>OX276405.1:27470468-30203802 GCA_946251805.1 Cybosia mesomella
GACACGCCCACTCCATCGTCGGTATCGATGGGGTGAAGGCCGTGGGGGTTTCCACTCGTATAAAAAAAAATGGTGGCATTGTATACATACTAGTTTCTTAATTTCGAAACTCGTTGGTTGGTTTGTTACTAGAAGATTGATGTTGTCAGTGAAGAATATGTCGTGTGTTTTATTGCTGTTGTTAAGAATTGAAGTCATTGTATGAAATGATTGTTTGACCTGATTTGCATACAACTACAAGCGTAGTCATAAACATTTATATTAATGTCAGATATATGATGTCTCCGGCCAGGTGGGATGACGATCTGCGAAAGACTGCGGGCAGACGCTGGACGCGGCAAGCTGAAGACAGGGCGTTATGGCGCTCATTAGGGGAGACCTATGTCCAGTAGTGGACTAGCATAGGTTGATGAAGATATGTTTCCTGCAACTACAATTATAGAATGGATGAAATAGAATATGGTTTGCTTCACTACGTGTACTTGGAAGATACTGGGCTCTAGAAAGTAAAAGAAGAAGCTTTGAAAAGAAGCTTTGGCAAGGAGCCTAACTAAGGCCGAGGTCAAAAGAATGATTTCAAGACTGTGAACTGTACTGTAACATTCTGAGGTTACAAAAGAATTCAAAAAATTCAGTCTAAATCAGGAAAAAAAAGGATGAAATCTCAAGTACAAAATCGGAGAACAACCGGGGGGAAATTCGCAACAGATTGTGTTTCGTTACATGAATAGCATTATAAGAGGTCGTAAAGAGACGAAAGAAATAAACAGCCATAATATATTCCAATCAAACATAAATAAAAAAGGCAAAGTAAATTTGGACAAGTTGCTATCATGAAGGTTCTTAGAAAATTTAGAAATATGAAAACCGAAGACAATTTATAGCAGAGGCACTACGATTGATCAATCCATTAAAGTAAATTTATTAGTCCCTAAATATGAGAATAAAGAAATGTACCTTTATTCAAAGAGTTGTGGTATGGTAGCAGATGTAGTAACCAAGATAGAGAAAGGGATGCTTAGATGGTTCGGTCACGTAGAGAGGATGGATGAAAGGAGATTAACAAAACAGATTTATGAGATGAGGGCTACTGGGTAACCCGGTAAAGGTCGATCTAGGCGTACGTTTGCCAATCGGATCGAGGACAGTTTGAAGAAAGGCCAGGTCAGATGTACCCGTACCCGACGTGCATATATGAAAACAATTGTGAAAGTGGAAGAAGTGAAAGGCGTATGCCAGGATCGTAGTAAGTTGAAAGATGTTGTCTCTGCCCACCCCGTTGTCACTTTCACTCATACTACGTTTGAGAAAAGAAGATACCTCAAATGAAAAATTAGAAAAGAGAGGAGAAAAGTAGCAGCTAATCACACAATAAATACGAGTATATGAAAAGAAAGAGACGTCGGAAAACAAATAGTCCTCTATCCAAATCAAACATCACACAAGGGGCAAAGTTCTTTCGAAAAAGTCACTATCATTCATATTCCATAATCGTTTACCAACTTAAAACACATAACACTAATCTGTTTATTCTTTTACCAAAACATTCTACCCTCGTAGTTTTTCCATTCACCCTTCGAGCTCTGCTAAGCGTTTCAACATATTTTAATGGCTGGATAGTTGGGTCATAAACTCGTTTGATTTATTTTATGATCGCTATAAGCGTGTGGCACCGGTTTTAGCGAGTTTTAGTTATGGGTATATGTAGGTATAGCATTGAGACATAAAAACGAAAAGGTAGTGTGTAGATAGTATCATTACTTTAGGGAATTAAATGTCTGCTGGAAGAGTGAATATGGGCTCACAAGTCGGAGTTTTGGGCAAAAAAAATTGTTGGTTACTTTTTAAATGATATAAGGCACAACTGAATTTTGTGTTCATGTTTGGAGGTCCTAGAGTTACTTATGTAACTTATGTTTAAGATACTAGGAAATAAGTGCAGGGTGCGACTGAAATAAATTGAGCTGAGCGAGCAGGACTCTTACTTGAAAATAAGACATCTTACTACCGTCGCGCGCTTAGCTAAGGCCGCGCGCTCGTGAAACTGTTTTTCGGTGATTATTCCTTAATAGAACATCGGACATAAACCATCTCGTTTCAAAACACTCGTCAGTGTCAACACTATCACCGTGGTAAATTTGGTCAAGATCGCGCAAATGGTTACGGAGTTCAGCCACCAACAAACGGCTATGCCGGGTATAAGAGATTCGCTTGCTTCGGTCGCTTAGCTCAATAAAATTCAGTACTTTCAATAAAAATAGAATAAATAATGTCTAGATATGCGATAGCAGCACTCACGGATGATTTTTCTGTCTTCGAAATTTATTATAAGATCTTCATGAAATTTAAATGAGACCACCTGGAAAGTATACCCTTTGAAAGAAAAAAAGAAATTTCCAAATCGGTTCAGGCGTCTTCGAGTAATCGGAGAAAATACATATAAAAAAATATATTTAAATAAAAAAGGTTCATAAAATGAAAACTACTGGGCCAAACTATATTACCTTTTTTTTTTTTTTTTATCGTGCGGAAATCCCTTCGGATACCCCCCCGCCGGCCAGCGGGGGCGGTTATGTCGGGCTTGCACCGACTAAAACCGCACGCCGTCTCGGGTCTTCAGACGCCGGGGTGTAAGGTTACCCATAGAGCATATCCCTCGCACCCCGGCTGACCCTGGGCCATCTCACCACTAACAGCATCGCTCATCCTGTCTCCTCTGAAAGCAGAGGAGTACGGAGAGCGATGTGTTCCCGCCACGTTGGGTATTGGCCGACGATCGATGTCAACCCTATGAAGGGGTGAAGGGGAAGCCATTGACCGCCGCCCAGGGTGTACCGGCCGCTCCGATTCCGTTCCCCCCGGACTGCAGCGGGATCGGAATCGGAGCGACACTCGAGGAGGTTACCCAACACACACCCCGGGCCAAACTATATTACCTAAATGGCAAGTAGTCCGCATCAAACTAAGAATCATACGTAATAAATAAACCGGCCAAGTGCGAGTCGGACTCGCCCATGAAGGGTTCCGTAGCAGCAAGTTAAATTTTTATATTTGAGTTGTTTAAATGAAAGGTAAATTGCAGTTTACGATTTAAGACGTATTAAAAAACACTACTCAATAGATCTGGTTCAAACCAATTATCGGTGGAAGTTTACATGGTAATGTACATCATATATTTTTTTTAGTTCTATCACTCTCTTATTTTAGAAGTTACAGGGGGGGGGGGACACATTTTACCACTTTGGAAGTGTCTCTCGCGCAAACTATTCAGTTTAGAAAAAAAATATATTAGAAACCTCAATATCATTTTTAAAGACCTATCCATTGATACCCCACACGCATAGGTTTGACGAAACAAAATATACCCTCAAAATATATTGTTTTTTTTTCTATTTTTGTGAAAATCTTAATGCGGTTCACAGAATACATCTACTTACCAAGTTTCAACAGCATAGTTCTTATAGTTTCGGAGAAAAGTGGCTGTGACATACGGACGGACAGACAGACAGACCTGACGAATCTATAAGAGTTTTTTTTTGCCATTTGGCAACGGAACCCTAAAAAGCAATCAAATTGAGAGCCTCCTCCTTTTTGAAGTCGGTTAAAAATGCAACGCCAATCTTAAGGCCACACGCGCGAACCTGGTATGAGTTTGTGAAATTAATGGTGATGCCCAAAGAAAGCAATTCCTTTTAGATTATACAAGCTGAGTAGTGACCCTTGGTGGTGACTTATATACTTTTTTTTTCGTGCGAAAATCCCCTCGGGTACCCCCCGCTGGCCAGCGAGGGCGGTTATGTCGGGCTTGAACCTACTAAAACCGCACGCCGTCTTGGGTCTTAAGCGCCCATAGGGCATTTCCCTCTCTCCTCGACTGACCCTGGGCCATCTCCGATTTAGAGACGGCCCCATCGGGTTTGGTAACCACGGTGTCCCCGTCTTGCCCCAGTTGGAGGGTTGGGCGTTAGTCACCCCACCGTCCCGGCCTGCGTCTGCTGGGGTGACAGGCGGCCTCACCTGCCAACCCCAGGCCTGCGCTCATGGAGGGGACTTATAATATATAAACAAATACGACTCCCATTTACTCACAAACTTACAGTGAAAACAATTAATTGAATATTACGACTCAAATAATTTAATTGAAAATTAAATTTTAATAATTAGCGAGTGAACAGAAAGGGAATAACTGGAATCCCAATAGTTAATCTGGCAACACACCCATTTGTAACAAACCACAGCTGTATGAGTTGAACATTTAAATCTTGTCGGCCCTAGAGGCTTAAGTTTTGCTGAAATAATTTCCCGACGTATCTCTTTAAGTGCTCGCATGATATTCCCATATGCATTAACTAATGTCGGATTGCTTATTGCTTAATCCCTTCTGAAAGGGGTTATTATCGCATAGAATAAGGTTATCTGAAATAATTTTATGAATGAGAAGGAGATTTAAAGGGACTGAATTTACGGATTTTTTGTTTAATATTTGATTTCTACTGTAAAAGTTTTTATATTCTACTAGCTGATTTGGTCATATCTCCAATTCTACGTAACCAATGTAACAGATTTAGTTCATCTAAATGAAAATATTAACTATCTGCACAATGCAAACAAAATTATGTAAACTAACGTAACCAATTTTATTGAAATCAAACATACGGCAAATATTAAATGAACGAACCTGAACATTTTTTTTGTTTTTTTTTTAAATCTCCAATGTATAGACACAAGTAATTTACAATTTTTTAATAGTATAGATACGAGGACCTGACTACGGACTAGCCGTCGACCGTTGAGTTATTACTCTATCAGCATAGAGGCGACTCCGCAAAATAAACTCTAGCATTAAGCGTTGGAGTAACCATTGAAAAATTGTATATTTTTTAAAAGTGCGTTTCCGCGTACTGAAGTACTCTAAGAATCATTTTGAGAAATTAAAATAAATGCCACATAGTTACTTTTTAAAATCAGATGCAGATTCATGCAGCCGTTCTGACGTGATTGAGTAATAGATCCAGATGGATAGAATTTGCCACAGAGACAGATAATTATCTGGAACAGCACAAAATACTTCAATATATATTTCCCGAAGAGATAAGTTAAAATGTATTAACTAAATCAAGCATGAACTAGTTTGGGGGCCAAATTCTCTTTTACAAAACCCTACACGTGGCCGCTAGGTGGTGTTAATTAGGTGATACTCTGGTAGTAGGTTTTGATCGATGGCTTGTAACCACCCACTGACCAAAGACTTGCAGTATAACATACTGGCGAGGTGAACCACCACGATCAGCACACATTCAAGACTTTACCCATCATCCTCCGAGCCCTTCCAAAATTTAGTTAGGATCGGCTCCTCACAACATGCTCACCGCGCGTCGCAGGCGACTCAGGCGCCGGAGGTCGCTTAACGACCTCCGTCCTCCATGAGCGCAGGCCTGAGGGTGGCAGGTGAGGCCGCCTGTCACCTAGTAGCAGCAGGTCGGGACGGCGGGGCGACTAGCGCCCCTCCCCCAAACCGGGGCAAGACGGGGACACCGTGGTTCCCAAACCCGAGGGGGCCATCTCGAAACTGGAGATGGCCCAGAGTCAGTACACCCCGGCGTCTGTAGACCCGAGACGGCGAGCTGTTTTAGTCAGTTCCGAATACGAAGGGATTTCTGCACGAAAAAAATATGTGTCGGCTCCTCAGTCTAACTACTACTCACTCGAACTTTTCCTTGAAGCGACTGACCTGACATCCACAACCCATTGGCGATATCGAAGATCTGTACTTACACCGGCTGTCGGGCTTTTTAGGGCTCCAACTACCGTAAAGACTGCCCTTGATGATCGTATGACAACCGGGACCGACGGCTTAACGTGCTCTCCGAGGTATAGAGGAGTCTCAATATGCTAAGAATGGTCACCCATCCTAAGACTCACCTGGCCAAGCCTGCTTAACTTTGCAATGTGTTAACCGACTATTACAATCAGAGATTTTGCCTCTCCTCTGCTCTCTCTGTGGCGTAGCGGTATTCGACTTTTACGACAAGGGGCGCGGGTTCGATTCCCGCTCACTGCAAATATTTGTATGCATAAATATGTCTATTTGCATTGGTCAGGGTGTATCTATGTATAATATGTATGTATTTACAACAAAAAAAAATGTATATAAGCATGTTTATCCGCGTTCTAGAAACTATGCTTACTTTGGGTCTAGTAAGCGCTGTGTAGAATGTCGTAAGATATTTATTTATAAGATTTGTAAGAGATTTTACTATTGCCAGCAATTATCATAGAACGTCGTTGGTTAGTGGTTAAGGAGTCGGCCTCACGATAGAGAAGTCCCCGGGTTCAAATCCTGGTCATAACACTACTGACGTGGATCCAATCCCAACACAAGCAATTTAGCTTAACTGGAAGGGTAGAATACTAGTAATTTCGGTTACTTACTAATAATCTGAAGACAGGGCGCTATGGCGCTCATTAGGGGAGACCTATGCCCAGCAGTGGACTAGAATAGGTTGATGATGATGATGATGATGACTAATAATCTGTAATTAAAAAAATAAAAATAATGAAAAACTAGTAAGAGTTTATCAAACTGACACTCTATTACAATTATTTGAAACTCGTGGGCGATGTGATTTTATTATTCATATTTTATTATTTTAAACTTTATGTTCGTGAATGACTTGAAGTAATTACACTACACTATTTAATGTTTCACAGTACCTACGTTCTCAATGGGCAAACTGTTTGGGGCTCACTGTTTGCCATTCATCTGTAAAGTTGATGGGTGTATGAATGAATGAGTATTTGAATTTAGTATCAGTATCTATATTTTGAGCAGTCACTTATTATGTGCATTTAAAACTTAGACTACAGTAATTAGAATACCGTTTTGTTTGTACGATGGCAAATTTTCATATAAATATTATTATGTGCAAATATTAATACAAATATTTAACGATGGTTATCCGCTTTCCGATTCCTAAATGTAATGTGCAAAAATCTCGTGTCACAGTGTTCCGTTGTGTGCCGGCCAGCGGGTTGGTTATATCGAATTCGAACCGACTAAAACCGCACGACGTACCCGTGAATTTTACCGGAGGTCTCTTGCACAGTAGCAGTGTGGCTGATGTCTTGTATAAAAAGTGCTAATAATTTGTAGACAAGACTCTGTCTCATACGATTGTTGCCTAACACCTAATTTATAGTGAACAGCTTCGAAAATATTGCTACAAGCTTTTATGGCGTTATTGCCAACCATTGGCGTAAGCATCCTGGTGTTTTTACACTCTACCAATTGCAGTATTTTATTATGTTTTATGTTAAAGCCATAATTGAATTTTGTTGACGTAACATGATGCCTATGCAGAATTTTATTGTAATTTTATGTATCGTGAATTTAAAAATAGAAATTTCAACATTTGGTAAACAACTCAATTTCGCAAAAAATATCGATGAATTGTGTTTAAAATATTTTTTAAATATTTTCTTATGTCAAGAGAAAAAAAGAAAAAGAAAATCCCAAACGTGTTTTCAGTTCATAACTATAGAACTTTTTAAGATTATTATAAATTGAGCGCTTTTTTTCCGATCAGTGTAACTTTTCTATAAATCGTTTTTTCAAGACGTTTTGTATTAAATATGTTAATCACGCTCATGTTAGCACAGCTAGGTAAAGGGATGCATTATTTATAAATTATCATTTCATTCAGCTGTACTAACACGATGGAGTGAGAATAATGCTAGTAAAAAATCACAAAAAATGATTCAAAAAAATTAGAACTGATCGATTTTTTTTTATCTTCTGTAATTTCGCCTATCTTCGTTTTGCGTTACCGTAACACCCGGTATTATTTTTCGATAGTTAGACCATTAGTTCACTATGACATCTCTTCTTTATTATATCATTTCTTCTTAAATGTTATAAAACATATATATTATGTTGTTTTTAACCATTATTTCAACATTTTTCATTTTGGTATTTTTATCATCGAACATTTATATCTAAATCTTTTCAGTCCAAGAAAAAGCCGACAGCAAGAAATATATTTCATGAAATATAACTGTTCAATTCCGGGCCAGGAGGTATAATGCGCAGTGGAAGTTGGCCTTCCTGGCTACAATGGGGAATAAGCAGTCTGCGGTTCACAGAGCCAATTTTTGTTACTAAATAGGTAAGACTTACCAGTTAGTAGAAGGCGCCTGAATCCGTGCGCTTTTACCTGTCTGTGTCTGTATTCAAGTGTACCTGGAGTGTAGGATGTATGATGTTTGTGTGTAGACAGATAAAACACAGCGAGGCGAACAATGGAGCCCTTCACATCAAATATGTAATTCGGTCGAACAACTCCCAACTGATTACGTTAATAATTCCAAAATATAACCAAATCAACGCGAGCCAAATATGATTTTCGCGGATTATACTTTATTCGAACAAACTTATTTTAACCAAAAACGAGAATTTTTTCTCAAGACAATTCTTTCAACAAGTTGACAACCAAGTGACAGATAGATCTGTCAACGCAAATTTTGTTTTTTTTACTCCGTTTAGGAACGTACATAAATAACTTCACGCCTGTATCCCCGAAGGGGTAGGCAGAGGTGTAATACACACCCACGATCCACCAGTTATATTAAGGTCCCAATGTAATAGGAGGCGAGCCTATTGCCATCTACCGGGTACAATATTAAGCGAGCGATAATTACCATTTATTAATCCACACTCATAACTACGAAAAGTCAGAGGTGTGTGCCCGAGGCGACAGGGGATCGAACTCGAGACCTCGTCTCAGCAGTCCGTTACGTAAGCCACTGGGCTATCGCCGCTTAAATATTGTGAATTTTGTAGAAAATGTAACTAAAAATTAATTATGTATATTTTTCTAGATTTTAGTCTGTAGTCTATAAAATTTGAAACAGAAAGCTAATTAGCTGTAACAGCTGTATCTTAATAGCGACTGCAAGAGCAAATTCTGCTCTTCTAAGATAATGTCTAAGTTTCATGGCTGTGTAATGTGACGAGCAAGATGTAGCCCATAATAAAGTTTTCATCGTCATAAACCTCCTTACTGCAATGTTATTTACTTAAGTGTCATTTCAAAAATACTCGACTGAAAATAAAACACGTATTTCCTCTTGAAATTTAATATAAAACAATTATACATTAACGCCATATTTAATTCACCTACAACAAGAAAGTGTCAAATAAGCTTGTCACAAAACAAGGTAAAATTAAATAATGTATATTGTGTTACGTCCGCGCTATAGACGAGTATTTTATTATCTGTCAAAGCGTTGTTTACAGGCATCCATTTTATTTCGGATTCCCGCCTTTTTGTCATTTTACACCGATCCGTGTTAATTACGTGTTCATTTTCTGAATGACAATGAGCATCCGTGTTATTAAAATTATATTACCGGACTGTTATTATGGAGAGAAGCGATATGAAATTTGTGTCCGAGAGACTATCATCAGCGGCCTGGGGGTGGCAGGTGAGGCCGCCTGTCACCCCAGCAGAAGCAGGCGCGGCGGGGCGACTAGCCCCCTCCCCCAAACCGGGGTAAGACGGGGACACCGTGGTTCCCAAACCCGAGGGGCCCATCTCGAAATCGGAGATGGCCCAGGGTCAGTCGTGGTGCGGGGGATATGCTTAATGGGTAACCATACACCCCGGCGTCTGAAGCCACGAGACGGTGTGCGGTTTTATTCGGTTCAAGCCCGACATAACCGCCCCCGCTGGCCGGCGGGGGGGTATCCAAAGGGATAACCGCACGAGAAACAAAAAATACACTATCATTAGCACAACGTTAGTCTCGTTGCCCGCGTCTGCACTCATACTCATTCTCTTGATTTTGTTTATCTTGGCATTTTGAGGAGCGACTGTCATCTACCGTCCAACCCCCAGAGGGGAGCCTGCGCCAGAGTCGCGTCATTTATTCAGCAGGTGTGCTGGTAGACCTTGGTCGGACCTTAATATCCCTGTACCGTTCATTAGTAAAGTCAATCTTCAAATTGATGGCGTTCTGTGTTTGAGTATTCAATTTAAAAAACTTGAATACCATATTAGAGCTTTCCATAGATCGGTTTTATATTCTACCATTAAATGGCGTATTTGCTACGTCTAACGGAATAATTATAAGGTTCAAAACGTAATAAACAGAACATGAATACATTATGAAACTAAATTAATTAATATTTCAAGCGAATATATCTTAGTATTATGATATTGTCGGATCGGAAGTTTACGCGAATATCACACATTGAAATAAAACTATTTTAACGAATTCTATCGCGGTTTATTTGATGTCAGTTTATTATTTACACTGAACCCGACGTTTCGGTTACTTTCCAGCAGCCATGGTCACGGAGAGACTGAAGATGGTGTGATTGTGATTGCCTTAAGGTTTGAAGTGTAAGTTATTTTATTTTTTATTTATTTATTTATAAACACTTTATTGTACACTAGGTTAACATAATATACTTACGTATTACATATAAACTTAGAGGCTACGGAAATAGTACAGAGGGCGGCGCTCGAAGCGATTTTTACCAGGCAACCTTTGGATGATAATGTGTTGGTAGGATCGAGAAGTAGTTGTTTAGTGTACTAATCGTAGTTTAAACATAACATTGTATGCTATACACATAAATATGAAAACCTAAATTATATTATAAAAACACACATCTAAAAAAAATTGGAGATCACTTTGAAAAATGAAATCTTTTTGTTGCGGTAGATTATATAATGATTTCTTTTTCTTTCTAGATTCTTTATTTAAAAATATAGAATTAGAATGTAATACAATAAAACAGTTCAATTATTTTTCCATATAAAACGGCTTTCAGTTGTAGCTTACGCTCATTCAGAAATCTGATTTAGTCAATTTTAACGGATTTTAAATACTTTTTCGCGGAAAGTTGGGATTGAAAAAATGCCAAGAGGATTATCAGAAGTTTTACAAGCAAGAATAGTAACTTTGAGGGAAGAAGGATACACCACAAGAGAAATAGCACGCAGAGTTGCTATATCCCAATCCTGTGTCGTGACCATGTTGCAGAGGTACCGCGAGATAGGTAATTTATCTGACCGACCCCACAATGGTTACAATGGCCCCACCACGATGACCCCAAAACGGTTGTGTTAACTGCTAACTGCTGCCCAAAAGCGCTGTATTAGATTGCTGGCAGCTCGTGACCCAACAATAGAATCTACTAAAATAAAATCAGAAGTTTGGGCCGCCTCTGGGCTTGAAGTTAGCACTCAGACCATTCGAAATTGCAGGCTGGATTACGAGCACGGAGGTCTTGGCGAGCTCCTCTGAATTCCCAGCAACATCAACTTCGGAGATTGCAGTGAGCTAGTCTTCAGAAAAATGAAAAAGATGAAGAAGGAAACATTTGGTAAAACTGTCTCTTCGTTGAAGAATCGCGAATCAGTACCCATCTAGATCTCTGGTCTGGAGAAGACCAGGAGACTGTGAAAGGCAAAGAACTACCACTGGAACAGTTCAGCAAGGCAGGAAATCGGTGTCCTCTTGGGGTGTTATTATGATTGGAGCTAGAACACCTTTGACCCCGTTTCGAGGCTTCATGACAGCAGACATGTATAAACCAGTTGCAATTGATGGAATTGTCAGACCATTTCGAGTAAACGATGGGCACCAATTTGTACTACTGGTTGATGATAATGCACCCGCCCATCGAGCTCAACGAGTCAATGCTGCTCTTCGATAATGCGACATCACAAGGTTAAACTGGCCTGCTGGCTCGCCTGACTTAAACCCAATAGAGCACGCGTGGGATGCTCTTAAGCGAGCTGTTTGATACCGTCAACCACGTCCCCAGACAGTGCCAGACCTCAGCGACGCCGCTGTTCAAGAATGGGACAAGTTACCCCAAGAAATACTGGATACCTTGATTTTCAGCATCCCCGCGAGGATTTCCGTATGTGTTCGAGCCAGGGGAGGAGTTATATTATATTTAATATAAACATTTTATTAATATGTTGTTGTGTAAGTTTGGTTAATCAGTCTTTTTCTTTCTATCAAATTTCTATTACAATTACATTATGATTAATTAATCCATTTTTTTTTGTAATAAATAAAAAATAGATTTATTTTTTTGATTTCAAACAGAGTATTTCTATATAAAGAAAAAAAAATCTTCATAAAGTTCAGTTTATGCTAGTGATCACAAACTTAGTTTGATGTGTGTACTCGTATCTATCTATATATCTCAAAGTACCTTGTTTTTTTTTTATCGTGCGGAAATCCCTTCGGATACGCCCCCGCCGGCTAGCGGGGGCGGTTATGTCGGGCAAGAACCGACTAAAACCGCACGCCGTCTCGGGTCTTATTACGCCGGGGTGTAAGGTTGCCCATAGAGCACATCTCTCGCACCCCGACTTACCCATCTCGAAACCGGAGATGGCCCCCTCGGGTTTGGGAACCACGGTGTCCCCGTCTTGCCCCGGTTTGGGGGAGGGGCGCTAGCCGCCCCTATCTCAAAGTACCTGAACTATGTCGATTTGTCTACGGAGAATGAGGTCACAGTGTCGGGTTCAGTGTAAACAATAAACTAACATCGAATAAACCACGATAGAATCCGTTAAAAATAGTTTTAATTCAAAGTCTTATTATTAATTAATTAAAGTCATTTTCGTAAACAAACACGTACCAGTAATAGATAAGCTTGACCCGTCAGATGTCAATAGCTTAATTTAACTTACACTTAACGCCTTCAGTTTGCATACATAGTGCGCAATAATGACTAATTTTTTTTTTAATTAGCTACCTTTTTTTTTTTTTATCGTGCGGAAATCCCTTCGGATACCCCCCCGCCGGCCAGCGGGGGCGGTTATGTCGGGCTTGCACCGACTAAAACCGCACACCGTCTCGGGTCTTCAGACGCCGGGGTGTAAGGTTACCCATATTGAAAACACAATGAGTGTTTTCAAACTGATAGAACTATTTTGAGGGTACTGTGTGAGGTGATTGCATAATATCTGTGAAATAAGACTGGTTAAAAGGAATCTTACTTATATATACTTAATATTGTGAAGCTGAAGAGTTTGGGTTTGGTTGAACGCGCTCAGGAACGACTGGTACGAATTGAAAAATCCCTTTTGCGTTGGATAGCCCATTTATCGGGCTTTGGAGGGGCTATATATCATCACGTAACTATCTAGGACAGCGGAGCAGTACTGAATAGCTTACCAATGGACATTAAAAAGAAAATAGAAAAAATATATTCAAGATTAAATCGAAAAAGCATCTCCTGAACTCCTTGCCATAATTACTAATTACCTCATATTGTATTGTTAATGTATAATTAGATACCTACTTACTGATCCCACATTCAAACCTATTGTACGGTTTTGTAGTACATTGTACTAGAATATTAGATAAAAACACGTATTAATATCAATAAATAAAAAAATACTATTCAAAAATGTAAATCAGAACAAAAACAAACACTTATAATAAATACCAATAGCAATTTATCTCGTACCGTCACTTAATAGAATCCCGCAACAGTTTCATGGAATGTTAAAATTAACAGCATATTGACGATGTCGTGTTTAATTAAAGCTTCGAAACAACTCCAGGTGTCTCTGGAATCTTCGTAACTGTAGACAATCGTAGAGTATGATCGTGAATAGAATTTGTATTTATATTGTTGATCTTTTTGAAGATATTTTGTATTTTTATTTTCCTTTTATCTTATGAAATTGAGATAGTGTGAGTAAATTTATCCGACGTGCAAAGGTCAGCTTATCTTTTTTGGTTTTATTGTAAGCTTTTTTTAGGGATTTTCTTTAGAAAAGCCCTATTGCTATCGAGTTGTCGTCGACGTCGTCGTTGCCAATTTTCTGTCACGGTTTTGGGTATGAAGGAGATGAGCTATCGAGTTGCTGTTTTCGGTAATAGATTCGTGCTGGGGTGAACCATTGCAAGATAAAGAAAAAATCGCAAAATCGAAAATCCCTTGCATTCGGTTGAGCTCGTCTCAGGAATTCAACTTGTTTATACTAACAATCATTATGGGTAGGAAACGGTGTATTTACATTCATATTTCGCCTACTATGATTTAGGTTCCATGAAATTTTTAAGAAAAACCAGGTTAAAATGGATCCTTTAAGGATCTTTCAGGACCTTTAAACGGGGCGTGAGAAAGCATCTGAGGCCGTCAAACTGAGAACCACTATTGTTGCATTATTTGAGGTTGGTTAGCGTTTTTAGGGTTCCGTTGCCAAATGGCAAAAAACGGAACCCTTATAGATTCGTCATGTCTGTCTGTCGGTCCGTCCGTATATCACAGCTACTTGTTTCCGAAAGTATAAGAACTATGCTTTTGAAACTTGGTAAGTAGATGTATTCTGTGAACTGCATTAAGATTTACACACAAAAATATAAAAATTAAACAATAAATTTTGGGGGCTCCCCATATTTTTTATTTTATATTAATATTAGAACTGAAACTCAATTTTTTTTTTTCATCTAAACCATACGTGTGACGTATCTATGGATAGGTCTTCAAAAATGATATTGAGGTTTCTAATATAATTTTTCTCTAAACTGAATAGTTTGCGCAAGAGATACTTCCAAAATGGTAAAATGTGTGCCCCCCGCCCCCCCTGTAACTTCTAAAATAAGAGAATGATAAAACTAAAAAAAATATATGATGTACATTACCAAGTTAACTTCCACCGAAAATTGGTTTGAACAAGATCTAGTAAGTAGTTTTTTTTAATACGTCATAAATCGTAAAACACAATTTACATTTCATTCAATCAACTCAAATATAAAATTAAAAAAAATGCATTATTATGCTACTTACTACTACGGAACCCTTCATGGGCGAGTCCGACTCGCACTTGGCCGCTTTTTTTTCATATCCCCGGTTTTACTTAACCAATTGCAATTAAACTTTCTACATCGACATAAACTTGCATTATAGTTTTCACACAGAAAACAATTATTTTAAAGTTTATGACAGTGTCGTTACAAGTGGCAACATATGCTCTCTGCCTGGCCTCATTGGGAAAAAGACTTGACTGTATGCATATATGAATGAATAGTGAGTGAGCCTATATCCTCAACCAGGTCCTTTGCTTTTTACAGTAGCTCGTGCCGTCTCAGCCCCTAGCCACGAGAAGTGGTACTACTGGTGGTAGAAATTTGATGACACAAATTTGTCACAAAATTCGGCCGGGTGGGCACGATTGCGAAAAACCCTCCATAGTAATCCAACTTCCGTTTGATTGCGTTCAGGGGTCAGCAAGTGCATAGCCGGGCAGGGGGATTGTGGTCGCAGCACTAGTGGGACCGGTGGGTGTCACGCGGTGCTGCGACGACAATCCTGTTCTGATAAGGCCGTCAAGCTGAGTGCCACCATTGTTAACACGGTACGTGTATGTAATGGTGACCCTCTTTCCTGAGACTTTACCTTCAGCTTACCATCAGGCGAGGTGAAGTCAAATTGGCGTGTCCTAAATATAAAAAAAAAAGTTTGAGTCACAGCCGTATCCCTCAATCACTAGATGTACTGGACATCTACTGATTGAGACCTGCCGCTGTCTCGGGCTCTGGCGACGCTGGGGTGTAAGGTTGCCCATAGAGCATATCCCTCGCACCCCGACTGAAGTACATACACCCTATTTAGAATTATTTCTTTCTTTTTCGAATGGTGGTACTTCTATGGTCAAATCTTTCTGGCCGTTCGTGCTTTTATTTAAAGATACATTAGTATAGCAAATAAAGCATCGATCCATTGTATTTGTATGCATGAATATGTCTATTTGCATTGCATGAATATGTCTATTTGCATTGCATGAATATGTCTATTTGCATTGTATGAATATGTCTATTTGCAATGCATGAATTGTCTATTTGCATTGGTCTGGGTGTTTCTATGTTTATTCGGATAAACATAGAAACACCCAGACCAATGCAAATAGACAATTCATGCATTCTAGAACCCATAACAAAAGCTAGTTAAACTATGCTTACTTGAGGTCTAGATAGCGCTATGTAGAATGTCGTAGAATATTTATTTAATATTTTATTAATTTTTTATTAAGATATTAGCTACTGCCTGTCAATACCAATGTTCGATTGTAATTTATTCAAGTAAAAATGCAAACGAGATATTTATGTTCATGATTTAGAAAGAGATGAATGTATTAATTAGTACACTGTTTTTCTAGCTGTCTACAAAACAAGATGGCAATTTGTAACGATAAAATATTGGAGCAGGTTTATTGTATAAAATTATGTTTTAATTACTGTAACAGATACGCACAGATTTAATTATCTTTGGCAAAAGTTGTACGATCTCTGCCGTAGATAGCGTCTAAGGTGAATTTGGGATGAGGCTGTTCTGTTATCTATAGAACTAAATAATATTGAAGTTTCTGTTTGTAATATTAAAATAACAGATTTTTAATGATTGCACATGAATGTATACACGATAATTATAACAAAAATACAACTTTTTGTCTGTCTGTCTTCCTGTCTTTTTGAAAGAGGTAATCTCTGGACCGGTTGAGACGATTTTGATGACTTTCACATAGGTAATGTAACAAGGCGTAACATAGGCTACTTTAATTTTAGAAAATAATTTATAATCCACGCAAAATATATAACACCCACAAAAATGTGAACAAAATCTGATTGACTCTGAAACGGCTGGGTCGATTTTGAATGGACTTTCACTGGTATATAGATAATGTTAATAAGCTAGATTAATTTTAGAAAAATAATTAGGGTTCCGCGCTAAATCGTAGGGCAAATGATTCCATAATTCCATTCTTTGTCGTACATTAAAGAACTGGAATCACCTTCTTCCTTTCTTCCTACAATGCAGGTTTCTTCAAGTGGGACGTGAAAAAACATCTGTAAAGGCCGTCTAGATAGGAGACAACATTCTAGTGATACCGTTTAGATAGTTGGCCACTACTTTTTAGACTTCACCTCAGTTTTACATCAGGCAGGATGCAGTAAAATTTACGGATAAAACTTAAAAAAGAAACCTATTACTTAAATTGGCTCATTCAGTACCGGGTACATCTTCAAACATGGAACATGTACCTTTTTTTTTTTTTTTTTTGTGCGGAAATCCCTTCGGATACCCCCCCGCCGGGCAGCGGGGGCGGTTATGTCGGGCTTGAACCGACTAAAACCGCACGCCGTCTCGAATCTACAGACGCCGGGGTGTAAGGTTACCCATAGAGCATATCCCTCGCACTCCGACTGACCCTGGGCCATTCGCAGTGTCCCCTCTGATAACAGCAGAGGGGTACCTGGAGCGACCCCCCCCCACGGGCCTTGCAGACCCGCCATACCCCGACCCCCTCGTGCAATAGGGTCAGCTGGCCCTGAAAAGGGCCGGTTGGTCAGACTCTTGGCCGTTGATGTTGACGCCAGCTACTCCAGAGGAGCAATCAATGATGCGTCATCGCCCACGTTGCCCAGGGTGCACCAAACTTGGAGGTGATCCAACCAGTCACACCCCACTTATAAAAGATACCTATTACTCAAATTGGCTCATCCAGTCTCGGTACATCTTCAAACATGGAACATGTACCTATGTAGTTTTTGTCGACCGTCTGGCGGGCTGTGTGTTCCGATAATATATTACTCCACATCAATATAAATATACAACAATGAATGTATTATCTATTCTATGAATATATTTTTTATGTGATAATGTTGTGATTTAGATTACCGAATGTGCTATTAAGCTGACCGGTTTTGAAATAAAAATGAGTAAATAAATACAATATTACTCTTTCGGCGGCGCGACGGTACGGTTTGATGTTTTGATGGGAAATTCTTAGAAGCCGAAAGAACTTTGGAAAGGTACGAATGTAAGTAAGCTAACCGCTTTTATTAAATATTCTACGACATTCTACCAAAGTAAGCATAGTTCAACTAGCTCGTGTTATGGGTTCCACAAAACATACTTTTTTTTTGTAAATATACACATATTATACATAGAAACACCCAGACCAATGCTAATAGACATATTCATGCATACAAATATTTGCACTGAGCGGGAATCGAACCCGCGCCCCCTTTTGTCGCAGTCGAATGCACTACCGCTACGCCACAGAAGTCGTCATTTTATTAGATGACATTTTTAACCGACTCCAGAAATACGTTACCATGTTATGATCTTCGGAGACTAAGCCAACCTTATCTGCAAGCCGGTGTACCTGCTGGTTGCTGGACGAGACTCTGGCGCAGGCTTTCCTATCGGGGTAGCGGTCTCAGTCGACAGCCGCTTCCGTAAAAACCAAGATAAACCAATCGATAAGGAACAGAGGAGCAGGAGATCGGACCGAGGGCAGTAGAACAAGCTCATGAAATGTGTGAGGACAGAAGCAGATGGTGGACTCTCTGCCTACCTTAGGGGGGAAAAGCCGTGAGTATATGTATGTATGTAAAAATTACGTCTGCTCTAATTTTATTGATATTCAGATTTTTAATTATCCCACAATCACTAGATATTAACAGTAAATTGAGATAAAAACACATTTTATTTAATATGAGTTCCATAACTGCATTCATGTAAATGCCACTAGAACAAAAAAAAAAGTTAAACAATTAAGTTGGACTGTGCCAATCAATTGTAAAATTTTAACTTAAACAATTAAGTTGGACTGTACCAATATATTGTAAAATTTAAACTTAAACAATTAAGTTGGACTGTGCCAATCTTTGTAAAATTTAAACTTAAACAATTAAGTTGGACTATGCCAATCTATTGCAAAATTTGAACTTAAACAATTAAGTTGGACTGTGCCAATCTACTGTAAAATTCAAAATTATTCTACTTCCTACTAATATTATAAATGTGAAAGCTGGGTGAGATGTTTGTATATTTGGATGTTTGTTACTCAATCATGCTCTAACAGCTGAATAGATCCAGCTGAAATTTGGTACAGGGATAAATTCCAATCTGGAATACTGGAATAACCCATAAGCTAATTTTTGTCTCAGGAATAGGTTCCACGCATGCGAAGCCATGGGCAACAGCTAGTTTGACAATAACGTAGTCTGACGTCATACTTCTTCATTTCAGACATGTTTCCAATTAACCTACCACTTTGACGTTTAATAAAAAGATACTAATTTGACTTGACATTCAAGTACCTACCCAATTCTATCAACAACTGAATTAGTTTATATTGGTTCAATAAACCGTTTTACTTGTTAAAATTATTCCACTTCGAAATAGTTATTGCTATTGCGGTCAGAGGACTGTTATGCTTGCCATTTATGGCCACCAGACATTGGGAATCAAGACCACTTAATCAACGTAATGCCAAACGAAAATGGAATCACAGACGCATAACATGACATTTAATTTTCGTACGCTGCTTTGTAATTAATTGAGTTATTAGGGGATAGTTATATTTATCCCGGGTCACGGAATCAGTATTTCACGTAGGTAACAACTAGTTCAAAATTAAAATTAAATATCCAGTACTTTACCCCCCAATTAACCCCAAATCCCAAACGATAAAAGCATTAATAATAAATTTGAACATAGCATAACATAAATTCACGCTTGTATCCCCGAAGAGATAGACAGAGGTGTATTACACACCCACGATTCACCAGTTATTTTAATCAACTGTATTGATATTGTCGAAAGTTTACGCGAATGTCACACATGTAAAATATAAAATAACATCAAATAAAACGCGATAGAATCCGTTAAAAATAGTTTTATTTAAACAACTGTATTGAATTTGCTATCCAGTTTCTTTATATCCTTGGTGCGCCATGATCAAAGGGCGGCACCATCAAAGCTCATCGGAATCCACTAATTACAGCTCAACAGCGATCTCTATTAAATATATAATTTGTGATTGTCGACTGATCTATATTGTATCTCAGTATATTACATTAAACTGCGTTAGTACCTTTTTTTTATTTTTATTTTTTCGTGCGGAAATCCCTTCGGTTACCCCCCCGCCGGCCAGCGGGGGCGGCTATGTCGGGCTTGAACCGACTAAAACCGCACGCCGTCTCGCGTCTACAGACGCCGGGGTGTAAGGTTGCCCATAGAGCATATCCCTCGCACCCCGACTGACCCTGGGCCATCTCCGGTTTCGAGATGGCCCTCGGGTTTGGGAACCACGGTGTCCCCGTCTTGCCCCGGTTTGGGGGAGGGGCGACTGGGTTAACGATGTAATTCCATCTAAATTGATACTTTTGTACGATTCCAAAAAGAAATCGTTGTATTTAGAGGTGGGTGTTCGGTTTTAATGATCTAATCTGTGTGATGTAGCGGTAGAGCTTTCGACTGTCACAGCTGCGATTCCTGTTCAGTGTAAAATATTTGTTTGCATCATTATCGTCATCACAGCGATATTCCCGGTTAGGTACCTTTTTTTTTTGGGGGGCGGTTATGTCGGGCTTGAACCAACTAAAACCGCACGCCGTCTCGGGGCTTCAGACGCCGGGTGTAAGGTTGCCCATAGAGCATATCCCTCGCACCCTGACTGACCCTGGGCATTCTAACCGGGACATAGTGGCCATTTCGAAACCGGAGATGGCCCAGGGTCAGTCGGGGTGACCGGAACCGGTGTCGGTCCAAGCCCGACTTAACCTCACCCGCTGGCAGGCGGGGGGGAGGGTATCCAAGGGGATTACGGCACGAAAAAAAAGGTGCTCTTCATCAATTTATCAATCTCTCAAATTTTTTTACACTATATATATATATATATATATATATATATATATACCTACCCATAGCTTGTGCTTTGGGGCTAGGAGTCGCTCTCCTACTCTTTCTCTTGATTTGGTTCATCTTGGCATCTTGCGGGAGCGACCCCTCCTAACTGACCCCGAAAGGAAGAGTCTTCCAGAGCCTTAGCAGGTCCGGTAGCAGGTTTACTTACTAGCAGGTGACGTAAGCTTGAGATTCGAAGATCTTCACGTCATCCAAGTATTTGTATGCCAATATATTGTCTATCTCAGTGTCTATATGTATGTTAATACGTGCTCATGCATTGATAGTATAAGCTATGCTTAGTTGCAGTACATTATCCAGTTTTACAAACGAATTCAAAGCTGATGAGTTCCACTCATCCTCATCTCAGAATTGTGTCCCGATTGCATCCCAGCCATATGAATATGAGCCGAAAAATATGATGTAACCTCACATCCATTCAAATATAAAAAGGAAGATTTTGTTTTAATTCGAAACGAAACTGGTAACAAGTTGTCCAATATAATAGGCCCATATCCTGTATTCAAGGACATTTCACCAAATGTAAAGATTTTGAAAGACGGTAAACCCGATAGCGCCCCACAAACCGGGGCAAGACGGGGACACCGTGGTTCCCAAACCTGAGGCGGCCATCTCGAAACCGGAGATGGCCCAGGGTCAGTCGGGGTGCGAGGGATATGATTTATGGGCGTAGGGTTACGCGTCTGAAGACCCGAGACGGCGTGCGGTTTTAGTCGGTTCAAGCCCGACATAACCACTCCCGCTGGCCGCCGGGGGGGTATCCGAAGGAGTCCGCACGAAAAATGAAAAAAAAGGAGCTCTTCCTGAATTCAAATTTAGTTTTGCATTTTTAACCACGAAGATTATATTGTTACTTCAAAATTCATTTATCAAAAAGTATATATCTACAATACTTAGGTATAAGATTCGATTCGATTCGTTCGGTGGTTTGATTCAATGTGTATGATTAGAATATGAATTTTAAATCATCTAGTTCAGTTTTACGAACGGATTCCGAGAAACTGTGTCTTGGTTTTTGCTGCATTTGTTATTCGAAGCACAGTATTGAAATATGTATGATTCAAATTCAAATAACTATACTATAGTTCAGTTTTAGAACGGTTTGTTACTCGAAGGATCGATATGTATTTATATTTTATGTTTTGATTTTTAATAGTTAAGTTCAACTTATTTAAATGGTCAAAAGCTCAAATGGAACAGCTTGTTCTACCAAGTGTTGTTAGAGCAAAACGATCTACGTAATTATAACTGAGATATAGAAAATCTTACTATTTATACATAAAAATGTGCAGGAGGGAAAACGGCTATTTCAAATGGCGAATGAAAACAAAGTTTTATTCGGTCCGATTCCGACACACCCATACCATCGTTGGCACCGATGAAGTGAAGCCTGTGGAGGTTTCCTAACGTAAAAAAAGATAAGTAGAAATAAACTATATTATCCCAGGAACAGCCGCGAGGCCGCGAGCAACAGCTGGTACAAAATGAAAATATGTACAGTAATTGTATTTATACAAAATATAAACATTACCTAGTCCTAATTCCGCATTAGGACTGCTGTGTGTCATACACAAGACACTAAATTTAGAGCAGTATTATTGTAAAACGTTACATAACAGTTAGCATTGTAAAGTGAAAGTACAGTCAGTGAAAAAAATTGCTGTACACTTACAAAATAAAAAGACGACCTCTGTGGCGTAGCGGTACAGCATTCGACTGCTAAGTCATAGGTCGCGGGTTCGATTCCCGCTCATTGTAAATATGTGTATTTGCATTGGTCTGGGCGTTTCTATATATATTATATGTATTTATTTACAAAAAAAGTATCTAAGTATGTTTATCCGCATTCCAGAACCCATATGACAGGCTCTGCTTAGTTTGGGTCTAGATGGCGCTGTGTAATATGTCCCAATATTTATTTATTTATTTATTTATTATATTTATATCTACATTGAAATACATAATTAATAAATAGTTAAATAAAAAGTTTATAAATATATTTGACAGAGGATCGGGTACTGTGCGCACATTGGGATAGCTTATGTCCAGCAATAGACTGCAATATCGACGAACTCTGTGGCGTAGCGGTAGTGCGTTCGACTGTTAAGCCAGAGGTCGGGGGTTTATCCGCATTCTAGAACCCATATGACAAGCTCTGCTTAGTTTGGGTCTAGATGGCGTTGTATACTTTTGTCCTACAATATTTGAATTCGATTTGAATAGACTTCATGTTTCATGTACACTATTTACAGCAATCCCACTTGAAGTCTACCTCCGTAAGGTACTATCTTACATAGGTAGACGTGCCAATATCAAGGAATATCACAACAACTTTAAGGCGTGAATTTAACTCCCGTTCATCACCTTACGCCTGGCTTACATGGACGCGGTTTCTTTTTGATTATGCCTTTTCTATATAATTCACGTCTAATACTAATAAGCGGTATTATACTGTACAAGTGAATTAATGTGTATATTTTGATCTAATAACCGCGGTAGCCTAGTGGTATGGGTAAAGAACTGCTCGGGTTCAATCCCAGGTATTACATGGCACACACCAATGACTTTTCGATGCTTTTCGAAGTTATGTGTGTATTTATCGCAGGTTTATAAGTGCCCGGTTAATGGCAATAGGCTCGCCACCTATTACATTGGGACCTAAAACATAAAATGGCGAAACGTGGGTCCTAGCAGCTCTGCCTACCCCTTCGGGGATATAGGCGTGAATTTATGTTATGTTATGTTATGTTATTTTGATCTGTCTGTTTGAAAACTCACATAAACAAATAAACATAATCGCACTTTTGAATCAACAATTAAGCAAAGTGCCAAATCCCTGTATATTTAGTGAGCAATTATATATAGGTTAGGTGCAAGGTTACATGGGAACTTCTCCTGAATGCAGTTCTGGTAATGCGTTAAGTTTGAGATGCGGTGATACCAGCTAGTGTTTACAACGTGCCGACCAATTATATCGATATTTTTGAGTATATACGCTTTAAATAAAACAAGTTATTTAAAATAAGTTGTGTTATAGTAAGTTGATAACGTCACAATTTCTCAGCATGAAAGAGTAAGCTCAATCGAAGTAGTATACAATGTTCCTATACTTTACACCCTGTTCATTCCCTGTTGAGGGCGGTAATGTATTAATGACATTCCTGGGTTTACAAGAAGTTTACCATAAGACACGTTTTAAAATAAGGTGACCAGTGTATTGCATTACTTTCTTTGTTTCTTGACCAAAGTTACACGATATCACGTAACGTTCCTCTCAGGGTTGAGAAGTCAGTCGGCAGTCGGCCCTGGAACAGCTATGAGGATGATGACCCCATAATCATACTAGTCAGTTCGTAGCTTAACACGAATACTTATATGTTGTCTATTGCATGTTAATTTACTACTTGCTACCCAAAGGAGGTGGATATCTACAGCCTGTTGCCAGCTTTAAAAAGCTAAATGAATAAATATAAAATAAAATAAATCAGTCTTCAAGTTTATTTCGTTTGTTACTTTTTTCTACCTACAGATAATGAACGAAACCAAACTATCGATATCATTACACAAAGTTTTCGCATCTCTAGTAGTTAATAGTAACTCGTCTAGCACCGAACGTCTTTGCTCTCTTAAGACAATTTCCTCGAGTATGCGCCATTGCATCCAGTTAAACCGTCTCTTTCGGACGTTATTCGGTAAATAAAAGCGAGGGAAATGCAAGATAGATAAGATTTTGAAATTAAATAAGGGATTCATAGCCACTTCAATAGTTGACGACATCTCTACCCCTTTATGGGACTTGGAAGCGAAGACCCTTGTTTCGTTGTATCAATGGCGTAAGGAGGCGCTGGAGCAGGGTCACAGGCTGGGTCCCCAAAAAATCAAGGAACATCGGTCCCAGCTCCACCAGGAACTCATGGAAACATGGAAGGTACGACTTGAGCAACCGAGGTGATGAGAAGCTACCATTGCGGTGATAAGGCCGGTCATGAAGAAGTGGTTGGAGAGGCACCGCGGTGACCTCATACTAGATTTCATAGATGGTTACCGGACGTGGGTGCTTCGGTAAGTATCTGTGGTGCATCCACCGGAACATAATGCCGCATTGCCAGCACTGCGAGGATCCTGGCGAAGGAACGACGATTCACACATTGGAGGAGTGTCCAACGTGGGAGTGGGAGTCAACGCCAGGATCTCGTTGCGGTCCTGGGCTTGGACGTCCTCTCGCTGGAGTCAAACTGCATATAGGCGAGGCTGCGATGGTGGCGAAAGTTCGCCGGTAACTTTGGGGTTATCCTTTCGAGGGCGCACCCGGCAATGGACGCTTGGGAAAGACAACGTGTGGATTTCGTAGGTTCGATTCCAACACACCAATCTCATCGTTGGCACCGATGGGGTGGAGCCCGTGGGGGTTTCCACAAAAAAGGGGAGAAGCAGTTTGGGGCCCCATCAAGACCTTCGAGGCCAGGCGTGAGGTTGGCTTGGCCAAGCTGCTACACCTGCTGATTGCCGGACGAGGCTCAGGCGCAGGCTTTCCTCTCGGGGTTCAAACGGCAGTCAGTCGTATAAAAGATGCATGCTAAATATTAAGGAGAGAAAGAAGTAAGCAGACCCGGGCTCCGATGTGAGAGGCTCGGATGCACGGTAACCACGTTAAGATGATGATGATGACCTCTCCTTCAAGGGTATCTGGCAATACTGATGACGTTAAAACGTAAAGAAACAATATCATGAAGAATATACTGCTTCCGGGCTGTTTGCCCGTGGTCCATCGGAAACTTGTATTCCAGACGTTTCGTCGATCACTGCGGTCGACATCTTCAGTGGTACACGTCGGGACGCCGTCGAGTGCGGAGAACCTTCCTCGGCGGCGAACTCGGTGCGACTGATGTAAAGGCCCGAGTCACTGGCGTAGTTACACACACAATAATCATATCTTGTAAATACTAGCTGACCCGGCAAACTTCCTTCCGCCTTAGAATCAAGTTACGTAGGTTACCTTATCAGCTGAATTTATTACGTGAATGTCTCTTTGCACCACAGCATTAAAGACTTGAGACGGCATGAGGTTTTGGTCGTTTGGAGTCCTACATAACCACCCCCGCTGGCCGGCGGGGGAGTAACCGCAAAAAGGGCTCAGTATAGGCGTAGGCGAATCTAAAAAATTAAAGTACTTATTAATTTTAGTACGTTCAAGCCCGACATAACCGCTGGCCGGCGGGGGGTATCCGAAGGGATTTCCGCACAAAAAAAAAGAAATGTACGCTTGCAGTTGTTGTTGCGAATGTTTTGATGGATGCATAGATGGATGGATATTTGCTATTCGATCGCACGTATACGGCTTAACGAATCTGGAGGAAATTTGGCACAAAGATAGATTATAACCTGAAACAACACACAAGCTTCTTTATCATGCGGATAGCTTCCTGTGTGTCGCGTAACAATTAGTAATACATCTAAAAAACTTGCTTTCAATAAAAAACTTACATGCAAACACAATTACAACTACTTGGGACTAGGTTATCTGATAATTATCAACATAACATAACATAACTTAACGCCTGTATCCCCAAAGGGGTAGGCAGAGGTGTATTACACACACACGATTCGCCAGTTATGTTAAGGTCCCAATGCAATAGGGGGCGAGCCTATTGCCATCTACCGGACACATTATTAAGCGAGCGATAATTAACATTTATTAATGCACACATAACTACGAAAAGTCAGAGGTGTGTGCCCGGGGCGCCTGGGGATCGAACTCGAGACCTCGTCTCAGCAGTCCGTTACGTACGCCACCGGGCTATCGCCGCTTACTTTTTATTTATTTTATTTTATCAAATCAAGTTTACAAAATCACTTGGATCTTCCAGAATACGTCACAGTTCACTGCAAACGACGCAATACCTACACTGGTTTTATCTTTACCGCTACTGTTGCAATATTATAGTCCTCGCCGACATTTCCCACGCTATTGAAACTATCTATTGACTTTATATTGAGAATACTTTGTTATCTTTCACTTAGATCATACTGTCGGAATCGACCGATTCCGACTTGATCCGAATGGATTTAACGCCTTCTTTAACTTTGAGACGAATCTTTACTTTAATATTTCAGAAGCCAATAAAAAACACTTTTATATGACTATGTTAGTTCTATGTTCTTTCCTGTTACACCAATAACTACCCAATGTGCGATTTAGCTCATTAAGTATTCATGTCCATCCAAACGTTGCCTGTAAGATACTGCTTTTAGCGATAAGGCCACCATTTGTACATATGTTAATTAACATTTATGCTTATTCTGATTGGTGTACAATAAAGTTTATATCTATCTATCTAAAAATCTTGGGAATTTTTGACAAACAAATGCAATCTGTACTAATATTATAAAGAAATAGGACAAGTTTTGGTTCTTGGGGTTGTTTTCAAAACCATTGCAATTATTGAAAAAAAACTTTCACCATTTGAAAGGTACATTATCAATCCCTGATGGACATAGGCATATTATGTGTAAATTACGAGGGCTTTTTTTTTATTTACGTGCGGAAATCCTTTCGGATACCCCCTCGCTTGCCAGCGGGGGTGGTTATGTCGTGTCTCGATTAAAACCGCACGGTGTCCTCCCCAAGTGTCCGTTGCCGGGCACCCCGGGTAAGCCCTCGAAAGGATAACCCCAGGGTTGCCGGCGGAGGAAGTAGGCGGCGGACGAGGGCTTGAGTTAAAAAAACCGGCCAAGTGCGAGTCGGACTCGCCCATGAAGGGTTCCGTAGCAGCAAGTAATTTTTTTTATTTTTGACTTGATTAAATTAAAGGTAAATTGCGGTTTACGATTTATGAGGTAAAAAAAGTTATTTTTTACCTCATAAATCGTAAACCGCAATAAATTGAACTTGAAAATTGAAATTGAACCGCAAAAAATTGGTTTCAACGAGGTCTAGTCAGTAGTTACTGACTAGACCTCGTTGAAACCAATTTTTGGTGGAAGTTTACATGATGTACATTCATCATATTTTTGTTTTTTTTTTATCATTCTCTTATTTTAGAAAATACAGGGTCCCCCATTTTACCACTTTGGAAGTGTCTCTCGCGCAAATTATTCAGTTTAGAAAAAAATGATAAGTATTAGAAACCTCAATATCATTTTTGAAGACCTATCACGTATGAGTTTGACGAAAAAAAATTTTTGAGTTTCAGTTCTAAGTACCTTTTTTTTTCGTGCGGAAATCCCCTTGTAAACCCCCCCCCCCGCTGGCCAGCAGGGGCGGTTATGTCGAACTTGAAACCCCCAAAATTATTTGTTATTTTTTTTTCTATTTTTGTGTGAACATCTTAATGCGGTTCACAGAATACATCTAGTTACTTCAACAGCATAGTTCTTATAGTTTCGGAAAAAAGTGGCTGTGACATACGGAAAATTTAGGCTTCTGCTGAAAATTACACACAACTGACATGTATATCAAACGCCATAAGGTTGCATTATAGAAGTTAGTACTGTCGTTAAGTTTTTCAAATTTTCTAATTTTTCACACAACTTTCTTAACTTTTTTTCTTGAACCTTCTCATGACAATAACAAACACACAAAAAAAGAATTACTTAGTGAAACCGATACAGCAGTTCATTCGTTATGCTGTGACAGAGAGAAATAGGGATTAATTTATTGAGCTGAGTGAGACGAAGTCGAGCAAAAGCTCCTCATACTAGACTTTAGGATTTTCTTTGTCACAGGTCTCCTCCTAAACTACTAATCCAATCAGAACCATATTTGGCATGATTAAAGAGGTCAATCAGAGGAAGGTTTATGGATATATTTTGAAAAAATTAATGCTACCACAGAGGAATGATCACCGTTAAAAAAATTCCAGATGTAATTACATAATAACCGCTCGAGACACTGTGACCAAACCAAACAAACTCGGCCCTGGAACAGCTATGAGGATGATGACCCCATAATCATACTAGTCAGTTCGTAGCTTAACACGAATACTTATATGTTGTCTATTGCATGTTAATTTACTACTTGCTACCCAAAGGAGGTGGATATCTACAGCCTGTTGCCAGCTTTAAAAAGCTAAATGAATAAATATAAAATAAAATAAATCAGTCTTCAAGTTTATTTCGTTTGTTACTTTTTTCTACCTACAGATAATGAACGAAACCAAACTATCGATATCATTACACAAAGTTTTCGCATCTCTAGTAGTTAATAGTAACTCGTCTAGCACCGAACGTCTTTGCTCTCTTAAGACAATTTCCTCGAGTATGCGCCATTGCATCCAGTTAAACCGTCTCTGTCGGACGTTATTCGGTAAATAAAAGCGAGGGAAATGCAAGATAGATAACATTTTGAAATTAAATAAGGGATTCATAGCCACTTCAATAGTTGACGACATCTCTACCCCTTTATGGGACTTGGAAGCGAAGACCCTTGTTTCGTTGTATCAATGGCGTAAGGAGGCGCTGGAGCAGGGTCACAGGCTGGGTCCCCAAAAAATCAAGGAACATCGGTCCCAGCTCCACCAGGAACTCATGGAAACATGGAAGGTACGACTTGAGCAACCGAGGTGATGAGAAGCTACCATTGCGGTGATAAGGCCGGTCATGAAGAAGTGGTTGGAGAGGCACCGCGGTGACCTCATACTAGATTTCATAGATGGTTACCGGACGTGGGTGCTTCGGTAAGTATCTGTGGTGCATCCACCGGAACATAATGCCGCATTGCCAGCACTGCGAGGATCCTGGCGAAGGAACGACGATTCACACATTGGAGGAGTGTCCAACGTGGGAGTGGGAGTCAACGCCAGGATCTCGTTGCGGTCCTGGGCTTGGACGTCCTCTCGCTGGAGTCAAACTGCATATAGGCGAGGCTGCGATGGTGGCGAAAGTTCGCCGGTAACTTTGGGGTTATCCTTTCGAGGGCGCACCCGGCAATGGACGCTTGGGAAAGACAACGTGTGGATTTCGTAGGTTCGATTCCAACACACCAATCTCATCGTTGGCACCGATGGGGTGGAGCCCGTGGGGGTTTCCACAAAAAAGGGGAGAAGCAGTTTGGGGCCCCATCAAGACCTTCGAGGCCAGGCGTGAGGTTGGCTTGGCCAAGCTGCTACACCTGCTGATTGCCGGACGAGGCTCAGGCGCAGGCTTTCCTCTCGGGGTTCAAACGGCAGTCAGTCGTATAAAAGATGCATGCTAAATATTAAGGAGAGAAAGAAGTAAGCCCGGGCTCCGATGTGAGAGGCTCGGATGCACGGTAACCACGTTAAGATGATGATGATGACCTCTCCTTCAAGGGTATCTGGCAATACTGATGACGTTAAAACGTAAAGAAACAATATCATGAAGAATATACTGCTTCCGGGCTGTTTGCCCGTGGTCCATCGGAAACTTGTATTCCAGACGTTTCGTCGATCACTGCGGTCGACATCTTCAGTGATACACGTCGGGACGCCGTCGAGTGCGGAGAACCTTCCTCGGCGGCGAACTCGGTGCGACTGATGTAAAGGCCCGAGTCACTGGCGTAGTTACACACACAATAATCATATCTTGTAAATACTAGCTGACCCGGCAAACTTCCTTCCGCCTTAGAATCAAGTTACGTAGGTTACCTTATCAGCTGAATTTATTTCGTGAATGTCTCTTTGCACCACAGCATTAAAGACTTGAGACGGCATGAGGTTTTGGTCGTTTGGAGTCCTACATAACCACCCCCGCTGCCGGCGGGGGAGTAACCGCAAAAAGGGCTCAGTATAGGCGTAGGCGAATCTAAAAAATTAAAGTACTTATTAATTTTAGTACGTTCAAGCCCGACATAACCGCTGGCCGGCGGGGGGTATCCGAAGGGATTTCCGCACAAAAAAAAAGAAATGTACGCTTGCAGTTGTTGTTGCGAATGTTTTGATGGATGCATAGATGGATGGATATTTGCTATTCGATCGCACGTATACGGCTTAACGAATCTGGAGGAAATTTGGCACAAAGATAGATTATAACCTGAAACAACACACAAGCTTCTTTATCATGCGGATAGCTTCCTGTGTGTCGCGTAACAATTAGTAATACATCTAAAAAACTTGCTTTCAATAAAAAACTTACATGCAAACACAATTACAACTACTTGGGACTAGGTTATCTGATAATTATCAACATAACATAACATAACTTAACGCCTGTATCCCCAAAGGGGTAGGCAGAGGTGTATTACACACACACGATTCGCCAGTTATGTTAAGGTCCCAATGCAATAGGGGGCGAGCCTATTGCCATCTACCGGACACATTATTAAGCGAGCGATAATTAACATTTATTAATGCACACATAACTACGAAAAGTCAGAGGTGTGTGCCCGGGGCGCCTGGGGATCGAACTCGAGACCTCGTCTCAGCAGTCCGTTACGTACGCCACCGGGCTATCGCCGCTTACTTTTTATTTATTTTATTTTATCAAATCAAGTTTACAAAATCACTTGGATCTTCCAGAATACGTCACAGTTCACTGCAAACGACGCAATACCTACACTGGTTTTATCTTTACCGCTACTGTTGCAATATTATAGTCCTCGCCGACATTTCCCACGCTATTGAAACTATCTATTGACTTTATATTGAGAATACTTTGTTATCTTTCACTTAGATCATACTGTCGGAATCGACCGATTCCGACTTGATCCGAATGGATTTAACGCCTTCTTTAACTTTGAGACGAATCTTTACTTTAATATTTCAGAAGCCAATAAAAAACACTTTTATATGACTATGTTAGTTCTATGTTCTTTCCTGTTACACCAATAACTACCCAATGTGCGATTTAGCTCATTAAGTATTCATGTCCATCCAAACGTTGCCTGTAAGATACTGCTTTTAGCGATAAGGCCACCATTTGTACATATGTTAATTAACATTACGATATATGCTTATTCTGATTGGTGTACAATAAAGTTTATATCTATCTATCTAAAAATCTTGGGAATTTTTGACAAACAAATGCAATCTGTACTAATATTATAAAGAAATAGGACAAGTTTTGGTTCTTGGGGTTGTTTTCAAAACCATTGCAATTATTGAAAAAAAACTTTCACCATTTGAAAGGTACATTATCAATCCCTGATGGACATAGGCATATTATGTGTAAATTACGAGGGCTTTTTTTTTTATTTACGTGCGGAAATCCTTTCGGATACCCCCTCGCTGGCCAGCGGGGGTGGTTATGTCGTGTCTCGATTAAAACCGCACGGTGTCCTCCCCAAGTGTCCGTTGCCGGGCACCCCGGGTAAGCCCTCGAAAGGATAACCCCAGGGTTGCCGGCGGAGGAAGTAGGCGGCGGACGAGGGCTTGAGTTAAAAAAACCGGCCAAGTGCGAGTCGGACTCGCCCATGAAGGGTTCCGTAGCAGCAAGTAATTTTTTTTATTTTTGACTTGATTAAATTAAAGGTAAATTGCGGTTTACGATTTATGAGGTAAAAAAAGTTCTTTTTTACCTCATAAATCGTAAACCGCAATAAATTGAACTTGAAAATTGAAATTGAACCGCAAAAAATTGGTTTCAACGAGGTCTAGTCAGTAGTTACTGACTAGACCTCGTTGAAACCAATTTTTGGTGGAAGTTTACATGATGTACATTCATCATATATTTTTTTTTGTTTTATCATTCTCTTATTTTAGAAAATACAGGGGGGGGGACATTTTACCACTTTGGAAGTGTCTCTCGCGCAAATTATTCAGTTTAGAAAAAAATGATAAGTATTAGAAACCTCAATATCATTTTTGAAGACGTATGAGTTTGACGAAAAAAAATTTTTGAGTTTCAGTTCTAAGTACCTTTTTTTTTTCGTGCGGAAATCCCCTCGTAACCCCCCCCCCCCCCCCCCCGCTGGCCAGCAGGGGCGGTTATGTCGGACTTGAAACCCCCAAAATTATTTGTTTTTTTTTTCTATTTTTGTGTGAACATCTTAATGCGGTTCACAGAATACATCTAGTTACTTCAACAGCATAGTTCTTATAGTTTCGGAAAAAAGTGGCTGTGACATACGGAAAATTTAGGCTTCTGCTGAAAATTACACACAACTGACATGTATATCAAACGCCATAAGGTTGCATTATAGAAGTTAGTACTGTCGTTAAGTTTTTCAAATTTTCTAATTTTTCACACAACTTTCTTAACTTTTTTTCTTGAACCTTCTCATGACAATAACAAACACACAAAAAAAGAATTACTTAGTGAAACCGATACAGCAGTTCATTCGTTATGCTGTGACAGAGAGAAATAGGGATTAATTTATTGAGCTGAGTGAGACGAAGTCGAGCAAAAGCTCCTCATACTAGACTTTAGGATTTTCTTTGTCACAGGTCTCCTCCTAAACTACTAATCCAATCAGAACCATATTTGGCATGATTAAAGAGGTCAATCAGAGGAAGGTTTATGGATATATTTTGAAAAAATTAATGCTACCACAGAGGAATGATCACCGTTAAAAAAATTCCAGATGTAATTACATAATAACCGCTCGAGACACTGTGACCAAACTTTACACGCTCAGAAAGCATGTCCAGAGATGTGACTTTCAAAAATAATTTTCAAAATCGGACTTGCCACGGAGGAATGATCACTGTTAAAAATTTTCAAAATCTGATTCACGATGTCTCGCTCAGCTCAACATTGCAAGCAGCGATTCGCCTTGCAGACCTAGTATAAATTGATTACGTCACTGTTATGTTGGCGACAGTAGTTTTCATACTAACGAGGTTAAAGGCACTTCCTCCTGATTTTGAATTCTCTATTCGAACCTTAGACTAAAATAGTTTAGCCTCACAAAAGAGTAGACAGTACGATATAAGTTTAATCCCTTTAAGTAAGCGAATAGCACACAACTTCAGCTTAAGCTGTACTCAGTTGTTAAATGCGAGTTATGTAAACAACAATTCAAGCAACAACTGTTTTATTGGAACTGTATACAGAGACTAGAGTTCCGTCTGTCTTGTAAACTTTATTATTAAATATTTTATTATTAAGTCTGGTATAACACATAGGTTTTTTTCATCGCTTTCTTTTTTGTTTTTATTTTCGTGCGGAAACCCCATCGCACTTCACCTCACCGGAGCTCACGGTAAGGTGGGCGTGTCGGAGTCGAACCGACTAAAACCGCACAGTATTTCATCACACCGGCCTGTGTGGGAACCTGGTGTGCCCTAGAAAGGATATCCCAGAAACCCCGACCGGCTCCGGCCGCCAGTAGTGGCGACCCCGACGTGGTGTAAGGGATTTTTCATCCCTGGAATATAGCGGATGCGGGAACGAATCAGATTTCCATGAGGGTGGAGCCGCAGGGAACAGCCAGTAAATATAGCATGTTTTATAAGATACCAGAACCGGGTTGATTGTGGTCGCAGCACTAGTGGAACCGGTGGGTTCACGCGGTGCTGCGACGACAATCCTCTTCTGATGAGGCCGTCAAGCTGAGTGCCACCATTGTTAACATGGTACGTGTATGTAATGGTGACCCTCTTTCCTGAGACTTTACATTCAGCTTACCATCAGGCGAGGTGAAGTCAAATTGACGTGTCCTAAATATAAAAAAAAACAGAAAACTTATCTGAAATTAAGACACGAACCCCGAGAGCTAAATCATTCTTCTCTACAGGTGAACACTTCCATTACCTTGCCAGGTTTTCTAGCATATATTTTATCAATCGGAAATCTAATACATCGATGTGTTCATTCATAAGATCGGTAATGCACGAAGCGCGAGTGCCACATTACACTGCATTTCGTGCACACGATCTTTCAATCTTCCATTAGAACGGCAAATTGAAATATTTCGAATATTCTCTACATGTGACATGAATACATTTTTTCTCATTTTTTCGATGAAATCCGTTTGAAAAATGGTGAGGAATATAATGATTGGTATACGTTCTGTCATTTACGATATATTTTTCTTAGTGATATCGGCGAACTTTAGTATTGTGTGCAGTATGTTTATTTTTCAAGTTTGATGCCTTAATTTCATGCATCCAGCCCAATGTAGCCCCCGACGACCTCCGTGGCGGTAGTGCGTTCGACTGCTAAGTCAGAGGTCGCGGGTTCGATTCCCGCTCGGTGCAGTTATGTATGGTTGCATTGGTCTGGGTGTTTCCATGTATAATAATAAGTATTATTAGAAGTAGTATTTAAAATAAGTATTTAAGTAGGTACCCTTTTTTTTTTTTCGTGCGGAAATAATTCGGATACCCCCCAGCCGGCCAGCGGGGACGGTTATGTCGGGCTTGCACCGACTAAAACCGCACGCCGTCTCGGGTCTTCAGACGCCGGGGTGTAAGGTTACCCATAGAGCATATCCCTCGCACCCCGACTGACCCTGGGCCATCTCACCACTAGCAGTATCGCTCATCCTGTCTCCTCTGAAAGCAGAGGAGTACGGAGAGCGATGTGTTCCCGCCACGTTGGGTATTGGCCGACGATCAATGCCAACCCTATGAAGGGGAAGCCATTGACCGCCGCACAGGTTGTACCGGCCGCTCCGATTCCGTTCCCCCCGGACTGCAGCGGGATCGGAATCGGAGCGACACTCGAGGAGGTTACCCAACACACACCCCAGTATTTAAGTACCTATGTTTATCCGCATTCTAGAACCCATATGACAAACTCTGCTTAGTTTGGGTCTAGATGGCGTTGTGAACTTAAAAAAAATGGTTGGAGATGAATGAAGGTCAAAATTCATCATCATCTAAGTGTCAAGCGCGTAGATTGGTTTACCTTGATTATTACGGGAGTGAAAGCCGTGTGACCTCTAACCTCGAGAGCAAAGCCTGCTCCAGAACCTCGTCCGTCAATGAGCAGGTATACCGGCTAAGCGGTGAAACCTCACCAAGCCAACCGGCTTGGGTATGTCAATTAGTACATACATACATACATATACTCACGCCTTTTTCCCTCCGGGGTAGGCAGAGACAACAGCCCGCCATCTACTTCTGTCCTTACATACTTCACGAGCTTCCTTCACTGTCATTAAACCTTTCATGCAAGCCCGCCGGCTTCGAGTGCGTTTGACCTTCCCTTTTTTCAGTATCTCATTAATTTGATCAGTGTTAGTATGTCCTGCGAGGTCGACCCCGGCTTGCCTGCCCACTTACATCTGCCTTATTTACTTGGTTTGTCATTCGCTCAGTACTCATTCGTTCCAAGTGCCCAAACCACCTTAGCATACCCTTTTCAATTCTAGTGACAACATTCTCTTTCAAGTCATTAGTATTAGTAGTAAAAGAATTAATTGAATCTATTAATCAATGCTGATACAATCATTTCACCTGAGCTTCAACAACAGTCGCAATCTATGTCCACCCTTTTTTCCGTGCAGAAATTCCCGCGGATGCTCCCTCCCGCCGGCCAACGAGAGCGGTTATGTTGGACTCGAACCGACTACAACTCCACGCCGTTCCGGGTCTTCAGACTGATGTGTGTAAGGTGGCCCATAAAACATTTCCCTCGCACCCGGCTGACCCAGGGCCATCTCCGGTTTCCAGATGACCCCCTCGGGTTAATGTATGTCCACCCTGACAACCATTTACCAAACATTTACTCGGAAATAAGTAAAGCATTAATATTTGACCACCAATCATCATCAGAAAACTCATTAAAAAAGTAATTCGGTAAAAATAAAATGATATTTTCAGCTGCGGTCTGTGGGGTTCATTATGTGAGGGAAAAAAAATACGTGAAAATTCGTTTTTCATGTCACACGACGACGTCAAAAGCAGTTGAAACAGTGAACCATTATTTTTTATGATGCTATTAGCGTTCGGCACACGAATCCCGCCGAAATAGTATTAAACAGTTTAATATTATTATTTATCTTTAATGCCCGTTTTCACAGACTCTAAGTATTATCTTGTTTAATTATCTGAAGCTGTGAGCATTATGGACGTGCTTGGACAGTCTCTTTTGAAATGCTTTGTTAATGACCTACTTTAGGTTTTTGTTTGTGGATTTTGAAATTTTATAGTTATGTGTCTGTTCTACGATTATATAGAAGGTTACTTTATGGCCAAGGGCTTGTGATGCAGTGGTATTGCTACAGACCAGGCAGAAATTGAGTGGGTGATCTAATGTTGTTGTTGACCTGCTGTTATCAGAGGGGACACTGCGAATGGCCCAGGGTCAGTCGGAGTGCCAGGGATATGCTCTATGGGTAACCTTACACCCCGGCGTCTGTAGACCCGAGACGGCGTGCGGTTTTAGTCGGTTCAAGCCCGACATAACCGCCCCAACTCGCCGGCGGGCGGGGGGGGTATCCGAAGGGGTTTCCGCACAATAAAAATAAAAAAAAAGGTACACTTAACTATAACACGTGACGGCAAGTGCAGCATAGGAAGGCCTCCCGCAAGGTGGACAGATGACCTAGCAAAGAGCGCAGGGACTCGGTGGATGCAGGCCGCTACAGTCCGGTCGAAATGGGAGTCGATGTGGAGGCCTATGATCAGCAGTGGACTTCCTTCGGCTGATATGTTAATGATGATAACAATAACGTAACATAACATAACTTAACGCCTGTATCCTCGAAGGGGTAGGCAGAGGTGTATTACACACCCACGATTAGCCAGTTATGGTAACAATAACAACACTAGTGAACCCGGTCTCTACGGTCTCTTTTACTGGTGGTAGAAATTTGATGACACAAATTTGTCACAAAATTCGGCCGGGTAGGTACCACCGTGCACGATTGCGAAAAACCCTCCATAGTAATCCAATTTCGGTTTGATTGCGTTCAGGGGTCAGCAAGTGCATAGCCGGGCAGCGGGATTGTGGTCGCAGCACTAGTGGGACCGGTGGGTGTCACGCGGTGCTGCGACGACTATCGTCTTCTGATGAGGCCGTCAAGCTGAGTGTCACCATTGTTAACATGATACGTGTATGTAATGGTGACCCTCTTTCCTGAGACTTTACCTTCAGCTTACCATCAGACGAGGTGAAGTCAAATTGACGTGTCCTAAATGTTAAAAAAAAAAAAAAAAAAGAGAGTCTTAAAGCAATACCTACATAAGGGAAAATTATAGAAAGAAAGAAAGAAAGAAACCGTTTATTTTACACACACTACACACTGAAATATGAACAAAATAAAAAATTATATAGATATTTTTATTAAATTGTTACGGCCCGATAAACACTAATTTTAAACATGGTTAAGTTCAAATATTATCTAATGCACAATTTTTTTAATCTGTCCGATTCCATCTTGATAACATAAGTTTTACAAACGTAACTTCAGCCTTATGCTCATTGGAAATCTTCAACTCGGGTACCCCGTTACATGAGACCACAAATAAAATAATGCATTCGGTAATAATTATACAGGCGAAGGCAAATTTTTATAGCCTTTAGCCAAATTTGTACATGCCAAAGGATTTTCGGCCCACCTGAGTCGTACCTTTGTTATCGGAAGATAGGTTTGACTTGCGGTTTTGCTTCAATATTATGGACGTGATTATCCTAATGAAGATAATCGTTTATGTATAGGTTGTTATTATTGTATTGTGATTAAAAGGGCGTATTTCACTTTCAATCATTGGGCGTATATGGCCCAACAAGACCTGGGTTGGGCCTTTTTTTTTTTTTTTTACGTGGGGAATGCTGTTACGCACGGCACCGCCGGCCACGGGGAGGTAGTCGGAGATCGTGTGTGGGACTCTCCCATCCGCAAAACGGATGGGCATACCCACTAAACCCCACGGTGTGCCATACCCTGCGCCTTATCGGGGGGGCCTGAAACTATGCAGGAATACTTTACTTGCGCCTCATGCCGCCCTGAGCGTGGCTGCGGGTGTGAGGGACGGGGTAAGCCCTCCACCCGCTGATCTAGCCACCCGCGAAGGGGATGACGTCCATGTGTGCCTGGACGTCAACCAATTGAGAGTATGGAAGGTGTGGTGCCCGCGTTAATGGGCATGCGCTAGGGGGGGTCGCCATAGAAGTATACCTTGGTTGGGCCTAATACAACCTAAAAGTAGCCTGTGATCGAAAATAAAAATCCTCTTGAGTAAGACCTCAAACAAACATACAAATGACATATTTCTGAATATTATTATAACAAAAGAAATTAGGTCTTTGTTCTCGAATCTTTCGCGACAGCATAATAACTCCGTTACCTACATTTAATTGCTTCAAAATTAATTCCAAGTTGTAACGTTGAATTATTGTATTTTTACCGTATTTCCGACACATGCAAATGTTACTCGCAGTTGTTTTTCTAAGGAATTATATGTGTAAAATCGCATTATCTGACGGCACAATGAAATGTACTAATTGTTATATTTTACCTGAATAAATGTTTAAATTAAAGCTTGAAAGGGACCGCTTTATAAGCGGATTATGTACGAAAACAAGTTATTGTAAATACTGCCCCAAAGCTATATGGATTCGTGAACATATTATAATTATTTATTCTATTTACTTGACTGCGCCGAAATACAAAAATTGTGTTATGAGTTTGACCTGTTTTTATTTTTTTATTTTATTTATTTATATTATAGTTAAACTAGCGACCCGCCCCGGCTTCGCACGGGTGCAATGGATGTTATTATACATATAAACCTTCCTCTTCAATCACTCTATCTATTAAAAAAAACCGCATCATAATCCGTTGCGTAGTTTTAAAGATTTAAGCATACATAGGGATATAGGGACATAGGGACAGGGAAAGCGACTTTGTTTTATACTATTTTATAGTTAAATAAAACGGTACATGACCAATTACATTAAATTGTGTACTTATGTATTAACCGAAATTACTAATATCCCCCCTAACCCCTCCAGCCAAGCATAATTGCATGTGTTAGAAGGTTCACATCGGTGTGGTGTAATGGCCAGGATTCGAACCTGGGGCCTCTCGATCGTAGGGTCGACTCCTTAACCACTAAGCTACCGACTAGTTTTTGGATGTATGTACGCCTCCGTTCCGTCGTAGAAGATTTTGATGATCATTATTGATCTTAAGATTCGTTTTTATTGCACTTCTTCATTCGATATTATTTAAATTACAAAAGATTAAAGTGCCGTAGTTTTCTTCGTCCCAAAATATATGTTTTCAAACAGTACTTGATCTTGATGGGCATCATTCTTCATACTTCACCATTAGCTTACCAATAGGCGGGAGAAGTTATATTGACGTACCAATGTTTTTTTCGTGGTTAAATTCCCCTCGGATACCCCCCCCCCCCCCCCGCCGGCCAGCGGGGGCGGTTAAGTCGGGCTTGAACCGACTAAAACCGCACGCCGTCCCGGGTCTACAGACGCCAGGGTGTAAGGTTACCCCATAAAGCATTTCCTTTGCACCCCGACTGACCCTGGGCCATCTCTGGTTTCAAGATGGCCCCCTCAGGTTTGGGAACCACGGTGTCCCCGTATTGCCCCGGTTGGGGGGGGGGGGGGCTTAATCTGATAATAATCGGCATACAAAAAAATATTTGTACTGAGCGGGTATAGAACCCACGACCTCTGACGTAGCAGTAGAATACTCTACCATCTAACCGAACTTGCCTCTCAGTATCGTCTCTCTCTTCTCAATCTGCTCCATAGATATCAAAAAAAGTACAAAATTCCATCATAATATTGTCAAGGTAACGGTGCTGGAGTTTACAGTTTGATCATTTTGCGCCACAACTTTGCTGCGAGCCCCTCTTGAACGCATTTCTCAAATTAATTATAAAGAAATATTAAATTAATTCTAATTAAAGTTTTTAAAAGCCCTTTGATCATCGTCCCTTCATATTTTTTAGGTGCGTTGCCTTAGAGAGGCAGATTTAATTAATTGCTCATTATAACCTTAAGGGTGGTTGCTATGGCGGGGAGGATTAGCTTGAAAAGGGTACGAAGCACCCTTCTTGATTTTATGATAAGGATAACAAATATAATGACAACCTTTTAATATAATATTTGGTTTTTGCCAAATCTCCTTTTTCTAGCGGTCAAAATAAAAAGCATATTCTTATCGATGCGCTTTTGTGTGTTCTTACGATGTCGAAAATAGGCTACTGGTATGGGTAATGGACTGCTGAGACGAGGTCTCGGGTTCGATCCCAGGTCTTACCATGGCACACACTAATGACTTTTCGATGCTTTTCGAAGTTATGTGTGTATTTATCGCAGGCTTATAAGTGCCCGGTTAATGGCAATAGGCTCGCCACCCTTTGGGACCTAAACATAAACTGGCGAAATGTGGGTGCTAGCACCTCTGCCTACCCCTTCGGAGATATAGGCGTGAGTTTATGTTATGTTTATGTATGTTCTTTTCATTTACTGGTTACTAGCTGATACCCGCGGCTCCGACCACATGCTATTCTATTCCTGTTGCCGCTTCCTTTGGGAATCTATTCCAGACTATAATTTATCCATGTACCAAATTTCAGCGGAATCCGTCCAGCCGTTAGAGCGTGATTGAGTAACAAACTTACAAATCTACAAACATCTTCACAAACTTTCACATTTATAATATTAATAGGAATTAGGAAGTACGATTATATCCACTATACTGATGCAATAAACGTCTCTCTAATATATAGGTAAAGGTGTATATTATACACACATTTAACCAGATATATAAGTCCCAGTAATTAATAGAGGTCAAATCTATCGCTGCAGATATTTCCTGATTCAAGTCGCTTTTATACATTTTACCCAGTTGGAATCGAATCCAGGATCACTTAACTGTTTTAGGTCCCACGTGTTACAGGGTGCCAAGAGTGGATGAAGCGGCACCGTGTCCTTAAAGCAGCCGTCGGCCCGGGAAGCCTCACGCTGCAGACCCTGGTACTGGCCATGGTTGGTAGCGAGAGTGTTCGGAACGCTACCGTATTCTTTTGCGAGGCAGTGATGTGCGCAAAAGAGGCGGCACAAAAGGCTAGGGAGAGGTCTAGCACTCTCCAGTGCCCTAGAAGGAAAACCGGCTTAGGGATGATGGTCGGGGCTAGTCGTGACCCTAGTAGAAGCAAGCCCAGGGTGGTGGCGTGACGTATTTCTGCACGCGCCTCTCTTTAAATACTCAACGACGAGTCAGGGTCACCAGCGCTGGCGACTGGATGAGATGAGATGAGATTGAGAAGAACTGAAAATTTGCTGCTAGGGACCTCATGTACAACACAATTTTGGCTATCGCGGACATATTCTCCCTAGAAAAAGGCTGGTCACGAGTTCAAGTCCCATCTTAATTGTTGACTATTTCCAATCTAAATTTCTAAGAATAAATATATAGGAAAAGTTAGCGAACGAATTGCTTGCTGAAAATTTCATTCGTCACATATAAAAACAAAGATTCAGTCAATTAAAACACTTTTCCCATAAACCTTTAAATATTATGTAAAGGAGATTCATCTACTGTAATAAATTTATAAGAAGCCGTTAAAATCTGGTAGTAGAACGTTATCAATTTCATGGAAACTTTAATACTTTATAGCGTCTTTGCCAACTTTATGCTAATAGGAGATAGCTGAAGTTTAAGTTAACCCTGGCTTAAGTAAAACAAAGTGCTTTTAACTCGACAACTTTGAATTGTGGAAAAATTGCGATGTATACGGCTGCCTGTATGAGAGAGACATTTTGAATTTGGCTCGAAATGCATTCAATGGACTATTTATACTGTTGATTGATGGTACTTGGTGGAACTTGCCACACATATTGAAACAAATGTATCACTTGTACTTTTCAACTATCATATTTAATAATATTTCGTTTCGCATAATTTAGTAATACATGGAGGTTGATGAGATCTTCTTGAAGAGATTTGTCGTTAAATCTATGATTGAATAAATAATTTATGATTATTTTCCAATTTATTTTTAGAATATTTTGCAAAATGAAAAAAAAAAACATTGAAAACCAGATGTTCATCGGATCCTCAAAAATAAAGTTCTGACCAAAAACTAATTTTAGTTATATTATAAGAAACCAACAGGAAATATTCGAATATGAATTTTTTTATCATTAAATCTGCAAAATAATATGGAATATTTAATTATATTATCACAATACAATATACGTATGCACTCATTTTACAAATAAAAATAAACAGACACAAAAAACATAAGTATTTTTGCAAATGTTAAATGTTTCTCACTAACGAACGTAATCTAAACTCTATAGTGTAGCATTTCGAGCGGTATACTCAAAAGTAGATCTTGAATTTGCATTTATATGGTTAACGATTACAGTTTGCATTTCAAATAGCACTTGAAATTGTATTTCTTTAAGTGCATATCTATGCGATAATTAGTTTCGGTGCATTTAATAATGATTTGATGTTAATGCAAAATTGACGGGACCCACCGGGAAGGAACTAACCAAGTTCTTCGGGGTCTGAGCCAACCTCACCTTCGTAGGGACCCAAACTGTAACCTTAATAAAGTGTTTAACATTGTTTTTTGAAACTGTTTTAGAAGAAACACATTTATAAATGTAACAGATAAGAAACATCACATAACATAACTTCACGCCTGTGTCCCCGAAGGGGTAGGCAGAGGTGTATTACACATCCACGATTCGCCAGTTATGTTTAGGTCCCATTGTAATAGGGGGCGAGCCTATTGCCATCTACCGGGCACATTACTAATCAGATACGAAAGTGTACTATATTCAAAGGGGTACGTTTTATATGTGTTAATAAGTGTAACAGAAATAACGTCCTAAAGAACTTGGGGGTGTACAAAATACGTTTATTTAAAAATTTTGACTAAAAATATAATCGGATAGTAAATTTGGAATCGTAGCATTTCGATTACAATTTATTAACACTGTTAACAGATTAATATCTGTTACATATATACATATAACAGTTACACAATTGAAAGTGGTAACGATTAAAAGATTCAATACCACATTTATAAGTGTAACACTTTCATTCTGTAACCTTTTCATAGTGTAACCCATATAATTATGTAACCTTTATGAATGTGTTTTTAAGTCCCTGTTTATAAGCTGGTATATCTGCTGATTGAGGCACGAGGCTCTAGTGCAGACTTTCTTCTCGGGGCTGGGGGGTCCGACAGCCCTCGCTGGCTAAAAGCCGAGATAAACTTTAAATTAGGAGTAGGATAGCAGACTTCAGGTCAGGCTCTAAAGAAACTTTAAATTAGGAGTAGGATAGCAGACTTCAGGTCAGGCTCTAAAGAAACTTTAAATTAGGAGTAGGATAGCAGACTTCAGGTCAGGCTCTAAAGTGCAAGCTTATGATGCAACCGCGATCATCGCGTAGATGACGATGATGATGATATTTGACGAGATATCTTATTGATTAGAATTTGGAGAAACCACGTTTCCTTCAATACCTACTTGAAAGAAGAAAGAAAGTATGTATTCAAACTCCTACGTGTTACACATATAAATACAAGAAAAACAAAGAGAACAAAACATACAAATTCGAATTATAATATTTGAATATACAACTTGAAAGTTCGAATTATCTATTTGGATTCAAATTACTTTTATGACCAGAAACTTTATACTTCACCTAATTTTGTCATCAAGTTTCAATACGTATACGATATACTTCAAAACTGTTATAAAATAACTCAACAAAGTAAGCTATTTAAGTTATAATTGCGTAATCCACTACAATAGATAGATTAGAATTTTAAAAAATATCTCATTATTAAGTTCAACACATGTTTTGTTGACGCCGGTTAAATAGAAATATTGTTTTCACTCCTCTTGCTCAAAAAGACCGTCATTGTGGCGTACCAGAGCGAAGAAAAAATAGCAATTCCTCCCCTAGGGGTTTTTTTTTTTTGTGTCTCAAATGACAATGAGCCTACAAAAACGAAAAAGTTTTTAGTCATAAGTAGAATAATCATGAATAAAGACTCGACTTATTACTGTTTCATAAAAAAAGAACTTCATTTTAATTTTGAAAATGGAACTAAAATCGGCGATCTCTGGTAGAATGCATGCAATGTGTTGCGGCTACAGAAGAAACAAAAAAAAAGACATTGGCGCGAAATCTTTATAATTTTTCTCTAATTGCAAATTGAATTGGTAGTGACCGTAATTAATTTTACAATAGTGAAAATGTCATCATCTAGTGAGAATGGAGACCCTAATTTACAAATAGAAGAGAAAGGAAAAGAAACTATTTTCAATCTGTTGCCGTCAAGGTTACAAAGGATTTATTTAAATACTTACGAAAAGTTAATAAAATAAACTACATATTTCATATTGTATTGGATTGTTTTATTATCTCGCAATCGTAGTGAAAAGTATAGTGTAACACACGGCGCTAAAACCCATTAAAACTCGGTTTCTATTTACTAAAAACAACCGCGGTAGCCTAGTGGTATGGGTAATGGACTGCTGAGACGAGGTCTCGGGTTCGATCCCAGGTTTTACCATGGCACACACCAATGACTTTTCGATGCTTTTCGAAGTTATGTGTGTATTTATCGCAGGTTTATAAGTGCCCGGTTAATGGCAATAGGCTCGCCACCTATTACATTGGGACCTAAACATAAACTGGCGAAATGTGGGTGCTAGCACCTCTGCCTACCCCTTCAGGGATATAGGCGTGAGTTTATGAGTTTATGTTCTATTTACTCCCTCGCAAATGGGTCATTTTAGCTCCTTGTATTACAATCTACTATTTTCTACGCTTAATTTAAAACAATACTCAATTCTACTTTCTGCTTGTATTATCTACTTCTACTGTCTATTTTTGTGTTCAGAATCGCTTATTTAACATAACACAAGTTTTTTTTTTCAATATTTCCAATGTACACACACAACTAATTAACAATTGTTTAATAGTATAGATAGATAGATAGATAGATGAGAAAGTTTGTTACTCAATTACACTCAAACGGCTGAACATATCTAGCCGAAATTTGGTACAGGGATAGATAACAGTCTGAAATAACACATATGCTATTTTTTATCAATGTCATAGGTTCACATGGGTTGCGGGAACAAGATCAGAATTCTATGTGGGCGGAGCCGCGGGCAAAAGCTAGTTATTCATAAAACCAAATTAATGTCCAGGACAAGATACTTAATAAAAATAAAATATTACTTCCAACCAGCCAGAGACAATTAAGTACTTTTCTTTACCGGTAAGCAAACAAACGATTCAGAATATTTTATTTAGTTTCCTTTTGCTACGTTTAAAACAAAATAAAATGGACATAAGAAAGGCGTGTAATGCCCGTGGGAGGTTCAAGTTCCGGGTTCGATTCCTGACCGAAGCCAGTCAGCTTTAGAGCTTTGTTCGCGTTGTTTCCTCGCCCCATGGGACTTTGTACGTATGTTTACGATTGAAACTGACAAGTTGAACGCTGTTGTGAATTTTTTGAAATCTTTTCGAATATTTTACTGTACTGTTATTTTGCTTCAATATTTTAAAGAGTTCTGTGGATTTATTATGTTGAAGATATTTAAAATGTATTTGTATTTTTTGTATTTCTCTCTTCGGCAAAAAATGTTTAAAAACATGTCTTGAAAATACATGACTTTTATGATTTTTGAATATTTTTTCGTATTGATTACCATTTTTCGTCAATAAGTACATTATAATAACGACGATTTTTCAGCCGGTTAAATAGTATATTTGCAATGCAATAGTACAAAAATGTGAAAACGTACTGATCTAGTTATACTAGTTTTACGTTTTTTTTTTGCCGGGTAGCGATTTTATAAATAGATCAGTTGGTTGCTGGATTATCAAATTCAGGTTAATCATTTTTTTTTAACGTACTAATCGTTAACGTGTGTCTACACATTTCTTGTATTCCCTTTAACCCTTCTTTAAGCTATGCTAAATTGCTTGTGTTAGGAGTGGGTTCACCGTGACATACTGTATAGGCTTTTTGTTTTGAGTTATCAGGGCAGCCAATTAAAGCGAACTCGGCAACTTATTTTTTTTATTTAAAAAAAAAATGATTAAGGATTACACAACACAGCTTATCCTAGATAATCTCCAACCCAAACCGCTGCATCGGAACCCAGTAATCATATAAATTGGAATCCTAACACCGCAGTAGCTTAGTGGTATGGTTAATGGACTGCTGAGACGAGGTCTCGGGTTCGATCCCAGGTTTTACCATGGCCATACCAATGTGTTTTCGATGCTTTTCGAAGTTATGTGTGTATTTATCGCAGGTTTATAAGTGCCCGGTTAATGACAATAGGCTCGCCACCTATTACATTGGGACCTAAACATAAACTGGCGAAATGTGGGTGCTAGCACCTCTGCCTACCCCTTCGGGGATATAGGCGTGAGTTTATGTTATGTTATGTTATGCTAATTCCATTTAATTTAAGTTTTGTATCGCATTTCATTTATGAGAAAAACCGACAGAATATTCATATTAAAAATTGTATTCACAAATCAAATATTCTTCAGTCTTATTAAATGAACCAAGCAATGAATAACACCAGACTGCAGACGGAGAAAAAAATCCCTCAAAGTACTCACACATTACGAAGAAAGAACGACAATGCAAATAAACAAACAAAACAAGAATAATAAAAAATAACATCAAAAAACGACGGAAGCTTCGTCTCGGAAACCGGTATTGTGCTGTACTCATATTCAAGAAAATATGACACCAGTTCCTCTGTGTCCATTGTAATGTTTTCAGTGTACAAGTGGCTCACTTTGACAAAATGCGCACACATGCATACAATAAATGAAAACGCAGAAGAAAATATTTTAAATTTGCAAAGGAACTCAAGCACACTGCGGCTCGTAAGACCAATAAATGTGTATTTGTATTAGTTTGAGTTTGTATTGCAAGTTGTGGGTGTGTGGAGGAGTTGGAAATTTCGCGTGAAGTGAAATTCGCCTTTATCTAGTAATGTCCTGTGCACATTGAGAGAAAAACGTTTATTTTTATTACTCTTGGCTACTGCTTCGATAGATGTAACACCTAAACGTGACTCATACTTAACTTTTAGAGTCCACATTTGAATTGGATGGTTTCAGTTTTAATGTTTATTGATATTTTATGGTTTTAACGGTTTTCCAACAAAATCTATTATAATGTTCTTGGGTTATACCAGTTATTCGCAGGACAAGAAAGTCGATTATTTTAGTACTTGTAGAATATAAATGGAACTGGAATCTAGAACTTACTACATTGCATACTTAATTGTTATGTTCCTTTATAACTATGTCAACGAACGCAAAGTTCTTAATTGTTATTTTCTATCTATTGATTTAACGAAATCAAATATCTGTATTCATGTAGGTCACAAAGAAAACCTTATGAACATTAAAATTACTACTTTAAAATTTACCTTAAGATTCCCAAGGGAATAAGTAAATCCTCTAAGAATGATTTTTTATCTTCAATCACAATGATTTCATTGACAATCTTTATCAAGACCAAAACATTCATCCCAGATATCAAATAAATCACTGATAAAGCTTAAAAGACTACTTGCTTCCCTATTTTTTACTTCTGGGACTATACAGATATCATTAAATTTTATTTCATCAATTCTTGAGCTTAAAAGGTAGGGCGTAATTAAATTGCCAGGTTAAATTTTGAGCTGTCTGGCGGAATGACTAACGCAAACAGATTTTCACACAACAGGAATTCCAACCTAAACTGTTTTAATTTTCTTTAATACAGAGGTAGCAAACAAGTAATCAACACCTGCAGTATAATCGTAGCACCAGAGGTGTCACTAGTTGACTTCTGCAAAGGGGAAAGTAAAGAAAGTGGATACTCTGAGATAGCGAGCAAGTAATGCTCGAGAAGGAAATGGCGGAGCGAGCCCGGGAGAGATTTCTAACTCTCCCGCCCCGCTGAGCCCGCAACATGCTCGCCGTGCAGCGCAGGCGACTCAGACACCGCAGGTCGCTCAACGATCTTGGTCCTCCGGGGCAAGTGGGGGGCCGAGGGGTCCATCTAAGCCGTAAATGGCCCAGGGTCAGATGGGGTGCGAGGGAATTGCCTTATTGGGCCACCTTACACCTACACCACCAATCTGAAGACCCGAGACAGCGTGCGGTTTTAGTCGGTTTAAGCTCGACATAACCACCCCCGCTGGTCGGCAGGGGGTATCCGAAGGAATTTCCATACGGAGAAAAAAGAGAACGTTCTACGAGTTAGAATTACCTCAGGCTCAGCAGGGCCACTGGAACATAATACTCATATAATGAGAGGAAACTCTATATAACTACAATTCAATTAGTTAAATTAACCACACCAATTGTAGTCATTTCTCAGATGATGGGGTCGTATGGTGCAAAGAATGTAGATCTATACATGGATGATAAACCAACATTTGGGCCTCAAGTTTGATATTCTTTTGAAAGAAAACCAAGAAAAATGGTTGCTAATGACGCTGATATTCTCATCGTCTACTGGAATATCAATGATGTCGCTATAAAAATATGTCATTGCTGTACAAGTGTGGATATAAGAGATATGCATACTTGACAGCAAAAAAGATAATTATATTCTGCGCATGAAGGAATTTGAACGTGAACGGCTACGCGAACAACAGGTTACAGAGATTGCATAAAATGACTATGTGGTTCAATCAAGAAATTAGGTTGTAGTCAATTAGTTGTAATGTAAATAAAAGAAATAAACATCTAAGTATAGCATTTTACGATAAACGTATAGACCTTTTGTCTCGCTGCAAAGAACCTTACCCGTGGACATGACCTTCCCTGGACCAGGTGGTAGTCTTTAAACAGACATCGGACACAGGTCGACCGAAGCAAAAAAATTACGATCTAGGTGAGGCTTCTCAGGTGATGCAGGCCTGCAGTGTGGAGTTACTCCATAGGCTATGACTCACCTGCTAACGTATGCTGCATGCCCATATATACATGCATGGCGGAGGAACTTATGAGCGCCTCTGATATTGCAATTCAGATAACAGCAAACTGGGAAAAAAAAACTGAGAGTCGACATGCAATCGATACGATTATAGACTGGTTACTGCTGCTGCACTGCTGACTGCATATATGTCACCTCAGTAGTATAAAAATTAGTACGACTTTTAACTTAGAACAATATTTGATATAATCTTATCTTCAGTTGGGCAATTTTCAGTCAGTAAAAAGCAAGTACTAAGACCAGAAAAAGTACTCAGATATCCGTTATTATTTTCGAATGAAAGCTTAGTAGATTTGTCTACTCTACATCAGTCGCAGAGAAGTCGCCGCCGAGGAGAGTTCTACGCACTCGTCGGCGCCCGGACCTGTACCACTAAAGATGTCGACTTTGGACACAGATCGACCGAAGCAAAAAAAAACGATCTAGGTGAGGCTTCTCAGGTGATCGACGAAACGTTTGGAACACAAGTTTCCCATGGACCACGGCCAAACATCCCGGAAGCAGTATATTCTACACACTAAATACCTCTGTCTAACCCTTCAGGATAAATGAGTTTAGAAATATAAAAAAGCAAATAATTGAAACAAAAACCTATGTAGATGTCTCTATCAAAACAGGTTTTTGCAAAAAGCAAATAATTGAATCAAAAACCTATGTAGATGTCTCTATCAAAACAGGTTTTTGCAAAAAGCAAATAATTGAAACAAAATCCTATGTAGATGTCTCTATCAAACAGGTTTTTGCCACTCATTCATAGTTCAATTGAACATTTTTTTGCATTGAACATTAACCGACAATTTTGGGCGATAACGCGTCAAAACTACTCACAAGATCATTACTAATGGCATTGTATCAACAACGCTCTTATCGTCAAACCGATGCCTTCCAGACAACCTTTAATATCCTCTATAGATTAAAAAGCAATAAAATAGTGTTACAATAAAAACGATTCATTTACGTACTCACTCAATGTCAAAGTAAGGTCGTTTATACTATACTAAGGTCTGTACCATCTTTTTTTAAGTTTGGAAACCTCCACGGGCTACCCCACCGGAGCAAACGACTAAAACCGCACGGCATCTATTGCATTACACACCGCACTAAATAAAATATAAGTTTAGGTATTGAATTTCATGTATCTAACATTTTTAATTAACTTGAATTTCAAGTTTCAAAAATTCTTAATTAATAGATGCTTGCACAACAACATCGTCCCAATACTTATGTACGAATATCCCGGATGTGTTCAAGCAGCTGAGTTGGTCAAAGTATTTTACTAGAAAAGGACTGGTTGTGGATTAAAATCCCGTCCTAAACATTGACTTTTTCCGACACACAACATACTAATTGTTTCAAAATTTCATTAAAATCAATAGCATTAACTGCTAAAAATTCAGATTTGCAGCCCCACTGGTTTAGGCTCTTGTTTCACGAATCATTCAATTATTTCTTTAGATAGATGAAAATACTCATTTTATTATATTAACACTCTTCCCTGATAATTGATTTACGGTGACACCAAAGTGTAAGTCTAAATTCAGTTTGTGCGAATCGAACATGAAAAAATATTTATTTTAAAAAGTACTGTTTCGCACGGTTTTCGAACGACCACAAAACTTCGCCAGTTATCTACTTGTAAACAGTACTATTCTGTTTTACTTTAACAGTACGTATTTACAAAATTAAAAACTCAAAATGCAAACATTTTAAAAGCTAATTCAATTAATTTTTTAAGCATTTTGGATGCTTACTTTTTCTAAAGATTTAGATCGGAAAAAGAGAACATCTAGAATGGAACTTGAACCCGCGACCAGGCCCTTACAGGGGGAATGCTCTGACCAGCTGAGCTATCTAGACACGTCCCAGATATTCGAAATTCTCCGAGCTCAGCTCAGCTGGTCAGAGCATTCCCCCTGTAAGGGCATGGTCGCGGGTAAGTTACGTTCTAGATGTTCGCTTTTTCCGATCTAAATCTTTATTTAAAAAGCTATTTAAGTTAGTCATAATATAGTATATATTCTGGTCTATATTTTGTATCATTACTACCACACGCCTAGCTTGAACGTTGGACTGAAAATCTAATAGAATTTGCATAGAAATCGAGCCGGGCTGTTCTTTTGGCCGATTATTGCTTCATCCATTTGCAGCGGAGCCGGAGGTCAGTTTAACTGGCAAAGATTAAAACATTTTACTCGGAGATGCGATTCATAAGCCGATGTTTATTTATGACAATGTCGAAAGTTTACGCGAATGTCACACATTGAAATAAAACTATTTTTAACGGATTCAATCGCGATTTATTTGATGTTATTATAATATTTTTAATATTAGTAATAGTTAAAAATATTTAAAAAAAAGCGGCGATAGCCCGGTGGCGTACGTAACGGACTGCTGAGACGAGGTCTTGAGTTCGATCCCCAGTCGCTCCGGGCACACACCTCTGACTTTTCGTAGTTATGTGTGTTAAATGTTAATTATCGCTCGCTTAACAATGTGCCCGGTAGATGGCAATAGGCTCACCCCCCTATTACATTGGGACCTTAACATAACTGACGAATTATGCGTGTGTAATACACCTCTGCCAACCACTTCGGGGATACAGGCGTGAAGTTATGTGTGTTATGTTATGTGTTAAAAATATTAATACAATAGAATAGAATACAATAGAAATAGAAATAGAAATAGAAATAGAATAGAAATAGAATAGAAATAGAATAGAAATAGAATACAAATAGAATATAAATAGAATAGAAATAGAATAGAAATAGAATAGAAATAGAATAGAAATAGAATAGAAATAGAATAGAAATAGAATAGAAATAGAATAGAAATAGAATAGAAATAGAATAGAAATAGAATAGAAATAGAATAGAAATAGAATAGAAATAGAATAGAAATAGAATAGAAATAGAATAGAAATAGAATAGAAATAGAATAGAAATAGAATAGAAATAGAATAGAAATAGAATAGAAATAGAATAGAAATAGAATAGAAATAGAATAGAAATAGAATAGAAATAGAATAGAAATAGAATAGAAATAGAATAGAAATAGAATAGAAATATTAATAGAAAAATAAAAAAATGTAGTAGTTAAAAATAGTTTTATTTCAACCATATTTATTTATTTAGTGTAATCGATTGCAACGTCAGTGAATCCTGCTTAATATTATAAATGTGAAAATGTGTGAATGTATTTGTTATCTACCCAATCACGCTTAAAAAGCTGAAGGGTTCTGGCTAAAATTTGGTATAGGAGTAGATTATAAATAAATTCTTATTCTAGTACATTCTACACAACGATATCTAGACTCAAAGTAAGTATAGCTTAACTAGCTTCTGTAATAGGTTCTAGAATGCGGATACACATACTTAAACACATTTATTATTTTGTAAATACGTATGTATTAAACAAAGAGACACTCAGATCAATACAAATAGATATATTCATACATACAAATATTTGCATGGAGCGGGTATCAAACCCGCAACCTCCAACGTAGCAGACGAACATTCTACCGCCACGCCACTTTTTATTCCTGGAATAGGTTTTCATGCCTTCCAGGAACGGGATCAGAATACCACGTGTGCGAAACCGTGGGCAAAAGCAGGCCATCGGGGGTGGTTATGTCGGATTCGGACCGACTAAAACCGCAATTCATAGTTCGTGGGTCTTCAGATGCCAGGGTGTAAGGTGGCCCATAAAGCATTTCACTCGCACTCTGTCTGACCCAGGGCCATCTCCGGTTTCGAAATGGCCCCCTCAAGTTTATTAAACACGGTTCCCCATCTTGCCCCGGAAGGGGGGGGGTGCTTGACGCCCCGCCGCCCTGGCCTGCTCCTGCTGGGGTGACAGGTGGCCTTACCTGCCACCCCCAGGCCTGCGCCTAATGTAAGTACCACAATAAAATAGTCGTAATCACAAATATTTTATTCTTTACAGACCATACTAACCACCTAACTAAGTCTAACTTTAAAAGTAATTTGACTAACTTACGTATTTACTAACCATCAAAAACTGACATGGAAGTCTCTGCAGGTTTTTTGTGTTCTATTCATAATAATAAAAAATACCTTCTAAATAGTCTACCAAAATATCCGTAATTATTTCCAAAGAAATGGCCTCCGAAACTAATTTCATCGCAGACGATTTAACAGAAACTACCAACTTGAAGACTATAAAATTCCACGAGCAAAAATCTGTAGAGTACCCCAAAATCCACTTCTGCAGAAGCGCTTCGACCAAGCGGATAATACTTTAAAAGCTGGGACTATAAAAAAACATGGAGGGTAAACATAGATATAAACGGTTGGGCCGCATTTACATACAAATGAGGCCGATGCGAAATTATTTCAGTCAACGGAGGCGGTGCAATGGTGCCCTGAAAAAAGTGGCGCCAAGCGTGAGCTAGGCATTTCATCAAGGGGTTTCGTGAAGACTTTAATCGTTCATTTAACGATCATGAAAGATATTCGAACCGTTCTAATTTTATCCCATAGTATACATGAATACCAACAACTTTTAATTACAAACCTATAAGATTAAAACTTTAACTAAAAGTGGAGGGGGGAAAAACCAAATTTTTTCGGGAAAAAAATCATAACTTCTAACCGGTGAACATTCTGTTGTCGGAAACATTTTTAATCGATAGGCCATTTTTAAGTCTAAAATAAATGTGAAAAGTTTTTCGCTAAAAGTTAGCTTTCGAGAAAAAAAAATTAAACATGTTAAAAATGCGCTCGGCGTGGGTCATAGAAGAAGCATAGGTCATAGAGGGGCAAAAAAAATATATCTAACCGATAGGTTATTTTTTGCTCTAAAATAAATGTCCGAAACGTTTTTTGCTTAAATTTAGCGTTTTCGAGAAAAAGAAAAAAAATAGTGCGGGTACGGAAATTTCCGACTTGTCAATTTGGCAACATCATTCCCGAAACCAGATTTATCATTGCGCAAGTACTTTTTGGGTAGAATACTCGCTGGGGCATTTATTTTCAGCGAATATTTTAAAATGGAGTTTTAGGCGGCAAAAATTTTTAATTTTTTTTCGACGCCCAGTTTTTCTTATTTAAAAACCGCAAACGTCTTGATCAAGATATTTCCATAAAATAATATTAATTGCTTCACGAAATCTACCGGTGTGTTCCCCCTGCGGGAACGGATTTATTAGTATAGATTTCTAATAAATGCTATTTTTGATAGCCAGATCACAAAATTTCAAGTAAATAAAGTACTTATAGTACTCACAGCACAGCAACGAAGTGTATGGCCGTGGTAGAGCACCGGTAGGTATAAGAATATAAACATCCGAACCCAGAACCTGCTACATTTTTTGAAGTCGGTTAAACTAAGAAATTAAACTCTGTATAGAAATATCACTCTTTAAAAGGCCCCATGAGCATCGTATACATCGAAAATAAATTGACTATTTAAGACGATTTAAACCTTTATTTTTCTTGTGAAAAGCTACCGGGTAGCACCGTTTTTTTCCGTGTGGAAATCCCTTCGGAACCCCCCCTCGCCCCCTCTGCCAGCTGAGGTGGTTACGTTGGACTTGAACCGACTACAACCGCACGCCGTCTCGGGTCTTCAAACGCCGGGTTTGACTGAAACCCACACAGTCGCTACTTCAGTCCTTATACCACTAATTTGACGTGGCTACTGTCCTTTAAAAACGTTTCTCAATTTCACAATAACCTTGTGTATGGGGATAGGACGCTTAACACTGAGTATTCCTTACGTACTGAAAAGCTTACCAATAGACATACATTTTTTTCGTGCGGAAATCCCCTCGGATACCCCTCCGCCGGCCAGAGGGGGCGGTTATGTAGGCCTTGAACCGACTAAAACCGCGCCCGTCTCGGGTCTACAGACGCCGGGGTATAAGGTTGTCCATAGAGCATATCCCTCGCACCCCGACTGACGCGGACGGTACCCTAAAAAACTCATGTTCCTTTTTCACAGACCATTTGGTGTGGAAACGGACACTTCTCTATTTACTGTTTGTTTTGGAGCGACTGCTGCTTTATTTCGCATCGATTTTTATTGTTCAATTCAATTTAAAAGGTTTAATTGTATAAATGTGTTCATGTATTAAAATGGATAAAGTCCTGTTCATACTGGATAGTTCTGAAGAACTGCAAACAATGTGTTAAAATTAATTGTTTCGCTCGCTCTCTCCTTATTGCCTTGTCAATGAAAGCAAATACTCTAAGATTTTAGTGAGAAAATTCGTTAAAATTTATTGTAAATGTTATAATAGTCCAACAGAACTAAAACTTTGTGTCCAAGTTTATATTACTATTGGAAGATGACTAGTTTATGTCCCTCCCGATCCGCAGAGCCCACGAGGCGCGGAATGAGCTCAGTCGTCGCAGGTTGCTGAACGACCTCCGTAATCCATGAGCGCAGGCCTGGGCGTGACAGGTGGAGCCGCCTGTCACCCTAGCAAAAGTAGGCCGGGGTGGCGGCGCTCTGCGTGCCCCCCCCCTCTTTCCGGGGACAAGCCCGGGACACCGTAGTTCCCAAAGCCGAGGCGGCCATCTCGAAACCAGAGTCGGCCCTGGGTTAGCCGGGGTGCGAGGGAAATGTCTTATAAGCCACCTTACACCTCGGCGTCTGAAGACCCGATACGGCGTGCGGTTTTAGTCGATTCGAATCTGACATAACAACCGGGGGGGGGGGGGTTATCCGGGGGATTTCCACAAAAAAAGGGAGGTTGACTAGTTTAATGCCTGGCATTATGTACTTTATTTCTATACATTTCAATCAAACACCTTTGATGAGGGGACATTGGAAAAGATGGTTATAATTTTGTTTCGACGTGATAGAGGTTGACCCAATATACTTTCTCTTTCTTTCTTATTGTCTTCCTTTCTCGACGGCCTTTGTGGCGTAGCGGTAGTGCATTCGATTGCTATGACAAGGGGCGCGGGCTCGATTCCCGCTCAGTGCAAATATTTGCATGCATTATTTGAATTGATCTGGGTGTTTCTATGTATAATAATATATGTATGTATGTTTATCCGCATTCTGGAATACATAACACAAGCTAGTTTAACTGTGCTTACTTTGGGTCTAGAAAGCGCTGTGTAGATTTTTTTTTCTTTCTATTGACGTCTACTGGGTAAATTGCCTGACTCCGGACGTCCTACTGAGAATTTTTTATGAGAAAAGCCCGTAATAGCGTACTGTAGCGTCCGGGGGTTGGACGCCACAATACCTCGTGTTGATAATAAGATAAACACAGAGGAAGAAATTTAAATGGGCATTTATTATATCAACAAAGCTTCCTATATCGAGTTTAGGGAGGTTTTTACGCGTATATATTTATCTTTATGCGAACTAGGGAATCGCGAACTCCGCTCAAGGACTGAGCCTAATTTTAATACACTAATATCTTCTCTTCGGCCGGCGGACCCGGGCGGCGCATCTAGTCGCCCGCTGTCAGCCGCACAGCCGAATGCAGCTCCACGCAGCAATTGTTTTTTTTTCCCTACGCTCTATTTTTCAAATAAGTAATTATTTTTAAACTCTGACACATGATGGCCAGGTAACCGCATCGTGGTGTGAAATGAGGTTCAAACACCACAGTACCTTAGTGGTAAAGAAGTCGGTCTTACAATCAAGGGGACCTGGCTTCGAATCCTGGTCATTATATACATTATCAACTTGAATTCTACTCCTAACACAAGCAATTAAGCTTAGTTTAGGGAGTTAGGGGTAGGTAGTAGGGGGTTAGGGAGATTACTAGTAATTTCGGTTGCAAATAATATTGTTATAATGAAACATCTCAATAATAATTTGTCCGACCCAGGTATTGAACCATAACCATGAAATGTTATAGGCCCAACGAAGAAGCATTTTTCTCCAAATCACACCTATATAAGATGATAGCATGCGGTGCTTATCTATACAGCTATAAAATTGTAAATTAGTTGTGTCTGTACATTTGAGATATTTAAAAAAATACTTTGGTTATATTAAATGAACGGTTCTGAACACAAAAATATTTTTATTCAAACTCTTGTCAGTTTATCTGTTTGTTCGCGATGAATGCAAAACGACTGAACAGATTTTGATGTGGTTTCTTCAATTGGAAAGGACTTGCTCAGACTTAAAGTCTGCCGTATGTTTGACTGCAATTCCATACAACCAAAAAACGATAACTGACCTCCGCGTGGCGGAGCCGCGGGCTTTGACTCAATTCTCAATTCTCAATTCTCAATTCTCAATTCTCAATTCTCAATTCTCAATTCTCAATTCTCAATTCTCAATTCTCAATTCTCAATTCTCAATTCTCAATTCTTAATTCTCAATACGTTTATTGCATTCCATAATGTGATACAGTTGTTAAATTAAAATTAGGTTACAATTATCGAAGGCCCCGCCGTTAACCCGGTGTCTCCAGCCGGATCTGCTCGGAGGAGTTGTTGGCTCCCTGTTCCCAGCGCGGGCGGTGGAACATGTTCCACCGCAGATGACTCCGCCTCGGTTGCGCATGGCGCCCGACGTGGAAGACGACGACGTGCCCGAGGTCACTTGGGTAGAACTAGAGCTGGCGGTGAGAAGGCTAAGAGCCAAACACACCGCCCCGGGACCCGACGGCATTCCAGGCCGAGCGTGGGTCCTAGCTCTAGTCGACGACGCTCTCGAGCCCCGACTGAGAGGGCTTCTCAGCGCATGTTTGGAGCGGGGCCAGTTTCCGAAATTGTGGAAGACGGGGAAACTGGTCCTCATCCGAAAGGAGGGGCGCCCGGCGGACTCGCCGTCCGCCTACCGGCCCATAGTGTTGCTCGACGAGGTGTGCAAGCTCTTTGAAAGAGTAATTGCGAAGCGCCTCGTCGAGCACCTCTCAAGAGTGGGGCCGGACCTGGCGGATGGCCAATATGGCTTCCGCCAGAGGCGCTCCACCGTGGATGCCATCATGCGCGTGAGGGCTCTGGCGGAGGATGCAGTAGCCCGGGGTGAGGTGATGTTGGCGGTGTCCCTTGACATCGCCAACGCGTTCAACACCTTGCCCTGGAGTTGCATTAGGGAGGCGCTCGTGTATCACGAAGTGCCTCTCTACCTCCGCCGCATAGCCGGGGCGTATTTGACGGAGAGAGCCGTCATCTACCCAACCGTGACCGGTCTCGGTCGGCGTGAAATGTCGTGCGGTGTTCCACAGGGATCGGTCCTGGGGCCGCTCCTGTGAAACATCGGATACGACTGGGTGCTTCGCGGTGAGCTCGTAGGCGGTACCGCCGTCACGTGCTACGCGGACGACACGCTCGTGACGGCGTGCGGGGCGACGTACCGCGAAGCGACCCGAAAGGCCACGACCGCGGTTGCCCAAGTCGTTAGGCGGATCCGGCGGCTGGGTCTCGAGGTGGCCCTGCATAAAACCGAGGCCCTGTTCTTCCATGGGCCTCGGAGCAAGCCACCCGAGGGATCCAGTCTCATCGTGGGAGGAAATCGCATCGGCATCAAGCCCCAAATGAAATATTTGGGGCTCGTGCTCGACGGCCGATGGGACTTCGGAGAGCACATCCGAAGTCTGGCCCCCAAATTGAAGGGCACAGCTCTTGCTCTGGCTCGGCTGTTGCCCAACATGAGGGGGCCCGATGACTCCTGCAGGAGACTCTACGCGGGGATCGTGCGGTCCATGGCCCTGTATGGGTGTCCAATATGGGCGGAGGCCCTGAGGACCGGAACTGTGCGGATGCTGCGCGCTCCGCAGCGAGTTCTGGCCATCAGGGTCATCCGAGGGTACCGCACGATCTCCTTCGAGGCGGCGAGTCTCCTTGCCGGAACTCCGCCATGGGACCTGGAAGCGAGAGCCCTTTCGCAACTGTACCAGTGGCGAAAGGAGGCGCGGGAGCAGGGATGGAACCCCGAGCCTCGAGAAATCGAGGCCGTGCAGTCCCAGCTCCGCCAGGCCATCGTGGTGGAGTGGAAGGAACGACTTGGGCAACCAAGCGCAGGGCACGCCGCAATAGCGGCGGTAAGGCCCATCATGGAGGATTGGCTGGAGAGGCGACACGGAAGCCTCTCCTACCGACTGACGCAGGTGATCTCAGGGAAGGGGTGCTTCGGGGACCACCTGCATCGGATCAGGAAGGAGCCAACGCCTGAGTGTCATCACTGCGACGCGAGCGAGGACTCAGGGCTGCACACGCTGGCGGACTGCCCGGCGTGGGAGGCGCCGAGGCGTGACCTCGTGGCAGCCATCGGGGTGGGAGTCCTCTCGCTCGGCAGCATGATTGCGGCAATGGTGCGGAGCGCGAACGCGTGGGCCGCCGCCGCCTCCTTCTGCGAGCATGTAATGCTCGCGAAGGAGGTGGCGGAGCGCGCCCGGGAGAGACTTAGAACTCTCCCGGTCCGCCGAGCCCGCAACTTGCTCGCCGCGCGTCGCAGGCAACTCAGGCGCCGGAGGTCGCTTAACGACCTCCGTCCTCCATGAGCGCAGGCCTGGGGGTGGCGGGTGAGGCCACCTGTCACCCCAGCAGAAGCAGGCCGGGACGGTGGGGCGACTAGCGCCCCTCCCCCAAACCGGGGCAAGACGGGGACACCGTGGTTCCCAAACCCGAGGGGGCCATCTCGAAACCGGAGATGGCCCAGGGTCAGTCGGGGTGCGAGGGATATGCTCTATGGGCAACCTTACACCCCGGCGTCTGTAGACCCGAGACGGCGTGCGGTTTTAGTCGGTTCAAGCCCGACATAAACGCCCCCGCTGGCACGCGGGGGGGTATCCGAAGGGATTTCCGCACGAAAAAAAAAAAAAAAAAAAAAAAGGTTACAATTATCGACCCTGTCGGGTACAGCATAAAGTTTGGAGAGAGGAATAGTTTGATAAACTTAATTATTAGGTATTAATATAATTCTTAGAATTAGTATTTAATATTGCACAACAATATTATTTCAATTAAGTATATTAATTCAATTAAATTTTTAAGCATTTTGTATGCTTCATGCTGTCAGAGCATTCCCCCTGTAAGGGACTGGTCGCGGGTTCAAGTCCCGTTCGCGATGTTGTCTTTTTCCGATCTGAATCTTTAGAAAAAATAAGCATACAAAATGCTTAAAAATTGAATTGAAATAATTAGGCGGAGTCATCAAAAAACAATGTTTAAAAATGACTGTCAAGTTTTTTCACTGTTTCCGTAGTTCACAAGAATTACGGTAGATGGCTCCAGCGTCGCCTTAAGACGTATATAATATATCGGAGAATTTCGAATATCTGGGACGTGTCTAGATAGCTCAGCTGGTCAGCTGGTCAGCTGGTCAGCTGGTCAGTAAGGGACTGGTCGCGGGTTCAAGTCCCGTTCTAGCTTAATTTGCAGTTTCTTTTAATGTTTAATGTATTATACCTTACTTTTTTATTTTTTTCATTGCATTTATGATGTAAGTAAAACTAAAATCCTATCTGTTAGAGTTACATCCATTAATAGAATTTAATTACAGTCAATAGCTAGTATTGCATAATGCTAATTCAAAGTCGTAATTCAAAGCGTCGGTAGTGGTTAAGGAGTCGACCCTACGATCGAGAGGTTCCGGGTTCGAATCCTGGCCATTACACTACCGATGTGAACACACTTCTAACACAAGTAATTTAGCTTAGCTGGAGGGTTTAGAGGGAATATTAGTAATTTCGGTTACTAATAATCTTTATAAAAAAAAAGTAGTCCAGTGGACACAAGCCTTTACTTTACCGTGGTGGGTTTTGGGCGGAGCACCTTAATGGTAAAAGGTACATGCGAATGGAGTGGTCGATTGTGAGTTAGTACAGATTTTGAAATTGACGGTTATCGGTTACAGGCTTGAATGGTAATTGAACCTTTAGCGAAAAAAACCTGGCAGTATTTATTGCTTCATTCTTTTTCATCATCATCGGTAGATAGATAGATCTAAAACTTTACATAAAATAATAAAGAAGAAATTAAAAAAGTAAAATTTATGCTCTGTAGATCATAAAAATTATTAAACATCAAATTATTAATTGGTTTATTTTATAAATGTTTAAATTTGTTAGTGTTCAGTCACTTCGAGGGCGACTGTAGTTTGATACCAGTTTGATACCACAGCCCTGTACTGATTATTCTTTATTAGCTGTTGCTCGCGGCTTCACCCACGTGGAATTCCGATCTCGTTCCCGGACCCTAAAATTGTGTGGGATTTCTAGTAGCATCGCAATGGAACTCCGTTTTATTCTTACAAAATTATAATTTAAGCTAAATAAAGATTTTACAAAAATTAATAGCGCTTGACGCGTGCACCAACATTCGTCGTCATTTGTATCTCTCCCCTCTCCCTCATGTCATGCTCACCTTCTTACACACTTATGTGTGTACTTATTCTGTTTCACCCATCTTCCTTACGTTCCTTCCTACATTTCCACCACCCTAACCTATATATAAGATACACAATACATCAATTGTTATATCTCAAAGGGCAGCGTTTTCGTTGGAAGCTCCCAGACGGATTTTTATTTCCGACACTTTATTTGTTATATTTTAGACCGGTCAAAATGGAAGTCGATGGGGGAGGCCTATGATCAGCAGTGGACTTCCTACGGCTGATATGATGATGATGAATGTATGAAAAATCTTGACAAATTATATACTAAAACCTTCCTCGAGAACCACTCTATCTATTGGTGAAAACAGCATGAAAATAGGTGCAGTATTTTTGAGTTTATTGCGAACAGACAGACAAACAGACGCGGTGCAGGACTTTGTTTTATAGTGATAGTGGCAATTAATGAGAGTTTAACGTCTCTTTATCTCATAAAACACATCTTAACGTGACTGACACCTGTTATGCGCAAGAGCAAAAATTCCCTGAAAGTGTAAATCAAAATTGAAACAAAGAAAAGAACGCATTTAGTCACCGATATTGCACAAATTAACGAAGTCAGTGCATTACCCGACTGCGTAAAGAGTGTAACACTTTTAGTCCTTTGTTGTACAGGTGTAACAATCGTTATTAATGGCCTTTTGTTGCTGCGAAATTAGTTTTTAATTAACAGCCGGAAACAGGCGGAATGGTGATTGTTTTCGAACAAAGATGTCTGTATTTGATGGCTGTGGAGGGTTAATGTCTAAGATATACATATATGTCCATATATGAAACCACGCTTGGAAGTATTCGTTACGATATGTCGCATCTATACAAATTGACCTTCCAAACTATTACCCAAACAAATTAAAGAGTTTGTTTGATTGAAATTGTTCATTTCTTTTTTTTTTATAAAGAATATTAGTAACCGAAATTACTAATATTCCCCCTAACCCCTCCAGCTAAGCTTAATTGCTTGTGTAAGGAGTGGGTTCACTTCGGTAGTGTAATGGCCAGGATTCGAACCCGGGACCTCTCGATCATAGGGTCGACTCCTTAACCACTAAGCTACCGACGCTTTTTTTCTGGAACTACTGGATCGAATTGAAAGTATCATGTTGTGTTGGATAGCCCAGTTACCGTGGAAGGTTATATATTATCACGCTACTACCTATGAGAGCGGAGCAATTATCATAAATGTCAACAAATCGGACAGAATAATAAATCACGGGCATGTTTGGTTAAATAGGTTTTTTATACCCCTCAGTTGGCAGACAAGCTCACGGCCCACCTGATGGGAAGCGGTTACCGTGGCCTATGGACACGGGGGCTCAAAGTATTAATTTTTTTTTTTGGATGATAGGCTCACGTTTGACCTCTATCTCACCTGATCGTAAGTGACGATGTGGTCTACGATGGATCACGTTTGCCTATAAGGAACCTATTCACTCGAGACTTGAAGATTCCAAGGCTATAGCTTTCCGGAAATACAGACTCAGGCAGGCAATTCCACTCCTTAGCTGTACGCATAATAAATGTGTCGCCGAAACGTTTCGTACGTATGAGTGGAATATCCACCATGTAGCGGTGGCGCGTCACTGTGCGTCTGGTCGTTCGTTGGTGGAAAGGGCTTGGAGGTATCAAGTTGTGCAATTCCAGCGCACACTCTCCGAAATGCATCCGGTAAAAAACCGATAGGCCTGCAACTTTGCGTCGATGTTCAAGGCTCTGAAGCCTTTTCTCAACGAGTATATCACGAGCGAAGCCGCAGGGTTCAGCGAGTTTTATAAATATATACTAAGAAGGGGTGACACCTCTGCACGTTTTGTTTTAGATAGAGATGCAGAGGATATGGTGCATAGGGTCTTCTTTTTTTTGACGTGTGGAAATCCTCACTTTCTCCACCCATCGCAGCTAACGATGAGATGGGTCTGTCGGAATCGGACCGACTAAAACCATCAGCTATCCTCCCCAAGTGTCGTGCTACGCACCCCGGGTAACCTCTCGAAAGGATTATATTTTTGAAAATCTTTTGTATGTTAGAAGAAACATTTCCAATTTTTTAAGACTTTGTGATATACATAACGTAAATACTAAACATAAAAACAATCTTGTGGTATATAATAGTCGACTCCACAAGATCAGTAATTCCTTTCAGAGTGACTGTATACGCTTCTACAACAAGCTTACTACTGAAATGAAGAATCTACCTCTTCATAAATTAAAAACCAAATTAAAACTAAACTCTGCCAAAAAGGCTGTTATAAAATTCAAGACTATTTAGACGACAAACAAGCTTGGATATGAACTGTTTGCTCTCTCTCTATGCTACTCAAACGAAATATTGTAATTAGATTAAGTAAACATGTTTGTAAATAGACCTAAAAAAAACAGCCCGCTGAATTTCTTGCCGGAGTCTTCTCAGGACAGGGCCGCGTTTCGAATCGGTGGTCCATTTGCCAAACATTAGTTTAATTTTTTTTGACGGTTTGTAAGTGCCGTATAAATGGTCTATACAGAATAAATGGTTTTTGACTTTGACTTTGATAACCTGTTACCGGTGGACTTTGGTAGGTATCGCGGCCTCGCCTGTCCGGTCCGGTTTGATCCCGCTTCGGTGAGTTTGCAGGCGTGTGTACATACGAATTCACGACATACACGAATCGCCTCCGTCTTGGGTTGCTTTTTTTGCTTATTTTAGCTAAGGGTAACGACTGTCTGTCCTTCCAACTAAAAAGAGAAACCTGTACCAGAACTTCATCCGTTGGCAGGTGAGTAGTTGGCAGGTGAAGTTGGGTTGGGCCCTGAAGATGTTAATATGACCGCATATATCCAGCTGTATACAAAATTATGACTTATAAGATATTTACGTAATACTGTGGTCTTTGATGGATCATGAGTGGCCATCTCGAAACCGGAGATGGCCTAGGGGTCAGTCGGGGTGCGAGGAATATGCTCTATGGGCAACCTTACACCCCGGCGTGTTAAGACCCGAGACGGCGTGTGGTTTTAGTCAGTTGAAGTCCGACATAACCACCCCCGCTGGCCAGAGGGTATTCGAAGGGATTTCCGCACGAAACAAAAGGTACTCAAAAATATTAAATACCACACACACGGCACAAATACGACAATCAACTTATCCTAAGTACTACGATAGTTAGTCGGTATAAGACTTCTACTTTGCAATAATGCAGAATCTATCAGCGACTAAAAGCTTTCATTGAACGTAATTAACTCATTCGTATCTATCTTTGAAGTAGCGCTTGCGCCAAAAATAATTTCATATATGTTAAATAAAACCACATTATTATGATATAGTCGGAAGTTTACGCGAATGTTACACATTGAAATAAAACTATTTTTAATAGAGAAGATGGTTGGAATGTACCACCAGCTTGGGACCCAGTCATTCACTTAATTAATTTCAAGAAAAAAAAATACAACAAGACTTCATGACACTGTGAGCTCATTCTGCGTAAATAGTAACACCAACAATTCAACATAGTTCGGGTACTTTGAGATAACTTTCACTTCAAACTTCAAGACAACAACCATCTTTAGTCTCCCCGTGACCATGGCTGCTGAAAAGCAACCGAAACGTCGGGTTCAATGTAAAATATAAAATAACATCAAATAAACCGCGATAGAATCCGTTAAAAATAGTTTTATTTCAATAACATTATTAATTAAAATATGTACTAGGAATCTATTTTAGTTGACTGTAATAAGCGGCGATAGCCCAGTGGCGTACGTAACAGACTGTAGAGACGAGGTCTCGTTCGAGTTTGATCCCCACTTGCCTCAGACACTCACCTCTGGATTTTCCTATAGATTCATGTTAATTATCGCTCGGTTAGTAATGTGCCCGGTGGATGGCACTAGCCTCGCCCCCTATTACATTGGGACCTAAACGTAACTGGCGAATCGCGAGTGTGTAATACACCTCTGCCTACCCCTTCGGGGATACAGGCGTGAAGTTATGTAATGTTATGTTATAATTGAAATTGAACCATCAAAGTTGAAAACAGTAAAAGTTACTGATAATCCTTATAACTTGCTTCTAAATTTATTTCCTTTTAAAGATATCAATATTATGCAAAATCGTAATAAAATTGCTCACCATGTCTCTAAAAATAAATGCAGAGCTATGAAGTAAGATCTTATGGACAATAGAATGAATATCCGTGCAATAAAGCTGTAAAATGCATACAAGGTGTAATTAAGGTAATTTAATAAAAACACTCCGTTTGAATGCGCAGTACCACCCGGCGCGGGCGCAAGCGGTAGCCAGAGGTGATAAAATGCCGCAGCGTAATCTCTTCAGAAAAATATAATATTTAGCCATGTTAATCTTGTGAAAAAATTTACTGAAGTCCGTGGTGATAATTTTTTTTCTTCATGCACTTTTTCTGGTTTTGCTACAATGTCAATATCTTTTATTTCGAGAACCACTATATCCATTGGTGAACAGATAGACAGACAGACAAACAGACGTGGCGAAGGAATTTATTTTATAATATTTAGTGATAGTGACAGTAAAAGAGAGTTTAACGCCTCTTTATCTCATAAAACACATATTAACGTGACTGACACCTGTTATGCGCAAGAGCAAAAATATCCTGAAAGTGTAAATCAAAATCGAAACAAAGAAAAGTACGTATTTAGTCACAAATATTGCACAATCTAATTCTTCTAAATTATAAAGTTATATTTTCAAAAAATTATATTATTAATGATGAATCAATTAAGTAATTTAATAATATTGCATAAACTCGTATATTAAGTTACCTAATTAGTTCATCGTTGATAGTAATATAATTTATATACAAGTCTTTATATGAGAGCGGCGATAGCCCAGTGGCGTACGTAACGGACTGTTGAGACGAGGTCTCGAGTTCGATCCCCAGTCGCCCCGGGCACACACCTCTGACTTATCGTAGTTATGTATTCATTAATAAATGATAATTAGCGCTCGCTTATTAATGTGCCCGGTAGATGGCAATAGGCTCGCCCCCTATTACATAGGGACCTAAACATAACTGGCGAATCGTGTGTAATACACCTCTGCCTACCCCTGCAGGGGTGAAGTTATGTTATGTTATCTTTATATGAATAACTAGCGGCCCGGGACCCTGCTTCGCCCGGGATTAAATTCTTAAAAAAATGACCTATAACCCGATTCCGGCGCCACCTTCCACCTTCCTGGGCCAAGGGTAAGTATAAGATAGTTATAAGAAGCTTGAAAATTGAATTTCGTGCTTCTTACTCTGAAAATGACGAACTTTCCATATAATCCGCTCATGACCTACTTTACCCCCTTAATAGCAAAATTTTTATAAACGCTGACACGTTTCCTTTATTCCTAACCAAAAGTAGGTGGTATATGAATTGTCATGCTTCTATCTTCAAAAAGCGGCCAAGTGCGAGTCGGACTCGCCCATGAAGGGCGTTCCGTAGCAGCAAGTAACATGATAATGTTTTTTTTAATTTTTATATTTGAGTTGATTGAATAGAGGGTAAATTGCGGTTTACGATTTATGTCATGTTATGTTATGTTTTTTATGACGAAAAAAAACTACTTACTAGATCTCGTTTAAACCAATTTTCAGCGGTACTTATTTTTACACTAAGCAAATGCTTTATTTTGTAAAAAATTATATTCCAAAAATAAGTACAGTGGGTTAGGTTAGGTTAGAACTGTGATCCCAACAGAGCGCGAGCCGAGCGAGCGTAGCGAGCGTGCTGCGGCAGCGGATGGCCAAGCGCCGGAATTGATTTGTATAATAAAATATAACATTTACCAATTCGTGTTGGTTAATTCTAAGATTTACCGGAAATTGTTAGGATTTACCGTAGTTCGGGCTTTCAGAGTCCCATATATAATGCTCCACATAAACCTTTGGGCCAAACACTAAGCTACGGATGCTGCCAATATTCAATTGTATCGTTCCTAGATGTATTTTTGCTTTAAAAAAATTATATTCCCATAGTTTGTGGCGGCCTCTGTGGTGTAGCGGTAGTGCATTCGACTGCTACGACAGGGGGCGGTTCGATTCCTGCTCAGTGCAAATATTTGTATGCATGAATATGTCTATTTGCATTGGTCTCGATGTTCCTATGTATAATACGTATGTATTTAAAATAAAAAAATCCGTTCCCGCAGGGGGAACGCACAGGTAGATTTCGTGAAGCAATTAATATTATTTTATATAGAGAACTACGGACTTTAAACAATATTTCGTGAAGATTTCCGTACCGCACTATTTTTTTTCTTTTTCTCGAAAACGGTAAATTTGAGCAAAAAACGTTTCGAACAATTATTTTAGAGCAAAAAATAACCTATCGGTTAGAAATATTTTTTTGCCTCTCTATGACCTAGCTTCTTCTATGACCCACGCCGATCGCATTTTTAACATGTTTAATTTTTTTTCTCGAAAACGGTAACTTTTAGCGAAAACCTTTTCAGACATTTATTTTGGACTTAAAAATGGTCTATCGATTAAAAACAAGAATATTCACCGGTTAGAAGTTATGATTTTTTTCCCGAAAAATTTTGGTTTTTCCCCCCTCCACTTTTAGTTAAAGTTTTAATCTTATAGGTTTGTAAGTAAAAGTTGTTGGTATTCATGTATACTATGGGATAAAATTAGAACAGTTCGAATATCTTTCATGGAACGTGAAATTTTGAGGAAAAACTGATTTCACAAAAAGTGAGGCCCTTAGGCCGGATTCCACCCGTTCACGAACTTAAACTAAGTTTACGCCCAAGCAATTTTTGACCGCAGTTTGAAAGCGATCGGGGCAAAAATGCGACCGTGAGAGTGCCGCAAATTTTGGGAAGTGGAACCATACATACATATATATATATATATATATGTAAACTTTTTGACCAGTGGTCATTTCGGACTCAGGGGGTCATAACTAGACCTCCTATCAAGATTTTTTTTTTAAATTCGATAGTAGTCAAGAAACCAATAGGTAGATCGATTTCATCGAAATCTACCTAAAAGTATAATAAATAAAAAGTATAATACATATATTTATATATATGTGTATTCATGTATATAATATGTGTGTGTATGTAAGGAACTTCGTTCCATCCGGGTGTCCCTTGACACCTCTCAAGTTTTTTATTAATATCTTGTCTACGCGCACATTTTAGCGTCGTAGATAGTTATTCAAGATATGGCTCTTCACATACGTAAGGCAAACGCATTGTAACGATATAAACCGAGGCTTTTAGCGCATGTTGTGCTAATTGCATAGGATTTCACCCAGATCGAGTCCTGCGATAGGTAGGTAGTAACTGTTTTTGTAAAGTACCTGGCCAGTTTTATGTCAAAACGGCACTTCTTAAAATGATTTTTTCTATTTATGATTTTTGCTGATAAGGGTTATTTCTGTTAATACTACAGGTTTTTTTTAAAATTTATAACGTGTGGTTTTTTGAGACGGTACCGTTATAGTTACATTAAAACGTTACTAGAAGACCATCTTTATCTTTTTAAGATATTCTGGACTGCATTCACAGATTCCGAAAAAATATTACATCATAATATCAGCCGTAGGAATTCCATTGCTGAACATAGGCCTCCCCCGTCGACTTTCATTTCGCCCGATCTGTAACGGCCTGCATCCACCGAGTCCCTGCAGTGGCAGTAGACAGGGCACATAGCTCGGAGAACCGATGTCCGGTGGGGCAGAAAGGTTCTTGAGTGGAGACCACGTGACGGCAAGCGCAGCGTAGGAATGTCTTCCGCAAGGTGGACAGACGACCTAGCAAATATTACATACAGTAAAAATATGCTAACATAACAAAAAAAATGCCTATCGATCCTATTGCATGTGGGGACCAAAGGTATGAGTACCTGGGGTGTGTGTTGGGTAACCTCCTCGAGTGTCGCTCCGATTCCGATCCCGCTGCAGTCCGGGGGGAACGGAATCGGAGCGGCCGGTACACCCTGGGCGGCGGTCAATGGCTTCCCCTTCACCCCTTCATAGGGTTGGCATTGATCGTCGGCCAATACCCAACGTGGCGGGAACACATCGCTCTCCGTACTCCTCTGCTTTCAGAGGAGACAGGATGAGCGATGCTGTTAGTGGTGAGATGGCCCAGGGTCAGCCGGGGTGCGAGGGATATGCTCTATGGGTAACCTTACACCCCGGCGTCTGAAGACCCGAGACGGCGTGCGGTTTTAGTCGGTGCAAGCCCGACATAACCGCCCCCGCTGGCCGGCGGGGAGGTATCCGAAGGGATTTCCGCACGATAAAAAAAAAAAAAAATGTATGCGTACCTACTTACTAGAAATGACAGAAATCATTTGTGATGTCATCTTCTTTGAACTCGAAGAAAATATCCGACCTATGTGATTCTGACAGTGATTATACCTAAACAACAGTTGACGTTGGGATGTATGAGCGTGAACGACACGTAGTCCTAATCTAGAAATCAATAACATTAGTTAACTAGGAATTCAGTGCAGGGTGCGACTCTAATAAATTGAGCTGAGCGAGCAGGACTCTTACTTGAAAATAAGACATCTTACTACGGTCGCGTGCTTAGCTAAGGCCGTGCGCTCGTGAAACTGTTTTTCGGTGATTATTCCTCAATGGAACATCGGACATGAACCATCTCGCTTCAAAACACTCCTCAGTGTCCACACTATCACCGTGGTAAATTTGGTCAAAATCGCGAGAGTGGTCACGGAGGAGTTCACATAACATAACATACCATATGTTACGTTATGTGGTTACGGAGGAGTTCAGCCACCAACAAACGGCTATGCCGCGGATATATGTATGTATAGTTTAATCAGAAAAAAAATAACTTAGAAGTTAAAGGTAAGGTATACTAAAATTTATTGGAGGTCTTCCTACCGGGGTCTTTAATTCCCTATTTATAACTTCGAGCTTCGGTTCGAACAAAAGCTGTTTCGGTAGTCGGGTTTTTATTAGGGTTCCGTTGCCAAATGGCAAAAAACGGAACCCTTATAGATTCGTCATGTCTGTCTGTCTGTCCGTCCGTATGTCACAGTCACTTTTTTCCGAAACTATAAGAACTATGCTGTTGAAACTTGATAAGTAGATGTATTCTGTGAACCGCATTAAGATTTTCACACAAAAATAGAAAAAGCAATAAATTTTGGGGGCTCCCTATAACTCAATTTTTTTTTTTCATCTAAGCCATACGTGTGATGTATTATATTATGTACATAACCATGTAAACTTCCACCGATAATTGGTTTGAACGAGATCAGGCAAGTAGTTTTTTTTTATACGTCGTTAAGCGTAAAACGCAATTTACCTTTCATTCAATCAACTAAACTGTAAAATTTAAAAAAAAAACATTATTATGTTACTTACTGCTACGGAACCCTTCATGGGCGAGTCGGACTCGCACTTGGCGGTTTTTTGTAAAAGATGAATTTGAATTGAGGCGCCCAAAGTGTTTATTTCTTATCAGTTTTCCTTGTAAGGGAGGAAGAGGTTGACAGATATTTTGTTACAATTGAATCGGGATGTAACCGTACTACCTGTTTGGAATTTAATAAATATTTAAAGGATGAAGTGAGTCTTTTTATATTTTTAAACTAAATGGTAGGTAACATTAAAGGTAATTGTACGACTAAACTAACTACTAACTAACACAAACTAACTACAACCTAAATTAATTTTTACTGCAGTTACCAAGATAACTCCTGATTATGTTGTTTTCCTTAATATCTAACCTCGACTGAAAATCCGTTCAGTAGTTTTTGCATTCATCGCGAACAAACACACAAATATTAAAATTCCAAAAAAAGATATTTTCGTGTACAGAATCGTTAATTTAAAATAACCCAAGTATTTTTTTTTAATATCTCCAATATACAATCACGATTAATTTACAATTTTATAATTACTTTTTAAGATGAAATTACTATCCATATCTTGTTTAATATGTAACTTTCAATACTATCAACGTAATATAATAACTCGTTAATTAAATCAATAACACTAGCTAATAATTGTTAATTAATGCTAATAGCACATTAACATTCAACATGTTCTACTGCAGTGCGCCTTGTCTATATGTGAGCATGTTTTTCAATGTAATTAATATCTTAGTTGCAATGTGACAAGGGAACGTTGTGGTCGGGGACCCTGGGGATATACTTTCGAGGGCGTACCCGGGGTGCATGGCAATGGGAGCTTGGGGAGGACATCGTGTGGTTTTAGTCGGTACCTCATCGCTGGCACCGGTGGGATGAAGTCCGAGGTTTTTTTTTAAAAAAAGGGTACGTTGTGGTATTGTAGAAGATGTAGTGACCAAGAGAGAGAAACGGATGCTTAGGTGGTTCGGTGACGTATACGGACAAAACAAGATTGACGAATTAAATTCATAAGGCGTGGGTGAATGGGCTGCCTGTTAGGGGTCGACCTTGGCTGACGTATGCGAAAACAGATCGAGGATTTTTAAGGAAAAGTCACGTCACGAGCAGGCCCCCCTCCACCGCCAACTGCACGCCGTCTCGGGTCTTCAGGGTGAAAGGTGGCCGAAAAGGCATTTCCCTCGCACCCAGACTAACCCAAGGTCATCTACGGTTACGAGGAAACACGGTGACCCGTCTTGCTCCCGGAAAAACACAACGCGCCATAACTCCGGAATGCTTCTGCTTGGGTGATAGGCGGTTACACCTGTCACCCCCAGGCCGGCGCTCATGGAAGACGGAGGTCGTTAAGCGATCTCCGTCGTCTAAGACGTCTCCGCGCATCGTGGGCTCTGCGGATCGGGAGAGACCTCCCGCCCCTGGTCCTGCCAATCCTAACCCCAACGACCGGCACTAATTCCCACGGAGGCATAATCCTCTCATTTGATATTGACATGACGTAGCAGTAGACTCTGTCTCTCCTCATTCTCCTCTGCAGGTGACCACATTAATGTTGCCAGGATTAATAATTAAGGTAATCGCTTACCAACAAATTGGTCACGTGATAATTTTCTACCTTAGTAGTATATTCTTAAGTATAATAATAATGATTGACGTACATTATTACTGTAAATGACATACAAAATCAATTCATTGACATTTCAGAATAACTTATGGTAATGAAAAAGGTGTGTACCTACGTATGCGGTTATTGCACCAATTACCTCCGAGTTCTTCCTCATGACCTCAGTGGGCAGTGACCCTATGGCAGGTCTCCGAGTTGAATGCTAATCGAGTCGTCGAAACGAGATTAATCGATTCAAGGTGTATCGTATCGTTTTCCTCACATAAATTAAATTTTGTTATACCTACCTACATTTGGGACTACCGACCTCCATGATCGGGGCCTGAGGACGGCATTTGGCCGACTCGCCGTCCTTACAGAAGCAGGCCGTGGCGGAGGCGTGTCGTGTGGCCCTACACACGCCTGCCAACTCACCGAAGCGGGATAAAACCCGACCCCACCAGGCGAGGCCGCGGTGGCGGCCAAAGTCCGCCGGCAACCCTGGGGCTATCCTTTCGAGGGCTTACCCGGGGTGCCCGGCAACGGATACTTGGGGAGGACACCGTGCGGTTTTAGTCGAGACACGACATAACCACCCCCGGTGGCCAGCGGGGGGTATCCGAAGGGATTTCCGCACGTAATAAAAAAAAAAAAACCTACCTACATTTTTAAAGTGGTGTTTGTGATTTTTTAGGGTTCTGTATCTCAAAAGGCAAGAATGGAACCTGTATTGAATCACTTCGTTTTTAACCCCCGACGCAAAAACGACGAGGTATTATAAGTTTGACGTGTCTGTGTGTGTCTGTCTGTGGCAACGTAGTTCACACTTTTTTTGTTCAAAAACCAATATGATCGAGATGGTTCTTAGCTAAAATAAATTTGTGTCAGGGGTTTTTAATTTTTAAATTATTCGTTTGTCTATTTGTTTCTGACTGTAAAGACTTTTTTCTCGGGAACTTAGAGTAACCTAACAGTAACCTGAAGTTCGTCCCTCAATCTATTCATCCCTCAGTCCTCGTCCAGCGATTCCAACTCGCTCTTGACCAGATATTTTTAAACGATATGCAAAAGTTAAAAGAATGTCTTTACAGGGCCGTACCAACCGCAGCTCGAACCACGGTTCACAGACCTGCTAAACAGCGGACGAGACTCTGGCGCAGGTTTTCCTTTCAGGGTCGGGAGATCAGACGGAAATTGCTTGTGAAAAAGCTGATATATCAATCAATACCTATAAGCGGAACTCAACCTCCAAAGTGCAGACTTTAAACGCCACTGGGACATCGCTATGTGAATGATAAATGATGCAAAATTTGAAAGGATTAAAATGCCGAGAGTTGAAAAGGTATACTGAGGTGGTCTGGGAACTTGGATCTAATAAGTGACTAATGGTTGAACGACAAACTAATTAAGTGGAATAGGTAAATTTACGCGGATAATTTTGGGAAAAATCAAACCCACTACTGAACATAGCTTGTAATTAGTTAATGTTATACGCAGAAACACTCAGAATAATGCAAATAGCCATGTATATGCATACACATTTTTGCACTGAGCGGGAATAGAGTCCGCAACCTCTGTGTGTTCTGACGTAGTAGTCAAATGCTCTGTCGCTACGTCACACAGATCATCCAAAATATGTGTGTGGAATTCTGTTCTCCTTCCGGCTTTCCGTGTGAACCTATTCCAGGAATAAAAAATAGCCTATGTGTTATTCCAGACTATTATACAATAAAAATATAATAAAAAATTAATTTAATAAAAATTTTATTGTGCCAAAAAGTACAGAGTTTTGACAATGAATCTACAAGATTTTGCATAACATGTAGCTTGGTAGAAATAAAAATTATAGAGATACAAACTTGGATCTGTGGACATTATAAGTTTAACCCTGTCCCTTAAACTAGGATAGCCTGTATCTTAAGGGACAGTGTTCGGCTATAAAATGACTTTAAAAGTAAGTTTGCAAGTTGCAGACTGTAATCTGCCCTTGTGGCATATTTCAGCCAGATACGTTAACTATTTTTGCGTGGAAGAGTAACAAACTTACATACATCCATACTCACAATATAATTAATAAAAAAAAAGCCTTTTATTCCATGCATTTACAAATGAAATTAATAATAATCTTATTCTTAATCTAATTTAAAATATAATAAAAATGTGTAAATAATTAAAATGTGAAAATAATTCGAATGTACAGATAAATTTGAATAATATTATTATTGTTTATTATAATTGAATTTAAAATTAATATTGAATTTAAATTAGTATTTTATCCATGGACCCCACTCAGGTGAAGGCCACCTCCAAAGATTTCCATTTTTCCCTGTCTTTTGCTACTTTGATCCAGTCCGGTCCGGTGATTTTTCTAATGTCGTCCTCCCAGCGCATACACGGTCTACCAGCACGCCTCTTCCCCTGAGGACCGTTCCATGTAGTTACTTCAGATGTCCATCTATTATCTCTAAGCCGTGCTACATGGCCAGCCCATTTAAATTTCAGTCTTTGAGCAAAATTGAGCGCATCTACTGTTTTTGTGATGTTTCTTATTTTTGTGTGACGGATTCTGTGTGTTTTTCTTACCTTTAGCATGCTACGCTCCATTGCTCGCTGGCATGTCATTATTTTATTTTTTACCTTACAGGTGAATTTCCATGTCTGGCAGCCATATGTGAATTAATATTAGTACCTTTTTTTTTCTTTTTCGTGCGGAAATACCCTCGGATACCCCCCCCGCCGACTAGCGGGGCGGTTATGTCGGGCTTGAACCGACTAAAAACCGCATGCCGTCTCGGGTCTTCAGACGCCGGGCTGTCAGGTTGCCATAAAGCATATCCCTCTAGGTCACTGTACCTTTTTTTTACGTGCGGAAATCCCTTCGGTTACCCCCTGCTGGCCAGCGGGGGCGGTTATGTCGGGCTTGAACCGACTAAAACCGCACGTCGTCTCGGGTCTTAAGACGTAAGGTGTAAGGTGATCTGCCTAAATAGCACTCAGTGTTGTCTTTTGTTATCTAAGAACTTTTTTTTTAAATATTTATAACATTACTGACTCGTGACTCGCTAACACGAAGCCAATTGTCTCACATTTGTTTGTATCGGGTGCTAATTTTATTCATGTTAAGCGTGTTTAACGAATGACTTCATTGACGATAAAATCAATATAAAAAGCGCATTCAATACGTGCGTCCATACGATACAAATAGGTGTAAATTCGGTTCTTTGCCGGTTCTTGAAACCGAATAAATGTCGGGTCATGTCGCAATATTGGGTTAACCACAATCGTTTTCCACGACCCTGACGGCGATTATACCATTATATTATAGCAAGACTGTCCACGTCCAGCGCTTCCAATTTTTTAGAGATTTTCTGTAGAAAAGCCCTATTGCTATCGAGTTGTCGTCGACGTCGTCGTTGCCAATTTTCTGTCACGGTTTTGGGTATGAAGGAGATGAGCTATCGAGTTGCTGTTTTCGGTAATTGATTCGTGCTGGGGTGAACCATTGCAAGATAAAGAAAAAATCGCAAAAAAAAAACGCAAAATCGAAAATCCCTTGTATTCGGCTGAGCTCGTCTCAGGAATTCAACTTGTTTTAAATATATTTGACTCGTCAAAATGACTTTACCTCGCTAAGCTAAAGGTAAAATCTCAGGAATGGAGGTCACCATTACAGACATCGATACTGTTAGAATGGTGGACCTCAGCTGGACAGCCTCATCAGATGATCTTTCACGCCCCGCCTAAAGTACCCGGGACTGTAAGAAGAAGGAAACACGTTTGGCGTGTTCACACGGGATCCCAATTTGGGGCCGTTGGCTACGGGAACGCAAGATGTGCCGTGTGAACACAACATTCGGTTTTTCCAAATCCGATGAAAATATTAATCGGCAAAACGTGACTGCGTGTGAACATAGCGTTACGAGGGTTTAAAAACTCAATATAACAGGGCCGAACTTGCAAAATTTATTTGTTTGCTGTTATAAGTTTTCTGACGACGATGTTCTGTCTAAGAACATTGTCAGAACAGTGTTCGTCTCATAGTTTTTTTAATGAGCGAGTGAATTTTGGTACGTTCAGTTTTTGTAAGGCTCCAGTGAAACTTCTAAGAACAATCCTAAGAAAGCAATTATGTTTTCATTACTTCAAAAGCTATTAAATATGTTTTCAATTTAAAAAAGCAATTATGTTTTCAATTCTTAAAACGCAATTTAATATGTTTTCGATTTAAAAAAAAGCAATTATGTTTTGAATATCCAAATAGCAATTCTATTTTAATTCAAAAAAAGAACTCACATTTTGAAAAAAAAAATGACTTTCAAACGTAACGACTTTCTGTAACTGCGAAATGCTTCTTTTTATAAACTAGTCACTCTCCCAAACCGTACGTAATGCAGCATGTTACTTACTATTACGACCTCTGTGGCGACTGCTACGACAGGGGGCGTGGGTTCGATTCCCGCGCAGTGCAAATATGTGTGTAACAGACGCAGGTGTTGAGGAGATTCAAAGATAGAAAAAAACTTAAAAAATGTGTGTATTTTCTCATATATAAAAAAGAAGAGTGACAGGTCTGCTATGTCATTAAAAAACAGTGGCGCCCGGGAAGGCCATATATCACATATAAAATACTCCTTATTCAATTATAGAGAGCCATCGTCAACATTCTCCCCCCTAGTGTCGGTCTTACCACACTCATCACCGTCGAGTAACAAAGCAACGCGAGCAGCTGATCGTTTCATCACTCCCGTCCTAGTCCTAACATCTACCACCCTTACCCGACCATCATGTCCTGGATACACCGTCTGAACAATACCTTTAGGCCAGTTATTGCGTGGTGAGGACGGGTCTACAATGATCACAACATCCCCTTTTTTCAGTTGTGTTCCTTCTTGATGCCACTTTGATCTGGGAATTAAAGTAGGCAGAACCTCTTTCATCCATCTGCTCCAAAATAAATCAGCTAACCGTTGTGCAACACGCCACTGTTTTCTCAAATATAGATCACCATCATCAAAAACACCTGGAGTAGGTAAGTTAGAAGATGTGCCTATTAAAAAGTGATTAGGGGTAAGTGACTCTACACCTTGCGGGTCCACAGAAACGTGGGTTAAAGGTCGACTGTTAACTATATTCTCGACTTCCGCTAGCAATGTGGTTAGAACTTCTTCCTTAGGCGCTCTTTCTTTAAGAACTACTTTCAAAGCCGTCTTAATGCTGCGTATGAGTCTTTCCCACGCGCCGCCCATATGTGGGCTTGCGGGAGCTATAAATCGCCAATTAACGTCCCTATTAAGGGCCTCTGCAGATAAAGCGTCCTCATCTACATCCTTATAAGCATTTTTAAGTTCAGTTGCGGCACCTCTCATATTCGTGCCATTGTCTGAGTAAATTACTTGTGGCCATCCTCTTCGTGCAGCCATTCTGCGTAATGCCATTATGAGAGAGTCAGTTGTTAGGCTTGTCACAATTTCAACATGAACGGCGCGCACTGTCAAGCACGTAAAGAGTACCCCATAACGTTTAGGTCTTTGCCTGCCAACACTGACTTCTATAGGCCCAAAAAGGTCAACACCGCATGCTGTAAACGGCCTGTGGTGGTGAGTTAAGCGAGCTTCAGGCAAATCTCCAAGGCGCGGCGGCTTAGCGGTTGTTTTCCTCAATCGACAAATTAAACAACGTGAAGCGACTGTACGAACAGTAGGACGTAGACGTAACAGCCAATACTTTTGGCGTAGTTCATTAACTACTAACTCATTACAGGAGTGCCCTGCGCGAATATGATAGTCCTTTACTATAAGTCTCGCAATGACATCACGACCGTCCAAGATGACAGGCCTTTTAACATCGAAGGACACCTCGTTTGCGGCGTCTATTCGACCCCCTACTCTCAATAGGTTGTCGTCATCCAGTTCAGGTGTGAGCGTGCGCAGTCGACTGTTACGGTCAATGCACTTATTTTGCCGTAACAAATTGATTTCTCTCCCAAACGACTGCTCCTGTGAAAATCTTAGCAGTAAAATCCTAGCTCTCTTCAACAACCCGTCATCCACACTGGTAAGCCTTTGCTTCTTACATTTTTCAACAAATAGCATGTAGCTGCATGCATGCATGTGCATGGGCTATTCCAGTAGCCCGTAACAATCGCAACCAACTTGAGAAGCGACTGGGTTCCGGTATAGGTAAGTCCAGTAAACAATTCTTATCCTCATATACAGCGTGTACTCTTTCTAAAATCTCATCACTAATTTTTGACTTTACAGGTTCCTGCGGCCAGTGGTTGGAGTTATCTCGAAGAAAGGAAGGACCGGTGTACCATAAAGCATTGCTTTCCAGTACATACTCGGTGCTTTTCGTCGCGAGATCGGCGACATTCAGTTCAGTGGGCACGTAACGCCACTCACATATTCGACTCAATTCGTCGATTTCGCCGAGTCTATTAGCAATAAACACTTTATAGTTTCTGTATTCATTTCTGATCCAGTGCAAAACTGTTGTCGAATCAGACCAATAATAAGTACCAGTAGGTCGTATGCGATGCTCCTTTTTAATACTATCTGCTAGGCGGCACGCTAATACCGCACCTTGTAGTTCTAGCCTGGGTATAGTAACAGGCTTAACAGGTGCAACTCGGCTTTTACTAGCTATAAATGAAACCATTATTCTTCCATCGCTGCTTTTCATGCGCCAATAAGCAACAGCGGCGTACGCACGCGGCGATGCATCGCAAAATATATGTAATTCTAGTACCGTCTCGCCTGTACTCTCGCTAGTGACAACTGCATCAGCAGAAGAATCTGAAACGTCCTCATGCGGTCGGAAGTACCATCTTGGTATGCGGATTTTATTAATTGTTTGTAATTGAATTATCCATTCGCGAAATGTAACAAATAAATCATCAGATATTTGATGGTCCCATTTTATGTTAGTCTTCCAAGTCTCCTGCATTAGAATTTTCGCTTTTATCATAAATGGACCTAAAAAACCGTGGACATCGAAAATGGACATAATGATGCGTAGCATTTCTCGTTTTGAGGGCTTGCGTACCAAATGTAGAATATCATCAGGGATGCGCTTCAACGACAAATCAAACGCCAGCGTGTCACTCGTTGGATACCATAACAATCCGAGTGTTCTTTCTGGTTGATTACCGATATTAAATCGCACTGCAGTTTCACTTAAAATCTCCTTCGGCAAGTGCGACAATATATTTGGCTTATTACTCGTCCAATTACGCATTTCAAACCCTCCTTGTTGATGTATAAATATAACTTCTTTCACCATTCTAACTGCTATACTTTCATTCTCTAAACTATCGATATAATCGTCCATATACTGATTATTTTGTATAGCTTTGACTGCTGCGGGAAACTGGTCCTGAAAACGAGCAGTATTAAGATTCTGGTTTACATACTGGGCAACAAAAGGTGAACAATTTGCCCCGAAGATTAGTGACGTCATTGCGTACACTTTAAGGGGCTGACTTTTCTCTTGCCATAGAAATCTCAAAGCATGCTGATCCTCATCTCTAATTTTAATTCTTAAGAACATGTCTTTTATGTCCCCAATAACGCCGACTGGATTCTCTCGGAATCTAAACATAATTCCATACAACGATTGCAATAAATCTGGGCCTTGTAATAGAAAATTGTTCAGTGAGTAACCGTTACTCTTAGCCGCGGCGTCAAACACTAAGCGCAACTTCTTTTTGTTAGGGTTATCTACACCGAAGTGAGGCAAATACCATAAACGATCGCTAAATTCATTATCATTTACCTCCCTAGCATAACTATTAGTAAGTAAATGCTTGATTCTGTCTTGGTACCGCGCTGCATACTCCTCATTCCCTGCCATCTTTCGCTGTATCGACTTGAGTCGATTTAATGCGTTTTGATAAGAATTTGGAAGAAGAGTATCATCGCGTCTCCAAGGCAGACCTACTACCCATTGACCTTTCTCGTTCAGCGTGCTAGTCTTATTGAGAATCGCTATGGCACGCAACTCATCGGGATTTTGTCGCGGTTTATTTAAAATTCCAATTGAATCCAAAGCAAATGAACGACGCACTAATTCATACAACTTCGTATCGCAATTACAGTCACAATTGTTATTATTTTTATTACTGTATAACGTAATATCGTCATTCAGTGCAGGAGGAAGGCAACACGGATCGTGCACATCTACGCTATCTACAGAAAAAGTTTGACATAGAGCAGGCGAACCAACGGCGGGCGTCACAAGCGGTGGCGGTAGTAGATCTGGAGCGCCGCCCATGCCACCTGTACTTCCGTCGTCGGTGCACTCGCACTGAATAGTTAACATAGGCTCGCCACGCGAACGTGTAAAACTAGTGTTAAAGCGATCAGCTGATTTTTTACCATTCACCCTGCCAACGGTCCCGTGTACACACCACCCCAGTGATGTCTTAGTGACGTACGGCTCCCCTGATTTTCCCTGTATACATCTAATAGGAGCTATCAATTCATAGTTGTCCTGTCCAATTAACAACTTAGGTTGGGCATCATATTTACACAGGTTATAACTATTATCTAAGTGTCCGTAATCACTAAAGTCAATAGCCGAGAAACGTTGCACAGGTAAGTTTAGTTCTTTCATCTTCCTTGCAGATAAACTATAACGTTCACCGTCACTATTAGAAATATCGAATTTCACTATCTCCGTTTGACACACGAGTTCACCAGAGTTCCATGCGCTACGGGCACGCATCGTGACGTTCTCACCATGGAGTCCAACCCTGTCAGCGATGTCAGCTGCAATCAACGTGACTGTCGCACCATCATCCAATAGTGCGTGCGTATGTACAGCTTGTCTAGGTCCGTGAATCACTACCGGTACGACTTTCAATAGTACTGTTGGGCGAGATACACTAACGCACGGCGTCGTAGTCATGTGAGCTACGGTCTCGTCAGATTTTTCAGACTGCTCAGCTGGCCTTTCCTGCTGCTTCTTCGGCTTCGACCAGTGCAGCAGTCGATGATGTGGGTTATCGCACCCGTCGATGTCGCAATTAGTAGCAAGGCAAGCGGTAGCGTCAGTGTGACGAGGTCCTAGACACTTGTAACATAGCTTCTTAGCGCGTACAAATCGCCATCGATCTCTGCGCATAGCACGCTTAAAACGTCCACAACTCTCTAAAGCGTGTTTCTCCTTTCGACAAAATAAACATTTTTCAGTAGCGTCGCTCGTGCTAGGGCTTGCACACACGAGCACTGCATGTTGATGTGAGTTCTTATTATGTTCAGGCTTACGCCTAATGATGTCCGACTGGTTATGTACGTAGCTCACTCCAGACGAGGCTGCCTTCGTGGCTTCCATATACAAAAAATTAGCGAGCAGCTGCAGCTTCGGTATATCTTGCTCTCGGTGCTCGTACGCATGGTCAGACCACTTAGCGATGAGCGTGGTGGGAAGTTTCGAAATCACCACAGTCACCAACTCTGGACTTCGTAGGTAGTCTATCTGTTGGAGGGCATTAACAGCCGTCACGTAATTTTTAACTTTAATCGAGAAATTAACAATCTCTGAGTGATACGATTGTGGTAGTGGTTGCAATTTTTTCAGTTGAGAGACTATTTTATTCATAATGCACTCCGGTCTTCCAAATCGCAGCTCTAGAGCGCTGATAATAACATCAGGCGTAGTGTTTCCAATAAGCAGCGATGATACAGCTTCCTTTGCATCACCACGCAGACACTTACGTAGGCGCCAAACGTTCTCATTGTCACTGTAGTTACATAATCGTGTCGATTCGAAAAAAGACTCTTTAAACTGCAGCCACTCCATTGGATCTCCAAAGTATAAAGGTAAGTCTTTAGAGGTAGACAATCTGGTAAGTAACTCCTGATTCTGTTCTCTAGGTGCAGATATAGAAATCGCCTGTCGCAAAGCGTCAGCTAGCTGTGCGATGTCGCTGCGCGACGTACGTTGGTCACGGCTAACGCCCGCCTCGCGGGCAGCGGCTGGCTCGCGGGTGCGGCGTGCGGCGTCAGAAAGTCGCTCGTTGCGGTCGTCACGCCCATAGTTGTCATCGCGGCCACCGTAGGTATCGCCATGAATGTCACAGTCGTCATAGCGTCTGTCGTCGATGTCGCGACCGCCATCATCGCCGTGAATGTCACTGCCGCAGCTACGGTCGTCGCCACGGTGGTCACAGCAGCTGGCACGGGCGTCACAGTCCCCGCCGCGGCTGGCACGGTCTTTACACATGTCGCGGTTATCAGGCTGGCTGTCTCGGGCGCCGACGCAGCTATCATGTCGAACGCCACGGTATGAAATCTGCTTGTCAGACTTAGATTTATTTAGCCAATCTTCAACTTTACTTTTGTAGCCTAGCGATGCTGAAGAATTTCTTTGTCTGCTATCATCAAGTTCAGCTAAGTCCGCGGTCAGCTTCTTATCACATAAGTCTTTCTCTATCGTGGCTTTCTTTTTAGTTATTTCCGCCATTGCCTCAGCGGCTTGTAAATCAATCTTCGCCTTCAATTGTGCAGCTTCGTATTCTAATCGTTTTCGTGCTGCGGTCGACGAAATTGTGCGAGTACACTCACTCTTTTTATGTATAGAATTAGGCACACTAGGGGATTTTTCCATCTTGCTAGCCAACTGCTCTTCCATCTTGCGTTGCGCCAAGCATTGACTGCGCGTTTTCACAACATTTGGCGAACGTAACAGCGGCATCCTGATCCGGCTCGAAGGACCACTTTTGTAACAGACGCAGGTGTTGAGGAGATTCAAAGATAGAAAAAAACTTTAAAAATGTGTGTATTTTCTCATATATAAAAAAGAAGAGTGACAGGTCTGCTATGTCATTAAAAAACAGTGGCGCCCGGGAAGGCATATATCACATATAAAATACTCCTTATTCAATTATAGAGAGCCATCGTCAACAATGTGTATGCATGAATATGTCTATTTGCATTGGTCTGGGTGTTTCTATGTATAATATGTATGTATTACAAAAAAAAAAGTATATAAGTATGTTTATCCGCATTCTGGAACCTTATAACACAAGCTAGTTAAACTATGCTTACTTTGGGTCTAGGAAGCGCTGAGTAGAATGTTTATTTACTTAACCTTTATACCAAGCGAGCAGAACCATTCGTGCTAGGAAATCACTTCTTATCCTACTATCTTACTAATGTTATAAATATAAAAGTTTGTGGAGATGTGTGGATGTTTGTTACTCAATCATGCTCAAACGGCTGAACGGATTTGACTAAAATTTGGTACACGTATAGGATATAGTCTGGCATACAGGAACATAATTAGAATCTTTTCTTTCCTTTTCTATTGTTCTTGTCCCACTTTTTCTGTTTTCCCTCCCTTCACGTGGACAGAAGCACCAGTAGCAATGCACATCTTTCCTATCGGGGTAGGCAGAGACATCCCCTTTCCACTTGGTATGATCCTAGCAAAGTAGAAAAAGCGAAAACGCTTTTTCTAATGCCATAATCGGTTTCATACCGCTTATTGTCAGGTTAACTAGCCACAACACTAGCAGTACACAGAAATTACACTTATTTCACTATCAACCAAAGTCCACCGCCGCAACTGTCTGTCTGTTCACAATAAACTCAAAAACTGCTGCATCGATTTTTATGCTGTTTTCACTAATGAATAGATTGGTTCTCGAGGAAGGTTTTAGTATATAATTTGTCAAGTTTTTGTATACATTGGCTAAAATATAATGATATTTGTTGGGAGTGTTGAAAAAAAATAATCCGTCTGGCAGCTTTCAACGAAAACACTGTTTAATCCCTTTCAGATATAACAAAATGATATATAATGGAATTGTGTATCCTATGAATATTATAAACGTGAAAGTTTGTAAATATGGGTGGATGGATGGATGGATGGATAGATGATTTTAGATTGACATGGTCATTTACATTAAAATTAGAATTATAAACGGGATATTTACCATGTTTAGTTTCTTTACATTAGTACATCCGTGATCATGGTACTTGTAACAGTGCCGAAATATCGGATTCTCGAAAAAGATACTAAACATGGTAAATATCCCGTTTATAATTCTAATTTTAATGGATGGATAGATGTTTGTTACTCTTTCACGTTAAAACGGCTGAACGGATCTGACTAAAATTTAGCCCCGGCAACGGACACTTGGGGAGGACGCCTGGGATACTTTTTATCCCGGGAATAGGTTCCCATGGGTTGCGGGAACGGGATCAGAATTCTATGCGGGCGGAGCCGCGGGCAACAACTAGTCTTATATAGTTTGTGATGGTGGAATAGGGTCCCATGAGCACGGGATCAGAATTCCACACGGGTGAAGCAGCAGACAACAGCTAGTTTAGATATAAAACGTATCAAGGAAGATAAAGTAAATTATGTAATATCGTATATCACAGGCGTATACCTATTAATCGCAAAAACATCTGATATTAAAGCAAAATTTTCCATTGCACACTACCAATAATGATTGCAACATTATACTTGTAGGTAAATCCAACAATAAATTAGTGACGTTACAATTGCATACGTGCCGGCAGACAGCGAGACGCCGCATGATCGATACTCGATAATTGTATCATGTTACATTCGATAATATCTAGCCATTCTATGTATAGAATACTATGCCCCTATGGCGGCGATAGCCCAGTGGCTTACGTAAGAACTGCTGAGACGTGGTCTCGAGTTCGATCCCCAGTTGCCCCGGGCACACACCTCTGACTTTTCGTAGTTATGTGTGCATTAATAAATGTTAATTATCGCTCGCATAATAATGTGCCCGTTAGATGGCAATAGGCTCGCCCCCTATTACATTGGGATCTTAACATAACTGGCGAATCGTGGGTGTGCAATACACCTCTGACTATCCCTTCAGGGATACAGGCTTGAAGTTATGTTATGTTATGTTATCTATGTATAATATGTAATATGTATTTACAAATAAAAATTGGTATATAAATATGTTTATGCGCATTCTGGTACCCATGACACAAGCTAGTTAAACTATGCTTACTTTGGGTCTAGAAAGCGCTGTGTAGAATGTCGTAGAATATTTATTTATTATTTATATAAATGTGGCTAGAAAACAATAGGATTCTAGGACATATTACATAGTTATAACTAGACTCAAACTAAGTGTTACCTACTATTACAGAATCAGATAGTACAATTCAATCATATACTGTATGGGTGGCAGGTGAGGTCACCTGTCACCCCAGCAGAAGCAGGCCGGGACGGCGGGGCGACTAGCGCCCCTCCCCCAAACCGGGGCAAGACGGGGACACCGTGGTTCCCAAACCCGAGGGGGCCATCTCGAAACCGGAGATGGCCCAGGGTCAGTTGGGGTGCGAGGGATATGCTCTTTGGGCAACCTTACACCCCGGCGTCTTAAGACCCGAAACGGCGTGCGGTTTAAAGAAAAGAAGGGTACTATCTTTTAAAATAATTTTTTCGTGCGGAAATTTCCCTAGGTACTTTTTTAAACATTTGACTATCTGTCTGTCTTTCTATCTGTTCGAACTAGCACCTGCTAAAAATATTGATAGGTCCAATTCACGTAGGTGCTATTCGGACGGGTGCTCTAGGTGGACTGCCCGTCTTACAGGCGGGGTTGATTTTGATGGCAATTTCACTGGTGGATACCTGATATTACAAGGCATAATAAAGACTATTTAAACGTTAATTTTAGAAAAATAAATAGGGTTTCATGCAAAAAAAGGAAAACTCAGATCGAAGTCCACACAGGCGAAGTCACGGACACAACTAGTATGCCATAAATACAATATGTCGGACAAAATGTGGTCATTTTACAGAGTAACCATAAAGTTTATCAGTGAGGGGTGTGAATACATATTTATGTAAATATAAACTTTATTATGTACGCTACAAATCTCATTTCATTACAATAGGTACGTGGTTTAACCAAATTACTGCGTTTTAACACTTTAAACCATCCCAAAACAATGAAAAATTATGTTTTATTATATTACTCTGCTGTTATTGTGTCCTCGTTTTGTAATAAGCCAGATTGGGTTTAATTTCAACATAAAGATGTTGATGATAATTATATGTTATGAAATGTCGGATGCTTTAGTAGGTGATAAAAATATGCTTTTACTTACACGAGGAGGGAACGTACTACCTAAATATCAACGTATATTAACATTAAGTTAAGGCTTACTTGTGGTGGGAAAAGCATGTTTCTTGTATACTGCAATTGTCACCCTCGTTCCTGAGACTTCTCACCTAGCTTCAGGCGAGGTGTAGTCATACTGATATGCCCCACATAAAAAAGATATGTTTCTACCAGGAAGGAAAATGTCTCAATATTAAAAGGGATCGCTCAGTAAGCAAAAGCTAAAACTGTCCAAAGGTTACGCCTTGACAGCGCGTGGGTCGCTGTCGCCTCCTTCTACGAGCAGGTAATGCTCGAAAAGGAGGTGGCGGAGCGCGCCCGGGAGAGATTTAGAAGTCTCCCGGCCCGCCGAGCCCGCAACATGCTTGCCGCGCGTCGTAGACGACTCAGAGGCCGGAGGTCACTCAACTACCTCCGTCTCCATGACTGCAGGCCTGGGGTGGCAGGTGCGGCCGCCTGTCACACCAGCATAAGCGGTTCGGGCGGTGGGGCAACTAGCGCCCCCCACGCCCCTTTCCGGGGCAAGATGGGGACACCGTGGTTCCCAAACCTGAAGGTGGTTCCCATCTCGAAACCGGAACCAACACCGTGGTTCCCATCTCGAAACCGGAAATGGCCCTTGGTCACCCCGTGCGAGGGAAATGCCTTATGGGCAACTGTTTTAGTCGGTTCAAGCCCGACATAACTACCCCCGCTGGCCGGCGGGGGGTATAGTATCTGAGGGAATTTCCGCACGAAAAAAAAATGGGAGGCCTTGACTTCTGAACTGTTCACCCCGGGCAAAATGAGCATTAGGATGTTTCACATCGAAAAAGTCACACTAAATATACATAATAGTACTTATATCTAAACAACCGAAATGTTTACGTGACGCAACGTACTCGTACATTCGTTATTACATACACGTATATACATTGTGTACCGGAAAAAACGTTGTTCCGATTTCCTTGAGACAAAACATTCTGATGGCGCGATACCTTATTGAAATACGCTGAGTTTGTTCCTGTGTATCTCTTGAATCGAGGCCGCAGTTCGTACCGGTAGCTATCCCAAAACATGTGATAAGTTACAAGGCTGTGTCGTTTGAAAATAACACGTCTAAATAAGTTTTCATTCTTTTTCGCTGGCCCGGCAAGTTTACCTATTTCTGCTTGATGGCAAACAGGGTAAAGTTCTCAAAGGATAATTCACGTCAGCGCTGTTAGAAGTCAAGATATGTCCAGCATCTACTGGGCGGATATCTATGGAATAAATCGAAAAATATAAGTAGGGGTCTATAGGACTGGGGATAAACCTAGTTACACATCTCAATACTCAATATTTTCTGGCACTGACAGGACAGGCTTGCCTAGTGTGGGGCCACAGTATAATGCACAATATTGTTTTTGCTATTTGGTAATAAACTATTTTCTATAATATCTTTGTCCTGAAATATATTCTATGATTTTTCTATTCATTATGCTTTAAAATAAAGAAAAAAAACCGGCCAAGTGCAAGTCAGACTCGCACACCGAGGGTTTCGTAAAAATTTTCTAAAATATTTTTTATTATATGATGTAACTAAAAATGTACGGTTTTCGCAATTTTTCCATTATCTGTACTATAAGACGTTACTTCGTACTAAATTTCAAGATTCTAAGTTCACGGGAAGTACCCTGTAGGTTTGATTCCTGTGCGAGTTTCGAAAATTTGCGGAAATTTGCGGCATAAACGGCTTTATCTTTTGATTGCTTTGGCTTAGAAGTTTGATTTTTTCACAGCTCCAAAGGACAGTAGACTTGAGTATTAGATATAAATTTCAGTTTGATACCTCCACGCATGCCTGAGAAAAACGGTCTTGACAGACGGACGGACGGACGGACGGACGGACAACGAAGTGATCCTATAAGGGTTCCGTTTTTTCCTTTTGATATGCTCTATGGGTAACCTTGCACCCCGGCGTCTGAAGACCCGAGACGGCGTGCGGTTTTAGTCGGTGCAAGCCCGACATAACCACCCCCGCTGGCCGGCGGGGGGGTATCCGAAGGGATTTCCGCACGATAAAAAAAAAAAAAAAAAAAAAAAAGGTACGGAACCCTAAAAAATCTCTATACTCCTTAAAAAGTTTGCTTTTAAATTTCATAGATTTCGAACATCGTTATCAGAAGAAATATGATGAGGGATCGTTCTGCTGGATACAAAAACAAACTTTTTCAGTCCATATTTTTTTTGTCTAATTAATCGATAAATCTATCAGAATTTAATATTTTCTTATCAAAGACAAAATATGTGTTGGCCAATGTTATTCAAATACCTTTATACCATAAAACTCTTTATCTTGACTGACTGACAGATAACGCACAACCTAAACCGCTGGTTCTAGAGGCTTGAAATTTGGATTGTATGTTTGTTTTGATACGTGGAGGTGTACTAAGAAACGATTATTCGAAATTCAACTTCAAAAGCGGTAAAAAGGGTATAGACGTAACTTTTTATAACTCAAGAACGGCTGAACAGATTTTTATGATCTTTGATTATTTGGATTTATCGCCGCCTAAAATAGCATAATTAAAATATATGTTCTATTCACAAAATAAAGTAATATAAAAGTATTCAATTAATTTTTTTAAGCATTTTGTATGCTTACTTTTTTCTAAAGATTTTAGATCGGAAAAAGAGAACATCTAGGACGGGACTTGAACCCGCGAACAGTCCCTTACAGGGGGAATGCTCTGACCAACTGAGCCACCTAGACACGTCCCAGATATTCGAAATTCTCCGATACATTATACGTCTTAAGGCGACGTTGGAGCCATCTACCGTAATGTTACAGTTATGTTCTCTTTTTCCGATCTAAAATCTTTATAATATAAAAGTAATTCGATTTTTCAGACTTTTTTAACGCCATCTATATTGTTGTCATGACAACAGGAACTAAAAGTGACATTGCCTAAATTGACTATCCCATCCCGCTTCTCGCCTTGCAATATGATAAATGTGAAAGTTTCGATGGATGGATGAATGGGTAGATAGATGTTTGTTACTCAATTACGCCTGAACGGCTGGACGGATCTTACTAAAATTTGGTACAGGGATAGATTATAGTTTGGAATAGGACATAGGCTGCTTTTTATCGCTGGAATAGGTTCCCATGGGAAGCGAGAACGGGATCGAAACTCCACGCGGGCAGAGCCGCGGGCTACAGCTAGTATATCATATACTTGACTAGTTACCAGTCAACCATTGTTTATGCACGGCTTCTGTCACTTCAAATCATTGATGTGTACATTGCTTATGCCAATGCTTAAAATAATAAACGAGTATGTGTAACAATAAAACCTATGTATTCCAAAAAAAAGAAAACTTAGAAACACACGAAGAAATATAAACGTGATTACTTACACTTCAAAATACTTAGCAAGGATTACATAGCATACAGAGCCAGATATGACAGGAAACGGAAAACGAAAATCTTGAAATAGTAACAGAATACAGAATCCGAGGGGGCCATCTCGATATCGGAGATGGCCCTGGGTCAGTTGGGGTGCGAGAGGAATGCTTTATGGGCCACCTTACACCCGCTGAAGACCCGAGTCGGCGTGCGGTTTTCATCGGTTCAAGTTCGACATAAACACTCCCGCTGGCCGGCAGGGGGGGCGGGGCGGGGTATAGGGGATATACGTGTGGTATCCCCTCGAAAAAAAAGGTATGAAGTGGAAGAAATTTATACCAACTTCCGAGCGAAAATGGTACGAAAACTAGTACTAATAAAAATCCAGAAAACTCTCTGCATTGCCGTCTCCCAACCCTGAGAGGAAAATCTGCACCAAAGTTTCATAACATAACATAACTTCACGCCTGTATCCCCGAAGGGGTAGGCAGAGGTGTATTACACTCCCACGGGTCGCCAGTTACCCAAAGTTTCGTCGGTTATTAAGCAAGTGCATCAACCTGCAGATGAGGTTGACTTGGGCCTCTTGGATCTTCTTAGGGCCCTGTACACCCCCACAGATTAAACCAAGGTCTGTCTGACAAGTTCATGAACCTTAACAAACGTGCTAGAGAACTCTTAAGTTTCCTGACGATTTTTCCTTCATTGTTACAGGAAGTGATAATTCATTTTCAATGCGTGTACGCACATAAAATTTGAGAAGTCAAAGGTACGTGACCGGGGGTCAAATTTAAACTGTTGGCTTCATATGTTAATGGCGAAGCCACTCCGTTTTCATAGTAGCTGCCTTCAGCCAACCAGATATAATGCTAGCAAATTGTATCCTGTGATCATTCATGTGATATTATCATTTTAACAAGACATTGAGTATTATTACACTAATACTATTATCTTTCATTCAACAGAGTTATGAAGCAATTGAATACTTTTTTACATTTTTCACGAGAAGCGTTAGTATTTTTTAACCGACTTCAAAAAAGGAGGCGGTTCTCAATTCGAATGATTGTTCTTTTTGAGATTTTTATTGAATTGTAAAATGTATTTTTGATGATACATACACAATTGTTAATGAAAGGTTTTTTATATTCTATTTAATTTATTGGTTTCAAATAAACATATACATCACGGTGTTAGATGCATACAGAGAACATAGAAAAATAAATTTGGTACTAGCCAATGATTCTCTGAACCCCTTACTAGGATACTCTGTGTCGTGGAGTTCAGTCTCTACCCAGGTCAGTTATACAAAAAAATTACAGAATAAAGTACCTTTTTTTTTTTTTCGTGCGGAAATCCCCTCGGATACCCCCCCACCGGCCAGCGGGGGCGGTTATGTCGGGCTTGAACCGACTAAAACCGCACGAACTACAAATAAAATTGTTGCGTCGAAACATATGTGCACCAATGTAATGCATATATACGTGTGTGTTTGTGTGTAAGTGCGTGTGTGCAGTGTGAGGGTGTGTATGTGTGTGTGGGTGTTTGTGTGTGTATATATGTGTGTGGCAGTAGTAGTAGTAGTATTTTTAATCATCACAATACTGATTTAACTACTAAGTCAGTCGCAGGTTCAAAATTTGTATGCATAAATAACCGTGAACAATAGTTCACGGCACTCATCTTTTAGTTTCGTGATAAAATGTAGTCGCATATTGCAAGTCCAACGCCTTACCTACTACACCATTGCCACTTGTTTCTAATGTCTAGGTGTTTTTGTGTATAATATTCAGAGGGTAGGCAGGGGCGAAGCCCGCTATCTTCTACTGTCCTAACTACACACTTAACGAGCTTATTCTAGTGTCCTTAGACCTTTCCTCCAAGCCCACCGGTTTTGAGTGCTTTTATCCTGCCCTATTTCCAATACTTCATCAATTTGATCATGCTTTTATCTCTGCCTACCCCGGAGGGAAAACGGTGTGAATATATGTATATATTGTATAAACGTAAACATATGCATGAGTTATATAGGAATAATTGAATATGTTTGCTATGAACATACATTATTTCAAAAGAACTATGTATACAACTGCAGGTAATAATTACAGCTTACTAACTAATAATTCAGGTGTCACTCAATTTTCTACTTTTAAAAACAGCACCGGGGCTTTTAAGCCCTCGTTGTTACTTTTTCAACATTTTACGATCAAAGTTCCACAACGTTCGTGTTCGCGTGTACTTTGAATTTGCTGCCTGATTAATATTTATAATTTTAATTACATATTTCATTAGCGACGTTGATAGGGCTCGGTTGCCGATGTTTAAATGAAAAATATTTGTGCTGAAATTAATTCTTTGTATCATTCATCAATGCTTTTATGGTATATGGTTCGTAATGAAGATGACTCGGATTCCGATTTATTTGAGTTCTGATTTAAATGTGAATAATTTTAATTGGGTTGATCTACCACAGTACATTTAATATAATGTGTAACTTCTATCAGTGAGTCATGGAAATTAATCTATCCATATAATTACATCCTAACGTGGTGTTAGCTGTACATTGAATATTATGCCAAAAAAAATAATGATGTGTGTTCTAGAAGCGATACTGATGCCGAAAATGTGATTTTTGGAATTTTAGTCTGTTTGTCTATTTCATCATCATCATCATCAACCTATTCTAGTCCACTGCTGGACATAGGTCTCCCCTAATGAGCGCCATAGCGCCCTGTCTTCAGCTGATTGTCTATTTGTCTGCTTTTAATTATCGATGTCCGAGCATCACTTGAAAGCTGCTGAATTTCTTCAGATTTGGCTGAAATTTTGCATGAACATTCTTCTAGAGCATGGTCATAAACTGCGCTATATATCATCACGCTATTATAGGTATGATAGGAGCAGTAGATCAAAATTGGTCCAAACTATTATTGATGATAACTTTATCATTACAAGGTAGATCTTTACGAAATTATGTAGTTTAGCAGAACTCAGATATGGTCAAAACTCACACTGTCACTCATTACGTTATATCTTAAAGGTATGAGTAGCAAAATGTAAAATTTCGAAACACCACAGATGTCCACACGTATAAAAGATAGTTGATTAGAGACGCATAAACATTTCATAATGAATATCATCGCGCTATTTTATTAAAGATTCTGGCGGAATTGATTTCCATGTTATATATTCCCTAACTAGAGTTACCAACATAGCAGAGCGAGTCAGCAAGCTGAAGTGGCAGTGGGCAGGGCACATAGCTCGGAGAACCGATAGCCGATGGAGCAGAAAGGTTCTTGAGTGGAGACCACGTGACGGCAAGCGCAGCGTAGGAATGTCTTCCGCAAGGTGGACAGACGACCTGGTAGAGAACGCAGGGACTCGGTGAATGCAGGCCGCTACAGACTGGTCAAAATGGAAGTCAATGGGGGAGGCCTATGTTCAGCAGTGGACTTCCTACAGTTGATATGATGATGATGATGATATTTCTTTATCTATTTCAAAGGAATTGTCAATGTAGTATGAGTGTACTACATCACTTCATCCGGCCCGTTAAATAGGTTCCTTCTAGGCAAACGTGATCCATCGTAGACCACATCGTCACTTACGATCACGTGAGATAGAGGTCAAACGTGAGCCAATTAAAAAAAAACTTAACACTTATGTGTTAGTATCGAAACTGTAGAAATAAACGTACACATACATAACTTCACGCCTGTATCCCCGAAGGGGTAGGCAAAGGTGTATTGCACACCCACGATTCGCCAGTTATGTTAGGGTCCCAATGTAATAGGGGGCGAGCCTATTGCCATCTACCGGGCACATTACTAAGCGAGCGATAATCAACATTTTTAATACACACATAACTATGAAAAGTCAGAGGTGTGTGCCCGGGGCGACTGGGGATCGAACTCGAGACCTCGTCTCGGCAGTCCGTTACGTACACCACTGGGCTATCGCTGCTTTTTATAAGTTTTTATAAGTTTAATAAGCGTACCTTGATCTATTTCGAACTTAACGCGTACGAAGTCGAAGGGCAACAGCTAGTATACCTATAAGGAGTTACATTAGTTCATAACCAAGTAATTCGTAAAACATGAATATTATGATTTTTCAATACTTACACAATGTCAAAAGAGTACGGCGTTGTATGATAGAACTTATATTTTGTTCATGTTCTCATTCACCGATTAGTACTTGTTTTTAGTAATTGTCTTGTTATATTCGAGCTTACATTGTAATAGGCTATAGACTAAGAAAAGGAAAACAAAGTTTTGACTAGAACATGTTTTTAAAAATAACGTACGTGAAAGTGTTTTTCCAATACAACACAAACAAATATAAACGCGCACTCACACGAAACACACTCTCACACACACGTTCTCTAACATACACACCACCCTCAAACACATTCATACACGTAAGTACGCCTTCATAGCCGACAACACCACACAATGCTTACCTTAAGGATACCGCTTACAAGCGATCTCTAATTCATGTAAATCAAACTGAACGCTGTCTCCCAAGATACAGGCCTAGTAATAGCCTAGTTTCAGAAACAGCAATCATCACATCATCCAGAGACAATTGTGTATTCATTAATAATATTAAACACCTTTTGACCTGTTTCATTCTTATGTGGTACTATTATTATTGAGCTAAGCTCTGAAAGAGTGTAGCTCTCTTTTAGACGACTTATGTATTTTGTTAGACCATCTTCTCCTCCCAAACGGCCGAACCGATTCTAGTAAAATTTTACACAAGAAAAGATGTTACTGATAGGAAGGACATAGGCTAGGAAAATCAAAAATCAAAAGTACCACGGAGGAATAATCACCGGAAAAAATAATTCAAATCTCATTCCACAATGAACAAAAAAGCCTTATTCACGCGATTGGTATTTAAATTTAAGTAAATTGTTCATATACACAAGACAAAAAAAGAGAAACGAAAATCGGACTAGCCATTGAGGAATTATCACCGTTAGAAAAAGTCCTGTTGAAATTGCTTCGCTCAATTTTTGCAACAGCAGAATGTATTGCAGACCTAGTTATTATTATATATTGCCAAAGACGGTTTTCTAGCATAACCCACTAACAGTTTAAGCTGTCTCAGCTATATAGTCTCATGACTGCCTTCAAAGCCAATAATAGCACCTGAAAGTTATGTCCGCAGAAGATAAATAGGTACTTACATTATATTATGCACAGGTGGCTCGAATGGAAGAGTAGTGCGATCTTTCAGAGAAGTAAATCTGTCTAGCTGGACACAGAGATGGTCCACACTATTGTAGGTATTAATAATTCACAAAAGAAATGGTCCTTTTGTGAATAATTTACTTTCATTAAATTCATGTAGTTTATCAACCAGATGGACACATGTGGCAATACTATTCATTATCTATAGATCGGAAGTCGCCATTGTCTTTTACCACTGTTTACTCTGAAATTGTACAATCGAATGTTCTCTATTACCAATAAAGTTATTTATTAAGATTGTCTGTCTTTTCTTCAAGAATTACCAATCACAAAGTCTAATGTATTGGAGAGTTTCGAATATCTGAGACGTGTCTAGGTAGCTCAGTTAATTGGAGCATTCCCACTGTAAGGGACTGGTCGCGGGGTCGGGTCCCGTCCTGGATGTTCTATATATATATATATTTTACTTCACTTGTGCTGTAAGACAAATAAAGTTTGAAATGACATTGAAATTAACAATTCTAAGTCAACCGGAAGTACCCTTTTTTTTTTTTTTTTTTCGTGCGGAAATCCCCTCGGATACCCCCCCGCCGGCCAGCGGGGGCGGTTATGTCGGAAGTACCCTATAGGTTTTGGGTCGAAAACTCATATGGTAGTTCCCGTGGACCTTGAATCATGAAATTTGGTAGAGAGCAAGGTCCTACAGCGCAAAGAAAGGAAAAATTCCAAAAAAATACAAAAGTTGAAAATTGGAATTGTTCGTTCCTTTTTATAGATCATGGCAGATAATGGCCTGAGCCCAGTCCTTCGATCGGGAATTGTATTAGCTTAAAGTTAGCTTGGGTCCCGGAGACCTTGTTGTGATACATCCCCAATTATTTAACAAATCCTAACTGGTGTATTCATGTAATGTTACCAATATTTGTTTACAAGTCCAACTTGCCACATAACATCAATTTCGTACTTCCAATGTTGGCTCCAAGTCATCGCTCAATACTCGCAAAACGCTCAAACATGGTGCAAGACAATAAACTTTGGCAGCCAATTAATCACGGCGGTTAAATCATAAAATCAATATTTGAGCAGCGGTTTTCGAATGCAGCCAACTTTGTGTTAGCTGCATTTCCCTGCCGCAGACTAATGAATTGAATCAGAGTGGAGTTTTTTGTTGGCTGTTAGGTTTATAAGTGCCCGGTTAATGGCAATAGGCTCGCCACCTATTACATTGGGACCTAAACATAAACTGGCGAAATGTGGGTGCTAGCACCTCTGCCTACCCCTTCGGGGATATAGGCGTGAGTTTATGTTATGTTAGATCAAAGCCAGTTGAATTTATTTCGATAAATTTACAATTGGTAGTTTTTATATCATTTTTAACCGACTCCAAGAAGGAGGAATTTTCTCAATTCATCGGAATCTTTTTTTTAAGGTTGGTTTTATGACATATTTCTTCAAATTTCACTTGTTAACTAATTCCAATACTTTTTTTGCAATTAAATAGGTTGACTTACAGCACAATTTGACACAAATATGTCACTAAAATGTTGTTGTGATAAACTATTTTCTGTGAAACTTGAGAAAATTGTTACACTGTCACTGCTTTGAACGCTTTAACTCTATTTTTAAAATGACTCATATTTAAGAAAAGGAAATTTCAATATTATTATGATAGCTTTTAAATATTAAAAAAATATCTAACTGATCTGCCAGAACAGATACAGTGTCATTTCATATTCTGACTTTAACGACATTCTTAACATCGAAATCTGTTCGGGCATTTTAAAGTCGTATAGATATAAAGAAACTCACATACCTATACTCATTAACCCTGGAATCATTCCATCCCTTTTTTCGGCAATTGTGTAAACGATTACTATTTTTTTCCTCAATTAGTAACACCTAAGGGGTGAGCCTATTGTGGTCTACGGGGCATACTTCTAGATTCCGTGCCTGTGAAAAATCCCTTACTTGAAAAAATCAACACCCTTTATTCGACGATCACATGCAACCATAAACGCAAAATCAACAAAGTATTCAAAATACATTTTAATAAAAGTATCTGTCACTTAGCTTAATCTGTGTATCTATACTTCACCACGAGGTCCATCAACTTTACCTTTTAAGAATATTCCATGTTCGTTATGACGATAAAAGCCTATAAAAAGACAATCCCTATGACCTTCGAGAGCTATTGAACCTGTGCATGAAAGGCAAGACGCCTCTGATTCACTGTGTCCATAACAGAAATCACACATTATTATTAAAGGTATGTTTATCATTATAACGTGTCTAGTCAGTGGTTGTCCTAATTGCAAGGTCGAACGTTTTTCATAAAATATCAAGAAAGGCTTCAAAACCAGAGGTGTCACTTGTAATGCTGGCTTCGTGCTGTGAACATTTAAACACATGTATATTTAATTATAAATAAATGTAAAGAAAACTAAACCTAAAAGATAGAAACATATTTACATACATGCGTCTTAGAATTCCACCGCATCATCACCGACTGGTAATGTTCTCAAAAGACTGGCAGTATTGCCTCGTTGAATGGCAATGCTAATTCTTTGTACATGTCTATTTACACATGTATATTTACACAATGTATATTTACACATGTATATTTACACATGTATATTTGCACATGTACATTTACACACGTATATTTAAACATGTATATATTTGCACATGTATATTTTGGAGTAATGCATGGAGACTCACCAAGATCTTCAGAGTCCAAGTCAACCTCACTTAGAAGCTGGTACACATGCTGGTGTGATAGGTGAGATTTTAATGCAGTCCTTCCTTTCTGGATTTGGGAGTCAGACGGCAGTCGCTCCAGTAAAAGGCAAATTAAAAACAGAACTTGATTATGAGACTCCGGGTTTCGAAGTGCATCTAACACTTTGATGCAGCCGGAATTGCGTACAGTAATAAATAAAAAAATATGACATGTGAGCATGTCACCATGTTTGTCCGAACCTTGAATGTCATCAGGAAATATTCTGAAGTTATTTATATTATTGAATTTATTTTTCTTCGCGAGGTCAGGTGCTAAATGATACCGAAGGTTTGACATTTTATTTGTATAATATCTTTGAAGATTACCAAATGGACAACCTTTACCGCAAATAATCTTCACGTTAAATTATCGTTACACCATTTTTGTTGTTTATTTTTTATTGTTATAACGTGCCGAAATATGTATTTAGTGTCGGCTACGTTGGCGAGGGCGATTAATGTCGGGTACACACGAATGCGACTCAGACGTCGGAGGTCGCTCAACGACCTTCGTCCTCCATGAGCGCAGGCCTGGGGGTCACAGGTGGAGCCGCCTGTCACCCTAGCAGAAGCAGGCCGAGGTCGCCACTCGTTGCGCGGCCCCCTTTTTCCGGGTTCCCAAACTCAAGGGCGCCATCTCGAAAGTAAAGATGGCCCTGGGTTAGCTGGGGCGCCAGGGAAATACCTTATGAGCCCACCTTACACCCCTGCGTTTGAAGACCTAAGACGGTCTGCGGTTTTAGTCGGTTCAACCTCTACTGGCCGGAAGTAGTAGATATCCGAGTGGATTTCCGCACGAAAAAAACAAAAATGCATATGTATCTACCCTAAAAACGTCTCGAATAGGATCTGTTGCAGTATTGGCATATTGTCCAGACTAATACAATATTAGGTAATCTGTGCTAATACCTTTTTTTTTTGTGCGGAAATCCCTTCGGATACCCCCCCGCCGGCCAGCGGGAAAAGAAAAAATACCAAGCCAAGAAAAAAATAAAAAATAAAACAAAACAATGTGTACGTCCTCGCATACATATCGTCTTGCTACCGGCTAGACGTATAGATAAGCAAAAAAAGGCCGTGTAAAATAAAAAAAATCTGCTGATTAAAATCATTAAACACATAAATAGGAAATCCTGAAAGGGGCGAGCATAAATCAAATTGCGAGAATATAACAAAATGCAAATAATTATTACTTTCAGATCAAATCAGATAGATAAGGGACGGATAAGGAAGTAATTTTAATTATATAAATATATATATTATGTTCACAACCTCTGTGGCGTAGCGGTAGAGCATTCGACTGCTAAGTCAAAGGTCGCGGGTTCGATTCCCGCTCATTGCAAATATATTTGCATTGGTCTGGGTGTTTCTATGTATAATATGTATTTATTTACAAAAAAAAGTATCTAAGTATGTTTATCCGCATTATAGAACCCATATGACAAGCTCTGCTTAGTTTGGGTCCAGATTGCGCTGTGTAATATGTCCTAGAATATGTATTTATTATTATTATTAATTATTACAGATAATTGTTAATTATTCATATTTCATAGCATTAACTAAGCACTCCTTGGAGCTGGTTGAAATGTGATATGTTTACTTGTAGTATCATAGAATTATTTATCTACACTCAAATCGAAAAAGTTTTATTTTTAATTTTATGTATATGCGTTTATAAAGTGCGTATGTATAGAATCGTCTTAAAATTCGTAATTCGAATTTTTCGATTTGAGTGTAGATAATAGTAGTTTATGCAACTGTCATATAAGAAGGGGTATTAAAACACGAGAGTCTGTTTATCTGCGATAATAGGTTGACTCGAGTGTTTTAATACCTTTTTTTTTTTTTTCGTGCCGAAATCCCTTCGTATACCCCCCCGCCGGCCAGCGGGGGCAGTTATATCGGGGTTGAACCGGTTCATCTCCGGTTTCGAGATGGCCCCCTCGGGTTTGGGAACCACGGTGTCCCCGTCCTGCCCCGGTTTGGGGGAGGGGCGCTAGTCGCCCCACCGTCCCGGCCTGCTTCTGCTGGGGTGACAGGCGGCCCCGCCTGCCACCCCCAGGCCTGCGCTCATGGAGGACGGGGCTCACGAGGACGCCTGAGTCGCCTGCGAAGTGTTTAATACCTAAGTTATATGCAGTTTCATACACTACTTTATCTTCACTCATAGGAAAAATTGAAATTAAACAAAGTAGGTAGGTTACAAGGGCGCCATTTTTTTCACAGTTCGAACTGCGTATGCGTGTGTATTTCTTTTTCATATTCAGCCTAAAACCTTACACTAGTTTAACGAATAAAAAAAGATAGCGATACTTATAATGAGTTTTATGATACAGTTGGCGGTTGCATAAACTACTATTTTAGACAGAATACTCATTGTACTCTTACATTACGACGGTGTACCAGTATGTTTGAAGCCCAAGCCAACCTCAACTGAAAGAAGGAAAGAAAGAAAGAAATAATGTTTATTAAGGACACGCACACATAGGTAACAAAAAAGATATATATATGAACATATGATGATAGGTGTGCGAGCCTCAACAGGTCGCCATCTCAGCATAAATGCTGCCCATCACATGTTAAACATATGATGAGCAGTGCTGGTATTCTGCCGCCTTTGCAAAGACGCGATGCCAAACACGTGTGCACAAGTACATAAGGATTCACAATTATAACATTATTTACTTATTATTACTACACATAAATTTACTTTTATTTATTACACACATAATACAAAAAAAAACCGGCCAAGTGCGAGTCGGACTCGCACATGCAAGGGTTCCGTAGCAGCAAGTAAAATTTTTATATTTGAGTTGATTGAATGAAAGGTAAATTGTGGTTTACGATTTATGACGTATTAAAAAAAAAACTACTCACTATATCTCGTTCAAACCAATTTTTGGTGGAAGTTTACGTGGTTATGTACATCTTATATTTTTTAGGGATTTTCTTTAGGAAAGCCCTATTGCCATCGAGTTGTCGTCGACGTCGTCGTTGCCAATTTTCTGTCACGGTTTTGGGTATGAAGGTGATGAGCTATCGAGTTGCTGTTTTCGGTAATAGATTCGTGCTGGGGTGAATCATTGCAAGATAAATAAAAAATCGCAAAAAATCGCAAAAAAAAAGAAAACGCAAAATCGAAAATCCCTTGTATTCGGCTGAGCTCGTCTCAGGAATTCAACTTGTTTTAGTTTTATAATTCTTTTATTTTAGAAGTTACAGGTGGGGGGGGGGACACATTTTACCATTTTGGAAGTGTCTCTCGTGCAAACTATTCAGTTTAGAAAAAAATGATATTAGAAACCTCAATATCATTTTTGAAGACCTATCTATAGATACCTCACACGTATGGGTTAGATGAAAAAAAAATTAGTTTCAGTTCCAAGTATGGGGAGCCCCCAATTTTTTCTATTTCTGTGTGAAAATCTTAATGCGGCTTACCAAGTTTCAACAGCATAGTTCTTATAGTTTCGGAAAAAGTGGCTGTGATATACGGACGGACAGACAGACAGACATGACGAATCTATAAGGGTTCCGTTTTTTTTGCCATTTGGCAACGGAACCCTAAAAAGGAAAACATAATCAAATAATTTAACACATTTGACATACAGGATAATATCGAAATAACAAGTCAGTGTCAACAACGGTCGCAACTCTGGCATAGATTTTCCTCTCAGGGTTAAGAGGTCAGACGTCAGACGCTCAAGGAAAAGTCGACATACCAATTGAAACCAATAAGCTGATCCCAGGCTCCAAAGTGCAAACTTTGCTAGCAACTGGTAAATCTCTAGGGGGATGATAATATATATTTTAGAGATTATGTTAAAAGCCTACTGAAGTAGTAGGTTTAATGGATAATTTAATGTCTAAAAGCGACGTCTGCCAGACTATCCACGGATGGATTTATTAGGAGTAAGTTAGTTACGAGTTAGTTAGGTGATGGTGTACTGTTATATTGTTTTTGAAGTGAAAAGTTCTTTAGGCGGGTTGAGCACTTTTTGGTTGAACAAGAAACATGAAACTCGCGTCATCGTCACTGTGACGTTTTCGATTTTTATTTTTATTACAACCTCATCTTTGTTGTAGCTGGATGGTTGGATGAATGGACGGAGGAAGGGAGAGGGAGGAAAGGAGAGGGAGGGGTTTTCACTTGCGTTGGCACTCCCGAAGTGCCACTGTTTTTTTTTTGTTGGAACTAATTCTATAATTATACTATCTAATTATAATATTCTATTAATAATAACTTTATGGAGGTCGCTTCGCACAAAATGAATTTAATAGTGTGCTAAATAATACTTCTAGAAAAATTTTGTGGCGATTCGCACACATTTTCTTGACTGTAAATATTCCGTTTTCTGCGTAAATTTACGAGGTACAGTCAACGACAAAAGTGACTTAACAAATTCTAATTTATTAATTACTTTAGGTCTAAAATCTTTCATAAATAATAAACAACGTATCTTTGTCCTGTGGGGATTATAAAACTCCATGTGTATTAATTATAGAGTATTCATCTCCCAATGTATTAAATGTTTGTAAATATTTAAACGCTAATCCACTTTTGTTGTTGATTGTACCTCGCGAGATAGTTTCTACTTGTGTTGTTTGACTTAAATTCCACAAAAGAAATATAAGGAAAGATGATGTTAGAAAATAAAAGTAAAAGAAAAATCATTTTCCAGTCTCCAATTAAATGAATTCCGCACATTTACTAAAGACTAATAAAGAGCCAACAGCAAATTATTGCGACAGCCAGCCAGACCGGAAAAACTCGACTCCTTCCGATGAAACTGTAAACAATGGAAAAAAACTCCAATACGTAGTATAACAATGATTTATAGATAAATTGACATTACAATAACAGTTTTTTTTCTAGAATCGTCATCTGAAGTGAGTAGCGATAGAATTCGATTGCGAAGTCAGATGTCACGGGTTCGAATTCCGGTCAGTGCAAATATTAAAATGCATGAACACGTCAATGTGACTTCACCTTGCTTGACGGGAAGATAAAGGACGTCTCAGGAATGCGGATCACTATTGCAGATACAAATAACTAGGTCTGCAAGGCGAATCGCTGCTTGCAATGTTGAGCTGAGTAAGACATCGTGATTTGAATTTATTCAGGAGTTTTGGACGACTGTTTTGGCGCCAAAACTTGTCCAATAGATTTGACCGCTATTGCGGAATCAGATTTTGAAAATTTTGAACAGTGATCATTCCTCCGTGGCAAGTCCGATTTTGAAAATTCTTTTTGAAAGTCACAACTCTGGACATGCTTTCTGAGCGTGTAAAGTTTGGTCACAGTGTCTCGAGCGGTTATTATGTAATTCCATCTGGGATTTTTTTTACGGTGATCATTCCTCTGTGGTAGCATTAGTTTTTTCAAAATATATCCATAAACCTTCCTCTGATTGACCTCTTTTACCAAACTAACTATCTCAGTGATGTCTATTGACTCGGTATCAATTATTGACACTTTTGAAGTAATTAGGACGTACAGATCGACAGACAGATACACATTTACAGCTTTATCATCAAACATAAAATGGAAAACATCTTCATAACTTCACGCCTGTATCCCCGAAGGGGTAGGCAGAGGTGTATTACATACCCACGATTCACCAGTTATGTGAAGGTCCCAATGTAATAGAGGGTGAGCCTATTGCCATCTACCGGGTATATTATTAAGCGAGATAATTAACATTTATTAATGCACACATAACTATGAAAAGTCAAAGGTGTGTGCCCGGGGCGACTGGGGATCGAACTGGAGACCTCGTCTCAGCAGTCCGCTACGTACGCCACTGAGCTATCGCCGCTTTTGTAAAACATTGTGCAGAAAAGGAATCAACACGCCATATATGTAAAACAGCGATGGTGAAATCACTCTCATTATCATGTTTCGGTTAATGACCTTCAAAGTGCAGCGATTTATCGCCGAGTCACCTTAATAACGATCTTAAGAGGGTATCACCCTTGAGGTGTGTATTAGCGATTTCAGTATGACTTAGCACTTTGTTCCATGAAGAATTTCTTATTGATAACTATTTATATTCATCATCATAAAATAATTACTGTCTTGTTTTATAGAATATAGTCATCGTGATAAGTATAGAATATATTACTGCAGTGCGCGGTGGTCGGTTATTGTTTTTTTGGTCATATCTCCGGTTCTACTTAACCGATTAATAATAATAATAATAAATAATAATAATAATTTATTGCCAAAAACACAAAAGTTACATTATTTGCCGGTGACCCCACACTAGGCAAGCCTGTCCTGTGGGTGCCAAAGATTGCAATCAAACACAGCATAACAATATAACAACGGTAGATTTTGAGTTTGACTAAGACATTTCTAATAAAAAAAATTTTCGTCCATCGCAAACATACAGACAAACAGACAAGAAATCCCAAAAAAAAATTTGTTTCAGAATCACTAATTTTTTTTTATACCCCTCAGGTGGCAGACAAGCTCACGGCCCACCTGATGGGAAGCCGTTACCATGGCCTATGGACGTGTGCAACACCAGGGGCACCACAGTCGCGCTGCCGACCCTATGAAAACCTTCTAATGCCCTTTTTGAAGAACCCCATATTGTAGTCGCTTGGGAAAACAACAGCAAGGATATCATTCCACAGCCTGAGGGTGCGCGGAATAAAGTGCTTTTCATACCTTTTCATTTAATGACCACTAAACCATTTAAAACCATTTGAAATGACACATTTTTTTCTAAGTATCTCTATATTAAAGACTCTTTAAAATTTTAGAATAGTCTAGATTATCTTATTAGATAATAAACCAAAATCTTCAAGCTACATAAACAGCATATTTGATGGATGAGGCTCTGTCGTAGGTTTTCTTCTCGGAGTTGAGAGGTCAGGTGGTGGACGCTTCCAAAAAAAGGCAAGACAAAAGAAGGAGAACGAGTAAGTGGATCTCGGCCCCCGGGAACGATGCTAAGACGATGATGATGACTTGCTCATACACAGGAGAACATTCTAGTATTATGTAAAAACAAAGTACCTGAACATTTACACTTAATAATCAAAAAATTACATAATGATGTGTTTAACTATCACTAATGGAATACAGTAATTTGTTAATACCATTTACCTTTGAAATAAAACTACGCATGCGACTATTGTGGTTTTATATAATTCCAGTTACTACATTTAAACTAACCAAAACCACATATGATACAAGTACTGATTACAGGGTGATTCATGTTTGCACGTGTCTACCTAAATTTATGTGTATATTTTGCGTATACTATATTTTCGAAGCGACTATTTTCTGAATCGCGATATTAGAATATAATACAATCGACTGGAATTTCCGTTTCCATCATTTTGATGGGAAACAAAACTGGTATAAAGATACTTCGAAGTTGTTAATAATTAATCACTAAAATTATACTTATTGTGGAAAAGCTGGAAGTTTCGAGACTGCGTGTAACAGGTCAGGACAACTTGTAGGATATAATTATTATTGTTGTATTACTGTAAAAAATGTTTTTCCCCGATATATTTAATTGGAGTAAAACTAAGTGCTTCGAAATTGTTTTATGTTTTTTATTGTTAGTAATCATAATAGAGGCTATTCTGGTGTTAATACGTTAATAATGCGAGAAAACGTTGTTTGTAATTAAGTTACACACAACATTTGTCAGTGGCGTACGTAATGGACTGCCGAGACGAGGTCTCGAGTTCGATACCCAGTCGCCCCGGGCATACACCTCTGACTTTTCGTAGTTGTATGTGTATTAAAAATACAAAATGCTTAAAAATTTAATTGAAAATTTTTTGAGTTTCAGTCATGAGTATGGGAAACCCCCAAAATGTATTGTTTTTTTTTTCTATTTTTGCGTGAAAATCTTAATGCGGTTCATAGAATACATCTAGTTATCAAGTTTCAACAGCATAGTTCTTATAGTTTCGGAAAAAAGTGGCTGTGACATACGGACGGATAGACAGATGACGAATCCTTATGGGTTACATTTTTTGCCATTTGACTACGGAACCCTTTTTTTTTTTTTTTTTATCGTGCGGAAATCCCTTCGGATACCCCCCCGCGTGCCAGCGGGGGCGGTTATGTCGGGCTTGAACCGACTAAAACCGCACGCCGTCTCGGGTCTACAGACGCCGGGGTGTAAGGTTGCCCATAGAGCATATCCCTCGCACCCCGACTGACCCTGGGCCATCTCCGGTTTCGAGATGGCCCCCTCGGGTTTGGGAACCACGGTGTCCCCGTCTTGCCCCGGTTTGGGGGAGGGGCGCTAGTCGCCCCACCGTCCCGGCCTGCTTCTGCTGGGGTGACAGGTGGCCTCACCCGCCACCCCCAGGCCTGCGCTCATGGAGGACGGAGGTCGTTAAGCGACCTCCGGCGCCTGAGTTGCCTGCGACGCGCGGCGAGCAAGTTGCGGGCTCGGCGGACCGGGAGAGTTCTAAGTCTCTCCCGGGCGCGCTCCGCCACCTCCTTCGCGAGCATTACATGCTCGCAGAAGGAGGCGGCGGCGGCCCACGCGCTCGCGCTCCGCACCATTGCCGCAATCATGCTGCCGAGCGAGAGGACTCCCACCCCGATGGCTGCCACGAGGTCACGCCTCGGCGCCTCCCACGCCGGGCAGTCCGCCAGCGTGTGCAGCCCTGAGTCCTCGCTCGCGTCGCAGTGATGACACTCAGGCGTTGGCTCCTTCCTGATCCGATGCAGGTGGTCCCCGAAGCACCCCTTCCCTGAGATCACCTGCGTCAGTCGGTAGGAGAGGCTTCCGTGTCGCCTCTCCAGCCAATCCTCCATGATGGGCCTTACCGCCGCTATTGCGGCGTACCCTTGACTACGGAACCCTAAAAAAGGGGGAATAGGAAAGCTAACCCAGGCCTCCAATTGGCAAGGTTTGGAAGCAAAACCGGGATTGGTAATTGAATAAAAAATATGTTAGTATTTCAACAAAATATGAAGTTCTAAATTTCACGAAATTCAAACGTTTCATTTTTACTGAAAACCTGTGAAAAACCTCTTTATTATTGAAGATGGATGGCGAAAATGCCCCGTGAAAACCTATCATTACTCAACTAACTACAAAGTGAATTTTAGCATAAGAACTGACTCACTTGGAAATTTTATTAATGTACTTTCAACCTAAAATTTCTAGTCTTATATAGCTCGTTCTAAATGGATTTCCAGGCATGTTATTTTATAAGGGAAACTACTTCGTGTTAATGTTTTATAGATTAATTATTTTCAGTTTAAACCTATCGTTTAAAGGTTTTTATCAAGGAATTAAACCTAGACCTCTGTGGCATAGCGGTAGAACGTACCACTACTAATTCAGAGGTTACAGGTTCGATTCCCGCTCAGTGAAAATATTCGCATTGGTTTGGGTGTTTCTATGTATGTTTTTACAGATAAAATGTATCTTAGTATGTTTTTCTGCATTATAGAACCCATAACACAAGGTTAGAATGTTTCAACAGGGTCGGCAGCGTAAATGTTACGCCCCACCGCCCGCTTCCCATCAGGTGGGTCGTGTGCTTGTCTGCCGCTGAAGTGGCACCCGTTTTGCCATATTTTCCTTTCCTTTCCCAAGTCGCAAAATAATTGAAATTAAGGTTTCTGCTGCTATAAGTGCTAAAGTGGCACTTCGTCTGGTAAACAGACTTATTCATACTTAAAATGACATAACTCTCCAATATTCGAAAAAAATGCCGCTATCTCAAATTATTCGTCTAAGAATAGCATAATAAAAGTTCCTTTCCAAATTTAAAAATATGAGACAACTTTTTCGCAGCAATTTCCTTTGTATTGCCACGGTAAGTTAGCAACAAAATTGTGAATTCATCTCAAAGGAATGTCGATTATCATAACCATCCAGTTAGGAAGGTTAGCACGTTGTTAAAGAGTACTTATTTGCATCTAAATGCGTCAATAAGCGCGGCTAATGTCGCTAGCTCACCCATTTTATTATTGATGGCAAAAATAATATCACACTTTTATAATAGTATTATAAAGCTGAAGAGTTTGGTTAAAGAGTCAATAGAGAAGCTAACCAAAAAAAGTCGACTTAACAGTCGCCTGGGTGCTCGGACATGAGGGCAATATGGACAACGAGACAGCTGACAAACTAGCCAGAGACGGCGCCGATAAAACCTTGGTGAGGCCGGAGCCCTGGCTCCCAATATCGCACAAAATCCAAGGGAGTAATTAGCTGCAGTATTACAGCAGACACTAACAGACGATGGAGATCATCGACAGGCATGAGACAGTCGAAGATCTTTATCAAGGGCATCGACAAGAAAAAGACAAGCCAACTGACCAAACTCTCAAGAGGGAACATGAGGCTCGTCATAGAAGTAATAACAGGACACTGCAGACTGAACAGACACCTAACAGTGATCGGAGTAAAGACTGACCCCAACAAACTATCCGGAGTGCATGGAGACAGAAGAGACCAGTTTTCACCTGTTGGCCGAGTGTCCCATGTACTCACTAATTAGATGGGAACTTCTGGGATCGGACACACTAGACACGGAGGAGTTGAAAGATCTGAAGATGGAACAGATCGTAAGATTCTGCAAGGACACTAAAAGATTTGTAGGGGCGCCATGAATGCTGGAATAACCACGCTCTCCCCAACGGGAGGGCTGAGGAAATGGATGAAGTGGCCCACAAGCTTCGTGGGTGGATTGTTCGTCCGGCTTCCGGTGTCCCCAATTGAAATAATAATAATAATTGGTTAAACACGGTAATCTTAGCAGCTATTGGTTCAATTAAAAAATATTTTTGTGTTGGATAGCCAATTTATTGGGGAAGGTTATGAAGGCTATGAATCATTACGCTACTACCTGGGAGAGCAGAGCAGTAATCATAAATGTGAACAAATCCGGCAAATTTCCATCAATTATTGTGGAACTAATAAATTACGGACATGTATGGGACAAATGGGTGCCACGGGGGCGAAGTATGCCACGGGCAAAGCCGCGTGGCCCAGCTAGTATTGTATACTTTAGTTTTTAAAATAGGCCCTGTACACATTGGTCCAGCCAGGGTGCGAGGGAACCTTACACCCACCCGGTCTGAAGACCCGAGACGGCGTGCGGTTTTAGTCGGTTCGAATCCGACATAACCACCCCCGCTGGCTGGGCACGCGGGGTGATTTCCGCACGAAAAAAAAATGAGAACACCCCCCCTTTTTTTTTTCGTGCGGAAATCCCTTCGGATACCCCCCCCCCCCCCCCCTATATACGCTTTATACTTGACATTGACAGTTTGTAATATAAGTTATTGTTGCTTCGCTGATACAACAAGGCTATTCAATTATTATTTTAATTTGTCATGCGGGCAAACAGCTGAAGGTACTACAAAACTAGCATAATTCAAAGATTTTTCCGTCAGCACCATATCAAGTTTCAACGCGGATATGCCCATATCATGGCACACATATAATTACTTACTCTGACCATGTTCGTGACACGCGCGAACTAATATATTCAGTGACCTTCATTATTATTCCTTAGAGCTTCGAGTACAGTTTTTAGGTTTTTTTTTTTATAATTAGGTCTCGTCAATTTGACTTCACCTCGCATGATGGTAAGCTGAAGGTAAAGTCCCAGGAAAGAGGGTCACCATTACATACATGTACCATGTTAACAAGGGTGGCACACAGCTTGACGGCCTCATCAGAAGAGTATTGTCGTCGCAGCACCGCGTGACACCCACCGGTCCCACTAGTGCTGCGACCACAATCCCCCTGCCCGGCTATGCACTTGCTGACCCCTGAACGCAATCAAACCGAAATTGGATTACTATGGAGGGTTTTTCGCAATCGTGCACGGTGGTACCCACCCGGCCGAATTTTGCGACAAATTTATGTCATCAAATTTCTACCACCAGTGTTCAAAAAGTATAGATAGATCCTACTATTATAAGCTATTTCCTACTAATATTATAAACCAGCTAATGCCCGCACATGCCCGCGTGGAGATTGGTTTTCGATTTTTGGTCATTTCTCTTATTCTACTTAATCAATTGCAATCAAAGATACGGCAGTTTTCAAATCTGACCAAGACCTTCCTAATAGAAAAAAACCGCATCATTATCCGTTCAGTAGTTTTTGCGCCCATTGCGAATAAACAGATAAACACACAAGAATTCCAAAAAAAAATTTTTTTGTGTTCAATTTTATAATTTTTATTTTTTATTATAGTATAGATGTGAAAGTTTATGAAGATGTTTTTAAGTTCGGATGTTTGTTACTCAATCACGCTCCAATGGCTGAACAGATTTGGGCGAAATTTGGTACAGGGATAGATTATAGACTGGAATAAAATATAGGCTCTGAAACGATTCGTACTTTGTGAGCCTTATAATAAGGTTCAAATTGATAAAATTTTGAAAATATAAAAATATTTTCAGATTTCACTAAAATAAGTAAATTGGCCAGTGGTGTAGTCTAGTGGAAATTCCTACGTTGTGTTTAATTTATTATATAGTAACTGCAAGTCCTTTTACGGGTGTCTGCAGTTAGCATCTACACATCTTTAATTTTGGTTTAATGTTGGTATGGTTATAATTTTGAAAAGGGACAGATGATTAGGAGTTTTTGTTGAGTCCCGGGTTGGCGGAGCGACTCTAGTTTCTAAATGTGGACTAAAAGTAAATAATGTATTTATCCCCCCCAGAGGTCCCACCTTACCGCCTTAGACCTCACGCTGCATGCCAGTCCTATGCCCCACAACCGGGCGACTGCGCCATGCCCAACACGATCCACAAACCCAGTTCTAAATCTCGCATTCAAACCTTCACCTCATACCACTCGCGGAAGCGGAAGACGTCGCGGGAGAAAACTGTGTATTTGTGGTTATGATTTGCCCAACACGGCTTGTCAGTTGTCAAACTTGGTTAACTTCATCAAATCCTGTAGGACATCCCAGCATCGCTTCGAGCTATGCGACGGGGAATCTAACCCCGGTTTCCCGCAAAGTGCAATGCAGGGGTACTAACACTATACTATCGCGAAGCCTCATCACGTGCCTTACTGACCAACCAGAACTAGATGAAGTAACAAATACCCTGAAACATACAGTGGGGTGATTGGATGAGTGATCCACAGCATGCATAGCTCAGGTCCCTAAAATTTAGAATCACGGCCAACAAATACAAAGCTTAAATGGTAAAATATTATAGGGAGAATCCAATAATACAATACCCGTTCATACTCCTAATCTAAATATGTGTATAATTTAGAATTTCGGGGTAAAATAATTAATTAGAAAGAGAGTTAGGGGATGAAGTGAACACAAGGATGGCATGATAGGTTCCTGTCACGAACCTGGTCGTGTCAGCCCTGAATCCACAGATCCTAGACTCTCTAGAGGTGGTCAGTATATTACGAGTTTAATGGGAAACCACGATGATGGCCGTCTCTCATAACCGAGAAGGCAATTAAATCCCAGGGGATGTACAGGCATAGGGTAATGAGCCGAAGACTCGCCCGTACAAACGCATGGAGACGCCAGATAGGTGTAATATACTGTAAATTCAACCTCAAGAAAAAGATTGATAAAATAAAATTAATCAAAGGGACTTACGATGGTTTTCCTACTCAAGAACCAAATCTTATTTGTTCCCCTATGTGATAAGGTTCACACCCGAATGCCTGGTTCTATTGTCTAGTTTGAAATGATTTTAAACTGTTCGAAAATTCTGACAATGTCACCAGTCATTGTTTAAAATAAATTTCGTCGCGATGACAATGTCAGATTTATAACAATGGCTGACATCATGAATTACTTATTTCTATATGACGACCATACCGGGCGTCCCTAACTATACTTAATTATTTCCTATTATTAATAACTCCCTATACTTTCATTAAACCAAATTTAAAAATGAACGAATGTTCTAATTTAAGTAGTCAACAACTTTTAAGACAACGAACCATTTGTCTCACAATCTATTGTAATCAACACTGGCCGAGCATCCACAATACGCATTACATGAAACTCTTAATCTATTTTAGCAACAAAAATAATGGGAGAAAATTGTTAATTATTAGGTTAAGTCATTAATAATGTTAGGTTTAATAAACCCGTATGAGTAATAAAAGTTTATAATTATTATTTTTGTTAAGTAGTGAAGGAAACCTTAAATATGGTAAAAAAGGTTTAACACTTTAGTTCTTGACTGTATTTTACAAATTAATATTGAAACATTACTTAGAAAAATAATTTGTACGTAATCCGACACTCTACAACTATCATCATTCTAAATTGTACTAGATCAGAATAAAAGTTTACCTTTTAGAGAGTATTGTGGCCTCGAGAAAACTGATATAACTAGCCATACCTGGTTGTCTTCGAAAATATAATTATTCTTAAATAAAGTTTCATCTTGCTATATGTATTCGAAGTATATCCTTTTCTATCTGACTTCTTGATTTAAAATGATGCACATTGGGGGAGATCCACGTCCAATAGTAGACCGCAGCAGGTTCATTGATCGAATGATCTTAATGCTGGGGATGTAAAACAGAAGAGGGCAGGGCCCTCCAATTAGATTTTAACACTTTTAAAATCACCTATCTTATTATTAAATAATGGGCACAACTTCCACTCGAAATAATCTCGTTCCTGTTTAAAAAAGAAGGATTAGTTATTCATGTTTGATAATTCACTCATATATATTCATTCAAATTTAATTTACTTGATATTTTAAATTATTTAAAACAATCTGAATTTAATTTATTATAAATTACTATTGAGACAAAAGGAAGAACTCTTTCATTACAATTATTCTAATCCGCACAACACTATCACTTTACTAATAGAAATGATACTCCCCTTTTTCACAGTTGGCTAAACTATTATTCTTAACAACGCGAATTCCCTCTCGAATCAATGCATAAGTTTCGTTGCCAATTATCCTGGTATTTATTGCAGATTAAACGGTCCAATGGTAGTATTTTTGTAGAACGAACTCTACCGCACAAGAAAATCTAATTATTCAGTCGTTCACATTAATTTTTATATTTTTTATCAAATTTTTCCGTGAATTTTTAACAAGACATTTCTCCAAAAAAAAACATTTTTTTTCTCTTTCCTGTCACTCAATCCCCATAGTCACTATCGCTTTATTTCTCCTCTACAAACGGCAACTCACCAACCTCTCTAACTCAAAAAAGGTCTTACTTACTTTAAAAAGAAACACAACCTCGTTTCGAAATCAATACTAAACATTAATATATAACAACATATTTATTCAAATGTATGTAAACGAAACCCAAAAATAAATTTTAAACAGACCCCCAAGTCCAAATCACTACAATCTCCCCTTGGACAAACAACAACTGAAATTGGTTAGTGAAGAAAGTAGATAGAGTCGAACTTTCTTAACAACCAGAGAAGTTGTGGTTTGTACAACACTAAATAAAAGAAAACCAGTTGCACCTTAAAATAAATTTATTTTCCATGATCATTAATATTAACCAGTAGAATTTTACAATTCTAATACCAAAATTGATAAAAATAACCAAAACCCTCATTCAGCAACAAGTAATAATTAAAATAAACAATTTATTAATTGCAACAACTCTCATGTGCAACCAATAACCATACAATACAATACCATATAATACAATAACCATACATTAACAAAACCACACAAAACATAAGATAACAATTAGTTATTACTCCGCTATAATTAATCTAAAAATAACTATTTCCATTATAATAACCAACTTCCACCATTAACCAAATGCCCATTTGCAATTTCCCTCAATCTGAAATCTAAATAAAACCAAAACCAAAATTAAATTTTGTTTCTCTTGTAATTTATTAAATCATTAACCCAAAAAATATTAATTATAATATCTAGCAAGATTCACAGTATTAAAAACTCCACGAATCAAGGTCGTATTAGGATGAGTAAGAATATAAACATTAATAAAAGGACTTCCCGCAACCACATACGGTCCCTCATAAACAGGCAAAAACTTCCGATAACTAGACAACTCCAATCCACCCTTATTTAATCTTCTAATCTTAACAGATTCACCAATTTGGAATTGCATTAAATTATGTGTCTGATTAAACTTTAGACGCCGTTTATCTGCAAAAGTCCTAAGATTTATCCTGGCTTGTTCTCTCATAGACTCTACCTCCACCCGCTTAAAAACTGGGACTAACTCATCAAAAGACGTTTTAAAACTTTCTCCAATCATTAACTCATTAGGAGTAAACCCAGTACTTATATGTATGGTATTATTGTACAAGTCTTCTATCTTTGGCAATAATAAATCCCAATTTTTATGAGACCCCCTACAATACAATCTAAAATATTTACCCAGCTCCCGATTAACTCGCTCAACAATATTAGGTCTTGGATTCCGGATTGTTGTATACAACGGCTTTGTTCCCAGTTCTTTCAAACCCTCCTTCCAAACCTTGGCAATAAATTGTTTTCCATTGTCTGTTAGTATCGCTTTAGGTTTAAGTATTTTAGCGAATATCTTAAATTTTTGCAGCACCTCCTCTGAAGTGGCCGAAACAAGACTAAATAATTTCAAGAATTTCGTAAAAGTGTCTTGTATTGCAAAAATATAAATGGCCCCAGTCAGACCTTCTATTATTGGCCCATATAAATCCGCCATTACGATGTCCCCTACATTTTGCGTAACAATTGGTTGACTCTCCCCTACATACTTAATATTATCCGCTTTAAATATTTGACACTCAGGGCATTTCCTAATAACCCTTTTAACAGAACTCCCCATTTTAATCCAAAAAAATCTAGGTTTTAAATACTGAATAGTTTTGTAGATACCAGAATGTCCCATCTCCAAATGCATCTGCTTAATTACTTCATAATGTAAAGAACTCGGCAAAAATAAAACCCAGTTTGGTTCCGCTTGTGTACCACGATTAAATTTTAAAATCCCCTCGACTATCCTACTCCTCTGAGCTAGCCTTCTCATCTTACCATTTAAAACATTTAAATTATTTAAATTTTGTTTTATTCGAGAAATATCCTCATCTTCATCTTGTAGATTTCCCACTTGAACTAATTTATTAAATAAAACTGAATTGCGTTCCACCCCCATATATAATATCTCTGGTAAGCGGACTTTATTCTCTTGGATAACATCCTTATTAGGGTACCTCGATAAGATATCCACCCCTTGATTATCAATTCCCCTAACATGCTCAATCTTATATTTAAATTGTTCTAAAAATATAATCCACCTAGCAATCCGATTATTAACCATCTTCACTTTATCAACAAAAACCAAAGCTTTATGATCCGTTCTAATAATAACTTCTGCTCCCCTAAGATAGGTTTCAAATTTCCTCAATGCAAAAATTACCGCAAAAAATTCCTGTTCAGTAACAGTCCACCTCAATTCAGGTCCACGCAACCCTTTACTACAAAAAGCTAATAGATTAGTATTCCCCTCATCATCATATTGGTATAACGCTCCAGCAATTCCAACTCCAGAACTATCAGTTTGTACATAATATGGTTTAGTAAAATCTGGGTGAGCAAGTTCCACAGTCTGTGCAAAACTTTCTTTAATTTCATCAAACGCTTTCTGAATTGTATTATCCCAATTCCAAATAATTCCCTTTTGCAATAATTTAGTCAAAGGATCTGTCAATTCGCTATAACGCGGTATAAACTTCCTATAATAATTACATAATCCCAAGAAGGCCCTTAACTGTTTTACTTTTGTCGGTGCGGGAAATTTTCGAATTGTATCTAATTTAGTGGGATCTGTCTGAATACCCTTAGTAGATACTATATGACCCAACATCTTTACTGATTCACAACCAAATTTACATTTAACTATGTTACAAGTCATACCCGCTACCTTTAACCTATGCAGAACCTTGTCAATATGATCCAAATGCATTTGCCAAGAACCTAAAGTCAGAATTGCCAAATCATCCAAATAATTTACACAAAATTCCCGGACCTCTGCCCCTAGTATACAATCCATAGCGCGGCTAAAACTACCTACTGAAGTTTTCAACCCTTGAGGTAAGACATTATAAACATAAGATTTCCCATTAAAAGTAAACCCAGTAAATTGCCTACCTTCAGGAGCAATAGGAATTTGAAAATATGCATTATTTAAATCCAAAACCGTAATGTACTTGACCCCATGGAAAGCATTCAAAATGTCAATTTGTAAAGGAGGAGCTTCCGATTCGGCTACCATATATTTGTTTATCTCCCTAGCATCCAATAAAACTCTAATTGAACCATCTGATTTAATTGTATAAGTAAGAGGACTACTATATGGAGTGGAAGCCCTAGATATAATCCCAAGGTTTTCCATCTCATTCAATTTTTCTTCAACCTGCCGTCTATAATTATAAGGGACCGGGTATGATCGACGTATCTCCGGGACATGGGGTTCCATAACAATTTTATGCACATAACAATTCGCCCTCCCCAAAGTTGTAGTAAAAACTGGTTTATGTTTAATAATTATATGATTTAATCCTTTCAGTTGACTCAACGTAAGTTCTATTCCCACCTTAATTTGTTTTAAAAGAAACCCTGACTCCTCACTGACTTCATTTTTATCTAAATTTACTAAATTGCATTCCTTCTCTTGGTCCTCCCCTTCCAATAAAGGAAATTTTATCTTCCTTCCCCTTTTATCCAAAATTATTAGAATCCTTTCCTCCCGACCTAATTTTAAAGTTGCTTCATGAAAGGTTAACCAATCTAATCCTAATATAAGAGGCTTTACCAACTGAGGTACTACAAGAAAATTTCCATCTAATTGAATACCATTGGAAACTAAAGTCAAGTTAATAACTTGATGTATTCTCAAACTCCGCTGCCCTACCGCCCCACGAATATAAATTGGCCTTATAGGTAACATAGGAACACGATCCCCAATTTTTATTAATAACCGTTTAAATAATTCTTCAGACACGCAGGTAATTTCACTACCAGTATCTAACAAACATTTAACCCTAAACCCCTCAATATCAACTAAAATCTCAGCTTTCAATAGTTCGCCATCCTCAATTTGACTTTCTTGGGAGCCATCAAACAAGGATCCTATCAAATTCAGAGTCATTATTTCATGACTCCCCCAAAAGTCTACTGTACCCCCATTTAATTTGAATTTAGACAACCCAGTCAATCCATTGTCAGTATAAATACATTTATACCCTAAACCATGGTGTTTCCCTATTCCAGAACGTCCAACTATTGAAATGGGGAAAGGTTTGCCAGATTCTAACTTCCCTAAACCTCTACCAGGTATCCAACCCATTTTTAACATAATGCGAAGACCCGGAAGAAACCTCAACCCCTTAACATTTTCAGCCAACATCGGGGCCTGGTCAGCTGACTCTAGTTTAAATCTAAAATATTCTCCCCTTCATTCGTAGAAGTACCTGGCTCTGTTTCAATAACATTAACACCTCTTTTTCTTTTATTCCGTCTTTCAACAAGAGTAAAGTCCTCAACACCTTGTCTAATTTTAACTCTTGTTGCCGAACCCTCTGTATGATCATTTATTGTATCGAATTGCCTCAGAAACTCCGCAGCTTCTAAAATTTTTGTACCCCTCCGCAACACCCACATATATTGAACTTCTTTAGGAAAATGTCGTATTAAATCTCCAACAAGTTGTTCTTCAGGAGGTAGGTTAGTTAACATCCTCGCCTGACCAACGTATCCCAAGAAATGTTCCAACATCGATCCAGTCTTCCCTGCATTCCAACGCTCACAGATAATTTTCCTACGTAAAATACCTTGCTCAGTTTCTCCCCAATAGGTTTGAAGAAAATCTTCCTTAAAATTTGCAACGGATGACCATCGATGGCGATAAACCCGAGCCCAATTCCGAACCTCTCCTTCTAAACAAGCAATGATATCCTCAACAACATTATCTTTATTCGGTAATTTCCTCAAATAAGCCTCCAAATCTTCCAAAAAGGTAACAGGGTGGACTTCTCTTTTTCCGGGATACTTGGGTTTATCATTTCTATGATCCAAAATAGCATACTGAACAGAGGCAGGTATAACCCGTGGTTCTAAAGTTCTATCTGTTCTCCCAGAAGATTCAGATTGTTTCAATCTTTCTTCTAAATTGTTTATTTTCCCGTGTAAAGCTCCAATTAGACTTCGCATTTGTCGATACATAACCGAGTTCATAGCCGCTGAAGAAGCCCTGGAACAACCCTCCCCTGAGTCCTGATTTCCCTTCCCGGAATCAGTATTCGACTTCCTCTTAGGCGGCATATTTACTTCAAAAGCCTGCAACAACATTATTTCAAGAATGAACTAATAATCTCTTGCCTCATTCGCTTATATTCTACCTCCAACTCCCCTTTAGATTTATTAGCATCTATAATTTCAATTCTCGCTCCAGAATCTAAACAACAATCACCTCCAAGCCAACTCTCATGCAGCTCATGTAAATTTTCAATATATTCCAAGGAAATCTTTAACTCTTCCTGTCGCCCTCTATTTTTAATTCTTTGTAGAGCTATATTGGGATCACTTCGCAAATAAATAATTAGATCCACACCAATTGGGAGATCCCTCTTTAAAAATTCATGCCACTCTTGTAAAACTGAAATCTGAACGGGGTGCAAAACATTATCGCGTGCCAAAAGTCTCATAAAACAGTGTTGAATACTATAAATGGATCTTTCCAAAACACGAACTGGAGTTGAAATAACAGTAGTTTGATTTTCTACAAGGGTCTGCATTACTAGGGTTTGAAAAGGATAAGCCCACTTCAAGGGCTCGTTCATGAATAACTCAAAAATATTGAACCCATGGAAATTTGTCCATTTATCAAGAGGCTCAGGGAAAACAGTCATAAATTTTTCCTTGCGAAAATGTTCCAGAAAGGTACTCTTTCCCACCCCAATATTTCCTTCTAAAGCCACAGTAAATCCCTTAATAATTCTCTTAGACATGGTTCTGAAACAATAATTTGGGAAGGGTCGTCATCAAAAAACCTTTTTTTTTTCAGTTAGTGGTCGGCCATTTTCCTTTTAATTTTTTTTATATATATAAACTACTAATAAAAGACCCTATATATATTTTTTTTTTCCTTCCCTTTTTTTTTCTTCGCCCCATTTTTAGATTTCTGAAATAGAATTTTAAAATAAATAAACACTTCTATTTTTATCATCTCACAAAAAAAAAACACACCACGAACAGTCAACCAAAAACTCGATGGAAACGATACTTCTACAAACTTGCTAAACCCATAAATCCTGGTCACGGCACCATTGAAACGATTCGTACTTTGTGAGCCTTATAATAAGGTTCAAATTGATAAAATTTTGAAAATATAAAAATATTTTCAGATTTCACTAAAATAAGTAAATTGGCCAGTGGTGTAGTCTAGTGGAAATTCCTACGTTGTGTTTAATTTATTATATAGTAACTGCAAGTCCTTTTACGGGTGTCTGCAGTTAGCATCTACACATCTTTATTTTTGGTTTAATGTTGGTATGGTTATAATTTTGAAAAGGGACAGATGATTAGGAGTTTTTGTTGAGTCCCGGGTTGGCGGAGCGACTCTAGTTTCTAAATGTGGACTAAAAGTAAATAATGTATTTATCCCCCCCAGAGGTCCCACCTTACCGCCTTAGACCTCACGCTGCATGCCAGTCCTATGCCCCACAACCGGGCGACTGCGCCATGCCCAACACGATCCACAAACCCAGTTCTAAATCTCGCATTCAAACCTTCACCTCATACCACTCGCGGAAACGGAAGACGTCGCGGGAGAAAACTGTGTATTTGTGGTTATGATTTGCCCAACACGGCTTGTCAGTTGTCAAACTTGGTTAACTTCATCAAATCCTGTAGGACATCCCAGCATCGCTTCGAGCTATGCGACGGGGAATCTAACCCCGGTTTCCCGCAAAGTGCAATGCAGGGGTACTAACACTATACTATCGCGAAGCCTCATCACGTGCCTTACTGACCAACCAGAACTAGATGAAGTAACAAATACCCTGAAACATACAGTGGGGTGATTGGATGAGTGATCCACAGCATGCATAGCTCAGGTCCCTAAAATTTAGAATCACGGCCAACAAATACAAAGCTTAAATGGTAAAATATTATAGGGAGAATCCAATAATACAATACCCGTTCATACTCCTAATCTAAATATGTGTATAATTTAGAATTTCGGGGTAAAATAATTAATTAGAAAGAGAGTTAGGGGATGAAGTGAACACAAGGATGGCATGATAGGTTCCTGTCACGAACCTGGTCGTGTCAGCCCTGAATCCACAGATCCTAGACTCTCTAGAGGTGGTCAGTATATTACGAGTTTAATGGGAAACCACGATGATGGCCGTCTCTCATAACCGAGAAGGCAATTAAATCCCAGGGGATGTACAGGCATAGGGTAATGAGCCGAAGACTCGCCCGTACAAACGCATGGAGACGCCAGATAGGTGTAATATACTGTAAATTCAACCTCAAGAAAAAGATTGATAAAATAAAATTAATCAAAGGGACTTACGATGGTTTTCCTACTCAAGAACCAAATCTTATTTGTTCCCCTATGTGATAAGGTTCACACCCGAATGCCTGGTTCTATTGTCTAGTTTGAAATGATTTTAAACTGTTCGAAAATTCTGACAATGTCACCAGTCATTGTTTAAAATAAATTTCGTCGCGATGACAATGTCAGATTTATAACAATGGCTGACATCATGAATTACTTATTTCTATATGACGACCATACCGGGCGTCCCTAACTATACTTAATTATTTCCTATTATTAATAACTCCCTATACTTTCATTAAACCAAATTTAAAAATGAACGAATGTTCTAATTTAAGTAGTCAACAACTTTTAAGACAACGAACCATTTGTCTCACAATCTATTGTAATCAACACTGGCCGAGCATCCACAATACGCATTACATGAAACTCTTAATCTATTTTAGCAACAAAAATAATGGGAGAAAATTGTTAATTATTAGGTTAAGTCATTAATAATGTTAGGTTTAATAAACCCGTATGAGTAATAAAAGTTTATAATTATTATTTTTGTTAAGTAGTGAAGGAAACCTTAAATATGGTAAAAAAGGTTTAACACTTTAGTTCTTGACTGTATTTTACAAATTAATATTGAAACATTACTTAGAAAAATAATTTGTACGTAATCCGACACTCTACAACTATCATCATTCTAAATTGTACTAGATCAGAATAAAAGTTTACCTTTTAGAGAGTATTGTGGCCTCGAGAAAACTGATATAACTAGCCATACCTGGTTGTCTTCGAAAATATAATTATTCTTAAATAAAGTTTCATCTTGCTATATGTATTCGAAGTATATCCTTTTCTATCTGACTTCTTGATTTAAAATGATGCACATTGGGGGAGATCCACGTCCAATAGTAGACCGCAGCAGGTTCATTGATCGAATGATCTTAATGCTGGGGATGTAAAACAGAAGAGGGCAGGGCCCTCCAATTAGATTTTAACACTTTTAAAATCACCTATCTTATTATTAAATAATGGGCACAACTTCCACTCGAAATAATCTCGTTCCTGTTTAAAAAAGAAGGATTAGTTATTCATGTTTGATAATTCACTCATATATATTCATTCAAATTTAATTTACTTGATATTTTAAATTATTTAAAACAATCTGAATTTAATTTATTATAAATTACTATTGAGACAAAAGGAAGAACTCTTTCATTACAATTATTCTAATCCGCACAACACTATCACTTTACTAATAGAAATGATACTCCCCTTTTTCACAGTTGGCTAAACTATTATTCTTAACAACGCGAATTCCCTCTCGAATCAATGCATAAGTTTCGTTGCCAATTATCCTGGTATTTATTGCAGATTAAACGGTCCAATGGTAGTATTTTTGTAGAACGAACTCTACCGCACAAGAAAATCTAATTATTCAGTCGTTCACATTAATTTTTATATTTTTTATCAAATTTTTCCGTGAATTTTTAACAAGACATTTCTCCAAAAAAAAACATTTTTTTTCTCTTTCCTGTCACTCAATCCCCATAGTCACTATCGCTTTATTTCTCCTCTACAAACGGCAACTCACCAACCTCTCTAACTCAAAAAAGGTCTTACTTACTTTAAAAAGAAACACAACCTCGTTTCGAAATCAATACTAAACATTAATATATAACAACATATTTATTCAAATGTATGTAAACGAAACCCAAAAATAAATTTTAAACAGACCCCCAAGTCCAAATCACTACAGCTCCTTTTTTTTCCTGGAATAGGTTCCCATGGGAAGAGGGAAGGGACACAGAATTCGGGCGCTGTGTAAAGCTCTTGTGGGAACAGGATTAGTATTTCATGCGGGTGGTGCCGCGGGCAACAGCTAGTAAACATAAGAGCGTGATGTAGTCCCATGTTTTCCGTGTCATGTATGACATGTATCTGAGTACCTGTATCTAGCATTTTAGTGCCATGTACTGTATAATAATTAATGTGGTATATGCGTGTCTATATGTGTGACCTTTCAATTGTTTCCTTGTGTGGTGAATTTTAATTGAGAATGACTTCCGCGTAGAGTTAGACTCGAGACAGAAGTTGTATGTAGGTAGTATTTTTTGTATTAGTGATGTGTTTATATGGGAATTTGTCTCGACGTTACGGCGTCACTCCTGTCTAAATAGCTTCATCAGTAAAGATATAAACGCATTAGATATTTGCATCGTTGGAAGTTGTATTTTTTTTGTTGAACTTTTTAGTAAAATATAATAACCATTAGAACAACAAATAATAAATAATAACATATAACTAGGTCTGCAAGGCGAATCGCTGCTTGCAATGTTGAGCTGAGTGAGACATCGTGAATCAGATTTTGAAAATTTTGAACAGTGATCATTCCTCCGTGACAAGTCCAATTTTAAAAATTCTTTTTGAAAGTCACAACTCTGGACATGCTTTCTGAACGTGTAAAGTTTGGTCACAGTGTCTCGAGCGGTTATTATGTAATTCCATCTGGAATTTTTTAACGGTGATCATTCCTCTGTGGTAGCATTAATTTTTTCAAAATATATCCATAAACCTTCCTCTGATTGTCCTCTTTAATCATGCCAATTTTGGTTCTGATTGGATTAGTAGTTTAGGAGGAGACCTGTGACAAAGAAAATCCTGAAGTCTGGTATGAGGAGCTTTCGCTCGACTTCGTCTAACTTAGCTCAATAAATAAATACATACATATTATACATATAAATACCCAGACCAATGCAAATGGACATATTCATGCATACAAATACTTGCACTGAGAGGGAATCGAACCCGCGCCCCCTGCCGTAGCAGTAGAAAGCACTACCGCTACACCACAGAGGCCGTCATATGACATATGACATGTGAAATGGAATATAGATACAACAAATGGTTTAATTAATATGGCTGACACTGAAAGTTGCTTTTGCGACTCAAACATTGTAGCAACGTATAGAATAATGAAACAAAACCATTGATAACATAAAACATAACATAAACTCACGCCTATGTCCCCGAAGGGGTAGGCAGAGGTGCTAGCACCCACATTTCGCCAGTTTATGTTTAGGTCCCAATGTAATAGGTGGCGAGCCTATTGCCATTAACCGGGCACTTATAAACCTGCGATAAATACACACATAACTTCGAAAAGCATCGAAAAGTCATTGGTGTGTGCCATGGTAAAACCTGGGATCGAACCCGAGACCTCGTCTCAGCAGTCCATTACCCATACCACTAGGCTACCGCGGTAATAAAATCATTTTTAACATATTCTAACGCGATTTATTTGATGATATTCATTCTATCAGAGCGCGAAAGAGGCGGCCGAGAGGAAGCGGGAGGGAACCCTGCTCCCCCCTGAGTTCCGCAACAAGTCTGCGGCGGCCCAGGTCTACCGACCTTCATGATCGGGGCCTGAGGATGGCAGTCAGCCGACTCGTCGTCCTTACAGAAGCAAGTCAAGATGGAGGGGCATCGTGTGTGTCCTACACACGCCAGCCAACTGACCGACGTGGGGTCAAACCCGACCCCAAAGGCGAGGCCGTGACGACGGCCGAATTCCGCCTGGAACCCTGGGGGCTATCCTTTCGATTCGGCGTACCGGGGTGCCAGGCTATGGACGCATGGGAAGGACGTCGTGTGGTTTTAGTCGGTTCGATTCTGACATACCCTCTCATCACTGGCAACGGTGAGGTAAAGCCCGTAGGGGCTTACACATGTAAATAAAAAATATGCTATTCTATCAATAACACTGAACCCGACGTTTCGGTTGCTTTTCAGCAGCTATAGTCACGGGGAGACTGAAGATGGTGGTTGTCTTATAGTTTGAAGTGTAAGTTATCTCAAAGTACCCGAACCATGTTGAATTATATTTGTATCACGATATTCGCGTAAACTTTCGGAAATTACAATTTTGAAATTACCCACTATATTTTGAAAATGAAAATTTGAAATTTCTTCTTAGATGAGTTAGTACCAGAAAATTACAAAAAGTCCTTAAAATATGTGGACCCTACTAACACCTTCAGGGCCCAGATCAACCTCACCGGCTCTGGCGCATACTTTCTTCTCGGGGTTGAGAGGTAAGACGGCAGGCGCTCGGGTAAAAGTCAACAAACCAATCAAAATAATAGGGCTCCAAAATGTAAACTTCGGACGCAACCGAAAAACGCTAGGAGAATGACGATGAAAGTTAAACAAGTTGAATTCCGGAGACGAGCTCAGCCGAATACAAGGGATTTTTGATTTGGCGATTTTTTTTTGCGATTTTTTGCGATTTTTTCTTTATCTTGCAATGGTTCACCCCAGCACGAATCTTTTACCGAAAACAGCAACTCGATAGCTCATCTCCTTCATACCCAAAACCGTGACAGAAAATTGGCAACGACGACGTCGACGACAACTCGATAGCAATAGGGCTTTTCTAAAGAAAATCCCTAAAAATATAACAACATATTATAACCTTGCAACTTCTAAGTCAAGTCTTGCTATAGTTCGTTTTATTCATACTGCAATAAAATAAATAAATAATTGAATCGTGGGATGATGCGAAACGAATCAGTTACGGGTCGAAGAGCATGTCCTGATGATGTGCCTTGAAGGAGAAATAGGGCAGACGCCTATTAACTAAAACAAATTATTTGAATCATGATACATGAAATCGAGTAAAAAATGTAGGTTTCTTATATGAATCATTCTTGCAGCAGGTTCTTTTTACGAGGTTTTGGTACTGTGTTAACTCATTAAGTGTACCTAGTTGTAGTGTGACTATGCCTTAGAAGAATGTTCATGTAAAATTTTAGCTAAATCTGTTGAGTGTTTTTCAAGTGGTGCTCCGACATCAATATATTAAAGAAGACAAACCGACAAAAATTCTAAAAGTCACATTTTCGACATCGGTATCGCTCGTAAAACACACATCAATTATTTTTTGGAAAATTATTCAATGTAGTTTTCACCTCATTACGATTTTACTATATGTATAGATAGATATATATATATATATATATATATATAGTCAAAGTCAAAGTCAAAAACCATTTATTCTGCACAGACCACTTACAAAACGTCATAAAAAAAAAAAAATCTAATGTTTGGCAAATGGACCACCGGTTCGAAACGCGGCCCTGTCCTGAGAAGACTCCGGCAAGAAACTCAGCGGGCTGTTTTTTTTTGGTCTATTTACAAACATATTTACTTAACCTAAGTACAATATTCCATTTGAGTAGCATAGAGAGATATATATATATATATATATCTATCTACATCTATATATATATATATAGATGAACAATCTACGAGTACGTCTATTATTTTACTTTGTATTCACCGAATTATATTGCGGAACCTGCACTTTTTCATGGGCTGTATGTCTTCTATCAGATGGAGGACCTCTTAGAAACTTTGTAGAACACCCACGGGTAGAGTGGGGTGACTTTTTTCTTTCTTTATCGTGAATCTATTTCCATTTTACATAAAATATAACTTCACGCCTGTATCCCCGAGGGGTTAGGCAGAGGTGTATTACACACCCACGATTCGTCAGTTATGTTTAGGTTCCAGTGTAATAGGGGGCGACTCTATTGGAGCGATAATTAACATTTTTTAATACACACACACCTACGAAAAGTCATAGGTGTGTGCCCGGGGCGACTGGGGATCGAACTCGAGACCTCGGCTCGGCAGTCCGTTACGTACGGCGCTTTTTATCTTTCCATTTTACATTTCATCCAAAACCGTTGAACGCCAGCTTGAAGGAGCAACAAACATACCAAGTAACACATACAAACTTTCACACCTATAATATTATTAAGTAAGTCAAATATTCTTGTTTTATTTTTAAATTATAATCTAGATTCTTAGGGTATACTAATAGGATAATCGTTAAATAAATACTTGAACGCTATCTAGATCTTTCGCAATATCCTTACACGAGGTGACTACTTATTATAAGTACATATAGATAACACTGCAGGGCACTTCATTTTTAGGGTTCCGTAGCGAAATGGCTAAAAACGGAACCCATATTATATTCATGTCTGTCTGTCTGCCCGTCCGTAGGTCACAGCCACTTTTTTTCAGAAACTGTAAGAACTATGGTGTTGAAACTTGGTAAGTATTCTGAGATGTATTCTGTGAACCGCATTAAGATTTTCACACAAAAATAGAAAAAAAAACAATAAATTTCCATATTTAGAACTGAAACACTTTTTTTTTTCATCAAACCCATTCGTTCTATGGATAGGTCTTCAAAAATGATATTGAGGTTTCTAATATCATTTTTTTATAAACTGAATAGTTTGCACAAGAGACACCTCCAAAGTGGTAAAATGTGTCGCTCCCCCCCCCCCCCTATAACTTCTAAAATAAGAGAATGATAAAACTAAAAATAATAAGTAATGTACATTACCATGTAAACTTCCACCGAAAATTGGTTTGAACGAAATCTAGTGAGTCGTTTTTTTAATACGTCATAAATCGTAAACCACAATTTACCTTTTCATTCAATTAGCTCATATATAAAAATTTTACTTGCTGCTACGGAACCATTCATGGGCGAGTCCGACTCGCACTTGACTGGTTTTTAGTATTTTATTAAAAAGTACGCGGTACAGGTGTTAAATGGATTTATTATAATATTTCTAACTCCTCCTAAATGGGAGGTAGCATATTAAATACTTACTTTTAATTATGGCACACACAAAGCTATCTAGACCCAAATGCAGAGATATATTATACTATTATAAAATTGTAAAATTGTCGTGTCTGTACATAGCAAAAAAATATTTTAAATGTTCAGAATCGTTCATTTATTTAACAATTTTTTTAAATATCTCATTTTTTTAAAATTGTTAAATAAATGAACGATTCTGAACATTAAAAATATTTTTTTAAAATTATTGTCTGTTTGTTCGCTATGGACGCAAAAGCTACTGAACTAATTTTGATACGATTTTTTTTGTTAGGAAGGTCGTGATCAGACTTAAAATCTGCCGTATGTTTGATTATAATTACATGAGAAGAACCGGAGTAGGACCAAAAAACGATAATGCGTGTGTATAAATAAATACTTTAGTGATATTTCGATATTCACCATAACAGCGTGCAACATTAACATGTTAGCACGAGATAGCGATTAAAGTACGTGGATGCTTGTGGTAAAGATAGTTCAAGAAATTTAAACCGTCAAGATATAAATATTTAAGTACTTAACAGTATGATATTGTCGGAAGTTTACGCGAATGTCACATATTGAAATAAAACTATTTTTAACGGATTCTATCGCGATTTATTTGATGTTATTTAATATTTTTCATTGATCCCGACGTTTCAGTTGTTTTTCAGCAGCCATGGTCACGGGACGGGAGGAGGAGACACGGGAATATATTAATCTGCTGAATACGTTTGCAGACTCCATGCTTCTACCGACAAAACCTCAATAGAAGAAGGCAATAACACTGCCCTACTGGGAATCTAAACCCAATTCGTAAGGTAGAAAAAACTGAACTTGCCCCCATGGCCACACAAACTTCACTTTTTCTGTGAGCTATGTCGGTCAACTTAGTTCTGTGTCGGAGGACCTCATTAAGAATTTCATCCTTCAAGGAACTTCAAGCTTACGTGGCTCTCTCCATAGCCCGCTAGCGATTTATGCTAAATTATGTTAAATTTAGCATAGTTTATTATTTCAGCTGTCACAGCCATAGATTGTAAAAATCGGTACTGAAATCACTTCACTTAGAGTCAAGATAAATTTGTGTTCTTCATAAAGTACATTTTTATGCCACTATTTACCATCATTTTTGTGACTAATTGAATGCCGTGCTGTTGACCTACTTTAAGCCAATTGCTAGATAGGATGAGTAAATGTAATCAAATACCAATTCGAAAATTCGTATTTCCATTAAATCGTAATAAGTTCAATCAGAGAGGCAATCTGTAGTCATATAGTTACGTAGGTGTGCATAAATGTACAAATAAACGGCGCACGCGCCGGGTGCCACGACCTGGCTCAATGCTATGTGTCCATGTGGGTAACGCACACATGAGCAAAGTGTGCGAAGGTGTGCACACGTGTCGACGGCTTGTTTACATCAACACATATGCACGTATATAGCGACATAATAGATTTGATCTTTTTGCACTTTGTTTATTTTTGTTGCATATTTCAGGCTTATAGTTTTATGAGGCGTCTATTACGTTGTTTACATACAGCTGCACTTCAGTACTATAATATCTGATAAAGTAAAATGGTTATATACGATAGTAGGTGACGTCAGTATTTATTAATGTTGAACCTTGCTATTAAAAACGTTAGTAATAAATCTTAGTTTATTGTAAGGACTTACTAAATTCTTTACACGTTTCGAAGAAGCCTGGTCCTTTGGAAGAATTAATTGATTACGAAAATGGATTCAACACTCAGAATTCTACCTAATATGGGATGGGTAACTATCAGAGATAATTCAATCCAGCATTATATAGTATTTACAATAGCCAATGATACGATGATTACAAGAATTAAAATATTGGGCTATGAGCTCAATTAGCCTGAATTAATGACATCTATATAGAAAATTGGCGTCTGCTATTAATATTCGATATGGTGCAGTTTTCACACGAAGACCGGGTGAAGTAAAGGAAGAAAAGCTGGGAAGCGGACCCTGGTTTTAGGGATTCTACGCTAAGATGGTGATGACAGTGATTGTAAACTTTTGACAGACCAAGACTTGTCTACTTACACCTATAGAATCTCCACAAGCATATATTTCATAAGGTAAAAGAGAGCAATACTGAGTCACTTTTATCATCATGGGCTTCGTATTAAAGGAAACCTAATGTAGATTCATATTTTTTCAAGCAAGCAGGCAAGCAACGAAGGCCTGTGATTTTCAGTGTGACTATGTAGTAACATAGTCACACCCACATATACATAAGGAAAAACGGGTTAAAGTACATACAAAGCCTGACTTATCTGTTTACAATCATCCAACAAAAACAAGGATCAAGACTGTTTACGCGCTCTATACGTACATTTGTGTGAATGTTTACAGATAATAAAATATTCTCGAGTATTCAACTCTTGCGCACTATATTTGTATGGTAGAGTCTTTGCCCTGTTCCCTTGCATTTAGGCCCTAAGTCCAACACTCTGATTTAATTCTCGTGATATAAGACACTTCAGTTTATTGCATCAGTATTTCCGGTATTATTTGATGATATTGGTTCAAAGTTGGATTGCGAGTACTAAAAGATACTTATTTGAATAATTCATAATGGAATTTTGTTCTTCTTTACACTACTTTTATCTACAAGAAAATAATAAATTCTAGTTCTTGATACAATGCTGGATGCGGCAAGCTGAAGACAGTTCGCTATGGCGCTCATTAGGGGAGACCTATGTCCAGCAATGGACTAGTATAGGTTGATGATGATGATATATATTTTTTTTTTATATTTGGACACGTCAATTTGACTTCACCTCGCCTGATGGTAAGCTGAAGGTAAAGTCTCAGGAAAGAGGGTCACCATTACATACACGTACCATGTTAACAATGGTGGCACTCAGCTTGACGGCCTCATCAGAAGAGGATTGTCGTCGCAGCACCGCGTGACACCCACCGGTCCCCCTAGTGCTGCGACCACAATCCCCCTGCCCGGCTATGCACTTGCTGACCCCTGAACGCAATCAAACCAAAATTGGATTACTATGGAGGGTTTTTCGCAATCGTGCACGGTGGTACCTACCCGGCCGAATTTTGTGACAAATTTGTGTCATCAAATTTCTACCACCAGTAAAAAGCCTATGTGTTATTCCGGACTACAATCTATCCATGTGCCAAATTTCAGCCAGATCCGTTAAGCTGTTTTTGCGTGAAAGAGCAACAAAGATACATATATACATACATACATACATACATACGCACAAACTTTGGCGTTTATAATATTAGTAGGATGAGAGGAAATGTGACAAGTTTGTAAGGAACAAATAATTATAATTTTACGCAGTAGAGTCATACTATGACATAATATGGGTTCTAAAATGCGGATAAATATACTAAGATATTCGATCTCTGACTTAGCAGTCGAATGCTCTACCGCTACGCCACAGATGTCGTCATTATTCTTACCTGCTCTCTTATTGCTGCCCGGATTTGTCTATTTGCAAATGCGATGGCGTTAAAAGCGTTTATGGCAACCAGCAACCATTTTTACAAATATTTTAAAAGGAGAGGCTGAATTTTGTGACTTTGTTTATATGTTTCATATAATCTTCGGAACGTCTGTCAGTACTTATTGAAAAAATTCTAAAGGTACATGAACCCCGATGGACATTGGCTACCTATATATTATTATGTGTAAGTTATAATGGCTTGAGTTTAAAAAAAACTCATATAAACTGAAGCAAAGCGATGGCTTAAGGCCCTTTCATATGCGACTTTAATAACTTTTCAGTATGTACTTTAAAAATACCAACAATAAAAATGGTTAACAATGCCGGCTAATTGTTATGCCATGCACAAAGTACGTATTTTACACGGATGCGGTACAATTATAACTTAGCAATGCAACTTTAAAAACCGTTCAACCCAAAAATAATACAGCATTTCTTAAATTGTATTTATTTACAGTTGCAAAACGAAAGACAAGCGAAATGTTTCTCAATGGGACGACACTGAGAGGCACAAATTTGCATTTCAAATGCATTGTCACGAAAAGAAATATTGTTAAATATTATTCGTAAAGAGTTTAAATGAAACTGATTTCAAGGTCTGTTTATTTATAACATTTTGTTTTGATATTATTTTCAGTGTAGTGCAGTACCGCTAGATGGCATTGCAAGTTATAAAATTATTCCGCCGTCGTCATTTGTCATTATTTATCAATAACCTATTTCGAATATAAACTATAGTAGGTATAGGAAATAATTTCACAACCTCAATAAAAAAGTGAAATGTTAAATTTAATAACTTTTTGCCCATCTGGAAAAAATTTAACAGATTTTTTTTTTAAATTATTTGAAAAACTGCACCCAGCTCATATCCATCGTTTCGATAGAACGGTGACAACGCTCTCCTCCCACCATTTATCCACTGTCACCTCTATAAAACTATTGGTCATAGGATACACGGAGAATTTCAGTGAAGAATACCTTTTTTTTTCGAGCGTCGGATACCCCCCCCCCCCGCCAGGCAGCGGGGGCGGTTATGTACCAATAAAATTAGTCGGCAGTAATAACACCGGAAGGAACAAAAAATGTCACAACTTTATGTATCTAGGTTGAGGTTTTCTAGCCTAATAAAGGAAAATAATGAATACCTGAACATATAATTTACCTTTTAATTTTTTGATCACTATTTCTGATAAAAACCACCAGCTCTTGCTTCACTTCTATTTTCACATACCTGTATAGACCATGATATAGGTACACGAGGGATATACTCTATGAGCAACCTTACAACCCGGCGTCTGTAGACCCGAGACGGCGTGCGGTTTTAGTCGGTTCAAGCCCGACATAATCGCCCCCGCTACCCGGCGGGGAGGTATCCGAAAGGATTTCCGCACGAAAAAAAAAAGTTCCAGGGGTATGCTCTATGGGCCAACATTACACCCCGGCGTCTGTAGACCCGGGACGGCGTGTGGTTTTAGTCGATTCAAGTCCACAAAAAAAAAACCCTGTCGGGGAGCGGAGGTGGTTATGTCGTATTCGGACCGACTAAAAGCTGTATGCCGTCTCGGGTCTTCAGAGGCCGGGGTGTGAGGTTGCCCATAAAGCATATCCCTCGCATCCCGACTGACCCTGGGCCTTCTCCGGTTTCGAGATGACCCCCTCGGGTTTGGGAACCACGGTGTCCCCGTCTTGCACCGGTTTGGGGGAGGAGCGCTAGTCCTCCCACCGTCCCGGCCTGCTTCTGCTGGGGTGACAGGCGGCTTCACCTGCCACTCCCAGGCCTGCGCTCATGGAGGACGGAGGTCGTTAAGCGACCTCTGGCGCCTGAGTCGCCTGCGACGCGCGGCGAGCATGTTGCGAGCTCAGCGGGCCGGGAGAGTTCTAAATCTCTCCCGGGTGCGCTCCGCACCATTGCCGCTATCATGCTGCCGAGCGCGAGGACTCCCACCCCGATGGCTGCCACGAGGTCAAGCCTCGGCGCCTCCCACGCCGGGCAGTCCGCCAGCGTATGCAGCCCCGAGTCCTCGCTCGCGTCGCAGTGATGGCAGTCAGGAATTAGGTAATACCTATAGATTTCATATCTGAATAGGTACAATGAGCTTATTTTATAATTTTCACAATTGATAACATTCATAAATGCGTAGGTATTTATTGCTAACGATACTATTATTATTACTACTAGATTAAAAGGTCTGTAGGTTATCGGCCACTCGTATGACCTCACCAGTACAATCTTATTACTGCTGGAGTGTTCTCAATGATAAGGTGACATCATTGTAATTTATTGCAGTTGTACACGATTAAAATATCTACAGTTTTTCTCACGACGAAGATAAAGAGACTGGGCCTGTAGACAAAGTCACATTCTACTAGTGGAATCGCTTCGAAGCGAACCTTCAAATGTTCAATTTGTATGGGAGTGACATTATTTGTTACACGTGACATGTCGACAAATGGTGTCTCTCCCATACATTTCGGTCTTTTGAAGGTTCGCTTCGTTGCGATTCCACTAGTAGAATGTGACTTTGTCTACAGGCCCTGATCAGTTGACACTTTAGGTATTTGTTTTTCTTTATTTAGTTATGGATGAACATCTTTACTATTATAAAATTGCGATTGCTCAGTGGGGACTGCCGAGACGAAGTCTCGAATTCGATCCCCAGTCGCCCCGGGAACACACCTCTGACTTTTCGTAGCTATGTGTGTATTAAAAATGTTAATTATCACTCGCTTAGTAATGTGCCCGGTAGATGGCAATAGGCTCGCCCCCTATTACATTGGGACTTAAACATAACTGGCGAATCGTGGGTGTGTAATACACCTCTGCCTACCCCTTCGGGGATACAGGCGTGAAGTCATGTTAAGTAAATTAGTTGTGTCTGTACATCGGAGATATTTAAAAAATGGGTTATGTTAAATGTACGATTCTGAACACAAAAAAAATATATTTTGGAATTATTTTCTGTTTGTTCACGATGGGCGCAAAAACTACTGAACGGATCTTGATGCGGTTTTTTCTATTAGATAGGTCTTGGTGATTAATTATAATTATTTAGTTTGTATCTTTAACAAATAAAATAAAATATGCAACACACGAGCACTCTCTTACGCTATTAACAAATCACTAACATTATAATACCTTTTATCAATTAACAATGTATGTAGTTTAATAACAATAAATTTATTGAAATACTACATGTGTATCTTAAAAAATTATGGCACTGAAAATTATTCCACACTAGGATACCCTGTGTTGCGAAGACCAGTCACTTTCACTAGACACTGGACACAATAAAAATAAATAATTAGTATAGTAACTAACTACCAACCAGGTGGACACCGAAGTCTTAAAATCACGAAAAAAAAATTTACACCCACTTTTTATCACTTTTCTTGACGTTTCACATGATTCTAAGTTTAATTAAGCAAAAAAAAAAGTTTGTGTCGGTCTGTCTGTTGGTCTGGATGTCTGGATGTCTGGATGTCTGGATGTCTGTTTACGCAATAACTCAAGAACCACTTATACGATTTAAAACAGTCTTTCGCCAATTATCTTGTTTGGTTAATGGGAAGAACTGATTAGATTTTGGGGTTTGTCCGTTCAAGGTTTCGGGTACCTACCATACAAATTGTCCCTAAAAAATCGTTTTTTTATGTTTCTGACGTCGAAGACGATTGATTTGATTTCATTTTCTTCATATTTATTGATCAATATATAAAGACGCGTCGAATAATATGCATAAAGCCTAAGGTCTGTAATTTTGAATAAAAATACTGCAACAAAAATATCTAAGTTTGGCCCGAAGTTTGACAATCACTGTGTGATTTCCGCCCCACTAGATTTTTTATGAAAGTTTCTTTTTAAATAATGATGGCGTATGTGTGTTTTAAACAGTGATAGGGATGAATGTTTATTTTTGAATAGAACAGTCATATTCCTTAGTAACCTTGCATGTATTGTAGTACTCGCACGATGTAATACTTGACCGGGAATCATTCAAAAATTACCTACGAACGATTCTACTGGTTCTCAGCTCCTTAATACAGTCTAAAATCACTTGAATATGTGCAAACAGAAGTTCAAACTTTAAAGAAACTTTACGCCTACCATGAGACGTACATCCGAAGTTGTGGGCAATCGGTATCATGAAATACATTTATCCCGCGATCCGGCATTCGACATTTTCGTCCTCACCTAAAGAAATTTGAAATATTTTCAGCTCAGTGAGTACTTTAAATGAAGGACGTTCGTACTTCACGAGGGCAAGAAGTTTTAGAGAAAAGTTTCATCGTAACCACTCAGTTTAATATATATATTTTTTTACATTTAGGACACGTCAATTTGACTTCACCTCGCCTGATGGTAAGCTGAAGGTAAAGTCTCAGGAAAGAGGGTCACCATTACATACACGTACCATGTTAACAATGGCGGCACTCAGCTTGACGGACTCATCAAAAGAGGATTGTCGTCGCAGCACCGCGTGACACCCACCGGTCCCACAATCCCCCTGCCCGGCTATGCACTTGCTGACCCCTGAACGCAATCAAACCGAAATTGGATTACTATGGAGGGTTTTTGGCAATCGTGCACGCACGGTGGTACTCACCCGGTCGAATTTTGTGACAAATTTGTGTCATCAAATTTCTACCACCAGTAAAATATAATATGAGAAAAATAACAAACATAACATAACTTCACGCCTGTATCCCCGAAGGGGTAGGCAGAGATGTGTATTACACACCCACGATTCGCCAGTTATGTTAAGGCCCCAATGTAATGGGGGGCGAGCCTATTGCCATCTTCCGGGCACATTATTAAGCGAGCGATAATTATCATTTATTAATGCATACATAACTACGAAAAGTCAGAGGTGTGTGCCCGGGGCGACTGGGGATCGAACTCGAGACCTCGTCTCAGCAGTCCGTTACGCATACCACTGGGCTATCGCCGCTTTGTTTTTTATTTTTTTGAGGAAAATATTATAAATATTATATGAGAAACCTAGACACGTCCCAGATATTCGAAATTCTCCGATACATTAATACGCCTTAATCGGTTCAAGTCACATCCTAGATGTTCTCTTTTTCCGATCTAAATCTTTAGAAAAAAGTAAGCATACAAAATGCTTAAAAATTTAATTGAATTGTTATATGAGAAGTTTATTATTCAACACTGTTATTGTGATTACAAAATATATTATTTATGGTGTATTTATTATGTGCTATAATCATTGAAAAATAACAACCTGACTATTAAATAATAGGTTTGTTATTTTATTATGATTGCTCATGTCATCTGGCTCGTTAAACGTTTTATTATTTGTTGTATAATTCTAATTCAATGGCAAAATAATATCTATCTATCTACACTATCTATGGGTACAATTATAAAATTGTAAATGAGTTGTGTCTGTATATTTGAGATATTAAAAAAAAACGATTCTGAACAGAAACATTTTTTGACGTGACAACGTTTTATAATTCGATAGAGCCGGGTGCACGCACATAAAAATGAGGCGTTCTATTTAAGGCTTTAAGTGCAAGCGAGAGCGCGGAACGAGCGACAAAGAGGCACAATCGGCCTCCGCGTTCGGCAGCGTTCGATATCTGTCTCAGGCTTGAAGTGCAAGCGAGAGCGCGGAACGAGCGACAAAGAGGCACAATCGGCCTCCGCGTTCGGCAGCGTTCGATATCTGTCTCAGGCTTGAAGTGCAAGCGAGAGCGCGGAACGAGCGACAAAGAGGCACAATCGGCCTCCGCGTTCGGCAGCGTTCGACATATAAAATTAAAATTTTCTTTTGAAAAATGCAACCATTCCATCAGTATTTTCTTATGACGTTGTCACGTTCAACTATCGTCAGTAAACCGACTTTACAGACAACCGATTTTTTTTTTGGAATTCTTGTCTGTTTATCTGTTTGTTTGCGATGGACGCAAAAACTTTTGAACAGATTTTGATGCAGTTTTTTCATTAGGAAGGTTTTGGTCAGACTTAAAATATGCCTTATGTTTAATTGCAATTGGTTAAGAAGGACTGGAGACATGACCAAATATGAACGATCCGCATTCGACGCAAAAACTATTGAACAAATTTTGATGCAGTTTTTTCATTAGGAAGGTCTTGGTCAGACTTAAAATCCGCCGTATGTTTATTTGCAAGTAGTTAAAAGGAACTGTAGATACGACCAAATATGTACGATCTGTATTCGACTACTACGCCAAGAGGCACGAGTTCGATTCCAGCTCAGTGTAAATATTTGTTTGCATAAATATGTCTATTTGCATTAGTCTGGTTATTTCTATGTAAATATATACGTGTTACCCAAATAAATGTATATAAGTATGTTTATACGCATTCTAGGACAAATAACACGAGCTAGTTAAGCTATGCTTACTTTGGGCCTAGACGGCACTGCGTAGAATGTCCTAGAATATGTATTTAGAATATGTATGTATGTACAATCAATTCAGGGTTAAAAAAACTGTACCAATATTCATTTCCTTACAAAACTCAGCTTAATCGTTCTCAATCTACGCATATAATTTTTTTAAGTCTCGTACTTAAAATGTTCATTTTGATTTACTAAATAAATGTTTGGTATAGGTATAGGAAGTGGATAAACTTAGTTTCGAAATCCATCTTTATTATAATATTATAAATGCGAAAGTAACTCTGTCTGTCTGTCTGTTACGCTTACACGCCTAAACCACTTAACCGATTTGGATGAAATTTGGTATAGAAATGGAAAAGAGCTTGGTAAAGGACATAGGCTACAAGTAATCGCGAAAAAAGTCTCGGAGTGATTCAAATAGGGAATGAAAGTTTGAATGAGAGTTCGTCATTTTTTGACGAAAACATCATGAAATTTTGTGTTATTATACATACATAAACTCACGCCTATATCCCCGAAGGTGTAGGCAGAGGTGCTAGCACCCACATTTCGCCAGTTTATGTTTAGGTCCCAATGTAATAGGTGGCGAACCTATTGCCATTAACCGGGCACTTATAAACCTGCGATAAATATACACATAACTTCGAAAAGCATCGAGAAGTCATTGGTGTGTGCCATGGTAAAACCTGGGATCGAACCCGAGACCTCGTCTCAGTAGTCCATTACCCATACCACTAAGCTACCGCGGTTCTTATAGGTGTTATTGTGTTATTATAGACATTTGATAATCAATAAATATGCCATAGGGCGTTTTTGAAATTTCGACCTGTCAGGGGATGATAGTCCAATAACCAACACTCGCGCGTGCGGAGCCAAGTAACAGCTAGTGATATAATCACAGTCGTGAGTAGACGGTGGATTTCAACAGATTATCTTAGAAGAAAGATCTGTAAAACTAAACGAACTTATGGTTAATCCAAACGCGCCAGTTCACGATACGGTTGATCAATCGGAGTAAGGGCAGTTTTTTATGTGTGGAAACCCCACGGGCTTCACTTAAATCGGACTGACTAAAACCACACGGTGTCCTCTCCAAGTGTCCATTGCCGGGAACCGGACTTGTTTACATTCACTACGCATAAGTTCGATAACATAACATAAACATATCTTCACGCCTGTACCCCCGAAGGGGTAGGTAGAGGTGTATTACACACCCACGATTCGCCAGTTATGCTTAGGTCCCAATGTAATAGTTAGAGCAAACTATAAACAGGATAAGAGCAACGCAACTGGCTGTGCTAATTTTGTAAATGAAATCTACAGTCGGTCAGTTTGTTCCGGACGGTATTACTCACTGCGCAAAAGGAATAGCAGGTTTGCAGCAAAACAAATAAAAGATACAAACCAAGACCGTTTGGGGTGTTAACGACATGAAAGTATTTATACCTTAGTGTGTACAAGACCGCTTTTGGAATGACCGTAGTTTCGCAAAATAGAAGTGCATTGCTTTACCCATGTAAGCATATAGTTAGCGGCGATAGCCCAGTGAAATACGTAACGGACTGCTGAGACGAGGTCCAGAGTTCGATCCCTAGTCGCCCCGGGCACACACCTCTGACTTATCGTTGTTATGTGTGCATTAATAAATGTTGATTTTCGCTCGCTTAATATGTGCCCGGTAGATGGCAATAGACTACCCCTCTTAAGGGATACAGGCGCGTGAAGTTATGTTACGTTATGTAATGAAAGCATATTCACGAAGGTTTGAAGGGTAACAAGACCTACGTTTCGCTAACTAATTCGGTTTTAATCAAAAATATGTAGTGATAATTAGGTAAATAAGTTTCTGGTCTAATTGTTACTGTAATTTAAGACTAAGAAAGAAAAGTTATAGTCTACTTATTCTTCATTCAAACTCCAATTCCGGTTACAACCGAAGCTTAAACTGTAGCGCCGGCTCCGCTCTGACACTATTTTTCATAATTTGGTTTCATTTTGGCTTTTACCGTCTCTGGTGTTGGTTTTGGTAACAATTTTCCTCTAATAGTACTACTTGTAGTAGTATTACGAATTGTTCTAAATATTTGACAATTTAAACATATTTTTATACAGAAATGTATTTCAAAATCCACAACGAATATCGAATGGAATTGTCACAGAAGCGAAAATAGGAAGTTAAACTTTGAAACTATGAGAGTCCAAGGATAAACAGTGATGTAATTGGACACAATTACAGTTTTCCAATAATTGCGTGTAGAGATTTAAATTAAAATTACTTATCTGTTAATGTACCGAGACCACAGCTGTGCACAATGTGACTCACATCTCCAAAGATCAAGGACACAGCAGAGGGAACACGTGATTAATGTGCGTGTGTCTTTCGAATTATACCTAACGACATATATCACTGTAGCGTTCTGTGAATAAACTACGTATTGTAAGACAGTTCAAATGAGAATAAATGGCGCTTCACAATTCTGTTACCAGTTAACAGGAAATAAATATAAATATTATAAAGTAAATAAATATTGCATCCTCCGAGCTTTTTTTCCAATTCAATTGAGGTTGGCTTTTCAGTCTAACAATGAAGCAGCGGAAATATTTAAAAAAAGTTGTTTCGTAGGCAGCCGAAGGGAAGTAGGCATATATTTTTTCTTATTTGCCCATGTAAGTAAATACAGTACTCTTTACAAATATATGCTATCTTTTACTAAACTAAATTGATAACTTTCTTACACGCCTGAAACAAAAAGTAGCTCTTAAGTATACACTCAAATTCGAGATATTTTCAAGGTTTCACTTATTTAGAATATATTAAATACAACTATTTCACATTAAATCAACTACGAAATCAATTTTATTATGTACGATTGTTATGACGGATGGTCATAACAATTGTGCATAACATTATACTGTCCTATCTAGACAACATTTTTTAGTCTCTGGTCGTAGGTCTCTTTGATCACGCCGTTGGCCCATATAATACCTACTCGCGAGAACGCCGACCACAATTACTGTTGATAGCAATAAAAACAAATACATAACATAAATTAGAATTAATATCCATTGTTTATGTAAGTATTATATATACACATTGCTTTAATACGCTATTTTGTTTTATAGAAGAATCCAGATTCGATACTAATTTTTGGTCATCACTTAGAATTAGAGTGATAAAGTGAGCACATAACTAAATTTGAGTTCAAGTTTAAAACTCAGTTAGTTATTTGAGTTGAGTGACCTCACATTTACTATATACGATCTAATAAATTAAAATCATATTCCTATTGTTTATGTATCTACTACATACATTGTATTAATACGCGATTTTCGTCTATAGAATTAACTAAATATGATGGCAGTTATCAGACATTACAAAGGATTAGAGCGATGAAGTGTGCACATAACTAAATTAGAGTTCAAAATTAAAACTTACGTAGATACTTTATTTGACGGAACTCAAAATTTATTATCAATTCGATTGAATGTGTTTCTCATTTTCGCACGAAACACGAACGAAAGAAGTATCAGGAATGTACTTCGGATTTCGTTCTTCCGGTCGGAACCATAAAGTATGTTCAGGAGTGAATCAAACATATCAAGGACGTTTTCGTTTACTACATATTATATATTTCTATTAAAAAAATAACTATTATAAACCAACATATTAAAAAGTATGTTCCTTTGTATTGGACTATTATAATCTTTCGACTTTCTGAAATAAGTCGTATAGTATCGTGTAATAATTTTATTTTATTTTTGTTGGGCTGTCAAAATTCCGCATTTTGCGGTTTCGTGACGTTTCATGGTAATGTTTAGGCCGAATGAACTGCCACGTGCCGTCTTCGGGCACGGCTGCGGGATAAGTGTGTTTCGTGGTACCGATTGCCCGAAATTTCTATCTGCAATTGCGGATGTACGTTTCATGGTAGGCCCACAGTGTTCTTGCTGATAAACTCTAGCGAGCACAATACAATTATGTAGGTAGTACTGTCTAGTTGCGGTTATATGTAGGTTAAAAGTATTTCCCCTGTCGTATGAACCTAAATTTGAACAGGAACCGTTATTCTTACTTTTTTCGGTATATGGAGATCCCCACCATCCATCTTGGCAACAAAACTTTTAGATTCAAGAAAATCACACACCTTATCATCGTCACCACAGCGTTAGATTCTTCAAAGCTTGCACCTTGAAGCTCTGGCTCTATTTTTAATTAGTTTACATAACATAACTAGGGTAGGCAAAGGTGTATTACACATTTACGATTCGGCAGTTATGTTTAGGTCCCATTGTAATAGGGGGCGAGCCTATTGCCATCTAGCGGGCACATTACTCAGCAAGCTATATTTAACATTTTTAATACACACATAACTACGAAAAGTCAGAGGTTTGTGCTTGGGGCGACGCCCCTGGGCTATCGTCGCTTAATTAGTTCATCTTGGCTTTTACGGGAGCGTCAGAGCCTCCAACGCCGAGACGAAAGCCTGCCCCAGTGCGGACGAGCCCTTAACATCAGGTGTACTGGCTTGCAGGTGAGCTTGGCTATATGTTAGCGGGTTCCGTACACCCAAATGTACTCGTATATCATGTTATCGCTTTTTTTAACGTGTGGAAACCCCCACGGGCTTCACCCCATCGGTGCCAACGATGGGGTGGGCGTGTCGGAATCGGACCGACTAAAACCACACGGTGTCCTCCCCAAGTGTCCATTGCCGGGCACCCTAGGTAAGCCCTCGAAACGATAGCCCCAGGGTCCCGGGTAAGCCCTAGAAAGGATAACCCCAGCTGACAAACACATCAAAACGGTTTAACGAATTTATTGAATTTGGCACGGAGATCCTTTATAGTCTGGTGTTTACTTATCTGGTATTTTGACATATCTGGTATATTTACACATATATTATTGTAAAGGTCCGTTTCCTGCGCGTGTTTTACTCTACACACTACACAAAAAGATCTACACAAAACATTGTTTCGCTTTTTACTCTATGGTTTTCGCTACGCATTTTTGGGTGATGAAACAATGATTTTGCTTTCCGCGGCCAATGGAAAACATTTACACATTTCCCCTTCTCGGCTGTCGGGGGGCGGAGTATTGGTATGTCATGTCATTTGATTTGACAGCAACTGACAGCGTTGGCTCTGAGATTAGATTCACGAGTCCAAATGGAAAAGAATAATGTCGGTTGGAAGGTTTATTGTGGACTGGCACAAAAATATAATTACACATTTTTTAAATTTAATTTTGGTTTATTGGCGCGCCTCCGTCCTTGCGCCCTGCGCTTACCACCAAAGAGACCTACAAACTCGTAACTGCGCATCTAGAATACATAGTCCCTTTTTTTTTAACGTGCGGAAATCCCTTCGGATACCCCCCCGCCGGCCAGCGGGGGTGCAAGTGGCACGCCGCCGCCTCTTTCTGGAAGCAGGTAATGCGCGCGAAAGCGACGGTGGAGAGGGAGTGGGAGAGAACCCTGCCCCCCGAGTTTCGCAGTCTGCGCGAGGACGCCGCAGACTCATCTACGCCCGGGACTATCGACCTCCATGATCGGGGCCTGAGGATGGCAGTTGGCCGACTCGCCGTCCTTACAGAAGATTTTTGCCCTTATCTAAATTTGAAACATTTTTTAGAGGCTTTTTTGACAGGAAACGTCAAAGTAATTTGGCTTTTTAACAGCAAAAGTTATCGGAACATTTCTTTAGATTAAACTGCAGGAGACCAAATGTATCAATCAACAAAATATGATTTCTTTAGACCTTTTTTGTGTAGTGTGTAGAGTAAAACACGCGCAGGAGTCGCGCCTTAATGGTTAATAGACCACGAAAACTACGTACCATTCTAATATAAACATTTTTGCCTCCTTAGTACTATAAAAATGTGTGGATATAAGATGGTTATAATCTTATAGTCTGGAATGGCACTTATACCATTTTTTTATTCCAGAAATAGGTTCCTGTGGGCCTTGGGAACAGGATCAGTATTCCACGCGGGCGGAACTGCAGCTTGTAAATAATAAAACATGTTTACTATCTACGATGCGAATATTAAAACCAAACGACTGTTGGTTTATATTTCCACGTACATGATCGGAAGTTAACGTGCCTGGACGACTTGCTACGTTGAATACCAATGTCACTAAGGCTTTTCTCTGTAAGGGTCAAATAAATCGTGTAAAAGCCCAGTCATATTAGGGGTTTCACCTCGGAATGAAAGATAATAGCTGTAAATAAGCTGTGTATAAGCTGTAAATTGGTATAAACCTTTGTTTTGTCGTTCTAAATGTTGTCTCAAAACTCACAAATGTTATCCTGTCCGCGGTGTAATCTCTCCCGGGTGCGCTCAGCCAGATGGCGGAGCACGCCCGGGAGAGATTTAGAAATCTCCCGGCCCGCCGAGCCCGCAACTTGCTCGCCGCGCGTCGCAGGCGACTCAGGCGCCGGAGGTGGCTTAACGACCTCCGTCCTCCATGAGCGCAGGCCTGGGGGTGGCAGGTGAGGCCGCCTGTCACCCCAGCAGAAGCAGGCCGGGACGGTGGGGCGACTAGCGCCCCTCCCCCAAACCGGGGCAACGTGGTTCCCAAACCCGAGGGGACCATCTCGAAACCGGAGATGGCCCAGGGTCAGTCGGGGTGCGAGGGATATGCTCTATGGGCAACCTTACACCCTGGCGTTTTAAGACCCGAGACGGCGTGCGGTTTTAGTCGGTTCAAGCCCGACATAACCGCCCCCGCTGGTCGGCGGGGGGGTATCCGAAGGGATTTCCGCACGAAAAAAAAAAAAAAAGGTCAGTCGGGGTGCGAGGGATATGCTCTATGGGCAACCTTACACCCCGGCGTCTGTAGACCCGAGACGGCGTGCGGTTTTAGTCGGTTCAAGCCCGACATAACCGCCCCCGCTGGCACGCGGGGGGGTATCCGAAGGGATTTCCGCACGAAAAAAAAAAAAAAAAGGTACATAATATAAATACTAGACATAAAAAAATCTTACAGTTTGTTGAAGTCGACTCCACAAGATCAGTAATTCCTTCCAGAGTAACTGTATACGCTTCTACAACAAGCTCCCTAATGAAATGTAGGATCTAATTCTTCATAAATTTAAAAATCAAATCAAAACTAAACTTTGCCAAAAAGGTTTTATTATAAATTTCAAGAATATTTAGATTCCATACAAGCTTAGAAATAAACTGTTTGCTCTCTCACTATGCTACTCAAACAAAACAGTGTAATAAGATTCAATCAATCAATCAATCAATTAGCCTATTGCAGTCCACTGCTGGACATAGACCTCTCGCATTGTACGCCATTGCACCCGATCCTCCGCCTTGCGCATCCAGTCTATCCCAGCTACCTTTTACAGGTCATCCGTCCATCTTGCTGGGGGACGTCCTACCTTCCGTTTACCTATTCGTGGTCTCCATGAATAAGATGGTAATTAGATTAAATAAACATATTTAACATAACATAAACATAACATAAACTCACGCCTATATCCCCGAAGGGGTAGGCAGAGGTGCTAGCACCCACATTTCGCCAGTTTATGTTTAGGTCCCAATGTAATAGGTGGCGAGCCTATTGCCATTAACCGGGCACTTATAAACCTGCGATAAATACACACATAACTTCGAAAAGCATCGAAAAGTCATTGGTGTGTGCCGTGGTAAAACCTGGGATTGAACCCGAGACCTCGTCTCAGCAGTCCAAAATTAACTACTACTACTAATTCAATTCAATTTTTAAGAAATTAATATGCTTACTTTCCCTATAGGTTTTATATCGGAAAAAGAGAACATCTTTCTGGGACGTGTCTAGGTGGCTCAGTTTGTTAAAGCGTTTCCCCTGTAAGGGACTGGTCGCGGGTTCAAGTCCCGTCCTAGATGTTCTCTTTTTCCGATCTAAAATCTATACTACTACTGAACTAAACATTAGTTCAAGTTTCTTTTGACGTTTTAGTGGTCTATACAAAATCAAGGATATTTGACTTTTAACTTTGACTTAGTAGTCGTATACAATAGCGATTATTCCAAGCTTGTTGGTACTGGTTTTAAAAAACATTCTGTAACAATAACAATTCAGAACTTTAGTTATGAATACCAAATAAGTCCAATGAAATACAAAGAGCTTCTGGTTATGAAAACTCAATTAGACAGTCGAGGCAAAATATAATGAGACCGGTTGAAGTATTAACGTGATGTTTTTATTAGTGGCAGTTGGCCGACTCGCCGTCCTTACAGAAGCAGGCCATGGCGGAGGCGTGTCGTGTGTGTCCTATACACGCCTGCCAACTCACCGACGCGGGATACACCCTGACCCCACCAGGCGAGGCCGCGGTGGCGGCCAAAATCCGGTGGTAACCCTGGGGTTATCCTTTCGGGGGCTTACCCAGGGTGCCCGGCAATGGACATTTGGGAAGGACACCGTGTGGTTTTAGTCGGTCCGATTCCGACACGCCCACCCCATCGTCGGCGCAGATGGAGTGAAGCCCGTGGGGGTTTCCACACTTTAAAATAGAAAAAACTGGTTATTTAAATGGTGATGGAAGTTATTTACTACCAACCTCACCTATAAGCCGGTAGACCTGCTGGCTTACCTCCCAAGGTTGGGAGACATCCCACTAATATCATAAATGTAAAAGTTTGGATGGATGGATGTTTGTTTGTTAATCAATCACGCCAAAAAGGCTGAACGGATCTGGCTAAAATTTGGCACAGGGATAGATTATCGTCTGGAATATGACAAAGGCTACTTTTTATACCTGGAATAGCTTCCCATAGGAAGCGGGAACGGGATCGAAATTCCACGCGGGTAACAGTTAGTTTGAAATATTTTCCTCCCAACCCCAAGAAGAGTTCAAATGTTAGTCGTTTCCATAAGGGGAGTGAGCGGATCCTGATCTCCAAGGTGAAATTTCGCCTCGAATACAACTCGGGCACAACGCTACGCTAAGATGATGTTGATGAGTCATCAAGGTTAATGAGAGTGCTTAATCCCTTTCTTTCATTTAGTATTTTTACTCCCCTATATCCCTCTTTGCGTAGCAATTATAATAATATTAATAATAGCCTTTATTTAACAATCTTATAATCTTATAACTAATGTAATCTAGTCGATGTTGACACCGGTTGCGTTAAGATTGTCTTGCTTCCTAGTATAGGCCTCCCCTAAAGCTTGCCAGAGTATGCGGTGACATGCTTTTCTGGTCCATGTGATTCCTGCAACTTTTTTAATATCGTCTTCCCACCTGCGACGTTGTCTTCCTTTCCTTCTTTTATTTTCTCTTGGGTACCACTCTGTTATTTCTTTGGTCCATTTATTTTTCTGACTCCGTATCATATGACCTGCCCACCGCCATTTTAGTTTTTTAACACAGTATGTCACATCTTGTATTTTGGTTTGTTGGCGTATTTTATTAAGGTTTATTTTGTCTCTTAACCTTATATTGAGCATACTGCGTTCCATACTGTGCTGACAGGTCTCGAGCATGCGTATATTGTGCTGTGTTAGACTCCATGTTTGGTATCCGTACGTCATTATAGGCACAATACATGAATCGAATACTCTCTTCTTGGATTTGAGTGGCACTTGAGGGTTTTTCACAATTTCTTTAAGGGACCAATATCTTTTCCATGCCATGCTTATTCTATTGTTGACTTCTTTAATTGTAAGGTCTATAGGAGATATTATTTGCCCAAGATAAATGTATTCGTCCACATATTCTATTAAGGTGCTGTTGATCACAATCGAAGTCTTTTCTTTGTTTGTCATTGCCTTAGTCTTTGTAGTATTCATCGATAATCCAACCTTAGAGCTTTCATGTACGAGTTGTTGCGTAGCAATTAATTCAGTGCAAGTATTCCTAAAACATATGTAAAGAAAATCATTCATCATTCTGTGAAGATGTTCTTAATCTTATTAATATCAACCTTATTTAAATTTACCGCCTTACTGGCAATCGTCGCTTTGACAGATGATTAAAATGTACTGACAAGAGGATTGAAGGAAACTGAGGTTTAGTTGTTATTCGAATAGTGAAAATTTTAACATATTTAATTTTTCTAAATAATATAAAATACCGAAATAAAGGCTTTAAATGTTGTTTCTCGTATTCAGAGAAACGCAGTTGAGTCTTTCCTTAAAAGAATAGAATATTATTATAAAACAACATTTTTGCAAACCTATTTCGAAAAACATGGATAAATTGAGGTTAGATTTTATGGTAAAAGCATCATAAATGGAAAATCAAACATTATGCACATAACCTCTATTGCTAAAATCAATGGACAGGTTTTTGGATTACCAATCGAATATCAACCTGTCAGTCTACATCCAGTAATTACAAATACCTCAAACTATGCCAAAGTAAAAAACTCATTAACTAGAAGACATCAAACAAGGAAAATTTGGATAACATTGACCGAGGCTATTGCAAAAATATATCTCGATGAGGAACAAAACTTGCAGTTTAATAATTTGTATCTTGAAGAGATATTTGAGGTTACAAATATGCCTGAATCAAAACCAAGTACCTCAAATGAAGCATTGCAAAAAATATTAGAGAAATTACTCGATGAAAAAGAAAAAAAAAACAGAAACTCAGTCGAAAATTCAAAATTTGGGAAAAATTGCAAACGATTTCATGATTGAAAAATTTTCTACTAGATACTCAAACCCTAACCAGTGGATTAAAGATTTCAGTAAGGAATGTGAACGCTTTAAAATTGTGGAAAACAAGAAGAAAATTGAAATATTGAATTTTTTTTGGAAAATTCCAGTACTGATTGGTATAGCTGTATTTTAATGAAATATAGAATAGAATCAGAGTGGGACCTTTGCGAAAGAAAATTTCGTGATACTTTTGCAAACAAAGGTTGGTCCCCCACTAGATATGCCTTGTCCTTTAAGTATCAATCGGGGTCATTACCTGAGTAGGCTTTAAAAAAAGAAAAACTTTTTCGGGAAGTAAGAAATCCATTGACACTAGGACGCTTATCGATTTGATAGCTTATGGCTTACCCAATTATGTGATGGACAAAATTCCCAAAGAATCCTTAAAAGAGACTGAAGATCTTTACAATGAAATAGGAAAGCTAGAACATCTAGTTAGCAAAAATAAATATGAAAGAAAACCATTTACAAATTCAGACTTTAAAACAAAAAAAATTGAAGAGAAACAGCCATGCCAGATTTGTATCAATGAAAGAAAAGGAAAGCGTTACCATCCTGAGGAGACATGTTGGTTCAAGGGGATCAAACAAAAAGCAGTGGTGAAAACTGTAAATAACTCAGAATTGGAAATTGAATTGAATGAAAAGAATCCAAAAAACTAGAAGTGCCACCACTAATACAAGTAGAGTAGACAACAGTCTACTCTACTTGTATTAATGGTGGCATGATACTTTGAATATCTCCGGGGTCTATGACTCAGGTTCGAATGTGTCACTAATAAATGCAAAACTATTAAAAATACAACAGAAGGACAGTAAAAGTAACATACAAAATGTAAACTTAAAAATTATTAATGGTGAGAAGAAAATTAAAGGTATGGTAACACTAAAAATAAAAATATATGATATAGAGAAAGAAACGGATATTTTCATAATAGAAAAAGAAAATTTCAATTATGATTTTCTAATCGGCTTGGATTGTATCAAGAATTTCAAATTAGTGCAAAATGAAGATTTACAGATTATACAATGTAGCGATTCAAATGGAAGAAAAGAAATTTCAAGTACGGATTACAAAAACCAATACTATGAATACTTCCTATATTAAAATTCCTGATGTACTAGGTAACAAAGATGAAATTAGTGAAGTATTGTTGAAAGACCCTGATATAGTTGAAAAAGAGATGGAACTTTTAAATATAAATGTGAAATAAACTTCAATTAACACATCAATACTGACAAATTTGAAATGATCGTAAATCATTTAGAGTCATATCAACTTACAGAAATTGAGAAGTTAATTCAAAAATATAAATCAGTTTTTGCTAAGAATAAATATGATGTTGGAACAGTTAAGGATTATGAGGCTCACATTGACTTAATAGTGGATAAATATTGTTATAAACGCCCATACAGATGCACAGCTGAAGATAGACTAGAAATAGAAAATCAAATATCAAAATTATTAGAAAAAAACTTAATAGAAGGATCTTATAGCCCATTTGCTGCACCAGTAATATTAGCATACAAAAAAGAGGATGAAAAGAAAATAAGGTTATGTATAGACTTCAGAGTATTAAACTAAATTGTAGTACCTCAGTCGCAACCGTTTCCATTAATCGATGATCTAATGGTGAAAGCAGTAAACTGTAAGTATTTTTCCACTTTGGATATAAACTCAGCATTTTGGTCTATTCCTTAAAAAATTGAAGACAAATACAAGACAGCATTTGTGACTCAAGAAGGTCATTTTCAGTGGACTTGTCTCCCGTTTGGATTAAAAGATCTCCAGAAATTTTTCAAAGGATTCTGAGTAACATAATAAGAAAGCACAAACTGTCAAACTTCACAGTAAACTTCATAGATGACATTTTGATATTTTCGAAGACTTTTAATGATCATATAGTACACCTTTCAAGACTGCTAGATGCAATACTTACAGAAGGCTTTAGACTAAAATTTTCGAAATGTAGTTTTGCGAATAAATATGCAAAATACTTAGGACATATAATAGAAAATAATTCAGTCAAACCTCTCAACGACAATCTATCCGCAGTAAAAAACTTCGGAGTTCCAGAAACAAGAAAAAATGTCCGCCAATTCTTGGGGAAAATCAATTTTTATCACAAATTCGTACCACACAGTGCAATCATACTAGACCCATTACACAATTTATTGAGAAAAAACGTGAAATTCTTATGGTCTGAAGAATGTCAGATTTCATTTGATAAAATAAAAAAAATGCTTTGCTCAGAACCAATTCTAAAGATATTTGATCCAGAACAACCAATAAAAATTTATACAGATGCAAACATAAAGGGAGTAGGAGCTGTATTAAAACAAGACGATGAAAATGGAGACTGTAGACCTGTGGCTTATTTTTCTAAAAAACTCAGTGAATCTCAAAAAAAGAATAAAACTATTTATCTAGAATGTTTAGCAATCAAAGAAGCAGTAAAATACTGACAACACTGCCTTATGGGGAAAGAATTTGTGGTATACTCAGATCATAAACCTTTAGAAAACATGAACATAAAGGCAAGAACTGATGAAGAACTCGGCGACATGACATATTATTTATCTCAATATAATTTTAAAATAAAATATAACCCAGGAAATTCAAATCAAGAAGCTGATTGCTTAAGCAGAAATCCTGTTTTAGCACCATGTGAAAATAATGAAGATTTTTTAAAAGTTGTTAATTTTATCAACTTACAAGGTATAAAAAATGATCAAAACACAAATATAACTATACAAGATGACAAAAATAAACTTATATTAGCGAATGCTATTTATTACAAAAAGAATAAGAAAAGAAAAAAAAATATCCTAACTGAAGATTTTAGCAAAAATCTAATAAAAAATGTTCACAATTGTTATTGCCATCTCGGAAGAACACAGATGATAAATAAAATAACACCACTCTATACGGCAAAAAATATGATTGCAAATATTAAAAAACAATGTGAAGAGTGTGAAATATGTATAAAAAACAAATCAAGAAAAAGGCCAAAGTATGGATTAATGTCACATTTAGGACCAGCAAGACGCCCTTATGAAATTGTATCTGTTGATACTATTGGAGGCTTTGGAGGATCACGGTCAAAAAAAAATACCTTCATCTTCTGGTTGATCATTTCACTAGATATGCTCATGTTATTACATCTAAAAATCAGAACTCAAGTGATTTTATTAAACTTGTGAATAATGTAACACAAAGTAACAAAATAGACATTTTATTAACAGACCAATACCCAGGCATTCATTCTTCAGAATTGAAGGAATTTCTAAAGAAAAATAATATAAGAATATTTTTCACGGGTGCAGATGCACCATATTCAAATGGTCTAAATGAAAGGCTTAATCAAACTTTAGTCAATAAAATAAGATGTAAAATGAACGAAACCGATAAGAAGACAGCATGGACAACCATTGCACAAAAATGTGTAGAAAAGTATAATGAAACTAAACACACAATAACTAAGTTTGCTCCGAAATACCTATTGGAAGGTGAAAATGTAAACATCTTACCACCCGAATTAAAATCGAGATTCACAAAAGAAAACCTACAAAGAGATAGAAAGCTAGCATTTCAACACACAATTAATTCTCACAATTATAATAAGAAAATGTACGACTTACATAGAAACGAATATAAATTTGAAGTAGGTGATATGATCTACATAGAAAATGGAAATGACTGAATAGAAAGAAATTGGATGCGTTGAGAATTGGACCCTACAAGATTCTGAGGAAAATATCGAACTCAATGTATGAAGTTGATGCTGGACACAAGAAAGCAGAATCAAATTTCTATCATATTTCAAAATTATCTCCGGTATCTAGATGAACAATTACAAACTACGTATGTAATTGTTTCTTCGCGGGGAGGGAGATGTAAAGAAAATCAGTCATCATTCTGTGAAGATGTTCTTAATCTTATTAATATCAACCTTATTTAAATTTACCGCCTTACTGGCAATCGTCGCTTTGACAGATGATTAAAATGTACTTACTGACAAGAGGATTGAAGGAAACTGAGGTTTAGTTGTTATTTGAATAGTGAAAATTTTAACATATTTAATTTTTCTAAATAATATAAAATACCGAAATAAAGGCTTTAAATGTTGTTACTCGTTTTCAGAGAAACGCAGTTGAGTCTTTCCTTAAAGGAATAGAATATTATTATACATATAATTACTATCACTACAAATATGTATTATAAAACAAAGTCCTGCGCCGCGTCTGTCTTTCTGTTCGCGATAAACTCAAAACTACTTCACCTATTTCCATGCTGTTTTCAACAATGGATAGAGTGGTTCTCGAGGAAGGTTTCAGTATATAATTTGTTAAGTTTTTGTATACATTGACTAAAATATAATTTCAACAAAACCGCTGCCTAAACCCTTTGAGTTAAAAAAAAAAGTATGGTGGAATTGTGTATCTTATATAGAAATGGTGATGGAATGAGCAGGAACGCAATCAGAAATCTACGCAGGTGAAGTCGTGATCAACAGTTGTACAGAATAATATAAATAGTAATAAAAACACGCAAAAAATCCTCCGACGACTTGAAGTTATATATTTATTTACAAACAAAATTATTCTACAAACCAAACAATATTTAGAAGTTTAAAATACCTCAATTTAAATTCTACAAAAGAAAACCCTCAACACGATGAAAATATATTTTCTAAACATGGACTTCAGAACCGTCAAAAATAGACAAAAAAAAAATCAGACAGAATTCAAAAAATGATCGCACAAACCTGTACAGAAATGTCCTTTGAAATTCAAGTTACAGCGGCTAGATTTCAAGAATGTGCCTCAACACGGAGGCTTTGAGCTGAATGGCAAGACAGATTATGGCGTAAGTCGTCGCTAGAGAGCGAGAGCACAGTGGTCGGAAACGACACTTACTTTGGAACAAATTTAATGTATATTTTATCTCGAAGTTTGTTTATTTATGTCAATGTATCATAATGAAAAGTACTGAAAATTTCGTATCTCAGAAATGAAATTAAAACGAGGATCAACGCCGTTGAGATCACTGTGTATGGTCAAATAATGATTAGTATAAAGTTAATTCAGTTTAAACAATATAAATGCCTATTATTTCATTCATTCATTTATATGGCAGTAGAGGACTAGGTCGGCCAAGAGAGAGAGAAAAAAGGGGGAGTGCTTCTTTCCTGCCTAGACGCTTAGTGTTGTTTCTGGTGATGACAGGGGCTGATAGAACTTATGGACTATTCCTAAGCTTCCTAAGCTCTCTGGTAGCTTTGAAAGCATTTGCAGTACACATTTGTTATTGCAAGCGTTCACAGGCAATGCCAACTGCTTCTCATCATAAAGAATTCGACCTATAAGTTGTACATATTATGGTATGGAAAAGAAAAACATAATACACACGGTAAAATTTCCAATTATGTCCAATCCGGAGTACGTTTGACACACAGTGCAGTGAGACCGACTCTCCAAGTGTCACGTTACGCGTGTAGAGCGTCTGCAGCATTCGCGATGACACTTGCGACTGCTATTTGCTCTAATTGCAAGTATTATTACACAGCACACCATATAGAGCTGAATGTAGAGACAGTTCGTGCTCTAGAGACTGGTGTAATGACTGAACTTATACTGTTTTTATATAAACACAACTGGTAGAATTAAGTGTACTTAAGTTGTAGTACCAACGTTATTATAGAGTCAAATGTAGAGTATACTTCAATTTAATTATTTTAGTTGTTCTTGTTTAGAGGAATTTTGATAATATAAACACAATTACGAGTAGTAAAATGGAGTGTCTACATCTTGATGTAGCTGTAGTAAGGTAGAGTCAGATGTAGAGTCGTCTTTTCAATTCAGTCTCTTTTGAAATGAATCATATTTCGACGTACCTTGGGGGTAACGTTGACTTGTAAGCCATGATGGAAAATGACATGAAGGCCTTTTTATGACATCTTTGATTTCACACAGTATAATTTAATGTAAGTATATTTTTACATGTAGTATAGTTTTAATGTATTTTTGTTGATATTTTAAATGAAACGATAGATGGTATAATAAGTTTATGAATCATGATGTATGCAACAGTTAGATGAATAAATATAATCTATGTCATCATGATTCATGCAGACGTATTATATTTTACTATTTAACTCTACATAAAAATAGAGTTAATTCAATGAGTGGGTAGAGTGTACCAAGCCCCTAAACTTGTTAATTTTATTACCCAATTAATTATACACATCGTATACGTAACTACAATGTAGAGTTTTAGAGTCTTGTAGCCCTTTGCTCACTGCAGTATGAATATAGTTTTTATTTTACAAGAACATTAATGTAATTGTTTTTTCTTTCTATAAATCCACATCTACATATCTCCGAAGGGGTAAGCTGCGTGGAACTAACATATTGCCTACTATTTTCGATTTCACACAATATGTGGCAGATTTGTTGCTGTCAACTTGACACTTCCCGACTGACTGCAAGTTATCGATGGATCGTTAGCGCGGCGTTTAAGGCACAACATTTCTACGAAGCAAAATTTCAGTCATTTGCATTTTTCCAAAATGCACAGTACGTTTTGTCTGATCTACACTTACACTTACACTACACTAGTTTTATTCAATAACTGAAATTGGGTGACATTAAACTGCGGTTTTCCCTAATATTCCAAATTCAAACGTGATATACTTCAGGCGAATTGCATCAGCAGCGATGACATGAAAATGATAATGCATGAAATCAATTGAGCCTAAACCTATATACCTAAACCTACCTATATAACTAAACGCGAAAGTTTGTAAGAATGTATGAACGTTTATTACTCTTTCATGTAAAAGCAACAAAACGGATCTGGCTAAAATTTGGTACAGGGATAGATTGTAATCTAGAATAGCACATATACTACTTTTTATCCCTGGAATAGGTTTCCATGGAAAGCGGGAACGGAATCAGAAATCCACGCGGGCGAAGCCGTGGGCACTGCTAGTACATACATAAAATACACTGCGCAATGCGTGTTACTAGGGTTGCAATAATGTATCGGTAAGTATCGTTTTTTTATAGACCTGCTAAGGGTACCAGGTTCATAAAAAGATCCTGTTTCGATCTGCTGTCGTATCTAGTGCAAAGGTTAGCCATCGCTATTCAGCTTTGCATCGGGTACTTTAAGGGGCGGGTTAATTTAATTATTTATTTATGTTTAATTTGAATTTCTTGTATTCGATAAATGCCCTGAATATCCACGTAGGCTGAGACCCACTAGTTCAGATTAATTTCTTGTTAGCATGAATATGTCTATTTACTGTGGTCTAAAAAACTGCATCTAAGGATGTTTATCCGCATTCTAGAACCCAATATACAAGCTATTTAAGTTAAGCTTACTTTGGTGTCTAGATAGCGCTGTGTATAATGACGTAGAATATTTATTTATTGGTTTCGAAATAAATATTGATACACACAATAAATTTGCACCCCTACGTACAGCCACGTGCTGTTATTATCGTAAACAACATGTTATTCGCATGAAAAAAAACAATCGTTATCAGAAATAAATACCTATGTTATAATAAACTGTGGTATTGACTCACATTTGAAACTAGTTAACATCCTACACAATAATTTTAATAGATTTGTTTTGTTTTCAGATAGAAATAGGTCGTATCGTCATCTGGTTTGTCAGAAGCAGTGATGAATATTAACGGTTATCGATTTAGGAATATATCTCAAAAATTACAAATTTAGAATAAGTCAGATACCAAAATTCATTCGTCCCAGCGCAGGAGTGCGTAAAGGCTGGCATGGTTAAACACAGATTTGTAGGGTTGAAACTTTGACGGTGGACAGGGATGCAGAATGGAGTGATGCGTTCCAATCGTAATGATTCTATTTACGGTCAGCATTATCACGAATTACACTCATACGGTGCAAACAATACCTTCAAGAACCATGCGCACCGTCAAGACAGGGAATTCTTCACCAGCACACGTGTCTTCTCCTTCCTACAGTCCCGGGTTCTTTAAGCGGGGTGCCGAAAGCAACTGATGAAGCCGTCAAGCTGATGCCCACCATTGTAGCATTATCGGTATCTGTAATGGTGACCCTCATTCTTGAGGCTTGACCTTTAGCTTAGACCCCCATTTCTGCGGCTTCACCTAAAGGAAGCTAAAGAGTCCGACCAGATGAGGTGAAGTCATAATGACGTGATCATTTTATAAAACACCGGCCAAGTACGAGTCGGATTCGCCCATAAAGGGTTCCGTAGCAGCAAGTAACATAATAGTTTGAGATGATTGAATGAAAGGTAAGTTGCGGTTTATGATTTATGACGTATTAAAAAAATACTTACTTGATCTCGTTCAAACCAATTTCTGGTGAAAGTTTACATGTACATGTATGTGTACGGATGTATACTTCATGTATTACACGAAGTATACATTGTATTTTATTTTTAATTTTACCACTCTCTTATTTTAGAAGTTAGGACCTAAACATAACTGGTGAATCGTGGGTGTGTAATACACCTCTGTCTACCCCTTCGGGGATAAAGGCGTGAAGTTATCTTATGTTACTTTATATTCCGGAAAAAAACTGCGGTTAGAACGCAGAACACAGCTATAAAATTCACTCACCTTTTGCGACCTACAATATGTATAAATAATAGGTCTTATGAAAGCCACCTATGAAATTGCCGAAATTTTCTTACAAATTCATGAGTTCGTTATTCCTGTAATTTAATAGCTATTTCCATTATTTATATTTTGTTTGAAAGTTGATTTCAAGATTTTACAACTCTGTATTAAATTTTGTTTTTATTGGCCGCTTGATAAATTAATTTGATCTTCAAAAACAGTACTTCCTAAATGCTATCCATTTTGATGATAAATTATGTATTACTTAACAGCTGTCACTTTTCAAAAATGTAATAAAAGTTGCTGTTTGTTTGCTTAATTTTGTCTCATTCATACACAAAAAAAAATCAGTCAAAGAAAAACGGCAATTTCATATGTAACGACCTAATATAAAATATATTATCAGCGTCCGCCCCTACCCACAGAATATATAGTGATTTGACTTCCATCGGTCATTCAAAAATTACACGTGAGGTAACTGACTTACCGATAATCGACGAAGCGTCGGTAGCTTAGTGGTTAAGGAGTCGACCTTACGATCGAGAGGTCTCGGGTTCGAATCCTGGCTATTACACTACCGACGTGAACCCACTCCTAACACAATCAATTTAGCTTAGCTGGAGGGGTTAGAGGGAATATTAGTAATTTCGGTTGCTAATATTGTTTAAAAAAAAAAGTGAAAGTTTAAGAAAGTTCTTTCGGAATCAGGTGTGGGACCAGTGGGAATATAGTTAGTGTAGAATGTAAATGGTGTGAAATTGCAGTGAGAATAGAGTGGGAATGGAGTGAAAATCAAGTGAGAATAGAGTGGTACCGGAGATAGATTACCGCACAATACAAAACATTATTTCATTCATATCATTAACTTACAAAAAGCGGCGATAGCCCAGTGGCGTACGTAACGGACTGCTGACGATGTTTCGAGTTCGATGCCCAGTCGCCCCGGGCACACACCTCTGACTTTTCGTAGTTATGTGTGCATTTATAAATGTTAATTATTGCTCGCTTAATAATATGCCCGGTAGATGGCAATAGGCTCGCCCCCTATTACATTGGGACCTTAACATAACTGGCGGATCGTGGGTGTGTAATACACATCTCTGCCTACCCCTTCGGGGATACAGGCGTGAAGTTATGTTATGTGTTATGTTATGTTCATTAACTTACATGTTAATGCCAAAAAATAAACCGCTTGCTGCAATTACTTATGTATAAAGCTTCAAATACCTCCATAAATATCTAAAACACTAATTTTAATTAATAAAATCATCTCCTAATACCCGAAACGTGACTACCAATTAAACGTCTGAAATTAAAACTTAAATCCTTGAACGCAATCATGTTATAATCACATTTGAAAACCCATGCAAATCTACGTTTTTACGCGCATCTCAGTGACGCATCGCTCAACAGTATGTATGCTCGTAGGTACATTATACATAGGTATACATATATAGTATAAGTTCAACAAACCGAGGTCGGCTACCAGTGTTTACTTTCCGCGCTTGTTATACCTAATATTTTAATCGCAATTATGCGTATAAGTGTGCGGCCGTGACCGACAGATGGCGTTACGTTATAAGGAAATATATTATATATTTAGTTGTTCAGAAAATCGTATAAGAAAACTTGTTTTAATTCGGTACGAGAAAAGATTTTTAGGGTAGGGAGATGCACTACCAAAATCTTCGGGTCCCAAGACAACCGTATTTATAATGCGGTAAATCTACTGATGGATGAACGAGGTTCTGGTGCAGGCTTTACGCTCAGGGTTCGGAAGTCATATGACAGTCGCTCCTGTTAAAATCTTCTTAGAGTCAATGGCCAGACAAGAGACAGAGAATTAGTAAATTTAAATGGCTGCTAAAGAGGTTTCTGTTGGAGAATATGTGAATTATATGCCCGCATATTCTTCAACAGAAACTTCTATGAATAAATATATACCAACATATTATAAAAAATCATCTCAATCAGTGAAATAGAATCATAAGCAACTTAACAATACGTTAAGACTGAAACTCAACTGAGTTTACAGGCAAACTGTTTAAAACAGTTTTGTGAACCATGCAATAGCAGTAATGATTGAAATGTAGATATGTATAATAAATAAAGAAATAAAAAAGATACAATGCTTGATGGCTAGATATTTTGTCGGCCCAAAACTTGGCCACTGCCACAGCGCTTTCCGTTGGCCTACACAGGTCCTCGGTAGTACAAGTGGAGGGGCACAGTGGGCAAGAGAGCAAATGCTACATGGACTGGGATTGGGCCCCGCAATCGCAGATCACTTACGATCGATCGATATAGCCCATTATGCCATATTTTCCTTGCAGCGGCCAACTTCGGTCCGCCAGCGATTTATTGATTTCCAAGTTGGCCACTGCTGATGATATCCAGGCGGCAGGTCTTCTTGTTGTCTGATAAAATTAAGATAAACCAATCGTAAGGTAAGGAGGAGTAGGAGAGCGATCTCTAGGCTTTAAATTCCAAGCTTTGAATGTAACGGGGATTGGCGGGATGTAGAAGAAAATTTTAGGGGATTTTTTACCCTACAGAGTGAGGAACTTCCGCATCTGTTCTACCGATTCAAAACATCACAGATAAACTGCACTAGTGCAGACACGCCTTCAGGTTTCGCAGCAAGCTCCTGGCTACGTGGGTAACATGGCCATGCTGCTGTCACTGGGCACCGATAGGAGGGGTAGACAAGAAAAATGCTGGTTTTAAGTTGTATAACATGAAATGCTTGGAAACGGTTTGCCATAACATCGTCTGTAAGTCCACTAGTCACCATCCCACTAATATTATAAAAACTAATTGATGCCCGCGGCTCCGCCCACGTGGATTTCATTTCTGGTTTTTTGGTAATATCTCCGGTTCTACTCAAACAATTGCAATCAAATATGTTACAGATTTTAAGTCTGATCTTGACCTTTCTAATAGAAAAAAAACCGCATCAAAATCCGTTCAGTAGTTTTTTACGTCACCTGCGAACCAACAAACAGATAAACATACAAACAGACAAGAATTCGAAGAAAAGTATTTTTGTGTGTAAAATCGTTAATTTAACATGACCAAAGTATTCTTTTTTTATAACTCCAATGTACAGACACAAATAATTTACAATTTTATAATAGTATAGATATCAAAGTTTGTGAGGATGTATGGATGATTGTGACTCTTCCACGTAAAACAGGCAGACGGATCAAGCTGAAATTTAGTTCAGGGATAGATCACAGTCTGGAATAACACATAAGCATTTCATCTCTATAATTGGCTCCCATAGGAACGAGAACAGCCTTCCACGCGGATGAAACCTCGAGCAAAGGCTAGTTATAAATATGTACGGTAATAATAACTTACATAGTTGTTTGTTTAATCATTAGATTAGCTCCACTTTAAGAAAATACACAGAAGATAAACACTGCAGTTATTATAATTTCAAATGGTTAATAAACAATTATACTTCACAGTAATTGGATAGGAAAATTGATTCTTCATTATAATTTACTGATTCCGCATTTAATTATCGCTTATAACGACCGCAGTACATTGTTTAATGTAAATAAGTATGTAACATAATATTATCATTATTAATAGATATAACATCTCTCTTCCTCTTCATCAGAAAGCCAATCGTGTGTGTCCTACACACGCCTGCCAATTCACCGACGCGGGATAAAACCCGACCCCACTAGGCGTAGCCGCGGTGGCGGCCAAATTCCACCGGTAACCCTGGGGTTATCCTTTCGAGGCCTTTCCCGGGGTGCCCGGCAATGGACACTTGGGGAGGACACCGTTTGGTTTTAGTCGGTCCGATTCCGACACGCCCACCCCATCGTTGGCACCAATGGGGTTAAGCCCGTGGGGGTTTCGACACATTAAAAATAAAAAAAAAGTGCATCTAATATCCAAAGTAAGCACGTTGGCATCCGAGGTTATTACTATAAGATAGCTAAAAAGATCTGTATATCTAGAAGATAGCGTTAAGCGTTTGATTGCTAAGGCAGAGGTCGTTGGTTCGATTTCTGCTCAGAGCAAATATTTATGTGCTTAAGTCAAGAGTAATCACGTTAAAAATACTTTCATTTGCATTGGTCTGGGAGTATTTTTCGTAAGAAAAATATATCATTGAAATGAAATTAATTTTAACTGTTTGTTACGGAGTTACTCTAGGAGGATCTTACAACACTGCAATGAGAAAAAATCTTCATGATAAGCGCGACATCAATGAGATTGCTGAACAGAAATATTTAAAATGTTATAAATAACTTTGTTATTCCTACAAAGGAATAATTTATAAAGCTTTGAAAAAACTGTACTGTGTAGTACCGCGGTAGCCTAGTGGTATGGGTAAAGGACTGCTGAGACGAGGTCTCGGGTTCGATCCCAGGTATTACCATGGCACACACCAATGATTTTTCGATGCTTTTCGAAGTTATGTGTGTATTTATCGCAGGTTTATAAGTGCCCGGTTAATGGCAATAGGCTCGCCACCTATTACATTGGGACCTAAAACATAAACTGGCGAAGCGTGGGGGCTAGCACCTCTGCCTACCCCTTCGGGGATATAGGTGTGAGTTTATGTTAAAAACTGTGACAATAATGTCAACAAATAAGTTACACAAAAATAGGTAAACACCTTTCCTATAGATTTAGATCGGAAAAAGAGAACATCCACGACGGGACTTGAACCCGCGACCAGCCCCTTACAGAGGGAACGCTCTGACCAGCTGAGTCACCTAGACACCTCTTTGAATAAAAACATCACAAAAAGTTCAAATTCTTTATTTGCGGAAATTTGGTAGTATAAGATGTCACATTATTTTCGTTCAGCACATTCACTATTTAATTTTATGTCATGCAAACATTAACATTAAACAATATATTATATAAAACCATTAGATTTTTTCAAAATTAAAATTATTACCCATCTGAATTGAACTTAATCATTATATATTGAAATTATTATATAATGGCATTGTTTTTTTAATCAGAAATAGAAATAAGAATTAAAAATCGAGATAATCTTACATTGAACCCGGAAAAATTACAAAGCGAACATATTAATTGAACAGACAAACGATTATACGCACCACTGCCTTCAGTCAGTATGTGTTCATCATCAGATTCCCCGGAAGTTTTTCAGTATAAGGAAAAGTTAACCTAAAATTCGCAGAAATGATGGCGTGCTGCGTGCTACATTATCTGGCAGTGGAATAAAACAGATCGCTGTCAATTTAGCAATTATGTGTCATGTAATAGATTACTTCCGTCAAAATGACAACGAAACAGCTTCGCTTTACATTGCCCATTGTGTTTTGGAGTACAGAAAGGAGGTACATGAAATATAGGTAACAGTTAACTATGAGTAAAACATACTCTTCAAACAGTTGGGCGTTTTTGCGCAGTACTTACTCCATTTCTGTTTCAGCATGTCATAAATACTATAAATATATCTTTTGAGCTATACACTTCACATAAAATGAATCATTTAGTAAGTTATTCAAACAGACCATTGAAATTCAAGTGGACGTTACTAGATGCGTGGTAAGATGAAATGACGGCATCTAAATAGAACATGAGATGCCTGGACATAATAACAATAAATCAATAAGAAAGGAGTCCGCTATAAAAAGTTTAAGACTTTATTAGGTAATCGATAAAGAACATCATACCGTTGAAAGCTTTGATAACATTTTTTATAATATTTGGTCTGGCAGTTGACTGCTCCCCGCCTGAGAGTAAACTGAGGTGAAATCCAAAGCGAAGTGGTCACCATTCCAGATGCTGTGCCTAGAATGGTAGTCCCTACTTTGACGGCCTCGACAGATACTTTATAACGCCACGCATAAAGTACCTGGAATTGTAGGTAAGTGAAGACCAATAATTAGAGGTTTCAAGGATCTTCACAAATAAACTTACTGAGGTTTAATAGTATGATTGAAGCATGAAACTTGCGAGTCAAACTATACCTCACTCTTGATGTTCAGAGACAAAATTCTCGAGTAGTATACAAATAAATACAATATTTTCCAATGTTCTTTTGTGACAATATTGAAAAAAAATGACTATTAAAAGTCGTTAAAGCGCACGTAATAATTCATATCAAATCATGTATCCACTACCACACTATACCCAAGAAGTAAATACAGAAATTAATCTATGTTTAACATTTTAACTGAAGTTTAAATGTGCTCTAATGAAGTTGTATAGCCTCCACTATTATTTCTGTATTTATTTTCCACTATTATTTATTGTATCCACTAAGTTATCTTGGCAAGATAACTTAGTGGAGGCAATTTGAGATTCTTAAATAACTATACAGTCATCGAAAAAGATACACGATGTAGAAAGACTTATATATACAGCAATACGTGTAATAGTAAGACGACCGTGTAATTAACATACAATAGGAATGCATACTACAAAAATAAGATCCACTACCACACTATACGCAAGGAGTAAATACAGAAATTAATCTATGTTTAACATTTTAACTGAAGTTTAAATGTGGTCTAATGAAGTTGGATAGAACACTTGCCAAGATAACTTAGTGGAGGCAATTTGAGATTCTTAAATAACTATACAGTCATCGAAAAAGATACACGATGTAGAAAGACTTATATATACAGCAATACGTGTAATAGTAAGACGACCGTGTAATTAACATACAATAGGAATGCATACTACAAAAATAAGATCCACTACCACACTATGCCCAAGAAGTAAATACAGAAATTAATCTATGTTTAACATTTTAACTGAAGTTTAAATGTGGTCTAATGAAGTTGGATAGAACACCCAAGATAACTTAGTGGAGGCAATTTGAGATTCTAAAATAACTATACAGTCATCGAAAAAGATACACGATGTAGAAAGACTTATATATACAGCAATACGTGTAATAGTAAGACGACCGTGTAATTAACATACAATAGGAATGCATACTACAAAAATAAGATCCACTACCACACTATACCCAAGAAGTAAATACAGAAATTAATCTATGTTTAACATTTTAACTGAAGTTTAAATGTGGTCTAATGAAGTTGGATAGAACACTTGCCAAGATAACTTAGTGGAGGCAATTTGAGATTCTTAAATAACTATACAGTCATCGAAAAAGATACACGATGTAGAAAGACTTATATATACAGCAATACGTGTAATAGTAAGACGACCGTGTAATTAACATACAATAGGAATGCATACTACAAAAATAAGATCCACTACCACACTATACCCAAGAAGGGAATACAGAAATTAATCTATGTTTAACATTTTAATTGAAGTTTAAATGAACTCAAATGAAGTTGGATAGAACGCTTACCATGATGACGTGGTTGAGGCAATTTGAGATTCCTAAATAACTAAACAGTCATCGAAAAAGATACACGATGTAGAAAGACATATATAAAGTCTATTGTGTATTATTAAGAAGATTGTAGTAATTAACATACAATAGGAATAGATACTATAAAAAGAAAACTAATTAAAACTGTAATCGGAAGATGCATTTAGAATTATGGCGGTGATAAACTCAATAACTTAAATACATACGTAAACTCGCGCAGAGACAACAGACCACCATCTGCTTCTGTCCTTACATACTTGAGAAAGAAGAAAGAAAGAAGAGAAAGAGGCCACAAACTAAGTACATAACATTACATTACATCTGAAAATACTTAACATACTTAACATTCTTAAAACTACTGATCTCATTTCAAAAATTCTTTCACCTTTAGAATTCTACATTGACTCTGAGTAACATAGGCTACTTTTTGATGTGTACATTTCTTCAAGCACGTTGAGCACTTTTCAGAGATGCACTTTTTTGGGAGAAAAAAAATCATGGAACTCGAGGTTTTGAAATTTATCGTCACCGGGACGCCTACGTCACTCGTCACCGAGATGCTGTGGATGATGACAATTCAAAAATTACAGACGTAATTGTTCAAGTATTCCCTTCTGTCGGCACTCGCGGAGTGCCACGGCTTTTTTATCTGGATATTCCCACGGGATGTGGGAAAAAATATTTAACGTTTAAGGAAAGTGTGTAATAATCGGAAGTATGGTTTTAGCAAATATCTTTTAAAAAGTTCCACGTTTCTACAATACATTTTCAAAGGGAATATAGGTATGTGTATTTATTGGAGAGGATCCTGAACACAATTTTCAAATAGATGAGAAGAGATAATCACAATGGATGTATTTTTTAAAACTTATAATAAATTTATAATAACCTAGTATTTGTCCATTGGTCGATATCCGATCAAAGGGAGACCATGTTCAATATTGAAAATTTAAGAACAACTTGAACGAAAGTAAGTGTAAAAAATGTTCTATTTCAATTTCATACGGTTACGGTTCTACTACTACTACTACTCAACCAATTGCGATCAAACAAGTGTCAGATTTTGACCAAGAACATTCTAATAAAAAACGGCATCAAAATCCGTTCAGTAGTTTTTGCGTCTATCGTGATCAAACGGACATAGAGATAAACAGGCCATTTTTTTTGTGGTATTGTTAATTTAACATAACCTTTTTTTTTTAAATTTATCCATGTACAGACACAACAAATTTAATTTTTTTTAAAGTAAATGGGTTTATCTCTTATTTTTGTATATTAGTTTTGCATAAGTAGTAGGTACTTTTATTAATTAGTCATTATTGTGGTTAATAATATTATAATAACATTATTGAAGCATGTAACGCTATTTGCATACCATATATCACAAATATGCGCATCGATTTTGTGCCACATCCCGTAAAAAAACAGATTCACAAAAAAAATTCGATTCGAATTCGATTTACAAAAAGCCATACTTTTATAGCATTTGTATAGTATCGTATTTCTGTTCGGGTGTGGGCTCTCTAGAGATTCTGTCATCGTAAGTAACGCAGGATTTACACTTTTTGTGTTGCCAGTGTTTTTACATAATAGTGACATCCCACCAGTACGATAGCCTTCTAAGGTATTCCCGAGTCAGATTCAAAGCCGGCAGACGGCAATTATCTCGCCCCTATTAAGCGTGAATTATACGGAAAAGGTAAGACGCAAGGCAAATTTATAGTTGATATGTACGAATTCGTTTGATTATATATACCTTATGCCTCTTACATTTCTGCATAATTATCGCCTTACTTTGTCACCAGAAATAGTAAGAAACATATAGGTTAAAATTGCGGGATTTGCAAGCGTCAAGATATAAACAAATACTACAGTAACAGTAAATGTATTGACCTAATAACCCCCACATAACTCACCGTCAGACAGTTTTCGTTGAATCGCAAGTATACAAGTTTCAAAAGAATTTCAATTTACATACAATATATTGTATGATGTCAGTTTGCACATGCGTTTCCAGTTCTGCTAATCGCAGACTTGGAAAATAGATACGTCATTCTGACTCAAGGGAAAATCAGTAATGGGTAGTAAAATTTGAATTGAGGAAGAGTTTATAAGTAAACACTCATAGCTCAGGATTGTGGTGTGGTGATTACAAAATGAGAATAGACTGCGATCACTGAACATGTCTAATGTAAGTACCAACACGTGGATGTAGTATACGGGAATAATACTTCAACGTTTCTGTAAACAAAATTCCATAGGTCCTACTAGGTAATTGGTGACGCGTGATTCCCGGCGAGATGAAAATGGCAAAACAAAACACATTATGTCTGCCTGCCTATGAGTCATCTAGCCTATGATAGAAGACTATAAAAACTCACTTTTCACTATGTCTTTTTTCACTCATAATTGTAATAGTAGGCGAACTAATCGCCATCAACTTGGCACTTTTTTCAGATCCCATACAGACCGCTAACGACAATTCCTTAATAAAAAAATCCAGTAACAATGGTTTACCCGACCCGGGCCCCGAAATTCGGAACCTAATGCAACGCAGTAGAATTCATTACCACAGCACCACAATGGTGATGAGTCCAGTACTTTATGATGAACTCCAAAGCATTTTCAGTTTAGTCATTGTCTTCTAAGAACCACTTCGATCATTAACATTCTGACCTCAAAACCCTTAATGTTTCGACCTTAAGTTTTTATGAAATCATCACGCGGAAGCTACCTTAAATTGCGGTGCTCATAATTGTCCAATTTCTCTGGAACCATAACAACACCATTTCTTCAATTGCCATCAACTTTTATTTATTTTCACTAATTTAGGAGACTTTTTGATTACTTCATTGGTCCCGTAGAATCTTTAACGCAGATTTCAGTGCAATAGTAACAGTTGTTGAGAGTTTTGAATGAAAAGTCTTTATAATATATTATTTGGTTTATTCCACATTAGCCTTGCTTTTTTACCACACATCCTAATAATTTTCTTATTCTCTATTATGTTATCGATATTACGTGTCACAATTCTGTATCATATTTTTTTTTTACTTGTGGAAACCCCCACGGGCTTCACTCCATCGGTGCCAACGATGGGATAGGCATGTCGCAATCGGACCGACTGAAACCACACGGTGTTCTCCCCAAGTGTTCATTGCCGGGCACCCCGGGTAAGCCCTCGAAAAGATAGCCCCAGGGTTACCGGCGGACTGTGGCCACCATCGCGGGCTCGCCTATGGGGTGGGGTTTGATCCCGCGACGGTGAGTTGGCAGGCGTGTGTAAGGACACACACGATATGCCTTTTATCTTGGCCTGCTTCTTTAAGGACAGCGAGTCGCCCAACTGCCGTTCTCAGGCCCCGATAATGGAGGTCGGTAGTCCCGGGTAGACAAGTCTGCGGCGTCCTCGCCGCAGACTGCGGAAGTCAGGGGGTAGGGTTCTTTCCCGCTCCCTCTCCGTCGCCTCTTTCGCGCTCATCTGTACCATAGCTGTCATAAGTGTAAATTAACAATTCCCAAAGTATTAAACAAGTTAACATGGTTGAGAACTGGAATTCATTAGTTTTAGGGCAAAATCGGAATAAGTGGTGAGTGATTGAGTGATGAATTCACATAAAATCTCCTTTATATACTGTCCTTTATTTAGGATAAATACTATGGTTGTCATTTATAATCTTGTCATTGTACTAATATTCTAATATACTACAATTTTATATTTGATTAATGTCAAGTTTCTTTTTGGTATTGCTTTAATTTTTATGTATCAGAAATTAGGGTGAGTCTTTGATTAAAAATGATACATATTTTTTGGATTGGAAAACTCTCATTGCAAATGTTTTCACTAATACTTGCAGGCGATCGAAAGGACCTGTTTGATTTTGGGATCAACCAAAATGGTATTGTGTTCATCTTTTAGAAAAACCTCAGTGGCAAATACAGGGTGAAAACGTGATCAGTGGGCAGCAATTAGCTTACCCCTGTTATGTGACATAAAAGCAAGTTGAAGAAATTATGGATGTAAAATTTAGCTCTGAAAAAAAATTGTAACTGTTAAATTTAACACTTTGGATATACAATAAATAAATATCCTAGGACATTCTACATAGCGCTACCTAGACCCAATGTAAGCATAGCTTAACTAGTTTGTGTTATGGGTTCTAGGATGTGGAAAAACATAAAAATATTTTTTTTTTAATTTTTAAGGTAGATAGAAATACCCAGACCAACGCAAATATACATATTCATACATACAAATATTTGCACTGAGTAGGAATGTAAGCCGCAATCTCTGATTTAACAGTCGGACGCTTCACCGCTATACCCCAGAGATCGTTAAAACAACAACTTGATTATATATTATTATAACAACAAAGTAAACTTGCACTCAAAACTTTATTACTGTCCTACAACAGGAGTACACACTAATAAATACGCTGGTTGCGGTAACCAATTGGTAACCGTTTACGCGCAATAAACCAAAAAAAAAACTTCAAACGTACCGCATTTCAAATTGTTGAGCGTTTTACGATTCGTCACGAGCCAGAGGTTAGGTTGCATCGATTGGTTTAGGGTTCTGTAAACTCTACAAATATTTGAAAGGCTTCCAAAATATGACTTGTTTATATAACCATTGTCACACGTCGTATATAAACGGCGGAATCATACAAATTGCCTGCGTTATAATATAGCTTATTACAGAAAAAGGAAACGTACTTAAACGCTATGATGGCCGTTTTGAGACGTTAAAATTGTGCTGTGAAATGTCAATTGTAATAGACAAAAATCAAATCAAATGCGAGTCATATCTATAGTTTTTGGATATTTAATTTATTTTTTAAATTTCGAATTTCGAAAAACATAAATGCCAAGTCGTGTCGTAAATTAAGTACACTGCACCTCACTATTGACAATAAAGAACAGAAAATTACTCCTTCAAACTTAGTATTTGTTTTTACGAAACTTCATGAGCAACAAAACGGCCATCATAGCGTGCCGCTAGTTTAGTTAAAGTCAAAGTCGTCATATATTTCGTATATACCGTTAAAACTGCAAGAATAATAGACAAAAACCAAATCAAATGCGAGTCATATCTTTAGTTTTCGGATATTTAATTTATTTTTTAAATTTCGAATTTCGAAAAACATAAATGCCAAGTCGTGTCGTAAATTAAGTACACTGCACCTCACTATTGACAATAAAGAACAGAAAATTACTCCTTCAAACTTAGTATTTGTTTTTACGAAACTTCATGAGCAACAAAACGGCCATCATAGCGTGCCGCTAGTTTAGTTAAAGTCAAAGTCGTCATATATTTCGTATATACCGTTAAAACTGCAAGAATAATAGACAAAAACCAAATCAAATGCGAGTCATATCTTTAGTTTTCGGATATTTAATTTATTTTTTAAATTTCGAATTTCGAAAAACATAAATGCCAAGTCGTGTCGTAAATTAAGTACACTGCACCTCACTATTGACAATAAAGAACAGAAATTTACTCCTTCAAACTTAATATTTGTTTTTACGAAACTTCATGAGCAACAAAACGGCCATCATAGCGTGCCGCTAGTTTAGTTAAAGTCAAAGTCGTCATATATTTCGTATATACCGTTAAAACTGCAAGAATAATAGACAAAAACCAAATCAAATGCGAGTCATATCTTTAGTTTTCGGATATTTAATTTATTTTTTAAATTTCGAATTTCGAAAAACATAAATGCCAAGTCGTGTCGTAAATTAAGTACACTGCACCTCACTATTGACAATAAAGAACAGAAATTTACTCCTTCAAACTTAATATTTGTTTTTACGAACTTCATGAGCAACAAAACGGCCATCATAGCGTGCCGCTAGTTTAGTTAAAGTCAAAGTCGTCATATATTTCGTATATACCGTTAAAACTGCAAGAATAATAGACAAAAACCAAATCAAATGCGAGTCATATCTTTAGTTTTCGGATATTTAATTTATTTTTTAAATTTCGAATTTCGAAAAACATAAATGCCAAGTCGTGTCGTAAATTAAGTACACTGCACCTCACTATTGACAATAAAGAACAGAAATTTACTCCTTCAAACTTAATATTTGTTTTTACGAAACTTCATGAGCAACAAAACGGCCATCATAGCGTGCCGCTAGTTTAGTTAAAGTCAAAGTCGTCATATATTTCGTATATACCGTTAAAACTGCAAGAATAATAGACAAAAACCAAATCAAATGCGAGTCATATCTATAGTTTTCGGATATTTAATTTATTTTTTAAATTTCGAATTTCGAAAAACATAAATGCCAAGTCGTGTCGTAAATTAGTACACTGCACCTCACTATTGACAATAAAGAACAGAAATTTACTCCTTCAAACTTAATATTTGTTTTTACGAAACTTCATGAACAACAAAACGACCATCATAGCGTGCCGCTAGTTTAGTTAAAGTCAAAGTTGTCATATATTATATACCGTTAAAACTGAAAGAGTCCAACAAGAAACTCAGCGGGTTTCTTTTGGTCAAAGTGGTGGCGCTAGTCGCCCCGCCGTCCCGGCCTGCTTCTGCTGGGGTGACAGACGGCCTCACCTGCCACCCCTAGGCCTGCGCTCATGGAGGTGGCCCCAGAAATTTTAGTAGGACCCCAAAAACACACTTGTCATCGGATCTAAATACGGTCAGATGAATGGAGGACCTTATAATGGTGGTTGGGATCGAATGGTAACTTGCCGCGGTAGAAATGAAAGGACGGTATGCTTTGGGGCAAATTGAGAGAGGCGGATGTCCATTGTCCAGTAATAGACAGATAGGTTGATTAAATTATAAATATCACGTACTTTAAAACCTAAATTAGTTCAACGGCTATAAAATTGTTCCTAGATCAAGCCACCGTCATCGATGAATGTGCTGACCTGAATAGTTTGATGGATGGCATCTCAAGTATAATTTATTGACAGGTCTATACTTACGATAGTTATTTTCATAAGATTCTGAATTGAAACCTAATTGATGAGCTCCTGTTATACTGAAGATATTCACGATTTCACAAGATATTGCAAATTATACTCATCATCATCAACATCGTCGTCGTCATCATCAGCGTCATCGTGATCTTTCTACTCTTATCCAATGTTAATTTAGAGTCAGAGCAACTCATGTGTGCTTTAATCATTCATCTTTGCTTGGATAGATCACGAAGTAATGTTAAGTAAGTCGCTCTGAGTGATCTCAGCACTCTGTTTCCAATCCTATCGTCCTTCACACAATCTATCCAGCTTCCATTAGGACTTCCTCTCCCGTTTTGAATGTATACTTTCATACGTAATACCTTCCTTACAACATTATTTTATCCCTACGTAATCAAATTCCAAACTGTGATGTATTTGGCTCAGAGTCCTCTAAACTACTCATTCCTAATCTTGTCCAATTTTCGTCATCACTATTTTGTAGCGTTATTCCTAGTTGCATTTGTCTCAGAGCCCAGGGTCTGCTTACTTCTTCTCTTCCTTTTAATTTGACTTCTACGGCTTTTATGGAGAGTACTGCCGTCCGATCTCTCAACCCCGAGAGGAAAGCCTGGCAGTACCGGTTTCCAAATGGCCCCATTTTTTTTATCGTGCGGAAATCCCTTCGGATACCCCCCCGCCAGCCAGCGGGGGCGGTTATGTCGGGCTTGAACCGACTAATACCGCACGCCGTCTCGGGCCTTCAGACGCCGGGGTGTTTTTTTTAACGTGCGGAAATCCCTTCGGATACCCCCCCGCCGGCCAGCGGGGGTGGTAATGGGTAATGTGTGTATCGACTAAAACCGCACGGTGTCCTCCCCAAGTGTCCGTTACCAGGCACCCCGGGTAAGCCCTCGAAAGGATAACCCCAGGGTTACCGGCGGACTTTGGCCGCCACCGCGGCCTCGCCTGGTGGTGTCGGGTAAGGTTGCCCATAGAGCATATCCCTCGCACCCCGACTGACCCTGGGCCATCTCCGGTTCCGAGATGTTGTCCAACCACGGTGTCCCCGTCTTGCCCCGGTTTGGGGGAGAGGCGCTAGTCACCCCGCCGTCCCGGCCTGCTTTCTGCTGGGGTGACAGACGGCCTCACCTGCCACCCCCAGGCCTGCGCTCATGGAGGTGGCCCCTGAAATTTTAGTAGGACTCCAAAAACACACTTGTCATCGTATCTAAATTTTTCTTATGCAATTTTAAAATAGGACTTTTTATAAATCAAACGAAATATAATGTATAATACTGAACCTCACTTCACTGTCGTACATTTTTTACTTAAACCGTCAGGTCCGCGAAGCACGATAAATTAACTACATCGTTATATTTTTTCTTCCGATGACGCGCTTGTTTGTCAGTAATAAAATATTTTAACACATTTTAGTAGCCACTACAATTGTCACTTCTGTTTTGTGTCGTCTGTGGTTATATATGTACAAAGTTATACATTTAATTTACTTTAGTAGTCATGTAAGTTGTATATAAACATAGTTATTTGATGAACAATCAAATGATGTAAAATATTTGGTCCTGTAAGTGGCTGTGGACAACTAATTTATTCGTTAAATTAACTGTGTTATGCAATACTTGATTTTTAAAACAGAAGTAGGCAATGCAGTCACTTTTCTTTAACGCAGCATAAGTCCTTCATTGATCTGATGTGATATGGGATTACTAAAACCATTATTCTTTAAAACTTCTTCATTGCAACTATGATTTCCTCATTATTTTGTTATTAAACTTCTCCTTATCAGATCCTTATTGTAACTCGATACTAATTATTTTTACTATGAACTGTTTGACAATTAGAATCCTAAAAGCTTCACCATATAGCAGTTACACGGAATCCAAACGGGAAACCGATGAATTTAAAATAGGTTCTCGTAGTTATCATAATTATTCAGACAACCATTTCAGCCGGATTACCAATTGAGAGATTGTCGTTTCAAATCTTATCCAGAGACTAAAAAACCTAGCCACAAGCACTTAACTGATTGGAAGGTTAAGTATAATCGCATAAAATAGACCTCCGTTACTAGTAGTCGACAATAAAATAACTCTAAAATAATCCATAACGTACGAGAGATCTACTGAAGAGAACATTGGAAGATGTCACAATATCCTGATGAATCCTTTGTCAGATACAGCTCAAGACAACCATGTATTATAATGTGAATATCTAAGATACGTTTAATATGATGAGCTACTTGGCCATATTGTGGCTAAACTCCGTAAGTAAATATATAATAAAAACTTTTTAACAAAAAATTAAACCGCCGAAAAAATAAATAAAAAGGTGTATTATTTTTTCAGTTTTTCGGCGGTTTAATTTTTTGTCAAAAAGTTTTTATCTGTGGCTACAATCAGTGAGTGAACAATCATTCATCTTCTGTTTTCCTACCCATAGAGTTGGGTTTTTATTTTCAAATTTATATGGGACCCACTTCGGGGTTATACTCTTTCCAATAAAAAAAAGAATTATCAAAATTGGACTACTCTATAAAAAGTAATGCGTGGTCACACCTTACAATCGGTGAGTGAACAATCAATCATCCCCTGTTTTCCTACCCTTAGGGTTGGATTTTTATTTTCAAATTTATATGGGACCAACTTCGGAGTATACTCTTTCCAATAAAAAAAGAATTATCAAAATCGGACTACTCTGTAAAAAGTTATGCGTGGTCATACATAAAAAAAATATACGCGTCGACTTGAGAAACTCCTCCGTTTTTTCGTCGGTTAAAATAACCATTACGTCATTAAAATTTTAACAGTAAATGTAATTTTTGCCTGCTTTGACCTGCTTGAAGGTCAGGTCACCATGACATCATCTCCATCAAACAGCCATCGATCTCATCAGCAAGAACAGTTACCCCAAACCGTTTATAGTACCATCTCCAAACCCCAGCATGCCAATTTTATTTTTAATTCTTCCGCACCAAAACTGCATTTCGGACATGTGTAATTTATCGTTCATAAAACGAAATTTGGCACAAAGTGACAATCCCTTTGTCACATATTTCTGAGAAAGCGTTTGATGACGGACAGACACTTATTATTATGTATATGGGTTCTGAAGACGTATTATTAAATATAGTATTTTTGGCAGCTGCAGTTTTTAAATTTCTTTTTACGACGCGTTACTGTTTTCTTGGGAGCAGATCAAAGTAAAAATATAATCTGGGTATTAAAATATATTGAAGGTATCAGCTGCATGTCGAATTTGGTGAACGCGTTCACAGTGCAACGGCACCAGTCATGCACTTTTATCAAAGGAAGATATGCTTCAGATAGGACCTTTTTTTTCGTGCGGAAATCCCTTCGGATACCCCTCCGCCGGTCAGCGCGGGCAGTTATGTCGGGCTTGAACCGACTAAAACCGCACGCCGTCTCGGGTCTACAGACGCCGGGGTGTAAGGTTGCCCATAGAGCATATCCCTGGCACCCCGACTGACCCTGGGCCATCTCCGGTTTCGAGATGGCCCCCTCGGAGCCTACGCCAGTACCTCATCCGTCAATCAGCAATTGTACTGGCTTTCAGGCGAAGTTGGCTCGGTGTTGTTGGGAGTCTGAAACTCAGGTCTTCAGACGGCGTGCGGTTTTAGTCGGTTCAAGCCCGACATAACCGCCCCCACTGCCAGGCGGAGGGGTATCCGAGGGGATTACGGCACGAAAAAAAAAGGTTACTGGCGTAGGCTTTCCTTTGGGGTTCGGAATAAACGTCGGTATCTTAGTGGTTAAGGAGTCAGCCTCATGATCGAGAGGTCCCGGGTTCGAATCCTGGCCATTACACAACCGATGGGCACATCTAACACAAGCAATTTAGCTTAGCTGGAGGGGTGAAGGGGAATATTAGTAACTAGCTGATGTCCACGGCTCTGCTCGTACATTCTTTTGCTAATTTCTCCGGTTCTACTTAACCAATTGCAATCAAACATACGGCAGGTTTTAAGTCTGCCCAAGACTTAAAATCTGACAGCATAGTTCTTATACTTTCGGAAAAAGTGGCTGTGACATACGGACGGACAGACTGGCAGACATGACGAATCTATAAGGGTTCCGTTTTTTGCCATTTGGCTACGGAACCCTAAAAAGTAAGTGAACCCTGGGCAACGAACTGCCGAGGCGAGGTCTCGAGTTCGATCCTCAGACGCACCGGGCATACACCTCTGAACTTAGGTAGTTATGATTGTATAAAGAAATGTTAATTATCGATCGCTCAGTACTTATCCCGGTAGATGGCAATAGGCTTGCCCCTTATAACATTGGGAAATAAACATAACTGCCGAATCGTGGATATGTAATACACCTCTGCCTACCCCTACCCCTTCTGAGATACAGGCATGTAGTTATGTTATGTTATGTATGTATACCGTAAGGTAGACCCTGGGGTTATCCTTTCGAGGGCGTACCCGGGGTGCCTGGCAATGGGCGCTTGGGAAGGACACCGTGTGGTTTTAGTCGGTTCGATTCCGACATACCCACCTCATTGCCGGCACCAGTGGAGTGAAGCCCGTGGGGGTTTCCACACTAAACAAAACCATCAGGTAGAAAACAGCTGTATTCTTTAGCCGCTTTCCACGATAGTCACGGGAAGAAATGGAATAACTTTACACCGGGAACCAAATTTATTAATAATTAAAAAAAAAACAGTTTTCATTACTAAATACTCATGAACCCGTAAACAGCCAATAAAACAGCGGGTAGTCGCCCAACAATCGCAGACGCAACGGTCGTCAGTTTCCGAGATGGAAACAAATAAATGGACGAATACATTTTACGAGCACCACACGTGGCTTTAACGGAGTTTTTTATTGTACAAATAAGTAATGGTATTGTTTCGTATTTTTAATTAACGACTTTATGTATTAATGTTAGGTATATGACCCCGCCGGGGTGCTTGGTTGGGGACCTCCACGCGGTGCACCCTGGGCAACGGAGACGGCAGCGCCTATCTCCTAGGGTGGGAGAGACGCTGCCGCCTACGGCCAACTCCGACCGAGGCGAGGACGGCCCTGTTGAGGGCTGTTCGGAAGCTTTCCACGTGTCCCTCTGATTAGCAGAGGGCACAGTGGAGAGCAAGTAAGGGGGCCATCTCGAAACCGGAGATGGCCCAGGGTCAGTCGGGGTGCGAGGGATATGCTCTATGGGTAACCTTACCTTACCCCGGCGTCTTAAGACCCGAGACGGCGTGCGGTTTTAGTCGGTGCAAGCCCGACATAACCGCCCCCGCTGGAGACCCCCCGCTCTCCAGCGGGGGCGGTATCCGAAGGGATTTCCGCACGAAAAAAAAAAAAGGTATATGACCCCGGCTTCTTAAGACCCTAGACGGCGTGCGGTTTTAGTCGGTTCGAGCCCGACATAACCGCTGGCCGGCGGGGTGGTATCCGGCGGGATTTCTGCACGAGAACAGAAAAAAAATAGGTATATGGGGCTCTACCGAGATCTACGGGGCCCAAGCCAACCTCGCCTGTAAGCCGGTACACCTACTTATTGACGCTCCCGTAAAAGTTAAGCCACATACTCTTATTTTTCTTCCCAGCCGGCGAAATCGGCAGTTCGTACTGTACATGGTTTTTAGAGTGGGGGACTTCCCCAGTCCCAACTCTGAATTATTCTCAAATTTCTAGGTTCCAAATTTGAACGGTAAGTTCCGTAGCCCCACTTCCATATGCAAATTCAGTTTGCCACACATACATAGACCAAAACGCACACATATAAACGCATTGTTGTTCAACAAATACAGGCGCGTTCGAAAAGAGAACGCTCATTTGAACTCGTAATAAATAATCTCGAACGATCTGAACAAACGGCGAGTAAGCGTGTAACGTAAACACGTGGCATGTACGCGGATTTGCACGGCCGTCAAACGTAAACGTAAACTTGCGTGCGAATGGCTTTCGTGAGTAAGTGATGGTTGTTTTAGGGTTATGAGTCAATTGTTTTGTGAACTAAATTTTTGCTTCATTTTTTATACCGTTTTTAGATAATAAAATAGTGGTACCATCACAGCGATTGCTTGCCGTAATGTATATATATATATATACGTAATAATAATTATACTCACACCTCCAGATCCCTGAAAGGGTGGACAGAAGTGTATCAGTGTATACATTTTGCTAACTATATGTTACAGACCCAAGTAACGTGAAGTGAGACTTATTATTGAGCTTCGGTAGCTTGGTGGTTTAAGAGTTCCCCTTACGATCAAGAGGTCCCGAGTTCGAATCCCGGCCATTACGCTACCGACGTACACACACTACACACTGGAGGGAATATAGTTCACTAGGTACTTTCTATGGAACTATAAGGTACTTTCTATGGGGGGTGTGTGTTGGGTAACCTCCTCGAGTGTCGCTCCAATTCCGATCCCGCTGCAGTCCGGGGGGAACGGAATCGGAGCGGCCGGTACACCCTGGGCGGCGGTCAATGGCTTCCCCTTCACCCCTTCATAGGGTTGGCATTGATCGTCGGCCAATACCCAACGTGGCGGGAACACATCGCTCTCCGTACTCCTCTGCTTTCAGAGGAGACAGGATGAGTGATGCTGTTAGTGGTGAGATGGCCCAGGGTCAGCCGGGGTGCGAGGGATATGCTCTATGGGTAACCTTACACCCCGGCGTCTGAAGACCCGAGACGGCGTGCGGTTTTAGTCGGTGCAAGCCCGACATAACCGCCCCCGCTGGCCGGCGGGGGGGTATCCGAAGGGATTTCCGCACGATAAAAAAAAAAAAAAAAAAAAAAAAAAAAAAGGTACTTTCTATGGGCAACCTTACACCCCGGCGTCTGTAGACCCGAGACGGCGTGCGGTTTTAGTCGGTTCAAGCCCGACATAACCGCCCCCGCTAGCACGCGGGGGGGTATCCGAAGGGATTTCCGCACGATAAAAAAAAAAAAAGGTACTTTTCCTTGGGGTGGCAGGTAAGGCCGCCTGTCACCCCAGCAGAAGCAGGCCGGGACGGTGGGGCGACTAGCGCCCCTCCCCCAAACCGGGGCAAGACGGGGACACCGTGGTTCCCAAACCCGAGGGGGCCATCTCGAAACCGGAGATGGCCCAGGGTCAGTCGGGGTGCGAGGAATATGCTCTATGGGCAACCTTACACCCCGGTGTCTGTAGACCCGAGACGGCGTGCGGTTTTAGTCGGTTCAAGCCCGACATAACCGCCCCCGCTGGCCAGCGGGGGTATCCGAAGGGATTTCCGAACGGAAAAAAAAGGTACTTTTCCTTACAACCTTACAAACCAGCCTCTGTAGACCCCAGACGGCGTACGGTTTTAGTCGGTTCAAGCCCGACATAACTGCCCCCCCTATCCGGCGGGGGGTATCCAAGGGGATTTCCGCACGAAAAAAAAACATACTTTTCCAAGGGTTGTATTATGTACCTACCTTCAGATACCTTTTATTAGCCCCGTTATGTCGGGCTTGAACCGACTAAAACCGCACGCCGTCTCGGGTCTACAGACGCCGGGGTGTAAGGTTGCCCATAGAGCATACCTTCAGATACCTAATACTAGTATTTCCAGATCAGATCGCTATCCACTCATAAAGAAGAGAAAAAAAATCTGGTCTCCCAATTTAATTTAAAGTACCTAAATGCATTCACTAATTCGCAGTTATTTGCTTGTACATCAGTTCGGACGCAGCGGTACTTCGTTATTTTCGGCTGCACTCGGTTCAGCGGAATTTCATTTCGACCATGGCTGCGAGCCTGCGCTACAAAGAAAAATACAGGTTTTGTAACATGTTGATTTTGTATGAACTGCGCTACTGTAGTTAACCCTCTTATACCCGCGTCAAATAGTACACATATCACATATGGGTGTATCCCCCCCAGGGCCCTATCAATATCCTTGAGGCTCAAGTCGGTGTGCGTGCTTAACAGAAGTTTCCTTCTATAAAAAAACAAGTTGAATTCCTGAGACGAGCTCAGCCGAATACAAGGGATTTTCGATTTTGCGATTTTTTTTTGCGATTTTTTCCTTATCTTGCAATGGTTCACCCCAGCACGAATCTATTACCGAAAACAGCAACTCGATAGCTCATCTCCTTCATACCCAAAACCGTGACAGAAAATTGGCAACGACGACGACGTCGACGACAACTCGATAGCAATAGGGCTTTTCTAAAGAAAATCCCTAAAAATACAATGTCTAAAAATGATTGAAAAGTCATTAACTGTTTCCGTAGTTCGCAAGAATTACGGCAGATGGCTCCAGCGTCGCCTTGAGACGTATTTAATAAATCAGAGAATTTCGACTGTTTCGAGGTGGCTCAGTTAGTCAGAGCATTCCCCCTGTAAGGGACTGGTCGCGGCTTCAAATCCCGTCCTAGATGTTCTCTTTTTCCGAGCAGAAGTTTTATCTTTCAGGGCTAGGAGTTGAGACGGCATTTGCTTCTTCAAAAACCGACATACCTATCAAAATCAATAAGCGGTCTTCAGGCTCCAAAGTGCCAACAATTTGGACGCAACTGCGATGAAGGTGATAATACTAGGATAATACGGGTATAAGTGTGTATGGGGGCCCCATTAATATCTTTGGGGTCCAAGCCAACCCCAACTGCTGATTGACGGACGAGGCTCTGGCGCAGGCTTTCCTTTCAGGGTTAGGCAAAAGCCATCCAAACTAAAAAATGGAAAGGAGAAATTGAAGAACGGACATTTTTTTCCGTGCGCACATCCCCTCGAATATGTCTCTCGAACCGCACGCCGTCTCGGGTCTACAGATGTCGCGATCTTGGGATATGCAGTGGCCCATAAGGCCGCGGTAGCCTAATGGTATGGGTAATGGACTGCTGAGACGAGGTCTCGGGTTCGATCCCAGGTTTTACCATGGCACACACCAATGACTTTTCGATGCTTTTCGAAGTTGTGTGTATTTATCGCAGGTTTATAAGTGCCACCTATTACATTGGGACCTAAACATAAACTGGCGAAATGTGGGTGCTAGCACCTCTGCCTACCCCTTCGGGGACATAGGCGTGAGTTTATGTTATGCCATAAGGCATTTCCCTCGCACCCCGACTGACTCAGGGCCATCTCCGGTTTCGAGATGGCCTCTTTGGGTTTGGGAACTACGATATCCCCGTCTTGCCCTCAAAAAAGAAGGGGGGGGCGGAGAACAACGGACCCTGGGCGAGGGCGCGGGTTCGATTCCCGCTCAGTGCAAATATTTGAATGCATGAATAAGTTTTGGGTGTTTTTATGTATAATATACGAGAATATGTATTTACGAAAAAATATATAATAATTAAGTAAATATATCCGCATTCTGGAACCCATAACACAAACTAGTTAAACTATGCTTACTTTGGGTCTAGTAAGCGCTGTGTAGAATGTAGTAGAATATTTATTTATTATTCGTCGTAGAATATTTATGTCCTAGAATATTATTCATCGTAGAATATGTCGCAGAATATTTATTTTTAAATTTATTTTATATATTATTTATTATTATCTCACGTAGTAAGACAACCATATGTCTTTGGTCTGACAGATCAATACGCGGGTATGCGAAGGTTAAAACCGAGAATGGCACAGAATCAGGAGTTGTAAAATAGGAGAGGAAAATAAAAGGCGATTTACTTTTAGTATCGGCAGATACGATACAGGGAGCAAGTACCTTTTTCTTTTTTTTTTTTTCGTGCGGAAATCCCCTCGGATACCCCCCCGCCGGCCAGCGGGGGCGGTTATGTCGGGCTTGAACCGACTAAAACCGCACGCCGTCTCGGGTCTGCAGACGCCCTTACACCCCGTAAGGTTGCCCATAGAGCATATCCCTCGCACCCCGACTGACCCTGGGCCATCTCCGGTTTCGAGATGGCCCCCTCAGGTTTGGGAACCACGGTGTCCCCGTCTTGCCCCGGTTTGGGGGAGGGGCGCTAGTCACCCCACCGTCCCGGCCTGCTTCTGCTGGGGCGACAGGCGGCCTCACCTGCCACCCCCAGGCCTACGCTCATGGAGGACGGAGGTCGTTAAGCGACCTCCGGCGCCTGAGTCGTCTGCGACGCGCGGCGAGCATGTGGCGACGAGGGAGCAAGTACCTTTTTTTTTTTTTTTCGTGCGGAAATCCCTTCGGTTACCCCCCCGCCGGCCAGCGGCGGTGGATACGATACAGGGAGCAAGTACCTTACGGAAAATAATGCTGCGATTAAGTCGAAATGATGCAAAAAAAACACGTGAAAATAGTACAGCGTTTGCTGTGACAGTTCTTGTGGAGCATTTTTTTCAGATGTTAAAATGTTCATTGAGAATTATACTCTCAGGAATGGAGGGTCACGGGTAAAGAATTAAAAGTATTTTCGAAAACGAAAAAGATAGCTTGGTCATTACACCGTGCCGGGCCCTACCAAGAGCCTAGACTGAGGTCAAACCAACCACTACCTCTCCTGCCAGGCGGTACACACCAGCTGATTAACGGATAAGCCTCTGGTACAGGCTTTTGTCTCTGGGATCAGGCCAGGTCAGGCCAGGTCAGGCCAGGTCAGGCGGCAGTCGCTCCCATAAAACTTTTATGGCAAAGTTGCGAATCTGCTATTATAGAAAATAACAGATTCTCAACTTTACCATACAGGTGACGAAAAACGTAATCTAATCTATGATTTTTTTGCAAAATGACATGCTATTGTATACAAACACAAATGAAGGTCAAATCACCAATGTTTCTATTTCTCGTGCGGAAAATATCCAAGAAACTGATTTCTCGCTAATAAAGTAATAGGCAGAAACAAAGCGGTCCATTAAATTAACAAGCAGTCCAATTTACGAGCGGCCACCGAACCCTACACCTATTGGTACGACGGATTAACTCGAATTATCTAATAATGAGTGCAACGAGCGACGCCCGCGCACTTGCTGCACCTATACTATACAAAGAAACGTCGTAAATCAACTTAACAACGCAAAATGGTTGAATGATTATAAAATAGTGTGCTACGGGGCGCTACCAAGGTCTTCAGAACTCAAGGTAACCACATCTGTTATTCGGTACACTTGCTGTTCAATTTATAAGACCTAGGTGCAGGTTTCCTCTCGTGGACTACAGGCGGCACGGCGGTCTCTCCCATGATAACCAAAAAACAATAGCCAAATGCAGTGAAACCCGGTCTCTGAAGTGAATGATGATGAAATAGGAAGAAGGGCTGATTAATTTAACTATCATCAGTTGTACGGCCTGAAGTTATCGATCGTTGGGAAAATTCATATTAAAAGTGATACCACTACGGCAAAAGCAAGACTCATCCGAGCTTGAAATAAAGCTATCTATCAGTTTGTAATTTTTCTGAAGGAAATTGGATTCAGTTCAGCTACAGATGCTACCATGCTTGTTTCATTGGTGATTTTAGCCTATATTTTTATTACTTATGTTTAAGTTTTTATGATGTAATAAAAAATAAATAAAAGACTTGTGTTTTGCTCCATAGACGATCCTATATTCGCAAGCGACGTCAAACTTATCTTTCGAAAAAAAATCGCCTTCATACATATATGTCTATACATACTGTGTTTATCTTGTGTAATGGTTTGTTTTTTAGGAAATTCATGATACCCAATTAAATTTTGAATATCATACAATACTAGGACGGTTACCAGCTTCGCAATCAACCCAAACTTAAGCGTAGCGAGATTTGCCTATCCAACAATAGGTCAACGTGACCGGTCGACTTTTTCCAGGTTTTTCGGTGATTATTCCTCGACGGTAAGACCGATCTGGACATTCGACCCCTTACGACACTCAGTAATGTCTACTTGATCACCGTGGCAAATTTGGTCGAGATCGGTCAAACGGTCTCGGAGGAGTATCATTTGTTTGAAATGCAACTTTGAAACCAAACCTAAATTTTCTGAATTATTCTACTGAACTTATTTTACATTATGACACCGCTGCTGCGCAGTTTCAAACTGAGTGACAATCCAGCGTTCAACTAGTCAGTGTCAATCGTGATTATTAGCTGAAAACAAGCGTATGCATTTAAGTTATTAGCGTTACAGGACCACTTTAGACAACAAATAATTGTTTTTTTTTACAGGAACCTAATATCAATATCGCGAATCTGGGTTGCATCCAAACCCATATCTTTGGTTTTCTTGGCCCTACGTCCCTTTACATAGGGACAAGCCTATTGCCTAAACCGGGCACTCATCATACACTGTACTGCTACTAAGTATTTGCTATCATAAAATACTGAATAATATTTTTCATAACCATGAATCGAAGTCACCACCTCAAACACTATCACCACAGTAGTTTGCATTTTAAATTGCCTAAATTGAATTAAACGACAACAAATCAACGTAACAGGTTATTGAGTATTCCTGTTTCATGCACTGAGCAATGTTTACCGACCAAACTGCGCAGTAATACATCTACAGACAACACGCAATCGTACTTGTTTATTATAACTACTGAAAATAAGTTCCCGTTTTAATCCCTACTGTTTAACAAAGAGTACTGCAAACAAATAACAATTGTATAACTTCTAGGCAATAATATACCTACGTGAATTACATTTTTGAAGCAATTGGCATGTAAACTTTGCCTATAAGCTCAAAACGGAAAAAGTCATACAAATTATACAACAATGTTGACGGCAATTAACACGATTATAGTAAACTTAACCTGGTTGGAACCTGGTCGAATCCTGGGTCTGGATCATGCAGTCTAGTTTGTCCTTTTTGTGTACGTGTGGAAACTTCTAGGGGGTACCCCGTTAAGAGTTGCCACACCTACAAAAATCCTCACCAGAGCAAGCAGTGAAGTGGCTACACTGAGATTGAACCAACTAAAACCACACGGTATTCCGTCCGCGTAAGTCATTTACCAGGAACCCTGGTAGACATTGACCACCAGTTATAACGCGAGTGGTCTCGCTATGTTATTTGGGGACAACCCCCCTCGTACAGTCAACGACAAAAGTAGCTTAACAATCTTAAACCTTTCATGAAATAATAGACAAATCATGAAGTATATTAATTGTGTCCTCTGGGGATTATAAAACTAATTATGCGTCAATTATTGGTTCATTTATAACATGCACTCAAAACCGGCAGGCTTGCAGGAAAGGTTTAATGACAGTAGAGTAAGCTCGTAAAGCATGTAAGGACAGAAGCTAATGGCGGGCTTTTGTCTCTGCTTACTACTGAGGGGAAAAAGCGTGAGTATAAGTATGTATGTATTCTTGTCCTTGTCTGTACGTCGCACCATCATCTCGGACCTGATTCTGCTAGGGCGACGAGCAGCGCTACCCCTCGCCAATGTACGATCATGTATGGTAACTATGTAGTCCTCGCCATCAGAGCTGCGTATACGTGTTGTATGACGTAGATATTTATCTATTTACCATACTAGGTCTGCAATTCATTCTGGTGTTGCAAAAATTGAGCGAAGCAATTTCATCAGGACTTTTTCTAACGGTGATAATTCCTCAATGGCTAGTCCGATTTTCGTTTTTCTTTTTGTGTCTTGTGTATATGAACAAATTACTTAATTTAATACCAATCGCGTGAATGAGGCATTTTGTTCATTGAGAAATCAGATTTTGAAAATTTCATTCGGTGATTATTCATCCGTGGTACACATGAATTTTTAATTACATAGCTTATGTCCTTCCCATCAGTAACATCTTTGCTTGTGTGAAATTTCATTAGAATCGGTTCAGCCGTTTGGGAGGAGAATATGGTCTAACGAAATACATGAGTCGTCTTAAAGAGAGCAAAGTTCTGACGAGCTTCGCTCAATTAACATAATTACTTTGTACTTTAGACAGACATAACAGATGACAATACAGGGCATTATATAACTATACACCACTTTTTGCTAATAAAATTATGTTTGATTTATTGATAGACTGACATTGACAATGATCTTCAATTGTCTTTATTTATAACGGTTACAAGGTAACGGTTATAAACGTCAACATTTATGAAATAATATAACTTAGTATCGATTTTTTTGTCTTCTTTTTTCTTTTAATTAGTACTTAAAGCCCATATGCTAGCTTTGGGGTTTCTCTACGAGATTGAATCAGAAATAAGGAGATCCGTAGACGAACGAAAGTTACCAACATAGCAGAGCGAATCAGCAAGCTGAAGTGGTAGTGGGCAGGGCACATAGCTCGGAGAACCGATGGCTGGTGGGGCAGAAAGGTTCTTGAGTGGAGACCACGTAACGACAAGCGCAGCGTAGGAAGGCCTCCCGCAAGGTGGACAGACGACCTAGGAAAGAGCGCAGGGACTCGGTGGATGCAGGCCGCTACAGACCGGTCGAAATGGAAGTCGATGGGGGGCCTATTTTCAGCAGTGGACTTCCTGCGGCTGATATGATGATGATGAAAGTAAAGCCACAACTCCATGGTACATTACGAACATTTAGCTGAACTGAGATTAAAAAAAACATAACATAAACTCACGCCTATATTCCCGAAGGGGTAGGCAGAGGTGCTAGCACCCACATTTCGCCAGTTTATGAGATTAAACGATGCCCTATTAATCATCATTCTCTTCGCGTTAGTCCTGGTCGCATCCAAGGCTCTCACCTCGGAATCCAAGGTCCACCTTTCGGTTTTACTCCTCCACTTAGTACGGTATTGAGCATACTTGGTACTCTACTGAGCATACATTTTGGGTTCGAAACTGCAGAAGTGTACATATCTGGATCTGTACAAAATGTACATGTACATACAGTCTCTGTCTCCTGAACTAGGTTGTTAACCTGTATCTCAGGAGACAGTGCTTTCCCACATTATAGGTTACACATTATGGATTCAATTTCATAAACATAAACATACATAAACATAACTTCACGCCTGTATCCCCGTAGGGGTAGGCAGAGGTGTATTGCACACCCACGATTCGCCAGTTATGTTTAGGTCCCAATGTAATAGGGGGCGAGCCTATTGCCAGCTACCGGGCACATTACTAAGCGAGCAATAATCAACATTTTTCATACACACATAACTACGAAAAGTCAGAGGTGTGTGCCCGGGGCGACTGGGGATCGAACTCGAGACGTCGTCTCGGCAGTCCGTTACGTACACCTCTGGGCTATCGCCGCTAGTTCATATAAAATGAAAATTAAACAAAAAGAATAGAGAAACATTTATCTGCACTTCTTTAAATATGCAAGCAAGATCAAGAGCTAAGTAATTATCTAAGTGTTACATTTTTATTTTTGTCTTATGTATTTTGGTGTATGAGCCTTTACGTGTTGAGTTATGTGTGTGTGTGAGAGGGTGTGTGTGTGTATGTATGTGTGTGTATGGGGGGGGGGTGTAGGATTGGTAAGAAGGTGTGTTATCGTCTGTAGTTTGTAGTTATGTATTCCAAACTTAACGCGGATGAAGTAGCGGACAACAGCTATTCGATAATAAAAAGCATACAAACAGACAAAAATTCTAAATATCACATTTTTGGCATCGGTGTCGCTCCTAGAACACATAGCAATAATTTATTTGAAAAAATATTCAATGTATAGTTTTCACCTCGTTACGATTTTATTATATGCATAGACAGCAATGGACTCGGTTAACCAGTTACACTCAATTAATAGAGCGAAGCTCGTCAGACCTTTGCTCTCTTTTAGACGACTCATGTATTTCGTTAGACCATCTTCTCGTCCCAAACGGCTGAACCGATTGTAATGCACACAAGCAAAGATGTCACTGTTGGGAAAGACATAGGCTAGGAAAACCAAAAATAAAAATACCACGGAGGAATAATTCCCGTAAAAAAATTAAAATCTGATTTCTCAATTAACTAAAAAGCCTCATTCACGCGATTGGTATTAAATTAACATCACATACACATAAACATAACTTCACGCCTGTATCCCCGAAGGGGTAGGCAGATGCGTATTACACACCCACGATTCGCCAGTTATGTTAAGGTCCCAATGTAATAGGGGGCGAGCCTATTGCCATCTACCGGGCACAATATTAAGCGAGCGATAATTACCATTTATTAATGCACACATAACTACGAAAAGTCAGAGGTGTGTGCCTGGGGCCACTGGGGATCGAACTCGAGACCTCGTCTCAGCAGTCTGTTACGTACGCCACTGGGCTATCGCCGCTTATTTTATATATTATTAAATTAAGTAATTTGTTCATATACACAAGACAAGAAAAGAAAAACTAAAATCGGACTAGCCATTGAGGAATTATCACCGTTAGAAAAAGTCCTGGTGAAATTGCTTCGCTCAATTTTTGCAGCAGCAGAATGTATTGCAGTCCTAGTTATATGTATAGACCGCAAAGGACTCGGTTAATCCAGTTGCACTCAATTAATTCAATACGATAGTTTAGCGTAGTGGCATTGTGTGTAAATGCGCAGTAGAAATATGATACTAGGTTTAGTGGTATTGTCAGATCAAATTAAAGCCACGGGATCAAAATGTTTGTGTCATCGTATTAAATTTTCAGCCTAATTTTCATACTCCGTAAGTCGAAATATGTTTGTTCAACGACGTTTAACTTTGGTTTCACTAATATACGCGGTAGCCTAGTGGGTATGGGTAATGGACTGCTGAGACGAGGTCTCGGGTTCGATCCCAGGTTTTACCATGGCACACACCAATGACTTTTCGATGCTTTTCGAAGTTATGTGTGTATTTATCGCAGGTTTATAAGTGCTCGGTTAATGGCAATAGGCTCGCCACCTATTACATTGGGACCTAAACATAAACTGGCGAAATGTGGGTGCTAGCACCTCTGCCTACCCCTTCGGGGATATAGGCGTGAGTTTATGTTATGTTATGTTATTATCGCGTTAAAATATAAATATACCTTTCAATTTTCCTTGTATCAACAGAATTATTTATGACTAATTTTAGTTTTACGGTCTAATAAATGAATAGAATTTTGAATGGCAACTTTACTTAACTTTCACAAATATTGCTGGGACTCCATATATACATCAAAACCATCTAAAACAAGTAATAATAAATATTCTAGGACATTCTGCATAGCGGTTCTAGAATGTGGATAAACATATGAAGATTTTTTTTATAAATACATGCCTAAACATAGAAACACCCACACCAATACCAATATTCTTGCACACAAATATTTACACTGAGTGGAAATTGAACCCGCTTCCTCTAATGTAGCAGTCGATTGCTCTACGGCTACGCCACAGAGTTCACCACATTACCATCTGATTAGATTAATCAGATAAAATTATAAATTAGGTTTTTTTTTTTTTATATTTAGGACACGTCAATTTGACTTCACCTCGCCTGATGGTAAGGTGAAGGTAAAGTCTCAGGAAAGAGGGTCACCATTACATACACGTACCATGTTAACAAGGGTCAGCAAGTGCATAGCCGGGCAGGAGGATTGTGGTCGCAGCACTAGTGGGACCGGTGGGTGTCACGCGGTGCTGCGACGACAACCCTCTTGTGATGAGGCCGTCAAGCTGAGTGTCACCATTGTTAACATGGTACGTGTATGTAATGGTGACCCTCTTTCCGGAGGCTTTACCTTCAGCTTACCATCAGGCGAGATGAAGTCAAATTGACGTGTCCTAAATATAAAAAAAACAGACCATCAGGATCAGCTATGGTTCATGAAATGGTCAATATAACAATTTTTAATAAAAATTTATACACTTATGTCCGCAATATGCTATAGGTTTCAAGTAGATTGAAGTACGAGTACGTGAACATTGCACGTACGTGTGGATATGTCTGTTACCAGTCGGACGGTAATTTGACAAGCAACGCTGCAGCACTGCGCTAGTACATCATAACTTACAATATTGGGTAAAATTGTATTGTTCGTAAATTTTTGAAGAATCTATTCATACTTATATATTTCTAAAGAGGCGTGAATATTTTTGCGGCCACACTTTAATTTTCGAAGTCCAAACCAACCTATCAGCTGGTACACCTGCTGACTACCGGACCAGGCCATGGGCAGGCTTTCCTCTCGGGGTTAGCTGGTCAGATGGTAGTCGTTCCCGCAAACGCCAAGAGAAGTCAAATCATGAGGATGAGTCGGAGAGCGGGTCCTGGGCTCTAAAAGATAACTTTAGATGCAACCGAGACTAATGCTGTGTTAATTCATCGTTCTACTAGTGTAGTCATCATTGACAGTGAAGCCTAATATCCTCAAGCATGCGTCACCATAAGAAGAACAGAGGTCTTACCACAACGCTTTAATAGCATTTTAAAAGCAAAACAGTTCGTTGAAATAAAACTATTTTTAACGGATTCTATCGCGATTTATTTGATGTTATTTTATTATTTACATTGAACCCGACGTTTCGGTTGCTTTTCAGCAGCCATGGTTACGGGGAGATGGTTGTCTTATAGTTTGAAGTGTAAGTTATCTCAAAATACCCGAACTATGCTGAATTGTTGGTGTAACATTCGCGTAAACTTCCGACAATATCAATGCGGTTAAGGGAGAAAGATGGAGTTATGCACGGTGAATAGCATCACCTTTTATCTTATCGATATTAGAGCATCGTGGCGAGGCTACAGGAATTCTTCATTGTGGTCTGTTTTTATGGCAAAGTCACAAGGCTATGTTAACCGCAGTTTACTATAAAGTGGAGCGCAGTTCATTAATATCGAGCTACGAACTCTTGGCCTGACTAATCGTATTTGGTAATTGCTACAGTCTTTCAATTCTTAAAGAAACAGTAATTAACATTACATTAGTTTATATTTGCTAGTAAAGGTATAAAACTTTCTTATGTTTAGGGATCATCTAACAGTTTTTTGGAGTGGAAACTTCTTTTGGCGCACCGCACACAGATTTTTCCGTAGGTAGTAAGTTAGGCTGTCGGGGTGCGAGGGATATGCTTTATGGGCAACCTTACACCCCGGCGTCTGCAGACCCGAGACGGCGTGCTGTTTTAGTCGGTTCAAGCCCGACATAACCGCCCCCGCTGGCCAGCGAGGGGGTATCCGAAGGGATTTCCGCACGAAAAAAAGAAAAAAAAAAGGTAGTAAGTTAGGCTGATCCGTCACGCTCTGAGGTTAAAGGCTCGATCGAGTGAACTCGGGACCGCCGAGTGTACCCAAACGAGAAAGATACAGTCAGCTGCTCTTCGCTGTTATGTCGCTATGTTTAGTATATTCAATTCATACATAACTAGGGATGCGATGCAGTTAGCCGATCGCAAGAAAATTGAGCTGAGCGAGCATTTATTTTTTTATTTCTAAATCTGAAAAATTCAATTCTTGCGCGCGCGAAATTTTTGCATTAGTTTCAATGGTAAATTTGTTTTTCGGTGATAATTCCTAAATGGTATGTCCTATTTTTTATTTTATGGTCTCAAAACATGCCCCTAGATTGTCGTTATGACCATGCCATATTTGGTTGAAATCAGATTTGTGGTTGCAAAGGAGTATCCGAGTTTGTAAGCGGCTATCCCGCGTATAAGAGTAATAATTGTCTTTATTAATTTAATAGTTACTATTGGTACGAAATTAAAATTATTTTGACAATTATTTGGTTTACATTGTGAGGTTAGTGTGTGTGGTTAGCGGTTTATTGTGCTTATATTATATATTGAAATAATGAAGTTTTCACACTGAAGGTTTCTCACACTGTTTTAATTTTTCCTTAAATTGGATTGAACTACTCAACATACTGTGAGGTTTTTAGTAGGCACTCGCTCTTGTAAAAGTCAAGTTAAGCCATTTTAGAAAAAGTAGGAGAAAAAGTATAAGTTTCGCTTGTTCCCAGTATTACAAACGGGATGATGATGACATTGTACGCTGATCTCGTGATAAAAGCGTGAGTTTGTTGGAATTCCAGGGTATGATTCCCGAATCGGGTGTAATATACACGTTGCCTTGTTTCGACTATTGTCTTACAAGTGTCCAGGAACAATATCTTAAGCCAACTAACTTGCCGCAAAACAGTATATTACTATTATAAAACAACTATAATCCATTATGTTTATCACATAACCACCCCCGCTGGCCGGCGGGGGGGTATTCGAAGGGATTTCCGCAGGAAAAAAAAAAAAAAAAAACTGCGTAAGTTTTCAAATATTCATTAAAATTGAGCACTATTACTGGTGTACATCACACAGTACGCAAACAGACGCTTCCATCGATGATAAACGCTAACAATGCTTCGCACACATAATTTAACTTAAAGCAAATCTTGGAGCTTCTTCAATTAATTGCGCGGCATCAACATGACAAATACTGTTCAGCCAATACAACTGTTAGTATTATGTAATTGTTACGTTATGGTGTAAACAGAGGGAAAGACTTGCGTAATTTGTTACTACCCTCAAGTTTTAATTATGTACATAACGTGTATTTCTAATATTTATGTAGTTAAACGATTTAGTTGTACTGCTCTTTGATACAGGGAAAACGAACATATATAAATTTATATGGAACTAACTGAACCTCGCGGCTACACCCGCGTTTAGATCGGTTATAGTTTTTTGGTTATATTTTCTGTTCTACTTAACCAATTGCAATTAAACATACGGCAGATTTTAAGACTAACCAAGACCTTTCTTTTGCAAAAAACCGCATCAAAATCCGTTCTAACAGACAAACGGGCAAACAGACCAGAATCGATCATTTAACTTAACTATTTTTTTTTTATATCTCCAACAGACAACTAATTTACAATTTTATAATACCTAGTATAGATGTTATGTTCGTATTAACAATTAGTTTAGATTCTAATTTCAAAAATTCGTCACGGGTAGTTGGAGCCTTAAAAAGTCCGACAGCCTTTTTTTTATCGTGTGGAAACCCCCACAGGCTTCACCTCATCGGTGCCGACGATGGGGTGGGTGTGTCGGAATCAGATCAACTAAAACCACACGGTGTCCTCCCCAAATGTCCATTACCGGGCACCCCGGGTAAGCCCTCGAAACGATAACCCTAGGGTTACCGGGGTCTAAATACAGAACTTCAATATCGCCACAGGTCACACAGCTTCTGGCACCAAGCTCTTCTTCCCATGCGCGGTGGCGGCATACAGAACCGTCCGAAGATGGAGGTCGCCAGCACTACAACCCAGTTGTTGACGGGGCATGGTGGGTTTTCCGAATACTTGACCCGTTTCAAGTGTAAGGAAGGCCTGCGAACCTGGCGTCGAGGAGACAGTCGCACATTTAATCGCGGACTGCCCAATCTACTCGAGGGACAGACACAGCATAGAGAATCAATTGAATTTACAAATAAAAGTGGCTAATTTCCCTGAATTAATGCGGAAACACAGAGAAGGGTTTCTCAGATTTGCTGAACATATTATACGGAAAGTCAACAATAAAAATAGTATATAATAACCTAATATAATTGTATACCTGGCCAGAAGGTAAACATTTTTTTGTAAATAAAAGAGGAAATTAAAGCTGTGTAAAATAGTATTAGAATTAGTAAACCTTGTGTACTTAATTATAAGAAATACTAATACTAATACTAAATAAAAAAGATACTGGTCACTCAAAGAAATTGTAAAATCTAAAGAACACAATATGGCAACAAAAAGGAAAGTATTCAATGCTTGCATTCTTCCATGCATCACCTACGGCTGCGAAACATGGTCGCTTACAAAACACCATAGAGACAAACTAGAGAAATGCCAGAGAGGTATGGAACGAAGCATGACAGAAACAAGAAGGCAAGATAGAATTAGCAATGTGCAATTAAGAGCAAAAACTAAGTTAATTGATATCCTGGAAAAAATAGACCTACAAAAGTGGAGATGGACCGGCCATATGTTGAGATGTACACAAGAAAAGTGGAGCCAAATTATAACAAATTGGTATCCACGAGATGGTAAGAGACGTCGAGGACGACAAGTATTACGCTGGGAAGATGAGCTGAAACTTACTGCAGGACCCAAATGGAGGAGAGTTGCTCAAGACAGGAAGCAATGGAAGCTACTGGAGGAGAAAAGAAAAGAAAGAAAATTGATTTTTATTGCGGATTAAAACACATGCACATAATATTAGGATTAAGGAAAAAACCGAAATAAGAAAAAACAAGAGATAATAATAATACACAAGTCCACACAACAATATTACACTTAAAAATATAAAAGTCTAAAATAATGGTGGACCTACAGCTACTCAGACGGCGACCATGTCGTAACACCAAAAAGGTTCGGGTTTTTGCGGCAAGGATATTTTTATTTCTTAACTGTGGTCGCCGCCTGAGCAGATAACGCGGCGTGTGACATGCACGTGACAAAATTGACATTAGTGACATTATCAACGTGTCATGTCCTACGTGGCACATAGAAATTAATGTGTATCATTGTATTAAAATTAAAAGAAAATGTACAATGTGTCCGCAATAAGGGCCAGACACTCAGCATAAACTGAGGTGGGTATTAGCCACCACAGAACTGATTTTCAGTGTAAGCCCTTAAGGGCCACCTGACGTCTCCCAGCAATATCGCCTCATATTCTCATCAACAGCATAGTAACAAAGGTAATTTCTTAAATAGGCCTTTGCTAGAAGGCACACTGAGTTGAGATATGTCTTATAGCCAAACGATCAATGATATAGCCATAATCATTAAATCTCTCACCCAGTTTATGGGCTAAATAAATAAATAAAAAATTTAATGTGTAAACATTGTTGAAAATTGTAATAGTAATAAGATACTAGAAATAAAAGTAATAAAGAAAGAATTAGCAGATAGTATAAAGTGAGAGAAAATAAAGTAAGATACAAAAATAGAGTCCCCCTACCCTACCCCCCCATATCCCATTAGTATGAAAGGAACGGAATGAAAGTGCGAGAGGAATAAAAGCAAGAACTTGCATGGTACTAGAGGACAAGAATGAAAGCGTGATATATATAGAATTAAGGATAGATAAAAACAAGTTAACCCTGAGTGGGTTTTTCTTATTAAAAGTAGAGGCATAAATAATAAATAAATATTGTACGACAAAGTACACAACGCCATCTAGACCCAAACTAAGCAGAGCTTGTCATATGGGTTCTAGAATGCGGATAAACATACTTAAATACTTTTTTTTGTAAATAAATACATATTATACATAGAAACATCCAGACCAATGCAAATATACATATTAGCACTGAGCGGGAATCGAACCCGCGACCTTTGGCTTAGCAGTCGAATGCACTACCGCTACGCCACTGAGGTCGTCACTGAGACGACTCATAACCGCCCCCGCTGGCCGGCGGGGGGGTATCCGAAGGGATTTCCGCACGAAAAAAAAAAAAGGTAATATGAATATTTTGAGCGTAGGCTTTGGCCATGCCAAAGATGTTAGATTAAAAAAAAAAACTAAAAAATATCGCCACTGAGCTGTGAAGGTTAGGTGGCCGTGGCTTCACGGAAAATATCGAAGAAAATTTTGTAGTTAGACTGAAACTGAGTTGGAAAAAATCTCGGAAGAAGATTAAACTATTGACTACTGTCATTATAGAATATTGTTAAGTTAAGTGAGAGGGTTCTTCTACCGACCCGACCCCATCAGGCGAGGCCGCGGTGGCGGCCAAAGTCCGCCGGTAACCCTGGGGTTATCGTTTCGAGGGCTTACCCGGGGTGCCCGGCAATGAACACCTGGGGAGGACACGGCTTTAGTCGGTTCATGCCCGACATAACCGCCTCCGCTGGCTGGCGGGGGGGTATCCGAAGGGATTTCCGCACGTTAAAAAAAAGAGGGTTCTTCTAATATACTAAATGAAATAAGTAAATATTTGATTACAATACAATGTAAATGTGGGTATTCGCAGCAACAAAGCAGGTTGGGGCGGCCCACGGCCTTGGGGACACCGTGGTTCCTAGACCCGAGGGCCGTAGATAGCCCAGAGTCAGCCGGGGTGCGAGGGAATTGCCTTATTAGGCCACGTTTCACTATTCACGATATCTATTAACAATATTTTTAAACCTCGTTAATAGTTATTAAACAAAAGAAAGTAAAGAATGTGGCAAATCCGTCTACAAATTAAGGAGTAGAATGTTGTAGAATATTTACTGTTATTATCTAGTTGTACCCGAACATACATCCAAAAATACAATCATCCGAATTGAGAAATCGAAAAGAGATTTTTTTAAGCCGGTTAAATAGAAACAAAGGTGAATAAGTAAATCAACTGTTTAATTTTCGCTTTGTTAAGTACATTATGTAAAAACAAGTTGAATTCCTGAGACGAGCTCAGCCGAATACAAGGGATTTTCTTTTTCTTTTTTTTCTTTTTTTTTTATCTTGCAATGGTTCACCCCAGCACGAATCTATTACCGAAAACAGCTACTCGGTAGCTCATCTCCTTCATACCCAAAACCGTGACAGAAAATTGGCAACGACGTCGTCGACGACGACAACTCGATAGCAATAGGGCTTTTCTAAAGAAAATCCCTAAAAATATTGTGACGAATATCAAAAGATTAAGTAGGTATATATTGTGGAACATTATCCAAGGATAAATAATTTATCAAAAGTGCTCTCATGCTTTGAGAAAAAATATTCCTAGAAGTATTTGGTCTTCAAACAACATATAATTTGTTTCACAAATCATAACAGTGAAATTAGCATAATAGTTACTTTATACTCAATTCTAGACTCATCATAACATAACATAAACTCACGCCTATATCCCCGAAGGTGTAGGCAGAGGTGCTAGCACCCACATTTCGCCAGTTTATGTTTAGGTCCCAATGTAATAGGTGGCGAGCCTATTGCCATTAACCGGGCACTTATAAACCTGCGATAAATACGCACATAACTTCAAAAAGCATCGAAAAGTCATTGGTGTGTGCCATGGTAAAACCTGGGATCGAACCCGAGACCTCGTCTCAGCAGTCCATTACCCATACCACTAGGCTACCGCGGCTATATTTATGACGTAAAAAAAAACTACTTACTAGATCTCGTTCAAACCAAATTTCGGTGGAAGTTTACATGGTAATGTACATCATATATTTTTTTTAGTTTTATCATTCTCTTATTAAGTTTAGAAGTTACAGGGGGGGGGGGACACATTTCACCTCTTTGGCAGTGTCTCTCGCGCAAACTATTTAGTTTAGATAAAAATTATATTAGAAACCTCAATATCATTTTTAAAGACCTATCCATAGACGGGTATGGGTTTGATGAAAAAAATATGTTTGAGTTTCAGTTTATGGGGACACCCAAAACTTATTGTTTTTTTTTATTTTTGTGTGAATAGCTTAATGCGGTTCACACAATACATCTACTTACTAAGTTTGAACAGCATAGTTCTTATAGTTTCGGAGAAAAGTGGCTGTGATATACGGACGGACAGACAGACAGACATGACGAATCTATAAGGGTTCCGTTTTTGCCATCTGGCAACGGAACCCTTAAAAAACATAGATTACTCAATGAGCGCTGTAAAAATTTATGAAAGCAGTAAATCTTTGAGAATAAGTAACCAATCGAATGGGATGATTAGATTGAATATTGATTTTAATAAATCTGAAGCTTTATTTGTAATTCTTGCTTTGAAAATACAGCAGCCGTTTATTCTGCAAGAAATAATAACATTCCTTTAATTTTATTACTTTCTAGAGATATAAGTGTATTACGTTAAGCCAGCTAAGCCATCGGTCTCGGTCGATATAAGAACATATATTTCATCTATATTCGTAACTAAACTTTCGTAATCAGTTACAAAAATTGTATGGCAGTGGCTTCACGGAAAAATCAAAATTTAGTTGTAATACTGAAAAATCAACCCCAGTCGGGGAATGACTTGAAGGATGAAGATTGGTGTATTGTTTGCAACTCCTTACTAGTGTTTGGTTTGTAATACCTTAAAATTTGATTTGGCAATTGTAAAAAGGAGCGTAAGTTATAATTTTTGGTCTTTTTTTTTTCAGAGCTCTATCTGTTGCATTGTAAATATTACTGCGGCATTAAAATATAAAAATAAATTGAGACCACCATACAAGTCACATTGTGACCCACAATGCTTGATTGATTAATATCATTTAATTTCCAAAGAATTTGTAGATGTTTTTGCCAGTATGACTGGCTCTATAAGAGTCCCCATTATAACTAAAATCTTCATTAAAATCGAGTTTATGTAGCAATATACTGCATTTCATACTCTTTATTTAATTTTTCAATTTTCCATTATCTCTATTCCTCTCTGCAGTTAGTAATGTGCAAGTGACAGCGATAATCGCTTACCATCAAAAGTTTTATCACTATTTAGCGGACCCAATCACTATTTAGCGGACCCAGACTTTTTATCGAACGACAATTGGTCAACATGACAATTCATCGACATACAATTGGTCGAAAACGACAATTAGTCGACATTACAATTCATCGACATACAATTGGTCGAAAACCCCATTGAGCGACAGGGATAATTAGGCGACATACAATTGGTCGAAAAGTCAAAAAGTTAAACAGTATAAACAGACTCTTGAACAAATCTAAATCGTTGTATATCACCACTGAAAATGGAAGTTGACACTCAAAGCTCTTCAGGAGTAAGCAGGAAGAGAACCGTTTAATGCCGATAACCCAGATGCTGAAGTGTCCGATCCCAAGAGACCAAGGATCAATTTAGATTCTGCCACGAAGGAAAAGGTCCTTAAGTACATAGTTAATTCAGCCGTAAGGATCTTTGATAGGTTAAACATATGACAGGAGGTACTAAACATAACTGCTGGCCATCAGATAATGAGCATTCTTCAAGGGGGACACAACATCCTTCGTAAAATGGCTAACTTTAAGATGCCAAACCATCCAAGCTTGAGTTTGACTGCAAGTGTGACGATAGAGGGGAGATCTCACAACATAACATATAAAGACGTCACAGACGTTATGAGAGAGGAGGCTGAAAGAGACAAGGGCTAGCCTACACCCAGTCAAATCGGACTGATAACACCCATTGTTACGGGATAGTAAACCCCCTATTTAATATAATATCGGCAATCAAAATGAGATATGATGAAATTAGGATAGGGGTTTCCAGGATTCCCGTAGGCAAGAGAGAAGGCACTACGGACTATGAAGACATCTCCCAGTATGGATTGACTCCGTCCCACCATGTGCTTCTTAAGGTTTCCACATATAAACCTGAGAGAAGATCCGCCATGGCGCAAACGCTTGGACCCCTTACTGCACTACTTGCCGCATATAAATCCAGGGATCCTTACAGGAACAAGTGGGTTGAAGCGGTCAAAAGAGACTTGGTTCACGTTCCCAATGCGTTAAACTTATGCAACGCAATGTAAGGAAAGCGAGCAGAAGAGATAGCTCCAGCGCTCAGTGCATTTGCTGATGTTGTGCTGATAGTAGGGTCTAGGAATGCCCAGCGCGCATTCTTTCCTTTGAACTTCATCATTTACGTTCTAGCTAGTGCCGAGGTATTAAAGTCATGCAACATCACCCGGTTATCGGCTCTTTTCTCTTGTTCCGATATTGATTTTTCTGGTAAGGAAATGTGGTTAGTATACAAGGCATGTTCAATGGCTTCATGGAAAGTGAAGACGGCATGACAGTAAGACATGGATGAAATTTCGGCCTCACAAGTGATTCCAGTCATTCCATCTTCAGAACACAGAATGAGGACCTGGGAGTTCTGCAGAGTGTAACTGATATAAAAAGCCCTTGGAAGTTTAGATCAGATATCGCAGATAACTTCAGGAGTTCCGGCAAAAGTGCAAAATGGATACGACTCCCCATACAGCGGATCTATTCGAAAATAGCACAAGCTAACATGACAGGATTGCTGACAGCATCTGCATTCCAAATCCGATGCAAACAGTTATCTGCTGAAAAGAAGACAGCGAATTATATAGACGCATTTTACAAGCACATGGCATCGGAAACTCTTCAGGCTATTCAGGGAGGCATGACTTTACATGCTTTTGCGGCCTTCTACAGGAGCCTCAAAGTGGAAAGATGAATATACGGTCCATGGGACTGTTGAATGGCGTGAAATTTCTAGACTTTCCTCCCAGTCCCATGGACAAGAGAGTTCTGAACGAATAAGAGAAAGTGGGAGGTACTTCTGTGGCAGGTCATAGTTATAAGCTCTTTACTCCTTTACTTATTTTTTGTTCTTACACCACTTTATAAACCTGTAGTTTACATCCATTAATGTTTTAATTTTCATCCATCTCTTATTTCTTTCGTTAGAAATGCAAAGCTTAATTGAACGACAATGATTACTAGTCGACAACTCGTGGACAACACGCCCCGACACGGTTAGGTCACTTGTGATAATGCCTAAGTCTGCCAAAAAGGCTACTATAAAATTCAAGACTATTTAGACGACAAACAAGCTTGGATATGAACTGTTTGCTCTCTCTATGCTACTCAAATGAAATATTGTACTTAGGTTAAGTAAATATGTTTGTAAATAGACCAAAAAAAAAACAGCCCGCTGAGTTTCTTGCCGGAGTCTTCTCAGGACAGGGCCGCGTTTCGAACCGGTGGTCCATTTGCCAAACATTAGATTATTTATTTTTTTATGACGTTTTGTAAGTGCCGTATTAATGGTCTATGCAGAATAAATGGTTTTTGACTTTGACTTTGACTTTGAATGCACATAGAAATAGGAGCCCCGGGAAGCGGGGCTCCATCGAAATCATTAACTAATTATTAATATATAAAAGAAAACTATCTACAGGTAACTAATATACTTACCTTACCAAAACGACACCAACGAGTTTAATAATTGATAAAGTAGAGTAAACCACAATTTTTCGATCAATAATATGTCGAACAATTGACTTGTCGGTTAATTGTCATTGTCGATCTAAGGTCATGTCGACCAAAAATGTGTCCACTAATTATAATGTCGACCAATGGTCGTGAACCCCTATTTAGCGACTACTAAACAGATAAAAAATTGAGTGTTATTCTAATACAATTGTATAATAATAAACGCGTGCATGTAGTATTACTTCAACCGTGACTTAGAGATCGACCAATTCATTTAAAACATACACTTCTTGGAAACATTAATCGCAGGCCATTGTGCAAGCGAGAGGGTAGAAAAGTTTGCAATCATTTGTCCATCAAGCACAATGGACACCGTTACCTGTTATAATGCAGAATGCTAAATAATTACACATTCATATACAAATGTTCGCAATATACGGTACTGTATTGAAAATGACACACTTTTGAGATCGTTGCACTTTGGTAAATAGTGAAAAATTTTAAACCTTTTTTGTTAACCGTAGCAACGGTTTTATTTCGGTATTGGGGATTTGTTTGTATTTTATTGACATAATACTGCGTTCTGTTAGTCTTAAGGTAGAATTTGAGGCACAGAAATCACATCATCAATGCCATCCTAGCGGTTTCATCCCGGTTATGTCTAAAACTTCCACTTTAAAGTCCAAAATCTGCGTTATTAATCTTTCTCCTCCAGTTCACACGATCTGCTGCATTCCTGGTACTGCGAATATTTATATTTTTTGGTCTACCTTGAATCTACATTTAATCCCTACATTGCCAAGTGGTTACTGCAAAACGCAGCGGTCATAGCTGCTCTTTTATTATACAATTAAATCAGGCAAATGTTATTGCTATAAGCAGTTAACACCTATAAACGCTTGCTACATAGGGGTTTTAAGTCACATAGTACTACTTATGAGAGTAAATACAGTTTTACAACCAGATTCACAAGGCAATACCAGATTCTGAGAAAAGAATAATCTGGTAATAAAAGTCACACCTACATTTTCAAATTGCAATAACTGTATTTGCAAATTACATGCAACTAGCCACCCGTCCTCGCTTCACTTGCGTTTATATGAGGTTTTTAGTTAACTCAAGCCGTCGTAATTTACACATAATATATAGCCAATGTCCATCGGGGATAACTTACTTTTCAAATGCCGAAAGAATTTTTCCAACTCATTTTTCCTTTTTTTTTTCTTTTTTTTATAAAGAATATTAGTAACCGAATTTACTAATATTCCCCCTAACCCTTCCAGCTAAGCTTAATTACATGTGTTAGGAGTGGGTTCACGTCAGTAGTGTAATGGCCAGTATTCGAACCCGGGACCTCTCGATCATAGGGTCGACTCCTTAACCACTAAGCTACCGACACTTCTGAAAGTACACTTGGTTCTAAAGATTACCCCCAAAAAACTCGGCCTCTCTCTTTATAATACTAGTATTATAGATCTACAATTATGTTAATGCAATCGGGCCCTTGGAAGACTGGTATCGTATTTTTTAAATTAAATTGCGCCATTATTTTGATCTTTTTTATTACGGTGTGGTAGGAGCCGTCCTTTTTTAGACCGAATAAGAGCAAGGTCAGACATGACCAAATTGTAGCCTAATGAGAATTATATAGGTACCTATACTAATATTGTCTGTAATAAATTTATTTTAGCGATAAAGCCCCATTTGCACATTGAACCTTCATGGCATTCAATTGATTCAAATTTGTGTAGAATACAGTACATTTTAATTTTGTACAAGTATTATATTGTTATACATTAATTAATTTTTGTAAGACAACGACGTCAAGTTCAATCAGATAACAGATTCAGTGCCCGTCCATAAGTTTGCGTCTGAGTGGAGTACATCCATTCAGACACTACAAAGTCAACCCTCCCTTCCCAAAGAGTTTAGTTAGGTAAATCAATTCACCAGAAGCACATCAAAACCTTGAGCACATGAAACCAATAATTTCAGTCCGATTTGTATTCCAATTCTTATCATGGGCAATTTTTGTAAGTCATATTTTACTATTACTTTTGAAAGTAAAAGAATGTATTAACGCAGCATTCATTCTACTTTCATGACCCTCCTTATTCCAATATTCTCAAATAGAATAGCACTTGAAAAAAAATTGTAGATGTAAGTCATACTCATACTAAAAAGAGGATTGTGTGGTTTTATGAAACCACGGTAAAAGTGAAACTTTTTTTCACATTATAGACATTTAACTAAAAAAATTTGGAATAATATTCCAGTAAGGGTATAAAAATCGTTTTATCAATCTTGATTTTATACTTCGAAAATTGGAATGATAATGGGAAATAATAAAAGTAGACTAAGTCTCCAACTAATATTTTTATTGAACTCTGTGTCTTAGAGAGTACGACATACTTAATACTTAACAATTATTTAGATTATATACACATATTAAAACAAAATAGTGTGGAGCACTGGCACAAATGAGTAATAGTCTATACACTACACGGTCAGCTGCTGCGAACTATAGGCGCCGCCATATTGGCCTTGGCTGCTATGATGAGCGCCTTTCACTTTATCCCTACTCCGCGGCCGACCGTCACGCGACATGCAACACACAGACGAAAAAGTTTGAGACGATGTAATAAAAGTTTCACTTTTATATCTATAAGGGGTCTTCGACTTGTTTCACACCACAGTGTTCCGTATTATAATATTCAGGATCCTTAGAATGATAGGCATCTTGGGTCAAATGTACACACCTACCTTTAAATATTCACTAAGTTTTGACTGTTATAATTTAGCAAAGCTAAACCTGCCGCGTGGGGTCTTTAAAAGCCTAGCTCTTAGAAAAATATAAAAAAAACTACTTTTAGAATATTCCCACTGTTCTCTAAGCTTATGTAGCTTCCTTAAAAGGGTTATACTTGACGCTCATTTTTTTTTAATATGTAGGACACGTCAATTTGACTTCACCTCGCCTGATGGTAAGCTGAAGGTAAAGTCTCAGGAAAAAGGGTCACCATTACATACACGTACCAGGTTAACAATGGTGGCACTCAGCTTGACGGCCTCATCAAAAGAGGATTGTCGGCGCAGCACCGCGTGACACCCACCGGTCCCACTAGTGCTGCGACCACAATCCCCCTGCCCGGTTATGCACTTGCTGACCCCTGAACGCAATCAAACCGGTCATATCGGTTAGACTAAGTTTGTTCACTCAGATTGTTAGATACAGACACATATTTCGGCACAACCAAAAGAAACTAGCGCCAAATTAGAGAAAAGAGTAAAAGTATGCCTCTTTTTACTAATTTTCGTTGAATCCCATTTTATATTACATTATTTATATCATTACAATCACAAAGATACGTAAAAATGTTAGAAATTGCTTATATTTAAAAAACAAAATAGTAAGCTTCTCGTAATCTCTAGAAGAGTGAAAAATGTCTATTTTTAAAGTATATAAGTTAACATAACATAAACATAAACTCACGCCTATATTCCCCGAAGGGGTAGGCAGAGGTGCTAGCACCCACATTTCGCCAGTTTATGTTTAGGTCCCAATGTATATAAGTTGTAAATACACATATAATTCTTGAATTTCGTTTCTAATTATAAGATGTGAATATGTTCCCCAACTGTTCCGGTAAAAACGATTGATAAAATAAATGGTAAATTACGAATTCCCTGCAGTTTATATTTGACCCCACGCGACGATTCGCGTTACAAAATAGTCACGTCGTCGGGTCGAAGTTTAAGTGTAGTATTAAATATAAAGTAGTATTTTTCTGTTGACTTCATCAAGACACCGATATCTAATCTCTTTGGTTCAGCAATTTTCAATTTTTTTTTTAACACTTAGGTGGCAGACAAGCACACGGCCCACATGATGGGAAGCGGTTATCGAGGCCTATGGACGTGTGCAACACCAGAGGCGTCACACTCGCATTGCCGACCTTTTAAAAACCTTCTAATGCATAACTAGCGATGAAGCTATCAGGGTAATAATAAGCTTTCTTTAAATCTTCAATGGGAAAAAAATTGTTTATTGCCAAATAGAAAATACATACCTTACATACCATACCAAATACCTGTCCTGTGGGTGCCAGATACGATTTATACTTAGTGATACTATACGCTGTCTGCTCGGGCAGATCTTACTGTTTGTAGATTATGGGGACTTTACAGTTCGTAATATTACTTGGAATTGACTTTGAAAGGCTTGTAGGTATTAAGTAATGCTCGACAGCCAAATTATTGACAACGGCAGACATAATTTTGAGAATCCAGCTGGGTTTGTGACCTAATTCCGTATCACCATAATGATTCAATTTACTCTGAACGCGTTATCACTTGCAGCGTTATTTCGGAGAAACCACGAGGTGCAACTGTGTGAAGCGATAAATGTGTTTACATTCAGTTGCGGTTTTTCTAACTACTTATGATTTTATTTTATTGGCATCAGTTCCTGTTTACATTTCAGAACTAGTAACTTAATCAAATTACATATGTATAAATAATATATGAGGTCGTTATAAATATTAAATAAACATAACATAACTTCACGCCTGTATCCCTGTAGGCGTAAGCATAGGTGAATTACACACCCACGATTCGCTAGTTATGTTTAGGTCCTAATGTAATAGGGGGCGGGCCTATTGGCATGTACCAGGCACATTGCTAAGTGCGCGATAATTAACATTTTTTAATACACACCTAACTACGAAAAGTCAGGGGTGTGTTTGCCCGGGGCGACTGGGGATCGAACTCGAGACCTCGTCTCGGCAGTCCGTTACGTACGCCACAGGGCTATCGCCGCTCTTATAATATTAGTAGAAAGAAGGGTTTAATTCATGATCACATAAACAAAAACCAGAATTTAAAACAGTGAGAATCCCTAATTTGAAAGCAGGACGGTTTTATGCAAACAAATGTTTTACGCATCTTAATGCGGTTTCTTCAACATTATACGTTTCCTGACGTTTCAAACCCTTTTCAAGGGTTCATGGCCGCGAGGGGTTTGCGGTGTTGACGTCCAATATATTACGGTTCCAGTAAATATAATTGTTCAGATTTAAACTGACTAAAATAAGACGAAGGTCACCTTTATTTCGAGTATACTGCGCTTCCCGTGACAATATTTCTTGTACAGAGAAATATTAAATGGTACTAGCATCACCACACGATTTCACCTACATAATTCCAGATACCATGGGAATATGGAGATAAAAAGTAACTTATGTTATTTAAGGATAATGTAGCATTCTAATGGTGTAAGAATTATTGAAATCGGTTCAGTAGTTTTAGAGTTTATCAATTATATAAAAAAACAAATCTTTTCTTTTAATAATAATAATATAAATGAACCTCTTATGATCTTTCATTAAGATAGCAATAAATACAGACCACCTGATGGTAAGTGGTTACCACGAGCTATGAAACTCAAGTTCATTGTCGTCTGCGTGTAAAGAGAAGTAGAAAAAATGAAAATAGCTAAAAGGAAAAGTAGGTTTTCCGCACGGAATATAAAAATAAAAAAGGGATTGAGACATGCGGCATAGGCACCTACTGCGTTGCGAGGGATATGCTCTATGGGCAGCCTTACACCCCGGCGTCTGTAGACCCGAGACGGCGTGCGGTTTTAGTCGGTTCAAGCCCGACATAACCGCCCCCGCTGGTCGGCTGGGAGGGGGGGTATACGAGGATTTCCGCACGAAAAAAAAAGGTATGTTTGGGATACATGAGTGCCACGGGGGCGAAGTATACCACTTGCGAAGCCGCGTGGCACAGCTATAATATATAAAGCGAAAAGTAATCATATTATCCGGTTTAGTTTTCAAAAAAAAACCTTTTTTTTTTAAACTTGCTTAGACTTCAATATTACAAATACTCCTACTACCAAAGCAAAATTGCTTATCTTTATAACTATACACCTAGTCAAGTAATAGACATTCTTTCGCAAATAACTAGTATTATACTGAATGAATTTCATGTAAAACTTGCTTGGAGCAGTGTCCAGAACTACTCGGATGGAATCCCAGCTAATGCGCTATCGGTTCGTGCTACATTTTGGCAAACTTTCAACTGTCACACGCATCGTGAGCGCTGACTCTCGCAAAACCGGCGTGTAGTGCTAGATATAATATTGTGAGATAGTTTTATATGTAAAAGAAAATTTCATTGTCCAAGAAATACTTAGGTATGCACTTGGCCAGGGTCATTCGGAGTGCGAGGGAAGTGCCCTATGGGCAACCTTACACCTCGGCGTCTGAAGACCCGAGACGGCGTGCGGTTTTACTCGGTTCAAGCCCGACATAACCTTCCCCACTGGCCGGCGAGGGCCAGCGGGTATATCCGCACGAAAAAAAAAGGTAAGCACTTGGATAGGAGGCTGAAGTGATACAAGCACATCGAGAGCAAAAGAGAAGCATTGGATTTGAAACTTCGATTGATGTATTAGCTGATTGTTAAAAAGTCTCAGTTAACCAACGAAAGCAAAATGGCAGTTTATAAAACCATACTAAAACCAGTTTGGACATATGGCATAGAACTCTGGGGAACAGTAAGCAATAGCAACATTGAAATTCTGGAAAGGTTTCAAACCAAAGCTATAAGATCTATGTTCAACATTCCGAAATGGATACACAATAATTACATCCTGCACGACCTGAGGCTCAATATCGGTAAGCAAAAAGTCGCTGCACGAAGCCTAAAATATCAGAAAAAATACCAAGACATGTAAATGCTTTGGCTGCAAAATTAACAGGTGCTGGAAGTACCACGTACACAAGACTGAGAAGGAATAGCGTTTCAATTCTCACAAAACGTTTTACAAAAGAGTGGTCAATCGGTCTCTTCCGCCGATGGAAAACATAATAAAAAAAAATGTCTTAATCGTAAGCTTTATGGGAAGAATATTTTCTTTATAAATTTTAAAGGGATCATCTCATCTCATCATACACCTTTGCATACCTTTGCAGGATTAGATGAACCGATGTGAGTTTTTCAAATAAGTATATAACCATTTAGTTATGTGTCTTACTGACAGGATAATCTTTAAGAGAATTACAGAAGAAATTTATTCTGTAGAGGTGTCCAATTGAAATTAATTTGAAAACATCATTGAATTCATTGATGCTTATTCGTTTCTTTGCAATTTACTTAATCACATAAATTCGATATCAGGCCCACAGAAACACAGTGAACCTGGTTTTAGTTAACATACGATAAGTTCCTGTAGTTCACGGGCTCAAGACCTCTCTTCGTTTGCTGCACAACACAAAATTGGAATTCTTCACCAGCACACGTGTTTTCTTCTTCCTACAGTCCTGGGTTCTTTAAGCAGGGTTTGAAGAGATATCTCTTGAGTACGTCAAGCTGAGACCCAATATTGTAACATTATCGGTATCTGTAATGGTGACCCTCTTTCCTGAGATATTACCTTGAGCTTATCAACAGGCGAGGTGAAGTCGTATTGACGTGACTATGATAAAAAAGCGGTCAAGTGCGAGTTGGACTCACCCATTAAGGGTTCCGTAGTAGCAAGTAACATAATAATGTTTTTTTTTAAATTTTTATATTTTGAGTTGATTGAACGAAAGGTAAATTTCGGTTTACGATTTATGACGTATGAAAAACAAACTACTTACTAGATCTCGTTTAAACCAATTTTCCGTGGAAGTTTACATGTACATCATATATTTTTTTTAGTTTTACCATTCTCTTATTTAGTCAGTTACCGGGGGGGGGACACATATTTTACCACTTTGGAAGTGTCTCTCGCGCAAACTATTCAGTTTAGAAAAAAAAATGATATTAAAACCTCAATATATAATTTTTGAAGATCTATCCACAAGATATACCACACACGTATGGTTTTGATGAAAAATACATTTTTGAGTTCCTGTTCTAAGCCTGGGGAACCCCAAAATTGTTTTTTTTTCTATTTTTGTGTGAAAATCTTAATGCGGTTCACAGAATACATCTACTTACCAAGTTTCAATAGCATACTACTCATAGTTTCGGAAAAAGTGGCTATGACATACGGACGGACAGACAGACAGACATGATGAATCTATAAGGGTTCCGTTTTTTTGCCAATTGGCAACGGAACCCTAAAAACAGTATTTCTCGCAAGTAGAACCACAGGCAAAGCCTAGAACAAAATAAATATGTAATAAACATACGCAAAACAACGCTAAATACCAAAGTTTTTCATAATGAGTGAGGCAATTTATTGTAGAGTAGCTCCCGTACTCCCAACTTCCAGTGGACGCTCCACCTCAAACGCGTCGCAAAGGAATTCCTATTCGGTACGGCTCATATTAATCTCTTTCACATTTCCACTCGAAGTCTACTATTATTGCCAAACGTACCATCTAATAGTTGGAATTGTTCAGTTTTAATTAATACGTCATGGACCGTGATTTTAGCTGCGGAGCGTGGACTGAATGTCTTTATTGTATTCTGTTGATGAAGAAGTTATGAAGAAAAATTCTTGTCCGCATTTGGCAAATATTATTTCAGTTAAAGAAGTTTCATGTGAGAAATGGTTGTCTGATCAAATTATATTATTAACTATGATAGTAGCAGTATGAGGAAATAAATAAATAAATTAAAAAAAAATGGGTATTACACACGTTGTCCTGTCAGAATATTGCGTTTTTGTTCTGATTGCATTGCCTTATAGCGGGTCCAATTATTGTGAATACAATACATGCCTTTTTCCCTCTGGGGTAGGCAGTGACAACAGCCCGCCTTCTGCTTCTGTCCTTACATACTTCACGAGCTTCCTTCACTGTCATTATACCTTTCATGCAAGCCCGCCGGTTTCGAGTGCTTTTGACCTGCCGTTTTTTCAGTTCCTCATTAATTGGATCAGTATATGTTCTGCGAAGTCGACTCCGGCTTGCCTGCTCAGATACACCTGCCTTATATACTTGTTGTGTCTTTCGCTCAGTACTCATTCGTTCCAAGTGCCCAAACCACCTTAGCATAACCCTTTTAAATTCTATATTATACCTTTTCATGAAATTTAGTATGAACCCTCCAGGTATTGAACCCTCCCAGCATGGTTTAAATTCTAATTTCTAACTTCAACACAGAAGTCTTACGCGTATTTTTTTCTTCTGAATTCAAACTGTAATTCAGTTATTTTTCTTTTTTTCAGTGCTTGTTTTTAGTGTTATTTTGGGTTTTGAAGGCAGTTTTATTTATTTTATTTAAATTTTATATGTATTAAATAAATAATACACCCACATTTTACCAACTATTTTTCGACCTCACGTTATAGGGCTGAGTTTATGTTTTCGTAAGTTGATTTCATGGTTTCGGAATTTGGCAGAGCTAGGTAGGGACACCTTGGAAAACCGAGGGGACCATCTCGAAACCGGAGATGGCCCAGGGTCAGTCGGGGTGCGAGGGATATACTCTATGGGCAACCTTACACCCCGGGGTCTGTAGACCCGAGACGGCGTACGGTTTTAGTCAGTTCAAGCCCGATATAACCACCCCCGCTGGCCAGCGAGGGAGTATCCGAGAGGATTTCCGCACGAAAAAAAAAAGCGGCCACGTGCGAGTCGGACTCGCCCATGAAGGGTTCCGTTTATATTTTAGTTGACTAGCAGCAGTGGACTAGCATAGGTTGATGATGATGAACTGATAATCAACTGATTGAATGAAAGGTAAATTGCGGTTTACGATTTATGGCGTATTAAAAAAAAACTACTTACTAGATCTCGTTCAAACCAATTTTCGGTGGAAATTTACATGGTAATTAATGTACATCATATATTTTTTTTAGTTGTATCATTCTCTTATTTTAGAAGTTAGAGGGGGGAGGGGACACACATTTTACCACTTTGGAAGTGTTTCACTTGCAAACTATTCAGTTTAGAAAAAAATTATATTAGAAACCTCAATATCATTTTTGAAGACCTATCCATAGAAACCACATTCGAATGGGTTTAATGAAAAAAAAATTTTTGAGTTTCAGTTCTATATATGGGGAATCCCCGAAAATTTATTGTTTTTTTCTATCCTTGTGTGAAAATCTTACTGCGGTTCACAGAATACATCTACTTACCAAGTTTAAACAGCATACTTCTTATAGTTTCCCGAAAAAAGTGGCTGTGACATACGGACGGACAGACAGACAGACATGACGAATCTATAAGGGTTCCGTTTTTTGCCATTTGGCAACGGAACCCTAAAAAGGTACTAAATATTAAAAACGTTATCAACTTTAGCTATAGTGTAATGAACCTCTGGTGTACTCTTGTTAAATTCTAACGAGAAATGCAACGTTGATATTCTGAATACGAATACAAAAGATGATAAGAATTTTATTACTTGAACGAGCATGTTAACGATGTGATTAAATTTTACGAAGACACGATCTTGTGGAAAGCTCTAGAAAGGCATTTACCAATAATAATTATCAGATAACAAACGAACAGTTCATTGCTGTACAATAATCTCATAGATATCAGCCTCCGTAGCACAGCAAGGGGCCTAGAAAAAGTGACCTTCTACTAGTAGAATCGCATCGAAGCGAACCTTCAAAATTCCGAAATGTATGGGAGTGACATTATTTGTCGACTTGTCACGTGTGACAAATTATGACCTTTCCATATATTTTGAACTTTTGAAGGTTCGCTTCGAATTGATTTCATTAATAGAATGTCACATTATCTACAGACCCAGTATAGCTATAGACTGGCTAGAGCTAGTGTCTCACGAGTGTATTTGACCAACAATGAGTAATTTTGATGACGTGACATATTTTATACACATCCTGAAAAAAACTAGATGTGTAGAGAAGATGAGCAGAGTGAGAAAAAAGCCTCTCTGTGTGTGAAGTGATGATATGAGTGTGTGAATGTGAGAGGTAGATTTTCGGTTTCTTAAAATGAAAGTTTATGTAGGTATTCATAAAATGTACCTTTGCATTGGTATTTGTTTAATGAGTATAGGTCGATAACCTTATTTATTTTAACATAGAGATAAGGGCCGAGGAAACAATAGTAGCTATTGCATATATAAGCATGCCTAAATACCGGCCTCTCCAGATTCGGCGCGGATTTCCGTCTTTGTATCTTAGTGGTCGTGTGAAAGCTTAAATCAGAGTGTTGTCTTAGTGTCCTGAGAAAACCAAAGAACAGTGATCGAAGAGAGACACTAGTCTTCTGCGCTATGCTGGCGCTGGTGTTGTGCTATGCACTTCCCCAGCATCATCATCTTAGACTTACCGGCCCTCGCCTCAGAGCTAGGGTGGTTGGTAACTTGGTAACCTAATATCAATGGTGACTGTAGAATAAAGAGTTATCTATCTATATCTCCCTCCACCTTGCACCTCTGCTGCCTCCTGTTGCTTAAAATGGGTAACAAGATAAAAAGGCCTGCAATACATTCTGCTGTTGCAAAAATTAAGCGAAGTAATTTCACCAGTTTTCCTGTGTTTCACCTGTTTCTAACGGTGATAATTCCTCAATGGCTACTCCGATTTTCGTTTTTCTTTTTATGTCTTATGTATATGAACAAATTACTTAATTTAATACCAATCGCGTGAATAAGGCTTTTTTGTTCATTGAGAAATCAGATTTTTAATTTTTTTTCCGGTAATTATTCCTCCGTGGTACACATGAATTTTTAATTACATAGCCTATGTCCTTCCCATCAGTAACATCGTTGCTTGTGTGAAATTTCATAAGAATCGGTTCAGCCGTTTGGGAGTAGAAGATGTTCTAACGAAATACATGAGTCGTCTAAAAGAGAGCAAAGCTCTGACGAGCTTCGCTCAATAATTGTTGCCAGGACCGTTCCTGGCCACAATTCACTCCTTAGTGAATATTGAGATTAATGCAAATAGATGAATAACAAAGTAAACATGTTGCGCCCCCAAATCAATCTTACTACGTTTTACTATGAATGCAGAACTTTGCATGGATAGATAGATGGACGTTTGTTACTTGTTCATGACATTTGGGGTTGCGTCTTTAGAGGACGCAATTTTATTTTTAGGGATTTTCTTTAGAAAAGCCCTATTGCTATCGAGTTGTCGTCGTCGACGTCGTCGTTGCCAATTTTCTGTCACGGTTTTGGGTATGAAGGAGATGAGCTATCGAGTTGCTGTTTTCGGTAATAGATTCGAGCTGGGGTGAACCATTGCAAGATAAAAAAAAATCGCAAAAAAAAAAAACGCAAAATCGAAAATCCCTTGTATTCGGCTGAGCTCGTCTCAGGAATTCAACTTGTTTTGATGTGTAGGAGGGGTCAGTGTAAAGCTAAAACCAAGTTTGTGGGGTCGCCATCCTCGTCCCACGGCCGCCATCTTGAAAATAGGGGTTGAAATGGTTTTTACGATATATCTCTTAAACTATTTATCTGATAAAAAAAATTGTAACTACGAAAAGTCTGAGGTTTGTGCCCGGGGCGACTGGGAATGAACTCAAGACCTCGCCTCAGCAGTCCGTTACGTACGCCACTGGGCTATCGCCGCCGGCTATCAACCCTAATTAGGCAGAATTTTAAGACCAAAAATGTATTTAATAGGGCACATTCCACTGTGGACTTTAAGGCATTCCACCGTACCTCACAAGTGGGGCTGCCTAGTGGAGCAAACTGGAATAATTCGAATTAAACATCACCGTGCCTCTAGACCTTCACTCCTCAAATACACTTAATCCAACGCAAGAACGTTTTCGCACACAGTTCACAACATGAAACAATTATAAATAACGTTTAATCATCCTTGCAATATCGCCAGCTACAACGATTACTAATTTGACAAACGTCAAAAAGGAAGAGTGCGCATTAATCTCTTACAACCTTGGTTGAGTTTACATTATAAGCCAGAAATATACCTCTTCCTTTTGATGTAGGTAAACGCATTCGGTAGCATGTATTTTGTGTGACGAGAGAAATTTATTACATACGCCTGTATGTTCATGTAGCGATAGGCGGAGCCATATACCCTCACATTAATGTAACTACTTGGAATAAAAATGTGTCATTAGTCACATTAAAATTATATTTCAAAATAATGTAACTACTTGGAATAAACAGTCTCAGTAGTAACATTAAAAAAAATTAAAATAATGTAACTACTTGAAATAAAAGTGTCCAACTAGTTACATTAATGTAACTACTTGAACTAATAGTGTCCAAATATTTACATTAATGTAACTACTTGAAGTAAAAGTGTCCAACAAATTTCATTAATGTAACTACTTGAACTAAAAGTATTCAACTAGTTAAATTAATGTAACTACAATGTAACTAGGTGGAACAGACTACTTCGTCAACCGGTCACTTTGTTATTAAAGTAGGTATAGCAAAATTGATAGTCTGTTGATAAAATTTTGGAGTCTTATACTTTTACACTCCCAACTTTTCCCTTGACTTCCTAATCCTACTAGTATTATAGACGTGAAAGTTTGGATGTATGGATATTTTTAGGTAGATTTCGATGAAATCGATCTGCCTATTGGTTTCTTGACTACTGTTGAATTAAAAAAAAATTCTTCATAGGAGGTCTAGTTATGACCCCCTGAGTCCGAAATGACCACTGGTCAAAAAATTTATAAATATTTATATATATGTATGTATGTATGGTTCCACTTCCCAAAATTTGCGGCACTCTCACGGTCGCATTTTTGCCCCGATCGCTTTCAAACTGCGGTCAAAAATTACTTGGGTGTAAACTTAGTTTAAGTTCGTGAACGGGTGGAATCCGGCCTAAGGGGACGGTAGGGCCTCACTTTTTGTGAAATCAGTTTTTCCTCAAAATTTCACGTTCCATGAAAGATATTCGAACCGTTCTAATTTTATCCCATAGTATACATGAATACCAACAACTTTTTATTATAAACCTATAAGATTAAAACTTTAACTAAAAGTGGAGGGGGGAAAAACCAAAATTTTTCGGGAAAAAAATCATAACTTGTAACCGGTGAACATTCTTGAAGTCGGAAACTTTTTTAATCGATAGGCCATTTTTAAGTCTAAAATAAATGTCTGAAAAGTTTTTCGCTAAAAATTACCGTTTTCGACAAAAAAAAATAAACATGTTAATAAAATAATATTAATTGTTTCACGAAATCTACCTGTGCGTTCCCCCTGCGGGAACGGATTTTTTTACTCTTTAACGCAATAACCGCTGAACTAGCTAGATCCGGCTGGAATTTGTTACAGGGATAGATTATAGTTCGGAGTAGCACATAGGCTACTTATCATCCCGGGGTTAGGTTCCCATGGGTTGCGGGAACGGGATCAGAATTCAACTTGGGCGGAGCTTGTATTATAGTTTGGAATTACACTTATGGTACTTTTTATTACTAAAATAGGTTCTCATAGGTTGTGGGAGGTTGCAGATTGCGGGAGGAGCCCCGTGAAACAGCTAGTATGTCTATAACTAGTACGAACAGTTCCTGGAAATAGTAAACTGTAAATTGAGTCTTCTATTTATTAATTTTGCTCAGAGTTTCTGTGCTCTCTGTTAAACATTACCCTGGTAATTGTACAAAACATGTTTTGGAAACTAATATGCAAAACATCTCAAACTATTCACTGTTTACCTTTATTTTGTAATGTGAAGAATGCAAACAAAATAAATTAACAATCTAGATAATAATATATATACAATTTTGAAATTAAGGTTATGACGGCCTCTGTGGCGTAGTGGTAGTGCATTCGACTGCTACGAGAGGGGGCGCGGGTTCGATTCCCGCTCAGTGCAAATATTTGTATGCATGAATATGTCTATTTGCATTGGTCTGGGTGTTTCTATGTTCTTTGTATGTATGTATTTACAAAAAAAATAAAAGTATGTTTATCCGCATTCTAGAACCCATAACACAAGCTAGTTAAACTATGCTTACTTTGGATCTAGAAAGCGCTGTGTAGAATGTCGTAGAGTATTTATTTGAATTTATTCATCATCATTAGCTATCATCATTACCTAATTAATGGTACTGGTTGCAAGTCGGTACACCTGCTGATTGACGCACGAAGGTATGATGCAGAATTTCCTCTCGGGGTTGGGAGGTCAGATGGCAGTCATTCCCATAAAAGTCAAAACAAACCAATAAAAGGTATAGCAGGATACCGGACCTCAGGCTACCACTGGGATGACGCTCGAATGAAGAGGACTGCAGGCTACTCAGAACGTATTATGTAAGCTGAAGAAGGGCGGTACTGCCACGAATGAACCGGGAAAAATGCTGCGAAAACTGGCTGACTACTCCAATCCTCAATAACCATACCCTTCTATCTTAACTAGGTCTGCAAGGCGAATCGCTGCTTGCAATGTTGAGCTGAGGGAGACATCGTGAATCAGATTTTGAAAATTTTGAACAGTGATCATTCCTCTGTGGCAAGTCCGATTTTGAAAATTCTTTTTGAAAAACACAACTCTGGACATGCTTTCTGAGCGTGTAAAGTTTGGTCACAGTGTCTCGAGCGGTTATTATGTAATTCCATCTGGATTTTTTTTAACGGTGATCATTCCTCTATGGTAGCATCAATTTTTTCAAAATATATCTATTCCTCTTATTGACCTCTTTAATCATGCCAAATTTGGTTCTGATTGGATTAGTAGTTTAGGAGGAGACCTGTGACAAAGAAAATCCTGAAGTTTGGAATGATGAGCTTTCGCTCGACTTCGTCTCACTCAGCTGAATTAAGTTTCTAATTATAACTTACCAACTGATGCTTGCGATGATTTTCTTTCGGTTTATGATTTGTAAATAGGTCCCAACTGCTATCAAACTTGTTTCGGTCTTTTCAGGGCAATTATTGGGTTTTAAGATTTTTGATAATTTCATTGTTTACTTCAATTAAATTTTTTAAGCATCTTGTATGCTTACTTTTTCTAAAGATTTTCGATCGGAAAAAGAGAACATCTAGAACGGGAATGCTCTGACCAGCTGAGCGTGACTAGACACGTCCCAGATATTCGAAATTCTCCGATATATTATATACGTCATAAATATTGACGTGTCCAAGTTATAAAAAAAATATACAATGTTCATTATTTCAAACTAAAAGTATTAATGTAATGTGTTAAATAAACGTTTGAAATCACCTTTAAAGGTAATTTTATACGGCCTACTGGATACGTTCGAGAAAAAATAAATTAATAACATATTTCACCGCTAAAAATCCACCACTTTTTAAACCCAGTGTCACTCTCATAGTAAATACGAATCTAACTACACCTCTCAAGCTAAAATCTATAGAGCCGTTCAGGCCGCAGAGCGTGCCAAACAATTATACATAAATGCATATATATTCTCGAAAAACATAACCATCCTTCTGACGCAGTCGGATAAAAATACAGTAACATCAACATCAAATAAATTCACATGATGTGTGGAAGTGCGATGTCGGCTAAAAATAGCCCACCCCAGCACTTCCTGCGGTTGTTGCAAAGGCATTAATGGAATATGTCAGCAGAATTGCATGCAATAGAAATAAATATAGGGCAGTCAAGCTTTGCAGAGCTCCGAGGCTTCCTTGAAACTCAAGAAGCAGGGCTGAAGAACTGGCTGATTGCGAATGAAAAAGTACCATTTGAACCCACTGGTCAACTAATATTCGTCACACGGAATAAAGGTCGTGCCCATTGGTCCCCCAACAGGAGACCAATATGAGAACAAAATGTTTGTACGTTTGTACGTGAAGTAGTGTAAAAATTATTTGATACAGTCACCGACAAAAGTTGAATAACACTATAATATTTATAAACCATTTTTAGGGTTCCGTTGCCAAATGGCAAAAAACGGAACCCTTATAGATTCGTCATGTCTGTCTGTCCGTCCGTATGTCACAGCCACTTTTATCCTAAACTATAAGATCTATTCCGTTGAAACTTGGTAAGTAGATGTATTCTGTGAACCGCATTTCATACAAAAAAAGAAAAAAAAACAATAAATTTTGGGGGTCCCCATACTTAGAACTGAAACTGAAATTTTTTTTTTTCATCAAACCCATACTTGTGTGGTGTCTATGAATAGTTCTTCAAAAATGATATTATTGAGGTGTCTAATATCATTTTTTTCTAAACTAAATAGTTGGCGCGAGAGACACTTCCAAAGTGGTAAAATGTGCCCCCCCCCCCTGTAACTTCTAAAATAAGAGAATGATAAAACTAAAAAAATATACGATGTACATTACTATGTAAACTTCCAACGATAATTGGTTTGAACGAGATCTATCTAGTAAGTAGTTTTTTTTAATACGACATTTACCTTTCATTCAATCAACTCAAATGTAAAATTAAAAAAAAAAAACATTATTATCTTACTTGCTGCTACGGAACCCTTAATGGGCGAGTCCGACTCGCACTTGGCCGCTTTTTTATATAAGAATATGTACCAATAATTGATGTTTTAGTAGTTTTATAATCCCAAGAGAACAAAATTACTATATTTTATGTTTTGTGAATTATTTTATGAAAGGCAAGGTGATCATAAATAAGAAACACCCACGATTCGCCAGCTATGTTTAGGTCCCAATGTAATAGGGGGCGAGCCTATTGCCATCTACCGGGCACATTACTAAGCTAGCGATAATCAACATTTTAATTATTTTTTTTACAGAATATGTAATAATCCGAAATTTCTAATATTCCCCCTAACCTAAGCTAAGCTTAATTGCTTGTGTTATGAGTGGGTTCACGTCGGTAGAGAATTCGAACCCGGGACCTCTCGATCGTAGGGTCGACTCCTTAACCACTGAACTACCGACGCTACAATGTTCTTTATTTCAAACAAAAAGTATGAATGTAATGTGTTAACTAAACGCTTTTACCCCTCACCCTTGCCAAGGTCACCCACCCTTATCCAATAATACCCGAGGTCGTTTCACTTGCGATCATTTACGTCGTAAGCGCTAATAAGCCGATCTTTTTTTTGCTTTGTCTGCCTTGTATCCTGTGCGAGCTATCCATCAAATCCGTCTGTGTACTCTTATAATTATGTTCGTGTCATGGGTGCAGCTTTCGTAAAAGGAACGGAGAAGTGTGTGTGAGTTTTGTAACTATTAGTGTTAGCTCTATAAAGCGGCGATAGCGCAGTGGCGTACGTAACGGAGTGCCAAGACGAGGTCTCGAGTTCGATCCCCAGTCGGCCCGGGCACACACCTCTGACTTTTCGCAGATGTGTGTATCAAAAACGTTTATTATCGCTCGCTTAGTAATGTGCGGTAGAAGGCAATAGGCTCGCCCCCTATTACATTGGGATCTGAATATAACTGTCGAATCGTGGGTGTGTAATACACCTCTGCCTACCCCTTCAGGGATACAGGCGTGAAGTTATGTTATGTGTTATGAAGTTATGTTTTATAAGTTGACTGGTGACCCCCGTACCAGGTCTGAATAGGAAAAACTAGTGGGGCGGAAATCACACAGTGATTGTCAAACTTCGGGCCAAACTTAGATATTTTTGTTGTAGTATTTTTATTCAAAATTACAGACCTTAGGCTTTATGCATATTATTCGACGCGTCTTTACATATTGAGCAATAAATATGAAGAAAATGAAATTCGACGTCAAAAAGACAAAAAAAATGATTTTTTAGGGACAATTTGTACGGTAGGTACCCGAAACCTTGAACGTACAAACCCCAAAATCTAATCAGTTCTTCCCAATAACCAAACAAGATGATTGGCGAAAGAATTTTTTAAATCGGATAAGTGGTTCTTGAGTTATTGCGTAAACAGACATCCAGACACCCAGACCAAAAGACAGACCAACGCAAAAATTTTTTTTGCTTAATTAGACTTCAATCATGTGAAACGTCGAGAAAAGTGATAAAAAGTGGGTGTAAGATTTTGATTTTTTTTGCGTGATTTTAAGACTTCGGTGTTCACATGGTTGGTGGCCCGAAGTAATTGCGTATTTTAGTCCGTTAAGAATTCCATAAATCCTTCTTTATTGAACTACAACTTAAAAGGCGTCAATTGGCAAAGTTTCGAAATTGTAGCTCTAGCGGTTTGGGCTTTGCGTTGATGAATCAATATTATTATACTACATTCGAGCACCAATCCCTTTAGTATCCAAAGCTAACACTTTGGACTCCAGGGTAAGCTCTTCACCTCCTTCCTTACACAGTTTGGTTTATTTTGGCTTTACGAGAGTGACTTCCATTCAGAGCCATCCACCCTTAGTGAAAAGCCTGCACCATAACCTCATCGTTGATCTTGAGATATGATACAAATGTATGTCCATAATTATAAATAGAAATACCAAAACGAATACAAATATAAAGAACATAACAAAACTTCACGCTTGTATCCCCGAAGGGGTAGGCAGAGGTGTATTACACACCCACGATTCGCCAGTTATGTTTAGGTCCTAATGTAACCGGGGGCGAGCCTATTGCCATCTACCGGGCACATTATTAAGCGAGCGATAATTAACGAATATACGTTATTATTTATGCCTATAAATATATTTGCTTGATATGTCGAATCGAATACGAGTGACCTCTGACATAACATCACGTCACACAGGTCATTAAAAATGTTTTTTTTTCTTGGTTACCGTATATCGCCTAGCAGAATTTTCAATTCTCAATACTTACATAAGTTCAAATAAAATAACAACAAAACAAATTATTCCTATTTTTTCTAAGCCACAAGGTACGACCTTTCCCGTCCAATTTTGGTTTGTACGTAGTTAGTTTCCCTAAAACCGCTACCACCGCAGAACCTTCCCCGTGCCTTGCCACTATTGGTTCTCATGACTGACAGCCATGGCGTGCCCAATAGTTTTCCTCACGCACATGTAATTTTAACCTGAGTTTCCTGAAAGTCCTTCTGTTGTAGACATGCGATTTGATTTCACAGGAATAATGTCTTTAATTCAAAATAGAATGGTGTAGAATATATACATACTACACTCATACCGTTTGTACAATTTGCGTTTGTACGTGCCCATTTCACGAGCTTCCTCTACTGTCATTAAAACTTTCATGCAAGCGCATTGTATGCAAGACATGACATGAATTTCGTAGGTGTACGAGTATATTCTGTCAATCTCGACTAGCCTGCCCCACCAACGTATTTCATTTGTCAAACCGTATAGGAATATATCTAGTGTAGAACACATAAAAAAAATAAAACAAAATAAAACTGTTATTTAACTGTAACTTATCTAATGAACCATGGGTAAGCATCTAATAGTGAGAAGTTAACCAGAGGGGGCCATCTCGAAACCGGAGATGGCCTAGGGTCAGTCGGGGTGCGAGGGATATGCTCTATGGGCAACCTTACTCCCCGGCGTCTGAAGACCCGAGATGGCCTGCGGTTCTAGCCCGACATAACCACCCCCGCTGGCCGGCGGGGGTATCCGAAGGGATCTCCGCACGAGAAAAAAAAAAAGGTAACAGTAGATTTTTGAATACTCCGCCAAATTAATTCAATGATTTTTTTAAGCAATTAGCACACTAACTTTTCAACAACAGGAACATCTAGGACGGAACTTGAACCCGCGACTAGTCCCTTGCAGTGGGAATACTCTGACCAACTGAGCTACCTAGACACGTCCCAGATATTCGAAATTCGAGGGGGGGTATCCGAGGGGATTTCCGGACGGAAATACAAAAGAGTCAGAAGATCAGAAGAAGTCAGATGATTCAAATCGAGAAAAGCTTCAATCTTTTTCTCTTTCCATAAAAAACGGTTTGTAACCGACTTCAAAAGGTGGTTCACAGTTTTAAAATACATTTTCTTAATATCTTAGTGTACCATTTACTATACTACCCACAACTTGAGAGTTTTCTTCCTTTCTGATATTGTCGGAAGTGTACGCGAATGTCACACATTGAAATAATGTTATTTTATATTTTCCATTGATCCCGACGTTTCGGTTGCTTTTCAGCAGCCATGGTCACGGGGAGACTAAAGATGGTTGTGTCTTGTAGTTTGAAGTGTAAGTTTTTTTTCTTTCCTTTAGAAAATAGGTGCGTAGTGTATAGCGTTAAACCATTTACTATACTACCCGTGAGTAAAAGCTAATATTTAATAATTAAAAGTAATTTTCTACCTTCCTATTTGGTAGGCGTGTTTTAATTGTATACTTCTAATGATAGACTATGGATTTCAAACGTTTAAATAATTAAGTTGTTTTAAGTGTTTTATTTTATCAATACCATCATTTTGACAGTGAAAAATACTTTGTTTTTTTTTTTTAACTATGGTAGGTGTGGAATTAAGGCTAAGACCTCTAGTAATTTAACAAACTGAACGAAATTATAGTGCTACATATCGTTATATTAGTGAGCTGCCATACCGGTACTTAGCATCAAACATTAAGTAAAGTGCATCATACTGCTACTTAACGTGATATTAAATAAGGATATGCTGTTCTACGACCTAGAGAATGTAAGCAAGACTTTGAAAGGTACTTCATAACATAACTTCACGTCTGTATCCCCGAAGGGGTAGGCAGAAAGGTATTACACACCCACGATTCGCCAAATAAGTTAAGGTCCCAATGTATTAGGGGGCGAGCCTATTGCCATCTACCGGGCACGTTATTAAGTGAGCGATAATTAACATTTATTTATGCACACATAACTACGAAAAGTCAGAGATGTGTGCCCGGGGCGACTGGGGATCGAACTCGAGACCTCGTCTCAGCTGTCCGTTACGTACGCCACTGGGCAATCGCCCAAAGGTATACTTTTAACGGGTCAGCAAGTGCATAGACGGGCAGAGGGATTGTGGTCGCAGCACTAGTGGGACCGGTGGGTGTCACGCGGTGCTGCGACGACAATCCTCTTCTGATGAGGCCGTCAAGCTGAGTGCCACCATTGTTAACATGGTACGTGTATGTAATAGTGACCCTCTTTCCTGAGACTTTACCTTCAGCTTACCATCAGGCGAGGTGAAGTCAAGTTTCCGTAGCGAACTGATGCTTACCTCTAAAAACATAATGTTCAATATACTCTGCATGAGACTCTTATGCTAATATAACATTTGTGATTCCATTACATACCTACTTATTGTACCTATTTTATTTATATATGTGTACGAATGTGAGTACCGATACAAATCCTTCCGGTTTACTGGTATGAAACAGATTGTAAAATGTATTTATCTTTTGTATTATTAAAAAAGAAAAAAAAAGCCAGTGGTCAATTCCTTACTGGTCATGATAACTTTAAGGGGGTGTATATCCAAGCCAATCGGCGTCAACGTAAGAGTTGTATGCCGTAGTCTTCTTGGGATGGCGTTACGTTACGAACCGGCGCGGCGGTGGTCAGATAAAACATTAAGTATGTTATTATTAGTAGATTTTTTTTTTGTTCAAGGCAATACACCATTTGATTGACGAAGTTCTGGCACAGTCTAATCTTTCGGAGTTGGAATTCAGACAGCAGTCGCTCCCGTAAAAAGATAAACCAAATATAGAAAGGAAGAGAAAGAGTAAGAGAGTGGACCTTGGGCCCCAAAGTGCTAGCTTAGCAAGCAACTGGGATTGGTGCTAAAGGCTGAGTATAAGGCCTTAAACTCTACTCTTGACTACCCCTGTGGCGTAGCGGTAGTGCATTCGAGAGCTACAACAGGGGGCGCGGGTTCGATTCCCGGTCAGTGCCAATATTTGTATACATGATTATGTCTAAATAGACATATTCACATAATATCATAATATATACCCAGACCAATGCATTTTCAAAAAAAAAAAAAAAAAAAAAAAAAAAAAAAGACCAATGCATTTGCATGTTTCTATGTATAATATGTATGTATTTACAAAAAAAAAGTAATAAGTATGTTGATCCGCATTCTGGAACCCATAACACAAGCTGAACTGGTTAAACTATGCTTACTTTGGGTCTAGAAAGCGCTGTGTAGAATTTCGCAGAATATTTATTTATTTATTTATTCTACAGATTCCTAATCCGTCCAAATAGGAGATGACTTGGAATTATGAATAGTCAGTCTAATTGTAAGACAAGCTGGCCATCCCCGGCTATTTTGAACTCCAGTTGCAAACTTCTAATCCACATATGCCCGTAATTTATTTATAACGACAATCTGCCGGATTCGTTGACATTTATAATTACTGCTCCGCTCCCTTGTATAGTAGCGTGATGATATATAGCCTATGACATTCATAAATAATGTGGCTTTCTATTGGTAAAAGAATTTCCAAAATCTGTTAATTGGTTATAAAGAATATGTGAACAAATAAAGCGTCGGGAGCTTAGTGGTTAAGGAGTCGACTCTGCGGTCTGGGGTTCGAATCCTGGCCATTATACTACCGAGGTGAACCCACTCCTAACACAAGCAATGAAGCTTGGCTGGCGGGGTACCTTTTTTTTTTTGTTGATTTTTCTGTGTGGAATTCCCTTCGGATACCCACCCGCCGGTCAGCGGGGGCGGTTATGTCGGACTTACGGCGACTAAAACCGCACGCCGTCTCGGGTCTTAAGACGCCGGGGTGTAAGGTTACCCATAGAGCATATCCCTCGCACCCCGACTGACCCTGGGCCATCTCCGGTTTCGAGATAGCCCCCTTACTTGCTCTCCACTGTGCCATCTGCTAAACAGGCTGGCGGGGTACCTTTTTTTTCGTTTACGTGTGGAAACCCCTACACGCTTCTCCCCATCGGTGCAAACGATGAGAGGAAATATTGGTTATTTCGGTTTAAAAAAAACACATATTCCCCAACAGAAATTTCTTTAGCAACAAATTCATTTTGCTTTTTTTGTCTATTGTCTGATTCACAGGCAAACTATTTAGTACATACATACGGCATTCATTTACTCAAGGTTCTATCGCCGTAATAATTCTTTGAGCTGAGCGAAGCGAAGCTCTTATACGTGGCTAAGCCGTTTGGTCGAGACTGTACGCCTCCGGAACCACAATACCGATCTTGACCAAATTTGCCATGGTGATAGTGTAGACACCGCTGAGTGTTTAGAGGGGTCAACTGTTCAAATACAATGTACCATTGAGGAATAATCATCGAAAAACAGTTTCACGAGCGCGCGGCCTTAGCTATGCGCGCGACCGTAGTAAGATGCCTTATTTTTCAAGTAAGAGTCCTGCTCGCTCAGCTCAATTTATTTCAGTCGCACTGAATTCCTAGTTTAATTAATTTAATTTTAATTTCAAATGTTCGCACAATGTTCGCGTTCGGATTACGCCGAGCCGTATCGACACGGAAGGCACTGTTTGCGTGGAATCGGTCTACCCCGCGCCGTTTAACCGCACCTTTATTTACCATTAAACAACAATGAATGTTTTACCAAAAAAAACGTGTCGAAACCTGTCGCGACATGAATCATATACACCTTTGGAATACCATCAAATCTCTCCAATTTGCGCTTATGAGATCATTTATTTCATACTGTAAGTTATCTTGATAGATGTACACAATACACTTTGTAAAAAAAAAATACAGAAGCCACATGATGCGGAACTGGCCGACACTCAAGGATGTAACATAGAAATGCTTTCTGTTATATATGTATATGTGGCGATTACCATAAAACATGCGTTTGCGCACACCGCAGAGTTCTTCCGGATTTTTTCAACGTTACGCTCCGTGCGGAATTCCAGCCCACATGACATTGAACGCTCATTGCCAACGTTTAGTATCTACTAACAAAAATGTACGACTGTTTATTTAATGATTCAACCAGAAATTAATTTGATTTTAATGATATTAAATTTTGTGAGATGGTTGAGTTTATGATATGGTGTATGGGGTCACACAAGACCCTCGGGGCCAAGCCAACCTTACCTGGTACCTTTTTTTTTTTTTTCGTGCGGAATACCCTTCGGATACCCCCCCGCCGGCCAGCGGGGGCGGTTATGTCGGACGGGCTTGAAACGACTAAAACCGCACGCCGTCTCGGGTCTACAGACGCCGGCGTGTAAGGTTGCCCATAGAGCATATCCCTCGCACCCCGACATCTTACCTGGTACCTGCTGATTAACGGACAAGGCTCTGGAGAAGGCTTTCCTTTCGGGGTTGGGAAGTTAGACGGCAGTCGCTCTCGTAAAAGTCTTATAAATCAAATTTAAAGACCAAGTAGAATTAAGCAGACCACAGGCTCTAAGCTAAAATCCTCGGATGCGATGATGAAAAAGATGAGTTGAGTTTCTACATAACATAACTTCACGCCTGTATCCCTGAAGAGGTAGGCAGAGGTGTATTACTCATCCACAGTTTTAAATAATTCATATTATTTTATATTCTTAAGCGTACCTTTTATCCACGTTTTGCCAATCTATTAATTAATTAGCCTATTGCAGTCCACTGCTGGAGATAGGTCTCACCCAATGTGAGCCATAGTACCCTATCACATCAACCACCCTTTTCTGGTTGGCACGCTTCTATAGGACATTAATCGTATACATTCAACTTCCAAACATTAACTAGTCCTTAAGCTCATTAATCAGCTTACCTTACTGTATAAAAAAAAACTTCTACAAGAAAATATAAACGCATGCAAAACCGCAGGCATTAATATGTCTACAACGCAATAACAATGTGGTTATTTGTCACGCCATGGACTTAGTATGTGCATAATTATACCACTGAGGGTATGTATGCTTGCGACATGTCACCTGTTTGCGTCAGGTGGGACATGAGAAAGAATACTAGATAGATAAGGCGAGGAGTCATTAGCGAGGATCGTCAGGTTAAATAATTGTGAGAGAAGAAAAAATACCTAATATTGTCGGAAGTAAGCATACTAATTGCTTAAACATTTAATTGAATAAATGTGACGGAGTAATCAAAAAACATTGTTGAAAAATGATTGTAAAGTCATTAATTGTTTCCGTAGTTCGCAAGAATTACGGTAGATGGCTCCAGCGTCGCCTTGAGACGTTTATAATATATCGGAGAGTTTCGAATATCTGGGACGTGTCCAGGTGGTTCAGTCGGTCAGAGCATTACCCCTGTAAGGGACTTGTCGCGGGTTAAAGTCCCGTCCTAGAAGTTCTCTTTTTCCGATCTAAATATATTGTCGGAAGTTTACGAGACACATTGAAATAAAACTATTTTAACGCATTCTATCGCGATATATTTGATGTTATTTTATTATTTACATTGAACCTGAGGTTTCGGTTGCTTTTCAGCAGCCATGGTCAATAAAAAACATGTAATAAATCGCGATAGAAGCCGTTAAAAACAGTTTTATTATAATTGTAAATTAAAATTTAGAAAAAATCACTTTGTCAGTCATCATTCCACTAATAAAGATTATTGGAAAATAACGATCTACGTTAAATGCTTACAAAATTGTATCAACACCTAATTTACAGCAATACCTAATCGATTAAAAATAGTCAGTTAAAAATAGTTTTATTTCAATGTGTGACATTCGCGTAAACTTCCGACAATATCATTTAATTTTCAAGTTTCCAAATATTCTTCGGTGGCGCAGATATCGCTGGCCCCGGGCAATAAAGCATTTTTGGCTTCTCCTACTATCAATCTATCACTCCCTATTTTAATCCAGTTGTTTTTATGTGTATTTCATTAACATAAATGACAATAACAGCTTACATTACTCAAAGAAACATGAAACAAAAAACTGGTCGAAACAAAGAAGAAGATAAATACTTTTAACCGCGTTTTTAAAATAATCTTGTCACAAATAAATAAACTGTAAACACTTAATACAATGTTATCACAAGGAACTTTAGTCTATACAACTATTCTTACTACTATACTTACTTAAATTTTCAATGTCAGCATGGAGTCTGAAAGTAATGCCAGATTGACGACAATATTAATCAATTAAATAGAATCTTCAACCTAATAGACAAAATTACTGTAGCTTCTTCAGATTACACAGCAAGCTACCTGAGGGTTCAATGGACCCGGATCATACCATAAAACTAAGATCAAACGCGCAATAAATACGAACAAAACTGTCTGCTATCTGTGGCCGATATCTGTCCAGGAAGGAGGGAAACTATTCCGCAAGGTTGAACCCACGCTTGCGGCCACGATTCCGATATACTTATCTTGTCGCACCCTTGACAAGATGACATTCGTGTGAATTTTATACAATAAAAAAGTCCTCGATATAAAATCAATTCAAAATATTTCACATCTTAAAGTCGAATTTTGTTGGCGTTAATGTTTGCCGGTTTGTACGTAAGGTAGTGAAAAGTGTCCCAGGGTCAGTGGGGTGCAAGGAAAATGCCTTATGGGCAACCTTACACCCCGGCGTCTGAAGACCCGAGACGGCGAGCGGTTTTAGTCGGTTCAAGCCCGACATAACCGCCCCCGCTGGCCGGCCGGGGAGGTATCCGAGGGGATTTCCGCACGAAACAAAAATGTAGTGAAAAGTGCAAAGTCTATTGTAAACTGGATCTCAGTAAGCTTTTAGTCGTCATTCTTCTTACAATCCCGGGTCCTCTAAAGGCATCTGATGACTGATGAGGCTGTCAAACTGATACAATAAGCATCATTGGTAATTGGAATAGCGACCCTCATTCGTAAGAACTTCCTTTACGTTTAGTTCACCATCAGGTGAACTAAACGTAACTTGGCTTGTACTGTTACTTGGCGTCGATATTCTGTGAGAGGGTGGTGCTTCCCCGGTCGAGTCGGCCCATTTATGCAACGGCCAAAATGACTGTTGCTTGACTCTATCACTCTAGATAATTATACATAGCAATATTTAAGTACTAAAAAAATAAAAATATAGCAGTCACAATAACAGGAACAGGAACAGACATAGACATGATATACCATTATGGCTGTAGATTTGGATATTATTTCTTTAACTTATCTCAAAGCAAGCACAAATCTATGTAGTTTCATGCTTAAAGTATCAATGTGTTCTTTCCAAGTTAGATGCTCATCTATTAATATGCCAAGAAACTTAGGATTATGTACTTGTTCAACCTGTTGATAATTATATACTATGTTGAGGTCTAAAGGCTTACTCTGGTGAGTTTTAAAATTAATAATTTTAGTTTTGTCAATGTTTATTTTTAAAGAATTATGATTCAACCATGTAGCTATGTCGTCCAAAGTGTTATTTATATCTGTTTCATACGATTCCTTTTTTTCACAACCCATTATTATTGTTGTGTCATCAGCAAACAGCACACAATCATATTTAACAACCTGGGGAAGGTCACATAACATAACATAACTTCACGCCTGTGTCCCCGAAGGGGAAGCAGAGGTGTATTACACACCCACGATTCGCCAGTTATGTTTAGGTCCCAATGTAATAGCGGGCGAGCCTATTGTCATCTACCGGGATCATTACTAAGCGAGCGATAATTAACATTTTTAATACACACATAACTACGAAAAGTCAGAGGTGTGTGCTCGTCTCGGCAGTCCGTTACGTACTGTTACACGGGAGCGGGCTCGCGAGTTTTTAAAAAACAAATTTTGAGTACACCGGATTTATTGAATTTAAGTTTTACAAAATTGAAGCACTTTTAGAATAAATGAGAATTAGAAATAAAATGAAATAGAATAAAGAAAAGAACAAGTGCTCTGGAAGGAGGCTGGCGGTGAACTGTCCGATCCGCTAGCCCTCTTCAACTCACAGGAGTGATAGCGCTGACTCAGGCGAAAGTGTCAGCACTTTTATAGGAGAACCCCATATGTAACAACCCCCCCGTTAAGAGGAAACTTAGGGTTGTTGTGATAAGTTTCCGTATTATTCTACGCGCAACCGGGGCGCCACCTGTTTTAATTCTATTTCTGAATTACTGTCTTTCCGAGTTACTGATCTTTTTGATTTAATGTTGAATTTTCCAAAAGACTTGTTCTTTTTACAAATTAGTATTATAATCAAAATGATAATCATAATTATGGAGATTATAGTTAATATTGGGAAACTGATATGATTCTCAAATTTAGTTGACTCTATTTTATTTAAACTATTTATAATTCCATCAGTTCCCGGTTTAAACGATTTCAATTCATATAAATTAAGAGTTTTAATTTTAGGTGAGGATACATTAAAGTGAAATGTTTTGAAAGTCTTTAAATTACAGCAACTATCGTTAATAATATTAAAATCAGAATATATATATGGTATGTACAATTTCGGATATAATTTAGGAACCAATTTTAAATTATTATGGAAAGCTATACATTCTAATGGAATGTTCAGTACACCTGTACCGGATATACTCTTTTCTAGAACATTACTATTACATTGTATACTTAATTTAGTTTTACTTGATTGTACAAAAATCCACTTATTATTTTTTAATTTATGCCAGACATCCACATCACCGGATATAAACTTAATAGGACATTTTTCAGGAAGGGAAGGTAAGGTTTTTGTTATTATTTCAATTTCACAGGAAGGATTATTCAAAACCGCGTAAACCTCGGAAATTTCACAAAGGTAAGTCTCGGTAAGTATCTTTTTACAAGTATTTAAGGTTTTTAGGTAAGTATATGTAGATTTATCTTCACTAATAGCTAGATATTCTTCAGAAGGAAGAATCATAACGAAAGAGTTTGGTTTATTTTCAGCGATGTGGGGCGTCGGCAACGGTATGTTCTTATATATGTTATATTCTAGTAAACTAACTAGAGGGAGTTTTATAATAAACATTAACTTATTATCTAAATAGTAACACGTTAAATCAGCTATATTGATTAGCGTATGTATGTTACTTATGTCTAGGTTTACAGGAAAATCTCTAAATTTAGGTATAATTTTAAGATTACTTAAAATATCGTTATACATTTGTTTGGGTGTAAGTATAGACGGATGTAGAGTGTTACTCTTTACAAATAATATAGAGTTTAATAAATCTTCGACCTTGAAAGAAATCGTCAATAAGTTTGATTGCAAAATATTAAGTGCATTACTAAGCTTAATTTTAAAATTTACATTTCTAATCACTCCTGTTATATTAAGAGATAATTGCTCAATGACGTCGGTTAATTTAGCTTCATTTACACTAATTTCATGTAGGGATTCATTGATGTTAGAAATGGCCGACTGAGATATCATGATACTTCTAGAAATGGAGTTTGCTAACATTTTATCATTGTTATAAAGAGCTTGAACAGCATCATTATAAGCTTTAGCATCATCTTCGTCCAATGTACCGAATATGTGCTTAAAAACAACACCTACGCCAGAGAACCAAGCAGATCTTTTGGAGACGCCGTTTGAGATTATGTGAGATACTGATTTAAAATCACGTAAAATATCATTATATAATGATTCTAAAGGTTGTAACATATTTTCACACTGATCATAATCAATTTCGTAGGTTTCACGACACTGAATTCGGATATTATTCAGTACCTTATGAATGTTCCCAAGGTGGTGTTGAAAGGGGAGAACTTCGATTGGAACAACTATATGGAGTTGATCATTAATAATCCTTAGTGTACCGATAGCGTCGAAGAATATGCCAGGGCTTTTATTAATATATTCAATATATTCGTAATTTTGTTCCTCTGTCGAGACTGCATTGCAGAATACTGTATAGACAGCAATTCTGTAAATAAACCGTTAGTAATTAGGGTATCGTAATGTAAAACCTATAGAATATATTTTCTTCTTAAACATCATATAAAAGAATACTTAGATTACTAGTGATTACATTTGGTAAGTTTAATTACTTAATATCATTCAGCTCCATGAGCTGGCTTTATTTCATCGTAATGATGTTTGATATGGCGTCGATTAATTAAAAGGGATAAGTTGTTATTACCATGGATTTTCATGACCTTGTAAGGGCCTTTCCACACAGGGGACAGAGCTTTACCTAGCCTAACATGATTTTTTAAATATACGTAGTCACCCACATTATATTGTACAATACGTGAGTGCTTGTCATAATACGATTTAGATCTCTCTTTCGACGCGTTAATATTTTGTAGAGCCTTTTCGCGGGATACTTTTAAACGATGCTGGAGCATTTTCGTATATTCAGGATAGGTTATATCTGTTCTAGAGTCAAAAACAGAGTCTGGGAGATAAGGTTTATGACCGAACACGAGTTCATAGGGAGTAAATTGGGTAGTGGTGTGGACGCTGCTGTTGTATGTTAACATGGCAGTGTAGACATACTTATGCCAATTGGTTCTATAATCATTTACATATGATTTGAGATACTCTTTTAGAGTTGAGTGGCTCCTCTCGAGTGCTCCTTGTGTCTGCGGATGATAAGGAGAGCTCCAAATCTGCTTCACCTTAAGGAATTCGCAACTACGCTTAAACAGTTCTGCAGTAAAGTTTGGCCCTTGATCAGTTAATACAGATTTTGGAATCCCGAACACAGATATGAAATGTATTAAACATTCACAGGATTCCTCTGCAGTGCAATTTGAGATAGGGTATGCTAAAGAGAATTTAGTGAGGTCGTCCTGTAAAGTGAGGATGAACCTAAATTTGTGAAGACCAGCTTCTGGAAGGGGACCAACAATATCTAAGCCAATTCTCTCAAAAGGTCGGGTAGAAGAAGTAGTAATTTGCATAGGGGATCTATTTATTCTTCTTAGAGCTTTGTTGGATTGACATAGTTTACAATTTTTTACATAGTTCTCGATGTCTGACCGCATATTTTTCCAATAATAGCGCTCTTTAATTCTATTATACATTCTATTTGAGCCTACATGCCCCGCTATCGGAATATCATGGTTTTCTTTAAGTATTTTTGCGATTTCTGTTGGGACTGGATATATAATAGTGTTGTGATGAATATTTATTGTAATATTAGTATTATCAAAGAGATACATGAACATGCCGTAGATTTTAACAAAAGATCGTTGCTCAAATAAGTTCTTGAAATCTGATACCGCTATTTCACTGATATCTCCAGCTAGCAGTATATCATCACGAGCAGATTTAATGGTTTTGAATATTTCGGGATATGAGGTATTATCAAAATAGTATAACTTAGTGAATAGTAGGTAGAATGTTTTTCCTTTTATTTCAAGCCTTTTGAATGAGTGAAGTTCGCGTTCTTCATCGAGAATAATAGAAGAGTCATCGAGTTCAGAAAGAATATCTTGGAGATATGGGTTTGAGTCATCAAAATCGATTGAAACTGGAAATAAGATGGTTTTACAACTGCTTTTAAGAAGATTTTCGTTATGTTCCTTTATATAGGTGTTGAATATTTTATCTTTGTTAGAGAAGGATTGTAAAAAATTATTATAATCTTCGTTAGAATTAGAAGGAGATGGGATAGGATTAGGACTGGTATTAGGGGTACCTAATAGAGATGGGAGATTTGAAGGACTTAGGTCTTCGTCGCGGTTTTCCGTGGGACTAATATCAAATGCACCTAAGTCTTCGAGGTCCTTCAGAACCTCTTGTGGGATATCAGAGTTTCCTGATGAGTTAGAATTTTGTTCGGAGATTGGGTCGACAGGATCTCTAGAAGTAGAAGGTTGAGGGTCATTTTCCCTTTGGACAACAGGGTTCACGGGGTAACGGGATAATGCATCTGCATTACTATTCGTCTTACCTCTTTTATATTCTACCTCGTAGTCGAACTCTTCTAATTTTAATCGCCATCTTACAAGTTTGGAGCCAGGGTCTTTGCACTTAAAAAGCCATTTGAGTGGCTGATGGTCAGTGATGATTTTAAAGCGACGGCCGTAAAGGTAAGGTCTGAAAGCTTGGGTACCATGAAGGATGGCAAGGCATTCCTTCTCAGTTACGCTATAATTGGCTTCAGCCTTATTAAGAGTTCTGGAGCTATAGGCAATTGGTCTGTCTTTCCCTATTGGGCCTTGAGATAAAATGGCTGAGACGGCAAAATTGGATGCATCACAAGTTAGGACAAAGGGTTGTGAGAAATCGGGATATGCCAATACTGGAGCAGAGGTGAGGCATGTTTTAAGGGTTTCGAAAGCTAGCTGCTGCTCATTTTGCCATAAAAATGGGATATCTTTCTTAAGGAGGTTTGTCAAAGGCTTAGCAATTTTGGAGAGGTTAGGTATAAATCGGCGATAATAAGAAACTAGCCCTAGGAAAGATTTTATGTCTTTTGGGCATTTGGGCTTAGGGAATTGTTGTACAGCCTTAACTTTCTCTGGGTTTGGTTTGACTCCTTGGTCAGTTATCATATGACCGAGATAAGAGACTTCCTTACGGAGAAATTCGCACTTATCCGGCTGAAGTTTAAGGTTGGCATTCCTAAGCCTGTCGAAGATATTGGATAGGTTTTTCATGTGTGTGAAGAGATCAAATGAGTAGATTACGATATCATCGAGGTAAACAAAGCATTGAATGCCTTGTAGTCCTGACAACACCGTGTTCATCACCCTTTGGAAGGTAGAGGGAGCATTTTTGAGCCCGAACGGCATACGGGTGAATTCAAAGTGACCTTGAGGCACAGAGAAGGCTGTTTTAGAGGAATCTTGCTCTGCCATCTTTATCTGATGGAAACCGGATGCCAGATCAAGTGTGCTGAAATATTTGCATTTGCCCAGTTGGTCTAGAATTTCTGTGATGTTTGGAATAGGATAGGAGTCACCAATGGTGATATCATTCAGTCTGCGGTAGTCTATTACTACACGCCATTTGCGCAGACCGGAAGCATCTGCTTTCTTGGGGACTACCCATATTGGGGAAGACCATGGAGAAGTAGAGGGCTTTATTATCCCATCATCAAGCATTTTATCTATTTGAGATTGGACTTCTTGTTTGTGCACCTCAGGGAATCTATAAGATTTAGTATTTATAGGTACAGAAGAAGAAGTAGGTATTTCATGTTGAAGAACATCGGTACTTGTTAATTTATCATTAGGGAGATGAAATATGTCAGAGTAAGTAGCACAAAGATCAAAAAGAGCGTCCTTTTCTTCATTATTTAAGTGTGATGTTCTTAAAAGGCCTAATACTTCTTCAGTCCGATTGAACGTGTCATTTGAAGAGTTATTCGAGTGAGTATTATAAAGAATGTGATGACTATGATCCTTCTCTAAGGGTAGAATTCTTAATTTCATGTCGGAGCTGATTGATATAGGAGATTCAGAGATATTCACGACAGTTACGTTAACCCGTGAGTTAGGTTTCACCTTGACTATGCAATTGGCTACTAGAAGGGACTCCATAGGATGTTGATCTAGAATGAGACCTTCTCTTATTCCAGGATTTAAGACAGAGCATTCTATTATTGTCTCTGTGCGAGGTTCAATAGTATATATAGGATCATTAAATTTTAATGTTAATTTTATTTTGTTTACTGTAAGAGTATCGTCATTATAATTAATATTAGAATGAGATTCTGACAGGAAGTCATTTCCTATAATTCCGTCATAAGGAAAATGTAAGTCACCGATTACATGGAAATTATGCTCGAAAGAATTGAATTTTAAAGAGATATGCCCAAGAGATTGTATGGGATTATTTGTGGTACCTATTCCGGTGAAGCTTATAATTTCTTTATTCACGTCCGGTAGTTTCTCAATGCATGATAACTTAATGAGACTTATCGAAGCGCCACTATCTACGAGCAATCTCAGTGGTTTGGTTGACACAGAAGTTTGGGCTTCGATAAAAGGTAAGTACTTTCTTGATGGATTGGATGTAATGTTATGAATTTTAATGCGCTTTTTTTCTTTTTCAGGTAGTTTAGGAGCCGAAGCATGGGATTGAGACCTTGAAGAAATGACGTCTTTTAGTTTAGGTTTGGGTTGAGTGCATGTATTTGTGAGTGACGTAGTGGATACAGAGGATGAGGTTATTGTACGGGATTTAGAAGATGTGATGGAGCTAGTAGATGTAGTGGGCACATGAACAGCAGGTACAGCGGACATAGGGGACGCAGTGGAGACAGTGGTTGCAGTGGATACAGCGGATACAGTGGGTATAGCGGGAACAGTAGACACAGTGGATACAGCGGATACAGTGGATACAGCGGATGCGGTTGATACAGCGGATACAGTGGATACAGTGGATACAGCGGATACAGTGGGTACAGTAGATATAGCGGATACAGTGGATACAGCGGATACAGTGGATACAGCGGATACAGTGGATATATTAGGCTTGGCATCGATTTTGTTATTTAATTTTCCCGCACGACACCGGCCGGGAAAGCTTCCTCGTTTAAATGATCGATTTCATCGATGCCATTCCCATCATTCTCAGGCGAGGAGATAGTGTGAATAGGTTGATTACGGTTTTGGAATGCTGAGTTAGGGGCTGGGTGAGAATAGTTTTGATTTTGTGAATTACCAAAACGCCTATTATTGTATTCCCTTTTACGGCATTCTTCTATGGTATGACCTAAGGCCTTGCAGTACCGGCACACTACGGGATTAGACCTATGTGATGACGATGCCACATTATTGTTATACTGTGGTCGACTGAAATTACCTTGTGGCGGAGATTGGCGTAAATTTTTATTAGAATTCTGGAAACTGCTAGTCTGTGGCGTAGTATTGCGTTTAATAGAAGCTAAGAAAATTTTTTCCTCGGACACAGCAAAATTAATTGCGTCATTAAGTGTTTCGGGGTCACGACATCGCACAAGAGTAGAAAGTCCAGGTTTGAGCCCGATGACAAATGTGTGCAGAGCTAGGTCTTGCATTGCAGCGACACGACCTGCCAGTTCGCCCTTTTTCTTAGTTGGCATCGATATATTAATTTCTGTTAGTAGTTTAGAAAGGCAAGATTCAATCCTGAGGGCAAACTGGTTGACCGTCTCTGACTGAGCCTGTTTACATTCTTGTAGTTCGGAAAGTAAAGCGGCGTAGTGCTTTTTCTCACCAAATTGGGATTTTAAGAAATCTTCTAATTGTTGCCAGTTTTCGAATTCTTTGATAGAGCAGGCGCTCTCAGCACGCCCCTCGAGTTGGCTTAAAATGAATTTTAACAACACATCTACTTGTGCAGCGGAGGCTAAATTTATTGCATTCCTGCAGTTATTTAAAAATGCATTTAATTTTTCCCTATTTCCATCATACTTATTAATGAATTTAATTAAAATATTCATACTGATTTCAGACATCGTTAGTGTGTTCTCGTCCTTAGGCATTACTGGGAATATGTCTGATAAGAGCGTCCAGAACGCTATTGCTAAGCCGTCCCACGCAAAAGATAGGCACACCTGCGCTTGATTCTCCGATTACTGTACTGAGAATAAATAGTTACAAATAGTTTAACAATGCAAAAGTTATTTTTAGACTTACAGAAGTAACTGCATTTGGATATTGAAGTCTTGAAAACACTGGAAACACTGCACTGAACCGAAAATGTCGGAAAATATACGAAGGGTTTTGAGGAACACTGGAAAATTTTACGATTTCTTTACGCACTGGGACTTCCGCAACTTAAAACACTTTTTCGGGTGAGTTAGGTATCCGTCACAGGATACTAGACACTGGAAACTGGATACGAGACTCTGGAACTGGATACTAGATTCTGGAACTCAGGAAAACTGGATACTGGGCTCTGCAGCTTGACCTTTGTATATATATTTTTTTTTTTTTTTTGACCTCGGTGATGTCCTCGTCGCGGCTTGACAAAGAGTTGTAGAGTCACAGAAGAAAGAGTCACTCGCGGCACTCGTGAAGATATAGTATTATAAAACACTTTTTCTTTTTCACGTTTTCACTTTCACAATTTTCACGACTGGAATGTCCCGGATTCCGTTTTTCGAGGAATCCCTTTACGCTGCCACCAATGTTACACGGGAGCGGGCTCGCGAGTTTTTAAAAAACAAATTTTGAGTACACCGGATTTATTGAATTTAAGTTTTACAAAATTGAAGCACTTTTAGAATAAATGAGAATTAGAAATAAAATGAAATAGAATAAAGAAAAGAACAAGTGCTCTGGAAGGAGGCTGGCGGTGAACTGTCCGATCCGCTAGCCCTCTTCAACTCACAGGAGTGATAGCGCTGACTCAGGCGAAAGTGTCAGCACTTTTATAGGAGAACCCCATATGTAACAGTACGCCACTGGGCTATCGCTACTATTTGGTGAAGGTCATTAAAGTATAAAAGGAATAATATTGATCCTAGTATACTTCCCTGTGGGACACCAAAGTGATTACATTTAGGCTCAGAATCAAAAGTAACAATACTATTTGTGTTTTTGTCGAATTGAACAACTCTCGTGATTTGCATTTTATCTGACAGGAAAGATTCGATCCATTCGATGGCTGGACCTCTGATACCATATCTTTCCAGTTTGACCATTAAGGTAGGGTGATGAACAAAATCAAAAGCCTTGCCCAAGTCTAGGAACAACGCTGTAGTTGGTATTTTAGCATTAATGTGACTCACTATAGATTTAACTAAATTAAATGCTGCCATTGAGCACGACTTGTTTTTTCTAAACCCAAACTGTTCCCCAGCAAATACCTCAAACCGGTCCAGAAAACTCTCCATTCTCCTGTACATAACTTTTTCAAAGACTTTGGATAAAGTTGGAGTCAATGAAATTGCTCGGTAATTGTTTTTATCCATTTTTGAGCCGTTTTTAGGGTTCTGTTGCCTAATGGCAAAAAACGGAACCCTTATAGATTGGTAATGTCTGTATCTGTCCGTCCGTATGTCACAGCCACTTTTTTCCGAAACTATAAGAACTATGCTGTTGAAACTTGGTAAGTAGATTAAGTAGCATTTTGTGAACCGCATTAAGACTTTTACACAGAAATAGAAAAAAAAACAATAAATTTTGGGGGTCCCCATACTTAGAACTGAAACTCAAATTTTTTTTTTTTTCATCGAAGCCATATGTGTGAGGTATCTATTTATAGCTCTTCAAAAATGATATTGAGGTTTCTAATATCATTATTTTCTAAACTGAATTTGCGCGGCAGACACTGCCAAAGTGGTAAAATGTGTGTCCCCCCTCCTCTAACTTCTAAAATAAGAGAATGATAAAACTAAAAAAAATATATGATGTACATTACCATGTAAACTTCCAACGATAATTGGTTTGAACGAGATCTAGTAAGTAGTTATTTTTTCGAAATCGTAAGCCTACAAATCGTAAACCGCAATTTACCTTTCATTCTATCAACTCAAACATAAAAATTAAAAAAAAAACATTGTTACTTGCTGCTAGGGAACCCTTAATGGGCGAGTCCGACTCGCACTTGGCCGCTTTTTTTATGCAGAGGTTTTATAATAGATAATCTGAGTCTATTCGGAAAACATCCATGCTCCAGGGACAAATTGATTTCCTTCAGAAGGATAGAACTGATATTATCCTATCCCGATGACTTAGAATTTCTTAAAGCTTAAATTGTACTAAAAATTTCATAGGGATTAGTCGGTTCTAGGAATATGCTATTAATATAACCCGTTTGTGCGCAATGGACGCAAAAACTACTAAACGGATTTTGATGGGATTTTTTCTATAAGAGAAGTGTTGGTCAGATCTAGAATCTACTGTATGTTTGATTGCAATCGGTTAGGTAGAGCCGACCAAATGACTAAAAAACGATTATTGATCCGCGCGGGCGGAGCCACGAGCATTTTTTTTTTTTTCACGTGCGGAAATCCCTTCGGATACCCCCCCGCTGGCCAGCGGGGGTGGTTATGTCGTGTCTCGACTAAAACCGCACGGTGTCCTCCCGAAGTGTCCTCCCGAAGTGTCCGTTGCCGGGCACCCCGGGTAAGCCTTCGAAAGGATAACCCCAGTGTTGCCGCCGGACTTTGGCCGCCACCGCAGCCTCGCCTGGTGGGGTCGGGTTTTATCCCGCTTCGGTGAGTTGGCAGGCGTGTGTAGGGCACACACGACACGCCTCCGCCACGGCCTGCTTCTGTAAGGACGGCGAGTCGGCCAACTGCCGTCCTCAGGCCCCAATCATGGAGGTCGGTAGTCCCGGGCGTAGATGAGTCTGCGGCGTCCTCGCCGCAGACTGCGAAACTCGGGGGGCAGGGTTCTCTCCCGCTCCCTCTCCGCCGTCTCTTTCGCGCGCATTACCTGCTCGCAGAAAGAGGCTGCGGCGTGCCACTTACTCCCGTCGGAGACCACGGCCCTCACCATGGTCTCCAACGAGAGAACGTCCACGCCCAGGACCGCAACGAGATCCCGGCGTTGATTCGCCCACGCAGGGCACTCCACCAACGTGTGGAGCGCCGTGTCTTCCCCAGGATCCTCGCAGTGCTGGCACTGCGGCGTTGTCTCCTGGTGGATGCGCCACAGATACTTACCGAAACACCTGTGTCCGGTAACCATCTGGCACATCCGGTAGGAAAGGTCCCCATGGTCCCTCTCCAACCACTCCTTCATGATCGGTCTCACCGCCGCAATGGTGGATTCCCCCCACCTTGGGTGCTCAAGTCGCACCCTCCATGTCTCCATGAGTTCCTGGCGGAGCAGGGACCGCTGAGCCCTGATTTCTCGCTCTGGCTCTGGCTCCGGCCTATGGCGCCGCTCCAGCGTCTCCTTGCGCCACTGGTACAGCAGCGCAAGGGCTCTCGCTTCCAGGTCCCATGGAGGGGTCCCGGCTAGGAGACATGCCGCCTCGACGGAGATCGTGCGATACCCCCTGATGACTCTGACGGCCATCGCTTTTAACGGGCTGTTTAATACAGCCACGTTGCGGGCTGCCAGTCTCCGCCCATATTGGGGGCCCGTACAGGGCCATGCTTCGCACGATCCCACAGTCAGGTACAGTCTCCTAGTGGGGGCGTTGGGTCCCTTAACGTTGGGCATCAGCCGCGATAGCGCGGCCGCAGCCCCCCTCAGTTTCGGGTCTTATGACTACTTTTATAATAAAATAAATAAGAATTGTTGGGCGCTTTTTAAACTATTAAAACTACGTGGAAGCTCAGTAACAAATCAACCGAAACGTCCGGAACAGTCTAAATAACAAAATTACACGCAATAAGTAAATCACGATAACATCTATTAAAATAGGTTTTGAGCACTTACTTTTATTTCAAGATTAAGTTTAATTCGACAGATTAGGAACAACTCAATATTCAGGGTGAATGTCATTGTATCTGACGTGCGTAATATAATAGACATTTCCTAATCTATCTATTTCTATGTCAATGACTTGCGGTATCATTCTTAGTCAGGTACTAAAAAAAACCATATTCTTTGTCATCAACTTGTAATTATCTAATTAATAACTCTGTCTACACGAAATATTTTCATTACCAGAAAAATAAAATTTCATTCTTAAATAAATAAAATTTATCACGAGGAATGATTAGCAAATTATATCGTAGTGCATTCCATGAATAAACATTTTATTCTCCCAATAAAAGGTTCACCCCATAAATAATAGATAGAATGGTCGATCTGTCGCCAAATATATATATTATCGTTTCTTGTGATGAGGCGCTAAAAATAGGAGTCTCACGAAGCGGGGCCCACCGTCGACATCGCTCAGAAAAGTCACTTTTCAAGCGGCATATTTTAATGATCAATTTAACGATTTGATGGTACAGTTAACAGGACAAACTTGTTATATTAAAAAACCGGCCAAGTGCGAGTCAAACTCACCCATGAAAGGTTCCGTAGCAGCAAGTAACATAATATAACAGTTCTGTAATTCGTTCAAGCCACGACCCGCGATCTCGTTCAAACCAATTTTGGGTGGAAGTTTACAGGTAATGTACATCATATTTTTTTTTTTGTTTTATCATTCTCTTATTTTAGAAGTTACGGGGGCACTCTTTTTACCACTTTGGAAGTGTCTCGCGCAAACTATTCAGTTTAGAAAAAAATGATATTAGAAACCTCAATATCATTTTTGAAGACCTATCCATAAATCACGCAGGGGTTTGATGAAAAAAACATTTCAGTTCTAAGTATGGGGAACCCCCAAAATATTATGTTTTTTTTTTTTTTTGCGCGAAAATCTTAATGCGGTTCACAGAATACATCTACTTACCAAGTTTCAACAGCATAGTTCTTATAGTTTCGGAAAAAAGTGGCTGTGACATACGGACGGTCAGACAGACAGACATGACGAATCCATAAGGGTTCCGTTTTTTCCCATTTGGCTACGGAACCCTAAAAACAACTTATTTATTTGATACTTAAAAATATACAATGTTTTTATATTGTTTGCGAACAAACCCTATTATTTAGGAAATTCAAAACCAATTAATTGTCGACACCTTAAATCATACCCATAATAAAATTATAATAAGAATATAGTTAGCCGTCCATAGCCGTCACAACTGACATCATAATCGGATAAAGAGTGACACCGAGTGCAAAAGTTTAATAAAATTTCATAGTATGCGATCAATGTTGAGCTACAGAGATTTGATGCCTGCCACTCGATCCAGAGCTGACAGACGGGTGTTTAATTCTAGCGATGAGATCTTAGAGATAGCCTTGTTATATCGCTATCACTTATAGTCCTTTCGTTCTATATTTGAAATCAAAAGTTTGAAATAAGTACCTAAGTAATACTCAAACTCAGAAATTAACAATTTTATATTGCACCACAAAATAAAATTGTTAATTTCTGAGTTCGAAGTTGTTGAGATAATATTTGGAATATTAGTTTCTTTTATTTTGTGGTTTGCTAAAGCTATCTGTAAAGTGAAGAGTGCTTTGTTAACTTCCACTTGAACCACGCTACGACCACAATTCTGATAGGTGATAGGAACAGGTGCTGGAAAAGCTACAGGGAGACTAAGTCAACCTCATTCTCATTCGATGGGTTTTGGTCATGTAGTGATTAACGGCTGTTTGGTTCATTTCTGGTGGACCATACTTACGAGCGTCATTTGAATTATATACAGCATAAATATAGATATAGATCGAAAAAAGAGAATACCTAGAACGGGACTTGAACCCGCGACCAGTTTCCACAATTCAAATTATTTATTAAGATAAAATGATAGCGTCATTTAACACCTTAATTTTGAATTATCGTAAAGCGTTTTCATAATAATCAATATTGTATTTCTCTCCTCCTCCCAAATGTTGTATCTTTGACCCCCTCCAATCTGAGCTCTTGTAAAATTGCAAGTTGTAGCCAAGTGCTTCAATCCTTGTAGGTGGACACGAATGCTTTCTCCTTGCTGTTGTGATCTTTGCCGAAAAATGTGTCTATCGGCTATCTCAGAACTTTCCGGTTCTAAATGATGCCTTAGTAAACTCACTAATTCCTCGAACTGGTTACTCTCCGGATCAATGGGTGAACATTAATCACACAAAAGGTTACAACAATCGCCGACTAAAGTTAACAACGTGACTACTTTGAGTTCGTCACTTACAACGTTGAAAGTAGGTAATAACTTGTTTTCGGGGTGCGAGGGATATGCTCTATGGGCAACCTTACACCCCGGCGTCTGTAGACCCGAGACGGCGTGCGGTTTTAGTCGGTTCAAGCCCGACATAACCACCCCCGCTGGCACGCGGGGGGGGGGGTATCCGAAGGGACTTCCGCAAGAAAAAAAAAAAAAAAAAAAAGGTTAACGCGACGTACGTAACTTCGTTACGTAACGTAACGTCCCACTTTTGGAATTCGATCGAAAAAACGTTTAATTTTTCAATTGGCATTTTAACTATTCAAAACCGAAAACTTTTACACGTAACTCATAGTTTCAGTACCGACTGCTCCAATGTTACGTCATTGAAATATAGAGATTCCAAGCAGACTGATTTATTTCTGTGAATGTGCAACTACCTACATAAATGTATATACCACCTACCCTCTCCGATCTTGATCTCTAGATCCATAGGTTTCTATAAACGTTTTCTCTTGTCTAATGAAATAAACAAAACCCAAGACACTATTGTAATCGTTAGTATTTCAATTATTCTCTCAACAACTTCGAAGTCAGAACTCAACAATTTTATTTCATACTAATATTATTTTGAAATTTTGATTTCAAAGTTATCTATAAGATCTCATCATGAAAATTAAACACCCAATTTTATCTGTCAGCTCTAAATCGAGTGGTAAGCATTGTAGTGTTTCGACCTCATTCGATCACTATAGTTCATTGACCTGGCCATCATGTGTCAGAGTTTAAATAAAACTATTGTACCTTTTCAACACTTTGAATTAGGAAGGATATAAAACAATCGCGGCCTGGACATTCGGGATCTGAACGGGTCTAGTGGAGCCGTTCCGATTGAAGCTGAGAAAAGTATCCTGGGAAGAGCCCCGCTTTAAGCCCTATCCTTGGGCCGAGTCCGCGTGATACGTCCCAGTCCGCTATTTAAAGTTAAAACAACCGCGTAAATCCCTAATAATATAAGTAGGAAGTGCGAGTGGTTAATAAAAAAATAATATCTTTTCCCCTTAAAGTCGTATCATTTCGTCACCTCATACACGCGTGGTACCCAAACCCCCGGTACCACAGCTTCAAATCGCTAATAGCAAATAACATAGATTCCACATCAATCCAATACTATGACATTTATGAAATTGTTGCATTCGGCGTCACTCTTTGTCTGATATGATGTCAGTTGTGACGGCGACATATATTTTTTTTATTTTTTTATTGTTACTTGATAAAAAATGATACCGTAAGTCATTGACATTGAAATAGATAGATTAGGAAAAAGTCTATTGTATTATACGCACGTCGGATACAATGACATTCACCCTGAATATTGAGTTGTTCCTAATCTGTCCAATTCTTCTTAATCTTGAAATAAAAGAACTTAAAACCTATTTAAAGGGTTTTGATCCCGATTTATTGTGTTTCAAACATAAACATAACATAACATAAACTCACGCCTATATCCCCGAAGGGGTAGGCAGAGGTGCTAGCACCCACATTTCGCCAGTTTATGTTTAGGTCCCAATGTAATAGGTGGCGAGCCTATTGCCATTAACCGGGCACTTATAAGCCTGCGATAAATACACACATAACTTCGAAAAGCATCGAAAAGTCATTGGTGTGTGCCATGGTAAAACCAGGGATCGAACCCGAGACCTCGTCTCAGCAGTCCATTACCCATACCACTAGGCTATGTGTTTCATTTTATTATTTATACTTTCCCGAAGCCTTTCAGGTTCATAAGGTCTAAAGTATTAAAATGTCCATAGTATCAAAATGTCTATTTATTGAAAATAACCATAAATGTACCATTTCATTCTTAGTACGTTACGCTGCTACGTAGTTTTGATAGTTTTAAAGCGTAATTGCCCGATAATTCTTAGTTATTTCAGTCTAAAAATACTGATAAGACATTTGTATTCCCTTAGATTTTGTGCATATTATTTACAATTTTAACAATATACCTACCAATGTAGTCTTCTTTAACGTAAAACAAAATCTAGTGGGGCGGAAATCACACAGTGATTGTGAAACTTCGGGCCAAACTTAGATATTTTTGTTGCAGTATTTTTATTCAAGATTACAGCGTCTTTATATATTGAGCAATAAATATGAAGAAAATCAAATCAAATCAAACGTCTTCGACGTCATACACAAAAAAAAAAATTTTAGGGTCACTTTGTATGGAAAAAATTCACAGATGTATTTTTACTAACGCTATAACAAAAAAATACTAAAAAACTGACTAATATAAATATTTAAATGGACACTTGGGCAGGACACCGTGCGGTTTTAGTCGATGCACGACACAACCGCCCCCGCTGGCTGGCCGGGGGGTATCCGAAGGTACTCGAAACCTTGAACGTATAAACCCCAAAATCTAATCAGTTCTTCCCATTAACCAAACAAGATGATAGGCGAAAGATTTTTTTAAATCGGATATATATATAATATATTATAGTCGGATATATATATAATCGGATATATATATATAATAGATATATATATATTAATCGGATATAGTTATTGCGTAAACAGACATCCAGACATCCAGACATCCAGACATCCAGACATCCAGACATCCAGATATCTAGACATCCAGACATCCAGACATCCAGACATCCAGACCAACAGACAGACCGACACAAAAATTTTTTTTGCTTAATTAGACTTAGAATCATGTGAAACGTCGAGAAAAGTGATAAAAATCCCTAAAAAGTGGGTGTAAGATTTTGATTTTTTTTGCGTGATTTTAAGACTTCGGTGTCCACCTGCGAAGTAATTCCAGCTGAAATAATAAAATGGACCACCCACCTAAAGCAGCATTGATCTATGTAATCCTACTAAAGATAGATTTTAGTCTGGAATAATACCTTTTCTCCCTGGAATAGGTTACCATGCCATGGGAAACGGGACAGGACGTCGCGGGTAACAGCTGTTTTCTTTATAATTTTTACGGCAATATGATTCACCTCACCTGAAGGTAAACCAAAGGTAAAGTCTCAGGAATGAGGGTCGCTATTACAGATACCAATGATGCCACCATGACGGCCCTCAGTTTAACGGCCTCATCAGATGCTTTTTCACGCCCCCCTTAACGGACCCAGGATTGTAGGAAGAATGACCACAAAAAGCCCCTCTGTTTCTAATTTTCCATGCTGGAGTTCTCACAAAACGGAGCCCGCATAGCTAACCGGTTTTCATTGTTAATAAATAGAAGGTAGTCTGTTTAAATATTATTATTTTTTGATGTTTTGTAAGTTGTTTTTTAATATGAACTAAACATAATAAACGACTTAAGTCGTTGACTTTTCTCATGTTTAGAGAGATTTATATCCCCGGTCGATTAGCATGCCTATTTCAACCAAAGGTCAGTAATTTCTTCTGATACCAATGCAAAGTACACCGCTAAAAGCAATACAAATTAATATCAATTGCAACCATAAACTGAATGAGCGATACGCCGATAACACCAGATATTTTATTACAGCATTGTGCTGCAAAAGGATTCTTACTTACATAGTCAGTGTAATGAACCCTTGACCTATTATAATTATGGAAGTACTTATCTACTTCGGATTTATGCAGATCGTGGTGAAATCACGAAGTGGAGGAGGATAAAGCGCAGCTAGGTAACACTACAATCCGCATTAGAAAATATAATCTACATAATTCCACGCCTGTATCCCCAACGGGGTAGGGTGCGGTGTATTACACACCCACGATTCGCCAGTTATGTTTAGGTCTCAATGTAATAGGGGCCGAGCTTATTGCCATCCACCTGGCTCATTACTAAGCGAGCGATAATTAATATTTTTAACACACACATAACTACGAAAAGTCAGAGGTGTGTGCCCGGGGCGACTGGGGATCGAACTCGAGACCTCGTCTCGGCAGTCCGTTACGTACGCCACTGGGCTATAGTCGCTACCGCGCCTGTAAATCAAGCTGAATGATTATAGGGCTAGTGGCTCAGTGGTAAACGAGTAGGTTACACAATACTAGTTAGGTCAGTCTTAGGATATGTGACCATTCGTAACATGGGGAGACACCTCCGTGCTTTGAGAACGCGTTAAGCAACGGCTTAACGCGTTCTCAAAGCACGGGTTCCGATTTCCATACGAACATCAGTGGCATTCCTTACGGGTAGTTTGAGCCCTAAAACGTCCTAAAACGTTAGACAATCTGGTCTAACTACAAAACTTCGACCGTTTCCTAGCTAGACTAAAAGCCAACCCCCGCTGCGTTGGGATAGGGCTCGGAAGATAACTCACGCATGTTAACCCGGCGGGAGCCACTACCGGGTAAAAAATACCACAGGCACATGAAATTACGTCATAACTTTTTGTCATTAACTAAACAGTACTTTCTTTTCTAGTAACTTCGTATAAAATTATACAGAGTACGCTCCCCGAATGCACTTGTTCAGGCGTCACGCGTTTGGATGCTACAACGTATAAAGTGAGAATGGGTGTTTTTTACCCCGTAGCGACTGTTCGTACTGAAAAATATTTTGCATTTTGTTTTCACGTTATTACAGTGGACCATTATAATTTACGAGACTCTAAGATCATAGATATTCTTCAAAATGAGGATAGGGAAGAAGAGGTCTCAGAAAAAGAACATAATAAAAGCACATTGATCACGAATGTGCCTTGGAGCAAGTTGGTGATGATATATTATTATCACTTCCTGCAGTTGCTAATGCCCAGAATGTGTCAGAGTCTGATAGAGAAGATACATATGATGTGCTATTATCTTGCTTGAGGCTAGGAAAATACAATAGAAAGGATCTGTGATCCAATTGGTAGTAGTGGGTAGCCTTCACATAGATGACGCATCGGAACTCATAACATGATGCCACCAAGTAATGACTGTTTTTATGTTATAGTATGCCTCTGTAGCGTAGCGGTAGTGCATTCGACTGCTACGACAGGGGGCGCGGGTTCGATTCCTGCTCAGTGCAAATATTTGTATGCATGAATATGTCTATTTTTATTTGCGTTGGCAGGATCGAGAGGTCCCGTGTTCGAATTTGGCCATAACACTACTGACGTGAACCCGCTGCTAATACAAGCAATTAAGCTTAACTGGAGGGGTTACGGGGAATATTAGTAATTTCGGTTACTATTATTCTTATTAAAAAAGAAAAAAATATATTCTGGGTTTTTCTATGTATAATATGTATGTATTTCCAAAAAAAAAGTATATAAGTAAGTTTATCCGCATTATAGAACCCATAACACAAGTTAGTTAAACTATGCTTACTTTGGGTCTAGAGAGCGCTGTGTAGAATGTCGTAGAATATTTATTTATTTATATACATACATAACATTATATGTATATGTACATAATATATTTATTTATAATAATATATTATTTTGTGATTGACTTCAATTTAATATTGTTATTAATTTGTCACTAATTTCATTCATCGCTGGACCCGAGTATTAAAGTGGTAATATCCAAAATCTAATTTTACAGGAAAAATAAAATAAGCTAATTTGTCATTGAATATTAATTACTCTTGTAATATTAATTACTCTTGTATTTGTTTTATTTACAGTTCGCCGTACAGTGGTCCAAAACAAAAGCGCAGTTAGCCGTACAGTGGTCCAAAACAAGAGTTCAGTTCGCCGTACAGTGGTCCAAAAAGAAAGAGTTCAATATGTAAAATGAAAGCTAATTTATTCACCAATTAAATCTTTTTACAATAATTATAATATTCAATGAAATAATTTAAAAAATGTATAACCGAGAATACCGTTTCAATTGCAACATGATTAACGACTTCATACATACACTAACCACTGAAATTCAGGCATGTAAGTAAATAATACGACGTAATTTCCACTTGAAATCTTATGCGTACCAGCCGATTACCACCTTCTTTAGGGAAATTTGAATAGTTGTATAGACTAAAGTTCCTTGTTATTACATCGCATTAAGTGTTTACAATTTATTTATTTGTGACAAGATTATTTTAAAAATGCGGTTAAAAGTATTTTATCTTCTTCTTTGTTTCGACCAGTTTTTTTGTTTAATGTTTCTTGAAGTAATGTAAGCTGTTATTGTCATTTATTTAAATGAAATATACATAAAAAAACTGGAAAAAAGCCAGCGTCTTAAGTGTGCATCGTATTAAGTGTTTACAGTTCATTTATTTGTGATAAGATTATTTAAAAAACGCGGTTCTTCTTTGTTTAGACCGATCTAGACTAGTCACAGCATTTAACCCTGTAACTGGTCGCGAGTTCAAGTCCCGTCCTAGATGTTCTCTTTTTCAAATCTAAATCTATGGGAAAAGTAAGCATACTAATTGCTTAAAAATTCCATTGAATGCATAAGCCTATCAGTAAATAACTAGGTCTGCAAGGCGAATCGCTGCTTGCAATGTTGAGCTGAGTGAGACATCGTGATTTGAAAATCAAATTTCGAAAATTTTGAACAGTGATCATTCCTCCGTGACAAGTCCGATTTTAAAAATTCTTTTTGAAAGTCACAACTCTGGACATGCTTTCTGAGCGTGTAAAGTTTGGTCACAGGGTCTCGAGCGGTTATTATGTAATTTTTTTAACGGTGATCATTCCTCTGTGGTAGCATTAATTTTTTCAAAATATATCCATAAACCTTCCTCTGATTGACCTCTTTAATCATGCCAAATTTGGTTCTGATTGGATTAGTATTTTAGGAGGAGACCTGTGACAAAGAAAATCTTGAAGTCTGGTATGAGGAGCTTTCGCTCGACTTCGTCTCACTCAGCTCAATAAAAAAGGCAACAGTAGGTGATTCTTCTTGGTGTTTATGTATACTGTTGGATGTAGGAGAGTCTTTACTTGTACGACAAGCACAAAAAGCAACATAACTGTATATATTGTTCTCTCTAAAGAAATAAAATTCCTACGACATAATTGCTATTAGAACCAGCTGTATGTATAGTAGATAACTTCATTCACAAACTAAAGGAATCGATCAAATACAATTATTCTTTTAATTCAAGTGCATTATGTGTCCTTTGGTTTACTGACGTAAGTAGCTTCGTTCACGTTTGGTACAAGTGGTAAAATTTTCTTTCACCCGCGTGGAATTCAGATCCCGTTTACACTACCTATTGATCCTATTCCACCACCACAACCTATATAAGATACACAATTCCACCAAACATCATTTTGTTATATCTCCAAGGGTTTAGGCAGCGTTTTCCTTGGAAGCTCCCAGACAGCATCTAATATCATTATAATTTGAACAAAAACTTGACAAATTATATACCAAAACCTTCCTCAAGAACCAATCTATCCATTGGTGAAATTACAATGAAAATCGGTGCAGTGGTTTTTGCGTTTATCGCGAATGGATAGACAGACAGACAGACGCGGTGCAGGACTTTGATTTGTAATTACTCAAACTCTGGGCCTTTAACTCGTTTTCCTCCCACATATTCCCTTCCTAGCCTCCATCCAGAATATCAGTACTTGGGTTCCATCTTGCATATTTGAAAACTCTACTACTATTTAATGCTAAAAAATATCTGTCGAATATAATTAATTATTTCTCTAGACCTACCTGGTGCTTCCACTTTGCCCGACCAAGAATCCCCACCAGTGGGCCAAAGTGAAACCGCTTCTAGGAGTAGGTGTATGGGCACCTACCAATATCTTCAGGGGCTTAACCTACCTCAACTAAAAGCTGGTTGATTGGCTGATTGACAGACGAAGCTCGGGCCCACGCTTTCCTCTCGGGGTTGGGAGACAGACGGCAGTTACTATCGTAAAAGCCAAAATAAGTTCAATAAAGTAAAATAAAGTTGGAGAAAGGGCCCCGAACTATATACCATATTCTCCCTCGCATCTTCCATTCGTTAGACAACTGAAGCAGTATGACAAAACAGCCCAGGAATCAATCACATGCCTACCAAGAATTATGTCGTTGAAACCAATATTAATTTGTCAAGTTTTCTCACTTACACCACACTTCAATTAAGTAGTTAATGAGTTCAGGCTATTATAGTTTGATTCAATAATTTTAAATATTCATCGAGGGTCCTTAATGTAGTTCCAATAATTGCTAGAATCAATCAACATTCCCTAAATGACTGGACTTCCTCAATTTAAATTGTGACAAATGATCACTGATAACACCGAAATGAATAGCTTAAATTTCATCACTCGTACCATACTTAGGGCTACAATTAAGTTGTTAGACTCATCAAAAAGCTCGTATTATTAAAGTACTTTTGATCAAACCGTTTCAAATATTCATTGAGGATCTGTAATCTTTTTTCAATTGGTAGAATTAATCAGTATTTCTTTAGTCACTAATTCACTTTCTGAATTGATATTTTCAAAAATATTATACTGTTTTCACTTATGTCGTACCTAAAAGATGGAAAGAACTATATTCCTACGCTACTTCTGTATGTCTGTCAGTTAATATTCTGTAAAGATAATAGCTAAAATTTATATAAATTTACTCGTAGAAAATCTTTAAAAAAGTATTTCTCATAGTATTGTTCCCGCTGTATTCAGAGGGCGACAAGACAATTCTTGCATTTTTAGAACCGTAATTGCTAATATGTGAAATAATATCCAATAAAACAATTTGAAATCAAGAGCACTCATAGAATAAGACAACAATTATAAGTGTCAAAATTTGAGTACCAAACTGCAATGCAGTAATTTAGGCTTTTGAGAAAGGTCCCTTTCACAAAAGACTAAATTACTGCATTTTCGTATAAGATTGGTTCATTTTTAGAACAGGTGGTTGGTCATTATTTTAGGGTGATAATTCCCTTTCAAAAGGGTAAAATCCACAGAGAGCGCAAGCAAGCTAGGAGCGCCTTGCTTTTCCTGACTCATTAATCAAGGGACTACTTTTCTGGCCACCATCAGACAATCGAGATATTTTTTAAGGGATATTATCCCGCACATCCTCAAAGTTGCAAGCCAGAGCTTGAATGTTTCATGAACAAACTTTCCATCCTGCACACAATAACAAAATTCTTAATCACTTCCATTACCGTTTGACAAGGGTCCGTATATTCAAGTAAATAAAAGGAAAACAAAACACCAGTCACCTAAAATAAAAATAAATACAGAAAATCTGGAATAAAATATTCAACACGTCCTATGTTTAGGACTCCATAAATATATGCCACAGTACAAGTCTAGGGAAAAAGCACACTTGATACGCTATCCATTGCAATTATAGGTAGAAATTGCAATTACTAGCAGAAAATAAAGTACCTAATCTATTTCAACCTTATTCGAAGAACATTAGAGACTTATCTGAAAAGGGTAGCTGCAAAACAACTTTGTCGTAGTATAAAGAAGGGGCAAATAGTAGCATCAAGTAAGGATTCGCTGGTTGCCATGCGAAATGCCGATGAATAAGTAATGGGACACGATGGATTGAATAACACTGTTATAGAATCATTACCCACGTTAAACTTTGGAATAATGTGCGTTTTAGACGACCATTTTGTGTGGTAGACTATTATTATCGAGTTACCGTTACTGTACGAGAATATTATCGAAAATATTTTTCAAAAGGAGAGAGAAACCGTTTCATTAAATAATTTTTATTGAATTTTATTTTGGTTTATTATTTATTTGACGTGTGATAGGGGACATCTTGAAATCTGAAATTAAGTGATAATATACTTGAAAACCATTATTTGTAAATTAATCCCAGTGATAAAGTATTTGGCTAGTATTGATAGCTATTTAGAGAAAAAACGGTATCTGAAACTGAATTTGAAAACAATTTAGTTTAGATAGAAGGGGTTAATAAGAACATGCAAGCTATGAAATGTGCATTTCATGTTACTAGTAGCGATCTTGGATATACAATGTAGAATTAAAGTAATGAAAGGCAATACATGAAAAAAAAACATGTTTAAAGAAGTTTGGTAGGGAATTTGATTAGTTAGAATATGAATGCAAAAAATAAATGATATATTGAAATGGACACGATGGCACTGGATTTAAAATCGGAAACAAGAACAAATTAATTAGTGGCGTAATTATAGTGCTCACTATTGCTCCACCGTAGGGTTGCATGTAGAGAGAGAAGGAGGTAAAGAAAAGAGCAATGGCAAAATAGAAAATGAGATAAGATCACCAAAAATACAAAATGAAGCATACATACTGGTATGACCCCTGTATTCTATTACACCGGGGACCATAAGGCAAATAAACAATCAGAACAACAAATAAAACATGAAAAATATTGATTAACTGAAACATTGAAACGAATTGAAACAAAACCGTTGGCCTCAGCACTCGAAACTGCTCCGGAATATTTGAAATTCACGTCATGTACTCGACCGCAATATACAGCGACAATTTAATCTCGACAACATACATTATTACGTTCAAGGCTACACATACTAGCAACCAAATTAGTAAACATACTATACAACAAATACTATATTTTTAGCAATTCGATCTTAATTTCTGTGTTAATTTGTTTACTGACTTTGGAATACTTAAATAGTACAAATACGTAAGCGATCTACATATGTCAACTACCATGTTAAATGTATTGTTTTATACTTGTTTCATAATTTGGTCGTACGGGCAATGGGTGTTCATGGTAATTATTATATGATATACTAGAATCATGCTATAAAATACATCAGCACAAGTTTAAAATTTATATACAATTGTAGACCTTTCCTTTTCAACACATTTACCTGATGACTAGATATTTAACACCAATTCATTTCTTCTCGTGGCTTTTGAATACGATTACTAAGGAATGTCCTCCATCTGACAGAAAACTGTATATTTTACTTATGAAAAAGCCCGAAAGCTTTCGTAACCGGCGGGCTTGCATGAAAGGTTTAATGACAGTGAAGGAAGCTCTTGAAGTATGTAAGGAGAGAAGCAGATGGCGGGCTGTTGTCTCTGCCTACCCTGGAGGGAAAAAGGCGTCAGTATATGTATGTATGTATGAAAGAGCGCGGTTGATGGGGGTGCCGAAAAAAATGTTGAATAAATGTGGATGCTAATACACCTTTAACTGTCCTTTAGGGACATACAGAGCGTAAAGGAGATGGAAAATTGGGGGCCATAGGTGTAAAGAGTTGAGATGAGATCTGAAAAACCAACGTATTTTTTTTTTAAATATCTAAAATTAGCCCAATCGTCAGTCTTGAAGCGGAGAAATGTGAGAAGGAAGAAATATAGGTTTCATGAGATTATCGATTAGTTACGTAATCGATTACACGATAATTATAACCAGAAAACTGCACATGGTATTTAACCCAAAGTAATTAAATACATGGTATATACTTATATGTACTACAGTATAGTGCATTAAATTATAGCGATATTAACAAATAAAATATTAATTAGTACGAGTTACTAAAAATGTTGACTGATTTTACTGATGTGGATTCGAATATTAGTATATTGGATCTGAACATAGATCCAATATACTAATATTCGAATCCACATCAGTAAAATCAGTCAACATTTTTAGTAACTCGTTTCGTGTTTTTCGATGCATATCCAATGCTTGCCCAATTCTTTCTCATTTTCAAAGACCACTGCTTTGATTTTTACGGACTTGTGCAAGGATCGCAAATGCTTGCTTTCACACTTGACACGGAAGATTATTCACACAATTGACTTTACCGCTATTGAAGCTATAAGTCCTTACCCTAACTTCATACTCGTATCTTGTTTTTACTAAAACTCAGCTCTCAGATTGTCAAAACTTACGAAACATTCAGTAGGAAACTGATAAGTTTGAAATGAAATTCACACCATTTTCATCTCATTACAAATTATGGCCCAAAGTTGTATGGAATCGGTCCCATCTTCTTTACGTGCATAATGTAAATTCATTATTATTATATCATACAAATTTATTACTATAGTCAGTAGTTTAACTGTAGTGAGTATTTTTTAATGACGAGGTTTAACGACAATAGCAAATTCTAATGTAACTTTTTAGTTTTAGACACCGAATGTAGGCCCATCCTCTATATCTGAGCATACCAAAAATAAGTGACACACCTATGTACTTATCTCAGTATAAACTGACAATTGAAGAAATTACTGCATTTCTATAAATGTGCAGGAACTTACTGTAAATATTTATTATATATTTGGAGTGCCAAAGAGCAAGAATTGTCCCACTGTGTCAAGATCAGCGAAAAAGTGTGTCAACAGAACGAAGTCATCTCAGTGGTACATACTAATCTAAATTTGAAGGATAAAAACCGAATACTCTTACTAATACCATTTCTAATGTGACAGTCAGCCGAAGGCCTACTGGCTGATAAAAGTCTTCAGACGGTTTCATTTTGATTATAGCAGGTTGGTTTCAGTACCTTGCTTTAGTATAATTTGTAATATCAAATGTGATATTATACTATCCGTTTTTTTTTTTGTAATCGCCAAATTAGAACAATTATTCCAATTTGGCTATTGCAAAAAAATAGTGATGCGACCATTTTTCAATATTATGATCATATATTATTATTATAATGTTAAGTATATTATGATCCACGTCATTACATGATTGCATTTCAATTAGATAATAATAATACCATTACTCTGCTATAGACATATGTTATTGAAACCAAGTCTATTATGAGCAATAAGCTTGCTATCCTAAACTTACCCAAACACTTTCCAATTTGTACAAAACAGAAGCATTTAAAAAGCGATGCCAATTTTATTATGGAAGACAACTTCACCAAAGTAAAACAGGTAAACTATAATATGATAATCTGATAGAACTATGTGAACCAGATAAAAATTATAAATGTAAATGTAATATTATGTGTCAAAAAACCATCAAAATAATGATATGTCTCTAAGAATCAATAAACATGAACACCATTAACATATGGCAAGTTGTAACGAGGGTTTACTGGAGGTTAATAATTGACGGGTACGAGCACGGTAAAGAGAAAACGTAGTAACGTAGTAATAAATTGTAGTAAAGACTAATCTTTACTACAATTTATTACTAAAATAAATGCCTAGCTATTTACAGCAAAGCATAATTACTGTAACTGCAACTGGTAAATCCCACAAAGTGGAAGCTAACAAACTACAGCAATCGAGTGACCGAGTATTATCCCAGTCTCACGCAGTGGAAGCTTAGTTCGGAAGCTGAAGATATCTTTTTTTTTAGCGTGTGGCGTAGCGTACAATACAAATGCTAGATTCACTCGGGAGGTTATTTACTTACGGAGAATCTTAACACCGCAATACACCCGACACAGAAACCGGCACAGCGCCATCTATCGAGACCGAAGTCAGCTTCCTTTGTATTGGACTAATTGTGTCTCGTAGGTTGTTGTGTTACAAAGTATTTAAAATACAGTGTTATTTTGAATCGTTCATTGTTTATGGCACTTAATTCGGATATGTAGACCAGGCCAGATTATTTATCAAATAAAGCAGTTATTAATCTGAATGCTTTTGTGACTTTCAAAGAAATAAAAATAGGATATGAACCGTATTAAGGCCGTAATTTTTATTACGTAGTACTAATAAATAAACTGTGATAATACCAATGTACTGTGGGGTTATGCAGATAGATCGAATTCTCAATGCTCACTTTCCCGATTCCGTCAGCACCATCCCTTAAATATTAAATATAATAAATGTACCATAATTACACAACAATAAATAGGTACTTTGACTGGTTGTAGTTATTGTGGTAGACCGGACCTTCTCGATCTTAACCTTAACTTCTCGACCAAAAATCTAAGAAACACGAGGTATTTTAAAAACTCGTTTAAAATACAAAACTAATTGCACAGACAATTTCAAAACATCAGCGATGCCCAACCGTTATCCATTAAGAAAATTTTAATCTCAATGATGCATTACAATGATATATTTATAAGGCCGTGGGGCGCTACAAAAATGTATTTTTTGTTTCATTTCGTGTCATAATGAAAATATACGAGGCCGCGAGAAAACTTTCGGGAATCCTGCCATTTCTGCTGAAAACATTTCCCGTGCGATGGTCCAACTAATGCCAAAGACTTTTATACAAGAATACGAAAGTGATTTCGACTTTTATACCTTATAATTTGTCTTTTTATTGACGCGCATTTTGACGGTAGTGATGAGAAACGTGTTCCGGGACAAACAGAAAAGATATTAGTCGAAACTTTATTTTTCTTTTATTGAGTGATTCAATTTAGACTGTTATAAAAGTGTTCAAGGTATTTTAAGATTTTACGTACTTTCGTAGTTTTTGAAAATATCAAATGAATTTTAACTATAAAATTAAGCCTTGGAGAAGTATTGGTTCATATTTTTATTGTTTTAAACATAATAAACGCTAAATTTGCAATGATACATTTTGATTCCAAGTTGGAAGGAGTTTTTAAGTTGAATTTGTCTCACGATTGGTCTCTATCTCTTTTGTCTTATTTAATCAATAATCTAATAAAATAATAATTTAATATATAGCCTGCTAGTTTTCTCCACCACTGCCTTGATTTGATAGGTTGTTGATAGGTTTTCGTAGTGATATTAACGCTTGTGGTACAAGTTGAAAGAGGAAAAAGAGAAACGGATTCCCTTTCTTTGAAGTTAAGACCGCTGCAAGTCATGACAACGTAGCATAAAGTTCTCGAAACTTAAGCTTTTATTTCATAACATAACATAACATAACTTCACGCCTGTATCCCCGAAGGAGTAGACAGAGGTGTATTACACGATTTTTTTATTCCAAGTCTGCAAATACAAATAAACATCACGTGAAGAGAAATTTGTTTACTATGCTATAAATAGAAAGATAAGGGTGAAAATTGTAATCGATTTAAAACAGAGCATATCTTCAACAGGTTAAAAAACCAGCCAAGTGCGAGTCGGATTCGCGAACAAACGAATGAACAATTCCAATTTTCAACTTTTTTATTTTTTGGAGTTTTTACCTTGCTCTTTACCGCATTTCGTGATTCTACCACGTAGGTTATCGATCCAAAACCTATAGGGTACTTCCGGTTGATCTAGAATTTTCAATTTTGGTTTAAAGTAAGGTCTTACAGCAAGAGTAAAGTAATAATTCCAATTTCCAATTCGAAAAATAAAATGGTTGAAAATTTAGGTAAATTTCGATACTTACAAGTTTTCGTGAAAATTTAAATTTGGCCATATCTTTTTAACGTGTTGACTCAAGACCTTGATTTTTATACACCTAATAGGGACTATAGATGTAATATCTGGTATAAATGTCGACTAGCTAGGTCCACCCATTCTTGAGAAAATCGGTGGTGTCACACGGACAGAGAGACAGATGAACCAGAGAGTGATCTCATAAGAGTTCCTTTTTTACTTTTTGAGTCACGGAACCCTAAAAACCAGCCTTATGAGCCTTACGAATATAACCTACTGTTTCTTGACTAAGATAGCCTATTCGTATTGGAAAAAAAACCTAGTCTAGACGAACAAGATTAAATAAACAAGACGACCCACCCTTAGAATACTAAATGTTGTACTTTACGTCATCGATTAAAAACCTGACATATAGTTTTATTTATCCCTAGAACCAATAAATCACATCCAAGATTGATTCAAGCCTCATGCCTGATGCAGTCAATGTCAGGGCAACTATCACATATTCGGCACGTGACGGGAATCATACGATGCTTTCGTCGGTGAGGCAAGTACGTGCAAAATCTACTTAATTCCACTCTTTTACGATTTGAACGTACACTCATCTTGAGGAGTCGTAAACGGACCTAGGAGACTATTTATTTATGAATGAGTTCATGATTCAAATTGTACGTTATAATAAATACGCAACAATATGATATTGTCGGAAGTTTACGCGAATGTTACACATTGAAATAAAACTATTTTTAACGGATTCTATCGCGGTTTATTTCTTCTTCTGCGTAAATAGTAACACCAACAATTCAACATAGTTCGGGTACTTTGAGATAACTTTCACTTCAAACTTCAAGACAACAACCATCTTTAGTCTCCCCGTGACCATGGCTGCTGAAAAGCAACCGAAACGTCGGGTTCAATGTAAAATATAAAATAACATCAAATAAACCGCGATAGAATCCGTTAAAAATAGTTTTATTTCAACGCAACAATATGTTTGCGAACTATAGTGAAAGTTTATTACAGAAGTATTAAAGAAGTATATTTTACAAGTACCTACTTTACTTTTGATGGACTCTATTATGCTGATACTACAAAATCCTGATGAGAAGAACTCGATTAAATAAATAAATAAATCGTTTATTTTCACAAAAATTACATACATTGGTCTTGGAACTTGAACACAATTATTTGTTAATTTTCAGGATATGTACTGACGCTGATATCCCAAACTAGGCAAATAGCCTGTATCTTGAGAAGCAGTGTTCAGTCGTGCAAGCGGTGATGTTATTGTTTATACAATACTACATTTTGTCGCAATTTTTTTTTTGTTTTTTTTTTTTTTAATAACAAGATAATATGTTGTGTGAGTATATGTGTGTACGTGTGTGCGTGTGTGAGTGTGTGTGAAGTGTGTGGTGTGTGAGTGTGTGTCTGCGAGTGTGATAGAAACATTATGTGGTGGGTTAGGCTATGTAAGTAATAAGGTCTTCTGTCATTTGATAATCCTGTTGTTCGAGCCACTGGATAACTTTCGCCTTCACTACACGTCTACTTAGGCCAACAATTATAAAGAAAGATTATAAAGTTAGAAACTACAGTCGAGCCTGCACAAAATCTAATCGAATCTGAAGCATTGCAGAAATTGCACTCGCTACCAATGAGCTATCCAGGTATTCCTAAATCTCGTTGCATAACTATGCAGTTTTATGTTACAATCCTAAAAACTGCAGTAGTACTAGCCGAGTGATTTAATCAATGGTATAATTATATTTTATACTATTATGGTTCATCAAGCACATGCTAACTGATGGCATAATAATTAGGATAAATTAATTACATAACATAATAACATAACTTCACGCCTGTATCCCCAAAGGGGTAGGCAGAGCTGTATTACACACACCCACGATTAGCCAGTTATGTTTAGCTCCCAATGTAATAGGGGGCGAGCCTATTGCCATCTACCGGGCACATTACTAAGCGAGCGATAATTACCATTTTTATTAAACACATAACTACGAAAAGTCAGAGCTGTGTGCCCCGGGCGACTGGGCATCGAACTTGAGACCTCGTCTCGGCAGTCCGTTACGTACGCCACTGGGCTATCGCCACTTTTACTCTTGATGATAAATTAATTATGGGAAAAATAAAACACCAGCACCACTAGACGTACCACTCGTATTAAATGATGGAAGGCGAAGTAAGTCTGGGAAAGCCCCTATACCTACAATATATTGTAGGCTTAGGGCGCGAAGGACTAGGGGCCTAGGGACCTGTGAGGTGCGAGGGAATGCCCGGGTTCGAAGGAAATGCCTTATGGGCCCACCTTATGGCCCGGTGTCTGAAGACGTGAGAAGGCGTGCGGTTTAAGTCGGTTCGAATTCGACATAACCACCCCCGCTAGCCGGCGGGGAGGTATCTGGGGGGATTTCCGCACGAAAAAATAGGCATACAAAAATATATTTAAATAAAAACCATACAAAATGCAACAGACAGTTAGCAGAAGATGCAGATAACTGAATAAAAGAGACCCCAGCAGAAGCAGGACGGGACGGTGGGGCGACTAGCGCCCCTCCCCCAAACCGGGGCAAGACGGGGACACCGTGGTTCCCAAACCCGAGGGGGCCATCTCGAAACCGGAGATGGCTCAGGGTCAGTCGGGGTGCGAGGGATATGCTCTATTTTTTTTTATACCACTAAGGTGGCAGACAAGCACACCACCCACCTGATGGTAAGCGGTTACCGCGGCCTATGGACGTGTGCAACACCAGTGGCGTCACACTCGCGCTGCCGACCCTGTAAAGGAAAGGGGATGGGAAAGAAGTTTGGGAGGGGATGGGAAAAGAGTTTGGGAGGGGATGTGAAAGGAGTTTGGGCTCCGGCACTCTCACTCACCAAACGGAACGCAACAGTTCAAATACTGTTACTTGGCGTCGATATTCTGTGAGAGGGAGGTGATTCCCCGGTCGAGTCGGCCCATTCATGCAACGGCCAAAATCCGAAACGGTATCCGAAGGGATTTCCGCACGAAAAAAAAAACAACAAAAAAGGTACCACCTAATTAGTTGAGTTACCTCTTGTTACGAAACATGGGTATGCCAACAATTTTCTTGCTTTTACTTGCTTCAACAAACGCATTCTAAAGAAACCAACATTCCTGAGACTTCTACATAACGGTCTCAAAGCTTACGTTTGCTTCTACAATTCCCTAAAACATCTTCCTGTTAACCATAACAATCACTACTTTTTGATCTTTTTGAGCATAAAACCTTATTGATTTTATCCCTTCACGGAAGCGGTGGATTATTACTTACTTTGTAGAAGACAGACAATGCCTATAACCCACTTTAAACCCAGCTCGAACCATCTCTGCTCTTCCTTGAAGCGGATAAACCGTACATACACCCCTGCATTATATGTGTAAGTCGTAAAAAAGCTATCAAAACAAGCCGCCAGACGTATTGGCGTATCGGTATATATTTTACATTTGAATTTCAAAGTCCAAAGCAAAGCTTAGTTTTTATGCACAGTTCTAACTGAGCTTACGGTGGTCGGTCGGTGGGTCTACGTGACTCGACTTGTTGACAAATTGGCATAGATTATATGACGTGTTTGTAGATATGATGTGGAATTTTCGACTTCTGCCTACAGATCAATTTATCAACTTGTTTTTTTCTTTTTGAGCTGAGTGAGACGAAGTCAAGCGAAAGCTCCTCATACCAGACTTCAGGATTTTCTTTGTCACAGGTCTCCTCCTAAACTACTAAGAACCAAATTTGGCATGATTAAAGAGGTCAATCAGAGGAAGGTTTATGGATATGTTTTGAAAAAATTAATGCTACCACAGAGGAATGATCACCATTAAAAAAATTCCAGATGGAATTACATAATAACCGCTCGAGACACTGTAACCAAACTTTACACGCTCAGAAAGCATGTCCAGAGTTGTGACTTTCAAAAAGATTTTTCACAATCTTACTTGCCACGGAGGAATGATCACTGTTCAAAATTTTCAAAATCTGATTCACGATGTCTCACTCAGCTCAACATTGCAAGCAGCGATTCGCCTTGCTGACCTAGTTGTAAATAGATTTGATAATCTAGAATTACTATCATCATCATCATTCGCATGGCTTTTCCCAGTTGCGCCCAAAGTTTACAGTTTGGAGCCCGAGGTCGGCTTAATGTTTCTGATTGGTATGTCAGCTTTTCCAGGAGCGACTGCCTTCTGACCTCCCAACCCTGAGAGGAAAGCCTGCACATAATAAGCCTTCAGAATTTAGAATTACAATATAAAATATCAATATTTAACCTAATGATGATAGAAGCATCTTTTTCAGCATAAACGCTGACTCATTATAAACTTTTATTGAGCGGAGCGAAGCGAAACTCTTATACATGGCTAAGCCGTTTGGTCGAGACTGTACTCCTCCGGAACCACAATACCAATTTTGACCAAATTTGCCATGATGATAGTGTAGACACCACTGAGTGTTTAGAGGGGTCAACTGTTCAAATACAATGTACCATTGAGGACTAATCATCGAAAAACTGTTTCACGAGCGCGCAGCCTTAGGCTATGCGCGCGACCGTAGTAAGATGCCTTATTTTTCAAGTAAGAGTCCTGCTCGCTTAGCTCAATTCATTTCAGTGCACCCTGCACTGAATTCCTAGTTAGTAGTATGCTACATTTTGTGAGAGTGCCGAAAGCCTTACCTGTCTTCGTCTATTTGTAACCATTCTCAATTTTTTTTTTATCAGACATTAGAAATTTTTTATTTCAGTTAATGTTATTTTTAACACTTAAGGTATAAAATTGGCTGGCACTGTTTCTTATATCATTAAAGTTTCTTATATTTGTAACCTTTTTCAATCATTCAGTTGTATAACAAAATGGATTATTACTTTAATATATTTCTTTAACACATTATCCAAAAAAAAACTAGTAAAATACGTTCTAATTACATAGGATTTACATAGTTTAATTCCATATTTAATTTGATATTCAGAATAAAAGTGAAACGTGCGAGCAAATTTAGTTAGTTGCCTACATATCATTTTAGTTCAACGACCGTGGTTTAGTTCAAAGCGGTAGGTGATGATGCACCACCTACCGCTTTATGATTCATAAAAAATCCCCGATGAATTCTTACTTTGGAAGTTTACCTAACACACATGTTGCTGAAAATAATAACACTAGTTCATCTCTATTACGTCATTGTTTCAATATTTTTGTACATTCTAATCTAACACTAATTCCAAGAATAAAAAGCGAGCAATCATTATGATCATTTTCCATGTTTAAACTTAGTTTTAGTTAAAGTAGTTTAAGTTTTGCCAGACGAAAACCTTTTTTGGGAATCGAGGAAAAATTAGAGATTAGTAAAAGAATAAGAATATCCTATTGTGTTCTTTACTTAATGTTTGTAAAGGCCTCGAAACACAAATATATATATGGGAGTTGGTTCTTAAAAAAGCGGCCAAGTGCGAGTCGGACTCGCTCATGAAGGATTCCGTAGCAGCAAGTAATATAATAATGTTTTTATTAAATTTTTATATCTGAGTTGTTGGAATGAAAGGTAAATTGCGGTTTACGATTTGTCATATTAAAAAAAAGTACTTACTAGATCTCGTTCAAACCAGTTTCCGTTGGAAGTTTACATGGTAATGTACATCATACATTTTTTTAGTTTTATTATTCTCTTATTTTAGAAGTTACAGGGGACACATTTTACCACTTTGGAAGTGTCTCTCACGCAAACTATTCAGTTTAGAAAAAAAATATTTTGGAAACCTCAATATCATTTTTAAAGACCTATCCATAGATACCACACACGTATGGGTATGATGAAAAAAAAAATTGAGTTTCAGTTTTAAGTATGGGGACCCCCAAAACTTTATTGTTTTTTTTTTCTATTTTTGTGTGAAAATCTTAAAAGGTTCACAGAATACATCTACTTACCAAGTTTCAACAGCATAGTTCCTATAGTTTCGGAAAAAAGTGGCTGTGATATACGGACGGACAGACAGACATGACGAATCTATAAGGGTTCCGTTTTTTGCCATTTGGCAACGGAACCCTAAAAATAAGCTCTAGGAACACCAATTAGTTTTTTGTGTCCTTAATAATGAACAAGGGCACAAAGAGATGGTTTAGTTGGGATACAAACAATTAAAAAGAAAGCAGTATTCTTCTACTCATCATCAGCTTCTTGTCAGTCCCGTTCGCATTCGAGGCTCACACCTCGAAGTCCGGTCCACCAGTATTCCTTCACTATGAAGTGTGAACTGTGTTGGACTTATAGATTACTAGCTTTTGCGCGAGGCTTCGCTAACGTGGAATTCTATCTCTATCCTCGTTTCTGCTTCCCATAGATTCATATTACGAGGATAAAAGTTACCTATGTGTTTGTGAGTGTATTAACAGTTCCTGTACCAAATTTCAGCCAGATCCGTTCAGCCATTTTTGCTCGAAATAGTCATTAACATCCATACATCTATACTCACAAACTTTCGCGTTTATAATATAGGTAGGAGACCTCATAGGCCACAAATCTTACATACATACATACATACATACATACATAAACTCACGCCTATATCCCCGAAGGGGTAGGCAGAGGTGCTAGCACCCACATTTCGCCAGTTTATGTTTAGGTCCCAATGTAATAGATGGCGAGCCTATTGCCATTAACCGGGCACTTATAAACCTGCGATAAATACACACATAACTTCGAAAAGCATCGAAAAGTCATTGGTGTGTGCCATGGTAAAACCTGGGATCGAACCCGAGACCTCGTCTCAGCAGTCCATTACTCATACCACTAGGCTACCGCGGCTAATTATAAAATCTTGATATATTATATTATTATTAATCTTGACTACTTTCTTTATTTTCTTCACTATTGTCATATCTGCGCAAATTATGACTGTTAGTCTATGTCAGTCGGACCCATATCGACTACAAATTGGGCGGACTCCGTTGCCGTTGCGAAAGAAAATAATATTGTTTCTTCGCAAATATTTACCCTTCCCCTATTCCGTGTGTCTTTACAGTGTACGATATACGACCCTCGCATATTGATCGCACTGAATTAGACAACTTTTAATGTTTACTTGTTTACGTTAAACGGGAATCGCTGACGTACACAGGACTTTGTGTATCGAATTGATTACAACATACGATGTAGTCTTAACAGCGGTGATAGCACAAATCGATGCTTCACTTGATAAATCTAGTGGGGTGGAAAGCACACAGTGATTGTCAAACTTCGGGCCAAACTTAGATATTTTTGTTGCAGTATTTTTATTCAAAATTACAGACCTTAGGCTTTATGCATATTATTCGACGCGTCTTTATATATTGAGCAATAAATATGAAGAAAATGAAATCAAATCAAACATCTTCGACGTCAAAAACACAAAAAAATGATTTTTTAGGGACAATTTGTATGGTAGGTACCCAAAATCTTGAACGTACAAACCCCAAAATCTAATCAGTTCTTCCCATTAACCAAACAAGATGATTGGCGAAAGAATTTTTTAAATCGGATAAGTGGTTCTTGAGTTATTGCGTAAACAGACCTCCGGATGTCTGGATCCAGACATCCAGACCAACAGACAGACCGACACAAAATTTTTTTTGCTTAATTAGACTTAGAATCATGTCAAACGTCTAGAAAAGTGATAAAAAGTGGGTGTAAGATTTGATTTTTTTTGCGTGATTTTAATACTTCGGTGTCCACCTGGTTGGTGGCCCGAAGTAAAACATTACAATGACAACGTCTGTGGCGTAGCGGTAGTGCGTTCGACTGCTCAGTCAGAGGTCGCGGGTTCGATTCCCGCTAAGTGCAAATATATATATTTGCATTGGTATGGGTGTTTCTATGTATTTATTTACAAAAAAAAATATGTTTAACCACATTCTAGAACCCATACGACAAGCTCTGCTTAGTTTGGTTCTAGATGGCGTTGTGTACTGTCCTACAATATTTATTAATTTAATATCTTCTCATAGCGATTTCCATTTCCTAGTGCGTCTTAAGTTTACACTTTAGTGCCAGAGGTCCGTCCGCTTATAGTTTTTATTGGTATGGTGACTTTTCCGTGAGTGACTGCCGTCCCTCATTGCCATGAGAGGAAAACCTGCGCCAGAGTCTCGTCCATTGTCTAGCAGCTGCACCGACTCGCAGTTAAGGTTTTCATGGGCCTCAAGAATATTGGCCTTTACATCTCCATAAAAACATTATTACAATACAATATATCATTTTTTATTGTACAGCATAGACATTAATTTTTAAAATTTAAATTATAAAAATATGGTAATATAATCAGTGGTTTTATCGCTGGACGCGATTTCTTACAGACAACCTTTAAAAGGATATTTGGGGTTATGTAAGGGCAATTAAAAGCTGTATAAACGAAAAATACCGGCCAAGTGCGAGTCGGACTCGCACACCGAGGGTTGCGTACAAACCCATAGGTATATAAGTAAGGGGTGTGTGTTGGGAAAAGGGGTGTGTGTTGGGTAACCTCCAAGAGTGTCGCTCCGATTCCGATCCCGCTGCAGTCCGGGGGGAACGGAATCGGAGCGGCCGGTACACCCTGGGCGGCGGTCAATGGCTTCCCCTTCACCCCTTCATAGGGTTGGCATTGATCGTCGGCCAATACCCAACGTGGCGGGAACACATCGCTCTCCGTACTCCTCTGCTTTCAGAGGAGACAGGATGAGCGATGCTGTTAGTGGTGAGATGGCCCAGGGTCAGCCGGGGTGCGAGGGATATGCTCTATGGGTAACCTTACACCCCGGCGTCTGAAGACCCGAGACGGCGTGCGGTTTTAGTCGGTGGGCAGGCGGGGTGGTATCCGAAGGGATTTCCGCATGATAAAAAAAAAAAAAAAACAAAAAAAAAAAAAGGTATATAAGTAAAAGTTCACCCATCACGACAACCGAGTCATAGTTACGATATTTTTAACTAAAAATTTACGGTTTTCGCAATTTTTCCTTTATCTGTACCATAAGACGTTACTTCATATCATTTCAAGATTCTAAGTTCACGGGAAGTACCCTGTAGGTTTTCATTCTCGTGCGAGTTTCGAAAATTTGCGAATAAATTTGCGGCATAAACGGCTGTATCTTTTGATTTCTTTGGTTTAGAAGTTTGATTTTTTCACAGCTCCAAGGGACAGTAGAGCTGATTATTAGATATAAATTTCAGTTTGATACCTCCACGCGTTGCTGAGAAAAACGGTCTTAACAGACGGACGGACAACGAAGTGATCCTATAAGGGTTCCGTTTTTTTCCTTTTGAGGTACGGAACCCTAAAAATCACATTTAGTTACTAAATGTAAATATATTAATTATACATATACACCTAAACTTACCTACATAATATACACATACAACACAGATTATTTAATTAACATGTTTTATTAGTGTGAATGGCATGGGGACTACGTGATTTCGACAAATGGAAGTGCGATTAACGATTGTGTGACAAAACTGTACTGCGACTCACCATAGTTCGAATGCACGCTAGTGCGACACACTGTACGTCGACATTACTCTAGTGCGACAAACGATTGTGCGACAGTAGTTCAACACTACGGTAGTGCGAATATCATTGTCGCATTACCGGGAGTAACAATAAAGGTTTGATTTGATTTAATACGAATTTACATACTCTTAGTGGTTTTCTTACATCACTGAAATCGTCAGGGTTAGGTTAGGTTAGAACTGTGACCACAACAAGCACGAGGCCGCGGCAGCAGCCGCCGAGTGGCAGATAAATAACACAAATAACGTGACTAAAATAATGAAAACCCCCTTTACATTTGCAAAAGAATATGTTCTGTTGACTTTTAACGCCATCTAGTACAACACAAACGATTGTCGCACTAGAGTAATGTCGACATTCAGTGTGTCGCACTAGCGTGCATTCGAACTATGGTGAGTCGCAGTACAGTTTTGTCACACAATTGTTAATCGCACTTCCATTTGTCGAACTCACGTAGTACACTCAATGATATGCGCTAATAAAATAAGTACACTATTAATAGGAATTCAGTGCAGGGTGCGACTGAAATAAATTGAGCTGAGCGAGCAGGACTCTTACTTGAAAATAAGACATCTAACTACGGTCGCGCGCTTAGCTAAAGCCGCGCGCTCGTGAAACTATTTTTCGGTGATTATTCCTCAATGGTACATCGGACATGAACCATCTCGCTTCAAAACACTCCTCAGTGTCCACACTATCACCGTGGTTTTGGTCAACACCGCGCAAGTGGTTACGGAGGAGTTCAGCCACCACCAAACGGCTATGCCGCGTATAAGAGCAATAAAATCGTATACGTAGTATAACATGTTGCTTAATCTGAACTCACCCTTAGAGGCTAATATTTCCCGAAACCTCTAGAATGGGCCTAACATACCTATGGAGCACTGAGCCATCAGGTAGAGCTCCACAGGGTGGGGTGTGATCCAATCCTGCGCCAGAGCCTAGTCCGTCAATCATCAGGTGTACCGGCTTGCAGGTGAGGTTGGCTGGGGTCTCAAAGACCTATGGGGTCCCAAAAACACCCTGGGGTGGGTAGACTATTTAGTTTGATTAATGATAAGTGATCTTAGAATAAAGCGTAGAATAAACGAGATCTATGGGGTCTCAAAAACACCGTAGGGTGTGTAGACTATACTGTCTGATTAATGTAAAGTAGGGTGTGTAGACTATACAGCCTGATTAATGTCAAGTGATCTGCGACTGAAGCGTAGAATGATCCAGATCTATGGGGTCCTAAAAACACACTAAAGTGTGTAGACTATACAATCTGATTAACGTCAAGTGACCTCCGAATAAAGCGTAGAATGAACCAGATCTATGGGGTCCCAAAAACACACTAAGGTGTGTAGGCTATATAGTCCAATTAACGTCATGTGACCTCCGATCAAAGCGTAGAATGAACCAGATCTATGGGGTTCCATAAACACCCTGAGGTGTGTAGACTATACAGTCTGATTACTGTCAAGAACCAGATCTATGGGGTCCCAAAAACACACTAAGGTGTGTAGACTATACAGTCTGATTCAACGTCAAGTGACCTCCGAATAAAGCGTAGAATAAACCAGATCTATGGGGTCTCAAAAACACCCTAGGGTATGTAGACTATACAGTCTGAATAATGTCAAGTGATCTTCGAATAAAGCGTAGAATGAATCAGATCTATGGGGTCCCAAAAACACACTAAGGTGTGTAGACTATACAGTCTGATTAACGTCAAGTGACCACCGAATAAGTGTAGAAAGAAAGAGATTTATGGGGTTCCATAAACACCCTGAGGTGTGTAGACTATACAGTCTGATTACTGTCAAGAACCAGATATATGGGGTCCCAAAAACACACTAAGGTGTGTAGACTATACAGTCTGATTCAACGTCAAGTGACCTCCGAATAAAGCGTAGAATGAATCAGATCTATGGGGTCTCAAAAACACCCTAGGGTATGTAGACTATACAATATGATTAACGTCAAGTGACCACCAAATAAAGTGTAGAAAGAAAGAGATTTATGGGGTTCCATAAACACCCTGAGGTGTGTAGACTATACAGTCTGATTACTGTCAAGAACCAGATCTATGGGGTCCCAAAAACACATTAAGGTGTGTAGACTATACAGTCTGATTCAACGTCAAGTGACCTCCGAATAAAGCGTAGAATGAACCAGATCTATGGGGTCCCAAAAACACACTAAGGTGTGTAGACTATACAGTATGATTAACGTCAAGTGACCACCGAATAAAGTGTAGAAAGAAAGAGATTTATGGGGTTCCATAAACACCCTGAGGTGTGTAGACTATACAGTCTGATTACTGTCAAGAACCAGATATATGGGGTTCCAAAAACACACTAAGGTGTGTAGACTATACAGTCTGATTAACGTCAAGTGACCTTAGAATAAAGAGTAATTTTAGTTTATAAACAAATTGAGATAGTTAGTCACGCTGAAACTGCGATATCTTTTGTATCAGATGTTTATTCCTGAGTGAAAAATTGGAAAGCATTCCTTTTCAGGATTCCGTAGCCAAATGGCAAACAACCCTTATAAATTCGTAATGTCTGACTGTCTGACCGTCAGTATGTCACAGCCACTTTTTTCCGAAACTATAAGAACTATGCTGTTGAAACTTGGTAAGTAAATGTATTCTGTGAACTGCATTAAGATTTTTACACAAAAATAGAAAAAAAAAACAATTAATTTTGGCGGTTTCCCATACCTTTTTTTTTTTTTTTTTTTTTTTTTTATCGTGCGGAAATCCCTTCGGATACCCCCCCGCGTGCCAGCGGGGGCGGTTATGTCGGGCTTGAACCGACTAAAACCGCACGCCGTCTCGGGTCTACAGACGCCGGGGTGTAAGGTTGCCCATAGAGCATATCCCTCGCACCCCGACTGACCCTGGGCCATCTCCGGTTTCGAGATGGCCCCCTCGGGTTTGGGAAAAACGGTGTCCCCGTCTTGCCCCGGTTTGGGGGAGGGGCGCTGGTCGCCCCACCGTCCCGGCCTGCTTCTGCTGGGGTGACAGCTTAACGACCTCCGTCCTCCATGAGCGCAGGCCTGGGGGTGGCGGGCGGTTTCCCATACCTAGAACTGAAACTTAAATTTTTTTTTCATCAAGCCCATACTTTGATAGGATATGAATAGGTCTTCAAAAATGATATCGAGATTTCTGATATCATGTTTTTCTAAACTGAATAGTTTGCGCGAGAGACACTTCGCTTGAAGCGTCGGTAGCTTAGTGGTTAAGGAGTCAACCTTACGATCGAGAGGTCCCGGGTTCGAATCCTGGCCATTACAGTACCGACGTGAACCCACTCCTAACAAAAGCAACTTAGCTTAGCTGGAGGGGTTAGGGGGATATTAGTAATTTCGGTTACTAATATTCTTTAAAAAAAAAACAATGATAAAACTAAAAATAATATATGATGGACATTACCATGTAAACTTCCACCAAAAATTGGTTTGAACTCTAGTAAGAAATTTTATTTTAATACGTCATAAATCGTAAACATCAATTTACCTTTCATTTAATCAACTCAAATATGACAAGTAAAAAAAAACACTTAATTTCCAAAACATAAACCTTATGCATAAACCGTGAACCATTATTTTCTAATAATAACTCTGTAAAAGGTGCCTAGCTAAATAATAATTATAATTCGCGCGGGGCGTGACTTGAACGAACTAAATACAAGAACTTTTATATTCTGTTAATTGCTGCTACGGAACCCTTCATGGGCGAGTCCGGCTCACACTTGACCGGTTTGTTATGGTTCTACTAGACGCTCACAGTAACAACTAAACGCTTTGGACAGATTGCGACATGCTATACACATCATTGCATGTATTGAGATCATAAATATCTTTCTATTTTTGGAGATACGTTTTTTTTTCTTTTTTCTAAAAAGAATATTAGTAATCGTAATTATTAATATTCCCCCTAACCCTTTCGTATAAAAGAAAAATGTTTTGAAAAAGATAAAAATAAAAAAATAAAAACTTGGTTATTTGAATTTTTCACCTAAATATTGAGGTTATGGGAAAAAATTTAAATACAAAAGTTGTAGATTATTTTATTACCTACAACTTTGCCATTTAACTATTCCCTTGTAGTTTTGCCGGAAATCGAAATAAACCATTTTTTACCCTTAAAAACTCACCCCCTCCCACTTCCCGAACTCGAATCGACCGTAATTTATTTTTCCTTTCATTTTTATCATATTATCCTACTGTAATTTTTTTTGGTTTCAATAATTATCGTCTAAAATGCACGATGCACAATATCTTAAATCAATAACGTAAAATCGTTGACAGTGGTAACCACATCTACCCTTAGGGAGTATTTTGATATGTTCTTTTAAATAATCCTACCCTTTCCCTTTTATCCAGAACAATCTTCACTCATATGTTTCCCTTTTCCTATGATTCCATCTTAATTGTCAGAGAAGAATAAATAATAAGACAACAATATTTTGAAAATTTAGATCGGAAAAAGAGAACATCTAGGACGGGACTTGAACCCGCGACCAGTCCCTTACAGGGGGAATGCTCTGACCAACTGAGCCACCTAGACACGTCCCAGATATTCGAAATTCTCCGATACATTAATACGTCTTAAGGCGACATTGGAGCCATCTACCGTAATTCTTGCGAACTTACGACGACTTAACTTAAGACGTATTAATGTATCGGAGAATTTCGAATATCTGGGTCGTGTCTAGGTGGCTCAGTTGGTCAGAGCATTCCCCCTGTAAGGGACTGATCGCGGGTTCAAATCCCGTTCTAGATGTTCTCTTTTTCCGATCTAAATCTTTAGAAAAAAAGTAGTCATACAAAATGCTTAAAAATTTAATTGAACCAATATTTTGAGTTGATGTAAACAATGAATCTTAGACTATTACATGTGAGCCAAAGGATTTAATTTGTTGAATTCCCATCCATACTTCTAATATTATAAATACGGAACTAACTCTGTCTGTCAGTTACCTTTTCAAGCCTAAACTGTTGAACCACTTTTGTTAATTACTTCTAACCTAGAGAAAAACATAACATAATAATGCTTATTATAGCGGAAATGGCAATTTACCGCCATAAAGGGTTTCCACGCGAGTGGAGCCGCTGTCAACAACTAGCACCAAATAAATATGTCTCATTTACGTAATAGTACATTAAAATTTAGGTACAATATAATAAAAATAGAATTTATTACACATTTTGGACTATAAATCATATTAAAATCAGCAGTTTAATGAACCTCTCATGTAAATTACAAGACAAACCTCAATTTTTTTCTTCAAAGTTGCTTTAAAACAATAGGTACAGTTTGCTTTTTATTATATAAAAAAGTTGAATACAGTTGTCAGTTCGGTTAATGTACGCATTTTTTTCTACAAAGGTGCCATAAACACAAGTACATTTACACACCATTGTCATTAAAAAAACCTGAATACTGTACTCAGTTTGGTTAATGTACGAAAACAGAACCTATAAATCAACACCAAAACCACAAAAACGAAGCGTAAAAGTTTAAAAATATCTTTTTTTATACGCAATTTCAATCTCATGCCGGTAAGTACAATTTATTTCATCATTTAACTATCTAAGTGGTTTCATACAAATTTTATGTATAATACTATTGTCGGATGATGCAAACGAGAAGCGAAGAGGCTGATGACTGTCATTATGCCTAATTTATATATTCTGTCAGGGGAACTGTAGAACTGTCGGCTACAAAAGTGTTATGATATATTCTATTTCAGCTTTGCGATAGTCGACTCCACAAGATTAGTAATTTATTTCCGGATAACTGATTACGCTTCTAAAACAAGCTTCTTAATAAAATTAAGGATCTAACTCTTAATAATTTTAAAAGTCTAATCAGAACTAAAATTTGCCAAAAAGGCTGTTATAAATTCAAGCATATTTAGACGAAAAACAAGCTTGGAAATGGACTGTTTACTCTACTATGCTTCTCAAACAATTGTTATAAAATGAAGTAAAAGTTACAAAGGTAAATAAACCGAAAAAAGGGTCTGCTAAGTTTCTTGCCGGAGTCTTCTCAGAACGGGGCCGCGTTTCGGACCGGTGTGGTCCATTTGCTAAATAATAAACTAAAGTTTTTGATGACGTTTTAATTCCCGTTTTAATGGTATACATAAAAAATTATGTTTCCTATAAACTATATAAATTATAGTTAAACTACATACCTAATACATTCAAGCTTCGGTGTATTTTTCTTAGGTTATGCGTTTGGTTTATAGATGTGTCTGATAACTAAACCGAGATTGTTTACGGATTTTTTTTTTATTTGTGCTTCAAAAACAAAACGGTATTTCATATTAGGTTATTTTCCTCTAGTAATTTTCCTTCGGAGTTCGTTGGAAGGGGTCACTGGCAGTCTAAATTTTGTCTTGCGTCATCAACCACCCGGTGCATTATCAGCCATCTTGATTTTAAGGGTCAATTACTTCACTGATTGATGAAGTGCACTTATTTATAGAACATATTCATAGAGTGTATTCGAGAGCGTAGATATTACCTGTCATTAACTATTCTCTCATATTCCTACAGCAATGCCTAACCCTAAAAATATCGATCCTACCAAAAATTTATAAAAACCAAATTGTAGGAAATTTTATTTTAAACAACCTCGTATAAAACAGTTTTTCATGTAAAATTTAAAATAAGCGAGTTGTTAATCAAACAAAAATTCACCCCTTCTTTTGGGGTATAAATCGTTATTATATCAATCTTTGGAAAAATTTATGAGAAACAAAATTGTAGGAAATTTAATTCTAAACAGCTTTTGTACATACCATTTTTCGTATAAAATTGAAAATAAACGAGTTATTCAATAAACAAAAATCGATCCTTATAATCAAGATGGCGGATGACGCAGCGGATCGATTACCACGTAAAATCAAATTTACACTGCCAGTGGATTCCGAAGGTAAATTGCTACTTATATTCTTTCCGGGTCAAACCTAATTCCACTAGCTTTAAGGAAACTTCACTACCCAAATCTATTTTGATGTACACGATAAGTTCTATATGCTCAGTACCTTAGAGATAAAACTTCACTTCCGGAGTCGAAAAAATTACTACATTTGCGTTTATCTATGAACGAACGAACTTGTGCTAAAGAAAGAGGCCGAATTTTGTGAGTTTGAGTATAGGTTTGGGATAATTTTCCACTACCATTATTAAAAAAAATTACGACGAAACTTTAACGAATTTTGTAGTTCACCTTCTCCCTTTCCGTCTGAGGAAAGTTACAAGCAGGTGACACGTCTACTATTACAAGTATCATGCATTTGTTTGCCACCTTAAAACCGAACACCAAATCAGAACCATTAAACCTTCACGGCGACACGACGACAAATCATATCGAATAGAACATTAAAAATAGTTTTTTTTTATACCACTCAGGTGGCAGACACGCACACGGCCCATCTGATGGGAATCGGCTACCGCGGTCCATGAACGTGTGCAACACCAGGGGCATCACACTTGTACTGCCGACCCTGTACAAACCTTCTAATGCCCTTCTTGAAGAACCCCAAATTGTAGTCGCTTGGGAAAACCACAGCAGGGAATCATTCCACAGCCTGAGGTTTAGTAGAAATTTACTAGGAATGAATTAGGATGAAATTGTAAATTAATACTCAATATATTTATTGCATTCCATAATATGATACAGTTGTTAGATTAATATTACGATACATTATAGATCCAATTTATTTGCTGGATTCATACAATTTTATCCCACAAACAACAAATTAAACTACATGGCACTTGCTCTGATAAGTAACAAATTAAATCTCAATATGTCTTGTTTCACATAACTGACAAATAATACCTTTTTTTATTCGTGCGGAAATCCCCTCGGATAGCCCCCCGCTGGCCAGTGGGGGTGGTTATGTCGGGCTTGAACCGACTAAAACCGCACGTCGTCTCAGGTCTTCAGTCGCCGGGGTGTAAGGTTGCCCATAAAGCATATTTCTCGCACCCCGACTGACCCTGGGCCATCTCCGGTTTCAAGATGGCCCCCTCGGGTTTGGGAACCACGGTGTCCCCGTCTTGCCCCGGTTTGGGGGAGGTGCGCTAGTCGCCCCGCCGTTCCGGCCCGCTTCTCTGGGGTGACAGTCGGTACGAGAGGTTTCCGTGTCGCCTCTCTAGCCAATCCTCCATGATGGGCCTTACAGAGACAAATAATACCTACATACAGAAATGATTCTAAAGAAGGCCGTTATGAAATTTAGGGCGTAACCGGGGTCGCTTGCGAAGGACATCTTGTGGCTTTAGACGGTTCGATTCCGACATACCCACCTCATCACTGGCACCGGGAGGTGAAGCCCGTGGGAGTTCCACACGCAAAACAAAAAATAAAAAAAAAACTAAGATGAATAAACCGTCAAGTCTTTCTCAAACACATCATCCAGTTGCATTTCCCAATTTCAAACGATGCCAACTTTTTAATGACAATCCAATTTACATTTAACATCCGGCTGGAATTTGAAAACAAGGCCATATGATGACTCAGGAAGGAAAACAAGTAAATTGATTTGACAAGCGCCTGATCTTTACGACGCTGTCATTATAATTTGTCACGGTTCAAAATGAATTTCTTTTGTACATAATTTTATTAAACTGTGCCAGAAAATTATAACTATACGCAATACTTCTTTTTTATTCGTTCGTAATCAATTCTTCAGTACTATTATTAGTTTTTATTTCAACGTTAAGTTTTTGGACGAAGGTTTTTTGGGTATTTATGGGGCTTTGTCAAGAGTTTTGAGGCCAAAGTTAACCTCATTTAGAAGCTGGTACAACTGCTGACTGAAAGACGAGGCTCTGACGCAGGCTTTCCTGTCGGAGTTAGCAGGTCAGATGGCTAAGCCGATTTCCCCTTCAAAACCGAATAAACGGACCGAGGCCTCCAAAGTGCAACCTTTTTGGCAACTGAGTAATCGATATGAGAATAATATTAATTTTATTTATTTTCAGATAACAAAAATGACCCATTGTTGTAGTTTATACATTCCTCGTGGTTTTGAGAAGAACTCCAGCCAGGGAAACAGACCTAACTGTTCGTTCTTCTTAAATTTCTTAATTTATTAATTGGAGAGTTAATTCTCTCCGCCACTGTCTTTATGATTCTGTTGTCACTATCCCGTACCCTGCGTAATAGTGATGCAGTTTTTTTGCGAACGACGGCGTGGAAACCATCCAGTTCTGTTTTGAACGAACATTTCTGAGGCGCTGCAGAAACGTTGTAGTCCCAACAGCACCCTAGGGACATGACACTAAAGATAAGATACTCTAATGATGATGACTAAAATTTGTACTATCAAATGCTGTATTAATCGAATATTTTAATCCCGATGCAATTATTTATAAAGTATTAGCGAACAAAATTCGTAATAGGTATTACACCTGGTATGAGTGGTCATTTAATATCGGCAGTAAATAACAGTTTTTTTTTTAATATTTAGGACACGTCAATTTGACTTCACCTCGCCTGATGGTAAGCCGAAGGTAAAGTCGCAGGAAAGAGGGTCACCATTACATACACGTACCATGTTAACAATGGTGGCACTCAGCTTGACGGCCTCATCAGAAGAGGATTGTCGTCGCAGCACCGCGTGACACCCACCGGTCCCACTAGTGCTGCGACCACAACCCCCCTGCTCGGCTATGCACTTGCTGACCCCTGAACGCAACCAAACCGAAATTGGATTACTATGGAGGGGTTTTCGCAATCGTGCACGGTGGTACCTACCCGGCCGAATTTTGTGACAAATTGGTCTCATCAAATTTCTACCACCAGTAAATTATATCACCAGTATATTACAGTTTTACTTCACTTTGGTTTTAGTTGACACTTTCGATTTCCCCTTCATCTATTCTCCGCACGAAAAAAAAGGGTAACGCAGCGGTTCTTTTTTTTAAGTACTAGCACTGAAATTGCTAGTGTCCCCGTTAATCCTTTCAGTTAAGCTAAATTTCTTGTGTTAGTCACATTGGTAGTGGGTTCACAACCGCCAAGATTCGTACCCGGGACCACTTGATGCGTCGAGTTGTCTTCAAACGAAAGTTTAAAACATAACAAATCCGTCGTCGACTGTACCAGTTGCCTAAGAATAATTTAACAGTAATTACGATAAGTCTGTCTATGCATAGACCTCTATATGAATTGACACAAAATACTTTACTTATTACGCTGATTGAATGATTTCACTCATTTGTCTTCATTATATCAAGTAGGCTGTGTAACATTGTGCACGGATCTTTGTGTACCTTTATAACCATGAGCCGCATACGAATGTTGAAAAGATCATCTTTCCTGATATTATAAAGAGTAAAGATTTGGTAGTAAAGAGTAACCGCGGTAGCCTAGTGGTATGGGTAATGGACTGCTGAGACGAGGTCTCGGGTTCGATCCCAGGTTTTACCATGGCACACACCAATGACTTTTCGATGCTTTTCGAAGTTATGTGTGTATTTATCGCAGGTTTATAAGTGCCCGGTTAATGGCAATAGGCTCGCCACCTATTACATTGGGACCTAAACATAAACTGGCGAAATGTGGGTGCTAGCACCTCTGCCTACCCCTTCGGGGATATAGGCGTGAGTTTATGTTATGTTATGTTATGTTAAAGATTTGGTTGGTTTTTTAGGGATTTTCTTTAGGAAAGCCCTATTGCTATCGAGTTGTCGTCGACGTCGTCGTTGCCAATTTTCTGTCACGGTTTTGGGTATGAAGGAGATGAGCTATCGAGTTGCTGTTTTCGGTAATAGATTCGTGCTGGGGTGAACCATTGCAAGATTTAAAAAAATCGCAAAAAATCGCAATAAATCGCAAAAAATCGCAAAAAAAAAAAACGCAAAATCGAAAATCCCTTGTATTCGGCTGAGCTCGTCTCAGGAATTCAACTTGTTTTTGTTTGTTTGCATTGAATCGGATCCAAAACTACTGAACCGATTTATAAATTCTTTCAATATTAGAATGCTACATTATCGCTGAGACACATAGGCTACCTTTTAGGGTTCCGTAGCTAATTGGCAAAGAAACGGAACCCTTATAGATTCGTCATGTCTGTCTGTCTGTCTGTCCGTTCGTATGTCACAGCCACTTTTTTCCGAAACTATAAGAACTATGCTGTTGAAACTTGGTAAGTAGATGTATTCTGTGAACCGCATTTAGATTTTCACACATAAAATGAGAAAAAAACAAGAAATTATGGGGGTCCCCATACTTAGAACTGAAACTCAAAAAAACCCATACGTGTGGGGTGGGGTTATCAATGGATAAGTCTTCAAAAATGATGTTTAGGTTTCTAATATATTTTTTTCTAAATTGAATAGTTTGCGCGGGATACACTTCCAAAGTGTTTTTGTGCCTTTTGTGCCCCCCGTAAATTCTAAAATAAGAGAATGATAAAACTAAAAAAAATATATGATGTACATATTTTCCCTGTAAACTTCCACCGTTTTTTTTTTAATACGTCGTAAATCGTAAACCGCAATTTACCTTTCATTCAATAACTCAAATATAAAAATAGTATACTTGCTGCTACAGAAACCTTCATGGGCGAGTCCGACTCGCACTTGGCCGGTTATTTATCCGTAAATTCGGACGGGATCAGGTATTACGCGGGTGTAACAACGCAGCGATGCTAGCATAATATGATTAGGGTTGCGTACTCGAAATTAAATACCGTGTACTCAGACACTACTTAGCAGCCTCTCCTTAAGTGACTTGAGTTGGAAAGATCATGAGCTCGATGAATCAAATACATGAAGGAGAAAAAACTTATCGAGTTCACTAGTACGATTCTCTTCTTCCCGTCAGGCCTTCGAGCTGCGGGCCAGATTGTAGCATTATCGGTGCTTATAATGGGGACCCTTATTCCTGAAACTTTAGCTTACCATCAGGCGACGTGAAGTGATACTGAGGCGACCGTTATAAAAAAAGCCAATGCGTTAGCATCCTAAGCATGGACTTTGGAGTCCAAAGTACGCTCTCTCCTAGTCATCATATAGGTGTACTTGTGAAGGAACGAGGTGTGATGTTCCTTCAACACAAAGAGAGGATCTTCCGACCAGGCATGATAAGCACGCCTGGCAGGCCGCGGCTTAACGGTTGCCGTTAGGATGTTGTATATCTGATATACCAGCGCGTGAACTTCACTTTCGCGATTCAGGGTCGGTAGTGCCATAGTAGTATTGAAGTAGTTCAACTTGTTGTCGCTAGATGGCACTAGATATATGTGGCCACATTCTAACAAGAATAATTTTAAAAAGAAAATTAGAAAATATATATTATTAACGCTCGACCCGTCGCGTGGGGTCTTTAAAAGCCCAGCTCTTCGAAAAATGCAAAATAGCTACTTTTAAAGTATTCCCACTGTTCTCTAAGTTTGTGTAGCTTCTTAGAAAGGGTTATAATTGAGTCTCACATCGGTGATACTCAGCTCGTGCACTCATATTGTTAGATATAGACATGTTTTTCAGCTCAACAAAAGAAAAACTAGCGCCAAATTAGAGAAAAGAGAAGATGTTTGCGTCTTTTTACTAGTTTTCGTTTAATCCTATTTTATATTACATTATTTAAATTGTGTCAATCACAAAGATACACAAAAGTTATAGAAGTTGCTTATATCGATTTTTTGACTTCACCTCGCCTGATGGTAAGCTGAAGGTAAAGTCTCAGGAAAGAGGGTCACCATTACATACACGTACCATGTTAACAATGGTGGCACTCAGCTTGACGGCCTCATCAGAAGAGGATGGTCGTCGCAGCACCGCGTGGCACCCACCGGTCCCTCTAGTACTGCGACCACAATCCCCCTGCCCGGCTATGCACTTGCTGACCCCTGAACGTAATCAAACCGAAATTGGATTACTATGGAGGGTTTTTCGCAATCGTGCACGGTGGTACCTACCCGGCCGAATATAGTGACAAATTTGTGTCATCAAATTTCTACCACCAGTAAAAGATGTATTAGGTCAAACATCTCTCGAAGAGAGAAAACAAATCAGAAAACATCTATAAAAGCGCGACGGGTCGAGGGTTACAAAGAATTCAACACATCAATTATGATATATATTATGTAGGTGGTAGAGTCAAGCAACAGTCATTTTGGCCGTTGCATGAATGGGCTGACTCGGCCGGGGAAACACCACCCTCTCACAGAATATCGACGCCAAGTAACAGTATTTGAGCTGTTGCGTTCCGTTTGGTGAGTGAGAGTGCCGGAGCCCAAACTCCTTTCCCATCCCCTCCCAAACTCCTTTCTTATCCCCTCCCAAACTGCTTTCCCATCCCCTCCCAAACTCCTTTCGCATCCCCTCCCAAACTCCTTTCCCCTTTCCTTTACAGGGTCGGCAGCGCTAGTGTGACGCCATTGGTGTTGCACACGTCCATAGGCCGCGGTAACCGCTTCCCATCAGGTGGGCCGTGTGCTTGTCTGCCACCTTAGTGGTATTAAAACTAAAACTAAAAAAAAATCGCTTGATTTTTTTTTATCTTCACTACTATCGCATGTCTTCGTTTTCGGGAGCGTTTCCCTATCAGCCGGTATGTTTATTTGCTCTTTACCTAAAGAAATTCTTATAACCTGGAAGAGATGGCCCGCCCATTGAGCAATTAACTATAAATGTTCTAAGTATTATGTAATTATACTAATCTAATAAACGAAACCACAACATTTATTGGAAAAAACCTTTCACCATTTGAAAGGTACATTATGCCGGGGTGTGTGTTGCCGGGGTGTGTGTTGGGTAACCTCCTCGAGTGTCGTTCCGATTCCGATCCCGCTGCAGTCCGGGGGGAACGGAATCGGAGCGGCCGGTACACCCTGGGCGGCGGTCAATGGCTTCCCCTTCATGGGGTTGGCATTGATCGTCGGCTAATACCCAACGAGGCGGGAACACATCGCTCTCCGTACTCCTCTGCTTTCAGAGGAGACAGGATGAGCGATGGTGTTTGTGGCTGAGGCCACCATAGGGTCCTGGGGGATCCAGGGGCGGGTTGGCCCACTGCTAACGCAGGGGCCGACGGGCACTTGTGCCGCCGCCGGTGAGAGAGGACTAGCCATCCTCTCGCGTTCCGTAATCGGCAGGTGATCAGCAACGACCTGACTGGTGGCTCCAGAAGGGTACGCCATGAACTTGCTGACCGGAGGGCTTGCATTTATTGGCCGGCCCACGACAAGGAAAAGTCTATAACACCCGACAGCGAAGTCGTAAAAACCTATGGATACCAGCCGACCTCCATAGTATATAGGCTTATCCAGGTGCAGGGGGCTCCGCCTGGATGGACCACCTTTCCCCCATACTCGTGGGATATGTTATGGACATTAACCAACAAATTAAAAATAAAACGGACCGATTAAAAAAAACACAGACCAAGGCAATGAAAAGGACAACGAGAAATGAACACATAATGAAACAAGTAGGGCGGGGGAGGACGTGTTGGATGAGGACTTTACCCTCACCGGGACGACCTCCTCCTCCAGCAGCGACGAGGCGAAGCCGGCGTCCAAGGTGGCTGCTGTCCGCCGAGGGGCGCGTGGTGGCGTGAGGGCTGGGCAATCCACCCGAGCCCCCTCGGCTATTGGAAGGGCCGTGAGAAACTCACCGCCGAGGCCTTCCATCGGTGTCGGAGCCATGCGGGAGGACCCTAGCGGCTAGGCTGAGGGAGTCGCTGGATGCAGCCGACGTCCGGGTGTCCACGCCCATTAAATGCGCAGAAGTGCGCATCACGGGCCTGGACGACTCCGTCACGGCTGAGGAGCTTAGGCTCACCGTAGCGGAGGCCGGGGACTGCTCCCCGGACACAGTGAAGGCCGGAGTTATACGCTTCGGCCGCGGTGGACAGGGGGCAGCAGTTGTCGGCTGCCCTATCGCGGCGGCCCAAAAGGTCGCTGACGGGCGGAGCCTCCTGGTAGGAGGCTTCCTGAGGGCGCAGGTAAGGCTCCTGCAGGCCCGACCGGCCAGGTGCTTCAGGTGCCTGTCGGTGGGCCAAGTGGGGGTGCACTGCACGGCGGAAGTGACGGCGGGTGACCGTTGCTTCCGCTGTGGCCAACCCGGTCACAAGGCCGGCACGTGCGACGCCCCGCTGCACTGTTTTAGGTGTGCAGCGGGAGGCAAGCCGGCCGACCACAGGGTTGGAAGCAAGGCCTGCGCCGGAGGGGAGCCGAAGCCGGGAGGCCGGCCTTCCGCCTCCAGTTCACAGCGGGATGCGGAGATGGGGGTTTCATAATGGATCCTCAACTCTGCATCCTGCAGGTGAATGTTGGCCACGGTGCCCATGCTCAGGACCTTCTGCTCCAGAGCATGGCACAGTGGGCCATAAATGTCGCCGCTGTCGCCGACCCATACACCTACCGGTTCCTCGGGCCTGCCTGGGAAACCGCGCTGGATGGGTCGGCGGCACTGGTGCACAACCCTGCCGCCGGCAGCCCCCCTCTTGCCGTCGTTGCAAGGGGACCCGGCTGCGTGGCGGCGGCGGTTGGCGACATAGCGGTCGTGGCTGCTTACTTCACGCCGAGCCGAGACTTAGCTGATGACTCGTTTGAGCAATGGCTCCGTCAGCTGGCAATCGTCGTCAATGCCTGCCACCCCCGCCCGGTCCTTGTGCTCGGGGACTTCAACGCCTGGTCGTTGGCGTGGGGTTCCCGTCACGATAGGGGCCCGGCGGGGGATAGAGGCAGGGCACTGGAGGACTGGGCCGAAGGACTCGGCCTAGACCTCCTAAATCGGGGAGCCGTGGACACGTTCGTGACCTCGAGGGCCAGTTCAATCGTGGACATCTCGTTCGCGAGTCCCTCGTTGACGCGATGTATTCAGGGCTGGCGTGTCGTTTTGGGGGAGGAGACAAGTTCGGATCACCGATATATTCGGTTTGACGTCTCCGCCCCCGCGAGCGATGCGCCGGCCACACCGGCTCCACCCGAGCCACGTTGTAGTAAGCGACTAGATCGGGAGCTCCTCCTGGAAGCCGCCATCGTACAGGCCTGGGACTCTGAGCCGGACAGGCCTGTCAACGTAGACGATGAGGCGGAGTGGTTCCGGGAGGCCATGACCCGTGTCTGCGACGCGGCGATGCCTAGGGCTCCGCCCTATAATCCGAGGGGTCAGGTCTACTGGTGGTCGTCGGAGATCGCGAGGCTCAGACGGGCCTGCGTGATCACGCACCGCCGGTGAGCCCGATTCCGTAGGAGGCGTCGCCGCTCCGCAGATGCGGAGGCCCGAGAGGCGGAGTTGTACGAGGTATACAGGGAGGCCAGAGGTGCCCTCCGAGCAGAGATAAGGCGGGCCAAAAAGGAGGCCCACTGCGAACTGCTGGAGACGCTGGAGCGGGACCCTTGGGGGCGGCCCTACCTAATGGTAAGGGGAAAACTGCGCCCCAAGGCCCCGCCGTTGACCCAGTGTCTCCAGCCGGAGCTGCTCGGAGGAGAAAGAAAGAAGAAAGAAAGAAAAATGTTTTATTGCGGATTAGGTACAAATACAAAAGACAAAATAGCAAAACAAAAATAAAAACGCAGCTACTCTGGCGGCGAATGCTCGTACCACCTTGACCAAGAGGCGCTATAAATATATTATTTATCTGTGGTAGCCGCCACCTGAGCATACGTATGACATTTTACGTATGACAAAATTGTCAAGCATGGCAGCATTGACAACTCAACAATGTGTCTTATTACGTGGCAATTTATAACACGTGTTAAATGGATATTAAATCAATCAATATTAAAATAGAAACAGTATTAACATTATGTAAGCCATGTCCGCAATAAGGGATTGACACTCAGCATACACTAAGGTGGGTATCTACCACCCAAGTACTGATTTTCAGCGTCACCCCATGTGTGCCACCTGACGTCGTCAGGCAATATCGCTCCGTATATAAGTCAACAACAAACATAATTCCCTACAAGTAACCTAAGTATCAAGAAGAATACCTCACGCTAAAAGAGTAAGTAATTTTACAATATTCCAACAATAAAAATTCAATAACTTTGACAATATTTAACATTTCCTTTAGGTACATTTATACATATAACAATCACAACTCAGCCCGCCATACGTCCCATCAGAGGCTCCGCACGCCCAAACAGTGCAGTTAGAACCCAGAACAAAGACATGCATGCACAGACAATGCCGTCAAGTGCCGTGAAATGCGACTCTGGAGTGATCCAGTTGATGGGCCAAAACATCCTATTAAAAAGAAAGGATATGTGCTAATGCATACTCTTTTGATGTTGTAATAGTAATGCTTTGTACTTGACTTTAAAACTGTGTTTGAATTTTAGGTCCGGATCTGGAATGATCTGCCTCCACCTCGGAGGCAGATCATTCCAGATTCGCATTGCTGCATATTTTAGGCAACCTCGGAAAGCTGTAGTTGGAGTTGTTAGCTCCCTGTTCCCAGCGCGGGTGGTGGAACATGTTCCACCGCAGATGACCCCGCCTCGGTTGCCAATGGTGCCCGACGTGGTTGACGACGACGTGCCCGAGGTCACTTGGGTAGAACTAGAGCTGGCGGTGAGAAGGCTGAGAGCCAAACGCACCGCCCCGGGACCCGACGGCATTCCAGGCCGAGCGTGGGTCCTAGCTCTAGTTGACGACGCTCTCGAGCCCCGACTGAGAGGGCTTCTCAGCGCATGTTTGGAGCGGGGCCAGTTTCCGAAATTGTGGAAGACGGGGAAACTGGTCCTCATCCGAAAGGAGGGGCGCCCGGCGGTCTCACCGTCCGCCTACCGGCCCATAGTGTAGCTCGATGAGGTGTGCAAAGTCTTTGAAAGAGTAATTGCGAAGCGCCTCGTCGAGCACCTCTCAAGAGTGGGGCCGGACCTGGCGGATGGCCAATATGGGTTCCGCCAGAGGCGCTCCACCGTGGATGCCATCATGCGCGTGAGGGCTCTGGCGGAGGATGCAGTAGCCCGGGGTGAGGTGAGGTTGGCGGTGTCTCTGGACATCGCCAACGCGTTCAACACCTTGCCCTGGAGTTGCATTAGGGAGGCGCTCGTGTATCACGAAGTGCCTCTCTACCTCCGCCGCATAGTCGGGGCGTATTTGACGGAGAGAGCCGTCTTCTACCCAACCGTGACCGGTCTCGGCCGGCGTGAGATGTCGTGCGGTGTTCCGCAGGGATCGGTCCTGTGGAACATCGGATACGACTGGGTGCTTCGCGGTGAGCTCGCAGATGGTGCCGCCGTCACGTGTTACGCGGACGACACGCTCGTGACGGCGTGCGGAGCGACGTACCGCGAAGCGACCCTGAAGGCCACGACCTCGGTTGCCCAAGTCGTGGAGCGGATCCGGCGGCTGGGTCTCGAGGTGGCTTTGCATAAAACCGAGGCCCTGTTCTTTCATGGGCCTAGGAGCAAGCCACCTGACGGATCCAGTCTCATTGTGGGAGGTAATCGCATCGGCATTAAGCCCCAAATGAAATATTTGGGGCTCGTGCTCGACGGCCGATGGGACTTCGGAGAGCACATCCGAAGTCTGGCCCCCAAACTGAAGGGCACAGCTCTCGCTCTGGCGCGGCTGCTGCCCAACATGAAGGGGCCCGATGACTCCTGCAGGAGACTCTACGCGGGGATCGTGCGGTCCATGGCCCTGTATGGGTGCCCAATATGGGCGGAGGCCCTGAAGGCCGGAAGTGTGCGGATGCTGCGCGCTCCACAGCGAGTGATGGCCATCAGCGTCATCCGCGGGTACCGCACGATCTCCTTCGAGGCGGCGAGTCTCCTTGCCGGAACTCCGCCATGGGACCTGGAGGCGAGAGCCCTTTCGCAACTGTACCAGTGGCGAAAGGAGGCGCGGGAGCAGGGACTGAACCCCATCGTGGTGGAGTGGAAGGAACGACTTGGGCGACCAAGCGCAGGGCACGCCGCAATAGCGGCGGTAAGGCCCATCATGGAGGATTGGCTAGAGAGGCGACACGGAAGCCTCTCGTACCGACTGACGCAGGTGATCTCCGGGAAGGGGTGCTTCGGGGACCACCTGCATCGGATCAGGAAGGAGCCAACGCCTGAGTGTCATCACTGTGACGCCAGCGAGGACTCAGGGCTGCACACGCTGGCGGACTGCCCGGCGCGGGAGGCGCCGAGGCGTGACCTCGTGGCAGCCTCGGGGTGGGAGTCCTCTCGCTCGGCAGCATGATTGCGGCAATGGTGCGGAGCGCGAGCGCGTGGGCCGCCGCCACCTCCTTCTGCGAGCATGTGATGCTCGCGAAGGAGATGGCGGAGCGCGCCCGGGAGAGGCTCAGAACTCTCCCGGCCCGCCGAGCCCGCAACATGCTCGCCGCGATTCGCAGGCGACTCAGGCGCCGGAGGTCGCTCAACGACCTCCGTCCTCCATGAGCGCAGGCCTGGGGGTGGCAGGTGAGGCCGCCTGTCACCCCAGCAGAAGCAGGCCGGGACGGTGGGGCGACTAGCACCCCTCCCCCAAACCAGGGCAAGACGGGGACACCGTGGTTCCCAAACCCGAGGGGGCCATCACCAAAACGGAAATGGCCCAGGGTCAGTCGGGGTGCGAGGGATATGCTCTATGGGCAACCTTACACCCCGGCGTCTGCAGACCCGAGACGGCGTGCGGTTTTAGTCGGTTCAAGCCCGACATAACCGCCCCCGCTGGCCGCCGGGGGGGTATCCGAGGGGATTTCCGCACGAAAAAAAAAAAAAAAAAAGGTACATTATGCCTGATGGAAATAGGCCTAATTTCTTATGTACTTATTACGATGGCGGCGAATTAAAAGCGGCCATAGCCCCATGGTGCACGTAACGGACTGCCGAGACGAGTTCGAGTCTCGAGTACGATCCCCAGTCGCCCCGGGCACACACCTCCGACTTTTCGTAGTTATGTGTGCATTAAAAATGTTGATTATCACTCGCTTAGTAATGTGCCCGGTAGATGGCAAAAGACTCGCCCCCTATTACATAGGGACCTAAACATAACTGGCAAATCGAGGGTGTGTAATACACCTCTGCCTACCCCTTCGGGATACAAGCGTGAAGTTATGTAAATTACGATGACTGAAGTTAAAACAACTCATATAAACGGAAGCGAAGCGAGGACGGGTGGCTGTTCTGTAATCATTTTGGTGCAAATCTATCTTTATATATATATATATATATATATTTCTTGTGTGCGTGTGTATGTCACTGAACTCCTCCTAGACAGCTGGACCGATTTTGATGAATTTTTTTGTGTGAGTTCAAGGGGATTCGAGGATGGTTTAGATTCACGATTTGGTCCACTGGATCCTGTATATCGAAATCCACGCGGACGAAGTCGCGGGCACAGCTAGTATGTATATATAAAAATGAATCGCAAAATGTGCATAACTCAAAAACGCCTGGACCAATTTGACCAATTCTTTTTTTTATATGTTCGTTGCAGGATGGTTTGTACAGAGAGAAAAGCTTAAAAAATTGCATAAAATAATTACAGGCATGTTTGGGATAAATAGGTGCCACGGGGCGAAGTATAACACGGGTGAAACCGCGGGGGACAGCTAGTACAATATAGAATTAGCTATCTTTTTAAATTCTAGAGACTTACTGTCAAAATAATTGGTACTATCATATGGAGTTCGTAGTCATATCATATACCTAACTAAAGTTACGAAATCCACGGTAATTACTTATTTTATTTATCACTACTTAAATGTATCACAATCAGTGACTAATCGGTAACAGATTTTATTAATTATCAGTCACTAAAACATTCATTACTGCGCTCGCGCTGTTTTCAGTGCATTGCATCATGAAGCTTTACATTTTGCGAGGTTAATAACCTGGAGACTCGGTCAAGGTTTGTTCTAGTACAGTCTTTAGATAATAGATGGCGTTTTCACAAATTAACAAGCTCTAATGATTTATATGCATTAAATGCATGCAGTAGAAGCCATAATATATAATTAATTTTATGTATTCTCATCATTCATAATATTAATGTTAACTATCGCTCGCTTAGTAGATGGAAATAACCTCGCCCCCTATTACATTAGGACCTAAAACATAACTGGCGAACCGTGGGTGTGTAATACACCTCTGCCTACCCCTTCGGGGAGTACAGGCGTGATGTTATGCTATATTATGTTGATAATATAAAAGCGCACGCTAGAACCATATCAACATCTTTGTATGTAATACCATTTTTGTTTCGTGTGGAAACCCCCACTGGCTCCACCCCATCTGTGCCAACGATGAGATGTATGTGTCGGAATCAAACGTGCCAAAACCACACGGTGTCCTTCCCAAGCGTCCATTAACGGGTACACTGGGTGCGCCCACGAAATGATAACCCCAGGATTATCAGCCGATTTCCTTTAGCGTCAGGTTTGATCGTGCGCCGGTGGGTAGGCAGGCGTATGTAGGACATACCAGACTCGCCTCCATCTTGGCCTGCTTCTGTGAGGACGGTGAGTCGTTCGACTGCCGTCCTCAGGCCCCGATCATGGATGGCACTCGGGGGGCAGGGTTCCCTCCCGCTCCCTCTCCGCCGCGCGCGAGGCTATGCTTACCGCTTCCCATCAGGTGGGCGTGTGGTTGTCTGCCACTTAAGCGGTATAAAAAAACTATTACGTCTTGTTATGATTATTTATATCCTTGAACAAAAACATTGGCTATTTTTATATAGGCTTATTTATTTATTAAAAAAACACATTATACATACTTAGTAGTTTAAACAACAATTTTATTTATTACTTTTGATTGTATCATTCTGGTCTAGAACACTGAATAAAATAGATTACAACAGGTATAAAAGAGTTGCTTTGAGTTTGAGTTGCGTAATTTTTTTATTATTATGCTGTATAATATAATGGTATGGAAATAATTCTCCGTATAATCTTACGATTCGTCATCTTTTTTTGAATACATGTATGATAATGACCAACGCCATACGAAAGTCAGTAAGAATATGACTATTTTTTTTATTTTTGTTAAAAATTGCTATTTATTATTTTGGTAAAGTAGTGTTTATGAAATATAAAAATGAGCATAACTTTGTCTGTAGAATATACTGCTTCCGGGCTGGTTGGCCGTGGTCCATATGAAACTTGTGTTCCAAACGTTTCGTCGATCACTGCGGTCGTCGTTGCCCGGACCTGTGCCACTGAAGATGTCGTATAACAGGTATATTCTACATGCAACGCCGGTGGTGAAAGCCAAAAGATGTATAACTTGTCTACTTAGCAATTTATATGGTCAATCTGAATGATGAACACTTTCGATGTAAAAAAACCCGGCCAAGTGCGAGTCGGACTCGCCCATGAAGGGTTCCGTAGCAGCAAGTAAATTTTTTATATTTGAGTTGATTGAATTAAAGGTAAATTGCGGTTTACGATTTATGACGTCTTAAAAAAAATACTTACTAGATCTCGTTCAAACCAATTTTTCCAACGTGGTAATGTACATCATATTTTTTTTTTAGTTTTATCATTCTCTTTTAAAAGAACGTTTTGTGTTTCTTAATGACACACATTCGAGGTCCTTGAGGTCATCAGTATCATTGGAATTGGCAGTACCCAAGCATTCCACAAACTTTTATGATTAATCTTTTAATGAACAGGCGGTACGGCTGTGGAATGCACTGCCTTTAAACATCAGGCGCGCCCAATCTCTGGCCACCTTTAAAAAGATAGTTAAGGATCACTACCTGGCTTCTTAGTTTCTTATTGTGTATCGTATATATCTTATGTATTTATGTATGTTTATGCATGTATAATATGTATATACCCTATAAGTTGACATTGATATTTATTTTATATGAATGAACAATATTTTTATTTATTTATTTTGTCTTTTATTTATTTTTTCCTATTAACCACACCAATAACTACCCATAAATGTTCCAATTTGTGTCCATCCAAAGGTTGCCTGTAAGAAATTGCTTTTAATAGCGATAAGGCCGCCATTTGTACATATTTTGACTGTGTATTCCAATTACCTATGCATACTCTGATTGGTGTACAATAAAGTTTATTTCTATTCTATTCTATTCTATTCTTATTTTAGAAGTTACAGGGGGGGAGACACATTTTACCACTTTGGAAGTGTCTCTCGCGCAAACTATCCAGTTTAGAAAAAAATGATATTAGAAACCTCAATATAATTTTTGAAGACCTGTGATAAAAAAAACATTTTTGAGTTTCAATTCTAAGTATGGGCAAACCCCCAATTTTTTTTGAATTTTTTCTATTTTTGTGTGTAAATTTTAATGCGGTTCACAGAATACATCTACTTACTAAGTGTCAACAGCATGGTTCTTATAGTTTTGGAATAAAGTGTCTGGGACATACGGACGGACAGACAAACAGACATGACGAATCTATTAGGGTTCCGTTTTATGCCATTTGGCAACGGAACCCTATAAAGCTGCAACTCTGTACTTATGGGTATACCCATGTATACCCATAAGTACAGAGTTGGGCCTAACACAAGCAATTAAGCTTAGCTGGAGGGGTGTTATTCCAGACTATAATCTATTCCTGTACCAAATTACAGCAAAATTCGTTCAGCCATTTGTGCGTGAATGAGTAAAAAACATCATCACCGACTCTCTCTCTTTCATCCTACTAATTCTACTTTCGACCATACTGCATACTATGAAAGTTTGTATATTCTAAAGATTTAGATCGGAAAAAGAGGACATCTAGGACGGGACTTGAACCCGCGACCTCCCTTACAGGGGGAATGCTTTGACCAACTGAGCCACCTAGACACGTCCTAGATGTTCTCTTTTTCCGATCTAAATCTTTAGAAAAAAGTAAGCATATAAAATGCTTAAAAATTTAATTGAGTTTGTATATTCGTTACGCAATAACGCTGAAACGACTGAAATTTAGTATAGGGATAGAAGTTATTTCTTGTTATTCCTGAAATAGGTTACCATGGGTAGTAGGAACGGAACCGAACTCCACGCGAGTGGAGCAGGCTGCGGACAACGGCTACATTACAATATTAGTAGAATTTCGGAATTCTTCCACCTTCAAGCAGATTTTAAGGCGAACACAGCTAAATAACACACACTGGTAATAAAATACAACTATTACTTCCTGAGAACAGTCCCAGATATCCCCATCACAATCAATCGTATACAGATCAGCCAATAGTCCAGCAACAAAGGGATACACAAGTTTATGACCTAGTTGATACTCTGTGTCCTGTTGGATGGTTAATATGATTTATTTTACGATGTCTTCTATAAGAGTTCACTAACTTTTAAGTTACTGGCGCGGTACATACATTGAAAGTTTGACGGCCTCTGCGGCGTAGCGGTAGTGCATTCGACTGTTACGACAGGGGGCGCGGGTTCGATTCCTGCCCAGAAATATTTGTACAAATGAATATATCTATTTGCATTGCTCCGGGTTTTTCTATGTGTAATATATATGTATTTACAAAAAAAAAAATGTATAAGTTTATCCGCATTCTGGAACCCATAACACAAGCTAGTTAAACTATGCTTACTTTGGGTTTAGAAAACGCTGTGTTAAATGTCATTGAATATTTATTTATTTATTTTTAAAGTTTAATCTTAATTGACGAGCAGGGTGTTTTTTTATACCACTCACAGGTGGCAGACAAGCTCACGGCCCACCTGATGGGAAGCGTTCACCGCGGTCTATGGACGTGTGCAACACCAGGGGCGTCACACTCGCGCTGCCGACCCTGTAAAAACCTTCTAATGCCCTTCTTGAAGAACCCCATATTGTAGTCGCTTGAGAAACCTGAGGGTGTGTGGTGTTGTGGCTATCGCTGTCAGAGGTCGAGTTTTATTTAATAGATAACTGCACAACTGATTGGGCCGTGGGGAAGGATGTTCTATTGGCATTCCTGACTGCACAACTAGTTGTGTGTGCTATTTAGTCGGTGGGGAACTAGTCGTCGCGGTTTCCATTCCCGCTCAGTGCGAATATATGTAAGTATAATTATGTATATTTGGTTTATTCCCCGTAGATATACTTTTGAAAAATACCCATTTTGTTGTTGTTTATATACAAAAATTTGATCGAAGATTTTTAAGGTAATAGATTCATACATCGCACTAAAAGTGAATTTCGCTGATGATATAAACACGTTTACTTCAATTTATACTTAGTTACTTAATTTCAATTTAGTTAGCACATTTTTCTCAAAAAATTTCATCTAATAAAACGTGAAAACTCAACTGAGTTTCAATTCAGTTCAACTTAGTTAAAATGGTTTTCAAAAACACTGGTTAATGTTTGCATCCATGTAATGTGCATCCTCAGCAAAGCAAAGTCTATGAATATCGGCGTGGAAATCGGAATGTTAAAAAACGGTTTAGTAATTCTTGAATTTATAAGCTTTCAAAGAGACGACCGACGCGCGACGTTGCGACTTATAATGTGACGAAATTATGATTTCCGTTACCGATCTATTAATGTTTCTCATCTAAACTTCTCATTAAAAACGCATGTCATAGCAAAATTCGACTATAAATAACATATGACATTATATATTTTATAATCGTAAAATATATAGTACGTACCATAGATCTGCAATTCTAGAGATATGCCATTAGAGCTAATATTATATGTATAACAAATTGTTTCACACAGTTTTCATCATGTGCTTGACATTATATCATAGATTCCCGGAGGCTATTAAGCAGTAAGGCAAACAGTAATGAGAAATGTTGAAAGTTTATATAATCTGACATTTTCAACCGCGTGGAATTCTGATCCCGTTCCCGCAACCCATGGGAACCCATTCCCGGGATAACATGTAGCCTATGTGTAATTCTAGACTATAATCCACCCCGGTACCAAATTTAAGCTAGATCCGTTCAGCCGTTAAACCGGTATTAAGTAACAGTCATCTACCAAAAATCTTCACAAACTTTCACCTTTGTACTACTAGTAGGACTAGCAGGATAGAAGGAAGTAGGATGAGTAATATTTGGGTATCCCATATACCTTACCCACCTACAGACCTGCGTTGCCCAAGTCAAGCTCATCTGTAAGCCGGTATAGGCAGGCCTTCCTCTTGGGGGGTCAGAGAAGTGAAAACTTAATTAGGCATATTGAGTACTTTCCATATGAGCACTTTTTGGGTGAACAAGAATCATGAACTCGTCACCGGCACCGTCACCATCATCGTAACCGTCATCGTCACGTCACGCTTTCCATATTCAAAATGGATGGTGGATGGATGAGTGAATGGTAGAATGAGTGAAGAGTAATGAGGGAGGGAGGGGATTATGATGACGATTCCAAAAATACACACATAATTGTTCAAGTTTTCACTTCTATCGGCACTCTTGGAGAGCCTTTGCCTTTTTTTTTCCTACTGCAGGTGGGATAGATACATCTCTATAGTAGGTATATTTGCTCTGCACTATCTACCTATATCCAGGTATTTTCCTCATTTATATATGGGCACTCTTCCAATAGCAGTTGGCAAGTATTAAGTAGGTACGATGATCGAATGTTTTACGAGCGCCCCACTAGAACGGACTCATCAGTAGCCAATAAACTCGTTAATTTGTTATAGTTGGCATTTCTAACGTTTCATACCATGTTGTGAAATATTTCAGAATGAATTTGTAACAACAAAGATTTATGTAATTGTGTAGATGTCAGTATGAAAATTTTACATACCTACTTTATTTCAAGGTATATGAATCATATTTTGAACTAGATGGAAATCTTTAAATGTAGTAGTAACAGATTTTTTTTAAAGATGGCGTTCTTAAATGATTTCTTGGTATTAGCTTTCTTTGAAAACACAAAATAAAATACGTCAAATCTATCTCTGTGCAAAATGTCATCCAGATCCCTTCAGTAGTTTTTCGTGAAAAACTAACAAACATCCAACCATTGCTTGTTTTCCATTTTTAAATTATAATACTTAACTATCATTTTACAGATTAGAAATATTGTTGATGGTTTATCATCAAATGCGTGTCAGAGTTACATTAGTTATGGACGGTCTGTCCGTTTGTCCATGAATATCTGAAGATTGGAAGATTTGCTAGCTATAATTAATTACGAGCACATTGTTGATGAAACGCAGGAAACTCCATTATTTTGTGAAAGTGTTCGACAAAATCGTGTATTTTTCTCACTAATAGATGCATTAGTCATATTTATCGACATTCAATTATTATGCTCTTGAACAATAGTCTATACTAGAGTTTTGTGAGTTTGTTTATATGTCTACGGTAATCTTCGGAACCACTACACTTAATGGCAAAATTCTTTCTCTAAAAAGATCTTCTTTCTCTCTTTAAAATGTACATTATCCTTGATGGCCCTAATGTGGTATCTCTAAAAAATATCAGTCTTGACTATAGACTCTTTAACTCTCTTACTATTCACGCTTGTATATAGCCGATGGGGTAGGTAGAGACACACTACACATAAATACACGCGTCAACGACATGAGTCTGTATTCTAGAACACATAGTACAAGTCTAATAAAGCCTAAACATTTTATACATTTATATTTTTTCATAGGAACACACATAATGAGTACAAAATATCTGTACTAATGGGGAATCGAACCTGCGACCTGTTGCAGTAAACGTTAACTGTGCAGAATGAATTAGTTTTAAAATATATGAATTAGAGGTTTAACTCAATAATAATACTGAAAAAATAATATAGTGGCTCTTATCTTTTGTACAATAGATTTCTGTAACGACAATGTATTTATCCGGTGGAGCAGCCCAACCATTTGTTTTTATTGAGCTGAGTGAGACGAAGTCGAGCGAAAGCTCCTCATACCAGACTTCAGGATTTTCTTTGTCACAGGTCTCCTCCCAAACTACTAATCCAATCAGAACCAAATTTGGCATGATTAAAGAGGTCAATCAGAGGAAGGTTTATGGATATATTTTGAAAAAATTAATGCTACCACAGAGGAATGATTACCGTTAAAAGAAATCCAGATGGAATTACATAATAACCGCTCGAGACACTGTGACCAAACTTTACACACTCAGAAAGCATGTCCAGAGTTGTGACTTGCAAAAAGAATTTTCAAAATCGGACTTGCCACGGAGGAATGATCACTGTTCAAAGTTTTCAAAATCTGATTCACGATGTCTCACTCAGGTCAACATTGCAAGCAGCGATTCGCCTTGCAGACCTAGTTTATTGGTAATAGGCTCGCGTACTATCTCACCTGTTTGTAAGTGATGATCTGGTCGAAAACGGTAACTCCCATTATATATTTTATGCTTACTCAACTGTATTTTTTAATTATATAAGAACAACGCACTTAGCACGCAAGTCCTGTGGCACTCGTGTGCACCTAAATTAACGTGTGATCCTGTATTTGGAATTTAATTTCCGGGTGAGGCAGTGTTATTGACTTTTTCGAGAAGAAATTATCAGCATAGAGTCTGGCAATAAGCACGCTAAGTGCTAATAGGCTTGGCTCTATAACATGAGAATAAAAATACTAGTCGAACAAAATTCAACTGATTAATAAAAATTTGGAAGAAGCATGAGTCAAAAACCCGGTCAAGTGCGAGTCGGACTCGCGCACTGAGGGTTTCGTGCAAATCTGGATTGTGGATTAACGTTTTTTTTTTTTGTTCTTGTTCTATGGCGATCCCAATAATTCCGCCAACAACTCAGTTTTTATACTGATCAAAATAACGTGTGAAAGTACAAGTGTAAAATTATCCATACAAACAGTTAATTTCGAAAAGCGGCCAAAAGGTTTATAGTGTGTTGAAGTACCTGAGAAGAAGAGTGGATTAACGTTGCTGTACAGGTTCTAGTGTTGACAGATTGACATACAGAAGTTTTTTTGTGACGTGGTTAACTATACATATATTTACAGTTTTTGGACCTTTACTTGCGCTATAAGATTTATTATGAACTATTTATATATTTTGAGCTATTTTATGAAATTTGGTACTTAAACCTTTTGATTGCATTGACTGCATTGATTGTTTCACAACTTCAAGGCATTACAGACTTAAGTATTTGGCATGAATTTCAACTTTATGCCTCTATGCGTTTCTGATATAAGGTCTTGACAGACAGACAGTAATTTTTCACACATAAATTAAAACATTTTTCCTTTCAAGATACGGGACCTTAAAAACTAAAGCTTTCTAATTTATAACTTACATTTAAATATACCACATGTCAATTATTATGAATTTGAGGAAAACTTTTTTTTTTTTATATTTAGGACACGTCAATTTTACTTCACCTCGCCTGATGGTAAGCTGAATGTAAAGTCTCAGGAAAGAGGGTCACCATTACATACACGTACCATGTTAACAATGGTGGCACTCAGCTTGACGGCCCCATCAGAAGAGGATTGTCGTCGCAGCACCGCGTGACACAAATGCTGCGACCACAATCCCCCTTCCCCGCTATGCACTTGCTGACCCCTGAACGCAATCAAACCGAAATTGGATTACTATGGAGGGTTTTTCGCAATCGTGCACGGTGGTACCCACCCGGCCGAATTTTGTGGCAAATTTGTGTCATCAAATTTCTACCACCAGTAAAACAAATCAAGATAGGGAAAGAAGAACTAGAAAAAGTTTTCAATTTTTTTATTGGTAACACCAAAACTCTAGATGATAATAAACAGGGAAAAGAAGATTTCTCGTTAAGCGTGTTAATATACAAATATTTACTTATTCTAATATCAACACAACGGGCTAACATAATAATGAGAACACAAATAAATAAAATAGAAGATCACTTCATAATCCAATTAACGTTACAGTTTTCCTCATAAATAACATTCAATAAAAACAAAATAAATGCTTGTCTATTTATTATTCGGTGCGATATTCGTCTGTCCGAACGGAAGTACGTCATAATCGGACGGATTCCTGCGTTGGTAGTGAGCCAAGTTCACGGTATCCGTGTACGCGTAATGTCTAAAGAGACCGTGCACTTCATTTTTTAGTGGATTCCTAGGAAAACTTACTGCGTGCGTCGCGATAATGTAGTTCATTAGCAAAGTACGAGACGAAATGTACATTTGTCATGTTGAGAGCTTCAGTTTTTTTTTTCTTCTACTAATAATGTCTACATTGGTACCGATTCTGTTGAGCATTTCACTTTTTTTTACGCGTGGAAACCCCCACGGGCTTTACCCCATCGGTGCCGAAGATGGGGTGGGCGTGTCGGAATCGGACCGACTAAAACCACACAGTGTCCATCCCAAGTGTCCATTGCCAGGCACCCCGGGTAAGCCCTCGAAAGGATAACCCCAGGGTTACTAGCGGACTTTGGCCGCCACCGCGGCCTTGCCTGGTGAGGTCGGGTTTTATCCCGCATCGGTGAGTTGGCAGGCGTGTGTAGGACAAGACACACACGCATTGAGTATTTCACTAGAGGACAAAAAATCCAAAAAATGATTAGTAGTGATGAAGGTTATGGCGAAACGAAGGCATTAAGTATGGAAGTGGATGGTTAAAAGGGAAGAGGAAAACCTAAGAGAATTATCTAATTCTATAGTAAAAGTTAGCAAATTAATTGCTTCAAATTTTACTTTTCTACTTCGCACGGTCTTCGCAATCCTTGGTAGCAAGGCATGTGCAATATTTAGAAAAAAAACAGCCAAGTGCGAGTCGGACTCGCCCATAAAGGGTTCCGTAGCAGCAAGTAAATTTTTTATATTTGAGTTGATTGAATGAAAGGTAAATTGCGGTTTACGATTTATGACGTCTTAAAAAAAAACTACTTACTAGATCTCGTTCAAATCAATTTTCGGTGGTAGTTTACATGGTAATGTATGTACATGATATATTTTTATTAGTGTTATCATTCTCTTATTTTAGTAGTTAATATGGGGGGATCACACATTTTACCATTTTGGAAGTGTCTCTAGCGGAAACTATTCAGTTTAGAAAAAAATGATATTAGAAACCTCAATATCATTTTTGATGACCTATGCATAAATACCCCACACGTATGGGATTGATGAAAAAATATTTTTTGAATTTCAGGTCTAAGTATGGGCAAACCCCAATTTTATTTGACTTTTTTCAATTTTTGTGTGATAATCTTAATGCGTATCATCACATAATACATCTACTTACTAAGTTTCAACAGCATAGTTCTTATAGTTTCAGAAAAAAGTGGCTGTAACATACGGACGGACAGACAGACAGACATGACGAATCTATAAGGGTTCCGTTTTTTGCCATTTGGCAACAGAACCCTAAAAACTGAACATATCATTTGTTACCCATCATCGATGATAGTTTTGTAATCTATATCGTATGTTTAAAAACCAACGAAATCCCTGTTTGAATAAAACAATTGTCAACGGCAGGGTCTTTCCCGCCAAACATGAGGTAAAAAATTACTTCTTTCAATAACCGGCACCCTAACTTTAGGCCACTGGTGGGAAAGCTTGGTCGGGCAGAGAAGTCACACTCTTAAAACATCCGTTTAAGCCTGTCCTAACTACCCCGACCCGCCTGATATTTGCCTTATATATTAAATCAACCTGTCCATTGAATAAAGATCATCATCATCATCATCATATCAGCCGTAGGAAGTCCACTGCTGAATATAGGCCTCCCCCATCGACTTCCATTTCGACCACCGGTCTGTAGCGGCCTGCATCCACCGAGTCCCTGCGCTCTTTGCTAGGTCGTCTGTCCACCTTGCGGGAGGCCTTCCTACGCTACGCTTGCCGACACGTGGTCTCCACTTAAGAACCTTTCTGCCCCACCGGCCATTAGTTATCCGAGCTATGTACCCTGCCCACTGCCAATTCAGCTTGCTGACTCGCTCTGCTATGTTGGTAACTTTAGTTCGTCTACGGATCTCCCCATCTTAAGTGTGTTTTACACTAAACTTTTTGTAACTTTTTTTCCATCTTCTAGAGAAAATATTTTTTTATATGATCATTTAAAGCATTATTAAGTATGGGTACTTAATACCTTTTTTTTTTTTTTTTGTCGTGCGGAAATCTCTTCGGATACCCCCCCGCCGGCCAGCGGGGGCGGTTATGTCGGGCTTGAACCGACTAAAACCGCACGCCGTCTCGGGTCTACAGACGCCGGGGTGTAAGGTTGCCCATAGAGCATATCCCTCGCACCCCGACTGACCCTGGGCCATCTCCGGTTTCGAGATGGCCCCCTCGGGTTTGGGAACCACGGTGTCCCCGTCTTGCCCCGGTTTGGGGGAGGGGCACTAGTCGCCCCACCGTCCCGGCCTGCTTCTGCTGGGGTGACAGGCGGCCTCACCTGCCACCCCCAGGCCTGCGCTCATGGAGGACGGAGGTCGTTAAGCGACCTCCGGCGCCTGAGTCGCCTGCGACGCGCGGCTCGGCGGGCCAGGAGAGTTCTGAACCTCTCCCGGGCGCGCTCCGCCATCTCCTTCGCGCTCCGCCATCTCTTTCGCGAGCATGGGTAATACCTATTAGCGACAAAAATACAAAAAAGTCATTATCATCCTAACAGCGGTTTCTCAGTTGCGCTCAAAGTTTGCAGTTTTTTAATGGTATGTCTGTTTTTCTGGGAGCTACTGACGTCTGACTTCCCAACCCTGAAAGGGCAGCCTGTACCAGGGCCTCGTCCGGTGTTTAGCGAGTGCATTAACTAGCAGGTTAGGTTGACTTGGGCCCCCAAGGTATTAGTAGGGCTTTGTACACCCAACAAATATAAAAAAGTGACATAGTTCAAAAACACATGTAACTTTTTTGCAGTGCCCTGTGTGGGCGAGCCAACGCCGGGATCTCGTTGCGGTCCTGGGCGTGGACGTTATCTCGTTGGAGACTATGGTGAGGGCTGTGGTCTCCGACGGGAGCAAGTGGCACGCCGCCGCCTCTTTCTGCGAGCAGGTAATGCGCGCGAAAGAGACGGCGGAGAGGGAGCGGGAGAGAACCCTGCCCAAGTTCCGGAGTCTGCGTCGAGGACGCCGCCGAGTCGTCTTCGCCCGGGACTACCGACCTCCATGATCGGGTCCTGAGGACGGCAGTTTGCCGACTCGCCGTCGTTACAGCAGCAGGAAGGACACCGTGTGGTTTTAGTCGGTCCGATTCCGACACGCCCACCCCATCGTCGGCACCGATTGGGTGAAGCCCGTGGGGGTCTCCACACGCTAAAAAAGAAAAAAAAATGTGGAAACAAAAATATACAGTGGCGTACGTGTAACGGTTGATGTTTTTTATAGAAAGTTTTTAAATGGAGTTGCAATAAAGTTTAAGGTGTGACTTATGCACTGTGAAAATTTAATAAATTGATGGATGTAATTGAGACTACTACCGGCTAGGGCGAGCAGAGTTAAATAAAAGGTTGATTACAATGTATAGTATGAGATTATAATCGTGAATAGAATGTTACATAAATTTATATCTGGTATTTGAGTAAATGAACCTCAGGGGATGGATTCATAATAAATATTCTGCCGTGGCGTTGTTCGGTCCGTTGTGCAAGATGTTAGTATGCACTTAGCTAGTGGACACGTGGCTGGTGGTGATGCCGGCGTGCCAGGGTCTCCGCTGGTGTACCTTGCTACCGCTAAGATGGTGCGAAGCCCGGTGCGAAGACCCCGGAGCCGACAGCCGTTGGCCACGGGGTCAAAGTGACTTTCCCCGGCGAAGGTTACCAAGGAAAGGCACGATATAAGAGCCGTCAGTTGATAACTGGGCTAGTGCTGTCCAATCTCGCTTGCACAACCATAGATAATTAGTAATATATTATAGAAACATACTAAAATATCGATTAATTTACGGATATTGTTTTAATTAGATTTATAAAGAATCCACAACGTTACAATACCCCCTCAATTAGTTCAGGGTTTTTGTTACCCAAAAACCCGATACTGGACTGCTCAATACAATGCTTGACTTACGCTTACACATACATACTTTCTTACATACCTCCTCTATCATTTTCATCCATACTTTGCGGTTACCACTTAAATAATGTAGCACACGCTTCCTTCCGAAGAGAGTTTCCAGGATAATAGGCGCTGGAGACTCAGACGTAAATCTAACAAGATGGTAAACATTGAAATGTCACAGACAACCATTTCAATGGAAAGAAAAAGAGCAATAAATACCACTATATATTTTCGACTATAAAAGATAAAGTGTTATGTTTTTAGTATAGGGCTTCTTTTAGATGTATACATTACCGCATCTGCAATGAGGCTTATTTATCGAGTTTGCAAACCGCTCGGAAGAAGACATAACAAAGATATGCAATAAGGCTTATTTTTGGAACTGAGTTTGCACGACCGCTCAGCATAATAATGGTATAAAACCATAAGAATCAATACCCAGATACTGGTTGAATATCCCAGCTCCAAGAAAAGGTATCCGTTGGTTTAAAACGCCAACGGACCCACAAATGGTACAAAACCAAAAAAAATAAGGTATCCGTTGGTTTAAAACGCCAACGGACCCAAAAACAACATCAGTTGGTTTAAAACGCCAACCGACCCACAACAACCTTTACTAGGCAAAGCCTAATAATAAAAGAAAACGAACATGAAGTTCAAAGTTCCATCTCAAAGAGAGGAGAAAAGAAGACGAAAATATATAGTAGTGGTAGGGTAATATGATTTAAATCAATAAAGACAATTAAATTGTCCAAAATATATAATGAACAACTTTCAAAGTTATGACCAAGTCAATTTATTATTAAAAGTGTTATTATTTAAAGTAAAATAGTTTATTATTTGACCCACATCAGTGAGTATATATGCAAACATCAGTTGCAATTGGAACAACTAGTGTTAAAAAAAAATTTTCAAAATTAAAAAAAATTAAGAACCCATGGTTCAACAAGGTAAGTAGTTTCTCTAATGTTTTGTAGTCGTATATGTTTGTATTTATATTTTGTGGCAAAAAGTAAAAAAAATTTTTCAAGTTCAAAGTGACCATGAAGGCATTTTAGGGTTGATCCAACGGATCATACAAAAAATTGCAACAGGCAAAATAATTACGATGTTGAAAACTAATAAGTTGAAATATATAATTATATAATAAATTATTTTGGGGCAATTTAATTGTCTTTATTACGGACTCCTGAGACGAGGTTTCGAGTTCTATCCCCAGTCGCCCCGGGCACACACCTCTGACGTTTCGTAGTTATGTGTGTATTAAAAATGTTAATTATCGCTCGCTTAGTAATGTGCCCGGTAGATGGCAATAGGCTCGCCCCTTATTACATTGGGATCTAAATATAACTGGAGAATCGTGGGTGTACACACCCACGATTCGCCAGACATATACATCTTACAGACATATCATCATAGATACATCTCTGCCAATTCCTTCGGGGATACAGGCGTGAAGTTATGTTTTGTGTTATGTTGTTGTATGTCAAATATATTGAGCTAGATAATGAAGTGCAATCTATAACTTGGCTGGCAACAGTTGTTATTACTAAGCTATCGAAAGGGATGAGTAATATAATATTATGTAGGTACATTAGTCATTACTGAATGTGCGTGTAAAATAGTGATTAAATAAATATTTGTCCTCGAATATTTTATTTTTTATTAATCTTCTGACATTCGTAAATTCTGGATTCGATGTTGTCCTGTCGATTTAGTAGATTTTTTATCTGTATTTATAATTTGTATCTATTAAAACAAAGTCGTGTTAGTGATGATCGGGATAAACCCAAAGACGGGTGGACAGCTTTTCATGTTCTTTGATTTTTTTTTTTAAAAATCCGCCTATACTGTACTTTTTAATGATTTTTTTGTGGAAATCGCCACGGGTACGCCCCAACAGCCAACAGCAGGGGTGATTATGTCGGACTCGAACCGACCAAAAACTTCACACCGTCTCGGTTCTTTAATAACGGGGCGCAAGAACACATTTACGAAATAAATTCAGCTGATAAGGTAATCAACATAACTTGATTCTGATGCAGAACGAAGTTTGCCCAGTTAGCTAGTAAATAAATAAATATTCTAGAACATTCTACACAGTACTATTTAGACCCAAAATAAGCATGTCTTAACTAGCTTGTGTTATGGGTTATAGAAGGGTTCTCCGCACTCGTCGGCGCCCGGACCCGGACCCACTGAAGATGTCGACCGCAATGATCGACGAAACGTTTGGAACACAAGTTTCCTATGGACCACGGCCAAACAGCCCGGAAGCAGTATATTCAACATACTTAGATACATTTTGTTTTTTAAATACATACATAATATACATAGAAACAACCAGAGACCAATGCAAATGTACATATTGATGCATACAAATATTTGCCATGAGCGGGCATCAAACCCTCGACCTCTGCCACGCTACATCAATTGGTTCATTATAATAATATTCAATAGTAGTCTAGTTCAATACACTCCTGGGCATAGGCATTTTATAATATACGCCATAGCGCCAGTTTTTACCATCTACCTCTTTCAGATCCTTAATCAGTTCTCATACAGGATACGTCAATATGATTTCATTGTCTCTGATGGTACGCATGATGAAATCGTACCCTACAGTTTGTTTTCAGGTCGTTCAGATTTAAGGCTGGGGCGGCCACGCGTTGCGCAAGTGGACACCGTGGTTCCCAAACCCGAGGAGGCCATCTCGAAGACCTGAGACGGTGTGCGGTTTTAGTCAGTTCGAGCCCGACATAACCTCCAAAACAGATGTAGATATTTGAGATTGTAGAAGTTTTATTATCATTGTAACCGGTCTGCATTTATGAAAACAATTATGAAAGTGGAAGAACCGAAAGGCGTATGCCAGTATCGTAGCAAGTGGAAAGATGCTGTCTCTGTCTACCCCAATAGGTTAAGAGGTGGGACAATATGCATGTATGATGATGAAATCGGGGTCAACTTCTAAAGGTCAGGAAAATCTGCTAGAAGTATTTTCCTTTTTAATTTATTCGCCCGCCACTCATCACATCATATTATTTTGAAGTTTGTGAAAAAATGTCCAGATGACGTCAACTGACGTTGGCACGGGAGATGCGGTAGTTATCTTCAATCTCTGCGGTCATTCCCGCTGCATTTTTGCGCATAACAATCCCTTACTAAAGTATAAATACATCATAAAACATGCACGTAAATTTGCGAATATTTCAATACTAAAAACTTCGTAATAAACAAAACGGTTTTCGACCCGGGCGTCCTTATGCACAAACAACACAATTTCGCTCAAATGCACAGCGAAAATAACTTTTATTACTACGAATCAGTCGATCTGATCGATTTGCGTATAATAGCAGATTCTTCAACTCACGCTTCTGTTACCAGCCCCGAACGAGTGGGCAGAGGTGTATGGACACCCACGTCTTTCCACATTTGGTCCGACGTAGTAAGGAGCGAGTCTGTTGCTATTACCGAGTACTTTTACTTGGCCTGTGTGTTTACAGTCGGATAAAAAATATTCCTACCTTTGCTCATCACCTACGGTTAGACATGGGGTAGCCCTTTTTAGGATTCCGTAGCCAAATGGCAAAAAACGGAAACTTTATAGATTCGTCATGTCTGTCTGTCTGTCTGTCCGTCCGTATGTCACAGCCATTTTTTTCCGAAACTATAAGAACTATCCTGTTGATGTATTCTGTGAACCGCATTAAGATTTTCACACAAAAATAAAAAATAAAACAATACATTTTGAGAACTGAAACTGAAAAATGATTTTTTCAACAAACCCGTGCGTGTATCTATGGATAGGTCTTCAAAAATGACATTGAGGTTTCTATTATAATTTTTTGAACTAAATCTGAATAGTTTGCGCGAGAGACACTTCCAAAGTGGTAAAATGTGTGTCCCCCTCCTCTAACTTCTAAAATAAGAGAATGATAAAACAAAAAAAAAATGTGATGTAGGTACTTTACCATGTAAACTTCCACCGAAAATTTGTTTGAACGAGATCTAGTAAGTAGTTTTTTTTAATACGTCATAAATCGTAAAATTTCAATCAATCAACTCAAATACAAAAATTTTAGCCGCTTTTTTTTCCTTGCGCTTGCGCCTCTCGGCTTAATCCAGAGCCCATTCTAAAACAATTTTCGAATTACCACTAGCCTTTCTACATATAATTAAGAAACCCTCTCAAGGTTCACAACTAATGTTTATCTATTCTTAATCTAATTACTAAACATACCAGTTCCCGCTTGTATTCCTCTTGTACTTTCCTTCCATAACTTTCATGCTCGATAGGGGCGGTAGGAGGTAAACAGTGCTGTCATTTCCTATACTTTCCTAACAAATTACTCTTGTGGAGGAACGGGGTGTGATGTTCCTCCAACACAAAGGGAGGATCCTCCGACCAGGCAAGGTGATCACGCCTGGCGGGCCGTGGCCCAAGGGTTGTCGTTGGGATGTTGTATATAGGTATGTTATACCAGCGCGCGAACTTCACTTTCGCGATTCAGGATTGGTAGTGACGTAGTAGTATCGAAGTAGTTCCGCTTGTTATCGCTAGATGGCGCTGGGTATATGTGGTATCGCCACATTCTCTTATTTATTCTTATTTCCATTTGCATATTACGTTATATCTACTGATATCTCATTTAACCTTAGTAATAAGCTGAATTTCGGATGGGTTATGTGAGTGTGACTTGCCTTTTAAAATATTTCGTGGCTTCTGTGGCGTAGCGATAGTGCATTCTATTCCCGCTCAGTGCAAATATTTGTATGCATGAAAATGTCTATTTGAATTGATCTGGGTGTTTCTATATATAATATGTATGTATTCACAATAAATAAATAAGTATGTTTATTCGCATTCTGGAACCCATAACACCAGCTAGTTAAATGTTTACTTTAGGTCTAGAAGGTGTTGTGTAGAATGTCTTAGAATATATTTACTTATTCCTCTGTGCAGATGGCAACACGTGAGTGACATCTCTGGTGTTGTAAGCATTAATAGGCCTTCTTCGTCAACTTCTTACTTTACTTACCACCTAAATATCTATCCCTCGAAGCATCGGTAGCTCAGTGGTTAAGGAGTCAGCCTTCCGATCGAGAGGTCCCAGGTTCGAATCCTGCTGGCCTACTTACACTACTGACGTGAACTTACTCCTAACACAAGCAATCAAGCTAAGCTGGAGGGGTTATAAGAAATTCTAGTAATTTCGGATACTAGTATTCTTAAAAAAAAAACTTTCCCTAATGAGATGGCGTATACCGCCCGCAACCAGGCACTTTTCATATCAATCAAATCAATCAATAAGCCCATTGCAGTCCACTGCTGGACATAGGCCTCTCCCATTGTACGCCATAGCACCCGATCCTCCGCCTTGCGCATCCAGTCTATCCCAGCTACCTTTTTCAGGTCGTCCGTCCATCTTGCTGGGGGACGTCCTACCTTCCTACCTTTCATACTCCGTGATAAATACCAATAACATTTCCAACGATACCGGTGCACTCGGTATCAACGGCTATGTTTATACTGGTTATAATATTTTTACAATAAAACTAATATCGACGACTCCTAAAAGAGCGATGTCTTATCTTACAACTGTTTTGCACTTCATACCCACTGTGGCGTAGCGGTTCATTTCCCGCCATCGCCGCACTCGTGGTAGAAGTTTGATGACACAAATTTGTCACAAAATTCGGCCGGGTAGGTACCACCGTGCACGATTGCGAAAAACCCTCCAATTTCGGTTTGATTGCGTTCAGGGTCAGCCAGTGCATAGCCGGGCAGGGGGGTTGTGGTCGTAGCACTAGTGGGACCGGTGGGTGTCACGCGGTGCTGCGACGACAATCCTCTTCTGATGAGGCCGTCAAGCTGAGTGCCACCATTGTTAACATGATACGTGTATGTAATGGTGACCCTCTTTCCTGAGACTTCACCTTCAGCTTACCATCAGGCGAAGTGAAGTCAAATTGACGTATCCTAAATATGTATTAAAACATATGTTGTGCGTGTCATCGTTTAGTTGGTCAGAGTAATCCGCCTGTAAGGGACTGGTCGCGGGTTCAAAAGCCGCCCTAGATTTTCTCTTTTTCCGATCTAAATCTATGGGAAAAGAAGTTGACCTCTGTGACTTAGTGGTAGTGCGTTTGACTGCTAAGTTAGACGTCGCGGGTTCGTTTCCCGAAATTATGAATATGTATATTTGTATTGGTCTGAGTGTTTCTATGTATAATATGTATTTATTTACAAATAAAATATGTAACTGTGTTTATTCGTATTCTAGAACCCATATGATAAGCTCTGCTGGGTTTGAGTCTAGATGGCGCTGTATAATATATCCTAGAATATTTATTTATTTTCTGGAACGTGTCTAGATAGCTCCGGGGCCGTCTCGTAAGCCACCGCCTGTCGCTGGTCGCCTCAGTCGGGCCTCTGTGAATACAGTCTCACCTGGCTGGGGCTGACCGCCGGCGATATGAAGAGGAGCACGGCCCCCACGCGAAGACCAGAGGGCAGTACACCCGCCCCCAGGACCTGCCGTTGTTCAGCGGCAGAGAGCCCGACCCCCTCCGCCAAGGTGGCAAACGCCCAAAAGCAGATTTCCTCGCGGCCCTTAGAGGACGCTGAGATGACCACGTTGATGTCTAGATAGCTCAGTTGGTCAGAGCATTCCCCCGTTAAGTACTGGTCGCGGGTTCAAGTCCCGTCCTAGAAGTTCTCTTTTTCCGATCATTTAGATCATTTAGGAAAAGTAAGCAGACTAATTGCTTATTAAATTTAATTGTACTAAATAGATATTTAGTAAACAGTAGCATCAAACCCGATGCAAACTACATCCAAGATCTATACACAAGTTTAAAGCCGACACACATTCAACAAAACAGATGCGTTCACATCTTGCAAGGAGAGATGCCAAGGTGATTTTGAAATCACATGCACAGCTAATGTAAACCATTGCTAAATAAAATAAACAGAATCTGTTTACGGACTTCAACCAATATAAATTATGACTCCGCAGTATGATGTAGATATAGCTTAACGCAGGACGTGAGGGCATGGAACTTTGAGCAATTATTTTATAGATGTAACGGAGACAACCTTCGTGAAAGGGTTTTTATCTCTATTTATTTACAAGACTTTTATCCTAAGATATATCAGTCCTTTGAAATAAAACTGTTTTTTAACGGATTCTATCGCGATTTATTTGATGTTATTGCCATGGTCCAAAAGCAACCGAAACGTCGGGTTCAATGTAAAATATAAAATAACATCCAATAAATCGCGATTGAATCTGTTAAAAAATAATTATTATTCAATGTGTGACATTCGCGTAAACATCCGACAATATCATATTTCAGTCCTATTGAAATGAATTAAATAATTATTTTCTAGAAACTTAATTTATTATTCATTCTAAACTTAAGTATAAACAATTTACTTTAACAGGTACTACCTATATTATACCTATATATATTATGCTGCGAAAAAAGTTTTAGTAATGTGTAGAAAACACATTACTAAAACTTTTTTCGCAGCATCGGAATGAGGTGCAGACAAAATACTATGGAATGAGCCTATATTTTCTACCAGCTGTTCCTGCGGCTTCGCCTATGTGGAATTTTGTCAATGTTCCCTCTTTCCATGGGCACTTATTCCAGGGATAAAAGTTTGAGATAAGCTTGTGTTATTCAGCCAAATCCGTTTATAGTCCAGTCAAAATAGACATTTGACTAAGAAATAATTCGCAAAGAGCTGAAAATTGGCAGAGACGTTAAATACATAATTATAAATAAAATGACAAAAATCCCCATCGATCCTACTTCTGCAAAATAAAATTATTCAAGGTCAAACGTACAAATAAAAGTTTTTTCAATTTTTCTCGAAAACGGTAAGTTTTATCGTGAAATTAGGTCAGACAAAGTTATAATCATACAATTCTCTACAAAAATGGTTTTTTTCTCTTACGGCTCACCATTCGTGAGATATCGCGGTTTTAATAATTAGAAAATTCATTAGTTTATTTTAAAATACTCATTCCATTTATACAAGTTTTATTGTGTAAGTAACACAAACCAATAGTTTCTTATTTTCATTTATATTGAACGTCCGATGACGTTTACAGGCTGCGTTTTAGTGCATATTACTCGTATGTAAAATATTATTTTCTAATTATTAAAACCGCGATATCTCACGAATGGTGAGTTGTAAGAGAAAAGGTGACTGGACCATTTTTGTAGAGAATTGTATGATCTACAACTTTGTCTGACCTATTTTCACGATTAAACTTACCGTTTTCTTAAAATGGAAAAACCTTTAATTTTGTAGGTTTGACCTTGAATATTTTTTTTTTTGCAGAAGTAGGATCGATGGGGATTTTTGACATTTTATTTATAATTATGTATTTAACGTCTCTGCCAATTTTCAGCTCTATGCGAATTATTCCTTAGTTATATGACTTATTTTTGTCTATTTTGACTGGACTATTTAGCTATTAGAGCGTGATTGAGTAACAAACATAGAAACATCTACACAAACTATCACATTTATAATATAAGTAGGAAAATAGGATTATGAAGGAATACGATTTGTTTACGATCGATAAAATTATTTATAGGCTAGTACCATGATTCTGTTCACACTCCAACAGTTAATGGTGGACATCGTTAACTATATATGCCACATGTTAACATTTGGGCAAATTATTTACTCCCATCATATCTCCAAATTTCCGTGATGAAATAAGATTAGAACGCAATAAGCGAAATACCTCTAAGAATTAATAACAAGTAGGTAATGCTGGCCGGCGGGGGGGTATCCGAAGGAATTTCCGCACTAAAAAAAAAGGTATTACACCCCGGCGTCTCAAGACCCGAGACGGCGTGTGGTTTTAGTCGGTTCAAGCCCGACATAACCTCCCCGCTGGCCGACAGTGTATCCGTGGGGATTTCTGCATGAAAAAAAAAGAAAAGGTTTGTGTTTAGTCAAGAGAAAATTGCTTTCTGGGTTGATACAAAAATGTTGTTAAACTCCTCTTATATCTGTTAGTTATATAATATTTATGATATAATAGAACTCTGGCCGGGTTCCGGCTTCGCCCGGGATTATTTTCATGAAAAAATGTTATAAGCCGAATTGTAGTGCCATTTGAAAAAAGCGGCCAAGTGCAAGTCGGAATCGCCCATTAAGGGTTCCGTAGCAGCAAGTAACATAATAATGTTTTTTTTAAATTCTATATTTGAGTTGATTGAATGAAAGGTAAATTGCGGTTTACGAGTTATGACGTATTAAAAAAAACTACTTACTAGATCTCGTTCAAACCAATTTTCGTTGGAAGTTTACATGCAGTCGACTACAAAGATATGTATCCATTATTGGACCTTATCACAAAGCAATAAGGTGAAAAAGTGGATACATCTCTTTGTAGTCGACTATACATCATATATTTTTTTCAGTTTTATCATTCTCTTATTTTAGAAGGTACAGGGGGGGGGGGCACATTTTACCACTTTGGAAGTGTCTCTCGCGCACACTATTCAGTTTAGAGAAAAATGATATTAGAAACCTCAATATCATTTTTGAAGACCTATCCATAGATTCCAAACACGTATGGGTTTGATGAAAAAAAAATTTTTGGGTTTCAGTTCTAAGTATGGGGAACCCCCAAAATTTGGCAACGGAACCCTAAGACGGAACCGGAAAACGAAGAATTTATTAAAACCCGTTTTCAAAGCGGGTTTTTTTTATACCACTCAGGTGGCAGACAAGCTCACGGCCCACCTGATGGGAAGTGGTTACCGTGGCTTATGGACGTAGTATCAAAATTTGAGCTCAATCGATGCAGAACTTTTTGAGTTTATAAAGCACAAACCAACCTAACATTTTTATATAATGCCCGCAGCTCCGCCCGCATGGAATTCTGATCCCGTCCTCGCTTTCCATGGAAGCCTATTTTAACAAGATTCATTCAGCTTTTTTTTCGCGTCTTTGGTTTCAAAGTTGCATTTCAAACAAATGATACTCCTCCGAGACCGTTTGACCGATCTCGACCAAATTTGCCACGGTGATCAAGTAGACATTACTGAGTGTCGTAAGGGGTCGAATGTCCAGATCGGTCTTACCATCGAGGAATAATCACCGAAAAACCAAATCAATGGAAAAATCGACCGGTCACGTTGACCTATTGTTGGATAGGCAAATCTCGTTACGCTTAAGTTTGGGTTGATTGCCAAGCTGGCAACCGTCCTAGTATTATTTGGATAGGAAGTATCGAAATTCACTAAATAGAAAGTATGTGCTTAAAAAACGTGATACCCAAAAAGGAGACCATCATACTGTACTCCTTCCACTGAAATCACTTCATTTTGTGTATGTCTATTCTACTTTCAGGATATAAAACTTAATTTGTGTTTAAAAGTTAGAAGTTCAATGTTCTGTACACCGAGTTTTCATCAAAATTCGAGAACAGTATTAAGCAAACTGTGTACAACAATGTACAATTTCTTCAACATTCACAGACAAAATGTTCTACGATATGAAACTCATATTAGCATACAGATTTTACAAATAAATATGGTTTTTTATTACTCACTATAGATAATCTTGAACATTAAACACCCATATATTTATTATAACCATAAATCAGTCTGTGCTCTGAGGTGCATCAGTGAACCACAAGCAAAGTGCACTGCACTTGTATCTTACAAAACTACTCAAAAATATTCCTAAAATCAAGTACAGACAGTTCATATTCACTTCATAATCCATCAGGTTATACGTCATATTGCAATAATGCAGATTTTTATGACGGCTTTAACCTAAAATGAACTTTACCAATCTAATTTTAACACACAAATTCAAATGATAAATTCATTTCATCTTCAATTTTACGACTTGTACAGTGATAATCAAAATTCAACTTAATATTTTGTGCAAAAAGAACATTTCGGTTTGATTTTTTTCAAGTACCAGCCGTTTTTATGTCGGGGCCTTTGAAAATTGACCTCAGCTGGGTCGTCCCTGTAAATATTTGTACATTGAATGCCGTTGGTGCGAACTAGTAAGAGATTAGCGTGTAAAACTCCTGAATTTTAAACGCTTGTAATTTGGTAAAGTCTGAAGTTTGGGGAGACTTACTGGCTCTCTGTAATAACTGTGGTTCTTTGGGGTAGAAAACAGTTGGGCGAAGTTTGAATATATGTACAGCTTGAAATAAACTGTCGGATCCCTGCTTGTAATTTGACAACGGAATAGATTAATGGTGATAAGAAGCTTGCGCAATTCAGATCCTTCTTCACGGAGCTTATTTACTTGCTTTCAAGAGACTTTCGGAAGTTTTACGATAATTACTCATAGTTTATGCTCTTAAAGTAAAAGACTATTTATTAAGTAGTAACTATATCGAATGAAGAGGTATAAAAGGACATTTATTCGAAGGAAAAATTTACTTATCTATGCTAACATAACATAACTTCACGCCTGTATCCCCGAAGGGGTAGGCAGAGGTGTATTACATACCCCCGATCTGCTAGTTATGTTTAGGTCCCAATGCAATAGGGGGCGAGCCTATTGCCATCTACCGGGCACATTACTAAGCGAGCGACAATCAATATTTTTAACATAACATAACATAACTTCACGCCTGTATCCCCGAAGGGGTAGGCAGAGGTGTATTACACACCCACGATTCGCCAGTTATGTTAAGGTCCCAATGTAATAGGGGGCGAGCCTATTGCCATCTACCGGGCACATTGTTAAGCGAGCGATAATTAGCATTTATTAATGCAGACATAACTACGAAAAGTCAGAGGTGTGTGCCCGGGGCGACTGGGGTTCAAACTCGAGACCACGTCTCACCAGTCCGTTACGTACGCCAGCGGGCTATCGCCGCTTAATATTTTTAATACACACAACTATGAAAAGTCTATTTATACAAATAAATTAAATTGTAGTTTATATTTGTAACGTTAAAATAACAATTTTTCAATAAATGAATTTGAATGCATACACGGTACTAATAACCAAAAACTATTTTATAAAACTTTTGTCTTTGCATCTGTTTGAATTAGGTAATCTCTTGAATGGCTACGCCAATTTTCACGGGACTTTCACTGGTAGCCAACTAATATTACTAGGAATTCAGTGCAGGGTGCTGATAGAAATTGAGCTGAGCGAGCAGGACTCTTACTTGAAAAAAAGACATCTTACTACGGTCGCGCGCTAAGCTAAGGCCGCGCGCTCGTGAAACTGTTTTTCGGTGATTATTCCTCAATGGTACATCGGACAAGAACCATCTCGCTTCCATTTCTCGCAGTGTCCACACTATCACTGTGGAAAATTTGGTCAAGATCGCGTGAGTGGTTACGGAGGAGTTCAGCCACCAACATACGACTATGCCGCTTATATTTTATTGCTCGCTTCGCTTGCTCAGCTCAACAAGGCGTAATATAGACTACTTTAATTTTAGAAAAGGAATTAGGGTTCCGCGCAATAAATTAAAATTCAGATCCAAGTCCACACGAACGAATTTGCGGACACAGCTGGTATAAACAATTCTTCCGAAACACGAAAAGGCAAAGCTACAATACGGTGGGGAATTCTAAAAGTAAGAAATACGAAAGGAAACAAATGCCCACATAATACGAAAAATCAGCAATGCAATGCAACTTATCAAGATTCTACCCCAAAAATATATGAACGCAACCCCTTACAACCTGATTTCGTTCTACAAATGAAAATAGGTTTTTATAAAAAATATCTACATGAAAATCTCAATTTCCGTGAAGGAGAAATTACGTTAAGAGAACTTAGTCGTAAGAAATTGACGTTAGAATGTGTCATAAATATGGCAGATTGGTGTATCGCGTCGTAAGCAGGACTTGTGGCATGTCTGCATCGACAGATTTGATTTTGGATGTTCCGGTGTAAAAGCGTGGATACCCCCCCGCCGGCCAGCGGGGGCGGTTCTATGATCATCGTTGGATTGATTTTGGGGCAATCGTAGACTTGCAGCGTTGGGCGCTTGGTGGTTAGAATCGCCCTTAGAATCGAGAGGTACAGGGTTCGAATCCTGGAAATTACACTACAGATGACGTGAACCCACTCCTAACACTAGTAATTTAGTTTAACTGAAAGTAATTTCAGTTACAAATATTTAAAAAATTAGAGCGAAATTACTTTTTCCTTGTATAAAAATATATTTTTTCTTTCGGAAATCCCACGGATACACCCCCCGCCGGCCAGCGAGGGTGGTTATGTCGGATTCGAACTGACTAAAACCACACGCCGTATGGGGTCATCAGATGCCATGTGCGGTTGCGGGTGTAAGGTGTAAAGAATTTCCCTCGCACCCCGGTGTATAATAGTACCCTTTTTTTTTCGAGCGGAATACCTTTTTTTTTTCGTGCGGATATCCCTTCGGATACCCCCCCGCCGGCCAGCGGGGGCGATTGTATAATATTTTTTTATTAGCAAAAGTAAATAAATACATAACCCTCCTATGGATGCTTACTTCAATAAAGGTGTTACACCATCTTCAGAAAAAAACGGGTCAAAAGGATAGCATCCAGTACCCTCACAAGCCTTGAGAAATACATCACAAGCTGGTGCAAGCTGATATTATGTTTTCGACAGTTTGGCAACGTGTTACTGATACCCTGGTACTTTTACAACTGTAAACAGTAACTACCGTACACTTTTACCTGTTACTAAGCTGAATATTTCTTAGTCACCTCTGTGGCATAATATAAAAAAAAATTCACACTGTGTAGACATGTAAGACAGAAGTTCTTGCAGCAAATCACAGGCTTACCGACGGAGATATAAAGCAGAATGTAAAAGCCAATTACAAAGTCAGAATCTGCAATTGCCTCGTAGTGAAAACTTAAAAAATAGGACGGGGTTAACCAAATAACCTAAGGAACCATTGTCTCTTCAAAAACGGTATCAACCGACTTTAAATTGCAAAGTAAGCTTACAATACTAAATTTCTTCACCATTTCTACATTCCGTTAGACTATTTTTTTGTTCTTTTATCTCGCACTTTGCGAAGGAATTTATTGTATTACCAACTCTACCAATTTACTGCTGACTTAATTCGTAACAGGTTCCAAGGTGGTAACTTTTCCTGCAATTTGCTCAGAGCCATTCTCTGAATTTCGTGGATCCCTGCTGTTTGTTGTAGCTCACGGGAGTCATAGCTTTTAGGGTTTTTGTTAGACAGACCAAAATTGAGGATTACGTAAATTGGACTTTGGTACATATTGAAACAAAAAACGGTGTTTCAAAGGAAATCATTATACAGAATGTTACAATTTTTTTGTTTTTATTTAAGTAGGGTGTACTTAAAGTTTTTTTTTTCCTTTTTATATATATTTTCTTTTAATTTGATTTCGTTTAGTTCGGCCAGTTACATAAATTTGGAGAAAAAATAACCGTTTGCGGTATAAGCCCAGCTGGGCGGTAGAATTTTGCGCCAGATGTGTACTTTTTTTTATTAATGATAGGCTCACATTTGACCTCTATCTCACCTATGTGGTCTACGATGGATCACGAATGTGATTTTTACATAAAGTATCATTTGGTCGTAGTTTCGAACCCTAGGCTTCGAAACCTAATTGGGAGTAATGTTCACAAGGCAATCTCGCCATACCCTTTCATCCAGATCCGTTCAACAGTTCTGGTGTGATTGCCTAACAAACCACAAGATGGCACTAAACGGTATACAAAGTCTGCAGCATCGATTAGACCATATGCTTAACGATACTAGGCTCGAGTGGCTGGTATTTGAACGGCTGTATATTACAAATTAGCGTTTATCTGTGTTGACTTTTAAATAAAATAAATAATAAATATTGTAGGACAAAGTACACAACGCCATCTAGACCCAAACTAAGCAGAGCTTGTCACATGGGTTCTGGAATGCGGATAAACATACTTAAATACTTTTTTTTGTAAATATATACATATTATACATAGAAACACCCAGACCAATGCAATTATATATATTTGCACTGAGCGGGAATAGAACCCTAGACCTCTGACTTAGCTGTCGAAGGCACTGCCGCTACGCCACAGTTCGCCTTTAAATTAATTTTATTCAGAAAATACTGTTCACACTTTAAATTATTGCAGATATTAATAACATGATAATTTTATAATATTCTATTACATTCTAGGACATACATTGTACAGCGCCACTTAGACTTCAACTAAGTAGAGCTTGTCTTAAGGGTTCTAGAATGCGAATAATGTATTCGTCATACATAGAAACACCCAGTCCAATGCAAATATACTTATTCTACTTAGCAGTCGAATGCTGTACCGCTACGCCACAGGCATCGTTCTTTCTTTACGCAAACTCAAGATATTTCATTATCATTATTTTCACGATACTAGTACTGTCGTTGCTTCAGACGTTTTCACCTAGGACCCGGGGTCCTGTACTGTAACTGTACCGCTAATGCTGTACCGCTATGCCACAGACATCGTTCTTTCTTTTCGCAAATCAAGATATTTCACTATCATTATCATTATTTTCACGATACTAGTACTATCGTTGCTTCAGACGTTTTCACCTAGGACCCGGGGTCCTGTACTGTAACTGTACCGCTAATGCTGTACCGCTATGCCACAGACATCGTTCTTTCTTTTCGCAAACTCAAGATATTTCATTATCATTATCATTATTTTCACGATACTAGTACTATCGTTGCTTCAGACGTTTTCACCTAGGACCCGGGGTCCTGTACTGTAACTGTACCGCTAATGCTGTACCGCTATGCCACAGACATCGTTCTTTCTTTTCGCAAACTCAAGATATTTCATTATCATTATCATTATTTTCACGATACTATCGTTGCCTCAGACGTATTCACCTAGGACCCCGAGGTACGCTTCCTGTTTTAGTTATTATGGGAGCAACAAAATTTTTGACCTCTGCGATGCAGTGGCAGTGCATTCGATTGTAACGTCAGGGGTTTGATTCCCGTTGAGTAATATTTGTGTGCATTAATATATCTATTTGTATTAAGCTGCATGTTTCTATGTATAATGTGTCTAATGTATCTTATCTAGTGTATAAGTACACTATGTTTATCCGCATTCTAGAACTCATATTACACACTAGTTTAGTTTAGTTTAGTTAGATTTACAAAATAATCTACGTTTTTTTATGAGCTAACTAGAAGACTATATTAAGTGTATATATATCTCCAATAAATCCTCTATATATTATATACTTAAGCAATCCTCTTGCTGGCACGCCGCCGCCTCTTTCTGCGAGCAGGTAATGCGCGCGAAAGAGACGGCGGAGAGGGAGCGGGAGAGAACCCTGCCCCCCGAGTTTCGCAGTCTGCGGCGAGGACGCCGCAGACTCATCTACGCCCGGGACTACCGACCTCCATGATCGGGGCCTGAGGACGGCAGTTGGCCGACTCGCCGTCCTTACAGAAGCAGGCCGTGGCGGAGGCGTGTCGTGTGTGCCCTACACACGCCTGCCAACTCACCGAAGCGGGATAAAACCCGACCCCACCAGGCGAGGCCGCGATGGCGGCCAAAGTCCGCCGGCAACCCTGGGGTTATCCTTTCGAGGGCTTACCCGGGGTGCCTGGCAACGGACACTTGGGGAGGACACCGTGCGGTTTTAGTCGAGACACGACATAACCACCCCCGCTGGCCGGCGGGGGGGTATCCGAAGGGATTTCCGCACGTTAAAAAAAAAAAAAAAAAAAGCAATCCTCTTGCATTATATAATGCGGGAATGGAACCCAGGACCAAGAGATCTTGGGTTCGAATCCCGGGTCAGACAGTGTTATACGAAAACATTAGTTTGGGAACCGAATGTGTTACACTACTGTCTACCCCTCCGGTAATAAATGGGCGTGTATTTTTAAAAAAAAAGTTCAATTTCGTAGTAATCGATTAAGGTAAACACAGGGTCAATAGCCCAGCGACAAGGCATTGACTGGTCGCTCTTGATCGGCGAGGTTGTGAGTTCAAATCCTTAGCGTTGAACTATACTCGCAAGTTCAAACTTAATTAACTTACAAATTAACAGTATCACTCAAGTAAAACATTCGGAATCTTATTTCGGGTAAAACATTGAACTAGTAACTCAGAGGACTGTTGTTAGATTCATATTCAGTGCAGTTTCTATGTATAATAATTTTATCTATAAGTTTTTTTTTTTAGTTTGAAAAATCTTTATTTAAATACTGTGACTAAGATAATAAGGTATTTGACTACTGCTAAAAAAATGTTCTGCATTATGTACAACATACGTCGTACGATAAAAATCGATATTAAAGTTTGATTTAATAAAAGTACGCGCCATAACGGATTCCGTGACTTGTGACGTCACACCAAAAGTAAACAGTAAGCGACTTAAAGCACGTTTATATAATTATTGAAATTAGTTGCAAAAATAATGGTTTATTTTGCGATATGTAAGATAAAAGTGAAACATTAATAGTAATTAATAATTGAAGCAGTCGATTAACACTAGGAAATGCAGACAGCCTGTATTGAAAAACTCTGTTTACTTATGTGTGACGTCACAGAGCGTTTATAAGCACGTGATCAAATCTCAAAAAAAATTAGATTTTAATCTTGATTTTTTAACAAAAAGAAACTTATTTTATATTGAAAATTAATAAAATATGTTTTTTACGGTACATTTTATTAGGATGACAACAATTCGTACAATATTTAAAATATAGTCAAAATGCCTATTGTATAAAAAATGTGGTTACAAATTTTATATCTAACTAAACTAAACTAAATAAAACTAAAATAAAATAAATAATTAAAAGAAACTTAAACCTAAAATACATCGTGGAATTCCTCCGCATCGCATGCCTCCTGTGGTAACGTGCCCAGAAGACTGGCAGCATTGCCACGTTGTATGGCAATACTTATTCTCTGTGCTAAAAAGAAGCCAGCCTTCTGGTCACGAAACGCGTCGATCATACGTGTTGCAATCTCCCTGAAGAGACTGCGAGCACTCGAACCCCGAGCCCCTAACGTTTCGACTCCAAATAGCACAAATTCAAAATCTCCAATTAAATTTGAGTATTTGCGCCGTTTGAGAGTCTCCGCAGAAGCAGCAGCAGCAGTACCGGCACAGCCAGCCATGCTGGCTATATGGGCAGGAGCAATGGTGTCGACGCATCTATAAGAATCGATTCGTGATAACACATATTTAATTATTACTAGCTGTGCCCGCGACTTCGTCCGCGTGGATTAAGGTTTTTATGGTTTTTTTTTTGCGCGGAACCCAAATTATTTTTTCTAAAATTAAAGTAGCCTATGTTACTCCTTGTTATATTACCTATCTGCCAGTGAAAGTCCTGTCAAAATCGGTCTAGCCATTTCAGAGATTAGCCGGAACAAACAGACAGACAAAAATTGTAAAAAATGTTATTTTGGTGTACCGTATATACAAAAAAATGTATACACACTTTGAACTTCCATAGAAAATTTATTTACCGTTCTACAAAGTTAAATTTCAGGAAAAGGCACTGTAACTGGTATTAATAACTGGTATTAATTAACTGGTATTAATTACCTAACAATGCTTGCTGATTCCATATTTCCTGCCATTCGTGCATTATACGGTAATGATGATTTTTATTTTCAACAAGATGGTGCTCCGCCGCACTATCACAGGGACGTACGAGCTTACCTGGATCAAAATTTGTCGGGCCAGTGGATAGGACGCAGGGGGCCAATCGAGTTTCCAGCACGCTCTCCAGACCTTACAAATTTTGATCCAGGTAAGCTCGTACGTCCCTGTGATAGTGCGGCGGAGCACCATCTTGTTGAAAATAAAAATCATCATTACCGTATAATGCACGAATGGCAGGAAATATGGAATCAGCAAGCATTGTTAGGTAATTAATACCAGTTAATTAATACCAGTTATTAATACCAGTTACAGTGCCTTTTCCTGAAATTTAACTTTGTAGAACGGTAAATAAATTTTCTATGGAAGTTCAAAGTGTGTATACATTTTTTTGAAGCACCCGGTATATTCATATACATGTAGTAAAAACGGTTATTTCAATATTACAAACAGACACTCTAATTTTATTTAAGATGTAAGATTGAATCTATTTATACTATCATAAAACTGTTGTATCTGTACATTGGAGATATTTAAAAAAAACTTGGGATATGTAGAATGAACGATTCAGAAAAAAAAGGATTTTAATTCTTGTCTGCTTATCTGTTTCTTCGCGATCGACGCAAAAACTAGAGAACGGATTTTGATGCGGTTTTTTCTATTAGAACGGTCAGACTTAAAATCTGCCGTATGTTTGATTGCAATTGGCTAAGTAGATATGACCTAAAAACAATAACCGACCTCCGCGCGGGCGGAGCCGCGGGCATCAGCTAGTTAATTATATATATAAGCAATACTACCGATTTTAGTAAGTTGATGAATGTACATGTTAAAGTGATTTTTTTAGGGATTTTCTTTAGAAAAGCCCTATAGCTATCGAGTTGTCGTCGTCGTCGACGTCGTCGTTGCCAATTTTCTGTCACGGTTTTGGGTATGAAGGAGATGAGCTATCGAGTTGCTGTTTTCGGTAATATATTCGTGCTGGGGTGAACCATTGCAAGATAAAGAAAAAATCGCAAAAATCGCAAAAAAAAAACGCAATATCGAAAATCCCTTGTATTCGGCTGAGCTCGTCTCAGGCATTCAACTTGTTTTACTTTGACATAAGATGTCTCTCCGACAGACTAGAGAGACACGACATGTGTGGGGGCCCAATCAAGACGGTGTATGGGGGCCCAATCAAGATGGTGTATGGGGGCCCAATCAAGACGGTGCATGGGGTCCAATCAAGACGGTGTATGGGGGCCCAATCAAGACGGTGCATGGGGTCCAATCAAGACGGTGTATGGGGGCCAATCAAGACGGTGTATGGAAGCCCAATCAAGATGGTGTATGGGGCCCAGTAAAGACGATGTATGGGGGCCCAATCAAGACGGTGTATGGGGGCCCAATATATACGGTGTATGGGGGCGCAATCAAGACGGTGTATGCGGGCCCAATCAAGACGGTGTATGGGGCCCAGTAAAGACGATGTATGGGGGCCCAATCAAGACAGTGTATGGGGGCCCAATATAGACAGTGTATGGGGGCGCAATCAAGACGGTGTATGGGGGACCAATCAAGACGGTGTATGGGGGCCCAATCAAGACGGTGTATTGGGGCGCAATCAAGACGGTGTATGGGGGCCCAGTAAAGACGATGTATGAGGGCCCAATAAAGACAGTGTTTGGGGCCCAATATAGACAGTGTATGGGGGCGCAAACAAGACGGTGACACACAAGACAACAAGACCTACTTTTTAATATCGCAATAAATAAACTGTCACATTTTATATCGCTTTCGCGTCCATTTTACTCGTCCCCTCTGAATAAAGTTGATTCTGCATATAGTTCCATTATTGAACACCAACAGAATGCATCAAACATTTCTATTAGAACATCCGATAAATATTAATACTCCGTGTGGGTTCAACAGGGAGTGAACTTGTGAAATTATGGTTGAGAGACGATGTTTGTGAGTTTGTTTATAATCTACTAGCTGAGTTTTGCGGCTTCGCGCATGTCATAATTCGATTCCATTACTATCCCTTTTATATATTGTATATTTTATTGTACCTATACCAATTTTCTGATTTGTTGACATTAATGATACTGCTAGGCTTTCCTGGTCGATTTTTTTTTTTCGTGTGGAAATCCCTTCGGATACCCCCCCGCCGGCCAGCGGGGGCGGTTATAATAATAATAATAATAAATCATTTATTTCAAGTTACTAAGACTCATTCAAATACATTAAATTACATTAAAATTACATTGAATTGCAGTCACATTATAATATTTAACGTAGTCATACTATTTATTTTAAAATATGCATGTCATCAACAGAAACAAAAATTTGAATTATAAATTAGTCAATTAAAGATATGCATGTCAATAATAAAAATAAAATAAAATCACAATTTAAATTACACATTAAATTTACAATTAATGTGTAATTTAAATTGTGATTTTATTTTATTTTTATTATTTTCGGGGGAGCCTCACCCCTAGGAAACGCGTCCCCAGGTGGCGGATAGGGGAATGCTCGGCAGATATGCAGGGTAGGAGGGAAATAAAATACCTCCCGCGGACCAACAGGCCGGAGAAGGTCACTCCGTATCAAACCCCTATTTCGAGCTGCTCCGACATACACGGAGTTAATTAAGGTCGCGATAGTGATGGAGGCTTGGCCGAGCCTTCAGTAGGGATGGCAGCGGATGAACACAATGAAGTGTCAACGGTGGCGCCCACACCTTGAGAAGGTGACGGCCTTGGCGTCAGGTGGCAACCGGCCGTAAAACGTACAGCCAAATCACTTCTCCTTGTGCAACATGAAAAATACAACTAATGAGAAAACGATAAAGGATAGGGCGTCCCCCGTAAGCGACGAGATTGCGCCGAATGTGAACTCAACAAGATGCAGCCAGGCTAGGGCGTCCCCCCGAAGCGACGGTACTGACAAAGGCAAAAATCAGCCAAATGCAACTACATCTATACGTCTAAGATTAGGGACATAGAATTTAGGGTCCATGACCGGACGCAGTACTGAACTGAGTAACATACTAATGAACAGAGAGATAAACGCATGCTGCATCCAGGAAACCAAATGGAAAGGTTCTAAATCTCGAGACATTGGCCACGGTTACCAACTTATCTATCACGGAACAGATACAAATCGCAACGGAGTTGCTATAGCATTGGATAAAAACCTAAAACAAAGAATAGTCAGCATTGAACGGAAAAGTGACCGCCTTATTGCAGTGAAGTTGGCGATGGACAACCAGCCTGTCCTCAATATCATCTCAGCGTATGCACCACAGGTCGGTTGTAGATCCGAAGACAAGGAACTCTTTTGGGAAGACTTCGATGAGCTGCTGCTTAATATATCACCTAATGATCTAATACATATCGGAGGAGACCTAAACGGACACGTGGGCGCCAAAAACGCTGGACATAGGGACGTACATGGGGGATACAGATATGGACACCAAAACCAAGAGGGATTATCTATTTTGAATTTTGCAAGTAAATACAACTTTAAGATTATAAACACAAATTTTGAGAAAAAGGAAGAACAAATAATTACCTACAAAAGTGTAAATGTAGCAACACAAATAGACTACATAATTGCTTCAAAATCAATGTCTGGAAGGTACAAAGACTGTAAAGTTATCCCAGGGGAGGCACTGACTGCACAGCAAAGACTACTCGTTGCAGTTATGAACTTACCAAAACCTATTAAGGCCCAAATCGACAGGACCGAACGGATAAAGTGGAAGGAACTGCACAGTAATAAGGGCCAAATATTCATTGATAATATTAGAACCTACCTAAATCAGGACATTGCCGAAGATAAGCCCGTGCATCAAATGTGGTCCGATTTTGAATCATTCTGCCAGGGAAACGCAAAGCAAACACTGGGCACCTCCAAGGGTGGCCCTATAATCACAAAAGACACCACGTGGTGGAATAGCGATGTAAAAGAACTTATCAATGCCAAAAGACAAGCGTTCAAACTCTGGCAAAAATCTGGGCTTAACGAAGACCGGGATGACTATAAATCCCTAAAAGCGGTTACTAAGTCGGCAGTGGCACAGTCAATGGCGGCGTCAAGAAAGACTTTCTACGAAAGACTAGAAAATGCTTCCGATGAAAACACCATACATAAAATAGCTAGACAACGTCATAAATCCACATTAGATATCAAATGTAATAAGTACATAAAAGATGACCAAGGCATGCTTCTTACAGACAACTTAAAAATAAATACCAGATGAAAGCAATACTATGAATCGCTCCTAAACGAGGAATATGAAAGCGAAGCACTGCCAGAGCTGGATCCCAGTGAAGGACCAATAGATTGCATAGAACCCACTGAAGTCAAGCAAGCCTTGCGTCACATGAAATACCACAAATCCCTGGGGCCGGATAATGTACCAGTTGACGTCTGGAAAATCTTGGATGAAGACGCGTTACCCTGGCTCACAGACCTACTAAACAAAATACTGGTACAAGGCGAAATACCGTCCTCATGGCGGAAAAGTTATCTCTGTCCCATTTTCAAAAACAAAGGCGATGTTGCCAACTGCAGTAACTATAGAGGTATAAAGCTAACTTCCCATACCCTCAAATTATGGGAGAGAGTACTGGGCGCACGGCTGACAGCGATGACCAAGACAACCGAAAACCAGTTCGGCTTCACAGCGGGAAGGTCGACAACAGAGGCTATACAGACGCTCAGAATCCTTATGGAAAAGTACAGGATAAATAAGGAAAACCTATTCATGGTGTTTATTGATCTCGAAAAGGCATTCGATGGAGTCCCGAGAAAACTGGTATGGCAGTCGCTGAGAGCCCAGAGAGTCTCCGAAGTCTATATCGAGCTAGTCCGGGACATATATAGTGACGTCAGTACTCAGGTCCGTAGCCTCGCAGGTGTTAGTGAGCCATTCCTGGTCCAAGTCGGAGTACACCAGGGCTCAGCTCTGAGCCCGCTGTTGTTCAACCTGGCTATGGACCACATCACGCGGGAAATCCAGAAGGAGGTACCATGGAGAATGCTGTATGCTGACGATATCGTGCTGGTAGAGACGAAAGCCTCAGAACTCCAGAAGGCATTTGACACATGGCTGTCTACAATCGAAAGACACGGGTTAAGAATAAGCCGAACTAAAACCGAATTTATGGAGTGCGACTTCGGCGGGACTGAGGAAGTAGGCTGTAACATAACAGTTGATAACACCATCTTACCTAAAGTGTCCAGTTTCAAATACCTCGGCTCTGTGCTGACTATTGATGCTCGTATAGATGAAGATGTGAACCACCGAGTGAATACGGCGTGGATGAAGTGGAGATCACTATCTGGGGTGCTGTGTGATACCAAAATGCCGATCAAAACCAAAGGCAAAGTATATAAAACGGCCGTCCGACCTACCATGATTTACGGCGCTGAATGTTGGGCTGCTTTGAAGAAACATGAGCAACAACTCCACACAGCGGAGATGAAAATGCTTCGCTGGGCGGGCGGTGTAACGCGCCTCGACAGAGTCCGTAACGAATACGTCAGAGGATCCTTCAAAGTGGCCCCTATAACCGAAAAGATCAAGGAAAGCAGACTAAGGTGGTACGGCCACGTAATGAGACGAGACGATAGCTACTCCGTTAAAACAGTGCTCAACATTAGCACCAAGCAGCGAACGAGAGGCAGACCACCAGCTTCTTGGTGGTCCACGGTCGAGAGAGACCTGAAGGCGCAGAATATCCCACCACCGACAACCCAGGACAGATTAACCTGGCGCAAACGCACAAGGAGGCCCGACCTCAAATAAGTTGGGAAGAGGGCTGGAACAAGAAGAAGATTAAATTTACAATTAATAACAATTTTAAATCGATAAATAATCATTATTATAAATATCATAATCGCCCTTTGACACCTCAGTCTATGTGTACAACATGCAGGCAACTACAGTGACTCATATATGGGCAGTCGAGCCTTGCCGCAAGCACGGCCAGCATGCTGTTGGTGCTCCCCCGCACACGCCGCACCAGTGAGGTAGCCCGCTTGCGCATTGTGGTGTAGAAGCAATCTACACGCGCCTCCGCGAACATTGTGGACGCACTGCAAAAGCGGGGGAGCCCCATCACCATCCTGAACGCGTTATTAAACTGGACACGAAGGGCGCCGTACGATTTTTGCGTATAGCCGGCCCACAGGCTGCAGGTGTAGAAAGAGGTGCAGTAGGCTCTAAAAAGAGTTATCTTCACCTCAGTCGAGCACCGTGCAAATCTGCGGATGTGCGTTTATGTAGGGCTTGAACCGACTAAAACCGCACGCCGTCTCGGGTCATCAGACGCCGGGGTGTAAGTATGTAACTAGCTATTGCCTGCGGCTCCGCTACTTTTTCTTTTTGTTGTTCTTGTTCTTTTCTGTACCCGTTCTCGTAACCCGTGGGAGTCTATTCCAGGGATAAAACCGGCCAAGTGCGAGTCGGACTCGCCCATGAAGGGTTCCGCAGCAGCAACTAAAATTTTTATACTTGAGTTGACTGAATGAACGGTAAATTGCGGTTTAGGATGACGTATTAAAAAAAAACTACTTCCTAGATCTCGTTCAAACCAATTTTCGGTGGAAGTTTACATGGTAATGTACATCATATATTTTTTTTTTGTGTTATCATTCTCTTATTTTAGAAGTTACATGGGGGGGGGGGACATTTTACCACTTTGGAAGTGTCTCTCGCGCAAACTATTCCGTTTAGAAATTTTTTTTATGAGAAACCTCTATATCATTTTAGAAGACTTATCCATAGATGCGTAAGGGGTTGATGAAAAAAGTTTCTTTGAGTTTCAGTTCTAAGTAAACCCATAAAATTTATTGCTTTTTTCTATTTTTGTGTGAAAATCAAAATGCGGTTCACAGAACACATCTACTTACCAAGTTTCAATAGCATAGTTCTTATAGTTTCGGAAAAAAGTGGCTGTGACATACGGACGGCCAGACAGACATGACGAATCTATAAGAGTTCCGTGTTTTGCCATTTGGCAACGGAACCCTAAAAAGTAGCCTGTGTGTTATTTCACACTAATCCCTGTACATAATTTAGATCTAGATCCGTTCAGCCATTTCAGCGTGATGGAGTAACAAACATACAAACATGTTTACAAACTTTCACATTTATAATATTAGGACAAGATAGGGTTTATTCTAAACAAGGTTTTGAAGATCGGCAAACCAAATTGCACCCGTGCAGAGCCCGCTAGTAGATGATATGTCAACCTGCCAGTTAACAGTTGTTAATGTTGCAAATAACCGTCGAACAGCCAGCAGAGCTCACAACAAGCTGCAAACATAATGTAACAATATAAAATCGTTATTTCGCTCAATTTGTTAGGCATTGAGTGTTTGTTTATGTTGCGCGTCTGTTGCACGCCCGAAGGTCAGGGGTCAACGCTCCTGCCTACACATTGTGGCCACGGTTTCTGCGTTAGGAGTGTTTTATTAGTGTGACAATTAGTCACTACCCCACAAGGACACAAGAAGCTGTAGAAAATTTGACAGCTAACATAGAGGTCGAGAGTTCGGTCCCGCTCAATGCTAATATTTGTATTAATGAGTATATATTAGGTAGTTATATGATGGCCGGCTACGCGGTAGCAGCCCGGAAGGGTAATACCCGCCCGGCTGCAGTGGAGGCTCTGCCGGAGCCGGCTCGTCGCCCCGCTCCCGCTCAGGGCCCCGCTCCCACTCAAGGGAAGGGAAAGGGGAAGGGCAAGGGCAAGGGGAAGACGTCCCCAGCCCTGGCCCCAGCCCCAGCCCCAGTTGCGGCTCCGGTAACCCCCACTAGAACCCCCTTGGAAGGGGGTTGGGAGGTGGCTGGAGCCAACAAAAAGAGGCGGAAGGCCGCAAAGAAGGCCGCCAAGAAGGCCAGGAAGGCCGCGGCCGCCGCGAAAGCAGCGCCGGGGAAGCTCCGTGCCCCCCGCACTACGGCCGTCGTCGTCACCCAGACGGCGGAGGCTGCGGGGAGAGGCATGGGGTATGCCGAGGTGTTGGCCAAGGTGAAGGCCAACGTCGACCTCAAGGCCCTCGAGATCCCGGGCGTCCGGTGCAAGAGCACACGGACAGGAGCCCGACTTCTCGAGGTCCCTGGCGCCGCCAGTGGCCCCAAGGCCGACGCCCTAGCGGCTCGGCTGAGGGAGTCGCTGGACGCAGCCGACGTCCGGGTGTCCAGGCCCATTAAATGCGCAGAAGTGCGCATCACGGGCCTGGACGACTCCGTCACGGCTGAGGAGCTTAGGCTCGCCGTGGCGGAGGCCGGGGACTGCTCCCCGGACACAGTGAAGGCCGGAGCTATACGCTTCGGCCGCGGTGGACAGGGGGCAGCAGTTGTCGGCTGCCCTATCGCGGTGGCCCAAAAGGTCGCTGACGGGCGGAGCCTCCTGGTAGGAGGCTTCCTGAGGGCGCAGGTACGGCTCCTGCAGGCCCGACCGGCTAGGTGCTTTAGGTGCCTGTCGGTGGGCCATGTGGGGGTGCACTGCACGGCGGAAGTGACGGCGGGTGACCGTTGCTTCCGCTGTGGCCAACCCGGTCACAAGGCCGGCACGTGCGATGCCCCGCTGCACTGCTTTAGGTGTGCAGCGGGAGGCAAGCCGGCCGACCACAGGGTTGGCAGCAAGGCCTGCGCCGGAGAGGAGCCGAAGCCGGGAGGCCGGCCTTCCGCCTCCAGTTCGCAGCGGGATGCGGATATGGGGGTTCCATAATGGATCCTCAACTCCACATCCTGCAGGTGAACGTTGGCCACGGTGCCCATGCTCAGGATCTTCTGCGCCAGAGCATGGCACAGTGGGCCATAAATGTCGCCGCTGTCGCCGACCCATACACCCACCGGTTCCTCGGGCCTACCTGGGAAACCGCGCTGGATGGGTCGGCGGCACTGGTGCACAACCCTGCCGCCGGCAGCCCCCCTCTTGCCGTCGTTGCAAGGGGACCCGGCTGCGTGGCGGCAGCGGTTGGCGACATAGCGGTCGTGGCCGCTTATATCACGCCGAACCGAGACCAAGCTGCATATGAGCAGTGGCTCCGTCAGCTGGCCGTCGTCGTAAATGCCTGCCAGCCCCGTCCGGTCCTTGTGCTCGGGGACTTCAACGCCTGGTCGTATGCCTGGGGTTCCCGACACGAAAGGGGCGCGACGGGGCATAGAGGCAGGGCACTGGTGGACTGGGCCGCACGACTCGGCCTAGTCCTCCTAAATCGGGGAGCCGTGGACACGTTCGTGACCTCGAGGGGTAGCTCCATCGTGGACCTATCGTTCGCGAGCCCCTCGTTGGCGCGACGTGTTCAGGGCTGGCGCGTCGTTTTGGGGGAGGACACAAGTTCGGATCACCGATACATTCGGTTTGACGTGTCCCCCCCTGCGAGCGACGCGCCGGCTGCACCGGCTCCACCCGAGCCACGTTGGGCGCTTAAGCGACTTGATCGGGAGCTCCTCCTGGAAGCCGCCATCGTACAGGCCTGGGCCCCTGCGCCGGACAGGCCTGTCAGCATAGACGATGAGGCGGAGTGGTTCCGGGAGGCCATGACCCGTGTCTGTGACGCGGCGATGCCTAGGGCTCCGCCCTATAATCCGAGGGGTCAGGTCTACTGGTGGTCGTCGGAGATCGCGCAGCTCAGACGGGGCTGTGTGATCACGCACCGCCGGTGGGCCCGATTCCGTAGGAGGCGTCGCCGCCCCGCAGATGCGGAGGCCCGAGAGGCGGAGTTGTACGAGGGATACAGGGAGGCCAGACGAGCCCTCCGAGCGGAGATAAGGCGTTCCAAACGGGACGCCTTCCGCGAGCTGCTGGCGACACTGGAGCGGGACCCTTGGGGGCGGCCCTACCGGATGGTGAGGGGCAAGCTGCGCCCCAAGGCCCCGCCGTTAACCCGGTGTCTCCAGCCGGATCTGCTCGGAGGAATTGTTGGCTCCCTGTTCCCAGCGCGGGCGGTGGAACATGTTCCACCGCGGATGACTCCGCCTCGGTTGCGCATGGCGCCCGACGTGGAAGACGACGACGTGCCCGAGGTCACTTGGGTAGAACTAGAGCTGGCGGTGAGAAGGCTAAGAGCCAAACACACCGCCCCGGGACCCGACGGCATTCCAGGCCGAGCGTGGGTCCTAGCTCTAGTCGACGACGCTCTCGAGCCCCGACTGAGAGGGCTTCTCAGCGCATGTTTGGAGCGGGGCCAGTTTCCGAAATTGTGGAAGACGGGGAAACTGGTCCTCATCCGAAAGGAGGGGCGCCCGGCGGACTCGCCGTCCGCCTACCGGCCCATAGTGTTGCTCGACGAGGTGTGCAAGCTCTTTGAAAGAGTAATTGCGAAGCGCCTCGTCGAGCACCTCTCAAGAGTGGGGCCGGACCTGGCGGATGGCCAATATGGCTTCCGCCAGAGGCGCTCCACCGTGGATGCCATCATGCGCGTGAGGGCTCTGGCGGAGGATGCAGTAGCCCGGGGTGAGGTGATGTTGGCGGTGTCCCTGGACATCGCCAACGCGTTCAACACCTTGCCCTGGAGTTGCATTAGGGAGGCGCTCGTGTATCACGAAGTGCCTCTCTACCTCCGCCGCATAGTCGGGGCGTATTTGACGGAGAGAGCCGTCATCTACCCAACCGTGACCGGTCTCGGTCGGCGTGAAATGTCGTGCGGTGTTCCACAGGGATCGGTCCTGGGGCCGCTCCTGTGGAACATCGGATACGACTGGGTGCTTCGCGGTGAGCTCGTAGGCGGTGCCGCCGTCACGTGCTACGCGGACGACACGCTCGTGACGGCGTGCGGGGCGACATACCGCGAAGCGACCCGAAAGGCCACGACCGCGGTTGCCCAAGTCGTTAGGCGGATCCGGCGGCTGGGTCTCGAGGTGGCCCTGCATAAAACCGAGGCCCTGTTCTTCCATGGGCCTCGGAGCAAGCCACCCGAGGGATCGAGTCTCATCGTGGGAGGAAATCGCATCGGCATCAAGCCCCAAATGAAATATTTGGGGCTCGTGCTCGACGGCCGATGGGACTTCGGAGAGCACATCCGAAGTCTGGCCCCCAAATTGAAGGGCACAGCTCTTGCTCTGGCTCGGCTGTTGCCTAACATGAGGGGGCCCGATGACTCCTGCAGGAGACTCTACGCGGGGATCGTGCGGTCCATGGCCCTGTATGGGTGCCCAATATGGGCGGAGGCGCTGAGGACCAGAACTGTGCGGATGCTGCGCGCTCCGCAGCGGGTTCTGGCCATCAGGGTCATCCGAGGGTACCGCACGATCTCCTTCGAGGCGGCGAGTCTCCTTGCTGGAACTCCGCCATGGGACCTGGAAGCGAGAGCCCTTTCGCAACTGTACCAGTGGCGAAAGGAGGCGCGGGAGCAGGGATGGAACCCCGAGCCTCGAGAAATCGAGGCCGTGCAGTCCCAGCTCCGCCAGGCCATCGTGGTGGAGTGGAAAGAACGACTTGGGCAACCAAGCGCAGGGCACGCCGCAATAGCGGCGGTAAGGCCCATCATGGAGGATTGGCTGGAGAGGCGACACGGAAGCCTCTCCTACCGACTGACGCAGGTGATCTCAGGGAAGGGGTGCTTCGGGGACCACCTGCATCGGATCAGGAAGGAGCCAACGCCTGAGTGTCATCACTGCGACGCGAGCGAGGACTCAGGGCTGCACACGCTGGCGGACTGCCCGGCGTGGGAGGCGCCGAGGCGTGACCTCGTGGCAGCCATCGGGGTGGGAGTCCTCTCGCTCGGCAGCATGATTGCGGCAATGGTGCGGAGCGCGAGCGCGTGGGCCGCCGCCGCCTCCTTCTGCGAGCATGTAATGCTCGCGAAAGAGGTGGCGGAGCGCGCCCGGGAGAGACTTAGAACTCTCCCGGTCCGCCGAGCCCGCAACTTGCTCGCCGCGCGTCGCAGGCAACTCAGGCGCCGGAGGTCGCTTAACGACCTCCGTCCTCCATGAGCGCAGGCCTGGGGGTGGCGGGTGAGGCCACCTGTCACCCCAGCAGAAGCAGGCCGGGACGGTGGGGCGACTAGCGCCCCTCCCCCAAACCGGGGCAAGACGGGGACACCGTGGTTCCCAAACCCGAGGGGGCCATCTCGAAACCGGAGATGGCCCAGGGTCAGTCGGGGTGCGAGGGATATGCTCTATGGGCAACCTTACACTCCGGCGTCTGTAGACCCGAGACGGCGTGCGGTTTTAGTCGGTTCAAGCCCGACATAACCGCCCCCGCTGGTACGCGGGGGGGTATCCGAAGGGATTTCCGCACGATAAAAAAAAAAAAAAAAAAAAAAAGGTAGTTATATGAAATTTTCCGTTTTTCTTGAAGAAATTGGAGGAAACCCATTTTTCAGTACTAACATTTTTGCATTTTTTTAGGAATGACAAATCCAAATTTTATGTTTTTTTTTGTGTATGAGACAACATTAAGCTAACAAACAGCAACTTTTTTTACATTTTTGAAAAGTGACAGCTGTTTAGTAATTCGAAATTTATTACTGTTTTTGAAGATCAAATTAATTTATCAAGCGGTCGATAAAAACAAATTTTAATACAGAGTTGTAAAATCTTGAAAGCAACTTTCAAACGAAATATAAATAATGGAAATAGCTATTAATTACAGGAATAACGAACTCACGAATTTGTAAGAAAATTTCGGTAATTTCATAGGTAAAGATCTATATGCATTTTCTGAGCGTTTTTATAACATAAAATAACATAACATAACATGATAACTTCACGCCTGTATTTCCAAAGGGGTAGGCAGAGGTGTATTACACACTAACGATTCGCCAGTCATTTTTAGGTCCCAATGTAATAGACGGTGAGTATTGCCTTCTACCTGGCACATCACTAAGCGGGTGATAATCAACATTTTGAATATACACATAACTACGAAAAGTCAGAGGTGTCTGCCCGGTGCGAATAGGGATCGAACTCGAGACCTCGTCTCGGCAGTCCCTTACGCACACCACTGGGCTATCGCCGCTTTTTCTATCATATATTATTCTTATCTATTATATGTATACACATATAATAATATAATATATAATACTCACGCCTGTCTACATCCGGGGTAGACAGAGACATCAGCCTATCATGAACTATCATGTGTTGGCAAAGGTGTCGGTGGCTAATAAACTCTAATAATAGGGTTGGAAGTGCGAGTGTGACACCCTTTGTATTGCACACGACTATAGGTAACGGTAACCGCTTCCCATCAGGTGACCCTTGTGGCAGATAAGGCACCTTAGTGGTATGAAGAAAAAACAGTCAGTCAGACTTGACAATTTGAGTTGGAAATATTTTTTGAAATAAACTCGACTATGTAAACACTGAATAGCATTATGAATATCTTGCATTGAGCAAAGTTTAACTTTCAGGCGACCTACATCACCTGGTGGCCTCTGTGTGCCTTTTTTTTTTGGTGCCTGTCTACCAAATAAAATCCAGAGGATATAATAACTCCCATAACATAAAGATATCAATTACTTAGCCCGACGAAACACGCCCCACCAGAAAATACTTTTGGCATCAGTCATGGATCCTTTTTTTGCTGAAACTGTTATTATATAATATTTTCTGATCCCAAACCTACAATTAGCCAAAATAAATGTGAGCCAATAAACAAGGTCTTAACTTGGAACGAATGTCTTAAGGTACATCGTGCATTACGAATCACGAATATAAGAATGCCTGCAGAATGGATCAAAATAACAACAGGTGGATACGACGAGATTGACGACCTCTGTGGCGTAGCGGTAGTGCGTTCGACTGCTAAGCCAGAGGTCGCGGAATCGATTCCCGGTCAGTGCAAATACGTATATTTGCATTGGTCTGGGTGTTTCTATGTATAATATGTATTTATTTACAAAAAAAAAGTATTTAAGTATGTTTATCCGCATTCTTGAACCCATATGACAAGCTCTGCTTAGTTTGGGTCTAGATGGCGTTGTCTACTTTGTCCTACAATATTTATTTATTATTATTTATTAGGTCGATGTAACGTATAAATGACGGAGTTTAATTCAGAATGACTGGGTCTGAAACCTGGCCATCTTATTGTCAGCCATCTTGTTGTCATACTGTTCGACCTACTTTTAGTGGGTCAGCATCAAACAAGATCTTTTAGAGCTGAGATTTGGATATTTGTCAAGTCTCTACAAGGTTCTACTGGGCCAATTTAAATTTTACCAATTTGAAATTAAAATAAATTCACAACTGAGGCCTAATTCTAGTAATTATACCAATCATAGACCGAAATGTGATTGAATTGAGACTGACTTATAAATTAACCGAAAATAAGGTATTCTGCTAAGAAAAAGACAGTCAAGTTTCGGTATAGTCTCAGTTCAGTCGCACGACACTTTGACACAAGGCCATCAGCCTAATCCTTAACATAGAAACAAATCATAACAAAACGATACTATTTACACAAAAATCACAGAAAAGGTTCCGTAGCAGCAACTAATGAGTTGATTGAATGAAAGGTAAATTGCGGTTTACGATTCTATGACATATTAAAAAAAACTAATTATTATATCTCGTTCAAACCAATTTTCGGTGGAACTTTACATGGTAATGTATACATCATAAATTTTTTTAGATTTATCATTCTCTTATTTTAGAAGTTGCACAAAAAAATCTTTTTATTACGAGAATTCGCCTCTGGTAACTGATAAAGGAAGATGTAATCTACTAGTTACCGAAATTACTAGTATTCACGTTAACCACTCCAGCCTCCTTGTGTTAGGAGTGAATTCACGTCGGTAGTGTAACCAGGATTCGAACCCACAACCTTACGATCGTAAGGTTGCAACTTAACTACTAAGCTACCGGCGCTTACAAGCTATTTGGAGACAAGAATGTTGTTTTCACATGAGAGAGTAATCAACACAATAAGTGTACGACGTTCCTAAATTTTGTTTTCCGGGCGTAACAGATTCGCATACGAATAACTGCGCATAACCCGTTTCGATTCGACAGAGTGATTAGTAAACAATCAAACAGTGATTTGCGATATCTAAAATTTTGCGTGCTAAAAACTTACGCATGACGTTTTCGCTCATCATTTATGGATGAGCTAAAATGTCTAATACAACGGTTTTTTTTTTTTAAAGAATATTAGCAACCGAAATTACTAATATTCCCCCTAACCCCTCCAGCTAAGCTAAATTGCTTGTGTTAGGAGTGGGTTCACGTCGGTAGTGGAATGGCCAGGATTCGAACCCGAGACCTCTCGATCGTAAGGTCGACTCCTTAACCACTAAGCTACCGACGCTTCAATATTCCCTTGATGTTATTAAGTCCAGTAATTTGCACTACTGCTGTAGTTTTGGATCGTTCGCATTGGAGACTTATCATTACCATCCTCATAGCGATTTGCGTCCGATGTTTGCACTTTGGAGCCCGAGGTCCGCTCATTATTTCTGATTGGTATACCAATTTTTCCAGGAGCGAAAGTCGTCTGAACTCCCCCACCCTGAGAGAATAGCTTGCACCAGAGCCTCGTCCGTTGTTCAGCAAGTGCACCGACTTGTAGGTTACAAACAATTCCCAACAAATATCCCCTACAAATTCCCCATCACATACAACCCCCATATATACAACATCCTTGGAGCCTAAGCCAACTTCATTGGCTTAGGCTCTGTGGAGGAACAGGGTATGATATTCCTCCAACACAAAGGGAGGATCCTCCGACCAGGCAAGGTGATTACGCCTGGCGGGCCGCGGTCCAACGGTTGTCGTTGGGATGTTGTATATATTTCATGCCAGCGCGCGAACTTCACTTTCGCGATTCAGGATTGGTAGTGACGTAGTAGTTTCGAAGTAGTTCAACTTGTTGTTGCTAGATGGCGCTGGGTATATGTAGTATCGCCACAGCTCCAAGGATGTTTGTAGGGCGGCTCTGTACGCCCTGTCTTCTTTCTAACTTGAATTACAACTGAATCTTTTCAAACCAAATATACATAATAAACAATAGGCAATCAAAGCTAACTAGATAATATCGATGTTTAATTTACGACACATAAATGTTTTGTTATAAGAGTTATGCCGTAGTTAAATTCACTTTTATGGCAAAAACGTGCCTTTGTTTGTTTTTTTAGAACCATAAAACGTTTTTAAATTCGAAACATCTTACTCGTTTTAATTATTATAGTTACTCTTGAGACAATAATCATTTACAAAACAATAACTAGATTTGACTAAAGTCTTTGATGCGGTTCTGTTGTTATACAAGAGATGGTAAACACAGGTTTATGTATTTCATGTAGAGTATCTAACTAGTCGTGGCATAAATACTGTTACATCAAAACTTTTCTTTCTTTTCCAACTTTTTAATTATTTTGAATTTGGAACGCGTATATTATTTGACAAACTTCTTTCGATTTCGCGCCATTTCACATATTTTTTCGTGTTCATTAATGAATTACAATATGGAATTGGGTGTTGAAGAAAATAGAATCGCAGTGATCGACTTCCACAAAGTGGGTATGGAGCCGTCGGTCATATTCCAGACACTTCAAAAACTTGGTATCAGTCGTATGTTCGTACTATTAATAGATACAACAACACTTCGTCTGTCGAAGACCAGAAAAGATCGGGGCGGCCGCGTGCTGTTAGAACTAAAAAGGCTGCTGTTAAAGCCAGAATTCGTCGAAACCCCATAAGAAGCAAAAAATCTTATCGCGAGAAATGAAGATTCCCGCTAGGATTCTGTCACGTATCATAAAACAAGACCTGAAGCTCGGTGCTTATCTTCGATATACAGGACATGCCCTAAATCAATCTTTACGATTAAATAGATTGGATCGATCAAGGCGCCTTCTGTCGCGATACGCAGGTGAAAGGCACAGAAATATCCTCTTTACCGATGAAATTTTTTTACGATTGAAGAACACTACAATAAGCAAAATGATAAAGTGTACGCTCACAGTTCTAAGGAAGCTTCTCAAGTGATCGGAAAGGTACAACGTGGTCATCATCCTGCGTCAGTGATGGTTTGGTGGGGCGTGTCTTATCAGGGAGTCACAAAGCTACATTTTTGTGAAAAAGGAGTGAAAACTTCAGCCAAAGTGTATCAAGATACTGTCTTGGATCTTGTTGTGAAACCTCTCAGCAATATACTTTTTAAAAATATACCGTGGACTTTCCAGCAGGACTCTCCTCCTGGTTACAAGGCACGAACTATCCAAGCCTGGCTAGAAACCAACGTTCCAGACTTTATAAGAGCTAAAGACTGGCCCTCATTTAGTCCAGACCTCAACCCTTTAGACTACAAATTATGGTCCGCTTTAGAGGACATGGTCTGCTCTAAACGACACGGCGACATTGAGTCTCTTAAAAAATCTTTGCAGCAAGCAAAATTTCCCTTGAAAAAAAAGTGCGTAAATCCATAGATTCGTGTCCAAACAGATTAAAGGCCTGTATAAAAGCCAAAGGTAGTCATTTCGAATAAAATATATTTTTGTTTTTTGCTAAGATGTATGTATAAATATGTAGGTATAAATTTTAATATCATTACATTACCCTTTGTAACAAAACTTTTGGCTGGACTAGGTATACATAAAATAAACGTTGACAGTACTTAAATACTCTTGAAATTGTATTTATATTTGATGTAATCTAGGACAATACGTTGAGATAGATATCCTACATTTCAAAGCACTTTCAATATGCCGTAATTATATTAAAAATATTTTTAAAAGAAATCTGAAACTTTCACCCACTGCTATTGAATAATTTGCCTATGCGCTGATTTTTGATAATTTAAGCAATCAAAGGAGATTAACCTCTCTTTGTAGTCTCAAGTCCAAGAAGTAGAATGTAATTTTAACATAATTTTAATAACATCTGAAATGCAGTATTGTTTTTATAATCTCACAAGTTAGAAAAAAGAAGGTATCATGCTTCCTACAATTTAAATCAGCCCCAGACAATCAGCAATAGATTATTTGAAACCTTTGATTATTACTCGGTCTGGTGATTCAGTCTGACTGAATAAACAAAGATTATTTCGTCTGATACAATACAAGCATTCAGAAAATCTGAGGTGAAGGTTAACATGGGATTAAAAAAAACTATGTAGTTCATGGATGCGGCAATTTCGAAATGTATATGTACGTTGTTTTAAGAGATTATCTTTATTGAAATAAAACTATTTTTAACGGATTATATCTCGATTTATTTGATGTCATTTTGCCCTTCCCGTCACCATGGCTGCTGAAAAGCAACCGAAACGTCGGGATCAATGTAAAATATAAAATAACATCAAATAAATCGCTATAGAAACCGTTAAAATAGCTTTATTTGTCATCAATGTGTGACATTCGCGTAAACTTCCGACAATATAATGTAGATTATCTTTATCTTTAGGTACTAAATAGAGGTGTGTGTTGGGTAACCTCCTCGAGTGTCGCTCCGATTCCGATCCCGCTGCAGTCCGGGGGGAACGGAATCGGAGCGGCCGGTACACCCTGGGCGGCGGTCAATGGCTTCCCCTTCACCCCTTCATAGGGTTGGCATTGATCGTCGGCCAATACCCAACGTGGCGGGAACACATCGCTCTCCGTACTCCTCTGCTTTCAGAGGAGACAGGATGAGCGATGCTGTTAGTGGTGAGATGGCCCAGGGTCAGCCGGGGTGCGAGGGATATGCTCTATGGGTAACCTTACACCCCGGCGTCTGAAGACCCGAGACGGCGTGCGGTTTTAGTCGGTGCAATTCTGGATCTACTGCACCTATTTTGAAAAACCTTTTACCAATAGACAGCCACATTGTTTGTGAGAGTCATAGGCCATATATCATCACTACCCAAGGGAGCGAAGCAGTGATCATAACTGTCAACAAATCCGGCAGATTCCCATAAATTAATATGAAAAAACTAATAACTAACGATGCATTTTAGGTTTAAGTTTCTTTTAATTATTTATTTTATTTTAGTTTTATTTAGTTTAGATAGATATAAAATTTGTAACCACATTTGTAAATTTGTTAAAAGGGGAGCGAAGCCGGGAAGGGCCAGCTAGTTATATATAAAACGAAGTGTCTCCTTCACTTCGCTCTTCCCAATAAGGACGAAATACAGTATAATCACTAGAAAATAATTTAATTGATTAAGGGTAGTGATGAACACGGATTTTGACAATCTTCTTTATATTTTTGTCACGTATTTAGGTCGAAGGCTTGAAAGAAGAGATAAACTCGTACCTGCAGAATTGTGACGACTACGGAAAGAAGTTTACAAAATGGAATTATTGGCACTATATTAGCGAAGAGCAGGTGGGTATATTGAAAGAGCTTTTAACCTATAAATTTTGATCGGAAAAAGAAAATATCTAGGATGGGACTTGAACCGCGACCAGTCCCTTACAGGGGGAACGCTCTGACCAACTAGGCCACCTAGACACGTCCCAGATCTTCGAAATTCTCCGATATATTATATACGTCTTAAGGCGACGCTGGAGCCATCTACCGTAATTCTTGCGAACTACAGAAACAATGAATGACTTCAGTCATTTTTAAACATTGTTTTTTGATGACACTGCCTATCTAATTCAATTATTTTTTTAAGCATTTTGTATGCTTACTTTTCCTATAGAATTAGATCGGAAAAAGAGAACATCTAGGACGGGACTTGAACCTGCGACCAGTCCCTTACAGGGGGAACGCTCTGACCAACTAGGCCACCTAGACACGTCCCATATATTCGAAATTCTCCGATATATTATATACGTCTTAAGACGACGCTGGAGCCATTGCTATGCACTTAGGTGATACAAGATACTCACTCACCAAGATACAAGTTGACGCACCTCGCAATTTATTGAGAACGATTAATAAATACTTACAGAGGAAGAATATTCTAAATAGGAATGACCTGCACCTTATATGAAACAAATCGCTGTTGATATGAAAAACTGTCTCGCCTTGGTCAGGAGCCCGAGTTTAAATGAGACTACTTTGATAACTCTATTTATTAACGTTTTTTTTCTTCAGTTTACAATTTGCGATTCAGGACTCGGTCAAGCACATCATGATGATCAAGATTGGATAAAATAACACATAACTTCAGGATCCCCGAAGGGGTAGGCAGAGGTGTTTAACATACCCACGATTCGTCAGATAAGTTTAGGTCTCAATGTAATAGGGGGCGAGCCTTATGCCATCTACCGGGCACATTACTAAACGAGCGATAATCAATATTTTTAATACACACATAACTACGAAAAGTCAGAGGTGTGTGCCCGGGGCGACTGGGGATCGAACTAAAGACCTCGTCTCGGCGGTCCGTTACATACACCACTGGGCTATAGCCGCTTTTGAAGGGAAAAGCGGCTATAGCTATCGTATTCAATTAGATATAAGATAAAATAACCACAATGAACAAAAAAGCCGCGGTAGCCTAGTGGTATGGGTAATGGACTGCTAAGACGAGGTCTCGAGTTCGATCCCAGGTTTTACCATGGCACACACCAATGACTTTTCGATGCTTTTCGAAGTTATGTGTGTATTTATCGCAGGTTTATAAGTGCCCGGTTAATGGCAATAGGCTCGCCACCTATTACATTGGGACCTAAACATAAACTGGCGAAATGTGGGTGCTAGCACCTCTGCCTACCCCTTCGGGGATATAGGCGTGAGTTTATGTTTATGTATGTATGAACAAAAACTTGATAAATGTGGCAATGTCAGTGATTTACAAAACACACCTTAAGACTTTTTATTTAAAACCGGTTTATGACACATACACCCAAAGTCCGTAGTCCACTCATAATTGAAAGTTAAAAAACAGCGCAGCGAATTCAATCAGTGGCCGTTGTTTTAGCTGCGCAATATTTAGCACTTCAATAAAAACGCTAGGTAGGGATTTCCGCACGATAAAAAAAAAAAAAAAAAAAAAAAAAAAGGTAACATAGGAATACTTTTTAAACTTCATATGTGGAATTATGGTTTAATTTTAGGAACTGTCCGCGGTAGCCTAGTATCCGCGGTAGCCTAGTGGTATGGGTAATGGACTGCTGAGACGAGGTCTCGGGTTCGATCCCAGGTTTTACCATGGCACACACCAATGACTTTTCGATGCTTTTCGAAGTTATGTGTGTATTTATCGCAGGTTTATAAGTGCCCGGTTAATGGCAATAGGCTCGCCACCTATTACATTGGGACCTAAACATAAACGAGCGAAATGTGGGTGCTAGCACCTCTGCCTACCTCTTCGGGGATATAGGCGTGAGTTTATGTTATGTTATGTTATGATGTTTTAGGAACTGCTTTGAGATAGCAGTCTACTATACAATACTACACCAGACATCGAACGATAGTGTATAATATATCCTCGTATATTGCTAAATCACGCTAAAACTGCTAAACGGATCTGGCTGAAATTTGGTCCAGGGATAGATTATAGTCTGAAATAACACATAAGCTCCCTGGAATAGGTTCCTATTAGTTGCGGTAACAGGATCAAAACCCCAAACGAATAGAGGAACCGTTTTAGCTGAGACTAAGTTGGTATGATTTAACACCTGTTATTTCATTGAAATCAAGTAACTACTCACGTTAAGATTATAATTATGACACAAATTTGTCACAAAATTCGGCCAGGTAGGTACCACCGTGCACGATTGCGAAAAACCCTCCATAGTAATCCAATTTCGGTTTGATTGCGTTAAGGGGTCAGCAAGTGCATAGCCGAGCTAGGGATTGTGGTCGCAGCACTAGTGGGACCCGTGGGTGTCACGCGGTGCTGCGACGACAATCCTCTTCTGATGAGGCCGTCAAGCTGACTGCCACCATTGTTAACATGGTACGTGTATGTAATGGTGACCCTCTTTCCTGAGACTTTACCTTCAGCTTACCATCAGGCGAGGTGAAGTCAAATTGACGTGTCCTAAATATAAAAAATAAGTAACCAGGTTTTGAAGATGAAAGTTAAGCTAAAAACGTAGTCGTGAGCTTCATGTACAACAATTCCTATGAGCAAATCCTGTAAGTATTCGATTCTTCTCCTAAGCTCCTGAAGTTGAGAGATTCGTTGCCACAAATGTTGTTGGGACCATGGACAATAAAGTTTAATTAAACGTAGTCTAAAATACATTACACTATAAGTACACTACACTAAAATACACTACAAATATATACACTACGCAGTAACCATCATTATAATATTGTAGTGCTGGGGGCAGTTACCGCGATTTATTCTCATTTTGCATTGCAAATGATTATATCGTATGGCGAATATGATATGTTCAAATATAATAAAATGAGTAAATAAAAAAACCGGCCAAGTGCAAGTCGGACTCGCCCATGAAGGGTTCCGTAGCAGCAAGTAAAATTTTTATATTTGAGTTGATTGAATGAAGGGAAAATGCGGTTTACGATTTATGACGTATTACATAGTTTACATAGATACATCAGATATTTTTCAGTGTACATCAGATATATTTTTTAATTTTATCATTCTCTTATTTTAGAAGTTAAAGGGGACACACACACACACACACACACACACATTTTACCACTTTGGAAGTGTCTCCCGCGCAAAATATTCAAAATTTGACATAACATAACATAACATAAACTCACGCCTATATCCCCGAAGGGGTAGGCAGAGGTGCTAGCACCCACATTTCGCCAGTTTATGTTTAGGTCCCAATGTAATAGGTGGCGAGCCTATTGCCATTAACCGGGCACTTATAAACCTGCGATAAATACACACATAACTTCGAAAAGCATCGAAAAGTCATTGGTATGTGCCATGGTAAAACCTGGGATCGAACCCGAGACCTCGTCTCAGCAGTCCATTACCCATACCACTAGGCTACCGCACTTTTCAAAATTTGAAATCCCCAAAATTTATTGTTTTTTTTTCTATTTTTGTGTGAAAATCTTAATGCGGTTCACAGACTACATCTACTCACCAAGTTTCAACAGCATAGTTCATTTATATTTTCGGAAAAAAAGTGGCTTTTTTATTGGACAGACAGACCGACATGACGAATCTATAAGGGTTCCGTTTTTGCCATTTGGCAACGGAACCCTTAAAAAGATACAAAAATATGGAGTCATTACTTTTGTTAAATTTACTACTTTTAAAAGTGGCACTACTATGAGTGATTAGAGTTTTTTACTTAAACACATAAAATTTAAGTTTTATTTTAGTTGTTAAGAATATTAAAATTAAAGTCATTAAAATTTTACTACACCTGTATAAATAATTTGAACCAAAATAACTTTACGCTACGATACGCTGTTTGAAATAATGAATCCGAAAATAGACTTGCAAAAACGGAACAAAATTATCAAAATTAAACAAAGATGGATACCTAATTGATTTTTAGGAAAAGATCAAAGAGAAATATTTTTGAAGAAAATTGACGAAAGTAATTTGTCAACATGTCTGTCGGCTGTAAACGAGCAAACCGTTGATAATGTTTCCGAGAAGATGGCGTGTGGCGGACGGAGAGGTGAGACAATAAAACAATTAAGAAATTGCTATATTCAGAAAAGTGATATTTTAGACTGATTGTAGCAATAAATGGATATTGCGGTTTGATTGAGTAGCGGACCTCAGGCTCTTAGGTGAAAGTCTCGGACGCAACCGGAATTCTACGCTAAGATAATCGTGATTGCGTATTAATTGAATATAATAGATATATCACAATTATTTGGATCATTCTCATTAGTTCCAGTGCAAATTTGCTTTAAGTAGTTCCATGGGGCTTGACACTGGAACTAATGAGAAAAAAGTCCAGTCTCACTAGTTCCATTGTCAAACACCATTCAAACTGAACAATAAATTTACATCGAGACCGTCATCAAAACAGCTTCACGAAACCTCGGAGTTCTGAAAAAGGTGAGATGGTTTGTCACGCCGGAGCAGCGGTGTCTTTTGTATAAGATTCGCCCCTGCGTGGAATACTGTTGTCATCTCTGGGATGGCTCCGCTCCGCAACGGCGTGCCATCCGTATCATTGGGAGTCCTGAGGTTACAAACACCTTGGAACCTCTCTGGCTGTATTTTACCGCCTCTACCACTGCGAGTATTCTAACGAGCTTTTTCAACTAATCCCACCATCTACCTTACGATCCAGAACAACACGTGCTGGACTGCGATGCCACCCGCACTTTAGAACCATCAGCATCTGCGATGGTGGCCCATATCTTCTGGACTCACCTCAGCTTCACACTATCCCGCGGGGTGCAGTCAATTGACGGACAGAATATTTAAAAAAAAAGTACTGAGATAAAAAAAAACACTATGTTTTTCATAATGGTCCCGTCAATATGTCTTTACCTCACCTAAAAGCTAAATGTAAAGTTTCAGGAATGGGGGTCATCATTGCAGACACCGATACTGCTACAATGGGGGCTTGACGTCCTCATCAGATGCTTTTTCACGCCCTGCTTAAAGGACCCGGGACTGTAGGAACTAATTGCGATGGAACTAGTGAGTTTGATCCAAATATTTAGACGACTTTCAATCTTCTTACGTATATTATTATCAAACATAGCTGATAATGCTACAATGGTGGCCTTTAGCTTGACGGTCTCATCAGATGCTTTTTCACGCCCCGCTTAAAGGACCCGGGACTGTAGGGACTAATTGCGATGGAACTAGTGAGATTGATCCAATTATTTAGACGACTTTCAATCTTCTTACGTTTATTATTATCAAACATAGCTGTGTGAGCGTCTAGGTTCGACTTTATATTAGTTTGAACCATTGAACATTGATCTCCACCGCGTTGATAACTTCTGCAACCCAACGAGATAACTTCTAATACATCTGAATCTACCGCGTGGGGTGAAATTGCAGGATATACTATTTAACTTTACGCTGGGGAAATCAACTATTGATACGGTTATATCTGTTAGGAAAACTGAAACTAAGTTACAATTTCTATACGTGCTAGCTATTCTCTTAAATATCTTTGGCGCCATTGATAGTACGCGGCTTATGCTGCAGCTTAAATAAAAAGTCAGTCAAGTGTGAGTCGGACTCGCGCACTGAAGGTTCCGTACAAAATTCTATTGGGTTTGAACTTTACGTTGCTATAGAGCTTCTAGTCTTTACAGACAGACATACAGATTTTTTTTGTGATGTGGGTAAGTAAATATTTATGGTTTTCGGACGTTTCCCTTTCTAGCTCAACAGGAAGTACCCTATAGGTTTTGATTCTCTTGCGATTGTCTGAATATGCTACATAAACGGCTAGATCTTTTGATTGCGTTGACCTAAAAATTTGATTTTTGCACAGTTTTAATTAAAATATTTGATGGAGTTCAAGTTGAAACATATTCAACTTGAACTCTACGCGTCTCTGAAAAAAGGTCTTTACAGACAGAAGGCAAAGAATTGATCATATAAGGGTTCTGTTTTTTCCTATTATGTACGGATCCCTGAAAAGTGTTTTAGAAGTATTTATTCCGTTATTTCTTCGTAGTTTTTAAGGCCATAACTAAGGCTTAGTTATCTTTGCGTTGAAGCGACGCAAAATTGACAGTGACCCATCTTTTATATTGTCAATTCCGTACGCTCAATATTTTCTTAGTCTCGAAGCGAAATTGAAAGAGGCTTTCAATTTTAAATTTCGAAATGTAAAATGCACTTAGGAGCTGAAAGGTACCTTAGCCTTTAAGGGGTTTACGTCTTTCAAATATTGGCCATTTATGGGTTTATTTCTAATATCTTTAAAAATAATATCTTCGGGTAGGAGAAGCAAGTAAGGACGTTTGCACACCACGTTTTTTAAAGCGCTAACGTCGCGAGTTTTAGTTAAGAGCTTTTGCAACGTATATAAGCGATAATAACGATAACAATTTAGTACACGTAATACAGACCAACAGGCTTGCATTTGCTGGGCGTATTGATTGCGTTTAACGCGCGTATTTAGCGCGTTAAAAAGGCCGAGTGTGCAAAGGCCCTAATAACTTTTCTGAGATAGAAGTTCTCTCACTTAATATCTCTCTCGACGACCTCTGTGGCGTAGCGGTGAAGTGTTCGACTGCTAAGTCAGACGTCCGAGTTCGATGCCCGCTCAGAACAAATATTTGTATGCATGAATATGTATGTATATTTATATTGGTCTGGGGGTGTTTCTATAGTATGTATATATATATTTAGATAAATTATCTAAAAATATGTATCCAAGTATTTTTTCCGCATTCTAGAACCCATAACAACACAAACAACATAAAACACATACAACATAAAAAACAGCCGCGGTAGCCTAGTGGTATGCTCGGGCTCGATCCCAGGTTTTACCATGGCACACACCAATGACTTTTCGATGCTTTTCGAAGTTATGTGTGTATTTATCCCAGGTTTTACCATGGCACACACCAATGACTTTTCGATGCTTTTCGAAGTTATGTGTGTATTTATCGCAGGTTTATAAGTGCCCGGTTGATGGCAATAGGCTCGCCACCTATTACATTGGGACCTAAACATAAACTGGCGAAATGTGGGTGCTAGCACCTCTGCCTACCCCTTCGGGGATATAGGCGTGAGTTTATGAGATGATGAGAACCCATAACACACGCTAGTCAAGCTATAATTACTTTGGATCTAAATAGTTCTGTGTAGAATGTCCTAGAATATAAATATAAAATAAATAAATATTGTAGGACAAAGTAGGACGTCCAGACGGACGGACGACCTGAAAAAGGTAACTGGGATAGACTGGATCCCAATGGCTTGGTCAGATGCTAGGTCTACAATGGGAGAGGCCTATGTCCAGCAGTGGACTGCAATAGGCTAATTGATTGACTGATTGAAATTGAATTTAATCCAAACTTCTTTCCTGACATAATGTAAATACCAATATTCTTTACTGTGAATCCTATATGCACTTGAAGTAATTTAAATTTCAAAAAGTCTGCTAAGGCGAAGTAAAAGTTAAGATTAACAAGAAGATTTAACGCACAAGATGGTGGATGAAGACAAACTTAACTTATTTTACTCTCCCACTTGACCGCTATAGTTTTAAAATAGTTCAAAGTTTTATCGTGGAGAGCTTTATCTCTTCAGTATTACTATATACTAGTGGACCTTATATAATCATCATTATTACAGCATTAGTCCCGAATATATCCAAAGCTTGCACTTTTAGTCCAGGATCAGATATGCTCAGCCGGGGTGCGAGGGAATTGGCCACCTTACACCCGTTGAAGACCCGAGACGGCGTGCAGTTTTAGTCGGTTTGAAGCCAACATAACCACCCCCGCTAAGCGAACGTATGATTTCAAATTCAAAATTCCAATTACTAAATTCAATTGAAAGAGAATCAAACTATGTTAAATTCTGAAGGTTTAATAACCTTAAGAAAATGTAGATAGGATTTGTTTTGACTTACCAAAGATTGTTTCGAAACGTGACTTACTGAAACGGGGCCCTGAATAAATTACAAAAACAATGTGATTTCATATAATCAAATAAAACATCCTGATTATTCTAGCTCATTATACTATCAAAATGTGCGTGTTAACTACCTGGTCAAACAGTTGCCAAGCGCTATTGACCTAGCCAGGCGGGTCAAGGATACGTGACCATTAGATCGCCAAGGTCATGAACAATGCACACTGTTGCCAATAGTGCCGGTCATCGACAGAACTAATAATTTAATGCTACACTACAAGTATTTTTCGGGTAGCTTAGTCTTTAGGGCATTCACACTGTGGCTCGGTTTATTCTTAGTAGTTTCGTAGTGGAACTAGTGGGATTTTTTACCAATACTTCCGCAGGACAAAACATTAATTTAATATTCATATTTTTTATTCCTAATAGTTCCCTGGAAGTAGTTCCGTGGTGGAAGTAGTGGGATTTTTTCCCAGTAGTACCGCGGGATGATAATTAATTTGATATTAATATTTTTTATTCCCAGTAGTGCCCTGGAAGTAGTTATGTAGCGGAACTAGCGGGACTTTTTTCTCAATAGTTCCGTGGGATAATAATTAATTTATTTAAAAGAAATATCTTCCCAGTAGTTCCCTGGAAGTAGTTCCGTAGCGGAACTAGTGGGACTTTTTTCCCAATAGTGCCGTCAACGGTATTAATGGGAAATCGAATTCCCAATAGTTCCTTGGAAGAAGGACCGTTACGGCTCTTATGTAACGGCTTTGGACGTCGGTTTCTTTTAACTTAAAATGAGCAATTCTTTTGATTAGAAACAGATTTTTTTAGATGAGATAAAGATAAAATATTCTTTATGGTACACCATAAACGTAGTGGTATGTAAAATAATATTTTACTTATACTTAATGTACAGTCAATAACACAAGTAGCTTAGCAAATTCTAATTTATTAATCACTTTAGCTCTTGAACCGTTTATAAAATAATGAACAAAACATGAAATATATGAACTCTGTCCTCTGGAGATTATAAAACTACGTTATAGTCATTATTCGGTATATGTATTCCAATGTAAAAACGTTTGTAAATATTTAAGTGTGAATATATTTGTTGACTGTTTAATAGGCGGCCTTATCGCTAACAGCAATCTCTTCCATACAATCTTTGGATGAATAGGAAATACCTTTTAAACGAGCACTTTTTCGTAGCACTCCAAGATCTGAAGTACCTTTTTTTTTTCGTGCGGAAATCCCTTCGGATGCTAGCAGGGGCGGTTATGTCGGGCTTGCACCGACTAAAACCGCACGCCGTCTCGGGTCTTAAGACGCCGGGGTGTAAGGTTACCCATAGAGCATATCCCTCGCACCCCGACTGACCCTGGGCCATCTCCGGTTTCGAGATGATCCCCTTACTTGCTCTCCACTGTGCCATCTGCTAATCAGAGGGACATGTGGAAAGCTTCCGAACAGCCCTCAACAGGGCCGTCCTCGCCTCAGTCGGAGTTGGCCGTAGGCGGCAGCGTTTCTCCCACCCTAGAAGACAGGCGCTGCCGTCTCCGTTGCCCAGGGTGCACCGCGTGGAGGTCCCCAACCAAGCACCCCAAGATCTGAAGTGCCTCGGCGCAAATAGAAAAATCGTTTTATTTTCGTGCAACAACACACGATGAGAGGCAAAATAAAAGTAGATAGGTCTAAATATATTCCGCGTTACACTAAAACAGGAGCCAGTTCAGCATAATACCAGGCACAAGTACCTTTTTTTTTCGTGCTGAAATCCCCTGGGATACCTCCCCGCCGGCCAGTGGGGGTGGTTATGTCGGGCTTGAACCGATAAAACTACGTCTTCAGACGCCGGGGTGTAAGGTGGCTCATAAAGCATTTCCCTCACACTCTGACTGACCCAGGGCCATCTCCCTTATCGAAATGCCCCCTCGGGTTTGGGAACCGCGGCGTCCCCATCTTGCTCCGGAAAGGGGGGCTTAATGACCCGCAGCCCCGACCTGCTTCTGCTACGTTGACAGGTGGTCTTACCAGCCACCCAGGCCTGCGCTCATGGAGAACGGAGATCATTGAGCGACCTCCGGCGTCTGAGAATGATGCGTGCTCGGTGGGCCGGAAGAGTACTAAGTCTGTCTCTCCGGGTCTCGCTCCGCCGTTTCCCTCTTGAGCATTAATTGGTCGTAGGAGGATGTGGCAGCGGCCCACGCACTCGCGCTCCTCACCATTGCCGCAATCATGCTGCCGACCGAGAGGACTCCCCGATTGCCGCCACGAGGTCACACCTTTGCACCTCCCATGCCGGACACTCTACCAGCATGTGCAGCTATGAGTCCTCCCTCGCGTTGCAGTGATTGTACAAAAACGTTGTCTCCTTCCTGATCAGATGCAGGTGGTCCCCGAAGCTCCCCTTACCTGAGATCACCTGCGTCAGTCGGTAGTGCCTGGCGCTAGTTTTCGACTGGCTCCTATGGGTCCTAGGACATCAGACATATTTTTCACGTACAAGGACTCTTTTTGAATTGGTTCTTTTGAACCATGGCATAGTGCGAATCGGTGAATATGATTTTATCATCATCATCCGATCAGGACGAGCAGAGCAGGAGCAGAGGTTGTCATTTTGGGTCTAGATAATATATTCTTTATTTATTTCTTAATAAAAACACTGTTTAATTACTTACTGTGCTTTAGTGAAATATTTTGAAACCTCTTTTACAATGAACAATCTTCATTTGGATTTTTGGTTCGAAATCTTTTTTTTTTTTTTATACCACTAAGGTGGCAGACAAGGACACGGCCCACCTGATGGGAAACGGTTACCGCGGCCTATGGACGTGTGCAACATTAGTGGCGTCAAACTCGCTCTGCCGACCCTGTAAAGGAAAGGGGATGGGAAAGGAGTTTGGGAGGGGATGGGAAAGGAGTTTGGGCTCCGGCACTCTCACTCACCAAACGGAACGCAACAGTTCAAATACTGTTACTTGGCGTCGATATTCTGTGAGAGGGTGGTGCTTCCCCGGTCGAGTCGGCCCATTCATGCAAAGGCCAAAATGACTGTGGCTTGACTCTACCACTACAACTGTGCAAACATAATCTGGTTTAGCCGCTGACTATCCCATCTATTTCTCACAGTGAAGCTATTGTAACACTATCAATTGAAACGTATTTCACGATCTATTTTATTGGTCATAACTTAAAATTGAGATTGAAAATAAATATGTTTATTGAATATGTGTTTGCAGAACGTTCGATGGCGCGTCAATATTTTGCTATCGAAATTTATTTTATTGAATAAATATTTGCATGCGAGCTATAAAAGCATGATTTTGTTGTCGTTTTAGTATAATATAAATTTCAAATATTTTAAACGTATAATAGATGTTTTTCATACAATGTTTTTTAGGGATTTTCTTTAGAAAAATCCTATTGCTATCGAGTTGTCGTCGACGTCGTCGACGTCGTCGAGTCGTCGACGTCGTCGTTGCCAATTTTCTGTCACGGTTTTGGGTATGAATGAGATGAGCTATCGAGTTGCTGTTTTCGGTAATAGATTCGTGCTGGGGTGAACCATTGCAAGATAAAAAAAAATCGCAAAATCGAAAATCCCTTGTATTCGGCTGAGCTCGTCTTAGGAATTCAACTTGTTTACTACTACGATGTCAAAGTAATGAAGTTCACATCGCATCAAGATTTTCGGAGCCCAAGCCAACCACATCTACAAGCTGGTACACCAGCTGGTTACGGACTGCTCCCGTAAAAGCCAAAACAAAACAAACGCTGGCGTTGTTGAAGAGGGAATGCCGGGCTCCAAGGAGTGGACCGGGTTTGACGCTAGTATGATGATAAACTTAAAAGCCACCACTGATATAAATAATCTATTTTTTGTTGTTCTTGAACAATATTCCAAAAAAATATTTAAGAATCCACAGAAAAATATTGTAACCCACGTGAAGCTGGGCACGAAAAGCTAGTATTTAATATATTAAAAGGAAAATATAAAACCATTACATGAAACAAAAGTTATTTCAGTAAAAACTCATAACTCAAATTATTAACACATTTTCCTCTCCAGTTTACACATAAATTGTCACACTAAATGTACCCTATAATTCTATGAAGCATCTTCTGGAATAGCTTAAGTAAATTTAAGATCTGGACGGTGATTAATCATCGGTGATGTGTCCGTTCCGGGAAGCCAAGACCTTGGGGGCGAGGTGAAGGCCATCGGTACGTCGGCCGGGCGTCGAACTCACTCCTAAATAAATAAATGCGGCGGCCGCAAAAATGACGCGGACTTTATTTCTAGATGCGTCATGAGCGCACTAACTATCTATAGTAATATCAAAACGTCATCGCTCGTGCAAAAGTCACTGGGTTCTTTTTTATTATTTTCACAGTTTCTTCGCAGGTCTTATCTTGACTTATGATGTGGTTTACTTAATAATTTTATTATAAAACTAAAATTTATAAAGCTTAAAATCGCGGGCATATATTTTCCTCCCGCTTTGCAAGTGAATGGAAGTTGAGTTATTATAATTAGGATAATGCCTCCTATCTAACTTTCAATAGGACCCGCAAGTATCATGTTTGGCGCTTTTGTAGCTCGCTGCTGTTGCTTCTGGCTCAAAATAGTCCTAATAGTTGAAACTTGAATGAGGATTAGTTTCGAAACTTCCAGTTTGCACTCAGCCTTCGTATATAATGATAAATTATATACCCTAACTGGAAATGCTAGCTTAGATACAATAGATTATACATTTAAGAAGACACATATGTGATTGATATTCTGCCAGTTAAGTGGTATTAAAAAAGGCTGAACAGAACCTTTATCTGTGGGTTACGTGATAATCTGTAACAAAAACTATAATACCTAGTATTTCCAGTGAACAGTAAATGCCAGCAAAATATTTATCTGATGCTAAAAGGTTATCATATTATTTACCGTATACTGACCTATCATCTTAAAACAAATACCAGATATAATGGCCAATTTCAATGTTTGAAAACAAAACAATTATCTGTAGTTATAATTAGTAGTAGTTATTAACAATAATTATAAACAATGTGGGTTAAGCGACCTTATATAAAGTTCAATTGTAAATTATGTGAGACATACCTATAATCTGCCTATATTTCTTAATCTTTGAAAAAAGAACTATGAGACCAAATCTAACATTACTTACTTTAAAAGTTTTAAGCAATCACAGTGATAATAATAATTATATTTTTTAGGATAGTGCCATAAGATCCAAACTGCATATAACTTGTAATTATGAGTGGAAAAAAACTTACTTATGAAATATGTTCTTTTAAAACAATTATAAAAGCGGTGGTAGCCCAGTGGCGTACGTAACGGACTGCAGAGATTTCGATCCCCAGTCTCACCTCTGACTTTTCGTAGTTGTGTGTTTTAAAAATCTTAATTATCGCTCGCTTAGCAAAGTTCCTGTTACATGGCAATAGGCTCGCCCCCTATTACATTGGCACCTAAACATAACTGGCGAATCGTGGGTATGTAATACACCTCTGCCTACCCCTATGGGGATACAGGCGTGAAGACAATTATAAAAATAGAAGTGAAAGACGTGTGGCAGGATTGTGGTAAGTAGAAATATATTTCAGCTTATCCCAATGGCAAAGAGTTGTGACTGTATGTTTGCATGTATGAAATCAAAAAGTACTTTCATCCCGATCAGATCAAATGTATAAAAAAACCCATTAAGTTAAGGTTAAGTATACCTAAACCTTCTCCAGAATGGAACAAATACTCTCTGAAAACCACATTGATATCGGTTCTACTAAACGCTAGAAAATTGCGGACAAACATATCGGTCATATGTCGGTTAAAGAAAAGAAAAGAAAATCATCATCTTAATACCGTTATAAATGCAAAGTTTTCAATGGACGGATGTGTCCAGAACGGATCTAGATAAAATTTGGCACAGAGATGGATTAGTTAGTTAGGAATAGCACATAGGCTATTTTTATCCCGGAAATAGGTTTCTTGGGCACAACCGTGGGCAAGAGCTAGTATTTTCATATTGAGTAAAATATAAAGACACTATTACGCAAGTTTCACTAGCTTAGTGGTTAAGGAGTCCTCCTTACGATTGAGAGGTCCCGGGTTCGAATTCTGGCTTTCACATTACTGACGTGAACTCACTCGTAACATACGCAATTTATCATAACTGGAGGGATTGACGGAAATACTAGTAATTTCGATGAATAGTACATACATTTTATTTTTCGTGCGGAAATCCCTTAGGACCCCCACCTCCCCGCCGGACAGTGGGGGCGGTTATGTCGGGCTTGAACCGACTAAAACTGCACGCCATCTCGGGACTTAAGACCGGGGTGTAAGGTTGCTCATTGAGCATATCCCTCGCACCCCGACTGACCCTGGGTCATCTCCGGTTTTGAGATGGCCCCCTTGGGGAATAGTACATACCTTTAATAAAACTGATTATAAAGATCTTAAATCTGAAATTACTATTAATAATACTAAAGAAAAATTAAATACCTAATGCAAACAATCAAACGTGGCTTAATAATTAATAATTTGAAAATATTAAACATATCGAGAAAAATATCAACTTTGTCCTTCCTTGTTCACGTATTCCAATGTAAAACGTTTACGTTTGTAAATATTTAAGTGTGAATCTACTTTTTTCGTTGACTGTACATAGTACAAAAAACCTAAATCTAAAATACGTCATGGAATTCACGTTCATAGAAGACTAGCAGCAGCGCCACATTGTACGATTATTCTCTGTTTTAAAAAAACCTACTAGAAATGAAACTATTACAAAAGTTGGCCACTTCAATTCCGTTCTCTAGATCTGTGAGAAACAAAATGGCAACTCCCGCGCATCGTTTGCGATCTAATTATGACGGTGCACCGCCGCTCGCTATGTTTACTACGGTTTACAAGAAACCCTTTCAGTTATTATTTTGATTATATTACTGTCAACTGGTTTGATATTGCTCACAATATTTTGCAAGAGGGTTTTAAACAAGGAATATAATATTAGGTCGTTACATATGAAATTGCCGTTTTTCTTGAAGAAATTGGAGGAAACCTAATTTTCAGTACTAACATTTTTGCATTTTTTAGGAATGACAAATCCAAATTTTATCATTTTTATTTTTGTATGAATGAGACAACATTATGCTAACAAACAGCAACTGTTATTACATTTTTGAAAAGTGACAGCTGTTAAGTAATACGAAATTTATCATCAAAATGGATAGCATTTAGGAAGTACTGTTTTTGAAGATCGAATTAATTTATCAAGCGGCCAATAAAACAAAATTTAAGACAGAGTTGTAAAATCTTGAAACTTTGAAACAAAATATAAATAATGGAAATAGCTATTAAATTACAGGAATAACGAACTCATGAATTTGTAAGAAAATTTCGGAAATTTCATAGGTAAAGACCTATTTACTAAACTCATCACCTTTTGCGATTACTTATTGCGTCGAAAATTTGCAGTTTGGAGCCCGAGATTCTATTGTTCTTTTCGATTGGTATTTTGGCTTTTATGGGAGCCACTACCGCCTGACCTTCCAACCCTGAGAGAAAAGTCTATGCTAGATCCTTGTCCGTTGTTTAGGAGGTGCACCGACTAGCATGTGAGGTTACCTTGGGCCTCAAGAATGACAGTAAGGGCCTCTGCACTTAAGAATTTACTAGACTCATTATATAGACTTATTTGAATTGATATACGTACAGTCATGCCTCCTTTCCATTGGTGTAGGTCGAGACAACATCTTAACTAGCGCATCAACAGTGCTGCGCTAGTTCAGACTAAGCTTCGGAGCTTGGAACATCGGCGTAGAGTTGCCAGCCTTTCGGTTTTTTATCGGATTCACTTCGGGGAGTGTGCACTGGAGTTGCGTAACCTAATTCTTCCAAGCCCCTTCCACCACCGAACGACTAGACTTTTAGCAATACATTTATCATGGTGACTGCTAAAGAATGGAATATCCTGCCTGAGTCTGTCTTTCCGGAAAGCTATAACTTGGGAGTCTTCAAGTCTAGAGTGAACAGGTTACTTCTAGGCAAGGGTGTTCCACCTTTGAACACATCACTTACCAACAGGTGAGATAGTGGTGAAATGTGAGCCTATTACCAATGAAAACAACATATTTTCTTACATGATCCCCGATTACGGGTACTCTTGATAGCCTGGTGGTGGCAGGTGAGGCCGCCTGTCACCGCAGCAGAAGCAGAGCGACTAGCGCCCCTCGCCCAAACCGGGCCAAGACGGGGACACCGTGGTTCCCAAACTCAAGGGGGCCATCTCGAAACCGGAGATGGCCCAGGGTCAGTCGGGGTGCGAGGGATATGCTCTTTGGGCTACTTTAAACCCCGGCGTCTGTATACCCGAGATGGCGTGCGGTTTTAGTCGGTTCAAGCCCGACATAACCGCCCCCGCTGGCCGGTATCCGAAGAGATTTCCGCACGAAAAAAAAGGGTACTCTTGATAAGGCCTTGTCTCAAAATGTCCTCAATCTGATTGAGATACGTATGCCTAGGTCGACCCCAGGAAAGGTTACCCATTGCCCCGCTTCCCAAATCTGTTCTGTAATGCCCTATTACATGGGCCTGGAAAACATAGCGAAATGTAGGTACTCAATCTGCTTACCCTTTCGGTTATCTATACTATTATGAACTTGTAATTTAGTCGTGCCTGTACATTGGAGATATTTAAGAAAAATACTTGGGTAATGTTACATGAACGGTTCTGATCAAAAAAATTATTTTCTGGAATTCTTGTCCGTTTGTCTGCTTATCTGTTTGTTTGTTCACGATGACCGCAAAAACAACTGATTTTGATGCGGTTTTTCTGCTAGAAAGGTCTCGGTCAGTCTTAGAATCTGCCGTATGTTTGATTGCAATTGGTTAAGTAGAACCGGAGATATGACCAAAAAATGATAACCGACCTCAGCGCGGGCGGAGTCGCGGGCATCAGCTAGTATACTATAGGTAAGAACTTGGTTATAGTTATGGTTATAGATATGGTTATAGATTCGGCCTTGTGATCGGGTTCGAATCCTGGCCATTACACTAAGAAGGGCATTAGAAGGTTTTTACAGGTCAGCAGCGCGACTGGTGTTGCACACGTCCTTAAGCCGCGGTGACCGCTTCCCATCAGGTGGGTCGTGAGCTTATCTGCCACCTGAGTGGTATAAATACTTTACTGGGGGGTATCGGGAATACTAGTAATTTCGGCTTGCAGTACCTTTTTTTTTTTTTTTTTTTTTTCGTGCGGAAATCCCTTCGGATAACCCCCCGCCGGCCAGCGGGGGCGGTTATGTCGGGCTTGCACCGACTTAAACCACACGCCGTCTCGGGTCTTCAGACGCCGGGGTGTAAGGTTACCCATAGAGCATATCCCTCGCACCTCGACTGACCCTAGGCCATCTCACCACTAACAGCATCGTTCATCCTGTCTCCTCTGAAAGTACTTGCAGTACCTACTGTTTTTTTTAATGAACAAAGTACCATTTCACTAACAAAAAAAACCTTTGAATAATTTCACAACACCTTTTTAAATACCTCTTACCGTAAAACCATGAAGTTAAACTTACATTCTCACCTCATTAACATTATCTTCCCTCAATCAGCTGATCTCTATACCATAACATTTACGGACAATTATCCCCAGTACCCGACAATTTTTAAATTACCCCGTAACTCCTGCAATAATTTCGTAACGCTCTGAGCCCTACACACTGTCGATTACAGACTGTGCAAATACCAAACGCGATTATTATGTCAAGGGTAGATCGAATCGACGACAAACAATAACATTATATGACGATTATGGACCACGCCTCTCGTATTGTCAGCTAATGATTCATATTAGTTTCACCTACTGTTGTTACTTGATATTGGATATCAATTCATGATGATTACGTAAAACATATTGTTTGGTTGCTGAAATAATGAAGTGTGACAGCTCGTAGACATTTTTGGGTACTTGTTTAAGGTAACTTGAAAATTTGTCAGATGCCTCGCAAATAATTATGTTAATACAGAAACGCAGACCTGGCTGGAGGGTAACGAAGGTTACACCTGAGGGCCAATTCTTGTAATAATAAAACCGGCCAAGTGCGAGTCGGACTCGCTCATGAAGGGTTCCGTAACAAATTTTTATATTTGAGTTGATTGAATGCAAGGTAAATTGCGTTTTACGATTTATGACGTATTTAAAAAAACCTACTTACTATATCATATTTTTTTTTTTGTTTTATCATTCTGTTATTTTAGAAGTTACGGGGGGGAGGGGGCACATTTTACCACTTTGGAAGTGTCTCTCGCGCAAACTATTCAGTTTAGAAAAAAATGATATTAGAAACCTCAATATCTCAATATTTTTGAACACCTATCCATAGATATATGTGGGTTTGATGAATTTTTTTTTTTGACTTTCAGTTCTAAGTATGGGAAACCCCCAAAATTTATTGTTCTTTTTCTACTTTTGTGTGAAAACATTTCACAGAATATATCTACTTACCAAGTTTCAACCGTATAGTTGTTATAGTTTCTGAAAAAAGTGGCTGTGACATAATGACGGACAGACAGGCAGACATGACGAATCTATAAGGGGGTTCCGTTTTTTGCCATTTGGCTATGGAACCCTAAAAAGGTGTTCTGGTAATAAAATTTGTTAAAAATGTTACACCTACAATTATAAAAAGATGTCTTTTTACTTATATTACGAGAATTGGCCCTCTGGTTGCTAATCTGCTAACGATGGAAGCAACCGGGATTGTCACTGTTGATCATGATCATCAGCGTTCATCAAATCTGAATCCACCTTGACTCAAAGTCAAGGTGAAATCTGAACGGAGTTTGTACATTTTTAGAACGTTTTTCGGAGAAATACCACATTTTTTTTTTTTTTTTTTTTTATTGAACTTCATGCACAAAGTACATTGGCGGACTTAATGCCATAGGCATTCTCTACCAGTCAACCATAGGGTGGTGCAGAACTAGAACGAGGCAGGCATTAACATGAAATCTACATTTAATTATTCCAAAATAATTACATCTACACAGATAATACGTATATAAAATTAGATACTGATATATATATATATACATAAATACAGAACACAAATACATATACCTTCATATATAAAATAAACATACATACATAATCAATATAAAACAAAACAGAATATACAATTACCCTTGAGATGAATCTGCTAACTCTTTGAAAAGCAACAGCCGTACTCTAGACCTGAACACATCCCTGCTCGTGCTCATCCTGATCTCAAGAGGGAGAGCGTTCCACAGAAGTACAGACTGAACGAAGAAAGAGGAGCCTAAGTAGCCAGTTGTATGGGAAGGGCATAAAAGGAGACGGTTATTCGAAGAGCGAAGATTTCTATTATGGTTTCAACATAACAGTTGGAAAGAAGAAGTTAAGTAAGTAGGAGATGTAGGAGAGTAGAGAACGTTAAAAAGAGTAGTAAGTGAGCGTAACTTACGGCGATGACGGATAGGCAACCAATTAAGCTGGGAACGGAAAGAAGACACATGGTCATATTTTCGAAGATTGAAAATATGAGCTAATCGATGATCAGCGAGAACAAAGATTGATCCACTCAGATAAATTTGCAGAGTCAGGAAGTTTTCAGTAGAGGCATATAATTCGAAGTATATTCCATGGCTGAAAGAAAGAAATATAATGTTTCGAGAAAGCTCTTTTTGGAAGTCGTGTATTTCCAAATGGATTAATAAATACTCTGTAGACAGGAAAGATCGTTTTCCTGTTAGATTGCTCACAAAATGAAGCTATATTTTTTGTAAGTTTACTTGGCCATTTACTTGGAATAATAATAAAACACAAGTTGAAGTTAATGTTGATTCTATGAAGGAAATAAATTATTTATTAGACGAAAAAAATCGAATGTACGCAACTTTTTATTTGGCTTTGTTGTTTATTAAATATATATACTAAACCAACCCATTAGGTGGGTTTCCACAGGTTAAAAAAACCCATTATGTTCACAAAAAATCTCCTCGTGGTGCACTTTAGGCAAGTTAAGCACCGTGGGGACTAGAATGTATCTTTTTTCACTTGTCCCTGTGGTAAAATATCCTTGGGAATGAGGCGTGGTTGTATAAATGAGTATGCATGAATGTAAGTATGAGTGTATGTATGAGTGTACAGTATGTATGAGCGAATGAATGAGCGTATGTTTGAGTGTGTGTATGAGTGTATGAATGTGCATGTTTGAGTGTGTGTCTGAGTGTGTATCTGAGTGTGTGTCTGAGTGTATGTCTGAGTGTATGTCTGAGTGTATGTCTGAGTGTGTGTATGAGTGTGTGTATGAGTGTGTGTATGAGTGTGTGTATGAGTGTGTGTATGAGTGTGTGTATGAGTGTGTGTATGAGTGTATGTTTGAGTGAGCGTATGTTTGAGTGTGTGTATGAGTGTATGAATGAGTGCATGTTTGAGTGTGTGTCTGAGTGTGCGTCTGAGTGTGTGTATGAGTGTATGTTTGAGTGTGTGTATGAGTGAATGAATGAGTGTATGTTTGAGTGTGTGTCTGAGTGTGTGTCTCGAGTGTGTGTATGATTGGTGTATGAGTATATGAATGAGCGTATGCATAGGTGTATGTATGAGCGTATGCATAGGTGTATGTATAAGTATATGTATGCATAGGTGTATATGAAGGTGTATGTATGAGTGTACGTATTAGTCATGTAACTGTAGCAAAAAACGCACGACTTAAGCGTGCACACAGCGGTAAGATTGACCTTGCACTTCGATGGGAGACCCACGAGTGCCATTCTCTTGCTCACGAAGAAACTACCCAAACTTGTGTGCGAAACTGAAAATACGAACCTATTCTAAGAGTGCATTGTCTTATTCAAGATAATTACGCTACATTATAATAAGATGAGCATCAACACATCTTGATAAAACCGCATCATACATAACATAACATAACTTCACGCCTGTATCCCCGAAGGGGTAGGCAGAGGTGTATTACACACCCACGATTCGCCAGTTATGTTAAGGTCCCAATATAATAGGGGGCGAGCCTATTGCCATCTATCGGGCACATTGTTAAGCGCGCGATAATTAGCATTTGTTAATGCAGACATAACTACGAAAAGTCAGAGGTGTGTGCCCGGGGCGACTGGGGATCGAACTCGAGACCTCGTCTCACTAGTCCGTTACGTACGCCACCGGGCTATCGCTATATTATACACTGATGAGATATACCTGTCTACGGTTGCAGCGATCTGCAATAAGTTATACAGTAACGGCCGGTTTCAATAATCCATCTATCCTTTACCAGCAGTTAAAATAGCTACCATTAGTATCTATTGGGGATTTTTTCTGTTTCAATAATCAAAGTTAATCAGAAAATGACTTTGATAATATTGAAACCGCAGTTACAGATAGATTAATGTTGACATGTTTATCTGGGATAGCTTCTACCTTTAACCTTAGGTAGATTATTGAGACTGGGCCGTAAGTGTACCACTTAGAACTTGTGGTTACACTCATTATAATATGTTTTATCTTGCGGCTAAAGACTTAAGTGTTTTGTACTTTGATATAACTTATATAAAGTATGTAATATAGAGTTTGTAAACAAAATCATTCTAATTACTGATCATTAGATGCTTAGTGGCGGCGAATTTATAGATTATTTTCTCATGGGCTTCACCTATTGCCCCATGAGCGCAGGACTGATGGTGAGGATGAGGCCCCCTGTCACCCTAGCGCAGTGTGACGGGCGCACCCACCCTCTTATAGGGTAAGATGAGGACACCGTGCTTCCGAGGGGGCCATCTCAAAGCTGTAGATGATCCAGAGTGACGGCATATAAGACCCAAGGCGGCGTGCGGTTTAATCGGCTCCAACATAACCACTCTCGGGGGTGTAGTGGGTATCCGTGAGGATTTCCGCACGGAAAAAGAAAGGCCATAGCAAATCTGATTGTAAAAGTGTTGACATTCTAAAATAATTGACGGTTCACCCCAATAAGTGGTGCATAAGTACAGTGCCTGCTGTTAAATGATTATCATGGCAATGTGAATAGTTAAAACAATATTAAAAAGTGGGAAGTATGACCTGATTTTATCTAGACGTTCGAAATGCAGTATGCTATCACAATGATGCTATCACTAAAAGTGAATGCTACTGTAATGTCTTCGGGTGGCGTTGACGGGAGCGGATGGAAACAACCTTGACTTGAAAGTAATTATTCGACACTAATCTGTCCTAACCGGTTACAAAGATTATATCCAGATACTTATCACTATTTACAAGTATGTAGGTACCTTTTTTTTTCATGCGGGAATCCCCTTGGGAAGTATGTAGGTACCTGCCACTCGCCACTCTAACTATTCGCAGCTACCTACATAACAGGTACTTCCCCGGTTTGGGGCGACTAGCGCCCCTCCCCCAAACCGGTTCAGCGCTTTTCAAGTGATGTTCGGACATCGATATTATACTCGATCCATCAATATACCTGCAGACAAACAGTGGCGTACGTAACGGACCGCTGAGACGAGGTCTCGAGTTCGATCCCCAGTCGCCCCGGGCACACACCTCTGACTTTTCGTAGTTATGTGTGTATTAAAAATGTTGATTATCGCTCGCTTAGTAATATGCCCGGTAGATGGCAATAGGCTCGCCCCCTATTACATTGGGACCTAAACATAACTGGCGAATCGTGTGCAATACACCTCTGCCTACCCCTTCGGGGATACAGGCGTGAAGTTAAGTTATGTTATGTAGAATGCGTTAAAAATAGTTTTATTTCAAAATCTAGTATGTTCATCAAGATTTATTTAAAAAACTAGCTGTTATTCGCGGCTCTACCCGCGTTGAATTCTGCTCTCAGTCTCGCAAACCAACCGAAGGGGAATGAAGCCTATGTGTTATACCAGACTATAATCTATCCCTGAACCAAATTTCAGCCCGATCCGTTCAACAGTTTTCGTGTGAAAGAGTAATAAACATCTATGCATTCATATATCATCACAAACTTGTTCTCTGAATGAGTTTACGAAAATAGCAATGTATATAATATACTAGCTGACCCGGCAGACTTCGTACTGCCTCAATCGATGACAAACCTTTTAAACCTTCTCTGGACCTCCACAAATAATTCAAGACCAAAATTAGCCAAATCGGTCCAGCCGTTCTTGAGTTTTAGCGAGACTAACGAACAGCAATTCATTTTTATATATAAAAGAAGAAGATTATAATATTTAAGGACCACACTATTGTATTAGGGTAAACCTGTAAAAATAGTGCTGTGGAGAAATAAATAAAATAAATAAATAACCTACAATCCTACTTTCCTACTAATATGATTATTAGTAGGAAAGTAGGATTGTAGGATAGGATAATAAGTAGAACTTTCTAGAATTTATGAAAAAAAAAACTTCATCTTACTGCCTGACACATAATACGTGAGAAAACCGAGATTCCGTGAAATACAATGACTACGCGATATCTTTTTATATAAACACATCAACGTGTATGATTATCAGCATCACTCTTCTGCGAAAATTTATTATCTCACGTTTATTTTACATAAATTGTTCAACGAAATTCTGAGTTTTTCTTACTATTATATAAACGAAATGAGACATTATTGAAGTAATATTTTTTATAATTGCACTAAAGATAATTGGCGAAGTTACAGAAACGATCGGGGAAAACCCGTGTTAATAGAGATAATTAATCATTAAATTACAAGAAAGATTGGGTGGCGAATCAAGGCCAGGAAGGCAGAGAGGCAAAAATATTGTTACGTGACATATACGAGTATATCTGGTAATAGATAGATAGATACTCTTTATTGTACATCAACCAAAGGATACAAATGTCTAAAATAGTTTAAAAAAAACTTGTATAACTTGGGCGGTGTTATCGCATTTTGCGATCTCTTCCAGACAACCTTTAGATGGACTAGATTGATAGAATTGGGTAGTTATAGTGGTGTACCTGTTATAAAATTATAATAAAATTGCGACACATAAATAAGGCTGCCTGTCACCCTAGCAGAAGCAGGCCGGGATGGTGGGGCGACTAGCGCCCCTCCCCCAAACCGGGGCAAGACGGGGACACCGTGGTTCCCAAAACCCGAGGGGGCCATCTCGAAACCGGAGATGGCCCAGGGTCAGTTGGGGTGCTAGGGATATGCTTTATGGGCAACCTCACACCCCGGCGTCTGAAGACCCGAGACGGCGTGCGGTTTTAGTCGATTCAAGCCTGACATAACCGCCCCCGCTGGCCGGCGGGGGGGGGGGTTGGGTTTATCCGCTGGGATTTCCGCACGAAAAAGAAAAAAAAAGGTATATATTGCGAGTAAGGTAATATTTGGTTGCCCGCGGCTCCGCCCGCATGGAATTCTGATCCTGTTCCCGTGTTCCTTCCCATGGGTTTAGGAGAAAGGTAAGAGGTATTTCAGGCATAAAAAGCAGTATATTTATTAATATTTCTACCAGAACCTTGCAGCCGTTTTAGCGTGATTGAGTAACAAACATTCAAACACATTCACAAATTTTTTTTTTCAACCTTATTTTTTGGGTAGAGATCAGTTCCCTAGTGTTAACGGGCAAAGAATGTTCAGTCGTTCCGTTATGGGTATCTATATAACCGGGAGCCCTTGACTATCTGTCTATCAGCGTTTGATCTCGCCATGAAGTGCACAGGTCCTGTCCTGCCCTCCTCCAGTCAGAAGGTTGTAGAAACACGTCACATCACTCGTTTTAAACCTGCTTAGATCAATATCAGCAGCCAGGTTTTTTGTAAGTACTGGTTTAAGCCTCTTACGGCCGGTTTCAATAATCCATCTATCCTTTACCAGCAGTTAAAATAGCTACCATTAGTATCTATCGGGGATTTTTTCTGTTTCAATAAACAAAGATAAGCAGAAAATGACTTTGATAATATTGAAACCGCAGTTACAGATAGATTAGTGTTGACATGTTTATCTGGGATAGCTTCTACCTTTAACTGTAGGTAGATTATTGAGACTGGCCGTTAAAGACTCCCTGTAATGTCCTTTGATATAAGGAGTTGATAATCAACTAATTAATATCTTACATTTTATTGTGATTGACGCTAGGTAGTTTTCCATTTAATTCACCTAAGTCGAGTGCAAAATTACCTAGCGCGAGCCCTATCTAGGCATGCGTTAAAGGGAACATCTGATTATGGCCCAACATCAATCATATATCAGTTTATCTAATTATTAGTGAAGCAAATCCCAGCTGACAAGAATAAAGTGGTTATGCTCCAAATATCGGAGCACAGCTGTTTGGGTTTGGTACACTAGATATCTTAAGATATTGTTAATGGTTTAAAACCAACCCATCTATTGTGTAGCGAGTTATTTTGGACATTAGTGACACTAATTTCGGTTCTCATACATACACTTAAGTCGTAAATACAAATCTGCATACAAATGTCAGAATAGCGCATGGATCACCTTTTTTTTTTTTTTTTTTTTTTTTTAGCGCGTGGATCACCTGGGGTATTTTTTTCTTGTCTATTTAAGTTGCAATTTTTTTTTTTTTTGTGTTTATGCACTTTAGTAACATTTACTGTATTTTAAAGTGTTTATTTGATGTGTTAATCTTATAGGGTAAATGGAATATACCCTAATAGTATATGTTTGTATGTACATAAGAACTATTATCACATTTATTAACATACCTAAACACTCAATGCCACTATGAGCTAGTTAGATGCTAAATAAAATTTCTAATGGGGTACTAGACTACAAAATTATTTGCAGTGCATTCAGAGTGTGTGTTAAAAACCTTTGTAATGTTTTGATTTTTATTTTTATTGTTAATAGGCTCGCGTTTGAAAACCTTGTCACCTTTTCGTAAGTGATGATGTGGTCTTAGGTGGAGCACGCTTACCTAGAAGTAACCTGTTCACTCTAGATTTGGAGACTCCCAGGCTTTCCGGGAGCACAGACTGAGAAACACAAACGTTTTGTGCGTATGAGTGGAATATCCACCATGTATCAATGGCGCATCGCCATACGTCTAGTCGAATACTTATCTTTTATTATTCATTCTACATTTATTCATTATTAAATTATTTTTGACATATTTTTATACATTGACATTACATTGAAAAGGTGGTTTGGGCACTTGGAACGAATGAGTACTGAGCGAAGGACACACCAAGTATATAAGGCAGATGTAAGTGGGCAGGCAAGCCGGGGTCGACCTCGCAGAACATACACTGACTAATGAGGTATTGATAAAAGGGCAGGTCAAAATCACTCGAAACTGGCGGGCTTGCATGAAAGGTTTAATGACAGTGAAGGAAGCTGGTGAAGTATCTAAGGACAGACGCAGATGGCGAGTTGTTGTCTCTGCCTACCCCGGAGGTAAAAAGGCGTGAGTATATGTTTGTATGTATGTATGACATTACTTAAATATGATATTTATTTTATAATCAGTTTTTGCTACTTACTGTTTATTATAGTAGTCTATTCAAGAAATATGAGTACAAGATAATAGTCACGTATGTATAGAAACTTGAATGATTCATAGTTATTATATACGTATGACCCCACTTCGAAATATTATCTAAATGGGGTGAACGCACCAGTTATTAGTATTGAAGGCGGTTAAATAAAATACTAGAATCAGGCCTTGAAATCGAATACAAGCACCATCCCATCCCTTCCCGTGGGTATCGTATAGCGCCAAAGCTGCCCACAGTAAACATTTCTTGCCCAATTAGTGTCACTACTAGGCAAGGACTCTTACTAATAATTTAATTTCTCATTCTCCTTTGCGTAATTCCATTTCAAGCGATGTGGTCTGACTAACGTTTCCTTGGCTGACCAGATTCCCAAGATGCCGAGTAGTATAATACACCAAAGATTTACAGTGTTAATAACATTATCGAATTACATAGATAATTATTCCTTTTTTAGGGATTTTCTTTAGAAAAGCCCTATTGCTATCGAGTTGTCGTCGACGTCGTCGTTGCCAATTTTCTGTCACGGTTTTGGGTATGAAGGAGATGAGCTATCGAGTTACTGTTTTCGGTAATAGATTCGTGCTGGGGTGAACCATTGCAAGATAAAGAAAAAAGAAAAAAAAGAAAAAAAAGAAAAAAAAAAAAGATAAAATAAAAGAAAATCCCTTGTATTCGGCTGAGCTCGTCTCAGGAATTCAACTTGTTTATTATTAATGAGCCAACATTGTAATCACTAACGTGCCTTGAATAGCTTGCTATTAATGCACCATATTTGCCAAGATTAAATATAAATAAATAAATATTCTACGACATTCTACACAGCGTTTTCTAGACACAAAGTAAGCATAGTTTAACTAGCTTGTGTTATGGGTTCCAGAATGCGGATAAACATACTTATATACTTTTTTTTTGACAATACATACATTATACATAGAAACACCCAGACATATTCAACCATATATATATTTGCACTGAGCGGGAATCGAACCCGTACCCCTAACGTAGCAGTCGAATGCACTACCGCTACGCCACAGAGGCCGTCATATAGCAGAGTAATCGATTCACTCGTAACTTGAGTAACTTCTTAAAAACCCAGACTTTAGCGAAGAGGTCCACAACATTTTTTTTGAAAAGGGTATTGATGACGAAAATTACTAATGTTCCCCCTAACCCCTCCAGCTAAGCCAAATTGCTTGTGTTAGCAGGAATTGGATCACGTCGGTAGTGTAATGGCCAGGATTCCAACCCGGGACCTCTCAATCGTAAGGCCGACTCTTTAACCACTAAACTACATTTACGCATTAGCTTGTGGTAATGTGTAATGTGGTAGACTAGGAGCTTGGTAAATGAAACGACAGCATCACAGTAGAAATAGTGTGTATTCACCGTCTACATTATTCAGTGTCATGAAAGTAGAATATACTGCTTCCGGGCTATTTGGCCGTGGTCCAGATGAAACTTGTATTCCAAACGTTTCGTCGATCACTGCGGTCGATGAAAGTTCTACGCACTCGTCGCTGCCCGGACTTATACCACTAAAGATGTCGACCGCAGCGATCGACGAAACGTCAAACGTCAAGTGTCTTGTAAGTTATTAACATCTAATACATTGGAACTCAATTCCGTGCGTCAGTATATTATAAGTTGCAAGTGTGCAATAAAGTGTTGTGGTTAGATATAAAATAATACAATAAGGCAATAAATACGCCACAAGCTATATTATTAATATTTTTGGGGGGTCCCTAATTCAGTAACACGTGCACTGGAAGAGAGACCCTGTATCCTGTGATACAGTTTTATAACTAGTACAGGAGACAGAAGATCTTTCCACTGTAAAAAACTTGTTAACTAATTGTACATAAAATTGGTTACAAGTTTTTTACAGTGGAAACATACCTTTTTTTTTTTGTCGTGCGGAAATCCCTTCGGATACCCCCCCGCCGGCCAGCGGGGGTGGTTATGTCGGGCTTGAACCGACTAAAACCGCACGCCGTCTCGGGTCTTCAGACGCCGGGGTGTAATCTATGTCAAACAGTGGAAAATCAAATTGTAACACATTTAATCAGATTATTAAATCAACAAAAGTGAATATTACGTTATTTAATATTTATATCATCATCATCATCATCATCATCAACCTCTATTAGTCCACTGCTGGACATAGGTCTCCCCTAATGAGCGCCATAGCACCCTGTCTCCAGCTTGCCGCATCCAGCATCTGCCCGCACAAATACAAAAATAAGTCACATTAAACTTATACTTATCATAATATTCGTCATAAATATTTTGATACATACGGCGGACAATTGGATAATCCACCCTACAGTAATCGCTTAAAACGACCAGGTTAAATTGTCAACTAAATAATCACATGCACGATGCATCTATCAGCACGTAGGCCACTTTGCTTATATTTTTTCAATATGGCCCAAATATAAATCGGCTTATAGTCCGTCTTATGCCTTTTTTTTTTAACGTGCGGAAATCCCTTCGGATACCCCCCCCCCCGCCGGCCAGCGGGGGTGGTTATGTCGTGTCTCGACTAAAACCGAACGGTATCCTCCCCAAGTGTCCGTTGCCGGGCACCCCGGGTAAGCCCTCGAAAGGATAACCCCAGGGTTGCCGGCGGACTTTGGCCGCCACCGCGGCCTCGCCTGGTGGGGTCGGGTTTTATCCCGCTTCGGTGAGTTGGCAGGCGTGTGTAGGGCTCACACGACACGCCTCCGCCACGGCCTGCTTCTGTAAGGACGGCGAGTTGGCCAACTGCCGTCCTCAGGCCCCGATCATGGAAGTCGGTAGTCCCGGGCGTAGATGAGTCTGCGGCGTCCTCGTCGCAGACTGCGAAACTCGATACACACTTAGGTCACAAAGCCGAACAAGGGCTAACGAATTAACCAACGACGGACTGGTACTTACTTTTTTTGTCACATAATAAAAAACCGGTCAAGTGCGAGTCGGACTCGCTCATGAAGGGTTCCGTAGCATTTTTATATTGGAGTTGATTGAATGAAAGGTAAATTACGGTTAATGATTTATGACGTATTAAAATAAAACTACTTACTAGATCTCGTTCAAACCAATTTTCGGTGGAAGTTTACATGGTCTCTCTTATTTCAGAAGTTACAGGGGGGGGGGGGCGACACATTTCACCACTTTGCAAGTGTCTCTCGCGCAAACTATTCAGTTTAGAAAAAAAAAGATATTACAAGCCTCAATATCATTTTTGAAGACCTATCCATAAATATGCACGTATGGGTTGGATGAAAAAAAAAATTTTAGTTTCAGTTCTAAGTATGGGGAACCCCCAAAATTTATTGTTTTTCTTCTATTTTTTGGGAAAATCTTAATACGGTTCATAGAATACATCTTCTTACCAAGTTTCAACAGCATAGCTCTCATAGTTTCGGGAAAAAGTGGCTGTGACATACGGATGGACAGACAGACAGACGTGACGAATCTATAAGAGTTCCGTTTTTTTGTCATTTGGCTACGGAACCCTAAAAACTGGTTTACTACGTGTTTTCTTCTTACAATCTTGAATTCTTTAATCGGGGCGTGAAAAAGCATCTGTCGAGGCTATCAAAGTAGGGGTTTTAGGATCCACAGCATCTGGAATGGTGGTTCGTACCTGCCGGACGTCACCTAGCTTCTTATTATCCAGTGGGGTGCAGTTAATTGAGCCCTTCACAACTCGATAGGTTTAGCTTTTAAGTCTGAATACGAAGTGCCCGTACATCGATATTTTCCCCTGGCGTTATCCTTTCGAGGGCTTACCCGGGGTGCCCGGCAATGGACACTTGATGGCACCGATGGGGTGAAGTACTTCTGACATGCTAATGTATAAATTTATGTATAAAACTAGCAAATGCCCGCGATTTCACCAACGTTGATATCGGTCATCGCGACTTCTGGTCATATCACCTCACAAGAATTTAAAAAAATGCTTTTGTTCAGAAACGTTAATTTAACATAACCCTTCTCTTTTTTCGTTCGGAAATCTCCCGGATACCGCCCCCCCCCCCCCGCCGGCCAACGTGGTTATGTTAAATTCGAACCTAATAAAACTGCACGCTGTCTCGGGTCTTCAGACGCCGGGGTGTAAGGTGCTCGCACCCCGGAAAGTATTTTTTAATATATCTTCAATATACAGACACATTTACAATTTTATAATAGTATAGATACAGGAGTCCCTACTAACATTTTTTGGGTCCCAAGCCAACCTCGCCTGCCCGCGGTGCACACTGCTGATTAACGGAGAAGGCTCTGGCGACCCGCCAACACGCACTGGACCAGCGTAGCGGGTTATGGTCCTAATCCCCCCAAAACGATGATGGACAGAGGAGTACGGCCTCTAGTGCCCGGGGGCTCCAGCTGCAAGACTGACGTTGACGGGCGTCGGTCGAGCACTGGAGGCAGAGGTGCTAAGAATCTCCGGGCGAGGTGCTACCGTCAAACGACCTCAGGCAGTTGCTCAACGGAATACCGACGTAGGTTGTCGCTGGTGAGATATAATACGCACACATTAAGGACAGACGAGAAGATCATTGAGCTGGAAGAGGAGATGAACAATCTGCATTGGCACATAGTGGGTTTATCGGAGGTCCGAAGAGAGGGCGACACGACAACCTTAAAGTCTGGCAACTTGTTCTACCACCGGGAGGGCGACCAACAGTCCCAGGGTGGTGTCGGGCTTCTCGTTCACAGATCCCTTGTAAACATCGTGGTATGTATCACGAGTGTGTCGATCAGGGTTGCGTATCTGACACTCAGAGTATCAAAGAGGTACTCATTGAAGGTCATACAGGTTTACGCATCGACTTCGGCGCCCTCGGACGACGAAGTGGAAGTTAGTGGAAGTTATGTATGAGGACATCAGTAGGGCCATACATACTTTCAAAACATACTTCACTGTTGTTATGGGGGATTTTAATGGAAAACTGGGTAGGAGGGGCGATGACGAGGTGAGAGTAGGACAATTTGAATGTGGGCAGAGAAATCCCAGGGGCCAGAGGTTGGCTGACTTTCTGGAGAAAGAGGAACTCTTTATGATGAACTCCTTGTTCAAGAAGCCACCTCATAGGAAATGGACCTGGATGAGTCCCGACGGTTACACGAGGAATGAGATCGACTAATGAAGTTAATTTCATTCCTCATGTCTCATGTCTACAAAGAGACGAATATTCAATGATGTCTCCGTGATCCACAGGGTGAAAACCGGAAGCGATCATAGAATGGTTAGAGGCACATTGAATATCAGTTTCCAACTGGAAAGGTCTCGACTAATGAAGTCCACGCTCCGACCTTTTGTAGCCTGTTCAAGTTGTTGATGACTATGTATATCTGGGACAAACCGTCCAACGAGGAAAATCCAACTTCGAGAAGAAGGTCAATCGACGAATCCAACTCGGCTGGGCTGCGTTCGGGAAACTGCGCAGCGTCTTCTAGTCCAAAATACCGCAGTCCTTGAAGACAAAGGTCTTTAATCAGTGCGTGTTACCATTCACGACCTACGGTGCCGAGACGTAGTCTCTCACTATGGGCCTCATAAGAAAGCTCAGGGTCACACAGCGAACTATGGAACGGGCTATGCTTGGGGTTTCTCTACGAGATCGAATCAGAAACGAGGAGATCCGTAGACGAACTAAAGTTACCAAGATAGCAGAGCGAGTCAGCAAGCTGAAGTGGCAGTGGGCAGGGCACATAGCTCAGAGAACCGATGGCCGGTGGGGCAGAAAGGTTCTTGAGTGGAGACCACGCAACGGCTAGCGCAGCATAGGAAGGCCTCCCCGCAAGGGTGGTCTTCTGACCTAACATAGAGCGCAGGGACTCGGTGGATGCAGGCCGCTACAGACCGGTCGAAATAGAAGTCGATGGGATGTTCAGCAGTGGACTTCCTACGGCTGATATGATGATGATGATGATAGATACAGTACAAGAACGCTCGTATGATATTATTAGATGCAAGTATTGAGAATATATAAGTGACATCATTATAAAAGAGGTAACACATTACTGATAGTAGAGTTTAATGAAAGTTTATCAACTACTGTATTATAACTACTACCGTATATCTACAACCCACTCGAAGTTATCAATATGACTGATGCCTATCTAATCGGAAGGTACAATGTCTACTAATTAGTCAGAAGGATTTACTTACAAACTGTAGATACCAGTAGGCCTACCATGAAACGTACATCCGTAATTGCGGACCGAAATCACGGGTAATCGGTACCATGAAACGCATTTGTCCCGCAATCGGGCCAGAAGACGGCATGTGACAGTTAATTCGACATACCCTACCATGAAACGACGTGAAACTGCAAAATTCCGAATTTTACCAGACCGCCATAAAAAATATTAAAAAAAAAGATCGAAATGTTATCATAGTCTAATACAAAAAAAATATATTTTTGAATATGTTGGTTTTTTTTTACAAAGAATATTAGTAACCGAAATTACTAGTATTCCCCCTAACCCCTCCAGGTAAGTTAAATTGCTTGTGTTAGGAGTGGGTTCACGCCGGTATTGTAATGGTCAGAATTCGAACCCGGGACCTCTCGATCGTAAGGTCGACTTCTTAACCACTAAGCTACCGACGCTTTGGTTGCTTGGTTTATAATAGTTCATTTTTTATAGAAATACTAGCAGACCCGACAGACGTTGTCCTGTACACACGTCGTTACATTTTCCAGTGGACCAAATTGTGAATCAAAACCATCCTCGAATCCCCTTGAACTCACACAAAAAATTTCATCAAAATCGGTCCAGCCGTCTAGGAGGAGTTCTGTGACATACACACGCTCACAAGAAATATATATATAAAGATATTACAACCGAAAACCTCCTTGATATATTAAATTCACTCTCAAACATACTTTACAGTCCTGAACGAAAGAACGAAATCCGAAGTTACTTCATGGTCCCAAATGACATTAATTTCGTTCGTCTTTCGTGCGGGCCCGCAATTGCGGATGTTCGTTTCATCGTAGGTAACCTACTGTTCTTAGCACGTGTTTGTTCATGATGCAAGAGTTTCTATTATTGAGTAAGATAGGTATTATCAGACTGCCGGTCTAGCGAATATTAGTGAATAATTTGAAATGAATTTTACAATCTTTCCCTGTGTATATCCAAATTTCGCTTGTCATATTTTTGAGCTGAGCGAAGCGAAGCTCTTATACGTGGCTAAGCCGTTTGGTCGAGACTGTACTCCTCCGGAACCAAAATACCGATCTTGACTAAATTTGCCACGGTGATAGTGTAGACACCTCTGAGTGTTTAGAGGGGTCAACTGTTCGAATACAATGTACCATTGAGGAATAATCATCGAAAAACAGTTTCACGAGCGCGCGGCCTTAGCTATGCGCGCAACCGTAGTAAGATGCCTTATTTTCAAGTAAGAGTCCTGCTCGCTCAGCTCAATTTATTTCAGTCGCACCCTGCACTGAATTCCTAGTTTTAGTCCTAAGTATGTAATATATGGTTCTAATGCCATTAAATTTGAAAACATGGAAAAATTGACAGTATGATGAAAAATAAGGACTATATTCGTTTTTGGGAGTGTAAAGGCTATTGTCTACGTCTTATTACTTAAGAAGCCATGGTGATAATCCCTATAGGGCGTTCTGGCTGTTCTTGAGAAGGTTACCATCATCCTCATAGCGATTTCCTAGAAGTCAGAAGATTGTAATTGGGAGCCCGAGGTCCTCTTATTGTCTTTGATTGGTTTATCGGCTTTTCTAGGAACGACTGCCGGCTGACCTACCAGATTAGCTTATGTCTCAATTATGTTGGCAAGACCCTTGTACACTCCCTGATAACAAGGAAATGAATGCTAGTTACTTAACATGATTTCACAGATTTTAAGAAAGGTCAAAATCGCTTGATTTCCTACTATAAGATGTAATTATAACTATGATATTAATTTTCATACCATACAAAAGATTGAAGCAGCAAAAACTTTGACTCGATTTTTATATTTCAATTAAATTTTTAAGCATTTTGTATGCTTACTTTTTTCTAAAGATTAAGACGTATTAAAGTATCGGAGAATTTCGAATATCTGGGACGTGTCTAGGTGGCTCAGTTGGTCAGAGCATTCCCCCTGTAAGGGACTGGTCGCGGGTTCAAGATGTTCCTAGATGTTTTTTTTTTTTTTCGATTTTTATATTTTAGAACTCTGTGCTCCGTTCTCGGGTAAGTATCCTATCTCAAGAACTGATACGGTTTTAGGTATTTACGGGCCTTATAATGGGTGTAGATTAATTTTAGTCGTGGTGCTATGTATGCTTTATATTATAACAATTTACTACACATTCATTACATATTTTATTGCTCTACCTCTGCTTTAAGAAAAGCAAAACCCCGATTTAGATTGACAGTTACAGCTCTACGGGCACGGCAAAATCCCGCAAGGGATATCCCCGACTTCGGCCAAATACTCCGGTTACTCTGTGAACAGAACACCTTGTTTTTCAATCAGATTGATAGAGACGCCCCGACACAAAAAGCATAATATAAAAATTGGCATAACATATGTCATATAAATTGATTTTATTATTATTATTCCCTTTATTACATTTAAAAGACATATAAATTATATTTTTAAATACATTATAAAAAAAAACAAACATATTTAAAAATATAAAAAAGAATGGCACACCGGCATCGGGTAAAGGGACCAAGATACCGGTGGTTAGGGCTCCAGAGAGAGGAACCTCCTCAAAATACGTGCCGTGTCGAGGAGCCTTCTGCATCAAGCCCTTGACCCAACTGCCTAACGCGAGCCTCTGGAGATGTTAGTCGAGGCTCTTGGCAATCAGTTCGTGAACCGATCTCGTGAGCCAAGTCCAAATATTTTATTTGTTTGTCTTTTTCGGCTTTATTATTATTATTATTTAGCCATACTGGAAATCGTTTAATATACGATTAATTCAATATAATATGACTACAAATTGAAAAAGTAATAAACTGTTCAAAATGATAATATAGGTATATCTATCTATTAATGTTAATGTTTTATACCTAAAAATCATACAAGCAACACGTTAAAGTAACAACAAAACTCTTCGATAAATTCGTAAAATTTCACTTCATCAATAATAACAAAAGTGTAGGGTATGTGAAATTAAATAAAATTAAAGTTAAAGACCCTCCATAATGAATTTCTCCATATAAAACCGCAGGCTTAGGCCTCGGGTAACGAACCCCGGACCTCATCAAAATAATTTAAAACAGTTACAACTAAAACAAAATCCTAAATTGGCGCGATTTTCTCGATCCCTCGCAAGATGATAACGGTACTTTAAGTTGAAGAGAATATCACCCTATCCCTTTAAACATAAGGTTGAAAATAATGTGTAGTGAGTAAAATTATCGGTTCCGACAGACTTAATTAATTCTTACTCATTGGTAACGGGCATTGGTGACTCAGGCGATACAATGACGTCGTAGAACTTATATTGTACTACTTATATGAAAGGTTAAACTACCTATTTGTTTGTATGATTGCATATTAATGTTAGTTAGTAACATTATGTAGAAGTAATTCAATACACACAATGCTGTCATGAAACAAGATGATCTTATTTGTGTTGATAAGTTGACTGGTTATCGTCTTCTGTATTTGAATAAAATATGGTATCTATCTGATATCTACGGGTATAAAACATGTTTTCGACATATTCTTATGTACTTCAAAATTAGACATTTAAAGGTCAGTAATTACTAGTACCTAATCAACTACTAGGACTAACAATTTATAAAGAACAAGCTAACATATTATTTGAGGTAAAAAAGAAAGCTCACACAATGATAACTGACAGTGAGCTGGCAACATTTGCCGAAGCACCGATCGCCGTGGCAGCAAGCTAGTCATGGAGTGGACACTGCGATTCTGCAAATCGGCAAACGAAAGATGGTTTGCTTACTAGCCAATGGGACAGCCGATTTGCAAAAAGGTAATTGAGATGGAATGCATGCGGAAGGTGGAGGACGACTGGGTACTGTGACGTAGATTGGCAGAGAGGCATCATCTATCTAAGTGAAGCATACCAACCTATAACTGCTAACTGCCTAGGTGGAATGACAGAGTCCTACTTCTTCCTGCAATTAAGAAAAATAAAATGTATAATTGGTATTGTACTACTGATTACAAAATGTTAAGGTAATAAATATTTAAATTAAATAGTTTACATAAATTTACATTGCTAAATAAGCAGTGGGTCAACAACCATTATTGTATTAAATTTACAATCGTCTCTGCGAACAATTATTTTTACTACTCAAAATCAGTTAATTGTTTTTATCACCGAATTAAAGCCCAAATTTTTCCTCGTATTTTACTTTAACTCGTATTTAATAACACATTATAACACTGTTCAAGCCAGTAAATGCTACACCAGTGAATCGTAAATATATGTGCTCATAAACTTAACATAACAATGAATCAGGATTTTACTTTACAACTTTTATGAGGACACACCTTTTAGTTATGCTAGGTCATTGGTTATGCGTGAGTTGTCCTCTCTCGGACACGTTGGGACAGGTAGGCAATATTAATCGTTACGGGTACCTATAATGTTTATTTGAAATTAAGTAGGTATTTATACTTATCTTTTTTGTAGAATATAATGTGCAAAACATACATAATAATGTTTGAGACGTGGTTTTAGTCGGTTCAAGCCCGACATAACCGCCCCCGCTGGCCGGCGGGGGGTATCCGAAGGGATTTCCGCACGAAAAAAAAAAGGTACCTATTTACCTGATTCATGCATTGTACTACACTACAAGAACTGAATTTACCTAATTTCAAAAAGTGGAGTAACAACGTTTTTCACCAGTGAAAATATTTGAGAAAACGTGATATCACACTTGAGTTTTGATCGCAATTACTTTAATTGGAAAAAAAACTATCCAAAACAATTTAAAATCATGGCTTCAATATATTACTTTTGTTTTAAAGGGGATATTGTTTGAAATTTAAATATGTGTAGCGGCCATGTTGCGTCAGCAAATAATCATATTGTATCTCCTTTTATTTATCTTCCCAAATAGAATAGGACTTCTACAATATGAAATACCCAAAAAAATGTACATTAAGTTAGAGAAAAAATACTATTTGCAATATACAAGAAATATTATTAAATATGAAATTAAATAATATTAGTGAATTATAGAGTCACAGTTGAAGCCAGTAGGCCTACCATGAAATGTATATCCGGAAAAACCTTCATACCATATAACCCTCTTTACGGCGCAGTCGGGTAAAAACATGGCAGTGTGATAAAATCGATTATACTATTAAACAATTTGTTGAAATCGTTATTCAATCACTAATCACTTCACTCACTTCGTCCACAATTTTTTCATAAACCGACCTTATAGATTTTTTTCTGCGTAAAGTGGATGCTACACCATTTTACTACCCGTGAACATATAAATAATTTTACCTAACATTGTCTTCAAAATTTGACCTATATTCTATAATTCTGACCAACTATGGGTTAACAATATGAAAGTGAAGTCTGCCTGTGGTGCCAGGAATTTGTGATCAGCGCAGTGGTGAACTTTTCTTGTAGGGATCAGAAACAATTCCTCAGTACATAAACCTCTATACAAACGGTAGAAGAAAAACACATAATATATATGAGGCAGAATAGAATAGTTTTCCAGTTTTGATTTTTCAGTGCACCTTCTGATACTAAGCAACTTCGCTTCTTCTTTTTTCGTTTTCTAGGTTTTTATTATCTTCTTTCTAGGTTACCCTTCGTGCTGTATTGCTGTAGGCAGAGAGCCTTTATAAGATGTGGCGACGAAAGCACATTACAGGAAGACTTCCTACATATAAGGGCTAAAAAGAATGTCGTCGCTAAAACATTTTAAGACCTCAACATTGCAATGCCTGGAAAGGGCACTAAATCCTAAGTACTGAAATATATAAGTATATGTAAACATCTATATAAACGATCTGCGAAAGACTGCCGGCAGATGCTGGATGCGGCAAGCTGAAGACAGGGCGCTATGGCGCTCATTAGCGGAGACCAATGTCCAGCAGTGGACTAGAATAGGTTGATGATGATGATGATGATGAAACATCTATGTACACTTAGTAGGCAATGAATAAATGAATAAATGAGTTTGTTTTTAGTCACAGTTGGTCGGTTATCGATTGTAGTTTTTTTGTTCATATCTCTGGTTCTACTAAACCAATTGCAATCAAACATACGGCAGATTTTAAGTCTGACCGAGAAATCGCACCAACATTCATTCTGTAGTTTTTGAGTCCATCGCGAACAAAAAGATAAGCAGAAATATAAGAGTATCCAATGTACAGACACAACTAATGTACAATTTATAATATAGTATAAACTATCTTAATTGTGTTTTTTCTCTTTCTTTCTACCACAGTGGAAGGGAGAAGTTCGTTCGACAGTGCTAGTACGAACTAGCGATTTTTAATTCAATAAATATGCATCTAAATAAAGTCAAGTGTAGCGTTCAATGCTTTATAACAGTAAATAATGTAAAAATAAATTCCATGAGCGCAGGCCTGGGGGTGGTGGGTGAGGCCGCCTGTCACCCCAGCAGAAGCAGGCCGGGACGGTGGGGCGACTAGCGCCCCTCCCCCAAACCGGGGCAAGACGGGGACACCGTGGTTCCCAAACCCGAGGGGGCCATCTCGAAACCGGAGATGTCCCAGGGTCAGTCGGGTGCGAGGGATATAATCTATGGGCAACCTTACACCTCGGCGTCTGTAGACCCGAGACGGCGTGCGGTTTTAGTCGGTTCAAGCCCGACATAACCGCCCCCGCTGGCCGGCGGGGGGTATCCGAAGGGATTTCCGCACGAAAAAAAAGGTACCTACCTGACAAATAAAAAACACTAGCAGAGCATAAAGCGACCCTCTTCTCTCTAGCTAGAAGAATATCCGAGTCAAAGCTTAGACGAGTTCAGTTTTAGTAGTTCAGTTTTGACAGTAGGTACAAATTTGAGCCAAGATTGGCCTACGTGCTGACGATATATTAGTACCTAGTTAAACATGTTGTAACATGACAATATTAGTGACGTTATTTTAATAAATGTTGCGCAAAATATACGTCCGCACAGTCAGTGATAAATATTAATAATTCTTTTATAATACGCTCAAATATTATGCAATTTGCGTAAACGGAAATTTAAGTTAAAGCTATGTTTTACTGAAGTTTTTTGTAAGATGTTTATCACAGTAAATCGCAAATGAGTTTGTAGCTATTAGAGTACAAAAAAAGATTCATTGGTAGGTATTATAACTTCGCCGGGGTGCGAGGGATATGCTCTATGGGCAACCTTACACTACCTAAATATAAAGTCTGTAGACCCGAGACGGCTTGCGGTTTTAGTCGGTTCAAGCCCGACATAACCGCCCCCGCTGGCCGGCGGGGGGGACCCGAAGGGATTTCCGCAAGGAAAAAAAAAGGTTTTATAACTTTAAGGCCACCCGCGAATAAATAAAACGGAAGATCTATTCCAATCCTGCTAAACTTGAACAATTCGGTATTTCACGACGTACTTCATACTGTATTATGTAAATTACGTATGTTACGTAATTATGAAGTTCTATACAATTATTATTATTTCCATTTCAGGACACCGGAAGCCGGACGGACGATCCACCCACGAAGCTTGTGGGCCACTTCATCCATTTCCCCTGCCCTCCCGTTGGGGAGAGCGTGGTTATTCCAGCATTCACGGCGCCCCTACAAACCTTTTTGTGTCCTTGCAGAATCTTACGATCTGTTCCACTCTCAGATCCTTCAACTCCTCCGTGTCCAGGGTGTCCGATCCCAGAAGTTCCCATCTAATTAGTGAGTACTTACATGGGACATTCGGCCAGCAGGTGGAAACTGGTTTCTTCTGTCTCCATGCACTCCGGACACTTGGGGTCAGTCTTCACTCCGATCACTGTCAGATGTCTGTTCAGTTTACAATAGTTGTATACAATATGACATTGCCTAATAATGAGCTTTACGTAATGATCTAAGGCAAAATAGAAAAGGCAGGCAGACCGATGTGAAGCATATTAAATCAAGTGAAAGAGAAAATTTAAACCATGTCTCACCAAGGAAAAGAATACCTACCGAATGCTGCACCGACAATGGGAACACAGCTCTTTAATAAATGCTTGTGAGAACAAGAACAAGAATTAAATTGATATTGAACACCATCTATATCCTATATGTGGAGGCTTGTAAATAGCAATTTGGTAATATTTATTTATTGAAATTAAGTTGTTAATTAGCCTGTAAGCCTTCTATAAAATAAAATAAATAAATAAATAAATATTTCTAATATTTTTTTAAAGAGTCATAGTGACTGAAATTATGGTTTATGTCACGGAACTGTACATGTCCTGTCCAGTTGCTAATCCGTCCACCTGAGAATCTGTCCAGCTGAGAATCTGTCCAGTTGCGAATCTGTCCACTTGCTACGGAGCCAATTAAATTACCTCTAGTCCCCCTAACCCCTGAAGCTAAACTAAATAGCTTATATTATCAGTGGGCTCACGTCGGTAGTGTGATGGCCAGGGTTCGAAACCGGGACCTCTCGATCGTGAGACCGGCTCCTTAACAAATGAGCTACCGATATATTATACATTTATAAGTATAATGATCAGATGGACCCAACAAAAGGCACGTCTGAGTCGCCAACGCTAGCAGCCAAGGCCTGTCGGGGTCTCCGGAATATATACTTTCTAGGGCGTAACCTGGTAACACAGGCAAATGTTATAAAACACCGTGTGGTTTTAGTCGGTTCGAGTGCGGCATACCCACTTCCTCGTTAGCTCCGGTGAGGTGAAACCAGAGTTCGTTGCCGCACTTGAAAGAAGAAAGTTATTAATATTATGTAGTTTTTACCTTCACACCTTAGCTCTAAAACATAATATAAAATATATTAATTACATTTTAAAGCAATTAGTATGCTTACTTTTCCTATAGATTTAGATCGGAAAAAGAGAACATCTAGGACGGGACTTGAACCCGCGACCAGTCCCTCACAGGGGGAATGCTCTGACCAACTGAACCACCTAGACACGTCCGTAGACGTTTTTCTAACTGTAGTTCCCCAATATATTTTTGAAAATCTTTTGTAGAAGAAACATTTCCAATTTTTTAAGGCTTTGTGATATACATAACGTAAATACTAGACATAAAAACAATCTTGTGGTTTGTAATAGTCGACTCCACAAGATTAGTAATTCCTTTCAGGGTAACTGTATACGCTTCTACAACAAGCTTCCTAGTGAAATGAAGAATCTACCTCTTCATAAATTTAAATGCCAAATTAAAAGTAAACTCTGCCAAAAAGGCTACTATAAAATTCAAGACTATTTAGACGACAAACAAGCTTGGATATGAACTGTTTGCTCTCTCTGTATGCTACTCAAATGAAATATTGTACTTAGGTTAAGTAAATATGTTTGTAAATAGACCAAAAAAAAAACAGCCCGCTGAGTTTCTTGCCGGAGTCTTCTCAGGACACACAGTGCCGTATTAATGGTCTATACAGAATAAATGGTTTTTGACTTGACTTTGACTTTGTCCCAGATATTCGAAATTCTCCGTATATACGTCTCAAGGCGACGCTGGAGCCATCTACCGTAATTCTTGCGAACTACGGAAACAATGAATGACTTTACAATCATTTTTAAACATGTTTCACAATTTGATTTGATGACTTTAATTTTATTTTAATGAAAATTTAATTGAATTAATGTGGTGGAGAATTTCGATCTAAATCTATTACATAAAATAATCAATAAAACGTAGTATGTACATACCTACATCATTTCAATGTAAAAATGTTAGTGTACTTTTGGCATTAACTTTTTTTTTTATACCACTAAGTTGGCAGACAAGCACACGGCCCACCTGATGGGAAGCGGTTACCGCGGCCTATGGGCGTGTGCAACACCAGTGGCGTCACACTCGCGCTGCCGACCCTGTAAAGGAAAGGGGATGGGAAAGGAGTTTGGGAGGGGATGGGAAAGGAGTTTGGGCTCCGGCACTCTCACTCACCAAACGGAACGCAACAGTTCCAATACTGTTACTTGTCGTCGATATTCTGTGAGAGGGTGGTGCTTCCCCGGTCGAGTCGGCCCATTCATGCAACGGTCAAAATGACTGTTGCTTGACTCTACCACTCACATTTTACTGTACCTACATTTTATTTTCTAAACCACACATTGTTTGTGTTAGCGTCATACAGGAGCAATTTATCCTCCATCATACCCACATCTTTTGAAATTTCGTCTCCCACTAAATGATATGTCATAGCCAAGATGGATTACACAACTAGCATGAGACATCTGAGTACTTGACAAAATATTGACAGGAAAAAGACCGGTATCGTGCAAAGAATGGAGATCATAAAAAATTCTATGAATTATTTTTGTACCTATCAACAATGATGTTATAATATTAGGCATAGACGGTCCTTTTTCGTGAGGAAATCCCGCCGGCACCCTCTCGCCGGCCAGCGGGGGTGGCTATGTCGGATTCGAACAGACTAAAAGGGGTGTAAGGTGGCCTTATAAGGCATTTCCCTCGCACCCCGGAGGTGTAGAGGCCCCTACTAAAATCGTTGAGGCCCAAACTAACCTCACATGATAGTCGGTGTTCCTGCTAAACAGTGGTTGAAGCTCTGGTGCTGGCGTTCCTCTTGGGAGGTCAGATGGCAGTTGCTCCCGGAAAAGCCGATATACCACTCAAATAAGCGTACCTTGGGCTCCAAAGTGCAAACTTTGGATTCAACTGGGCAATCGTTAGGAGAATGATGATGACCTCGTGAGTCTTATTTTTTAGCATAAAAAAAAAACCACTGAAATGTCAATGATATTTTTACTACATTTCGTGCTGTTACTAAGAATTTTGCTAATAGAGATACCCATACCACCCACTTTTGTCCAACCCGAGACTAGTACCTGCACGCCACAGCATTAGCTTGTCAAGGTAGTCAAGGATAACATAGAATAAATTACATTCTTGAACTACATACTAACCAAACAAAATAAGGTGCGCCCTATTTAACGACACGTACACCCTGGCGTCTGAAGACCCGAGACGGCGTGCGATTCAACCCGGCATAACCTCCCCCTAGGCCGAGGGGATTTCCGCACGAAAAAAAAAGCTACACCCCATTTCCTTTTAAAGTGCTACACACCGTAAAAATAGTACCGAATAGATTTTTTTTACGACCATGCCTAAATAAAATCTGAGACCAACATAATAAACCACCATTGCCTAGCTTAAAATAGATAGTTCTGCATAAAACCTTGGCTGGATCAAAAATGAGTCAGTCGCTCGAGATTATATACAAAATTATTAAGATAATAAGCGGATACGTATATTTTGATCACGAACCCATTGACAATGATCGGTACCGTGCGATCTGCGAGAAGGGAAAATGTCGACAGACTATCATATGGTTGTCGATGAAAAATCTCGAAAAAATATAACAAAAATAAATTCACATTTAATAATAAATAAATAATATAAATAAATATTCTACGACATTCTACACAGCGCTTTCTAGACCCAAAGTAAGCATAGTTTAAACTAGCTTGTGTTATGGGTTCCAGAATGCGGATAAACATACTTATATACTTTTTTTTTGTAAATACATACATATTATACATAGAAACACCCAGACCAATGCAAATAGACATATTCATGCATACAAATATTTGCACTGAGCGGGAATCGAACCCGCGACCTCCTGTCGTAGCAGTCGAATGCACTACCGCTACGCCACAGATGTTAGTTGAGATAAAGAGAATTTAATGTCCTAATTATAATAAGGTAAAGTAGTCTAGTGCCTAAGGTGTCAAGAACGAATCCATACCATTACCATACTGACATGACCTCACTTTCAACACAAGCAATTTAGTTTGCCTGAAGGGTTTAACGAGAATACTAGTGATTTCAGTTATGTATTATGTGTAAATAATTGAACAATATATAAAAATACTACTCTATCAAAAAAGTACCGAGCGTACAATACAATTTAAAATCTGTATTATTCATCTAAATTTTTTATCACCTTCAAAAGTGGCACTTGTCGAAATAATTCTCATACACCAATGAACAACTCGATCATCAAAACCATTTATAAACTTATTTTTTGGCATCGCCTTCGATACTCGCCGCGAATTTTTTGATGACATCTATCGACTGAAAAGGGGTGCCTCGGAGTATAATTTGGCTTTTGGAAAAAGAAAAAATCGGACGGAGCCATATCGGAGAAATATGGTGGCTGTTCGATAAGACTGGTAGAGTTTTTGACCAGAAATTCGTTCACGATAATAGCCTTGTGAGAAGGTGCGTTATCTCGGTGCAAAATTTATGCATTTTCTTTTTATAAGTCTATAGAAGAAATTAGCTTTCTCAAACGTTTTATAAATACTCAGATAATATTTTTTATTAACTGACTCACCGTCTGAAAGAAATTCCGAGTGCACAACATCGCATCTGCATCGCGGTAATCGAATCTACTTCAGTTAAAGATGACGATGACTGACTAGAGTGAGACATTAATGTTACACAACATCTCATTCGTTTATAATATTGCTGGACCACAAATGGGCAAATGTTTTAAATGAAATCGGTCCACGTATGTGTATCATCTGTATTTTCAGCGCTTTGACCATGCTTTGTAATGCAAAATCTAACAAGAATCCCATTCAAAATTTTCATCCATAGTGAAAATCACAAAACACACTTCTTACTTAATGGTTCAAATTAAACCTTGAGACGAAATTACTAAATGGTGCACATCAAACAAACTAAATGACCAGTAACACTCCGCGTAGACATAGAGGATAGTTGTGCTCACTTAGCGAAATAAAGTCTTCTACAATCCCTTTAAGCGGAGTTTCTAAATGATCGATTCTCGATACTTTTTTGATAATATGTGTATTGGTAGTTTATTGTAAAAGTCCCTGTAATAATAAATTTTGTCCTCACAAACAACTTCCGCTGTAAGTAGGTTCTGCCTGAGTAATAGGCGCCGTATGTGTATATGGGGATTCGTTTAAGATCAAACCTCGAAAACATTTTAAAGCGTTTAGATTTTAGACAGTGATTTTATTTACATATTTCATAATATAAATTAAATTAAATTATTTATTACATTCATATTATCATGGAAATAACAATGAACGTGAACGTTTTATCACAATCAAGAATTTTAGCAATTTTTTCATGTCTAATGTCAAAATATAATTACAAAATTATGCAATAATTATTATGAAAAACTTCTGACGAGATCCAAGGTCAGAAGCTTTCAGTAATTGGACCATCATCGAGCTCCACTTCGAGCGACGAGTTCTTTATTATATTTTATAAATAATATAATTTATTTTATAATTAATTATACATGTTTATTTTAATTTCATCTTTTGTATTGTATCTGAAAACTTATCATCATCATCATCATCATCATCAACCTATTCTAGTCCACTGCTGGACATAGGTCTCCCCTAATGAGCGCCATAGCGCCATGTCTTCAGCTTGAAAACTTAGATGAATGTTTATTACCATGAAATGTAATTATGTATTTAAAATTAATTCATTATTCGATTTCAGTCCACTTGATTTTACAAACAACACTTAACTCAAGTAATCATTCATTGTCAATCCAAACTTAAAATGTACTTAATATTTCAACTTTTATCGATATCAGGTCCCATCCCTAACCACCAACTAACCTTTACTCGGCTGTATTTTGCTTTTGCAAGTTTAATCATGCTTCTCGGTCGGTTCGTGACGCAACGTTTCGCAACCCGAAACATTATTTTATCCTACAAATTGTATTCGTGTTGCTGTTGACTGTCGATACGTTGTCCCCAAGCGTGTACGGTATCGATAACGATGATTTATTGGTGCGTATGTCATCTCTGAATATCTTTGTAATTGGTCATGAATTTGGAAATGTTTTTAATATAAGTTTAGATTTTAAATCGAAATATTGAGCCTGTTTTACTATTGTTTTATTATTATTGCGTAATAATGATTGTGGCAATACAAGTACGTCAATCCTTTTCTCTTTCCTATCATACCAATAAATACGGCAATAAAAATACCCAATAATTTGGTCCATTTACGATTCATGTCCATCCAAAGATTGCCTACAAGATTCTACTCTTAGCGATAAGACCGCCATTTGTATATTATGTTACTTGTATTTTCCATATATGTTATGGCTAATTTTTATTTAACAATAAAGTTTATTTCTGTTCTATTCTATTGCTCAGATATTTTGAATATTTATTATATAAGGCCCAATAACCCTACACACGCCTGCCAACTCACCGAAGCGGGATAAAACCCGACCCCACCAGGCGAGGCCGCGGTGGCGGCCAAAGTCCGCCGGCAACCCTAGGGTTATCCTTTCGGCTTACCAGGGGTGCCCAGCAACGGACACTTGGGGAGGCCACCGTGCGGTTGTAGTTGATACACGATATAACCACCCCCGCTGGCCGGCGGGGGGGGGGTATCCGAAGGGATTTCCGCACGTAAAAAAATGTCCAATAAATAAATTTGAATCTGAAAAAGATAATCCCAAATGTAAATGGTTCTAAAAATCTATTTTTCCTTTTTCACTAGGCGTGCCTGGTTCACCAGCAACACAAGCAGATGTGACGAATCGCCGTACGGGTTTAGTCGGCTTGAGTTCGACATACCCACCTCATCCTTAGCTCTGGTGGGGTGCAGCCCGAGGGGGTTAGCGCACGATAAAAAAGGATGGCAAGCAATGTACGCCTACATTACATAAAATATATCAATTCCGTAAAATATCTAATTGTTCCATATTTGAAGCACACTGTATTCAATTTTATTGCCAATATCATAGATGAGTGAGTGATCTCTGGTTAAAAATTAAAAAGAATTCATAGTAAAATAACGGCATAAAGGATGTTTTAATATTTAGTAAGTCACTATGAGTCGAACCCACTGGTATTAATGGGTTTGTTGGCAAATAAAGAAGGAAGAAAAATATATATGTACCTTTTTTTTTCGTGCGGAAATCCCTTCGGATACCCCCCCGCCGGCCAGCGGGGGCGGTATCGATTTATTTTTCAAATAGACCTACTCTGGTAGCCAGTGGGGGTGCGAGGGACATGCTTTATGGACAACCTTACACCCCGGCGTCTGAAGACCCGAGAACGCGTGTGGTTTTAGTCGGTTAAGGCCCGACATAACATAAGAGGGGGGGGGGTATCCAAGGGAATATTCGCATGAAAAAAAAAGGTACTGGTTGCCAAAATTACTAGTATTCCCGCTAACCTCTCTAGCTGAACTAAATTGCTCATGTTAGGAGTGGGTTGACATTGGTAGTGTAACGGCCAGGGTTCAAACCCGTGACCTCTCGATTGTAAGGTTAATTCCTTACCCATTAAGTAAACCGACAGATTTTAATGGCAGTAGAGAAAAGTGGTGAAATGACAATGAGTAAAAATCTTTAACCTCAAAACGAATAATGTAGTCATTAAGTTCACAATTAAAAAAAATATCACTCGTCTTAAAACAAAAAAAGCGGCGAAGTGCGAGCCGGACTCGCCCATTAAGGGTTCCGTAGCAGCAATTATCATGATAAGGTTTTTTTTAATTTTTATATTTGAGTTGATTGAATGAATTTATGACGTATTAAAAAAAAACTACTTACTAGATCTCGCTCAAACCAATTTTCGTTGGCAGTTTACATGGTAATGTACATCATATATTTTTTTAGCTTTATCATTCTCTTAGTTTAGAAGTTACAGGGGGAGGACACACACTTTTCACCACTTCGGAAGTGTCTCTCGCGCAAACAAATATAGAAGTGGTAGACTCAAGCAACAGTCATTTTGGCAGTTGCATGAATGGGCCGACTTGACCGGGGAAGCACCACCCTCTCACAGAATATCGACGCCAAGTAACAGTATTTGAACTGTTGCGTTCCGTTTGGTGAGTGGAGAGTGCCGGAGCCCAAACTCTTTTCCCATCCCCTCCCAAACGCCTTTCCCATCCCCTCCCAAACTCCTTTCCCATCCCCTTTCCTTTATAGGGTCGGCAGCGCGAGTGTGACGCCACTGTGGTATAAAAAAAAAACTATTCAATTTAGAAAAAAATAATATTAGAAACCTCTATATTATTTTTGAAGACATATCCATTGATACCAAACATTTTTTGATGGTTGATGGTTAGATGAAAAAAAAAATTGAGTTTCAGGTTCTAAGTATGGGGACCCCCAAAAATTATTGTTTTTTTTTCTATTTTTGTATGAAAATCTTAATGCGGTTCACAGAATACATCTACTTACCAAATTTCAACATCATAGTTCTAATAGTTTCGGAAAAAAGTGACTGTGACATACGGACGGACAGACAGACAGACATGACGAATCTATAAGGGTTCCGTTTTTTGCCATTTAGCAACGGAACCCTAAAAATCATTTGGATAAAATCCTATTATAGACTCAAGCTAGGTTAAACGGTCAGTTTGAATCTATTATAGAAAGTTCATTAACCTCAGTCAAGCAGGACAGCAAGATGCAATTGTATATTGTGATGATAACCTTACAGAACTAGTATAAGCAAAAATTATTACCATCGTAAATTATTACAATGTGACAAATATTTATGTCGGGCTTGAACCGACTAAAACCGCACGCCGTCTCGGGTCTTCAGATGCCAGAGTGTAAGGTGACCTGATAAGGCAATTCCCTAGCACCTCGGCTGACCCTGGGCCATCTACGGCTTTAAGATGGCCCCCTCGGGTGTGGGAACCACGGTTCCCCAACTTGCACCGGAGAGGGGGGCGCGCGTCGTGCCGCCACCCCGGCCTGCTTCTGCTGGCGAGACAGACGGCCTCATCTGTCACCCCCAGGCCTGCGCTCATGGAGGACGGAGGTCGTTGAGCGACCTCCGGCGTCTGAATCGCCTGCGCTGGCGCCGCGCGGCGAGCATGTTGCGGGCTCGGCGGGCCGGGAGAGGCAGGTATTTATTCACTAACAAGTACTGTTAGCAATAGTATGACAGACCATGACAATAAACGTAGTTCGATAAGATTACCAGATGATTTGAGTCACGTCATTAATGGGGGAACACGAAATGGTGATACTGCAATGATAAACACCTGGCAGCGCTATTAAAAAATCAAATTTCTAGTATGATAAGATTCACAAGTTTCGTTTGTTCCTCGAAATAGGCTATACGATATGATACGATATCATACGATACGATACGATATACTAAATATACGGAAATGCATAATTGCAAACTCCCCTGATTGAACTTATCTATGACAGCGGTATGATAGGCGACATCCGACATATAGTATGATCGACCTAAGTTTCCTTCCGGACCGCAATGTTGAATTTGCAAAATGTTGAATTACCAATATGTTGAATTCCTAAAATGTTGAATTACCAAAATTTTGAATCTCAAAATGTTTAATTTATTCAATTTGAGTTCACTAAATAGTTATACCCTCTCGAAGTGCAGGCATAAGCATACTTATATTTATGTATTTTTTATGATCCATTCGGTTTACTACCTCATATTTATTAAAATCTTCTATAACAGCCTGCAATAAGTCAATGAACGTTGAAAAATGTACTTTATGTCTGTTAGTAATAAATGCATACAACCATGTCATTTAACAGCTTATGCAAAATGACGTCACGAGGTTAACAGCAGACGAGCCGGGTCAACGAACTGTGTTATAAAAAACCTCCATAACTAGTCTATTGTTTTCTATTTGAATATAATATACGAACATAATTATAGCTGTGTTAATATTTAATGTTTTGTTTAAGCAGATGACATAGATAAGGAAATAGTCATTTTTTTGTAGACTAGAATAGTGGGTAAGTAAATATTTAATTATTAGCGGCAGCCTAGTGGTATGGGTAATGGACTGCTGAGACGAGGTCTCGGGTTCGATCCCAGGTTTTACCATGGCACACACCAATGACTTTTCGATGCTTTTCGAAGTTATGTGTGTATTTATCGCAGGTTTATAAGTGCCCGGTTAATGGCAATAGGCTCGCCACCTATTACATTGGGACCTAAACATAAACTGGCGAAATGTGGGTGCTAGCACCTCTGCCTACCCCTTCGGGGATATAGGCGTGAGTTTATGAGTTTATGTTAAATATATAAAAACCAGCCAAGTGCGAGTCGGACTCGCGCACGAAGACTTCCGTACCATTATCTAAACAATGGGAGTCCCCGTTAATTTATTTTATTTTAATTTAAGTATTTATTTTTGTACTTAATATACAACGGAATATTGTGATAGACGCTGAAGTTATTGTTGGCGAGCGAAAAACGGCAAAAAAACAGTATGGGAAACTTGATTAATCCCATTAAAGAACATGAAACCTTGAACCCATGAAACGGCCTCTGTGGCGTAGCGGTAGTGCATTCGACTGCTACGACAGGGGGCGCGGGTTCGATTCCCGCTCAGTGCAAATATTTGTTTGCATGAATATGTCTATTTGCATTGGTCTGGGTGTTTCTATGTATAATATGTATGTATTTACAAAAAAAAAAAAAGTATATAAGTATGTTTATCCGCATTCTGGAACCCATAACACAAGCTAGTTAAACTATGCTTACTTTGGGTCTAGAAAGCGCTGTGTAAAATGTCGTAGAATATTTATTAAAAAAAAAAAAAGAAACCTTAAATATTTTCTGTTTTTAGAATTTGTTGTTATAGCGGCAACAGAAATACTGCATCTGTGAAATTTTTAGCTGTCTAGCTATCATGATTCATGCGATACAGCCTGACAGACAGACATACAGACGGACGGACAGAGGAGTCTTAGTAATAGGGTCCTGATTTTACCCTTTGGGTACGGAACCGTACTCGAGGGGGCCATCTCGAAACCGGAGATGGCCCTGGGTCAGCCGGGGTTCGAGGGAAATGCCTTATACCTTACACTCCGGCCTCTGAAAACCGGAGAGAGCTCGCGGTTTTAGTCGGTTCAAGTCCGACATAACCTCTCCTGCTGGCCTTTATCATTACCACAAGAAAAAAATGGTACGGTACTGTAGTGTTCCGACCTCGTTCGAGCACTACAGTTCGTTGACCTGGCCATCATGTGTCAGAGATTAAAAATAAATGTTTTTGATTTGAATTTAGCTTAGGGAAGAAAAACAATTGCTTGGCGGACCAAGCTGCTGACAGCGGGCGTTTGGGGCTCCGGCCTCGTCTCGCCGTCCGAAGAAAAGTTCCAAGTATACTGATTGTAGGCTCAATCCTTGAGCAGAATCCGCTATTCCCTACAGTTCGTTTTAAACATAAATATATTTGGTGTAAAACCTCCCTAAACTCGATATAGGAAGCTTTGTTGTGCAAATAAATGCCCATATAAATATTTATTCTTGTGTTTTTATCATTTCGTCAACACAAGGTATTGTGGCGTCAGCCCCGACGCTACAGTACCATAAAAAGTGAAAGTATTTGCAGTAGTAGTTAGTAGTATTTTGTGAGTAACCAAGTATCGTGAATCAAGAATCTATTCCTATCGTAGATAGAAATAAGAAATATTACAAATTATATATTCTATTTATTCCTTTTTTATGATCATCATTCTAGTTAGGAGCATACAGAGCTTGCACTTAGGAGCCCGAGATTTTCTATCCTTCTCCATTTCATAATTTGGTTTATGTGGCGAGTGTGACGCCCCTGGTGGTGCACACGCCCATAGGCCGCGGTAACCGCTTCCCATCAGGTGGGCCGTGAGCTTGTCTGCCACCTGAGTGGTATAAAAAAAAAAACCTGACTTTTACGAAGCAACTGCCTTCTGACACCCGACCCGAGTGGTGAGCCTACGAAAGAACCTCGTCCTTTAAGCACCAGCTTGCAGATGAATTTGGTCTGATCTTTATACACTTATACTCTTATACTCTTATACCATGATACCATTATACCATTATACCATTATACCATTATACCATTATATCATTATACCATTATACCATTATACCATTATACCATTATACCATTATACCCTTATACTCTTATACCATTATACCCTTATACCCATTTCATTCAAAGAGGAAAAATTATGATTAATTGTTTTGTTCAATTTTCTATTTTTTCGTATTCGTATCATTTGCATTTGGGGCCCGCGGCTAAGAGGCAACCGAGTAGTTGTAAAGTTAAGCAACTCTAGCCAAGGCAGTTTTAGGATGGGTGACTATTCTTCTGACACATTGAGACCCCTCCGTGCCTAGGAGAACGCGTTAAGACTTCGGTCCTGATTGCCACACAAACTTTTTTTTTTTTTTTTTTTTTTAATTGAGTATTAGTAACCGAAATTACTAATATCCCCCCTAACCCCATTTAGCTAAGTTAAATTGCTTGTGTTAGGAGTGGGTTCACGTGGTTAGTGTAATGGCCAGGATTCGAACCCGGGACCTCTCGATCGTAAGGTTGACTCCTTAACCACTAAGCTACCGACGCTTAAATTACTTATGGCAGTCGTCAAGGTGACATGGAGCCCTAAAAAGTCCGACAAATGGTAGATGGTACATATTCGCTTCACGGAAAATATCAAAGCTAAGCCGATTCATTAGTAGGCTTGGAGGATGATGACTCATTCGCATTTATAGATACTATTATCAAATTGTAAATGAGCTGTGTCTGCACATTGGAGATATTAAAAAAAAAAACTTGGGTTATGTGAAATTCACGATTCTGAACTGAATTTTATTTTATCTTTGATTTTTTTTATGTTCATCTGTTTGTTGTTTATCTACGATAGACGTAAAAACTACTGGGCCTGTAGACAAAGTCACATTCTACTAGTGGAATCGCTTCGAAGCGAACCTTCAAATGTTCAATATGTATGGGAGTGACATTATTTGTTACACGTGACATGTCGACAAATGTTGTCTCTCCATACATTTTGGACTTTTGAAGGTTTGCTTCCTTGCGATTCCACTAGTAGAATGTGACTTTGTCTACAGGCCCTGAACGAATTTCAATGCAGTTTTTAGGGTTCCGTTGCCAAATGGCAAAAAACGGAACCCTTATAGATTCTTCATGTCTGTCTGTCTGTCCGTCCGTATGTCACAGCCACTTTTTTCCGAAACTATAAGAACTATGCTGTTGAAACTTGGTAAGTAGATGTATTCTGTGAACCGCATTAAGATTTTCACACAGAAATAGAAAAAAAAAACGATAAATTTTGGGGGTCCCCATACTTAGAACTGAAACTGAATTTTTTTTTTTCATCGAAGTTCTATGTGTGAATAGCTCTTCAAAAATGATATTGAGGTTTCTAATATAATTTTTTTCTAAACTGAATAGTCACATAGACACTCCCAAAGTGGTAAAATGTGTGTCCCTGTAACTTATAAAATAAGAGAATAATAAAACTAAAAAAAATATATGATGTACATTACCATGTAAACTTCCAACGATAATTGGTTTGAATGAGATCTAGTCAGTAGTTTTTTTTTAATACGTCATAAATCGTAAACCGCAATTTAACTTTCATTCAAACCACTCAAATATAAAAATTTAAAAAAAAACATTATTATGTTACTTGCTGCTACGGAACCCTTAATGGGCGAGTCCGACTCGCACTTGGCCGCTTTTTTATTTAGGAAAGTCTTAGCTAGACTTAAAATCTGCCGTATGCTTGGTTGCAATTGGTTGAGTAGAACAGGAGATATGACCAAAAGGCGCAATAACTAACCGACAACCACGCGTGTGGAACCATGGTAATCAGCTAGTTTATTGAAAAGCTGTTATTTCATCATTACAAACATACACTTCAATTTTGGATATTAGTATAGATTTATGAGTCTACTCTAATAGATATATTAGTCTTGTAGACGAGTCATTGAAAAATATAAACATAAACTGACGCCTATATCCCCGAAGGGGTAGGGAGAGGTGCTAGCACCCACATTTCGCCAGTTTTATGTTTAGGTCCCAATTTAATAGGTGGCGAGCCTATTGCCACTAACCGGGCACTTATAAACCTGCGATAAATACACACATAACTTCGAAAAGCATCGAAAAGTCATTGGTGTGTGCCATGGTAAAACCTGGGATCGAACCCGAGACCTCGTCTCAGTAGTCCATTACCCATACCACTAGACTACCGCGGCCAATAGTGTGAATAAGTAGTGTCTGTTAATTGGAGATATTTAAAAAAAATACTGGGTTATTTAAATAAAACAATTTTTTAACGGATTCTATCGCAATATATTTTTTGTTATTTTATATTTTACATTGAACCCGGCGTTGAACGTTGACGACCCGTGAACTCGGGTTATGTTAAATAAAAAATTCTGAACAAAATTATTTTTTTGGATTCTTGGCTGTTTGTCTGTTAAAAACTACTGAATGGGTTTTGATGAAGTTTTTTCTATTAGAAAGATCTTAGTCAGACTTAAAATCTGCCGTATGTTCCATTGCAATTGTTTGAGAAGAACCGGAGATTTGAACAAAAAACGATAACCGGCCTCCACGCGGGCGGAGACACAGGCATCAGCTAGTCATCCATATAAGTGTAACTCACTTAAACCACGTCATGTATAAAACCAATCGATGAAGTCAACCGACCATTATAAATGAGTGATCACAATAATTAAAATCGCGTAACTGATTCAAGTTCATAACGCCCAATAACGCCTGGGGCCCTTCACCTACAGCGTGCATATAATTTATTAATTATACTAGGACGGTTGCCAGCTTGGCAATCAACCCAAACTTAAGCGTAGCGAGATTTGCCTATCCAACAATAGGTCAACGTGACCGGTCGACTTTTTCCATTGATTTTGTTTTTCGGTGATTATTCCTCGATGGTAAGACTGATCTGGACATTCGACCCCTTACGACACTCAGTAATGTCTACTTGATCACCGTGGCAAATTTGGTCGAGATCGGTCAAACGGTTTCGGAGGAGTATCATTTGTTTGAAATTCAACTTTGAAACCAAAGACGCTTCGCTCGCCTTCGGCTCGCTACACTTAATAAAACTAGTTGTTATGTAAAATACGAGTTGATTTTTGATGATTATCAACACAGTTTCACAATAATCTAAGCTATTGAGGCAGCAAATATCGTTTACCTAGGAAGAGGGGTAGACAGAAGGAGGAGACGAATGACAATTATTTTTTGTAATAAAAAAAACTAGAACGGCCTAAAAAATGATAAGTAACTATTACAGATTTAATTCTAAAGGCAAAAATGCGCACAAGAATGTTCTGTTGAACTGAAAACCGCATCAATATCAGTTCATCCAAACTCGTGACACCTTTTTTTCGTGGGGATCGTTATCTCTGGTTACGAGATAGGATCCCTCGGGTTTGGGAACCACGGTGTCCCCGTTTTGCCCCTGGAAAAGAGGGGGGGGACACATACCCATCTCATCGTTGCCTACTTACTCCTTCTTCTCCCCCTTTTAATTTGGCTTATACAGTTTTTTTGCGAGCGAGTGCCGTTTGACCTCATAACCCCAAGAGGTCCCAACGCCAGAGTCTTGTTCATAGTCTTGTCAATGAGCAGGTGGACCTGCATATCAAGTTAGCTTAGCCCTGAAGGCTTGCGTTTGGTGGGCCCGCATTCAGCCGAACAAAAAATACGTTAACCAATTGAAATCTACAAAACTAAACAACACACGCAATGATGGCCGTATTGACGTTTGCCCGCTCATGAAGTTCAGCTTTAATTAATGGCTTCTGCAGTAGAATCACCGCAATTTCACCAATGTCAAGCGAAATATAATAAATGTTTATAAAATTATTAATGGCGAAGACACCAATGTCAAGTTTTTTGGTATCACCACCAGTATCTTGCGCCAGAGCCTCGTCCGTTGTTTAGCAGGTGCACCGACTAGCAGGTGAGGTTGGCTTGGGCCTTGAGGATGTTGATGGGCACTATACACCCCGCTCATGAAGTTTCGTAAAAATAAATACTAAGTTTGAAGGAGGAAATTTCTGTTCTTTATTTAGTGAGGTGCAGTGTACTAATTTACGGCACAACTTGGTATTTTTCGAAATTCGATTTTTAAAAAATTTATTAAATATCCAAAAACTATAGATGTGACTCGCATTTGATTTGATTTTTTTCTATTTTAAATTAACATATCATTGTTTCATCACTATTTTAACGTGTCAGAACGGCCATCTTAGAGTGCCGCTAGTATAGCGTTAACCTTTCATTGTTATCTTTCAAATATAGCTCTTTAGTCACCACCCACAATACAATTTACTCCTTAAAGGAGAAGCAGCAAGGTTGGCCTTCAATAATCAGTAATTTTATTTCAATGTGAGGTCGCTAGTATGACACACATCGTACGTCATATTTATGTTTGAAATATTTGACGCAGGTACATATTAAAGGATATTCGTCTCATACCCTTGGTCATAAATATTTTCTGGGAAATTTCGTCAAAAGTACAGAAACCGTAGACACAAAGTCTTTACTAGTTATTGTATTTCGGTGAGGATCACTCATCAAAGTTGCGGTCTGCTATATTGAATGGTGGAAAATCCGGTGAAAAACCCTGAACCAATGTTGCGTTGCTATTTCAATGACATGTTCGGCTTGGGAAATTTCAAAAATTATATGAAATTACGTTCATAATGCGTAACCTTACACTCCGACGTCTGAAGACCCTAAACGGCGTGCGGTTTTAGTCGGATCAAGCCCGAAATAACCTCCCCCGCTGGTCGGTGGGGGGGGAGGGTACCGGACACCGGAGTCTGTATTTCTAGCAAGCCATAACCGGGGAGACTTCGAGTCTAGAGTTAATAAGTTGCTTATGTTCCGGGCCTATCCCGACATAACCATCCTCACTAGCCGGTGGGGAGGTACATGGGGGAATTTCCGCATGAAAAAAAAAAGGTTCGGACCTATCAACAATTAAAAAAATTTGGTAATTAGGTAGAAAAATAGATAATTAGGTAGGTGTGTACGAAAATGGAAGAAGGGGAATGTCCGAAAAGTCAGTCAGGAAAAGGCGTTTCATTATACATCCACATTCCGTTATTTGTATTTCAATAGGCTGATTGCTGTCAACCTGGCACTTTGGGATTGAAAGATAAAATAATTGAGACTATGTTGGAGCGAAAAGGGTTATGTCTATCCTAGTTACCACCTACTTTCCAATTTCATTTGGAAGTGTCAAACAAATAGTTGGCAGTCGTAATACTGTTTCGGACAAAAGTAAATTCGAATAGTTCCTACACAATCCACATATACATACAAATATCTTATATACTTTGCGTGCATCGTAAGACCATTATTGTAACATTACATAACTTTAAAAATAACCAACTACATTATCGAATCGCAACACATTGAACTCAAGTAACCATTGCAGTTCAGTGCCTCACAAGTTAATACAAACTTAAAGAAAAAACATTCTCAAGAACAACCAATGAAATCCATATTAAGAAACACCTTTTCAGTTGAAAACAAAACTGATTTTTCAATGCATTGCCGTTCTCTGGGTGCAGTGAACATAATGTTATTCACTCGAGCATCGAACTCGTGTCCTTGGCCCCAGCGAGCCTACATGACTGAGCGTCAAGAGTTTAGCTGTCCTGGATCGGCCTTCTGTCGTATTTTCATGAAGAAATTTTCTCGTTATAATGCAAATTTGGAATGATTTATTCGTTATTTATCTACCCTTCTAGTTTTAAATCTTATCATCATCATCATATTCGCGTTAGTCCCGGTCACATCCGAGGCCTTCACCTCAGATTCCGGGGTCCACATACCGGATTTTAATACTCCACTTCGCATGTTTTGGGACAGCCATGGCAGCGAGACCATTCTACGACGTCAAGCCAGCATTTCTTGGATATACCCAACTTTTTATTGTAGCCCGGGAACACTACCTTTTTTTTTTTTTCGTGCGGAAATCCCCTCGGATACCCCCCCGCCGGCCAGCGGGGGCGGTTATGTCGGGCTTGAACCGACTAAAACCGCACGCCGTCTCGGGTCTGCAGACGTCGGGGTGTAAGGTTGCCCATAGAGCATATCCCTCGCACCCCGACTGACCCTGGGCCATCTCCGGTTTCGAGATGGCCCCCTCGGACTCCTCCTTTTAATAGTTTAGTTCATCTTGGCTTTTCCGGGAGCAACTGCCTTCTGACCCCCTAACTATGAGAGGAAAACCTGCGCCAGACCCTCGTTCATCAATCAGCAGATGTATTGGCTGGTTTACAGGTGAGGTTAGTTTGGGCCCGAAGATCTTAATGAAGCGTATTACACCCACTCAACCTTTTTTTTTGTGGAAACCCCCACGGGTACCAAAGATGGGATGAGCGTGTCCAACTCGAACCGACTAAAACCACACATCCTCCCCAAGTGTCCATTGCCGGGCACCCCGGGTAAGCCCTCTAAAGGATAACCCCAGGGTTAAAGAGATAGGATGGGTAAAGTGGATGACTTTTCACCAGAAATTAACCAAATTGCCCGAGGTGGGTGTACCAACCTCAATTTTTTTTTTAATATATTCCATTTTTAAGCGGCAAGTAATAATGGCTAGGATACACCAGGCCATCTAGTCATACTTGACCGAACACTCGAAATTTAAATCTGTTGAATTGTACAAGCCGACGCCGGTTCATGTCGAACGATTAGCTGCATAGTGTATGACCATGGTAAGAGAAACAAATCTCTGCATTTTCTAGGCATATCCAGTAAGCTAGTATCTTTGTGCATGTTGAAGGGATAACTAGCGAAGCGGAGGCACAATAAACGTGTGCTTGAACTTATGTGGTCGATATATAAATTTATACATTATATTTATTAAAAAAGAATATCTATGAGACAGCCAACTATTTTCTTATTCCTTTTATTTCTGGTTTTTTGATTACACGGATGACGAAGAGATTAAGAAGTCTACTAGGCGGATTTTTTAAGCTGAGTTGGGGTTGAGTTTGTTGGTGGCTGAACTCCTCCGTAACCACTCGCGCGATCTTCACCAAATTTACCGCGGTGATAGAGTGGACACTGAGGAGTGTTTTGAAGCGAGATGGTTCATGTCCGATGTACAATTGAGGAATAATCACCGTAAAACTGTTTCACGAGCGAGCGACCTTAGCTAAGCGCGCGACCTTAGTAAGATGGCTTATTTTCAAGTATGAGTCCTGCTCGCTCAGCTCAATTTATTTCTTCCTTGATAATATAATATTATAGTATTTGGACGACCGAGCATCATTCGTATGTTTTTATTTTTTTACGTGTGAAAACCCCCACAGGCTCCACCCCATCGGTGCCAACGATCGGACCGACTTAAACCACACGGTGTCCTCCCCAAGTGTCCATTGCCGGGTACCCTACGAATGGATAACCCCAGGGTGCTGTTAGTTTTGAGGAGGGATATGCTCTATGGGCAACCTTACACCCCGGCGTCTGTAGACCCGAGACGGCGTGCGGTTTTAGTCGGTTCAAGCCCGACATAACCGCCCCCGCTGGCACGCGGGGGGGTATCCGAAGGGATTTCCGCACGATAAAAAAAAAAGGTACTCGGATACTCCCCAAACCGGGGCAAGATGGGGACACCGTGGTTTCCAAACCCGAGGGGGCCATCTCGAAACCGGAGTTGGCCCAGGGTCAGTCGGGGTGCGAGGGATATGCTCTATGGGCAACCTTACACCCTGGCGTCAGAAGACCCGAAACGGCGTGCGGTTTTAGTCGGTTCAAGCCCGACATAACCGCCCCCGCTGGCCGGGGGGGGGGGTATCCGACGGGATTTCCGCACAAAAAAAAGGTACTCGGATACTAACCATCACAAAGCGGTAGCGGTAGCGGGTCAGCTGGGATGTAGATGCTGGTATTTGTACATGTATCATTCCTGTTGCAAAAACTACATGTAAAATTTTTTTCGATGATGTATAAAGGGTTTTCCCCGTTCAATACCTCCAGTCTACAGAAAATCACAGCTAAATAATCAATCAATCAATCAATTAGTCTATCGCAGTCCATAATACCAGTTACTAAATTTAATAGTTCTACATGTAACTATGATCGTCGGAGTTCGTCAGAGATGGTTCAGTTACAGCAAGGGTATGTATTATCCACTCGCTGATCAACGGACGGGGCTCTGGCAGAGGCCTCTTGGAGTTGCGAGTGTCCGACGGCAGATGCTCCCGTAAAAGACAACCAAACTGAAGGAAGGGAATAGGAGAGGGCAGCGAGTTACAGGACGCTGTCAACACCCTCGGGGCTCAAGTCAACCTAACCTGTCAAACCGTGTAGCTGCTATACAACAGACGAGGCTCGGACGCAGGTTCTTCTCTCGGGGTTGGAGGGTCAGAAAGCAGTTACTCTCGTGAAAGCTAGCAAACCAATCAAAAATAATAAGCGATCCTTCTTTTTGTGCGAAAATCCCTTCGGATACCCCCCCCCTGCCGGCCAGCGGGGCCGGTTATGTCTGGCTTAAACCAACTAAAACCGCACGCCATCTCGGGTCTAAAGACGCCGGGGTGTAAGGTTGCCCATAGAGCATACTCCCCTCGCACCCCGACTGACCCTGGGCCATCTCCGGTTTCGAGATGGCCCCCTCGGGTTTGGGAACCACGGTGTCCCCGTCTTGCCCCGGTTTGGGGGAGGGACGCCAGTCGCCCCGCCGTCCCGGCCTGCTTCTGCTGGGGTGACAGGCGGCCTCACCTGCCACCCCCAGGCCTGCGCTCATGGAGGACGGAGGTCGTTAAGCGACACCCAGGGCTCCAAAGGGATTGAATACAACCTGGCAATCGCTATAGGAGTAGGAGAGGGTGGATGCAACTGGTATTGGTACTTGGATGAAAAGATAATCCATAAATGTCTATTCTAGTATAATATTTTAAATTAGTTCTGTCTCTTATAGATATGTGAAAAAAATACTTGGGTTATGTTAAATGAACGATTCTGAACACTAATTTTTTTTATGAATTCTAGCCTGTTTTGCCAGTGTCGCGATGGACGCATTACCTACTGAACGGATTTTGATGCAGTTTTTTCTATTAAAAAAGTCTTGATCAGACTTAATACTTGCCGTAAGTTTGATTGCAATTGGTTAAGTAGAACCGGAGATATGACCAAAAAACTATAAACGACCTCCGTGCGAGCGAAGCGGCGGTCATCAGGTAGTTATTATTTTTTAAATTAAATTAAACAGGACCCAAGTTTTTTTAGTATATTAAAAATAAATGAAAATCATAACTATCTGTACAATAAAATCAAAATGGTGTAAACTACAATAGAAACCTAAACAAGTTGAATTCCTGAGACTAGCTCAGCCGAATACAAGGGATTTTCGATTTTGCGATTATTATTTTTTTTGCGATTTTTTGCGATTTTTTCTTTATCTTGCAATGGTTCACCCCAGCACGAATCTATTACCGAAAACATCAACTCGATAGCTCATCTCCTTCATACCCAAAACCGTGACAGAAAATTGGCAACGACGGCGTCGACGACGACAACTCGATAGCAATAGGGCTTTTCTAAAGAAAATCCCTAAAAAGAGTATGTCCAAAGTAAAAAGTTTAGTTGTCAAAGAATTCCTTCCCATCGATGTCGACTGGTAAACATGTATGTAATCCTTACATACAGTAGAGCATTCGACTGCTAAGTCAGAGGTTGCGGGTTCGATTCCCGTTCATTGCAAATATATATATTTGCATTGGTCTGGGTGTTTCTATGTATAATATGTATTTATTTACAAAAAAAAAGTATCTAACTATGTATATCCTTACATACAGTAGAGCATTCGACTGCTAAGTCAGAGGTTGCGGGTTCGATTCCCGTTCATTGCAAATATATATATTTGCATTGGTCTGGGTGTTTCTATGTATAATATGTATTTATTTACAAAAAAAAAGTATCTAACTATGTATATATCCGCATTCTAGAACCCATATGACAAGCTCTGCTTTTAGGTCTAGATGGCGCTGTGTAACATGGGGTAGATTATATCGATGATAGAAGTGCCGACGCAAAACTGCAGGTAGTATTCGCTTACATAACAATCCGTTCTCATTTCAAGGTTGCCGAGATTGGGCTGGACAAGCGACAAGGAACGTGTCCACTTTAGAACAAGTCACGACATGTCAGTATGCCGATATTTACACCTGACTACGACGCAATTTTAAATGTATGTAATCTATATGTTACTTTAAAAGCCGGAACTACGGTAAATCCTAACATTTTCCGGTAAATCTTAGGAATTACCAACACGAGTTTGTAAATGTTATATTGTTATTATGCAAATCAATTCCGTCTGTTGGGGTCATAGTTCTAACTTAATCTAACCCACTTTACTTAATTTTGGAATATATTTTTTTTACAAAATACAGCATATTCAAGTCAAGCGGTTCAAGTCCCGTCCTAGATGTTTTTTTTTCCGATTTAAATTCTGTAGGAACAATATAACATTTGTGTGTTCGTGTTGGTAAATCCTAAGATTTACCGGAAAATGTAAGGATTTACCGGAAAATGTAAGGATTTACCGTAGTTCGGGCATTTACAAAAAATGCGAGGAGTGTGAGATTTGGCATAGTTATAGCTTATATGGAGGAGAAGTGCAGATATGTTTAAAATTATGCTTAAAAACAACATAAAATCAACGAATAAAACATTACACACTAGGTACCATGCATTTATGCAAAAAAAAAAAAAAAGGTACCATGCATTTATGGCGGAGCGCGCCCGGGAGAGATTTAGAACTCTCCCGGCCCACCGAGCCCGCAACTTGCTCGCCGCGCGTCGCAGGCGACTCAGGCGCCGGAGGTCGCTTAGCGACCTCCGTCCTCCATGAGCGCAGGCCTGGGGGTGACAGGTGAGGCCGCCTGTCACCCCAGCAGAAGCAGGCCGGGACGGTGGGGCGACTAGCGCCCCTCCCCCAAACCGGGGCAAGACGGGGACACCGTGGTTCCCAAACCCGAGGGGGCCATCTCGAAACCGGAAATGGCCCAGGGTCAGTCGGGGTGCGAGGGATATGCTCTATGGGCAACCTTACACCCCGGCGTCTGTAGACCCGAGACGGCGTGCGGTTTTAGTCGGTTCCAGCCCGACATAACCGCCCCCGCTGAAAAAAAAAGGCACCATGCATTTGGAACACACACACCCGTGTTACTTACGTAAGTTTATACCGCCAATGTCAAACGTAAGAAAACATATTTGTTATATATAAACTATAAATTGTATAAGTATGTACAGCTAACGTATATAACAAAATTGAAAAGAAATGAAATGTGTAGTTTTAACTTTCTGACAATCTCAAATAAAAGCGGCCAAGTGCGAGTCGGACTCGCCCATGAAGGGCTCCGTAGCAGCAAGTAACATAATAATGTGTTTTTTTTAATTTTGATATTTGAGTTGATTGAATGAAAGGTAAATTGTGGTTTACGATTTATGACGTATTAAAAAAAACTACTCACTAGATCTCGCTCAAACCAATTTTCTGTGGAGGTTTACAGGGTAATGTACATTGTATATACATATTCTTTTTAGTTTTATCATTCTCTTATTTTAGAAGTTACAGGGGGGGGGGGGGATATTTTCCCACGTTGAAAGTGTCTCTCGCGAAAACTATTCAGTTTAGAAAAAAATGAAATTAGAAACCTCCATATCACTTTTGAACAACAGAACAAAATCTTAATGCGGTTCACAGAATACATTTACTTGCAGACATTGACAGACAGACAGACATGACGAATCTATAGGTTCCGTTTTTTGTCATTTGGCTACGGAACCCTAAAAAGGTCTAATTTCGACCATCCCACGGAGTCACTAGTACTTTTAAATGAGTAATTATTATTTATCTATCTACAGGTTATATTATAAAATTGTAAATGAGTTTACAAGCACGTCGGTTTCAATGATAATAAAAATTCTACAACATCAAATATGTACACATAGACAACCTAATAATAAAGGTACGTATAATTCGAGCGGATCATCTTAATAAACTAAGAGCCATCAGCACCACACGGACTAACAGAACGTTTAGCAATCTGCGATTACTGAACTGATATTATCTTAGCACGATTAATGGTTGGCCCTTTATCCAATGTCGATAACCGTGGCAGAACAAAACAGTGCAAATCAACCTTAAAAAACTACAAATTCAACCTTAAAGCTGTGAACATAAAGTTAGATTTACAACACACTACTAGAAGCTTCTGAAACATTTCTACCAATATTCAATTTTGAATCGTATCGAAAATCGGATAAAGTTCAGATTTCAGTATTGTGACATTTCTAAATAACAGGCTACGTGCATGGCCAGTTGTAAGTCCTCGCGGGACAATAGGTAGGTCTGCAACAAATATATCTTGGAAACGAGACAATTTAAAGTATAAGTGGAATATTAAATGCGTCAGGATTGTCAGGAAGCAAGGTCTTTATCGTGAGGAGCTGCATTGACAGTTTACGGTTCAAAATGATTTAGATTCAGTCATAAAAGGAGGAGTTCTCGGAATGACCCTCAGTTCTTAGAACACTTAGTTAATGAATAGACAGCCTTTGACCTATCAGTTATGAGAACTCAGTTCGTTGAACTTATACAATGTCAAGTTCTTGAACGGCTTTAAATAAGCAATAAACTTTTCCTTTTTCGGTCACGACTAGAATATAAAATTATTTTCGAAGGATATTTACAACCGCATTACAACTGACTAGCATATGCATGCGACTCCTCTCATGTGCATTTAAATACTAATACTGTTCTTATAATTCACGGGCAGTTCGTAATTCATTCGTGAGAATTTCGGTAGATGGTAGGTATATATTAAGACCCGAGACGGCGTGCGGTTTTAGTTGGTTCAAGCCCGACATAACCACCCCCGCTGCCCGGCGGGGGGGGGGGTATTCGAAGGGATATCCGCACGAAAAAAAAAAGGTATTGGATAATTTCAAATATCCAGGATGTGGCCTGGTAGCTCAGTTGTTTAGCGCATTCCCCCTGAAAGGGACTGGCCGCGGGTTCGAGTCCCGTCCTGGATGTTGACCTTTTCCAATCTGAATCTAAGTAAACAGGACAGCAAAGAGTTAACCCATAAGTTAACTTTTAAATTATAGTTTTTATAAAATCAATATGCATAGGGTGACCAGGGTAAGTCGCGGTGCGAGGGATATGCTCTATGGGCAACCTTACAACCCGGCGTCTGTAGAACCTACAAGGCGTGCGGTTTTAATCGGTTCAAGCCCGACATAACCGCCCCCGCTAGGGGTATCGGAGGGGATTTCCGCACGAAAAAAGGTGAACAGTCACCCTCAGAAGTTGCTGAACACTAACAAATTTACAAACAACCTTTACAGATGTATAATAATTATTTCTGTAATCGTCAGATGACAAATTTAACATTTTAAAATGTCTGTTTGTTTTTTATGTTAATACTGATTGGCAACTGTTTGGCAAAAGTTTGACTGAGAATGTACATCTTCAGTCAACGGCAACATTTAGTTTATTTTTATGTTAATACTGATTGGCAACTGTTTGGCAAAAGTTTGACTGAGAATGTACATCCTCAGTCAACGGCAACATTTAGTTTATTTTTATGTTAATACTGATTGGCAACTGTTTGGCAAAAGTTTGACTGAGAATGTACATTCTCAGTCAACGGCAACATTTAGTTTATTTTTATGTTAATACTGATTGGCAACTGTTTGGCAAAAGTTTGACTGAGAATGTACATCCTCAGTCAACGGCAACATTTAGTTTATTTTTATGTTAATACTGATTGGCAACTGTTTGGCAAAAGTTTGACTGAGAATGTACATCCTCAGTCAAAGGCAACATTTAGTTTATTTTAGGCTCACAAACATTATATTTAATAACATGATTAGCCTTATTTGAAAGCTCTAAACTTTTAGTATACATATAAATAGAGCTTTGGTACCTTTTTTTTTTTTTTTTCGTGCGGAAATCCCTTCCGATACCCCCCGCCGGCCAGCGGGGCGGTTATGTCGGGCTTGAACCGACTAAAACCGCACGCCGTCTACTCTATATTATAAAAACAGTGACATAGTATATTCAAATTTTATGTAAAAATATTGTCACTTTAGTAGTGCTGCAAAACAGTTCTTTCTAGCGAAGTATGAGGACTCTAATGTTATAACAAGTTGAATTCCTGAGACGAGCTCAGCCGAATACAAGGGATTTTCGATTTTGCGTTTTTTTTTTTTGCAGTTTTTTGCGATTTTTTCTTTATCTTGCAATGGTTCACCCCAGCACGAGTCTATTACCGAAAACAGCAACTCGATAGCTCATCTCCTTCATACCCAAAACCGTAACAGAAAATTGGCAACGACGACAACTCGATAGCAATAGGGCTTTTCTAAAGAAAATCCCTAAAAAATATTTATGTCAATAAAGAATATTATATTATATAAACATCTAAATGCAAAAAAAAGCGGCGATAACCTAGTGGCGTACATAACGGACTGCTGATACTCTCCTCTGACTTTTCGTAGTTATGTGTGCATTAATAAATATTAATTATCGCTCGCTTAATAATGTGCCCGGTAGATGGCAATAGGCTCCCCCCTATTACATTGGGACCTTAACATAACTGGCGAATCGTGGGTGTGTAATACACATCTGCCTACCCCTTCGGGGATACAGGCGTGAAGTTATAAACATCTACATCTACACTTATTTTATAAGAATGAAAGATTTGTAGTTTTCGAGTTTTGTATTTTTGTATGTAACGAATAAACTTAAAACTACTAGACGGATTTGAACAATTATTTTACTGTTAGAAAGCTACATTATCACTGAGTAACAAAGGCTATATTTATTATTAGAAAAAATAGAGATCCTTAGAAATTCCTACAAAAACCAACCCAAGGTGTAAAAAAAATTAGTCATAAATAGTCTTTCCTCGCATGCGTTGCAGAAAGTACTGATAAAAAATATTCTATAATATTATAAAACATCAATATCTACAAAAAACTTCGCAAGATATGTCCAACTATTGTAGATATATCACTATAACTACTTTTTTTACATTTTTAAAGTTGATAGAAATGCTTCCATCAAAATCAGACCAATTTATCCATACCTTTGTATTAATTCTTATTCAAATGAATGATTCTATATTCAAAACTGTTTCAATTCCTGTTGATTACTTTTTGAATTATTGAAATCGGACATTCCATTCAAAAGATATTACGAAATTAAAAATACGAAATAGTTTGTTGGTCGCCATAACCGACATCAACGCGGACGATGCCGCGGTCAACAGCTCAACCGGATAGCCAAGGGTTAACCAGTAAGTTAGCTTTTAAATTACTGTTTCTAAAAAATCAATGTACCTGAAACTTTAAGCCTCTATTCAAGAACTCACTGATAAACCCCTTATAAGTTCGTCGTCTGAAACTTTTCAATAAAATTTCAGCATAAGCTAATTGAACTTTGAGTTGCAGTTTTCAAAGTTCAATTCTAGTTAATAATGTAAAAATTTACCGGTTTTATACATACAGGGTGATATTGAAATTTAAGAAGGTATAAGAAGAAACCGGCAACGTGCGAGTCGGACTCGCGCACGAAGGGTTCCGTACCATAAAATGGTCAAAATTAACGTTTTTTGTATGGGAGCCCCTAAATTAAATATTTATTTTAATTTAATTAACATAACATAACATAACATAACATAAACTCACGCCTATATCCCCGAAGGGGTAGGCAGAGGTGCTAGCACCCACGTTTCGCCAGTTTATGTTTTAGGTCCCAATGTAATAGGTGGCGAGCCTATTGCCATTAACCGGGCACTTATAAACCTGCGATAAATACACACATAACTTCGAAAAGCATTGAAAAGTCATTGGTGTGTGCCATGGTAATACCTGGGATCGAAATTAAATTATTAATTATTAATATATATATTATTAATTATAATTATGTATTTAATTAATTAATAATTAAATTTTCTGTAATTGTATTCAAGCGTCTCCTTGTTTCCGTTATCAATATCGAGCAAAAACGAGCAAAAAATCACTTAAATATTTATATTAGTCAGTTTTTTAGTATTTTTTGTTATAGCGGCAACAAAAATTCATCATCTGGTATTTTTTTTTAACCATCACGGCTCATGATATATCCTGGTGACAGACGAACAGACATTCACTTGGGTCGACTCCTTAACTAAGCTACCGAAGCTTTACCGACTTCAAAAAGGAGGAAGTTCTATGTTCGTCTGTATCTCTTTTTTTATAGAACTCTTTAATAGGCTAGAACAATGAGTATCAGACGTTAAACGTAACTAACATCAACATACTTGCTGACCCTGCAATTTCCTTACAATTCCCTTACAATCTAGTTTTGTTGGCAACATTATCAGTAGTATAGGCACAGAATCTCAAAGCCGTATATTTCCCAGAGTCAGTCGGGGTGCGAGGGAATTTCCTTTTTGGCCAGCTTACGCCCCGGCATTTGAGACCCGAGACGGTGTGCGGCTTTGGTCGGTTCGAGTCCGACATAACTACCCCCACTCTGGCCAGCGTTGGGGTAACCGTGGGGATTACAGCAAAAAAAAACATAAGGCACAGTAGAGGCGAAGACAAATCTAAGAAATTCGTTCCCGCAGGGGGAACGCACAGGTAGATTTCGTGAAGCTATTAATATTATTTTTTAACATGTTTAATTTTTTTTTCCCGAAAACGGTAACTTTTAGCGAAAAACTTTTCAGTCGTTAGAATTAAAAATGGCCTATCGATTAAAAATGTTTCCGACTTCAAGAATGTTCACCGGTTAGAAGTTATGATTTTTTTCCCGAAAACTTTTGGTTAAATGGTTTGGTTTAATTAAAAGTTGTTGGTATTCATGTATACTATGGGATAAAATTAGAACGGTTCGAATATCTTTCATGGAACGTGAAATTTTGATGAAAAACTGATTTCACAAAAAGTGAGGCCCCACCGTCCCCTTAGGCTGGATTCCACCCGTTCACGAACTTAAACTAAGTTTACACCCAAGCAATTTTTGACCGAAGTTTGAAAGCGATCGGGGCAAAAATGCGACCGTGAGAGTGCCGCAAATTTTGGGAAGTGGAACCATACATACATATATATATATATATATATAAACTTTTTGACCAGTGGTCATTTCGGACTCATGGGGTCATAACTATACCTCCTATGAAGAATTTTTTTTTTAATTCGACAGTAGTCAAGAAACCAATAGGTAGATCGATTTCATCGAAATCCACCTAAAAATCAAAGATCATGAAAATCGGTCCACCCGTTCTCGGGTTCATCGCGGTCAACACTAATAACTTTGTTTTATATATTATAGATGCCGCATAAATTACATAGAAAACATGTTATTGCCTTTGAACGAAGTCGTCACAAAAGGTGATATGTTACCTTTGGGAAATTATTGTACTTTCGTATGAACTGTCATTTATATTATGCTATTGCTCGTAGATAAAGTTATAATTTATGTAGGTAAGATCGCTATCGTAACTTCAAATAAAAATAATTAAAAAAATAACACTACCATCTTGCTAAAGGTTATATACAAAACAAGTTGAATTCCTGAGACGAGCCCAGCCGAATATAAGGGATTTTCGATTTTGCGTTTTTTTTTTTTGCGATTTTTTGCGGTTTTTTTTTATCTTGCAATGGTTCACCCCGGCACGAATCTATTACCGAAAACAGCAACTAGATAGCTCATCTCCTTCATACCAAAACCGTGACAGAAAATTGGCAACGACGACGACGACGTCGACGACCACTCCTTAGCAATAGGGCTTTTCTAAAGAAAATCCCTAAAAATTATAGCCAGTGTCCACTAAGGACTAAATAAATAAATATTTTTTTGAACATATTACACAGCGCCATTTAGACCCAAACTAAGCAGAGTATGTCACATGGGTTCTAGAATGCGATTAAACATACTAAGATACTTTTTTTTGTTACTAAATACATATTATACTTAGAAACACCCAGACCAATGCAAATATTAACAGTCTTATTATAATAAGACGGCCTCTGTGGCGTAGCGGTAGTGCATTCGACTGCTACGACATGGGGCGCGGGTTCGATTCCCGCTCAGTGCAAATATTTGTATGCATGAACATGTTTATTAGCATTGGTCTGGGTGTTTCTATGTATAATATGTATGTATTAAAAAAAAAGTTTATAGAACACACAAGCTCGTTAAACTATGCTTACTTTGCGTATAGAAAGCGCTAAGAAAATATACATATTTGTACTGAGCGGGAATCGAACCCGCGGCTTCTGACTTAGAAGTCGAACGTTCTACCACTACACCTCATTGGTCGTGAGGATTCTAACGGACACAAAAGGATCCTGTGGCTTTTTTTTTTCGTGCGGAAATCCCTTCGGATACCTTCCCCGCCGGCCAGCGGGGGCGGTTATGTCGGACTTGAACCGACTAAAGCCATACGCCGTCTCGGGTCTACAGACGCCGGGGTGTAAGGTTGCCCATAGAGCATATCCCTCGCACCCCGACTGACCCTGGGCCATCTCCGGTTACGAGATGGCCCCCTCGGGTTTGGGAACCACGGTTTCCCCGTTTTGCCCCGGTTTGGGGGAGGGGCGCTAGTCACCCCACCGTCCCGGCCTACTTCTGCTTGGGTAATCCTGTACCTAAATCAGTAGGCAGCAGTTAAAATACGAAATAATAAATATTTATTTAAATTTACATACACTGACAGGCTTATTGTTGAAGAGTTGAAAGTTAGAGAATTTTTTGAACATGGAGTACGGGGTCCAAGAGCCCCAAGAACCAAGAGCTGGGTCCCAAGCCAACCTCGGCTGCAAGCCGTTATACCTGCTGATGAAAGGACGAGGTTCTGGCCAAAGTTTTCCTTTCAGGGTTGGGAGGTGAGACACCAGTTACTCCCTTAGATACCGTATAAACCAAACCAAAAGAACAAGAAGCAGTAAAGCCTTGTACTGACTAGGCGTTCCAATGTACGCGTAGTAGGTTACAAATTGGAAAAAGTCAATATCCAGGACAGGACTTGAACCCGTGGCCTGTCCCTTTGCTAGCTACCTAGACGTGCCCTGGATAGTTATGATAAACATGTATTTTTTAACTAAATTATCCTGACAAAGTCATTAAAAATCGTCCTGTAATTTTTCCTTAAAAATAAACCTACCGGTTGATCCTTTTGCCGCGGGCGTTCAATAATGCGTTTTCAATGTAGCTACTAATTTCATCCAGGTTTGCTTTTTATATTCTCTCTTATAGCGTTATACAGGCTGATGTGTGCATTCACGATCACACATCAGTTACAAAATTTGTAGTAGCACGCTTATGCACTGGGCAACGTATACAATTATTTCAAGGCTACTTAAAAAAAAACCAAAGCGTTTGACATATCCTCAAAAGGATAGCATTTATAATATCTTTAGACACATTTTTTGGCGCCGCTATTTTGCAGTTTTTCCGTGTTGAGGTCCTTATTATTGCGTGCGGTTTTAGTCGGTGCAAGCCCGACATAACCGCCCCCGCTGGCCGGCGGGGGGGTATCCGAAGGGATTTCCGCACGAAAAAAAAAAAGAAAAAAAAAAAGGTGCTTATTATTAATATAAATTTTAAGTTTCCTAACGATTCGTCATCGAAAAACGTAAAAATATATCGCCAATACAATTAGGAAGCTCGAAAGAAAGATGAAGCAAGTTCGTCACAAGCACCAGATGAGTTGGGATTCGTCTGATTCCAACTCATATTACGATACGATCAAAATAGTGGTTGATTTGTCCGATCCAGCGGTTCAAAAGACACCAATTTTTTTTTTGCAAAAATTTAAATACAATCCCCATTACAATGCAATTTAACTCTACAGGTCAGTTAAATGAATTTTATACTCCCCCAACATTTCTTAGTGGAGATTTTAGTGTGGTGGTGAGAACACCGGCGTATACGCAGTATCAGAATCTACTACACATGTTATTAAGATCATAGACACTAATTATTATGCTAAATGATTGTATTCAAAGCAGGTTTACGTTTATTGTATCCTATTCATCTTGAGTCTGAACGTCGCCGCATAAATCATAATTTTTTAACGCATATATAATTCATATTTATACCATAATAACAAGTCTCATCAGAATATTAAGTGTCATACTTCCGTTTCCTAAAACATTATAATTCAATCTAAGGTTAACTGGCAGAGTTTGCATTTAACGATAAGGTCACACTATATCGACAAGGTCAAACTATGTTATCTTCGCGACGTTTATTACCCATTGGTACAACTTTATAAATATGTACCCATTAAATGCAACAACAAGAATTATGGTTTTCCTTATTAGTTCTGTGACTTAAGTTGGTACGTGCAATCGTTGGATTTTATTTTTATTAACAGCATAGAGCCTAATAAACTGCTAACAATAAAACGTAGAATCAAAATCTTCTATCAAAAATGAAAGCATTTTTATAAACACCCTGTAGTGCTCGCCACCTGCGACAATGGAGTCCGGAGGAGAAAAACAAACTGAAGTCAACGGCGAGACGAAATTGGGTTAGAATAAAAACCTATTAAGTGTTTACGGAATAAATAATTAAATACGAAGATTTTATCCAAAGTAAAATTTAAAACTGTTTTTTTCCCGTGGCTCTTTACCTTTCGGACCGCAATGTTGAATTTGCAAAATGTTGAACCCATAATGTTGAATTCGCATAATGTTGAATCTCAAAATGGTGAATTTGCAAAATGTGTGTGCAATAGTGTTACTTTGCACCTTTATTTGCATGCGTTCGTGAGTCATTGGTTAGATTCCAGGGTTAAGCTGTGTTTTTTTAGTTTTTGCAAATTATGCAACATAGTATTGAACAGCATCCGTTTAACGGTAATAGGGTTTTCACTATTATGTGAAACCAAGAATTATAATCAACGAATTAAAACAACAACAACAACAGCAAGCGATCATAGTCAAAAAGAAAATTTGAGAAGAATCAGTATAGTGACGGTTAAACAGTAAATAAAATGTCGAGAATCACGCCTTATTGTCTTCTGCCAGAAATCAACTTCAGTTAAAATTATTCAGTGAAGAAAATTTGTGCAATTGCAGCAACAACTCTGAAAAATAAATAAACATTTAAACGACACCGTACTTCCTACACAGAAATAATGACTAATGTCGCGCTTGATGCGAAAGACGCTGATGAGCCCTTGACCAAAAAGCACAAAATAAACGAGAAAGTGCCAAGAGACGCGAACCAAGCGGTTTGGTGACTCCTTTTTTTGTCGGACCATAAAGCACTGGAACGCTTTACCCACACACGTGTTCCCTTCTACCTACAATCCTGGGCTCTTTAAGCGGGGCGTGAAAAAACATCTGTTGAGGCCGTCTAGGTAGGGGCCACCATTCTAGGGACAATCTCTGGAAATGGTGGCCACTACTTTTTGGACTTCACCTCAGCTTACCATCAGGCGGGGTGCAGTCAATTTGACGGACTAAATATAAAAAAAAAACAAATTCGAGCAGTGGCTTGGAGCCATTATCTGCGCAGTATACTTGGATCTGCCTTTTTTGCCACCACCCCCGCTGGCCAGCGGGGGTGGTTATATCGGACTCGAACTGATTAAAACCGCACACCGTCTCGGGTCTGTATATGCAGGTGTACGGTGGTCTTCAAGGCATTTCCCTCGCACCACGGCTAACCCAGAGCCATGTCCGGTTTCGAAATGGCCCCCTCGGGTTTGGGGACAACGGTATTCCTGCGGAAAAATGAGGGGCGTTCAACGCACCACCACCCGGCCTGCTAGGGTGACAGGCGGCTCCACCTGTCACCCCCAAGCCTGATCTTGGGCCTGCCTCGGGCGGCGATGTGTCAGTGTAGTAATGGCTATCTCATGTGTGCACTTTGATTCATACACTTAATGGCTGATGCTCGGCTGCGTGACGAGGCAGCGACTTGCCCTGACTGCCGCGTCAAGATCTTCAAGACCTCGGCCTCAAGGTACCTCACCGTTGAAAAGGCAGTGAATAACTACTTAACCCACCCATATCATTGCAGCTGCCGATATCAGGACTTATGATGAACTCTCTGAAGCATATTACGAGTTCTCACCTGAGAGGCAGTTGAAGGTAAAGAGACTAACAATACCTTTGGGCTACAAGACAACCTCATCTGATACACGAACGAAAGAGGCTCTGGCGCGCAGGTTTTCCTCTGGGAGATCAAAGATCATTCGCTCCCGGAAAAGCCGACATACCAATGGGATATCTGGGAGGCGTGAGCATAAAAATGTGTGTTAAATACTTACAAAATTTTAAATCGATACGCCTTTTAGAAATTGATAAAATTTACATCCAAGGTATGTTTACAAACATAGTTACTTAATACGGTGAAGCTACCTCTAAATACTATATTAATCCACTTAATACTAACAAGAACTAACTATAATATACAACTATAACTTATAGCTTTTACTGCGAAACGATAATCTTTTAATACTCTTTTAATAATGTTAAATCGATGAAATATAAAACGTCTTTCTCAGAAAAAGTTATTTTTTTACACCGAAGTAATATCATTTGAAATTCAGCCTAATTGGTTACAGGATAAGGATTCAAATTTAGCAATCAATTATGTCATCCGATCATCCCACTTCAGTTGTTCCATGAATTGACTATTTCTAAAGAGTGAAATAGTTTCTATGAATAGATGAAATTGAAATGTTTTGAATCTCTTGGTATTTGTTGATTGAATTATATTACACGATACGGGTTTGTTACAGGGGAAAGATGAAATTCATTACGAAATATGTAAATGCTTGATATTTAATACAGCCTCTGTTTTAGAATTGTACTTAATTTTCTACAATATTTATACATATTATACAGCCTCTGTTTTGGAATTGTATATAATTTTCTACAATATTTATACATGCTACAATTTTTGCTATGTTATGGCGGAATCCCATTCGTTATGCGCCTGTGTTGTATGGGTATGGGTAAAGGACTGCTGAGACGAGGTCTCGGGTTCGATCCCAGGTATTACCATGGCACACACCAATGACTTTTCGATGCTTTTCGAAGTTATGTGTGTATTTATCGCAGGTTTATAAGTGCCCGGTTAATGGCAATAGGCTCGCCACCTATTACATTGGGACATAAACATAAACTGGCTAAATGTGGGTGCTAGCACCTCTGCCTACCCCTTCGGGGATATAGGCGTGAGTTTATGTTATGTTATGTTATGTTGTATACGCGCAAATATTTGTCTATATGAGCGAATGAAATGCTAAATGTCTTGTTTATGTGTCCTCTGTATCGCAGCGGTAGTGCGTTCGACTGTTGCAGATCGCGGGTTTGACTCCCGTTTAGTATAAATATTTGTATGCATGAGTATGTCTATTCGCATTGGTCTGGGTGTTTCTGTTTATAAAATATATCTAAGTATGTTTGTCCGCATTCTAGAACCCATAACAAAAGCTAATTAGTTTTAGGACACAAGCTAGTTAGTTTTAGGTCTAGATAGCCTATGTGCCAAGACATAGGCTTTCCTTAATGTGCGCTAAAGCACCCTGTCATATGCCTTCTGCATCCAGCATCAGGTCATCAGTGCGGCTGACTGGGGGTGTGGTACCTTCCGTTTGCTGGCCTTCACTCAAGGACTCGCTTCTTCTAGCGAGATTTGGCCAGCCCACTACCACTTCAGCTTGCTTACTCTGCGAGCAATGTCGGTAACTTTATTCTTTGTCGGATGACCTCATTATGAATTTTATCTTTGAAATTTCGATAAAATGTATGTACTAATAACTCTGTTACATTTAAACAAGCCCTTAATGACAGAGTCAAGCGATAAGGAAATAAAATAAATATAAAGTCACACAAACAATGTTGTTATTATTAAGATAATACTAAATTATCTTATCAGAACATAATCTACTTATATTAGTGTTTGTCTTGCTATAGTAAAACTTGACATTCAATGTTCTTTTAGAGTTCTTTAACCTGACCTACGCAATAAAACAATTGTAACTAATATTATTACTATTCTATCTAGATACATCGCTACCGACCCGTGATACCACCCAATGACACCACCGGTGGTGTCAAGGGTGTTGTACAATCCCCAAGACACCAGGGTCAAAGCAGCACAGGATATTTTTAAGTACCACTGTTTTAAAGACCCTGGAGGCAATCTGTTATGCTAGGAACTCACGGTGCAGAATACGCCTCTGCATTGCTTATTTTTAGACATACAGAAGGTTTTGCATGTTCTTCGCACGGAGATCTGGTGGGTACTGCGGTTCAAAGGGGTTCCAGAATCTTATACTGAAATCATCCGAGATAGGTATTGCGATTCCGATTCCGATTCCGTGGTTCGGACATCTATTGGCGACGTGGAACCCTTCCCATCAACGTCGGAGTACACCAAGGATCCTACGATAACACACTGATATGTTGGAACTAGCTTACAAAGAGTTCTTATAGGTATGCACCACTATAAACTCTGTCTGGTTTTTTTTAATTTAAGTTTTTTTTATCTAAGACAGACGTCTGGATATTTAAAACGTATGTCATTGACATGGTTTGTACAATGAGCTTCTATTTAATACACATTCAATATTTGAGAACCAAATATGGTGTTTCTTTTGGTGATATCCGTGGAATCTTCAACATTATATAGGTACTGGTTTTAGTTCTGAATAATATAAATTTAATAATAATAATAATTAAGTCCTTTCTAAAACAAGACGAAAATGATAAATATCGAGTGCACGCGATGAATTTGGAAATCCAAAATGAATGGTTGACAATGGGAGAGTTCTGCATACCGATGGCCTTAAAGTGGCGCACCTTGATCTATGACTGGTCGCCGGCCCTGTTAAAATTCTATCTTAATGCCTTTCAGATGACCAATACTCACGCCGCCACGATAAGGTGCTTATCATCATACGTGAAGCAATGATTCTGGCAGTAGCTAGAGCCCAAAAAGGATTGACTACTAACAGACGTCATATCAACTTTTGTCGGAAGGTTCATCCATAACATCCAGTAACAAACCTTATTCAATCCTAGATACTGCCCCAGATTGGACTCTCCTAATCGACACGTATGAAAAGCACTATAGACCTGACAGATTCCTTTATTCTAAGAGGTTAAAACATGTGGTTCTTGAGGAAATTACTGTACCGTGAGAAACAAATATACCGAAGGACCACACAATAAAGAAAAATAAATACTATGATCTCACAAACGAATTAATCAAAAACGGTTACGTGGTTAATTTGTATGCAGTGGAAGTGGGAGCGAGAGGTATACCAGCAAAATCTCTCTATAACCTACTTAAAGATCTAGGCCTATCGAGAGCTACAATAAGCTCATTACTAGGACGAATGTCTAAAACGGCACTAGTAGGTTCGTATCAAATTTGGTTAGGCAGGGAGGGGAACTTGGGTAGTGAAGGTGAGTGTTGATGTACATGAACAAAAGGGGCCCCTTCTAAACCTACACTTGGGTCGCAAGTCCCAGGCACTGTCCCGAGTTCCCAACTCAGCAACGCGATGGACCCGGCACCCGCACGGAGAATCCATGGATTGCTAAGAATTTCGGTCTCTGTATGAATATTTTACTTAATTAGCTTAATTTATTTACTTAATTATTTACTTAAGCGGCGATAGCCTAGTGGTGTACGTAACGGACTGCCGAGACGAGGTCTCGAGTTCGATCCCCAGTCGCCCCAGGCACACACCTCTGACTTTTCGTAGTTATGTGTGTATTAAAAATGTTCATTATCGCTCGCTTAGTAATGTGCCCGGTAGATGGCGATAGGCTTGCCCTCTATTACATTGGGACTTAAACATAACTGGCGAATCGCGGGTGTGTAATGCACCTCTGCCTACCCCTTCGGGGATACAGGCGTGAAGTTATGTTATGTTATTCGTATTGTGAGGACTTTACTAATGAAACAAATTTTGTATACGATATAAAGGGGTTTCCCCGTTCAATACAGCATACAGAAAACTATATACCTAATAATAAATTTAAAAAAAAAACTGACAACATTTTCGAAGGAAGTTTACTCAGTTTGTCGTCGGTGAGATTTAGATAGCCGGTATCAGCATAATCAAGGGAAGTAGAATCAATAATTTTACAACTCAACACGCTTGAGAGGTTATAATTTAGCGCATCTTATTTTACTTCATCATAAACTTTATATGTTTATACAAATGCATTTTACATTGAATACAAATTACGTTATCTATTGACGGATAGTTGAAGAAAATTCTTTGAAATATTCTAACCGTTCTAACTTTATTAGGGGTTGTTGCGTAGGTACTCATCCCACTAAAACTCTTCCCATTCTTAAATCATCCCAAATACACATACCTTATCAGCCCACCTTAAAAAAATACTTAACTCAGCCCAATATTCATTCATAAGCCATTCCAACACAAAAGTATAAAAAAGTATAGATATCATGCATTCATTCGGTCCCGGAAAAGCGACCCTCAAACTTGCACATAATTAATGGATACAAGTATTTGCACACAGCGGGAATCGAAACCGCAATCTCGCATATTGTAGGCCACCGGCACATTTATACATCAAAATTTTGCAAACGCGTATCAAAATTGTACATTCGACAGTTAACTAAATTAGCTGAATTGCTAATTTTGTCCCAAGTATACAGCGCAAGCGTCAGATAAATGATTCAACGATTTCTCATCTAATTAAACCGCGGCTCTCAGCAACAAAAAGCTACAATTGAAAGACGATGCCTCCACACAGTTGCCAGATACTCATCTCAGTACAAAGAGGTATTCAATAAAGCATTTAAAATTAAATATTCAATTAAGCGAACAATCACGGGTTACTCCAGAGACAATTAATAGAACTTAGTCAATCAGCCATCTTACCCAACAAATGGGGTAGTGATAAGATCTTTGGGGTTCGTACAATTACTGTACAATCTACAGACAAATCAACGGGTACGGCACAAATAGATTTTATATCTTAAATGTTTGGTCCAAGGTATTCATTATGAGCGATTATAATAATAAACCATACATTCTTTACCATGCTCTGGGTGCGAAATGAAAGCATAAATAAATACTGGCAGCATGTTTATTTTATAATATTTTTTTACAGAAAATTTGAAATCAACACCTATAACTGTTACTCTATTGTTATGCTACTATATAGGTAAGCATATAGCCTAAATTCAACATGGACTAATATTGTCACCAAAAAATCTATGATTGTTATAAAATAACGTCACTATCAGTTTAGTTTCGGTTTAAATATAGGAATCCTTCTGTTCGATAAATTAAACCAGGTGAACTTTCATAACTGAGGGGGGCTGCGGCCGTGCTATCGCGGCTGATGCCCAACGTTAAGGGACCCAACGCCCCCACTAGGAGACTGTACCTGGGGATCGTGTGAAGCATGGCCCTGTACGGGGCCCCAGTATGGGCGGAGACTCTGGCGGCCCGCAACGTGGCTGTATTAAACAGCCCGTTAAAAGCGATGGCCGTCAGAGTCATCAGGGGGTATCGCACGATCTCCGTCGAGGCGGCATGTCTCCTAGCCGGGACCCCTCCATGGGACCTGGAAGCGGGACTCCTTGCGCTGCTGTACTAGTGGCGCAAGGAGGCGCTGGAGCGGGGCCATAGGCCGGAGCCGCGAGAAATCAGGGCTCAGCGGTCCCTGCTTCGCCAGGAACTCATGGAGACATGGAGGGTGCGACTTGAGCACCCAAGGTGGGGGGAATCCACCATTGCGGCGGTGAGACCGATCATGAAGGAGTGGTTGGAGAGGGACCATGGGGACCTCTCCTACCGGATGTGCCAGATGGTTACCGGACACGGGTGTTTCGGTAAGTATCTGGGGCGCATCCACCGGGAGACAACGCCGCAGTGCCAGCACTGCGAGGATCCTGGCGAAGACACGGCGCTCCACACGTTGGTGGAGTGCCCTGCGTGGGCGAGTCAACGCCGGGATCTCGTTGCGGTCCTGGGCGTGGACGTTCTCTCGTTGGAGACCATGGTGAGGGCCGTGGTCTCCGATGGGAGCAAGAGGGAGCGGGAGAGAACCCTGTCCCCCGAGATTCGGCGTCCTCGCCGCAGACTCATCTACGCCCGGGACTACCTCCATGATCGGGGCCTGAGGACGGCAGTTGGCCGACTCGCCGTCCTTACAGAAGCAGGCCGTGGCGGAGGCATGTCGTGTGTGCCCTACACACGCCTGCCAACTCACCGAAGCGGGATAAAACCCGACCCCACCAGGCGAGGCCGCGGTGGCGGCCAAAGTCCGCCGGCAACCCTGGGGTTATCCTTTCGAGGGCTTACCCGGGGTGCCCGGCAACGGACACTTGGGGAGGACACCGTGCGGTTTTAGTCGAGACACGACATAACCACCCCCGCTGGCCGGCGGGGGGGTATCCGAAGGGATTTCCGCACGTAAAAAAAAAAAAGTGAACTTTCATTGCGGTCTGCTATGAGATCGAACTATGTACTCCAAAGATTTACTAGTCAGAGTGGGGCGATTATAAATACGAACCTATTCGATTACTATCTATCTATTCAATAGGAAATATGTATAATCCTTTAATGAAAACTGTTTGATTTCCTAATGAACAAAATTGCAGAAGAAAGCACTTGGTCTGAAATATGCAGTCCAGCCACGCACCCCTTAGATGTCATCTAATACAAGCAAAATATTTGCTTAAAAAGGGGTATAAAATGTTAAAATCATGTATAAACCATGTATGTTATGAAATGAATATAAAAATTCATTTATAAATTCAAGATGTACTTTATAGTTATAATACCCACTCTCGCTTATGCCTTAAGCTTTCCACATTTACTAGCAATAAATATTTATCGTTCCGTCAGACTTCGGGGATTAAGATGAAACTACACAAATATTGTTTCAATACACTACTTTAGCGTGGTCACTTTGAACGCGATTGTTTCGAGCATTTTTACGAGAGCCAGCGGTAGATGTATTCTTTTCATGTCTGATCCTCGTTTTAATGATCTATAAAAGCTTTCATGTAGGAAAGATAGACAACACACACATACTTATTGCGAGATATATTTTAAAAAGTTTGAGCTATATTAAGTTTGATTCTTTCCTATGTTCAATGTATGTATAGTCTGTGTTATTTTGAACCAATATACTTAAGAAAATGTAATGAAGACAGTTTGCAGTTTGTCAACGTAAATAAAATAGAAACAGCCATGCTAGGAATAAACAGAACACAGAGAATAAGTAATCAAAGCATCAATCTACAAAATTAACAGACATTATGGAAAGAGTGAGGACATTAAAATGGAACTGGGCCAGTCATGTATGTCGTATGCCAAATGACAGATGGACTTAAAATATATTAGAATGGAATCCCGAGAGATGGAACAAAATCTCGGGGGCACCACGAAAAAAACGGCCAAGTGCGAGTCGGACTCGCCCATGAAGGGCTCCGTAGCAGTAAGTAACATAATAATGCATTTTTTTAAATGTTATATTTGAGTTGATTGAATGAAAGGTAAATTGCGTTTTACGATTTATGACGTATTAAAAAAGAACTACTTACTAGACCTTGTTCAAACCAATTTTCGGTGGAAGTTTACATGGTTAATGTACATCATATGTTTTTTTTAGTTTTATCATTCTCTTATTTTAGAAGTTACAGGGGGGGGGGGGGACACACACAGTTTACCACTTTGGAAGTATCTCTGGCGCAAACTATTCAGTTTAGAGAAAAAATATATTAGAAACCTCAATATCATTTTTGAAGACCTATCTATAGATACCTCACACGTATGGGTTAGATGAAAAAAAAAAATTTGAGTTTCGGGGGAGCCCCCAAAATTTATTGTATTTTTCTATTTTTGTGTGAAAATCTTAATGCGGTTCACAGAATACATCTACTTACCAAGTTACAACAGCATAGTTCTTATAGTTTCGAAAAAAAGTGGCTGTGACATACGGACGGACAGACAGACAGACAGACATGACGAATCTATAAGGGTTCCGTTTTTTGCCATTTGGCAACGGAACCTAAAAAATAAAGTAAATTATTTAGGAACGTGTAATAGAATAAATGTAGTAGAATAAATGACTTTTTTATTTATTTTATTGAAACTAAGCAAATCGCTTCAAGATATTTCGTTTCATAATGCTGAGAATTGTACCAATCCAATTAGAAACTAATATTTAATTATATGATCACCACTGAAAATTTGATATTGTAACTATACAATTTAGTTTACAATTTGATCAATGTCAATGAAGTTTGACCACGAGGAAACGTAATTCCTCATAGTCAAACCAGTTTGACCAAAAAGTTTGACTACGAGGAAGAAGGGTATGTTTGTTACCCTTTGATCCCGGGTTCCAAAGTACAAGTTTATGTGTAATAGTGGACGAAAATCGAAGTGGTCAACTCCAAAAATGTTTGAACCATGAAATTGTCTTAGCTAAAAGTGGTAAAAAACAGAAATAGAGATATCTCGAAAAGGACGTTTTAAGAAGTAGTCTTCAACCGTCGAAGCAAGCATTCGCACTCGGATTATGAAGAAAAAGATGAAAACACACAGCCTATGAAAAGTGATTGACAGCAAAAGGCTGGCCTTCTAATACGTGGCACCGAATAGCACAGTTAGTATAATGGCTTAATGTTTGTAGCCGTATTTCTGCGGCCAAACTTTTACCTTTACCATCTCTGTATATATATGTAGTCAATATGATCGTCAAAACTGATATGCACTTATTTAATACTATAGAGAGTCATCTTCGCTGCGATAAACTTCATTTATTAAGCACTAGGACCACGTTTTTTCATAAAAGCCTTTATTCAATGGCACCAAAATGACATAATAAACTGCCAAGGCGAATTCGGATATACTCAGACGTCAGTGAATTTAAGCGTAGCCTGTTTGACTTACTCAGTGACATATTACTACTCCCTAAATGAATATTTGAATGACAACCTTTGAATTTGACATAGGGTCTAATGTGATTTTCATAATTGACATTAAATTTGTATTTTTATTTTTTATTCTCTTGAAATAAACACGCTAATATTCACTGACATTCTTATTTATGTTTACTTTATTTTTTATTTTATTTTTATTTTTAATCCTCTATTTTTTTTAATAATATGGCCATTCAAATGTATTTTTGTATGCCTATAGGCGGAGCATAGAAGAGCATATATATTTTTGTTAATGTCACACCTGTATTTACCTATGTTTACGAAATAACCTGATGACTGTTTACTGATTACTTGTATGTAACCGTAATGCTGGGGCCACAACACTAACGGGAAATGCCATTAATTATTGCGATAATTACGGATTAACGCAACGGTTTGACAACGGCATTCACATTGCCGTTTGAAGCTAGGGATAACTCAAAGGGCTATACATCAAAGAGATTATCGCGATAATTATTGCGTTGAAGCGGCCACACTACGTTTATTGTAGTGTACTGTAGAGAATTGCATTCGAGCGGTCGGACATGTATAGTCAGACTTATAAAATTAAAAATATAGTTACTTGCTTTTGAATTTAGTTTTCAAAGGAATAAATAAACAGAATATCTAATGAAAGCTTGAGCGTTGAATCAAAAGTGATCAAAGGAAATAGATCGTATGTTTTGGTATTCCCTAGTTCCTACATACGGTGGAGGCGCCTCCACCCTCCACTTTAATATGTCCGTTCAACCATGAACATTTTGGAGGTTTTTGTCCAATATTTATCTTTTAAAATAGTTGAACTTTTTGGAAAGAAAAGTGTAAAAATTTCAATTAAAATATTTTATTTATGATAATTTAATTTGCGTATCATGAAATGGATTCCAATGAAGATTTAACTTTTTTCGAAAATATAAAGGTGTAGTGCTTGCCCACTTTGGATATTATTATTACGTTGACAGCCCGTTGTCACCAGCACGCAAGCTTATGATGAGCTCGAGTTGTATGCCTGGACTGTTTAGTGCCGGTGAAACGACTTCAAATAAAATGGACGAACAAAATAAACATCGCTTAACATTAATAAACATCGCTAAAAACAAATGAGCAACGCTAGATATAAGTGAAGTACAAGTTAAACATGTACATACAAACATATACATATATATAAAATAACGTCTAATGATAATTTGGGCGTTGAATAAGTGATCAAAGGATTGTATTGATATTCCCTATAGTATTCCTACAGTAACGTGAGCGGACGGGGTTACACATGTTTATCTTCGTCTAATACGTGCTATGGCTATGGAGTGGAGTAACATGGAAGTAGTATTTGTCTTTGTCGAGATTTTTTGTGGAATCCCAATACTCAAAAGATTCACGAATCGAGGATCACAAAATGATAACTGGCGACGATTGTTAAAAAGAAGAAAAGGAAGTAGATTATTATTAGAAAAGGAAGTGGGTTATTATAGAACCAATTTAAACAAATTTTTGAAATCTTTGAATTCCAAACGATAACGCCAATTATATCGGCAAGAATGGGCGTTGACGTAAACCGTTCAAATGTAGCCACTTAGTTTATCGAGTTCATAATTATCGCAATTTATCGTGTCAATAGGCATAACCGTTTACCGTAGTATGGCCTAGCATAATAAAGAATGGACATAATTATTTTCATAGTGCAACCCGCTGTTTAATGCCCTTCCTAACCATAACTGTTTAGTCGACTGAATAGCAGCTGAATGAAATTTAGCAGCAATTAGTATGCAGACTATTGTTATAAATTTAAACTGGAAAGTCAACCAGCAAGAACTCGAGTCCCTTCCTGGATGTTGATTGTTTCGATTTCGAGCGGACCTTAGACTCCGTCAGTATAAGCTTTGTAGGCAACTGGCATTAACACTAGAAAGCCGCTTAACCGCTGTAAAACTTTCAAGAGAACTCAGAACTCGCATAAACCAAAACATGTTCATTATGAAAACATAATTGAAGAAACAAATCGAACAATTTTATTATCTGTAACCGGTTCAAACTGGTCCATATCTATCACGGGTCAGTTGCAACCAGTTTGTGCAAACGGCGCGAAAAACTCTAGTGTTTGTGCATTCTGTTTGCGCAGATGCTGATAATGGTGATTGTAGAACTACAACTAACTGTTTCCTTTTCCTTGTTTATCTTTAATGAGGGTAATTTAAATACATACGTTCCTTATGTGTTACGATTTGTAGGAATGAACGCCTATGTAATGTTTATAGTCAAATGTAATTCGATCAATAAAATTAAAATTACTACTTTTTTATTTAGGGCACGTCAATATGATCTCTCTTTGCCTGATGGTCAGCTAAAGGAGTAGTCTCAGGAATAAGTGTCACCATTATAAATACAAATGATTCTGCAATAGTGGCTCTCAGTTTGACGGTCTCGTCAGCTGCTTTTTCACGGATTGCTTAAAGAACATGGAATTATAGAAATAAGGAAACACGTCTGTTGGTAAAGAATTTCAATATTTTATGGTGCGGCAAAGAAATGATGTGCCGAACTGCTTGGTCCAGGATGGAATTGGTAGCGTCAAATGAGGGTGCTAGATCAGTGCTGCACATACTGTTCTGTATAGGAAATGAGAGAGGGCCGAGCTAATTGGAAAGTTCATTGGATTACTCAAGAGGCAAGTAATCTTTCAAATGTGCAAGTTTGCCAGTTTAGGTATTATCTAATAATGCAAAAACGGCTGGCCAGATTTCTATGAAATTTGACACAGACTTTAACAATGACCATTAACCATTTAATGGTTGGAATTTCATACTGTTTGTTTGTGGTTGATGTTTTAAAAAGAAAATGTCAGTATGACACATTTGAATTAAAATGTTTTTGGAAGTAGTGAAAATTAATGACACTGAAAGATTTTGATTTTGTAATAAAAAGATCATGGGTTTTATTTGGAAATAAGTTTTGTGTAGTTTTTTTAAAGTTGTGATATTTTAAATTGAATTATGATGAGTTGATAGGGTTTTACTAGTGTGTGTATGATTGTACTATTGTTTTACTGGATTATATAATGAATATGTAAGTAACTGACTTTTATTCCATTTAATACAATGATGTAGAAAACATCATTTTAAGTGGTTATGGGCCCAGTGGAATAATAGAATGTTTGAGAATAATTTGAAATGAATTGAGATATTGAGATAGAGATAGCATCATGTCGGACGAAAATTTACCAAAAGTAAATAAATTTTGTTACAAGCTAAAGATTTAGAAGTCGCAATAGATGGTGAGGAAAAGGATAAGGACTTTAAAAGAAAAGATGCCAAAGCGAAATTTTATCTCATTAACAGTCTAAATGATAAATATGTTAGCCATGTGATAAATTGTAATACTTTCAAAGAAATGATAGAGAAATTGGATAAATTATTCTTAGGAAATGACCAAACCCAACTATGTCAGCTTTTAGAAAATTTCTACAAATATGAATTCAAGAATAATGATATACTGATTGATATCAGCAATATTCAAAATATGGTAACTAAAATAAAGAATTTAAATTTTGAGATTAAAGATATGCAAATTTTGTCGAAGATTTTGAGTTCAGTTTAAAATTTGCCATCTCCTTTGGTAGAAAAGGAGATGGCAAATTTTAGAACGGCCTGTGAATCTACACCTAGTACAGAGAAAAATATTACAAATTTGATTTCAAAGATTATTTTGGACAAGAAATTAAAAGAAAGTCAGGAAAATTCATTCTAAAACAATTTATATTTAATTTTATATAATAAAATAATAAATAATAAATAATAAAAAAAATAAAAATAATTTTATATATAATTTATAAAAAATGTCAGTAATGAAAGTTTCTGAAACAAATGCAACCAAGGATGGATACAACTTTTTAGTTATTAAAACATGTTATAAGTGTGGAAGGAAAGGCCACATCGCAAAATTCTGCAGGAATAATAATTATAATAATGGATATATAATCTCTGGTTGTTCTCGTCTTGCCAACGGCGAGTATTTGCATAGACATAACCAAGTAGCCAGGATTGTTCATCAACAGCTTGCTCTAAAGTACAACCTTGTGGAATCAGAGGTACCGTACTATAGGTATGTGCCCGACGCAGTTCTCGAAAATGGGCGTATCACGTTGTACTGGGATCGATCTATCATCACTGACAGGACTATTGTAGCTAATAAACCTGATATAGTGTTGATAGATCGATCAGAGCGCCGCGCAATAATTATCGATATCACCATTCCTCATGACGAGAATCTTGTGAAAGCCGAAAAAGAAAAACAAACAAAATATTTGGATTTGGCTCACGAGGTTGTCGACATGTGGAGTGTGGATTCGGCGATTATTGTTCCGATAGTTGTATCGGTGCACGGACTGATTGCCAAGAGCCTCGAACAACATCTCCAGAGGCTCGCGTTAGGCAGTTGGGTCAAGGGCTTGATGCAGAAGGCAGTGCTCCTCGACACGGCACGTATTGTGAGGAGATTCCTCTCTCTGGAGCCCTAACCACCGGTAGCTTGGTCCCTGTTCCCGATGCCGGTGGCCCACTATTTTTTATATTTTTAAATATATTTGTTTTTTTTTTTATATGTATAGAATGTATTTAAAAATATGATTGATATGTATTTAAACTTAAATAAAGGATATAATAATAACAATAATGGAAATAATCAAAATTTTACAAAACCGTTACAATGTTACAAATGCTTAAAGAATGGACACCGTAATACTGAGTGCAGTGAGCAACACAGTTGTATTCTCTGTAAACAGGATCCACACTACACTAAATTTTGTTTAAAACGTGGAAATAACTCTGTGAGTAACTATTTTATTAATTATATGGGAACGAGCAAAGAAACAGAATTTATTTTAGACTCAGGAGCAACATGCCACATAATTAATGATTTAAATCTTTTATATAAAATAGAGGATTGTTCACAGCGAATTATGACTGCTGATGGCAATATACATTTGATTGATAAAATTGGAAAAATACAGTGCAATATAAACAAAAATTATCTTACTTATAACGATGTTCTGTTTGTACCAGGAATGAAGAAAAATTTAATGTATTTTTCAGAAATCAATGTGAGGTGCGAGATGCATTTAGTAACGTCTGCTACCTGACTGAGTTAAGAGCAGTTACGGTCTGTACTGCGTGAGACTATCTGTGCAAATGTATGCTGTCCGAGATATGAGGTCAGTCGAGCTTAACACATTCAACTCTATTAATTTGGTAAATAACTCAAACTTTTGGCATCGTGCTTTAGGTCATACTCCGGTTTCAAAAACTAAAAATTTAGTTAGAGGTATTGACATTAAAAGTAACAAGGAAGTGGACGCCTGCGAAGTCTGTATCAAAGCTAAGCTTTGCAGAAAACCGTTTTTAACTGAAAGGCATAGAGCTAGCAAACCATTAGAAATTATACATAGTGATATTTGCGGACCAATAGGAACGGAATCCTGGGACGGTTATAAATATTTTATAACCTTTCTAGATGATTATACACATTTTATAAAAATTTATTTATTAATAACAAAGGATGAAGCGTTTTCAAAAATAATTAATTACATTAATTTATGCGAGAATCATTTTAATGCAAAAGTTAAAACATTTCGGTGCGACAATGGTGGTGAATACACCAGTAATAGGTTCAGAAAATATTGTGAAGAGAAAGGCATAAAGTTAGATTATACTGTTCCTTATACACCGCAATATAATGGCAAAGCAGAACGGTTAAATAGAACAATTATGGAAAGAACAAGATCTTTGCTGTTTGAATTTAATTTACCAAAAATTCTATGGAGCGAAGCTGTTTTAACTGCAGCTTATCTAACTAATAGGTGTTCAAATACAGTTACTGAGAAAACACCAGCTGATTTGTGGTTCAATAGAATTCCATATTTGAAACATTTAAAAATATTTGGTTCGTTGGCATATTACAAAATAAACACAAATTTAGGTAAACTTGATTCTAGATCAAATAAAGGGTTACTAGTAGGATACACTAATAATGGTTACAACATTTGGAACGCAGTTAACTACAAAATTTATTATTCAAGAGATGTTAGTTTTATCGACAATTTTCAAGAAATACAAAAGTATTTAATTGAAAGCAAAAGATTTTCTGGACAAAATGATCTATTGAATTTATTTAAAGATGAAGAACTTGAAGATATAAACAATGATAATAATTTGGAAAATAACTTACAAAACGGCTATACATTTGAGAGGGAAAGTACAAATATGGAAGAGAGAAGTAATGAGTCACTTGTTGGTCAATCTCATGAAGAAGATGAAGAGAATTTTGAAGATAGCCGTGGAGAAGAATTTTTACATGAAGAGAATTTTGAAGATAGTCGTGGAGAAGAATTATTGATTGGAGAGAATAATAATAATAATAGTGCTTTGATAGAAGATAATAATGAGAATATAAGAAGTGAAGAAACCTTTGTGGAAGGAGGAGATTCTTTTGAAGATGCTGAAGAAGAAGCAGTTGCTGTTGATGATGATAATGTTGAGTTGAATATTGAACCAGTTATTAGAAGAATTTTACCAGAGAGAGATAGACGTTTGCCAACGAGATTGAAGGATTATGATTTAGAAAGTTCGTTTTTAATATATAGTGAAGCAATACAGAGTGAAGAGAAAGATTTATGGGAGAAAGCTATCAAGGAAGAAAAAGATTCTATGGAAAAGAACAAGACGTGGGAAATTGTGGATAGATCAGAAGCAAAGAATAAGAATATTATTACCAGCAAATTGGTTTTTACAATAAAACCAGGAGGAAGATATAAAGCTAGATTAGTTGCGAGAGGTTTTTCACAAAAATATAGTGTAGATTATAAAGAAACGTATAGTCCAGTGGTTAATATTACGAGTGTACGTTTGTTGTTGTCAATTGCGGGACAAAAAGGTTACAGAATAAATGTTAAAACTGCGTTTTTATATGGTGATTTAGAAGAGGATATTTTTATGGAGGTTCCGTTAGGGTACAATCTAAATATAAATAAAGTTTGTAAACTCAAGAAGAGTTTATACGGTCTTAAACAGGCGCCGCTTATGTGGAATATTAGGTTGACAAATTATTTGAAGAAATTAGGTTTTATACAATTAAAACAAGATCCATGTGTATTTTATTGTAGGGAAAAAGAGATTTATTTAGCAATTTATGTCGATGATGGACTCTTAATTGGAAAAAATGAATCGGAATTAAATAGAATTATAACGGATTTAGAAAAAGAGTTTGAGATGAGAAAATTTGATAAGGTTGAAAAGTTTATTGGTATTGATATTTCTGTTAAAGAGAATCTAATTAAAATATATCAAAATACATATATTGAACAACTTTTACAAAGATTTGGTAATAGTGATCTTAAAGAAGGTGTTCATCCTGATATTTTGATTGATACACATCAAGAGCGGAAGAGTAACATTAGTGATGTGCATCAATACAGACAGCTTGTGGGATCTCTTATAAATTTAGTTAACAGAACTAGATTGGACTTTTCATTTCACGTAGGTTATTGTAGTAGGCATCAGGAAAATCCTAATTTAAATGATTTTGGTAATATTAAAAACATTTTTAGGTATATTAAAAATTCAATTTCTTCGGGTATTCAATATTCACAGGGGAGTGATTTTACACTCAGAGCTTACTGTGATGCAGATTTAGCTGGCGACCCGGATACTAGGAAAAGCACGACTGGGTTCATAATTATGTACAGCGGTGGACCGATACATGGGTGTTCGCGTAAACAGTCTGTCACTGCTCTTTCTAGTACAGAGGCTGAATACATCTCAGCAGCCGAGTATATTAAAGATTTGCTGTATGTTCAAAGTTTGTTCAGAGAATTAACGGGTAAAACTTCTAAAACTGAGTTGTATGTGGAAAATCAATCGGCAATTGTTTTGATTAAAAATGGAATTTTCAATAGACGGAGTAAACATATTGATGTTAAATATCATTTTATTAAAGAGAAAATTGAGGAAAAATTAATTGAAATTTATTATTGTCAAACAAATTGAAATATAGCAGATATTTTAACTAAAGGACTAGAAAGAACAAAGCTTTTACGTTTAAGGAAGTGTATAGTGAGTGATCAATGAACTAGAGTAACTATTGATGATTAGCTTGGTGAATAATTTTCAATAGGTTTAAGTGTTTTGGTCTTTAATTCCAAATTTAGTTTTAATTGTTTTCTTATTATAGATATACTCGTAGTTGTTGGTGATTATTTGAAAGTTATTAAGGGGGGTTTATATTTAATATGTATTTAGATATAGGTGATAGGTAGGGAATTAAATATGGGTTTTATTTGAGTTAGTGACAGAGGAGTTAATTTTGAGCTGTTAATTTCAAGTATGAAATTCAGAGGGGATGTTGAAGAGTTTTTAATGGTTGGAATTTTTAATGAAAGAAAATGTCAGTATGACATAACATAACATAAACATAAACTCACGCCTTTATCCCCGAAGGGGATAGGCAGAGGTGCTAGCACCCACATTTTGCCAGTTTATGTTTAGGTCCCAATGTTATAGGTGGCGAGCCTATTGCCATTAACCGGGCACTTATAAACCTGCGATAAATACACACATAACTTCGAAAAGCATCGAAAAGTCATTGGTGTGTGCCATGGTAAAACCTGGGATCGAACCCGAAACCGCGTCTCAGCAGTCCATTACCCATACCACTAGGCTTTTGGAAGTAGTGAAAATTAATGACACTGAAAGATTTTGATTTTGTAATAAAAAGATCACGGGTTTGATTTGGAAATAAGTTTTGTGTAGTTTTTTTAAAGTTGTGATATTTTAAATTGAATTATGATGAGTTGATAGGGTTTTACTAGTGTGTGTATGATTATACTATTGTTTTACTGGAACTTTTATTCCATTTAATACAATGATGTAGAAAACATCATTTTAAGTGTAAAAGGTTCGATAGAAACGGTACACGCTAGTATACGTAAATAATAATATCCAACCTTTTGTCCCACTGGATTCCAGATAGATTTCAATTTTATTATTCAATTAAATACCGCCCTTTTGCGAAACTTTTATGCCCTTTTGAAAGTACTGGTACTGAAAGTCCTTTGGGAAAACTATGGTTATTCCACAGTGAGGATATCTTTTCAAAGTAAAACAGTACAAAACTTTGACTTTAGCGTACGAGGATAAAACCCTCCGCGTGGGGAATAGCATAGCAACAGAAAATGGCTGAGGGAATAATCTCTACCAAATTCTCAGAACACTATACTTACAAATGACATTATCTCATTTAGATTCGTTTAAATGACATTCATGTTCTCTTGGTCAAAGTTTTTGGCAGTCAAAGCAACTAAATCACTAACCACGGTCAGTTAATTATAAGCCTCGACATAAAAGAAAAACATCATGAAAAGTCACTTACAATGTAGTTTTTTTCTTTATAATTAGTAGACTAAGCAGAAGGTATGACGTTAGCAGTAATAAAAACTCCTTGAGTATCAATTTGGACTGGCTTTAAAAAAAAAAACAGCTATAGTTGTGTCTTTTTCTATGTAAATGTTTTTTTTCATGTTGTTGAATAATGAATTATTTCAAATTACATTACATCATACATCGTCGACCTATTCTAGTCCACTGCTGGATATAGGTCTCCCCTAATGAGCGCCATAGCGCCCTGTCTTCAGCTTGCCGCATCCAGCATCTGCCCGCAGTCTTTCGCAGATCGTAATCCCACCTGAAGTTATAAGTGACGTACGTCATCTTGTATTTGTATCAGTTCTCTCTGACATTTTGATTTGAAGCGTATTGCTAAGAAAACCATCGATTCTAAGTCGGTTTGCATCTTAGTCTACGGGTGTAAATAAATTTTTAAGTGTAGTAAGTAGTATAGTGTGTATTACATTAAACTGTTTTGGATTTGGATATATTATTACTGATCCCTATGATAGACACGATAAAAAGGTCTATAAAAAGGAATATTTCAACTTCGCACAGTGGTCCATTTCGGTCTGTGCTATAATCAAATTGTTCCAAACCAACTGAAGGGGCGTCGAATAATTTTCTGGACAATACGAACACCTGATTCAATAAATAAATCTTACGGTAGAACACGTTACAAAGGAAGAAACAGTATGTATTGAACAGGAAAATTTGGGAGACCCTAAGATCTAAAAGCCAAATGAAGGGATACGAGATGTGATTAAGTTTTGTAAGAGGACCAAGCCCTGGCAGTATTGATAAAACCTTATATATGTAAAGGGTGACACCCTTAATCCTTAATATCATCATTATAGAATGCAAAATATCTGACATATTTTTATATTTCTTGACATGTTTAAAACCATCGGTTGTTATTTCTGTGGTATAAGTTTGCGTCCATTTCTCAAAATGACATATGTTTAGAGAATAGTATCTTTGTACAGAAGACAAGGTCTACCTCTATAAAAGCGCCCAAATAACATAGTTAACAAAATGTGGATGATATTATACCTTTGTCTACCCTTTCGGCGATATATAGGTCCCTACGTATCTTTTGAAAGGAGTCTTGAGACTACAGTTACTAGTTGCTAGTCAAATAACGTTGATACAATCTATAATATTATTAGGTTCAATATTATATCATTGACTAGACCCAAACTACTATCTTTTAAGCATAGAGCCCTAAGTAAACATATATGAATACTCTATTTTGTAAATATGTACATTATATAGAATCCAGACCAATACAAATAAATATTTTCGGCTATTAGTATTATTTGATTGATGTGGGGTGTACAAAGATTTTCGAGGCTCAATTCACACTGTACACCTGCTGATTGACGGAATTAGTACTGGCGCAGGCTTTCGTCTCGGAGTTTGGGGGTCACACGTCGCTCAGAAGTTCAAAATCTACTAAATCATGCAAAGGAATGGCTCTAGGCATGTTTTGAATGGAAACGGGATCGACACTCCTATGAAGAAGAGGACACTGTTAATCTTCCGATTGAACATTGAATCAACATTTATATGTTTTTTTTTTGTTTGAGCCGAGAGAGACTATCCTCAATGTGCGCCTATATATCGCTTAAATTTTTAATGGCGATAGGGAGATTATTAAACTTTTTAACACGTTTATATGTTTGTAAGTGTGTGTGTAAAGAAATCTTTGAACTCGATTTTCGAACATTACTAAACTTCGGATTGATTTGAAATTTTGCACACTTTTCAACGACCAAAGACAACACAATAATTTGAAAAGATTTTTTATTCTTTTTTATATTAACATTATTTTATTAGCCTTGTATGTAGGTATGTGACTAATCTTTAAACTAGGTTTAACTAAAATAAAAGCTTTTAGCCACTCTGTATAATATTTCTTCAAACTAGCAATATTCCTCGTGTGCGATTTTATGAATATCAAATGCAATGCACTTTTCTCAGAAAGCCATTTCAGCAGAAATAAATATCAAAAGAATATTATATTCAATTCACAATCTCAAAGAAACGGCTTAGTTGCAATTATATTCTGACACCAAAGACCTAGACTAGAGCATTTTAAATCTGGAGATTATGTTCAGTTCTGTTATTATTTGGATGAGAAGTATATCTTTAAGAAATATTTGTAAAGAAATACACTCCATACCTACCTATACGATTGCTTTTTTTAAGATTAGTTTTTGTTAGATCTGTGGATGTGGCGTAATACGTCACGTGAACATATTTTTAATCTATGGCATTGTGTAATGTCTGACACACCGGCTGTGAAAAATTACAATAATATTGAATTCTAATTAGAGACTTTAAATATAGTTTCTTATTATTTTACAGGTGAGTAGTGTCGAACTATTTATTATATATTCAACATGTATATAATGAAATAAAAAAATCTTTCAAAACTATTATTTTCATCATCATCATATTAGCCGTAGGAAGTGCATTGGTAAACATGGGCCTCCCTCATTGACATTCATTTCGACCGGTCTGTAGCGGCCTGCATCCACCTAATCCCTGCGCTCTTTACTAGGTCGTCTGTCCACCTTGCGGGAGGCCTTCCTACGCTGCGCTTGCCGTCACGTGGTCTCCACTTAAGAACCATTCTGCCCCATCGGCCATCGGCTTTCCGAGCTATGTGCCCTGCCCACTGCCACTTCTGCTCATTATTATTTTACAGATACGCAATTGAAGTCTTTACTGGTCAACTCAATCCGTGAAAATAACATTATAATATGAAGTCGAGAACTTTTAAAGAAATGTGTTTCTTTGGTTAAGTTTTTAAAAATGATCTAAAAAAGAAGAAGCAGAAAAAAGAGCATGTTAAAAAATCGCAGCTGGTAGGGTTGTTAAAAAGGTTAAATGACCGTAGAAGAAGCTCGTGAGATATTACAACAGTGTATCTACCGAACTCAGTGGAAAAAAGCGTGTGTTTATTTATATTCTGTCGCGTATTCATAACATAGGATATTTTACTTTCAGTCCTTTTGTAAACCCATGTACAACCGCTATCTAGTTTAACATCCGACTTGACATTCTCATCACATATCTCGAGACAATGTTCGGTGCTCCAAATAAAAACAACTTTATCGTTCGTCGTCGGTGGGTCTAGTAACGCGCACCTTGGTAGCCGATCCAGATAGCGGGTATCGTGCCTCCTATCTCGGCAGTTGGGCCGAGAAACCAGCGATAAGCGGATTGACCGAAGTGTATTCAAAACTTTGGGGTATTACTTTAGAGATTATTGTCGTCTGTGCAATAGTTTGTTAATCATTACCATTAATATCTCTTTTTTCCTTGGCTTGTGTTATAATACCAATCTTATTAAGTTTCTTGGCTTCCACCAATCTTGCAGCATAAGTTTGCGGATATCAATTCGATGATATATAAAAGAGATATTTAAGTATTCAGAATAAATTTACCCGGAACAAAATCAAAATATATATATTTATTCACATAGGTTACAAAGTAACACATTTGAACATCAAGATTATTCTAAAGATTTAGATCGGAAAAAGAGAAAATCTAGAACGGAACTTGAACCCGCGACCGCGGCTTACAGGAATTCCGATCTAAATCTTTAGAGAAAGTAAGCACACAAAATGCTTAAAAAAAATTAATTGAATCAAGATTATTGCTTCTACATTCGAATATATTGTAATAAAAATAGAACAATAACCAAACCAAAGTATATATCAAATGAAATAAAGAATAAAAACCAGAAGAAATTTCACGACGTTAAGATATCTGCAATAAAATTTATGACATGACAGATGTAACATCATATTCTAAATTATCCATAAAAATGAAAATTAATTGATAAGGGCAAAAGCCAAGCAAAGAGAAGCACAACAAAACCCTCGGGCTAGTGCAGCTCCGCCTTGCAGCCCCCAGAAACCGTTACAACTCGACACAGGGACCAGGCCAATTTTCTAAAAATCTGGCGGGCGTATTACGCGACTACAGAGGGAGGAATCAACCTCACTGCGTACCATGATCGAATGCTGTCTTTGTTACAGGAACTTGTGCTGGCACAACGACTTTCTGACCAGGTACGGGCTATTCAGTGTTGTAACATGTTGGACGGTGCCGTTCTTGAGACTCTATGCTCTGATGTGCAGAGTAGCCTCACTGTCACTTTGGTGGAAACCGGCACGAGACATTTCATTACCGCTAGCGATGTTGAGGAAAGTGAGGCTATATCCATAATGATTCAGTGTAATGAACTATTAAGGGACAATTTGAAAGATGCGATGCTGGAACATGTTAATGAATCCAGACTGCCACGCTTACCCATGCATAAAATAAATATAGCGCTGGTGTGTGCCCTGGACCCACTATTACCTAATTACTTAGATAATAGTGAAGATATCGGTGATAAATGCTGTTGCAGCCTGTTGTGTAGCTGGAGTTCAATTCACGTTGATTACTTATTAGTAGGTAGAGTAGTGCTCTACCTAAACCTGCAGTACTAACATTACAGAATTGAACGTCGTATTGCCGAAGCCAGGGCGCTCATCGACAAGCTAATCTGCTTCGGATCGGGCAACTCACGCCTTAGAGTGATGCGCTTTATGAAACAGGCATTCTTGGAGATTGACATTAGTCCTCAATAATACACGTCATGTGTCACAGAATGCATTGACTTTCTGAAGCAGAGAGTTTATGCATGGGCAAACAGAATTCGTCGGTACTAAAAGCGATTAGGAAGATATACCCGGAGTGGCGTGTTCTAAAGAGATGAGAGGAGGATATTCAAAAATTATGTTGATGCTGAATGAAAATGGGAACAACCTTATGGAGACGAGAGTGACAGTACACAACCGGATGCTGACGCTACGAATATATTCTGGTGCATACTCTGGTCGATGCCTGTTAGTCAGTGTTGAGCGACCATGTATTGTGTATCTACAAAGAACATGGATCTACTATAGTAACTGAAGATGGCACTTGTGCAGTCCGTTCGCTGTCGAACTGGAAATTGGCAGGAACAATTCTTGGTTAAAGTGGTTCCGAACCTCACATGCTTGTTAAGCATCTCTGTTCTAATCCTTTTTAGATTCGAATTCACTTCGTGCTTTCTTAACAACTGGCATAACCCCCTTACTCTATAACTCTGACAGTCTGGTGATCCCAGAAATTATGAATTGATAACATATTTATTAACGTTCTATAAACTTCTGACATCAATTCTGAGAATCAAAGTTAGAACTCATTTAAATACGAATTCGATAATCTCTATATTTCAGATTGGATGTAGAAGTGGGGCACGTGGCACTAACGAGCTCCTTATCGTTGACACATCCATTTGCCAACAGGTATATCGTAATCGTAAGAATTTGGCGACATGTTGAATAGATTACGAGAAGGCCCATGACTCGGTGCTGAAGTTGTATAAAATCGATACAACTCAATGTATATGAGGCAATGGAGAACGATCCTTCGATATCGAGGTGGCATCAAAGTTGGACAAACGATGTACCGATAAGGATCGAGAGAATATTTCAGGGCTATCTGTCTGGCTCTCGGAAGTTGGGGTTCGTGTTGTTTTAAATGCTAAGACCCTTCATAACTGTGAGATATATAACCTAAGAGAATATTTCCTACGTGTAGATTCAAATATGCATCGTGATGTGGTCGCAGTGGACGACGGCCTTACCCTTCTCGCGTTGTCTAGAGAGAACTACGCCACATGGGACTCTTTTTATCATGCTTTAAATGGACCTGATATAGATTTAATAGTGTCTGTATCTTAACTATGGTTTGGTGATCTTTTCGAAGAAATTGAAGGTTTTATCTTTGCAATTACGGATGAAGTCGTAAAGCCGAACTACCGGAAATTTATTCTGAAGGATGGTACGGTTGACATCTATCGGGCATGCCATCGTCCCGGATAATTACTCAGATACATTATTTTCGGTTGTTCTCGTCGCACAACTAGTTGTGCATACATAGTTGGCCCTTGAGGAAAAGGCGCTAACCTGTATTACTCTCAATCCAACTGGACCAGTTGCTTAAAAGAGGCAATTCGGATCCATTTATGAGGTAATATACATTAAGTTACTCTTACATTAAGTTAATACTTTTTGATTTGTTAGTCAGTATTTTGGTGTAAAACAGTATTTTGCACACAACCATGTAGTCGCAGTGTAGTAAAACGCTTAAGCTTCTAATTTAAGCCAATGCGGTAGCATACGCTGCTATCGTACATTGAACTTCAGTGAAGGACAGCACAGGAAAGTGTGTTTGTATGTGTTTATTGTAATCTGTTTACTCTGTGCAAGCTTTATTAGCACAATACTATTTAACTTCTCTTATTTAAATTGTGGACAAACTTAATGCTAACAAGAGCCGTGCTCTTCCTCACTTGGTAATGGCTTAATCGGGGAAGTACTTCTGTGCCCCACTTAACATCGAATTGACTTAGCAGTATTCTGCATCTTCTGTGGTTTTAGGATGGCGGAAGCCTTTTCTCTCTTTCTTTTATCCTTTGTCCCGCCTTTAGGCTGCGTTTTCAACTGTGATGACATGTGCGAGGATGCGTAGTGAGGTATGTGTTGAACCAATAGAATCACTAGTAAATGAAGTAAATTCTAATAGTTCTTAAAACAAATCCCTCATCTAGAGATATGCATCCTCGCATATCTCTAGTGGCAACGCTTAAGCCATTCGCATTTATAAGCTCCAATAACAGCTTAAATAAGGATTGGATCAACTTGGATCAACATCCAAGCAGTAACCCTAATTGCATCTAAAGATTATACTTTGAAGCCTAGGATCTACTCTTCTACTCCTCCTTCCCTTATAGATTGGTTTGCGTTGACTTTTACGGGAGCGATTGAACCGAAAGCTTGCGCAACAGTCTTGTCCACAAACAATACGTGTACCAACAAGCAAGTGACATTGCCTTGGCCCCTGAAGATATTGGTAGGGCCAACTATCAGATGGGTATGTCGGAATCGAATCAACTAAAACCACACGGTGTCCTCCCTACGTGTCCATTGCTGGGCACCCCGGGTGGGCACTTGAAAGAATAACTCCAGGGTTTCTGGCGGCATTTGTCATCGCGGCCTCGCCTTTGGGGTCGGATTTTATTCCGCTTTGGTGTGTTGGCTGGTGTGTATTATACAAGTTGGCACTCGGAGGGCAGAGTTCTCTCCCGCTCCCTTTCCGCCGTCTTCTTCCTGCACATTACAAGTACCTGCTCCCGTTGGAGATCATGGCTCTCACCATGGTCTCCAGCGAGAGAACATCCACGCCCAGAACCCCAACGAGATCCTGGCGTTGACTCGCCCACGCTGGACACTTCATCAATGTGTGAAGCGCCGTGTCTTCGCCGGGATCCTATGGTTCTAAATTTACAGTCAAATTGTTGCCGATGTTTTATTAATATTGAACCTTCGAAGTTTTTTGAAGATGTTACGAGTAATTTTTTAACTTATTTATATTAAAGTTTCACTTAATTTGATTTCCTTATTTACTATCAAAAACATAACAGAAGTCAGTTTTTTTGTAGGCACAATATTAGCATTTTTACTTTTGCTGAATAAGTCATTTTTTATACAAGATATTTATGTACTTCCTAATAAAGCTAGAAATATGCATATTTTGATATAAGGACGTTTAAAGACATTCTAAGCAGTTTCTTTTAAATAGAATGGCTTCCCTGGTTTATATTCATGTATATATTAATTAGAACAACACATTCTGAACGTAATAACCTATTGACATTAAAAATAAACTGCAATCCTGCAATAACCAATGTCCTCTGCAATAACCTCTAATATTATCTTTTGCAGCAACTCCTTTTTTGATAAAATATTCAATGTTTATAACAAATAAATAATAAATAAATATTCTACGACATTCTACACAGCGCTTTCTAGACCCAAAGTAAGCATAGTTTAACTAGCTTGTGTTATGGGTTCCAGAATGCGGATAAACATACTTTGTAAATACATACATATTATACATATATAACAAGTATTAGCAAATAACTATCTGGGGACTTTTTATACTATCAAACAAGGTCAAGGCAAGTCAAAGTCTTGACGGCAAGCGAAGGTTTGCAACACTAGGGGTATCAACCGTGTGTTGTCTCTGTGGGGGAAAAGGGAAATGGAAACAATAGTAGGTATATTAAAATGGTTAGTAATGAAGAGAAAAGTTGAAGGTCGGGTGTACAGGGCCCTACCAAGGTGTTTGGGGCCCAAGCGTCATTTCGACCCGTTTTTTTGTACTTCCGCTGTCCAGCGGGACAGTAAAAAAAAACGGGACAAATGTGCTGGAACAGTAACTTTACAAGAATGAAGCAGAAAATTTACAAAATGTACCATCATAAAATTCGTAAATACATAATTCTCTTAAACGATACGAAAAATTCGCCGCGGGATTACGCGGAATTAAACGGTAAAATAAAATTACAAGACGGAAGGTCCTTCACTTAATCGCTTGTTTGGAAATGCTTCAAATATATTTGTGTTATGAGGGGAAGTTTAAATTGATTACATTTAATATTACTTCAACGTAATACCTATCATAGTTATGTTAATAGACTCACACTTGTATATCGCCAAAGGGATAAGCAGAGGCATTCATATTTTTTTTTTTTAGTTTCTTGTAGTCAACAATGATACAAATTCAAATTATCCTCTCTTGCATAACAACAATCAAAAATGAATTTAATAAGAATTTTTTTTTTATTCATTTAGGTCACAAAGTAACACTTATGATACCTATCGATGCTTTTACATATACAGACGCAAAATAAAGCCTGTGAGATAAGAATCTAGTAATTCAAATTCATGAACTACGCAAGAAGCTACACCCAACAGTAACCATGAAAGTATGGTAGATTATCCCTATAGATTTTAGATCGGAAAAAGAGAACATCTAGGACGGAGCTTGAACCCGCGACCCGTCCCTTACAGGGGGAATGCTCTGACCAACTGAGCCACCTAGACACGTCCCGTCCTAGATGTTCTCTTTTTCCGATCTAAAATCTATAGGAAAAATAAGCATACTAATTGCTTTAAAATTTAATAGAATTATGGTAGATTGTTAATTCTCTTGACCAAATCTTGATATTTATAATAAAATTATATTTATTCATAAAAATGTTTCTATTTTATTAATAAATCAAAAATAAATTTTGGTTAATTAAAAAACAAAAAAAAATGGTATATATTCAGCTTTTTATATAATTATCACCTGTACCATTCTGTACCAATGCACAGCCATCAACAAATTTTACTGACCAAGCATACCTATCTCATAACTGTAATTGCCTTTAAGAAGATATCTACCTGTAAAGCCCTTAAATTTAAAGCTTATCTACTGTTTTTCCTTTACCTTTGTAAGGACAATGTTGTAAGAAAATTATAGGAATTGTTGAAGTCAAGTTATCAAAAAGGTACGCGCGACTCACGCCGCTTATTTTAGGCATTCTCAATTATGTACCGTTTCATTTTTTGGGGGCCCGCTAGCTGAGAAATAGTTTATTGCAGAACGTACATTTTTAAATTCCTTCTTGAACTTCTCTGCCTATTTATTGTTGTGGCATAAATTTTACGATTCGGGCAATTGCGCATCGTGCTGTAGTGTACGAATTAGACTGGTTCTTGTTTAGTTTTTTTGTTCCTTCGATGTAGCAGACAAGCATACTACCTACCGCATGGTAAAAGTTGTCGTGATCCAAGAACGCTAGCAGTACTAAATTATTATAAACTCTCGCAGAGAGAACTCCCTCTGGAGAGTGAAAACATAAGAGTGAGGAAAAAGGACAGCGATATGGTCTCCGACATTCAAACATGCCTTTTACTCGAACCCGCATATACATATTACGAAAAGCATACTATGTACTTAGAATCAAATACTAATATATAAATAATAATATATTCTATTCATTCGTAGTATTATAATTTACAAGCAATAAAATGATATCCTACCTTAACTGGCTAAAAAGATCAACTAACAGGTCAAATATGACGTAGTAGTCATCCATTCCAACTTCACAACTACAAAAATAAAATCCATGAACATACAAACGAAATATCCAACTCCCAACCTCAAAAACATCCAGCTGTAAACAGCTAAAAGTTCGTCCAAAAATAAAACACGTTTACAAAATCAACAACATACGGAACCATAAAGTTGGAACACGGAACAAACTTGTCTACTTTTTTCATCCCGTCTGCTCCGAGAGCACAACTATGCGATTCTAGGGAGTCGACGACTTTTTGTTGCTCTGCAGTATAGTCACTACTACGATGGCGGACACCGTCAAGCATTTTTGAAAAATTATTTCCAAGAGAATTTTTGTTTTGAATCCAGCTAGAATATATAACGAAATTTTTTTTAAAGTATGTTTGTAGAAAAGTATGCTTACTTTTCATATAGATTCAAATCGAATAAAGTGAACAATTCATTACATATTCCGATTTAAATCTATAAGCTAGAGGATAACCTTCTTTTAAATCTGACCTTGTTGCTGCTCCCTGATATTAATATACCAAATATAATTTTGGAATAATCCTTGTGTTGCAAACTGAGAGGCTTTTCGTAAATTTCCCATTAGGCTTAGATAACACTGTGTATTACATTATTTGTTACTTTAGTAGCACAAAGTAACTATCACTGACGAAATTGTGAAACGAGTAAAAATTCCAGAGAATAAACTGAATAATACAATAAAAGGCCAAAAAATAATGGCCTTAAATGACAAAGGCTTCCAGTAAAAAGTTTCAGTTAGTTTGAATTTTAATAAAGTTGTCCCAAGTTGAGTTGTTCGGCTAACTTCAACGGGGTTAAGCTCGAAGTATTAAGTCAAGCTAAATTGGCTACTGCATCGATGGTCTTTTGATCATGTTTCAGAATATGGAATTTTTAATTTTAGTTAGTAAGTTTACAGAGTGTGTCCCGGGAACAGACTTTCATTTCGAAGTCTATAAAAGTTTTACTGCATATGGGCTTTCGTTTTAATTAACGGTCACTTGGCAAATAACTCATTTGTTTTTTTAATATGTTATTAAACTGTAGTCATAATGAAGATTGCTATAGAATTTCACCAAAAATATTTTGAGTCATTTTTCAGAAACATTTCAAGTTTGCTATAGTCCATAGGAAAATTAGGATTACGTGTTTGACCTATATGTATATATATATATATAAACATATATATATAAATATATATATTTACATATATATATACATGTATGCCCGTCCTCGTAAACACTAAACGACTGAACGGTATGGCTAGGGAAGTAGGTACCTTCCGACCATGCGACCCTACTGTACTCTGTGCCTGTGCCGTAGACATTCAACCAGTCTTCTTAGATTGGCTATGATGATTTTAATGCAACTAAAATGCAAATATAAAAGAAGCTTTTAAACTAGAAGCGAGAAAAGTAACGCCCACCTTCTTAATAAAAATATTAATAACACCCTCAAAAGAAATGAAAGACGAATCAGAAAAACTCAACACCAAAATCCCTGGTTTATCACAGTTTCTTTATGAATTCTGACAATACAGGAACAACAAAAGCGTTCGAGGATAAAGGCAAAAAGGTTTAATAACGTACGTCGGTAATTCTCTCTATTTTTGTCGGTCATAACTTAAGGAGAGAAATAAGGCGCCCGAGTCGTAGCGAGAAACAATAATAAAAATAATAAATCCCCTTCAAACATGACTGACAGACGCGAAACTATTCGCCGGCGATTCTACTGTAACCATGAGCAACGAGTGTTAGAGGATAATATTATTTTCTTTCATGCTGAGATTATTAGTCTTGAAGTAGCCATTATCAATTCCGATGACTGATGGAACATTGTTGTTTTGTTATTTTCGCCATGTTAATAAAAGTGATCCGTCGAGTCCACAAGCAGAAACGTGAACAACTAGTGAATTCCACAGGGGACCCACTGAGACCCGAGGATACCAAAAAAATTCCTAAGGCGGGATAAACATTTAGCGTTATTTAAATAGTCAATTATACCTATCAATCACCTTAATACTATTATTTGAGACGCCGATAATAACAATGTAATAGCAGATGATAGCAGTAAAACGTCATAAAATGCAAAAAAAATAATTGTGTGACGTGGATGATTCAGTAGATCAGCCTGTTGGTCAGAATAGCCAAATCCAAATCAGATGAAAGTGATTGTGATGATAAGTGCAAAATAACGAAGCTTCAGTTTATCAGTTAACACTGTGGAGCCTATCATAAAAAAAAACGAACTTTAAAATAGGCACAATTTCAGTTTGCATTGTTTATTTTCCGAAAGATAGCATGAATTAGAAAATGGCTATTGCTCGTGGCTTGATCATGGCCCTTAAGAGATCCGGTGAATTTTAACATAACATAACATAACTTCACGCCTGTATCCCCGAAGGGGTAGGCAGAGGTGTATTACACACCCACGATTCGCCAGTTATGTTGAGGTCCCAATGTCATAGGGGGCGAGTCTATTGCCATCTACTGGGCACATTATTAAGCGAGCGATAATTAACATTTATTAATGCACACATAACTACGAAAAGTCAGAGGTGTGTGCCCGGGGCGACTGGGGATCGAGCTCGAGACCTCGTCGCAGCAGTCCGTTACGTACGACACCGGGCTATCGCCGCTAATGTATGTAAATGTAATTTTATATTTACCATATATCGAAAAAAACTTTTATTCTTGTCTATTAGTGTGTCAAATTCAGCCACATCTGTCTAAGAAGTGAGAATATTTTATATTTTAGATTAATATTATATACCTTAATAATCACATTTCAAGAATTTTGGCTAACCTAAAAATATTTTTTTTGTCAAAATGCAGCCTTAAATTTTAATAGGCAAAATAAAGCAACACTTTCTTCACTCCACTGGAGGAGAGATATAAAAAAGAATACGGAAATATACTCCAAACACGCCATGTTTCTTTTATAACATAAATGAAGCAAGATAACACTTAATTTGCGCAATAAAACAGAAATCTCGCAAATTCATTAAGCTTTTAACAGAACGACCCATAATTATAGGGTCGTTTCACCATTATTAATAACTCATAAAACAATACAAGAAGAAAATAAATTGTTAAGACTCGCCTAGTGAAAATTCTTGGCATTGGGCCTAATACGAATGTTTCGATTCACGCTGAGTTTTCTGTAAAACATTTTAACAATTATGCTGTCGCCTAATGGCTTGTAAGTAATTGATGATAAAAATGTATTTTTTTTTTCCTATTTAGTTGTTTTGTTTTAACGGTTGAATAGCATTAAATAATTGTACCGAATTCATAATCGCTGTTAATCATGAATAAAATCACTTGTAAGTAATTGATGATAAAATGATTTTTAGTTTTTATTTATTTCAATTTAGTTCTTTTGTTTTAACGGTTGAATAGCATTAAATAAATATACCGAATTCATAATGGCTGTTAATCATGAATAAAATCACTTGTAAGTAATTGATGATAAAATGATTTTTAGTTTTTATTTATTTCAATTTAGTTCTTTTGTTTTAATGGTTGAATAGCATTGAATAAATGTACCGAATTCATAATGGCTGTTAATCATTACAAAAAGTTAAAGACATGTACCTATCTATTAGATGTAAGGAACACATGCAAAATAATAAGTTTTTGGTACACAATTTAACTACAGTTAATGATCTGGATACCATTTACACTCACAATACATCTATGCGTTAATGGGCAAAATCCCACATACTTATGGAATAATCACGCTATCAAACTGTTGATGTCAAACATGACATGGGTTAGATCAATGTCACTGTCACATATTACGAAAGGCACCTACGCCTTCCGTAATATAGTGATATCGAATCTATCCTCTAATATATAAAATTCTCGTGTCGCGGTGTTTGTAGTTAAACTCCTCCGAAACGGCTTGACCGATTCTCATGAAATTTTGCGTGCATATTGGGTAGGTCTGAGAATCGGACAACATCTATTTTTCATCCCCCTAAATGGTAAGGGTAGTCCACCCTTAATTTTCTTTTAATTTTTTTTTTTATGATACAGTATTAGAAAATACATACAACCCTGAATTTTCAATCCTCTATGATCAACCCCTATTTTTCTATCGCGATTTATATTTTCATTTTCTTTTGGTTTTATTTGTGTATCGATCGTAGCAGCGACTGTTATACGTATTATTTTAATTTTTCTGTTCATCATGTTATTTTTTTAATTTTCCAGGGCAATAATTAATAATATACATGGCAAAACAACGTTTGCCGGGTCAGCTAGTTTATTTATATATAATGCTCCCTACAAAATAATAGTAATTTATATTTTGGTATACGTAACATATTTAGAGTTGTGAAGATTAAGTAGTTATTATAGGAAGAAAAAATATCTGTGTTTACCAATACCTTGATTATGTTATTCTGGTTATTTATAAAAAATTTGTTCGTGGTATACAACAACACTTAATTGTTAGTTTTAAAATGTAGTGAGTCGTGGTCACCCGATTGAAATCCCGTCACCGCCAGCGACTTGGTGCGAATCCGAACGAAAATGCGAGAAAATTTTGTTTTACATGCGAAAATGGAGAAATACGCCTTCAAGAAGCCAACAGTGAGAAAAACCGTGGAACAATTGAAGTAGAGTGTTTCCGCGACGAGAATGACAGCTTTCCAATTCAATAGAATGGAGGTTTGATTCTGCCGTTGGCGTGGAGTTGTAGGAATTTATAATTTGAAATGGTTGTAATGATATTTTTTGTACGGCTCATCTGTTTTTTCACTTAATATCATTCAAAATAAATTTTAGACGAACCAAATATTGATATGAATAAAGTATCTAGTAAAACAAAGAAAGAAAACATTTTTTTTATTGAACACATCTGACATCATACTGTCAAGAAAGTACCGGGAGTTGATCATTTAGAAACTTCGCTTGAAGGGATTGTAGATCTTTTTTTCACTAAGTGAGCACAACTATCCTCTATGTCCACGCGGTGTTTGAGCGGTACTGGTCATTTAGTTTATTTAATGTGCACCATTTAGTAACTTCGTCTCAAGTGTTTTGCAATTTTCACAATGGTCGAAAATTTCGAACATTGCATGTTTATCAATTTTTTTCAATTTTTTATGTAAAAAAGCGCTGAAAATGATACACGATGCTTATGGTAAATCGATTTCATCAAAAACTCTTCCCTATGAGTGGTCCAGCACATTTAGAAACGAACAAGATATTGTGAAAGATTTACCTTACTCTAGTCAGTCGAAATAGAGAGCCAATGCTGCAATTTTGCAAGGCTAATCACAGTGTAAAATCTGGTCAAAAACTGTATCAATCTTATCGAACTGCCACCATATTTCTCTGATATGGCTCCGGCCATTTTCTTTTACCAAAGCCCGAAATACTACTCCGAAGCGTCCGTTTTCAGTCGATAGACGCCATCAAAAAATTCGCGGTTTCGCTGTGAGGATAAAAAGGGATTCCAAAAATTAAAAATGTTTTTAATCATTGAGTTGTTCGTTAGCTTTTTTTTCAACAGGGGCCTCTTTTGATGGTGATATCTAAAAATTTGGATGAATAAAACAGATTTTAAATTTTATTGACTAATTCCCAGTACTTAACAGAGATTTACCCATTTCCATAAGTATTTTAGAGCTTTACGGTTTTCTCTAAACTCTAGATAATATCTTACTTCATGGTGTTCTAGGATTGCACAATGGCAGTGATCACATCTTCAAATATTAGCAGCGTTCCCGTCACGAGGGTATACAGGATCTCTACCTCGCCTGTACCTAACCTGTATCAGTATGCGTTAAAATACCTCTTCAAATTTATTTCTTCTTCTTTAGGCAAATACTTTCGTTACTGTACATGCAACTACACTCAAACCTTTACATCAGAAAAACATATGTTCGTTTTATTGGCCTAGAGTTCTTGTCTTCCCTTTTGGTTGACAATGAATATTTTCCTAAAATGACCACTTCACTGAAATGACCGAAAATATAAACAAACATGATCACATATATCAAACCTCAGGTAATATAACCATCATAATTTTATTTGCACTTTTTTTATTTAATTACTTTAACAATGATGCACTTAACTAATCATTTACGTGGATATCACAAAGGATCTAGCAATCATATGAAAATCGCCACCATGTATAACTATGACTTGCACAGACACTTGTGTAATAATTTTTTTTCATTACTCAAGTATCGTTTCGTGTGCGAATGAAACTAAATATAAAAAAATGTAGATTGGTTTGCCTCAACTAAAAAAATATTACCCGGAACAATCTACATTCAAATTCCCCAAACACGTGACATGGAGTAGAATAACAAATTGAGAACCATTGTTTTTATATACATGAAAAGGGATGTACCGGACACGAGGAAACGTGACAGTTAAATAAATCGTAATAGAGTTGATATGAAAGCAACAATACATCTCATTTAAGATTTTCGTCACTGCCTGCTTATACACGTAGGAAAATTTGATATAAACGAAAAAATACTACGACTACTGACGTTGATAAAGTAATAAGACCATGGGAAACGAAAATAAATGCAGGAAACCATGACCTTCGAAAGGGCACTTTGAATAGTACGAATATATACTTCCTTAGAATTATATAAATACCAACAATGTGACCACCTTTTGCTCATTAGTTAATGTATACAAACTGACAGACTAGAATAAATCTAAATTACATCACATCCTTTGGGACTCTAATTGAATAGAATAAAGTTTATTTGTGACTATGAGCAAAATATGACTAACCTAAATAGATCGAAGAAATAATTCTCTTGTAATGGGTACATGAATGCGATCTGAAGACTTCGTATTTCTAACAGGCTGAACATAGATAGATAGATAGATACTCTTTATTGTACACCAACCAAAGGGTACAAATGACTAAGATACTTAAAAATAAACTTGTACAATGGGCGGTCTTATCGCAATTTGCGATCTCTTCCAGACAACTTTTAGATGGACTAGATTGCTAGAAATGGGTAGTTATAGTGGTACATCTTACAGAACAAAAATTAATAGTGAGATGGGTGGTATCAAAAGTGACTTTATTTAGGCATATTTACGTTAACCGCAAAGATAATCAAAATTATATGTTCATTTAAATTACTGACTAAGATACATTTTAACGGTATCAGGGTAACAGAAACTTCCTAAGAGGTGGTAGGGACACCTCTACCCAGACCCGGACTAAATGGCTCTCTAGTCCAGTGGTATTTCATCACCGAAGTACTGAGACTGCAAGTCCGGTCACCGGACTAAATCACCGAACTAGTGAGACAGAGGGAAATTCTTTGCCACATTGTCCATTTTTTAAAATTTCATTAGATCAACCTTAAGATACCCTCCATCTAAAGGTTGATCCAACTCAATTTTGAAAAGATTAGAGTAAATCAATGAACGTTTTAATTTTCAAAAGCACAATGTGTTATATAAAACCATCCATCTGAAAACCAGCGCTGCGTATACTGATGATGTACGCAGCATTCATGCTGAGATGGGGCCCTATTTGGGTCTGCGCGATGATTTGTGCAGATAACTCAAATAAAACTTTTTTCTTTCTTTCTTTTTTCTTTCTATAAGTGAATAAAGAGTAAATCAATGAACGTTTTAATTTTCAAAAGCACAATGTATTATATAAGTGAATAAATATATTTATGAAAGACTGATTTAAACAGTAATGAAATTTTTAGTACCATCGTTTAGGATTTTAGAAGTGATTTTTTAAATGGGGTATATTATGTATTATGATAATATCGATATGTATGGTTTTAAAAAATATATTATTTATGATAAAATAAATAACTTATATGACAATCGTTACTATTAAACTCTGTACCTAATTAAAAAAGGGGTTAAAACTCCTGGACTTCAAGTCAAATGTAAATCAAAAGCTTTCTTGAGAATAAGTTCCAAACCGGCCTTTGGAATAGTATCTTCCTTTCCTGTGAAAATCGGCTCGGCTGGCGCAACCGCATCGATTTAAGCCCGTTTCAACTAAACTGGAGTTTGTGACTTTACAACCCTTATTTTTACTTTCTATTTTATACGTACTTTGATAGCAATTTTTTCGCAGTTAGAAAGATTAGTTCATATAATTGTGATACGGTTATTTTTGTTAATATTATAATAGAAAAATACGAAGTACCTTTTAATAATGGAGTAAACCAAAATATTCAATTCAGATAATATTTTTTTACACAATTTTCTTTACCTGTCTAGCAACTGTAGACTATGAACAATTGCGTCTAAAGAATCGTCCAGGCAGATATATGTCAGAGGGAATGGGAATAGGAAGCGGAGAAGGGAAGAATAGAGAACAGAAAAAGGAAAGGAGAAGACGATAAAACCTAAAGAACTCTCATACAATTCGTCTGAAATGCAACATTATCCTATATAAAGTCAATTCGTTGTTTCATATATGTTTGTAATCAAATTCAAATTGAATTTGTTACCCGGTGAAAAATCTCTAGGAAAAATGCATTTTTTGAACGCTTCCTGTTTATAAATTTTGTCCAACACAAATTTTATTATTCTGACTGCTATGAAAACATTTAACAACAACAACCTTGTAATTGTAGCAATACATATGAATCAGTACCGTTAAAATTATAAGATGTTAGATTGGAAATTAGTACCTATTCCTTTTCACAATAATAAGTTTCGACTTGATGATGGCATACGGGATGCTAAACCAACAGTTATAAAACCAGCTAAAGGTCTCACATTATCTAAATATGTATATAGTTGGATACCTTAAATGACGAGTAACAAATAATATTATCGCAAATAAAATACAACATCTCATAAAACGATGCTTATATGCTTCCACCCCTTTAATGCCAAAACTGAGCAAATTAAACACCGGCCGTATCCCAAACTACAAATTAAATCTAATCAAAAAACATCCGTCTCTTTTTATGGACGTCGTAAAACTGCAAAATCCGAGCCATCGAAACTAAGAGTCATAAAATGGTGGCCGCAATCCGCTGATACGGGATTAGGACGGTGCACTGAAGGCAGGGGAACTTAAAATTGCCATTTATTTAGTTATTAAATACTTCCCACAGTTCAGAATGCACAAAGCAGTCATAACATATTAGATATCTACCGGTCAACCTTATGGTTGAGTGAGGTAAATGACGGAAAAACGAATACATAAGTAGAAATACAGGTAGTGCTCATGCTAAGCACGAATAATTTAGCTTTTATTTGGCTCAGCAGGATATTACGAGTATTATGGCTTAAAATATGTCACTGATGGCAGAAATACAAAATTCCGGTATGTACGTCTAATTTATATAGACAAAAAAGAGCACACAATAGAAAAATAGAATATCATTATATATTATTATACGAATAAGAATTATATATACTATTTTAATATCAGGCTGAAATTAGAATGAGTTTTAATATAACAATTAATATTTATGTTATTCAAAGGACGATCAAAAAACGTAAACAAGTAGGAAGGAAGCGAGTACATTCTATATTTTCAGGATATAAATTTAAACTGTGATTGGGTAGTAAAGTGAAGTGATCAAGGAAGATAGAAAAGAATGCAATAACGGAGAAAAGAGGAAACCGCTTCCGGTATACTCAAAAACCGTACGAAATTCAGTATACTGAGACTTACATAGGTTATACTATCCCGGTCAATCTGGCGCTTCGATTCAGAAACACATTCATCCCGCTATTTCACATTCTCAAAGAACTGTAAAATTATTTAAAATGTAATCTTAATGTCTGTCTATTTGTTTGTTTGCTCGAACATCAAGCAAAATATACATACAAAATTCCACTAATCCCTTCACTGTTCAGAAACGTATAATTAAAACTAAGAACATGAACATTTAAACTAAATTATCGTCATTTTATTACGATGATGACAACTGGGAATGAAATAACAAGGCGTAGAAAAATCCTATAACCACAAGTATAAAGAAACTATTTAAAAAGTCAAATCTAAATACAAATTCTGTAAAACTCTCGTCTGGACATTTAAAACAACGGTTGAAGATTTTGAGGCTGTAAAATCTACAGCATTGGGACATTCTAATATCGTGATCGACCAGAAGACGTTACGAAACTGGTATCCCGGTTAAATACCAAAGGTGCTCGGCTTTGCAGGGGTACCCAGTTATCCGTAAAAGGGATTCTTGTATCGAGAATTTAAATTTTGCAGTAGAGTTTAGAATTTTATAAGTATTTAAACGCTATAAAAATACATTTTTGGTATTGATTTAAAGAATAGAATTTAGAGATCGTTACACTGTTCCTGAAAATCGTTAGATGTATCTTTCACATAATTGGACAGTGTCTACTAATATCAATCATGGAATCCCATTTCCAGCAAAAATTTTTTTTTCGTTTTTTACTTTTTTACTTTTTGACAGTTATATTTTTGGCCTCACATAAAAGGCGAGCGAAAATGGGTAGGATCCACCAAGTGGGTACACCTACTGATGAACGGACGAAGCTCAAATCAGTCATTTTATGAATAGTAGATTTTGACAATCGTTCAAAATAAAATAAGAACAACATAAAAATTGCTCAGGAGCTACATGCTTTTAACTGTCTTGGGCTCCGTGGTCATGTATATCCATGCATGATGATTGCGAGTCAAAATTTCATTTACAAGCATAATGACGCATCGAATTCATCCACAAGCATTATGTAGTTATACCGTACAATCATTTTGCGTGGGTTATACAGGGAATTGGTGATTTCATATATTTATGATCAATTTTATCAGAAAATGTCTGAATTATGAGAACACAATTATCGGGATGGCATACAATGTATGTGATGTGATGATAAAGTTTAAAATGCTTAATATTTCGAAAATGAGAATGGTCACGTTAAACTTATGGATAAGTTCTCTTAACTTAAGATCAAATTTCACCAAATAAACAGGCACTAGTTAATCATTATCAGGCATTAGGCATCAGAATTAACACCACTGTTTAAAGTATCGCACGTCTTATGGAAGATAAGTACCAGGCCATAGTAAACAAACAAATACTCGTAAAACAACGCTTTCCAAACCATTCATTCTTAATTTTAAACTACCGAAATAAAAATGTTTTCATCTGTCGTCTAATTGATTCTGGCCATGTCTTATTTTTCCAATGGAAGCATAATAGCGCAGCTGTTAATATAACCAACTAAATTAAAGTGACGTTCACTATGCAAAAGCAGAAATAATGTATGTATATTTAATTTAGTCGGTTGAAATGTCAAATATTTGAAGGATTGTTTATTTGCTTTCTGTTGTTTGTGGATGTTGTTAAATTTTCAAGTAATTTTACTCGTTTGTGTTAAGGTGTTTCGAAGTAGCGTTACAGCTTCGACGTGTTTTAAAAATCCTAGGACAACGTAATTTATTATGTTATCTAAATTGCCAATATTTTGTAAAATATCTTCTTTAAAAATAATGCTATACGCTGCGTCCATTTTGACATTAGTAATCCACTGTTAGTGATTCAACGAACCTTTATAGCAGTAATTAAATTTAACGCCTGATTGAAGAAGATAATCGTCTGTGGGACGTTCAAAAACCTTTTTTACTATCAAAATATGGTGAAACTAGACCTAAGACTGGCCTAAGGGATTACACACATTATATAATGTGCGCTTGAGAAAAACAACAGATCAAATAGGTTAAATTCTTAGAAAAGTCCCTTCACAGAGCACCCTGCTCAGTGAAGGGCCCGAAATGCAATGTATGAACACGTTGATGAATATAAGGGTGGCAGGAGATTAGTGTAGGGATCGTTTTAAGTGATGCTTTATTATCTCTGCCTATCTCTGTTGTAATACATCGTGAGAATAGGTACCTATGTGAATATATACGTATGTAAATACTATATCCTGATAATAGTGCACGAAATATAAGAACGAGACTCTAAATAGATAAGAAGATGCGTGTTAATTTTTTTATATCGGTTACTACCGGATTCAGTAACCAGACGTCATGGTACCACAGATCATGCAAGCAAAAAAACTCGACTCTCGACAACAATAACACGTACCGAGACCTATTATAATTAAGAAATCATTCAAATAGTACAACAAAAAATCATTAAAATCGATCAAAGTTATGAAAAGGTGAGAATGACATACACACACCATCTGGAATTTTATATGTACCTAATAAAGATATCGCTACAGAGCAATTTAACTTTTACCCGGTTAATATAGAATCTACCTATATATCCTACTAAGATTATAAATGTGAAAGTATGTGAAGATGTTTGGATGTTGGGATGTTGGGATGTTCTTTACTCAATCACACTAACGGCTGAACAGATCTGGTTGAAATAAATGATACAATGATTCAGGGATAGATTTAGTCTGGAATAACACATATGCTACTTTTTATCCCTGGAATAAATATGGGAACCTATCCCATGAGAAGCGGGAACGGGACCAGAGTTTCACGCGCGCGAAGTCGCGGGCAACAGCTAGTATTATTATAAAATTGTAAATTACTTGTGGTCTTGGTCAGACTTAAAATCGCCCGTATGTTTAATTGCATAAGTACTCAACCGAGTAGAACCGAAGATATGACTGAACGTCGCGATAACCGACATCCAAACTGGCGGAGCCACGAATGAAGATATTGCTACATAGCAATTTAACTTTTACCCGGTTAAAATACATTCTAACCGGTTAAAATATATTTTAACCGGTTAAAATATATAAAATATAATATACATTATATAAAGATACTCGGCAACATTAAAAAGTGCCCGAAAAACTACTAGGAAAGTGATCATCTTAGAAAAGCAGTCATTGTCGACCTAAAGGTCCCTATTAAGTGGGATAAAATAAAGGTATTGGTGAAATTTGGGTATTTATTCACCTCTGCTTATACCCTCTGGGATAATACAATTGATTATATGTATGTGGCTACATAAGATAGATTACGTATATAAAAAAACAAAGATCAAATAAAACTGCACCAAAACCAATATTCTATATAACGCCGAACCAACTCACAGTAAATCTATCATAGATTTGGAATTGAATTCGAGCCACAGTATATTTAAACTCCCATCCCTAAGAAGCTCCGTCCAAACCTAGGGTGGGAAAATTGAACTGTTGTTTTCCAAATGTATTAGTACATTTATTCGCGCAGAATGCAACCGGCTTCGATACCGTACGATAATATTTTAACTTTATCTCGAATACTGTAACGAGAATTCTTCTGATGGTACAGTGTAAAAACATTTCGCACTCAGTAGGACAATATTGAAATTCTTTATTGTAATAGATATACACAACTCAGGGGATTTGCATAATTGAATGATTTTTTGAAACCGAATAATGCTTAAGTTCTAAGGTATCATTTTGTATGCATGCATCTGTTTTACTTGTGAACTATACGAGCAATAAAACACCCCTCGCAAATGGTCAATTGAATCTGGCTGAATTATTAGAACGGCGGCACTGTTTTACATATTTTGCAGACGGTAATCATCTATTTCTTGTATTGATGAGACTTGAAAAAAAAATGAGTAGATGTAGTTGGTACATAAAGAAAAGACTTCAGTTGGGAAGTTAAATCAAGTCTTTAAGACAAATGTATCAACATACACTGATGTAGGCAACTAATGATATCTGGAATAACGGGGAGGTCATCCAAATATTTTGTCAGTAGGTGTCAATCCAATCCGCACAAAAACCACTAATTTAATCAATGGGAAAAAATTCGGTCAGAAAAAAACCACAAAAAACCACCGAGGATTTTACTGTTATCATTGGCCACAGGATATACAAAATCAAACAAAATAAAATTGCTTGTCCAACGGCAAATTTTTACTCTACACACTCACAAAGGACGATGCAAAGCGACACGGCATGTTTATATCCGAGGGGAAACACAAAAAGTGCAGCGCGCTGGCTGCCTCTTTAACATAATAATAGATTTCGGCTTGCTGCAATTTATTTCTAACTAGCTCCGCTTGCCGACTCGTGAACATCCTGTATATGCGTAATGAATTTTTGGTAACTATTGATTCGTGTACTGTTTTGATACTACTGGTTTTATATACTCAAACTTACTGGACTACAATACACATTTCTATATGTACAGAATTGTTTTTTACGACACCGCACTCCCTACATAATATAGTACCATAGTGAATATGATTGCCATATTCATGACTTTTGTCACCAAAATATTGAAAATCAACAAAGAAAGCGATCAGGAAACAGTCGAAAAGAACTTTTTAAGAAGCATCAGTTTAGTGAGGTTTGTACAATAAAAAATACAATATATAGCTATTGTCACTACGTGTGAGACCACTCTGTAAGACATCCATATATGTACAGTACTAACATACTAACTAACACGAACACGAAACAACAAAAAACTATTCTTTACCAAGATCAAGGTATTGATATGAAGAGCACTCTAAGTGGGGCTGGTCCACATTTCGTAGTCATTTGGCACTGGTACAATTTCGAGCATGTCTTTTGACTTTAACGTATGCGGCGAATCGTATTTTTTATGACAAGTTTTATGACCACCATCACAATAAAATCTGTCGGAATATTGAAGAAGTGAAAGATTGTCCTAGTAAAATATGAAGTACCTAAAACGAATCATGTCAAAATAAGACATCAAATATAGTGCCTAATGTTTACAAATCGAATGAAGTATATACAAGATGGGAAGTGATTTAGCAAGATCAACTTACAAATGATCTTTTTTTTTTCGATTGTGATGGTAAAATAGAAATAGAACCTGGTTTAGTTACAGGAATAATAACTGCAGATAAGGTAAACGACCATACCAAATGTTTGTTAAGATACCTCAGTTAAAACGGCAAAAAAACGAATGTACAAACATACTGTCCAATCTATATAAATTAAAAATTAATTGCCGAAATGTATGTACGCGCAAAACTTAGGGACGACTGCACCAAATTGGATAATTCTACTGTCTGTGTTCGTTATTGTTTAATTCGTTCATTTCGTCGTATTTGTTCGTTTTTATGGATGAAAAATTTAGGAAAGTCCACGGGTTAGGTGCTTGGAGCGGGGTGAATCCAGGACGCGCAGATAGTACTGAAATAAATTTGGTTTTGTTCCTATTTCGTCCCGAGGTTACATCCCACATTCTCATATGAAACATAATTCAATAGAACAACGAAACAGAAGACGCAGGCAGGAGCTGCATGCCACGGAGACGAATATACTACGGTGAATATGTGGAGTCACGCATTAGGATCGCGTGAGGAACTTCCGCATCCGCAGCAGCCTTTATATCCGTGATAAAGAGAGTCCCCTTCGCTGGTGCGCCCGGGTTCTTCGTCGACCACCATACTACGGGCTAGGGGTTGACCGAAGAAGTACTCGTTTGGCGTCATAGAAGATGACATGTATGCCAATGGTTTCACTACCATGGATTCCCAAATGCGAAGTGAAGAAGTAAAAGCCCGAAAGCGGACCCCGAACTCCGAGGTGAAGGCCTCAGATAGAACCGGGACTAACGCGAAAATAAAGATGAAATAATTGTTTAACACTTACAAATTAAATGACCAAATCACTGTACAACGATTAAATAACACTTAAAAGATGATCACTGGAAAAATCGTGTGATATTTGATGACATAATCCAAAAAGAAGTATGATTTTTTTGTTTAATTTCTAATGTACATTTATTTAGTACCAGTATAAAAAGCAAACTACATTAAATCCTCTTTATTAGAACATGCAAACATAAACCAGCAAAGAGTATTTTAGTACAAGAGGGGTTTTGATTTTTGCTATATCGAAATAGTTTTAAACAGGCTGATTTTTTAAGTGTTTGGTTTTTAATTTACAAAAAAAAATATTGGAGGTTCAAAATCAATCCTTACCATTTATATTTTTAAGATAATTTCATGTAAATATCCACAACTACGTTTTAGGTGATCCATACGTGAAGTCTCCAATTTTGAGTTACTTTTTCGAGCCGATATGGCTGGTATATCATCGATAACACGCGTGATGAGGTCTTCTAGAGGCATATGACGGCCTCTGTGGCGTAGCGGTAGTGCATTCGACTGCTACGTCAGGGGGCGCGCGTTCGATTCCCGCTCAGTGCAAATATTTACATAACATAACATAACATAAACTCACGCCTATATCCCCGAAGGGGTAGGCAGAGGTGCTAGCACCCACATTTCGCCAGTTTATGTTTAGGTCCCAATGTAATAGGTGGCGAGCCTATTGCCATTAACCGGACACTTATAAACCTGCGATAAATACACACATAACTTCGAAAAGCATCGAAAAGTCATTGGTGTGTGCCATGGTAAAACCTGGGATCGAACCCGAGACCTCGTCTCAGCAGTCCATTACCCATACCACTAGGCTACCGCGGCGCTATATTTGCATGCATGAATATGTCTATTTGCATTGGTCTGGGTGTTTTTATGTATAATATGTATGTATTTTCAAAAAAAAATGTATATAAGTATGTTTATCCGCATTCTGGAACCCATAACACAAGCTAGTCAAACTATGCTTACTTTGGGTCTAGAAAGCGCTGTGTAGAATGTCGTAGAATATTTATATTAGCACCTACAATTTGCCAAGTATATTTTTATGTTTAACCTTTTTAAACTCTATACTGCTACTAAGAATTGTCTAACAGTAAAATCTCAATAGCACTGTCCGATCCAGGATTTTTTTTTGCCTCACACACATAAGGAGCATTCGCTACGCAACTGAGATATCTATTATAATTACTACGAAAGTAAGTGAATGTAAGAGATGTAGGGCATTGCGGGTCTTCGGTTCATCTTTGAAACTACCTACTTCATAGCAAGCTTAACAGCGTTTACCTATCTATATAGAGTGGTAGAGTCAAGCAACAGTCATTTTGGCCGTTGCATGAATGGGCCAACTCGACCGAGGAAGCACCACCCTCTCACAGAATATCGACGCCAAGTAACAGTATTTGAACTGTTGCGTTCCGTTTGGTGAGTGAGAGTGCCGGAGCCCAAACTCCTTTCCCATCCCCTCCCAAACTCCTTTCCCATCCTTTCCTTTACAGGGTCGACAGCGCGAGTGTGACGCCACTGGTGTTGCACACGTCCATAGGCCGCGGTAACCGCTTCCCATCAGGTGGGCCGTGTGCTTGTCTGCCACCTTAGTGGTATAAAAAAAAAAAACTAAGTTTTATCTTGATGTTGTTTTGGAAGACATTTCGGTCTATAATAGACTAAAATTTCTTCAGAAACAACATTAGAAATGTTGTTATTAAACCAAAAACAGTGCTACAAGGGAACGCACTTCAATTCTGTTGAAGACCTCCGCAAAACAGTACAAGGCAGTTCCATTACAAACTCGAATTTTGCTAAGTCTTACGCAACGTGAAATATGTAAAAAATAATGAGAATACCGCACTCCTTAGCGAAATCAACGCAAAAAACATTTTATCATTATTTTAAGCAAGTATTAAACTTATTACTTCAAGAGACTGTGATTTGGTAGCAAATTTGAAGCAAGCCAAAATGAGACTTAATATCAAAACTTTAAGGATGAATTGGACGGACATAAGTGACGCGAAATCTTAGTCTCACCGTCCTGTGTTTCAAGAAAAAGTTTGTCAATTTCTATGAGGTATATAAACTGGATAATAAAGACGTAAATAGGTTGCAACTTAATTTAGCAACACGAACTTTTGATCTCTGAAATAGGTGTTTGTTTAAAAAGCGGGTAAATTAATCTTCATTCTCTAGTTGAGGTTCTGTACTTAAGTTTGTTTTTATTTATTTATTATACACTTTACTGTATACCAGGTAAACATAATATATATAAGTATTATAAAATTAGAGAAAGAAGCAGTACAATGGGCGGCCTTATCGAAGTGATTTCTACCAGGCAACCTTTGGATGGTAATGTGTTTTCGAAGAAGGCAGAAATCACATTAAGTAATGTCAGATCTTGAACTTTTAAAAACTCTTAACACAAACTTAAGAGTCCATAAATAATTTAGAAATCTCATAAAAAATTGTTTAAGTAATAAGTATATAGGATCAATTGCGGTTACGAATTTGACTTTTATTTACGAGATATTTATTATATACTAGCTGTCCCCCGCGGCTTCGCCCGTAGCATACTTCGCCCCGTGGCGCCTATTTATCCCAAACATGGCTGTCATTTCTTTATGCAATTTTTTCAAATTTTTCTCTCCGTAAAAAAACATCCTTGGACTTTAACGAACATTTAAAAAAAAGAATTGGTCAAATTGGTCCAGGCGTTGTTGAGTTATGCGCTTACCAACACTTTTGCGATTCATTTTTATAAATATAGATAAAGGGAATCACCTTATTGAGCGATGTTACACCCTTATGAGGCATATGAGACCCGAGACGGCATGCTGTTTTAGTCGGTTCGAGTCCGAGATAACCACCCCCGCTGGCCGGCGGCACCGGTGAGGATTTCCGCACGAAAAAAAAGGTACATGTCTTAATTTTTGTTATTAAAATACTTGTAATTCGTGTCATCTTTATACGACCTATTAATACATTTTACATTTTTACTTTTGTCATTTACTATCTCCAAGTAAGATGCAGTGAAGAAAATTAAGCTTTATTAAATTTATTCAGTAAGTTTAGTACATTGCACTGAGGAAGGTATGTTTACGACTAATAAATTAATCATTTACGTAAACGATCCTTTAAAAATGCTAACACATTTATAATTAATGAACTCAAGACATAAAAAACCGGGGTAACTAAATTCAGCTTAAAGTTTAAAACCCCGTAAAAAGAAAATGAAAATAACTAACCAGTTTTACTACTTAAACTTCCAAACAAGGGTTCCTCGACAATGCCTTCAGGAACCCAACTGTAAAAAATAGGTGATGACGTTCTAGTGGAACCCCGAGTTTCTCATTTAAAATGGCAGTAAACCGACGAGAAAATGTTTTGACACCGTACCTAATATAAATTTAGGGAGTGTACAGACTTGATAACGCAAGTTGGCTCGTAAAAGCCAGCGAATCAAGGCGACGAGATAAGACCGGGTACCCCCTTATCCACGTCTGGCGGCAACCTTATTTCTCTTCTGGTTATTGGGGAAGTGATGAATGTTGTTTTGGATTGGCTAGATTTTTAACTGCACTGCTGAGCTGAAAACTTTGAATTTTGAATGCATGCAGTTTGGTCTAAGTTATCGGAAATTTATAAAGAGAGGCCGAATTTTAAGAGTTTATTAATTATCTATACTAATATTATAAAGAGGAAAGATTTGTATGTAAGTATGTTTGTAACGAATTGGCTCAAAAAGTACTGGAGCGATTTCAAAAATTCTTTCACCATTAGAACGCTACGTTATCCCTGAGTAACATAGGCTACTTTTTATCCCGATATTCCCACGAGATCAAGACTTACGCGGGTGAAATCGCGTGGCGATGCTAGTTATTTATAAACTCTTAAATATTCTACGACATTTTACACAGCGCTTACTAGACCCAAAGTAAGCATAGTTTAACTAGCTTGTGTAATGGGTTCCAGAATGCGGATAAACATACTTATATATTATTATATATTTTTTGTAAATACATACATATTATACATTTTTTATAGGTTGGAGGAATCTACAGAACCACTACACAGAATATTGGCAAATATCATTCACCATTTGAAAGGTACTTTATCCCCGGTGGACGTAAGTTATAAATTACAAAAACTTGAATTAAAAAAAAAGGTAGGTTGCTAGTAGCTAATTAATAAACAAAACAAACTAACTAGATTTCGGAGAAAGGATTGTAGTTTTGACTTGACTAATTAAATGAAGTCTAGTCAACTTTTCGTATTATGTGGGTACCAGGAGCTCCGTCCTCAATGAGCGCAGGCCTGGGGGTAACAGATGGAGCCACCTGTTACCCTAGCAGAAGCAGGCCAAGTCGGCGGTTATACGCCCCTTCTTTTTCCGGGAGCAAGACCGTGATTCCCAAACCCGAGCGGGCCATCTCAAAACCGGAGATGGCTCTGGGTCCGTCGGTTTTAGACCTACATAACCTTCCCCGCTGGTCGGCGGGGGATATCCAAGGGGATTACCGCAAGGAAAAAAACATAAATTACACCAGCGTTTGCCTAATTGAAGAAGTAGACGAAAGCTAGTGTTGTTCAAGTTAGTTATGGAATGGATATGGTCGAATCTACAACCGACAAGTTGCAAGTCCCATGCTTTAGCTGCTGCATTTATACTTATTTATGTATTAAATACTATATACCTATTGAAGAAGCAGACGAACGCGAGTGTTATATACAGGCGATGTTAGTTATGGAATGGATAGGGTCGAATCTGCAACCGGCAAGTTGCAAGTCCCATGCTTTAGCTGCTTTATTTATACTTATTTATATAGTGAGTACTATAAATCTCTATGGAATTTAGTCTTTTATTGGAAGATCTACGAGTGCAGATCTATGATAGATTATAATTGAGCCCTGAAGATCTTGGTGAAGCCCAATACAGAGCACTCGTTTGTGAGGTAGTCTTTATTAGAATTATGTTGAAGTAATATTTCAAAGTAACGTAAGTATATGATAATATGTAGGGAATACTTACGCCTTCGTCTCTATAGGTTAGGCAGATACAACCCCCGTAATTTGCATTTATCCCGACACAATATTCAAGCCTCCTCTGCTGTCATTAAACCTACCATGCAAGCTCACTAACCTTTCCACAATTTTTTATTTAATGTAGGTACTGTTGTAACAACATAATAAAGCTTATTAATTAACTATATAGCTGACCCGGTAAACTTCATTCCGCCTTAGAATCAAATTATGTTGACATTAATGAAATAAATTCAGCTGATAAGGTAACTATCAGGTGAATTTATTTCGTTAATATCTCATATATGCAGAGTATCCCGAGGGGGCCATCTCAAAGCCATAGATGACCCGGGGTCAGCCGAGTTGTGATATAATTGCCTTACACCCCGACATTAGAAACCCGTTTCGGTTCGTGCCCGGCATAACTACCCTCACTGGATGGCATTGGGGAAACCGTGGGGAGTTCTGCAAAAAAAAAAAACACCGAAAAGGCACACTATTCGCGGAGGCAAATCTAAAAAATCATGAATATCAGTCCACCCGTTCTCGAGTTGTCTACGGTCATCATTAACAGGAAACACGACTTTCTTTTACATTATATAGATTTATGTATTAAAACTAAAATAATGCACTTTACGTGGAGCGCAATATTCTTAAAAAGGGATTCCAAGTTTCCGCTTCAAGTATTAACAGATACTTCCAAGACATTGGCTGTCAGTATGACACCCGCCTAAGATCTCGATTCTCGTCATTTCCCCAGAGTTTTTTTACGAGCGAAGCCAGAAACGTCAAGCTAATCAAGTGCTCTCCACACGGAAGAAAGGTTTTTTAATTAAACTTCATGGCGTAATAATTTCGTCTGTTAAGAGTTTTATCTTCGCATCAGTAATGAGATTTGTATGTCATGGAAGAATTTACATAAATTTCATATATATGTTAGTGCTTATATATGTTAGTGCGGTATTCGGGTGTCTTTGGGATTCTACCAAGATGTAGGGGGCTCAATTCATCCTCACCTATAGGCTGGTATACCTGTGGACGAGGCTCTGGCGCAGGCTTTTCTCTCGGGGTTAGAAGATCTGATAGCAGTCAAACCAAGAGGAGGAGAAGGGCTCAGCGGACTCCAGGTTCCGAAGTGTAAGTGCAAACGGGAACCATGGTAAGATGTTGATATTCCTGATAATATCTAATAATCAGGCACGCGTACCAAGTTCAAATTCTAAATAGCAAATAGCAAATACTTCTGTGAAAATGTCAAATTTCTAAGTCAAGGTAATAAAAAGACACAGACGTTTATGAACCTAGGGCAGGCAGTAGTAGCGGTGGTAAGACCCATCAAGACTAGCTAGAGAGGTGACACGGGAGCCTCTAGTTCCGGCTGATGCAAGGGATCTCTGGAAAAGGTTGCTTCAGGGACCATCTGTGTCATATTAGGAAGGAGCCAACGTCTGAGTGCGATTACTATGATGCAAGCGAGGTTCAGGACTGCACACGCCGGTGGAGTCCCCGGCGTGGGAGGCGCCGAAGTGGGCTCTGGTTGCGGCATTCGGAGTGAAAGTCCTCTCGCTCGGCTTCTTGCTCACAGTGATGGCGCGGAGTGCAAGCGCGTAGGCTGCTGCCGCCTCCTTCTATGAGCAAGTAATGCTCGAGAAGGAGAAGGCGATGCGGGCCCGGGAAGGGTTCAGGTCTCTTCCAATCTACAGAGCCCGCAGGCAACTCAGATGTCCGTGGTCTTTCAAAGAACTTTGTCCTCCATAAGCGCAGGCCTGGGGGTGACAGTTGGAGCAGCCTGTCACCCTAGCAGAAGCAGGAGGCGGCGACGGCGTGTTGCACGCCTACCCATTTTCCGGGGGCTAGATGGGGACACCGTGGTTCCCAAACCTGAGGGGGCCATCTTGAAACCGGAGATGGTCCTGGGTCAGTCCGGGTGCGAGGGGAATCCTTATTAGCGACCTTACACCCCCGGCATCTGAAAACCCGAGACGGCGTCGTCTAGTTGGTATAAGGCCCCGCTGGTCGGCGAAGAGGTATACGAGGGGATTTCTGCACGAAAAAAAAGACGTTTATAAACCTATAAAATGCCGTTGAACTACTGTCATACAATTTCGTAAGTAGCTTAACCTATTTATTATTATATTTATTATGACTATATATGTATGTAATGTAAATAAATATAATATATGTTGTGTATAAATAAGAGGTGTTAGCCCTGGCTCTGATATCACATCCAGAACCTCAAGATCCAGGTTACAAATACTATAGTTGAAACATTAGAAGTGCTACAAAAAGTTAATGCCTGAAAAACAATCGCATTAAAGTGCTCTCGCATTGTACACAGTACTGCAAATTGTAGAGCAACGTGTGAGTTCGTCCCAAAATCTATTTTACAAATGAATAAACAAAATAACCATCGCTTCCCTTTCAAGAAAATTACTTACAAATATGACGAGTGTACAGCGTGTTTCATTTTTATCTCTTAACGGGATTATGGTTTTGTTTCGAAATTTAAATTTTTTCCTGTATGAAGAATATGTTATATGTCGGATATAAAGTATGAATTAAGGATTTTAAGCAGATGTCTGCGTTTGTTTAAACATAACATAACATAAACTCACGCCTATATCCCCGAAGGGGTAGGCAGAGGTGCTAGCACCCACATTTCGCCAGTTTATGTTTAGGTCCCAATGTAATAGGTGGCGAGCCTATTGCCATTAACCGAGCTAAGTGCCCGGTTAACATTTGCTTTAAAGCCCCGTTTATTTCCCCTGTAAGTTTATAGACTTTGGTAAATATTTATCTTATTAACTATAAGAATCGAATGCCTATTTGCCATCTTAGTTTTTGTAATTTTACATCAGCATCTATATTTCGTCAGTTATTTCAGCGACCAGGAAATTGAACTTCGGGCTGCATGTACAATAGTTGTTCTCACAACTACTGCACCCCTGAGATAGAGGTGATAAATAATAACTATTTTGTGTTGTCTCGCTATGGCAGCTGTACTTAAAGTATGTGTATAGAAAAAAAACCGCTATTAAGATTACAGCAAATAAGATATTTGATTACTTTTTGGTTATAATATCATAGATCACGAACGTAAACAAAAATACTGGCTAATTTTATAAAACTAGATAACTATAATCTAAAAATACCATCATATCCTTAGTTAAACAGCACCCTGTACACAAAATAAGGTCATCGTCACACTGTAAGGGTACCTCGTAACGCGCCATCAAACACCGCGGGACTACCATTGTTGAAAACTCGATCCAATCTTATTCGCCTAAGTGATTCTATTTTAATTCGTTTGAGAGTTGGAATCATATTACGTGATCAATGATCATACACATTCAAAATAAAATTGTATTCTCAGAAAGTAGGAATTGCCAGTGAGTATATTATAAATATGGCTAATTTTATTTTACGGTTTTGTTACCAGTGCTTGTGTACTAGACTCATTTACCGATTAGGATATTGGACCTCTTTGACAACGTCTTTGACGACCTCTGTGGCGTTGCGGTAGTGCATTTAACTGCTACGACAGGGAGGGGGGGTTTTATACCCGCTCAGTGCAAATAATTTATTTTATATGTATATGTCTATTTGCATTGGTCTGGGCGTTTCTATGTTTAATATGTATTTATTAAAAAAAAACGTATGTAAGTATGTTTATCCGCATTCAGGAACTCATAACATTTTTTTTTTTTTTATCGTGCGGAAATCCCTTCGGATACCCCCCCCGCGTGCCAGCGGGGCAGTTATGTCGGGCTTGAACCGACTAAAACCGCACGCCGTCTCGGGTCTACAGACGCCGGGGTGTAAGGTTGCCTATAGAGCATATCCCTCGCACCCCGACTGACCCTGAGCCATCTCCGGTTTCGAGATGGCCCCCTCGGGTTTAATCCTACAACTCACCAACTCTGAAGGTCAGGTCGGTCGGGGTCCAGAGGATGCTTTCGTTATCCAGGGTGCACCTGGTTCTCCGGCAAATAACTGACATGAAGAAACACCATGCAGATTTAGTCGGTTCGAGTCCAACATATCCACGTCAGTCTCATCATTATCTCAGTGTTGAGTCTGGTTTACCTCGTCCACTTCACACGGTCTTGGCATCCCTGGCAGATAGACCATTGTCTCAGCTAATGTTAAATCTATTAAAGTTTGCACAACCAAAAGAACAGATCCTTGAATAACGACGGCAATATCGATGGGAACAAATATAAAAGAAATGAAAAAAAAAACCGACCAAGTGCGAGTCGGACTCGCCCATGAAGGGTTCCGTAGCAGCAAGTAAAATTGTTATATTTGAGTTGATTGAATGAAAGGTAAATTGCGGTTTATGATTTACGACGTGTGGGTATCACCACATGAAAAACAACAAGATGAAATACAACCGTCGACTATATCACAACTACCACGTGATTCCTACATCACAATCCTGCATCGCGAAAATGTAGTTCGCGCGCTGAGTAACATATTATATCGCGCGCTGAGTAACATATTATATACAACATCCCAACGACAACCGTTGGGCCGCGGTCCGCCAGGCGTGATCACCTTGCCTGGTCGGAGGATCCTCCCTTTGTTGGAGGAACATCACACCCTGTTCCTCTACAGACGTATTAAAAAAAATACTTACTACATCTCGTTCAAACCAATTTTCACATCATATATTTTTTTTAGTTTTATCATGCTCTTATTTTAGAAGTTACAGGGGGGGGGGGGACACATTTTACCACTTTGGAAGTGTCTCTCGCGCAAACTATTCAGTTTAGAAAAAAAATATGTTAGAAACCTCAATATCATTTTTGAAGACCTATTCATAGATATCCCAAACGTATGGGTTTGATGAAAAAAATATTTGAGATTCAGTTCTAAGTATGGGGAACCCACAAAATTTATTGTTTTTTATCTATTTTTTGTGTGAAAATCTTAATGCTGTTCACAGAATACATCTTCTTACCAAGTTACAACAGCATAGTTCTTATAGTTTCGGAAAAAAGTGACATACGGACGGACAGACAGACATGACGAATCTATAAGGGTTCCGTTTTTTGTCATTTGTCTACGGAACCCTAAAAAGATGCAGACGAACATAGAACCTCCTCCTTTTTGAAGTCGGTTAATAATAAGCTTAAAACTAGTGCAACCTACTTGACACGTCAAACAATACAAATGACGCGAGAGTTTAAAAATTAATAAAACCATATTCGTTAAAGTTGATATTAAATTAAGAGATTCGATACTAAATATCTCTCGTACTTTCCCGGTTCATCGAAACTAAATCAGTCCTAGGAAAGACAAGTCTCTATCCTTATAGAGAAGTAATGTGGTTTTGTATCTGTATATAATATCTATCAAGTCTGCGATAGAAGTACTAGCTTACGGTACTGATTAAGTCATCAGCTTTGTAATCAACGAGAACTGAGATGCTAATCCACTCCTAACACAAGCGTCTAAGTTTATTGTAACTAAAGAGAATACTAGCTAAAATAATTAAGCTTAGCTTAACATTTCAGACAAGAGTAGATTTGGTTCAGGGCTTCAGCTGCTGTGTCAAATGACCAAAAAAATGGAGGACAATCTCTAAGAGCTTGTCTCTCTCTCTCTCTCTTCAGAAAAAGTCTGCTGTATGTGAACACGTGCAACAGGGGACCAAACATTACTTAAGATTTGATAAACCACAGATAAACTACCTAGGTTGGAGCATCCTAGGTAGTTTTTCTGTGGTTGCCAAGCTGTTGAAATCAAAAAACATCCTAATTTTAATAGAGAAGCTGTTTGGAATGTACCACCAGCTTGGGACCCAGTCATTCACTTATTAATTCCAAGAAAAATCAAAATACAACAAGACTTCATAACACTGTGAACTCATTCTACGTAATTAGTAACATTAACAATTCAGCATAGTTACTCCAGGGTACTTTGAGTTAACTTACGCTTCAAACTACAAGACAACAACCATCCTTAGTCTCCCCGTGACCATGGCTACTGAAAAGCATCCGAAACGTCGGTTTCAATGTTAATAATAAAATAACCATAAAATCATCAAAAAATAAAATCGCGATAGAGTCCATTAAAAATAGTTTTATTTCAATACATATGTATCTGTTTAGACTCGTAACATTATGCCATAGATATTTCTTAATAGATTCATCGATGTAGGTGCCGTTATTTAGATAATCCAATCAAAAAAATTCTCATTAAGGCAATCAAATCAACTGTGTACATTTCCAAATATTTTTCCTATCAATAAACTGGCTGAAGTCATCAATTCCCTATGCGTTCCCACACATACTAACCTAGGTGGCCCTCTAAAATTTTTATCTTTTCCTTATCAAATGTCATTGGTGGGCCGAACGTGATGTGGTTGCGACATTCGTACAAGCGGTCAGTATTATTGCTTCCAACACGGAAGGGCAAAGGGACGTTGATTGACACTACTTATTTATTCATTCAGATGTCCCTTCTAGGCTTGGATTCTCCCATACCTGATACCGAAGGTTCTCGAAGAGATTAAAACAATGAAATTTCTTAAAGTGTGAATTATACAGACAGTGATTTTACACTAAGATCGCGTCGATACGTATCATTTTGCTTTGATTAGGCTTTACGTCTTATGCCTTTTACTTTTTCTGTTTATTGTATCATGTCTAAGAATCAAAAATCTATTGAAAGATTTTTATCGCAGTCAGGCATAAAATTACCACAGGAAGGAGCCAACGCCTGAGTGTCATCACTGCGACGCGAGCGAGGACTCAGGGCTGCACACGCTGGCGGACTGCCCGGCGTGGGAGGCGCCGAGGCGTGACCTCGTGGCAGCCATCGGGGTGGGAGTCCTCTCGCTCGGCAGCATGATTGCGGCAATGGTGCGGAGCGCGAGCGCGTGGGCCGCCGCCGCCTCCTTCTGCGAGCATGTAATGCTCGCGAAGGAGGTGGCGGAGCGCGCCCGTGAGAGACTTAGAACTCTCCCGGTCCGCCGAGCCTGCAACTTGCTCGCCGCGCGTCGCAGGCAACTCAGGCGCCGGAGGTCGCTTAACGACCTCCGTCCTCCATGAGCGTAGGCCTGGGGGTGGCGGGTGAGGCCACCTGTCACCCCAGCAGAAGCAGGCCGGGACGGTGGGGCGACTAGCGCCCCTCCCCCAAACCGGGGCAAGACGGGGACACCGTGGTTCCCAAACCCGAGGGGGCCATCTCGAAACCGGAGATGGCCCAGGGTCAGCCGGGGTGCGAGGGATATGCTCTATGGGTAACCTTACACCCCGGCGTCTGTAGACCCGAGACGGCGTGCGGTTTTAGTCGGTTCAAGCCCGACGTAACCGCCCCCGCTGGCACGTGGGGGGGTATCCGAAGGGACTTCCGCACGATAAAAAAAAAAAAAAAAAAAAAAGGCATAAAATTACCAAAAGATTTTCACTAGTACCCAATCTAATGTCCAAAATCGTAATTATCCTCATAGTGATTGCTTAATTGCGTCCAAAAATTGTATTTAGAAGCCCAAGGTCCGCTTATTGTTTTTGATTGGTATGTCGGTCTTTCCGGGAGCAACTGCCGTCTGACCTCCCAGCCCCGAGAGGAAAACCTGCAGCGAGAGGAAAACCTGCAGAATTAGAGCCTCGTCCAGCAGCCCAGGTGCACAGACTAGCAGGTGTAGTTGGTTTGGGTTTCAAAGATGTGGGTAAGTAGCGGTAGTGCATTCGACTGCTACGGCAGGGGGCGCGGGTTCGGTTGCCGCTCAGTGTAAATATTTGTATGCATGAATTGGTGCATTGGTCTGGGTATTTCTATGTATTTACAAAAAAAACAGCGTTCAGGGGTCAGCAACTGCATAGCCGGGCAGGGGGATTGTGGTCGCAGCACTAGTGGGACCGTGGGTGTCACGCGGTGCTGCGACGACAATCCTCTTCTGATGAGGCTGTCAAGCTGAGTGCCACCATTGTCAACATGGTACGTGTATGTAATGGTGACCCTCTTTCCTGAGACTTTACCTTCAGCTTACCATCAGGCGAGGTGGAGTCAAATTGACGTGTCCTAAATATATAAAAACGTATATAGGTATAATAATAATAAATCATTTATTTCGGACCAGGGTCCATAGCGTGTTAGTAACAATAATCTTAATACTAGTGTCAGTAACAATATAATATTATTAATAGGTGTTAGGTACACATTATGAGGGGTGTGTGTTGGGTAACCTCCTCGAGTGTCGCTCCGATTCCGATCCCGCTGCAGTCCGGGGGGAACGGAATCGGAGCGGCCGGTACACCCTGGGCGGCGGTCAATGGCTTCCCCTTCATAGGGTTGGCATTGATCGTCGGCCAATACCCAACGTGGCGGGAACACATCGCTCTCCGTACTCCTCTGCTTTCAGAGGAGACAGGATGAGCGATGCTGTTAGTGGTGAGATGGCCCAGGGTCAGCCGGGGTGCGAGGGATATGCTCTATGGGTAACCTTACGCCCCGGCGTCTGAAGACCCGAGACGGCGTGCGGTTTTAGTCGGTGCAAGCCCGACATAACCGCCCCCGCTGGCCGGCGGGGGGGTATCCGAAGGGATTTCCGCACGATAAAAAAAAAAAAAAAAAAAAGGTACACATTATGATAGTTTGAGACCGCCACAATACTAGGACACTGTCTACATTGCGTGCAATCGTACCCAGTGCCCCAGCATCGGACAGTCCCAACTATCGCACAATACGCTCACGATGCTGTGTGAGCTCCCCCGTACTCTCCGCAAGAGGGATGCACTTCGCTTGCGGATGATGGCATGGAAGCCATCGACCCTCGCCTCCGCAAACATCCCCGACGTGCTACAAAAGCGTGGCAGCCCAACCAACATCAAGATTTAGATCGGAAAAAGAGAACATCTAGGATGGGACTTGAACCCGCGACCAGTCCCTTTTTACCAGTTTTTCAGATCTAAATTTATAAGAAAAAGTAAGCCTACAAAATGCTTAAAAATTTAATTGAAGTACATAGGTACGAGTATGTTTATCCGCATTTTGGAACCCATAACACAAGCTAGTTAAGCTATGCTTACTTTGGGTCTAGAAAGCGCTGTGTAGAATATCGTAGAATATTTATTTTATGTAAATGCAAAGCATCATTGACTCATGCAAGTTTCATGTCATTAGAATGAGTCTCTATAAGTGCTAAAAGTGCTGAAGGCAGCGTAGATCTTTTATGTGGCAGAAGACCCTAGCCTGATCTTTGTGATTCACATGAAGCGCTTTATTTATAATCGGTCTGGCCTAGTCAAGTTCAGTTGAGTTGCCATAGTGAGGTTACTTTTGTGCAGGTGCCCTTAACACACTGCGGGCACGCGCTAGGGGGTGTCGCCATGACAGTATTCCTGTATAGTTTCAGGCCCCCCCGACAAGGCGCAAAGTATGGCACACCGCAGAGGTTTTAGTGTGTGAGAGCCCACATAACCGCGCGGCCTCCCAGCGTATGCCGTATGACATTTCCCCTGAGGCAACAAAAAAAAAATAGTGAGGGTATTTTTGGGGCGGGCATTTTTTCACAAGAATATTAGTAACCGAAATTACTAATATTCCCCCTTCAGCTAAGCTAAATTGCTTGTGCTTGGTTCACGTCGATAGTGTAATGGTCAGGATTCTAAACCGGGACCTCTCGATCGTAGGGTCGACTCCTTAACCACCCAGCTACCGACGCTTAATATTGGAAATTAAGGTATACTCCCTTCTTAAAGGATTCTCTTTATTGTAAGTTGTCTAACCATACCTTCTTCAGAATTCGAATTTGAGGTTTTATATGCCGTATTTGGTACAGTTCATGTAAATAGAGGAAGCATCACCAACCTTCCAATCTTTCTTGCACATGCTTCCTTCGTGATAGCGAAAACACGTGACAACCGTTTACCGTTTAATTTTAATAGATTTTTAAATAGATATAAGATTTCGTTCGATATGTTATCGTTAGTGAAACCCGCGTTTAGTAGTAAACAAACTTAATATATAAAATCTTAATTTAAAAAAATAGAACCGACTTCAATAACCAAGAAGGGACTAAAAAGTGAAAAATAATTGAAATAGAATAGAATATATTTTATTGTGCACCAGTAATATATAATACCATAATATAATTATCCCGGACTGCGATATCTTACAGACAACCTTTTGATGTACCGATCGTTTTGGAGTAACAGGCAACATGTGGTATACTTACAATTTTTTAAATATGTACATAAACTACATACATACAACATTATAAATTATATAAATTCTACTGCATATATACATATAATATGTAAATTATAATAGTACTGAACTAAATAAGTCTTTACATACAATAAATAAATATTCTACAACATTCTACACAGCGCTTTCTAGACCCAAAGTAAGCATAGTTTATCTAGCTTGTGTTATGGGTTCCAGAATGCGGATAAACATACTTGTATACTATTTTTTGTAAATACATACTTATTATACATAGAAACACCCAGACCAAATGCAAATAGACATATTCATGCATTCAAATATTTGCACTGAGCGGGAATCAAACCCGCGCCACCTGTCGTGGCAGTCGAATGCACTACCGCTACGTCACGGAGGCCGTCGAAATGAATTGTAAAAATTAATTCAAAAGATCACAATGCGCATAAGACTTTTCTGTTGAAGTCGGTTGAAAACATGCGTCCGTCTCGTGTGTTGTTTTTTTCGAATAATGTAAGTATAGCTTGTGTATGTGTGTGTGGCTGCCCGATGGGATTTCCACACAAAAAAGGGGCCGAGTTCGTTTATTTGTTATTTTACTAAAACAAAAGTCATTTTATTAGGATTATTATACGTTTCGTTTACTTTAAACCTTCGACTTTCACCTAGTACGGGTCAAATTTGTTTTCAGAACCCACTGAACCCTTTAAATACAAATAACGTTACCTTTTGGGAACAATGTTTATGAGCTTTTCATTGAACCAAGGCTCTTCATGGAAGGGATCTGGGAGGGTGTTGACATTTGACGTAATAGTGTAAAGTCTACCTTGGGAGGCTTTATTTGTTAGGTCATTAACTTGTTGAATGACCGAGAGATGTTTGTCTTACGTACGTAAGGTTGTTTGTGTGAACATTATCAACGAAATCATAAAGGAGTTAAGGGTAGGGATACACCATTCCGGTTGGCGTTAGAATAGATAGATTACTCTTGAAAATAAACTTTTAGAAGTTTTTATTACTGTGGTAGTTGATTTTTTTTTCGTGCGGAAATCCCTGTGGAAATGAAAAATTTCTGTGGTGGTTGATTGGAAACTATTTCTCTAATTTTTTGGCATCCTACTTCCATCTAATAGTGTAAATGTGAAAGTTTGTTACTCAATCACGTGTAAACAATTAAACAGATTTGAATGAAAATTGGCACAGAGATAGACCATTTTCTGGATTAACACATAGGATATTTTCACATAATATAATAATAATAAAATTACATGGTTTATTTTTTTCTGTTTCAAATATAATACTTCATTTTTAAACCAATTTAAATACGTAGTACTTCCCATTAAAAAAATGGAATCTCCAGATTTATAATTAAATTAATTGATAATTATTTTTTAACAACCAACGATAATTTTATTTTAAAAAAAAATCTAAGTTTTTTTAGAAATTTTACAAATTGACAAATTATGTCAATCCCTTAAAAAGTAAGATCATTTCACATAGTTATTATATCTATTTAAAATAATGACCGGATATATATTTTAAATAGTGATATATTGAGCAATTAAATAAAATATTTTGCCTAACTTATTGTGAACACAACAGCAGCATTAAGTTAATAATTTTTCTACACTCCGATCAATATTTTTTGCAAATATTGAATGTCCTCTAAAAATAAATAAACCATTTGATCAACAAAGTAACATGAATGTCATAAGTTATTGACCAAATCACCAATTTATTGTCAAGTTCAAATGGTACGTGTCCAGCCTCTACGAGGTAACACAATGACAAACCACATTAAGGCATAAAGAATATAAAACGAACACTAAAAAAAATACAGATAGATAAGAGTTTGTATCTGCCAAGATTAAACTATTAAAGATATGCAAACTCATGGATTACGTCAATTCTTAAAAAAAAAACTTGTGAAGATTACATTATATTGCTTAAACAATTGGCCGAATAGATTGTTATCGGAAACGAAATATCTACCGGTCAATGACCGTTTGACAATTGGACTAATTTACCATCTAATTTCATTTAAATATTGATAATATTGATAAATGCCTAGACAGGATCAAAGACCTGTTATCTATGACTATATTGTCCGATATAACTTTTTAAAATTCTTCCTTGAATGTTTTAGTTTATTGTTAGAGAATCCTTGCTTCTCCTGCCTCCTAAGGGAATCCTCTTTAGCATTGGCTGGGCTGATACTGAAACGTGGCTAAACCAGAGACAGCCTAACTACGAAAGTATTATAATGACCTTGTGGTAAATATAAAAAAAACTATCTCAGTATGCTAGATGATTGTTCCGAAAATCTATCTTCTCTCTCTATCGTCTATAGCGGTGTATTTGATGTTATTTTGACCAGCCTAGACCATGACTGCTGAAAAACAACTGAAATGTCGGGTTCAATGTAACTTATAAAATAACATTAAACAAATCGCGATAGAATCTGTTAAAAAATAGTTTGATTTCAATGTGTGACATTCGCGTAAACTTCCGACAATATCAATTATCTTCGAGTTTTGTATGCATTTTTTTTATTTTTTTATTTATAAGGATTCTTTAGAAGTAAACCTGCGTGATGGTTATCGTAATATTTGAACCTTTACAACATTTTATTTTACATGTATGTGAACACGTGCAACAGGGGACCAAACATTACTTAAGATTTGATAAACCACAGATACTCGCCAAAGAAAATCGATTCCTACCTACGATGCTCCGCGAAGCTATTGAAAAGAAAAAACATCCTAATTTTAATAGAGAAGATGGTTGGAATGTACCACCAGCTTGGGACCCAGTCATAAACTTAATTAATTCCAAGAAAAATCAAAACACAACAAGACTTCATGACAACAATTCAACGTAGTTCGGGTACTTTGAGATAACTTACACTTCAAACTACAAGACAACAACCATATTTAGTCTCCCCGTGACCATGGCTGCTGAAAAGCAACCGAAACGTCGGAATCAATGTAAAATATAAAATAACATCAAATAAATCGCGATAGAATCCGTTAAAAATAGTTTTATTTCAATTTACAATATTAGCAAAATTATTTGAATACATTTTCTTAGATTTCAATTTTTATTGCACACCAATTTTATATACAGAGATAAAATATTAAAGCAAAAATGACAGATACGGTTATACAATTGGCCGTCTTATCACTTACAGCTATCACTTCCAGGCAACCTTTACAAGGATATCGTAAAAGTGAATTTGGAGTAGTGTGTCTTGTACAGATAGAATGTATTATTTATGTATTGTTAACCCTGTAGAAATTTGAAGAAGGTTACAATTACTGTCAGCATAGGATTTACGGAATCTTAATAGATCTGTTTATGTTTATTTACTTTTGCCTAATGTTGACCCCAAACTTGCTTTTGATACTTTTAAACATAATTTAATATTATTTTATACTAGCTGATGACTGCTATTGCAGAGCGCCTCGTCGAGCATCTCACGAACGTGGGGCCAGATCTGGCGGACAACCAGTTCGGTTTCCGCCGGGGGCGCTCCACCGTGGAAGCGATCATGCGCGTTAGGCGCCTGGCGGAGGAAGTAGTCTCGCGGGGTGGGGTGGTGGTGGCGGTGTCTCTTGACATCGCCAACGCCTTCAACACCCTACCCTGGAGCTGCGTTAGTATCACGGAGTGCCTCCTTACCTCCGCCGCATTGTCGAGGCATACCTATCCGAGAGGGCCATAGTTTACCCGAGCTGGCTAGGGCCAGGGCGGCGAGAAGTGTCGTGCGGTGTTCCGCAGGGGTCGGTCCTAGGGCCACTCCTGTGGAACATCGGATACGACTGGGTGCTGCGCGGTACGTTGCTCGAGGGTGTCAGCATAGTGTGCTATGCTGACGACACCCTCGTTATGGCGCGGGGAGCAACGTACCGAAGCGCGGCACTGAAGGCCACGGCAGGGGTTGCTCAAGTCGTGGGTCGAATACGGCGGCTGGGACTTGAGGTGGCTCTCCATAAATCCGAGGCTATGTGTTTTCACGGGCCTCGTAGGGGGCCACCTGCGGGAACCGGCATAACCATAGGGGGCGTAAGCATCGGCATCGAGCCCACGATGAAGTACCTTGGGCTCGTACTCGATAGCCGATGGGACTTCGGACCTCATCTCCGAAGTCTGGTCCCGAAACTGAGGGGGGCTGCGGCCGCGCTATCGCGGCTGATGCCCAACGTTAAGGGACCCAACGCCCCCACTAGGAGACTGTACCTGGGGATCGTGCGAAGCATGGCCCTATACGGGGCCCCCGTATGGGCGGAGACTCTGGCGGCCCGCAACGTGGCTGTTCTTAACAGCCCGTTAAAGGCGATGGCCGTCAGAGTCATCAGGGGGTATCGCACGATCTCCGTCGAGGCGGCATGTCTCCTAGCTGGGACCCCTCCATGGGACCTGGAAGCGAGAGCCCTTGCGCTGCTGTACCAGTGGCGCAAGGAGGCGCTGGAGCGGGGCCATAGGCCGGAGCCCCGAGAAATCAGGGCTCAGCGGTCCCTGCTCCGCCAGGAACTCATGGAGACATGGAGGGTGCGACTTGAGCACTCAAGGTGGGGGGAATCCACCATTGCGGCGGTGAGACCGATCATGAAGGAGTGGTTGGAGAGGGACCATGGGGACCTCTCCTACCGGATGTGCCAGATGGTTACCGGACACGGGTGTTTCGGTAAGTATCTGTGGCGCATCCACCGGGAGACAACGCCGCAGTGCCAGCACTGCGAGGATCCTGGCGAAGACACGGCGCTCCACACGTTGGTGGAGTGCCCTGCGTGGGCGAGTCAACGCCGGGATCTCGTTGCGGTCCTGGGCGTGGACGTTCTCTCGTTGGAGACCATGGTGAGGGCCGTGGTCTCCGACGGGAGCAAGTGGCACGCCGTCGCCTCTTTCTGCGAGCAGGTAATGCGCGCGAAAGAGACGGCGGAGAGGGAGCGGGAAAGAACCCTGCCCCCCGAGTTTCGCAGTCTGCGGCGAGGACGCCGCAGACTCATCTACGCCCGGGACTACCGACCTCCATGATCGGGGCCTGAGGACGGCAGTTGGCCGACTCGCCGTCCTTACAGAAGCAGGCCGTGGCGGAGGCGTGTCGTGTGTGCCCTACACACGCCTGCCAACTCACCGAAGCGGGATAAAACCCGACCCCACCAGGCGAGGCCGCAGTGGCGGCCAAAGTCCGCCGGCAACCCTGGGGTTATCCTTTCGAGGGCTTACCCGGGGTGCCCGGCAACGGACACTTGGGGAGGACACCGTGCGGTTTTAGTCGAGACCACCCCCAAACCGGGGCAAGACTGGGACACCGTGGTTCCCAAACCCGAGGGGGCCATCTCGAAACCGGAGATGGCCTGGGCCCTGGGGTCAGTCGGGGTGCGAGGGATATGCTCTATGGGCAACCTTACACCCCGGCGTCTGTAGACCCGTGACGACGTGCGGTTTTAGTGGGTCCAAGCCCGACATAACCACCCCCGCTGGCCAGCGGGGGGGTATCCGAAGGGATTTCCGCACGAAAAAAAAATAAAACACGGCAGATTTTAAGTCTGGTCAAGACTTTTCTAATAGAACAAACCGCATCAAAATTTTTTCAGTAGTTTTTTCATCCATGGTGAACAAACGGACAAACAGGCAAGAATTGCAAAAAAAATCCTTAAATGTATGCAAATCATTCTGAAAATTAGGTATAAATAGCTGAGACGTGGGAGAGACGCTGCCGCCTACGGCCAACTCCGACCGAGGCGAGGACGGCCCTGTTGAGGGCTGTTCGGAAGCTCTCCACGTGTCCCTCTGATTAGCAGAGGGCACAGTGGAGAGCAAGTAAGGGGGCCATCTCGAAACCGGAGATGGCCCAGGGTCAGTCGGGGTGCGAGGGATATGCTCTATGGGTAACCTTACACCCCGGCGTCTTAAGACCCGAGACGGCGTGCGGTTTTAGTCGGTGCAAGCCCGACATAACCGCCCCCGCTGGAGACACCCCGCTCTCCAACGAGGGCGGTATCCGAAGGGATTTCCGCACGAAAAAAAAAAAAAAAAAAAAAAAAAAAAAAAAAAAAAAAAAAGGTATAAATAGCTAAAAAAAAAAAAACTATATATTTAATACAGAAGTAATTTCCAAGTTAAGCGATGCTTATTTCATTAATAAAACTAATAAGTGACGTACTCATAAATTTAAATATGACAACATTAGCTGTCTAATATTCTTTTTTTAAATTTTATGCACAACACTATATATTATAAAAGAAAGTCTTTCGCCGATCAAAAACTACTGCACCGATTTTCATGCTGTTTTCGCCAATGGATAGAGTGGTTGTCGAGGAAAGGTTTCAGTATATAATTAGTCAAATTTTTGTATACATTGGCTAAAATATAATGATATTTGTTGGAGGTGTCGGAAAAAAATAAGTCACTTGTGAGCTTTCAATGAAAACACAGCCAAAACCCTTTGAGATAACATAATGATATATGGTGGAATTGTGTATCTTATATAGGTTGTGGTGGTGGAATAAGGTCCCATGGGTTTCCCGCTACCCATGGGACCTTATTCCACCAGAATCAGAATTCCACGCGGATGATACCGCGAGCGACAGCTAGTATAGAAATAAAACATAAAAAAATGGATGGTGAAAGGATGGTAGGTACAGTCGTCCACAGAAGTTATTGAACATTGTTTTTTTTTTTCGTGCGGATATCCCCTCGGATACCCCCCCCCCCAGCCAGCGGGGTGGTTATGTCGGGCTTGGACCCACTAAAACCGCACGTCGTCACGGGTCTACAGACGCCGGGGTGTAAGGTTGCCCATAGAGCATATCCCTCGCACCCCGACTGACCCCAGGGCCCAGGCCATCTCCGGTTTCGAGATGGCCCCCTCGGGTTTGGGAACCACGGTGTCCCAGTCTTGCCCCGGTTTGGGGGTGGGGCGCTAGTCGCCCCACCGTCCCGGCCTGCTTCTGCTGGGGTGACAGGCGGCCTCACCTGTCACCCCCAGGCCTGCGCTCATGGAGGACGGAGGTAGTTAAGCGACCTCCGGCGCCTGAGTCGCCTGCGACGCGCGACGAGCAAGTTGCGGGCTCGGCAGGCCGGGAGAGTTCTAAATCGCTCCGCCATCTCCTTCGCGAGCATTACATGCTCGCAGAAGTTTATTTTTCGTAACCTTTAAAGAACAAAAATTTAATTTTATATAATATAAGTTTATATAAGTTTAGTATGCAAGGGGGACGAGGGGGGGGACTAAATACGACACCGTCATTCTCCTCCACATCGATAGATATCGTATAAGGCCATACCGGGCAATGCGACTATAATAACCGATTGACTACGCTTTGTATGAAAAACATAGGTATTGGCGGTTTGGGGTGTGTGTTGGGTAACCTTCTCGAGTGTCGCTCCGATTCCGATCCCGCTGCAGGCCGGGGGGAACGGAATCGGAGCGGCCGGTACACCCTGGGCGGCGGTCAATGGCTTCCCCTTCACCCCTTCATAGGGTTGGCATTGATCGTCGGCCAATACCCAACGTGGCGGGAACACATCGCTCTCCGTACTCCTCTGCTTTCAGAGGAGACAGGATGAGCGATGCTGTTAGTGGTGAGATGGCTCAGGGTCAGCCGGGGTGCGAGGGATATGCTCTATGGGTAAACTTCCTCCCCGGCGTCTGAAGACCCGAGACGGCGTGCGGTTTTAGTCGGTGCAAGCCCAACCACCGCTGGCCGGCGGGGGGGTATCCGAAGGGATTTCCGCACGATAAAAAAAAAAAAAAGGTATTGGCGGTTTGCAACCTTGCCAAAAAAAGTTTGCGACAGTTAGAGTACAGTCGGAAGATATTCCAAAATTGTCTTTAAACTACTTCTAACCGCATATGTCCCACATATATTTAATTTTCTTTTTTTGGCTATATGTATTTTAATATTTAGCTAAGCAATGTTTCTGAACTGTGTGACAAGCATTTCAGAAACATGACCCATGTCATGTTAACATGACAACTTCAGTTTTATAACATAACATAACATAACATAACTTCACGCCTGTATCCCCGAAGGGGTAGGCAGAGGTGTATTACACACCCACGATTCGCCAGTTATGTTAAGGTCCCAATGTAATAGGGGGCGAGCCTATTGCCATCTACCGGGCACATTATTTATCGAGCGATAATTAACATTTATTAATGCACACATAACTACGAAAAGTCAGAGGTGTGTGCCCGGGGCGACTGGGGATCGAACTCGAGACCTCGTCTCAGCAGTCCGTTACGTACGCCACTGGGCTATCGCCGCTTTTTTTATAACTTTTACGAAACAATACTCGTATAATATGCTAGTATTGTTTGATGCTTGAGAGAGCATCACTTATACTGGTGGTAGAAATTTGATGACACCAATTTATCACAAAATTCGGCCAGAGGGGTACCACCGTGTACGATTGCGAAAAACCCTCCATAGTAATCCAATTTCGGTTTGATTGCGTTCAGGGGTCAGCAAGTGCTTAGCCGGGCAGGGGGATTGTAGTCGCAGCACTAGTGGGACCGGTGGGTGTCACGCGGTGCTGCGACGACAATCCTCTTCTGATGATGCCGTCAAGCTGAGTGCCACCATTGTTAACATGGTACGTGTATGCAATGTTGACCCTCTTTCCTGAGACTTTACCTTCAGCTTACCATCAGGCGAGGTGAAGTCAAATTGACATGTCCTTAATATAAAATTTGCTCCATGACAGCGATCTACAGAATATGTATAGAATCATAATCTTACATTTTACATTATTAGGTTAAGATGAATACGTTTTATGTCTAAACCTATATAATTCTTAGAAACCAAGTAAGCTTATGAAACCTTAAGCGCATCTAAACCCGTGAAAGTTATATTCATAAATAGAAATTGGTATCTCCGTTTTAACGAACGCAAATTGTAAGAAAAAAATAAAAAATTGTAAGACTTTTAATTATATAACTTTAATAACTAACTAAAAATAACTTTACTTAACTTAACAACTCGCACTTGACTTAAAGGCAGATTACCCGATTAAGCTTTCCTGAAATAACAACGATTAAGATGTAATGGCTTCGAACCCTGATCATTTCACTACGCTGTGAACCAACACTTAACAATCAATTTAGATTAGCTCGAGGGATAAACGGAAATATTAATAATTCTGGTTACTTATTATTTTTTAACAACAAATGAAATATCGATTATGAAATGGTCAAAGTATAAGAGAAACTTCAAACCCAGTACCTCACGAGGACGTCCGCAAATTTATGCCATTGGACTCTAAGAAAGAGTATATTTGTGACCAGAGTGACCGTGAATCTTATTATCTGATTAAATGTTGCCCGAAGGTTCGCCCGAGTGAAATTCTGTTCCCGTTTCTGCAACCTATAGGAACCTACATTACAATGAAAAAAGCGGTCAAGTGCGAGTCAGACTCGCTCATTTTAAGGGTTCCGTAGTAGCAAGTTAATAATGTTTTTATTTTTAATTTTTATATTTGATTTGATTGAATGAAAAGTAAATTGCGGTTTACGATTTATGACGTATTAAAAAAAACTACTTACTAGATCTCGTTCAGTTCAAACCAATTTTCGTTGGAAGTTTACATGGTAATGTACATCATATATTTTTTTTAGTTTTATCATTCTCTTATTTTAGAAGTTACAGGGTACAAACTATTCAGTTTAGAGAAAAATTACATTAGAAACCTCTTTTTGAAGTGGTAGAGTAAAGCAACAGTCATTTTGGCCGTTGCATGAATGGGCCGACTCGACCGGGGAAGCACCACCCTCTCACAGAATATCGACGCCAAGTAACGGTATTTGAACTGTTGCGTTCCGTTTGGTGAGTAAGGGGGCCGTAGCCCAAACTCATTTCCCATCCCCTCCCAAACTCCTTTCCCATCCCCTCCCAAACTCCTTTCCCATCCCCTTTCCTTTACAGGGTCGGCAGCGCGAGCGTGACGCCACTGGTGTTGCACACGTCCATAGGCCGCGGTAATCGCTTCCCATCAGGTGGGCTGTGTGCTTGTCTGCTGCCTTAGTGGTATAAAAAACAGAAAAAAAAAGAAACATAACCGCGCGTTATGCCGTAGCACATTTCAACTGACGAAACAAAAAAAAGAAGGATAGTTGGAAGTAAGAACCAGGATATTAGGATTATTTTATTAACTGCTGTAATCAGTTGCCTTGAAAATTAATCTTCTTATTTGGATGGATGTTAACCCGAGACGGCCTGCGGTTTTAGTCGGTTCGAGTCCGACATAACCTCCCCCACTGGCCGGCGGCAGGGAATCCAAAGGATTTCCGCAGAGAAAGAAACTAGAATGATCGTATAAAGTTCTATAAACATAATTGCATAACATTCAAGTTTACGTTCTATAAAATAAAACGTCCTTCTATAGGTACTAATATTATTGGGGGTGGCAGGTGAGGCCGCCTGTCACCCCAGCAGAAGCAGGCCGGGACGGTGGGGCGACTAGCGCCCCTCCCCCAAACCGGGGCAAGACGGGGACACCGTGGTTTCCAAACCCGAGGGGGCCATCTCGAAACCGGAGACGACCCAGGGTCAGTCGGGGTGCGAGGGATATGCTCTATGGACAACCTTACACCCCGGCGTCTGAAGACCCGAGACGGCGTGCGGTTTTAGTCGGTTCAAGCCCGACAAAACCGCCCCCGTTGGCCGGCGGGGGAGTATCCGAAGGGATTTTCGCACGAAAAAAAAAAGGTACTAATATTATAAAGAGGAAAGATTTGGATGTAAGTATGTTTGTAACGAATTGCCTCAAAAAGTACTGGAACGATTTCAAAAATTATTTCACCATTAGAATGCTACATTATCCTTGAGTAACATAGGCTCAAGACGGGACCAAGACTTATGCGGGTGAAACTGCGTGGCGATGCTAGTAATTTATAAAACCAAAACGAATTGATTGCAGAAAATCAATAGGGATGGTAAAACGAAATACTTACGTTCTTAATTGAGCCAGTTGCGATACAGTATCGGTGATTCTGAGGTCGTTCTGATAAGGAGGTCGATGAACGCCGATTATTTTTATCGAAGCATGTCACCTTGTGTGTTTATTATCTAATGTTTTGATCATGATGTGTGAGTGACGTCAGATCATATGATACGCAGAGAACTGCGATGTTTTCGGATATTATTCCACACTTAAAAGATTGAGCAATACAGCAGCAATATTCCATTGATATAAACTGAGTTTTATATAATATTTTATATTATAAATATTTAGGATTGCTAAGGCATATTGCGCATTGCTGGCAGAGTGCCCACAAACGAGTTGACAGTGCGTAATGATTCTAAAACGTACTAATGATGATTCATGAATCATTCGTATCTACTATATGAATACTGTCAACACGGAAGTGAGTAAATTCTTGTTTCTACTACTAAGGTACCCTTTAGCTTGAGCGTAGATGAGAAAAAATACAGTCTTAAGACAGACTTGTCGCCGTGCAGATCTTGTAGGTATTTGATAGCTTTGTTTATGAAAGTTTTGTTTGAAAGTGTGCGCACTTTCATATGTTTCTGTAGGGCAATAATCTGGGGGATCGTGCGAAGCATGGCCCTTTACGGGGCCCCCGTATGGGCGGAGACTCTGGCGGCCCGCAACGTGGCTGTTCTAAACCGCGTGTTAAAGGCAATGGCCGTCAGAGTCATCAGGGGGTATCGCACGATCTCCGTTGAGGCGGCATGTCTCCTAGCCGGGACCCCTCCATGGGACCTGGAAGCGAGAGCCCTTGCGTCATTGTACCAATGTCGTAAGGAGGCGCTGGCGGTTATGTCGGGCTTGAACCGACTAAAACCGTACGCCGTCTCGGGTCTTCAGACCGGGGTGTAAGGTTGCCCATAAAGCATATCCCTCGCACCCCGACTGACCCTGGGTATTTATACTACTGGGTAAGTACAATTTGTTGCTAAGTATTAATAGATAAATGTGACAATGACCTTCTATTACAGTGTCGGTAAATGTGAATAAACTCTCAAATATTAGCAAAATTTTTCAGATTGTCTTAGATAAACAGATAGATAAACAGGTAGATAATTCGTCAACATATCGCTACTTATAAATTGTTTGTCTATCGGCCATGTTATCGGACTACCCAAACATCATGAGAAATTTCACCTAAAAATTTTTTTTACAAATTATTGGCCCAGATGATTGAACCTAGCCTTACGATCTTGGGCCACCTGACTCCCTGAAATCTGAATAACCGGCATGCGGTTTTAGTCGGTTCAAATCCGACATTATCATCCCAGCTGGTCAGCGGGGGGGGGGACTTACCGGGGAAGTTTCCGCACGAAAAAAAAGGCCTTACGATCGTACGTCCACATAAGCGCAAACTTATGCTATAGGATCAACGAGGCAAGTTCATCATCGTGCTGATTACACCAAGTGCAATCGATACCATCGCGAACCAAGCGGTTTGGTGACTCCTTTTTTGTCTGACCATAAAGCACTGGAACGCTTTACCCACACACGTGTTCCCTTCTACCTACAATCCTGGGCTCTTTAAGCGGGGCGTGTAAAAACATCTGTTGAGGCCCGTGAGGGACAATCTCTGGAAATGGTGGCCACTACTTTTTGGACTTCACCTCAGCTTACGATCAGGCTGGGTGCAGTCAATTTAACGGACTAAATATATATATATAATAAAACAAGTTGAATTCCTGAGACGAGCTCAGCCGAATACAAGGGATTTTCTTTTATTTTATCTTTTTTTTTCTTTTTTCTTTATCTTGCAATGGTTCACCCCAGCACGAATCTATTACCGAAAACAGCAACTCGATAGCTCATCTCCTTCATACCCAAAACCGTGACAGAAAATTGGCAACGACGACGTCGACGACAACTCGATAGCAATAGGGCTTTTCTAAAGAAAATCCCTAAAAAAAAGCACCGTGGGCATTATCCTGACGATTGCAAGGTGGGGCTGCCTCTTGCCCTGGGTGTGATAGCCAAGCCAAAGTGGCTGTAGCCTACTGGTGTTCCTATGGAATGATCTCCCAGTTGTGGTTTTTCCAAGCGACTACAAAAACGAATGGTTGACCCTAGGTGAATTTTGTATTCCCATAGCCTTAAAATGGCGTACCATAATATACGACTGGTCACCGGCCTTATTTAAATTTTACCTAAATGCATTCCAGTTGACCCTCCCCGACCAAAGCAATCTGGTCAGATGGGGAAAAGCCACAGATAAAACATGTAACTCATGTGGTGAAGCAACTGGTACGGCTAGGCACCTACTAGTGGGTTGTAAAACGCTATTAGACCGGGGTCATTACTCGCGCCGTCATGATAAGGTATTAGAAATCATACGTAAGTGTAAGTTTGGCGGTAGCTAGAGCGAAAATAGGATTAACCACAAACCAAAGAAATGACATTGCGTTTGTAAAGGAAGGCTGCTCAAAGAAATCACCTCAAAAGCCATATTCAATTTTGATAGCTGCCGTTGACTGGACAATACTCGTAGACACGTATGAGAAGCACTATAGGATACCGGAGGATGTCTGTGCCTCATCATCCAGACCCGACTTATTCCTTTTTTCACGATCGCATAAGCGTGCAGTGCTTGTAGAACTCACAGTACCGTGGGAAACAAATATACCTAAAGACCACGCTATAAAGACAAAAAAATACTTTGATTTGACTAACGAGTTAACCAAAAACGGCTACGTGGTTAAACTCTATGCCGTAGAAGTAGGAGCAAGGGGAATTCCAGCTAAATCCCTGTACAACTTACTTAAAGACCTCGGATTGCCAAGAGCTTCAGTAAGCTCTTTATTAAAACGTATATCAAAAGCGGCATTGTTAGGATCTTACCAAATTTGGATAGGTAGGGGGGGGGGAACACTACTGACGGTGGAGGTGAGCGCTGATGCATCACAAGGTGGCCACCCTAAACCTACATCTGGGTCGCAAGTCCCAGTCGCCGTCATGGTGTTCCTCTCTGTACCACGCTATGGACCCGGCGACCGCAAAGTGAATCCATGGAGTGCTGAGAATCGGATCTCTGGGGTTCTTCAATAAGGGCGTTGGAAGATTTCTAGAAGTTCGGTAGCGCGAATTTTCTTTTTTTTTATAGTTTGTTTAGGACACGTCAATTTGACTTCACCTCGCCTGATGGTAAGCTGAAGGTAAAGTCTCAGGAAAGAGGGTCACCATTACATACACGTACCATGTTGACAATTGTGGCACTCAGCTTGATGGCCTCATCAGAAGAGGATTGTCGTCGCAGCACCGCGTGACACCCACCGGTCCCACTAGTGCTGCGACCACAATCCCCCTGCAGGGCTAAGCACTTGCTGACCCCTGAACGCAATCAAACCGAAATTGGATTACTATGGAGGGTGTTTCGCAATCGTGCACGGTGGTACCTACCGGGCCGAATTTTGTGACAAATTTGTGTCATCAAATTTCTACCACGTACCCCTGGTGTTGCATACGTCCATAGGCCGCGGTAACCACTTCCCATCAAGTGGGTCTTATAAATAAATAAATAAATATTCTACGACATTCTACACAGCGCTTTTTAGACCCAAAGTAAGCATAGTTTAACTCGCTTGTGTTATGGGTTCTAGAATGCAGATTAACATACTTATATACTTTTTTTTCCTAAATACATACATATTATACATAGAAACACCCAGACCAATGCAAATAGACATATTCATGCATACAAAAATTTGCACTGAGCGGGAATTGAACCCGCGCCCCATGTCGTTGCAGTCGAATGCACTACCGCTACGCCACAGAGGCCGTCTCATCACCTACATCACCTACGTGGTAGATAAAAAACTTCCTACGTTATAACCGGGCTCGTAACGTAAGGGTCCCGTGACGGAACACCGTATGTTCGACTGCGACATAAGTCAGACTCAATTTCTAAGAGTCATCGCTATCACTATATATTATAAAAATAGTCCTCTGCCGCATCTGTCTGTATACTCACGATAAACTCAAAAATACTGCACCGATTTTCATGCTGTTTTCACCAATGCATAGAGTGTCTCTCGAGGAAGGTTTTAGTATAAAATTTATAAAGTTTTTGTATACATTGGCTAAAATATAATGATATTTGTTCGAGGTTCGAAAAAATATAAGTAACAAATAGATGTATGGTGGAATTGTGTATCTCATATAGGTTGAGATGGGTAGCGAGAATGGCATTAAAATTCCACGCGATCAGCAGCTATTATATAAAATACTTACCATGTTCTAATTTGCTACCTTAGAAGTGTTTAAAAACAATATGCAATTGGAATCTAATTGCTCAAGTGCTATATCCAACACAGTATCTAAATATTTACTGTAATTGTTGTTTGAATTCTATAATGATTTTCCATGAACTACATTATCCATCATGACTTAAGTATATCTAATTTAAATAATTTGAATACTCGAGCACGATTTTAAAAATGGCCGCTTATGAATCATCGTACGCAAACAATTAACCTAGATTATGTTATAGCGATCGAGTAAGCTCTATGAAATTATAAATTATGTAGGAAGTAACACTATATGAATCAGCTGTTTGCGTATTACAGTGGAGTACAGAGTTCTGAGTGGATATGCTACGGAGTTAGGCTCAACATGTGTGTTTAGTGACGCATTGCTTATCATGTCATCCTGTCCTGTCGTACTAATTATAAATATATGGATGAAAGTTTGTGAAGATATTCATATGTTTGTATGTTTGTTAATCAATCACGCTCTAACGGCTGAACGGTTCTGGCTGAAATTTGATATAAGGATAGATTATAGTCTGAAATAACACATAGGCTTTTTATCTCTGGAATAAGTTCTCATGGGTTGGGGGAACGTGATCCGAAGAGCCGCGTTTAACAGGTAGTTGCTTAAATATCGTGAAATATAATAATTATTTTCAAAGTTTTCAAAATTCTGAGAAATTGATAAACGCACTTTCATTTCTGACCGCCTACAATGTATTGCCAACTGCATCAGATATAAAAATGTTGTAACCCGTATATGAATTCAAAAGATTGCAGAAGATTATAGGTTTAAATACTACTGACTTGAACAGAGACGAATGTTTAGACCACTTCTTCATAAAAATGAACGAATATTTCAAATTAGGTAGCGGAAAAACAGCCTACTTAAAAGAAAATAAGAGTCTAAACGTAATCAAATAGCAATAGGCTATTTGATTCAAAAAAAAAGCGGTGATAGCCCAGTGGCGTACGTAACGGACTGCTGAGACGAGGTCTCGAGTTCGATCCCCAGTCGCCCCGGGCACACACCTCTGAGTTTTCGTAGTTATGTGTGCATTAATAAATGTTAATTATCGCTCGCTTAATAATGTGCCCGGTAGATGGCAATAGGCTCGCCCCCTATTACATTGGAACCTTAACATAACTGGCGAATTGTGGGTGTGGAAATACACCTCTGCCTGCCCCTTCGGGGATACAGGCGCGAAGTTATGTTATGTTTATTTGATTGATTGATACTCCATAACTGAGCTGTCCACTGCTGGACATAGGCCTCTCTCAATGTTTGCCATAGCATCTGATCCTCGACCTTGCGCAACCAGTCTATCCCAGATACCTTTTTCAGGTCGTCCATCCATCTGGCTGGGGGATATACCTGAGTATACAACACCAGAATAGAATATTAAACAATATATCCTGTTGATGGAATTTTTCATCAACTCACAGATATAAGACCAATGCTAATCCGTGTTTAAGAACCGTCAATATCTAAGTATTTACTAATACACTGTTATACTACGGCTATCAAACTCTTATCTTCCAGACATAGGAGTTATGTTAAAAGAAATCAATAAGCATCTTGTGTTGAACCATCGTGTTGAACTATATGCTTTGTTTAAGGTTCCTACCGTGAGACACTCATTTCTGCTGAATACCATATTGCGCATGCACACTGAACTATCGTTTGATGCTGAATTCACCTCAAAAACACGTAGGTCAGACAGTGTCTGTCAAATGGAATTGGCTAGACTTGCAGTACTCAAACGCCAATATCATATTGTTAGCCCCCTTCATATAACCGAGTTAACAAAATCCTAAATGATATTGTCGGAAGTTTACGCGAATGTCACACATTGAAATTAAACTATTTTTAGCGGATTATATCGCGATTTATTTGATGTTATTTTATATTTTACATTGATGCCGACGTTTCGGTTGCTTTTCAGCAGCCATGGTCACGGGGAGACTATAAAATAACATCAAAGAAATCGCGATAGAATCCGTTAAAAATAGTTTTATTTCAAAATCCTAAATGTTTATCCGCTTACATTGAGGGCTTGCAGACTGGTCACTGATAAATGGCTGTATACTCTTAACTAGGAAGAGCTGAAAATTGTGGCTCAACCAATTTATTTGAATAAATCCTCCTCCAAATTTCTTCACTACCTCACAAGTCACACAATCTTACCGACGATCTCACTCACATTAACATGTCACATAACACACTTAAAACACACCTCAAACACACATACACACTCACTAACATAATGTAGAATATTAAGTGTTTTGTTAAATTTAAATATTGTTATAAATTTTACTATTTTTTAATTTTTTTTTTTTTCCCACTATCATATTTATACTATTCCTACTTTGTTTATAATGGAACTCTGGTGCCCCAGAATGGCCTGGAGGTGGCTTTAGTAACACTAGTAATACTAAGTATTATTTATTATTCCTGTATTTTTTGTTTGGTTCCAATAAAGATTTTTTTTATTTTTATTATCTTAGCATTCTTTCGTCTCATCCTTAGTTTTATATAAAGACATCGATGTGTTCGTGACGACAGTTTTAGTTTCGTCAGTGTTATCCTTGAAATTAACTACGGCACCCAATGATTCAGCTTTTAGTTCAACTCGAGACAACAAAAAGTCAATTCTTATATTATGTATTCTCATGTCTTTTATTATCAATGTGTATCTAAAAAGTGTGTTCTCAGAAGATCAATTTATTAGAGAATATATTTTGATTTTTAATTTCTTGTTAGGTAGGATTATTTTATTGCTACGCTTTTTATCGAAAGTTATTACAATATCAGGCTGTACAACGACCGCTGATCAATGTATTAAGTTCAATAATTTCATAGAATTTGCGACTACGGTGAAACTCAAGATAATCGCTATTCAACTCAAGCACTTCAATTTTTGAAATTTGTCGATCACACATCTGTTTGTAATTAAAATAGCCGTATGTTTGGTAGGTTAGGACCCTTATTAGGTCCCTGCATTGTACGTTTTCACTAAACAAGTGGTAACTGGTAACCGCAAGACGGTCGAGGTTTACTAATTCTCTGAAAAACCACTTGACAATGAATAATTTCCTATTCATTATATGTTTTTTATAGATGTTACGAGGTAGCAAAATGCAAACATGACAAGATTTTATTCAATTATTTTTTATGCAATTAGTATGGTTACTTTTCCTAGAGATTTATCTCGGAAAAAGAGATTTTTCCGAAACTATAGAAACAGTAAGCATACAAATTGCTTAAAATTTTATTTGAATTAATGTGGCGAAGTAATCGAAAATCAATGTTTCAAAATGATTGTAAAGTCATTCATTGTTTCCATAGTTCGCAAGAATTAAGGTAGATGACTCCAGCGTCGCCTTGAGACGTATATAGTCTATCGGATAATTTCGAATACCTGGGACGTGTTGGTCGGTTTTTTTTTCGTGCAGAAATCCCCTCGGATACCCCCCGCTATGTTGGGCTTGAACCGACTAAAACCGCACGCCGTTTCTGGTCTACAGACGCCGGGGTGTAAGGTTGTCCATAGAGCATATCCCTCGCACCCCGACTGACCTTATGCCATCTCTGGTTTCGAGATGGCCCCCTCGGGTTTGGGAACCACGGTGTCACCGTCTTGCCCCGGTTTGGGGGAGGGGCGCTAATCAACCCACCGTCCCGGCCTGCTTCTGCTGGGGTGACAGGCGGCTCCACCTGTCACCCCCAGGCCTGCGCTCACGGAGGACGGGACTTGAACCCGCGACCAGTCCCTTACAGAGCATTCCCCCTGTAAGGGACTGGTCGCGGGTTCAAGTCCCGTCCTAGACATTCTCTTTTTCCGATCTAAATCCATAACAATATTGTATTTACTGTAAAATATTTTATAGTTGTGATTGGTGACCTGGCTGAATCACCTTATGAGTCGTACTAATCTTCCAATTATGTATTTAAAAAAAATATAATTATATGTGTGGTGCACATTATTTTCTCCATCATTTCATCGCAATAATAATATGATGTTGCCTTTTAATCTGTCATTGACATCAATATAAAAATTTAGAGATCATTCTAATATGTTATCTTATCACATTCTCAGAATGGCCTTTGATAAATTTCTGAGGTGCCTAAGTAAACAATATTCTCATAGTCATCACATTCATTATTATAGTAAAGTTATTAAACTGAAAAAAAAAAAACTTTCGATTAGAGAGGTATTTAGTATCTGATCAGTCCATTATCATACCAAAGCCATAATTATGTAGATTATAGAAAAGTATCGAAGGGCAATGATCTACTGCCCTTCGTGATCACTTAATCAATCATCTCTTATCAGACATTCACCGTTATGTGTTTTCAATGTCACCCTGTCTACACTTATTTCACCCTGAATAGACAATCCTTTGAAACACGGTCTAGATTCAAGCACTTTAAATTTTATATACTGTGTATAATGGGTTCATATCAAACTACGTAAAATATGATAAGATGAAATTGTACAGCTCGTATATTTTCATTTATGGACTATTTTCAGTAATCCAAGCAAGTGGCACGCCACCGAATCTTTCTGCGACTAGGGAATGCGCGCGAAAAAGGCGGCGGAGAGGGAACGGGAGAGATTCTTGAAACCCGAGTTACACAGTCTACAGTGAGGGCACCGCAGACTTGTCTACGCCCAGGACTTTTGACCTCTTTGATCAGGGCCTGAGGACAGCAGCTGACCGCCTCGTCGTTCTTACAGAAGCAAGCCAAGACAAAGGCGTGTCGTGTGTCCTACACACGCCTTCCAACTCTCCAAAGGGGGATCAAACCCGACCGTAGGCGAGGCCGCGATGGCGGCCGAAGTCCACCGGTAACCCTGAGGTTATCCTTTTGAGGACGTATGTGGGGTATCCGGCAATGGAGGCTTGGGAGGGACGACGTGTAGTTTAGCCGGCTTGATTCCGACATACCCTCCTCATCGCTGGCACCGATGGAGTGAAGCCACTTTAGGTTTCCACACGTAAAAAGAAATAGGCTCAGGTACAAGGTTTAAGCGACACCAGACGCTCAAATAAATGGCTCTCTTGAATATACTTTCCCAAGGAATCAGCTCTAAGCAAAAGCATCAACTTTTAACTGCTTCTCTCCATAGACTGTGCAGTTTTTTCAAGGTCAGTGTTCAATGGGTTTTCGATATTACTTGTATTTAGACATGAGATTCTTTCTTAAGGAAGCAGCTCTAAGTTTAGACAATGCTTAATAGGCTTAAACGTCATGGAGTATTGTGCTGCCCGATTTTCTGCCTTTAGAGTAGAGAGTGACCGGTGGGCGATGTGCTATACACATTTCTTATTCCGGTTCCCAACAGTCAAAGTGTGTTTGTTTGCCAATAGAATGAAGTCGTGTACAAAAGATCAACAATCTATTACATGAATCAGTAGTAGACATCCTCGGTTTTGCAGTAATTCTAAATGTAGGCTGTGCATGAGGTACTTTTTCAGGCTCAGCGGGGTTTGAGGGAAATGCCTCATGGGCCCACCTTACACCCGGCGGCGTCTGAAGACCCAAGACCGGTTATGTCGGGCTTGAACCGACCGCACGCCGTCTCGGGTCTACAGACACCGTGTAAGGTCTTCAGCGATATACAGGCTTATAACGCTGAAGAGGTATGCAGATAGTGGGGTGCTTGGTTGGGGACCTCCACGCGGTGCACCCTGGGCAACGGAGACGCCGACTACCTACGACCAACTCCGACCGAGGCGAGGACGGCCCTGTTGAGGGCTGTTCGGAAGCTTTCCACGTGTCCCTCTGATTAGCAGATGGCACAGTGGAGAGCAAGTAACTTTAACGTGAGTGACTGCCAACTGACCTGCCAACCCCGTGAGGAACGCCTGAGCCAAAACCTTATCCGTCGATGTCGGCCCTGAAAGTGTTGATAGGGCCCTGTACACGCAATTGTTATAGTGGTTTAATACATTGCTGCGCACCTTTTTTTTTCGTGCGGAAGTCCTTTCAGATACCCCCCCGCCGGCCAGCGGGGGCGGTTATGTATGGCTTGAACCGACTAAACAGACTAAACCAACCGCACGCCGTCTCGGGTCTACAGACACCGTGTAAGGTCTTCAGCGATATACAGGCTTATAACGCTGAAGCCCCTAAACCGGGACAAGACGGGGATACCGTGGTTCCCAAATCCGAGGGGGCCATCTCACAAGTGGAGATGGTCCAGGGTCAGTCGGGGTGCGAGGGATATGCTCTATGGGCAACCTTACACCCCGGTGTCTGTAGACCCGAGCGACCCGACATAACCGCCCCCGCTGGCCGGCGGGGGGGTATCCGAAGGGATTTCCGCACAAAAAAAATTGGTACGCAGATAGTATATAAAAACATTGTCAATATTAGAAAAATAATCTCTTATTCGGATCTGAATCTATAGGAAACGAAAGCATACCAATTGCTTAAAAAATGAATAAGAAAAATAATTGATTAAAGTTTTACTGGTGGTAGAAATTTGATGACACAAATTTGTCACAAAATTCGGCCGAGTGGGTACCACCGTGCACGATTGCGAAAAATCCTCCATAGTAATCCAATTTTGGTTTGATTGCGTTCAGGGATTTCCGCACGATAAAAAAAAAAAAAAAAAAAAAAAAAAAAAAAAAAAAGGGGTCAGCAAGTGCATAGCCGGGCAGGGGGATTGTGGTCGCAGCACTAGCGGGACCGGTGGGTTCACGCGGTGCTGCGACGACAATCCTCTTCTGATGAGGCCGTCAAGCTGAGTGCCACCATTGTTAACATGGTACGTGTATGTAATGGTGACCCTCTTTCCTGAGACTTTACCTTCAGCTTACTATCAGGCGAGGGGAAGTCAAATTGACGTGTCCTAAATATATAAAAAAAAAAAAGTTACATAAAATAAAATTGTCCAGCTCCACACAGTACATAGGCAGACACAACCTTGTGCTTTATCTAAAAGTGAGTCAGTGTGTACTACAAGTCCAACTGTTTTCTGGTTAAGTCTGCCCTTCAAGCATCGTGTACATTTCAATGTTAACTAAATACTTAATAACGATATTGTAGGTCATTGTTTGGTTTGTATGATTGTTGGTTCTTTTTTAACTGAATTCTGCTTGTGTAATTTAAGTTAAGGTAAGATAAAAATTAATCAGATTTTTTTCTCAATCCAGTAGCTATTTAACAGATAAGCAGATAGCCTGATAGTCCACTGTCCTTACACACTTTACGAGCTTCGTTCGATTCCCGTTCAGTGCCAATATTTGTATGCATGAATATGTCTATTTGCATTGGTCTGGGTGTATATATGTATGTATTTACAAAAAGTATACAAGTCTGTTTATCCGCATTCTGGAACCCATAACACAAGCTGGTTAACCAATGCTTACTTTGAGTCCGAAAAGCGCTGTGTAGAATATCGTAGAATATTTAAAAAAAAGATTACTTGGAATCAGTTTTTATTTTAAATATTATAAAAAAAATCGGGCTACCATATTATCTAAAAATCCACTGCAAAGATATCTGCATATTGTCATTAATACAAATAAATTGTGAAATTGTATTTGTATTTAAGTTCCAAAATATAAAAGAAATAAACCGCAACGGACAATGGTAACTATTTTACCACCAACCCGCGAAATATCGTTATCCTAAACCAATAATGGTAAATTATTTACCACCACAAAAAGTACCCCTTCTCCTATTTTTTTTAATAATTTTGTTAAAAAATATAAAATTAGCGACCCCCAATTACCCAAATTCCAACGTGACTTTTAAAAATAAGCTCGCGTTTGTTTCAGGGCTATCGAATTAATTAATCAACTTTACACCCCGGCGTCTGTAGACCCGAGACGGCGTGCGGTTTTAGTCGGTTCAAGCCCGACATAACCACCCCCGCTGGGACGCGGGGGGGTATCCGAAGGGATTTCCGCACGAAAAAAAAAAAATCCGTTCCCGCAGGGGGAACGCACAGGTAGATTTCGTGAAGCAATTAATATTATTTTATATAGAGAACTACGGATTTTAAACAGTTTAATTTTTTTTTCTCGAAAACGGTAACTTTTTGCGAAAAACTTTTCAGACATTTATTTTAGACTTAAAAATGGCCTATCGATTAAAAATGTTTGCGACACCAAGAATGTTCACCGGTTAGAAGTTATGATTTTTTTCCCGAAAAATTTTGGTTTTCCCCCCCTCCACTTTTAGTTAAAGTTTTAATCTTATAGGTTTATTATTAAAAGTTGTTGGTATTCATGTATACTATGGGATAAAATTAGAACGGTTCGAATATCTGTCATGGAACGTGAAATTTGGAGGAAAAACTGATTTCACAAAAAGTGAGGCCCTACCGTCCCCTTAGGCCGGATTCCACCCGTTCACGAACTTAAACTAAGTTTACACCCAAGCAATTTTTGACCGCAGTTTGAAAGCGATCGGGGCAAAAATGCGACCGTGAGAGTGCCGCAAATTTTGGGAAGTGGAACCATACATACATATATATATATATATAAACTTTTTGACCAGTGGTCATTTCGGACTCAGGGGGTCATAACTAGACCTCCTATGAAGAAATTTTTTAAAAATTCGACAGTAGTCAAGAAACCAATAGGTAGATCGATTTCATCGAAATCTACCTAAAAGGTTATTTTTAGGGATTTTCTTTAGAAAAGCCCTATTGCTATCGAGTTGTCGTCGTCGACGTCGTCGTTGCCAATTTTCTGTCACTGTTTTGGGTATGAAGCAGATGAGCTATCGAGTTGCTGTTTTCGGTAATAGATTCGTGCTGGGGTGAACCATTGCAAGATAAAAAAAATAAAATAAAGATAAAATTAAAGAAAACCCCTTGTATTCGGCTGAGCTCATCTCAGGAATTCAACTTGTTTATACGTTTACTTGCAAACGGCAGAGTCATCCCTAACTTCTTGTTTTTTCTAAGTTGGCAGTTGAAGAAGGTAAGCTGAAATTCTCATTCGGTTACCGGATGGGATAGTCCCACACACGATCTCCGGCTACCACCCCGTAGCCGGCGGTGCTGTGCGTAACAGCTTGCTCAACGTAAAAAAAAGGTAAGCTGTAATTTATGTTTGCGTGCTATCGTGTCTCAATTTGATTTCCGGCTTGAGCAATGTTGACCAATGTTCCTGAAAATAAATTTTTAGGAATTTTTTACATGCAGCTCGGAGTTAACCGCAGTTTGTTTCAATAGCTGGCAGAGGGCTATGGGCATGAACATGGAGTGTGGTTATCTCCTCGATGAACATTATTAATTGATCCAAAATTTCGTTGTTATTTTAGGGTAAAAATATAATTTGACTATAGCTATCTATATGTTCTTATAAACAATTTTCTTGTGACATAATTTGATAATCTATACATACTTATATATAAATTTCGTGTCATGTTGTTTGTCAGCGATGAACTCATAAAGTAATGAACTGATTTTAATCAAATGTTGCACACTGTTTACAGGTAGGTCCGTAATTTTACTTCGAGAGTTATATGTTCGATGAATGGAAAGTCGACAGAACGTTTAATCGAATATTGCTATTTCGAATGAACCGTTTATCGCCAAACGCAACTTCGACTGAACGTTTTATCGAATATTTATCAATCGATGGACTGATGTCCGAAAATTAGTAAAGTGGGTTAGGTTAGGCTAGAACTGTGACCCCAACAGAGCGCAAGCCGAGCGAGCGGAGCGAGCGTGCCGCGGTAGCGGCCGACGAAGCGCTGGAATCAGCTTCCTTTTCATAAAATTTCATGTCTAAATCTCATTCGAAACAGCAATCCATCGATTAATAATATTCGATAAAACGTTCAGTCGAAGTTGCGTTTGGCGATAAACGGTTCATTCGAAATAGCAATATTCGATCAAACGTTCTGTCGACTTTCCATTCATCGAATATATAACTCTCGAAGTTTAGTTACGGACCCTTTACAGGTTGCTTAAATTTGAGATAAGATAGTTTGTCATCTCATTGCACCCGGTAGGTGGCACTGCAATACGCTACTACGTTTTTTTTTACAAAATATTAAGCCCGTTAAGGTATGGACCATAATTTGGGATCGTCAGCATCTGGGATGGTGGCTCGTATCTTCTGGACTTTACCCCAGTATCTCACCATCAAGCGAGGTGCTGTCAATTGACGGACACAATATATAAAAAAATCTTACATGTGAAATCAATATTTGTTTTATTTTCGTATTTTATTCGTATGCGATAAAACTTCGTCGTTGCGTAACGATTATTTGCAAAATACATTATTGAACCCAGTACGTTACGATGGCTCTACAATTGGGCCATAGGATCATAAGTCGGGACGGGTCAGCTAATAGTGAGATAAAAATGAATGAAAGTTCGAAATGCTGATATCCAATGACGAAGAAGAAATTTATCATTTAAGATGTAGGTATGTTTATCAGTTATCAAATTAATTTGATAAAAGATAATTTTGGTTTCGTTATCACTTTCAATATAATAATATTTCGTATGGAATGAAACGGTAACTAGATTTGAAAACATAATTTTGAAATCCAAAAATCCGCCATACTGTTTTTTATAATTTTTTTATCTATACTCAATAACATTCCTGTAATTAACAGAAATTTAATTACATATATAATTTATCAAAATCGGTTCTGCCTTTTAGCAGAGACAGACATACTATACATACTGGTTAAATACATAATCCTCCTATTGTCGAGTAATAAAACACAGTCACTACGTGATAAGGAGCTTGTCAATATGAACATGTGAAATTGTGCAATCATATCTGGTATCTATATTAACGAGTAATAAACCATGTGTAGTAACCGGTAGCCTAGTGGTATGGGTAAAGGACTGCTGAGACGAGGTCTTGGGTTCGATCCCAGGTGGCACACACCAATGACTTTTCGATGCTGTTCGAAGTTATGTGTGTATTTATCGCAGGTTTATAAGTGCCCGGTTAATGGCAATAGGCTCGCCACCTATTACATTGGGACCTAAACATAAACTGGCGAAATGTGGGTGCTAGCACCTCTGCCTACCCCTTCGGGGATATAGGCGTGAGTTTATGTTATGTTAGTAACACGTGCATCTAAATCACACATGTGGAAGTGATCCATATTATATTCAATATGTTAATAATATTCGATAAAACGTTCAGTCGAAGTTGCGTTTGGCGATAAACGGTTCATTCGAAATAGCAATATTCGATCAAACGTTCTGTCGACTTTCCATTCATCGAATATATAACTCTCGAAGTTTAGTTACGGACCCTTTACAGGTTGCTTAAATTTGAGATAAGATAGTTTGTCATCTCATTGCACCCGGTAGGTGGCACTGCAATACGCTACTACGTTTTTTTTTACAAAATATTAAGCCCGTTAAGGTATGGACCATAATTTGGGATCGTCAGCATCTGGGATGGTGGCTCGTATCTTCTGGACTTTACCCCAGTATCTCACCATCAAGCGAGGTGCTGTCAATTGACGGACACAATATATAAAAAAATCTTACATGTGAAATCAATATTTGTTTTATTTTCGTATTTTATTCGTATGCGATAAAACTTCGTCGTTGCGTAACGATTATTTGCAAAATACATTATTGAACCCAGTACGTTACGATGGCTCTACAATTGGGCCATAGGATCATAAGTCGGGACGGGTCAGCTAATAGTGAGATAAAAATGAATGAAAGTTCGAAATGCTGATATCCAATGACGAAGAAGAAATTTATCATTTAAGATGTAGGTATGTTTATCAGTTATCAAATTAATTTGATAAAAGATAATTTTGGTTTCGTTATCACTTTCAATATAATAATATTTCGTATGGAATGAAACGGTAACTAGATTTGAAAACATAATTTTGAAATCCAAAAATCCGCCATACTGTTTTTTATAATTTTTTTATCTATACTCAATAACATTCCTGTAATTAACAGAAATTTAATTACATATATAATTTATCAAAATCGGTTCTGCCTTTTAGCAGAGACAGACATACTATACATACTGGTTAAATACATAATCCTCCTATTGTCGAGTAATAAAACACAGTCACTACGTGATAAGGAGCTTGTCAATATGAACATGTGAAATTGTGCAATCATATCTGGTATCTATATTAACGAGTAATAAACCATGTGTAGTAACCGGTAGCCTAGTGGTATGGGTAAAGGACTGCTGAGACGAGGTCTTGGGTTCGATCCCAGGTGGCACACACCAATGACTTTTCGATGCTGTTCGAAGTTATGTGTGTATTTATCGCAGGTTTATAAGTGCCCGGTTAATGGCAATAGGCTCGCCACCTATTACATTGGGACCTAAACATAAACTGGCGAAATGTGGGTGCTAGCACCTCTGCCTACCCCTTCGGGGATATAGGCGTGAGTTTATGTTATGTTAGTAACACGTGCATCTAAATCACACATGTGGAAGTGATCCATATTATATTCAATATGTTCAGAAGAATTAGACTACCTTTTTTTTTTTTCGTGCGGAAATCCCTTCGGATACCCCCCCGCCGGCCAGCGGGGGCGGTTATGTCGGACTTGCACCGACTAAAACCGCACGCCGTCTCGGGTCTTCAGACGCCGGGTGTAAGGTTACCCTTAGAGCATATCCCTCGCACCCCGGCTGACCCTGGGCCATCTCACCACTAACAGCATCGCTCATCCTGTCTCCTCTGAAAGCAGAGGAGTACGGAGAGCGATGTGTTCCCGCCACGTTGGGTATTGGCCGACGATCAATGCCAACCCTATGAAGGGGTGAAGGGGAAGCCATTGACCGCCGCCCAGGGTGTACCGGCCGCTCCGATTCCGTTCCCCTCGGACTGCAGCGGGATCGGAATCGGAGCGACACTCGAGGAGGTTACCCAACACACACCCCAGAATTAGACTACCTACAAAATAAACTGTCAGCATTTTCTGGATCACTTCGAAACATTTCCCACTGTGTTCCACACTCCCAAAAAAATGTGTTTCACCATCTATAACTCATTAGTCAAATCACAGTTGCTATATTTAATTGAAATCTAGGGTAATGCAGCTCAGATCAAGTTACAAAATTTACAAAGACTACAAAATAAACTTATAAAACATATTTTTCGATATCAACGCCTAACACCAACCGTAAAACTATACCGATTTCGTTCTGTGGTTATGTCGAATTTGAACCACATAAAACCGCACGCCATCTCTGGTCCATAAGTTATTTCCATCACACCCTGGTTGTCCTATGGTATACCCGGTGTTCCTCTTAAAAGTCTACCGTGACTGGACACCGTGTGGTTTTAGTCGGTTCAATTCCGAAATACCCACATAACCGCTATCACCACTGCGGTCGGCATTATTTAAGTATTAATATTCTATTCTATCTCACTCCCGCTATCCTTTTTTTTTCGTGCGGAAATCCCTTCGGATACCCCCCCCGCCGGCCAGCGGGGGCGGTTATGTCGGGCTTGAACCGACTAAAACCGCACGCCGTCTAGGGTCTACAAACGCCGGGGTGTAAGGTTGCCCATAGAGCATATCCCTCGCACCCCGACTACTGACCTACTATACTCCTAATATTTATAAATGTAAAACTTTGTGAAGATGTTTGTATGTTTGTTAGTCAATCACGCTCTGTCAGCTGAACGGATCTGGATGAAATTTGGTACAGTGATAGATCATAATCTGGAATAACATACTTATAGGCTTTTAGATACACACACAGGTTCCCATGGGTAGCGGGAACGGGATCAGAATTCCATGCGAAGGAAGCCGCGGGCAAAAGCTGGTAGTATTATATTTTAATTTTAATTACCTACTTTTAAGGTTTTTGATAAATCATTTTAAATTATATTTATGAATTTGATAAATAAATGATATTTATTTTCAAATTATCATTATTTTAAATTGTAATTTAATTTCGGGGTGTTGTGCGATGACGTCCTCAAGTTCATTGTCTCACCTTTACCACACCAAGGTCAGACTAGATCTAGTGATAATTGATAACACTTGTTTTCGTATCATGTTATTTATCAGTGTTTTGTAATGTCCATAGGTAAACATTTTGGAGAAAGTTCTTTGATTATATTAACAACCAGATGTGCCAGCATGGACTTAGATTTGGGTATTTTTTTGCGGGGAGCCCTAATTATATTTTCAAAATTAAAGAAGCTTATGTTAGGCCTTGTAATATTAGCTATCTACCAGTAAAAGTCCCGTTAAAATCGGCCTAGCCATTCTAGAGTAAGTACCGTGTATACATTCATAATATGCATTCATTGAAAAACTGTTATTTTAACGTTACAAACAGACACTTCATTTTATAGAAGATCTAGATAATAAGAGAGGCAAAAACAATTTGGAACTACATTTAAGAATTTAAAATGTTATCTGATAGGTCCAGGGGCAATGTTGGTGGAACCAATAGATGCAGCATGAAGCGATATTTGTTATCATGTGGAAATTTAAAAAAATTGTTTCCCCCCTTAGTGGCTTAGTGGTAGAGCGTTCGTTCGACATCTACGTTGGAGGTCACGAGTTCTATCCCGCTCAGCGCTTATATTTATATACATTCATAAAATCATACATAAAATCTATTTGCATTGGTCTGCGTGTTTATAACATAACTTCAAACCTGTATCCCCGAAGGGGTAGGCAGAGGTGTATTACACACCCACGATTCGCCAGTTATGTTAAGGTGCCAATGTAATAGGGGCGAGCCTATTGCCATCTACCGGGCACATTATTAAGCGAGCGATAATTAACATTTATTATATGTTGTAGCGTGTTTATATGTAGCTAAATACTGGAATATGCGGAACTGACACGACATCCCTTTGATGCAAACGTGCAGCATATATGTAGTAAATTAATATTGTACTAGATTAAGTAGAATGTTGAAATAAAACTATTTTTCTTGGTTTTCAGCAGCCACGGTCACGGGGCTGCTGGTAAACAACCGAAACGTCGGGTTCAATGTAAATAATAAAACTAGGAATTCAGTGCAGGGTGCAACGGAAATATATTGCGCTGAGCGAGCAGGACTCTTACTTGAAAATAACACATCTTACTACGGTCGCGCGCTTAGCAAAGGCCGCGCGCTCGTGAAACTGTTTTTCGGTGATTATTCCTCAATGGTACATCGGACATGAACCATCTCGCTTCGAAACACTCCTCAGTGTCCACACTATCACCGTAGTAAATTTGGTCAAGATCGCATAAAACTATTTTATTTCAAAGTGTGACATTCGCGTAAACTTCCGACAATATCATTAAGTGGAATGTATAAAATGACCTACATGCATCAAATAAACGTTTTTTTTTCTTTCTTCTATGAATATATTAACAAAAAAGAATTATCTACGACAAGCTAGTTAAACTATGCTTACTTTGGATATAGATGGCGTTATGTAGAATGTCCTAGAATGTTATCATGCTTGGTATAAACGTCATGATACGTCAAAACATTGTCATCGTACGTGACCTCATGATATTAGCGCCGCGTCATGCCTTTTTTTTTTTTTTTTTTTTTTTTTATCGTGCGGAAATCCCTTCGGATACCCCCCCGCGTGCCAGCGGGGTGCGGTGCTCTGTATCAGTCTTTCTGACATTTGAAGAACTTTATTATTAATATACTTAATTATATATATCTCTTGTGCGCCGCGTCATGCCTAAACAGATTGTGGTACGAGAAATTGCGCAGGTGTTCGCCTTGTAAACTATTCAGAGTTTATTGACATATTAATCAGTTACGATAGTTATTGTTTTCAATTGTATAGAAATTATCATGTTTATAATAAAATTTTAAACGAAATGTTTTATTTTCATAATATTTATACGCTAGCTCCTAGGAGTTCATTAATAAAACTTAATTATCGTCTGCGTGATCTTTTTACGTTTTCAGTGCCCTAATAGGATCACTTCGTTGTTTGTCTGTATGTCTGTTTATAAGACCCTTTTTCCCAGGAATACGTGGATGAATCATGTTGAAAGTCATACAAAAATGAAACTTCAAGGTCAATGCAATCAACAGGTACAGCCGTTTATATAGAAATTTAACCAAATGTAAGGGCATCAAAACCCTAAAAGGTTACTTCTCGGAGCTAGAATCATGAAATGTGGCAACTAGCAAGGTCTTATAGCATAAGTAAAGAAAAAAGTTCGAAAACCGTAAACAAGAGCAGTTACTCTCATCACAAGAAAAAAGATCTGTATGTCTGTAAGTCGTGTCCTTTTTCAGAGTGGACGTATCAAGTTGAAATTACTAAATTCTATAACGTCCTGAAGCCGTTTAAAAATCAATCCCTATAGGCTACTTTTCGTTAAAGTTAAAGTCTTTTAGCACAAATAAAGGAAAAAGTCCGGAAACCGTAAATATATCGCTACACACATCACAAAAAAAAATCTTTATGTCTGTCCGTCCAGACCTATTTCTCAGGAACAAGTGCAAATTGGAAGCTGGGAAAAAATCGGTCATTTATGCAGCATTTTTGACAAAACATTCGTCCCTCAATCCAGTTCTGTATTGAACCCTCAGTGCGTGAGCTCGACTCGCACTTGACCGGATTTTTTTTTTCCGGACTTGTACGCGCAGAAACCTCTTCGGGCTTCTTCTCATCGAAGCTAATGGTTATGAGGTGGGTATTTCGGACTTCATCATCATCATCATCAACCTATTCTAGTCCACTGCTGGACATAGGTCTCCCCTAATGAGCTCCATAGCGCCCTGTCTTCAGCTTGCCGCATGAAATAATATTATTATTTCATTTCATTTTGGACTTGGAATGGCTAAAACCACAGACAGTGTTTCGTCACATCTGCCTGAGAGGCCGTGGGACTTGGTATGATCTAGATGGGACATCCCTGAGACCCCAACCGGCCTTAGTTGCCAACGTTATTGACCCCGACGTCTTATTGGGGATCAAATACCACTTCCCCAAGCGCAATGAAATGCGCCGCCACCCTAGTCATCATCTACCTACCAGATATCATCTCCTCAGTTGCATATTTCTTTACCGTGAACTTACGCAATCCAAGGGCATCCTGGAGCAGTCCGCCGGTAACCTTTCGACCTGGGGAACCTGGGGTTATCCTTTCGAGGGCTTACTCGGGGTCCCCGGCAATGGACTCGACACGCCCACCCCATCATTGGCACCGATGGGGTGAAGCCCGTGGGGGTTTCCACACGTTAAAAAAAGGGCATGCCGGACATTTTATTTCCATTTTGATGGATTTTACTCTAACACTTTGCAGTCGTTCGTTCGTTTATTAACCACCATTCGCATTCTTCATTTTGTGTGTACCCGGTCTAACAATGCTTACATTTTGTTATCATAAAAAATGTGGCGATTAGTACTTCGTCATTCCTATCATTGTCTATAACTGATAAGTGTTTAGTATTCTAGTTTTTATCGCGTGAGCTAATGAAGGTTGAACTACTGCAGATGTAGATTCTTCCTCTACCGTGGAGGTCCTAGCGAATATTTAGTGCAGCAATTAGTTGATGCATGCTGATTGCGTGCATGTTGGATTGGATACGCATAATGAAGGTTGCGTGTGAAGGTCTTGCAGCATCCTTGCTTAAAAGTAGTACCTTTTTAGGGTTCTATATCCAAAGGGCAAAATGGGACCCTATTACTAAGACTCCATGTGTATTTCCGTTTTTTACTCGATATTCATAACAGTAACCGGTAGACGCTTGAAATATTCTTAGAACATTTAGTGATATATTTACTTCAAATATAAATAATGGTTTCCACTCAAGGCCCTTTCTGCCCCAACGGCCATTGGTTCTCCGAGCTATGTGCCCTGCCCACTGCCACTTCAGCTTGCTGACTCGCTCTCCTTGAGTGGAGACCACGTGCCGGCAAGCGCAGCGTAGGTAGGCCTCCCGCAAGGTGGACAGACGACCTGGTAAAGAGCGCAGGGACTCGGTGGATGCAGGCCGCTATAGACCGGTCAAAATGGAAGTCAATGGGGGAGGCCTATGTTCAGCAGTGGACTTCCTACGGCTGATATGATGATGATGATAAAAAATGAAATTTGAAACATCTCCATTATATAAATGTACGGAATGGTACGGCACCCTTCGTGCGTGAGTCTGACTCGTACTTGGCCGGTTTTTTTTTAATTATTATTTTTTTAAATTTATTGAAAACAAGCATACGGCCAACCTTTATAGGTTATCGATTGGTGCCGAGGTGCTACTTTTTTTTTCGTGCAGAAATCCCCTCGGAACCCCCCCCCCCCATCCCCCGCAGCCCCCAACCAGCGATGGAGGTTATGTCGGGCAGGAACCCAGTAAATACTATTCACTTTACCTCAATATTGGTTATAGGTACAGTCAACGACAAAAATTGGTTAACACTTAAATATTTATAAACCTTTATTACATAGGAATACTTGAACCAATAGTGGACGTTTAAGTATTTTTAAAACCCCCAGAGGACAAAATTAATATTCTATATAATATTCACGATTTATTTATTATTTTATGAAAGGGTTAAGGACTAAGGTCATCAATAGATTAGAATTATATAGTTACTATCTGTTGCTCGCAACTTCGTTCGCGTTAAGTTCGGGATAGATCAAGGTATGTTTATTTCTGCAGTCTCGATACCTACTAACACGTAAATATTAAGTTATGATCAATAATAGTTTAGGCCGATTTCGCTCTACTGCTCCTATCATACCTATAATAGCGTGATGATATATAACGCAGTTTATGACCATGCTCTAGAATAATGTTCATGCAAAATTTCAGACAATTCTGTTCAGCGGTTTTCAAGTGATGCTCGGACATCGATAATAATTAACAGCAGACAAACCGACAAAGATAAAAAAAAACTAAAAATCACATTTGCAGTATCGGTTTTGGTCCTAGAACACACATCAATTATTTTTTGGAAAAATATTCAATGGACAGTTTTCACCTCGTTACGATTTTATTCGATGTACAAACCGAAAACTATTTTTGTTACTTTTATAAGATGAATATTATACCGTGATCATCATCACCATCAACCTATTCTAGTCCACTGCTGGACATAGGTCTCCCCTAATGAGCGCCATAGCGCCCTGTCTTCAGCTTGTGATTCCAGCATCAGCCCGCAGTCTTTCGCAGATCGTCATCCCACCTGGGCGGAGGGCGTCCTACACTACGTTTGCCGAGTCGCAGTCTCCACCCAAGGACACGTTTACCCCAGCGGTTGTCGGTTCTTCGCGAGATATGGCCTGCCCACTGCCACTTCAGCGTAATAATTTTTTGCTATTATACCGTATTTCAATAAAATTCTTATAATTACGAAATCGGTTTCCTGTGTCATCATTATCATCCCAGTTGCTGCATCTAAAACTTGCACATTGTCTGCCGTTCTGCTGTTTCTCCTTTCCACAGTTTGGCTTTTTGCTTCTTAAGGGAACGACTGTAAGTTGTCTGGCCCCCGAACCCCAAGATGAAAGCCTGCATCAGAGCCTCATCCATCAGTTAGGTGAACCAGCTTTCAGATGAAGTTAGGTTAGACTCCGAAAAGCGAGGACGCCGCAGACTCGTCTACGCCCGGGACTACCGACCTCCATGATCGGGGCCTGAGAACGGCAGTCGGCCGCCTCGCCTTCCTTAAAGAAACAGGCCAAGACGGAGACGTGTCGTGTGTGTCCTACACACGCCTGCCAATTCACTGTCGCGGGATTAATCCCGACCCCACCAGGCGAGGCCGTGGTGGCGGCCAAAGTCCGCCGGTAACCCTGGGGTTATCTGTTCGAAGGCTTACCCGCGTTGCCCGGCAATAGACACTTGTGGAGGACACCGTGTGGTTTTAGTCGGACCGATTCTGACACGCCCACCTCATCGTTGGCACTTATGGGGTGAAGCCCGTAGCGGTTTCCACACATCTGGGGCTTCATACAACCAGTTGGAGAGGGCAGTGGACAGAATAAGCCAAACCATACGTAGCAGTTCCATTTGTCATTGGGACAAGTCTATTGTAAACAACCGACGTATGATTTCAACGCAGTATATTGTATATCATGTGAATCTTTAATTTTAAGTTGTTATTTTCGTGTCGCCACGTGTGAGGTCGTCTGCGAGCGCAATTTGATCTAGGATCGTTGACCGGCCAGAGCACAAGTCATCATGATGTGAATGTTGTTACTCTGTTAGTTTCCCACTGCTGTTTTTTTGGCAATCTTGCCAACATATTGACCTTTTTGGCGTAATATAATTAATAAATAATAATTATTCTACGACATTCTGCACAGCTCTTCTAGAGCCAAAGTATGCATAGTTTTTAACTGGCTTATGTTGTGGGTTCCAGAATGTGGATAAACATACTTACTTATACTTTTTTTGTAAATACATACATATTATACATAGAAACATCCAGACCAATGCAAATAGACATATTCATGCATATAAATATTTGCACTGAGCGGGAACCGAATCCGCGCCCCCTATCGTAGCAGTCGAATGCACTACCGCTAAGCCACAGAGGTCGTTTTCTTGGATACTACTGAGGTGGCGAAACAATTACGCATTTTGCTTTAATGTGGTAAGAAATCACTAATTACATTTAGAATACCAAATCTGATAAGTGTTATTTTTAATTCTATCGTCCTACCACACGTAGACGGTTATTTCACTGTGGGTTTAGCAGAGTACATAATTTGTTGTTTTTTTTTTCGATGTCCTATAAAAATGAGTATGATGGGTTTAAAATTAAATTTAAATCCCTTCGGATGAAGGGATTTAAATTAAATTTAAATTCCCCTCGTTAAATTTTATGAAAATCATTGTAACCGTTTCGAGATTAGATATATATATATATATATATACCAGGTGTTTCTCGCCGCCCGCGTGGAATTCTGAACCCGTTCCCGCTACCCATGGGAACCTATTCCCGGGATGAAAAGTTATTCCGGACTATAGTCTATCCCTGTATAAAATTTCAGCCAGATCCGTTCAGCCGTTTTTGCGTGAAGGACCATCAAACATACATGCAGACTCTCAAACTTTCGCGTTTATAATATTAAGTAGGATAGTATCGTTTAAAGATATTAGATAGATATGTGTGCAAATCGCGGAATAACTGATAGCGGATTTCCATCGTGAACTAGTCCATTTGTGGATGGGCGTCATCAGTGTTAATCGATCGAAACGTTGCATCGAGTAACCAAAAGTATTTACTTAAGCCAAGGTAACAACTTAACATCACGGTGAAGTGCTTCTTTGCTACAATAGTAATAAAAAAACAATTGAAGCTAACAACCACCTTTATCACCAGTTAACAACTGTAATAGACTCAGTAAAATGTAGTAGGATAGCTACATCTAAGTTTGACTTCCCCCTGAGATCTCAGGGGTTTAAGCCAACCACATCTGCAAGCCGGTACACTTGCTGATTGACGTAAAGATTCTGATGAAGGCTATCCTCTCAAGGTTAAGGGGTCAGACAGTAGTGGCTCCCGTAAAAGTCAACTAAATCCAATTATAGAAAGAAAAAATAGGCGAGCGGAACTGGGCACCAAAGTGGAAACTTTGTACGCAAAGGGAATACGCGCTTGGTGAAGTGTACTATATTTATACTAGGTCTGCAAGGCGAATCGCTGCTTGCAATGTTGAGCTGAGTGAGACATCGTGAATCAGATTTTGAAAATTTTGAACAGCGATCATTCCTCCGTGGCAAGTCCTATTTTCTAATTCTTTTTGAAAGTCTTTCTGAGCGTGTTAAGTTTGGTCACAGTGTCTCGAGCGGTTATTATGTAATTCCATCTGGAATTTTTTTAACGGTTATCATTCCTCTGTGGTAGCATTAATTTTTTCAAAATATGTCAAACCTTCCTCTGATTGACCTCTTTAATCATGCCAAATTTGGTTCTGATTGGATTAGTAGTTTAGGAGGAGACCTGTGACAAAGAAAATCCTGAAGTCTGGTATGAGGAGCTTTCGCTCGACTTCGTCTCACTCAGCTCAATTATTAATCTCGACTTCCAGAAGTGTTTATTTATGTTTCTCATAAGTATTTCCATTTGTAAGAAAGATCTATAAATTATATCTGTCGCAGGCAGTTGAACCTCTATCGAGAGACTATATCTAAGAGAATCCATAAAGCGATACAAAGTTGCTATCTGAAATTAACAAACAGGGAAAATTTACGAAATACTCACCTATTTCTCAAAAGGTCAGCCTTTATCTTCCTGCTGATCCCTAAAAGGCAAAGTCGTGTATATGGCGTGATCTAAAAATAGCGCAAGATAAACTTGTATTTTATCAGCAGTTATCAGGGAGACAGATTGTCTGCTGTTTCAATTGGTGAATGAAATACGAGCTTGTCGAATGAACGATAAAACAGGCTAGTTCACTTGTAGGATGGTTCATTTGTAGGATAGAACAGAGTGGAAAAGTTTCCGGAAACATTTATTTTCTTTTTGAGAAGATATCATTTGATTGGGGCTTGATATTATCATTTTATACATACATACATACATATACTCACGCCTTTTTCCCTCCGTGGTAGGCAGAGACAATATACCGCATCTGCTTCTGTCCTTACATACTTCACGAGCGTGATTCACTGTCATTAAACCTTTCATGCAAGCCCGCCGGTTTCAAGTGCTTTTGACCTGCCCTTTTTCAATTTGATCAGTGTATGTCCAGCGAGGTCGACCCCGGCTTGCCTGCTAACTTACATCTGCCTTATATACTTGGTGTGTCATTCGCTCAGTACTCGTTCGTTCTAAAGGCCCAAACTGCCTTAGGATACCCTTTTAAATTCTTGTAACAACGTTCTCTTTCAGGCCACACCATTCTCGTATATCTGTATTCCTCTTCCTATCAGCCAACCTTACTCCACAAATACTACGCAATGAAAGCATCTCCACTGTATTCATTGTACTTTCATGATTTTTCTACCGTAGCCAACTTTCACTATCTTTTTATGTAAATTTAATTATTGATTATACAGTATTTTAATAGTTTTAAAGCCAATATAATTTAAAAGCAGCTTATTAAAGCAGGTTTAGCCTAATCTTGAGGTCTTTGCTAATGAACTATTGAACAGTAAAATAAAGAATGTATTTATAAATCGTCAGCAGCTTTGTGGCATCGGCTTAACGGTCGAGAGGTCCCGGGTTCATTTCCTGGCCATTACATTATTAACGTAACACAAACAATTTAAAGCTTAGCTGGTTAGATACTGGTAACTTATGTTACTGGTACACTATTTAATAAATAAAGAAATAGGATTTTGGTATTTTTAGATCTGGTATTCTATACTATTAATCTCGTAGTGTATGTCTGTGCACGCATTTACAGAAATTCGTTCTATGGTTATTAAGAGTTACGCACACACACAATTAAACACATGCACACGCCCACACGTAATTCTATGAAACACGCACACTCCACAACTCACACAATCACACTCCTAACGTGGCAATGTATTTTCAATCATTCTTAGCTATATTTATTTTAATTTTATTATTATCTTTCTTTTCTTCATTATCTGGTTCCCATTAAAACAGATATACCTAGTTTTGGTGACTCTGAAAATCAAAAATCCACTTTAAATCAGCGATGCGAGGGCTACAACCGTGCTGTTTGGGATTATCCTTAACCTACCAGTAACACAGTTCCTTACTAGCACCGGATTGGGAAGGGCTAGTCTTGACGGCTTTTGCGGTTAGACGTATTTGAAGTTTTAAAACTGTTATTTTTAGTGGATACATGTGATTGTTTTATTACCAATAAAGTTTATCTTTTCTTATCTTATCTTACTGTTATAAAACTGTAAATTAGTTGTGTCTGTACATTACAGATATTTAAAAAAATGTTAAATGAACGAATTTTAAAACAAAAATATTTTCATATCCCATAGATTTATACAGCTATTTAGCATATTAATTGCTTATAAAAATCATTGAACAAAAAATATTTTTTTTAGATTTCTTGTCTGTTTGTCTGTTTATCATTCAACGCGAAATGGACGCAAAAAACTACTACACGGATTGATGCGGTTTTTTCTATTCGAAAGGTCTTGGTCAGATTTAAAATCTGCCATACGTTTGATTGTAATTGGTTAAGTAGAACCGGTGATTTGACTAAAAAAACGATTACCAATTTAATTAATAAAATAATTTAATAATAACATCCCCAGCATAACATAACAATAAGGTCAGAAATAACAACTCCTTAATACATAACCTTAAATATAGTGTCCAATACAACATTGTATTCCACATGCTCTGAAGAAATCTCTGTACTCTTATAGTAAATCGAATGTTCAATTTGTTTATGTATATTCATGAACAAGGGCTTGTGTCCTGGATGGCGACGCCCCTACACGAGCAGACCAAATTAATTTTGCCCCAACTATTTAGCATTCATTCCTTACAAACCGATCCCGTGTAACATTAATACGACTGAATTAATCAACAGTTGTTGTTGATAGAGACTTTCAGTTGAATAAGGGAGAAAATTTACAGACAGAACTTCTTAGAACTACGTTTAATGTAAGCACTGATTGGGGAAAGGAAAATAATTTACTAATTTAGGTCTTTACCTATGAAATTGCCAAAATTTTCTTACAAATTCATGAGTTCGTTATTCCTGTAATTTAATAGCTATTTCCATTATTTATATTTTGTTTGGAAGTTGATTTCAAGATTTTACAACTCTGTATTAAATTTTGTTTTTATTGGTCGCTTTATAAATTAATTCGATCTTCAAAAACAGTACTTCCTTCCATTTTGATGATAAATTTCGTATTACTTAACAGCTGTCATTTTCAAAAATGTAATAAACGTTGCTGTTTGTTAGCTTAATGTTTCCTCATTCAAATACAAAAAAAAAAAACATAAAATTTGGATTTAGTCATTCCTAAAAAAAATGCAAATATGTTAGTACTGAAAATTGAGTTTCCTCCAATTTCTTCAAGATAAACGGCACTTTCATATGTAACGACCTAATATTTTAAGATAGTGGCGTAGGTAACGGACTGCTGAGACGAGGTCTCGAGTTCGACCCCCAGTCGCCCCGGGCACACACCTCTGACTTTTCTTAGTTATGTGTGCATTAATAAATGTTAATTATCGCTCGTTTAATAATGTGTGTGTATATGGCAATAGTCTCGCCCCCTATTACATTGGGACTTTAACATAACTGGCGAATCGTGGGTGTGTAATACACCTCTGCCTACCCCTTCGGGGATACAGGCGTGAAGTTATGTTTTATGTTATGTAAATATTTCAATAATCCTACTAATATTATCAATTTGCAGGTAGGTTTAACGATTTAACTATCTAATGGATTAGGCTGATATTTGATCCAAATAATGACCTGGATATTTTTTATACATGCAATAGGTTCTTATGGGGAAAAATATCCAGTTTAAAACGTCCAGTGAATCAAGTCTTGGATGAATAGCTACTTATAAAAATTATTTTTTGTGTTTGTAACTTAATATGTAACGTGATCAGGCTAATTCCCTGTATATCGTGAAATACTAAGTAGGTATCACCCATGAGATTTAATAAAATTATAACCATATATAATATATTAATAAAAATATATACCATTTAGAAAATTATTTCCTACTTCAAAACCTCAACAAACCGACCAAGTGCGAGTCGAACTCGCCCATGAAGGTTTCCGTAGCAGCAAGTAAATTTTTTATATTTGAGTTGAGTGAATGAAAGGTAAGTTGCGGTTTAGGATTTATGACGTCTTAAAAAAACCTACTTACTAGATCTCGTTCAAACCAATTTTCGGTGGAAGTTTACATGGTAATGTATATCATATAATTTTTTTAGTTTTATCATTCTCTCATTTTAGAAGTTACAGGGGGGGGGGGCACACTTGTTACCACTTTGGAACTGTCTCTCGCGCAAACTATTCAGTTTAGAAAAAAATGAAATTAGAAACCTCTATATCATTTTTGAAGACCTATTCATAGATAGGATGAAATACACCACACGTCTGGGTTCAATGAAAAAAAAATTTTTCAGTTTCAGTTCTATGTATGGTGAACCCCCAAAATTTGTTGTTTATTGTATCAACGGAACCCTAAAAAGGCTAAAAATAATTCACTCAATTCTCCCCTAAAAACATTTTGAGTACCTCACCTTAAAAGTCGTTTGTTTCTATTTACTTGAAGGCAAAGCACTTTCTTTAAACCCTCAAGTTTACAACATCGGAGGTCGTAAAGCGGGGCCTTCATCAATCAACTTAATTAATATGTAGGTAGGAGGAAAATATTTAGCTCTGTAATGTAACAGATAAGAAGCCTGTGCCAGTCTCTGAATAACAAATACCGTCACTACTACGATCATTGGTGAACTATTACTATCATAGTTTACTATTAGTAGACAAGAATTTTGCTGAGAGCAAGGGTAGATTTATTGATAACCTATTGTTAACCTGTTTTTTATATTTAATATTTAAATAAATATAAAAAACCTTTGAGAATGCCGCCAGGCGAAACCGGTCAGGTGTAATTTATTAAATATAAGAGTGGAAAAGTACAAGTGACACATTTATTTTAATATGTTTAGCGAGTTACAACAAGTGCCCTCAATCAACAGTATAAATAGTAAAGTTTGGTAACCAGGCATATTCATCTAAGTCTACGGTGTGTTAGGATTTAATAGTTCTTAGTTAACTGGAATATGTGAAATCTTATGTCGGTTCTTATTTATAACTATATTTAGAGGTATTATACCTTTTTTTTTTTTTCGTGCGGAAATCCCTTCGGATACCCCCCCGCCGGCCAACGGGGGCGGTTATGTCGGGCTTGAACCGACTAAAACCGCACGCCGTCTCGGGTCTTCAGACACCGGGGTGTAAGGTTACCCATAGAGCATATCCCTCGCACCCCGACTGACCCTGGGCCATCTCACCACTAACAGCATCGCTCATCCTGTCTTCTCTGAAAGCAGAGGAGTACGGAGAGTGATGTGTTCCCGCCACGTTGGGTATTGGCCGACGATCAATGCCAACCCTATGAAGGGGAAGCCATTGACCGCCGCCCAGGGTGTACCGGCCGCTCCGATTCCGTTCCCCCCGGACTGCAGCGGGATCGGAATCGGAGCGACACTCGAGGAGGTTACACAACACACACCCCAGAGGTATTATACCTCAAACCTTTTATATCCTATGATGTTTAACACTTTTGTAATGTAAAAATAATCAAATTAGGTACCCTAATTTGATTATTTTTACGCTACAAAAGTGTTAAACATTTTTTTACACGCTTTTATATTTTATTTCTATGCTCCATCGTGCAGCTGATAATTCACGTACAAAATAACCCATAAATACTTTGCCCAAGCCGGAAATCCACCCGAAACCACTACCAACGATTTGTAAATACACATATTACTTATTGATACACTTTTGCATACGTTGATACAAAATTACAACGAAACTTGTGGATATCATGTTAATTCCCGTTTGCTATACTACTTAAAATGTTGCAATTGCTGCAAGTACATGATTAAACATGTCCCTAAAAAGCTTAAAAAAGCATAACGTTATCGTGAAGTGAGTTAAACTGATATAAAAATAGTTTCGGATACTGTCAGAAACCCACGAAATTTTACAAATATTCTTACCAAACAAACGCGTTTATATTTTTTCATAATATGGGTACTTTATTTGTATGTAAATAACAAAAAATAAAACAAATTGTGATAAATAAATTCAGTGACTATCGATTTCTAGTCTCTTTAAATTGCACCGTAGTAGTGGTGCTGATTAAGATTCAAAGCGCACTCTCTTAGATATTGGACGTGATGAAAAAATACATTGTGGTGGGCAAAGTATGTTGGGTTGAGCTGATTTCAATTTGTATTTACCAGGCAATCGGTGCTTGTTGCTTTAGTTGGGGTTAGATTCTCTGTGTTTTGAATGCTTAACAGCAATCACGGAACTGTTTTAGTTGGAGTATCTAGACTTAACCTATTGGACTTCACTTTGAGGTGCTAATTGTTTTATGGCTGTATTATATTATCTTTAAATTTAGGTTTATCTATTGTTTTGGAATCACATACAGTAGTGCATTACTGTCTTTTGTTTGTCGCTGTAGGTCTTGTCTCGTAGATCTGTAGAAGTCGTTCAAGACCTACAACTATTCTTCATCCGAGAGTAGATATACAGCCTTCATGACGGATGAATCGACGGTGATGGACTCACATCTATCTTTGAACCGATAAAGATCGTTAGAGCCTCGCCGTCAATCAGCAAGTCTACCATTTCGCAGGTAAGATTGCCTTGGGCCCCGAGGGTCTTGCTCCCATACACTAAGACAGTTAAATCTGGTACCAATATTTCACTACTGTTTTTGACCTCACCTAATATCGTTGCCTAAATTTTATTATTGCCGGCAACGGGGATGAGATTTGCTTAACAGCAAAGTCGAAAACAATTTGCCCTACGCAGAATCGTATCCCCTACCGCTGGACATTGAGGCAGTCGAGCAGTGTTAAATCTCAGTGTAGTAGACAGTAACTATAGGTAATAATAATAATATTATTACTTATAGTATGTTATACAAAGTTAGCTTCGCTAGCTTAGCTAAACTAGCTTGTAATATTAGTTCTAGAATACCCATAAGCATACTTAAATTCATTTTCCATAATATAGAAACCCAGACTAACACAAAACTCATTCACGCATACAAATATTTGCACTCAGCGCGAATAGAACCCGTGACCTTTGATGTAGCAGTTGAACGCTCTACTGAGTCGCCACAGAGGTCGTAAAGGTTAAAAAGTAAAGTAGAAATTCTACCTCTTTTAATTGTACACTCCGAAATTATAACGCCAAACCACTAAGATAAAATTAAACTCATCTGCGCACATTTCGACATAATAATTTCGAGGACAGTTCAAAATTGCTCCAGATATGATGTCGTCATCAAAAATGAGTAATGATCCATCTAATACGCCGTGGCATACGAAATTAAAGCTATAAATTTGAATAACATGATGCCAGGGTCCAACAGGGTCTAATTTGTGAGACCTTTAATGAAATAATGTAGGGAAATTTACTTTTATTATGCGGTATTGATATTCTCTATATTACAGTGGCGAAGGCTGAATTTAATAATGTCGCCATTCCTCTTGACGAGAACTTGATGAAAGCCGAAGAGATGAACAAATGTTATATTTGGCAAAGTTCAAGAAATTGTCGACGTACAGAGTGTAGATTCGGTTATTATTATTCTGACAGTCATATAACTAAAGCCCTGTAAAGACCTGTCCTCATAACGAGAACTTTATGAAAGCCGGAAAAGATAAGCCAATGATTTATATGAATTTAGCTCATGAGGTTATCGACATGTAAAGTATAGATTCGGTGATTATTGTTCTGATAGTCATATCGGCACATGGATTAATGGCTAAGGCTCTTAAGACGAGGAGGTTTTTGTATCTGCAACTCTAGTCAACGATAGCTTAGTTCCTATATCTGATGCTTTTAGAGCACTTTTTTGTTTGAAATCAGATGACTCGAATGATATTCAATATTTTTATAGCTGAATTGTTTCAATATAAGTATGTACATTCAGCGTCAAAAGTAGATGACATTTACACAATTTCAAACTGTACAATCTGCATGAAAATTATAAATCATATTCGTATAAAAAATAAAAATAAGGCCCATTAAGTAGTTAAACAGCGTTTTCAATAAGAAATAGCAATTACTTTGTCCAAAACTGATTTTTAAAATCTAAGACTGATCATCTACTTTTCATGCTGACTATACATATATTTAAATTGGTTCGTAGTATATGTATCTTTATTTTCTTATTAGACTCATTGTGTTTGACCTCAATATAGTTGACAATTCCTCCCAAATTTCCGATCTTTCGTTAAATATTCCATAATGTTCAAAAATATTGTCCGATCCAGGAATCGAACCCGGAATCTCAAACATCGAAGTTTAAGTCTACTAGAAAATGTAGTTACTTTAATGTTATACTTATGTTAAGAGTAGATTCATGTCAGTGGTGTGCTCAGTGTGATTACAATCAGCAGCCTCTTGATTCCAAGTCCGAAGTCTCAGCATTGCACCAGGGTTGTTTGGATTTGCTTCTACTACAATATTGATATGATGTTACAGATAAGTACATCATATCCCAGTCTCGAACAACTCACATAGAATTCAATTAAATTTTTAAGCATTTTCCGATCTAAATCTTTAGAATAAAGTAAGTATACAAAATGCTTAAAAATTTAATTGAATTAATTAGGCGGAGTCATCAAAAAACAATGTTTAAAAATGACTGTAAAGTTATTCATTGTTTCCGTAGTTCGCAAGAATTACGGTAGATGGCTCCAACGTCGCCTTAAGACGTATATGATATATCGGAGAATTTCGAATATCTGGGACGTGTCTAGGTGGCTCAGTTGGTCAGAGCATTCCCCCTGTAAGGGACTGGTCGCGGGTTCAAGTCCCGTCCTAGATGTTCTCTTTTTCCGATCTAAATCTTTAGAACTCACATAGAAATATAAACTACAATATTCGATTCGACCACCCAAATGCCCCATACAGTCAATAGAGATTTTGCAGACAAAACAGTTCACCAGTCAAGTTATCTTAGACATGGGTTCGAACCTTCGACTTCTTGATTGCAAAGCCGACACTTTAGCTACTAGAGTACCGCTTCATATTTTAGTCAATTATATACCAAGTGGCGTAAAGTTTTTTTTTTTTTTTTTTAATATTTAGGACACGTCAATTTGACTTCACCTCGCCTGATGGTAAGCTGAAGGTAAAGTCTCAGGAAAGAGGGTCACCATTACATACACGTACCATGTTAACAATGGTGGCACTCAGCTTGACGGCCTCATCAGAAGATTATCATTAAAATATAAGTCGGACGACGTATAATTTTTGCAATGATTAAAATAGCATTTTTGACCAAAAATTACATATGTGATGAGTTACACGCCACTTTGTATATTTCAATATCTTGCTTTATGATATTCCACCCTCAATAAACCAAAGTTAAGGTTTTTGCAAAGCAAACAAATCTTATATTGTATCCAGTGTGGTGTCATATTAAATTTTCGATTGAAGTCATGTGAATATCCTTTTAATATTCAAGATCATATTTCTTACAGAGGTCGTGTTATGAAGTGCTCGTAATTTATGTCAAATACCAGAGTGAGTCCCTGGATTTCCTTCCTCCGTTGCGGTGAAATCACTTTTGAAGATTCTTCAAGATTCTACGAAGTTTTCATTACACTGTGATAATATGTATGTCGTATTCATATTATAGTTCCCATTTCAAAATCTTTATTTGTTATATTTTATTTTTGTATATTTTTTCCTATTTAGGCAGCAATATAAGTCATTATTTGTGCGTAGAAATCTAGAAAACCATCAATTTGTTTTCTATATTTCATCAGTTGGACGCAGATGTAAGTCAGTTATGTTACTGACAGAAAATTTTGATTCATGTATTACCCTGGGGTAGCCAAAAGTGTATTAAACAATGTTTAGCCAAATATTTGGAACCATGTGACGAGCCTATTGTCGTCAGTCGGATACTTTTTCTACCTTGGTAATTCCGATAACACTTTAATAAACTTAAATTCTAAGATTTCATTCACAGCACCCGCTGTCCCATAGAGGCAAAGGTATTGTAAATTAACTTTTTAGTTAATTCAAAATACCTTTCAGTTAATCAAGTACTTTTCTTACAGTCTACTAAAGATTTTGTAGGCACTTATTCTCAAAATGAACTGTGGGACAAAGTTTATATCTTCTGATCATAGGTTATTAAGGAAATAGGTTAAATAAAAATCGGGTTATTTTTTAAAAACTGGATTTTTTACTTTACGATATATAATAATTATATGTTCATTGAAACAAATTACAAATACAAAATTTACACAGTTTGTCTTATTATTAATCAATAACTACATTATTATTTAATCACCTTAACACTAAAAGACTACTCATACATTTTATGTATATACCTAGAGAAACAGCGACAATAATTTATACAACGGACGAGGGTAAACGTGTCAGAATAATTATGTCTTGTATGAAAACTTAAACATAATAGAATTCCTAAATTATTGGACAAAGATGAATATATGTACCCATCAGGGCTTATAATTAAAGTTAAACCAAACTGATCTATATGTACAAACTTTAAAACCAATGTTACAAAAAAATGTTGAAAACGAGAGTTTCCAATTTTTGGTAAGCCGAATGTTTATCGCTACTTACAAAGAGATCCATCGGTAACAGTGTTGAAAGAGCTTCGTATTTTTTTGGTATACATTGAATAAAACAAACTAATAATCAGGTATCAGGGGCCATTGATGGTGATGAAAGGTTTGTCTGATAAGACTAGATTGTCTCGGAATAGTGATGCAACTTCCGATAAAGTGGCCTATCAATATTTACAATGTCCAATGGCGAAAGCTGAAAAATGAAAAAAAAAACATCAGTTCAATCCTTAGCGATATTTGTTAAAGCCATGCTTTTTAGCATCGTATTAAGTTTGGCATTGTACATCAAAGCGTATATTTCGAATGTACATGCAACTATCTTAACATTATTTTTTTAAATTTAGTGGACCATTTTTGTTCCTAACTTGTTCAACGTAAGTATATACAGTAAACGAATTTTAAATCGTATTCAATTCAACAATGAGGACAAGTATGATCGCTCACGCAGATTTCAATGCGATCTGTTGGACAAAACATGAAAATAAAGCTGGCGTATCCCCCTGGACACAATTCTAATACAAGAAAACATCGCATCTTACAATAACTTTTTCTTAAGCAATACCTTTATAACTAATAACGTTATCTTATGTTAGTTCCTTGACTCGGTTGTGCGAAAATTTTCATTAATTATTCTTGTTCTATTATTAATCATTATTATACCAATAATTATGACACACTCTACTATAACAACGAATATATGCGAACTACTGTCTTGTGATAATACAATATTGTTTATATTGAGTTACAGACACCAATTATTTACTATTTAATATTAATGAAGTGCATGAAGGCATGAGAAGGGAACAGAAGATTCGTTGTGTCTTGAAATATTTCGAAGCAAATGGCAATAAACTGTATATATTTCCAAATTTTTACAGTCAACAATACTCGAACTGTTAAGTGAAGACAAAAATAAAAGATTCGAATTTGAAAGTAATATCCAGACACTTAAAATTCCTGGAATTGAGTATTCACGAAGATGATCATAGATTAGAGATAATACTTATTTAACGCCCAAATCCTCCATTTGCTTCGAAACCGAAGGAAGGAGTTTCTAAGATAGAATATGCTTATAATAAATCAACAATAGCGTAGATACATATGATACAGAGATATAATTACGATCAATTATTATTTTTTAAACAACGTAACGAGAATATCAACTTTTCAGTTCTGTGAATGATTTCACTAACATTTTAATTGCATTTACAGTAATTATACCAATTCTTATCATACAAGGGATTTCTTCGCGATATATCTGTTTGCCAGGAAATACACATCTAATTGGATTCGAAGCGAAGTTTGTAAGCTTAATTTCATGCGATCTTAATAAAATTGGTACACAACAATATTTTTAGTACTTATTTCGCGGTCACATACTATGAAAATTTTTACAATTGCTCCAATAAAGTGAGTATCTTTAAGGACAATTCTAGAAGTTTTCACATTTGATCATGTTATAAGTACGTTATATATAATTACACAATATATAACCTACAACAACTATGTCCTTTATGATATCTTTACTTAAGACGTTTTATATACCCTCTAATTTTTTGTCACAGTATCGCTTTATTTTGACTTCTTTATTATAAACATTTTTTTTTTCAATACTAACTTACATACCTGAGATTAAAATATACTTCCGTGGTTTCCATTAAAAGAGTTTCAAGGCTACAGACAGAGGAAGCCTTAAGCAAGAGAGTTGAAGAACATTATTCCAAGGAAGGTAATAATAATCTTAGGGACATTATACATCTAAAGTACATAACTGAAAAACTATTAAACCCTGATAATTCCAATAATTATTGAAAGAGAAGCGCTAATTTACAACATTTTAAATTCGATGTTGCTTTACAAAATACTCTTGAGGTTTTGACCACTCCCCACTAATAAAAATCATATTTACAACTTTATACAGCGGTTTTGCAAATAATTGAAGATTTGGAAAAGAATAGTATTGCAGTACTCCGAATAGAATAATTATTGACAGATAATTAGTATTTGAAGCATAGTTATTTTATACATATATTTAGAAAACACTTTACATATTGTATATAAAAAAGGGAATGGTAGTGGTTTTAACTATTATACCTATTGTTTGAAAAGACAGTACAATTTATAATTTTTATTAGTAGAAGAGAATTATACTAATTTGAGCTGGATGTCACTAAAATGAAGACATACTTAGTATTGCTTTTGATCGTTGATACTCAGTTGTAGGTAGACCCCTTTATTTACACGCAAAGTTGTGAAGACGAAAAAATATAGCGACTTTCAAAAACAAACATTATAATAACCCGCAAGAACTAAAAAAGATAAGCTGAAAAAAATGACATTTTATTGTCAAAGTTGAAAACACGGAGGGACTGGATTTACAGTCGAAATATATTACACCTAATGAAATTCCTCATTCAGCTCTAATGTTCATCTTTATTTACGGTTTTATTGAAAACGATAACATTATTTTGCTGCGAAAATGAGACAACAAATGGATAACATTGATAATAAAACATTTCTTTATGACATGTAATTATTATAACATGCACACAATTTTACAGTACTTAACAATGAGAACGAATGAACGACAATATCCACGATACTATTCAAGTAACTTTGAAGGTCTAACAGACACAGCATGCAAAACTTTTAAATAAAGCAATATGGATCAAATTGGAGCGGATACCCTTCATAGCTCAACTGATCACTTCAAAAGTAAACTCCATGTTGACTTGTACCGTTTGCAGATCAAAATAAGGAATTCCAGAAGACTGCACGAACGAAGCGAAATAATGAAAACAAAATGCAAATCTGGCATCGAATATAATCTTAGAATATCTTTTATACAAGTTTTGTCCATTAACAGCGTCTAAACACTACGCGCTTAAAATACTTGTTTGAGCATCACTAAAATAAGTTTTATAAGAATTTCCAAGTTTTTATTAGGCACAAATTTATATAATTTCGACCTTTCTTATATTATCGCCCTACAACACACAAGACAGGTATAGATAACGTTGTATGCATTTTTTCTTATTTAAATGGATTTCCATAGACACTTACTAATTATACATGAACTTTTTACATATATAATATATTATATAAAGAATATAATGTAGGTAAAGCATTTTCTTTCTTACCTAGCACAACGGATCCCATATATTTTTGGGACACAGAGATATCTACAAATATTGTTACAATTTGAAAACAGGTATATTATGTAGAAGGGTTATCTATCTTAATAATGAATGGGGTAACATTTTCTTTGAATATTACCCCGTAACTGACACAATTTTCAATGAATTGACAGATTTTGTTGCATTTTTCTTTAAATACAATTTGTTAGCTTATGCTCTGCTGTGGAAATTGGAATCGTGAAGTGGAATTTAATTTGTTCTTTCTCAAAAATCATCATTTAAATTGTATTTTTTTGCTATCTAATCCTGAGGTATTGAAACTATCTATTATAATATTGGCAATTAAAAAGACCAAAACCCGTATTCCACAGCAAAGCAGAATATCAAAAATATGTATGTATTCAATTTTTCTCAATATAAAATGTTATGCCCAGTATTAAAAATTAACGAGAAATAAAACAGAGAAGCTAGCGCTGCTAAAACTAATCTATGCGATATCAGTCTCCACTAGAACCTTACAATTTAGAAAATCCATAAAGTAAATCACAGAGTTTGAATTAGCAAAACATTTTGTGGTGAAAACTAACTTTTTATACCCATCCAATATAATGTTTCATTTAACCCACCGTCCCGCGGTACAACACATTCCAATTATTGATATGTATCTTTCTATAGACATTATTGTGTTGTTAATGTAGCAATAAGAAGAAAGAAACGAGAATTGAAAGTGTCCCTTCACATCGATCCATAGGTGCCATCATACTGTACAATATACCTTCATACCTAACCATTGAACGAATATTAACCTTACTTTACGAATCTTAACTTACAAGACCGACTCGAACATTTATTTTAAAACAAACGGTGAACCCCTACCACAGCATTATATAATGAATTCGAAGGGAAGCGAGAAACGCGTAGTAGAAAAAAATTCTTAGAGCAGCGATAGAATCCATAAGTACGCGTTACTTGATCCGATGACAATCAATCGTGGTAAGGGTTCACTACATCCAATCGAGACAATCACTACCTCCCGCACACCGAAATTCTTACAAGGACATACCGATTAGCTTCCAATAGTAAAATAATAATGTTTAACTATCATCTACGTGTGCATCAAAGTATAAAGTGAACTTACGTACAGTATATACGAACGCAAGACAAACGACTATAAACTAGTCTTATTTTTCTATTATTTGAAGAATAATACACATGTCGATCTAAGACGTTTCAAATTAAAAAGACGACGCTTAAAGTACAAATGTTAATAAAATAAAACAGAAGGTGTGACGAAGAATGCAAACTTACGATTTTAGAATGCACTAGAAGCCAAGTCGTGTAATGTACACGTACAAAGAATACGGCGCGACTACACGATGCGAGCGTGAGGCGGGCAATCTGACATGGCCCATGGTTAACTAACCAGGCGACGGAGAGCAGACGGATTATTTACTGAGATGCGTCTGAGACGTGTCGTTTGGAAATTACCTCCATTATAATGTCGAAATCATTAATTTAATAACGAAAGCAAAACACGACAAAACAAGAACCAACTCACAGCCTACGTTTATAAAACCCGATGCCACTTCCTAGATGAAGCGTCGCTGTTATCGAAAAGGAAACTTTACAACTAAACGATTAACACAATCGTACAAACCGAAGAGGAACGCGACCGAATGGCCGGTTGTCAAAACAATTTTCACCCTCGATCCTTATTAAATAACTTTGTACATTAAATCCAAATGTCGACACGTCATTTTGGATAGGCACTCTCTAGGCGGGGCGGCGAGCGGTCGCCGCGTCGTCGGCCTCCGTGGGGCGGCCCTTTGGCCGACCGCATGAGATCAGTGGAACTGGCCGGCAGCGGCCGTGGCGACCCTAACACCGCTTTAAGACGATGTCAGATACGATGAGAATGTGTGGTCAACCCAGTCGCCTGCTACGCCGATCTCACTCAGCATGTCGGAGACATCAGGCGTGCATGAAAACTCAAAATGGGATCCTGATGATGAAGACGCCGTCTCGAACGAGTCGATATCCGTCGTCAAGGCATCGAGATCAACCTCGCAATCCGCAGGTAGCGGCAATAAGTCCGTAATGGAGTAGAGATCCGTAAGGTCGGCTTGCTCGCGACGATTGTGGTCCTCATAAAAACATGCAGACTCTGGAGAGTCAGGCGAGCCAGCGGGTGATGCGGGTAGTGGAGGAGGCCCGGGTGTTTCCGCTGGTACGCTTGGGATGCTTGGTACTTGTCTCCTTCGCCTAGTTACTCCTCTGTTGTTATTTGAATCAGCGCGTTGCTTGCGCTTTGGCTTGGATACACCTCCAGTCTTTTGTCCAGTTCTTTCAGACTTTGCTGTCTTTTTACGCGGCCTGTACTTATAATCAGGGTACTCCCGCATATGTAGTTGCCTTAACCTTTCAGCCTCATCAATAAACGGCTGGCGCTCCTCATCATTGAGCGTTTTCCACACACGACCAAGGTTCTTAGATATTTCCGCATTATGCATGTCTGGTGTTTGTTCGCATATTTTTCTGCGTTCTATCTGCGACCAGACCATGAACGCGTTCATCGGCCTTTTTATGTGGTTCGGGTTGTTCTTCTTAGTCTGTGAACAAAAGAGAACACGGTTAATCGAGATCACGTTTTCAAATTTTACAGGCAATTTGTGCCTAACTATAATGTAAATCCGCGTTCGAGGTGGAAAATCAACGTTATCTGTTTAATTGTAGGAGCACTATTATTATTTCAGGCATGTCCGATTCACGGAGCCGGGCCACGTCTAATTAGTATGCAAGGTAGAGCAACATTAACTCAGTGTCCTTACTATTAATGATATTGTTATAATAGGAATTATTATTCTAATAAATCGAAATCTCTATAGTAGCCTTATAACCCTATACTGCTAATTCATGTTTTGTTTTACATATAGTATTATTGTATCTGTCTGTTGTAGTCTTTGGTTTAAGTCGTATCCTTATAGTACCTAGTTGAAATTCCAAATAGTATTCATTATTCTGATATATGATACTATCAGGTAGGAATATTATTTATAAAATAGTATTAGCGTAACTTTATATTTAGTTCGGCCCAATTAAAAATGCTTTTTATCACCCCACTAGTAACCTAATTTAAAATTCTAGTTGACTGATACCGGCTGGAACTATAAAATGTTCAAGTGCAATAAACATTTCCGTGTTTCGTTTATATAAAACATTGCCTAACGAGGATGTTAAGGACGCAGGAAGTTATTATCAAATCATGTAGGAAGCAGCTTGAGGACCGTAGCCAGCCATCAATTTTTCCTTGAAGATAAGCATTTCGGTTTAGAGAAAGCCTAATGGATATCCGGACTGTGTTGATTAATGTGCAGCTGCAGGTTCCTGGACACCATAAAGTAAAACAAAATACATATTTTGGTTATCTTTCGGCAGAAAAGTCACAAGTTGAAAGTCAGGGAATTGTGAGTAGAGGTCGTAACAAATGAATGGCACATCAAGGTTAGGTTTAGAAAAAAACGATGCGGAAAATTGTATACAACCTTGAAGTCGTATAAATAAATACTGTAACTTTTTACCTAACTGCCCCAGAAAGAGGGTAATATTTTCCGGGTGCAAATATGCATGATATAATATAGTATGAAAAGGTTGATAATCTTAAATATTTCCAATTATAATATAATATAAATTTATTTATTTAATACCATTTTTAAATACACTACAATACACTTGAAAGATTTACTACTCGTATTCGTTTAAGTGTTTTAATTCAATGCTTAGGAACAGGTTTATTTATAAAAAAGGATTGTCCGTTGGCAACAGAATCAAATTCAGGACACCCACACAGCTCAAAGGTGAATAGAGGTGGTAGTTTTTGTGCTGTTACCCTATTCAGTTTAAAACGTAGATATTATTGAACCTTTTTTGGGTCTCATACAATTTATTTCAGGTCAGAGCTGCAACGGGTTTGCCTTGATTAATGACGTCTCGGGGTGTTCGTGACTATTTGGTTGTTATGTTATTTTTTACTTCAAGTTTTTGTATTAATAAAACTTTTGCTATATTTTTGCCTTTGTTGAGTGTATGAAAAATTGCTTTTAATGTTATTATTGCATATAAAAGTACTTTGGCAATAAAGCACGAAACTGTTGTTTTGTTTTCTTTTTCTCATTAAAAAATGTTGATGATTGATACCTGATATTTGAGTAAAGTTTCGTTCAAATATAGTTAAGTCAATATTCAATGACAGTGATGAATCATATTTATACCTGAGACTCAAAACTTAATAAAAATAATATTTATTTTTTGATCATTTAACTCTACAATTTATTTCAGTCTTAAGTCAGTTTTAAGTCTAGATCTGTACGTTCATCTCATTTGTTTAGCATTTAAGTAATTTATAAAAAAGATGGTTTTAGACTTGAATTTACAGATTTAGTTAAATTACTGCACGATTATTTTATTCAACACTTGGATGAGAATAATATTTTTTTTTTAATAACTAACTAAAATCACATGTAAATGACCGAGAAGACCCAGTGCAATTTCTTTGCAAGTACTTGAATTTGATGGCCTACTTTATTTTATAAGTTTAGATTATTATTGTTACATAAAACAGTTCATAAATAAAATGTTTGCCAACAATTTAGGTCAATTCAGTAAATATTTTAAGCCCAAGAATATTTTTGAATAAAATTATAAGTAAAATGACAGCTGTAAATCGCTGCAGCTTCATGTAAATTTTAACTTCCTTCGGAGCCAGTAAATGACTGAAATGTTTCGTGGTATTTGGAAAAAAAAATATTTTATTTGTATTTGTTTTCCAACAGTACTATTTTTTTGCCATAACATGCCCTGTGTACCACATGCTCGAAGGTCTTAATCATTCAACTCCAAGGTCATTTTTCAAGAAATCTATACCATTCCACAGTCACCATATGGCCTCACTGTGATGACCATAACAATCTCATTTTCTTATAGTCATATTATGATTTGTGGTTATATTGTTTAGAGAGATAGGCACTTTTAGTCATTATCATTTTCGTACTTCAATAATGGAACAAGATTCTAAAAAACTAAATATATTCGGTCTGATGACTGCATTTAACAGATTAGCCAAATTAGATTAAGTAACGATGTTTTGAAGGTCACGAATAAATAATGCATTAACTTAATTATTTTGAGATTACGAAATAGTTTTAGCTTCCTCAATCACGTTTAGCTTTCCGGTAAAGGTGTGTCTATTCCTTTTATCTTTCCCTTATGTAGTTTATGTTTGTTCATAGTTGTGAGCATGCATCATTAATAGGTGTGGATTGCAAAATTATAATACTTGGCCAAGTTTCCATTACGGGTTAATGACGCCGATAAGGAAATAAAATTAATCACTATTTTTATAAATAGTGTAGTTATAAATAGTTATAACTTATTTGCTCTAAGATGCAGAATCTCTAGAAGGGCTGACTAAACAATATAGGATGCATATGTAGACTCCACGTCTTTACGGTAAACCAGTAATAATTCGCGTAAATGATATGAACGAGGAACTCCACGAGTTGGCAACACCATATGTTTATAAGACACTTATTTATTGTAAGCGCGTCGTACCGGCTTTACAAGGGCAGCCGGTTCATTTCCTGGGTAAATAGAGATTGCTCTACACAGGTCTATATATCAATATCTACGATTCGAGAGTTTTATATGACCTTTGTGTTAGACGTTCTGTTTCTATGTAGCTTAGATGTAATTGTCCCTTCTCTTTGTTGACTGAGCGAAATGAACTAAACTTTAGAAGCCTGGAATCGTATTGGAGCATGGAAGCTGACAGGCGTTATGACAGTATCAAACTAACTTTCAACAATCTGATTCATTGTTAAGATTATCTTAAATTTTAGAAAAAGTCGAAGATTTGGTCTGTGGATACAGTACTTATGTTATTAATACTTATGATTGACCTTGAGTGGAAACAAAATATGCGAAAATATATGGTCAGTAGACGTACAATTATGAAATCTATTAATAATTATTTCATTTAATAATAACATGTTCTATTTTGATTAATAACTTCATGAGGTAAAGGAAACTCATGATAGAGCCTACTATTTATACCGAAATAAATGTATGTGTGTCATTTATTTGCAACTAATGTTATAGGTACTATCGATTTAAATGAAGGCCAGAGTGCTTCCTTGTTGGTTAGTGTTTAGTTATATTGAGGAATTTTTGCCAACTACAAGGCCAGAGGACTAAAAGATGATTAATAATGACTTCCTTTTAGGAAATGGTTTTATTTAAATGAAACTAGTTTTTTTTTTTTAATTTCGAAATCATAATATGTTGTGTGACGTTTAGGATGTATTTGCAAAGCCCAGGAGTTTGGTGGAAGCTTTAACTCTGCCTCGTTCACAATAATAAAAGTAATATTGATTTTTATTTTTCAAATAATAATAAACTAAAGCAATTATTCTTCAAAAATATTCCAATTACAAAATATACGTTTATTTTTACTTAAAAAGCAAACACTATTTACAATTTTGTGCATTTACTTTTCAGAAAAAAAAATCTGTTGAATGCTATAGTAAGATAGACCTTTAGTACTTCTGATCTATATTCTCAATTCGATGAAATTTTGAAGCGATGTGTTTGCTAGCCTAGTGGTATGGGTAATGGACTGCTGAGTCGAGGTCTCGGGTTCGATCCCAGGTTTTACCATGGCACACACCAATGACTTTTCGATGCTTTTCGAAGTTATGTGTGTATTTATCGCAGGTTTATAAGTGCCCGGTTAGTGGCAATAGGCTCGCCACCTATTACATTGGGACCTAAACATAAACTGGCGAAATGTGGGTGCTAGCACCTCTGCCTACCCCTTCGGGGATATAGGCGTGAGTTTATGTTATGAGTTTATGTTATGTTTGCTAGCTTTTCCAATAAATTTAGTTCGGTTAAATCCAGCACTGGATGTTCACTATTTATATTCTCAGTCATCTTCAGGAATATTAAACTAACTATTTACTTCATCAATCAACTAATCACTCTTGTACAGAAACGAATTAAGTGTAACTGAAGTTATACCAAAGTTTTACACCTTACACCATCTTCATTCATATATCCTGAGACTAAGATGGTTACGAAGTTGGCGAGCATAATCACACTTTTACTTCAAAGCCTCATTAACATGTAAAGAACCCAAAATAGTAAAATTATCTTAAGACAAGGTAGGTAACTGAAATATGTTAACTCTGAAGATAGCGCCCCCGCTGGCCGGCGGGGGGGTATCACAAGGGATTTCCGAACGAAAAAAGAATCATTCACAAAGAAAAATTCATTGGTCGAATCAAACCCAAGGGCTCATTACAATAAGAGTTCAAAAATGGATACACATATATTATCATTAAACAGAAGACTTAGATTGAATAATTAAATCTATACTATTATAAAATTGTAAATTAGTGCTGTCTGTACTTTGGAGATATTAAAAAAAAAAGGAAAATGAACGATTCTGAACACTATTTTTTTATTTTGGATTTTTTCTTTTTGTCTGTTTGTTCGCGATTGACGCAAAAACTACTGATGGATTTTGATGCGATTTTTTCAATTAGAAGGGTCTTGGTCAGATTTAAAATCTGCCATATGTTTAATTGCAATTGGTTAAGTAGAAACGGCGATATGGCCAAACAACGATACATGAACTCTTCGCGGGTGGAGCCGTGGGCATCAGCTAGTTAAAAATATATTCTAAATAATTATAACCTCTATTTCTACTGTAAACTGAAAACTGGCCTTTATATGGTTTAAAAGTCGTATTGGCATTTTATCAGCTTTCGAAATGCCACACAAAATGTTTCATGGTTAAGCCATTTTTGCCACGTGATGTTAGTTCAGTAATATGCATTTAAATTGCTTTGTCAGGTATAACGACAACATTATTTGAATTATTAATAGCCGTTTTATTGTTCGTATTGACGCATATTTGTTTAGTATAAAATGTGTTTGTGAAATTTAATGTCAGCATACTAAATTGCAAACTACATACTGTTGTTAGAATATTCTAAATTAATTCTGCTGAAAGTATACCAATCAATCAAGCAGTGGATTAATATTCTAATATTTTTTCAATAGATAGTTGTTTTAAATTTTAATAATGTAAATTTCATTCGAAATGTTTATATCAATATAAAATCAATCCTATACTTAAACATTTTGAACATAAGTAATTACGGTAGGTTGTCGGATTTCAAATTGAACAAAGATTAATAAATAATATGAAATAGACAAGTGCTAATTTCAATCCCCTAGTTACATTAAGTAATCTTTGAATAATTAATCCAATTGAAAGTAAGAAGGTACTTAATCGCAGTTCGAATGGTGCACAAAACCCAAGCAGGTTCGGTAATATTAATGAAGATTTAGATCGGAAAAAATCTTTAGAAAAAAGTTAGCATACAAAATGCTTAAAATTTAATTGAATTAATGAAGATGTTAGACACTCTTGAGGCTTTTAACACTGAACAAAGAAGGTACCGATTATAGGTCCCCATTGTCGACGGTCCCAGATGATGTCTGCACTTTGTTTGTAGATAATAGTCAAAATGAAACTTCCTTTTTTATTAAAATTGGACCCTTATTACTGAAGCAATTTGATCTCTCGAGGAATACGGATTGGAAATCCTGCGCCATATTGCTCGTTATTAACTTTGAATCTGAGAGAATTTTATGTTCATATTATTTTACGATATTGTCGTTTCAATAATTGCAAAATACGCATTTTCAACGTGCATTTAGAAATAACTTTAGGGGGCAGGAATTAATATGATTATTAAAGATTATATTAGTTTAATCATATTATGTCACAACAATAACAAATTTTGCTTATTCTATAATGTGTAGGGCTGAAACAAACTCTCTCCTTGTCTCTCCTACATACATACATCAACTCACGCCTATATCCCTGAAGGGGTAGGCAGAAGTGCTAGCACCCACATTTCGCCAGTTTATGTTTAAGTCCCCCAATGTGGCGAGCCTATTGCCATTAACCGGTCCCTTATAAACCTGCGATAAATACACACATAACTTCGAAAAGCATCGAAAAGTCATTGGTGTGTGCCATGGTAAAATGTCATGGTGTCATGGTGCCATGGTGCCATGGTGTCTCTCCTAACAGAAAATAATCTAGAAACGCACTTTTTTTCTTTTTTAAAGTGCGGAAATCCCTTCGGATACCCCCCCACCGGCCAGCGGGGGTGGTTATGTCGTGTCTCGACTAAAACCGCACGGTGTCCTCCCCAAGTGTCCGTTGCCGGGCACCCCGGGTAAGCCCTCGAAAGGATAACCCCAGGGTTGCCGGCGGACTTTGGCCGCCACCGCGGCGGAGGAAGTAGTCTCGCGGGGTGGGGTGGAGGTGGCGGTGTCTCTGAACATCGCCAACGCCTTCAACACCCTACCCTGGAGCTAGAAACGCACTTAAGAAAAAAAGTTATAAACTTAATACTGATACTGCCATGTAAAAGATACACATACTGTTCCAATTAGTGCCAAAAATTACTTATTTATAGGAAGCATGCCGAGGCTACATTGATAAAATTTGAAATTGAAATGAATAGATTTGCAATTCAAATTGAATTGAAAATGTAATTAGATTGATGTCTAATTTGTATGTTGAATTCGAAGTTGTATTTTTATGTGTCTTGTCTTGCATAATTATCTCTATTACCAAGCGAAATTTGTATTATTAGATGAATAGACCTTAATCCAAGAACATATACAATACCGTTTGCTACGTTGTCAGGTCTGAAATTCTTTTCAACTTTAATATTAAACAGCCTATCAGTGATCAGACAAAAAAACGCATTATCTTTTAAAATCTGCAACAAAATGTGAAAAAAAATATAATAGAATATCGGTTTTAAATTTAAATATAGCGGCAGAGTGTTGACTCGATATATGTTAAACAGCAGAGAAAAGGCAAGATTATTCCGACACTAGGAAGTGAATATAAATTACGCATAAGTGAAGGATTGTCGCAGCGGAGATGCATTTTATTTACTTTATACTGCCACTATTTTATACTACCGTCTCTGGAATAGTACTGTTGGATTTATACTTTTATATTTTTGGCTATTTTGTATTGTTATGCAAATCTTTGGGTTATGATAAGGAAACCTAAGGAAATATATATGTAAACTAAAATATTATTAGATATAGAAACCCTTTTTATTAGGGTTCCGTTGCCAAATGGCAAAAAACGGAACCCTTATAGATTCGCCATGTCTGTCTGTCTGTCCGTCCGTATGTCACAGCCACTTTTTTCCGAAACTATAAGAACTATGCTGTTGAAACTTGGTAAATAGATGTATTCTGTGAACCGCATTAAGATTTTCATACAAAAATAGAAAAGAAAACAATAAATTTTGGGGGTCCCCATACTTAGAACTGAAACTCAAAAAAACATTTTTTCCTTCAAAAATTATATTGATATTTCTAATATTTTTTTCTTAACTGATTAGTTTGCGCGAGAAACACTTCCAAAGTGGTAAAATGTGTCCCCCCCCCCTGTTACTTCTAAAATAAGAGAATGATAAAGCTAAAAAAATATATAATGTACCATGTAAACTGCCAACGAAAATTGGTTTAAGCGAGATCTAGTAAGTAGTTTTTTTTAATACGTCATTAATCGTAAACCGCAATTTACCTTTTATTCAATCAACTCAAATATAAAATTAAAAAAAAAAACATTATCATGTTACTTGCTGCTACGGAACCCTTAATGGGCGAGTTCGATTCGCACTTGCCCGCTTTTTAGAGTAAAGCTTTGTTCAAAACACTAAATATAATGAGTACAGGTATTTGAATATCAAAAGCAAAGATGGAAAGGCCTTTATTCAGACAGATAGTCATTATTATTAATAAAATATTGTTGTCTATATCTTCATCTGTTTTCATCTTACGAGTTTGACAATGCTTCAATCTCAACTATCTCATTTTACTTGTGATATTTCAAGTTAATTTAAAATAATGAACGTTATATGTAGATATTTCTCTATTTACATTTAAGTAGATACTATTATATAGCTATAATTTAGTTTTTAATATCGCTATTATTTTAGATCTTACGTAGGTACGAGATATTAAACGTGAATTTATTAATAAATTAATTCGTGTTTGTCTCGCGGGGACTAACCGGTAAGTTACTTTTCGACGATACAATGAATACAGTAAGTAATGAACATACTTAGAAATACATTATTAATCCATACTCCATACTAACTCTGTCCGTCTGGCTGTTACGCTTTCACGCCTAAACCACTGAACCAGTTTTAATGAAATTTTGTACAGAGATGGAATAGAGCTTAGGAAAGGATATAAGCTACCTTTTATTGCGAAAAGAAAAGGGTTTTAAAAAGGTGATAAGAGTTTGTATGGAAGTGCGTCATTTTCGAAGTTATCACCATGAAATTTTGTATTATTATAGGCACTTGATAATAAATAAATATGCTATGGAGGGTTTAGAAATTTCGACTTGTGTGGGGATGAAATAGGGGATGATACTTGGTTCGTATGAACACCCACACCACACCGACATACACGGACAACAGCTTGTTATTTTTTAAAACAATGGTTACCTACTTTAGATATACTGAAACTTGTAGTTATGCAAAAACGAGAATTAAATATATATCTAATCCCTGGTTCTTGGTACAATACATATACATACCACCAGTATATATATATATATACATATATATACTGGTGGTAGAAATTTGATGACACAAATTTGACACAAAATTCGGCCGGGTAGGTACCACGTGCATGATTGCGAAAAACCCTCCATAGTAATCCAATTTCGGTTTGATTGCGTTCAGGGGTCAGCAAGTGCATAGCCGGGCAGGGGGATTGTGGTCGCAGCACTAGTGGGACCGGGGGGTGTCACGCGGTGCTGCGACGACAATCCTCTTCTGATGAGGCCGTCAAGCTGAGTGCCACCACCACCATTGTTAACATGATACGTGTATGTAATGGTGACCCTCTTTCCTGAGACTTTACCTTCAGCTTACCATCAGGCGAGGTGAAGTCAAATTGACGTGTCCTAAATATTAAAAAAAAAACAATAACAATTATCTTATCCAAATGTTGTTCCTTTAGCCAAGTGTGGAAAATGGGATTTAAATATTGTATGCTTGTTGTAACTTCGTGTGGTTATTTTAACATGAACAATTAATTTTATTATTTTTAAATAGCAAATAAACATGGGCGATTAAACAGACGCTCTGTTCCGCGTCATAATACTTAGAAATAAAATTGATTTGTTACAGTATCAATTAATACTAACAGGAAATTGTTGTTTTTAATGTTTCTATTATTTGCATTTACATACATTTTTTTCATGTACCGCGATACTATCAGATATTATCTATCAATAGTTACACACTAGAAGCTGATTTACGTTTGTGCCTTGAGAGAACACGAAACTTGGAATACACTTGGTCTTGAACACTATTGCAGTCCATGAAACAGTAGGTATATTTCAACGAATCTGTTTTAAATATGACGCTAGTCCAAAAGACTTACAAAATCCAGGGGAAAAAGGTAATGTGTGGACAACCGTGGACGCCTATAAGTCTATAAGAAATAATATTTGAAAACTTCTACCTATGTACAGGAAACTTGATCTCATAAAATTGACAAAGTACCCATAACGGATCAAAGTGGATTTTTTATGAGCAAGGTGTTCTGAGGCTTTGAATGCAAGTATGGTACTATTCTGAAAACCACTCACGCAAGTTATAATTTTATCATTATTCTGATAAAAGAGAGTTGCACTTCTAAAGTTTCAAATATATTCACAGTCCCAACCATAACTTTTATCTGTAGGTCACGATGGCCGGTCACAAACCCTTTTGGAGATATATCCATTTTGACCCAGTTCTCGCCATAATCGTCTATTCATATGTGCATGGTGTGAATTTTAAATGGGTCTGACCTATAAATTGCCAACGTGTCTCAAAAGTATATGTTTATGGGCTTTGTTATCATATATTAAGTACCAGGGTAGACAGGATAGTTTATTTCGTTGTTATATTTGTGTATTCTTTTTTCATTAATTTTTTTTTTTTAAACTGGCTTAGTAGTTTTATATGAAAACTTCTGTAGTAAGAAACTTAAAGAACGATAGACGTACGAGTGTTAACTTTTTTACGTTTAAAGTTATGACTTAATCATAAAATATGCCAATCTGTGTAGTAATTCTAAAGAGATTCTAGATTTACTAGCCCAATATTCAATATTATTGAATTAAAATGTTATGATAACCGCGGATGAGTATACAATTTTTGTTTCTTTAATTATTAGTCAATTAATACGTTTCATATTATTCGGTTTTATGTCATACATAATAAATAACAAAACATAACTTCACGCCTGTATCTCCGAAGGGTGTATTACACACCTACTATTCGCCAGTTATGTTTAGGTCCCAATGTAATAAGGAGCGAGCCTATTGCCATCTACCGGGCACATTACTAAGCGAGCGATAATAAACGTTTTTACATAATAATCTTCAAATAATCTTCAAATTCACAGTTGTAGTACAAAAAATATTGTGTTTTATCATCTGTCTTCTCCGTCATTTTCATCTATGACAAATTATTATTGCTGTGTTTACATCCACGACTATACAAATACGTCTGTGTCCATATTTGTCTGTGTACTAATTTGGAATCACCAAATACATCTACGAATTATTATTGTCTTGTTTTACAATCGTTACCAACTTGATGTATGATCAATAAATTATTTAGTATTGATAATTTACGACTGAACACCTTTATAATAACATTATTGAATGATAAGGAACTTGGTATGAGACATAGTTTAAATGGGTAGGTCCGTTAGGTAGGAACAACATGTACCTACTACATCAATCAATCAATCAACGAGCCTATTACAGCCCACTGCTGGACATAGGCCAATACCTCCATAACTCGATTGAATTGGTGGTTTTGAAAAAAAATCAGACATGTCAGAAGCAGTCATAACCTTCTCCACGAACTACTTAAACCACTTTTGTAAAAGGGTTGTTGTCATTGCCTACCCTAAATGTAAAGACATGGCTGTAAGGAAAATAAAAAAAAATATTTTGCTAAAGCTAACTAAGACTAAAATCTACAAAAAAAAATAACTGAGAGAGTAACAGAATTTAATCGTATTCTCATTTTTTGTCTTAGTTTCAGTGAAAAAACAGATATGAAAACATTTTAGTGCCATCACTTCTGTGAATGACGAAATTGATACCACTAGGTCAAATGTCCTTTGAAAATAAACAGACTGCAAAGAAAATGAAGGTATCAATTAAAACGATTATGATTACATAGATTACACAGTATTCGCAATCGTTTTAATTGATACCTTCATTTTCTTTGCAGAATGTTTATTTTTCAAAGTGTTAACTCGATCTTGACAGGCAAAATTGCCTTAGGGCAAATCGTTTTTTAATTCGATTAAATATGTGGCAACATTTTAACCTGTATTGTTCGATATGAAGTACAGCCGAAAGTACTACCGAACTTTAAGGCTATACAAAACACGTACGTGCTCGTGATCGCGTTTGGTGTAACAATGAGTGGATTTAGCATTCTGTCTAAACAATCGCCGTACAATTTCTTTGATACGTTCCGACTGTTATATTGTTACGATGAATATATTTATTGTTATTATATATTACTTATTGATCTTTTTTATACTACTAAGGTCGGCCCACCTGATGGGAAGCTGTTACTGTGGCCTACAATCGCTTGCAACATTATAGTTACTTGTACGTTGTTTAAATCATTATCTTCACGTGATTACCAATTCCGGTTGCAGTCCGGAGCCCAGGGTCTGTTCTTTTATTCCTACTCCTCATAATTTGGTTTATTTTGACTTTAATAGGACTGCGTGCAGACGCAGACAGTAGTGTCAAACCCTGAGAGGAAAGTCTGCATCAGATCTTCGTCCATTAATTTGTACCTGTATCGGTTTACAGGTGAGATTGTCTTGGGGCCTGAAAATCTTGATAGGGTCCCATATACTCGTTATAGGTGAAATGTATTTCACAAATCGTACAAAATTAGTTAATATTTACTTTTTTTAAAGAATACTGGTAACCGAAATTTGTATTATACCCGTTAACCTCTATAGCGAAACTAAATTGCTTATGTTAGGAGATGTCGGTAGTGTGAGGGCCAGGATTCGAACCCGGGGCCCCTCGATTGTAAGGCCGTAACCTTCGCCACTTAGATACAATAGTGGTTTCGTCAGACTGGAAGTTGACGACAACTTTTATAAAACATAATTTAGGTAGTTTGACATAAAAACGGATTTTAAAAACTAAACGATGTTCAGCAGTGGACTTCCTACGGCTGATATGATGATGATGATAATGATGATGAAACGATTGTAATGCCAAGTACAAATTGAAATACAATATAGTGTACAGAACCATCACATCAATCTCTGAGTACTAACCGCAATTTTTTAACATTGTTCTCGGTAAGTATACACAACCAAGCGCAACTTGTAGGCCAAGGTTGCTAAGAATACATCACGTACGATTTTTTATGTTTTAACAATAAATTCACGGTTTTTAAGTGCGGCAATAGAACGCGCGACCTGGTAACCGGGTATGCTACATAAGACCTTGTTCACTTGGAAATAAAATTGTAAAAGATAATGTAATGATTTTCAATAATACGCTAGTTATGTTGTATAGATTTTATGCAAGTAATTTACAACAATTTGAACTGTATTCGTAGGGGCCACTAAATTCTATTATTATAGCGCATAATTTGTACACTCAATAGTTACCATATTCAATTATTTGTGTAAGATTTACAAAAAAGTAAGGGTTAAGTATATCTGTGGAAGGCCTGTAAAAGAAACTTTTTCGTCAGTTAGTTTTCAAAATAAAACAAAAAGTAACAACAAAAATGTATGATCTTTTTTTTTTGTATGTGTAAATCTTTGCAAAGGACAAAGCTTCTAAATTTGCAATCATTGCAGACATCCTACAAACTATGTGCCCGGTAGATGGCAATAATTACATTGGGACCTTAACATAACTGGCGAATCGTGGGTGTGTAATACACCTCTGCCTACCCCTTCGGGGATACAGGCGTGAAGTTATATTATGATATGTATCCTACAAACTGCAGTAAGTTTAACATCTACTTTGTTCATTTATTTTAATTTATTTACATAAGTTTATGTATTCTTCACAGAGTTTATAAAAAATTCTTCACAAATAGTTTGACAAAGTTTGCAGGAGATCTAGAGTCTAAACTAAAACTCAGTGTTTATACGCTGATAGTTAAAATAATTCGTTACAGATTTATTTCCCGCTTCATTGTTAGTTAATTATTTAACGAAACAATAATATAATTACTGAAAGTTGAACTAGCGAAGAATGAGACTATCACACAAAATATATCGCTTACTTTAAGGCCCCAGTTTTAGAAACGGATTGAAATTCTACTACGATTTGTTGCTTGATATGTATATTCAGTGACTTATTTTTAGATTGCTTCGTTGAATTGAAATATTGTTTAATATCAATTGTTTGCCATATAAGCTAAAGAATTAATGATATTGTATTTTATAATACTTATATGGCAGACTAGCACACGGTCCATCTGATGGTAAGCGGGTACCGTGGCCTATGGACGTGTGACATACTCGCGCTACCGCCCTTGTAAAAACCTTCTAATGCCCTTCTTGAAGAAAAAAAAATATATTGTAGTCGCTTGGGAGTAGTCCAGCAGGGAGATCATTCCACAGTTTGACAACAGGTTGCAACATATGAGGATGAATTTCCTGTCTGTCGCGACCGGTGTGATGATGGAAGTACTGCTTCGCCCTGTTGAGCACTCTGAGTTTTTGGTATGAAAACTTGACCTTGTCTTCCAAATGACTGCGGTACTGGATTTCGCTGGAGATATCGACACAGCGACATCGCAATACTTTTGTAGATACTGAGTGTTGTGTCCAGGAATTGTGGCGCTACAATGCGTAGGGGGTTTCTTAGCGGTTAGTGCACATACTTGTGTCTTAGTGCAGTTGAATTGTTTTAGGTTTATTCTGCTCCAATCGAACTCTTTTGTGAGAATAGTCTTGATTTCAGACACAAGTTATTCACGACTTTCTTCTCATACCGTAGACATGTCATGTACAGTGAGATGGGATGGTCCAGAATTGATTATGCAGCAATCATTCTATATCTACTTTAAGTAGCTGAACCTATCAGCTACTTAAAGCCAAGATTGAACAATTGTCGCATAATAACTAAAATCCTGCAGACCGAATAATCTTTTGTATTTGTATTGAAAATAAATCCTTACTTGTAAGCTTCTCCGAATATCTCAGAATAGATACAAAATAAAGTCTTTCATCTGATTTATCCTTGCATTGCGAAATTAAGTGTCAGCGGGGAAAATTGGGTTCCATTCGCACATTTCAAATCAGAGGATATATCACGAGTAACATACGACTTACGTAATTCAACTTTGTTACAAATTTTTGGTTAAACGTTACAATGGCGAATTTATTCGAAGTAAAGCTTTGTAATTATAAACATAAAAGTATGAATGCAAGTTCTATATATTATTACATAACAAACATAACATAACATACATAACATAACATAACTTCACGCCTGTATCCCCCAAGGGGTAGGCAGAGGTGTATTGCGCACCCAGGATTCGCCAGTTATGTTTAGGTCCCAATGTAATAGGGGGCGAGCCTATTGCCATCTACCAGGCACATTACTTAGCGAGCGATAATCAAAATTTTTAATACACACATAACTACGAAAAGTCAGAGGTGTGTGCCCGGGGTGACTGGGGATCGAACTCGAGACTTCATCTCGGCAGTCCGTTACGAACACCACTGGGCTATCGCCGCATATATTATATATATATATAAAGTCGTATCTACATGTACCTACTTGTTCAGTGTAATTTTAATAAAACTGTTGGAACTTTGAAGAACAAAGTGTTTGTATGCGTGTGCCTCTGTGGCTTAACGGTAGTGCATTCGACTGCTACGACAAGGGTCGCGGATTCGATTCCTGCTCAGTGCAAATATGTGTATGCATGAATATGTCTATTTGCATTGGTCTGGGTGTTTCTATGTATAATATGAATGTATTTTCAGAAAAAAAGTACATAAGTAAGTTTATCCGCATTCTAGGACCCAAAACACAAGCTAGTTAGACTATGCTTACTTTGGGTCTAGAAAGTACTAGGTATGTAAAAAATGTCGTCGAATATTTATTTACTTAAATAAATATAATAGATATAAGTAGGTAAATTTAGAATGTAATTAAAATTGTTAAATTAACGGGAGCTGCATCTTCCAACAAACTGCACTGCAGTTAAGCGGAGGTAAAATTATGGGTTTGTAATTTATTATGTGAATAAACGCTTTCATTAATTTCATTCACAAAAACTTTAATATTGCACATTACAAAATTACCTTGATATATATTTTCTTACATTTTGAAATGTCATAAAGAAATGTGGCATTTTATACTGTGTATAACCTTTATACTAACCTTGAGTAAAAGTCAGACTGCAGCGAACAATGAAGAACGCAGATTGATATATTACAATAATGTTATGTAAAGATTAGTTGCGAAACTTGATGGATAGGTTGTACAGAATATTTGAGAGTATATTACACGTTATTATTTTTTAGACTTGGGCAATAGGAATTTGATTCGGGCATTGTGCTCTGATAGATATAGAATACACATTTGATTACATTTAAATCATCTTTGTGTAATGTCGGTAGACCGTACGATCCAGTTTAAAGAGACGTAAGTGCGAAATAGTATTCAAATTTAGAACGCTGAGATTTAACCTCATAAAACAGACTCAAATTGTCAGGGGCTCCTTTTACACACAATCTATCTAAAAGATCTAGGATCAGGTTTATTATTGGTACTCATACTTAACACTAAAACTAGAGCAAAACTGTAGTTTAAAGTTCAATAACAATTGAATGACTCGGAGTCACGTGAAACTGGTCATAAAAGTGTATTGTACCTAGCGCCACTGTAAGAGAAGGCAAGCGCAATAAAAACCAATTTGTTTTTTAGTAATTTTCAATTTTATTATTTTATTTCCGAAGAATGCAATTTCAATATTATGAATAATATTAAAATTCTATATTCAAAATTTTAAAAACATAACTCTCCTTGAATATTTAAAAACTGTACATCTAACGATAGTTCAAAATAGAAGTTCGAATTTTAAATTTAAATTTTATAATGTCATGTCATCAAAACTTAGATGCAATAAGCTTTAACATGCTATTTATTATACCTTTATACCAAGTTTGGTCTTGACAGGTTCATAATTTATTTGCATTAAATCAGTTTCCTTATGTTATTGACACATAAAACAACATCTAGATAAAAGCAGTATCAGCTGATCCTATTAACAATAACTTGTCATAAGTACCTATTATATCTCTAATCCTTCACTCTATTAAAATAAATGCTATTTCCCTTTGACATATTATAAATCTGCAAGAACATTCTCTTCCAAGCTCCTTACCTACACAACGTAAACAATTATTTTCTTGATAAATTAAAAAACGTATGTAATCCTATGACAATCTGTGAACTTGATTACAGGAGGTACAGTTAGAATAACAAACTATTATAATAGCTGTAGTTTAAATGCAAACCTTTATTATTTTAGTTATATATTCAGATATAACTAAAATAATAAAGTTAGTGAAATAATAAATAATAATAATTATCGCTGCCTTAGTAATGTGCCCGGTAGATGGCAATATGCTCGCCCCCTATTACATTGGGACCTAAACATAACTGGCGAATCGTGGCTGTGTAATACACTTCTGCCTACCCCTTCGGGGATACAGGCGTGAAGTTATGTTATGTTTAAAATAATAAAGTTTAATTATACATTTAAATTATGCAGTTGTACTTGTAGTAAACATACATGGTTTGAAATACTACTAATAGCAATCTACGATAGTCTATTTTTATGCCATTTAGAATTTGTATATAATGATAGGTACCTATAAAAGGGCACCGGAAGGCCAGTATATAAAATATACAAACATTTCGTCAACTATTACGTTCACTGTATTCAACTTAGCAATCAATTCCCTTCTAACAAGCACGTTTTCAAAAACTCGGTCGTGCTTCTAAAATTTCTTAACTGAAAAATCTAAAACCAATTTGTCAGCCCCGGAAATTGAACACAACAGGAATTCATAATTGAAAACATAAGCACACAAAATATTTTACGGGTTTAAGAAGACATTCAAAGTAAATGAAGTACCTTATTTGTTTTTTAATTACCATTTATAACAACAAAAGAGGATATAAAAATGATGGGTGATGACGTCTGATAGCCACCAGATATTTTTTTAAGTAATAAAATTACGTAAACAAACTTTATATATTAGGAATCGAGTTCGTAACTAGTTCATTATGTCATATTAAAATGCAAATCAGGTAGCAATAATCATTTTACTATTAATATTTTTATGTCTAATAAGTAGTTTTTTTTACTAACGCTACAACTCATATTTCTAACATAATAGGACCGGTTTGAATAATTATTACTATGATAGATTTAAATTTTATACTATGAAACATGGTCAGGTCATGTGCGACCTTGTCAGTTTGTATGTTTATACGATTTAACTACGAAACCCGCCTACAAATGCTTTGTTATTTGCAAGACTTTAAAATGGTTCAATGATTTTGTGGCTACCACTACTAACTAACTACTATATGTATTTGGATAATTTAATTGAATACAATTTTTGTTATTAGTTGTTCCACTGCTTCACTATTGTTTTGCGTGCAATCGTAAGGTCTTGGGTCAATAATTGCTAGTATAGGTATAGTATATTCCGGTCGGGGTGCGAGGGATATGCTCGGGGTGCGAGGGATATGCTCGGGGTGCGAGGGATATGCTCGGGGTGCGAGGTATATGCTTGGGGTGCGAGGGATATGCTCTATGGGCAACCTTACACCCCGGCGTCTGTAGACCCGAGACGGCGTGCGGTTTTAGTCGGTTCAAGCCCGAGATAACCGCCCCCACCGGCGTTTTTTTTTTTAACGAAAAAAAAAGGTATAGTATATTCCAGTTATAGTATAGTCCAGGTTCAGCACATAAACAAACAGGATATTAAAGTAGAAGTTATTATCAACCCTTGAAGCTACAATCTGTAAAAAGGGATTCATCTCTCACAATCTAACGGCAATGGATTTGAACTCACGACCTTTTGTTCATCAGTCAACCCTTTTACCCTTTCTGCTGTTGATAGATCTTTACTGCAGAATATAGGCCTTCCCCATAGAATTTTGTAGATAGAGGGTGCTGAGTACGGAAATTTAGATAGTAAGATTTATAATATCATACCTTTTTAAAAGTTATATTAAGGCAGGGAAATATTCTGTTCGTGATAATAAAATAATGCATGAAAGGTTTAATCACAGTAGAGGATGCTGGTGTGATATGTAAGGATAGAAGCAGATGGTGAGCAGCGGCGTCTGCCTAACCCCGGAGGGAAAGGGCCTGAGTATATGTATGTATGTAATAAAGGGTTAATAAACTTTAAAAGAATCATGCAATAGATCCAAAACTAACTTCGAAATCTAAGTTTGCAAACTTAAGCTATAGTTACACAATTCTTGTTGCATACATTTTTTTACAGATGGCAATACCAGCACAGGACTAATACTTGAACTAAGACTGTATGATACTGAAAATTAAAAAGAAATGAACAAGTCAAAACAGACCAGAGACTCCTTATTTACATGTGTCTCTTTTCTTCGTTATCTTGAACTAACTTAAAACTAAATAGATAAAATTCACTGAATATCATCGCTTTTATCCAGAGTAGCTTTGCATACGACTCCAACATCTTACTCAGAAATTGAACAGCTCTCTTAACAAAACCAGTTTGCTTTATAAAAACAGTTTCACATCGATAGCTAAGTGGCTAATAACCGATAATTGTCATATTACGGGTTCGATTCCTGTTTCAGACCCGTTTCTAATTCGACCTAGTGTACGGCATTAGTAAGTTTATGGTTCCATAGCTATGTTTAGAGAATAAAGATAAATTTAAAAGGTTCCAGTTTTATTGAGTGGATTGGAGCTGGAAAAAGTATCGGAATAATAAGTTCTATGGCTGTCATAATGTGTAAAACTTTCTACATAATGGAGTTCTTGCATCATATAATATAAGAAGCAAGGATATTTGAGCCCAACATTCCAATTGATCGAAATAATAGATTAATTGGACAGCAGCAATAGCCCTATAGTTAAGTATTTGCTTCTTAATGAAGTGAATAAAGATTGAAATTCAACAAAAAATAAGGATACCATTGAAGAGACAGCATAACATAAGTTCCTGTCCAAATCGACCACAGCTTCCAAACTGCTTATAGAAGATATACACACAACATGCGGGGTACCTTTCTCTCCTTAAGCGGACCTTGGACTCCATGATGAAAACCTCGGATGCGACCGGAACTAACACAAAGATGATGTAGATGATGCAGAGTATCCCTCAGACGTTGCAAAGCCGTCCAATGGTAAGCTTACTCAACTTATAAGATGAATAAGCTTAATATAAGACGCTTTGCATGTTTGTTACTTGGATAAAAACAGTTACACCAGAACAGCTGCTCAACCTCTATAAAGCGCAAGTTCGATCGTGTATGGAGTACTGCTCGCACCTCTGTGACGGCTCAGCTAAAAACCAACTTGAAGCGCTTGAGTCGATAGAGAAACGGCCCAAGAGGCTTATCAACAGCGATGCGCCAGTTGAGACTAAGCTTCAGAGCTTGGAACATCGGCGTAGAGTTGCTAGCATTTCGATTTTTTATCGGATGCACTTCGGCGAGTGTGCACTGGAGTTGCCTAACCTAATTCCTCCAAGTCCTTTCCACCACCGGACGACTAGACGTATGGCGATGTGCCCCCGATACATGGTGGGTATTCCACTTATACGCACCGTTTTAGCAATACATTCATCATACGTAGAGTGGAATGCCCTGCCTGAGTCTGTGTTTCCAGAAAGGTATAACCTGGGAGTCTTCAAATCTAGATTGAACAGGTAACTTCTAGGCAAGCGTGCTTCACGTTAGACCACATCATCACTTTCCAACAGGTGAGATAGTGGTCAAACGCGAGCCTATTCCCAATAAAAAAAAATCATTACTTTCATAAATTTGCCTCCTCGAAAGGAGAGAGCAATGAGGAAAAAGCAGACTCAAATATCTTCAATCCAACCCGGTTCAAGATGTACCTACAACTCTTTTAGGATTATTTTAGTCTAGTTAGATATAAGATTTGTTTAACACACTTGTACCATTATCTTTATCAAATTAAATGTTAAAAACTGTATATATAGAAATAACATAATATAAATGATTAAAACTTACTAAATTGGAACGCTTGTATGCTGCAATATGTTTTATTTGAACTCTGCCAAGGTCAAACGTTATACTTCATTTTTTTTCCTTTTTCTAATTCTACTCTTGTCGAAAATACTCTTAAGTTTCATAAATAAAGTTTATAGGTAAATAATTATCGAATAGAAGACGATAACTGATATACATAAATCAAACGGATTAAATCTATCATATACTTGGAGAAGTATTCACTCCAAATACTTACAAAGCAGCGCTTAAATACCGAAATAGCGGATGCAAAATATCATTACACGCAGAAATTTATGATTTTGGAAGATAAATTGGATCTTAGTATGGATCGTGATTTCCTGAATATAATGTATTCCATAGAGTCGAATGCTTGTTGGCTCCAAACATTAACTTAGAGTATTAATGAAGATACGACACTTCGATTATAGTTGGGTATTCTGCCTTCAGGTTTGTGTAAATTGGGTTTCGTGTTGCTTTTGACTGTTAGTATGGAAATGCATTTAGAAACACTAAATATGTACGTGAGTTAAGATCTTGTTTGCAATATTACTCTATTCAGGTGTAGTCTCCTACCAGATTCGATTTAACAACATAATATAGAATAATAGACGGTATTATTATTTTACTTATATCAAACTACCATGTTATATCATATATTTGGGTCTGCTTATATGTATCTCAATACTAGTTTTATCAATTGGGACGAACACGTAGGTATTTTGTATTTGAACTGGTAATGAATAGCATTGTTAATCTTATTGACATGAAGTGAATATTCAATTATATTTCACGAGTTACGTTGAACATCGAATAGTAATATCACCAATCTCCCAAGTGCACATAATTTATTTCAGTACAACGGGTTATACCTTTTAGTAGCCCATAGGGAAGACCCATATTCGGCAGCTTCTGTTTACGATCTGTCCGCATATTACCGCAAAACACCGTTACAACCCAAAATATACAGCATAAAGTTAATGACTTTCTGCAATCATTCCTCATCAAGCCACAAAAAACGCATTTAACCCTGCTCACGTTACTCGCAGCGGTACACGACACATAGGCATAATACATAAGTAATTACGACCATCTGTATGTCATCTGTATGTCATTAGTCTACCGGTCACGTACTAACACGGGGACGCGAGCAGAATGCTAACTGAACAGTTTTTATGCCCTGCCTGACAATGTTTATTGAATCTTGCATTGACTGTATTGATCAAACTTATGGGACGACCTTATTGCCAAGTGTGTGGGCCTTTTAAATACTAATCATGAATAAAACACAACACGCCATAACGTTATTTGAATTAGATCTATAACCTTTACGAGTAAAAGATTTATTTCGAAAATATTAATAAACTTAGACTATTTGATAAGTGATTTTCTTATTTTTAATGAAAATAAGTTTCTATGTGTATTTGAGTCACTATTTGACTTTAGTCCAACTTTGAACAAGATTTTTTATAAACATCTATATTAATATAATCGCTGTACATAATATTGTGTGTCCTATTAAGATTAAATAAGATTTTAAAAACCCAATCACGGTTTGACTGATGCAGAACAATGCGTATGTATGCATGACTGAAATCAACCGTCAAACAATTTATCATAAATTCACGTTTACGATATACCTCGTACAAGGTGACCTTAGCAGTTATGCATAAGATAGCCATCTCACATTTGTTTAGATTAAACGAGCTTTTAGCCATTTTGAAGCTACAATAAGGTTATTAGCATTAAGTAGCTTAAATTTTATGTTGAATAAGTCCATCGCGAATATCAAATTACGATATGAACGTGTTTTGCCAAACGTGTTCAAATTTCAAAGTTGAATTTGGAAAAGATGAAGAAAATTTGTTGCTACTGAAAACAAAATGGAATGGAGTGCATTCAAACTTAGTGTTTACTTTATCGTATGCGAGCATTTTCTTTAGAATAACACCCAGCGCTTACCAACTTTCATCTACTTTAGGTGTAGCCTACAATGAAGTTTGACTAGGAACGTATGCAGGAAAGGCAATTTAGGAAACTTAAGTTGTATAAAATTTCCATTTCAAAAAGAAGAAGAATAACATAACATAATATAACTTCGTGTAGGCACAGGTGTATTATACACCCACGATTCGAAAGTTATGTTTAGATCCCAATGTAATAGGGGGCGAGCCTATTGCCATCTACCGGGCACATTACTAATAGGAAAATAAAATGAAACAATAGCTATAGATGAAACTACGATGAGTTGTGTAGACAGTCATGAACATACATTCAAGGACTAGATACCTAGTTCGTACCTACAATCGAACTCTTTAGAAACAGATTTTTATTCGTATTTTTGAGAATAAAGTTGAAACTATACAAAATTAACCTTCCCAAATTTTGATATCCAGAAATCTAAGCACTGGGTGCTTGGTTGGGGACCTCCACGCGGTGCACCCTGGGCAACGGAGACAGCAGCGCCTCTCTCCTAGGGCGGGAGAGACGCTGCCGCCTACGGCCAACTCCGACCGAGGCGAGGACGGCCCTGTTGAGGGCTGTTCGGAAGCTTTCCACGTGTCCCTCTGCTTAGCAGATGGCACAGTGGAGAGCAAGTAAGGGGGCCATCTCGAAACCGGAGATGGCCCAGGGTCAGTCGGGGTGCGAGGGATATGCTCTATGGGTAACCTTACACCCCGGCGTCTTAAGACCTGAGACGGCGTGCGGTTTTAGTCGGTTCAAGCCCGACATAACCGCCCCCGCTGGTGACCCCCCGCTCTCCAGCGGGGGCGGTATCCGAAGGGATTTCCGCACGAAAAAAAAAAAAAAAAAAAAAGGTACTCAAGAAACAAATAAGATAGATCAAACTTCGAAAAATGAATGTATTGATACGAGAGGATAATATTATCCATGTGCAAACGTAATAAGCGTAAACATGCGTGCGTAAACTCTTAAGAAAACAAAATAATAGAATAAAATGAATATTGCTTCCAACCTCTCGTAACTCTCGTCTGCAGCTGCATGAGTAACGGAGACATTACCATACACAAGACCATGGGACAACTGTTTGAAATTTTCTCCGTTATAAAACACTGAGACTTTATTTTAAAAAAGATCTTTGAAAGTAGTTACAGCACTTTAGCAGGTAGCGAGATTACATTCAGTATTTGTAGCTTGGAATTTATAATTTGTGAGAAATGTATGATATGATACCGAATTGTTATAATATGGACGAATCATGAAACAGTAAATGAGTATGATGAAAATATAACTCAAAATATAACCAAATTTTCATATACAGACTTCTTAACTCACGTTAAGAATAGGAAGAAGCAGACCACACGTTCACGTTTCGATAGTAACATTTGGTCCCAAGTAATAGGGTGAGAAAATATTGGGGTGATGGGACGGATACCAGGTATTATTGAGCTGCTGTTGTTAGCCGACCGTAGTTACAGTAGTGGCGGGGGGGGGGGGGGAAGGTTACTCCACGCAGATGGTATTACCCCACTAGACCCTGAACCCAATCGACTTAACAACTTACCCAGAAAGATAAGCAGCTGACACATTCTATGTTTTTCTCTCATTCTCGTCAACATGGTATTTTAATTAACTAGTACTTAATTAAATTTCAGACTGTTATGTGTAGATATTTATATTTTGATATTATCTATACTACCTATTATAAAATTGTAAATTAGTTGTGTCTGTACATTGAAGATATTTTTTAAAATGCTTGGGTTATGTTAAATGTTGAGTTAAAATGTGTCATATGTTTGATTACAATTAGTTAAGTAGAACCAGAGATATGACCAGAAAACGACAACGATAACCGACCGCGGACGGAGCCGAGGGCATCAACTAGTTATGTATAAAACCATATCGAGACAGATTATTAATTATTTTGATGTGTTTGTCTTTTGGCATTCAGTTTTAAAAACGCATTTCTGTAAAACATGTTAGGGTAGAGAAAAAATTGTATTTACATAAAAGTGACTTTAAATTAGTATTATTCCTTCAAAACACGTTATAGGCTCCTGAATTTACTTTTACTTATGATATTATAGTTGATAACTGAAATGGATTACTAAAAGCTCAAGACAGTAAACATGTAACTAGGTGAATGCTAAACCAATACGACAAAAGCTCAAGCATTAGAAACGCACGCCCAAGAGTCCGCATAAACTTCACGCTATTAAAACGCACTTCGACTGCGATAAGATTGAGATACGCGTGACAAATGACTCTGATGCGAAATGTCACGGCACTACCCCGGACCGACAATAAAATGAGATAGCTTCAACAATGCTATGAAATGCTCACCATTTGTATGCATATCGGTAGGGAGTAATGACGTGTTACAAACACTTCGTCATCAACGGTACTGAACAAACCAGGGAACTTAGCAACATTAAAAATATAAACGTAACGTGCAACTATTCTGCTACTGCATCAATAAAAACATTTGAGAACATTATATATTATTAAAATAATCTACATATTTAAGTTGATTGAGGTAAATAGCTTAATGCTAGGTCACTTAGCAACCAAATTACAGGCGTAAAAATAATTAATTGGGACAAAAAACTATTTAGACTATTCAATTATGCTAAATTCGTAGAGTTATGGTAATTATCAAACATAAATAAAATTTAAAATCTGTAATGAAACTAATGCCCTCAGTTACAAATTATAAAGATTTTATGCTCAGATAGTACTGAAACCAAACCTCTAAAATACATTTTAGACTTTATTACTCTAGGTAATATTTTGAATTTTATTACGACATTTGTTAGATAAATAATACTATTTAATGGATAAAAGGTAGTTTTCAATGAATATTCAAGGAGAAAAATATCATTCGCAGAAGTCCTTGAGTCAATGCGACGATGTTTGGATCAATTTACTGTCACAAATCCACCAGAAAAGAAAGGTAGGCTTTATTCATTGAAGTAAAAAACTGACAAGTGTGAGTTAGGTCTCGTATATAATGTTATAGAATTTCTTACTCTGAGTTGTTATTGAGCATATTGTTAAATCAGTTTATATGGGCAAAATATATTAATTATAGAGATAAAACTATCATAAATTACCAATTTTTTATATGTTCCTCATATGAGTGCCTCATTTTTGATGGGCAGTAATTTTGTATTAGATTTTTAATTCATTTTAGCAATCAACTTTGAAATGCAGCTGTTAAATATTTTGTTTTAATTTTTTTTAACGACGTTGCTAGTTCCGTTGCGAGTATATTCACTGATACTATGGAAAACAAAACAAATATTACAACTCGACGTTACATAAAAAAATTGCTTTTAAATTAAGTAAGGTCATATAAACAAGTAACAATATATACAGCAAATTCTTCAGCTCATCCCGTTATCGAGTCCAAAACTCTCGTAAATTTTCCCCTGTCAATGTTTAAACTCGCCAAAGTAAAAACTTCAGACCGTCAAAACCACTGCACCTCTTAATATGAAACTTTTATAAAGTTACTTCACGAGGATTGCATACTTTATATTCCAGGATTAAATTTCAAGCGAATAGTTAGAGTTTTCAATTAAGACTTTTAATGAAGCTCGTTCAATATATTTGATTTTTAAACAGATTATAGCTTTCTAGGCTCTTCATTCTCATCACCATTCTGTCCTCAATTTTGGATTTCGACAGCATGCATGATGAAAGAAAAATAATGTTTATCATCGTGAAATAAAATATACAGTGTTCAAAATGTAAAAACCTCATTATTAATTTGACCTATTACCATACAGTATTCAGTGATAAGGCACCGTGTCATTTCTTAAATGGACATCATATCAACAAGATTGCTTGGCTATGTGTTTATCGATAATTCTTTACTCAAATAATACGATTATAAACTCTATAAATAAAAAAACACCATGAAGTTTACGCTAACCTTCAATAAAAACTGGTTTTATGTCAGTAGGTTATTTTTCTTTTTTATATATCTTATTAACGGGTAACCAAATCAGACGTAGATTACGGACATATATTCAAATCGCAAAGTTCATCAGTAGTAAATAACACAGTATAATTCAATCGTAAACTGGTTGAACATATTGGAGTAGACCAGTGCACTTACCTTACAATACTAGGGGCGCAATGCATAATGCTGTTGCAATGTTGAGCTGAGAGTTCAGTACATGATTACCTACAATTCACGCGCAATTTTTTTCAATTGAATACCATTGAATTATTTTTTCGGTGATTTTTCCTCCGTTGCTAGACCGATTTTAAATTTTCTTTATCTATCTTAAGCCAATAGTTAAGTTGCACATTTTGGCGCCGAAATCGTGGTCTCAACTTTGATCATTTTTGTGAAATCAAATTTTATAATTTTTGAAGGGTGATTTCCTCCATGGTATGTTCGATTTTCAATTTTATTTTTTCTAAACGTTTCGGATATCAAGTTGTATTTACATGCCAAGTTTGGTCAAAATTAGTCGATTAGTTTAGGAGGAATTGCGTCACAACCGAAATACACCGAGTGGAAAAGGTATAGAGAGATTTTCGCTCGACTTCGTTTCACTCTCAGCTCAATAGTAATAAAGTACCAGAAAAGAAGGAGTAGTTCTATTCTGAAATGCAAAAGGAAAAGCATTAGTCTACGCTCCACTATGCTATTTGTATAAACAAGCAACAATATTGGATTCAGGTACAATATGTATTTCAATGGGTGCATTCGGAGTTGGTTAATTAAAACTAGATTCAAATTCCATATCTATAGCATTTGTTCTAGATCAATATTTAGATAAGGGTTTTAGAATAAAATAAAATACTTGCTGCATCATTACTAAAATTAATTTCTTATCTGTACGAAAGTTTTACAGTACAAATAAAAGTAGATTTTTCATTTGGCAGTTTCACGAATTATTTATCAGAATTTAAATAAAAACTAAATGCCAAGTTAAGGCTCGATTAATTTCAGACGAATGCTGATAAAGTGTAACCCTCAGATTTTTGTAACAAATATATGCTTCATGTTAAAGCTGAATTCGTAATTCACTACGTTAATTACTGCATCAAGGCAACATATATTATATATGAAGTGAACTGAAAAACAGTTCATACACACGCTATGAGATTGAATCTCCTAATAACGGACGCGTAATGTTGGTCAGAAAAAATAACGCCACAGTATGATATGATCGCGAACATGCAAAAGAATATATTAGCCGTTGAACAGTTTTCATTATGCAAAATATTTGTAATTGTACCTTGAACTTATTACATATTGCACGCATTGAAGGTATGCGGTATATAACGAATAGATAATATTTTGCTAATACATATAAAACTCAATAGCGATTTGTACCTAATAGATAAAACCAACTAAACTTATGAAAGTGTATATTTTATGCCATTTAACTAATGTTAACTCCTATTAATTTATATAATGTAAGTACCATAAAGTTTTAATAATCGTAGATCAAATTGAACTAAAATGCAGTGCTGCAGGTTGCATCCGAAATTTGTCAGATTTCAATCAAGTTTAGCAATAAAGGTAATACCAGTAAGCGTAAAATTAAGCTTAAATTTGACTTCTTAAAGCTTTTACGTGTAGCAAAAGGATTTGAAATTTCATTAAAACATTTGAAATTTTGCAAGACTTTTGATATATTTTAAGATATAGGCAAGATGGCAGTCCCAAGATTTTAAGAAGTTATAATCATACTTAAGTCGAGACTAATTGAACTCTTAATTAAGTTAACTGTAACTCAGTGAAATGTCCCAATTTCAAAGGCCCGCGCAAAAGTTATCGAGGGTGTCAATGAAAATTTATTAGTCTAACTATTTGTCAAATTGTCCCAAAGGGTCCCGGGTTCGTTGGAATCTTGGCAAGCATCAAGTTGAATAGTCAATTTGTTTTGAAGGCCAATTCATATTTAAAGATGAATACTCTGCTTCATAGTATGACAGTGCCTAGGTGTCTGCTGAAGCTGCTAAGATAGTAAGGGTTTAATTTATAACATTGTTTTAATGTCTCGGTTTTTTTAACGCCTTTTACAACATTGGGATGGAAAAAGCAATACAAGACTTCGGTTTTAGGTAATTACATAATTTACCTAAGGTTTTACTTAAGAACATACCCGAACTTTATCCAAAGGTCGTTAGCCTCAAAAAAAATCAGAGACCCAAGATAAAAAAATGTGGATGTACACAAAGTTATCCGTGTTAAAACAACGCGAGCTTGTCGCTGGGATATTGTGAAATATGAACGGGGATCACCGTGTCATTCCCCCGACTGTTCAACGAATTTATCACGTTTCTGTCCGTCCGTACGTATGGAGCTATGCTCCAGATATTGAACGTTTCACGAAACGAATTGGACGATCCTAAAATATATGTTATGTTTTCTACTGTTTCTAACATTTTTGTCAAGGATCTTATCTGGTAACAACAATATTTGAATCTGTTTCTGACATAAAATGATCTAAAATTTATAGTACAAGTTATTCAAGGTTTCTAGTTGCGAGAAGAAAGGATCTTAAATTAATTATTAGTGACTTATAGGAGTTTTAAAGAGTTGTTATTCATCAGAGCTGTGTTACATTTTCAAGTAATATATTATTCAGACAACATATTTATACGTGATGTGTTAACATAAAAAGTCCGAAATTTTAATTTTTAAACGTCAATAAACTCGTTCTTTTTTATGAAAACACATAAGATGTGCAAAAACAAAAAATAACAATGGACGACGTCAGTTCTTACTTTTAATTTATATTCTTTCCATTCGCTCACTGGACATCATTTCTTTATGCGTTAAAGCAACACGCTTATGCTTTTATTTCCCCATTGGGATATTTATTCACCGTTGTCGCAGGTGATGCTAAATGTGTTTCGGTTCCTTCAATATTAGTTTGTAACTTTCAAAGTTTCGAATCTCCAAGATAAGATAATGGCTTAGATATTTTGTTGAAGTTGAATTTAAGTGAATCTGGACTACTCAAGTTCGTATTTCTGGTAGGTGATATATATCCTAATACACTGTCAGTTTTAATCAAAGTGGAGACTTCAAAACTTTGAAATTTAATACGAAATTGCGGTGGAGTCATAAACCGTATCTGTTGTTTATGTACGCCATCAAACGAAGATAACTCCCGTCTTTACATCTAGAGTTTAAATTAGTGTCATTGTTTCGTAACTTACAAATATAAATGATGTTTGGGAACAACGCGTCGCTTTAACGTTCATGAATAACATTAAGCCCCTTCGTCCCGTTTTGAATATCGCGACGCTCTTTTCAAACCAACTTTACAGAGTTGTGTTTATGTTTATAGCCTTAAAGGGAGGCCATTTTTCGTATGAGTTTACGACCATTACAATATTCACAACTAAACAATGGGCGCAGGAGGAATCCCTACATGCTACGTTAAAAGAACAATCCAACGTTCGGAGGCAATAAGCCTCTATTTGAAAATGTCCCAAAAGGTTTGCTCTTAAAACACGGTCCGTCTACGATTGTAACCGACATGCAAAGCGTCGCATTTAAAAGAGGAAAGAATAAAATACGTACGGTTGAAAGCAAACAGGAAAGTTAGCCGGGAGCGGCGTACCCCACAACTTGTACGAAACAAGTTTTCTATGGGCATTATTTAAGTTTTGCCTGCAGTAGACACTATATTAAACGTATCAGAGTTGAGTTTTAAAAGTCTTGCCGATACGGCTGAGTTGGTGGGCCGCGAAACAGCCACAACTTGGAACACTTGGCAAGGAGTGCCTATAGGAAAAATAAAAGGCAGGCAACAGTTTGCTGTCAACTTGCTTCTACAACTGCGGAGAATTATTGTATTTGAAAAAGTGTTTTAAAATGTTGACTTATTGACTTTTTACTCGAGTTATTAGCTTAAATTTTGTAAGTACGGTTTTAACAATTAATGACCACGAAACTACTTTCAGGAAGGAAAAAAACCTATGAAATATATCACAGCACTTGAAGTACTAGTAAACTACAAATCAATGAAATAAGGGACATGTTTGCAAACGAAAACTTCTAATTAAATTATTATAATATAATATCACCGCTAGCCTCCCGTGTATTATTCTCATGTTGCAGTCTGTTTATGTCCGTACCGTTAAAGTAGCCCGGAGCAAACAGAATTTATAACGAGAATTCAAAATGTAGTGCACGTATATCTTTTCGTCTTTCTATAAAGCAAAATATTGCTAATTTCACAGACTCACCCTGTCTTCTTTATTCTATGATAATTTTATTCTACTCGTGAGGTGTGGAAGTATGTATGGATGGAGAACCGTGCATCAGAATAACGAAGGTGTAACATTTATAAGAAATTCTGTAAATAGCAATATTACTTTCCTGGTATAAAAGTGTAAGCATACATCCGTCTTCAATTTACCTATATATAAAATAAAAGTAGAATAAATATTTTTGCTCAAAACTAACCGAAATCTAGACCAACACACCACAAAACCCGCTATAACATAAACACATTCATCTGAATTAAGAGAACGGTCCACAACAACGAATGGAAACAATTTTCTATTTCGAAATGTCTTACTTGGCCCACTATAATTTAATATTACACGAACGGGCCGCTTTGGGCGGAGACTGCGAGCTTTAGCGGGATTGCGCGAGTGAATAATTTGACTATGGAGGGCTTGGTACCAGCGGACGCTTCGCCTGCAATTTATTTGCAACTAACGAATTGGGGCGAATGATGTATTGCTGGAATTTAATTTGGGAGTTATTTTTCTCAAAAACTAGATGCCGTTAAGGTTATAGTTGGATCGCATTAATTAAATTACTGAATCTTGACAGTAAATGTTGTTGATAGAACCGTTTTAAATTTAATGTTTTTGTCGGAGACAAGCTAAACCACACCATCAGTATCACGTATCTTGGATATAGCAACAAGGTACCTAATAGGTTGTTACTATTCAATATCGAGATGGGTAACACGAGACTATTATTATTGTGGTATTTCTGAGATTGAATGCTATCTTTCAGCCAATTACGTCAGTGTTTCGTTACAAACTTGATGTTTTGATGTAATAATGCCAGTAACTAAATTATTGCGGTTGAGGTCTCGTATAAAGCACGTAGTACCTTTTTTCCTACAAGGCTAAATTTCTATGAAGTTATTGAACACGAGATTTGTTCTATTTTTATTAAAACTTTCAATCTGTTTTTTCGTTGTCTAGAATCATTAAGATAAAATCATTTGCTTGGTTATGTGGTGTTGAAGTAATGCAAGTATACTGTGTTATAAGTCTAATAGTAGTTTCAACACTAAACACAAAAACTTCTCTCATTCTTCGTAGAAACTGCAAAAAGAAACATTGGCGTTCTCTTACCTTCATTTTATACACAACAACTACAAAATTGTTTGAATAAGGAAGTTACACCTTAAGTGTTAACTTCGTAGCATTTCTCGCTGACTAATCTATTCATAGTTAGTTAGCATTAATCATAACAAGTTTACAATAAAGTTAAAAGTCCGACCCTCTTGAAACTTTCAGAAGCCAGTCAGAAAAACAATCACGCTAGAATTTAATGAAGCGTAACTCCTGTCTACGAACTGTTGCCCACAAATATTTGATCCAACATTTTGATACAAATATTTGTTGAAAATTGTACTAAAATTTTTAAAATGATCATTTTTAGGCCAACTATATCAATTTGACTATTTTTATTTACTCATTATGCGTGTTATAGTTGTTGGAGCAGCCGGTTTACTCTTACCAGTGTGCAAAGAGACTCTTAATTGCTCGAAGCGATAGACGTTTATACTAAGAACATTCTTTTCTAGACTTGGATTAGTCTTCTTATAAAGCCTCTGCGAAAGCAAATACCAGGTTATGTTTCTTGGTACAATTATTTTTCTCTAGCGATGTAAGAATAAACAGAAGAATGTAAACAAATCTTTCTGTGACGTTGCAATAATATTCTTTATTTCGTGCAAATGATTTCATTTAAAACACGTTAAAGCAATTTGGAAGACACCCTCGTTTGACTAAATAGATTTAGATAGATCGTTATAGGTAAGGGTTGAAGGAAAAACACCCTCCCTTGGCGTTGTTGGAATGATACGAAATATTTTTAATTTAGATCAAATTGATGCAGATGGAAATATCGAGATGGCAATTTTAAATCATGTTGGTAGGTATATGAAATAATCTTGGATACTTGTACATTGAGAAGAGGGAAGCATTGAATATTTGGTATAAAATATATTACAAAAATATTATCTTATAGATAGCCTTAGTACAGCATTGATGTGAATTGAATCGATGACAAACTTATGATACACGAATTTTCATTTTTTTTAAGAATATTAGTAACCGAAATTACTAATGTTTCCCCTACTCCAGCTAAGCTTAATTGCTTGTGTTAGGAGTGGGTTCACGTCGGTAGTGTAATGGCCAGGATTCGAACCCGGGACCTCTCGATCGTAGGGTCGACTCCTTAACCACTAAACTACCGACGCTTCATTGTAAAAATTAAAATCTAATTACGCTCTATGTTACCACTTTTTATTCAAAATCTTGTACAAACACCACTATTGTTATTTGTTGCCTTATTTAACCCAAATAGTTTCCCCAGCATTCGACCCTACGAGTCTACTCGTCTAGAAATAGTACAAAACACGACAGCTGTCTAGTCCTTTCAAAGTTACTTTGTAAAATGAGATCGGCCTAAAGGCGATGTCAAAAAGGCTACTATACGGCTTGACACTGCTTCTGTGTTACTCCTTTGAGTTACAGTGAGATAGTTAATAGCGTCGCGTCACGATCTATGACCCCAATATTTCTATTATTTGTCGTATTAGTTTCTTCAATTTGTATCGTAATTATCTTCAAAGTTATTTAAGCAAAGGGTTACGTCATTTTAAATTCAGCTTGTAATGTTTTTCCACTAGACCATTTATCTAACTCTTTTGTGAATTTAGTACCGTGTAACTGATACATTTGTTTGTTCGGTGATAGATGCCTTAATTGGAATTTTAAAATATTTCATTCCATTACTAAAGATACTATAAAGGTTCGAAGCTTGGTCAAAAACAAGCTAACCGAAAACTAAGCAATCAATCTCAGTTATCTTAACTCGTGAAATCTTACTCCAAAATTTAATTGACCAGGGAGGCATAAACGTAAAATGGTAGGAAAGCTCCGATTGCAGTAATAGCAAGCCAATAAAAACATCGGGCTCGCAACAGATGCGAAACGTTTGTAGAGCTACATGTAACAAGAAATTGATGGTTCCGTTGTTGATCTTTATTTCGAATCTGCTCGGCTCTTACGAGAAATTATTTTTATTTTAAAACTACTATAAATCTAATAGCACAGAATTGGCATAATACCGTATAGTAGTCTTTTGTAGACAGTGTGTTTTATAAGAATAATGGCTATAGATACTTCGATAGTTTCGTAACTTTCGTTTTTAAGTTTATATAACTGTTTCAAGAAATTCTTGTCGAGATTTCCTTCATAGAAAATAGCATGCTGTACCCTAAAACTTTCCTCTGTTGCAGTACCTGCGAACGTAAATACGAGTTTCGTCGATCGCAATATGCGCTACGATATATTCTCTGCCAATTTTTGCTGCCACCGCTTCAATATATCGGGAAAAATGTTTTCAGATCTATTCTTATAAGTACAATCTCTGTTAAATATCTTTTGATCAAATTCAATGAGTAATGGTAAAATATACGCATAAAGTCATCGTTAGCAACAATAAATACAAAAAATAAATGTGTTTTGAGTAAACAATTTAACTACTTTAGTACTAGTTCCGTCCTATATCTTCTCTTTACGTGGCGGTGAATTAGTCTAGACAATTAAAATTAGAATTATAAACGGGATATTTACCATGTTTAGTATCTTTTTCGAGAATCCGATATTTCGGCACTGTTACAAGTACCATGATCACGGATGTACAGTACATCCGTTTATAATTCTAATTTTAATGTAAATGACCATGTCAATCTAAAATCATATATAGTCTAGACAAGACATCTACATCAATATACGTGTATTCGTAAGCCTGGCAATATTTCAAGACACTTAGAATTATTGATACTAGAATGAGAATCGAGACTCCAAAACGAAATTATAATACATTTTCAATGAGTATTTGATTTATTTCCAAATTTCTAAGTGAAATTTGATGGTTCTGTTAATGGGTTTTTGTTTTATGGTTATGCAATGCTTTTAGGTTGTTGTGGCAATACTGTGGTTTATAGAATACTTGAAAACATGTGCCTGACTGCACAAAGTTTTATTGTTTATAAAATTGTTTATAAGCAACTAAATTGAAAGTTTACTCACTACATTACTACTACTTCATGTTAACTGCTTTGTAAACAGCTCTTGCTTACACGTAACCTAGCCTTTTTATCTTCAAATGTTGTACTGTGACTGTGATTTGTTTGTCCTCGTAAAATACTTAAAATTAAATAGAAAATGTCTCCATTAACAAAGTTAAATCTTTCTCTCGGCCTTCGAACACTTTTTCCTATTACTTCCGTGTCATTAGTAATAACATTTTTTAACAAAAGCCTTACAAATGGACTGTCTGTGTGTTAAGACAATTTAGTCGAGCATTTTCTGCAAGATTAATGGCTATTTCAACTGTGCAACAAATAATAAATTTTGTAAAAGTCGGTTTTGTTTGAAGATTTTAGCAAAGCGTTTGATTGAAAAGTCATCAAAGAAAATGTCATCAATTAATTAATTGAAACTATTCATGAATAATTTAATACGTTTCATGTATAATTATTCAATTAAAATTATCTTTTATCTCAGGTACAGGCTTGTTCAATCATATCAGTCGCCGAATCAATTTTTACATAATCTCATTGACATAATCTTAAACAGATACTGAAACAATACAAAAATGTTTTGTTAATAGTCATTATAATTTTTTGCTTCGTGTTTGGTCACGATATATGGTGACGATATCATTCCGAATTCGCTTAATATCAAGTTGTAAGAACTTTTCAAACCAGCTTTTATATTTATCTCGTTTTAAATATATTGAAAGGAGCGTGCAAGCTTATGTCAATTGATGATTTGCTTTGCCTTAGAAAGTTCTTGATAAATATCGTGCTGGAAGCGTATAATGTGTATTTCTAGCTACATGAAATACTAATTAAAAAGTGCATCTCTTAATCGTTATCAAGATCAACTACATCACCTATCCTTCCTCCATTTTCCTTTTCTTATCTTTGTAAAAGTTTTACAGTTGTTTTGATTATCATCGATATTTGAGAATTTAGAAACTATGTGTTATATATCTGGTTTCACTTTTCGTTATTTGAGTGAAGTATTTACATTAGTTTAGCTTCAATAAAGTTATAATGTATAAGTTATATAGAATATACTTATTCTAGATACTAATTGTAGTAATTAAATCGATCGACAAGCCCACTAAAAGAAAAGGCACTAAAACAATAGATATTTATCACAAAAGAGGATCAAAACGTCAATCTATTGTGTCCCCGATGTACACAACTTTAATTGTGCAACTTTTTTTTTAATTCTCGACTCTACAACTATTGTAATAGAAGTCATAGTTGAATTAGTGGAGCAAGCATTATCTTGGCACCGGGACATTATCGAACGGGCAAGTGTGTTTGATGATAACACGGGATTAAGCGACTCGTGTGTAATCTAGAACGAAATAGGGTCAGCAGTTATATTTTGGATTGCTTCCAGTTTTAGCTCGTTTTGTAGAGAATTATCATTTTTGGCTGCTTTAGTTGTTAGGGGTTGTACTTGCCAAATTAATATTATGATGATTTGATGAATTCATCAAAGAATTTAACATTTCAATTCATTCTGCGACCATCATTGCAATAGTGTACTACTATAAAGAGAAAAAAAAAAATAAACAACCACAACAAAATTAAAAAAAAAACCACGACCATCCCCTATCTACCTCGCTACATTTACCGAGCCCATTACACGTCCCACGTGTTTACCCAACAGTTACAAAGATAAATAATGTATTTACGCTGAGGAAAACCCATTGCTTCTCCCAGATTCAACACCCACCCCGCTTTGTAACAACGGTCATTAACCTTTACACCACCAGGATAGATTACCAGATCATTGAGTTACCAACATTTGTATAATCCTTATAACCACCTGAAATGGTATTGAAAAGGAGTACGATTTAACATTGCTTTATCTTTCTTAAGGAAACAAAATATTCTTATCGAAAAATATTTTCCACGCTTTACTTTGGAGACGACATTTACAAAGTTATTAATTCAAAAACTTTTACAGGCTTCGTGCAAGTATTAAGACCTTGCCAAAACACTCTTGGCCTTAGTAAAGTTACATACGGAAATAATCTACAGATATGCTCCTTTAGCAAAGTGAAGTAAAGATATCTAGACACGTTACATTTGATCAAATTGTGTGGGATTGACTAACAAACTTTTAAAAAGAAAGATATTCTCAATATATAATGTGTAGTCTATCTAAACTCTATATTTGTGATGCCTCAAGTATATAACTTCGATTTTATATAATAGATATTTAACAACTAATTCGTTCCTTTCATCATAAATGTAGCATCCGCTTTTTGAGTAAGCACTTGTTCATAAAATACGCCAACCAGAATTTTACAAAAAAAGGCATAAATTCACAAGTTATTAAAACAATATAATGGACCAGGACCGACGGATTAACCCGTCGATCGCTATTGACTGTGCCCGCCTGGCCGGCGACGATAAACGCAGATTAAACGTGGATGTACGTCAAACTTGATCCCAGTAAGGCCTACCATGTTTTTCATATTTTGATTTTCAAATATAATATCCGATCCAATAATTTCAAAAGATTTTATTCCAGGAATGCATAATTTTTTTTTAGGTAAGTCAAATGGTAATTACTTTCACAGGGAGCCAGGATATATTTTTGAATTTCGAGACGTTTCATCCTAGATAAATAGAAACTCCATTTTTCGCTGTATAACTTAGATATCAATAACATACATACACATAAACTCACGCCTATATCCCTGAAGGGGTAGGCAGAGGTGCTAGCACCGACATTTCGCCAATTTTATGTTTAGGTCCCAATGTAATAGGTGGCGAGCCTATTGCCATTAACCGGGCATTTATAAGCCTGCGATAAATACACACATAACTTCGAAAAGCATCGAAAAGTCATTGGTGTGTGCTATGGTAAAACCTGGGATCGAACCCGAGACCTCGTCGGAGCAGTCCATTACCCATACCACTAGGCTACCGCGGCTTTTCAATATCAATATAGAGATATCAATAATAGTACGTATATTAGAAAATGACCCAGCTACGCAATGGAAAGTGATAGACATGTCCTATCATGATAAGGTTTGAGACCGTAGGTTATCTACTATAATAGAAACAAACTAGGTCAGCAAAATAATGTATATATAAGTAGACTGGTCTGGTCAGTTTCAGCTTAGCAATTGAGACATTTAAATATGTTTTCTTAAGTGGGATATAGATATCTATAATCCGTCACCATTTCATAAACATACTTGACATTATTACGCGTATGCGTAAATCAAAAGTTGGTCTTATAATTAATACTATTTTTACTTATCTATTGCTTTTTTTTTACTAAAGGGTGTTCTGTTATCCTCTAAGCAATACTGAAACTTTGTATGATTTTGAAATTAGCGTTTGAAATTAGTGGTAGTTTAATAATTTCCATCTATAAGGATCTTAATATTTCTTTACAAAATAGGATATTGTTGAAGTTTGTAACAAAAGGGTTACGGTCAGGAGCCTTCTTAATTACTGCATAAAATTATTCATGAGCCGCAAGCAATAATATAAAAAAATCTAGTTTACTCCTTGCTAAATTGAAGCGACGGTAGCTTAGTGGTTAAGGAGTCGACCCTACGATCGAGAGGCCCCGGGTTCGAATCCTGGCCATTACACTACCGACGTGAACCCACTCCTAACACAAGCAATTTAGCTTAGCTGGAGGAGTTAGGGGGAATATTAGTAATTTCGGTTACTAATATTCTTTTTAAAAAAAAAAGAAAAAAAAATGTAAAGATTTTTGTATTTCCATTCAAATCAAATCATTCAAAGCGTTTGCAATTTTATTACATAATTATGTAACCAAATTAGGAATGGTTTTTAAACATAAAAGATCGTCATTTATATTAAGTAAATTGAGTCTGGATCCCAAATTTACGAGACCTTATAAACAAGTAAAAATACAGACGATGAAAAAATGAGGATACTTTAATTACGAAACAACAGTTTGGTCGGACTAATGAGGCAGGCTGTTAACTAATACGTTTTAAGTAGTTGAACTATTAAACAATAAGTACTTGAATTAAATATCTTCTAATGATGCACATAAGATGTTCAATCACACTGATAGAATTTAAACTGAAACTGATAGATATACTAAAAGAGAAAGAGTGTTATGTGTCTTCAAGATCAGACAGGTTTTACAGGGTAACACTCCTCTCATTAGAATTGTCATCAACATCAAGAGTCAATTGTACTATTTTGAATAAATCAAATAAATAAACAGTCAATTTTAAGAGAAGAACTACATTATGAACTTCTAAGCTCAATCATCCGTATCAGATGCTGATATAATACATTCACACTTCGCAGATTCCCAATTCAATGTCACTGATTGATAGTGAACACACACTATAATTTGGCAAGAAACGAAGCAATTAATGATGCACGTGCCGCCATCTATACTTGAGTTCATGAGATTAGTGCTTACTCTAACAACAGTGCCAAACCATGTTGCCTTTCTTAAAGGATATTTGAAAATAAAGTATTACTTGTTACTCGCTCACTTCTTCTAATTGAATAAAAAACTTGGAAAAACCTATCTAGTGAAGAATAAATTTTCCATAATTAACAAACTACGAGAGTAAAGTAGCAGGCTGGAGCTAGTTAGCAAATAAATACGTAATTGGATCATCCGAGATTAGACGTGTATACGCATTTACAATGTGTAATATATTGGTGTATACTACAGATAGGAGGTCATTGGTCTTGATTTATTGTTTACTTGGACGCCCACTACTTCTGTGACTACATACTATCACATTGAGATTTTTAAGAAGTTCTCTGTCTAGAACTGTACTTTAAATCTAAATTGACGTATCAGCTCGAATTTTGAAAGTCGTAAAGTAAGTCGTTCCTCCAATAACAAATATATTATTAGTTATATGGTCCGTGTAACGTTTACTATTAATTCAGACAGATATGAAACTTGAATTTAATGTGCATACGTACCTATTTTTGTTCGAAATTTCAAACGTAATGACCCGTAATTGGTTTATCAAACTACGTTATTATCTAATTGTAAAATCTCGATAGTATTATGTGTGAGGTCAATGATCGAACAGACGGTATGTTTTGTGTTACTTACAATATCTCAACGATGACTGTCAAATATATCCCTAAAAGGATATAAGTAAAACAGAATTTGGAAAATAATTTTGCTATCATCTTTTTTTTCAGTTTTGTTATTATATAAACTCTCAACTTAACAGATACAAATGCTGCTCGAATTGATAAATTAAACTACCGTCTAAGCCACTGTACGTTTTTGAACAAAATACTTCCAATATGGTATCCTTATCTTAATTGGTCAACATTTTACGACTTATAGTTTTTATTACCAATAAATTAGTCCAAATGATTATATTATACAACTCTATTTTCTACTAACTAACTAATGAAATTTAGGTTCAATTTTGTAACTTAATATCAGTTTTTATAATACAGCGAAGTTAAACCTAGCAGTTGAAATTGAAATGTAATTAAGATGGCAAATACATATTTAATTAAAAACGAATTGCTGAAACAAGAGCTAAAATTTAAGACGCTTAAGAAAAAACAGTAAAGGCGTTGAACGCGTCCAGGTTGTTTACCTTTGACCTCCGATTGACAACCGACCGGTTCATACTGCGTATGTACTGACTATAAGATATTCGACTTCGAGATTCACCATCCCTTAGAGAGAGATTGTAATAGATCTTAAATAAATACAGATGGACAAAAAGCAGGATTAGGTACAGATATTAATGGAGATATGTAACAATATTTAACTAGATTTAACTATAGTAGGTATGTTATTATATGAAGTTAAACTACACAATAACGAAATCCACTTTGAATTCTGCAAAGCAGTTTTAACATTAATGCTTTATAAACAAAAGCTGGTGGCAAAGAAAATTTTACTCTTCCTCATTGAAGAATAAGAAGAACAAAACTATATAAGATAGCTAATGACCACGGCTCCGCCCGCGCGGAGGTCGGTCATAGTTTTTTGGTCATATCTCCGGTTCTACTTAATCAATTGCAATCAAACGTACGGCAGATTGTAAGTCTGACCAAGACCTTTCTAATAGAAAAAACCACATCGAAATACGTTCAGTAGTTTTTGCGTCCACCGCGAACAAACAGACATCGTTCACTAAACATAACCCAAGTATTTTTGTAAATATCTCTAATGTAGACACAATTAATTTACAATTTTGTAGTAGTATGGAAGAAAATGAGTTATTCTAAAGATAAATACAATGACATTACACTCTTTACATTTGAACGTCGTATTAGATTCATAAGTGTGAAAGTTTTAAAACAGTGTCTTAGTGATTAACGGATAAATATCTTAATTAAATCACGAAGTTAGATTGAACGTTCTTTACATATCGAAGTCACTTCATGCTTGGAAGACCACGTCCAAGCCATCGAACTCAGAACGGTTGTCAAGTCAACATTTATTATAGTCGTCACGGGTCGTCTGAAAACAGTGAATTTCTGATAGTGGATTTAATCTCTGTACTTGGCAATATCTTAACTAAATTATAATCGTCAAAGGTTGGATAGAATCGGAAGATGAGGTTCATCGGGATCAGTAAAGTAAACTTTCATTTGACGATTATAACTTTTAAAATGTTAAATGAATTCAAGTGTTATTTTCTAGAATTTATTGTGAATTCAGTAAGCGCGTTAGATTAATAAATTTAGAATTTCAATTCCAATCACGATATTGTAGAAAATTAAGCCACTTATTATTCTATTCTAGTAGAATTTATAGAAATAGGTCAACCTCCTTATTATATATGACTTCGGGGTCTCTAATGAATGATAAAACGTTTCAAATAAGTGGTTTTTTGTGGTTAATTTATAAAAGATATAGATAAATTGATTGACGACCTCTGTGGCGTACCGGTAGAGCATTCGCCTGCTAAGTATACTGCTCATTGCAAATAAGTATATTTGCATTGGTTTGGGAGTTTTTATGTATAATATGTATTTATTGACAAAAAAACCGGCCAAGTGCGAGTCGGACTCGCACACCGAGGGTTCCGTACAAAGTTACAGCTTAAAGGTATTATAGACCTGAGTATTTGATTTCAAAAATATTTTTATTATATGATGTAACTAAAAATTTACGGTTTACGCAATTTTTCCTTTATCTGTACTATAAGACGTTACTTCGTACCAAATTTCAAGATTCTAAGTTCAGGTTTCGATTCCCGTGCGAGTTTTGAAAATTTGCGGCATAAACGTCTGTATCTTTTGATTGCTTTGGCTTAGAAGCTTGATTTTTTCACAGCTCCAAGGGACAGTAGACCTGAGTATTCTAGAACCCATAATATATGACAAGCTCTGCTTAGTTTGAGTCTAGATGGCGCTGTGTAATATGTCCTAGAATATTTATTATTTATATTGACTTCCACACATCAATGTGTTCTGAAACTTCACCTCTAACTATTTCTGTAGTTATTGCTTACTTATTATGATGAACATTATAAGTTATGACGCGTAAAAAGAAAAACACTTCTCCCGTTGAATCAGTATCAGAATGACGCAACTATACGGTCGTCATCGGTAGGATCGCGAAATTCGTCCCATATATTATTCACCAGAGGCCGATAATGAGGTCGTTCACTCTTATGTTAGACACATTACGGTGCGAGATCGACCGAATGTTTAGTTTTTAATTTTCTACACGGCCACATTCTATCATCGCACCGCTCGCCACAGACAGGGAATTCATCCTCACACGTTGCGACCGGAAACGGTGCGTACAGTTAGATATGAAAGGCACTTCATTCCGCGCACCCTCAGGCTGTGGAATGATCTCCCTGCTGTGGTTTTCCGAAGCGACTACAATATGGGGTTCTTCAAGAAGGGCATTAGAAGGTTTTTACAGGGTCGGCAGCGCGAGTGTGACGCCCCTGGTGTTGCACACGTCCATAGGCCGCGGTAACCACTTCCCATCAGGTGGGCCGTGAGCGTGTCTGCCACCTGAGTGGTATAAAAAAAAAAAAAAAAAGTTGTGTCTATTCAAACATAAATATTATACATGTTTTGCTTAGCAGCTATTAATTAACCGTGAAATTGAAGAGTAATACGTAATTGTATTAATAATAATTCCATTTGTTGTTGTTTCTTCTAGATACCTACTAAATTAATAAAACCACCTTACATACCATCACCGGGATATCTCGCAATTTCATCCGAATATTTCCTTACCTGAAAACAAACACAGAATGCCATTATTAACGGTTTATTTTTTACTTCAAATACGTGAATTTTGAAAACGACCCATTGTTATGTTACTCCCACAATGTGGTTGAATGACCGGCCAGATTTTTAAATCACCACCTAGATATTCTGAAAAAATTATAATACGATTTAAAAAATTGAATAATTCAACTGTACGCACGTATTCACGGTGTGTGTAATCGCTAATATTGAGTTAGACAGGAAGTCTGAATGTTAGTTATATGAAATTTGTTTGTTCATATGATATTAGGCTCAGTTTTAAGTGGGTAGGTTTATATAATTTTGTTGAGTCTGATGCAGATTGGCAGCCTTAGCAATAATAATAATAAAACTTAAAATGTATGACTATTATTTCCAGTGCACAGTATCAGATGTTTCGATAAATCCTTATTGGGTTGAACTCCACTAACTATAAGACGTGCGTATTTCTTATATCCTTCAATAGATGGTTTAATAATTACAGCATATCTATTGCCCGCTAGCCATCTTTAAAAATTGACATCAATATTATGTGAAAGGATCGCTAGATAGTCCATTTGTGCTGGGGAAAGCAGAGTAATAATATTTAGAAATCATTATTTTCTCTATCTGAACACCTTGTAATAATCTAAAGGATTTAAGTATATCAAGCCCATATCAGAAAAAATCTATATTTCCTTTATATAATGTTCATTTTTATGTCAATATTTCTTATTAGGAAAGCTAAATTTATGTATGTAAATTTACATATTCCGTTACTATAAAAGTTTAAGTAAAATGACGTCCAAGAAAATCCAAGGTATAATCTTAGTCGCCGATATAAACAAAATATTTCCGATCTAGATATTGAAATCACCATAACCACGCAGTGTGTTGTATAATCAACTGTATTTATTAACACTATGGTAAAATATACACTTCCTTGTCGTATGCACGCGTTCATAATGCCTACTGGTCTGCCGTTGTGTTTTGATTTGAATCTTGTGAATGTAATTTGACTATAGAGTCAATGATTCCTAACTATATGAATGAACAAATTTTATACTGCTGTATTGATAGACAATTATAATTTTGTATTGGGTAAGTTTAGAATATGTTTTGATGGTAAACATAAACTTACAAAAGATCACCTTTAGCCTTAATGTAATTGAACGGAAAGATGATCTGAAACAATCACACCATCGTCTAGCGCTACAGAATATCAATAGTTCGAAATGCTATTTGAATCCATTACTATTTTAAATCATCTGATAACAATGATTCACAATGATAAAGATTTTTTCAAATCATGTCAATTATCAAGCTAATGTCATATATATAAATATGAAGATGTAATAAACATAAAATCGTGCAAGGTTCACGATACTATGATGCATGCCGATAATAAGAATAGGGTATATATAATACTGATATATAAATGCTGTTATATTTGTATTAAATAGTGCCTAAGAGATATAGAATTTTGAAAGCTATATTAGAAGAAATTTTATTATAGACAGTTAGTAAATAGGTCTGCAATTCATTCTACTGTTGCAAAAATTGAGCGAAGCAATTTCACTAAGACTTTTTCTAACGGTGATAATTCCTCAATGGCTAGTCCGATTAACGTTTTTCTTTTTTTTGTCTTAATTTAATACCAATCGCGTGAATGAGGCTTTTTGTTCATTGAGAAATCAGATTTTGAAAACTTTATTCAGTGATTATTCCTCCATGGTACACATGAATTTTTAATTACATAGCCTATGTCCTTCCCATCGGTAATATCTTCGCTTGTGTGAAATTTCATTAGAATCGGTTAAGCCGTTTGGGAGGAGACGATGGTCGAACGAAATACATGAGTCGTCTAAAAGAGAGCAAAGCTCTGACGAGTTTCGCTCATTCAACAAAATCTCACTCAATTCGGGGACTATAGTGTAGTTGCTTTCTTATAGAGCTTTGAATCCAGCTACGAAAGATGAAGAGAAAATTTAAAAGTAAAATAGTTCATCTTACTGAACGGTAGCGAAGTTGTTTATCGTGATTATCACACAGCGCTGCTTATAATACAACTCGCACGATTTTTGTTACGCAGAAAGGGCAGGCCTATTAAACCAAACCATCACGTCGGTACCGCACTGACCAGCGGGGTCCATACCGGAACTAATTTGTGTTTAAGACCAATCCCAATTTCGATTTCGTTACTATTGTGAAATGCTGTTTGAATCGTGTTATCACGTACAATGATAGAGAAACTTGTTTATCAGCCTAAATATAAATTAGAGTACCAGTAACTTATTTTTTGTACACAACTAAGTTTGTAAAAATCACATGACCAACTTGATGGTAAACGTGCAACACGGAAGGGAAATGGGAGGAAAAACAAGGAAAAAGGTAAAGTTTTAGGAAGTAATGTTCGGCCTTTGGATAAACGAATGAAATACTAAGACTAGGAGTTAAGTTTTTCGAAATGATGAAAATTCCCGACTTATTCATACTGAGAAAGAGATATAATATTTAAAAATAATGATTTATTTCTCGGTCTCTACATTAAGCGGAGTTAAAATTTGCAATATTTATTTGGTTCCCAAATCAGTGTGCGTAAAGTGCATGAACTACTGAAACTGTTAAAATTAATTGAGATTCGCAAGTATAATGAGAAATTTTAATTTAAATTGATATCATTCTGTAGCATGCTAAAGTCTTTTAAGGAATAGTATATCTGTCAATTAACGTTCATACAAAATATTTTTATTTTGTGTTAAAAAATGTTGTATGCTATAATTTATCGCTCTTGCAGGAAACAAATTAATTAAGTTTTCATTTTCTTGCTCATCAACAATATACATAATATAACAACTTTATCCTTTAAATATCCATTGCGTAATTTCGGGGTATTGTTTCGCTGAGCCGTACCTTCTTCCACCTCAATAACCCCAAATTACAGTAATACCCCAATGTGTAAACATTATTATAAACCGCCGTCCCTTAAACTCATAAAGAACTTTACATTATAAGAATTCCTTGAAAATTATTATAAATACCTTTTAATTTAGCAGTAAATATGCAATTTTTTTTAAGAATAGTTTTAATTTTAATAATTTTTTGGTAACATTTGTTCCAAGGAGGTTGCGTGTGAAAATGTGACAACACAGATGCATAATTGTGAACTTAAGTGCAGAAAAACCTGCGTAAGTGTCTCTTTAACTGGTTCGTAATTTCATACTGTGTCTTTCATGTATTTGAAACTGATTTTATGTTTTCCAAAATGAATATTTCAAAATTTGAATATACTCGTAGTAAAGAATTCGACATGTTGTAATAAGAAAAATACCCAAAGATACAGATAATAAGGAAAGGATTACTTACAGAACATTTCAACAACACATAAAAAATGTCTAGGTAGAAGATTTAAAAGTTAAACATTAAATTTTCATGGTACGCCATAAAATTAAAAAGCAATAGCTGTAAAATTTACATTAAGTTTTGCATCAAAACATTGTGTAAAACTATTTAAGTCATATTTTAGATTTTTACTGACATTAAGTTTAAGGTGTAATGTATTAACTACATAAAATAATAGTCTTACTAATCTTTACGTACGGTAATGTAATGCAGATTGCTTACTTTAAAAAAAGTAGATTGACTACAAATACGAAAAGTTAAATATTCCTTATAAAACGTTTTGAGAAGAACTCAATAATATTATGGTAATGTTACACTGAAAACCAAGAAAAAATGTGAATCAGTATATTCTATGTGACATAACATCTACTGAATTTATGAGAATATCACTTAAAATATACACATAAAACGTTAAGGGTGTAACATTTGCAAGTTTTAAGAGCCAATGCCTTGGGAACGAGTGTGATAAAAGTATATGGCCTTAAATATATTTTTACGAAGTCACTCTACACCGTGACTTCATTATGATTTTATTTAGATTTTAGGCGAGAGGACGACAAAATGTGTTTTCACCCTACATTACTGAAAAAAGGATCATGGTTCTTTTGTAGAATTTTTATATGTGCTAACGGTATACTGGATACTGTAATTGTCTTAGATAATAAGATTTATATCTTTATTTTTATAACCAAGATCAAGATCGAAGAACCAGAATACGCGCTCTACTGGACAGTGTATATAAATAGTGTATTATAAGTGCCAGATTCAATTCACCTTCAAGATTGATAACAAAGGGTATAAGAAATGTATTGTATGCATTATTCTTCATAGAAACACTTGTTATAAATACATTAATGGCTAATAAATTATGAATAAAATGATTAACTTGTTATTATCACGAATAAGGTCACCAGATTAAAAAAATGTTTATGTTACTATCTACATGTCAATAATAACATTTTTGTGCTATCTGTGCTAACTCTTCAAACCATTGTGAATTGGGGTATCTTGGAACCAACTAAAGGGTGTTCCATTACCGGAATCGATATCAAGGAAACAGAAATGGACTAGGAAGGAAGTGCCTAATAAATCAATTAATATATCTATTAGCTGTTGAACTGGAGATAACTTTTTACGTTGTAAGTTGTATAAGTTGTAGACAAGTCGTACTCTTTATTTTTTACAGAAATACTCTCGGATACCCCCCGCCGGCCGCCCCCGGTGCTCGGCGGGGGGGAACCAACTAAAACCGCACGCCGTGTCGGGTCTTCAGACGCCGGGGTGTAAGGTTGCCCATAGGGCATTTCCCTCGCACCCCGACTGACCCTGGGCCATCTTCAGTTTCGAGATGGCGCCCTCGGGTTTGGGACCCATGGTGTCCCCGTCTTGCCACGATTTGGGGAGCGGAGGCGCTAGTCAAGTCCAATCAAGACCCGCTATAAACTCGTCTTATCCCTATAACGCGTCTTATTATCATTTTCTGTGACCGTTACAAAGTAAAAATATGGAAGGTTATTATAAGAACCAACGTAAACCTTCCTTATATGGCATCCAATCTTGTATACCTACTCAAATCCAAGCTTATTTTTAATCGCCTCAGTGTTAATATTCTTACCTTTTGTTTGTTCGACTTGTAATCCGATTTCTTTAACGAATGTTAAATGATACTAAGTACAGTGAATAATATTTTATCCGACATCTGTATAACTTCATTATATACGTAGTTACATGTGTTTTCGAAGCCTAGCAAGATATGAAAGGTGTTTTCTCCAAAAATTAAAAAACAAAAGACTAGGTATTTATAAAAACAAAAAATCACGTAAACATAAATCCTGTACTAAATTTACATAACGTTACATATACATAAACTCCTCACGGCCGAGAACGAGCTCTTTCACCCTACAAAGCCCCGTAATATGCCTGAAGCAATAAATTTATTATGATAAAGTCGATTTACGTCAATAGCCTAAACTTTTTTTCTTGAATTGAAAACTTTCCTTACAAACTCTTAGAAAGTATTTTCAGAGGAAGTATTAAATTTTTATAATAATGTGTACGTACACAATTTTTATGGGAAATCATTTTGTGTGAGTTTTTCTTTATTCGTTCTTTCATTTCGAATTTGAATGATCACATTTTTCAACTTTACTAAGAACATTTTGTAAGGAAATATTCACTTTAGGAAAGTGTGGAAGTTTATTGGTTTAAATACACATCCCCTTTATACCATGTAGGTACATCTACCTCACATTTACCTTTTTTTATTTATTAAGGCATATTAACCGTATAAACATCAACATTATTTTTAGTTTCAATGGAAATCAGAAGGCATTTAGGTACTACACGAATTCTAAATATGCCCAGCATTGACTGAATGTCTTGCAAAGTAATAAAATAGATTATAATTAAAAAATCCAAGTGGAAGATATGTTGCAAGTCAAGTTTTAAATAATTATAAATAACACTAGCTAATGCTAATTAACCAATTGCAATCAAACATACGGCAGATTTTTATTCTGAATCAGAATTTTGATGCGGTTATTTTTTCTGTTATACAGAAAAAATAACCGCATCAAAATTCTTTCAGTAATTTCCGCGTCTATCGCGAACGAACCGACAAGCAGATAAACAGACACAGACAAGAATGCCAAAAAAAAAACAGTATTGTGTTCAGAATCGTTCATTTAACATAACCTAACCCTAGTATTTTTTTTCCAATCTCTCCAATGTACAGACATGATTAATTTACAATCTTATAATAGTATGGAAGCATAAAATTAAGATTGATAGAATACGATCTTCAAGTATAGAGATCTAGTAATGTCTATTAATGTATAAAGATTTTTTAAATCGAGCCAACACAACTACCTGCTCTGGACCTTTAAGTATAACAGAAAACCGCAATAGAGTACATCCATTAATCTTGCTGTGAAAGTCAGATAATATCTGTACGTATCTTAGAACCAAGGCCTTCGAAATATGATATCGTTCGTTCACTAATCATTCATTCCGCGAGAACGAGCAACGTTTTACGTATGGCTTGGCAATCTCTGCTTCGATGTATATATTTTATAATTCATTGCCAGTGACTGCGGTTTCATTAGGAGAAAATTAGATATTCGTATGTCAATTATAACGTATATGGTTACTTTAATGTTTTGTTTGTCAATTTAACTTCAACACGCCTGATGGTGAACCAATTAGTTAGTTAGCACCATATGAGGGTTATACCTCAGCATCTGCACATATTGATCTAGAGAGGAGAGGATTACTATTAATAATAGATTTCGTTTCCATTTAACTCGAAACCGTAGTCCAATTTTGTGGTATATCAACTACACTGGCTATTCTACCATTAAATATGCTACATTAGAAATCAAATCAAGCATATACTATTTTCTATTAATATACTGATGGTACTTCAAATCACGTGCTTGAAATAATAAAATACACAGCTATAGAACTAATAATACTGTCAATGAACTTATACTTACCGATAAGAAGTCCGGAATACTAAAGCTTACGAGTTCAGGTTAGGCTTTCACCTAGCAAGGTCACTTGGATCGTTGGTTCGCTTCCTAGTTGGATCAACCTTGATATAGTTTTTTAGTTAGAATTAGGACGAAGTTAGTTTCTGTGGATTATGTTACGTTACGATTTAGAAGATTAATTGGTTCATTGTTGGATTTAAAATACTTTCAGTCATTACAAATTACATCTAAATAAATGGATCTAAGAAAGTGATATAGAAGAATCTTCTAAAAAGCTACGTTTAACGTAGAAGTTAAAATTAGATTAAAGTTGAATTATAGTGAGTGTAATATTGTTGTGAAATTGTCTAGTTAAATATAATACAGTCATCTAAATAAAAAACGTATTTGCCCAACGTTCACCATTGTTGCGTAAATGTCACAGTTTTTAAACAACATGATATCAATCTACACACGAAATTTTGCTCACGAATCAACATGGTCTACTGCATTCCCAACTTTTTAACATAATACTTCATTAACAGTAACATAATCGTTCACTGTCAAACTGAGGTTTCCTTGTAAAATATCAGAGCATTATAATAACACAAATAATTAGATTTTACACACTTGTTATTTTTCCAAATACAACATTTTTGTTACGATCTTTATTAACTAAATCACGCAGTATTGTATTCTGAGGGAGCGGTTTCATTCATTGTTGTCAAGCGGTTTCATAAGCGGGCGCGTGTCTAAAATAATAATTAAACGTTTTGACAAAATAGACAAAATAATTCAGATTGACTAAATTATTTACATGACAAGGTATATTGGGTTAGCTTAATAGTAAGCTAAAAAAGATATGCTAAAGTTCTATAATTAGGTGTTTCTATTTTATATTTGTTCAGATAGAATGAAATCTATTTAAATTACCTACTTATAATAAGTCACTAGTAATAAAAAAAACCTTTTGGTGTAAACCGTAGTTATTTCAATGTCAATTTTGGTGTGATTTCTAACTCAATTAGTCTTATTTGCTTAACCGCTTATCTGTTAAGCGCATTTATTTAAAATTAATGAAGAAACAACTTAGTATTTGTTTAAATCTATTCTTTAAATCGCTCAACTAGTCTCAATCTAACCCTAAAAACCACAGTATCGTATTTTTTAAACTCATTCCGTAACTATATAACCATCAATTGGAGAGATAAAAATCTCAAATAGAAACACATCGCGTGTTTGCCCGCCATGTTCTAATTTCGGTTACCCCATCGAATTAAGAATGCGCTTACCAATTCCACCTTTATGCAAATAGGGTGGTTTTTCAAATGGCCGGTTAACATTTTTTTAGAACAATGAGTGCGTGAATTGTAATTATGACCTCACTATTTACCTGTCAGGGGAGTATTAAGTGTATGAAACTACATTTATAATGATACTTATTTTGTGTCGAGCTCTTGACACGTTGAAATGTGTAAATTATTTGGTTTAGTATAGTTTAGGGCGTTTTCTTGTTGCAAGCAAATAATTTAATGTTTGTTTTGTTTCAAAAAATGGAGTGCAATTAGAATATTTGTACAAGATGATGGAGCCTTTTGTTAAAGTGATGTTTCAACTTCATTCCCAAATTTTAGCAACAACAAAATAAAATTTACTTGACTTTTCTGACCACAAATTTCATCTTAAGCTGAACAACTACTCTAAAAATCATGAGCGTTGTAAGATATCCAATTTATTTTTAAGTAAGTACTTACCTTGTTACAATTTGTACAAGTCATACTTAAGTTTTATTAGCCGTTACCCTGATATTGGAAGCCGTGAGAAGGCTTTCCGTTGTCATGGAAACTACTTATTATGTACACTATAGAAGGTAATGACCGAGTACTTCAATAGAACCATTCATTCACCTGTTAATATTGTAATTCTCTGTAATTCGGTTGTTCATAAGATACTGAGCAAACTATTTTATAGCTTTAAAAGTCCGTAGTTTTGATTATTACAATTTTATTACAAAGTTTAAAGGCTAAATATATGATAGCATAAATTTATGTAATATATATATAGCACGGAATATTCTTATGGATCAACATTTACGAGTACGTCATATATGTGTGTTATTATACTTTTTACAACTATTCCTATAAATTCAATAAAGTGCTGCTTTAAAGACTTGCTTAACAAATTATATGTGACAGATATAAATTCTGAACTTCAAATGGGTACCATAAAAATAAAATTTGAATTGTGTAAATTATAAACCTTAACTACAGAACTGAGATGTTCTTTGAGGATGACTTGTATTCATCGCTCACCAGTGACGTCATTTAATGTACCACATTCTATTTTAAGCAAATGGGATAAGTAATACAAGTTAGTTTAAATATGTACATAGAAATTAATTATTTTGTATGTATTCAGTCCAGCGTTAATGCAATATAGTTAAGCATTTCATTATAGTTCAATTAGACAAATATATTTATTTGGTTTCCAATATACACGAGAAAGTAATTTAGGATACAATATTGCATGAGATTAATGATAAATCTTTTATTTTCAAGGATATCAGTAATGAAATTGTCGTAACCCGTAAATTTTTGATGAAGAGGATCATTATGTAGACTAAATTTTTATTTCTAAGTCAGTTGCAAAATAAGACACAGGTCTAGATTCAAAAGCAGTATCAATCATGCTTTTAATAATCAAAATAGCAACAAATAATTCATTAATCCTTGACTCTTTAAACAAGAAACGCACAACTGCAACAATTTTAACACACAATACAAAATTCAAATCATTATCAGTCATAATAGCCTCGCGCTTATTACGAAACCTATACTATTCGCGTGTTAAAATTACGTGTACATTACAGTCATTACCTCGGTAGGATCTAAGAAACTTGACCTTAAAATCGGTTTTTATGTTTCACCTCGATAAGTAAAGGGAGCTGCATTTGGATTGTGATCTGATTTTGAAGATTAAGCAAATGGTATATTTGTTGTTTCAATTAAATTTTTAAACATTTTGTATGCTTACTTTTTCTAAAGATTTAGATCGGCACCTTAAGACGTATTAATGTATCGGAGAATTTCGAATATCTGGGACGTGTCTAGGTAGCTCAGTTGGTCAGAGCATTCCCCCTGTAAGGGACTGGTCGCGGGTTCGAGTCCCGTCCTAGATGTTCTCTTATTCCGATCTAAATCTTTAGAAAAAATATTTGTTGTTGTTCTGTTTTATATCTGTAGGTGCTTCGTATAGTTTTAACAGATGAACTGTTACAAATTGTAGTTCAATAATTGAGAGAGACTGTTTAAAATTATATGAATATTAAACTAAAACAAATTAAAATCGTTGACGTCTATAGTTTAGATGAAAATAATAAAGTATTGAAATCATAGAACTATTAATTAAGAGTTTTATGATTGAAATTTTATGTCGAGTTTAATAGACATTGGATTATGATATCACTAAACCACTATAAAAGCGCATGGTCTAATTAAATCATGGCTTCGTACTATTGTTTATATTGTTATATAATATTAAATTGTTATATATCATTTTTATCATCGAATTATCAAGTAATAATTGTAGTGATTTATTACACGAAGGCCTTTTTTACTCTATTCTAACCTTGGTATATTACTTTTTATTGTTAAAATTTATAATAATGGTTGTCTCAATCATCAATTAATCTGAACTACAATCACAAGAATGTAAGAGTCCAATTAGTAACAACACTACGTTATTCATATTATAATAAAAAGTACCCTTCATAAATGTATTATAAATTATGACAAATTGAGATAGCGATTTTAGCTCTTAATATTTTACTATAAAGAGTAGTATAGTTTGAATTGAAATATCTCCTTAATACAGTCGAGCCTGCGTGGGTGCTTAAGCCTTGTGGAGTGACACATTTAGCAATACTATACGCAATCAGTGGAATAATGAATGTTACACAATTTTATAAATGCTATAGCTTTATTAGTTAAACAAAATTCAATTTCCATTTCAGCTGAAGATAAACCAGTTTGTGTAGTTAATGAAATACTAACAACATAACTAGATACAAGTTTGTAAAACATATTATTAATACATTTTATAAGTTCAAATAACGCATAGATGTCGATTTGTTCATTGATCGAGCCACCTGCCACCCTAGCAGAAGCATCCCCTAGCAACCCCTTTTGCCGGGGGCAAGACGGGGACTTCGTGATTCCCCAACCCGAGGGGCCATCTCGAAACCGGAGATGGCCCTGGGTCAGTCGGATTGCGAGGGAAATGCTTTATGAGCCACTCATCTGAAGGCCATAGATGGTGTGCGGTTTTAGTCGGTCCAAGCCCGACAGAATCGCTCCCGCTGCCCGGTGGGAGGTGGGGGGGGGGGGTTAACCGTGGGGGGTTCCCGCAAAAAAAATCTGCGTGGTTACCTTATAGAGTGACACATTTTGTAATAGTTTACGCAATCAGTGGAATAATGGAGGATACAAAATTTTATAAATGGTTGGTAGGTTTATTAGTTGAATAAAATTCAATATTCATTTCAGCTGAAGATACACCAGTTTGTGTAGTTAATGAACTACTAACAACATAGCTAGATACAAGTTTCTAAAGCATATTTAGAACAAATTTTATAAGTTTTCTTCAAAGAACGCATAGATGTCGATTTGTGCATCGATATAAACCGGAGATAGTTTTTATTATAAGCCATCTAACAGTATTCTTATATAGGTACTGAAATATGGAAGCAACAGTTAAATTTAGGATGTTTAATTTGAACTAAAATAGTTGTTTTATATTTTTGGTCCTGAATTGTTTTACAAAATCGTTTTTATCTTTAGTTATAATATAAATTTTTACTACAAGGTTCTTCAATCTCAGCCATATATGTTTCAGTTTTTTAATAAATCTAAACTCTTATATTACCCATAATCATACATTACTTCCAATTGATTTACTTTCAATCTTGATATAAAACGGCATCTTTTGGAATCCTCAAAATCTCCTTCGATTTTACGAGTACAATATCCTTGTTTAATATCCAACCTATACACAGTTTAATAAACGATAAAATGAACTGCACAGCCATAAAAAGAAAGAACGTAAATTCTGACGAGAAAAAGGCACACAACGAAAGTTTTCAACAAGCATTGGGAGTTCATAAAAATCGTGCCCAAATGACTATAGCAGAGTTTCAGTACGTAGGCAGCGTAGATACTGATACTGGCTTGAATAGGTGATTGGTTCAGATGTATAAATTTTTTGAGCTATAAATTTTACAAAAAAGCCTTCAAGTTGAAATTGTACAACAATGCATTTTCAATTAATGAAGAAAAGAATCGATTATAAAATCTTGTTAACAGTCAATGAAAGAAACGAAAAATATATAGGAAAGGAATAAAACTTTTCCTTAAACTTTTAAACGAACCTTCCTTTCCTAAGCAAGTAAAACGAAAAAGTAATTTGTCAAGTAAATCCTCACCGTTTGAAGAAGTGAGAAAGGATATCAAGCTGATATCTGATTAATGACTCTATAAATGATTAATAGGTGATTTCGCCCAAATTGAATGTGACAGCCAAATACTGGGGAAGGCTTAGGAAAATTTACCACAGAATTTTTCCAATAAAGTCGAAAGGTTATTGCCTATTAATTTGAGCAAGCATGGCAGCGAATTATCTTGAAGTATTATCAGATTGAGTTTCCATCAAATTGTATATAATTTGTTAATGTATTAAATTTATGTAAAATACAACATATTCATAAATTAAAGTAGTTGTAAGCCATAATTAAAGTAGTAGTAAGTATAACGAAACCTAGTAAAACATCGTTACGACAAGTCCTTGGCAGGGCAAACAACACTCAGAGGTCAATTTACTTCCTCCATCCATTTGCTAATCTAATCGTATCTAGCCTTTATTTGCTCGGCCTTAAAAGTCGGACTGCATACTAGAACTTCCTTTATCTAAAAAGGATTTCCTTAATTCTTTACAAATATTTTGTTTAACTAAATAACTTGTTGTACGAACATAATCGGGCAATCAAATCATTATTGTCGAACAACATTAAACAGCCTTTCCCATCGTTATTTTCATTTTATTTTCTTAAATTACATTGTCTATTTCTTCGGTAATAGCACTTTGTATAATCAGACGTTCGTTGATGCTCCAATGCCGCGATTGGAGTATCAAAAACTGTTTTGAGATTATTTCTAATGTGCTCAAAATTATATTTTCGGTTTGTATTTTTCAATTATCTAATAAAATAATACTAACAAAAATATACTTTATTTAGTTGAAATATATTTTGCTTGTAATGACAACTATAACTTACGTTTAGCTAATTTGCATTTAATATAATAATTTTGTTTACGTCAATAAATTCAAATGACTACATTATAATAACATAAATAGCACTGATATAGAATGGCACAATTCACCCCGCGAGCAATATAACCTTTTAATATATTTAGCAACCAGATAATATCATCAACAATGAAAATAACAGCCAGGCTTCTAAAACTTGTAATATTTTTTTATCATTATCATAAACAATAGCAACCGCAGCGAGGAGGGAAGGTGGAAAGGCGGACAGCGTCCAAGTCCCCTTCCTGTCAATTACCGTGATTAATGAAGCCCTCGAATATTGAAACGTTTATTCGACCAACACCAAAAGTATAGCATTACTTTGAGAAACACTATCAACTTTTAGTAAAATCGCTCCTCAGAGTTACTTTGGAGTTAGAATACTGTGTTAATTAAAGAATTTTACAATGGTGATCGTTGGCTTAGAATTATCTTTCCACGGTAGAAGTGAACAGTGGAAAGTTCCACAATATTTAAAGGGATTGTTGGCAAGAGACGAGAGTATTCGATTTTCGAATCAACCTTTACACAAATTATTTATGATACTATTTTTGTTTCTTTAAAAGTTCATAAATCATTATCACCTTTACTTTTTTTATTTTATTCCCGTAGTATGAAAAGCCGTAGTAACGGTAGAGTTTGTCTGATTCGAGACCGATTCAACTGGGGCAGTATGCTATGTACGCAGGTGTAATAAACATATCTACTATGACAAAATTAGATTTCACCTACCATTCGGTAAGAAGTCTGATTGTTTGCTACCCTAGTAGTTGCTAAATATATTTTTATTTTCCATTTAAACTTTTCAAGGTTGCGTGATCAAAATATAGTTATGCTGCATGTCAACGAAGTACAATCGTATGATATGGTATTGAGTGAACAAATTAAATATTTTCCCAGCTACACCACTGCCAGATTAAAATATGAATTCCAAAAAGATGCGCCTCACCCGCTGCGAGTTATTTCGAAAGATTTGGAAATTTCATGCCATAGGTTAAAAATTGACTGGCTTTGAAATACATGCATATTATGATGACTTGGCTATTAATAATGTTGGTAAAACAGTTTAGTAAAAGCGATTCAACAGAATCATTACTGCTAGAAGTTTAAAAAAGCAGTAACGTGTAATTTAATCCTTCCGGCCTAACACACTCTCAGTAAATGTAAGAACAGTTACATATTAACTACTCTTAAGTCAACAGGTGATCACTTCATTATATTACCACTATTATATCCAGTTTAACTATATTTCCTGAAACTCATCATAAAATTTGATCAAAATATACACGGACATTTGGTAACGTTTCTACTTAATTCGTAGCAACAGATAATGATAGACGGACAGTTTCTGAAAAAATAGTCATTTGTGAAGAAATTATTCAACGAAGAGATTCAATATGATAATGTTATTTTCCAAAACTAATATAATTAATAGTAGATTGCAAACAAAAAATTTAAGTTAAGTAATTTAGATACATACAAGGTATTATCAAATTATAATATCAAAAGTCTTAGGTGATAAATTTTAATATTTTCTATTCCTAAAATTTTCTCGGAATACTTAGAAACTTGGTCGTGTGATATAACGAAAGTTTTCAGAACACAACAAATTCAAGTTAGTGTAAGCGAAGTGGGAAAACATCAATTGTCGTCCACTTAAAGTATTTGCAAAGGCAATTGTCTCATGATATCGGGAGGCTGCCAGGAAAAATAGTCTCTTTAGAGGAGCAACTGTTTTTCCCCTAGTTGGCAACATCTAGACATTTTTATAGCGACACTTAACCACAATCAAGTGGATCATTAGCCTGTAAAGGCCTGCCAAATATCTTTGCTTCGCCTCCGCTGTTTTCTCACCCTTTTGCGTGAAAGATGTTGTAACACACACCTTTTTTGGATAGATCCACTCGGCCATTGCCAAGTTTTGGCACATTTTTTGTAGGACATTACGTCGGTAATTCCCTGCGGTCGAGCTACAGCTGTTTTTCCTACAAAACTACACGGTTTCGGAAGCTGAATTTAAAAGCTCGTATCATTTTTGGAGAGAAACAAATTGAATTTTGTAAACAAACTTGGCCCAGAAAAGTCAAATGTAAAACTGGCAAGGGATCGCTCTCAAATAAGGATCAAGCAGGCAGAGACGAAAAAAAAAACAAAACATCAATTTTAATGAGTCGAAAACCCAAGAATTTTCTCTTACATTTAGAGAGCAATATTTTTTCTACAACATTTAATCAGAGTAAGAAGTGAAATGGTAATTTGTGTGGACCGCTCGATGTAAATTTTATGCAAGAATTCGCTCGGCGCTCCCCTCTCCCTAAAAGGGGAAGGATTTTTGCAGCGGACAGAAAATTTTGCTTAGCCAAGTGAAATTTTAACTGCTACGACAGAGACAGCTATGGAAATGTGAATACTTAATGCTAACTTACTTCCCACTGGTTCATTATACTTCATAATTTTTCTGGAAAAATGTGATCTAAAGGGTTTCGATGGATGTGTTTTTGCTCGCTGTATTTGGAAGATTGAACTTTTGGATTCATTCTATTTCTTGAAATGATAGCTCAAATATCTATTTTCAAATTGATGAGGCCGTGTTACTAACATTTCAGAACAATTATATGAAACAATCAATTTGGGAGCAGTCAAATTTTAACTTTAGTAATATTTTTGTGGTGTTGATTAAATAGGTACTTTACTAATAATATTTACGGTATTCTGTTTCTATTTCAATACTTTGAAAAATAATCTATTGTTATAAATAAGACACATTTCGTCTGTTTATCTAAAAACATATGTATTCATAAACAAGAACTCACAAGTATTAAAGTTTGCAGTTCAAAAATCTCTTCAAACATAAATTTGTATCTGAGATCAAAAGCATTCAAAAACCCATTTAAAATTTCAAAGCAGACTCGAGCACAAGATAACTACACAAGTAAAACACTCTAAACTTTAACAATAATTTCAATGATGCTTCAATACAACGACCCTCAAAGTTACACTCAATTCCATCAAATTATAACTTGTACAAGACAATCCAACTCTTTGGAGTAACGAAATTCGCTTTTTGTTTTCAAATCGTAACAATTAATAACTGAACAATTTCATTTAAGGGTAGTGCCTAAATTTTTTTTGAGTTAAAGGTTCGAATGATTTAATTCAACTTCTTACACTGAATTAATGAATCCTGTTCCAATTTTAAGGCAGTTTCTTCAACTTTGAAAGTCAAATTTTCAGTTTGTTTCAATTTATCAAACCCGATGGAAATTCAATGGATAAAACAATGGGGTTCTATAATAATAAACAAAAGATGTCCAATTTCATTTTGTAAGTTTCTTGAGTTGTTTCTAGTTCAATTACTTTGGTGACAACATTTGTTTTCACGACTTACAAATAAATTATGACAAGTTTTGGTTTATTACGTATATTATTTTAGTCAAAATTTTATGAATTCTGCTTTTGGCAAGAAGTCTTGCTAATAGTAAAATCTCGTTATACATCTTTAGCCTACATTAGCTTATGTTCAAAAATATGCTAGTTTAATATATATTTTTGTAAGCCGGTTTGATAAAACATAATTATGATTACGATTGTGATAAACTCAAATTAAATCTATCCAGATTTAATTTGAGTTTGTTCAATCAACAACAGAAACAGTTGAGTGCCCTTAGTACTAATTAGTGCTCGCAATTTATACATCAAATGACTACGGTGATACGCATCATCGAACGTATCTAGTACAAAAGGAAGTTTGTCTTTATAAGTAATATGATCTGCAAAATTATTGAGCCGATTTTAATTATGCCTGTATTGATTTCAGTGGAAACGTTGACAAGAGAAATATAAAGGGCGGACGTAAGGGATTCATATTGATTACTCACCATAAAATTTATCTCGCTTTTGTAATGGCTTTGATTTCAATAGGACTATCTTTTATACATTTATGTAATGAGTGGTTTATTCAATATCAAAATAATTATAGAATTTAGTAGCATAGTCAAAGCGAAAAAATATGGAAACTTTTAATTTCAAACGAACATTTTCATATTTTTCTTTGCACAACATTAGTTTAACTTCCCTGTAATAGATAAATCTATTACAGTGAAGATAAACTTTGATATTCGACTTTAAATCTCAAACATTTAAGAAAATATGCAAACTAAAGTCCGAAAAAGTTTTGTTTGCAATACGTATACAGTCTAAATGGGGTCAACACTAGTGTAAGTATAAATAGAACATCTAATAGAGACAAACGGACTAATACAACTGATCATCTACAAACCCGAACGTGCAACTAACGTTAATGAGGAAGTGGCTACTTGCAGACAAATTAATATGTCACTTAAAAAGACACAAGCAGGAAACTATAATATTTAATGTTAGGCTGGATTAGCACTCGTTAGGTAAGCGGCGTGAACTTTTGGCCTTTGAATTGGTACGAGTTCTGGGAATAACTATGATGATAAATATAACTTAATAAAGCAAGTAGAACAATCTATGTAAGTATTTAACACTATATTATCTGTTTTTGTGACCATAGTTTTATTAAGCTGTTGAGTGGATACTGTAGTAGTTGAAGTGGTCATCTCATGAATTTCTACCGTGTTGGGTGTAGTAAGTTTGGTCTGAAAATAGAACGACTATTTCGCACTCGTTATAGATGATTATGAAAAACCGAAGTGCGTTACAATTTCATGAGTGTACTAGTGTGTTTCATGTACACCATCTGTTTAAATATATAAAACAATCACTGTTTATAAATACTTGACACTTTCTTTTTGTTGCAAAAGTAGCTATCAAATATGCGAGCCTAAGCAACAAACTACACCAAAATGAATCGATAACACATATTTGGATTGTGATAGAAAAAAATAAACAAGGAAAGCATATCACGCGACGTTAAATATAGAACATGAGCATGCATTTTTAATACAAAATTCAACTATGAGCTATAAATAATACCAAATAGTTGAAATAAAACTAGCTGGCACACGCGATAGTCGTATTAATCTAGTAACGCTGAAGTGGTTTCTAACAGAGGGAACTTTTTAATTACTTTGTTCCCGACGTCTGGTAGGAAAAAAGGGGTTTAAAGAATGAGTCTCGGTGAAGAGGTAGGTTCGCAAGTGTTTCGGCGGGGTGGTATTATTTTTTGGATGAAATAGCGTAGGTTGCTACTGTTAGTTGATGATGAAAGTTTCAAGGATGGAAAAGAAAAAGTCGAATGGGCACTTTAGCACTTCAGATTTTGTACACAAGATAAAATGATATAGAGAATATTTTTTAGTACTACTAAGCGGAATTATTGCCTGCAAAGAAGAAAACAGGATGAGAATAGGGAAGTGGAAAGGAAAGAAGAAAAGGTTACGGTAGTTTATTCAAGTGCATGAATATAGCAAACTAGTTATTATAGTGGACACTAAGAGAGAGAGGGTCATACTAATCCGACCAAGTTGTGTTGAGATTTTATCATAATTCAAATATTTGTAAGACCTTTTCTTTTGGTTTAGTCATCATTTCCTTTTTAAATTCTGATTGTTTAGCTTATATATCTCAGGCCTCAGACGACTTATGCGTTTCTAGTACTTTTTTAAAAATTATGGAAGAATGAACGAATTTTACAGTTGGTCACTTATTGAAGCCTAGTTCTGAGAATCGACTTTTTCTTATAAAAGAATTCAAGAAGAAATAACATATTACATGTTAAGTAAATACAAATAAAACGAAAATAACTCCAAAATACTCATTAAGTTTGTATAAGAAGTACTAATGTCAGATTATGTTAATATATTCTGGTAAATGGTATATAAATCCATTAAATAAATAAATAAAAAAATATTCTACGACATTCTACACAGCGCTTTCTAGACCCAAAGTAAGCATAGGTTAACTAGCTTGTGTTATGGTTTCTAGAACGCGGATAAACATACTTATATACTTTTTTTTTGTAAATACATACATATTATACATAGAAACACCCAGACCAATGCAAATAGACATATTCATGCATACAAATATTTGCACTGAGCGGGAATCGAACCCGCGCCTCCTGTCGTAGCAGTCGAATGCACTACCGCTACGCCACAGAGGCCGTTTAACTACGCATAGAGAGGATAATGCAGGAATTGAACTAGGCTGAACCATTAACGACACTTAATCTAAACTATAAAATAATGTATCTAAACGAATTTATAAATCAAACTAATGAAGTATATATCACATTAACGTTTAGCAGTTAAACGATCCACGTTGTACGAACGAAGTTCAGGCAAATTTATTGTTATAGTTTTGTAAAGAAACGCAATAGTTTCCTCAGGTAGCCTGAGTGGCCGTAAAGGAGTCGATATAAAATAGTGCATTACCCTCCTTATATATAGCCTCACCGTAATGTTTGTACCAGTGTTGCCATTTACCTGTAAGCAGAAAATATATTGTTAGTACAGAGCAATACAATTTAACATTTTAAGTGCAAGTACGATCGGCTATTGACATTTTAATGTAAAAAGAGATATTTAGATATCCAAAATTTAATGTGGAATGAAAAAGAAAGAAAAATTAACACCAGATGAAATAGGTTTAAATGCATCAATACTTTCTTTTCTCTCTCTCCTCTCTCTTTTCCCTCGTCAAATTCAAAACCCCTCGTACAAACCAAACTGAGTTTCATATCAATCTTCATATTTTTAAAACAGGCGTTATTAATAAAATCTATAGAACAACCTGATACTAAAGCGAAAGTAGAAATTCACGAGAACGAAACCGCATTACCAAATATACATTTACATGGAGCATGTCAAATAAACGAGTGTTTTAAGCACTCAGTTAAGTTATACCAGCTCACGTACTCGTAACCAGACGAGAAGAAATGTAACGATGTAAAACGGGGTGCCTCCCCGAAAATTTCCTTCAGTCTTATACAATAAATCTTTTAATCCTCTTATACAATTTGATCGAGATTGCCCCGACGACGAGGCTTTTTTTTCATGGTCGAATGTTTCCGATCTTAGTTTTTGTTTTGACGATAAATGTACTTTTAATGTGGATTGTGATTGTATTGATTTGTAGTTTTAGAGATTATTTGGGAAAGGTTTATTGCAAGGAAAGAAACCCGAAAAATGTTTGTGTAACTTTTTATGAGTTTATATTATAGACGTCTATGATTTTTTAGGTGCTAAAATTTATGTTAATACCGAAAGCACTTTTATTGCTATTAAGAGTTGTGGCAATGTACGTTCTTAAAATAAATAAATAAACAAGTTTAGATAAAATCTCTATTGAATTATCAAAATTCAAAAGTTAGCTATGATGAGATACTAAAGCTATAAATCTTCTATAAAACCTCTTACAATATTCCCAAACTTCCTTATCTAAAGCGTTTAAAAAAAGCAACAACCAAAGGATAATTTCTCCCTAGTCGAAGATAAAAGTCAATGCAATGGAATAAAGTCCCGCCAGCATTATTGAGGTCCCATCAGGACAAATTTTAGGGTAATGTAGCCGTACGTTTAGTATCTTTTTTTTAGTAAAGCTTTTTTTGTATATTTCTTAGTATATCTTTGGGAAATCTGTTGAGATTACCCGAATCTACTCTGTTTTTGTACGTTTAAGGAAGCATTAGATTAAACCCTGGCTTACATTTAGCAAAAAATTGCCAAAATACTTTCCGAAATTACTTCCTGAGCTCTACACCAGATAGTCCTTAAAATCAAAGGCTTTACCTGGCAATAAAGCCAAGGGTGTTTAAAACACATCGATCAAGCTGTGACGCAGATGTTAGACACTGTTAGAAGATACTTCGCCGATAAAAAAATATAATTGATGAGGACAGGTACTGGATTCAGGGCTGTCAGGTTGACGGGGACGTTTGAGGGAGATATCGAATCTGACAGCAAGGGGAGTGCATCAAACGTTCTAGCGGAAATGGAAGAAATTGTATTTTTTTACGGAGCTTTTAGAGACTGATTTTGGTGGGTAGTTTCAATCTTAACTGTTAAAGCTAAAACTTCAATTTCAGATTTAGATTTCCTAAGATGTTGTGCTGATTCTGCCAGTTAGTTCCCACATTATGAATTTTTTTTGTCACAAACAAGTCGTAAATCTGCTTTTAAATTTATTCATATTTTTTATGGTAATGTCTGTTGTAGTTTTTATTTTTTAATTATCTGAACTTTTCATTTTATTGTAGTTCTAACCTGTCATACAAATATACATGATGTTATAATTTATCATTCTATTACATACTTATCGTATGCGTCATGTATCATGTCATAGTATTTCAGCGATAAAAATAATGTGCTGAATGCATTTGCAATTTAATTTGCATTTTATGTATCAACGTGAATCAATTGAACAAAATATTAATTTAAGTTAAATAGAATCTCAATTTTTTTTACAGAAACCAGTACGATTTACCAAACAGTGTAGATAAATTGAATTAGATGGTCTTAAGATAGTATTGACATTATGTATCTTAGCTCATCATCATCATATCAGCCGTAGGAAGTTCACTGCTGAACATAGGCCTCCCCCATTGACTTCCATTTTGACCGGTGTGTAGCGGCCTGCATCCACCGAGTCCCTGCGCTCTTAGCTATTAATAATTATTTTGGAATAGGAATGCTAATATAATAATTAAACAAGCTTCGTATAAGTCGAGATGACTACATACTTTAAAACATTAGACCGTCATGGTCTAATGTTTACTGCAAAACCATTGAAAGTTAAGAAAAAGCTTAAATACAATCAGTAATAAACTACGATATAGTTTTATTACTATTATTTTACTAAATAGTCTACTCTTTCTCTTTCAAAATCCAAAATAATATGAATATAATAAATAAACAGCTAAAAACAAAAATAGTAGAACACAAACAGCCTGTATCTGAGTTTTTTACCCGCCCTCATGTTTCGGGACAATAAAACGCTCCTTATCTCCAACACTATGTTTTCGTTTTAAAAACATTTTTCGTTCTTTCATTATTTTTTTAGCTACCGTACTACGCTCTACCCACATCACGAATATTACCAACCTAACATGGTCTTTACTTCATTACTTTAAGATATAAAATCGTTGCAGCAGACCCCTTTAAATTCTTTTGTCTTAAACTATCGATTCTTTTTCATTTTATAGTGATTCCAAGATGAATAGATATTCAGGTTTTATCGACGGCTTTTTATAGTGTGGGTCGGGATTCGAATCTCGGTTGAATTCAGGTTTTATGTGCGTTCATTGTCTACGTATTTATGTATTCGTTGTAAGAAGGAAATAAAAAAGCAGCCAAGTGCGAGTCGGACTCGCCCATGAAGCGTTCCGTAGCAGTAAGTAACATAATAATGCTTTTAAAAAAAAAAATATTTGAGTTCATTGAATGAATTGGGACCTAAACATAACTGGCGAATCGTGGGTGTGTAATACACCTCTGCCTACCCCTTCGGGGATACAGGCGTGAAGTTATGTTATGTTATGTCTATAGCGATTTATTTGATGTTATTTTATATTTTACATTGATCCCGACGTTTCGAAGTTCGGGTACTTTGTGATAACTTACACTTCCAACTACAAGACAACAGCCATCTTTAGTCTCCCCGTGACCATGGCTGCTGAGAAGCAACCGAAACGTTGGGTCAATGTAAAATATATAATAACATCAAATAAATTGCGATAGAATCCGTTAAAAATAGATTTATACGTATATAACATCACTGGTGGTGTAAAACAATTTGTGTTTCCATGCAGCCTCTCCTGGCAGAGATTGTTCGACATAATTATGTTGTACTATGGACATTCCACTGGAACTTTACTGAACTAACAGCAATGGAGAATAAATATGAGTAAAATGAAATCCATCACATTAATTTCGGAGAAATTACCACATTTTAAATACTATGTAACCATTTTATATGTTAATTTCACCTAAAATATCACGTTAATGTAGGTAACTAAAGACTGAAACAATTTTTAGGTCTTATGAAAACAATATTTGTACAAGTGCTGTGTCCAAAAAACATGACACAATTGACAACTGTTCGCTTTCGTGAGTAGCAGATGTTATCTACAACAGTTGTGGCAAAAATTTTGAGACAGGTGTTGATCGCAACCTACAATTTGTTACCTTATAGTAACTAACTATAGCTTCAGTATTTGTAACGGAAGAGGCTTATTAGTAAGCGTTCTGAAGGTATATAAACAAAGAAATGCCCTCCTGAAGTATATAAAAATGAAGGTTATTAACACAAACTTTTTTAATTCCCGGTCAAAAAAAGGTACTTCAAAATTGAAATAAACCGAAATCTGGGAAATGAGATGAGTAAGCCTTCAAATATTACCTTGTAGATGATTACACGCACTGTTAACGACCGTAAGTGAACAATGTAATGTATTTTTTTCCTTATGAGCCTGAAACATAATCATACATCAGAATAATATGAAGACTCTTATAGACTCAGATAAAACAGGGCTAATACAAATTGGAATGCCCGAAGAAATCGTATTACTTAACGTTATCAAAGAAAACCAGCACTTAACTTTATTATAAGACTCATAAACTTTATCTGGATTTATGTTTTGAAGCTTAGGGGATGACGTGTTGCCTTTGAATCCCGGTACATACAACATGATGGCTTCTCTAAAACCATCAGTAGGTATCAGCATCAAATAAAATAAAATTAGAGTAGTCTAAGTTATTTCAATACTAGCTTTTATTTTTTCAACAGTGACTACGAAAAAAACTTTGTGTTAAAAGTAAGCTAAAAGAACGCTATAATAGCATTTGTCAATACAACAATCATTATTTATACAGTAAATATAGATAATATGCCTTTTCATACATCACATTCACTTTAAGACTTCATAAAAGAAACCTGTTTATTTTAATGTCGACATTAAGTACCTAGAAAATATTGTTAAGACAAATATTAGCATTGGTCTTGCAACCTTGCAGTTATCAACGTGTAAATAATCATGATTATACCTATTACGAGTATGTTAATATTTACTGTATTTTCTCAAGGGTCAGCAAAACTTGAAGGCAGGGAAATTTATTTACCAAATTTTGTTTAAAGCTAAATTCATTGCTTTAGTAAACTTGAAATTAAGAATATTATTATCAACTCAAACTCAACAAAATCAATGTTTTTTACTAGAAACCCATCCCAACCTAGTATATAAGAAAAACGAAACTTAGAATGTTTTACTAAGAATACTAAATAGAAATATACGCTATTCCAGCTTCAAAGAAAGACTTACAGCAATTCTTGCGCCAGACCTGGCTCGAGATCCACGATATCATTTTAAAGACTAGTAGCCAAAACGTGCAGTTATCTTCTAAAAACAGGTTCCTAGATCTAAACTTTGCGATGACATAAATGTCCAAATAAGCAATATGGTTAGAGTAATCTCAATTGCTATCTCTATGTAAATTTGTGAGATATCCATAACGGTAAATGTAACATAATTTCTTACGTAATTTAGTTTTCGCTACATCATCATCTTTAGTCGAATGGAGACTTCAAAGACGCCGTTTGGGAGAATGTGTGTGGATGTTGATCATCTGAGATTACTGAATATTTTAATGCCCTTATAAGTCATTTATGTGATGTTCAGTTACCGCTCTCCAAGTAGTAAAAAAGGTATATTTAAATAAAGGACATACATGACCAAAAAACTTCCTAAAGATAAACATGGATGTAAAACAATACCAGATATATTTAGTCTCCTAGCAAACATTAGATAAACCTATACGTCTCTTTAGCTTTGCATATTTTTGTTACAACAAACTTTTATTATTATTCCAACTAAAAAGTAAACACTCACGCAACATGAACACGTAGTTTATGTTTTACATCATACTAACAGTCACATAGCCGATCTATATCATCCACTTGATTTAATCTGCTAGCTAATGTCTTGATAGTAAAAGCCAATAATAACTCAAGGATAAACCTATTTATTTAAGATCTTGCATTTGACTTTGATTGAAAGCAATCTCAATTTTGGTATGTGCGTGGATGACTGTAACCTCTAGATGCATCAGAGTGTTTAATTATCTGTTGTTACCAAGGCAGTTAGCTTTGCTTCAATTTTAATTCAATGTTAATACTTTCGGATATTTTCGGTAATTAGTACTTCTAACATATCTTCAAATTTTAAGTTTCCACAATAAGATTTTTCACCGCGTTTCTCATTTCTCAGCTAACTTCAAAACTTCAAACCTCCAATTTCAATTACTAATTCTCCGATCCAAACCTCGGCGATTTTAACTATCTGATCCTATAATACTGTTCCAAAACTTTACCTTCGAGCCTCAATATTAAGAGTAGAGCCTTGGAGTGGAACACCTTGTCTCAACGCGAAAGATTTAAGAACTTTGTGAAGACTTTTTAAGTTTCTTAATTTCGGGAGTCCCCATATTTCGTGGAGATAAATTGAAATTGTTTTTACGAAAACTGGGCTACGTAAAGTAGTAAACCTGTGATACGTACCTGTGATACGGTTACTAATGTGAACGGAAATGTTTTAAATACTTTTACATTTACCAACAATTTAGTTGCATATAACACTCCGTCATTATGTTTATCGTCGACTAAATCAGCTGAATACACCTCATTTCGTCTATAAACGATACTTACAAAGAATTTACCAAACACTCCAGCTATAAAGCATTATAACTCAATTAAAACATGAATTTATGATTCATAAAAGTTCAGAAACTTTCTGTGTTCGTGTCGCGAGTGCATATATTGTTGTAGAGTACTCGGTAATAATTTCAATATGTGGGTGCGGTGAAGCACGACAGGAATGGCAAATTCGCTGTTTTTGAATTTAATATTTTTAATGCTATAAGCGTGAAATAAATTTTAGTATAGGGTGGAGTTTCTAATAATTTTACCACTAACGCTAATGTTACAATACTAATAACATGTTATATATTTTTTTGTGATATGTTGACTGTTATAGTTTAAGCTTACTGAAATATTAAGAATCGAAGTTATTGATATTGCTCTGTGATTTTGCGTTTCATGATGATTATTAAAGTGCATATCCATTCAATTTTCTATTATGATTGCCTATTTTATTATACTTTTATATATTTTTTTATTATTTATATGTTATCAAACTTATATATCCCAGATAGGGTGGGCAATAGTGGTATCACATCTGGCCAGCTATTTTATTTCGACCCGCACCGTAGGTGACGAGATTACTGCTGTCTGCTGGGGTTGTTTCCAGAATCTATGCAACAGAAAAATCAAGTAACCCTTGACCTGGTCCCGATATCAAAGTCAGGATCACATTGCATAGAAAGCTAAGCGCAAACTTAACCCATGAGACCGAGGCAGTCAATAATGACCATAAAGGATATTATGTTTTAATTTATTCGTCAAAAACACGAATGGTTACAAGGGTGCAGTTGACACATTATATTACTGCGATGGCAAAAAGCGATTAAAGGCCATTACTTAAGGCGCTTATGCTGTAAAGCTTTTATAAGTTAGGAACTATTAACATTAATATAAGTTTGCATGAGGTTTTAATATTTTTTTAATCACGAAGAGCACAATATTTTATTTAAATTGTAGCTAAAATAAGCAGATGTTAAATTATTGCCCTAGAATATAGATTTCTAGTTTCGTCGTATTGTCCAGTTGCAGTTTAAGGTGCTTCGCCAGTTGAGTGACTGCCAATACGAAGGGAAAATCCCCTAACCTCTAAAATGCATGTAGAACTAGGAATCCACGGCACTCAAAAATATTTAAGCCATAGTCACCACGCTCATTATCCTTAATCTTTGAATCATGATGATGATGAATTGTGCTCCTCTGCACCAACTTGTGGTTGCATACGATTCGAGATTTGTAAATATGGACATCTTTGATCTACCCAATGTCAACCGCATGTACCTATATTATTGTGCATGCATCAATTTTGTTTCCTTGTTCAATTTATTATTATTATATTATTTAATGGGGAATCCCGTTTAGTCGGGATTCCCAGTTTTTCTTTATTCAATGGTTTTAGTACCTCGTAGCTTATATATATATTATATATATATATAATACTAGCTGCCCCCATAGCACCTATTTAATCCATACTTACATACCTGTAATTTATTAGTTTTACAATAATACTGTTCTGCTCCCCTGGATAGTAGTGTGACGATATATAGCATGTAGCCTTACTCGATAAATAGTACTTCCCGAGATTATCGCAATCCACGAAACAAACAAACAAATTTTTCTGCTTTATAATATCATAATTAGTAAGGTTAGTAATAACTGGGTAATTTTATTAGTAGTATGATTAGTGAACTGTCTTCTATATGCTTATTGTGAAAAACAATGAATTGTACTACTGCTAGTTATCCCAAATGATAAAAAAACACACACAGATCCCCCCATGCGCAGACACAGCATACATAGTACACACAAAATAAAGAGATAAAAACTTGACACGTGTACTATGTACACCGACGCAGTACAGTTATCGCGATTCACTAATAATAAACGTTGTTTACGTCCGTCCGTCGGTACGTAGTACATGCGTCGATCATAAACGTGGCTAGGTTTTCATAGCGAAACTACTATAGAAAGAGTTATAATTTTATAGTATTGAGCAATATAAGATGAATTTAAAGTAATAAGAACATTACTATATTTTTTTCTGTATACTCAAGAGTACAGCTGTATATTTGTGGAAAGGGTAGGCAGAGTTATATTAACACCTACGTATATGCCATGCCAACTGTGTTTTCTATCCGGTAAGTTATCAGACTCCATTCAAAGTATGATCAAAAAATTGATGTAATTTTAGTGCTACTGAGAATATCCCAAAAGAAAAACACTTGAACTGGGAAATGAACCCGAACCTCATGAACAGTAGAAGTGCTCGCTAGCATGCAAAATTAACTATAATAGTATATTGACGGCCTTTGTGGCGTAGCGGTAGTGCATTCGACTGCTACGACAAGGGGCGCGGGTTCGATTCCCGCTCAGTGCAATATTTGAATGCATGAATATGTCCATTTGCATTGGCATGGGTGTTCCTATGTATAATATGTGTGTATTTACACAAAACAGTATTTAAGTATGCTTATCCGCATTCTGGAACCCATAACACAAGCTAGTTAAGCTATGCTTACTTTGGGTCTAGAAAGCGCTGTGTGGAATGTCGCAGAATATTTATTATTTATTTATTTTTATTTAGTTAAAAAAGTGGTATACTGTACTACAAAGTCTTATGCAGCAATTGTGATTAAACAGCCCCAATCTGTTTTGAGAACTTCTTTGAATTATTTGCAAGAAGTTCATAATAGATTTAAAAAGTTCCAACTCTTGAAGTAGAATTTATCTTGTGGTCCCATACTATACTCTATACTAGAGTATTTCTTATTCATGTTTTTATAAAACCCCTACTATTCTAGATGCCTTTTAAACCGCACGCCGTCTCGGGTCTTAAGACGCCGGGGGTGTAAGGTAACCCATAGAGCATATCCCTCGCATCCCGACTGACCCCGGGCCATCTCCGGGTTTGAGACGGCCCCCTTACTTGCTCTCCACTGTGCCATCTGCTAATCAGAGGGACACGTGGAAAGCTTCCGAACAGCCCTCAACAGGGCCGTCCTCGCCTCGGTCGGAGTTGGCCGTAGGCGGCAGCGTCTTTAGACGACAGTGTCAGACGTAAAACCAAATTCCAATATTGTCAGATAGAGTGAATGTAGCTCGCCAATGCTCTCATTGGTAGGGATTTTTTATTTAGGACACGTCAATTTGACTACACCTCGCCTGATGGTAAGCTGAAGGCAAAGTCTCAGGAAAGAGGGTCACCATTACATACACATACCATGTTAACAATGGTGGCACTCTCAGCTTGACGGACTCATCAGAAGAGGATTGTCGTCGCAGCACCGCGTGACACCCACCGGTCCCACTAGTGCTGCGACCACAATCCCCCTGCCCGGCTATGCACTTGCTGACCCCTGAACGCAATCAAACCGATATTGGATTACAATGGAGGGTTTTTCGCAATCGTGCACAGTGGTACCTACCCGGCCGAATTTTGTGACAAATTTGTGTCATCAAATTTCTACCACCAGTGGACAGTGGGCAGTGCGACACAATGCTGTTATGATGATGATCATAAAAGTGGATGAAGTTCTAGTAACTTAATTATCAGAGTACCTTTTTTTTTGTGCGGAAATCCCTTCGGATACCCCCCCGCCGTTCAACGAGGGCGGTTATGTCGGGCTTGAATAGATTAAAACCGCCCGCCGTCTCGGGTCTACAGACGCCGGGGTGTAAGGTTACCCATAGAGCATATCCCTCGCACTCCGACTGACCCTGGGCCATTCGCAGTGTCCCCTCTGATAACAGCAGAGGGGTACCTGGAGCGATCACTCTCGTGCAATGGGGTCAGCTGGCCCTGAAAAGGGCCTGTTGGGCAGACTCTTGGCCGTTGACGTTGACGCCAGCTACTCCAGGGAGCAATCATTGATGCGTCATCGCCCACGTTGCCCAGGGTGCACCAAACTTGGAGGTGATCCAACCAGTCGCACCCCATTATCAGTGTACCTTATAAGAAGCCTATTTATAATATCACTAATGTTCGATTTATATCGCTATGTCTGCAGTTTCCCTTCCATTATTTTATGTATTCAACATTAAAATTCTTATTGAGATATTATGCCGTAGTGATTACAATATTTGCATATACAAGAATATGAGTTTAGCATTAAATTAAAGTTACAAATAAAACTACTCATGTATGTGTATTATTGTGTCAATAAGGTGTTAATTATGAAGTGGAACTATAACGTAGCTTATTCTTAGTCAAAATGTGGTTGATAGATTGAATATATAGTCGCAACTGAAACCCAATAATAAAATTGAAGCTCTTAGACATAAAAGAATGAAAGAAAAGAAAAACAAAGATAAAAAACCTCTAAAATACAGGAGGGGAATACTTGGGAAGCAAGCGGAGATAGTGACGATTGTAGATGTGGATGTTGTGAAAAAAACAAGTTACTTAATAAAATGTAAGGTGAGGCAATCTGTGTACGCAAGTAGTGGATTTTATAATATGCCTAGCTGTTGCCCGCGGCTCCGCCCGCGTGGAATTCTGATCCCGTTCCCGCTACCTATGGGAACCTAGTCTCGGGATGAAAAGTACCCTATGTGTTATTCCGGACTATAGTCTATCCCTGTACCAAATTTCATCCAGATCCGTTCAGCCGTTCTTTCTTGAAAGAGCAACAAACATCCATACATACATACATACTTACAAACTTTCGCATTTATAATAATAGTAAGATTATAATATTAGTATACATAACATATGTGTAACTCTAGCGGTTTTGGCAGCGCACGCCAGAATAGCTCGCAGATGGTAGATGTTTTCCTACATACTTGACACTTACCGTCATATTTTTGACAATTCACACAATATCTTTATAAATTGCAGCCTATGTGTTATTCTGATGTATAAGCTATATTATTGTGAAGTTTCATTAAAATCCATTCAGTAGTTTTTACGTGAAAGAGTAACAAACGTTCATCTATACATACTTACCTACAAACTTTTGCGTTTATAATATTAGTAGGATAGTAGGATATACCTAGTATAATATTATAGGTATTTACTATGTAGATATGTATGCAGTACGTTGAAGTGAGTGTATTCGCTATCACTGACAGATGACATATGGCCGCTTGTGCATTGTAGCGGTGTACACAGTAGAGACAAATAGCGTTGATAACAATAATATTATTACCAACTAGAGTTAACGCCTCCTTGAGATTTAATGATGATACGTACATAATTGTAAAAGGTAGGTCAGAAGCACTCGAAACTTGCTAGCAAGGTTTAATGGTAATTAAGGAAGCTCTTGAAGTGTATAAGGATAGAAGCAAATGACATATATTGTTATCTTTGTTGTCCCTGAAGGGAAAGAAGTCCGAGGGTGTATGTATGTTTGATTGTTTGTATGTATATATTCATGACTTTCATCCCCCAAGGTCCACAGAAATCGACCCGTCGTTTGCTTTCGTTTTATCACCTTTTACTGGTGGTAGAAATTTGATAACACAAATTTCGGTTTGATTGCGTTCAGGGGTCAGCAAGTGCATAGCGGGACAGGGGGATCGTGGTCGCAGCACTAGTGGGACCGGTGAGTGTCACGCAGTGCTGCGACGACAATCCTCTTTTGATGAGGCCGTCAAGCTGAGTGCCACCATTGTTAACATGGTACGTGTATGTAATGGTGACCCTTATTTCATCAATTATTTTCGGTTCCAAGTAATAGAATTAGACCTATTGCGGTTGACAGGGCACAAAAACTGAATAATGATTTACCAAACCCGGAAATCAAACACGGAATCCTGCACATTGTCGCAATCACTACCTCTAGGCTAGGGAAACAATTTTTACGTACCTTTTCGTGCGGAAATCCCTTCGGATACCCCTCCGCGTGCCAGCGGGGGCGGTTATATCGGGCTTCAACCGACTAAAACCGCACGCCGTCTTGGGTCTACAGACGCCGGGGTGTAAGGTTGCCCATAGAGCATATCCCTCGCACCCCGACTGACCCTGGGCCATCTCCGGTTTCGAGATGGCCCCCTCGGGTTTGGGAACCACGGTGTCCCCGTCTAGCCCCGGTTTGGGGGAGGGGCGCTAGTCGCCCCACCGTCCCGGCCTACTTCTGCTGGGGTGACAGGCGGCCTCACCCGATTTGCATAGCTATAATATTATCAGTTTGAAAATTTTTGGAAAACTATTTACGTTTATTCCTCCCACCCCTATTCTCGTTATAATGAAAAATAACTAATGCTATGTGACTTATCATTAAAACGGTGAATTCCGTTAACTAGTAATTGAATAAAATATTCTAGGACATATAACACAGCGCCATCTTTTTTTTTTTTTATATTTAGGACACGTCAATTTGACTACACCTCGCCTGATGGTAAGCTGAAGGTAAAGTCTCAGGAAAGAGGGTCACCATTACATACACGTACCATGTTAACAATGGTGGCACTCAGCTTGACGGCCTCATCAGAAGAGAATTGTCGTCGCAGCACCGCGTGACACCCACCGGTCCCACCAGTGCTGCGACCACAATCCCCCTGCCCGGCTATGCACTTGCTGACCCCTGAACGTTATCAAACCGAAATTGGATTACTATGGAGGGTTTTTCGCAATCGTGTCCGGCCTAACCTACCCGGCCGAATTTTGTGAGAAATTTGTGTCATCAAATTTCTACCACTAGACCAATACTAAGCATAGCAGACTCTAGAATAGGAATAAACACATATTTAATATACATATACTGTAAATACATACATATAAACATGCAGACCAATGCTACCAGACATAATTAATGCATACAAATATTGAACCCGCTACCTCTGGCGTAACAGTCGAAAGCGTTACCGCCACTATACATAGGTTGTTGTAAATAAGTTAAGAGGCTTTATGTTTTACTGCTATGACTCACAATTTGAGATTAACGGTTATATCTGTGTTATCCGCCTATCGAAACATAAACCAATTTTGAATACTTAATTCTGTCTAGGATTTTCGCAACATCCACTTAATTTTGCCTGCCTGGATTGTAAATGTTTTATTAGCGTCTTTAAAACTTTGATAGACTGGTTATGAAATATAATTAAGGTTTAGCAAAAGTGTTTTCTTGAAGTTGTCATAACTATTATGTATTTAATTTTATCATTTTTAAGTATATTTTAGAAATAGCTGTTGCCTGCGGATCCGCCCTCGTGGAATTTTGTTAAAAAGTAGCCTATTTCCTTTTCTAGACCATAAATCATCTCTGTGCCAAATTTCATCCAGATCTTTACAGCCCTTTTTGCGTGAAACAGTAACAAACATCCACTCATCCATACAAACTTTCGCGTTCATAATATTGGCAGAATGGGAAGTAAAGTGTGCTGTTATTTTTTAATTGATATGAAAGTGGTGTTTAGGTTTTTCGTTTAAGAAAGTATGTTTATTTATTAATGTTTACCGACTTGACCAACTATTAAATAGTAGTATGCTGCATTTTCTAAGATTTATGAGAGTTCCAGCTTTATCTTTTTCCTACTTTCATTCTGCAGGTAAATATAGAATCATGCGTTGTAAGTACCAGAAGAATTTTCGTGTTTGAAAAATTTTACCATCGAGTGGACCGTTGAAGACATAATTTGAAAATGGCACCGGTATCATCAAAACTAAAAGTTATTGTATTTAGTACCATAATGCTAAAACTCGCTAATCGCTACACACTATGCTCTCACCTTACGAAGCGCATAATATCAAAACACGTGGTTGTTTATTAATAAGCCCTGCGCAGCCGCAGCGCGTGTAATGATGTAACTGCGTAACTACGATTATTATGGATTTTATACTGTTACTACTGCTTAGTACCTATTATAGAATAGGTAGTAACAGGTGGCAACTAGGAAAAACCCTTTTGTTATTTGCTTGTATTGTAATCCTAATACAGACATGAAGAAAAATACAGATATACGAGAGCGGTTGAAAGAGAATGTTGTGACGAGAATTAAAAAATGTATGCTTTGGGCTTCCGTTGGTTATCCTTTCGAGGGCTTACCCGGGATGCCCGGCAATGGACACTTGAGGAGGACACTGTGTGGTTTTAGTCGATCCGATTGCGAGACGCCCATCCCACCGTTGGCACCGATGGGATGAAGTCCATATGAGTTTCCATTCGTAAAAATAATATGAAAAAGGTGGTTTGGGCACGCAGAAAAAATGAGTTCTAAGCAAATGATATACAAGTCAGCATGTAGGGTAGGTTCAACCTTGACTTAACAAAGTTGAACTCGTAAAATTTGTCTTGAAATAAGGGCAGATCTGAAGCACTCTTAATCGGTGGGATTGCACGAGAGTCCATGAAAAGTTTAATGTCAGAGGAAGAAACTCGTGAATTGTTTAAAAATATAATATAAGCAAAAGCAAGGACCAGGAAAGACGTACGTATGTATTTAAATTTTAAATTTATAGATACATTACTACTTCAATAATACGCAGTAGATTGCTAGAAAAAAATAAATACAATTGCTATTTAATTTAAATGCGTAGAATAAACCCTATCTTATAGGCATTATTAAGAATTCATTAGAATATTACTTGTCTTGTTCTGGTGACTGTACAGTACCGACAAACCACAAATTAAACTGATGTTGTCAAACAGTTAAACAGTATTAATTAACCGAACAATTACCTTGGCCATTTCTCTGCTAACAAGCAACTGAATCTAATGACTACTAAGGTTTACTAAAACAAATAGATCTCTAAGACGAATGGTTAATAAATATCTCAGTATTTATATGGCCGTTAGGACATCTGAGTTGTAAACGGAGCTCTGCTTTGAGTATGGCCATGGATCAATTACAACGGGCCATAGCTCCTCTGCTACTTTTGATTAAGTAATTTGTCACTAAACATGTAACTAAGCTGTATCGCACAAGCGTGAAAGAGATAGCGTATATGTAGATCTAATTAATCTTGCTCCTTTAACACTCACCAACTGTATATTTCAATTGTTTATTCATATTTGTTGGTGTGACGGAGGGTTCACGACAGGACATGAAGTTTATGAAAGTATTTTAATATTATTTTACACTAGTTGAAAAGTTTTTGGTCCTATCTCCGGGTTTACTTAACCAATTGTAATTAAACATGCGGCAGATTTTAAGTCTGACCAAGACCTTTCTAAAAGAAAAACCGCATCTTGTTTTCAGAATCATTCATTTAACATAACCCAAGTATTTTTTTAAATATCTGCAATGTACAGACAACCAATTTACAATTTTATAATAGTATAGAAGATAAAATGCAGTTTATAATTTCACAAGTTTGTACTCTGTAAATTTACCAAATTTACCCTGTAAATCCGAAGGCTGTAATTGCTTGTCGCGATTTGAGTATCTCACAAGTTTGTTACAATGTGATGTTTCATAATCTTTAAACTTACTCAAGAAATAGGCAGTACACTTCCTTATAATTGAACTGGTAGTGTTAGAACGTTTACATATAAAAACAATACTTCAACTTTATAATGTAAGTTTAAATTACTAGGGACAAGACCCATAAGTTTGTGTAAATATAGATATAATTTGTCACGTCTAAGTTCCCTTGAGACTGAGAATATCTTAGTTACTAAACTGTTTTAGGAACTTACAAATGGTAAATATAATATTCAACAAGGCATCGTGTAATAAACTTCTGGATTTATCTAACAACGTTTAGGATATAGCATAACAGATAAGCAAACAAATGCTGCAGTATCTTAACTTGTTACTATAACAGAATAGATAGACCGATTCATTAAACTACGCCATAATTATGAAATCGAACGAGGTATTTATCATACTCATTATTTGTGTTGATTAAATACTCATTGAAATAAAAGCTACAGTAGACGGTCAAATAAGTTTAAACTTACTAAATATAACATAACATTGAGAACCAGAAATAACAATTGCCAGACACCATTAGTTTAAATCGTATAAACCTGAGTTACACTATCAGGAACCAATAATTCGTTATCTGCCCAAAGAATAGCCTGAAATGGGAATCTGGAGCTCACCACACAAGCCCGTGCCAAAATGGAGATTTATTGACTTTCTGTGTTTGGTAATCGTAATGTAAAAATACATGTTAAGGTTATCTTTTTCATTGTATTCGAGTTATTATGTATATATAGTCTTTAGTAAAGACTTAGGAAAATACTTAAAGTCTGGGGAATTTACAAATCTTAATTACATGCCACCATTTATATAACAGGTACTAAAATAATATTCTATCATCTCAATATACATATACATTTTTGATCGAAAATTTCACTAGTTAAAAAAGCGATCACATTGAATTTTACTACTAAACGATATCTTGACCTAATGAACTCTTTATAAAGATTTCGATGACTAACAGACCACAGCGGTGTTGTGATTCAATGGTCGTTAGTTTGTGGTCACAAAAGTAGTGCGTGTATTGGGGCCTTAAATTTTGTGTTAACCAACAATTGCCTAAGTAACCCGATGTGCTCAATAAATCAATTTGCATGAAATTGATTATTGTAACTGACTGACATATGTATCTGAGATGGTTCTATGACGTTATCAGCTAAGACTAAAGCTTGTCAATTGTACGTATAATTGATACGCAAATTATGTTATTATTATTATATTATTTTACAATGTTACTATAAATAAAATTCAAATGTTAAGTAATATGGACAATAACTAAGTTCATACTTGTCATATGACATCAATTTGTTAATTATCAAGCGAAGTATAGATGGTTACTGTTATAATGCAATTTTGAAAGCGATTTGGCAGTCTTAAAAACTGAAATAAGATTCAGAGACGAATCAGAGTTAGAAAATGTATTTACTCAGATTTCGGTTCCAATGGCAAAATTTGGTTGTCCAAAAGCCCCGAAAAATGGTAATTTGTCCGTACCACGGGAAATAAATGTAGTTTATGAAGAGAAGTAGACCACGTATGCTTTCACGAGCAAAAATAGTGAGAATTCAATAAAAATAATGAAAGTTGTCGCCTTGTTAACAGTACAACACCTCCATAAGTTATTTCGGTGAACTTCAGTTAGTACAGAGTTATAGGACTTGACGACAAAAAGTTAGTTTTAAACATCTGATATTTTTCTTATTAACGTAAAGCATCGTTCATAGAATAAAATAAGGCAAAATATACTTTATCACTCATTAAAATAGAAAATAGTTAAACAACCAAGAGCTTGTTCAGAATACTATAATTTATTCATAGTGACCGTTTAGAAAGCGCCCGGTCAATCCGAGTAATAGCTGTAATTTTGCGTTTTGTCTAATAGTTTGCTTGCATGTGTTGAAGTTGCAAATGCTGCTTATTTATAGCTAGTTTTGAACATATTTTCACTTAGGAAGAAAAGCTAGGCTTGAATTCAGCGTAGTCATTAGCACTTAGCAGATATTGAAATTATGTACCGTAAATTATATGCTGCTTTTAAACTTTCGCGTTGCATGATATAAAATTATGTTTACGGTAATTAACACCATGATGGCAGAGGTTGGTTGGTTGTAATAGCCGTGGTCAGAGGCTTACTGATTAAGTGGTGACGTTGGTCAGTGGCTGTTCAAATGCAGATATGTGTCTATGTCATGATTTTATGAGTTCCTGTAAACATTTGTACATATTGTGCTGCTGCCTCGGAGATGCAGCGAGTATTGCTGCCGTGCCTGAGGTCTCAAGTTCAATTTCCGTGTCGGCCAGTATTATTGGGAATTTCTAATAGGAAATACTTCGTAGCAGTCAGGAGATTAAGTGAGATTGAAAAGACAGTGGAGGAATTGCGAATGTTTATAGAGTCTGCCTACTCTTCGAGGATAAAACTGCGTGAAAACAAATGTAGAAAATATGTAGGTACTTGGAACACTATGTTGATATTATGACCAGTCTGTTATTGGCTATTAAAAAATGAAAACATCGCCACACTTTAATCGTTTAGTCATTTAAAATTATACACATAAATTTAATGAACTTTATTACTTCAGATTATTTATTACTTAAAGTGGTCATTAAACCGCAATCACATGAAGTTTATGAAAATAATATTGTATTAAATGAGGTAACCGAGAATTATATACAAATGTATATCGGGTTCGACGATGTTATAGGTTTACGTTAGGAATGAAAAACGATGCGTAGGTAATATTAATGATTGTTCAAAAACCGGCAAAGTGCGAGTCGGACTCGCCCATGAAGGGTTCCGTAGCAGCAACTAACATAATAATGTTTTTTTTTTTAATTTTAATATTTTGAGTTGATTGAATGAAAGGTAAATTGCGGTTTCGAATTTATGACGTATTAAAAAAAACTACGTACTAGAACTCGTTCAAGCCAATTTTCGGTTTATCATTCTCTTATTTTAGAAGTGACAGGGGGGGGGGAGTGTCTCTCGCGCAAACTATTCATTTTAGAAAAAAATGATATGAGAAACCTCAATATCACTTTTGAAGATCTATCCATAGATACCACACGTATGGGTTTGATGAAAAATGCGGTTCACGGAATACGTCTACTTACCAGTTTCAACAGCATAGTTCTTATAATTTCGGAAATCATTCGCTGTGATATACCGACGGAAAGACAGACAGACATGACGAATATATAAGGGTTCCGTTTTTTGCCATTTACCTACGGAACCCTTATAAAAAACCGCACCTCATATTACACAGTGAAGTAGAATACAGAGCCATCTCATCTTGCCCTATTGCCCAATTCAGCCAACCGATACCCACGCTGTACAATTACATCATTGGGCAATAACGTGGTGTAGCACCAATAGGCAGTAAACTCTTTGAAAATATCCGAAATGAGTTCTCTCATTTGAACTCGAATTGACATTGAATTTGTATATCACAGAACACAGTTACAGTTCCAGATAGGCTTCTTTATGACCATTTCTTTAAAGTTCAATAATAACAGTCCCCATTGTCGTCTCTGTGACAGTTTGTCACGACAAGTAACCTACATATGTATATAATTATAAACGCATTATAGTGGCATACTTTTATAGTAAAACATAATGTCATGGTCTTAATATTGAGGAAGAAATTTTGGTATATTTTCTGAATAGATGCATATTTTTTTGGTCATTATCATCAGATTCATCAGTCACTGGATGGATAGGAACTGATGGCGAAGAGTGTTGTTAATGTGGTTTCTCGCCCGGAGAAGTATTATCAGACTTGTGGTAGTAATATAGGGAAGTAAGATAGGTATAAATCTATCTGGGGTGCGACTGGTTGGATCCTCCAAGTTTGGTGCACCCTGGGCAACGTGGGCGATGACCCATCATTGATTACTCCTCTGGAGTAGCTGGCGTCAACGTCAACGGCCAAGAGTCTGACCAACCGGCCCTTTTCAGGGCCAGCTGACCCCATTGCACGAGGGGGTCCGGGTATGGCGGGCCTGCAAGGCCCGCGGGGGTGTGGTCGCTCCAGGTACCCCTCTGGTCTTATCAGAGGGGACACTGCGAATGGCCCAGGGCCAGTCGGAGTGCGAGGGATATGCTCTATGGGTAACCTTACACACCGGCGTCTGTAGACCCGAGACGGCGTGCGGTTTTAGTCGGTTCAAGCCCGACATAACCGCCGGCTGCTGGCCGGCGGGGGGTTATCCGAAGGGATTTCCGCACAAAAAAGAAAAGTATGAACCTATCTTATTTCCCCTGTCATGGGAGTCCAACACGTGAGTAACATTTCTGGTGTCAAGCCAATCAATCATAGGCTAACGTCATCATTTATCGAACTTAAAGCTAAGTGTTAATTTCTTGTTGAAATGTATATTCTTTTTTATGTTAGAAAATAATATGAACTCTATGGATGCCTAGTCTCACTAAAATTACTATACCATTTTATAATACACGATAGCCAATGATTCACGATGTCTTCGCTTAAGTTAATATGGATAAATGTGATTTCACCCTAAAGTCCAACTACAGTTGGATGTAATTGTATTCGTTAATTTGTATATAAACTCATTACAGTCATTACACTTATATTTAACAACGGAACTCACAACCATGAACTACAAACCGTCATGAATGACATAAGATTACAAAGATTACATGCAATTAAATTATGTATAGAGTATAGACTACGTAGTCTATGATTCCCATGTGCATGGGAGATGGCTGGCCCGTTACTATGGTGTGGTGTGGAATTACTAGTACGTGGAAAATTACTGTATGCTTCAACACAGCTTTTTGTTCTCATGTGACGTATATGATATATACTTGCTTTTTGCTCTGGAGCTTCTTGCGTGAAATGGTGACGGAATTGTATTATTTTTTACCGTTCCAATACATATGATGATGAAGAATCGTTCTTATGATAGAACTAGACTTTTTTCAGTATCAATAAGTAAAAAAGCAAATAATTTATATTAGAATGAGCATAGTGTTTCATATAGTTCAGGATCAAAAGCAGTTGATCCATATTATGGAGTATAATTATTAGATACACACTATAAAAGGACGTTAGTCTTCTAATAAAATAAGATTTATTTTTAGAGGTGACACAAATGCTCGTTATGATATTATATAGATATGTCAAATGAATGAGCAAAATCAAAAAATAATGATAATTCATCAATTACATTAACTGTGGAAAAATAAAATTTAAGATAACAAGCTTATGAACAGAAATAATGATGAATAAGAACTAACCTTTAGATATTAACCTTTCATCAAAACCCAATCTTTTAAACATAAACCTAACGCCGAAAGGAACAAATATCAATTTATATAATAGAGTGCTCAGCCGAATCACTTTACGTTTGTTGGTCTGTAAATACAAAAGAATCTCGGGGTATGAGATAAAAAGGAAAGCCTTATGTTTCAAAATTCAATACATTCTTATCTTCCAAGATACAGAAGGCAGAAAGAGGAATATCGTGAGAGGGAACGAGCGTCGGCGGACAAAAGGATAAAGGGTTTGTAATAAAGAAATCATAGTCATGTGTGTGTATGTGGAAACTCGTCGAGCGAATTGTTTGCATGCTGATGTTGGGGCAAAAGAATTATACTACTTAAAATAAAAGCAATGAAGATTATATAAACAGGAAATGGAAAGTAAATAATGCTTTTAACATAAACCGCGAGTATCAATTTTGATAATTTGCATATATGTCCAAAATATGGATACTTAATAAAGAAGTGTTAGGTATTATTTGTAATCAATTGACATGTAATTTTATTACAGAAATCGCCTCAAGATAGACCACACTGTACCTACTCAGTGCAATAATGAAAATTATATCAGCTCAATCCGAACAATGGCACAAAGTGACTCAATAAAGTACTCTCTTGTCAGGAATCCTGTTAATCCTAAAACTGGAAGCTGTAGCGAACACACAAATTAACAACACAGAAAATTGAATTATTCCTTTCAAGCAAATTTCTCATTAAACTTGAAATTAGTTACCCGCTTCTTTAGGGGTCGTAAACAGATGGTCAGTGTCTTTGTTAGCGCTAATTCTAACTTTGGGCTGCAAGATCAAAGTTACCTATTATGTTTAGTGCGTTTCGAAAACGCCTCTTTACTTTCCCTCCTGTGTAGCAACTTTTCTTATTCCGAGGGCTGGTTCGGAAATGGAAGACATTACCGAGTCAATAGATGCCGGGACGTACCGTACAGTCAATAAGATCTTCGCTTTTGAGCCGATCTCGTTTCAGCTAACTTCTGGATTATGGCGTGATTGGAATTCGTAATACATTTTGCAAACTATTTCCTTTCATTGCTTCAGTTTAATCAACTGTTATCATTAGGTTGGTAATCTTACCTAAAGGTTCGTATATTCCGAAAAAAAATATGTCTTTTTCGAATATATACCTAGTAATGAACCTTGTTTCTATCTCTACAGCTGATAATAAGGCATATGTTGGAGACCTTTCCAATTTACTTCATATAAATAAACATGACTGAATCAATGAATAAATAATGCAAGAGGCATGTTGGGGCCGAATAAAATTGCGTTCTGTGTCTGTTAAATAAGTAATAAGACAAGTCCATTTACCAAAATGTGATCTTAGAGGTAAAGATCTAGGTGACTAAAATGCTGTTACACTAAACATGTTGGGTGAAGGTTCTTGAAATGTTATACCAAGCTTCTGACATGAATCTTGAGGAATTCCCAAAGTAATTACAGCAAGTAGCGGTGATGGTACATTTGAGCATATTGGACTATAATTCACTGACCCCGTCTCAATTCCGTATGTTCCATGAACTTAGCTATATTTTCATTAAAGAAAATTCCTGAACACGAAAAAAAACGGATGAAAAACTTATAAGCTAAGTTGAATTAAGTAGCTTAAGGGATGGAAACAAACAACCAAGTTTGGTGCCGAAAAAGAATAAACGAAAAAGTAGATGTATAGGATTAAAGTAAAGCAACTAAGATTTGGAGAAAACGAAATTAGTTGGTGAAATGTAATACCTCGTGATGGATACTCTTCTTTCAAATTACAATTACAAGTTTTGTACTTCGTTAGTCTTGAGATATAGTTGTATTTAGGGGTAATGATGTACACTCTCGTGTATTGTCTTGGAATTTACAGGCAAAGATGTACAGAATGATTACCCACATAACATAAACATTACAACATATCAAACTAACATTTTTTGGCCCAAAGTGATAGGGTATTAGGAATGGAAGTTATATATAGATATATCATCTGGCCATTATTAAGGTAGACTTGTAGGAGCTGCTAGGGGTGGCCCAAAGTGCCTTTTGGTACAAAGGCACTTTAGGCCACCCCTAGCAGCTCCTACAAGTCTACCTTAATGCATCAGTTTTATATCTTGAAATAATGGCCAGATGTTCACAATCAAGTATAGGGTTAAAAGGAGAATATAAAAAAAAGATACTGTCGGAAATTCATTAGAATAGTTCGATCATAATAATACATTTCAAGTTACAAACGAATAATCACAATATTTCAACATATAACTAACAATCGAGAATTGAACTTATAAAAAAAACAAATGAAAACTGTGACAAAACAAACTATAACTCAGTTTTGATAAAGTAACTGCCAAATCATTGATTGTTTTAAAACTAACCGCCTATTTGAATGAATATGAATTGAGAATCAACAAACAACCCTGTTGTCCGAGCCGCAGATGTACTCGTAAGTCTACACAAAACTATTTCAATACATTGTTGTTTAATATTGAACTTTTTATTTACAACGAACAATGTGGAACAGTTTTCGACATAGTACGTTTGAATTTATCGTTCACATGTGCTTAATAAAAGCCCGTAGAGGCAGTTATATCACCGAATGCTCTCAAGTGCCCGAATCCCGCGTGTGTTTTTGGTTCACTTTGTATTAACAATAGTACTTTACGACTGCCTTAGCGATATTATTATCTGCATTTACTAGACTATAATTTTTATAAACGTTCATAAAGAAAAAACGGGTAGGTACTTATCACTTTTAAATACTTTGATTATGTTGTAAACGACTTATATCTTAAAAAGTATTTTACATCGATTTTGATTCGGTTACTAGCTTTTAATGATTAGAAGTTCTAAGCAGTAATAAGAATTGTACTTAGCAAAGAGTAATAATAATATGCTCATTAAATATAATTGCCGCAATATGAGCGTTCAATACGGGTTGTATTCTTACGTGTCTTCGTATATTGTCTTCATATATATATACTGATATGTCTTCCCCTTCAGGGTTATATGGTGTGGCTATAAAGAAAGAGTTGTTATTAATTTGATATGTGATGCAATATTGCGATATTCAATGTTTCAATACAATGGTTTTTTTAGACATTTTAATATTCAATTTATTTCTAGAAAATTCTAAAAATGATCGCTTTCGTTTATAGACCACGTACTAGAAACTAACACTATTAGTTTTAAGTCCCTCGAGCCGAGTTGAATGTTGAAACAGAATGCATCCAAAGACATTGTTTGCTCACTAGAGCGTCCTGACTCGCCCGATCTCTGTAGAGTTGCCACCAAAACAAATATTGGTCGTGTATTAGCGAGAAAGGCTGTAGTAGTCACTTTTGAACTTTAAAACATTCTAACTTTTTAAAATGACTGATACTTTAAACTTAATCGATTATATTGGAAGAGTGAGAACCTTTTCTCCCAATAATTGTCTGCTTTGAATTCTCATAGATTTATATCTCTACTTGGTTTTTGTTAGTTCAGTTATATTATATTTTTATTTAGCGTACATAGACTTTGTAACAAGAAATATATAATTCAAAACCTTCATCCTTAATTTGTTTTCACTAACTGATTTTACAGCTTCCACACCCCTCTAAAAAATAAAAAGCGTGAAGTCACCTTCACATAAAATTCCCTTTTCCGTCCGTCTATTTGCAATTTTATCTGCCATCTAAAGGGGAGGTTGTAAAAAAGTTTCAATGAAAACGGTCGAGTCGTTGCCATATTTCGCTCAGCTTTCTTCATAAATCGTCAGCATTGAATCTCATTTACATATCTCAGAGATTGTTTGAATGTAGATTCAGCTTGTCGCGACCTTTTCAATTCCACGTGCTAAGGTGTGCTCTAACTCCAGCCTAATCTATCAGGCTTGACAAAATATTTTATTTTACCAGTTAAAAAGGTATGAAAATTATTGTGATTAACAAGTCAATACAAAATTTAGTTTCCAAATTAAAGAGTGCAATAGTGGGTATTGTTGATCAGATTATCTTACAAGTAATTGAAGTTTGTTAACAAGAACGAGTAAAAAATGGCGAATTCTGTCTAACCGGGATCGGTCCCTAGAGAATATAGAGCTCGAACTTAAGTCAGCCTTAGCAAAGAAAACCAGTCTAGGTGGTTGGTGTGTGTGCGAGTTGCCCTACAGACTCATTTATTATCATGTGCTACATGGCCGGACACATATACAACAGAACAACTTATGTGCGCCATCGAGAACGCAATATACTTGGCAGCATACTGGGCAAACAAAATTTAGGTAGGGGAATGACGAACCATCGACATGTTAGTAGTTTTCTTTTGCCCTGTAAGATATATTTCTCGATTTTGAGTGCTTTCATTACTCTACCCTTCACCAATAAACACTGTAGGCATCTCAATTAATTTACAAGGATTGGGTGTTTTAACAACGAATTTAACGTTACATATTTAATTGCTGAACTCGTTACTGAGATCGTAAAATATATGTCTGAGGCATCAATTAGAGGGTATAGTACTTGAATGTGTAATTGAGTGCCTGAAGACGTTCGTTATTAGAAATTCAGTTCAAAATGCTGCAATGTTTGATTCAGTTTAAACTTTAAACACATTTTAAACATCAAATAATCTTATTGGCTCTTAAATCATAATAATGTTTATTTTATTTTATTGATATTACCGGAAAAGAATCATGTACACTAATTTATTATTTTTATAGATAGAATAGCATTTTAAAGGAAATTAAATACAAACAGAAGTTTATTTAAGGATTATTACGATGCCGTATATTGAAAACCTCACCCTCACCATATTGGGAGTGCCTCGAAGCACACCGGTCACATTTGAGCAGCTCGCCTCGAATATTTTTAAGTTCAAGGTCACACAATTGTATACAAGTTTTGCTTTGGCTTCCTTATACCGGTTATAAACTTAAACAACATTGAACTCGGCTTCTTAGTCATTAAAGTTGATATTTGCCTGAGGATCGATTGCAGTTTTTTCTGCACGTTTTTTGTACAGTTCTTGATTTAGTTCAGTGGATCGTGTAGTTTTGATGGTAGAATGGTGTAGGGTGGCATTTAGTATTTAGACTAACTATTTTATATACCTAGTATCTTTAGTATAACTTGTGTTATAGTTTTTCAGGTATTTATCACCGTTCATCTGTTTTTAAATATCGTATCGGATCCGACTGAGAGGCCAATGACACGTTTACTTTAAAAAAAGAATACTTCAGATAGCATGCCATACATTTTCTGGTAATGTCATATAGCGAATGTTTTCTATATTGATTTAGTCCACGATTAAGATAACTTATCAGCATTTTAATGACATCATCGTTCAATATAATGTAAATGTCGATATAATTGCGAATAATATGATGTTAGAAATATTTAACTATATTACACAAATTATAGAAACACTAGACAAGTTATAGACAAATTATAGAAATTATACAATAGAAAACCTACGCTCTAAGTTTTCATATATTATAGTTGAGACTTAACAGCAGTAAGCATAAAGATTTTCTCGTAATTTGTTTAATTTATCAGAGACAGGAATGGATATCGTCTTGTCAAGAAAATAAAAAGACAAACTCGACTTTCTTCAGATCAGAGATGGCGGTACATGATACTTGTTGAAATGACATCCTTACACCACTACTTGCTAGGGTGAGAGGCTAAACCTCGGCGCCACGGGTAACGCGTCATGCTTGGTAATAGGTCTCTCAGTCATACTCTCATTTGGGAATTCGTCGTTTTATTTGGTTCGAAGCTTGTTTGTTTGGTTCTAGCTTTGTTATATAGACGATGGGGTGGCCCCTGAAGACAACGTTATTAAATCTTACACCAACAGCTTTTAGAAGCTGGAATAAATACTAAACAAGTTTACTTAAGTTCAAATCAGTTTTTTTGAACTCTAAAAATTTGCTTTCCCCAAAGAGGACACATTTTGCTTTACAGTTTACGAAATGCCAAAAGATAGTCATAATAAATACAGCAACAATATTGTTGTTTGAGCTATATCTTGTACTACGTGACTTTATAACTTACAGACAGACGTTTTGCAACATACAACAAGTAATGTTTATTTAATACCACCTGATTAGTTTATAGAAAACACGTAACAAAAAAACGAATATAGTAGTAATCTTGTTATTTCTAACGAGCCTATACTAGAGCAAGATAATATGGTAATCACATCAGATTAGAATATTATAGTTATGTAAATATGTAACTAATGTAGTTATGGATTGTAAACGGATAGTAAGACGCCTAATTTATCTAAATTACCGCACAAATGAAATACAAAACTTTAACCTTTATAGAGTATAAAAGATTCCTTGTACCAAATAAATTATTTGAAGGAAGTGCTGTAGTGTATATTAAAATTGAATGTAACTTCTAATACTGACCGTATCATGATTGCTCCTGTGAGATTTGACATGGTGTTGATAATAATTTACGGTAAAATTTGATATTATTATTTACATAGAAATTATCTTAGACAGATTTTCTAAATTATCAGTGACATCATCAATTTAAAATAAACAGTTCAATCACTGTAAAATAATTTGACAGGTATATTATTTGGCAAACCAGACATATTGCTTGGTAACAATATACAAGATAAAGTTAGGCTATTGAGCCTTAGAAATACTGACAAATTAATGAGTGTGTCGTACTGCCGATAAATTATTTTTCATTTCCTTTAATTCAAATACGATTCAAATCTCGCTTTGTTATAATATATTCAAATTTATTTAATACTTTGCATCAGGAATATGAATCAACATTATTTATAGTATCGCTTATCTCTTTTGATCTATTGTTCGGCAAAAAAATATTTTATGCTCATTATGCTGTTAAGAAAGCCTTGATTACAATCGAGTTAATTCTAAGGCAGTATAATACAATAGTTGACCAAAACTTTCTCAGTATCATCATTATTTATCTGTCCTTGACCGAAACTACCTTAAGAACAAAATTTATTTCAATTTAAGTTAATACTTATAGTCCTTTCATTATTATTATTATCGCTTCGGCGGTCCTAATAACAACATGATAAAATATGGTGATGGGTGGCCTTGCCTTACAAAATACGAAGACTCTGAGTTCAAATACCATGAACCATAGCCAGCTAAGTTGTCAGGACTAAATCTCAAGTATCTAAGCTCTCGTCGTTACTTTCAGAGGTGAGGTTCAGTAACTTTCAATCATTATTTATTATTGTTTTGTCAACATTATGCTTCAGAGGCAATACTTTATTGTTGGTACAATTTTAAGTTGATAAAGCGTTATCAAGTCATTAATATAATGACAACTTTGATTACAGGTCATTATTAAAGCCATACAACAATCATGGTTGTCGTCAAAGATGTTAAGATTTTACACATGAAATTTGTAACTACTGTAATTATATAGATCAACATAGATTTTGTTTTGAATTGAGTGTTGATCATGTATTGAATGGAATATTTTTAGAAAAGTAAAATTTTTATATTATAGTTTAAATTAACGAAACTTTCTAAAAATATATTATGGCATCCAACTTCCTAATTTATTTCACGAAGGTGCAAGATGTTCAATATTTTTTGTACTTCCGCATGGAATCCCTTTAGGTAGACGTTTAAAGTAACCGGGTCCGTAAACTGTTGAAGTTACTGCAAGGATCGCTATTGGCTTTTGAAACCGAAATAAAGTGAGAGCATTTTAGCCAGTTTTCCCTTACGTATAAATAACACTGAAATTAAATATCCAACTAAAGTGCGTTACATGTTTTATTAGCCTGCAATATTTGTCAGATTTCAAATATTAAAATGCATATAATTCTAGAGTGTAATCCAAACACTGCAGTATCGCTTATTATCAGTGCTATTAAAGCAACTGTTCCGTTATCTACTCGTATATAATTAGGACAAGTAATTTAATCACCATTAGTTGTAATAACACGAACATGTTTGATGTTTAGTTTGGAATTGAATATACTTGTGATGTGTTGGAAATGGACTGTGCTATATCTATGTTTATTATAATAAGCGCTATTAATGTAAATACTCAGAATCAACTTTAGACGTATCTTGTTGTACTCTAATAATAATATATGAAACTAAACAGCGTATTTAATGTAACTGTATTTGTCGAAAGAAGTGTGTTGGTTAGTATTTTGCTACAAAGGATCGTTACACATCGACTAAATATTTATGGCATCTCTTGGTTTAAGAAGAGTTACTTCAAAACTGATTACTAACCCCTAAGAAAAAGAAAAAAACTTTAATGCAAAACTATGTGAATATAACAGTGTTAATCCTTTATAATTTTCTAAATAATTCCGTCGGGGTTAATAAATATAAACAACGCCATGCCTCTCACGAACGTCCGCTACTCAAATATTAGAACCCCAAGGAATTCCGATAACACATGACCAATTTAGCGATTAAATACATTACAGGCATTCCTTATAATACCCATTTACAAAGTCACGCTACAGAAGCCTTAAGTCATGTAAATTCCTGTATCCAATACTTTTTAGACTATTTGTGCTATTTAAAGATGCCAAAAAGCCAGGCTTGGAAGACAGGCGAATTTGTTTCACGACAGCTAAAATGTTGAACCTTTTTGTCCGCTTTCAAGTTAAAATGCAACTACTTAAAATTACTTGGAAGTACAGGTATCCTAGCCCCGCAACAAATTTTCATAACTGTCTTGAATCAACCGGAGTAAACAAATAAAATGGCTTCAAATAAAACAGCATTTAAGGCGTGATTCGATTACTAATCCTTATGCCTTAGTTCTTACAACAAACACTTCAATAAAGACAGGATCGCAGATTATATTCCTATATCTTAATTTAGATATTGAAGTCGTGGGTTCGATGCCCGCTCAGTACAAATATGTATATTTGCATCGGCCTGGGTGTTTTATGTATAATATGTATTTATTTACAAAAAATAATATCTCAGTATGTTTATCCGCATTCTAGAACCCATATGACAAGCTCTGCTTAGTTTGGGTCTAGACAGTGTTGTATAATTTGTTCTAGAGTATTTATTTTATTATTTATATATTTAAATAAACGCTAAATGCATTTTGTTTTCTTTATCACTTTTTGTTACGTGATAAAAAACAGGCTTCGTAAAATTTATAAGTTACAAAACTTGATTTAACATTCCTAATCTTATGAATCAGGAAGCTATAGGTAGCACTAGACCAGACCAGTAAGTCTGTCTAGACATCCTAGGGTCAACGTTTGGACAATCACACCTACAAGTTCAGATATACTTAGACCAGACTTAAATCCAACTTAATCTTAGTATGCAAGGATTTACGGAGACATTTTACTAACGGAACTAGAAGTGCCAGAGACTAGATTGAAATCATTCTAAGTAAGAAATTTTAGTTGATTTGTGCTGATAAACTTATACACATCTAAAGAACGCTATCTATCGTCAGCAATTGTAAAACAAACTACTAACTGCCCAAAACAAAACTAAATTATTAGTGAAAACTCTCAAAATATTGCAGTCTGTGGTAATACGTCAAAATCGTAAGTTAAATTTGATTTGCTCGTAGATATTATGTAGAAACAATATGTAGAAACTCCAAGTGAAGACGCCGTCAACGTACTGTAACTTGCAAAACTTTCAAAAAATTAGATTAAAAGGAAGTAAGATTTTTCTAAGTCAATAAGTAACTAATTGTATAAAGGGGCTGTCCACAAGTTGATACGGTAACACGATTAGAGAAGTCACAAGTGAATATAGAGGGGAAGCGGAACATGAAAAGTTTGGAGAGAACAGCCACTTAGGAACTGCCTTATTGGGGATCAATACTTATTGTGATGTTAGTTGTATCTGAGACAAAGTTTTGACGAGAAATTAATTCCTAGGTGAAACTAATGTCATGTATTTGAATTGTTGTGTTTTGATATTATGATCTCATAATTTAGATAACCCTTTTCTTCCTTCTAAAACATTGTAAACATGTTTATTATCGCTCGCTTAGTAATGTGCCCGGTAGATGGCAATAGGCTCGCTCCTATTATATTGGGACCTAAATATAACTGGCGAATCGTGGGTGTGTAATACACCTCTGCCTACCTCTTCAGTAATACAGGCGTTTATCATTTACATTTTAACATTTTATTACAAACTAAAGCGGTACAACAATTTTCTAATTTCCATAATTTAATTATAATTACAAAACCATCAACACCCATCAAACTACTCGTGACCTTGTACTAAAGCATAAAGAACATGCACCAACATCTGTTCTCATTAAAGCATGAATAATCATAAAGGGAAGTAAAGTTTCACAGACAAGTTTCTTTTTTTCGAAAGTGTCGTGGATCGAGTGTCGTGCTGTCGTCCTTTGGCTCGTCGTAAAGTTTATCGTTTTTAGAGTTCCGTCGACTTAATGACACTGCTTCAACGTTTTGAAGGCTGCTGAATATTTAAGGTTTAAGTTCCGGGTACGGTGTTTTGGTTTTAATGATCAGGATTAACCAGGTTACGGTTTGCTTTGATTTAAATTTGTATCTTTCAATGAAATATACGTTTCCCATTACAACTACATTTAAATCATTAAAACTGGTTAAAATTATGCGTAAGTAATTATCGAAATTATAAAAAGATTATCGTATGCTTAATGAAAAATAACCCAGATTAATAAAAGACTTCCTGCAAACAATGGTTGTGGAAAATACGGACGAGAGATATATGAACGTTAGTTTTGATTCTCTATTCGTTTCAACTTCAGTCGACGACATCGCGGGTCCCAACAAATTTATAGCTATTCGGTCTTCAGACTTTCTGTTTTCATGCGGGAGTTACGCCAGGAAATGAATTTTAGCTTGAGGTTTTAATGTATTATGTACCGTAATTTTCAAAGTGCAGTTGCATAATCTCACATATGCTTTATCATACAGCTTATATGTCGAAAGCTTCTAAATCTAAGAAAAGGTAACTCAGGTAGATGACAGGATTTTACATTCAAATTTTGAGCCACCCGACTGATACTATATCTTTGGGTAGGGTTAAAAAGATATGAGTCACAATCCTGGAGTTGCCAGTGTTTGTGGATATCAGTAATCCCTTACTACTAGACGGGCCATATGTTTTTTTGTCATTTTAAACGAGAATGGATAAGATATTCTTACAACAACTGACTCCCAACTTTAATAAACGCGATGAAATATGTATTTTAGAAACTTCCAGACGTCTTTTCTATGTACCTACCATCTATCAAACGAACGTTAATTAACATTTCATGAGGCACTCAATATTTTAATCCTAAAGTTTAATGGAGTCAGACAGATATTCTATTTAGATAGATTCTTCAAATATAATCAACGAAATTGAAAATAAGAGTCTATCCCATTATTAATTTTGTATAACCACCCCCGCTGGCCGGCGGGGGGGGGGGGGTATCCAAAGGGATTTCGGCACGTAAAAAAAAATCGGGTTATCATTTAAAAATAAGATGCATCGTTCTCAAATTTAGTACTATGTAAGAGAACTGTGAATAAAAAATAGTCTTTGATATTGTGACTTGATTACTTTACTTGCAAGTCAGTACGATACCTATTTTTATGAAAAAATAGAACCGACTAAGTCGGTTAAGTGTACTAAAACCTCCAGAATGTAGCAAATAGTTTTGCTACATCCTGAAGCATTCCCGCATCAAATTCGGTTCAATCTAACGCGAGAAAATTGCGGACAAACATAAATACAAATATAAAGGTCAAACAGAGAACTTTTGAAGTCGTTTAGTAATTATAGTTATCTATCTAAGAAAGAATAACAATGTTTTCTGGTCAAATGATTGCCGTTCTTAATCTTCGAATATAGTTTTCTTAATGTAAGCTGTGTTACCATATCTCTATCTATATTATTCCTTACCCGCCGAGGTAGCTTTTACCTTTTTCCTTATAAAGGTTGAGAGTTAAGTTGATACTCTAAATCTTTCTAAATAAGCTTACAAAATACAAATGATTTTAGCACAAAGCCCAGGTAGGCAGTTTGTGCACACAGTAATTTTCTTGGGCAACACTCAACTATAATGGTGCTATTAAAACCACCTACGAGTAGCAAATTGCAAGTGGCTTGAGCCACACAATCAAATGTTGATTTGCTTTGGCTGCCAACACTGTTTGCACATAAATTTGCGGTGTAAACTATGATAATTAAAATTTTGGTCAGCGGTGCACACTTTGTGTCCGAGAGAGAGTCTTATATTGTTTTTCGTTAAGTTAACTCTGATGCAGCAAGTATGTGTATAATATTTTTCAGGCAAAAGTCAATATAATGCAAACTACTTTTATGAAATACGTTATCAGTCCTTATTTACTTAGTCAGGGTACAACTCAAAATTCCGAAAACGATGAATTCCTGAAATACCTACATATCGTGAGCCACAGTTGTAAGAGCGGCATTATTATGAACCAACACGAAGTTTGCTCAGTGCTTGTACGACACTTTTTCTACGAACTCAATGTAAATTGTTTTAAAGATTTCGCGTTAATGCAAATGGCTACGTTAATCGCTTTTTAGTACTTGGTCGGGTCTGTGAAGTTGTGTGAGTTTTTATTACTTTAAGTAACAGCACGCCTCGATGAGTAAGCACTAAATGTAGTTCAGTCTACCTTTGATAAGTTTATATAAATTTAATACTACTTGCTTAGTTAATAAACTTCAAAAAATTTGTAACTCAGCTCATTCAAAATTACTTTTACACTTGAGATCGAACTGAAAACTGAGCATTTATTATTTTCTATAGATTTCTATACATCTACGAAGACGAAAGAAATGACTAGTTTTAGTAACAAATAAGTAATAACATTTTAGTGTAAAAATTGAATTATCTGCTAATATTTTTCTTATATTAATGAGATAGAAACACGATGTACAAGATCACCAAATAAAAGTGTGATAGATAACCTTGGGGAAATGAACAGTTGCCATACTCTACGGCTACATGTCTGACAAAAAATCGTAACAAAAAACATCGCAGCCAGTCCGGTCGGACGCTCACGATATAATGATCCAAAGCTCCGCCCTTAGTTAATTTTGCATTTTTTTTTGCATACTACTAAAGATAAAATTTAACGTCTACTTTTTTGGCCAAGAAAAGCATATCGATTTTATGATTATTTCTAAACAAAAAATGGATGAAGTTGATTTTTTCAAATAAGGCGGTTGCAGATTTTTAGACTACCTAATTTTTGATGAGCTACACCTTTTTTTGCTAAGTAATAATTAGTCATAATCCGGGCACGTGAAGTATCATCATAAAAAATATTCTTAACAGCTGTAATTTTTTACAGTATTGAATAACTCGTGATAACAGAAATACTGATAATTACATGAACAATCATACGACAATTAACAATTGCAATGATACCTCTAATCGTTTCCTTATATTACAAAGCACATACTTATAAACAGTTTATTTCTTCATATCTGATTGGGAATGAGAGCTCAGCACTGTCTGAGGTTATCACGTCCTGCGTTAAAGTGCCGGCGTAGAGTATGAACTCTCGAGAAAGACTCGCACGACCACAGCGGATGACTAAAAATACATTGTTACGTGTTGACATTGAAATGTTAATGCACTCTCTGCTCGACGCATTTCACGTATACAACATGGCCTTAATATCATGTCTTTTTATTTTATAGATTGTTTTGACTTCTACGAGTATAGCCTCACTTTATATTAAATTGCGTGAGCCAGTGTTTATAATGCGATAATGCGAAAAATTCACAAATGTGTGTTCTCGTGTCGTTGATCTCGACCGTGTTTTTCGTATCGTCCACGTCACTCGTGTGTGCAGGGGATTTATCACCGTCATGAGCGTACGATAGTTTATTTTATTCATTACCGTTTATGAAATTCTACATTGAAAAATTTTTTTTTCGTTGCTTGCAAATGTTATTGATCTTAATGTTTTCAAGTTGTGACTTGTTTCTGCAGCAACGCCTGGTCAGTTATTTAATTAACAAACCAATAAATTGTAGATTATAGTTCAACAGTATGGACTTTTTTATTTTTTCTTCAAATAGTATTCAAGGAATTATTAAATACGTGTTTTGTAACATTAGGCTGTTAAAATTTCAACACCTAACTTCAAGGTTCTATATAATCTAGAATGTTTAGACCTTTTATATTTTTATTCCGATTCATTGGTGAAAATACTAAAAAACTGTTTTGATGATGCTGTCTTTCTTATTTCCTGATTTACACAGCTCAAAATTTTACAGAAATAGTTATTATTTTGTTTAATTAAAATACATCATACAATACGAGTATAGTCTAAATTTGTGGATTTTTTTATTTAATTAATAAATTAACAAGGTAACGTTATCCAAATTTAAGTTTTAATAGTAAGTATGTTGGAAATGGGCAAAAATTTTTTGATTGTAAATTTAGTTTTAAATTCACGTGGGATTTTTATTAGGCTGGCCTGGCTGATCGCATGTCGGTGCATCATTACTCCTCGTTAGGAACCAGTTTAGTGAGCGAATTGAATTTCAGTGTCTTGTTAATGGCCGCGTCGGCCAATGAATGTTTATTACGATTATCTTCAAGATAATAGGGGACCAACCCTTTTCAACCAACACACTGAAATTACAAATTGTTTAAGTTAAATGGGCCGTTTGAAGGACTAACATGTTCACACACCGGACTGGCAGAAATTTAATTAATTTGTACCCAAATAGCCTTCTACTTACAGTAGTAGTTTAAAAATATATATGTTTTCGTATTTTAAATTTTGAGTAGTTATTATTTAAACTTTAAAAAAATTAATGCTTAAATTCAAAAAGTTTGAATTAAGTACTTATATATTTTTTACAGTAAAGAGCAAAGTAAATATTACCCGACGTAATTGTAACACTGCAACATGATTATAAATACCTACGTATATTCTTCAGCCATGTGTTGACTATTTTCAAGCGATAAAATATATTGCGCGTTATTTTTTTTTATTTACTAGTCGTGGCGTTTCTGTCAATTTTAAGTGCGTACGGCGATATTTCACACTTGTTTTGAATTTCGTAAATATTTTTGTTATTGTTTCGATATCTAAGATACGATATATCCATGATAAATTAATGAGACGATTTTTATTTTGACACGCAAAATAAATTATTTTCAATGTAACTTGTTTTTTATCGTCACTTATATTTATTAAAAAAATATTTACATTAAATTTTTTTATCAACTCTGTTTTTGTAACATCGTGTTTAATTTTTTAAAATTATTTTGTATTTTATCCCAAATTTTTGCAATATTTATACTTTAATATTAATTCACCTATTTGCAACTTTTATCACTTTGGAACACTTAAATAATTATTTTAAATCATGCACTTACCTGTGTAGCATCCGTATACGGAGTTGATGAGTTTTTGTCGACGAGTTGGGACCCGAACACAGGTACTCCACTCGAGGTTGGAGATAGGGACCTCACATCCGACACTTGTTGGGGAACCATTTTGTTTTTCCAAAAAAAATAAACCCCAAATAAAACTTAACACAAAAAAACACAGTTCACCTATTGCACTTAAAAACACTAGACTAATTTGTTTGAGTCCAAACAAAATTCATAAGTTTCAAAAATATTTATAACAGTCCAAATGGGGCGACAAGAAGCCTCCGTTTGTTTCCGTACCGCAGCCTCTCGGCGGACGAAACTCCTGAGACCTCCCAGTACCTGGACACTATCCTAAAAGCTTTCTCTTCTAGAACGAGATATCTGCTACTATCTTCGTCGCCGTCGAGTAGTCCAAAAGTCATAATTTTAGCGGTGTCCCGACCGCAGTTCAGTTAGCACTGCGGGGCGATCGTGTCATAATCAATCGGGAGCGACGTGTTGTATGGGCTTTATGCGGCTACGTTCGCACTCCGCGGTGACAGAGAACCTACTGACTGAGCGGCAACGTGCTGTCAATATACCCGCGCGCTCAGCTGTTCACCCCTGCCCCGCGCCGCGCAAGCGCCCCGCGCTCCCCCCGCGTCGCACTCGCCCAGCGACTGCCAGCGGAAGCGCACGCTTCCTTTGCTCTTCTCGCCGTACTGGTCAGACCGGTCGTGTTGCGAACCGTAACCCACAGCCGACGGTGACCGATTAAATGCAAATGTAAGACGTATGAACACTTCTTTTGGAGTTTCGTAAGTAACAACACCCCGTCAACTAGAAGTTATCATTTTATTTTAATCATTAATAATTTATGTTGTTATTTATCAATTATATTTACATTTAGTGCAATCGTGACGATTATTATAACTTCATATAATTATTGCAATCGAAACTTCGATCAATACCAGTGGCAACAAAATACTTAATATTAATAATATCCGTATTTGATACACAACAATAATAACACTTCAAATGTAGTTTTAATGAATATGTATGAGTATTCATAATGCTGATTTAATCATAATTATTATCTGAAGGTTGTTGTCACGTAATACTATTATTAACAATAAAATGGCCCTTTACGGAACATTATTTAATTCACTCATTTACTGATATTTGGTAGTGTTAAAAATAAATAAGTAAGCTCTATAATTTTTTTAAATGTAATGCTTATGTCAGTGAATATTTTTATATCGAATAATTAATGATAATAATTTATTTTTAAGCTGTATTTAATAACAAAAACTACTTAAAACTCGTATTAATGACACAAACAAATTACTATTTAAAAGAGTAATGACATATACAAAGGCTTAAATTACTACTTAAAGGAAATAAAACTTTTTTTTCTTTAATTTGTAGAGCGTAAATGTAAATTCTTATTACTGAGGTAGGAAAGAAGCACAATGCTGACCTGATGGTAAGCGGTTATCATGACTTATGAAAGTGTCAATGATATTTTTCGGTAAGGGGATAAAGGCCTACCAAGGGGGAGAAGAGTATCTAGAGAAAAGGAGAATAGAAAAAATAATGGACAGGAATCAAAGCGTTAAAACTAGTGAAGTGGCGATAGCTTAGTGGCTAAAGCTTCAGACTTCCTATCATGAGCTCACGAGTTCGAATCCCGGCTATTACACGACGGACGTAAAATCTCTTCTAACATAGGTATGTAATATAGCTTAATTGAAGGGGTTAAGGGGAATACTTGTAAATTCGTTTAATAGGTAGTGATAATTAAAATGAAATCTGGCAATATTAATTTATTTACGTAAGGCAACATTCTGCAACTTAACTTCCCTCCTCCTTTTAAAGCATGGCTCTACCATTACAATAATTAATAACAATAAAATTTGGAACCATACTACACAGCGCTACCTTTTTTTTTTTTTTTTTTTTTTTTTTCGTGCGGAAATCCCTTCGGATACCCCTCCGCCGCCCAGCGGGGGCAGTTATGTCGGGCTTGCACCGACTAAAACCGCACGCCGTCTCGGATCTTCAGACGCCGGGGTGTAAGGTTACCCATAGAGCATATCCCTCGCACCCCGACTGACCCTGGGCCATCTCACCACTAACAGCATCGCTCATCCTACACAGCGCTACCTAGAGTCAAACTAAGTATAACTTGTACTTCTAGAACACGGATAAAAACACTTAGATATTTTTAATAAGTAAATTCTACATTCGAAACTTCGAGCCCGCATTAGACACGAACGAAATACGTAAATTACCGTACCATAAACTCATTTCGAATTTCTTTTGGTAGGCTTTAAGCTTAACGAAGTGCTCTTCGGGCTCGTTAGCGAGATAAATCCGTTTCATGGTACCAATTGCCCGAAACTTCGGTTCGCAACATCGGATGTACATACGTTTCACTGTAATCCAACAGGTTTACTGTGCCATCTGCCAGCTGTTGTGTGGTTACCGATAACCCGCATCCCATACTATAGAGGCTATTTCGACATTAAAAAGATATGTAATATATATTTTTAAAGCCTTAAAATAATGGCATATATTCATTTTTATAGCTATGCTTATATACGATGGCGTAGGTAGAGTTATATTTTTTATACGGCTACCAGAAGGATTGTTAATTCAATAAAAGTTTGAAGCAATTAGTGAGCTAACTTTTCCAATAGATTTAGTTTGGAAGGAGTGAACATTCGGGACGAGAATGGAACCCGCGACCTGTCCCTTGCAGGAGGAATACTCTGACCAAGTAAGCTACCTGAACACGTCCTAGATATTCGAAATTCTCCGGTATATTATGCGTCTCGGGGCGAAGCTGGAGCCATCTACCGTAATAATTGCGTCGCTCAAATCCCGTCCTAGCTATTCACTATTTCTGAACCATATCTATAAGATTCATTACATGGTGCATGTACACGAGTTCTATTTTTAAAGAATATTAGTAACTTCCCCTAACTCTCCAGCTAAATTGCTTGTGTTAGTAGTGGGTTTAAGTCAGTAGTGTAATGGCCAGGATTCAAACCTGGGACCTCTCGATCGTAATGCAGACTCCTTAACCACTAAGTTACCCAGTCTGAACAGTTTTGAATGTAGACTCGTTAGAGCCATCCGAAATGACACTGGTTATATTTTTTTTGTAGATAATGATTTTGGGACATGGCAATCGAGGTTTTGATTTTTTTTATTTTTGTAATACAAAACTATTTTTAACGGATTCCATCACGATTTATTTGATGTTTTTTTTTATTATTTATTATTTACATTGAACCCGACGTTTCGGTTGCTTTTCAGCAGCCATGGTCACGGGGAGACTAAAGATGGTTGTTGTCTTGTAGTTTGAAGTGTAAGTTATCTCAAAGTACCCGGACTATGCTGAATTGTTGGTGCTACTATTTGGTCTTGTTGTATTTTCAACAATTCAATGTAAATAATACAATAGAAATCGCGATAGAATGTGGCATCCGCGTTAACTTCCGACAATATATTCAATTAAATTTTTTTTTAAACATTTTGTATGCTTACTTTTTTCTAAAGATTTAAGATCGGAAAAAGAGAACATCTAGGACGGGACTTGAACCCGCGACCAGACCTTAAGACGTATTAAAGTATCGGAGAATTTCGAATATCTGGGACGTGTCTAGGTGGCTCAGTTGGTCAGAGCATTCCCCCTGTAAGGGACTGGTCGCGGGTTCAAGTCCCGTCCTAGATGTTCTCTTTTTCCAATCTTAAATCTTCCGACAATATATATATTTTTTTTTAATTTCTTTCCTCGTGTAGCCTACGAAACGGGACTTTACTGACTGAGTACCATCATTGAGAAGTTTCCATCAGTATATAAGTAAGTAAGTATATAAGGCACCATCAATATCTTCGAGTCCAAACCAACATCACCTGCAAGCCGTTACAGGCTCTCTCTCTCTCTCTCTTTCTGTTTTCCTATCGGGGTAGAGAGCGGTCAGATAGTAGTCGCTCTTGTAAAAATTGTAAAAGAAAAACCAAAAAGCCTCTGATGTAACCAGAAACATCATTAAGATGATGATGATGAAATTCTGATAGGTATGTTCTACGACATTCTACACAACGTTATCTAGATCCAAAGTAAGCATAGCTTAACTAGCTTGTGTTGTGGGTTCTACTAGACTGCGGATAAACATACTTAAATATGTATTCTTTGTAAATACATCTAATACCAAATTGATTTAGTTAGGTTTCATTTTAGAAAAGTCGAGGGAACAAAGTTACCCAGATATTACATAATATTATTATATAAAACCCCCAGACTACTGCAAATGGACATATTCATGCATATAATGAATTTCACAGAGCGGGAATCGAACTCGCGACCTCCGACGTGGCAGTCCGATGCTCTACCGCCACGCCATGAATGATCAATTCGGAAGAAGGTGTTGCTTTCAATGAGTAATATTCACGTAAACTTTCCTTGCCTTCGCAAGTATTATCAAGAAATGAAAATTCGGCGACAAAAATCCATGTATATAAATATTATTCCCTATTATACATCAAGCGTGAACTGCTGGACTGATTTCGCTTATTCTATTATGGTAGCCTAGTGGTATGGGTTATGGACTGCTGAGACGAGGTCTCGGGTTCGATCCCAGGTTTTACCATGGCACACACCAATGACTTTTCGATGCTTTTCGAAGTTATGTGTGTATTTATCGCAGGTTTATGCCCGGTTAATGGCAATAGCAATGGCAATTACATTGGGACCTAAACATAAACTGGCGAAATGTGGGTGCTAGCACCTCTGCCTACCCCTTCGGGGATATAGGCGTGAGTTTATGTTATGTTATGTTTATGCTATTATTGTTGTGTTTGTTATGGTTAGGAGAACGTTCTAGTGAAAGACAAAGTTTAGAAAATCGTGCGGAATATTTGAAAGTTTGGATGGATGGATGGATGGATGGATGGATAGATGTTTGTTACTCAATCACGCCAGAACGCTGAAACTTGGTACAGGGATAGATTATAGTCTGGAATAGGACACAGGCTACTTTTTAGGGTTCCGTTGCCAAATGGAAAAAACAAAAACGGAACCCTTATAGATTCGTCATGTCTGTCTGTCTGTCTGTCCGTCTGTATGTCACAGGCACTTTTTACCGAAACTATAAGAACTATGCTGTTGAAACTTGGTAAGTAAGAATTCTGTGAAGCGCATTAAGATTTTCACACAAACATAGAAAAAAAACAATTAATTTTGGGGGTTTCCCCATACTTAGAACTGAAACTCAAAACATTTTTTTTCATCAATCCTATACGTGTGAGGTATCACCCCGGCTGACCCAGGGTCATCTCCGGTTTCAAAATGGTCCCTTCGGGTTTGGGAACCAAGGTCTTGTCCATGGAAAAACGGGGGGGGCGGGGGGGGGGGGGCAAATCCGGTCGGCGTCTCAAGAATATCCTTTCTAGGGCAAACCTGGAACCACAGCCACACAGGCCGATGTGAAGAAACACCGTGCGGTTTTAATCGGTGCGAGTTCGACATACCAACCTCATCGTTAGCTCCGGTGACGTGACGCAACGCGCCTGATAAAAGGATTGGTCTAAGAAGAAGAATATCTAAATTGTTAATCATTTCATCAATTCTTAACAACAAAACAAAGTGACTCTCCAAAGTACAAACAAATGAGTGTTTAATATTTTTCCTCACAATTCGCTGTTTTTAATAAAACGCAGACGAGCCCGAATTAGAGTGTAATTTAATTTAAATTAATTGTTTTTTTATGATAAAGAACATTCTCGCCTTAGTCTATCTCAAGACGTACCTAATGAGAAATTATTGTAACAATCTTTTTAGGCAATTTTCAAAGTTTTAATTCCAGCTTTCGAGGGAAGAAATTTATGATTTTATTGTTCGCTTCGAAATGCAGTTTTTAATTGTTCATGATGTTTGGGTTTTAATAAATTGTTCAACTTGGGCCTTCGTCAATTGTTCCTGCCTCGTTGCTTTTTATTTATGAGTTTACTTTTTAGGGTTCCGTTGCCAAATGGCAAAAACGGAACCCTTATAGATTCGTCATGTCTGTCTGTCTGTCCGTCCGTATGTCACAGCCACTTTTTTCCGAAGTAGATGTATTCTTTGAACCGCATTAAGATTTTCACACAAAATTAGAAAAAAAAAACAATAAGTTAAATATTTTTTCATCAAGCCCATACGTGTGTGGTCTATGGATAGTTCTTCAAAAATGATATTGAGGTTTCTAATATCATTTTTTTTTAAGCTGAATAGTTTGCGCGAGAGACACTTCCAAAGTGGTAAAATGTGGGGGACACATTTTTAACTTCTAAAATAAGAGAACGACAAAACTAAAGAAATATTTGATGTAAATTACCATGTAAACTTCCACCGAAAATTGGTTAGCCGGTGGCACCGGTTATAAATCGTAAACCGCAATTTCATTATAAAAAAAGAATATAAAAATTATGAAAAAAACATTATTATGTTACCTGCTGATACGGAACCCTTAATGGGCGAGAGTTTTTAACTAGAGTTCATGAATAATGAACCTCTCTGAAGGAGGTGGGAGGACTTTAATCCCCAACAACACGTCAGAATCACGAAAGTTGCTGGCCAAATCCGGTCGGCGTCTTAGAATATCCTTTCTAGGGCAAACCTGGATCCACAGCCACACAGGCCGATGTGAAGAAACACCGTGCGGTTAAAATCGGTGCGAGTTCGACATACCAACCTCATCGTTAGCTCCGGTGAGGTGAAGCACGAGGAGGTTTACGCACATTATGAATTGCGTGGTACCTTTTTCTTTTTTTAACGTGTGGAATCCCCACGGGCTTCACCCCATCGGTGCCAACGATGGGATGGGCGTGTCGGAATCGGACCGACTAAAACCACACTGTGTACTCCCCAAGTGTCCATTGTCAGGCACCCCGGGTAAGCCCTCGAAAGGATAACCCCAGGGTTGAGCTAAAAGGATTTCCTTAATCCTGACTTGTATCACATAACATCAACAAAACTAAGTAGCAATGCACAACTTAATCTTAAGAAGGGAGTTATGCGTGTCGATAAAACTTACTAACGTATCAATCAGTACGAGGATGGCGAACTTTTGGAGCGGGTAATATAAGGATATTTGGGCCTAGGGCCTATAATAGACAACGTGACGTTCTACTAGTGGAATCGCCACGAAGCGAAACTTCAAAAGTCCGAAATGTATGGGAATTAAATCATTTGTTAGACGTGGCATGCTGCGACGACAATCCTCTTCTGATGAGGCCGTCAAGCTGAGTGCCACAATTATTAACATGGTACGTGTATGTAATGGGGACCCTCTTTCCTGAGACTTTACCTTCAGCTTACCCTCAGGCGAGGTGAAGTCAAATTGACGTGTCATAAATATAAAAAAAAAAAAGAAAAAAAAATAATGTCTCTCACATACATTTCAAACTTTTGAAGGTTCGCTTCGAGGCGATTCCTTTAGTAGAATGTCCCTTTGTCTAGATCTACTATCGACTGGAAGAAAGCGAAAATGAGTTCAATAAATCATGGTGCACATCATAAAGAAGTTCAGAAGTCAATAAGAACTACTGAAAACTGGTACTGGGAAGGAACCGACTAAACACTTAATATCTATGATAAGTAGATTATCAGCGGCACCTTGTAATCCTCTCAAGGGATTTATGGGGTCCTGTAAAATCTTCTGGGTCAAGACATGGAATGACGGAAGGTAGGAGAGCTTACCGACGCTCCCATACGGCACAATTATTGCGAACTATGGGAACAATGAATAAATAAATAAATAAATAAATATTTACACATCGCCTTCTAGACCCAAACCAAGCAGAGCTTGTCATATGGGTTCTAGACTGCGGATAAACATACTTAGTTACTTTTATTTTATTTCTTGTAAATAAATACATATTATACATAGAAACACCCAGACCAATGCAAATATACATATTTGCAATGAGCGGGAATCGAACCCGTGACCTCTGACTTAGGAGTCGAATGTTCTACCGCTACGCCACAGAAGTCGTCGAATAAATGGATGAATAAATGGACTTTTCAATTTTTTTTTTTGATTTTTTTTTTTTGATTACTCCAGCTCGCGTTGCGTCACCTTGAGACGTATATAATGTATCGGAGAATTTCGAATATCTGGGACGTGTCTAGGTGGCTCAGTTGGTCAGAGCATTCCCCCTGTAAGGGACTGGTCGCGGGTTCAAGTCCCGTCCTAGATGTTCTTTTTTTCCGATCTAAATCTTTATGAAGATGTTTAGATGTTTGTTTGTTTGTTACTCATTCACGCTCTAATGGGTGAACGGACCTGGTTCAAGTTTAGTACAGAGATAAATTCTAGTCTGCAATAACACATAGGCTACTTTTTATCTCTTGAATAAGTTCCCATGAGAAGCGGGAACGGGATCAGAATTCCATGCGGGCGGAGCCGCGGACATCAGCTAGTGTAACTACTCTTGATCCTGATGTACAGGAGTTACAGCACAGGATTGGAATTAGTCCCATTACTCTTTAAGAACATATTTAGATAACTTAGAATTAAAATTATTTTTTAACGGATTCCATCGCGATTTATTTGATACTAGCTGATGCCCGCGGCTCCGCCCGCGCAGAGTTCGGTTATCGTTTTTTGGTTATATCTCCAGTTCTACTTAACCAATCCAAAATAAACGTAGCCTAAGTTACTCCTTATTACATCAGCTACCTGCCAATAAAAGTCCCGTCAACATCGGTCCAGCCATTTCAGAGATTATCCGGAACAAACACACAGACAGACAAAAATTGTAAAAAAAATGTTATTTTGGTGTTTGCGGTTAGTTCAATTTTACAAACAGACACTCCTATTTTATTTATATGTATGGAAATATTACAAACAGACACTCCAATTTTATTTATATGTATAGATGTATACATTATTTTGTTATTTACATTGAACCCCGTGACCATGGCTGCTGAAAAGCAACCGAAACGTCGGGTTCAATGTAAATAATAAAATATGATCAAATAAATCGCGATAGAATCCGTTGAAAATATACAATAATTTAACGGGAATTAACGCGATCATGTAAAGGTATATACATACCTTTGGATTGCCTGACGTTTCGACCAGGTTACACTGGCCGTAACACTACTCGTGGAACGCGAAAGTTAAAAAAAATAAAATAATTTCCGTTAAAAAAAGTTTCATTTTAATGTGTGACATTCGTGTAAACTGCCGACAATATCGTATACTTAGCTGTGAATTTAGTTCACGTCACTAGTTGTATTTAAACGCTAGACAACATTGACATGACTATCTAAAGTAATTTGCTGTCACATTTGTTCCCCAGCATGACCTAACCCCTGACTCATCATGTCAAGGTCTCTGACGTCACTCATGTCAGCAACGTGACGTATTGCTGGGTAATCGAAAAATAATGACTCAGACGTATTATTATATTGATTGAGATTTAATTATAAAATGAATGTTTTTGCTGACGGTGGAAAGGCTGTTGGCACACGAGATTTAGTGTCAAGTTCATAATGAGTAATTTGATTTATCTTCAAAGTTATAGATACAGACGGCCTCTGTGGCGTAGCGGTAGTGCATTCGACGGCTACGACACGGGGTGCGGGTTTGATTCCGACTCAGTGCAAATATTTGTATGCAGAATATGTCTTGTCTGGGTGTTTTTCTATGTACAAAATAATTAATTAATAAATAATTTACAAAGAAAATAATTATATAAGTATGTTTATCCGCATTCTGGAACCCATAACACAAGCCAGTTAAACTATGCTTACTTTGGGTATAGAGATATCGACGCCAAGTAACAGTATTTGAACTGTTGCATTCCGTTTGGTGAGTGAGAGTGCCGGAGCCCAAACTCCTTTCCCATCCCCTCCCAAACTCCTTTCCCATCCCCTTTCCTTTACAGGGTCGGCAGCGCGAGTGTGACGCCACTGGTGTCGCACACGTCTATAGGCCGCGGTAACCGCTTACCATCAGGTGGGCCGTGTGCTATTATACCACCTTAGTAGTATAAAAAAAAAGGATAGCGCTGTGTAGAATGTCGTAGAATAATGTCGTAGAATGTCGTAGAATGTCGTAGAATGTCGTAGAATGTCGTAGAATTTCGTGGAATAAATATATATATATATATATTTATATATATATATATATATATATACATCTACATTTTGTACATACATTGTAAAACTACAGAGACACCAATCACACAAACAAAAGCACACCTCTATACCCGTGACTTTGTCAGCGTAACCCTAATTATTTTGCTAAAACAAAAGTAGCATTTGTTACGCCTTATAACCTATCTGCCAGTGAAAGTCGTGTCGAAATAAGCCCAGACGTTTCACAGATTACCTAACTCAGACAGACAGGAAGATATACAGACAAACAGACCGATAAAAAATTGAAAAATTGCTTTTTTATTATATGTATCGCTACTTATATGAATTTATATAAAACCTGTTGTTATTTTGAAGTTACTAACACACATTTCAATTTATTTATTTGTATTATATACTTGTATAGTATAACTTATCATAAACATAACTTCACGCCTGTATCCCCGAAGAGGTAACCAGAGATTTATTACACACCCACGATTCGCCAGTTATGTTTAGGTCCCAATGTAATAGGGGCCTATTGCCATCTACCAGGCACATTACTAAGCGAGCGATAATAAACATTTTAAATACACACATAACTACGAATAGTCAGAGGTGTGTGCCCGGGGCGACCTGGAATCGAACTCGAGACCTCGTCGTACACCACTGGGCCTATCGCCGCTTTGTATAGCTTGTATAGTATAGTATATGTAAATGACGTTGTGTAATACGTCTTAATTTAGTATACTGAGTTTTCGGGGGCGATAAATCAATCTATCTAGGTTTCACTTTTAGAAAACGACAAACAAGAACCCAGGAAAGCTCGGTCGCCTAGATTTTATTTACTATTTCTTAAAATCGATAATAACTTTTACATACCTCTACGGGGATATGAAGCCAGATATAAAGATTCTTCTATTTCAGCATATTCTAAGGGGAGTCTCGGGTTAACCTAATTCAGATCACGGAGCCGCTGTCAGTGCAAATCGAATAGAGGTAGTGCCTAAGGCTTAGATAATAAAGTATGCACCATGCAGATGATAGTTTAGCTGTAGGTATTTTTCGTGAGCAATATTCTTAAAATCCAAATTTAAATGGTGCGACAGGTATGAAAGAAACTTAGAGAATTGTACGGAGATCCCCCAGTCAAACCATCAACTCGGTTTTGGGGGACAAAGAATGTAGCACATGTACATAATTTAATAAATAAATTAAAAAAAAAACTTCATTTGGCGTACGCTTTTACAGGGTTGGCAGCGCGAGCGTGATGCTCCTGGTGTTGCACACGTCCATAGGCCACAGTAACCGCTTCCCATCAGGTGGGCCGTGTACTTGTCTGCCACCTAAGTTATATAAAAAAAACTTTTACCTTGAAGGTCCTAGGGCAGTAAAATTGGGTTGCTTCCTGAGTCTCATGGCATACCATCCTTATATGCTACGCAGTGAAATTGAGTTTTTAACTTAGGAAATTTTCAATAAAACTGAGTTTACAAATAAACATAGATATATATATAATTATATTAAATAGATATACTATAATTACAAGAAAGTTTCTAAGTATGTTTATCCGCATTCTAGAATCCATAATACATGCTTGTTAAGCTATGCTTTCTTTGGGTCTAGAATCTTAAATCTCACCAATCGTCACCTTTACGCCTGCATCAATAAGACGCTTTCTATTTTCTGTTTATAAAAAAGCCATCTTTATTTAGCTGGATAGATGGAGGGAGGGAGGAAGGGAGCTAAGTAGGGACGGAGGGATGGAGGGTGGGATGGATGATGAGGATTCAAAAAATACATACGTAATTGTTCAAGTGTTCACTTTTGTCGGCACTCCCAGAGTGCCACTGCCTTTTTTTCAGTCATAGGAAGTGATCAAGCTTGTGAACTATGCAAGATCACATATCGCTGAATAATCAAAATAATCATGAATCATTTTGCAGCCACAACGATTATATCTACGTTATGTGAACTTTGTATTTTTATTTCTTATGTTTTATAGTTGCAGTCATCATCAGTTACAATTACTGGAAGTGTACCTATTTGCTTCAGCGGTAGAGTATTCGATTGCTAAATCAGACGTCTAAGGTTCAATTTGCGCTCAGTGCAAATATTTGTATAAGTATGTATATTGTATATTTGCAATGGTCTGTGTGTTACCGGGTGTTGTACAATATGTAAGTATTAACAAAAAAAGTAAAATATAGAACAAAGTTGAACAAAGTAGAACAAAGTAGAACAAAGGAGAACAAAGTAGAACAAAGTAGAACAAAGTAGAACAAAGTAGAACAAAGTAGAACAAAGTAGAAAAAAGTAGAACAAAGTAGAACAAAGTAGAACAAAGTAGAGCAAAGTAGAGCAAAGTAGAACAAAATAGAACAAAGTAGAGCAAAGTACAACAAAGTAGAACAAAGTAGAGCAAAGTAGAGCAAAGTAGAGCAAAATAGAACAAAGTAGAACAAATTAGAACAAAGTAGAACAAAGTAGAACAAAGTAGAACAAAGTAGAACAAATTAGAACAAAGTAGAACAAAGTAGAACAAAGTAGAACAAAGTAGAACAAAGTAGAACAAAGTAGAACAAAGTAGAACAAAGTAGAACAAAGTAGAACAAAGTAGAACAAAGTAGAACAAAGTAGAACAAAGTAGAACAAAGTAGAACAAAGTAGAACAAAGTAGAACAAAGTAGAACAAAGTAGAACAAAGTAGAACAAAGTAGAACAAAGTAGAACAAAGTAGAACAAAGTAGAACAAAGTAGAACAAAGTAGAACAAAGTAGAACAAAGTAGAACAAAGTAGAACAAAGTAGAACAAAGTAGAACAAAGTAGAACAAAGTAGAACCAAATAGAGCAAAGTAGAGCAAAGTAGAGCAAAGTAGAACAAAGTAGAGCAAAGTAGAACAAAGTAGAACAAAGAAGAAAAAAGTAGAACAAAGATGAACAAAGCAAAACATGTTCGTTAAGCTATGCTTACTTTGGGTCTAGAAGCGCGGTGTAGAATGTCGTACAACATTTATTTATTTAATTCCTACGTATAAATTTTACTTCTTCATTTCGTCTTAATAGATTGCTTTCCTTTTGTTTTCAAAAAAGTTTTTTTTCTTTTGTGACTAAATCTTATGGGGTAATTAACAACATAATTAAATTCAATAATTATTACCAAATTACTATTTAGAAGCCTACACATATAGATAAAAAATAAATTGAAACAATATTAGGTATTTAAGTAATTGGGGTGTGTGTTGGGTAACCTCCTCGAGTGTCTCTCCGATTCCGATCCCGCTGCAGTCCGGGGGGAACGGAATCGGAGCGGCCGGTACACCCTGGGCGGCGGTCAATGGCTTCCCCTTCACCCCTTCATAGGGTTGGCATTGATCGTCGGCCAATACCCAACGTAAAAAAAAAAAAAAGGTATTTAAGTAATTACTAAGTAAACAGTAACCAGTAAGAATGTTACTGTGTGTAATCCGTACCAATCGGGCGGTGCTTTTATGGTCAAAATATGAGTTGGCTTAGAGCCGTCTAACTGTCGCTACACTAGTGCTGAACAAGTCCTTATCAAGGTGCCGTGGTAGTTTATTAAAACTACATACACTTTTTAAAGAAAAATTATTTGACCTGTAGTTTGTAGAAGCCAACGGCCGCTGACGTACGTCTATTAGGTTCGTACGTAGTGACATATTGGCGAATAACTAACACAATTATTGTGATTCATACCTATTTTTTTTCATAAATAAGTGGTTAGCATTTGAGAACAGATGCCAAGTATTAGGTCGCTTAACGACCTCCGTCCTCCATGAGCGCAGGCCTGGGGGTGGCGGGTGAGGCCACCTGTCACCCCAGCAGAAGCAGGCCGGGACGGTGGGGCGACTAGCGCCCCTCCCCCAAACCGGGGCAAGACGGGGACACCGTGGTTCCCAAACCCGAGGGGGCCATCTCGAAACCGGAGATGGCCCAGGGTCAGTCGGGGTGCGAGGGATATGCTCTATGGGCAACCTTACACCCCGGCGTCTGTAGACCCGAGACGGCGTGCGGTTTTAGTCGGTTCAAGCCCGACATAACCGCCCCCGCTGGCACGCGGGGGGGTATCCGAAGGGATTTCCGCACGATAAAAAAAAAAAAAAGAAGGTATTTACCTACTCATTACTTTTAGGAGGGGTCAAAAAGAAAATTAGTAATGTCAGTCATCTGATTATTTTTTGTAATTGAGATTTCTGTGTATTTTTTTTTCCTTACCGTTTTCAATCCCTTTGTTATTAGGGATTTTCTTTAGAAAAGCCCTATTGCTATCGAGTTGTCGTCGACGTCGTCGTTGCCAATTTTCTGTCACGGTTTTGGGTATGAAGGAGATGAGCTATCGAGTTGCTGTTTTCGGTAATAGATTCGTGCTGGGGTGAACCATTACAAAATAAAAAAATAAAAAAAAACAAAAAAAAAATCCCTTGTATTCGGCTGAGCTCGTCTCAGGAATTCAACTTGTTTTTAACATCTAGACATAAACTAAGCAAAACTTGTACATATAATAAGTTATATGTCCAAGTATATAATATAAGTATATAAGTTTGGCTATAGAATAAATAATAGTAAATAATAAATATTCTACGATATTCTACACATCACTTTGTAGACCCAACGTTAAGCATAGTTTAACGAGCTTGTTATGGTTTCTAGAATGCGGATAAATATACTCATTTACTTTTTTTTTGTAAATATAGTTATTATACATAAAAACACCCAGCCCAATGCAAATAGACATATTCATGCATATAATTATTTGCACTTAGCGGGAATCGAACCCGCACCCCATGTCGTGCCGTCGAATGACATTTTTTTGTTCAGACATACCTACATATTATACACATAAACACACCCAGACTATCACCAGTAGACATTCATATGCATACAAATATTTGCACTGAGCGGGAATAAAACCCACGAACTCTGCCGTGGATGTCAGTTCTACCACCACACTACACAGTACGTTTTGTTAGAGTTAAATCGTATCTGAACATTGACATCATTTTGTTTTCGAATCAGACACAACGAAGCCGAAAAGAAACTCGAAAACTCAAATGACCTCATTTCAAACTTAAGACATGGTCACGTTTTATCATAACGCCTGCTACGAGGGCCTCCCTAATAGTCCAGGACGTGGAACTATTCAACATTTTACACCTTAATCTTTGAGAAAAATCAAATAGTTCAACCCACCGGCATCCCTGTTTCGAAATATAAAAAATATTGTAAACGAAAACTAAACCGTTGGTAGTTTAGTAGTTAAGAAATCGGTATTACGATTGGCCAAACCGGTTCGAATCCATACCATTCTTCTACCGACGTGAATTCACACCTAAAAACACCTAGAAAGGAGAATGCCCATTCTTGGTTGCGCTTTTAGACGTACGCGTCAATATTAACATAACATAAAACATAACATAAACTCACGCCTATATCCCCGAAGGGGTAGGCAGAGGTGCTAGCACCCACATTTCGCCAGTTTATGTTTAGGTCCCAATGTAATAGGTGGCGAGCCTATTGCCATTAACCGGGCACTTATAAACCTGCGATAAATACACACATAACTTCGAAAAGCATCGAAAAGTCATTGGTGTGTGCCATGGTAAAACCTGGGATCGAACCCGAGACCTCGTCTCAGCAGTCCATTACCCATACTACTAGGCTACCGCGTCAATATTTCAAATGTTAAAAAATAATATTGATTATAGAATGACTTTTCAACACTAAATCGCTTCTAAAGAACTTGGGGTTTGAATTTAACTTATAAAGATATGAAAATTGAATGAATAATCGTTTCCACTTTAATTTAATTGTTACCATTATATAAAATAAACCATTGGCGGTAGAATGCAAATATACCAATCTTTTTAAAATAAAATGGTTAAATAATAATACGTGATAATAATTCGCAATGCGACATTCAAATATATTGCAGTTATGAAATCTTAATATTTCGTGTATGTATTCGCAAATTATTAGTGATAATCAGTTAAAGTTGTAAAATATTGTGTGCTTCAGTGGTAGTTTTCTCTTAATTTATACATGGTATCCCTGTTCAACAGTCTGTGTCACAATATTTTCTTGCGTTTGTTGTTTTGCTCGTTGTAATAATTTAATTTCTCAATAACCCCAAGTTCTGTTACAATATGCGTTAATATTTCAAATAATACTTAATGCAGGCTATTTAATGCAGTTTTTACTTATGTGACATTGCAAAAAAAAGTGTGCAACCGATTTCCATACTGACATGGGCATTGTCCTTTGATGACACAAATTTGTCACGAAATTCGGTCGGGCGAAAAACCCTCCATAGTAATCCAATTTCGGTTTGATTGCGATCAGGGGTCAGCAAGTGCATAGCCGGGCAGGGGGATTGTGGTCGCAGCACTAGTGGGACCGGTGGGTGTCACGCGGTGCTGCGACGACAATCCTCTTCTGATGAGGGCGTCAAGCTGAGTGCCACCATTGTTAACATGGTACGTTTATGTAATGGTGACCCCCTTTCCTGAGACTTTACCTTCAGCTTACCATCAGGCGAGGTGAAGTCAAATTGACGTGTCCTAAATATAAAAATGGGGTTACAGGAAATGCTAGTAGTGTCTGCAATGTTAAAGTATTTTTTTGGAATAAGTACAAATGTTACACAGCAATATGTATTTAGACTCAAGGCAAACATAGATTAAGTAACCTATATTATGGGTTCTAGAATGCGAATTTAATACATTTTTTTGTTACCATACACATAACATAGAGACACACAAACCAATGCAAATATACATATTCATCCATAAAAATATTTTCATTGAGCGGGAATCGAACTCGCCACCTCTGACTCGTAAAATGGGTAGTACAAATTTACCTGACCCGGGAGCCGAAACCGCTACCTCATGCACCGCAATCGCACTCACTACTAATCGAGAACCGATCTATTTACGAACAACGAGATTGATTTTGGCCAGAATCAAATCAAATATATTTATTCATTTATATCACAAAGTAACACTTATGAACTTCAAGATCAAGATCAAGATCAAGATCTCTAGATTTACAGCCAGATTGACAAAGCAATATTTAGAGCCTGTGAGAAAAGAATCAGAATCATCAATGTTAGCACAGAGAAAAGTTAAACTGTGAACTATTGTGAATAAGTGAAAATATTATTAAGCAGCTCCCTACCTACAGTACCTACTTCAAGGAACTTTACTCCGCTCTTTTCGAGGGCACGGCCTTAAAATCGAGACTTTATCCAGCTGAGAATCAAACATTACCTCTTTAAACACAAAACCTAACCTTAATTCCAGACACAGAGAGTATTAATTCAAAAAACATGTATCCATCGCAGAAAACGCAACGTGCAGCAAGCTATACAATATTCGTTTATCTTTCACTTGTTTGTGTTGTGGTCTTACTCGGGCACCGAAGCCCTTCTCTTTTCTTCATGCACATTTTATATAGGTGTTTCGTTCTAACACGAAGTAACCGGTTCGGACACGTTCACAGTACGTTCGAAAGAATTGTGGTGATAAGCAACACTGGTTACCTTATCTGGCCTATTTTGTCACAGGCTGGACATGAACATGCTTTATTTCAACCTATTTTTGTAGTCTTGTTTATTTACAATCAGTTGTCAGGCACTCGTGTAGCCAGTTTCTGCTATAATTATGCGTAGAATTACATAGTTGTTAGCCCTAAGTAATAACTTCGACTTTATAATTACGAATTATGGTTTCTGTCTATTTAGAATATCGAAGGTTGCTTCTGCAGTCTTGGCCGCATAGTGACAAATTCTTTATTTGAAGCTTTATGAATATAAAATTCTACAGCCTTTCCTCATCCTACATAAGTTTTTTTAAGTAGAAGATTTCACTATTTGCATCTGACAAATTGACACTGGAACAACCGTGTTCTTTTGTTCCTGCGGAAATATCCACGGATAATACCCCCCCCCCCCCCCTGTCAGTCAGCGGAGGAGGTTATGTCGGGCTCGAACCGACTACAACCGCACGAAGCCGGGGTGTGAGGTGGCCCGATAGGCATTTCCCTCACACCCCGACTGACCCAGGGTCATCAACGATTTCGAGATTAGGCCCCAGGCCCCCTCGGGTTTAGGAACCTCGGTGACCCCGTCTTGCCCCCGCAAAGTGCCACCGCCCCGGTCTGCTTCTGCTACGGTTACAAGCGGCTCCACCTGTCGCGCGAAGGCCTGCGCTCATGGAGGACTGAGGTCGTTCAGCGACCTCCGACGTCTGAGTCGCTTCCGCGCCCCGCGGGCTCTGCGGATCGGATGCGGAGAGACCTGAGTCACTCCCGCACCCGCTCCACCACCTCCTTTTCGAGCATTACTTGCTCGCAGAAGGAGGCGGCGGCAGCCCACGCGCTCGCGCAACACTGAAACAACCCAGTGACTTTTTTGTATATCCGCGCGATATCCTCTTAAATTGTTATATTTTTATTGAATAGGCTTTACTTCATGAATGATCCTTATGTATTAATTACTTGTGACGGGTTTGGTGTCATATGAATGTACTTTCCAGAATATCTATATACTTATTTACCAAGTGTCAAATTGATTACAGTTGACACAACAGTTATTAGTACGAGTACAGCAATTAAAAGTTGGTTAAATTCTGCTTCCAAGACAAGATAGTTTGAGAAGCTGATAAAAACATGTTAGGTGGCACAGGGTGGCAGGTGAGATCGCCTGTCACACCAGCAGAAGCAGGCCGGGCGGCAGGGCGACTAGCGCCCCCGCCCTTAAACCGGGGCAAGACGAAGACACCGTGGTTCCCAAACCCGAAGGGGCCATCTCGAAACCGGAGATGTCCTAGGGTCAGTCGGGTTGCGAGGGAAATGCCTTATACCCTGGCGTCTGAAGACCCGAGACCGCGTGCAGTTTTCGTCGGTTCAAGCCCGCTGGCCGGCGGGGGGGTATCCGAGGGGATTTCCGCACGAATAAGAAAAAAAGCCGCGGTAGCCTAGTGGTATGGGTAATGGACTGCTGAGACGAGGTCTCGGGTTCGATCCCAGGTTTTACCATGGCACACACCAATGACTTTTCGATGCTTTTCGAAGTTATGTGTGTATTTATCGCAGGTTTATAAGTGCCCGGTTAATGGCAATAGGCTCGCCCCCTATTACATTGGGACCTAAACATAAACTGGCGAAATGTGGGTGCTAGCACATCTGCCTACCCCTTCGGGGATATAGGCGTGAGTTTATGTTATGTTACAGAAAAAAAGGTGGCACATTCGAAAAATGAGAATAAAGTGAAGAATTCTCATTTTTAAAATTACATCAGAATGAACAGGTAGGTATATTTAGCAATAATAAATTATTACGACAACAGGACAAACATTGCTATAAATTTCAAATCTGTCTTCACTTATCTTCCTTCATGTTGAAAGGAAAATAAGCCAGGCTATTATACTGAAACCACATTTATTTATAAACTAGCTGATGCCCGCGGCTCCGCCTGCGCGGAGGTCAGCTATCGTTTTTGGTCATCTCTCCGGTTCTACTTAACCAATTGACTCATAGACCAAGATCTTTCTAATAAAAAAAAAACAGTATCAAACCCCGTTCAGTAGTTTTTGCGTCCATCGGGAAAAACAGATAAACAGACAAGAATCCGAAAAAATACTTTTGTGTTCTGAATCCCTCATTTAACAGTACCCAAGTGTTTTTTTTTTTAATATGTTCAATGTACAGACACAAATACTTTTACAATTTTATAATTGAGCTTTGCTCTCTTTTAGACGATTCAAGTATTTCGTTAGACCATCTTTTCCTCCCAAACGGCTGCACCGATTCTAATGAAATTTCACACAAGCAAAGATGTTACTGATGGGAAGGGCATAGGCTTTTAATTAAATTCATGTGTTCCATGGAGGAATAATTACCTGGAGGAGGAATTTACAAGGAGGAAAAAAAACTGATTTCTCAATGAACAAAATAGCCTCATTCACGCGATTGGTGTAATATTATGTAATTTATTCATCATAGTCACAAGACAAAAAAAAGCGGTCAAGTGCCAGTCGGACTCGCACATTAAGGGTTCCGTAGCAGCAAGTAACATAATAATGTTTTTTTTTTAAATTTAATATTTGAGTTGATTGAATGAAAGGTAAATTGCGATTTACGATTTATGACGTATTAAAAAAAAACTACTTACTAGATCTCGTTCAAACCAATTTTCGTTGGAAGTTTCCATGGTAATGTACATCATATATATTTTTTTTAGTTGTATCATTCTCTTATTTTAGAAGTTACAGGGGGGGGGGGGGGAAATTTTACCGCTTTGGAAGTGTCTCTCGCGGAAACTATTCAGTTTAGTAAAAAATGATATTAGAAACCTCAATATCATTTTTGAAGACCTATCCATAGATACTACATACGTATGGACATTCGGACGGACAGACAGACAGACAGACATGACGAATCTATAAGGGTTCCGTTTTTTGCCATTTGGCAACGGAACCCTAAAAAGAAAAGCGAAAATCGGACTAGCCATTGAGGAATTATCACCGTTAGAAAAAGTCCTGGTGAAATTGCGATAAGTTAGTCCATGGCCGAATTCGCTGTTACCAACGTCCACTACAGCCTTATCCAAAGTAAGTCCTTGAGACTTGTGGAAGGTATTGGCATAAGCCACTCAATTTATGGTTATCAGTCGGGTAGGTTCCCCGTAGGACGTCCCACGTCCTACCTTCCGTTTACCGGTTCGTGGTCTCCACTCTAGGACTCATTTGCTCCATCGGCCATCGGCCCTTCGGTAGATATGGCCAGCTCATTGCCACTTCAGCTTGCTTATTCTGCGAGCTATGTCGGTGACTTTAGTTCTTTGTCGGATGGCCTCATTCCGAATTTTATCCTTCAAAGAAACCCCAAGCATAGCTCGCTCCATAGCCCGCTGCGAGATTTTTCCCCAGCAAGATGGACGGATGACCTGAAAAAGGTAGCTTGGATAGACTGGATGCGCAAGGTGGAGGATCGGGTGCTGTGGCGTACAATGGGAGAGGCCTATATCCAGCAGTGGACTGCAATTGGCTTATTGATTGAATTGAACTTTTACAACAGTAGAAGCACCGCACCCCAGGTATAAATACTAGCTGTTTGTTTATATCCTTGTTCTGACAATTACAAATTCAACAAAAAAGAGATCATCCAAATCGATAGAGCCGTTGTCAAGTTTTGCGCTTCAAGCAATAAATTCACCGATTCATTTCTACTTTTTTTTTTATAAAATATTAGTAACCGTAATTACTAATATCCCCCATAACCCCTCCAGCTAAGCTAAATTGCTTGTGTTAGGAGTGGGTTCACGTCGGTAGTGTAATGGCCAGGATTCGAACTCGGGACCTCTCGCTCGTAGAGTCGACTCCTTAACCACTAAGCTACCGACGCTTTGTTTCTTTCATATCTATACTATGCATACTAATATATTTATCTAAACTAATAATATAAAGTAGCTGAATTTTGTGAGTTTGTTTATATGTTTGGGGTAATCTTCGGAACTACTACAGTTATTGGAAACATTCTTTCACCATTTGAAAGGTACACTATCCTCGATAGACATAGGGTATATATATCGGGGTGCGAGGGATATGCTCTATGGGCAACCTTACACCCCGGCGACTGAAAACCCGAGATGGCCTGAGGTTTCAGTCGGTTCAAGCCCGACATAACCACCCGCGCTGGCCGGCGGGGGGGTATCCGAAGGGATTTCCGCACGAAAAAAAAGGACCTAATTAAAATACCTCTAAACGAACAATGTATGTAATATATTATATATGTATGTGTCTTTTGTTTCGGGCGGCAATCCCCTCGGATACCCCCCCCCTGGCCAGCGAGGGCGGTTATGTCGGGCTTGAACCGACTATAACCGCACGCCGTCTCGGGTCTACAGACGCGGTGTAAGGTTGCCCATAGACCATATCCCTCGCACCCTTACAGACCCTGGGCCATCTCCGGTTTCGAGATGGCCCCCTCGGGTATATGTATGTACCTATATATAATCTTAATCTCGGAAACGTCTCCAACGATTTTCATGAACAGTATACAGGGGGTTTCGGGGGAAATACTTCGATTTAGCTAGGTCGGTACGTCGGTGCGGAAATTACAGTGACATGAGTTAAAAAACAACTCATTTAAACTGAAACAAATAGAGTGCGGGGTGGCTTTTTTTTATGTGTGGAATCCCCACGGGCTTCGGCCCATCGGTGCCGACGTGGGCGTGTCGGAATCGACCGACTAAAACCACACGGTGTCCTCTCCATTAGTCCATTGCAGGGCACCCCGGGGAAGCCCTCGAAAGGATAACCCCAGGAAGGGCGGGGTGACTAGTGGAATTTTTTAACCGCGGCCATGTCTTAGACGCGTCTTGAGCGTGTCTTTGCCTTACGTTCGTTCTGTTTGTTCCGCGCCTGACAGGGAGCTCATACTTTCTGCATTGGTTTACTGTTATTTAAATTAGTTAAAGTTTTGTTTCAACACAGATTTAAAAGTAGATTAACCAATGGACCAAATAGACAAATAAATAAAATTGAAGCCTCTGTTTGTAAACAATTACAGATCTTAATTTCAATGCAATTTTAGATAATTTGGTCTGTCTCTCTGTCTTCATTAGGTAATCTCTGGAACGGCTGGGTCGATTTTGACGGGACTTTCACTGGTAGATAGATAATTCAAAGGCTTAACATAGACTACTTTTATTTTAGAAAAATTAGGGTTCCGCGTAAAAGAAATCCCTAAAAATCTATATCCACGCGGACGAAATCCCGGGCACAGCTAGTATAAAATGTGAACCTATACATGTGTTTAATAAACATATCCCCCGAAGGGGTAGGCAGAGGTGTATTGTACACCAACGATTCGCCAGTTATATTTGGTTCCCAATGTAATAGGGGGCGAGCCTATTTCCATCTACCGGGCACATTACGAAGCGAGCGATAATCAACATTTTTGATACACACATAACTACGAAAAGTCAGAGGTGTGTGCCCAGGGCGACTGGGGATCGAACTCGAGACCTCGTCTCATCAGTCCGTTACGTACACCACTGGGCTATCGCCGCTTCTCTTAATATAACCACGATAAAACCACAGTTACCACGTCATAGGTATCAAAGAAATAAACAATATTTTATACATTTACTCTTTTCAATGTTTTATGAAAAATAAAGTTAATTTATATTAGTACTAAATGAAATATATTTCATATAAAAGAATTAGAACATTTTCATTTATTTTAATAATTACGAAGCATAATTTGATCATCAAAAATTTTATTACCCTTGATACGTTAAAATACACTAAGTTCGGGTAAGTCAACCTTTTGACCGGACTTACAAATTAAATTAATAAAGTTTCTGGAAAATGGTCCAGATAATAATTTAATGTAAAAATCCTACATAATTTATTCAGTAATTATATTATATAAAATAAAACTTCGAGATTGGTTAAACATTAATTAAAACGGTGAGTGAACGCAAACAGTATTATTTTCAATATTTGCTCAGCGAACATGAAAAAAGTAAATATTATTTTCGAATAGGGTATTCGAAAGTAATCCTTCTATCTACAATGTTAAGTGCTTCGAATAATTCGCTTCACATTAAGGTCAGTGCGCAAGCTTTTCTCAGGGTTGTAGAAAGATGGTCGAGTCAAGGATAATATGCCGTTGTGAATTTTTTATTTTATTTTCCGTGCGGATATTCCCTCGGATAACCCCCTCGCCGGTCAGCCTGGGCAGTTATGTCGGGCTTGAACCGTCTAAAACCGCACGCCATCTCGGGTCTTCAGACGCTGAAGTGTAAGGTTGCCCATATAGTATTTCCCACGCACCCCGAATGACCCTGGACCATCACCGGTTTCGAGATGGCCCCCTCGGGTTTGGGAACCACACGGTGTCCCCGGCTTGCCCGGTTTGGGGAGGGGCGCTAGTCTAGGGGGGCTAGCTGCTTCTGCTGGGGTGACAGGCGGCCTCACCTGCCACCCCCAGGCCTGCGCTCATGGAGGACGGAGGTCTTTAAGCGACCTCCGGCGCTTCTTGTTTTCTATTGTTAGTTAGAGGTCACATCTTGACAAAATATTAATAGTACCACGGCTATTTTTATACATTCACTGTTATTTCTTTGAAGTATTGGTATATTAAAAGATAGATATTTTCCAGTTTTACCAGGTTTATCAGATATATTATATTCGAAACTCTGACGACCTCTGTGGCGTAGCGGTAGAGCATTAGACTGCTAAGTCAGAGGTCGCGGTTTCGATTTCCGCTCATTGCTAACATGTATATTTGCACTGGTCTGGGTGTTTCTATGTATAATATGTATTTATTTACAAAAAAAAAAGTATCTAAGTATGTTTATTCGCATTCTAGAACCTATATGACAAGCTGTGCTTTGTTTGGGTCTAGATGACGCTGTGTAAGATGTCCTAGAATATTTATTTATTATTTACTCTATAACCTTCAAAGGTATATATTTTCCAGACTCTGTTTAGCTACTGAGATTGTAACTGTCAGTCGGGGTGCGAGGGATATGCTTTTTGGGCAACCTTACACTCCGGCGTCTGAAGACCCGAGACGGCGCTCGGTTTTAGTCAGTTCAAGCCCGACATAACCGCCCCCGCTGGCCGGTGGAGGGTATCCGAAGGGATTTCCGCACGAAATAAAAGGTACCACGTGCATTACGTAACTATTTATCTATTCATAAGTATTACCGTTTCGGATTGGCAGCAAACAAAAAATAAATTAAGACGAATCATTAACGACCAGCACCCTCCCCCGCCCCCTTTCCGGGGCAAGATGGGGAAACCAAGATATGAACCCGAGGGGGCCATCTCGAAACCGGAGATGGCTCTGGGTCAGTCGGGGTGCGAGGGATATGCTTTTGGGCAAACTTACACTCCGGCGTCTGAAGACCCGAGATGGCGCCCGGTTTTAGTCGTTCAAGCCCGAAATAACCACCCCCGCTGGCTGGCGGGGGGTATGCGAGGGGATTTCCTTACGAAAAACAAAACAAAGGTTCCTCGTGCATTACGTAACTATTTATCTATACATAAATATTACCGTTTCGTATTGGCAGCCAACAATAAATAAAAAAACACGTATCATTTATGACTGTCTCGTTAGTCCCGGGGTTAATTAGTGCTTATGTATGTATACAATCTTGAGGTCTTTGGAGACTTTGGCATTGTATTTTTTTAAGGAATTTTCTGTAGCGAAACCGATATTCTTATCAATCCTCAAATTCTCCGTGCGGGTGCCGGGTCCATCGCGTTGCTGAGTTCGGAACTCGGGACAGTGCCTGGGACTTGCGACCCAGGTGTAGGTTTAGAAGGGGCCCCTTTTGTTGATGTTCATCAACACTCACCTTCACTACCCAAGTTCCCCTCCCTGCCTAACCAAATTTGATACGAACCTACTAGTGCCGCTTTAGACATTCGTCCTAGTAATGAGCTTATTGTAGCTCTCGATAGGCCCAGATCTTTATATTGAATCTAGAAGTATATCCAGTAGATGGCATTCGGCTTATCTCACCTCTTATATTGCCTGCTGTGAACCAAGGCCTCTAGGGAACGTACGAACTACTAGCTGAAAAATCTTTCTCTGAAACCAGCAACTAACCAACTGGATGTAGGAGCATCCAGTCTTTTTCAGCTGTGTTTTTCTTTCAGCTATCTTTTTTTTTTTTTTTTATGTCTAGGACACGTCAATATGACTTCACCTCGCCTGGTGGTAAGCTGAAGGTAAAGTCTCAGGAAAGATGGTCACCATTACATACACGTACCATGCTAACAATGGTGGCACTCAGCTTGACGGCCTCACAGAAGAGGATTGTCGTCGCAGCACCGCGTGACACCCACCGGTGCCACTAGTGCTGCAACCACAATCCCCCTGCCCGGCTATGCACTTGCTGACCCCTGAACGCAATCAAACCGAAATTGGATTACTATGGAGGGTTTTTCGCAATCGTGCACGGTGGTACCTACCCGGCCGAATTTTGTGACAAATTTGTGTCATCAAATTTCTACCACCAGTAGAAATTTGAGGATCAAAATCTTATTGAAGTTGACTTTCCATCTGTCCAAGAAGAAAAGAATGAGTGATATGCTTGTATAGTATGGACTAGACCTTACTTACGGTCCACTCGATCGAAAGGCATTACCATTATACCGATGAAACCTTGGCCTATAGCTGAACATACCATAAAAACTATGAATATTTGTATTCGTATTATCTCGATAATTTTGAATAACAGTACCAATGTTTAGTTTAGCTTAAATGGTACTATTTGGAACGTTTATTGTTCTAGTAGGCCTCTGTGGGCCTAGGGAAGATATGTAATGTTTTTTTTGGCAAATATATTCGAATGTTGTTAGTAAATTGGTTAGTTGCTGGTTTTAGAGAAAGGATCTTAAAATGTTTTGATCGCTAAAAGTGTTTGAGTTATGACCATAATAAATAAATTGATGGATACTATTTCGCACTCATACGCAATAAACTTTTTGCAATACATTAATTATGCGTACTGCTAAAAAGTTGAATTGTCGTGCTTGAGTCTGTGTTTCTGAAAAGTTATAACCTTGAAAAGCCAAGCTTTCACCACAATCGTCACATCATCACTTACTAAAAGGTCAGATAATCGTAAAACGCGAGGCTTTTGTTAATAAAAATATGGGGAACGATCCTATAGGCTCGCCCCCTATTATTATGTGAAACAAAATATATAGCTAATGAATTGTGCTTAGTTTTCCTATCGATTTAAATAGGGAAAAGAGAATATCTAGAACGGGACTTGAACTAGTGACCAGTCCCTTACAGGAGGAATGCTCTGACCAACTGAGCCACCTAGACACATCCCAGATATCTAAATCTAAGGAATTATCTCTTCAGGGAGATAAAGGCTTACTATCAATAAAATATTTTAAAATTATATTCGTATCGATTTTATGTTGAATACCTATTAGCTAAAAACTGTTATTCTCTTCCAAACCAAACAGTCTTACTAACTATGATCTTGAGAATTTCCTGTGTATTTAAGATTACGAGTTTAGGACATCCGATGTCAATAGTTAGTTCCAGGTTACAGATAATGGCTTGTTTCTACACCCAAGAGTGTAGTACTTTACGCACCCTATAAAGTGCAGTATAGTGCTACAAAAAAAAGTAGCTACACTGCGTTATCTTAACCAAACACACACTAAACCAAACAGTATGCGGAAAAATAAATAAATAAATATTCTAGGGCTTACCCGGGGTGCCCGGCAACGGACACTTGGGGAGGACACCGTGCGGTTTTAGTCGAGACACGACATAACCACCCCCGCTGGCTGGGATCGATTCGGGATTCGATTCGGGATCCGAAGGGATTACCGCACGTAAAAAAAAAAAAGGATATTACACACAGCGCTATCTTGACTCAAAGCCATCAGAGCGTAACTAGCTAATGGGTCCAAGAATGCATATTAACATACATAGATAGTTTTTTTTTGTAAATATATAAACATACTATATTCCTTTTTTTTTTTTTTTTTTTTTTTTATCGTGCGGAAATCCCTTCGGATACCCCCCCGCGTGCCAGCGGGGGCGGTTATGTCGGGCTTGAACCGACTAAAACCGCACGCCGTTTTGGGTCTACAGACGCCGGGGTGTAAGGTTGCCCATAGAGCATATCCCTCGCACTCCGAAACATATTATATACCTAGAAACTACCCAGAACAATGCAAATATACATATTTATGCTTAAAAATATTTGCACTGAGCGGGAATCGGACTTTGACTTATCAGTCAAATGCTTTACCGCTACGCCAAAGAGGTGAATATTCTTGGAAGTAAATATCTGAACTAAGCAGGAATCGGACCCCTGACACTTGACTTTGCAGTGAAGCTCTAAACGTAGCGCTTGAAAGGCGAAACACAAGTATAAAATAAAGTATCAAAAACATACAATTAAAGTTCCTTAGATTAGACACTAAATTAGGCACGAAAGGATGAAACTAAGGAGGAAGGTAGGGAGGAAGGTAAGAAGGGAGGTAGGGAGGGAGAGAGAGAAGGAGAGACTAGGGTGAAAGGGAGGTTGGGAGGTAAGAAGGTAGGTAGAGAGGGATGGAAGGAGGGAGATATGGAGACTGGGAGTGAAGGAGGAAGATCGAGAGGGGGACGGAGGGAGAGAGGGAGGGATGATGACGATTGAAAAATACACACGTAATTGTTCAAGTTTACACTTCTGTCGGCACTCTCAGAGTGCCACACACTTTTATATTTTGTATATACTTCCTCCCCTGAAACTAGTTATAATACTTAGGTCTATAGTATATACGCAAAGAGGCAAGCAGAGGTATAATGCAACCCACAAGTTACTATCAATTTTTGGTATTACGTCATAGCAGGCGAACGTACTAAAAAGCCCCAAGAACACTTTGCATGAACCCCGAATCCAACCAGAGACTTCATGCATAGCAACAGCAATCATTAACTCTAATTGCTTGAGATGGTCGTTTCACTTTTGTATTTTCGTAATAGGTGACGTTTTTTCCTGATTCCGAGCTGCTACTAAAGTTTTCTCATCAAATTTAAACCCATTAATGCTGTGGCGAGAATTGAACCCGGAACCTAAATCGCACTCGCCTTTTTATGGTTATTGATAAGCTCCCGTTTGACCACCATCTCACCTGGTGGTATGTGATGATAGTCAATGATGAATCATGTTTGCCTAGAAGGCACCTCACTTGAGATTTGAAGATTCCCAGGGTATAGATTACCGGAAACAAACGGGGGCAGGGAATTCCACTCCTTAGCTGTACGCAGGTTTCTTCTTTTTTTTTTTATACCACTAAGGTGGCAGACAAGCACACGGCCCACCTGATGGGAAGCGGTTACCGCGGCCTATGGACGTGTGCAACACCAGTGGCGTCACACTCGGAAAGGAGTTTGGGAGGGGATGGGAAAAGAGATTGGGAGGGCATGGGAAAGGAGTTTGGGCTACGGCACTCTCACTCACCGAACGGAACGCAACAGTTCAAATACTGTTACTTGGCGTCGATATTCTGTGAGAGGGTGGTGCTTCCCCGGTCGAGTCGGCCCATTCATGCAACGGCCAAAATGACTGTTGCTTGACTCTACCACCGAAGAAACTTGCTTGGAAATAGCTTTCATATGTGTGCTTGCTCTTGCGTCAAAGGTACTCTCAGACTCGCTTAACGACCTCCGTCCTCCATGAGCGCAGGCCTGGGGATGGCAGGTGAGGCCGCCTGTCACCCCAGCAGAAGCAGGCCAGGACGGTGTCGCGACTAGCGCCCCTTCCCCAAACCGGGGCAAGACGGGGACACACTAGTTCCCAAACCCGAGGGGGCGATCTCGAAACCGGAGATGGCCTAGGGTCAGTCAGGGTGCGAGGGATATGCTCTATGGGCAACCTTACACCCCGGCGTCTTTAGACCCGAGACGGCGTGCGGTTTTAGTCGGTTCAAGCCCGACATAACCGCCCAATAAAAAAGGTACCTTTTTGTCCCCCACTGATACCCCCCCGCGTGCCAGCGGGGGCGGTTATGTCGGGCTTGAACCGACTAAAACCGCACGCCGTCTTGGGTCTACAGACGCCGGGGTGTAAGGTTGCCCATAGAGCATATCCCTCGCACTCCGAAACATATTATATACCTAGAAACTACCCAGAACAATGCAAATATACATATTTATGCTTAAAAATATTTGCACTGAGCGGGAATCGGACTTTGACTTATCAGTCAAATGCTTTACCGCTACGCCAAAGAGGTGAATATTCTTGGAAGTAAATATCTGAACTAAGCAGGAATCGGACCCCTGACACTTGACTTTGCAGTGAAGCTCTAAACGTAGCGCTGGAAAGGCGAAACACAAGTATAAAATAAAGTATCAAAAACATACAATTAAAGTTCCTTAGATTAGACACTAAATTAGGCACGAAAGGATGAAACTAAGGAGGAAGGTAGGGAGGAAGGTAAGAAGGGAGGTAGGGAGGGAGAGAGAGAAGGAGAGACTAGGGTGAAAGGGAGGTTGGGAGGTAAGAAGGTAGGTAGAGAGGGATGGAAGGAGGGAGATATGGAGACTGGGAGTGAAGGAGGAAGATCGAGAGGGGGACGGAGGGAGAGAGGGAGGGATGATGACGATTGAAAAATACACACGTAATTGTTCAAGTTTACACTTCTGTCGGCACTCTCAGAGTGCCACACACTTTTATATTTTGTATATACTTCCTCCCCTGAAACTAGTTATAATACTTAGGTCTATAGTATATACGCAAAGAGGCAAGCAGAGGTATAATGCAACCCACAAGTTACTATCAATTTTTGGTATTACGTCATAGCAGGCGAACGTACTAAAAAGCCCCAAGAACACTTTGCATGAACCCCGAATCCAACCAGAGACTTCATGCATAGCAACAGCAATCATTAACTCTAATTGCTTGAGATGGTCGTTTCACTTTTGTATTTTCGTAATAGGTGACGTTTTTTCCTGATTCCGAGCTGCTACTAAAGTTTTCTCATCAAATTTAAACCCATTAATGCTGTGGCGAGAATTGAACCCGGAACCTAAATCGCACTCGCCTTTTTATGGTTATTGATAAGCTCACGTTTGACCACCATCTCACCTGGTGGTATGTGATGATAGTCAATGATGAATCATGTTTGCCTAGAAGGCACCTCACTTGAGATTTGAAGATTCCCAGGGTATAGATTACCGGAAACAAACGGGGGCAGGGAATTCCACTCCTTAGCTGTACGCAGGTTTCTTCTTTTTTTTTTTATACCACTAAGGTGGCAGACAAGCACACGGCCCACCTGATGGGAAGCGGTTACCGCGGCCTATGGACGTGTGCAACACCAGTGGCGTCACACTCGGAAAGGAGTTTGGGAGGGGATGGGAAAAGAGATTGGGAGGGCATGGGAAAGGAGTTTGGGCTACGGCACTCTCACTCACCGAACGGAACGCAACAGTTCAAATACTGTTACTTGGCGTCGATATTCTGTGAGAGGGTGGTGCTTCCCCGGTCGAGTCGGCCCATTCATGCAACGGCCAAAATGACTGTTGCTTGACTCTACCACCGAAGAAACTTGCTTGGAAATAGCTCTTTCATATGTGTGCTTGCTCTTGCGTCAAAGGTACTCTCAGACTCGCTTAACGACCTCCGTCCTCCATGAGCGCAGGCCTGGGGATGGCAGGTGAGGCCGCCTGTCACCCCAGCAGAAGCAGGCCAGGACGGTGTCGCGACTAGCGCCCCTTCCCCAAACCGGGGCAAGACGGGGACACACTAGTTCCCAAACCCGAGGGGGCGATCTCGAAACCGGAGATGGCCTAGGGTCAGTCAGGGTGCGAGGGATATGCTCTATTTGCAACCTTACACCCCGGCGTCTTTAGACCCGAGACGGCGTGCAGTTTTAGTCTGTTCAAGCCCGACATAAACACCCCCGCTGGCCGGCGAGGGGGTTTCCGAAGGTATTTCCGCACGAAAAAAAAAGATACTATCAAACTATCATTTTTGAATGTCAAGTAATTTATGAAACTGGGTTGCAGCCGGCCTAATTAGCTGTCCTATTTTAGTCCCAACAGTACTATCAGTTGGACATAATCTTGTGCACATATTAACAGAGCCTCGTTGTGTTATCGTGCGCAAATATATCGATAGTTTGATGTGGGAATAGTGTGTAGTTGGCCAATGATGTTGTTTGAGTATGGGGTAAGGCGCTTTACGTTTTGACAGCTTCATTTTCAGCGGAAGTTAAGGTATTTTTGAGCGCACTGCCACACACCAAGATCTAAAGGGCCCATGTCATGCTAAACCGCGTTTAAGTGTCGATAGCTTAGTAGTTAAGGATTGAGATGTCCTGGGTTTGAACCCTGGCTACATTGACGTGAACCCACTCCTAACACAAGCAATTTAGCTTAGCTGGAGGGGTTAGGCAGAATATTAGTAATTTCAGTTACTAATATTCTTTAGACTGCGGCTAGATGCTGAATGCGGCAAGCTGAAGATAGGGCGCTATGGCGCTCATTAGGGGAGACCTATGTCCAGCAGTGGACTAGCATAGGTTGATGATGAATATTCTTTAGAAAAATATGGCTGATGGACAGTCGTGGCTCTGGTGTCTTTTTTCCTCTAGGGGTTGGGGGTTCAAATAGCAGCCGCACTTAAAGGAGGATAAGGAATGAGCTTAACACACTAAGATGATGATGATGATGATGAGTGGTCAATTAACTACTGTGTTGTCCAGTCTTGTTAATTTTATATCATTTACACCTGAAGGGGCTATTTACAAGCCGTAGATGTCCCAGGGTCAGCTGGATTGCGAGGTCATTGCCTTATTAGGTCACCTTACACCCGGTACATGAGACACGAGATGACGTGCGGTTTTAGTCGGTTCGAGTCGGAGATAACCAACCCCGCTGGCTGGCAGAGGAGGGTATCAGTGGGGGACAAAAAGGTACCTTTTTTATTCGTGCGGAAATCCCTTCGGATACCTCCCCGCCGGCCAGCGGGGGCGGTTATGTCGGGCTTGAACCGACTAAAACCGCACGCCGTCTCGGGACTACAGACGTCGGAGTGTAAGGTTGCCCATAGAGCATATCCCTAGCACCCCGACTGACCCTGGGCCATCTCCGGTTTCGAGATGGCCCCCTCGGGTTTGGGAACCACGGTGTCCCCGTCTTGCCCCGGTTTGGGGGAGGGGTGCTAGTCGCCCCACCGTCCCGGCCTGCTTCTGCTGGGGTGACAGGCGGCCTCACCTGCCCCCCCCAGGCCTGCGCTCATTGAGGACGGAGGTCGTTAAGCGACCTCCGGCGCCTGAGTCGCCTGCGACGCGCGGCGAGCAAGTTGCGGGCTCGGCGGGCCGGGAGAGTTCTAAATCTCTCCCGGGCGCGCTCCGCCATCTCCTTCGCGCAATCATGCTGCCGTGTGAGAGGACTCCCACCCCGATTTCTCCTACGAGGTCAGGCCTCGGCGCCTCCCACGCCGGGCAGTCCGCCAGCGTGTGCAGCCCTGAGTCCTCGCTCGCGTCGCAGTGATGACACTCAGGCGTTGGCTCCTTCCTGATCCGATGCAGGTGGTCCCCGAAGCACCCCTTCCCGGAGATCACCTGCGTCAGTCGGTACGAGAGGCTTCCGTGTCGCCTCTCTAGCCAATCCTCCATGATGGGTCTTACCGCCGCTATTGCGGCGTGCCCTAACAAAAAGGTACCTATTGGTGGTTTTTACTTTAATACCTAAGAAAGTTACTAGTCTCCTAGTAATTAATATACTTACTTATTTTAATAACAAGAAAGTAATACTAACGTAATTGTATTTGTGACATTTCCTGAAATTTTCCTTTATGAATTGTAGCATTTTAACTCCTCCAATATACTTCTGATTAATTTGAAAACAGGTTCCAAGAAAGCTTAACTAGTCCTTGGACTTTCCGAGTGCCATGCTTGATGTTCTCATTCGTTTCTTTAAATAATCACAGCAGGGGAGAGTGGATCTTGTTAGATCCTTTAAAAAATGTATTATAGAATTTATAGTAGTTTGACTCTTCACTTCATCCACAGTTTCTCGCTGGGGCTAAGTTCGGCATACCATGTCCTGTCGTCACTCTTGTATGAAACCGGGTTGTTTAGAAACTACCTCGTGGAAATGCAGCCTTGTACTCTTCGTTCGTGTCTCTGTCCTTAACTCATTTGTAAGACTTGTTATGAAAAAGTGCACTACATGATTACCTACAATTCACGCGCAATTTTTTCAATTGAATACCATCGAATTGTTTTTGCGGTGATTACTCCACTGTTGCTAGACCAATTTTCAATTTTTTTCTGTCTTAAGCCAATAGTTAAGTTGCACATTTTGGCGCCAAAATCGTGGTCTCAACATTGACCTTTTGGAGAAATCAGATTTCGAAATTCTTGAAGGGTGATTATTCCTCCATGGTATGTTCGATATTAAATTCTATTTTTTCTAAACCTTCCGGGTATTAAGTTGTATTTACCTGCCAAGTTTGGTCAAAATTGATTGATTTTTTTAAGCGGAGTAGCGTCACAACCGAAATACCCCGAGTAGAGTATAGAGTGCTTTTCGCTCGATTTCGTCTCACTCTCAACTCAATTAATCTAATGTACCAAATAACAGTCGGTTTAAACACTTTACTATTTACTCTACATTATTTCCTCCATCAATGCAAGATCACGTTTACATTATCATCAATTCTCGCAACTGACTTACTTAGTGAGTCGATAACAATAATAATTGTTACACTAAAAACGCACTAAAACATGATCTTACACCAGAATTGTTATTGAAAATAGAACTTTACTCAACTGGGGTTAGGTAGAAAGTTGGCTGAAAGATTTTTGAACCAACATGGATTAATATGCGTGTGAAGATCGTTATTTGATTTGTTAGTTAAACTCTCGTTAATATCAGAGTAGTAATTGAAGTAGTTTAGGTATAAGCTTCGTTGAAGTTAAACTTAAAGAACTTGTTTTAGTTATAATTTAGCTACGATAAAGTTAATATTTTTGGACAGACTGATCACATTTATGTAATAAAAGGGTAGAGCAAGGTAGAGCAGGGCAGAGCAGGGCAGAGTGGGGCTGAGCAGGGCAGAGCGGGGCAGAGCAAGACAGAACAAAGTGTACAGGACCCTAGCAACACCTATGGGGCCCAAGTCAAGGCTCTGGTGCAGGTATTCCTCTAGGGGATGGGTGATCAGACGGCAGTCGCTTTCCTAAAAGTCAACAAACCGATCAATCCAAAATTTTAACTTTGGACGCAATCGGACAATCGCTATTACGAGTAGAATGTTTTTTTTTTTACGTGCGGAAATCCCTTCGGTTACCCCCCCGCTAGCCAGCGGGGGTGGTTATGTCGTGTCTCGACTAAAACCGCACGATGTCCTCCCCAAGTGTCCGTTGCCGGGCACCCCGGGTAAGCCCTCGAAAGGATAACCCCAGGGTTGCCAGCGGACTTTGGCCGCCACCGCGGCCTCGCCTGGTGGAGATGATGTTAACATTTACATAACAGATAGATCCTATGTATAAATATGACGGGCGATTGAGTTTTCCATGTCTTTCTACAATGGTTAAATGCAAATGTGTCTTTTTCATCATCACTCGGATGACTCTTCATCACTAATCCCGGTCGTCATGTACCTTGGAGTCCAGAGTCCGCTCTACCACTCTGATTAGCTAATTATGACTTTAACAAAAGCGACTGCCGTTTAACCTTCTAACCTTTAAGATGTAATAGTCTATAAGATAAAATAAAGACACAAGTAGTAATAGATAATAAAGAAAAACAGTAGGAGAATATATGCACTCTTAACCCTTATCCCAAGTATCAAAGGAATGGAAAGAAAGTGCGAGAGGAATATAAGCGAGAACTAGTATGGTAATAGAGAACAGGAACGAAAGCGTGAACAAATAGAATATAAGAAATAGTTAAATCTGCAGCTAACCCTGAGTGGGTTTTCAGTAAGAGTAGACAGCAGGCTCTGACGCTCCAGTCAAGAGGTGATAGAAAAAAATAAACGAAAAAAAAACCCAACCTTGACAGCGTGTCAGAGCCTCATCTGGCAATCAACAGGCAATTTATACAGGCAACACATAACATACGTTCTTGTAGGCAAATAGGCTTGATACCTCACTGCAATATACTCTGTATTACAGTGCGATCCTAGTAGCCTGGCACTTAAATGTAGAGTTTATGTATGTGATAAGGACATTCTGGTACAATACCCTGAGAGCATGAGATTTGTGTTGCATTTAATAGTAGAGTAACGCAGTTAATTCTAATTAAAACCTACTAGCACGAGCCTTATTTGTCTCGTAGCATAATTTTACTTGCAATCGTGAGGTAACAGTGGTTTGAATTTCCGGGTTGGAAAATTGGTATTGGGATATTTTTTATTGAATAATTCACCACACGGAATTTGAAAATGTGTCTAAATGGTCTAATCTTTACATTAAGCATCTATTTCTTAGGCTGAATTAACTGGGGCCATCTCGAAATCGGAGATGGCCTAGGGCCAGTCGGGGTGCGAGGGAAATGCCGCGTGCGGTTTTAGTCTATTCAAGCCCGTCATAACCACCCCCGCTGGCCCTTTACCCTTGGGGATTTCCGCATTTCCGAAAAAAAAAGACTGAATAAGCTAATATAAACGCTTTCAACCACTTACGTCTATTTTCCACGTATGCTACAAAATCGCATAAATCTATATCGATCTCAACATTTAAACAATATGGCCACAATAATACCAGGCAATTTAATAATGATTTATTTATATGTTGATGCTGAAGTCACTCTAAAACATAAATTAGCAATAATGTCGAAAGGTAATGAGCTATTATAGTGAGTCTTTTCGGTACTTAAAGTAATTATTATTGCAAATATATATAGTAAACGCATTGTGCAATTAATTGGATAACACATATTTGTATTGTCCGAAAATGCAAACAATGTATTTGATTTAAAAGCCTGTTCTACAATTTTGTTATATACAAATTCTATGTAGGTGTAGGGTGTATGGGCCTGACCTATGAGCCAGTACCTATACTTGTTGGTTCATGAACGCAGAGGCTCGTTGGTTCATGAACGCAGAGGCTCAGACTTTCTTCTCGGGTTTGGAAGTCAGACGGTACTTGCTCCCGTAAAAGTGAAAATAAATCAATAGATTTAGTTCAGAAAAAGTAAATATCCAGGACGGTATTTGAACCCGCGACCGGTCTTTTGCAGGTTAAATACTCTGACCTGAACTGAGCTTAAAGAGATAACCTGGAAACATCCTAGATATTCGAAATTCACCGTTTTACTATACGTCTTGAGTCGACGTAACCATCTACTTTGGGTCTAGATGCCGCTGTGTAGAATGACCTAAAGTATTTATTTATATTTATTTGCATTCTAGAACCCAAACCACAAGCTAGTTGAGCTATGCTTAATTAAGGTCTAGATAGCACTGTGTGAAATATCGTAAGAACCTTTTTTATTTAAACGAAACGAGCTCTACAATCATACCCAAAGTCCACTATCTGTTCCGAGCGAGTTTCAACATTGAAATTGTAAATTACAAAATAGCATCTCTGGTAAGAATAAGCTAGGAGTTATGGTCGAGAAGTCTGACCTTTGGCGTCTTACGGGGCGTCTAATTGCCCGTTGCGCATCTTAGTTCGAGTTAATATACGTATTAGAAGATAATTATTACTTGCTTAAACGGTAAAGGAAAAACGTTAAGTAACTAAGTAAGTATTATGTGTGTGCCTTCAGAATGTTCTCGTATTTTGTCTGCCAATTTCTGCTTGGCCAGTGAAGGCCTTTTGTTCCTACTCACGTTGGCATATAAGCATATGAACCATCTGACTTATATCTTTAGGTTTTCACGGCCGGCTTTGCATGTAGGATATACTGCTTCCGGGCTGTTTGGCCGTGGTCCATAGGAAACTTGTTGTATTGTCTAGATAGCTCAGCTGTGAAAGATTATTAAAGTTACTCGAACAAACCCCCAGAAAAGTATTTATGGGCCACAACACTTACCCGACTTCACGACCGGCGCCAGGACTGCCGTACTCCTGGTCTCCAAACGCTATGTTGGGTGCACAATTAGTTTTGCAGCTTGCTTTTGACTGGGTGCAGGTAATGCTGAGTGAATTTTAGATGATATCGGTATATTTCTAATTATTTTTAGGAGCGCGCAGCGTTTCGTTCGAACGTGTTGATAACACTAGCGCCATCGGCTATACGGGCGGCGCGGAACTAATTGTTCGCCGCAGTCAAATGCACAAATTTTGTTGCATCTGTGCAAGCGCGGTTTTGGCGGGAATTGTATTGTGGACCCAAAACCCTACACTTGTGTTCCAAACGTTTCGTCGATCACTACGGTCGTCGCCGCCCGGACCTGTACCACTGAAGATGTCGACCGCAGTGATTGACGTAACGTTTGGAACACAAGTTTCATATGGAACACGGCCAAATAGCCCGGAAGCAGAATATTCTACATCTGACTTGCAACACTAGGGCTGTTAATTGCACTTTACTGATCATGTATAAATCTTTTAATCCTCTTAAATCAATACCCAAGTCATCATTCTCCCAGCTTTTCCTAACTCAGGCTGGGTCGGCTTTTCAGTATAACCACGTTCAAACTTCGATATTTTCACTGAAGCGACTGCAATATTTTTATCTCCACAGCCCACTGGCGATATTGAAATTTTTGTAGTTGAACTAGTTGTCGGACTTTTTAAACATGTTATGGGCAAGGGTTGGTCATTTATATCTCTACTATTATGAAACTGTTAATTAGTTGTGTTTGCACATTATTGAGATATTAAAAAAAATATTTATTAGAAAGGTTTTGTTCAGAATTAAAATCTGCCGTATGTTTGATTGTAACCGGCGATATGATCAAAAAAAAAAAAAAAAAACAATACAGCGAGCGGAGCCGCGAGCATCAAATAGTATTATAAATACATGACAGAGTCTCTTCACATATATATTTTTTTTTTACATATAACATAACATAACATAAAATCACGCCTGTATCCCCGAAGGGGTAGGCAGAGGTGTATTATACACCCACGATTCGCCAGTTATGTTTAGGTCCCAATGTAATAGGGGGCGAGCCTATTGCCATCTACCGGGCACGTTACTATGCGAGCGAGTATCAACATTTTTAATACACACATAACTACGAAAAGTCAGAGGTGTGTGCCCGGGGCGACTGGAGATCGAACTCGAGACCTCGTATCGGCAGTCCGGTACGTACACCACTGGGCTATCGCCGCCTTTTTAGGGCTCCAATTACCCGTAACGACTACCATAGATCTTCGTATGGCATCTGGAATCGACGGCTTAACTTGCTTTCTGAGATACGGAGGTGGTCTCCATGTGTTAAGAATGGTCACCCATCCTAAGACTGACCTGGTAAGTATTGTTTGACTCAGCTGTTGCTCCAATTGTAATCATAGTAATACATTTTATAAAATCTGTTTTATAACTGGCAGACCTTAGTACATCAGGAGTCATATTCCTTTTAAAGGTGAAAGGTTCAGTACCACTTCATATTTTTCTTTATTTTTCTGAATATTAGTAACCGAAATTACTAATATTCCCCCTAACCCCTCCAGCTAAGCTAAATTGCTTGTGAGTATGATTGTTTAGGAGTGCGTTCACGTCGGTAGTGTAATGGCCAGGATTCGAACCCGGGACCTCTCGATCGTAGGGTCGACTCCTTAACCACCAAGCTACCGACGGTTCTCGAGGTCATGGAGTCAGACGGTAGTCACCCTCGTAAAAGTCAAGATAATCCATAAGGGAAAGGGAAGTAGGAAAGCGGGCCTGGCTACAAAAAGCAAGCTTTGAATGGAACCGGGACTAACGTACGGATGATGATGATGAATGAAGGCTTCTAAATTTGGGACATGATGTAGGGCTGCTAACATTGTTAACTAGGATTTCAGTACAGGGTGCGACTGAAATAAATTGAGCTGAGCGAGCAGGACTCTTACTTGAAAATAAGACATCTTACTACGGTCGCGCGCTTAGCTTAAGCCGCGCGCTCGTGAAACTGTTTTTCCGTGATTATTCCTCAACGGTACATCGGACATGAACCATCTCGCTTCAAAACACTCCTCAGTGTCCACACTATCACCATGGTAAATTTGGTCAAGATCGCGCTAGTGGTTACGGAGGAGTTAGGCCACCAACAAACGGCTATGCCGGCTCAGGTTAATTAATATTTTATTATCAACTATTAGTTGCCTGCGTCCCGTCCGCGTGTAGTTCAGCTATCGTTGTTTGCTCATATCTCCAGTTCTACTTAACCAATTGCAATCAAACGTACTGACAAAGACCTTTTTAACAGAAAATATCACATAAAAATCCATTCAGAAGTTTATGCGTCCATCGCAAAAGGAAAGAATTCCAAAAAACTTTATTTTTTGTATTCAGATTCGTTTATTTAACATTACCAATGTTTTTTACGTATCTTTAATGTACAAATACAACTAATGTTCAATTTCATCATCGCATAAAAATATTACGTACTCTGTCTATAACACGAACGCGACATCGCAACAACCTTCCCAAAATTAAATATGTCAGCGTTCCAAATCACTGTAACATTTGTATATGAAAACAATTAATTTGATACTCATATTACTTGTAATAGTAGCCTGTTTATTATTTCAAAGTCGTGTTAGTAGGTAACTATAATATAGAACTTTGTATTCTTTGTGTAAGAGGAGACGTATTGTGTTGCAGTATTAGTCATCTGAGTTTAAAGTTTACTGATGGCAATTTCTACCCGATGACAAAGAGGTAGTGTTAATTGTTTATTAAAACTTTTATCTTCTTAAATAATGAGACCGATATTCTTAGCAATCCATGGATTCTCCGTGCGGGTGCCGGGTCCATCGCGTTGCTGAGTTGGGAACTCGGGACAGTGCCTGGGACTTGCGACCCAAGTGTAGGTTTAGAAGGGGCCCCTTTTGTTGATGTACATCAACACTCACCTTCACTACCCAAGTTCCCCTCCCTGCCTAACCAAATTTGATACGAACCTACTAGTGCCTAGTAATGAGCTTATTGTAGCTTTCGATAGGCCTAGATCTTTAAGTAGGTTATAGAGAGATTTAGCTGGTATACCTCTCGCTCCCACTTCCACTGCATACATATTAACCACGTAACCGTTTTTGATTAATTATTATTTTTTCACGTAGGACCAATGACATCATAACTTCACGCCTGTATCCCCGAAGGGGTAGGCAGAGGTGTATTACACACCCACGATTCGCCAGTTATGTTAGGGTCCCAATGTAATAGGGGGCGAGCCTATTGCCATCTACCGGGCACATTATTAAGCGTGTGATAATTAACATTTATTAATGCACACATAACTACGAAAAGTTAGAGGTGTGTGTCCAGGGCGACTTGGGATCGAATTCGAGACCTCGTCTCAGCAGTCCGTTACGTATGCCACTGGACTATCGCCGCTACTGAGTACTGATCAAATTCCAAAGAATATAATTAATGCAAACTTTTTCTTTTGAAATCGACTGAAGTTTTACATACAGGTCGAGCGTACTCTACTGGGTTTATGCGCTCCATAAACCCAGTAGAGTACGCTCGACCTGTATGTAAAACTTCAGTCGATTTCAAAAGAAAAAGACCTTCGGGACCAAGCCCGTGTCAAATTGCGTTTTTTTTTTTTTCATATTTTGGAAACGTCAATTTGACTTCACCTTGCCTGATGGTAAGATGAAGGTAAAGTCTCAGGTAAGAGGGTCACCATTACATACACGTACCATGTTAACAATGGTGGCACTCAGCTTGACGGCCTCATCAAAAGAGGATTGTCGTAGCAGCACCGCGTGACACCCACCGGTCCCACTAGTGCTGCGACCACAACCCCCCTGCCCGGTTGCCCCTGCACTTGCTGACCCCTGAACGCAATCAAACCGAAATTGGATTACTATGGAGGGTTTTTCACAATCGTGCACGGTGGTACCTACCCGGCCGAATTTTGTGACAAATTTGTGTCATCAAATTTCTACCACCAGTCCTTCGCGTAAACTTCCGACAATACCAAATAGGATTATAGGCTACTCGGTTATAAGCTTCTGTGAGCTGCAGGAACAGAATCAGTATTACATGCGAGAAAAGCCGCAGGCATTGCCTAGTTATATTATAAATGTGAAAAAAAGATTATTAGATACTAAGTTATTCAAAACCAGCTATATGAATTTGTCTGAAATTTCCAAATTTTTTCTCTAAGGATTGGGAATGGAAACGACTTGGGATACTAATCCCGTTCCCGCAACCTATTGGAACCTTTTTCATTTTTAAAAAGCGGCCAAGTGCGAGTCGGACTCGCCCATGAAGGGTTCCGAAGCAGCAAGTAACATAATAATGTTTTTTTTTTAATTTTTATAGTTGAGTTGATTGAATGAAAGGTAAATTGCGGCTTACGATTTAAGACGTTTTAAAAGTAAACTACTTACTAGATCTCGTTCAAACCAATTTTCGGTGGAAGTTTACATGGTAATGTACATCATATATTTATTTTAGTTTTATCATTCTCTTATTTTAGAAGTTACAGGGGGGGGGGGGGGACACATTTTACCACTTTGGAAGTGTCTCTCGCGCAAACTATTCAGTTTAAAATAAAATGATATTAGAAACTTTTTTGAATACCTATCCATAGATATCACACACGTATGGGTTTGATGAAAAAAAAAATTTTGAGTTTCAGTTTTAAGTATAACCCCCAAAATTTATAGTTTTTTTTTTCAATTTTTGTGTGAAAATCTTAATGCGATTCACAGAATACATCTACTTACCAAGTTTCAACAGCATAGTTCTTGACGAATCAATAAGGGTTCCGTTTTTTACCATTTGACAACGGAACCCTAAAAAGTAGATTATATTTTATTCCATACTATAGTCTATGTCTGTATCAAACATCATTCAGATTCGTTCAGTCGTTTGAGCGTATGGAGTAACAAACATCCAGAAGTCTTCACAAACTTTCACATTTATAATATTAATAAAGTATGTTAAGTACAAAATAAGTTAGTTATGACATTTTTTTATTTTTTAAGGAGATCTGTTAGAAACATTTGTATGTACAGGTAGGAAATGCTCGGGATCAGGACACAGGCAATTTTTTGTCCTTGGAATAGGTTCCTACGAGGTGCGGAAGCATAATCACCTGTCAAAAGCATCGGTAGCTTAGTGGTTAAGGAGTCGACCCTACGATCGAGAGGTCCCGGGTTCGTATCCTGGCCATAACACTACCGAGGTGAACCCACTCCTAACACAAGCAATTAAGCTTAGCTGGGGGGGGTTAGGGGGAAGAAAATCATTCAGAACCGCGGGTAAGGGTTGGTCATTTATATCTCTACTATTATGAAACTGTTAATTAGTAGTGTTTGCACATTTGAGATATTAAAAAAATCTACATTAGAAAGGTTTTGTTCAGAATTAAAATCTGCCGTATGTTTGATTGTAAGTAATTGGCGATATGATCAAAAAACAATAACCGACCTACGCGAGCGGAGCCGCGAGCATCAGATAGTATTATAAATACATGACGGAGTCTCTTCACATATATATATATTTTTTACATATAACATAACATAACATAACTTCACGCCTGTATCCCCGAAGGGGTAGGCAGAGGTGTATTACACACCCACGATTCCACGTTTTATTGAGGTCCCATTGTAATAGGGGGCGAGCCTATTGACATCTACCGGGCACATTATTAAGCGAGCGATAATTAACATTTATTAATGCACACATAACTACGAAAAGTCAGAGGTGTGTGTGCCTGGAGCGACCGGGGATCGAACTCGAGACCTCGTCTCAGCAGTCTGTTACGTACGCCACCGGGTTATGGCCGCTTTTTACAATGTGTACAGAAAAAGGCATGAGGTACTTGGCCGGCGAGGGGGTATCCGAAGGGATTTCCGCACGAAAAAAAAAAAAAAAAAAAAGGTACTTCTCTTATTCTCACAGTGATGGTGCGGAGCGCGAACGTGTGGGTAACCGCCGCCTCCTTCTGTAAGCAAGTAATGCTCCAGGACAAACCATGATTATTAGACCCCATACTGAGATAATATCCTAACAGAAAAACCCAACAACATTTTTCCCGACTCGCTAGTCGAACTCAGAATCTTCAATTGCCCTAAATCAGGCTCTTTCTTAGAAACCGAGCTGAGCATATCCTAACAGAAAATCCCAATAAAATTTAGTTGAACCCTGAACTTTACGCACAGTAGTCACACTCTCTACTTCTCCGCCACTGAGGTACTTAATCCCAGGGGTGCGACTGGTTGGATCACCTCTAAATATGGTGCACCCTGGGCAACGTGGGCGATGACGCATCATTGATTGCTCCTCTGGAGTAGCTGGCGTCAACGTCAACGGCCAAGAGTCCGACCAACCGGCCCTTTTCAGGGCCAGATGACCCCATTGCACGAGGGGGTCGGGGCATGGCGGGCCTGCAAGGCCCGCGGAGAGGGGTCGCTCCAGGTACCCCTCTGCTGTTATCAGAGGGGACACTGCGAATGGCCCAGGGTCAGTCGGAGTGCGAGGGATATGCTCTATGGGTAACCTTACACCCCGGCGTCTGTAGACCCGAGACGGCGTGCGGCTTTAGTCGGTTCAAGCGTGACATAACCACCCCCGCTAGCCGGCGGGGGGTATCCGAAGGGATTTCCGCAAAAAAAAATAAGGTACTTGATCCCAGCTATCTCTCAAGGTAAGGCCATATATCTACTCATAATTGTCCTCAAAAAACCTCTTGCAAATAAAACTTACTCATGACACTATTAAATAAACATATAAAATTCTCCCATTACATATGCGTTTTCATGGAAATAAGACAATGGCTATAAACATTGTAATGCTGATTACATTGCCATCTGATTAAACAATATTCACTTCCATATATGGCCATCGAGCTACTGTGACTGCAAGTAAGTTACAGCCAGATGTAAAAACCAGGTATTTGAAGAAATTACCGCACAAAATATAATAAAGAAAATATTTTGAGACATATTAGTTAGTATCCTTTTTAATTATATAAAAAGGCCGCGGAAGCCTAGTGGTATGGGTAAAAGGACTGCTGAGTTCGATCCCAGGTTTTACCATGGCACACACCAATGACTTTTCGATGCTTTTCGAAGTTATGTGTGTATTTATCGCAGGTTTATAAGTGCCCGGTTAATGGCAATAGGCTTGCCACCTATTACATTGGGACCTAAACATAAACTGGCGAAATGTGGGTGCTAGCACCTCTGCCTACCCCTTCGGGGATATAGGCGTGAGTTTATGTTATGTTATGTTTTAATTACAAAATGTTTATCAGAAAACCATGTCAAATTACTACGTGTAAAAAAACATTGAACCTCACTTTTCTTAAGCTGATTTTGATTAATCGATACTTTTGTTTTCTTCCATACCAATTTTTACCTTGTTAGAAATATTTAAGCAAAAAATTACCTAAACCCGCCATAAATGAACCGGGGTTTTAACACCCACCTGTGTATAAAAACGCACACACTTTTTACAGTTGACGGTGTCTTGCCCCCTCCGACTGTAGCTACCATCTAGGAAATAGTGCGTCGATTATTTAATGTGAATTCTTATTAACTGTGACATGACTGGTGATAGGTGAGTTCAAAGTGCGCTCGGGTGTATTTTACTCTGGTTCATAGTTTACGTGATAAAAAAAATAACAGCACTTTAGATTTACCCTCGTTTGCTTTTATTTTGCGTGACAAAATTATATTTACTGGATTCGTGATGGTTCATGGAATGATAAGGCACCGTTTGGATGAATATTTTCCAGATTAATACTGTCTATTGGGATTAGATGTTCACGACAGAATACTGCGGCCATAATAACCTCGTGTTGTGTTCCCGGCGGTGAGTAGGGTAGCCAGAACTCACTGAGAGTTTTTGTGCTGTCAGAGGGATGAGTCTTCCTTCTGACAGCACAAAAACTAAAAAAGAGGGGAGAGGCGGGAGTAGCCTTTGGTCTTCCCGGAAGAGTAAAGGCTATTCCTGCTTTGCAATTTCTTTTTTTTAGGGTCGGCAGCGCGAGTGTGACGCCCCTGGTGTTGCACACGTCCATAGGCCACGGTGACCGCTTCCCATCAGGTGGGCCGTGAGCTTGTCTGCCACCTGAATGGTATAAAATAAAAAAAAACAAACGAGACGGGGTGTATCAGTCAGTGCAGCTATGAAAGCGATGCAGAGGAGGAAATGGCCGGGTGTTAGATCCAAATATATCTCGCTGTCTAGTAGCCATTGCAGATCATGAAACTTGTATTACATATTCGGTACAGTGGAGGGTATGGACATGGTGAGCGAGCTATGCGCGAAAAACGACGTATCACAAAACTGCAAATCTCTTCGCTAACCTATTTATATTCTATGCTCAATATGGCTTTAACTTTCTGAGGAGTTTGGGAAAGTATTGAGGCACGCGAAAGTACATTCTAAGTTTTCTAAGTTTTCACACTAGTCTGCGTAAGCAAGATAAAATGGTTCCTTGAGCGAAACATCCTCCACCTCAACATCAAAAAAACCCGTTGTTTCCAGAAGATGCCAAGATTGTGCCTCTAAACAAGATAGAAAGAGCAAACAAACACACTGTAAGTGTATTATGAACATTTCTATAGAGCATGCAGAAAAAAATATCTATAAAAATGCTATAAATCCAGAGGCCTCCAATTGTTACTTTTTAGTATGTATATATATATTACTATGTGTATGATGAGTTTATTTTTTCATATATTTTTATTTAAATTCATTTCTTTTTGTCCTGAACTGCAATAACAAGTGGAATGTTTTTCATTAGATGTTTTGTGCCATTAAAGTTATGTCCATTTATTTTTCTGATTCTATTCGTCATGATTTTTAAATGTGTTCATAAATAAATAGTTTAATTCAATATTTATTATGTTTTTTAAAACCGGGTGAAATACACCCAGGTACAATGAAGATGATTGAAAAAATAGGTTCATTTACACCGGGTTTATTGCCCTTAAATTTCGTTCCCTAAGTATTTCTGAATCCTTCCAATTATCGGGTTTAGCTAAAGATTACTGAGCAAAACTTAGGTAATCACAGTTTTCCGAGTATAGACAAAAGCACGAGTCTAAAAGGCTCAATTGCTTCTGCAAAACACCTTTCAAGGATTAAGCTTGATGGCTATAAATATTCAAAGTGCCTAAGTCTTGATTTATTCAACAATTTGCGTAATAGGCTTCGTTCAATTAAAATTTTAAGTGAGATTTCAAATTGGCGTAATACCTCTTAACTGTTTTTGTCAGAAATTAAATATCGATAAATATTTTGGATCATCGACTCGTGATGCAAGGACTTAACTCCCACTCCATTGTTAGTTAGTTTAACTAACTACTACTACTACTATACTACATGTATGGTGTAACATTAGTTGCAGCATCTTACTTGATACATTTTGAATACAAAACTATGAATTACTAGCTATTAGAAGAGAGTGACTTTTTATTTGCAGGCGTTTAATTGTCAATTGTTACCTTGCAAATCTGGCAGTAAATACATAAATGTAGAATCAAAAATCTCGATGTTCATAAGTGTTACTTTGTGACGTACAGGAATAAAAAATATGTACAATATTTTGGATACATCAAATTAATATTTGTAATAAGTATTAGAAATAATGTAATACGACAAATGTAACTCAACAAATTCTAATTTATGGATCCCCTCAGCTCTTAAACCTTTCAGAAAATACAAACTAAACATAAAATATATTAACTTCGTCCGCTGGAGGTCATGAAACTACTTATAGATCAGACATTGGCCCATGTATTCTAATGTAAAAAAATCTTGTAATTTTTTTTTGACTGCACCCTTAGTCATGAAGTTTCACAATCAACTAAATCGCTATCATAAACTTTTTGATATTTATACTTTACTATAATTAAACAGAATTTGTTAAACCGTTTTTTTTTTTTTTTTTTTTTTTTTTTTTTTTTTTTTTATTAAAAATTTGAGTGCGTTTGACTGCATCTCACCTGATGGTAAGTGACGATGCAGTCGAGGATGGTACACGCAAACTCAAATAATGCCTATTCACTCTCGCCTTGAAGGTCCCCAAATTATAAGAATCGGGGAACACAGACGCAGGCAAAGAGTTCCACTCCCTCGCTGTCCGCATAATAAATGAGGCACCGTTACAAAGTCAGCATAGCACGACATGTCTGGTGTTGCCAAGGTTCATAGTCTTCGGTGACTACTTACCATCAGCCAAACCATATGTTAGTTCGTGATGCATACCGTTTTTATTGTCAAACTGCAATTCAAAACTTTACCCAAACGTAATTTCACCCTTTTTTTCTTGCGAGCGGAAACCGGTGAGGTGGGCGTGGCAGGAAAAACCACACGGTGTTTCGTCACCTCGGCCTGTGTGGCCTGGGATTCTGGTGTTCCCTAGAAAGGATATCCCAGAGACTCCGACCAGCCGCGGCCGCTTGTAGTGGCGACCCCGACGTGATGTTAGGCCCTTCAAAATCGCCCCTCCCGTAACGTGATTTCACCCTTAGTTGAAAAAAAAAATTAATATAAGCAAGCAGTAAAATTCTGAAGTAAAGTTAAAAGACTTTCCAAATAGCCCGTCATTACATTGCTAACAACTCAATTAAACTAAAAGTTATGCAAAAATTTTCCAATTCTATATTCTAGACCATCTTATATTTAAATTATCATAAAGCTAGAATCTTAATTAAAAGACTCAGCGTTTAGCAAACGCGACCTTCAGCGTTTACAGACACCCTTCAAATAATACTTTAACAAATTCTGAACACGATGAAGGTTTCGACAATACACATAACGAATTAGTCTTAAAATAAATATACGCTTCACAATCAAACTTTCTTAATTTAATTCTGTCTATGATATTTATGACTAATGTCAAATAGTTAACTAAAATTATGTCGTTATACACTGAGTTAATTATGATAGCAATTCTGTTGCATCGACCATTTTAACAAAACAAGTGGATGTTCTTGTTTGTAAAAATATCTACAAATGTAAATTCAAACGAATCGAAACTCGATGGGGTTGCGTCGTGTCATTACAGAGTTCCTATGACCACCTTTCAGCTCTATCATCAGACCCCGGGTACCATTGAAAGACAAACTACTCATCAAGACGATTCAAACGAGCCCAAACTCGATGAGGTTGTGTCATTTCATTGCGAAGTTCCTATGGCCATGTTCCAGCTACATCATCAGATCAGCACCATGTCGTCATAATATTGTATTGTCACGCGATTTACACATGTCTGCAAAATTTCAGCTCTATTGGTAACCAGGAAGTGGATGAAATTTAATTTGCAAGATTTGATGACATACATCGGGACACGTGAAGCTAAATAAAAGCTTGTACCAATTTTTTTGCCCCCGCCGGCCGGGGCGGTTATATCGGGCTTGAACCAACTAAAACCGCACGCCGTCTCGGGTCTTAAAACGCCAGGGTGTAAGGTTGCCCATAGAGCATATCTCTCGCATCCCGAAAAAGTTTGTACCTAATTTATCAAGGTTTCTTTGGTGAATAAAGAAAAAATCTCATTGTCTGACTGTCACGCGGTAAAATTGTGCTTTTAGTGTGTCATCACATCATCATCAAAGCGTTATGTTTAGATTACATCCGAGGCCTTCACCTCGCCACCTGTCACCTCCGCAGAAGCAGGCCGGGGCGGCGGGGCGACGAGCACCCCCCCTTTCCGGGGCAAGATGGGGCCACCGTGGCTCCGAAATCCGAGGGCGCCATCTCGGAACTGGAGATGGCCCTGGGTCAGCCGGGGTGCGAGTTATACCCCGGTGTCTGAAGACCCCAGACGGCGTGCGGTTTTAAGTCGGTAAGCCGCTGGCGGGCGCGGGGGCGGAACTGGGGGGATTTCTGCATAAAAGAAATAAATAAAAATACCAAAAAAGGCCTTCATATCGGAGCTTGGAATCACCTTTTCCACTTCGCACAATCTTGGACATCCATGTTCTTAGTATATAACTATTTCATATAAAAATGTAGATGAATTCTTTATTCAACCCAATAAATATTTCATACTAGCTAATGCTTGTGGCTCCGCCCGCATGGAATTCTCCTCCCGTTCGCGTTATCCATGGGAACCTATTCCCGGGTTAAAAAGCCTATGTGTTATCCCAGACTATTTTTAGGGATTTTCTTTAGAAAAGCCCTATTGCTATGGAGTTGTCGTCGACGTCGTCGGTGTCGTCGACGTCGTCGTTGCCAATTTTCTGTCACGGTTTTGGGTATGAAGGAGATGAGCTATCGAGTTGCTGTTTTCGGTAATAGATTCGTGCTGGGGTGAATCATTGCAAGATAAAGAAAAAATCGCAAAAAAATAATAATCGCAAAATCGAAAATCCCTTGTATTCGGCTGAGCTCGTCTCAGGAATTCAACTTGTTTTTGAAGGTACCAAATTTCAGCCAGGTCTGTTCAGCTGTTAGAGCGTAATTGAGTAACAAACATCTTCACAAACTTTCACATTTATAATATTAGTAAGAACACGGATATTAGGATTTGTTCGCATGTTATGGCCAGAATCATCATTGGCTTGAAGTCTCATCCTGATATTTCTGAGTGTCGACGTTTTTCGAATATTTTTTTAAGAAACAAAAACTATACAGTGGGTGATATAAAAGATAAATATTGCATTTGCATAAATAACACAACTTTTTTGGATTTGATGGTCCTAGTCCAAGTTGGGTACTTTGCCAGTCCGGCTGCTTATTTTAAATTTAATCGATTTTTTCGTAGTCAAAAGATATTCGGATTTTGGAACAGTGAGAAAGACATGAAGACGTTTTATGACGATCCTGAAATTATTTTTAACAATGACATCAAAAAGCATAACTCTCCAATGACTTAATATTTATGGTACAAATACTGATACCGTTTACTAGTAAATTGTTATCTTGTCAACATACTTTGAATACCATTGAGAGAACGAATCACCATTATATCATTAGGGTGCGCAGTAGTGCCACCGCTAAATCTGAGCACATATAACCGTAATGTTTTTACTATCTTACAGGAGCTACTTCAACAGAATATTTCTTTTCCTTCATTTTCCTAGTTTTTGAACTAATTTTAAACGTCTTCACAAAGATTGCAATACGTGATACATGTTATAAGCAAGATGAGATGATATTAAGGACGCCAAAAAATTACAACAGTGCCAGTCGTTCTATAAATAGATAAAAGTCTATCTATACTAATATTAGAGGCAAGATTTCTTTGTTTGCAATCGATAAACTCTGAAACTACTGAAAGGATTTCAAAAATTATTTCACCGTTTTCACCGTTTTTATCTTAATATTCCCACGGGATCAGGACTTACGCCCATTACTTTTAAAATAATCAGAATCGCCATTTTGATGATTATTGGTAAGTAAATGAAAAGTCTGTTGCAAATATATTGAAAAAAAAACTAGTAAATTTTAGCAAAATGAAAACTTGATAATGAAGCAGGTCCGAGACGATGGCACAAAAGGATTCATGCATGCCAGGAATCATGGGAATTTCTACTGTTAGTTTTGGGAGAAACCCCGTATACAATTGAAAGCGAGAACAGATACTCTGAGGTGTCGATTGGGCTGGCGTGGAGGTCGAGACCTTGGGCGAGCTGATCAAAAGAGAGGCTCCGGAATCAGCTTTGCCGGAACCCTACCACTGACGGTCAACCGATACCTAACTATAACGGAATAAGGTCATGTATCAATTGCTATAATTATTATTGCATATTTTGAACTGTGCCAATAAGTTGGTGATGCTGTGGCTGATACAAGGCTGTGGAGAAGATTGTTACATGTGTTGAAAACTGTTAACTGTATGTGTATATGTCACTGTAGATCTTCTACTTATTACTATACTATTTATTTACATCTATTTTTCATGTGTAAAACTTCTGTGTAACCCTCTGTGTCTCTGTGTTTCTGTGTGTACAAATATATGTATGTACAACTGTGAGTATTGTGTTTCATTGGAGATCAGCTGATCTATGCACCACCAAGAACCTCTTTGAAAGGCGCCCTGGGATTAAGATACTCTGTTGCTCACCTGGACTAGCCGGTGAGTAACACTAACAGGAATTAGTGTTACAAAGTGAACCGGGTATTCGACAATGAACTCCTCTGCTGGAAACCCGGCTGAAGTAATATTGTGGGGTTCTTTCATCTTAAAAAGAAAAATTAGGAAATAAAAAGGGACCAAACTTGGCCTAGATTTTATATAATACTATTTTATTAGGGTGCTATCTATATGGTGTTGTAATTTTATCTAAAGAATGTTCACAATGTGCAAATAACAAATATTGGTTATTCATGCTACTATTGTTGTATTTAAAATAATCATGACAGTTTAACGTGTGGTCGAGATAATCATTCTATCATATATTACTTTTTATTACCTTTTTTAATTTGCGAGAATCAGGTAGTACCCCATACCATAATCACAGAAGGAAGTACTTTCTAGAAAACCTTCTCGAGGTGTATCCTTAGCAATTGGAAACGGTTATGCCATTCTTCCTTCATTTGGGGAAGATGGGGACACCGGGATTCCCAAACCCGAGGGGGCCATCTCGAAACCGGAGATAGCCCTGGGTCAGTCGCCATGCGAGGGAAATGCCTTATTCACGGCGTCTGAAAACCCGAGACTACGTGTGCTATTTTAGTCGGTTCAAGCCCGGAATAACCTCCCCCGCTGGCCGGCGGAGGGGGAGGGGGGGTATTCGAGGAGACTTCCGTACGAAATAAAAGGTACTACTGCTTTTGATTAATGTTTTCCTGAGGCAAGGGTTGTGAGTGACTTGGTTTTTCTCCTTGTTTCTCTGCTTAGCATATTAAAGATTGTATGGCTCTACAAACTTGCATCTACTGAGACCATAATAACATAACATAACATAACATAAACTCACGCCTATATCCCCGAAGGGGTAGGCAGAGGTGCTAGCACCCACATTTCGCCAGTTTATGTTTAGGTCCCAATGTAATAGGGGGCGAGACTATTGCCATTAACCGGGCACTTATAAACCTGCGATAAATACACACATAACTTCGAAAAGCATCGAAAAGTCATTGGTGTGTGCCATGGTAAAACCTGGGATCGAACCCGAGACCTCGTCTCAGCAGTCCATTACCCATACCACTAGGCTACCGCGACCATAATAAAATAAAGTACATAATCATTTACTATGTAACAATATTAAAACACTGGCTGTTGCCCGCGGCTCTGCCCGCGTGAAATTTTGATCTCGTTCCCGTAACCCATGAGAACCTATTCTAGGGATAAAAAGTAGCCTATGTGTTATTCCAGACTAGATTAGGTCAGAATCGTTTAGCCGTTTGAGCGTGATTGAGTAACAAACATCGAAACATCTACGCAGATTTTGATCGGCATTACCCTTAAAAAATGTCAAAAAGTAGTTATATAGGACATTATAAGATATCAATACTTTTCGCAGCGCATGCGATGAAACTCGGGGGGCAGCGTTCTCTCCCGCTCCCTCTCCGCCGTCTCTTTTGCGCGCATTACCTGCTCGCAGAAAGAGCACGCAGGGCACTATACACGCCTGCCAACTCACCGAAGCGGGTTAAAACCCGACCCCACCAGGTGAGGCGGCGGTGGCGGCCAAAGTCCGCCGGCAACCCTGGGGTTATCCTTTCGAGGGCTTACCCGGACTGCCCGGCAACGGACACTTGGGGAGGACACCGTGCGGTTTTAGTCGAGACACGACATAACCACCCTCGCTGGCCAGCGGGAGGGGGGGGTATCCGAAGGGATATCCGCACGTAAAAAAGTAAAAAAAAGCGCATGCGATGAAAGACATTTCATGACACCTCGGGTTGGTTGTAGTTGGGATTTCTAAGGATCTCTATTTTTTTCTAGTCATATAGCCTATGTCACTTAGTGATAATTTAGCTTTTGTAACGGTAAAATAATTTTTGAAATCGGTCCAGTAGTTTTCAAGTTTATTCGTTACATACAAAAAATGCAAATCTTTCCTCTTTATAGGTAATATTGTGGATAATGACAAATATTAATTATCAGAATCGAAGTTCAAGTTCTAAATATAAGTAAATATTTCTAATACAAAGTCACAGATCATAAAATGCAATTATTACCAAGACTTGCAACTGTGCATTAAAAACCATTGCCTTTCAAAACCATTATTAATTATTAAGTAGGCGGATGCCTACTTAATGGTCTTCTACCTGATTAGTCGCTTTGGGTGGCCCATAATTTTGAACACCATAAGGCCAGTGCCTCACGATCGTTTCCAATATAATCATCAATATTCAATTTAATATGCAAATTTACCTCCTGTAGCTTTCTCGGTTCTTAGGTGATGAATGTATGTCTGATATCTATACTTTAAACGTTAACAGTTAGAGTTCATTTTTTCCTCACTGTGATAATTACAGGTTGCAGACCGAAAACTAACTAATTTAGTTTAGCTTAGCTGGTACCTCCATGATCGGGGCCTGAGGACGGCAGTTGGCCGACTCGCCGTCCTTACAGAAGCAGGCCGTGGCGGAGGCGTGTCGTGTGTGCCCTACACACGCCTGCCAACTCACCGAAGCGGGATAAAACCCGACCCCACCAGGCGAGGCCGCGGTGGCGGCCAAAGTCCGCCGGCAACCCTGGGGTTATCCTTTCGAGGGTTTACCCGGAGTGCCCGGCAACGGACACTTGGGGAGGACACCGTGCGGTTTTAGTCGAGACACGACATAACCACCCCCGAAAAAAAAAAGCTTAGCTGGTACAGTTTTTTTATACTTGTATTTAGATTGCAAGCTAAGCTATGTGAGCGAACTGAAAAATTAGCTTTGTACTCTCAACTTTGAATAAAATAAATATTCTACGACATTCTACATAGCTTTTTCTAGACCCAAAGTAATGCAAAGTTATGCCCTTCCCATACAACTGGCTTCTTAGGCTCCTGTTTCTTCGTTCAGTCTGTACTTCTGTGGAACGCTCTCCCTCTTGAGATCAGGATGAGCACGAGCCGGAAAGTGTTCAAGTCTCACGGCTATTACTTCTTAACGAGTTAGCAAACTCATCTCAACGGTAATTGTATATTCTGTTTTGTTTTATATTGATTATGTACATATGTATGTTTATTTTATATATATGTTTATTATATATATGCATATGTATTTGTGTGGCCTGTATATATATATACTAGCTGTCCCCCGCGGCTTCGCCCGTGGTATACTTCGCCCCGTGGCACAAACATGCCTGTAATTTTTTTTTACAGTTTTTTAAACTTTTCTCTCCGTAAAAACCATCCTTGGACTTCAACGAACATTTAAAAAAAAGAATTGGTGAAATTAGTCCAGGCGTTGTTGAGTTATGCGCTTACCAACACATTTTGCGATTCATTTTTATATATAAGTATATAGATTTACCAGCATATATTTCATTTTTATGCCTGCCTCGTTCTAGCTCTGCACCACCCTATGGTTGACTGGTAGAGAATGCCTATGGCATTAAGCCCGCCAATTTACTTTGTGCATGAAGTTAAATAAAAGAAAAATAAGAATAGTTTAACTAGCTCGTCTTATGGGTTCCAGAATGCGGATAAAAATACTTAAAGATAAAGATAAAGATAAATTTATTTGTATACTACTGTAATACTTATATACCATTTTTTTGTAAATACATACATATTATACATAGAAACACCCAGACCAATGCAAATAGACATATTCATGCATACAAATATTTGCACTCAGCGGGAATCGAAACTGAGCCGAATCGAAACTGCGCCTCCTGCCCGTCTGCACCACAGAGGCCGTCAGAATTGAATTTGATCTGTTATGGAACTTATGGAACATAATTCACAACACTGACTGGCCTTTCGCCTAGCTTAGCATAGCTATCTTAGTTGAGCTTTGACATAGCTTAGTTTTCGGTCTGTAACCTGCTTACGGCTTTCCTTATGCAAACTGAGGCAGTCTTCTTCTTCATCGTGTCGATGGCAATTTTTTTCCTTTGTAGGACTGTTTATTGCCATCGTGGTGAGAGGATTAGTCACCTAGACTCTGCGATATCGAGTGCTAGGTGTCCAGGGTGCGCCGGACGTTGGGAATAGCTATTAACTTTATTGACGTCGCTCGGGGAGGCTCCTCTCACGCACCCCAAAGTGATGGAATACAATCTTATTTCATTTCTTGGCTTCAACAGCGAAATTCAGTCTAAAATTTTGAGAATATTTTACATACCATGAAATTACTTCGGATTTGTTTCGGTAGGATTTAGGTGCATCGAAGTGGTTTAGGTCTGTAGACCCAGAGACGGCGTGGGGTTTTAGTCGGTTCAAACCCGACATAACCGCCCCCGCTGACCGGCGGGGGGGGATCCGAAGGGATTTCCGCACGAAAAAAAAAAAGGTAAACCGAAGTGTCACGTGCTGTCCATGTGCAATTGCGGGATACATAAGTTTAAGTAAATTTAAAATATATAAAATTTGTTAATAAACTTCGGAAGTTTAAACACCATAAAAAAAAACCGGCCAAGTGCGAGTCGGACTCGTACACCGAGGGTTCCGTACAAACCTATGTAAGGTATGTAAGTAAAAGTTCACCCATCACGACAATCGAGTCATAGTTATGGTATTTTTATTGCAAAATGAAATTTATAACATTACAATATGAGAAAAGAAGTAGTAACTTTAAATATTTCAAAAATATTTTTTATTATGTGATGCAACTAAAAATTTACGGTTTTCGCAATTTTTTCTTTATCTGTACTATAAGACGTTACTTCGTACCAAATTTCAAGATTCTAAGTTCACGGGAAGTACCCTGTAGGTTTTCATTCCCGTGCGAGTTTCGAAAATTTGCGGAAATTTGCGGCATAAACGGCTGTATCATTTGATTGCTTTGGCTTACAAGTTTGATTTTTTCACAGCTCCAAGGGACAGTAGACCTGAGTATTAGATATAAATTTCAGTTTGATACCTCCACGCGTTCCTAAGAAAAACGGTCTTCACAGACGGATGGACGGAAGGACGGACAACGAAGTGATCTTATAAGGGTTCCGTTTTTTCCTTTTGAGGTACGGAACCCTATCGGGGTGCGAGGGATATGCTCTATGGGTAATCTTACACCCCGGCGTCTGAAGACCCGAGACGGCGTGCGGTTTTAGTTGGTTCAAGCCCGACATAACCAACCCCGCTGGCCGGCGGGGGAGTATCCGAAGGGATTTCCGCACGAAAAAAAAAAAGGTACGGAACCCTAAAATCAGATGAATATATTTCAGATTTCATAAATATGGTTATGAGGAAATTAATGTCTTCTGTTTTTTTCAGATTTCTGAATGAAAATGTCGTTTATAACTTTTGATTTTGACTGAAAATCTGAAATTTCACTTTTTACCGGCGACAAATTACTTTTTAAGGGTTTGGAGATTCCCACTATCTCTGGTAAACAAACTTTTTACTTACCATGAGAATAATGGTTCGGTATGGCCTTTCATTGCAATTCGTTTAGGGTTGTCCTTAGCTGTTGCCATCGTGGGGGAGTACACACCAAGGGTGTGGGGTGCGCTTCCCTTAGCAATTATTATTTTGTTTTGTTTAATTAAGCAGTTACTAGTACATTTATCTTGTCGAAAATGTTTACAGGCATCGGTAAACATGTATATTTAGTAAAAATAGATAGGCTCACTTTGAATCAACTAATTGAATCAAAAATTAAGGACCACCATTTAAAAATTGATAGCATCTGAAATCTAAATGGTGGCCTTTACTTTTGAGACTTAACACAAGCTTAGTATATTGAATATACTGCTTCTGGCCAAACATTTCGTCAATCACTGCGGTCGACATCTTCAGTGTCCAGGTCCGGGCGCCGACGAGTGCGGAGAACCCTCCTCGGCGGTGACTTCTTTGTGACTGATGTAGAGGCCCGAGTCACTGGCGTATTGGTAGGCGCAGTTGGAGGGGGGCCAAACAGCCCGGAAGCAGTATATTCAACATGCAACGCCGGCCGTGAAGGCCTTAAGATTTATATACAGACTTAGCAGTCAAATAAGCGGATCGAAATGATTTGGTACTTATATCCAAGACATTGCAGCCATTTTTGTCAAAAACATACACCGCACACATCACAGGAGGTGAAGCCCAGTTGAAATAGGCAATCGCAACCATGAAACTAACACTATATTGTTTAAAATCGACTGTAAATAACAGAATGCTGCATTTAGAAGGATTTGTGTACTCACTCATTTTTCTTATTTCATTTTTTACTCTCCTGCTTACCCCCCTTTCGCCGCAATGCTGCCTGCACTTAAGTATGAATTACAGCTCTAGTGTTGCAAGTCTTCGTAGACCACGTTAGTTTCCCATCAGATGGGCTGTATTCCGGTCTCTAAAAGAAGTTTAAGCCTTATGTTGTGTATTCTTCAACCGTTTAAACGATCGAGGGAGTGAATATAAGTGACCTTAGGTGAAGTATTTCAGTGATGTCACTATTTATGTCTGAAATTATAATTGATAGCAATAAATCGTGCCAAGGCTGCTACAATTGTGGGTGAATCGATTTCCGTACGACCTAGTGCATGTATTATTCACTTAGGTCACTATTGAAACTGAATAAGTCAATGCCACTAATGGTGGTACTCACTATAACATATAATTAAGTTTGCAACACAAATAATAATCATCAGGAGGATATTAAAGGAAGCCGGTAGAATCGTATTACATACACTCCACACCAATGGTTTGTAAGCTTATTTGTATACCTATTTAAAGGTCTAAAACTCAGTCGCGCATATTTCCAAGTCAACGAAACGGAAGTTTGCAGCCAGCTTACACCGTAATACGGCCGGCCCCAATGATTCAAATTATGATTCTGCCGAGTTACATCACGAAGCATATTTTCCAAGAAATTAGATCACCCGCCAAAAATCCTAAGGGGTGTTCAAGTTTATGTTTTGCGTATACGTCAATACATACTTACAGTTGTAAATAGAAAACAGAAAAGTAAGCAATAATCGACTTTATTCTCATGGCATAAGTGGTAGTAAAAAAATGTAGTCATGTAAAAATAAGGTTGTGTAAGAAAAACTACTGTTCATTTTTCATGTAGCGTTTTTACGCTAGACGTGTTTAGTAATGCAAAAAAATAATCTGAATATAAATAAATATGTAGTGCAAAGTCATGACCGACAATATTGTTGACGCAGACTAAATTGAAATTTTTCTTCACTTACAAATAATATTGGTTTAGGTCATTTAGTATGTCATATTTGTTTCCACTAATATAGTATGTTATATCGTTATTTACTTCAGTAGAAATGTAGTTACACTATTCAAACATTTATTTAAATTCACAAGACAATAAAGAACCAAATTTGATTTAATTTTTGTACTATATATTTAGATCGGAAAAAGAGAAGATCTAGGACGGGACTTGAACCCGCGACCAGTCCCTTACAGGGGGAATGCTCTGACCAATTGAGCCACCTAGACACCTAGACCTTGGTCGAGGTGTCTAGGTGGCCTAACTAACCTCATCATATTCAATAGGCTATTGTTATATATTTTCTACTAGCTGTTGCCCGCGGCTTCGCAGGCTTGGAATTCTGCTCCCGTTCCCGCAACCCATGGAAACCTATTCCCGAGATAGCCTATGTGTAATTCCAGACTATAATCTATTCCTGTACCAAAATTCAGCCAGATCCGTTCAGCCGTTCTGGCGTGATTGAGTAATAAACATCGATCCATCCATCCAAACTTTCTCATTTATGATATTAGTGGGATAGTGACACACCCATCTCATCGTTGGCACCGATTGGATGGAGCCTATTAGGATTATTATAGGAAAACCTTTGTGAAGTTTTTGATTCAAAACACGATAAACAGACAACACTTCAGTTTTCACATCCTGTTTTATTCTCATTCATTAATGCTTACAAAAAGTAGAATTATCATCATAAACAGCGCAGCTAAGACCCCAGGGTTTCCTCAAAGTTATTTACGTTCAAAGTTTCTCTTTAGGGCGACGCGATTCCTGTATAAAACAATTGTAATGTCGGATTGTGAATGTATAGCTTTATGTTTGTTTTGTAAGGCAAGACGTGCAGGGGGATGCTAGTTCGATAGTACTGAAGCGTCGGAAGCTCAATGGTTAAGTAGGCGGCTTTACGAGCGAGAGGTCCCGTATTAGAATCATGGGCATTACAATTCCGACGTGGACCCAGTTCTAACACAAGCAATTTAGCTTATAGCTGGAGGGGTTATGGGGATACTAGTAATTTCAGTAACTAATGTTTTTTAACAAATAATAACATGAACATGTTTCATGATTCTTTGCCTATTCTTTTTCCTTGCAGGTATTCCCTCGGATACCCTACCACCCGCCAGCGGGGGAGGTTATGTTGGACTCGAACCGACTAAAATCGCATGCCGTCTCGGATCTTCAGATACCGGGGTATAACGTGGCCCATAAGGTATTTCACTCGCACCCCGACTGACCTAGGCCATCTCCGAAAGTAAATCGGGTTTGGGAACCACGGAAAAGGGGGGCATGCAACGCGCCACCGCCCCGGCCTGCTTCTGCTAGGGTGAGTCGTCTCTGAGCAACGCGGGCTCGTCGAACCGACTCAAACTGCACGGCGTCCTCCTCAAGTGTCCATGGCCAGGCAACCCTCCCCGGGTTGCCTGGCCCTTGAAAGGATGACCCCTAGGTTAACGGCGGACTTTGAAAGCCATCGCGGGTTTTTTATTTTTTTTAGCGCGTGGAAACCCCCACGGGCTTCACCCCAGTGAGTTGGCAGGCGTGTGTAGGACACACACGACACACCTCCACCACGGCCTGCTTCTGTAAGGACGGCGAGTCGGCCAACTACCGTTCTGAGGCCTCGATCATAGAGGTCGGTAGCCCTGGGCGTAGATAAGCCTGCAGCGATGGTTTAGTTAATACTTCTGTATCATTATAAAAGTGATTTTCTTATTCTTCATAAATTGGTCAATCCCGGTTGCATCAAGGCTTGCATTCAGAAACAGGGGATATCCCCCCTACTCATGGTTTCGATAATTTTGGTTTAGCTCGACTTTTATGGGACTGCCGTCTGATTTCTAACCTCAAGAGGGAAGCCTACCAGTACGTGTCAGACGCTTCGTCCGTAAATCAGTAGGAGTACCGGCTTGCTGGCAAGGTTTGCAACTTGAGTCCAAAGATCTACACCCTGTCATCACTACAAAGGTGATCTTCATCATGCGGCTAAAGTTTGCACTTTGGAGCCCAGGGTCCGGTTGGTACGTCGTCTTTCCCGGGAGTAACTGCCATCTGAACTCCCAACCCTGACAGGAATGCCTGTATCAGTGTCGCGTCCTTTCTTTAGCAGGAGCACCGATTTGCAGGTGAAGTTGGTTTAAGCCTCAGGGTTGTTGGGTATGGCCCTCTACATCCCCTACAGAAGTAATATCTCACTACTGGTTCGAATGAAAAAAGCTTTTGTGTTAGATAACCCATATATCGAGGAAGATTATAGGCTAGGCTATTTATCATCACGCTGCTACCTAGGAGAGCGGAACAGTAACCATAAATGTCAACAAATCGGACAAATTTCCATACATTATTGTAACATAACAAACATAACATAACTTCACGCCTGTCTCCCCGAAGAGGTAGGCAGAGGTGTATTACACACCCACGATTCGCCAGTTATGTTTAGGTCTCAATGTAAAAGGGGGTGAGCCTATTGCCATCAACCGGGCATATTATTGTAGTACTAATAAATTACGAGCTTGTTTGGGATAAAAGTTGTGAAGCCGCGGGGGACAGCCAGTTTACTTATAAATAAATAATTAATCAGTATAATTTATCTAATTCGCTGAACCTAATCAAAGAAGGTCTTATCACAAACCTTAATTCACTAAGTACGCGCTGTTCCTAATAAGATTGTTCGCATTCTGTTTATTCAAAGTTTTTTCCCTCCAGATTAATGAGCATCCCCGAATGATGAGGGTGTAGTCGGGTTAATGCCTAAATAATTGAGCTGTTTAGTGATTAAACTAGATAGTTATATTAGAAAGAAACTTAGATTACTTCCAAGATTGTAGCAGAAGATCAGAATTCAATTTAACTTGTGTTCTTGATAATTCAAATTGTGTACAATACGTTGCACTAATTAACTCTTCATTATGTAATGTAGGTACTTACATGCCTATTCCTGTATGGGTGCCCAATATGGGCGGAGGCCCTGAAGGCCGGAAGTGTGCGGCTGCTGCGGGCTCCGCAGCGGGTGATGGCAATCAGGGTCATCCGCGGGTACCGCACTATCTCCTTCGAGGTGGCGAGTCTCCTTGCCGGAACTCCGCCATGGGACCTGGAGGTGAGAGCCCTTTCGCAACTGTACCAGTGGAGAAAGGAGGCGCGGGAGCAGGGACCGAACTCCGAGCCTCGAGAAATCGAGGCCGTGCAGTCCCAGCTCCGCCAGGCCATCGTTGTGGAGTGGAAGGAACGACTTGGGCGACCAAGCGCAGGGCACGCCGCAATAGCGGCGGTAAGGCCCATCATGGAGGATTGGCTAGAGAGGCGACACGGAAGCCTCCCGTACCGACTGACGCAGGTGATCTCCGGGAAGGGGTGCTTCGGGGACCACCTGCATCGGATCAGGAAAGAGCCAACGCCTGAGTGTCATCACTGCGACGCGAGCGAGGACTCAGGGCTGCACACGCTGGCGGACTGCCCGGCGTGGGAGGCGCCGAGGCGTGACCTCGTGGCAGCCATCGGGGCGGGAGTACTCTCGCTCGGCAGCATTTTTGCGGCAATGGTTGCCGCATGCATGCATGTAATGCTCGCGAAGGAGATGGCGGAGCGCGCCCGGGAGAGATTTAGAGCTCTTCTGGCCCGCCGAGCCCGCAACTTGCTCGCCGCTCATCGCAGGCGACTCAGGCGTCGGAAGTCGCTTAACGACCTCCGTCCTCCATGAGCGCAGGCCTGGGGGTGGCAGGTGAGGCCGCCTGTCACCCCAGCAGAAGCAGGCCGTCTTGTCCCCCAAAACCGGGACAAGACGGAGACACCGTGGTTCCCAAACCCAAGGGGGCCATCTCGAAACCGGAGATGGCCCAGGGTCATTCAGGGTGCGAGGGATATGGTCTATGGGCAACCGTACACCCCGGCATATCATGACCCGAGATGCCGTGCGGTTTTAGTCGGTTCAAGCCCGACATAACCGCCCCCGTTGGCCGACGGGGAGGTATCCGAAGGGATTTCCGCACGAAAAAAAAAAAGGTACATGCCTATTTCGGGGTGCGAGGGATATGCTCTATGGGCAACCTTCAACCCCGCGTCTGTAGACCCAAGACGGCGTGCGGTTTTAGTCGGTTCAAGCCCGACATAACCGCCCCTGCTGGCCGGCGGGGGGTGTCCGAAGGGATTTCCGCACGAAAAAAAATAAAAAAGTACATACCTATGCCCGAGGGGGCCATCTCGAACCGGAGATGGCCCAGGGTCAGTCGGGGTGCGAGCGAAATGTCTTATGGGTAACCTTACACCCCGGCGTCTGTAGACCCAAAACGGCGTGCGGTTTTAGTCGGTCCAAGCCCGATGTAACCACCTCCGCTGGCCGGCGGCGTGGGGAGTGGGACGGGATTCCGTGGGGAATTCTGGATGAAAAAAAAAGGTACATGCCTATTGGCCTATTAGAGTATTTCATATACCTACCTATAAGTATATGTTTTATGCACCTCACCCGCTCGCTGTGGAGCGCTTTCGTAGCAGTGTCTCATAATAAACATAGTACGTCCACACGCAGTTTCTTCACGTAGATCACCGACATTACACATTAGTTCTCAATTCTTTAAATTTTTAGATCAACAAAGAACTTTACACATTAGTTCTCAATTCTTTCAATTTTTAGATCAACAAAGAACTTAGAAAGGTGTGTAAGTTCTTTGTTGATCTAAAAATTGAAAGAATTGAGAACTAATGTGTAATGTCGGTGATCTACGTGAAGAAACTTACCAACAAGCGATGCGAATTCATATTGACGTGTTCTTTTAAAAAAATGAAAATGCTGGGTTTTTCAAACCGAGCGTAAACAGACTGCTGTCAAATATTAATGTTACTCTTTATTTATCAAAATTTTATTCAATTCATCAAAATAACTAGTATAATATTATTTTAATTTTGTATGACATAAATAATTATAATTTTAATTTTATTCGACATAAATCTAATAGTATAATGATCAGTTTATAATTTAGTAATTCACTTGACATAATATTGTTACTAACAGTTGGTTTAAGTCAAATTGTTACTAACCAATTGGGCCTAGTTGCCATCAATAAATGAATTTGAATTTGAATTTGAATTAAGCACCTTTTTTGGATTTAAGCTTTTAGGACACTACCCAATGCTACAATTAGTTGTGAAGGCATCAAAATCATGAACAAACCATAAAAAAAGCGGCCAAGTGCGAGTCGGACTCGCCCATGAAGGCTTCCGTAGCAGCAAGTAACATAATAATGTTTTTTTTTTTTAATTTTATATTTGAGTTGTTGAATGAAAGGTAAATTGCGTTTTACGATTTATGACCTATTATAAAAAAACTACTTACTAGATCTCGTTCAAACCAATTTTCGGTGGAAGTTTACATGGTAATGTACATCATTTATTTTTTTTAGTTTTATCATTCTCTTATTTTAGAAGTTACAGGGGGGGGGGGGAGGGGGACACACATTTTACCACTTTGGAAGTGTCTCTCTTCCAAACTTTTCAGTTTAGAAAAAAATTATATTAGAAACCTCAACATCATTTTTGAAGACCTATCCGTAAATATCACACACGTATAGGTTTGATGAAAAATTTTTTTTTGAGTTTCAGTTCAAAGTACGGGGAGCCCCCAAAATTTAATGTATTTTTCTATTTTTGTTTAAAAATCTTAATGCGGTTCACAGAATACATCTACTTACCAAGTTTCAACAGCATAGTACTTATAGTTCCGGAGAAAAGTGGGACGGACAGACAGACAGACATGACAAATCTATAAGGGTTCCGTTTTTTGCCATTTGGCAACGGAACCCTCAAAATTAGATACTTCTTGACTATTGTTATGAAGTCCTTTCCCACTGAATTGATGATTCTTCTGACGCATGTAAGCAATCATATTATGTATGGTAGATCTAAAATGCCTATAGCATAGATTGAATTGCTAGACCTGGAAAGTACAACCCTCTCAATTAATAACAAGTTTAGATAGCACTACGAGTATGCTTCATTTCGCACGGTTTATTTAGTTACCAGAATTTCCCTGCCTTCAGTATTTTTTTCTACGCACTTTGATAGCATAAATGATTTTGTAACCATAAAGTAGACCGGATGCTTCTTCACGGCTTTATTAGTAGAAATCTAGATAACATTTCATTAGAATATCTTCAGCGATTGCAAACAAACAATCTTACATCTTGGTATAACGCATTTCTTTTGTATTGCTATCCAAACAGCAACACAAATTAGCTTGGAAGCAGTGAAAATCGTCACAGGAACTAATTATAAGAGAATCTGTGACGAAATTAACGGATGTTTCATTAAACAGCTAACCAGGATACAATATTGGGTATGATGCGACTACGAAGACTGCGAACTGCTTCGTGAATTATTTTGTTAATGAAATCATTGTTTGAAAAATTCTGACGGTACATTACATTTTATGTATAGGTATATACATACCTTTGGATTGCCTGTCGTTTCGACCAGGTTACGATGGCCGTGGTCACAAGTTGACAGGCGCAGTGGTGCACGTCCTCCGTCGCCGAGTCCGTGTACAAAGTTCTTCATCCACCCACACAACCCGCTTTGTACCTTGATGTATGCAGTCACAGCGGTACGTGACAATAAATGTGTCATAAAAACTTGTGTTCATAAAGAATATAACAAAGACATATTGCCTATCATAGTTATAATTTAGACCTCAAATTACTAGTTTTTGGTATCAGCTAGACTCGCAGCCTACTTGTTGGTAAGCGGCTACCATAACTCATAAATAATTACAGTGCCCAAAGTGTTACTCACGCGTTGCCAAAGAAGAAAAGGTAAAAAGAAAGAGTAATACAAAAATTCAAAGGAAGTCAAATTGTTGGGTACACTCATAAACCCCATGAGTTTTGGCATACTGCTACTTAAAGTCAACCTCAGTTGAGATAAACCACCTTTTCAAAAACAAAAGGTTTTTATAACGTGATGCCATTCATTTTGATCCGATTCGATTTAGCCACATTGCTTAGAATAGAATAGAATAAAAATAAACTTTAATGTACACCAATCAAAGTGTGCATGGGTAATTGGAATACACAGTCAACATATGTACAAATCAATAAATAAATAAATGTTCTACGACCTGCTACACAGCGCTTTCTAGACCCAAAGTAAGCATAGTTTAACTAGCTTGTGTTATGGGTTACAGAATGCGGATAAACATACTTAAATACTTTTTTTTGTAAATATATACATAATATACATAGAAACACCCAGACCAATGCAAATAGACATATTCATGCATACAAATATTTGCACTGATTGGCGGCCTTATCACTAAAAGCAATTTCTTACAGGCAACCTTTGAATGGACATGAATTTAAACATTTATGGGGTAGTTATTGGTGTGGTTATTGAGTTATAGTTATGTTCATTCATATGAAATAAATATCAATGTAAACTTATAGGGTATATACATATACATGCATAAACATACATAAATACATAAGATATACTATATACGATACACATTAAGAAACTGAGAAGCCAGGTATATCTTTGACCATCTTTTAAAAGTGGATTGGGCGCGCCTGATGGCTAAAGGCAGTGCATTCCACAACAGTACCGCCTGTATAGTAAAAGATTTATCATAGAAATTTGTGGTGCCAATTCCAATGATACTGATGATATCAAGGACCTTGAATGTGTGTCATTAAGTAACACAATACGTTATTTTAGGTAACTAGGAGTAAAGGGATTAAAAAGAATACTGCAAAGCATGGAAATAATATGAGCATTGCTTACTTTAGGAGTGAGTGTTAGAATGGCTCAAATTTATTATTAACCCACTATCTCCTAATCACTATTGCCTTTATGGTTGCTGCTTAAAGATTAGTCAGAAATGGCTAATAGGTTAAACATGCAGATTGAATTCTCCATGTCCCAAAGTTATGAACAGCCCAAAGGTTCACACAGTATCTAGTCACATATCTCAGAGTCGTTGGACGCACACCTTTCGGGCGTAATATCGAAGATGTCCTAATTAAGGGGACGCGACATGGGCGGGTGCAGGCTATATTGCGACCTTTCAATAATGAACACTGGGGGAGAATTGGAGGGACGCAATTTAGCCGATGTAGCGGATAGTTTTGATTACGTAATATTTGCACAAGATATTATTTTATACAGATTTATCAAAATACCAATAGCGAAAAGTTGAATAAAACTGAGGTTTAGTTTCACATATTAATCAGTTCCCGGCGAGGCAGAATACAAAGGCCTACTTCTAAGTTACTTCATCTCTTCCAGTAGGAGGAGTATAAGATGACTAAGGGATGTGGTATCCTCCATTCGATAGTTAACAGACAGCCCATGAAAGAGTGCTTAGCTGCTAACTATAAGCTAGCCCCATATTACATGAATTCGAAAATCATCATACACTGACATTTTGTGCGAATTGTGAGAACATTGAAGATTTTCTCTTACTGTCTCTTCAAGCATTCATAGGCTACAGTTACTACTTACTATTAAGCAGGAGGGCTGTGTGTAATTAAGCTAACAGCACACTTACATAATTAATACCCTTTCAATAGTAGGAATCTCCAGGAAGCCACTAGACATATAAATTTTCTACGACATTCTACACAGCGCTATCTAGATCCAAGTGAGCAAGGCTTAAGTAGCCTGTGTTATGGGTGGCAGAATATGGATACACATATTTTTTTGTAAATATATACATATTATACATAGAAACACCCAGACCAATGCAAATAATCATATCGTTTAGGCGGTCAGTGACAACTTCTTGCGACGTCCTCTTCTCGTTATGACTAATTCTGTTTTTGACCACTTCTTGTCACAAATATTTGCATTGAGCAGGAATAGAACCCACGACTTCTGACTTTGTAGTCGAACGCTCTACCGCTACATACATACATAACTTAACGCCTGTATCCCCGAAGGGGTAGGCAGAGGTGTATTACACAACCGCGATTCGCCAGTTGTTTAGGTCCCAGTGTAATAGGGAGCGAGCCTATTGCCATCTACCGGGCACATTACTAAGCGAGCGATTTTTAATACACACATAACTACGAAAAGTCAGAGGTGTGTGTTCGGGGCGACTGGGGATCGAACCGAGACCTCGTATCGGCAGTCCGTTACGTACGCCACTGGGCTATCGACGCTTTTCTACCGCTACACCACAGATGTTAATACATAACTGACGTGATACATATGAATTCAAGTGTAAATGTCGGCTCGAAACGACTAAAAACGCGCAATGTTTCTTAACGTGTTACTAGGGAATCAGGTACCCCAAGTAGGATATTCCTGTCGAACCTGTCTCTTCACAGAATCGTACAATCTGTTCCACCTTCATACACAAGTTAGTACGTTTCAATTACATTCCAGAATTTGCCGAAGATTCCCTCTGTACCTTTTTTTTTTTTTTTTTTTTTTTATCGTTCGGAAATCCCTTCGGATACCCCCCCGCCGGGCAGCGGGGGCGGTTATGTCGGGCTTGCACCGACTAAAACCGCATGCCGTCTCGGGTCTTCAGACGCCGGGGTGTAAGGTTACCCATAGAGCATATCCCTCGCACCCCGGCTGACCCTGGGCCATCTCACCACTAACAGCATCGCTCATCCTGTCTCCTCTGAAAGCAGAGGAGTACGGAGAGCGATGTGTTTGTGTGATTGTGTGTGTGTGTGTGTGTTGTGTGTTGGCCGACGATCAATGCCAACCCTATGAAGGGGTGAAGGGGAAGCCATTGACCGCCGCCCAGGGTGTACCGGCCGCTCCGATTCCGTTCCCCCCGGACTGCAGCGGGATCGGAATCGGAGCGACACTCGAGGAGGTTACCCAACACACACCCCAGATTCCCTCTGTACCTCATCACTTGGTCCACGGTTTCACATATAAAGGAAAATATTTGGCAATGAAATCCTCAGCTCCCCTGTAATTGCGGCGAGGGTACTTACAAAGAATCTGTTTTAGATACGTACGAATGTTGCCCACGAAACAATTGGTGGATAAATGGATTGCCGAAACTCGTGTATGGAGACAATTATAAGATAGCATTTCCTTTCAACTGTATTGATTGGTTTTTGCGAAAATAAAGCGCTTTTTGTACTTCCAGGTTGGGAATATCTGATTCTATATTTATTTGTATGAACTGTAAATAAACAGGGTATATTTTGTAAAAGTTTTGCGTGTGTCTGAATTAAATTTTTAGCGACAATACGATAAGGTAGATTATTTATTAGCTTCAACACGATTTTTTAGGGTTCCGTTGCCAAATGGCAAAAAATGGAACCCTTATAGATTCGTCATGTCTATCTGTCTGTCCGTTCGTATGTCACAGTCACTTTTTTCTGAAACTATAAGACCTATGCTGTTGAAACTTGGTAAGTAGATGTATTCTGTGAACCGCATTAAGATTTTCAAAAATAGAAAAAAACATTAAATTTTGGGGGTTTCCCCATACTTAGAACTGAAGCTCAAATTTTTTTTTTTCATCAAACCCATACGTGTGTGGTATCTATGGATATGTCTTAAAAATTAAATTAAGGTTTCTAATATCATTTTTTTCTAAACTGAATAGTTTGCAAGAGAGACACTTCCAAAGTAGTAAAATGTGTGTAACTTCTAAAATAAGAGAATGATAAAACTGAAAAAAATATATGATGTACATTATGATGTAAACTTCTACCGAAAATTGGTTTGAACGAGATCTATAGTAGGTAATTTTTTTCAATACGTCATAAATCGTAAACAGCAAATTACCTTTCATTCAATCAACTCAAATATAAAAATTAAAAAAGAACATTATTATGTTACTTGCTGCTACGGAACCCTTCATGAGCGAGTCAGAATGGCGCTTTTGTGTACGTGAGGAAACCCCCTGTGCTTCACCCCACCGCGGCCGGCGATGAGGTGGGTATGCCGTATTCAAACCGACTAGAACCACACGGCGTCCTTCCCAAGTGCCTTTTGCCAGGTACCCCGGGTACGCCCTCGAAAGGATAACCCCAGGGATTCGCGACGGACTTCGGCCGCTGTCGTGGCCTCGCCTTTAGACACATGTGTACATTATATAAATAAACTAAACAATATTCTAGGACATATTACACAGCACCAACGAGACCCAAACTAATCAGAGCTTGTCATATTGGTTCTAGAATGCGGATAATCATACTTAGATACTTTTTTTTTGTAAATAAATACATATTATACATAGAAACACCAAGTCCAATGCAAATATACATATTTGCAATGAGCGGAAATCGAACCCGCAACCTCTAACTTAGCAGCCGAATGATCTACCGCTACGCCACAGAGGTCATCAAAATAAGCATGCAAGGTATCTCGAAACCGGAGATGGCCCAGGGTCAGTCGGGGTGCGAGGGATATGCTCTATGGGCAACCTTACACCCCGGCGTCTGAAGACCCGAGACGGCGTGCGGTTTTAGTCGGTGCAAGCTCGACATAACCGCCCCCGCTGGCCAGCGGGGGGGTATCCGAAGGGATTTCCGCACGAAAAAAAAAAAGGTATTATAACAATAGTCTTAGAGGGTTAAGTAAAATACGTGTCTTTATGATTAAAGTCTAGAGTTACAGGTTACTTCTAGGCAAGCGTGCTTGACCACATCACTTACTAACAGGTGAGATAGTGGTCAAACGCGATTGTATTATCAATTTAAAAAATGCCAAGTTCCATTGAAGTTTGTATGAAATAAAGATATGACATCAAACTTAATTATTGTCATAAAATTTGCCATTAGTACAAAATACGGTGAATTATATATGGGCGTAATTTTTAACACTCTTTGACAATTTTTTATTTAATAAACTCAGTTTAAAAGAGATATAGGAGAGTACCCAATTATAATTTAAAAACTTTCGCGTTCCATGATATACAATAATGTTAACGGGAATTAACGCGATCATGTATAGGTATATACACACCTCTGGATTGCCTGACGTTTCGACCAGGTTACACTGGCCGAGGTCACATGCTGACTCCCATGAAATACAATAATGTTAACGGGAATTAACGCGATCATGTATAGGTATATACACACCTTTGGATTGCCTGACGTTTCGACCAGGTTACACTGGCCGTGGTCACAGGCTGACTCCCATGATATACAATAATCTTAACGGGAATTAACGCGATCATGTATAGGTATATACACACCTTTGGATTGCCTGACGTTTCGACCAGGTTACACTGGCCGAGGTCACAGGCTGACTCCCATGAAATACAATAATGTTAACGGGAATTAACGCGATCTTGTATAGGTATATACACACCTTTGGATTGCCTGACGTTTCGACCTGGTTACACTGGCCGAGGTCACAGGCTGACTCCCATGAAATACAATAATCTTAACGGGAATTAACGCGATCATGTATAGGTATATACACACCTTTGGATTGCCTGACGTTACGACCAGGTTACACTGGCCGAGGTCACAGGCTGACTCCCATGATATACAATAATCTTAACGGGAATTAACGCGATCATGTATAGGTATATACACACCTTTGAATTGCCTGACGTTTCGACCAGGTTACACTGGCCGTGGTCACAGGCTGACTCCCATGATATACAATAATCTTAACGGGAATTAACGCGATCATGTATAGGTATATACACACCTTTGGATTGCCTGACGTTTCGACCTGGTTACACGGCTGACTCCCATGAAATACAATAATGTTAACGGGAATTAACGCGATCATGTATAGGTATATACACACCTTTGGATTGCCTGACGTTTCGACCAGGTTACACTGGCCGTGGTCACAGGCTGACAGGCACAGTGATGCACGTATGTACATGATCGCGTTCATTCCCGTTAACATTATTGTATACCCAATTATAATTTAACTGTGTGTGACCATTTACATAGCGGCGAATAAATGAAAGAATAACTTAATTATTATGCAGTGACACGTAGTGACATATACAAAGAATATGAAAAACAAAATAGGACATCACAATTATGTCAACGGTTAGTGAATTAAAAATAATTGATTTAATGGCTAGTATTTTTCTTCACTCACGATTGGTTATCGAAATGGTTAAGTTGCAATTATTAGCAGGCTCTGGATAATGTGGGCGAGCACATTCCCATCTAATGGGGACAATTTAGACTTCATCCTGCTAATTAGATGTTTTTTAAGAATTTGAGTAACCGAAATTACTAGTCTTCCCGCTAAGCTTAATTGAATGTGTTAATAGTGGGTTCACGTCGGTAGAGTAATGGCCGGGATTCGAAACCGGGACCTCTCGATCGTCGTCGACCACTGAGCTTCTGAAATTTTTCCTAAATGTTGAACGCTGTGCCCAAAACGGGAAACAATCGTTGAATCTTGATCCCACGACAATACAATTATCGTGGTACGAAAACGACTTTGTACAGTTAGCCACAAAATTAGCTATTACATTCCACATTTCGGCTTATTTGCATATCATCTTGACGATAGCCCAGTGGCGTACGTAACGGACTGCCGAGACGAGGTCTCGAGTTCGATCCCCAGTCGCCCCGGGCACACACCTCTGACTTTTTGAAGTTATGTGTGTATTAAAAATGTTAATTATCGCTCGCTTAGTAACGTGCCCGGTAGATGGCAATAGACTCGCCCCCTATTACATTGGGACCTCAACATAACTGCCTCATACACCTCTGCCTACCCCTGCGGGGATACAGGCGTGAAGTTGTGTGATGTTATCTTGGCTCTCATTACCATCCTCGTAGGGATTGCTCAGTGGCGTCTAAAGTTTGCACTTTGGAGCCTGGGGTCCGCTTTTTTTTATTGGTAGGTTGACTTTGCTGGAGCGACTGCCGTATATTCTCCCAACCCCAAAGGAAACCCTGCGCCAGAGCTTTGTCCGTAAATCAGCAGTTATACCGGCTTGCCGGAGAGGTTTACTTGGTCTCGAGGGTATTGGTAGATCACACGCTATCTTAGTGCTAAAACCTTTTATAGAACAATAAATAAACATGAAATATATTATGTTAACCTTGACCTCAGAAGATTACTAAAATACTATATGATGAGAAATGGAAGGATGAGGAAAAATACTAAGGCTTATTAGCTACACATCAATAAAATGATTTACAGAAATATAAATTTAATTATTATTTTTCTTTTATTATTAGTAGCCAACCAATAATACCTATGTTTTTATAACTCTATAATAAAATCTCGGCCTTACAAAAAGTAATATTTGATACAACTACGCCAAAGAAACCTAAAAACAAGTCACTCCATTCCTATAACGAGTAAGTAATTTATGCTTTTTATTTATTCAACATATAGCATGTTGTTGTTTAATGTATAACTAAAATTGATTGTCTGCGCAAGGAATAAACCAGCCGTCACTTTTTTATACCACTCAAGTAGCAGACAAACTCACGGCCTACCTGATGGGAAGCGGTTACAGTGGCCTATGGACATGTGCAACATCAGGGGCGTCCCACTCGCGCTGCCGACCCTTCTGACGAGTAATTATATGCTAATTTTGTGTATCTCTAATGGCCCTAATGAGTAATTTATAAAGTTATCTGTGGTACAGAGCCATAGACAGCTGTCTAGCAGATGCAGCTACTGTTATTTGATAGAAAAACATTACCCTATGCTATTTTATAAGGCACTAGTTGCTGCTCTAGAGGCGACAGCCCAGTTGGGTATGTAACGGACTGCAGAGACAAGGTCTCGAGTTCGATCCCCAGTCGTCCCGGGCACATACCTCTGACTATTCGTACTTATGTGTGTATTAAAAATCTTAATTATCGCTCGCTTAGTAATCTGCCCGGTAGATGGCAATAGGTTCGCCCCCTATTTCATTGGGACCTAAACATAACTGGCGATTTGTGGGTGTTTAATTGAACTGTATTTACGTACCTACTTACCTTCTAAGTATTAAGACTAATGTGTGTACCCTGTCACATCAGTAATAAACTAGCTACAGAGCGAGACGGTTGTTTCATTACTTTGATTACCTACATACTATTAATACATCTCTGCCTACCCCTTCAGGGATACAGGCGAGAAGTTATGTGGTTGCTGCCCTATGCATATTGCCAGCTAACTCGACCAGCGATGCTGTGGCTTCTGTAGAGACTGTTAAAACGTTTCTAAAACTCGAATCTGACTGGTTATATTGTCGGTTGGATTGGAGATTCAGGGTCATGGAGTCCAAGTACCTACTCGTGATGTCTTTAGGAAAATTTTGAAGCAAATGACCAACGCTTGTCGTGACCAGAAGGCTGGCTTTACTTCCAGTACATAGAATTAGCATCAGCATAGAACGTGGCGTTACCACAAAAGCTCTCATAGATTTTTTATATATGAGTTTCTCTTTTCTAAATTAATAATATACTAGGACGGTTGCCAGCTTGGCAATCCACCCAAACTTAAGCGTAGCGAGATTTGCTTATCCAACAATAGGTCAACGTGACCGTTCGACTTTTCCATTGATTTGGTTTTTCCGTGATGATTCCTCGATGGTAAGACCGATTTGGACATGCGACCCCTTACGACACTCAGTAATGTCTACTTGATCACCGTCACAAATTTGGTCGAGATCGGTCAAACGGTCTCGGAGGAGTATCATTTGTTTGAAATGCAACTTTGAAACCAAAGACCTTCGGCTCGCTACGCTTAATTATAACAGTTTTTTTTACGTATAAGTTTTTTTTATTTGATTTTTTTTTAATATTTTAATTGTTAATAATAAAATGCTTTGTCTTCCGGTTATATAGGTATAACCTATATAAGAATATAAAAATAAATAAAATAATAATAAATATTGTACGACAAAGTACACAACGCCATCTAGACCCAAACTAAGCAGAGCTTGTCATATGGGTTCTAGAATGCGGATAAACATACTTAAATACTATTTTTTTTGTAAATAAATACATATTATACATAGAAACACCCAGACCAATGCAAATATACATATTTGCACTGAGCGGGAATCGAACCCGCGACCTTTGGCTTAGCAGTCGAATGCACTACCGCTACGCCACAGAGGAAATATAAGTTTAGTTTTGAGATCTTATTTAATTACTTAGATTGATCTGTAAATTGAAATGTATTTAGCTACTTTTGTAGGTAACTGTACATTATTCATATTTAGATTCAAAGACAAGTATTTTATACAAACACTATAGATTATATGAATAGATTATGTAAAGACAATCACGATACAATTGGACTTGCTAACTATTTTAATAAGGTATATGAAGAGTAATAAATTTTATATGTTAACGATAGAACAATATAATTAATTAATTGAAATGAATAACGTTAACATCGACTAAATCATGGCTGTCTTTAACATTTTACGATTACATATTCATAGAACTCTTATGAAGTATATTAATGCAAAATGATAAATTACTAATAATATACCTTTTTTTTTTATCGTGCGGAAATCCCTTCGGATACCCCCCCGCGTGCCAGCGGGGGCGGTTATGTCGGGCTTGAACCGACTAAAACCGCACGCCGTCTCGGGTCTACAGACGCCGGGGTGTAAGGTTGCCCATAGAGCATATCCCTCGCACCCCGACTGACCCTGGGCCATCTCCGGTTTCGAGATGGCCCCCCCCGGGTTTGGGAACCACGGTGTCCCCGTCTTGCCGCTATTAATAATATACCTAGTAAGGCCGGGCATTTGTAATTTTACCATTGATCAACAACCACAATTAGCTTTGGCGTTCGAAGAGCCGAGACGGCGTGTGGTTTCAGTCGGTTCAAGTCCGACATAACCACCCCCGCTGCCGGCGGGGGGGTGCCCGAAGGGATTTCCGCACGGAAAAGAAAGGTTTCAAAAGGCTTTTGAGAAAACTTTCCCATTTACCTGTTGTATCCATAGGCTTCCCTTTGGAGCCCAGGGTCCACTCTCATGCTCCTGCATATTTGGTTTACTTGGCTTTTACGGGAGATACCGTCGCCTGGCTCCTACTCATAAAAAAAATCTTATATTGAATAACATAGGTTGGTATAAAAATTAAAAAAAAACTTTTTTTTATATTTTTTATATTTAGGACGTCAATTTGACCTCACCTCGCCTGATGGTAAGCTGACGATAAAGTCTCAGGAAAGAGGGTCACCATTACATACACGTACCATGTTAACAATGGTAGCACTCAGCGTGACGGCCTCATTAGAAGAGGATTAGCGTCGCAGCACCGCGCGACACCCACCGGTCCCACTAGCTGCGACCACAATCCCCCTGCCCAGCTATGCACTTGCTGACCCCTGAACGCAATCAAACCAAAATTGGATTACTATGGAGGGTTTTTCGCAATCGTACACGGTGGTACCCACCCAGCCGAATTTTGTGACAAATTTGTGTCATCAAATTTCTACCACCAGTGATTCATCAGATTTTTTTTACAGAAATATGCCATTCTTTGGCTAGCAACTTTTGTATAGATTATTTGCCAAACAAAAACTTGAAGAGGTCATATCACGTACAATATTTAAACTATCTAAGATAGCAATGTCAATGTCGGCACGTCAAAAAGTTACAAATACTTTAAAAGGCATTTAAGAAATAAAACATTTTAATATTTTTTTCTTTTTAGTGCCTCGGCCAAGGTGTGAAAAGGTATTTAAAGTGTCGGCGTTCTGGACCTCGACAGCCCATAACGTCCTTTTATGGTTTAACTGTTTACCACACTTGGTGTAGGAGCGTCTCTTCGTACCAGTATAAAAGCGTTTTTATTAATTGGCACTCATTTAAGGGCCTTATAGAATTGCATTTTAACAGCGACATAGCTTAGCGCGAGCGGTGATAGTCCAGTGATAGTCTCGAGTTCGATCCCCAGTCGCCCGAGCACACACCTCTGACTTTTCTTAGTTATGTGTACATTAATAAATGTCTTATCGCTCGCTTAATAATGTGCCCGGTAGATGGCAATAGACTCGCCCCCAATTACATTGGGACCGAAACATAACTGGCGAATCGTGGGTCTGTGATACACCTCTGCGTACCCCTTCGGGGATATACAGGCGAGAAGTTATGTGGTTGCTGCCCTATGCATATTGCCAGCTAACTTGGCCGGCGATGCTGTAGCTTCTGTAGATACTGTTAAAACGGTTCTGAAACTCTAATCTGACTGGTTATATTGTCGGTTGGATTCGAGATTGAGGGTCATGGAGTCCAAGTACTCGTGATGTCTTTAGGAAATTTTTGAAGCAAATGATCAACGCGTTTCGTGAACAGAAGGCTGGCTTTACTTCCAGTACATAGAATAAACATCAGCATACAACGTGGGCGTTATCACAAAAGCTGTCTTAGATTTTTTATATATTTGTTTCTCTTTTCTAAATTAATAATATATATTGTAACAGATTTTTTTTACGTATAAGTTTTTTTAATTTAATTTTTTTTAAATAATTAAATTGTAAATAATTTAAAAAAAAAGCCGCGGTAGCCTAGTGGTAGTGAACTGCTGAGACGAGGTCTCGGGTTCGATCCCAGGTTTTACCATGGCACACACCAATGACTTTTCGATGCTTTTCGAAGTTATGTGTGTATTTACCGCAGGTTTATAAGTGCCCGGTTAATGGCAATAGGCTCGCCACCTATTACATTGGATACCGGCGTGAAGTTATGCGAAGTTATTTATTTATTTAAACTTTATGCACAACAATAAAATTTAAAAAAGGCGGACTTAATGCCATTAAGTTATGTGCGTAGCTTTAATCTCAAATCGAAATCGAAATTAATAATTATTACACTTTTTTAGTGTGCAATAGACCTAATTTGGCAGGTAAAGGTGCAAGTACTTACAAGAGACCGAGGTGAGTCTTAAGAGTGATCTTGAAAATAAAGAGAAGCCCTCGACTAGAATAAAAGACATCCCTAGTTATTGCTTAAGGGTCCTTTTCTGATATAAGTACACAATCGTTTTAATATATAGAAATCACTAGAGAAGAACGCTTTAATCATTTGTTCTGTTTTTAGGGGTCTGTACCTTTTTTTTTTTTTTTTTTTTATCGTGCGGAAATCCCTTCGGATACCCCCCCGCCGGCCAGCGGGGGCGGTTATGTCGGGCTTGCACCGACTAAAACCGCACGCCGTCTCGGGTCTGCAGACGCCGGAGTGTAAGGTTGCCCATAGAGCATATCCCTCGCACCCCGACTGACCCTGGGCCATCTCCGGTTTCGAGATGGCCCCCTCGGGAGGGGTCTGTACCTCAAAAAGAACAAACGGACCCCTAAAATTTGTAAACTGATGATAACAAAAACTGTCTGTATTAAGTATCTACACACCTTAATTGACTGAAAACTAAATAAAATATTACATAAATTCCAATATAAATCGAAATTAATTATTAATAACATGAATTTAAATACAGCTACCTAGACACGTCCGGAATTTTGAATATCTGGGACTTGTCTAGGTAGCTCAGTTGGTCAGAGTATTCTCCCTGTAAGGTGGGTTGCTTGTTCAAGTCCCGTTCTAGATGTTTTCTTTCTAGGGTTCCGTAGCCAAATAGCAAAAAACGGAACCCTTATAGATTCGTCATTTCTGTCTGTCTGTCCGTCCGTATGTAACAGCCACTTTTTTCCGAAACTATAAGAACTATGCTGTTTGTAGGTGTGTAGATATATTCTGTGAACCGCATTAAGATTTTCCAGCAAAAATAGAAAAAATACAATACATTTTGGGGGTTTCCCCATACTTAGAACTGAAACCCTAATTGTTTTTTACATCTAACCCATACGTTACCTCTATCCCTCTATCTAACCCTATCTATGGATAGGTCTTCAAAACTGATATTGAGGTTTCTAATATCATTTTTTTCTAAACTGAATAGTTTGCGCGAGGGAAACTTCCAAAGTGGTTAAATGTGTCCCCCCCCCCCCTGTAACTTCTAAAAATAGAGAATGATAAAACTATAAAAAATGTATGATGTACATTACCATGTATACTTCCACCGAAAATAGGTTTGAACGAGATCTAGTAAGCAGTTTTTTTTAATACGGCATAACTCATAAATCGTAAACCGCAATTTACCTTTCATTCAATCAACTCAAATATAAAAATTTAAAAAAAACTATATTATGTTACTTGCTGCTACGGAACCCTTCATGGGCGAGTCCGACTCGCACTTGGCCGCTTTTTCTCGATCTATAATCTATAGGAGAAGTTAGCATACTAATTGCATCAAAATTTCATTGAAATAACATGAAACATAATAAATGAACTGAATACCATGAAAACTGACCGATCAATGCCAACCCTATGAAGGGGAAGCCATTGACCGCCGCCCAGGGTGTACCGGCTGCTCCGATTCCGTTCCCCCCGGACTGCAGCGGGATCGGAATCGGAGCGACACTCGAGGAGGTTACCCAACACACACCCCAGGATTATACACCCGGTATTCGTTTTAATTGTTAACACACACATATGGCAATGTAATTTTTAATTATACTGTGTAGCACTTACATGAGAATATTCCACCTGTTCACTTACACTGTTCAGACCAGAATAATAACGTTTACTCAAATGACGTTAACCTAGCTCCTTTTCCCCACCTTCTATCTCACAACATCCTTTTAATTTGTTCCATTAATCACAGCATCTGTTAATGCCATTTTAGTATTACAAATAAATACTTATTAGTTTGTAATATTTGAGAATGACCAAAATATTTACTTTTAACTTTATAAAGTAAAGCCGCGGTAGCCTAGTGGTATGGGTAATGGACTGCTGAGACGAGATCTCGGGTTCGATCCCAGGTATTACCATGGCACACACCAATGACTTTTCGATACTTTTCGAAGTTATGTGTGTATTTATCGCAGGTTTATAAGTACCCGGTTAATGGCAATAGGCTCGCCACCTATTACATTGGGACCTAAACATAAACTGGCGAAATGTGGGTACTAGCACCTCTACCTACCCCTTTGGGGATATAGGCGTGAGTTTATGTATGTAAAATAAATAATAATGATTTATAATTCTAACACAGGATATATTTAATCCTACTAAACACTATGTCCGTTAGCGCTCTTTTAATATTACAAATAAATATTCATTTATTGCTAACATTTGAAAATTACTGAGTTTCCTAATTCTAAATTCGTGAAATAAATAATAACGATTAATGACGCTAACAATATCATACAAAGAAACTCCCAGACCAATGCAAATATACATATTTGCACTGAGCGGGAATCGAACCCGCGACCTTTGGCTTAGAAGACGAACGCACTACCGCTACGCCACAGAAGTTGTAGTTAGTTAAAAGTATAAGATTCAATTTTAAATCATTAGCAGAATACTACCTCTATCTTTAAGTCAAAACAACCGTTAGGATCTATTATGTTGCATCTACTGGAGAAATAAAGGATTATTTTTGGAATTGTATTGCGCTGTTATATCAAAAGGCCTAAATATGTAACAATACCCGGCGTCGGTAGCTTAGTGGTTAAGGAGTCGACCTTACGATCGAGAGCTCCCGGGTTCGAATCCTGGCCATTACACTACCGACGTGAACCCACTCCTAACACAAGCAATTTAGCTTAGCTGGAGGGGTTAGGGGGAATATTAGTAATTTCGGTTACTAATATTCTTTAAAAAAAAAAAAAAAAATACGCTTATTTGTCTACTTCTTAGCATTCATAAACTTAACCTCATTACTGAAATTTACAATATTACTTTGGTAGAACGGTCTAATTTTTACGATACCAGCTCCATAAGCAGTAATTAAGCTTGTTAGTGATGTCCCTTGGAAGTAATAGGATTCCCTGAAGCGGAAGCCTTCGTATTTATTTTTATAAAAAAGTTATAAAACTTAGTTAGTTAGTTAGTAAGTTAGTTATAGTAAAGTTATAACAAGTGACACTTCTATGAATGAATATCCTACTAATATTTTAAATGCGCAAGTTTGTGAGTATGTATGTATGTATGTACGTATGTATGTTTGTTGCTCTCTGACGCAAAAACGGCTGAACGGATCTGGATGGAATTTGGCATAATGGTAGATTATAGTCTGGAATAACACATTGGCTACTTTTTATCTCGGGAATAAGTTCACATGGGAAGCGGGAACGGTAATAGAATTCCACGCGGGTGGAGCCGCGGGCAACAGCTAGTATTCCAATATATTATAAAATATCATCACATAAATTTATCAATGAAATATAATCATAAGAAACTTAACAACACATTAAGACTGAGACTCAACTGAGTTCACAGGCAAACTGTTTAAAACAGTATTATGAATAAATGAATTAAAAGAAAGATATATTTTGGAGTTAAAAAAAGCAAATAAGAGATTATTCTAACAGATTCAACATCACTAGGAAAAATATAGAGCCTGATCCGCCCTGACTTCACACAATAATTCTTATTTTTTTATGGATGATAGGCTCACGTTTGACCTCTATCTCACCTGGTCGTAAGTGACGATGTGGTCTACGATGGATCACGTTTGCCTAGAAGGAACCTATTCACTCTAGACTAGAAGATTACGGGGTTATAACTTTCCGGAAACACAGGCTCAGGCAGGCAATTCCACTTTTTAGCTGTACGCATAATAAAATATTATTAAAGAATGTTACCAAATAATTTGGGAGTATAGAGTTAAGTCAGGATCTATAAGAGGCGGACTTGTCTACGCCCAGGACTTCCAGCGTCCATGATCGGGGCCTGCGGAAGGCAGTTAGCCGACTCACCGTCCTTACGGAAGCAGACCAAGGCGGAGGCATGTCGTGTGTGTCCTATACACGCTTGCCAATTCACAGAAGCGGGCTCAAACCCGACCCTACAGGCGAGGCTGCGATGGCGACTAAAGTCCGCCGGTAACCCTTGGGTTATCCTTTCGAAAGCTTACTCAGATTGCCCGGCAATGGATACTTGGTAGGTGATAGAGTCAAGCAACAGTCATTTTGGCCGTTGCATGAATGGGCCGACTCGACCGCAGAAGCACCACCCTCTCACAGAATATCGACGCCAAGTAACAGTATTGGAACTGTTGCGTTCCGTTTGGTGAGTGAGAGTGCCGGAGCCCAAACTCCTTTTCCATCCCCTCCCAAACTTCTTTCCCATCCCCTCCCAAACTCCTTTCCCATCCCCTCCCAAACTCCTTTCCCATCCCCTCCCAAACTCCTTTCCCATCCCCTTTTCTTGACAGGGTCGGCAGCGCGAGTGTAACGCCACTGGTGTTGCACACCTCCATAGGCCGCGGTAACCACTTCCCATCAGGTGGGCCGTGTGCTTGTCTGCCACCTTAGTGGTATAAAAAAAAAAAAAGATTTTAGTCGATAGGATTCTGACACACCCATCTCACCGTTGGCACCGATGTGGTGGAGCCCGTGGGGGTATCCACAGGTAAAAAAAGGGTAAATTTTTTATAAATTGTAATGGATCTGCTTGGAAATAGTAAGTATTTTAATAACAGACTAAACCCTTTAACTGAATTCTATTCATATATTCTAAATAAATTCACATAGTTCCAATAATTCCATCTAAGATCAAAAGATTCAGCATCTCTTGTCGTTGACGCATCATAAAGACTTTTAATTCTTCACTAATAGTATTGACATACGTGTTTCCTTCTTCCTACAATTCCAGAAGTGTGAAAAAGCATTTTCTTACAAATTGCTGTCAAATTGAGGGCTATAATTTTAGTATTTTTGGCATGCATCAACATGTTATGGCATTATATAATATGTACAGTCAACGACAAAAATTTATTAACACTAAAATATTGACAAGCGTTTTTTACATCAGAATATATGCTACGACGGTTGATGTATTGTAGTTTTATTATCCCCAGACGATAATATATATTCCAGGTTTTGGTTTATTATTTTATCAAAGGTTTAAGAGCTAAGATGACCAAGAAATTGAAATTTTTTAAAGCTACTTTTATCGTTGACTGTAGCTATTAGCTAAAGCATTGCGTACTGTAGGTGGTTCTAAAGCACCAAAGTGCTTCGAGCACCAAAATCTTTAAAAACTTATAAACTAAAGTTTGACTTATCTCTAAGGTTGGATCTGTATAAAAAATATGACGGAATAAACCTTGGATCGGTGCGAGTCTATAAATTTACAAAGTCGTTAGTAAGTTTGTGTAAAGTAAAAGACTCCTAGTGCTAACGACAAATCAGTGAACATTCAGAAGCGTTCGCGGCGTGTCCTGATTGGTGAAAGTTTTATTTGCTCCATTATAACTTTTTTGTTATTTCTCCTTTTTTAGGGATTTTCTTTAGAAAAGCCCTATTGCTATCGAGTTGTCGTCGACGTCGTTGCCAATTTTCTGTCACGGTTTTGGGTATGAAGGAGATGAGCTATCGAGTTGCTGTTTTCGGTAATAGATTCGTGCTGGGGTGAACCATTGCAAGATAAAGAAAAAATCGCAAAAAATCGCAAAAAAACAAAAAATCGCAAAGTCAAAGTCAAAGTCAAAAACCATTTATTCTGTATAGACCATTAATACGGAACTTACAAAACGTCATAAAAAAATCTATGTTTGGCAAATGGACCACCGACCGGTTCGAAACGCGGCCCTGTCCTGAGAAGACTCCGGCAAGAAACTCAGCGGGCTGTTTTTTTTTGGTCTATTTTCAAACATATTTACTTAACCTAAGTACAATATTTCATTTGAGTAGCATAGAGAGAGAGCAAACAGTTCATATCTAAGCTTGTTTGTCGTCTAAATAGTCTTGAATTTTATAGTAGCCTTTTTGGCAGAGTTTACTTTTAGCACAAACCAAAATCCCTTGTATTAGGCTGAGCTCGTCTCAGGAATTCAACTTGTTTTCGATTGAATCGTTCGTTTTGAGCAAAACTAGTTGCCAAAGACCTTGGTGATGAGAAATAATTTTGCGTCTTTTTATTTTTATTGATTACTGATGATATTATATACTTTTGAGAGTAACAGTTTTTAAAGTTATCACGGGTATTGCAAGTATCATAAGCTGCGCTAACAGCAGGCCTACCATGAAACGTACATCCGCAATTGCGGACTGAAATTTCGGGCAATCCATACCATGAAACGTACTTATCTCGTAATTTGGCCCGAAGACAGCACAAGACAGTTCATTCGGCTTTAAACTTACCATAAAAGGATGTAAAACTGCAAAAAAGAAATTACTTATTTCAACTTATTTCAAAAGGTCGAAAAGGTATCATAATCCAATACAAAGGAATGTATTTTTTAACATGTTGGTTTATGTTTATGTTTATTTTTAATATAAATATATTGTAAACGAAAACATCCGTTATAATGTTTGATTCAGTCCCCACATACTTTATGGTTCCGACCGAGGGAACGAAATCCGAAGTAACTTCATAGTACCCTTTTTTTGTTTTTTCTTCGTGCGAAAATCCCGTCGGATACCCCCCACCGGCCAGCGGGCTGGTTATGTCGGCCTTGAACCGACTAAAACCGCAAGCGGCCTTGGGTCTTCAGTGTAACTTGGCCCATAAGGCATTTCCCTTGCACTCCGACTGACCCAGGGTCATCTCCAGTTTCGAGATGGCCCCCTCGGGTTTGAGAACCACGGTGTCCCCATCTTGCCCCGGAAAGGGATGGGCGCTAGTTGTCCAGCCGCCCGGGCCTGCTTCTGTTGGGGTGACCGGCGGCCTCACCTACCACCCCAACTACATAGTGTCTAAATGACATTGGTTTCGTTCGTGTTTCTTGCGGGCCCGCAATTGCGAATGTACAATGTACATTTCATGGTAGGCCTACAGCTTACCATCGGATGATCAGCAATTTGTAAGCTGGTTTAGGATATAAATTAAATGCCATTCAAAAACATGACAATTATTAATGATTAGGGTCAGATATTTTGAGATCTGAATTTAGAAAAACATAAGTGTGAGTGTATACATAGATACTGTCGAAATTTTTGAAGTAAACAATATTTTTTTAATGTTTACCAACCTCTTCCAGGATAACAGGCTTGACTATGCGAATAAACAACATTTATAACTCACCTACGCAGTTAATCGCCACATTACTCAAACGTTTATAGGTAGAATAAGCCTTGGGCATTGGGTCCGCCATTGTGCAACTTGTATGAGCAAAAAAGTTTAAATTAATAAATAAGTAAAAGTAAGCTTTTACTTACTGAATCATCGTCATTACTTAAGGTACCAATCGACTTTCACTATAGAATTAATAATGTGATTCTGATTAAAATAAATCTTTTAGACAAATATTCAAAACAGAATTTTGAAATCGCAATAAATCTTGATGTCACATATTCAACGTAAGACTTATACATGAATAAAATATAGAGTCTTGGTACTAAAGTAGTTCATAAATGCTAGATTTATGCTATCAGTACCTAAGATATTAAAATTGATCTTAAAATTCAGAATACGGTTTACATCTAATCTGTACACACACGTCACTTGAAATTTTTAAGTATAAAATCATAGCAAAAGTAACTATTCTGGGATAGTATGGGTCACCTTATACCCCGGCGCCTGAAGACCCGAGACGGCGTGCGATTTTAGTCGGTTATACCCGACATAACCACCCCCGCTGGCCGGCGGGGGGGGGGGGGTATCAGAGAAGATTTTCGCACGAAAAAAAAAGATCTAATAAATTACTAATCCTTTATAATCATATCAAAAAGATTAATTATAACTTGAGTTAACTCATAAACACGTTAATTTGTAACAAAATTCCGTCGATTTTGCGACGGACATGGCAAAATCTATAAACGGTCAACCAAAGCAACAATTACTGAAACTAATCCAAAACTAATACTAAACATGAAAACTCCCAACTAGTAACACACTACCCCATAATGATAGGGTGCAAATCAACCCCTGATTGAAGAGTGGGAGCTATTTCATCCCTCGGTGACTTGAGAGGGTGGAACAGGGTATACAACGTACTCAATTTTTTACTGAATAGTATTAAGCAATATGGTGTATTTTTTCTAAAAGGTTTACTTGACTGTGAGCTATTAGAACTGACTTAAAAAATTGAGAAACTGTCTTTTAAATTGAGTTGGTCTTTTGAATTACTTTTTCTTTACGAAAAAAATACAAACTTTTCATAAGACTAGCCATTGAATTTACGACAGTAAAGGTCCCTTTATTCATTAATCATTAAGTCTTTATTAACTAGAAATTCAGTGCAGGGTGCGACTGAAATAAATTGAGCTGAGCGAGCAGGACTCTTACTAGAAAATCAGACATCTTACTACGGTCGCGCGCTTAGCTAAGGCCGCGCGCACGTGAAACTGTTTTCGGTGATTATTCCTCAATGGTACATCGGACATGAACCATCTCGCTTCAAGAGACTCCTCAGTGTCCACACTATCACCGTGGTAAATTTGGTCAAGATCGCGCGAGTGGTTACGGAGGAGTTTAGTCACCAACAAATGGCTATGCTGGGTATAAGTGATAATTAAAATTAAGAATACTAATAGTCATGTGTACTTTTCTTCATCACATCATCACGGCTTTCACCTCTGAACCAGGGGTTACGCTTATTCTTCCCCTCTTTTTACCCAACAGCGCAACAAGGAGGGTTATGTTTTTCGGGAGTATGTATATATGTATAATTGTTTGGCACGCTCTGCAGTCTGAGCGGCTCGATGGATTTTAGCTTGGGAGGTGTCGTTAAATTCTGATTTACTGTGAAAGTGTTACTGGGTATATTAAAATAATAAAAAAACAAAATGGCGGTTTATTGGTGCTATAATGTATGTTGTTAAAAAAATATATTCACTCAAACTTATCGAGTAGGGTATCAAAAAGAAGAGGTTTAAAGGGTAATTTAAAAAAATTATATATCACTAGCTGACCCGGCAGACTTCGTACTGCCTCAATCGATACCACCTTTTAAACCTTCTCTGGACCTCCACAAATAATTCAAGACCAAAATTAGCCAAATCGGTCCAGCCGTTCTCGAGTTTTAGCGAGACTAACGAACAGCAATTCATTTTTATATATAAGATAACTAAAAGGTACATAACATTTTTCTGTCGGTTTATGATTGAAAATAAGTATAATAAACTCTACATTATTACTATCTACATTACTAACAGTGTTTAACAATACTATTAAGAAGATTCTCTTAGAAATAGGTTGGGATAGAATGCGAGGCCTTTTTTTTTTTTATGTGCGGAAATCCCTTCGGATACCGCCCCGCTGGCCGGGGCCTTCAATAGATTCTTCTCGGCATGCCATTCCAAGGCGCTCAGTTGTGAACAATCGTTCGCGGGCTAATAGGACGGACACATTTTTTGCGACTTGTGATAACTTCTCTGGGGTAAGGTGACCATTTTCTTCAAGCAGTTCACTAGTTGTCTTGGCAACTTGGCAAATGGGTCCTGCCTGCTATCAAACTTGTTTCGGTCTTTTTAGGGCAGTTGGGTTTTTTGATTGTCTTTTGAATTTTATTGATTTGGCTTTTATGGAAGCGACTGCCATCTGACCTCCTAACCCTGAAAGGGAAGCCTGCGACAGACCCTCGTCCGCTAATCAGCAGGTATACGGGTTAGCAGGTGAGGTCGTCATGGGTTTTTAAGATCTTAGAAAATAATGTAGATAATACTACATTATTTTAAGTATATTAAAAAAAGCGGCCAAGTGCGAGTCGGACTCGCCCATGAAGGGTTCCGTAGCTTCAAGTAACATAACAATGTTTTTTTTAAATTTTAGATTTGAGTTGATTGAATGAAAGGTAAATTGCGGTTTACGATTTATGACGTATTAAAAAAAACTACTTACTAGATCTCGTTCAAACCAATTTTCGTTGGAAGTTTACATGTTTAATTGGTACATTATATATTTTTTTCAGTTTTATCATTCTCTTATTTTAGACTAGCGACCCGCCCCGGCTTCGCACGGATGCAATGGATGTTATTATACATATAAACCTTCCTCTTCAATCACTCTATCTATTAAAAAAACCGCATCAAAATCCGTTGCGTAGTTTTAAAGATTTCAGCATACATAGGGATATAGGGACAGAGAAAGCGACTTTGTTTTATACTATGTAGTGAAGTTTCAGGGGGGGGGGGGACATTTTATGGTACATCAATATTCCTAGTCGAATTGGGTGTATTGGATTTGGAACATAGTTTTACAATACAGAAGACCATCACCAAAATGATATTACCACGGACTCTTAACAATATGAGTCCGTGGCAGGTAGAATTTCCATAAACATATATATTTTGTTCCTCGCCGTACTATTTATATATTTAGACAAAAATAAAAATAATTGGTAGGTGGCCGTTGCATGAATGGGCCGACTCGACCGGGGAAGTACCACCCTCTCACAGAATATCGACGCCAAGTAACAGTATTTGAACTGTTGCGTTCCGTTTGGTGGGTGAGAGTGCCGGAGCTCAAACTCCTTTCCCATCCCCTCCTAAACTCCTTTCCCATCCCCTCCCAAACTGCTTTCCCATCCCCTCCCAAACTCCTTTCCCATCCTCTTTCATTTACAGGGTCGGCAGCGCGAGTGTGACGCCACTGGTGTTGCACACGTCCATAGGCCGCGGTAGCCGCTTTCCATCAGGTGGGCCGTGTGCTTGTCTGCCACCTTAGTGGTATAAAAAAAAAAGTGCAAGTAATACCGCTGATATGGAACAATGACTAACTTTTGTCAGCACGCGACTATTAACGAGAATCTCAATAAAGACTTGAGAGATCAAATTCTTTGTATTTCATCTTATTTAATCTTTAACAAAACAAAAGGAATGACATAACTCTACATTCTTAAAGGTGACAAACTCCTAATTTTTTCCTAAGAAAACCCCAATAAAATTACACACTGATAATCAAAATGGTTATTCAAGCTTAAAAAGCTTAAATACGATTAACAATTCTGGTAGTTCTCAAGAAAAACGCCGAGGGGCAACAACATAATCATCTTGGCTAACTGAAGAAAATCAGCCTTAATACACGATAATAGAGTTCAAATTCGTAGCGAAAGTAAATACTATTCGTAACGTTTGTATATTTTACAATATAACTGCAAACTTTGTTTTACTGCAAACAAATACCATAACTCCTTAACAATAAAGTTCAGATTTCAAATATCTAGCCGAAGAAGTTTAGTATAAGCCTACAGGAATGAGGTGAGCGCACCAAATATTGACATTAGACTTAGTGTATACGACACAGAGAAATGTGTCCAAATACTGAGGTGTCGATGTTTATTTGTACAGCAATAGAAACCGCAATAAGATGGCGAGGATCTGTTGCTGACGATGTGCGGATACGGTTGAATACTTCCATTGAAGTGGACACTTTTGATAGTCATAGTACAATGTAAATACATAATACTAGGTCTGCAAGGCGAATCGCTGCTTGCAATGTTGAGCTGAGTGAGACATCGTGGATCAGATTTTGAAAATTTTGAACAGTGATCATTCCTCCGTGGCAAGTCCGATTTTGAAAATTCTTTTTGAAAGTCACAATTCTGGACATGCTTTCTGAGCGTGTAAAGTTTGGTCACAGTGTCTCGAGCGGTTATTATGTAATTCCATCTTTAATTCTTTTAACGGTGATCATTCCTCTGTAGTAGCATTAATTTTTTCAAAATATATCCATAAACCTTCCTCTGATTGACCTCTTTAATCATGCCAAAGTTAGTTCTGATTGGATTAGTAGTTTAGGAGGAGACCTGTGACAAAGAAAATCTTGAAGTCTGGTATGAGGAGCTTTCGCTCGACTTCGTCTCACTCAGCTCAATAATGTTTGTAAGAAAGAGTGAAATCAGAAGCGAGATATTAGAATAATACAATTCATAAAGAATGTTTTAAGATATTAAAGTCGAAAGAGAGATAATTGGAGAAGCAGCTGAACTTGCTTGCTATATTTGTTTTCTCTGATGATAAGAGTCGTCAGAGCTCTTTAAAAGAAAAAGAAAAGTTTGGTTTTAGCATTTTAGTGCTATTTCTGATATTGCGAGATGATTATTTCTTTGGTACATGCCTCTTTTATTACCTGACTATCACGCGAGCCCTAAGATAGTTACCACTTTAGTAACATAAACTATTTTTTACCAAAATTTACCTTAATTTTCAACTTTTTTTTGGACTGTTTCTTTTATTTGTGCTGTAGAACCTTGCTTTTTGCCGAATTTCGTGATTCTAGGTGAACGGCAACTACCATATTTATAGGTTTTCGACTCGAAACTAATAGGGTACCTTCGGTTGCGCGAGCGCGTGGGCCGCCGCCACCTCCTTCTGCGAGCATGTAATGCTCGAGAAGGAGATGGCGGAGCGCGCCCGAGAGAGGTTTAGAACTCTCCCGGCCGGCCGACCAAGCAACAAGCTCGCCGCGCGTCGCAGGCGACTCAGGCGCATGGTTCAAGCCGCCCCCGCTGGCCGGCGGGAGGGGGGGGGGGTATCCGAGGGGAATATGGACCTCAGTAACTGGTATAGATTTCAACTTGCTAGGTCCACCCGTTCCTAAGCAAATCGATGGTGACACACGGACATACAGACAAGAGAGTTATCTTATAAGCGTTCCGTTTTTACCTTTTGAGGTGCGGAACCCTAAAAATTAATAAAATTTATATTTCATTCTGTACTCACGTTTCATGGCGCCCATCTTTAATCTGCGAGTCTTACCAACCCTTTTCTAAAATTTGAACTAAATGTTTTAATAAGCGCTTGTAATATGAAAATGATTAAGAATTCACTTTGTGCACTCGGCTTGACGAGTCGTTTCGTTCAACATGAATAAGTTATTCGCTTGTGATGTACCACTAGACGCCGGCCATTGATCAAATCTAAATGTTATATTTTAAATTTAAATGTTTTCTAAAGATTTAGATCGGAAAAAGAGAACATCTAGAACGGGACTTGAACCCGCGACCAGTTCCTTACAGGGGGATTGCCCTGACCAGCTGAGCTATCTAGACACGCCGCTGGAGCCATCTATCATGCGTAGTTCGCAAGAATTACGGAAGATGGCTCCAACGTCGCCTTAATACGTATATAATATATCGGAGAATTTCGGATATCTGGGACGTGTCTAGATAGCTCAGCTGGTCAGAGCATTCCCCCTGTAAGGGACTGGTCGCGGGTTCAAGTCCCGATCTAGATGTTCTCTTTTTCGATCTAAATCTTTAGAAAAAGTAAGCATACAAAATGCTTAAAAAATTAATTTAATTTGTTTTATGTTGTTATATACTTTCAAATAAATATTAATCACTTTTGATGTAGAAGCAATAAAAAATGAGGCCAAACTTAATCTGTAGGCCTACCATGAAACGTACATCTGCAATTGCGGGCCCGCATGGAACACGAACGAAAGAAGTGTCATTTAGGCACCATGAAGGTACTTCAAATTTTGTTCTTTCGGTCGGGACCATAAAGTATCTTCGGGACTGAATCAAACATATCTAGTAGGTTTTCGTTTCAATAAAACAACTAACTACCTTTTTCTTTTCGTGCGGAAATCCCTTCGGAAACCCCCCCGCCGTCCAGCGGGGGCGGTTATGTCGGGCTTTAACCGACTAAAACCGCACGCCGTCTCGGGTCTACAGACGACGGGGTGTAAGTTTACCCATAGGACATATCCCTCGTACCCCGACTGACCCTGGGCCATCCCCGGTTTCGAGATGGCCCCTCGGGTTTGGGAACCACGGTGTCCCCTTCTTGCCCCGGTTTGGGGGAGGGCGCTAGTCGCCCCACCGTCCCGGCCTGCTTCTGCTGGAGTGACAGGCAGCCTCACCTGCCACCCCCAGGCCTACGCTCATGGAGGACGGAGGTCGTTAAGCGACCTCCGGCGCCTGAGTCGCCTGCGACGCGCGGCGAGCATGTTGCAGGCTCGGCGGGCCGGGAGAGTTCCAAACCTCTCACGGGTGCGCTCCGCCATATCCTTCGCGAGCATTACATGCTCGCAGAAGGAGGTGGCGGCGGCCCACGGTCGTTGACCGTACCTAGTTAGAAATTCCGAAATGGGCTGAGATTTCATGGGAAGAATACGGAATAACACAAAATAAGTGTACTTAATTCAAATTAACTTCTGATAATATTCCGATAATAACAACAATTCCGAAAATATTCCGGCACAGCCGGTTTGTTGTCTATTAGATCAACAACCATCATCAGCATCTTAGCACCGTTACCGGTTTTCTTAATTGACTTTTATGGAAGCGATTGACCTCCCAACCGCGAGAGGTAAACCTGCGCCAGAACCTCGTCTATCAATCAGCAGAAGTACGGGCTTGCAAGAGAGGTTGACTTGGCTCCAATGATCATGGGGGGCCCAAGTCATACACATAAAATTAAAGCGTCGGTAGCTTAAGGAGTCGACCCTACGATCGAGTGGTCCCGGATTCGAATCCTGGTCATTACACTACAGAGGTGCACGCACTCCTAACACAAGCAATTAAGCTTACCTGGAGGGGTTAGGGGGAATATTAGTAATTTAGGTTGCTAAGATTGTCTAAAAAAAAAAATGAAAATCTGAAGAATTAATACGTTAAGATTGAAATATTGTTGAGCTATTAGATCAAAAATATTGAGTATTTTGCATTCTTCCCCTTCATTCATACACAAAAGAAAATGACAATTAGAAAGCGTAACTACACAACGTATTCCACCTAACACAGAATTCCTATTATTAACACAAATTCGTGAATTACATAATTATAATGTACCCATACCCTTAAACTCAGTAAAAGCCTGCCTAACAATACGAAATACTTTCAAAGGCTAATGAAAACGTCGCTGAATACCGAACTTAAACGCGTTTTGTTACGCGTACAATATAATTCGTGATTACTTGCGCGTCGATGGTTTCGCGCTCATTTATCCTAATGACTTGCTTGCTGTTTGAAGTTGGGTTCAAAAGGCACATGGCTACGGAGATATGGAGATATTTACTTCACTATCATATATCACCAAATGTATGATTAATTTATGTAACTTTCGAATGTTAATCTACGTAGTTGTTACATTGGCGGTGATGAGCCTGTGGACATACTGTCTGCAATACATTCTGCTGTTGCAAGAATTCAGCGAAGCAATTTCACGAGGACTTTTCTAACAGTTTTTTTTTTATACCACTAAGGTGGCAGACAAGCACACGGCCCACCTGATGGGAAGCGGTTACCGCGGCCTATGGACGTGTGCAACACCAGTGGCGTCACACTTGCGCTGCCGACCCTGTAAAGGAAAGGGGATGGGAAAGGAGTTTGGGAGAGGATGGGAAAGGATTTTGGGAGGGTATGGGAAACGAGTTTGGGCTCCGGCACTCTCACTCACCAAACGGAACGCAACAGTTCAAATACTGTTACTTGGCGTCGATATTCTGTGAGAGGGTGGTGCTTCTCAGGTCGAGTCGGCCCATTCATGCAACGGCCAAAATGACTGTTGCTTGACTCTACCACTCTAACAGTGATAATTCCTCAATGGCTAGTCCGATTTTCATTTCCTTTTATTGTCTTATGTATATGAACAAATTACTTAATTTAATACCAATCGCGTGAAATGAGGCTTTTGTTCATTGAGAAATCAGTTTTTTTTTTACGAAATACCTTTGGATTGCCTGATGTTTTTTTTATACCACTCAGGTGACAGACAAACTTGCGGCCCACCTGATGGGAAGTGGTTACCGCGGCCTATGGACGTGTGCAACACCAGGGGCGTCACACTCGCGCTGCCGACCCTGTAAAAACCTTCTAATGCCCTTCTTGAAGTACCCCATATTGTAGTCGCTTGGGAAAACCTCATTCCATCATTCACCATCATTCCATTCCATTACACGGATCATTCCATTCCAGGGAGACGTTTCCTATAGGTACATGATCGCGTTAATTCCCGTTAAATTATTGTACATCATGAACGCGAAAGTTTAAAAATTAGTAAGAACAGTTTGTAATATAGGTTGTGAATTGCGGATAAACATACTTTTTTTTGAATATGCATATAATTTAATTATACATTGTAACTCCCAGACTAATGAAAATACGTAGACATATTTATATAAACAAATATTTATACCGGTAATCGAACCCACGACTTCTGAAGTAACAGTTGACCACTCTGCCGTCACGCCATACGGCCATTACCAGATATTTTTAAAGATTACCACTTAGACTTGTTTTGTAAATAAAAACTGAAAAAAAGGAAGAAAGAAACAAAAAAAAACAACTCTTTATTGGTCCTTTTCTTCCTGCATAGCTCTGATTTTGGAAACATTGTAACCACTTACCGTCAAGTGAACCGTGTGCTTGTTCACTTATTACTATAAATTTCTTTTTTTTTATAACAAATACCTTTCAAAATAACTTCTTCTTCTTCTTAGTCACTATCTTCATTGCTGAAGGTCGTGTCCAGTAGTAGTAGTCTCTTCAACAACCCGATGTACTAAATTTACATTAAAAACCTCTTTCGTTTATTTGGGGCTTTTAATAGAACAAGCAATTAGACAGTACCAAATTAAACCCCAAAAAGATCACACCAATATATTAAGGGTAGAAAAAACCACAACGCATTTGTTTTAAAAACCCAATTATAATCACCAATTAGCCCTTTGATCGGAAAAAAAGAGAGAGAAAAGTTTTTTTTCCAAATCGTCCCTAAATAAAAGGGTTGGGCGGCACAGCCCCGGTTTAAATTAAACACTGAACAAGGATTGTTTAACGAACCGACACGAAACCCATTCAGATAGTAGATATTTCCGAATCAACGTTTAGAACCATGAAATATAAATTTAATAAAAAATAACTGCTCTAGGACATTCTACAACTAATATATAAATTGAAAATAAAAAAAACCCCCGACACATAATATATTTGCAGATATTGGGTATTTTCTCCACTTTTACCCCCAGTGGCGACGATAGCCCAGTGGCGTATGTAACGGACTGCTGAGACGAGGTATCGAGTTCGGTCCCGACCCCACTCGATTATATTTGCAGAGATTCGGTTATTCTTCCCCACTTTCAGCCCCCACAACTTTTAAACGACTCAACCGATATTCATCAAACATGTCTAAAAACACTCGCCCGTAACTCACCTTTCATACAAAAAAACTAAATTGAAATCGCTACATCCGTTCGCGAGCTACGGAGTCACAGACAGACAGACAGACACGTCAAACTTATAACACCTCACTTTTTGCGTCGGGGGTTAAAAACATACATTTTACATACATTCTACAACCATAAACATTAAACACAGCTAACTAACTGGTATTATGGCCTACTTACTTACTTAGATAGTTTTTTTTTGTAGAATGAGAAAAGTATTTGGCGAATAGTACAGAAATGTGATAACTGGGCATAAACCATTTTTTGTATATTAACATTTCTTATACTAAGATTTTTCAAAAATCTGTGAATGTAGTTCAAAATATTTTCAAACCTTAAGAATGGTCCCTTAAAAACGTTTTGCTGTAACTATAACGGTTAAGGTCTCTCCTTTACTGTTCGTCTCAAAAAAATTTCCAGTTTAGTGAAAATAACCATAAATTTATGCTACGTGGATCGACTGCAAAAAGGATTATAATGTTTTCAGATTTCTTGTATGTTTGTGTTCACCATAACTTTTACACACCTGAACAATATTAGATGTATAGATTAGAATCCTTAAAGCATTTCTAGATAGATTTCAAGTGACACTAACTATACTGTTACTACGATCATCGATATCTCGAAAACTACTGATCGAATCTTCTAGAAATTAAAACGCATTGTTAATGTCGAAGTACTCTATCGATCCGTTTAGATTAATCCAGAAAAGTCTATACCTACTTTACCTACAAATCGCGATAACAAGGGCATTCACCTCTATTGTCGGCACGACACTTGTTTTCTCGAAAACTCCAGTAAATACCTACTCTTCTCGAACGCTCTAGATAAGTAAATAACGTGTAGATGATTCCGGAACATTCTACCCCCCGAATTAAGAGCTATAAAAGGACGCCCGGCGATCGACACGAGTCAGTTAATTTTCGGAAGCGAAAGCGAACAGATCTTACCGAAGCGATTCAAGAGAGTTATATCTGCGACTTAAGCAACTACTGTGGACTACTGTGAACTGCTGAGCGACTGGAACTGTTGAAGAGTACTGTGTGTGCTAGTTATTTAGTTATCTAGTTTGTGGTGAGCGAATAAACTTCTTCGTTGTATAAACGGAATTTAATTCGTACCCCGCGCTCGTAACAATACATTTTCTTATAGAAAACTTGTTTAAATTGTCTTATTTTTAATATTCAGTATTTAGAAAACTGATAAAACCATTTCAAATGAAAAAAACTGAACCAGGATAGAAATCTAATATAAAATAGCGTCACGAGAGCAGCTCGTGGGGTGAAATTAACAATTTAACTTCTCGATGATACTGTCGGAAGTTTACGCGAATGTCACACATTGAAATAAAACTATTTTTAACGGATTCTATCGCGATTAATTTCATGTTATTTTATATTTTACATTGATCCCGACGTTTTGGTTGCTTTTCAGAAGCCAGAAGATGGTCACGGGGAGACTAAAGATGGTTGTTGTCTTGAAATTTGAAGTGAAAGTTATCTCAAAGTACCCGAACTATGTTGAATTGTTGGTGTTACTATTTACGCAGAATGAGCTCACAGCGTCATGAAGTCTGGTTGTATTTTGATTTTTCTTGGAATTAATTAAGTCTGAAGTATTTTTAACATAACATAAACTCACGCCTATATCCCCGTAGGCAGAGGTGCTAGCACCCACATTTCGCCAGTTTATGTTTAGGTCCCAATGTAATAGGTGGCGAGCCTATTGCCATTAACCGGGCACTTATAAGCCTGCGATAAATACACACATAACTTCGAAACGCATCGAAAAGTCATTGGTGTGTGCCATGGTAAAACCTGGGATCGAACCCGAGACCTCGTCTCAGCAGTCCATTACCCATACAACTAGGCTACCATTTTTTTTTTTTTCGTGCGGAAATCCCTTCGGATACCCCCCCGCGTGCCAGCGGGGTTAGTTATGTCGGGCTTGAACCGACTAAAACCGCACGCCGTCTCGGGTCTACAGACGCCGGGGTGTAAGGTTATCGCAGAGCATATCCCTCGCACCCCGACTGACCCTGGGCCATCTCCGGTTTCGAGATGGCCCCCTCGGGACCACTAGGCTACCTAATTTATATATATACATATGTATATTAAACTTCATTAATTCGATTAACTTCTCACTATTTGTCAGTACTCAGTCCAGACCCAACGTTATAATATGGGCTTCCGAGAAGAGCTTCATCACACCATATTCCACCTCACTGGCTTAGAACAAGGCTATTGGTTTGACGGTAGAATCACATTGTTTAGAACTGTGGTACATGTATGTTTCCTCACTTTGATTTCACCGTTCAAGCAAGTGATAATTAATTGGACTTCGACAAGTCAAAAACAACTTGAGATGCGAATGTGAAGCAATTATAAATGTTCATGTTTCAATTGTTACGTTACTCTACGATAGATAACAGCTGAGTTATCTTAATTTATTTATCTTCCGTAGACACCAAGTAACTATAGATTGAATAGCTTTTAAAATGGGTTCTAGAATGCAGGTAAACATAAGTACTTAGATACAATTGGTTTTGTAAAAACGTACCTTTTTTTTCGTGCGGAAATAGCGGTTATGGCGAGCTTGAACCGACTAAAACCGCACGCTGTGTCGGGTCTTCAGGCGCCGGGGTGTAAGGTTGCCCATAAGGCTTTTCCCTCGTAAAGTCAGCGTTGCATTTTGAGTTTTTTTTTGCCCATAGAAATTTATATTTCCAATGAAAATATTGTTCTACCACTTAGGGAGCTCTATAACAATACTGTTAAATAGCGATCTAATTTTAATTATGAATATTTATGCAGATTTTTTATTTTCAAACTTGATCCAGTTGACGAATAGCGTAAAAAAAAGAAAAACAGTCCAATCGTCATCTATTTTTGAAGCTGACTGTACATATATTATTATACATAAAACATTCAGACTACTGCCAATAGACATAATTCATGCATACAAGTATTTGCATTGAGCGGAAATCGAATTGATTGATTGATTTATGTCACAAAGTAGCGTTTATGCACGTCAAGATCAAAGCTTCTACATTTTCATTCATAGCCAGATTAATACAGGCAATAGAATCTGGCTGTAAAAACTCATAGCCAATCTTTTTTAATCGCCATCAATCTATGTGTTTTGATCCTAAAATGTAACGGTCTGAAAGACAAAAAGACTAACATATTTTACAAACGCTTCTACAAAATCGCCAATATAATTGTATTGCTCATCCGGGACAACGGTTGGTTTGGTTGAGCGACATGTCTTCGGCAGATCGTATAATTCGTCATTATACAAATGACATCGCCCGACTGCAAACGCTCGCTGGTTTTCAAAATGGCTGAGGACATAAATAATAAAGACGTAGGATTTCCTGTTCAGATTACATGTTGCTTTAGTGGTGTAGCGGTTACGAGACAGTCGGTCTCGTAACCGCTACATGATATACCTGGTTCAAGTTCCCGAGGTGGATACAGTGTTCTTAGGATATTCTATGTAGCACTGTGCACAAGTATTAAGAACTACGGATCCTCGCACGGTTTCTACGCACTAGCACAATTAACTTATAGTCGATAAGTTAATTGCGCTAGTGCGTAGTAACCAAAAATATAAGGTTATAATGTGGGTGTATAATAAACCCTGCCTATCCCTTTGGTGATCATAGCAGTAAATAAAAAAATTGGAATGTCTGGCACGTGTGAAACTTAAAAAAAGATTACTATGTTTTATTGAAGTTGCCTTGAATTACGTCACAAGAGTAGGTGCGGTACGCCTACTCCGGGGACTGCAAGGCCAGGACGCGAGCGAGGACTCGGGGCTGCACACGCTGTAGTGCCCGGCTTGGGACCTCGTGGCAGCAATCGGGGTGGGAGTCCGCTCGCTCGGCACCATGATTGCAGTAATGGTGCGGAGCACCAGTACGTGGGCAAGCAATACTCGAGAAGGAGACGGCAGAGCGCGCCCGGGAGAGATTTAGAACTCTCCCGGCCCGGAGAGCCTGCAACATGCTCGCCGCGCAGCGCAGGTGACTTAGACTCCATGAGCGCATCTGGGGGTGGCAGGTCACCCCAGCAGAAGCAGGCCTAGGCGGCGGGGTGACAAGCGCCTCTCCTTTCCGTGCCAAGATGGGAACACCGTGGTTCCCACACTCGAGGGGGCCATCTCAAAACCGTAGATGGCTCATGGTAAGCCGTGGTGCGATCGAATTACCTTATGGGTCACTTTATATCCGGCATTAGAGACCCAAGACGGAGTGAGGTTTTAGTCGAGTCCGACGGGGAGTATCCGTAGGGCATTCCGCACAAAGTACGGTACGCCTCGAAGTGTATCACCATGCTGTTAGGGTGTTTGCTGTCATTGCACATGAGTGGGTAGGGGGACCTGAGGGACCTCACGACGTACCACTACATGTTTCACATCAACAACAATTTGCAAGTTTTCCCATTCGTAGTATACTTGTGCTGAATATATATTGTTTATTTATTGACGGCCTCTGTGGCGTAGCGATAGTGCATTCGACTGCTACGACAGTGGGGCGGGTTCGATTCTCACTCAGTGCAAATATTTGTATTCATGTATTTTTTGCATTGGTTTTTTTTGTGGGTGCTATCACCTCTGCCTACCCCTTCGGGGATATAGGCGTGAGTTTATGTTATGTTATGTTATAGTCTATGTATGTATGTATTATATATGTATGTATTTACAAAAAAAAATATAAGTATGTTTATCCGTATTCTAGAACACACTAGAACACTAGCTAGTTAAACTATGCTTTCTTTAGGTCTAGAAAGCGCTGTGTAGAATGTTGTAGAATATTTATTATTTATTATGATGGAATATCGTTCCGAACCTTTTTTTTTTTTTCGTGCAGATATCCCTTCGGATACCCCCCCGCCGGCCAGCGGGGGCGGTTATGTCGGGCTTGTACCGACTAAAACCGCACGCCGTCTCGGGGTTTCAGACGCCAGGGTGTAAGGTTGCCCATAGAGCATATCCCTCGCACCCCGACTTTGTGCTATTCTTTATATGATACATTTTATGTTTTACTTATATTCGGCGCGTGCATGAACTGGAAATACAATAAATCATTATAAATGCCACATATATAAGTAAGATACAATAAGAGCCTGCTCACACTTCAATATTACCAGCCGTGTCAACACGAACGCAGTAGGGGATCTACGCAGCCCTAATCATGCCATCGCTTATTGTGTACCGAACTTTATTTAATCAGGAGTGTAGTTATATTTGCTCTTATCTACCCTTACTTTGACAGCCAGATAATTATAACCCTTCCACCCTCGGGGCACAATCTGGTGCTGTCATATTCTTCGTTTCAGTTCTTAGGCAGGCTTTTAAATTTTTGGCAAAGGAAGACTTCATTTCCGTATTCGTTTGTCCGTCTGTCATTGCCACGTCTTGAAGACTTTTGCTCGTAGAATAATATTTTGTTTATTTGGAAATACCACAACATAAAGTAGATGCCAAAAGTTAAAGTCAAACGAATGTCACAACAAAATCAACTATATTATTATAAATGAGTTTTTAGATTCCGTTGGTGAAAGTTCATTGTAAATAATAAACCGATGCTGATTGATAGGTATAATACTTAGTCGATTGTCTGTCTATCAGAATGATTCATTAATTATAATTAAATATATAATATTTTAGCAGACATGTAAATGAAATATTCACAATTATTAGAATTAGATGGTCATGTTTCAATATCCCCAAAACGGCAGGAGGAGGTATTTTGCACTCATATTTCACGAAATATAATTTTTGTTCCAGGACGAGTCTATTCGAATCTAACGGCATGTTTCTAGACTCCATATTGCTGATAATTTCTAACAAATAATCCTGATAATTATTTTGTCAATGTCAAACTCAAGACCTCACGATCGCAACAGAATTGCCTATTTATATTAGTGAAGGCAGCAGTTATGAAAAATATATAAAGCTAAGTGGAGGTACTCTCTTGTTTAAGGTTTTTTTTTAATTTAGGACCAATTATTGTCTAAAAATTTATTTAAATACTGTTCTAAACAGTATTTAAGTAGTAAACGACATTTGTTTTAATTTGCCTTCTATAAAATTCAACCCGTCGCAGCTCTAAGCGATTTTAATTCAATTGAATTACATCATTTTTATACCAACCCTTTTATGCTTTCGTCGTGTTACGAAATGAAGGGCAGTAAAAACCCGTAAATTATTAAGAAATCACCCTTCGGAATATTGAATTCTGTCAAGATTTCCTTAAATTTGCGACGAAATTATTTTGCCTCAAAAAATGTTTTCGTGAGATTTTTTTGGTAATTTTTTCTTGAAGGAGACCTGATTACACTCAATATGACAAGATTCTTTATTGATTCGCTTTTATTTACAGGTTTATTAAGTACGTACCAAAATATAATCAGCATAATAGTACAATGGTATTTATTAATAACATAACATAACTTCACACCTGTATCCACGAAGGGGTAGGCAGAGGTGTATTACACACCCACGATTCGCCAGTTATGTTAAGGTCCCAATGTAATAGGGGACGAGCCTATTGCCATCTACCGGGCACAATATTAAGCAAGCGATAATTACCGTTTATTAATGCACACCATAACTACGAAAAGTCAGAGGTGTGTGCCCGGGGCGACTGGAGATTGTACTCGAGACCTCGTCTCAGCAGTCCGTTACGTACGCCACTGGGCTATCGCCGCTTTTATTAATAGATTGAGCTTAATAGTAATCTATATATATAAAAATGAAACCCGTTTTCCGTTGTCACGACATAGCATGAAAACGGCTTGACCGATTTGGCTGTTTTTTTTTTTGTGGTTTTCTAATACTCTGTACAAGGTTCTTACGGAAAAAAATATTGAGAAAATCTCTCAGATATTTTTTTTCGTGCGCACACCGTACGGTTTTAGTCGATACACGACAAAACCACCCCCGCTGGCCGGTGGGGGGTATCCGAAGGGATTGATCCTCCCCAAGTGTCCGTTGCCGGGCACCCCGGGTAAGCCCTTGAATTCAATACATGGCGGATCATTTTGGCGTAGCGAAGCACGTACCGGGCCGCTAGTGATGATTAAAAATTTGTGTTATGGCACAAATTTCTCATTATTATTAAAGTAGTTTGATTAAGAAATCGTATGTTATTTCGAAATATAGGACTGCTGCAATATATATAAGACTGCTCTGCATACAGTTATAATTACTGGTTATAATTAAATATTTTTATTGAGTTTAAAGCACCTTTATTAACAGGGTAAAAGTCCATGAGTGCCATCAAGATAATCACTTGGACGTTGTCTCCACTGTATTTTTTTTGAAAAAGACAGGTTGTCATTTTGGAAAACCCAATATTAGTCTCTTGAACGCATACACAAGTTAGGAATTCGTTTTTGTTTTTAAAAACCAAACTGTTACACATCCAAATTTCGGGTAATATTTACGCTTAGAAGGAACTTTTGCTCTCAGATAAATGCATAAATACATTGCGCGGGGCTTGCATGAAAGGTTTAATGACACAAGAGGCTCATGTAGTATGTCAGGACAGAAGCAGATGGCAGTCTATTGTCTCTGCCTACCCCGGAGGATAAAAGGCATAAGGGTATATACGTATGTATGTATAAATACATAATCAGTTTACGAAAAACATCGGAAAGACTTTTAACTTTCACAACATTCTCTTACGGAACTCTGAACTACAGTAATGGTCACGAAGTGGTCATATTTTTACAAAAAATATTTCTATATGCTTCCGAAGCAGCAAATAAGCAGACGGCTCACTTACAAGGCTTGAGGTATCCCCCACATTGTCCTTTTTCTTTCCTTGACATTTGTTTAATTTATAATCGTGCGGAAATCCCTTGGGATACCCCCCGCCGGCCAGCGGGGGCGGTTATGTCGGGCTTGAACCGACTAAAACCGCACGCCGTCTCGGGTCTACAGACGCCGGGGTGTAAGGTTGCCCATAGAGCATATCCCTCGCACCCCGACTGACCCTGGGCCAATTGCCACTTATCGTTGATAGTAAGTAGGAAGAGTTATATTTTCGGTATCGAGCAAGTATGCTCTAATTTAATTTTGGTTATTTATCAAGGGCGAAGCTAAGAAAACCCCATTTTATATGACTCATTAACATGTTATTATACAATTTAAGTTTTTATTTATTTGAAAATATTATGAGCATAATAAGTAATTTAAGTTATTCGTGGTTCCCCCTACTCGGTGATGAGACCGCCTGCTGTTGAATAGCTGGTCAAGGTTTCCACACCTGGGGGAATAGACCCTTTATATAGAAACACCCTGTTGTTTTAGTTATTTAAAATCTGATAAAGCCATTTCGCCGATAACTTTAGTGAAATTCCACTCGTAAAAAAGGGTAAATATTTCGTGAGATTATTCAAAAAATATCTAACCTTTGCCTTTAGAATTTAACTAAAATCCAAAATGCCGGCTTTCTGTTTCATTTCACACCCGGAAATCAACAAAAGATAAAACAGTACTAATAATTAAGCATACAAACGATGCGACCGTCAAAATCTAATTAAATAAATTTAACTAGGCTATGGTGATATCCACCCTCACTAGTGTTAATCGATCGTACTAGTTTAACCCTAAAAAAAAGACCGGGGCTTGCGTGACCAAGACAATTAATTCCTGAAGTACGGGTACAAGCGAGTGGGTTTATCATAATTATAAATGCAGTAACGTTTGTAGTGTTAATACGTACGCACCGTGAAACGATGTGCGTAAGTGATAAATAGCCGCTTAATTGTTTATATTATAATAAATAAAAAGAAATGCTGTTCGGTGAAATGAGCGGAAAGGGTTTTGAGTGTTGGGAATTATTCACGCTCGGGTTGAAATAAGTTTTTATAAATACCTTCCGCTGTCAGAGAATAGAACGTGATGTAGTAATAGCTACGTGTACTTCAAACTGTGGCATGCCATGGGTGGTCGAAACGAATATATAACAGTCAAGTGCCAATCACATAACATAACATAAACTGACGCCTATATCCCCGAAGTGGTAGGTAGAGGTGCTAGCACCCACATTTCTCCAGTTTATGTTTAGGTCCCAATGTAATAGGTGGCGAGTCTATTGCCATTAACCGGGCACTTATAAACCTGCGATAAATACACACATAACTTCGAAAAGCATCGCCATAGTAATACCTGGGATCGAACCCGAGACCTCGTCTCAGCAGTCCTTTACCCATTGCCACTAGGCTACCGCGTCAAGTGCCAATCAAAATACGAAAATTTTGTTTCATTTTCTCTAACGGGTAAACCGGCATATCATATACCTAGTTCATAAAATCAGGAAAAACATAATAACTGGCAATTAGTAGGACAAAGATTTATCTCCACATTTAGTGAACTCTCTTCTCAAAGTACTCTATGGATCCTAAAAGGTACATATATTCATGAATTGAACTACGAATTTCCATCTTATGGGCAAAGATTTATCAATATTTGTATTAAATATTTATGTATTTGGGCATTTTACTGATGATAACTTAATGGTTTTATCTAAATTATATTAAAAGCTTCAAAATAATATACATCTGTAATTTAAATATGTATTATAGACCCATGAAGTTTATGTATAAAATATTAATTATCGCTCGCTTAGTAATGTGCCCGGTAGATGGCAGTAGGCTCGCCCCCTATTATATTGGGACCTAAACATAACTGTCGAATAGTGGGTGTGTAATACACCTCTGCCTACCCCTTCGGTGATACAGGCGTGAAGTTATGTTATGAAGTTTTGATCTGTTGTGATGAGCATGGAGATGGAGAGGCTGGTCCGATCGAATTATACTGCATTTTCACTCTCCCTTCATTTTGTTTTCCATTTTTAGGGTTCCGTTGCCAAATGGCAAAAAACGGAACCCTTATAGATTCGTCATGTCTAGCAGCCACTTTTTTCGGAAACTGTAAGAACTATGGTATTGAAACTTGGTAAGTAGATGTATCCTCTTCTGATGGAGGCCATCAAGCTGAGTGCCACCATTGTTAACATGGTACGTGTATGTAATGGTGACCCTCTTTCCTGAGACTTTGCCTTCAGCTTACCATCAGGCGAGGTGAAGTCAAATTGACGTGTCCTAAATATAAAAGAAAAATTTTAAAAAAAATCTGTGAACCGCATTAAGATTTTCACACAAAAATAAAAAAAAACATAAAATTTTGTGGGTATATATATATTATATAATATATAATTATATAATATATATTTAGAACTGAAACTCAAAAATATTTTTTTCGTCAAATTCATACGTATGTGGTATCTATGGATAGGTCTTCAAAAATGATATTGAGGTTTTTAAACTCATTTTTTTTCTTAACTGAACAGTTTTCGCGAGAGACACTTCCAAAGTGGTAAAAAGTGTCCCCCCCCCCCCCCCTGTAACTTCTAAAATAAGAGAATGATACAATCAAAAAAAAATATATGATGTAGGTACATTACCATATAAACTTCCAACGAAAATTGGTTTGAACGAGATCTAGTAAGTAGTTATTTTGTAATACGTCATAAATCGTAAACCGCATTTTATCTTCCATTCAATCAACTCAAATATAAAATTTAAAAAAAAAACATTATGTTACTTGCCGCTACGGTACCCTTTATGGCCGAGTCCGACTCGCACTTGGCCGATTTTTCGTACTATAACGCAAAACATGCATATCATCTCAAGCATTACAAGCGTCCATAGAACATTGCCGGACTGATGGTAAAATAACATAACATAACTCCACGCCTGTATCCCCGAAGGGGTAGGCGTATTACACACCCACGATTCGCCAGTTATGTTAAGGGCCCTAATGTAATAGGGGGCGAGCCTATTACCAATAATAATAATAATTTTGGCATTTTGGCCGTTGCATGAATGGGCCGACTCGACCGGAGAAGCACCACCCTCTCACAGAATATCAACGCCAAGTAACAGTATTTGAACTGTTGCGTTCCGTTTGGTGAGTGAGAGTGCCGGAGCCCAAACTCCTTTCCCATCCCCTCCCAAACTCCTTTCCCATCCCCTCCCAAACTCCTTTCCCATCCCCTCCCAAACTCCTTTCCCATCCCCTTTCCTTTACAGGGTCGGCAACGCGAGTAGGACGCCACTGGTGTTGCACACGTCCATAGGTCGCTTCCCATCAGGTGGGCCGTGTGCTTGTCTGCCACCTTAGTGGTATAAAAAAAAAGAAAAATGTGTGATGGTAAAATGTTAAAACAATACGCTAAGTGAAAAATTCGGTCAATAAAAAATATTAGTACCAGTTTTTTTTTAAACTTCACCTCATGTTTTACTTAAGTTGTCAGTAATGATTATGACCAAGTAATATACGAACTTATTATTAAATAATTATTAATAAACATTCACATAACACTTTATCAATAAGATCTCATAATCTAATACCGTAAACGCTTACTAGCACCTATCAAGATATTTTAATTGTGGCTTAAATGACCCATGCTATTATTAGGGTTAACAAAACATCACATATTTTTAGTGTTGTAGCGATGTCGACCGCGTTGATCGATGTTATGTGTTCACTTTGGCGGTGTAACATACAATAGTTTGCGTGTATGTGTTAAGGGGGCTATTATCAGAATCCAGAAATTAAACAAACAGCAGTGGCTCAGCGGTTAAAACGTACGATTACTGGGTCTGCAAGGCGAATCGCTGCTTGCAATGTCGAGCTGAGTGAGACATCGTGAATCAGATTTTGAAAATTTTGAACAGTGATCATTCCTCCGTGGCAAGTCCGATTTTGAAAATTCTTTTTGAAAGTCACAACTCTGGACATGCTTTCTGAGCTCTTAAAGTTTGGTCACAGTGTCTCGAGCGGTTATTATGTAATTCTATCTTGAATTTTTTTAACGGTGATCATTCCTCTGTGGTGGCATTAATTTTTTCAAAATATATCCATAAACCTTCCTCTGATTGACCTCTTTAATCATGCCAAATTTGGTTCTGATTGGATTAGTAGTTTAGGAGGAGACCTGTGACAAAGAAAATCCTGAAGTCTGGTATGAGGAGCTTTCGCTCGACTTCGTCTCAGTCAGCTCAAAAAGGTCTCGGATTTGAATACTGACCATTATAATACGTTATGTTTTTATTGTGTTACTAGCGAACCGCCCCGGCTTCACACGGGGCAATGCTGATACTAAATATACAACAGAATGTCTTTTGCGTCGCTATTTCCCCGGCCGATACTGCCGCAAGCGTTATGTCCCTGCATTTTAAATCATTAATATCTTCGAAAATATTCATTTAAATTATATGTTATAAGGAGTCATATGGATCTATATTCATTGCAAAATCTAATTAAGAGCGCAGGCCTGGGGGTGGCATTTGAGGCCGCCTGTCACCCCAGCAGAAGCAGGCCGGGATGGTGGGGCGACTAGCGCCCCTCCCCCAAACCGGGGCAAGACGGGGACACCGTGGTGCCCAAACCCGAGGGGGCCATCTCGAAACCGGAATTGACCCAGGGTCAGTCGGGGTGCGAGGGGTATGCTCTATGGGCAACCTTACACCCCGGCGTCTGCAGACCCGAGACGGCGTGTGGTTTTAGTCGGTTCAAGCCCGACATAACCACCCCCGCTGGCCGGCGGGGGGGTATCCGAGGGGATTTCCGCACGAAAAAAAAAAAGGTACTTAATTAGATAAGAATTAATGCTGTATTGCTTAAAATTGCTTCGTAAATTAGCCATTATTACTCATAAAAAGTAAGGGATAAAAAATGGTTATTGTGGGTTATCCCTAAGAGATAGACATATAACACTTTTGACTTTTTGTAGACCTTTTAAAGGTGCACAATACTGTAGTACATTATTTTGATCTATCTCGTAGAGTTCAGCCAGCGTTTGTAATGTAAGCGCAAAAAATGTGTTAGAAACCTTCCTACTGATTCATTTTATCTATTAAAATACGTTGCGTAGTTTTAAAGATCTAAGCATACATAGGGACAGACAAACAGCTGGACCGATTTTCTTTTATACTATGTTGATTTTGTGATTGAACTTAGCTGTAGTAGTTTTTTTTTAATACCACTAAGGTGGCAGACAAGCACACGGCCCACCTGATGGGAAGCGGTTACTAGTAAAGTTACTAGTTCTCTTTAAAAAAAACTACCTCGGTGGCATGGCACATTGGTTTATAGTGTACTGCTGTGTAAGGTTCCAGATCCATTCCATTCCAGAGACCTAGTAGAACAAACTGATATTGAATTTTTCGGTGAGGAAATTTTGGCAAGAAGTCTCAAAAAGTTCCTGGTTTAAATGGGACTTTTTGTTTTTTTTTTATATATATTTAATACCCTGGTTTCTTAAAATATAGATACTCACACCTTTTACCACTGGGGTAGCCAGAGACACCAGTACCTTTTTTTTTTCCGTGCGGAAATCCCCTCGGATACCCCCCCGCCGGCCAGCGGGGGCGGTTATGTCGGGCTTGAACCGACTAAAACCGCACGCCGTCTCGGGTCTGCAGACGCCGGGGTGTAAGGTTACCTACGCCATCTGCTTGATAAAGAAAATAAATATGTAAAACTTCAGCTTTCTTAATATTAATAAAACCTATTAATTATGTTACATGTATTTTCTCATTTTCAAAAGAAAATTATAACTTGCCAGGTATGCTTACACAAATCTTTTTTTTTTAATTATTTACTTAATTATTGTTTTGTCTTTAGATAGATTCTGTTGAGTGGACTGTGACAAGACGCGTTTCTTAGAAATTACTGCTACAATTTACTAGTTGAGTTTAAAATTTACGACGAATAAAAATGAGTTTATGATAATTAACTTAATTTTTCGGAAGAGATGAATGAAGTCGGGAGCGTTTGTGAAGTTTATGTGTTTTTAAATAAATTAATTTGTTAAAAAATCTTAAATATGGCCATTACTATAAACCTCTTCGTACATTTTTATTCCTTCTTTTTTTTTAATTTGTTTTTATATTTAGGACACGTCAATTTGACTTCACCTCGCCTGATGGTAAGCTGAAGGTAAAGTCTCAGGAAAGAGGGTTACCATTACATACACGTACCATGTTAGCAATGGTGGCACTCAGCTTGACGGCCTCATCAGAAGAGGATTGTCGTCGCAGCACCGCGTGACGCCCACCGGTCCCACTAGTGCTGCGACCACAATCCCCCTGCCCGGCTATGCACTTGCTGACCCCTGAACGCAATCAAACCGAAATTAGATCACTATGGAGGGTTTTTCGCAATCGTGCACGGTGGTACCCACCCGGCCGAATTTTGTGACAAATTTGTGTCATCAAATTTCTACCACCAGTCCTTCTTGAGCTAGTGGAAAATAAAAATAACTTCTATAGTTTTGTTGAAGACACTGTTCTTCGGTGGTCCTTGTAATTATGAAGTTTAGGATTACAATCCTAGGCACAACACAATCGACTGTGTGTAAATAAAAATGAATCGCCGAAATGTATGTACGCGCATAACTTCCGGACTACTGCACCAAATTGGATAATTCTTTTTTTGTCTGTTAGTGTCAGGACAAGGTTTGTATGAAAGAAACAATTGGTAAGGTACTATTATTACAGCGGGGTGAAGCCAGGGCGCGCAGCTGGTATGTATATATATATGTAATCTGAATCTCGAAAGCCGCTCCACCGGTTTTCATGAAAATTAGTGTACAGATAAATCGATCTAACTAGGTTTGATTTTTAAAAACACGTCGAAAAAAAACCCCCGTTACCCAGATACTGTACCTTATCCGCATACCACGAGACTCGAAAAGAATGTATGTTTTACTAGCTATACCCGAAAATTCATCCGAGGATTTCGATCTGGGTTTCGATTCTTTCTGCGCGGAACCCTAATAATGTTTCTAAAATAAAAGTAGCCTAAGTTACGCCTTATAGCCTTAGTTATGTGCAGTAAAAATTCCTTCAAAATTGGCCCACCCACTTCGGAGATTACTCGGCACAAACAAACAAACTTTTTTTTTAAATTGTATTTTTGTTATAGGCGTCGTGTTACATTCATATGTATTCATTATGAACTTTTTTTTAATATAACAATTCTTTTTTATTTATTTGTAGAGATTAAAATTTTGACCAACGATGATAATATTTTAGTATTTATAATCGTAATACAGAAAATCTATCACTAAAATCTCTCTGGATATTTCTATACGATGTTTTTTTTTTATATTTAGGACACGTCAATTTGACTTCACCTCGCCTGATGGTAAGCTGAAGGTAAAGTCTCAGGAAAGAGGGTCACCATAACATACACGTATCATGTTAACAATGGTGGCACAAGTATCATGTTAAAAATGGTGGCGATTGTCGTGCAGCACCGCGTGACACCCACCGGTCCCACTAGTGCTGCGACCACAACCCCCCTGCCCGGATATGCACTTACTGACCCCTGAACGCAATCAAACCGAAATTGGATTACTATGGAGGGTTTTTCGCAATCGTGCACGGTGGTACCCACCCGGCCGAATTTCGTGACAAATTTGTGTCATCAAATTTCTACCACCAGTAATGTATGTATGAATTATGAATGTATGAATTAAAAAAATAATAACCAAATTTATCAGTTACCTGGAGACACTTTTTATTTTTTTGTGCGGTAATCCCCTCGGATACCCCCCGCCGGCCAGCGGAGCCCTTAGCACAGTTTGGGTCTAAACAGCGCTCCGTATTATGACCAAAAACAGTTTTATCATCAACTGTCATAAAAGCGGCAAAAAATGGTTCAAGCTCATTCAACGCACCCTTACAACAACATAGGTATCACTTGCCCCTTATCTACCCTTATTTTCAAGGTGTAAGCCCCAACGATTGTCTCTTCGAAGGGAACACGCTAACAGGGGTACGTCATAATTGAATCAACTGATAACACACTATGTCATCGAATCAGCACGCAGGCAAACCTTTATCACTGATAAAGTTGCTGCAGAGCGAATTACTCGCTTATGATAATCATCATTATCATCTTGAAGAGACTTTCAAGGCTCTTCGAGGCTTTCACGCCGGAGCCTGGGGTCCACTTACTACTTCTATTACTTATTTGGCTTACACGGTTTTTATGAGAGCGACTGCGGTCTGACCGGACGCTGACAGGAGAGCCTGCGCCAGAAACTAGTCTTTCAATAAGCAGGTGTGCCGACTAGCAGTTTGGTTGTCATAGTTATCGCAGCGAGAAGCAAAAGAGCACAGTATTGTACTCGTATTTTTTTTTATATTTAGGACACGTCAATTTGACTTCACTTCGCCTGATGGTAAGTTGAGACTTTACTCAGGAAAGAGGATCACCATTACATACACGTACCATGTTAACAATGGTGGCACTCAGCTTGACGGCCTCATCAAAAGAGGATTGTCGTCACAGCACCGCGTGACACCCACCGGTCCCACTAGTGCTGCGACCACAATCCCCCTTTCCGGCTATGCACTTGCTGACCCCTGAACGCAATCAAACCGAAATTGGATTACTATGGAGGGTTTATCGCAATCGTGCACGGTGGTACCCACCCGGCCGAATTTTTTGACAAATTGGTGTCATCAAATTTCTAACACCGTATAGAAAGATATCGCAAGCATCCATTGGAGAATTAAGGCATTTTTCCATAAGCCCATAATCCAAAATGAACTAGACCTCATTTAATATTATAGCATCTCATAACTTGAATTCCCTGAAGTCATCGCCTTAACAACATATGTAAATTCGACCTCGCAGCTACTTTAATCACAGGCGGTGCCGAGGCGCGTAATGTGTTATTTCGGCTCATTAATTAGTATATTGTTTGGTTTCTTTTTTTTTGTAAACGAAAAAACATAAACTACGAATGCTTTGAAATTAAATGCCTGTTAATGAAAATTAGGAAACACGTTATTAAACTAATTTACTACAAAGGAATAATTTAAAATTCAAAACATTTTAGATTAAACGAACTATTAAGGAGAAGACCATACGAAATTACAATGAGTGTGAATCCTTAATCATACTTTCGACAAAAAATTTTGATATTTATCAAATCCCGTTAAAAATATTTACAACTTTTCGAAAATTTTATTTCGAATCATTAAAACATTTAGGTAAAAACGTAATTCCCGAGGGGGCCATCTCGAAACCGGAGATGGCCCAGGGTCAGTCGGGGTGCGAGGGATATGCTCTATGGGCAACCTTACACCGAGACCCGCGTGCGGTTTTAGTCGGTTCAAGCCCGACATAACCACTCCCGCTGGCACGCGGGGGGGGGGGGGGGGGTATCCGAAGGGATTTCCGCACGATAAAAAAAAAAAGTTCAAAAGTAATTATAATATTAGCATTACAGACTAAGTAATTCTTCTAGTTTCTATTGACCTTTACAACATTTAGGGTAAAAACTGATTGACTGCATTAGATTGAACTCTTCCTACACTTTTCACTCAAATAATGCACATAGCCAAGTATCCAAGTCCATTGAAATGTTATATTTTTTTAGGCTTAGAGTACAAAAGTCAGAGAATGTGATTTAATTTTTGGCTGTCTAGAGGGGTTTAGTGCAAAGTTAACGAACGAACGTAAGCGTCGGTAGCTTAGTAGTTAAGAAGTCGGCATTACGATCGAGAGGTCCTGGGTTCGCAACCTGGCCATTACACTACCAAGGTGAACCCACTCCTAACACAAGCAATTATGCTTAGCTGGAGGGGTTAGGGGGAATATTAGTATTTCGGTTACTAATATACTTTATAAAAAAAAAATTGAACGAAAATAGATAAATATTTGGAAACAAATTTATTATTTTCATGTATTTCCTTTTATTTAATTTACTATGTTTGTTAGAGAGATTTGAGTCTTATGATTGGCCATTTCGATTGATGCCATTAAAGTACAGGCTGTTATTTTTTCGGGGTTCAGCCGGTTCTATTACCGAGTGTAGCAATCGGGTTTTCGAAAATCTATGAATGCAGTTTAAATCAAAATGAACCCTTCTTTCACTAAAATTGTCTATCTACGTTATTTGAGATACTTTCCCTCCATGTGGCATTGCCATCGGGGGCCCTGTATATATATATAAATAAGTTTTTCTAGGACCTTAGTCGATGCACGACATAATCGCCCCCGCTGGCCGGCGGGGGGGTATCCGAAGGGATTTCCGCATGAAAAACAAAATAAAAAAGGACCTACGGAAAAAAAAACAAAATGAAAAAAAAAACGGGTAGTCACATTATGTCCTATCTATTCTGATATGCGTTTTAGTGTTATCTACTTAATTTTTATTTTTTTATATGTAATTATTTATAATAAAAATACAATTTAAAGCTAATTAAATAAATAATAAATAAATCAATATTGTACGACAAAGTAGGTACACAACGCCATCTAGACCCAAACTAAGCAGAGCTTGTCATATGGGTTCTAGAATGCGGATAAACATACTTAAATACTTTTTTTTGTAAATAAATACATATTATACATAGAAACATCCAGACCAATGCAAATATACATATTTGCACTGAGCGGGAATCGAACCCGCGACCTTTGGCTTAGCAGTCGAATGCACTACCGCTACGCCACAGAGGTCGTCAAATTATAAATAAACTTACTTAATTAGATAATATCTACTCCTTTATTCTCATACAACAGTATAAAAGTAAATTGTCAATTTATCACAAAGCTGACATTCAAAGGCAATGAACTTCCTCACTTCAAGCGCCCTATCACCCCTCCTAATTACCTCCTCAATTCCAATTTTAACCCTCTCCCGTTTACCCTATACCGAAACCGTGTGCACAACACGAACAATTTATAACACCCTAATAAATTAATAAAAAATCCATTAGAAGGTAATAAAATTTCAAAATTAATTTCTTTTTTTACAAAAAATACATTAGCATTTTCAATTATATACACCTGCTGTGTCGACTGTCGAATGATGCGAATTATGTCTTAATTTTGCTAAAGATTTATATGTTGCGTGTTATTGACGAATTTTCAACTCTATCTATGAATTAATCTTCATTATCCTCATAGCGGCTGACAAGTGACTGCTAAGGCAGAGGTCGCCGGTTCGATACCCGCTCAGTAAAATTATTTTGTATATATAAATATGTATATTTGCATTGGTCTGGGCGTTTCTATGTATAATATGTATGTATTTATATAAAAAATATGTATCTATGTATGTTTATCCGCCTTCTAAAACCCATAATACAAGCTAGTTAGGCTATGATTACTTTGGGTCTAGATAGCGCTGTGTGAATGTCGTAGAATATTCAATCATTTCTTTATAGCGATTTCCAAGTTGCATCCAAAGTTATTTTGTTAGTTTATTAATTTGTTGACTTTTACGAGAGCGACTGCCATCTGACCTCCTAACGCCGGGCACCAAGGTCACTGACTTGCAGGTGAGGTTGTCTTGGGCCTCAAGAATGGTGGTTTTGTGTTTCTGAAAAGCTATAACCTGGGTGTCTTCAAGTCTAGAGTGAACAGGTTACTTCTAGGCAAGCGTGCTCCACCTTAGACCACATCATCACATATCAACAGGTCAGATACTGGTCAAACGTAAGCCTATTACCAATGAAAATAAAGGACCTTCTACACCCTCTATATCTGAATTAAAACTAATAATTATGGGACGAATTTACACTGGTTAGAACCAGTGTAAATTCGTCCCATAATTATTATAGTGTGAGAACCGTCTACTCATGCTATCTATCGTTTTCATGTATTTGGAATCGGAATAAATATATCCATATTCCCACTAGTGTGTTATCGATCTGGTACTTTTAATACCAGCCTTGTAAGTTTAATGCCTTCGTTCAACTGTAGGTCACTTAGGACCATAGGTCATTGAGCTATAGGACTCTTCTAAATTAGTTATAGCGGAGTTATCTAACCACATACCATAAGAAGTGTCATGTTTAGGTAGGTTTAGGTCTACTTTAGTGGTATTCCAAAGCTTTCTTTTTAAACAACCGAGGTAGCCTAGTGGTATGGGTAAAGGACTGCTGAGACGAGGTCTCGAGTTCGATCCCAGGTTTTACCATGGCACACACCAATGACTTTTCGATGCTTTTCGAACTTATGTGTGTATTTGTCGCAGGTTTATAAGTGCCCGGTTAATGGTAATAGGGTCGCCACCTATTACATTGGGACCTAAACATAAACTGGCGAAATGTGGGTGCTAGCACCTCTGCCTACCCCTTCGGGGATATAGGCGTGAGTTTATGTTATGTTTCTTTTTAAAGAATGTAAGTAACCGTGTTAGGAGTGGATTCAGATTGGTAATGTAATGGCCAGGATTCAAACCCGGGACCTCTCGATCGTTAGGCTGAGTCCTTAACCACGAAGCTATCAACGCTGTAAGTAGCTGTACGTATAGTTGTATTTACTGTCTATTCTTAACTGGAAACGAAAATCTAAACGGGTCAGGCCGCGGGCAGCAGCTAGTTTGAAATAAATAAATGTAAAAAAAAAAATTAAAAAAAAAAAAACTCTCAGACTAATGCAATGAGTGGGAATCGAACCCGCGACCTCTGCGTTAGCCGTCGGATCCTGCCGCTGTGCCCTAGAGGTCGTCGATCGTGGATAAAAGAAAAAAAATCTACGAGATACTTGAATTACCCTTCATCACAAGTACATTTATATAATGATCGTACATTATATAAATGTACTTGTGATGAAGGGTATTTCAAGTATCCATAATTAGACAGGAGTTATTTTACTAGTCTATACTACAATAATAAGTCGTAAAAATGTTTGAGGCAAGCATAAAAATTTTATGACCCGTAAAAATATGCTCCTATTTTACATGGCGGTATCAACTTCTATACGTATGTACATGTGACACTAATGATATATGAAACTTGGTGGTTAATGAGATATCTGTTACGTAACCGACTGATTTTTTAATAATATTAATAGTCTAAGAGCCAGTGAAGATTGAACTTCACCCATCTGATAACCAGATGGTATATTTTTTTTTTCAAATATTGTTCATCTATTAACATGCTTATGCTGACTTGCGTGTCAAAAAGTGTTCATGGCTATTTTCAATTAATTTAATTTAAATTAAATATTTGATAAAAATATATCCCATCTAGTTATCAGATGGGTGAAGGTCGATCCTCACTGGCTATTCTACTATAATATGACAAATAAGTTTAGAAAAGTAAATTATCTGCAAAAAGGCCACTGCTGAATTTGGGTTGAATCAAGTAATTAGTCAAAGTACATAACATAACTTCACGCCTGTATCCCCGAAGGGGTAGGCAGAGGTGTATTACACACCCACGATTTGCCAGTTATGTTAAGGTCCCAATGTAATAGGGGGCGAGCCTATTGCCATGTACCGGGCACATTATTAGCGTTGATTAACATTTATTAATGCACACATAACTACGAAAAGTCCGAGGTTTGTGCCCGGGGCGACTGGGGATCGAACTCGAGACCTCGTCTCAGCAGTCCGTTACGTACACCACTGGGCTATCGCCACTTTGGACACATGTCAGCCGAAGCTTAGAAAATCGGTTTATTGGGTGATGCAGGCCTGCGGTGTGAATGTTGAGTTACTCCACAGACTATAACTGATGACCATAACTCATTTATTCCTAAGAATATTACACGTCAAATTTTACATTTCTCGAATCTCTAATCATACTGCCCACCTGCTAACGTGCGCTGCATGCCTCTTTTTTGTTTTTTTTTTCGTGCGGAAATCCCTTCGGATACCCCCCCGCCAGCCGTTATGGCGGTTATGGTATGTCGGGCTTGAACCGACTAAAACCGCACGCCGTCTCGGGTCTACAGATGCCGGGGTGTAAGGTTGCCCATAGAGCATATCCCTCGCACCCCGACTGCGTGCGCTGCATGCCTAACGAGCTAAAACGAATTATCAACAGAACAGCTACATGGTGCGCGCAAGCAGAAATCTTAATAATTTGTGTAAACAGAACGACATTGATCTCTTCTTAATTAGTGTCTTCGTCAAGAAGGCGTCTTAGCCTTAATTTTTTCAACAAGAGTGTCTCTGTTAACGCTTATTCAGTCTGTGTAATGTTTCGGCTTTTAGTGTCCACTGTGTGATTAGCTTTTTTTTAGGGATTTTCTTTAGAAAAGCCCTGTTGCTATCGAGTTGTCGTCGACGTCGTTGCCAATTTTCTGTCAAGGTTTTGGGTATGAAGGAGATGAGCTATCGAGTTGCTGTTTTCGGAAATAGATTTGTGCTGGGGTGAACCATTGCAAGATAAATAAAAAATCGCAAAAAATCACAAAAAAAAACGCAAAATCAAAAATCCCTTGTATTCGGCCGAGCTCGTCTCAGGAATTCAACTTGTTTTTGTTATTTTTGTTGGATTTCAACCTATTTGCTTACAAGATTTTACTAATCCAACATTAGAAGTGAACACTTTTAATTGGCTCTCAGTTGAGTAAGCTGCATCTTTTTACTGATGTTCATAGCTGTAAGTTTTCCATGCATTAAATAAATAAATAAATATACATGCACATCGGATGAATTCATGAGCGCCTCTCAGAACGAAATCCAGGTAGCAGTACACTGGAAAAACAAAATTTGAGGGCGATATGCCATCGATTCGATAGATGAAGAAGATGTGTTAGTAAGCTGGCTTATTACTTAACAGATCGCTATGGAAATTAAGTTTGTTAAAAGCAAAATTCAGCAAAACTACAAGACACTATGAATTCATTGTGCGTAAATGGTAATACTAACAATGGCAATAGGCAATAGGCTCGCCCCCTATTGGAGCTTCGGGGACCACCTGCATCGGATCAGGAAGGAGCCAACGCCTGAGTGTCATCACTGCGAAGCGAGCGAGGACTCAGGGCTGCACACGCTGGCGGACTGCCCAGCGTGGGAGGTGCCGAGGCGTGACCTCGTGGCAGCCATCGGGGTGGGAGTCCTCTCGCTCGACAGCATGATTGTGGAAATGGTGCGGAGAGCGAGCACGTGGGCCACCGCCACCTCCTTCTCCGAGCATGTAATGCTCGCCAAGGAGATGGTGGAGCGCGCCCGGGATAGATTTAGAACGCTCCCGGCCCGCCGAGCCCGCAACATGCTCGCCGCGCGTTGCAGGCGACTCAGGCACCGAAGGTCGCTTAACGACCTCCGTCGTCCATGAGCGCAGGCCTGTGGGTGCCAGGTGAGGTCGCCTGTTACCCCAGCAGAAGCAGGCCGGGACGGTGGGGTGACTAGCACCCCTCCCCCAAACCGGGGCAAGACGGGGACACCGTGGTTCCCAAACCCGAGGGGGCCATCTCGAAACCGAAGATGGCCCAGGGTCAGTCGGGGTGCGAGGGATATACTCTATGGGCAACCTTACCCCCTTAAGTTATGTTTATGTTATTATAAGCTCTGTTTAGTTTGGCTCTACATGGCACTGTGAGATATGTACCTGAATATTTATTTATTTAAAACTAGCTGTCACCAGCGGATTGACCCGTTTAGATTTTAGTTTCCAGTTAAGAATAGACAATAAATACAACTATATGTACAGCTACATACAGCGTGACAATGGCTGCTGAAAAACAAAGAAAACGTCAGGAAATAGCGTAGATACAAAAATAACATAAAACAAATTGCAAAGGAATCAAAATTAGTTTATTTACAATTTTACTACAATGAAGTCTATGAAATCTACAATATTAGGGTCAAATGTATTCAAAGGTTTGCCCCTAATCAATTTCTTACTTTATCAACTATCGAAAAAATATTAACTGACAATTGGTCATCACTTTACGTCTTAAAACCTTATTCATTTCTTCACCTATGAAGTTATTATGGCAGGTGCCAAAGGCCCTCCAAGTATCAAATCAAAATTAAACCTTCTCACTAACGTACAATCTTCGTACAATCATGATATTTAATTTAGTATATCTTGCAGCTGACAATCAAAATCTATTCAAGTTGTCATATGACCAGTCTTCAACAGGCCACTCATTGCACGAATCAACAATAAACACCATACATTTCTCAATGATCGCTTTCCAAGGGTCATCGATATGGCGGGGTGACTCGAATGATGTTACAAAACATAATATAATACCTTATTAGCTTCTGTGACTTAAAACATTTACAATAGAAACCACTTACCGTATTCCGTTATAACTATCGATACGAAACCAGTTTCGGAACTTATGTAACTCAAGATAGGGTTATAAATAGAATGAACTCTTGACTCTACTCCGGAGTCAAGTAACTTTCAAATGAAATAGGTTAATAGGCTTTTTAACGCCTAAACTTAAGTTACAGTTCGTTTTAAACATGAACAATTTAAGTCAATGATTGGTTAAATAAGGAAGATCGGTCGTAAGTTACTAATCGTAGCTATGGTTCTCCGAAATGGAACAGTCCAAACAAAATTATTCTCAATACTTTTATGATCGTTGTTACCTACTTTGTTTATTCAAACAGTACAAATTGCTTTGGCAGTATCGTAGGATGAATATGATAATATTTTCATCTTCTGTATCGATCGAAAACTCAGAAATAATATTACAATACCTCGTTAAGTCTAGATAAGGTAAAGATGCCGTGCTGTATATTATTTTCACTAAAGGCGCTTTCAGTCTAGATTGAGTCTACAGCGCTAATTCTATTTCAAATAAATCGAATCTAGTCTAATCTAACATGGCACGGTCTTAGTTTTAAGACAATTAACATCAAAAAACCCTGCTGCCAGTTCAGAGCAAAGATCCGCCAATATCTTCGATGCATAAACCTGCTCTCTAAAGCATCGGTAGGTTAGTGGTTAAGGAGGCGACCCCACGATCGAGAGGTCCCGGGTTCGAATCCTGACCAATACACTACCGACATGAACCCACTCCTAATACAAGCAATTTAGGTTAGCTGGAGGGGTTAGAGGGAGCATAAGTAATTTTAGTAACTCATAATCTTTAAAAAAAAAATCCGCCAATATCGTCGATGATGCTCAAACCTGCTACCACTGCTGATTGATGGAAGAGACCCTTCTGCAGGATTTCCTCTCGATGTTTACAATCAAGCGACAGTAGCTCCCGCAAAAACCAAGATAAGCAAATCAACAGTAAGAGTGGACGAGCAGTGGACGGCTTCGGGACACGCTGTGATGATGACATAAGGTAACTTTTTTTTTATTTCGTGCGGAAGTCCCCTCAGACATACCCCCCTCCACCCCTGCCGGCCAGCGGGGGTGGTTATGTCGGGCTTGAACCGAATAAAACCGCACGCCGTCTTGGGTCTTCAGACGCCGGGGTGTAAGGTTGCCCATAAAGCATATCCCTCGCACCCCGACTGACCCTGGGCCATCTCCGGTTTCGAGATGGCCCCTTCGGGTTTGGGAACCACGGTGTTCTGCCGGGGTGACGGGGCGGCCTCACCTGCCAACCCCAGGCCTGCGCTGAATGAGGACGGAAGTCATATAATTATAATTAAATGAAAAAATTATCAACATCCCTTCATAAAGTTCAATTTCTTCCTTTGTTTGGCCCATCTGTTGTATAGTCTATGACCCAAAAATGCAGCAGCCTCTAGTGAACAACAAATTACTGCTTTTTAGTTTATCTACACGGTAGCCAGTGTTATGTGTTGATGATAAATTGCTGATATTGTGGTTTATGATGTCACTTTTGAGTGATTTATTGTGAACATGCTTTTAAAATATGTAGAAAGTCATATGCTTTAAAACTTGATGACGTAATTCTGTCGAAATCGTAACTTACATTTGTCTGTTTCAATTAAATTTCTGAAGCAATTTGTATGCTTACTTTTCCTATAGATTTAGATCGGAAAAAGAGAACATCTAGGGCGGGACTTGAACCCGCGAACAGTCCCTTACAGCTCTGACCAGCGTCGCCTTAAGACGTATATAATATATCGGAGAATTTCGAATATCTGGCTCAGTTGGTCAGAGCATTCCACCTGTAAGGGACTGGTCACGGGTTCAAGTCCCGTCCTAGATGTTCCCTTTTTCCGATCTAAATTTACATTTGTCGGATTAAATTATTATCACTCTAAACATAACATAACTTCACGCCTGTATCCCCGAAGGGGTAGGCAGAGGTGTATTACACACCCACGATTCGCCAGTTATGTTTAGGTCCCAATGTAATAGGGGGCGAGCCTATTGCTATCTACCGGGTACATTACCAAGCGAGCGATAATCATCATTTTTAATACATACATAACTACGAAAAGTCAGAGGTGTGAGCCCGGACGGACTTTCGGACGGTCGCCCCGACTGGGGATCGAACTCGAGCTCTCGTCTCGGCAGTCCGTTACGTACACCACTGGGCTATCGCTACTTTATCATTCTCGTGTCTTCAAATTAATTAGTTGAGATGGGTAGAATATTTTACCAATGAATTGGGTGTAGAGGAGGGCCTCTGGTAGGGACCAATAAACTTGAGACCCAAGTCAACATAACCTTCAAGTCGGTACACCTATTAAACAACGGATCAGCCTCTGGCTCAGGCTTCTCTCAGGGTTGGGGGGTTAGACGGCAGTCGCTCACGGAAAAGTCGGTATACCCATCAAGAACAATAAGCGTAACCTTTTTTTTTTTTTCATGCGGAAATCCCTTCGGATCGCCCCCGCCGGCCAGCGGGGGCGGTTAATTCGGGCTTGAATCGACTAAAACCGCACGCCGTCTCGTGTCTAAAGACGCCGGGTGTAAGGTTGCCCATAGAGCATATCCCTCGCACCCCTACTGACCCTGGGCCATCTCCGGTTTCGAGATTGCCCCCTCGGGGATAAGCGTAACGCGTAGCGTAGCGGACTTGCATGAAAGATTTAATGACAGTAAAGACAGCTCGTGACGTATGTAAGGACACAATCAGATGGAGGGCTGTTGTCTCTGCCTACCCCGGAGGAAAAAAGGCGTTTTTTTTTAAAGCATGCTAGTATCCGAAATCAGTTTCCTCTCCACCCAGTTAATCTAAATTGCTTGTGATAGGAGTGAATTGACCAGGTAATGTAATGACCAGGATTCGAACCCTGGACCGCTCGATTTCACCTATAAGCAAATTATATTCGTCTATCCAGGATAAATCCAAGTAGCTCAGTTAATCAGAATATTCGCAATAGAATGGGACTTGTCGCAGGTTCAAGTCTCGTTCTGAATGTTGACTTTTCCTGATTTATATTGATTGAATTGACATGTTATTCCATTTCAATTTTTTCCTAACTTCAATTCTTTTTCCAAAAATTCAATCAACGGCACGCGATCTGATCCACAGATTGGAGCATTACGATTCATTAAATTTCTCAATTTCGAAATCAAATCACACAAATCTCTAGAAAAAACCCTTTAATATAAGTACTGTAATAAAGCACCAGATCATGTTTTAATAGACGGAACCGTGAGCAAAGTAATAAAATATCAGTTACCTATAAATTTTATATTACACCGAGGAACCCTAAAGATGATTTATGAGATAAGCATTTCCCTCTAAATTTAACTGTGATTGCAAAATGATTATAGGTATTTTAACGAGTATACACTTTTAGTACATGTATATAATGCGTTCGCAATAAAAATATGTCTACATTTAACATTTTTACAGTGTTATGATATATTTATAGGAAACTAAACATTTTTATGTATTATAAAACATGAACATGTAAACATAATGATGTAGACTTCTTCATAATGTTAAACCCGACCCCACCAGGCGAGGCCGCTGTGGCGGCCAAAGTCCGCCGGCAACCCTGGGGTTATCCTTTCGAGGGCTTACCCGGGGTGCCCGGCAACGGACATTTGGGGAGGACACCGTGCGGTTTTAGTCGAGACACGACATAACCACCCCCGCTGGCCAGCGGGGGGGTATCCGAAGGGATTTCCGCACGTAAAAAAAAAAAAAAATAGTAGTTTATGCAACTGTCATATAAGAAAGGGTATTAAAACACGAGAGTCTTGTTTTAATACCTAAGTTATATGCAGTTTCATACACTACTTTATCTTCACTCATAGGAAAAATTAAAATTAAACAAAGTAGGTAGGTTACAAGGGCGCCATTTTTTTCACAGTTCGAACTGCGCATGCGTACGCCTTATAAAGCCTAAAACCTTAGACTAGTTTAATGAATAAAAAAAGATAGCGATACTATAATGAGTTTTATCTACACCCATGCTTTAAATCCTCTATAAAAGATTCTGAAACAGTTAGCTTATTGCCAACATTAATACATCCAATGTCATAATAACCATAATATCATCCGAACGGGTGTTATAATGTTGTATGAAATTTCATAATAACACTCCTTTCGCTTTTTCAATCTCTTCCGCGCAAAGGGTTACTCATCAGACAGCCAAATTCTTAGCGCTCGATGCGTGGAATCTGTATGAGTTTCAAAAAAAGAACTGTCATTCACGCGCGTTGCATTGCACGACCAGAGCGGCGGCGCACCGTAAAAAAAAATTAAAGCTTATTCGTTCGAATTCGAATTCCCGCTATTTTTCTTCGCTATTATTTTTGCAAATTGTTTTGTTTACTTACGAAAATGAGCAATTCAAGTTTTGATAACACATCTCCAGACATTTCGAATGCAGCAAAGGACATTTCTAACAAATTACTACCGGAAAAATCTAGAAAACAGTATGAAAAGGCGTACCAAGATTTCATGAATTGGAAAATATCAAAGTGCAGTACATCATTCTCTGAAGATGTATTATTAGTTTATCATGGGTGTAGATAAAGTCTTGTATGCAACTGTATAATTAGGTATTAAAACACTCATGTGATACTATTATCACACTCAGCTTCGCTTCGTGTGATAAACCCACATTCATGTTTTAATACCCCTCATTATACCACAGTTGCATAAATAACTATTATGATACAGTTGGCGGTACTATAATATTATAAGTTTTATTTTTAATTTTATGTATATGCGTTTATAAAGTGCGTATGTATAGAATCGTCTTTGAATTCGTAATTCGAATTTTTCGATTTGAGTGTAGATAAAAGCATGTACCTTATACGTTACAATCAAAACTTTTAATAGGTCAAAGTATTAAATAACTGTAACTGTCTGTCAAAATTACATAACTGTAAAAATGAGTACACCGAACTTTTTTGTGTGTGCTAAACTAAATTGTTTATGTTAGGTGTGGGTTACCCCACCACCAGGCCACGATGGCGGCCAAAGTCCGCCGGTAACCCTGGGGTTATCCTTCCGAGGGCTTACCCGGGGTTCCCGGCAATGGACACTTGGGGAGGACACCGTGTGGTTTTAGTCGGTCCGGTTCCGACACGCCCACCCCATCGTTGGCACCGATGGGGTGAAGCCCGTAGGGGTTTCCACAAGCTAAAAAAAAAGAAAAGGTGTGGGTTAACGTCGTTAGTGTAATGGCTAGGATTCGAACCCGGGACCTCTCGATCGTAAGGCCGACCCTTAATGCACTAAACTACCGACAATTTCGCTGTAGGCTACCTAAAAAATTAGTTAAAAGTAATTTTTGCTAGCCGGTTGGCTTGTCTACCAAAGGTGTTGAGTCCTGTACACCGGTGAAAAGCCCTGCAACTAAACTGAAATTAAAGTTGCATTTAGAGTTTGCCCTTTCGAGCCCGAGGTCCACTTATTGTTTTAATGGGTATGCCAGCTTTTCCAGTACCACTGACTTGCTAGACGATTGGCTTGTCCTTCAAAGGTGTTAAGTACTGTATACCGAGAAAATCCGTTCACCTGAACTGAAATTAAACATGAAATGAATTTCATTAAGTAAAATGTGATAACACATTTAAATTCGTCTCGATCCCAGTGACTATCATTGGGAAATCTAGCCTAAGAGTATATTTGATGGAAGTTATTTTTAACATCTTTTCACTGGTAAAATCCAGCTTTAGCAAACATCACTTATGACCAGAGAAAATTACTAACCAATTCATTATCAATCAACCTGTTCAGTCAAAAGTGCTTTTGACCGATTAAGTGTTTCGACTGTAACATAAACATAATATACAGAAAATGTTCCGGCAGAAATAGAACACAAGTAGAGGACTCACAAAAACTAAGTGCCCCAACTCACAAGCGCGATTCAAAAGTTTCCACATAAGTGAACGCCTCGAGTTGTGTAAGTTACTTGGAGTTGGCTTCGGTTTTATTCACTCAGTGTCGTCGATGTAGGCAGTTATGGTAATAATAGTAACTTGTACGTAACAAGTGTACGGCTGGGTGGATTTCTCGTTTAGTTGGATGAAAACGTTTGTACAGTCGAGGTCATATTTGACTTTAATTTGTATTTTGAGTATTGGAAACTAACTGTAGCATGACGTCAGCATATTGGTTGGATATCTCTGTCTTAATTAAGCACAGAGATCCCACTGGGCTCTCATTCATCCCGTGGATGATAAATGCGAAAGTATGGATTTATGGGATGTGTGTTTGTTGCTAAAATCACTCCAGAACGACTGAACGCACATAACATAAGATAACTTCACGCGTATATCCCCGAAGGGGTAGACAGAGGTGTATTACACACCCAACATTCGCCAGTTATGTTTAGGTCCAAATGTAACAGGGGGCGAGCCTATTGCCATTTACCGGGCACATTACTAAGCAAACGATAATTAACATTTTTAATAGACACATAATTATGAAAAGTCAGTAGTGTGTGCCCGGGGCGAGTGGGGATCGAATTCGAGACCTCGTCTCGGTAGTCCATTACATACGTCACTGGGCTATCGCCGCTATTTTTTTTAAGGATATTAGCAACCGACATTACTAATATTTCCCCTAACTCCTCTTCTTTTTTTTACGTGTGGAAATCCCTTCGGATACCCTTTTTTTTTTTTTTTTTCGTGCGGAAATCCCCTCGGATACCCCCCCGCCGGCCAGCGGGGGCGGTTATGTCGGGCTTGAACCGACTAAAACCGCACGCCGTCTCGGGTCTGCAGACGCCGGGGTGTAAGGTTGCCCATAGAGCATATCCCTCGCACCCCGACTGACCCTGGGCCATCTCCGGTTTCGAGATGGCCCCCTCGGGTTTGGGAACCACGGTGTCCCCGTCTTGCCCCGGTTTGGGGGAGGGGCGCTAGTCGCCCCACCGTCCCGGCCTGCTTCTGCTGGGGTGACAGGCGGCCTCACCTGCCACCCCCAGGCCTGCGCTCATGGAGGACGGAGGTCGTTAAGCGACCTCCGGCGCCTGAGTCGCCTGCGACGCGAGGTGAGCATGTTGCGGGCTCGGCGGGCCGGGAGGGTTCTGAACCTCTCCCGGGCGCGCTCCGCCATCTCCTTCGCGAGCATCACATGCTCGCAGAAGGAGGTGGCGGCGGCCCACGCGCTCGCGCTTCGCACCATTGCCGCAATCATGCTGCCGAGCGAGAGGACTCCCACCCCGATGGCTGCCACGAGGTCACGCCTCGGCACCTCCCACGCCGGGCAGTCCGCCAGCGTGTGCAGCCCTGAGTCCTCGCTCGCGTCACAGTGATGACACTCAGGCATTGGCTCCTTCCTGATCCGATGCAGGTGGTCCCCGAAGCACCCCCTCCCGGAGATCACCTGCGTCAGTCGGTACGAGAGGCTTCCGTGTCGCCTCTCTAGCCAATCCTCCATGATGGGCCTTACCGCCGCTATTGCGGCGTGCCCTCCCTTCGGATACCCACCCGCCGGCAGCTAAGCTAAATTGCTTGTATTAGGAGTGGGTTCACGTCGGTAGTGTAATGGCCAGGATTCAAACCCGGGACCTCTCGATCGTAGGGTCGACTCCTTAAACACTAAGCTACCGACGCTTTTATTTATTATTTATTACACACAACTCCAATTTAATTCAGCAAACTGAACCCCTGTTGATTTTAGTTGTAGAATAGCAATTCACTCTTAGCTCGTCGTAACTTGAGCTATCGCACTATTATCATCTTGGGTCAGCAGAGAGCCCAGGAAACAATCTTTCATAGTCGATCGCTACGGAAATTGAATGGCTGACAACGGATCGATATAACCGTTGTTTAACTTTGCTTAGCACTTGATAGCAGATAAACGTTTGTTGATGCTAATATTCTTGCCGACTAGGGCATTATTCGGCGTCGGCATTGAAATATGTTCAGCTTTTTTTGTAAAATTAACATAAAACTTCACGCATGTACCCCCGAAGGGGTAGGCAGAGGTGTATTACACACCCACGATTTGCCAGTTATGTTAGGGTAACCACCCCCGCTGGCCGGCGGGGGGGTATCCGAAGGGATTTAAGAACGTAAATAAAAAAAGGTTCCAATGTAGTAGGTAGGGGGCGAGTCGTATTGCCATCTACCGGAAACATTATTAAGCGAATGATAATTAACATTTTTTTATCCACGCATAACTACGAAAAGTCAGAGGTCAGCGACTGGGGATCGAACTCGAGACTTCGTCTTGGCAGTCCATGACGTACGCCACTGGGCTATCGCCGCTGCTTTTGTAATATTATGACAATATCTTTAGATTTCCTGCGGTTATATATAAAACTAGCTGTGCCGGCGACTTCGTCCACGTGGATTAAGATTTATAGGGTTTTAGTTTTTTTGCGCGGAACCCTAAATATTTTTCCTAAAATTAAAGTAGCCTATGTTACTCCTTGTTATATTACCTTTCTGCCAGTGAAAGTCCCGTCAAAGTCGGTCCAGCCATTTCAGAGATTAGCCGGAACAAACAGACAGACAGACAGACGGACAGACCGACAAAAATTGTAAAAAATGTTATTTCGGTGTATGTACCGTATATATATTAATTTACATGTAGTAAAAAACGGTTATTTCAATATTACAAACAGACACTCCAATTTTATTTATATGTATAGATGTACCTTTTTCTTGCGGAACTCTCTTCGGATACCCCCCCGCCAGCTAGCGGGGGTGTTTATGTCGGGCTTGAACCGACTAAAACCGCACGCCGTCTCGGGTCTACAGACGCCGGGGTGTAAGGTTGCCCATAGAGCATATCCCTCGCACCCCGACTGACCCTGGGCCATCTCCGGTTTCGAGATGGCCCCCTCGGGTTTGGGAAACATGGTGTCCCCGTCTTGCCCCGGTTTGGGGGAGGAGCGCTAGTCGCCCCACCGTCCCGGCCTGTTTCTGCTGGGGTGACAGCGGCGGTGTATAGATGTACCCATAGATTCGCCTCACTCGCGTGGAATTCTGATCGTGTTCCCACTTCCCATGGGAACGTATTCCAGGGCGATATAGTAATCTATGTGTCATCCCAGAATATAATCTATCCCTGCACGAAATTTTAGAAAGATCCCTTCAGCCGTTAGAGCCGGATTGAGTAACAAGATATCCAAACATGCAAACATCTTCACAAACTTTCGCTTTAATAAAATTGGTAGTATAAATATATGGTAAGCTGTGGTACCCGGGGGGTTGGGTACCACGCGTGTATGAAGTGATGAAAATATAACACTTTAAGAGGGAAAAATATTATTTATTTATTAATCACTCGCACTTCCTACTTATATTATTAGGGATTTACGCGGTTGTTTTAACTTTAAATAGCGGACTGGGGCGTATATCGCGGTCTCGGCCCAAGGATAGGGCTTAAAGCGGGGTTCTTCCCAGGATACTTTTCTCAGCTTCAATCGGAACGGCTCCACCAGGCCCGTTCAGATCCCGAATGTCCAGGCCGCGATTGTTTTATATCCTTCCTGAATTAAATATTTTAAAAGGTACAATAGTTTTATTTAAACTCTGACACATGATGGCCAGGCAAACGAACCGTAGTGTGTCGAACGAGGTCCGAACACTACAGTACTAACTGTTGCCCGTGGCTTTGCCGATTCTGATCGCGTTCACGCTTCCTATTTCTATGTGTTATCCCAGATTATAATCAATCCCGATACCAAAGGACATTGCTACGCGTCCATACATCATTCGCCCCAGAACCAACGTCAATGGAAAAAGGCTTATTAAATGTGGAATATTTTTTAAATTCTTATTACATTGTATTTATAAGACGGACAAGATTCTAAAGCCCAGAAATGCAACTAATATGTTAGATTTTGAGGTTACGTTTGTGCATAAACCGGCCATATTTGTAAAATATTATATACTGTATAATATGGGTTAAGTATTTGTTATGCACGTTTGCTCTGAATGGACTTCGAAACATTTAAATAGGTACTTTTTAGATTTTATTGACAGTCGAAATTATCCATAACAATAACAATACGGTAGGTAAGACAAATAAGTCCGCCGGCAACCCTGGGGTTATCCTTTCGAGGGCTTACCCGGGGTGCCCGGCAACGGACACTTGGGGAGGACACCGTGCGGTTTTAGTCGAGACACGACATAACCACCCCCGCAGGCCGGCGGGGGGGGTATCCGAAGGGATTTCCGCACGTTAAAAAAAAAAAAAAAAAAAAAGGTAAGACAAATATTAAATTAAAAGTGCCATATTCATTGGTTCGGTATTTATCACTAGTAGGTAGGTACCTATTTAAAAATTATAGATATATTAGAGTTCTTCGTACCTTTTTTTTTTTTTTTTATCGTGCGGAAATCCCTTCGGATACCCCCCCGCCGGGGGCGGTTATGTCGAGCTTGCACCGACTAAAACCGCACGCCGTCTCGGGTCTTCAGACGCCGGGAGGTAAGGTTACCCATAGAGCATATCCCTCGCACCTCGACTGACCCTGGGCCATCTCACCACTAACAGCATCGCTCATCCTGTCTCCTCTGAAAGCAGAGGAGTACGGAGAGCGATGTGTTCCCGCCACGTTGGGTATTGGCCGACGATCAATGCCAACCCTATGAAGGGGTGAAGGGGAAGCCATTGACCGCCGCCCAGGGTGTACCGGCCGCTCCGATTCCGTTCCCCCCGGACTGCAGCGGGATCGGAATCGGAGCGACACTCGAGGAGGTTACCCAACACACACCCCAGAGTTCTTCGTACCTATTATTTTTTGTCAGACTAGCGGACCCGACCGGGTTTCGCCCGTGGCACACTTCGAAATATAATTAATGTTGTATGTCGGATTTGTCGACATTTATGATTACTGCTCCGCTCCCTTCAGCAGCAGCGTGATGATATTAGTCTATAACCTCCCTCGATAAATGCACTCGTCATCATTTTCCGAGTCTTTTCCCAACTCAGTTGGGTTCAGCTTTCAAATCTGTGATGCGGCTGAACTTACCTCACCAATTGGCGAAAAGTTCTGCATTTTGTGGGCTCTAACTACCCGTAACGACCGCCATAGATGTTCGTATGGCAACCGGGACCAACGGCTTAACATGAGAGCATGGCACGATCAGACCAATGCAAATACCATACCTATGCATATTCATATATGTATACATTATTTTGCACTGAGCGGGGATCGAACCCGCGCCTCCTGCGTAGCTGTCGCGTTCACTAACGCTACGGGACAGAGGTTGTATGGAACGTGATAATTCGAACCAGTAGTTCCTGAGACTAACGCGTTCAACCAAACAAACAAACTCTTCAGCTTTATAAGATTAGTATACAAGTATAGACTTGTGTAGTATATATTTTATCACATGAATATTTACATAATGTACATAAGAATTGTCTAAATAAAAATATGAAAACAATACATTATATATACTTACATGTGTTATCTAATGTAATAAGTAAAAAAATACAACACATTTTTCATTCTTTATTTTTTTATTCCTCATTTTCCACATTACAAGTAAGAATATTGTCTAAACATTGTGCAGGGGGGTCGATATTTTCATACCTTGCGTAACTTAAATACCAAATAATGGTCATAACATGGGTGCGCAGCAACCAATGGTTCTGCGCCCAACGATACAATTGCAGCAATACTGCACAACTGCTTGTCTACCTACTTGTGTCGGATCAATCACAATATACACAAAATAAGTTTTGTGGCTGATGTGACGGCTTTGTATTTTGCCTCGCAATAACCATATGTTTAAAAAGAAGAAGAATTTGCTCATCTTCTAAAAACAAAGAACCGCCAGCAGACCCGCAATTAACACAATATACACAGTCCATTTCGTATGACTTTTATAACCGTTATCAAAGTACAGTTCACTAAGTCCAGAAAACACAGCCCGAGCATGTCGATATTTGTAAGAGATCACAAAGTCCAGATATCACAGCCAGAGTATATTGATTTTGCAAGAGATCAAAGTCCGTTAGAATAGCGAAGTTGTTAATAAAATATCCAAATTATTCGAAGAAAACAACAATAACATTCAAATCAATAAGTACACAGCGAACTATCGAAGTGACAGTGACAGGTATGACCAAAGACCTCCGTCCTCCATGAGCGCAGGCCTGGGGGTGGCGGGTGAGGCCACCTGTCACCCCAGCAGAAGCAGGCCGGGACAGTGGGGCGACTAGCGCCCCTCCCCCAAACCGGGGCAAGACGGGGACACCGTGGTTCCCAAACCCGAGGGGGCCATCTCGAAACCGGAGATGGCCCAGGGTCAGTCGGGGTGCGAGGGATATGCTCTATGGGCAACCTTACACCCCGGCGTCTGTAGACCCGAGACGGCGTGCGGTTTTAGTCGGTTCAAGCCCGACATAACCGCCCCCGCTGGCACGCGGGGGGTATCCGAAGGGATTTCCGCACGATAAAAAAAAAAAAAAGAAAAAAAAAAAAAAGTATGACCAAAGAGAATAATAAGATGCTACTTTTGTTACGTTGTCATTCATTGGTTGAAAATGGCGATAGTAGGTTAATATCGTTACATTACTCTTAATTATTAATTTAGAATAGATCCTTGTCCGTTCGATATAGATATTTGCATCTAGTTCATTCAAATAGATAAATAATTATGGTGTATGCCACATGTTTCTTGGTTCTGGGGCGACATTCGACGATGTCCTTTCAGAAAGATAAGTTCAGCTGTTAGAGCGCGGTTGAGTAACAAACATCTAAAAATACAAACTTTCCATATTTTTTTTATATTTAGTCCGTCAAATTGACAGCACCCCGCCTGATGGTATGCTGATGTGGAGTCCTAAAAGTAGTGGCCACCATTCCCAGAGATTGCCCCTAGAATGGTGGCCCCTACCTAGACGGACTCGACAGTTGTTTTTTAATGCCCCGTTTAAAGATCCCAGGATTTTAGTAGGATCAATAGATGATACATGGTCACCAAGATCTTTGAGGATAAACCAACGTCATCTGTAAGCTGGTACACCTTCAGATTGACGGACGAGGTTTTGGTGCAAGTTTTTTTTTTTCTTAAATCATCAGACTGTTCTCGCATAAGCTAAGATTTGTTAATGATGATAAAAACAAGTTGAATTCCTGAGACGAGCTCAGCCGAATACAAGGGTTTTTTTCTTTCTTTATTTTGCAATGGTTCACCCCAGCACGAGTCTATTACCGAAAACAGCAACTCGATAGCTCATCTCCTTCATACCCAAAACCGTGACAGAAAATTGGCAACGACGACGTCGACGACGTGGACGACGTCGACGACAACTCGATAGCAATAGGGCTTTTCTAAAGAAAATCCCTAAAAATAAAAATAAAAATACTGGAGAATATATTGAAAAAAAAAAACAATATTTAACGGATTCTATCGCGATTTATTTAATGTTATTTTATTATTTACACTGAACCCGACGTTTCGGTTGCTTTTCAGCAGCCACGGTCACGGGAAGGCTAAAGATGGTTGTTGTATTGTAGTTTGAAGTGTAAGTTATCGTAAAGTACCCGATAGAATCCGTTAAAAATAGTTTTATTTCAATGTGTGACATTCGCGTAAAGTTCCGACAACACCATTGCAGAACATTTTATTCCACAGAGCGATATAGAACCAAGTACAGTGTTTATTAATCTATACAAATATTTGCACTGAGCAGGAATCGAACCCGCGACAGTGCAGTCAAATGCTCTTACACTACGCCACTTAGGTCGTAATGGAAACCTAGAATTCTAGAATGGAATCCTAGAATTCGAATAAACACAAACAAACTAGCATATTACATTCTACTGCTGAAAATAGGCCTCTCACAAGGTAGCTTAGTGGTTAAGGAGTCGGCCTTACATTCTAGAGGTTCCGGGTTCGAATCCTGGCCATTACACTACCGACGGGAACCCACTCCTAATACAATCAATTTGGCTTAGCTGGAGGAATTAGGGGGAATACTAGTAATTTTGGTCATTTCGGTGCGCAATACCACCCGATTTTCAGGTCAAATCACTTATAACCAATTGAACTCAGTTAAAAAATCAATCTCAGTTTCAAAACCCGTCTAAATAAACCTGAGGAACGGTTAACTTCGTCCTCTTGGCCTTTAGAACAAGTCGTCGACAATCTTAAAAGCATTTGTGTTAGCGAAAATAGCTCTTATGCCTTCCGGATTAAGGTTGAATTGGATTGCAAATACAGGGTCGTGTTGGTAACCAGTCGTCGAGAGCTGCCCCACTACCGAACTACGCGCAGTAGTTACCTATATGTATCGAAGTGGTGATTTTGTTTTAGTTCAAAACTTTTATGTATTGTTACTTATATGTTTTATTTTTGAGCGGAGTGAGACGAAGTCGAGCGAAAGCTCCTCATACCAGACTTCAGGATTTTCTTTGTCACAGGTCTCCTCCTAAACTACTAATCCAATCAGAACCAAATTTGGCATGATTAAAGAGGTCAATCAGAGGAAGGTTTATGGATATATTTGGAAAAAATTAAGCTACCACAGAGGAATGATCACCGTTAAAAAAAATCCAGATGGAATTACATAATAACCGCTCGAGACACTGTGACCAAACTTTACGAGCTCAGAAAGCATGTCCAGAGTTGTGACTTTCAAAAAAAATTTTCAAAATCGGACTTGCCACGGAGGAATGATCACTGTTCAAAATTTTCAAAATCTGATTCACGATGTCTCACTCAGCTCAACATTGCAAGCAGCGATTCGCCTTGCAGACCTAGTTTATTGTATTCACAGGTAGGTGCACAAATAGGTTTTATGATTACAAAATATCGGGACGTCCATAGGCCGTGATAGCCGCTTCCCATTAGGTGAACCGTATACCTAAGGGGTATAAAAAAAAGTGTTTGGCTTAGATCGGTTTTCTTTCGTAGAGCGTTCTCTCTATTGTACATAGGACTAACAGATTAATATCTTTATAGAGTAGTTAAAACCGTCTATGTTTATAAAATATAAAACTATAACTTCGGTTTAAATTACTCTAATTGAACATTTAAAGAACCCCCAACATAGCTAATAACACTTCCGACTAATTCGACTTTCAAACAAAATTAAAATCGATCCATCCATTCGGAAGCTATGATGCCACAGACTTGAATTTGACGTGTCTGTGTGTGTATCTACACAGACACGTCAAATTTATAACACCCCGTCGTTTTTGCGTCGGTGGTTAATTATATATAAAGCCAAGCTGTAGACATGCACAAGAAGGTCTCCCAGGCCCCAAGGCTCTATAATAGATCCAATCGCAAATTAAGCAAAACTTGCTTGATATAGGGTCTACTAGAATATGTTTTTTTTTGTAATTAAATACATATTATACATAGAAAACCCAGATCAATGAAAATATACATATTAGCACTGAGTGCGAATCGAACTCGCAACCTCTGACTGAGAAGTCGAACGCAATACCGCTATACCAAAGAGGTCGTCATAGTTAAATCCGTAGATATCGAAAAACATTGTTTAAATAATCTAATCAATTAATTCAAAGGGTTGGATCAGGGGTGCGACTGGTTGGACCACCTCCAAGTTTGGTGCACCCTAGGCAACGTGGGCGATGACGCATCATTGATTGCTCCTCTGGAGTAGCAGGCGTCAACGTCAACGGCCAAGAGTCTGACCAACCGGCCCTTTTCAGGGCCAGCTGACCCCACTGCACGAGGGGGTCGGGGCATGGCGGGCCTGTATGCCCGCGGGGGTGGGGGCTGCTCCAGGTACCCCTCTGCTGTTATCAGAGGGGACACTGCGAATGACCCAGGGTTAGTCGGAGTGCGAGGGATATGCTCTATGGGTAAACTTACACCCCGGCGTCTGTAGACCCGAGACGGCGTGCGGTTTTAGTCGGTTCAAGCCCGACATATCCGCCCCCGCTGGCCGGTGGCAGGGAGGTATCCGAAGGGATTTCCGCAAAAAAAAAAGGTAGTCATTTAAAATATTCTAATATTCTACGATATTTTACACAGCGCTATTTAGATCCAAGTAAGTACCTTTTTTTTTTTTTTTATCGTGCGGAAATCCCTTCGGATACCCCCCCGCCGGCCAGCGGGGGCGGTTATGTCGGGCTTGCACCGACTAAAACCTCACGCCGTCTCGGGTCTTCAGACGCCGGGGTGTAAGGTTACCCATAGAGCATATCCCTCGCACCCCAGCTGACCCTGGGCCATCTCACCACTAACAGCATCGCTCATCCTGTCTCCTCTGAAAGCAGAGGAGTACGGAGAGCGATGTGTTCCCGCCACGTTGGGTATTGGCCGACGATCAATGCCAACCCTATGAAGGGGTGAAGGGGAAGCCATTGACCGCCGCCCAGGGTGTACCGGCCGCTCCGATTCCGTTCCCCCCGGACTGCAGCGGGATCGGAATCGGAGCGACACTCGAGGAGGTTACCCAACACACACCCCAGATCCAAGTAAGTACCTATAGCTTATATAGCTTCTAGAAAGCGAATGAAAAATTTAAATACATAGACACACCTTGACGAATGCAAAAAGAAGTATTCATGCATATAAATAAATAATAAATAATTTTAGACGACATTCTACACATCGCTTTTTAGACCCAAAATAAGCATAGTTTACCTAGCTTACGTTTAGGGGTAGGCAGAGACAACATCTTTCCACTTGCTACGATCCTGGCATACGCCTTTGGCTTCTTCTACTGTCATAATTGTTTATATATATATTACATAAATATTTTACATAGAAACACCCATACCATTGCAAATAGATATATTCATGCATACAAATATTTACACTGAGCGGGAACCGAACCCGCGATCTCTGACTTAGCAGTCGAACACACAACCGCTACGCCACAGAGGTCGTCAAAACAACGTACACATCGTTTAGTAGATTTAAAGATTTTGACCCTTACTTATACTGATCAGGAACGCGTCAAAGTTATGAATATTTCGTAGCCTTTGAATAATTACTAAGCACTTGCAAAGTCATATTTAAGTGTAACATCTTGGGCTTAAGGACCCAAAAGGTTGGTAATCCATCATCGGCCGCAGTTGACCCTTACAAGGGCTGACCCCTTTTGAAACTTTAGCCCAATTTATTGATATTGTGAACCCAATGAAAATCTTAAGGAGCAATCAATTTCGTAAGCGTTATAAATGTTGAAGTTTTGATGTTTATTTGTCGCTTAATCTTTTGCTAATTGACACGCGTTTAAGGTACAATTTCTGTACGACCTCCGTCCTCCATGAGCGCAGGCCTGGGGGTGGCAGGTGAGGCCGCCTGTCACCCCAGCAGCAGCAGACCGGGACGGTGGGGCGACTAGAACCCCTCCCCCAAACCGGGGCAAGACGGGGACACCGTGGTTCCCAAACCCGAGGGGGCCATCTCGAAACCGGAGATTGCTCAGGGTCAGTCGGGGTGCGAGGGATATGCTCTATGGGCAACCTTACACCCCGGCGTCTGTAGACCCGAGACGGCGTGCGGTTTTAGTCGGTTCAAGCCCGACATAACCGCCCTCGCTGGCCGGCGGGGGGGTATCCGAAGGGATTTCCGCACGGAAAAAAAAAAGGTACAATATCTTTAACCTTTAGTAATCATAGTACATACCTATCTCGGAGGCCTAAAACTAATTATTTATTTATTTATTAATAAGAGCTTTATATGTATGTATTCAGTGTTTATTTTCCTTTGATGATATTCTGTCTTACTCACTGTGGAACAGGGTTGATTTCAACTGGTGCATTACCGATTTTGAGATATTTTGAGCTGCTTGCCCTATACAACTATAATATGAAAGAATTTTGTCAGCATAACATACGTATTTTCCTTCATTCTAGACACTTATGCTTTTAAATACAACGGGTTTCCCCGTTAATATTTCAAGATTGACTGGGGAATTTCTTAAGAAACCCCTTTTGCGCCTAGGCGGTCAAAATATCAATAACCCATAATTATCACCCCTTGTGTAGCCAGTACTTCTTTGAACCATTTGACATTATAATAATTTTCCATTTTATACAAAAATATTTTGCAAATTCTCAACAACATTGAGTAAAACAACTATTTCTTTTAGTTTGTATCTATGCACTTCAAGTGTATACAATTTTACTGTTTCTACTTCACATTCAAGGCCTGTTAAATATAATTGTGGCAAAGTAGACAGTCAATATCATTCAATCTGTATTTTGTTTTATTGTTTCTAGTAACAAATTCACCGTGTAGTTCCCGGTAAACTACCAGCCAGACGCTTCGACAAGAATGCACTAACCGTAGTCCCATGCTGAACATAACTGGTGGCAGAAATTTGATGACACAAATTTGTCACAAAATTCGGCCGGGTTGGTACCACCGTGCACGATTGTGAAAGGCCCTCCATAGTAATCAAATTTCGGTTTGATTGAGTTCAGGGGTCAGCAAGTGCATAGCCGGGCAGGGGGATTGTTGTCGCAGCACTAGTGGGACCGGTGGGTGTCACGCGGTGCTGCGACGACAATCCTCTTCTGATGAGGCCGTCAAGCTGAGTGCCACCATTGTTAACATGGTATGTGTATGTAATGGGGACCCTCTTTCTTGGACTTTACCTTCAGCTTACCATCAGGCGAGGTGAAGTCAAATCGACGTGTCCTAAATATAAAAAAAAAAAAAAAAGTCAAGAAATTAATTGGTCAGTTTATACCCAAACCATTATCGCATTAATTCACCTAAACATAATTGTATACCACGGAGCATAAACGTTTAAAGTTAGTGAACCTTAGAAATTTCAGAAAAAGCACGTAAAATTCACCCGAGTGTTTATAAACCAGGAATAGAACCGAAAACCTTGGTCACGATGCTTATCCAATAAACCATCGCGCTTGCTCTCTCAGGCCAGTGCCATGTGCTAATAAAAACCAGTTTAAAAACGCTTTACACTCCACGATATCGTTGACCGCAAAGGAAATTCATTAGTGCAATGTTAAACTTATTTGTGGTTAAGTTGAGTAACAGATGTTTGAATATAAATGTTAATCGCTTACGCGTTTGAACGTACTATGAGTGGTAGATCGGGACAATCGTAGCAAGGATAATCATGGTTATTAGTTGAAAAAACATTTTTTAATAATCATTAAAAATATACGATATGCATGAATTATTATCAAAAAAATAATTTTCGAGCTGTTGCCCGTGACTCTACCCGCTTAGATGTAGATTATCGCGACCAAACATAGCCCATGTCTATTCCCAAGCTCTCTGTGTACTAAATTTCATCGAAATCGATTCTGTGGTTAAGTTACAAACACAACTATTTCTAAGAACATTAAAGTCGTACAGCTGTCGTCTCGTGGCCTCTGACCAATCTCCGTCTCGATCACTACTGCGCTACGCAAAACGTGTTTCTAATACGATTCCAAGTATAATTTATGTATATTGCTTTTTGTTTCTGGTCACTCGATATGTTTGGCGATTAAATCTTGTCGAGACGTGGCGCCTCTGATATTTGGGTCTTCGAATTATGACCACTTGCAAGTACTTAAAGACAGCGGCGTGTTGAAAACTACTTTCGATTTGTAGGAAAAGTTTCACCAATTATAAAGAGATAGCTTTTGCTTGGAGTCGTACTCGGGCGCTTGGAGATAATTGGCACATTAAAATCTTTTGGAATAAACATACTTTACAAACTCTTCTAGCCTTATTTTAGCTGACGAAGCTTAATCATTCCTATACTTGTATGATGGTATGGTTTTTCTAGGTGTTAGAGCCATGTTTTTTTTTTCAGTGTATGAGGCCTCACCAAGATTTCCGGGATTACGCACAAACTCACCTGCAACTGTCCGTCAAACAGCAGGTGTACCGTCTGTTAATTGGCGGACGAGGCTGCACCACAGATACCAATGATTAATAGAATATTAAGAAGTAAATTCCTACGTGGGATGCTCCCTGATGTTATTGAAATTAAAAAACATCCTAATTTTAATAGAGAAAATGGTTGGAATGTACTCCCAGCTTGGGACCCAGTCATTCACTTAATTAATTCCAAGAAAAATCAAAATACAACAGGACTTCATACCACTGTGAGCTCATTCTGCGTAAATTGTAACACCAACAATTCATTATAGTTCGGGTACTTTGAGATAACTTCAACACAGCAACAACAACACTTCAAACTACAACACAACAACCATCTATAGTCTTCCCGTGACCATGGCTGCTGAAAGAGCAACCGAAACGTCGGGTTCTATGTAAATAATAAATAATGAAATAATATCAAATAAATCGCGACAGAATCCGTTAAAAATACTTTTATTTCAATGTGTGACATTCGCGTAAACTTCCGACAATATAATTTGAAGTAAATTTTTATTGTTAATATAAATCAAAAGGCACTGTCGGGTTCGCCATGTCCCGCCTGGGATCTTGACATGTTCCAATTGCTATTTACAAGAATCATACACACAAGTGTAGGTACTTATGTATGTACACGTATTTATATCAAGCGGGAAACAAACTCACAACCCCTGACACTGCACTCAAACACACGTACACTATACCAAACAGGTTTTTTTTCAGGTGTTCTTCCATTTCTAAAGGATCGTTTACTCCCCTCAGTAACCAGTTTCGTGACCGCTGCAGTGCCCATACTTACTAGAACGAATGAAAACCGAAAGTATCCCTATACATGAAGGTTATTCACCTTTAGGAGCCGTGGGATAGCTTCGGCCTTACTTCCGAGAGACTTAGAGAATAAATCTCTGCAACTGTATTTAAATGATTGACATACGAAACAAAATATATGATCATGCTTATGTATAAGTAACTATTTAGAAATGTATTTGAACTAACTTTGGGATTAATCTTTTGATATAATAAACGTTTTTTATTTCATTCATATTTAACACCCTTTTATTTTGTGTGGGGAAACCCCCACGGGCACCACCTAATCGATGCCAATGATGAGGTGGGTGAGTCGGAATCGAACCGACTTGAACTACGCGGTGTCCTATCGCGGCCTCGCCCACGGGGTCTGGTTTGATCCCTTTTCGGTGAGTTGGCAGGTGTGTGTAGGACACACACGAGACACCTAAGTCTTAACCTGCTTCTGTAAGAATGACGAGTTGGCCAACTGCCGTTTTCAGGCCCCTGATCATCATGGACCCTGATCATGGAGTTTGGTAGTCCTGGGGGTAGACAAGCCTGCGGCGCCCCCGCCGTACCCATAAAGTTAGGACGAAAATTTACTAACCTTAACACTGATAGTTAGAGCGTAGTCTGAGAGGTATACCTGAAGTGATCTTGATGGACCGAATGAAGCTGGACAAGGGAACGTTGTGGTGACAGGTAACAACAAGAAGATGTAGCGACCAAGATCGAGAAATGGATGCTTAGATGGGTCGGAGTTATGAGGAAGCGGGCAACCTGGTAAATGTCGACCTAGTCTAACGTATGCCAATCAGATTGAGGACGTTTAAAGGAATGGCCAGGTCAAGAGTACCTTTTTTTTTCGTGCGGATATCCCCTCGAATACCACTAAAACCGCACGCCGTCTCGGGTCTTCAGACGCCGGGGTGTAAGGTTGCCCACAGGGCATTTCCTTCGCATCCCGACTGACCCTGGGCCATCTCCGGTTTCGAGATGCCCAGCTCGGGTTTGGGAACCACGATGTCTTGTCCCTGTTTGGGGGGGGGGGGGTGGCTAGTCACCCCGCCATCCCTGTCTGTTTCTGCTGGGGTGACAGGCGGCCTCACCTGACACCCGAAGTCAAGAGTACCTGTAACCGACGTGCATGTATGAAAACAATATGTTTATAAAAGTAGAAGTAATGAAAGTATGCCAGGATCATAGCAAGTGGAAAGATACTGTCATTGCCTACCCCTATTGAAAAGAAGCATGACTATAATATGAGTAGAACAGTGCGAAGGTTAATCGGTCGTTGATATCTTGGTTAATCTAGACTGGATGCAAAACGCGGAGGATCGAGTGCTATGGCGTACATTAGGAGAGGCATATGTTACTCTGGGGTCAGAGGTCGCTGTACGACCTCCGTCCTTCATGAGCGCAGACGTGGGAGTGGAGCCGCCTGTCACCCTAGCAGAAGCAGACGGGGCAGTGGAGCTACCGTCTGACCTCCTAACCCTGGAGGAAAGCCTGATCCTCATCCATCCTGACTAGCAGATGAGGATGACTTTGGGCCTCATGGATGTTGGTAGCGCGACTTTATCCGTGTGGACTTAGATATGACTTTTTCTTTTTAACTTTCGCGCAAAAAAGAAAAAAACTATACCTATATCCCTAATTCTTTCTTTCGATTATATGTAGGTGTCGTAATGTATCATTATATGCTTATTTGTAGGTATATGTACCTTTTTTTTTTTCGTGCGGAATACCTTTTTTTTTTTTTTTTTTTTATCGTGCGGAAATCCCTTCGGATACCCCGCCGCCGGCCAGCGGGGGCGGTTATATCGGGCTTGCACCGACTAAAACCGCACGCCGTCTCGGGTCTTCAGACGCCGGGGTGTAAGGTTACCCATGGAGCATATCCCTCGCACCCCGACTGACCCTGGGCCATCTCACCACTAACAGCATCGCTCATCCTGTCTCCTCTGAAAGCAGAGGAGTACGGAGAGCGATGTGTTCCCGCCACGTTGGGTATTGGCCGACGATCAATGCCAACCCTATGAAGGGGTGAAGGGGAAGCCATTGACCGCCGCCCAGGGTGTACCGGCCGCTCCGATTCCGTTCCCCCCGGACTGCAGCGGGATCTATCTATCTATCTTTTTGGAATATTAATAGAGCTAATGTAAGCTTGTAATATTACCTATCTGCTAGTGAAAGTCCTCTCAAAATCGGCCCAGCCGTTTCAGAGATTCACTTCAAATAGACAGAAAGACAATAGTTTTATTGTAAGTACTGTGTATAAAGTGATATGAAAAAGAATTTGAAAAACGTTACAAACAGCATAAGTTTTAAGTTCGAGTAATTAACAGCACCGAAAAACTGTTATTGTAAGTACGGAAACGATTACTAAACGATAATATTCGAACGCTCATTACTACTGCCTCTCCCTGTATGGGAAGCTCCCGCCATAGAACTGAACACGTGTTAAGCACTGATCTGTTATCTTCCCATATAAGTATCGACGAGTACTTAATAAAATCCATAAACGTGAACGAAACCCTCTTTGTGAACGGCCATCAAAAGGTAAATGTACACTGGGATGCTTTACTCGGAGTTTTTTTTTTAACGTTTGGAAACCTCCACGGGCATCACCCCATGGGCGTGTCGGAATCGGACTGACTAAAACCACCCTCCCCAAGTGTCCATTGCCGGGCACCCCGGAAGCCCTCGAAAGGATAACCGGACTTTGGCCGCCATCGTGGCCTCGCCTATGGGGTGTGTGTTAGGTAACCTCCTTGCATGTCGTTCTGATTCCGATTCCGCTGCAGTGCTTCACTCGGAGTAAGGCATTACTTAATATACGAAAGGGTTATTTAAAAAAAAACACATAATATAAATCTTTAGGCTTTCGAGGCCCGCATTACATGTAGAATATACTGCTTTCGGGATGTTTAACCGTGGTCCATAGGAAACTTGTGTTCCAAACGTTTCCTCGATCACTGCGGTCGACAGAACCCTCCTCGGCGGCGAATTTTCTGCGACTGATGTAGAGGCCCGAGTCACTGGCGTGACCTCCAACCACACCTATAAATTGGTGTGGTTGGAGGGGGAAAGCCCAACAGTTAAGCTAAATTGTTGTTAGGAATGGGTTCATGTCATGTAATGACCAGGATTCGGTCCCGAGACCTCTCGATCTTAAGGCAAACTCCTTAAACACTAAGCTACCGACAATGAACTTGATATGTTTCAAAGTCAAAAAAAAATCGTTTTATATTAATTTTGAATTATCATGGTAGTGTTAGAGTCAACGGTAAATTTTACCAAGTGTTGTTTTCAGTATCCGATATTTCGGCACTGTTGCGATCGCCATGATCACGGAGGAACTGAAGTAATGGTGGTCAACGGTAAACGAGTTTAAGGCTCGTATTCTAAAACGATACTCAGTGATAAGTTTCGAATTGAAACTTTAGTCGGTTCGAGCCCGACATAACCGCCCCCGCTGGCCGGCGGGGGGGTATCCGAGGGGATTTCCGCACGAAAAAAAAAAAAAAAAAAAAAAAAAAGGTACAGATTGTATTGAGTGAAGTGCCTTATAGGCCCCCTTACATCCCGGCATTTGGAGACCCGAGACGGCGTGCGTTTTTAGTCGGTTCCAGTCTGACATAACCACCCGGGGGGGGGGGGTATGCAAGGGGATTTCCGCAAGAAAAAAAAGGTATTTAGTTGTACCACTTTTTGTGCGAAGCTGTTCTTTATATAATTATGTTGATTTGCATTTGTATTGATTTGCATCATTCACAAGGGGGGTAAAATCCTTTTATTTTATATTGAAATTTTTAAGCATTGCATTTTTAAGCATTTTTAAGAAAAATTGAGCTACTGATAGTTATCAGTAGCTCAATATTTCATGTGAATGATGCACAAATACAAATCAACACATTGTATATAATAATTGGTTTTTGTCCTCGGTGAGCCTCAGCCTTTATCAAGCCAATATGCAGTCTCATAGATAAATGGGTACCAACACTACCTCTGCTGTTACCCTATCTAAATAGCCTTTCATCAGTCGTTAAGTGATAAAATATTAGCAACTTAATTAAGTATTTCTTATCTCGAGTACTTAGCGTATGTGGATTTGATAAGTATATACGTATTTTTAACCGACTTCAAAAAGGAGGAGGTTCTATAGATTTTAGATCGGAAAAAAACAACATCTAGAACAGAATTGTAACCTACCAACGTTAGTAACTATTTATTAATCTGTGCTACCAGTTCCTATATCGACCAACTGAGCTATCTAGACACACATATTGTCTCTAAATACTAATTGTTTAAAATTTTCATTGAATTAAGGAGGTTCTATTTTCATGTTTACCTTTTTTTTAAAGTTAGGAAACCCCTATCGGTACCTACAATGGGATGGAATCGGACCGACTAAAACCACAAGGTGTCCTCCCCAAGTGTCCATTGCCGGGCACCCCGGGTAAGCCCTCGAAAGGATAACCCCAGGTTTACCGGCGGACTTTGACCGCCACCGTGGCCTCGCCTGGTGGGGTCGGATTGATCGGATTGATCAAAAAGATGTAATTACGTTGCACTATTTTGAAAAATAAAGACTTTGACTTTGATTTTATCCCGCGACGGTGAGTTGGCAGGCGTGTATGACACACACGACCTACACACTCACACACCTATATTTTTTTTGTATGTTCATCGATATTTCCTTCGTTTTATATTGCTGTATTGGCAAACAAACTTTACCTGATGATGACGTTTTTGTTGATGAATTCCCTTTTATATCATCATGTCAGCCGAAGGAAGTCCACTGCTGAACATAGGCCTCCTCCATCGACCTTGCGTGCTCTTGCCGTCACGTGGTCTCCACTCAAGAAACTTTCTATGGACCTATGGTAAACTGATGAAATTAATTATTTTGTTACGTCATGATTTATAATTCTAACAGCGATGGGCGCCCAGTTACGTGGAAATTTTGCATTTTCGAGTTTGAGAACCGCTAAATGTTTTTGATTGGTATGTCAGCTTTTCTGGGAGCAACTGCCATCCGAGCTCTCAACCTACGCCGGAGTCTCGTCCGTTGTTTAGCAGGTGCTCCGACTTGCAGGTGAGGCTGTATGTTGGTAGGGCCCTGTATAACCTGTTACGTCATGATTATGGTTTAAAAACATTTATATGCATGTACTGTATCAATTTTTTACTTAATAATAATATTAATAATTATTTCCTTTATTTAACTTTAAATACATTATATTTTTAAATACATTCTATATAAAATACAAATATTTGTATTTTTATATAGAATGTATTTAAAAATATAATACATTCTATATAAAATACAAATATTTGTATTTTTATATAGAATGTATTTAAAAATATAATTTATATGTGAAATATGTAAAATAGTGGCCCACCGGCATCGGGTACAGGGACCAAGCTACCGGTGGTTAGGGCTCCACAGAAAGGAATCTCCGCACCATATGTGCCGTGTCGAGGAACACTGCCTTCTGCATCAAGCCCTTGACCCGACTGTCTAACACGAGCCTCGATCAACTAATAATTAACTTTATATTTTTAAATATATTTGTTTTTTGTTATATATAATGTATTTAAAAATAAAAGAAATACCTGAATAAAATTAAATACCTAATCATGATTTATTTATTTACAGGTATGAAGTCTGACATAACCGCCTCCGCTATTTGGGGGGGGGGGGTATCCGATAGAATTTCCGCACGAAAAAATTAAATGTCAAAAAGGTGAATTACAAAATTATAATACGTACAAAATGTTAATGGTAAGTCCTAAAAACAATAAAATAATTCCCTAGTACAGGATTTTTCAATCATAATCTCTCCTCTTGAGGTCACATTAAATAATAACAGGATATTCTATTGATTGAATAAAGACTTAATCAATGCCCATATCAAACATAATTGTTTTTTCCTTTTAAAAATATCGCCAATCCTATTAACCAATTAAATTCTCTTACAAAAGAATATCGACACACAAATATATACAAAAATGATCGTTTTGATAGTCATATTCATTTTATTTTATTCATTGTATAAGAATTCCAAGTATTCACATTAAAATGGGTGCGATCCGGTGCAACATTGCCTTATTAAAAAGAGATTAGTCATCAGCGGTCAACTACCTTATTTTTAGGGTTCCACATACGTAATAAAGTTGTTACCTATGAGTATGCATTTTAATACTGATTAGTCTGTATGTAATTCGATATTCAGAATTTTGACTTGAAATTTCAAATTCACATTTACTTATTATACATATTGGAACCCAAAACACAAGCTAGTTAAACTATGCTTACTTTGGGTCTAGAAAGCGCTGTGTAGAATGTCGTAGAATATTTATTATTCCCTTTATTAAGTTTAATACATATTAAATTATATTTTTAAATACATTCTATACAAAAAAAAACAAATATATTTAAAAATATAAAAGATGGTGGCCCACCGGCAGAATATTTATTATTATTATTATATTACACGCCCGGGTGGCTGTAGGTTATGGCGACTTTTGGTCATATCTCTGGTTGTACTTTACAAATTGCGATCAAACATACGTCGCATTTAAAGTCTGACCAAAACCTTCACAATAATAAAAAAACGGCATCAAAAGCAATATTTGCGTCCATTGCGAACAAACGAACAAGAATGTCAAAAAATATTTTTGTGTCCATAATCGTTAATTTAATTTAATCCAGTTTTTTTTTTAAATATCTCCTATGTAAAGATATCAGTAAAAATCATTAGTTCATTTATTTTAATGACGTTAATTTCTTGTTGTATAAGTGTTTCTATGACTATGGAGAAATAGAAAATTGGTATTACTTTTATTATGAGTTCCGTCGTGACACACGACACGCGATATCAATGTCGTATAATGACCAGCAACCGCAAGTGGACACACAATACAATTTTAATGTGATCACACAATGCGTCTTTGGTTTGATCGATAAAGCCCCGTAAGCGGTCGCTGGAAGCCTTTGTAACTTAAAGTTATCTATAATCACTTCAGATTTAGCAGTAGATTTCTACGTTAGTGTCAAAATTAAAATGATTTATTTATATGAAGTTCGTATAGAAACTAGCAGTCGGTAGCTTAGAAAGATCGATCAGTCGATACGATCGAGATATCCTTTTTGCTGGTGGTAGAAATTTGATGACACAAATTTATCACAAAATTCGGCCGGGTAGGTACCGCCGTAATCCGAAGGGATTTCCACACGGAAAAAAAAGGTACCACCGTGCACGATTGCGAAAAACCCTCCATAGTAATCCAATTTCGGTTTGATTGCGTTCAGGGGTCAGCAAGTGCATAGCCGGGCAGGTTATGGTCGCAGCACTAGTGGGACCGGTGGGTGTCACGCGGTGCTGCGACGACAATCCTCTTTTGATGAGGCCGTCAAGCATTAGGCACTCACACCATTGTTAACATGGTACGTGTATGTAATGGTGACCCTCTTTCCTGAGACTTTACCTTCAGCTTACCATCAGGCGAGGTGAAGTCAAATTGACGTGTCCTAAATAAAAAATAAAAAAAAAACCTGGGTTCGAATCCTGGCTATTACACTACCGATGTGAACCTACTCCTAACACAAGCAATTTAGCTTAGCTTGTCAATATTAAATGAAACTGAGAAAATGAGAAAAAAACTTAAATGGTTTAATTACGACATAGTATTTGCACAGTATAAGCCTATCGTGGGTTCCGAATGTTGTTCCTAACACCAGCCAATAAAAATAAAGCATTATGTTTTCTATGTAGCTATCGTAATAAATCCTAAAAGCTACTGAACCCTCTATGATGCGCAACCCAACATTGACTCTTTTTATGTTTCTTAAATAATATAACTTTGAATAAGCGTGAATCATTAGTGATTTTTTTTTATTAACTTGAATCGATTTCTTAGTAGGATTGACATGTGGTCTAGCAAGGAATGCATCTCTTCAATTGCCGTAGGAGCCCTTCGTATGACAGAGATACGAACATCCGTACACTCATACATAAACGCACACACGCCAATAAAAACTTTGTCAGTAATAGATAATAATAATAAATAAATAAATATTCTACGACATTCTACACAGCGCTTTCTAGACCCAAAGTAAGCACAGTTTAACTAGCTTGTGTTATGGGTTCCAGAATGCGGATAAACATACTTATATACTTTTTTTATAAATACATATATATTATACCTAGAAACACCCAGACCAATGCAAATAGACATATTCAGGCATACAAATATTTGCACTGAGCGGGAATCGAACCCGGGACCCCAGTCGTAGCAGTCGAATGCACTACCGCTACGCTACAGAGGCCGTCAATGTGTAATAATATTAGTATTTCTTTTTAGGGATTTTCTCTATAAAAGCCCTATTGCTATCGAGTTGTCGTCGTCGACGTCGTCGTTGCCAATTTTATGTCACGGTTTTGGGTATGAAGGAGATGAGCTATCGAGTTGCTGTTTTCTTTAATAGATTCGTGCTGGGGTGAACCATTGCAAGATAAAGAAAAAATCACAAAAAATCGCAAAAAAAAAAAAAACTCAAAATCGAAAATCCCTTGTATTCGACTGAGCTCGTCTCAGGAATTCAACTTGTTTCTTTCTTCTCTAAGTAATAATGTTCTGCAGCTAGGCCCATTTATCAATTTACTCGTCATCACACAGTAATATTCACTAAATTCGACTCAATACTATTACTATTGTAATTCATGAATGGTATCATAATGATCACAAGATAAATTTGTGAAAAGCGGTCGTTTAGATAAAGTCAGCCTTCTGAACTAGGTTTGTTTTAGATTTCCGGGTGCGAGAGAAATGCCCTATGGGCAACCTTACACCCCGGCGTCTGAAGACGTAAGACGGCGTGCGGTTTTACTCGGTTTTAGTCGCTGGCCGGCGGGGGGTATCCGAGGGGATTTACACACGAAAAAATGGTATTGTTACGTGCGCGGGTTACAAATTAAATGCCGTTTACACAACGAAGAAGTTTATTAGCTCACCACAAACTAGACAACTAAATAACTAGCCCACACAGTACTCTTCAACAGTTCAAATCGCTCAGCAGTTCACAGTAGTCCACAATCGTTGCTTAAGTCGCAGGTATAACTCTCTTGGTTCACTTCGGTAAGATGTGTTCACTTTCGCTTTCGAAAATTAACTGACTCGTGTCGATAGCCGGGCGTCCTTTTATAGCGGGGTAGAATATTCGGGAATCATCTAGAGGCACTAGAGCGTTCGAGAACAGTAGGTATTTACTGGGGCGTTCGAGAAAGCAAGTACCTACACAGTCGTGCCGACGATAGAGGTGAATGCCCTTGTTATCGCTATTTGTAGGTAAAGTAGGTATAGGCATTAAAAAGGGCGTGTGATTTTGTATTGACTTTTCTGGATTTTTCTAAACGGATCGATAGAGTACTTCGACATTAACAATGCGTTTTAATTTCTAGAAGATTCGATCAGTAGTTTCCGAGATATCGACGATCGTTGTAACATTACCCCCCTCTTAATCATGCTCGTCCCGAGCATCATTTGTTCCATGATATCGCGTCAACCTATCCACATGGACTACCTTTGGTTTTCCCCTAAGCCCCTTCTTAATGCGGTAGGTGATGTCATTGATTTTTGTAACAACCGTATAGGGTCCTTCCCAGCGAGCTTGAAGTTTTGGAGATTTTCCTTTTCTGCGTAGCGGATTGTGAAACCATACCAGTGTTCCTTCTTCAAAACCGTTGGTGTTTGCATTTCTATCGTACCGGGTTTTCATCCTTATACCTGTCTTCAAATTGTTTTCCCGTACCATTCTGTGCACCTCGTCCAGCCGGTTTTGAAGTTCACTCACGTAATCCGTTACGGGCTTAGGACTTTCGGGTGGCGTGCCGGTTATTGCATCCACTGGTAGCCTTATCTCTCGACCAAAATTTACTTTAGCTGGGGTGTGTCCCGTACTGTCATGCACCGCAGATCGATAGGACATCAGGAACAGTGGGATGTACTGGTCCCAATCTCTTTGGTGTTCGTCGACAACTTTAGCCAAGTGATTTTCCAACGTCCGGTTAAACCTCTCGACCATTCCGTCTGACTGCGGGTGCGCTGGAGTCGTACGGGTCTTGTTTATACCGAGGAGTTTGCACATTTCTTGAAACAGAGCAGACTCGAAGTTCCGTCCTTGGTCGGAGTGGATCTCCATAGGTGCGCCGTATCGACTGACTACTTCCTGAACCAGTTTCTTGGCTACAGTGACTGCTTCCTGGTTGGGTGTCGCAAATACTTCCGGCCACTTAGTGAAGTAGTCTTGCACTACTACGATGTATTTGTTACCCTCATCAGTCGTTGGAAAAGGTCCAGCCACATCAATGGCGATACGTTCCCACGGTGCTCCAACGTTGTACAGCTTCAATTTTCCTTTGCTTCTTGTCGGCGGTCCTTTAACCGAAGCACATGCAGTGCATCTACGGCACCAATCCTCGACATCTTCCCGACAACGAAGCCAGTGAAACCGCTGTCGCACTTTAACCAGGGTTTTCTTGACTCCGAGATGCCCGCCAGAAACACCATCGTGGATGTGCCGTAAGAGTGGGGCCACCTTGCTTCGTGGTACCACTACTTGCATGGTTACTTCCTTACCGTCGTTAGACTCCCATTTCCTATACAGGATATCCTCTACCAGTGCTAAGCTGTCCCACTGGGCCCAATAGCTTTTGGTAGTTGAACTGTAAGCAGATACATCACTCCATCGGGGTTTGCTTCCAAGTTGTTTCCAGTGCAGTATAGGTTGTAGATCATCATCATCTTCTTGCGCCTTCTTCATACTGCGTCCACTCCATTCGTCGTCAAGTCCATTCACCTTTGTGACTTTAATCTCTTCTCGGGCTTCGTTCCTCCGACAATGCTTGCGATCTTCGACACACGGCCTTCGTGACAAAGCATCAGCATTGCCAACTTGAGTTGTAGTGATGGTTGGGGCCTCATATCGACCAGCCAGCGCACGCCCTGCGGCCCTGGCGACATTTAGTTTTAACGGAACATCTTGATCCACTTGGGTCCAGGAGTCCGTGACCCTTCTCCGTTTCCTAGAAGGACACTCTAACTGGATATGGCCCCTCCCTCTACAGAAATGACACGTTGGGACATACCACGGTTTCCTCTCCTCTGCAAATACTTCCTTGACCTCCCTGACTCCATGTTCCACTTGGGTCCATGAGTCCGTGACCCTCCTCCGTTTCCTCGAAGGGCACTCTAACTGGATATGGCCCCTTCTTCTACAGGAATAACACGTTGGGACATACCGCGGCTTCCTCGCCTCTGCAACTACCTCCTTGACCTTACTTATCCCGGCGTTCTGCCGTACGGTTTCCACCTCAAGGGCATAAGCCAGTGCTACTTTTAAGGTCTGGTGGTGACACAACTGCACAATAGTTCTCACTTCTGCGTCCCGTATACCGTTTAGGAAGGCCTCCAGTAGAGTGGTCTCGATCATCACGGGTGTAGATGAGTAGGCCCGACGAACGAGCCTTTCGACCTCTACAGCCCATTCCTGGAGGCTTTCACCAGCTTTTTGTTTCCTCTCGCGTAGCTGCGCTCGGTAGACATTCTCCAGGTGCTTGTCACCGTAGCGTGTGTCTAATGCTTCCATCAGAGACTCCAGTGTCCTACTTTCAGGCGGCAGGGTTTCCAGTATTACTAAGGCATCTCCTACTAATCCAAGTGTCAAGGCCATAAAAGACTCCTCGTTGCTCCAGGCTTTAGTTTTTACCAATATCTCAAATTGGTACTTGAAGGCTGTCCACGAGGAGGTTCCATCGAAGTGCGGTAGGTCGAACTTCGCTGATGATGGTGAGGTCGCGGCAACAGGTCCGCAGGTTTTTAGCCTGACAATCTCTTTTTCAAGCTTTTGCAAGCGGTCCTCAACAGGTCCGATCCCTTTTTCGAGCTCTTGTAAGCGGTCGTCCATGCTCCCAGTCTTCAAGGCCACTTCCTTACTAAGCGTTTGCAAGCCGTCTTCGAGGTTCTTCACTTTATCTCCCAGTGCATGGATGCCTGCATCGATTTTACCCATGACAGCTTCCTGGTTGGCCTGCATCGTCTGTCGACTAGCCTCTTGGTTGGCCTGTATCATCTGTTGACTGGCCACTTGTTTGGCCTGTATTTCTTGCAAGGAGGCTTGCATCGTCTGTCGACTAGCCTCTTGGTTGGCCTGCATCATCTGCTGTATAGAAGCCAATAGCGTCATCATGTTGATATCGGACGAGGTTCCATCTGGTGCTGCCGTAGTTACCGCTGAGATAGCAGGATCGGCCTGACGCCCTTCCTCTTCAAGGCACCGTTGACGTGCAGCATCCATTTCCACTTGACGTCTGGTCCGTGGAGTACGCCCTTCGTCTTCACGTGGTAATAACGGCATCGCACTTCTGACACCAGTTGTTACGTGCGCGGGGTACAAATTAAATGCCGTTTACACAACGAAGAAGTTTATTAGCTCACCACAAACTAGACAACTAAATAACTAGCCCACACAGTACTCTTCAACAGTTCAAATCGCTCAGCAGTTCACAGTAGTCCACAATCGTTGCTTAAGTCGCAGGTATAACTCTCTTGGTTCACTTCGGTAAGATGTGTTCACTTTCGCTTTCGAAAATTAACTGACTCGTGTCGATAGCCGGGCGTCCTTTTATAGCGGGGTAGAATATTCGGGAATCATCTAGAGGCACTAGAGCGTTCGAGAACAGTAGGTATTTACTGGGGCGTTCGAGAAAGCAAGTACCTACACAGTCGTGCCGACGATAGAGGTGAATGCCCTTGTTATCGCTATTTGTAGGTAAAGTAGGTATAGGCATTAAAAAGGGCGTGTGATTTTGTATTGACTTTTCTGGATTTTTCTAAACGGATCGATAGAGTACTTCGACATTAACAATGCGTTTTAATTTCTAGAAGATTCGATCAGTAGTTTCCGAGATATCGACGATCGTTGTAACAGTATGTTTTGGATTCAAGAGTCAATGGATTACTGACTACTAATTCTAACAACACTAACTGGTCTTCACTCCGATAAGCTTTGTCGGCGGGTGGGTCTAATCAAATTGGGCTTTGCCCTATAATAGAAATTCTCTTCCGCGGGCGCGAAATCCTACTGTCCTACTTCTTAATAATCCCATCCCATGCCACTAATACTATAAATGTGAAAGTTTGGATGAATAGATGGATGTATGGACAGATGTTTGTTATTCAATCACGCCAGAACGGCTGAACGGATCTAGCTGAAATTGGGTACAGGGATAGATTATAGTCTGGAATAGGACATAGGCTACTTTTTAACCCCGGATTAGGTTCCCATGGGAAGCGGGAACGGCATCAAAGTTACACGTTACACGTTCCACGGGGAACAGCTAGTATTACAAATGTGAAAGTTTGTGAAGATGTTTGGTTGTTTGTTACTTAATCACGCTCTAACGGCTGAACGAATCTGGCTGAAAATTGGGACAGGGATGGATAATAGTCTTGAATAACACATAGGCTAATTTGTATCCCGGGAGTAGGTTCCCATAGGTTGCGGGAATGGGATCAGAATTCCACGCGGGTGAAGCCGTGGGCAACAGCTGGTCAATAATAATTCTAGTAGCGTTTGCTTCGTATAATGTTGACCTTTTGACTTTTTTATATAGTCATGTATTTTATATGTTTGGCACAGTGAGTATTAAATAAAATATTTCTTTTTTATTTAAAGATTATTAACCGAAATTTCTAGTATTCCCCCGGTAATAAATTGCATGTGTTAGGAGTGGATTTACGTCGATAGTGTAGGTAATGGCCAGGATTCGATCCCGTGACCTCCCGGTCGTAAGGCTGACTCCTTGGCCACTTAGCTACTAACGCTTCAATACTTAACGCTTAATGCTTAACGCTTAATATAGTAGCAAAAATTAGTGAGTATTTGCATGTTAGGATTATAATTATGACCTGTATAACCAGTGCGTTCAGAATTATGAATGAAAAAATGAATGTACGAAATCTTCTACTTACAGAAACATTAGGGACGTAAATTACACTTTGATCTTAGCCAAAAGGCCGAGAAGCGAATTACACGGCGCTCCACACGTTGGTGGAGTGCCCTGCGTGGGCGAGTCAACGCCGGGATCTCGTTGCGGTCCTGGGCGTGGACGTTCTCTCGTTGGAGACCATGGTGAGGGCCGTGGTCTCCGACGGGAGCAAGTGGCACGCCGCCGCCTCTTTCTGCGAGCAGGTATTGCGCGCAAAAGAGACGGCAGAGAGGCAGCGGGAGAGAACCCTGCCCCCCGAGTTTCGCAGTCTGCGGCGAGGACGCCGCAGACTCATCTACGCCCGACCTCCATGATCGGGGCCTGAGGACGGCAGTTGGCCGACTCGCCGTCCTTACAGAAGCAGGCCGTGGCGGAGGCGTGTCGTGTGTGCCCTACACACGCCTGCCAACTCACCGAAGCGGGATAAAACCCGACCCCACCAGGCGAGGCCGCGGTGGCGGCCAAAGTCCGCCGGCAACCCTGGGGTTATCCTTTCGAGGGCTTACCCGGGGTGCCCGGCAACGGACACTTGGGGAGGACACCGTGCGGTTTTAGTCGAGACACGACATAACCACCCCCGCTGGCCGGCGGGGGGGTATCCGAAGGGATTTCCGCACGTTAAAAAAAAAAGGGACGTAAATTAAAGAAAATAAATCTAAGAACAGAAGAAAAGTAAACCACAAAGTATTAACATCAGAGGACTGTATATCTTCTGATGAAGCACTCGTAAAACACTGACTTGTTTAACGAGTTGACGACGTTTTCTCGCTTTACGAGTTAAACAGCACTCGTAAAGCGAGAAAACGTCATCAACTCGTGCAGTGCCTCTGGATTTTTAAGAACCAATATAAATACTTCCTTTGCCAGATAGTTTCAGAAGATCCTCTATATCCTGCCAAGAAGGTCATAATGCCTTAAAAATAGTATTGGCGACCAAAATAAGAAAATTTGTTGTGAATTTAATGTGTAGCAAAATTTATTCTTTATATGATTTTAATATAATAATCTGCAGAAATGGTTGAGTCACGAAATTTTCTAAAGTAAAAGTGAATCCAGAATTAGATAAATCTCAAACAAGACGTTTTAAGAAGTAGTCATCAACCGAAAAGACCTAATTATAAATACGAATGTTTGTGAATGCGTTTATACATATATTTGTTACTCTCACGCTGTAACGGCTTGTAGATTTCTGTGATATCCGCTTAGTACTCAGTACTTAGTTTAAAAAACTAAGCACGAATAAGAGGACAGGCGCAGCTAGTTCATCATAATTCTTATACGTCGCCTTTGACTAAAGCTCAACATAACTCTATTATTTTATTATCATTAGTTTTATCAAATTTACCTTTTTTTTTGTTTATCGTGCGGAAATCCCTTCGAATACCCCCCCGCGTGCCAGCGGGGGCGGTTATATCGGGCTTGAACCGACTAAAACCGCACGCCGTCTCGGGTCTACAGACGCCGGGGTGTAAGGTTGCCCATAGAGCATATCCCTCGCACCCCGACTGACCCTGGGCCATCTCCGGTTTCGAGATGGCCCCCTCGGGTTTGGGAACCACGGTGTCCCCGTCTTGCCCCGGTTTGGGGGAGGGGCGCTAGTCGCCCCACCGTCCCGGCCTGCTTCTGCTGGGGTGACAGGTGGTCTCACCCGCCACCCCCAGGCCTGCGCTCATGGAGGACGGAGGTCGTTAAGCGACCTCCGGCGCCTGAGTTGCCTGCGACGCGCGGCGAGCAAGTTGCGGGCTCGGCGGACCGGGAGAGTTCTAAGTCTCTCTCGGGCGCGCTCCGCCACCTCCTTCGCGAGCATTACATGCTCGCAGAAGGAGGCGGCGGCGGCCCACGCGCTCGCGCTCCGCACCATTGCCGCAATCATGCTGCCGAGCGAGAGGATTATCAAATTAAAATTATCAAATTTACCTTATATCTACTTTCATGGAAAATTTTAACAGTTGCTCTCTGATTAAAATAAACAGTTTTAGATAAAAAATCTTACTCAAAACAAGCAGTTAATACATCTTCTGCTAATACCTTTTAGAATACAATATTTTAGTTAAATGACTGTAGGTGTGCCACAAGGAGGCATTCTGGTACCTATTATTATAACTCTCTAATACAATCATTATCAAAAGGCTTAACAAAGTTCAACTGTCGATAAACTACACGCATTTGCGCGTAATGGAAAACTACACGTCAAAAAATACTCAGTACGTATTCATGTTGCTATGTTGATAAACTTAGAGCTGCTTTGTCCAACACAGATTCCTATTATTGATAAATCGGTAGTTACAACGGTAGTGAGTCATCGATCACTACTTACGGCGGCCTATTTACGCAATCGCATTGTTTTTGCCTTGCCAACTGAACTGAATAAAACTCATGCTGGGATTTGTGAGACTATTGTAGAAGTAGATTTATTTATAAGTTTAATTAGTAGTAAGATCTGAGGTGAATCATAGCTGCTGCGGTTATATGGTAAGTGTAATTTGAAAGTAATGTTACTGAAAATTTTACTTTCAATAAGCAATGTTACTGAAGACTTAAGTTTTATTTTACCCATATTACCAGCAAAGACGGAGGCGTGTCGTGTGTGTCCTGTCCTACACACGCCTGTCAATTCGCGGGATAAAACCCGACCCCACCGGGCGAGGCCGCGGTGGCGGCCAAAGTCCGCCGGTAACCCTAGGGTTATCCTTTCGAGGGCTTACCAGGGTGCCCGGTAATGGACACTTGGGGAGGACACCGTGTGGTTTTAGTCGGTCCCATTCAAACACGCCCTCCCCATCGTTGGCACCGATGTGGTGAAGACCGTGGGGGTTCCCACACGTTAAAAATAAAACCCATATTACCAGCATTTTGGTAGTGAGAGAAAGAATGCCTAATAAAAACGAAACAAATTGACTAGCCGGAATCTCACTTTCTTTCTAACGTGGCAAATAAATAACGGGGCTTAGGGCCCCACCGGACGTTTTTGGGCCCCACCCAGATCATTAGGGCCCTAGCTTACCTCACCTGTTAATTGATAACGAGGTTCTAGCATAGGTTCTCCTCTCTAGGAGGGCAGACGGCAGCCGCTCCCGCAAAAGTTAAAATAAGAAAAAAAAATTGGAGAGTCATAGAAATGTACATTTCTCTCTCTCACACACATACACAGACACATACACATAAACATCATACATAAAACCGATATCACACAAACAACAAGTTCAACATTTTGCATATTATTATACTTTTGTTTTGTTTTGCATGCAGTTTAATATATAATTAAAATTTTATCTAATAGCTGTACGTTCTAATATAGTTATGAATCAGATAGGGAGAACACTGACTCCTGCAATACAGGTTTTTAACTTAGCACAGGAGTCAGGGCTTCAATGTGGATACTGAAATATCTATCAACATGTTGTCTAAGTAAGTTGTAATATTCTGATGCAATAAACGTTATTATTATTTTTATATTATTATCTATACTATTATGAAATTGAAAATTAGCTGTGTCTGTACATTGGAGACATTAAAAAAACATAGATTCTGTAAAAAATGATGCTCAAAACAACAAAAGAACTTGCCTGCAAAACGTCAGGGACATCCTACTGTGGCAAGTGGGCAAGGACGATAGTGCCAGGATGGAACACGGTTAACGGCAACCCCGGACTCAATTAAAGAGCCTCGGTTGCGACCGGTACTAACGTAACGATGATGATTATATGTGTACATAATGATTATTATCGTACGGAGAGACAGTAAAAGTTGGTTCGAGATTTGTGCACATACCTACGTAGCTTGTTAAAGGTGAAGCTAACTAGGAATTCAGTGCAGGGTGCGACTGAAATAAATTGAGCTGAGCGAGCTGAGGACTCTTACTTGAAAATAAGACATCTTACTACGGTCGCGCGCTTAGCTAAGGCCGCGCGCTCGTGAAACTGTTTTTCGGTGAGTATTCCTCAATGGTACATGAGGCATGAACCGTCGCGCTTCAAAACACTCCTCAGTGTCCACACTATCATCGTGGTAAATTTGGTCAAGATCGCAGGAGTGGTTACGGAGGAGTTCAGCCACCAACAAACGGCTATGATGTCGCGTAGATTTAAAACCATCCAAGTGCGAGTCGGACTCGCCCATGAACGGTTCCGTAGCAGCAAGTAAAATTTTTATATGTCAGTTGATTGAATGAAAGGTAAATTGCGGTTTACGATTTATGACGTATTAAAAAAAAACTACTTACTAGATCTCGTTCGAACCAATTTTCGGTGAAGGTTAACTTGGTAATGTACATCATATATTTTTTTTGGGGTTTATCATTCTCTTATTTCCGAAGTTACAGGGGTGGGGGGGGGGACACTCATTTTACCACTTTGAAAGTGTCTCTCGCGCAAACTATTCAGTTTAGAAAAAAATAATATGAGAAACCTCAATGTAATTTTTGAAGACCTATCCATAAATATGCCACACGAATGAATTTGATGACAAAAAAATGTTGAGTTTCAGTTCTAAGTATGGGGAGCCCCCAAAATTTATTGTTTATTTTCTATTTTTGTTTGAAAATCTTAATGCGGTTAACAGAATACAACTACTTACCAAGTTTCAATAGCATAGTTCTTATAGTTTCGGAAAAAAGTGGCTGTAACATACGGACGGACAGACAGAGAGACATGACGAATCTATAAGGGTTCCGTTTTTGCCATTTGGCTACGGAACCCTAAAAAGTATGTATTGTATTGTGTATGTGTTGTGACGCGATCTGGCATACGAAAGTCACGAAAAGATTGCGCCAAAATGCGTCACGAAGCAAAACAGGCCACGCTTTCTACTACTAATTTGGCGCCATGGCTTATAAAATTGGACATAAGACATCCACGATAAATTATAGGTAATTATTGCTATAAAAATTATACAACTATTCGGAGTAAAGCAGTTTGATTGGTGGAATGGTCTATTAGCTCGCTGCTTTTAAAAATTGGATAATATTAAAAGTCAATTTCATCAGATAATGGTGTCCATTCTGTTATTGCAGAAACTTAACGATCGCTGACCTCTGTGGTGTGGTGGTAGAGGATTATTTAACGGCCAAGCTGGAGTCCCGAGTTCGATTGCCGCTTGGTACAAATATTTGTATGCGAGAATATGTATATTTACTGTATATCTTAGTGTTCGTGTGGATGCCGCCACCTATTTCTGCGAGCATGTAATGCTCGCGAAGGAGATGGCGGAGCGCGCCCGAGAGAGATTTAGAACTCTCCCGGCTCGCCGCGCGTCGCAGGTTTCTCAGGCGCCGGAGGTCGCTTAACGACCTCCATCCTCCATGAGCGCAGGCCTGGGGGTGGCAGGTGAGGTCGCCTGTCACCCCAGCAGAAGTAGGCTGGGACAGTGGGGCGGCTAGCGCCCCTCCCCCAAACCGGGGCAAGACGGTTGCTCATAAGGCATTTCCCTCGCACCCCAACTGACCCTGGGCCATCTCCAGTTTCGAGATGCCCCCCTCGGATTTGGGAACCAAGGTGTCCCCGTCTTGCCCCGGAAAAGGGTGGGGGGGCTAGTCATCCCGCCGACCCGGCCTGCTTCTGCCGGGGTGACAGGCGGACTGACATGCCAGCCGCAGGCCAGCGCTCAAGTAAAAATACACTGATGGCCTTATCAATGTGTGTGTTCAAGTCGTATCTTATAATACATTATCTAAGTTGGCGAAAAAGTAAACACGCAATTAAGACAAATCTGACGACATGCTATGATGACAGACATAATGAAAGATCAAAATCTGTTGAGCCGGTTTAGCGGTTAAGAACAAATATAGAGACTGACCTACTACAAACACATAACCCTTCTAGACTTCTAGGCTTATAACCAAGAACACGTGTATTCTTAACAAGGCCATGATACAATGGCATTAACAACTTGCTTACAATATATTTGCTTAAATATGACCACATAAACAGGCTACGCTCACGAGCTTCTTCGAAACGCACATACATATTATATTTACCACACAAAATACCACAGTGTACTACCTACAAGCCGACATCGCACGATGTTTTTTTGCATAATTTAATCAAGTCGCTACGATCAAACGTATGTGTTTACAGAACAGGGTATAAATCATATAAATCGACACATTACTCCTCTGAACTCGGGGCACGTAAAGAGCTGCACACATGTGAATAACGGTTTGTTAATCAGTAGTAGAACGTTGTAATTCTTGTACCTTTATTTGTTATCAATAGACTGAATTCAACAGCTAAAACCATACTTCGCTTACCTCGGATGAGGGTTTAACTAACGGAAGAATGTACTGAAGCATAAATTAAGCGGGAGTACATTGCAACTGTCTGTAGTTGATTGGATGCAATCCCGGTTGCATCAAAAGCTTGCACTTTCAAACCTGGGGTTCGGTCTCCTAGGCGCCCCCCCCACCCTCTTTCCGGGGGCAAGATGGGGACAATGTGGTTCCCAAGCCCGAGGGCCATCTCGAAACCGGAGATGAACCTGATTCAGCCGGGGTGAGAGGGAAATGCCTTATATAATGAGGGAAAAGCCGAGGTGTAAGGTGGCCCTCCTTACAACCCGGCGTCTGAAGACCCGAGATGGTATGCGGTTTTAGATGGTTCGAAAACGACATTATCACCTCTGCTGGGATGTGACTGGCCCCTCATCCTGAAAGGATAGAGGAAAGCCTCGACCAGAGCCTCTTCAGCCAATCAGCAGTATACCAGCTTGCAGATGAGATCGACCTTGGTGGGTTATCTAACTAAAAACTAAATTAGTCTAATAGTCTCCCGCAATCTACGATGAAACCACCATTTTTTTTTTCGTGCGGAAATCCCTTCGGATACCCCCCGCCGGCCAGCGGGGGCGGTTATGTCGGGCTTGCACCGACTAAAACCGCATACCGTCTCGGGTCTTAAGACGCCGGGGTGTAAGGTTACCCATAGAGCATATCCCTCGCACACCGACTGACCCTGGGCCATCTCCGGTTTCGAGATGGCCCCCTTACTTGCTCTCCACTGTGCCATCTGCTATTCAGAGGGACACGTGGAAAGCTTCCGAACAGCCCTCAACAGGGCCGTCCCCGCCTCGGTCGGAGTTGGCCGTAGGCGGCATCGTCTCTGCCACCCTAGGAGAGAGGCGCTGCCGTCTCCGTTGCCCAGGGTGCACCGCGTGGAGGTCCCCAACCAAGCACCACACGATGAAACCACCTGACGTCCAATTTTCGTAATAAAAATATGTTCAAAATTCAGTCTGTCAACTCTCAACCCAATGTCGATCTAACAAATATCAAATAGGTCTTCTCGTAACACAATGTTCAATATTTTAAACAAAAATTTGATAAGAGAACATTTTTTTTACATTTGGTAGATCGAAATGAGATCGAGATTAGATCGAGACTAGATCGTGACTAGATCGTGACTAGATCGAGACTAGATCGAGACTGAACTGTGAACATCTTTATTCGGCCCTCTGATCTGCAATTGCTCATCCTCTGCCGGAGTGCCTGAGAAATGCCTAACTAAGGTATACCTGGGGTCCTACCTAATCGACTCCTGTGTGATTACAGATGCTACCGCTAGCCCCGGTGAAGTGATACCTTGTAGGCTGGGGTATTTTATACGTGCAGATACCCTAACACACGTAAAAACCCCGGTCTACAAACTCCTTAACAAATAAACAGACGCATTAGCAACGACAAGTTCTCGCCCGCGGTTAATTGAGATCGCTGCGGCGTTGATAAAGATCCCCCATACGAAAATGTAACGTGTTCAATGTACGCAGGAGTTGGTGAAGTCGCTTTGAAGGTGTAAACTCAACAGTGTAGCCGTGTTGAAAGTTAATTCATTTATCGGAATCAATTTATCAGGGAACTAGGGAGTTGTTTTATTTTCATTATGTTTTTAACATTTTTTAAGGAGTAAAGCATACTGTACACTTATGGGAAGGAGTTTCGATTGGTTTAAATATGTGTGTCACGGTAAGCTTAATTAAAGGAAGGGAGCTAGGTATGTTTATACTTAACGTTAATTAAGCATCGGTAGTTTAGTAGTTAAGGAGTCTGTTTTACGATCGAGAGGTCCCAGGTTCGAATCCTGGCCATTACACTACTGACGTGAACCCACTCCTAACACAAGTAATGAAGCTTAACTGGAGGTTAGGGTTGGTTAGGCTGGTTAGGGGGAATATTAGTAATTTCGATTACTAGTATTCTTATAACCTCTGACTTTTCGTAGTTATGTGTGCATTAATAAATGTTATTTATCGCTCTGTTAATAATGTGCCCGGTAGATGGCAATAGGCTCGCCCCCTATTACATTGGGACCTTAACATAACTGGTGAATCGTGGGTGTGTAATACTCCTCTACCTACCCTTTCGGGGATACATGCGTGAACTTACGTTATGTTATGTTATTATTCTTATAAAATAAATTAATTAATTGAGAGAGTAATACTCCTTAGTCAGGGCCTCTAGACAAAGTGACATTTTATTACCGATAACGCCATTAGAAAGTTCAGTATTGTAGCTTTGAGATTGACATACTTAATAATTCGACGACCTCTGTGGCGTAGCGGTAGTGCGTTCGACTGCTAAGTCAGAGGTCGTGGGTTCGATTCCCGCTCAGTGCAAATATATATATTTGCATTGGTCTGGGTGTTACTATGTATAATATGTATGTATTTACAAAAAAATGTTCATCCGCATTCTAGAACCCATAAGACAAACTCTGCTTAGTTTGGGTATAGATGGCGTTGTGTAATTTTTCCAAGAATATCTATTTATTTATTTATAATTTATTAGGGTTTACGTTAATTTCATAAGCACAATACTAAAATTTAATTAAATGTACATAAGTCTTTGTAGCTCTAAATGAACAATACTGAAAATGAATTATCCTAAGTCTTTGTAGTTCGAAATAAATGATTTATTATATTATATTACACTGTTGCTTTTGCTTTTGTATAAGACTCTTGTCAGAACCATACTTGAGTATGGTTCCACAGTGTGGAATCCTCAATACAATATATATATTAACCAATTACAAAGTATTCAAAACAAAGTTAATAAGCATATTGCTTGGAGAAACTTATGCTCGGAGAAAATACCTGACTTACCATCTTTAGAGACACGTAGAAATGAGAGAGATTTGCTTTTCCTGTACAAAATAGTGAGAAACCATATGGACTCTACTTATCTTTTAAATAGAATAGGTTTAATATGTCCACGTATCAATGCTAGAAAAAGAATTGTATTTCATGTTCCCTATGTTAGAACTAATTATGCTGAGAATTCCTTTATATATATATCATGTCACTCATTTAATAACCTCAATCTTAGTAATAATGGAGCCATTGATATTTTTGAACTTTCCCTACCAAAATTTAAAAACTTGATTCATGACTGTCTGGTCCCTACAGTCAACTGAGTAAGTGCTTGTTTGTGCAATGTAATGTAAATATATATATATATTATATAAATATATATTTATATATATGTATATATTTATTTATCTTTTAGGCGCTATGTATGTATACATAAGAGTGGAAACTGTTTTGGTTTAAGTATAATTTATAAGCATAATAAGACCCTACATTGTAACTGTTTGTTTCCCAAATAAAAAAAAATAAAAAATAAAAATTATTATTATTATAATCATCCAAGTGAGATGTCATTGACGTCATCCAAAAATCCATAACGAATAGAAATGTTTTTTTTTTTATACCATTAAGGTGGCAGACAAGCACACGGCCCACCTGATGGGAAGTGGTTACCGCGGCCTATGGACGTGTGCAATACCAGTGGCGTCACACTCGCGTTGCCGACCCTGTAAAGGAAAGGGGATGGGGAAGGAGTTTGGGAGGGGATGGGAAAGGAGTTTGGGCTCCGGCACACTCACTCACCAAACGGAACGCAACAGTTCAAATACTGTTACTTGGCGTCGATATTCTGTGAGAGGGTGGTGCTTCCCCGGTCGAGTCGGCCCATTCATGCAACGGCCAAAATGACTCTTGCTTGACTCTACTACCATGTAAAAATTGTTTCGAGAGCACTCCGTCAATAGAATATCACTTTGCTTACAGGCCCAGACTATTAGCCTTATCTTTTTATACAAAAATGGGGGGACGGGAGTAGCCCTACAAGATAGTCGCCCAAAGTCTACCAGGTTATCGAGAAGGGAAATCCTTGGAAACCTGGTTCCCAAACCCGAGGGGGCCATTTCGAAACTAGAGATGGCCTAGGGTCAGTCGGAGTGCGAGTGAAATGCCCTTACACCCCGGCGTCTGACGACCCGAGACGGCGTGCGATTTTAGTCGGTTCAAGCCAGACATAATCAGCCCCGCTGGCCGGCGGGGGGGGGGGTATTTTATATAGATACAATGTCAGAGATAGATACTGTATCCGAGGGGATTTCCGCGCGTGAAAAAAAGGTATCCCCCGTTCCCCCCGGTAATTAGGCTTCCGTGACTGAATATGTTCTTTTATAGTTTGGTCGATTCTGATACAGCCATTTTATTGCTAGCCCTGGTAAAAAGAGTACACCCACTCGAACTATTTCACTACTTCACACGTATGAAAAGGGATAGACTTATCCATTCGATTGTCAGCAGACAGCCCTTAAGCCCTTAAGAAAATGCCTGGACGACGGTGATAAAATTACCCATTATTACGTGCTATCATAAACGTGAATGTTAACACACTTCCTTACCTTCCGAAATATATAGACACTAACTGTGCCCCGCGGCTTCCCCCGTGATATACTTCAATCCCCCGTAGCACCCAATTAACTGAAACATGCTTGTAATTTATTTGTTTTAAAATAATAAGTTTTAAAATAAATGTGCCCGAATTCTTGACATTTGTATTATTACTCCCCTTGGTAGTAGCGTGATGATATATAGACCACAACCTTCGTCAGTAAATGGGCTATCCAACACAATAATAATTTTCCAATTCGAACTAGTAGTTCCTGAGATTAACGCGTTCAACCAAACAAACAAACTCTTTATTATCTTTATAATATTCTTCTTGTTCTTCTTCTTCGTTTCAGCGGCCACAAGATTTTGAGTAGAATAGAATATTAATATTTATATATAGTATAGACAAGCTGTGCCCGCGACCCCGTCCGCGTGTACTCAGATCTGGGTTTAATTTTTTTTTGTGCGGAACCCAAACTCTTTGTCTATAATCAAAGTAGCCTATATTACGCCTTATAATATTAGATATCTGCCAGTGAAAGTCTCGTCAAAATCGGCCCAGTCATTCCAGAGATTACCTAATTCAAACAGACAGAAAGACAGACATAACCTTCAAAAATTGCTCTTTTGTTATATACACATACATGCATTTACTTCTAACCTGTATGTAGTTATTTATTTGTTTAGAAAACTAGCTGTCTCTCCCCGGATTCACCCGTGGCGTATTTTGAACCCCCGATGCACCTCTTTAACCCATAAAATATACCGGTAATTTGTTTTTAGGGATTTTCTTTAAAAAAACCCTATTGCTATCGAGTTGTCGTCGACGTCGTCGTTGCCAATTTTCTGTCACGGTTTTGGGTATGAAGGAGATGAGCTATCGAGTTGCTGTTTTCGGTAATAGATTCGTGCTGGGGTGAACCATCATAAATAACATGTTATTTTTTCTTTCTACTGGTAATAGATTTTTCACAAAAAAACTTTTTTTACGAACTCACATCAGAAACTTTACCTCTTTATAATATCAATACAGATATTTCTGTGCTGTGTTTCTATATTATTATGTACTATTATGTATTATTATGTACTATTATGTATTATTATGTACTATTATGTTTTATTATGTACTATTATGTATTATGTATTATTATTATATACCTAATAGTAGGTCAACCTTACACCCCGGCGTCTGAAGACCCGAGACGGCGTGCGGTTTTGGTCAGTTCAAGCCATAGCCACCCCCGCTGGCCGGCGGGGGGGTATTTTATATAGATACTATATCAGAATATAAATTAAAAATATAAATTAATTTAATATGTACATTGCAAACTGCCCTAGTTTTGCTCACTGATTTTCTCCATCCAATGGTTGCCTGTAAGAGATTGTCCTGTGCGATAAGGCCGCCTATTGTATATGCCGCAAAACTGTACAAATGTATGTTTCTGTAATACTGTTCTTGTGTATATACAATAAAGAGATATATTATTATTAATTTCCTTTATTAAATTTTAAATACATATAAATTATATTTTTAAATACATTCTATATAAAAAAAAACAAATTTATTTAAAAATATAAAAAATACCGGTGGTTAGGGCTCCAGAGAGAGGAATCTTCTCACAATACGTGCCGTGTCGAGGACTACTGCCTTCTGCATCAAGCCCTTGACCCAACTGCCTAACGCGAGCCTCTGGAGATGTTGTTCGAAGCTCTTGGCAATCAGTCCGTGAACCGATACCACTATCGGAACAATAATCGCCGAATCCACACTCCACATGTCGACAACCTCGTGAGCCAAATCCAAATATTTTATTTGTTTTTCTTTTTCGGCTTTCACAAGATTCTCGTCATGTGGAATGGTGATATCGATAATTATTGCGCGACGCTCTGACCGATCTATCAACACTATATCAGGTTTATTAGCTACAATAGTCCTATCAATGATGATAGATCGATCCCAGTACAACGTGATGTGCCCATTTTCGAGAACTGCGTCGGGCACATACCTATAGTACGGTACCTCTGATTCCACAAGGGTGTACTTTAGAGCAAGCTGTTGATGAACAATTCTGGCTACTTGGTAGCCAGAAATAGCTATTATTATTATTATAGAAGAGCAAAAAATCTATATTTACCTCCACAAATACTCTGTTATATTCCCCATAGAATATACGACAGTCTATTTAGTAAAAAAAATTCTTTGAAACATCGCTGACCGTGATTCCTGCTTACTAAGTTGATTGTGCCATCGGATATTGATTGTCCAGCTGTGAGTCACAACGCTAGACCGTTTTGAGTTTCACCCAGTAGTGCGACGCGGTCTGGTTATCGCTGCGGGCAATGTTACACTGCTCTGTGTACATTGCTGGCTGGCTTAGGTTTATCATTACCACTTGATTTTATAGCTTTAATATCCTTTATTAGACCAAGACTGTGTATCTGTTTTCAATGAGTTTTAAAATGTTTCTGAAAAGAGAGTTACTCCAGTAGGTACTCATATCTTTTTTTTTCCGTGGTTCCTAAACCCAAGGGGTCATCTCGAAATCGGAAATGGCACAGGGATTTTCGCATGAAAAAAAAAGGAACTCATTTCTTAAATAAGTCGCCTCTAATTCTCTTGCTAAACACTTATCTTCTTGGTCTTATTTTATTGAGGTATTTAAAACAGGGGTGCTTGGTTGGGGACCTCCACGCGGTGCACCCTGGGCAACGGAGACGGCAGCGCCTCTCTCCTAGGGTGGAAGCTTTCCACGTGTCCCTCTGATTAGCAGATGGCACAGTGGAGAGCAAGTAAGGGGGCCATCTCGAAACCGGAGATGGCCCAGGGTCAGTCGGGGTGCGAGGGATATGCTCTATGGGTAACCTTACACCCCGGCGTCTTAAGACCCGAGACGGCGTGCGGTTTTAGTCGGTGCAAGCCCGACATAACCGCCCCCGCTGCCCGGCGGAGGGGTATCCGAAGGGATTTCCGCACGAAAAAAAAAAAAGGTATTTAAAACAGTTGGTAGATGTTGGCCATCGCAATCCAGCGTGGAAACGCGGCGAGTGCGATGGGTAACTTTGCACCGGGAGCGGGAGGCAAAGTTATCTTATGTTTATCTAACATAACATAACTTCACGCCTGTATCCCCGAAGGGGTAGGCAGAGGTGTATTACACACCCACGATTCGCCAGTTATGTTAAGGTCCCAATGTAATAGGGGGCGAGCCTATTGCCATCTACCGTATTGACATTTATAATACACACATAACTACGAAAAGTCAGAGGTGTGTGCCCGTGGCGACTGGGGATCGAACTCGAGACCTCGTCTCGGCAGTCCGATACGTACGCCACTTGTTAAAAAACAAAAACAAAAAAGAAGTTAAAGCATAAATTCTATAATATATATTATGTCATCATAACTATTCAATCTGACAATAATTATAGCCTCAGTTAATCATTATATCAGCTAATCGTTTTCCATTTTTCTTTTACTACCTGTGGAAAACCCCAACAAACCCGACGGGGCCATCTCGAAACCGGAGATGGCCCAGGGTCAGTCGGGGTGCGGATATGCTCTATGGGCAACCCCGGTGTGTTGAGACCAGAGACGGCGTGCGGTTTTAGTCGTTATACGTGGCTAAGCCATTTGGTCGAGACTACTCCTCCGGAACCACAATACCGATCTTGACCAAATTTGCCATGGTAATAGTGTAGACACCGTTGAGTGTTTAGAGGGGTCAACTGTTCAGATACAATATACCATTGAGGAATAATCAGTTCAAGCCCGACATAACCGCGCCCGCTGGCAGGCGAGGAGGTATCCGAAGGGATTTCCGCAAGATAAAAAAGTTACAAGGTACCATCTCACCAGGGCTATCGAAGTGGTTTCATCGGGATCGAACCGACTAAAACCATTCGATGTTCCGACCACGTAGTACCAACTAGCCAACCGGATCTCACTAGATATGTTTGAGTTTGGGTCCTGAAGAATCTGGTCCTATATACATATCAATATCCGTGTATATGTAGGTAAATGTGTGAAGACTATTTCATCACCTGTATGGCAAAGATGCGTATCTGCTTTATTTCTATAATAGCAGATTCGCAACTTTGCCATACTGTTGACGATAGAATGTAGGTAGATAATATAGACTAGATAAATGGTTTCCAGACCCGAGGTGGCCATCTCGAAACTAAGATGGCACAGGGTCAGTCGGGGTGCGAAGGAAATGCCCTATGGGCAATCTTACACCCCGGCGTCTGAAGACCCGAGACGGCGTTCGGTTTTAAACGCTTCAAGCTCGACATAAACTCCCCTGGTGGCCGGCGGGGGAGGTTAGGGGAGGATATCCGAGGGGATTTCCGCACGAAAAAAAAGGTACTAGTGTAGATAACATAGACTTTATACATGCATACATTTTTAACCACCGTTCGGCATTTTAAATACACCATTACCCACTCTGTCTTGACTATCTTTAGTTCTAAAATTGTCTGGAAGAGATTGCATTCCACTGCCCTTTGTTTGTATGTACATTATCCGTAACACTTACTATGTACTTATGTTTTTTACTATCGCTGACGTCTTAATCATGTGGTTCCGGTCACTAATTTTGGGTTGGTTTTCGAAAACGGTGAGAACTTCAGATAACCCTTCGCCAGCCGGCCGGCACGGGTCGCACGGTATGCGGATTCGATACATGTTACATGTTTCATATTAAACGAAACAAGGGTAAAATTAAATGGCGAAGGTTTTAGGGACTTAATGACCTTTGAAATTTTACTTCGGTAACATACATGACCATTTTGTTTTTATTATCAATTATTTATTTAAAGCAATGGTAGTAGGCGTTGGAGTTACGATTGTGAGCTCACAGATTCTGCGTACTCCTAACACTAGGAATTCAGTGCAGGGTGCGACTGAAATAAATTGAGCTGAGCGAGCAGGACTCTTACTTGAAAATGAGACATCTTACTACGGTCGCGTACTCGTGAAATTGTTTTTCGGTGATTAATCCTCAATGGTACATCGGACATGAACTATCTCGCTTCAAAACACTCTTCAGTGTCCACACTATCACCGTGGTAAATTTGGTCAAGATCGAGTGGTTACGCAGGTGTTCAGCCACCAACAAACGGCTATGTGCTTCGCTCGCTTAGCTCAACAAGTAATTCACCTCAGCTGAAAGGTTTAACTGTAATACCTACTAGTAATCTTAAAAATAAAATAAAAACTATACCAGGAACCATGAAATAGTATTACATACATACAGTAATGCCTCATTACCAAACCATGTTTTTTTTTGAGCTGAGCCAAGCTGAAGCTCTTATACGTGGCTAAGCAGTTTGGTCGAGACTACTCCTCCGGAACCACAATTCCGATCTTGACCAAATTTGCCATGGTGATAGTGTAGACACCGCTGAGAGTTTAGAGGGGTCAACTGTTCAAATACAATGTACCATTGAGGAATAATCATCGAAAAACAGTTTCACGAGCGCGCGGCCTTAGCTATGCGCGCGACCGTAGTAAGATGCCTTATTTTTCAAGTAAGAGTCCTGCTCGCTCAGCTCAATTTATTTCAGTCGCACCCTGCACTGAATACCTAGTTTAATATTCAATCCGTCAATTGACTGCACTCAAGTCCAGAAGAATTAGTCTAGTTTGATGTTTTTGTCTTTTTGTGTCATTGTCTATACAGAAAAAATGATTTCTGATTATGAATTCATAATTAAACAAACAGAAATACTATAGAAACGTGCAATGTAAATCATCTACTTCCAATCGTTCGGCGATGACTCACAGCCATGCGCGTACGCATATGAAGGTGTTACGTTGTATGACTCATTTTGTTTAGCTTTTTATTACCGTCGTGTAGTGGAGTTTTATCTTTATGGTCGTGTTAATGTTAAATAATAGTTTCGTAAAATTATGACCTGATTATAGAGAGGTTTCGAGTGGAAATGACGTATTGTGTACTAGATAATAATTAGTCAGCGTGTACCTTATAAGTTTAGATAAATGTTCGTAATCATAATTATTTATGGTTTTGAATTTTAAGTAATCCAAGTTTATTAACCAATTGGTAACCTTTCCTTTGGACATTAAAACATCTTTAAAATTCCTTCCATAGGACGGCAATTCATAAAAACTAATGACAACAAAATGATGGTCCAGCTAAATATCTATCATTTCCTTCCTGAATTCAATTACACCACTGAATAGCTAGAGGATCAAAGAATTTATTACGCTAAGTAAGGACTGTGGTGACACATCGCGTGCAGCGGAGGGAGAAACGCCGCTATTTGGGTAATTTTACGACTTATTATCCTTTACGAGACGTATACACTTACAACATACGTCAGTTTACATGACACAGCCACATTCCATTTTACCCCAATATGTACAACTAGTGCTAGTGGTGAAGTGGCTAAGTGTGCATCGAACCGTCATAAGCCACAAGGTGTTCTGTCACGGGTAGGTACCTTTTTTTTTTATCCGTGCGGAAGTCCCCTAGGATCCCCCCCCCCCGCCGGCCAGCGGGGGTGGTTATGTCGGGCTTAAACCGACTAAAACGCACACCGTCTCGGGTATTCAGAAGCCGGGGAGTAAGGTTGCCCATAAGGCATTTCCCTCGCACCCTGACTGACCGTGGGCCATCTCCAGTTTGAGATGGCCCCCTCGGGTTTGGGAACCACGGTGTCCCCGTCTTGCCCTGGTTTGTGGGGGGGGGGGGGCGGGCGTTGGTCACCCCGCCGTCCCGGCCTGCTCCTGCTGGGGTGACAGGCGGCCTCAAATGCCACCCCCAGGCCTGCGCTCACGGGTAGGTACTGTGGTGTCCGAACCTCGTTCCACACCACGGTGCGTTTACCTGGCCATCATGTGTCAGAGTTTAAATAAAACTATTGTATCAATTTAAAACTTTGAATTAGGAACGATATAAAACAAGCGATGCCTGGACATTCGGGATCTGAACGGGCCTGGTGGAGCCGTTCCGATGGAAGCTGAGAAAAGTATCCTGGGAAGAACCCCGTTTTAAGCCCTATCCTTGGGCCGAGACCGCGATATACGCCCCAGTCCGCTATTTAAAGTTAAAACAACCGCGTAAATCCCTAATAATATAAGTAGGAAGTGCGAGTGATTAATAAATAAATAATATTTTTTCCTCTTAAAGTGTTATTTTTACATCACTTCATACACGCGTGGTACCCAACCCCCTGGGTACCACAGTACCTATTAGGGGGGGGGGGGGCGGGTATTCCGTAAGAAAATCAAAGTAACCCTGGCTATACTGTAACTGCTATGACTGGCCATAGATTGCAGTCTAGGTTCTAGAACACGGTTATAAATATTATATGCTTAGATTTTTTTCTATATAGATACATAATAATGTTACCTATACGCAGAAACACACACACACAAAGACTAATGCTAGTTTAAATATTCGAGTATTGGCGATTGTACTTACTTGTGTATTTAAAAGAAGCTTAACCACCTTTGGACTCTATAGGAATCTTATCAGTTGATGTGTGTATCAGGAGTATAATATGCCAGGATTCTTAAGCGCATATCAGACGTAACGGATGTAAGGCTAGAAAAGGACTCTGAGTCGGGACCAGTAGGAGGGGGCAAACCAATAAGTGCTGGTTTGACGTCGTAAGGGATGACATGTGTGCCAATGGTCTCACTACCATGGAATCCCAAGATCCAGCAAAGTGGAGAAGAAAAGCAGGAAAGTGAACCCTGAGCACCGAGATAAGGGCCTCGGAAGCAATTGGGATCAGGACTCAGAGCTCCGTAGGCAGTCGAGTCTGCCCTACTTTTCTGAATGTTTTGCATCGTATCTACACACATCTGTATATTTCCTATTATTATTTAAATACTAGCTGACCCGACAAACTTCGTTCCGCATTAGAATCAAGTTATGTGGTTTGCCTTATCAGTTGAATTTATTACGTGAATGTCTTCTTGCACCCCAGCATTAAAGACCCAAGACGGCGTGATGTTGAGGTCGATTTGAGTCCGATATAACTACCGCTTCTAGCTGGCAGGGGAGTAATGGTGGCTATATCCGCAAAACAAATACGGGGACACCGTGGTTCCCAAACCCGAGGGGGCCATCTCGAAACCGGAGATGGCCCAGGGTCAGTCGGGGTGCGAGGGATATGCTCTATGGGCAACCTTACACCCCGGCGTCTGCAGACCCAAGACGGCGTGCGGTTTTAGTCGGTTCGAGCCCGACATAACCGCCCCCGCTGGCCGGCGGGGGGGTATCCGAGGGGATTTCCGCACGAAAAAAAAAAAAAAAAAAAAAAAAAAAAGGTACAGTATAGGCCCCGAGGGGGCCATCTCGAATCCGGAGATGGCCCAGGGTCAGTCGGGGTGCTATGCTCTATGGGCAACCTTACACCCCGGCGTCTGTAGACCCGAGATGGCGTGCGGTTTTAGTCGGTTCAAGCCCGACATAACCGCCCCCGCTGGCCGGCGGGGGGGTATCCGAAGGGATTTCCGCACGATAAAAAAAAAGGTACAGTATAGGCGAAGACAAACCTAAAAAATCAAAGATTATGAAAATATGACCATCCGTTCTCGTATTTATCCCGATCATCACTATACGAGTATATTTCAGATTATAAAGTTGAAGAGTTTGTTTGTTTCTGAATGCGCTAATGTCAGAAAAATATTGTATAGCCTACTTATCAAGGAAGACTGTAAGTTGAACGCTACTACCCAAGAGAGCGGAACAGTTATCATAAATGTCAACAAATCGTTCAAATTTGAATACATTATTGTAGAACTAATAAATTACGGGTATTTATGGGATAAATGGGTACCACAGAGGCGAGGCGTCGGAGGTCGCTTAACGACCTCCGTCCTCCATGAGCGCAGACCTGGGGGTGGCAGGTGAGGCCGCTTGTCACCCCAGCAGAAGCAGGCCGGGACGGTGGGGCGACTAGCGCCCCTCCCAAAATCGGGGCAAGACACCGTGGTTACCAAACCCGAGTAGGCCATCTCGAAAGCGGAGATGGCCCAGTGTCAGTCGGGGTACGAGGGCTATGCTCTATGGGCAACCTTACACCCCGGCGTCTGTAGACCCGAGACGTCGTGCGGTTCTAGTCGCTTCAAGCCCGACATAACCGCCCCTGCTGGCCGGCGGGTGGTATCCGAGGGGACAGAGGCGAAGCCAGCACAGTTAATTTTCTATAAAAGATCGGTAAAGCTTCGGTTGTTTGGTCTCAATCCATTCTAAAACCATAAGATCAAAAACAATTCTAACTTTCCCGCCGTACACAGGAAGTATAATCGTAAAACTCTAGTAATCATGACACTATATTATTATCAAGTCTTCACTTTTTGTGTATACATTGTAACCACGTTATAACTAGGCCAGATCATCATCACAAATAATAATGCACGCTCACCCATCAACAAGCTTATACAAACAAAGCAGTCTGTGTGTTTATCGCATAACCTTAGACCTCGCAGGGTGAGGGGGCGGGAGGGGGGCGGCAAAGATTTTTAATTTAGATAAAAAAAGTAAAAAAATAGATGCCATCACTTAGCATGCGTGCCGACGGCGCGCGTACTCCAGTCAAAGATTAGACAACACTGGATTAGAAATACAGATTTATTTTTCATTTTGTAGACGTCTTGCGTGATGGTAATTAGTAACCGTCGCTTATGAAAACTTGTCAAATCAATGGACGATAATTAATCTTGATAATTACATATAAATTTCACTGGTGGTAGAAATTTGATGACACAAAATTGTCACAAAATTCGGCCGGGTAGGTACCACCGTGCACGATTGCGGAAAACCCTCCATAGTAATCCAATTTCGGTTTGATTGCGTTCAGGGGCATAGCCGGGCAGGGGGATTGTGGTCGCAGCACTAGTGGGACCGGTGGGTGTCACGCGGTGCTGCGACGACAATCCTCTTCTGATGAGGCCGTCAAGCTGAGTGCCACCATTGTTAATATGGTACGTGCATGTAATGGTGACCCTCTTTCCTGAGACTTTACCTTCAGCTTACCATCAGGCGAGGTGAAGTCAAATTGACGTGTCCTAAATATATAAAAAAAAGCTAAGTATTGATCAAATGAATGTATAATTTTGTAAATTATGAATATATGAGATTCTTAACCCTTGTTAAACAAAATGTTGAACAAGCTGCTATAGAATAACTATTTCTAGCACAGCATCAACTTTTAACAGATTTACACGACCAACCAGCGCAACGAACTCATCTAAAAGATGATTGATATGAAGATAGTAATCTTACTTATGATGACTTCCCCCAATAGCCCAGAATTAATTAGATGTATTTATGTACATTGATCTAAAACCAAAGAAAGCTTATCATAAACCTTTTTTTAAATAAAACTATTTTTAACGGATTCTATCGCGATTTATGTGGTGTCTCTTCATTAATTACCCTGATCTCGACATTTCAGTTGCTTTTCAATAGCTATTGTCGCGGAGAGGCAATAGAATCCTTCACAAATAGTTATATATTAATGTGTAATATTTGCGTAAACTTCCGACAATATCAAACGATTTTTTTTCCAAAAATACCTATCCAGCGCCAACACAATCCAAGTAAATATTCCTCCAAACTTTACATCCGCGTGCCCAACATTATGGGAGAATGTTTACACGGCTTATTACGATACACCATGGGAACAATGATGGCGGCTATTTGACGACGTTTGTCAACATCAACGTGACAATTGGACATAGAACTTTTGTTTAGAAGATTAAAATGTTTGTCCGCGGTATTTCAGCCAACAAAAGGCAGCGGAGAGTTAGGTTTCTTTTTTTGTAAAATAATATTTAGCTTTTGTTTTTAAAAAGAATGGTGGTCGTTATGCTGTTAAATGATATAATAAGGTCTTCCTTAAATGCTTAAGCGACGATTATATTTAAAATATGTATGGTTATCTGTATTTTTATACTATTAAACTGTAAATTTGGGATGTGTTTGTATTTTCGGGTATATCTTTAAAACTACAAAGCTTCTGAGTACCATAGAAGACATTTTTTAAATAAATATATTATTCCTGGTTACAATGGCCATGGTCACAGGCTGACTCCCATGATATCCAAAAACGTGTAACGGGAATTAACGCGATCATGTATAGGTATATTCATAACTTGGATTGCCTGACGTTTCGACCAGGTTACACTGGCCGTGGTGAAACATTTTTTTTTCGTGCGGAAATCCCTTCGGATACCTCCCCCCCGCCAGCCTGCGGGGGCGATTATGTCTGGCTTGAATCGAATGAAACCGCATGCCGTCTCTGGTCTACAGACGCCGGGGTGTAAGGTTGCCCATAGAGCATATCCCTCGCACCCCCGACTGACCCTGGGCCATCTCTGGTTTCGAGATGGCCCCCTCGTTTTTGGGAAGCACGGTGTCCCCCATCTTTCCCCGGTTTGGGGGAGGGGCACTAGTCGCTCCACCATCCCGGCCAGCTTCTGCTGGGGTGATAGGCGGCCTCACCAGCCACCCCCAATCCTGCGCTCATGGAGGACGGATGTCGTTAAGCGGGCCGTGGTCACACCTATAGGTACATGATCGCGTCAATTCCCGTTAACATTATTGTATATAATGGAACGCGAAAGTAAAAAATTTGGATGTACAGTGGAACATTAGCATCCTCTGTTAGGTTACAGGGGGGGTGTCAGCTGAGGGATTATCTTCATCTTTTGCCATATCTGCACTGGGATTAATGCCTTATGATAATAGCTATAGAGTTGGTATCGCGATTGCGTTTTGTGTATACTAGAATGGCCCGGATCGAGCAGGAAGTATGCTGTATTTGGATTGGTTTCTTAGTCTTTCAGTTTTATTTGCTTTCTCTCTTTTCTTTTCATTGCTTTTCCGTCCTCTTCTCATCCTTCAGTAATGAATGAATGTATGAATGAGTGAGAATGAATTTCATAGGGCGAATGCAGAATAAATCATTGCTGATTTATATTAGCAGTAGTGAAGCGTTATGAGCGGTGAACCGGCTTACAGGTGTGGTTAGCCTGGTCTGAGTACCCAATATCGAGAGGAAAAGCTGTACCAAAGCCTTGTTCATCAATCAACAGCTGTACCGGCTTGCCTGTAAGCTTGGCTTGGGCCTTTTTTGGACTTTTATGAATCTATATGATAAACATTCTGACGAATTATAGACCATCATCCTCCTGCCCTCATCCCAAAATTTATTTGGGGTCGGCGCAACATGTGTGCTTTTTCCATTCATCACTGCTTGCGGTCATCTCAACATTCACTACCTTCCTAACCATATCCTCTTTCACACAGTCCATCCATCTCCTCTTAGGTCTTACTCTCCCCTTGTAACCGTCCACTTCTAAACTTAACGTCTTCCTCACGATATTACTTTCATCCCTAAACAAAAATATAAGTAACTATTCAATTTGGAATCTGAAGACCCGAGACGGTGAGTGGTTTTAGTTTTTTTTTTTTATACCACTAAGGTGGCAGACAAGCACACGGCCCACCTGATGGGAAGCGGTTACCGCGGCCCATGGACGTGTGCAACACCAGTGGCAAAAGTCACACTCCTTTCGTTGTTTCGTTGGTTCGAATCCGACATAACCACGCTGGCCAGCGGGGGTGGTTATGTCGGAAACCTCACCTAGGTTAGCTTGGGCCCCAATCATCATGATGGGGCTCCATACAAACCATTTTTAATTTGCATTTCCTTAATAATTAATTGATTTGCGTGGTTACCTTTCAATGGCTTCAAATTCAAACCTTGGTTGTATAGATTCTTTAAATTAACACAAGAACGCCGGGCCCCACGTAAAAGTGTTAACAAAAAGTTGTTCATTCAGTTGCTTGTAAAAAATAGTTAATTTATTCAGTAGCGTAGTGTGACTGCCTCAGTTTCGTATGCAAATCACTTGGATATTTACGAGCTAAGGGTAGAATATAGAGCAAGTTCAGGAAGTTTGCAGATGTGTTATACGGTTGAATTTTTGAAAAGTGGTTCCATCTTAACAGCCTAATAGGTTTAAAAATTATAAAATTATGTACAGAATTACTATACGCCGCGGTAGCCTAGTGGTATGGGTAATGGACTGCTGAGACGAGGTCTCGGGTTCGATCCCAGGTCTTACCATGGCACACACCAATGACTTTTCGATGCTTTTCGAAGTTATGTGTGTATTTATCGCAGGCTTATAAGTGCCCGGTTAATGGCAATAGGCTCGCCACCTATTACATTGGGACCTAAACATAAACTGGCGAAATGTGGGTGCTAGGACCTCTGCCTACCCTTTCGGGGATATAGGCGTGAGTTTATGTTATGTTATGTTATTACTATACGCTTGTTTCCCTTAAGATCCTGGCATATGTCTTTCACTTTATTTACTCATATAGTGGTTTTCATAGGGTATAATTTCTGTTATATACAAAACTTGAATACCTGTGACGTATCAATAAAATATTTTAGGAATTTTGTGCATTATTATTAAATAAATTACATCTTAGGAGGTTAATTTTCAGCCTATCTGACACATTTGTATTAATATAGATTTAATAGCTAGCTTCAATTAGGCATTATTTATTTTAATTGAAGTCTTTTTTCTATCTTTTAGGTTTAGTTTTCTTTAAATTTATTTATAATTAGTTGTAGATAATAATTTTAAGTTATTGTTGTATATATATCTGAATTCCAAGAAGATTATAGTCACATTAATAAGTACTTAATTAAAATAAATAATATTTAATAAATAATGTTTTCATTTACATCCCGATTAAAATAAAATAAAAAAAATCTTTATTGGAACTGACCAAGATAACAAGGTATTTATGAGTTCGATTACAATAATCATCATCATCGCAACGTAAGTTGCGGTTATATCCTAAGCTTTTACTTCGGAGCCCAGGATCCGCTCTCGTACTCTTTCTCGTGATTTGGCATATCTTAAGTTTTACGGGAGCGACTGCCATATGAACCCCAAAGTCCTCAATCACTTGCCCGTAAAAGCAAATCTAAGAAAAAAAGAACATTAGGAAAGCGTCAAAATGCAAGCTTTGAATGCAACCGGAAGTGAAGCTCCGATTAAGAAGAAGACTTTGTACCTAAATTACTGGAGCTTAGTTTTCAGAATAATGTCTCATCTGTACAGTTTACTCACTTTGGCAGAGTGAGCGCGTGTGACGATGTGGACGCATTTAGTGAATAATTGCTGGGCTGTTTAACTTGATACACCTTTTGTAATCACTGTGTATTTCTGTGCGTGTTTGGGACTTAACTGAATTTTTTTTTAGTTCAAAGCTCTGCGGTGGTTGGAGGGTTAAATTTGTTGATAAAAAACTTGTCCTTACAGCTTATATATGTGGTAATATCTTATTAAAGCGTACTATTGTGGTAGTAAATAACCTACTGAAAAGTCAATTACAGGACTGATTAACCAATGAGCCCTTAGCGCCCGTGAATAGTTTTATATTTTTATTGTTGATAGATGCGCCTGCGCCGTCTTGCCCTGCGTTTACCACAAAAGATACCTTTTTTTTTTGTGCGGAAATCCCTTCGGATACCCCCCCGCCGATCAGCGGGGGCGACCACAAAAGATACCTAAAAACTTGTATTGCGCATTCGTACGTACCAAAAAGTAATTAATAAAATACTTATTACGGGCTTGCATGAAAGGTTTAATGACAGTGAAGGAAGCTTGTGAAGCATGTAAGGACAGAAGCAGATGGCGAACTGTTGTCTCTGCCTACCCCAAAGGAAAAAAGGCGTGAGTATATGTATGTTTGTATGTAAAATACGTATTACCGACTAGATGCTGCTCGCGAGTCTTTAATTCGTGTATTACTGTTTCCACGACCCACAGGACTTTGTTTTCGGGATAAAAAGTATTCTAGACCATCATTTATCTCACATAACTTAGTGCCAACCCTCATCCAGACCTGTACCGGAGAGTAACACTATTCATTCCCGTTTCACGTACTATAATCTATATCTATCTATGACCTCTGTGGCGTAGCGGTAGTATGTTCTACTGCAAAGCCAGATTACGCGGGTTCGATTCCCGCTCAGAGCAAAATATGTATGTAATTTACTGGTGGTAGAAATTTGATGACACAAATTTGTCACAAAATTCGGCCGGGTAGGCCACCATGCACGATTGCGAAAAACCCTCCATAGTAATCCAATTTCGGTTTGATTGCGTTCAGGGGTCAGCAAGTGCATAGCCGGGCAGGGGGATTGTGGTCGCAGCACTAGTAGACCGGTGGGTGACCATTGTTAACATGGTACTTGTATGTAATGGTGACCCTCTTTCCTGAGACTTTACCTTCAGCTTACCATCAGGCGAGGTGAAGTCAAATTGACGTGTCCTAAATATAAAAAAAAAAATTGCATTGGTCTGGGTGTTTCTATGTATAAAATGTATTTATTAAAAAAAAAGTATTTAAGTATGTTTATCCGTATTCTAGAACCCATATGAGAAGCTCTGCTTAGTTTGGGTCTAGATGGCGTTATGTACCTACTTTGTCCTACAATATTTATTATATATTTTTTATTTTATATATATCTTTAGAACGCAGTTTTCACTACTGTTTTCGGTTTCATCAGAGTATGAAGATGTATAACTCAGAAAACATTCACTATAAACGGAACTGTACTGACGTTAAACGAAACGAACCGGTTGGAACCGGTTTTGCACGTGGCCACTAGTTCTTGTGATATGCCAGGATATTGACTGTCTGTATACAAATTGACCCCTTTATAATGAAAAAAGTAACCAACATTCACACTCATGCGCACACATATATACCTACTATGATAAAATTTTGAATTAATTGTGTCTGTGCATTCACGATATTTAATTTAATAATTAAATTAGGAATCAAAAAATTTTTTTTGGAATTCTTGTCTGGTTTTTCGTGATGTACGCAAAAACTACTGAACGGGTTTTGATGCGGTTTTTTTTAATTAGAAAGGTCTTAATTTGATTGAGTAATACCGAAGATATAGTCAAAAATAGAATCATCAAGGGTCATGGTCGCGATAACAGACATCCTTGCGGGCGCAGCCACAGGCATAAGCTAGTTTATAGTATGTGAGTAGTTGTGTTGACTGCACGAATGTTCGCTCTGTAACAGAGCAGCATAGCGACATAGCGGGGGCGGTTATGTCGGGCTTGCACCGACTAAAACCGCACGCCATCTCGGGTCTTCAGACGCCGGGGTGTAAGGTTACCCATAGAGCATAAACGAGGACAAGGCTCTAGCGCAGGCTTGTCTTTCAGGATTGGGTGGTCAGACGACAGTTACGACCATAAAAATCAAAATGAACCAAATAATGACAACAATCATTTAAACGTCGCCTTGAGACGTATATAATATATCGGAGAATTTCGAATATCTGGGACGTGTCTAGGTGGCTCAGTTGGTCAGAGCATTCACCCTGTAAGGGTCTGGTCGCGGGTTCGAGTCCTGTCCTAGGTGTTCTCTTTTTCCGATCTAAATCTATAGGAATCGTTTAAAAATTAAAAAACTCCCGACATTAATGTATTCATAGCTAATAACCATTAAGATTATATCTGCTTTCGAATAAAAAATTCCGCATCAAGATCGGTTCATCTATTCCGGAGTCGGCAGCCTGAGTGTGACCCCCCTGGTGTTGCACACGTCCAAGGCCGCGGTAGGCACTTCCCATCAGATAGACAGTGTGCTGTCTGCTACCTTATTCGTATTCAAAAACAAGTTGAATTCCTGAGACGAGCTCAGCCGAATACAAGGGATTTTCGATTTCGCGTTATTTTTTTTTTTGCGATTTTTTTTTATCTTGCAATGGTTCACCCCAGCACGAATCTATTACCGAAAACAGCAACTCGATAGCTCATCTCCTTCATACCCAAAACCGTGACAGAAAATTGGCAACGACGACGTCGACGACACCGACGACGTCGACGACAACTCGATAGCAATAGGGCTTTTCTAAAGAAAATCCCTAAAAAACCGGAACTCATTTTATCAACTAGATGGCTTCATAATAAATTCCATTAGAAACTCGTTCAAATTTTAAATTAACTCACTGAATACAATATTAATTTTTACTTTTTAAATATTTCTTAAAGAACGGCCATCCTGAATGGTGAGCTATAATTCTATTACAAAAATAACAATAGCAGTTTTAATTTATTCAATCGTAACACGTCAAAAACCGATAATATTTTTTTTGGGTGCCACTCGCTCGGAATGAACAGTCAACTTTGCTCTATTTTTTTGCCTGATTCTTAACCCTGTCATCTCAACAACCGAGTTATTTTTCTCTTAGTAAATTGTCCAGTTCAAATTTTTGGGTTGTATTGGTACGTTTTTGTCCCAGTTGAAATATTAGACTTGTTGGTCTCGGGGGATTTTTTTTTGTCTTTGGATTGTTAAATTATATAATGCAAGCATTAGTGGTTGTGAGATCGAGTTGTGATAAGATTTCTAGTTTTTAAAGGGTTGGTATAAAAAATAGTTTGGTTTGTACGACATTCTAAACAGCGCTCTCTAGACACAAAGTAAGCATAGTTTAACTAGTTTGTTTCATGGGTGAATGCGGATAAACATACTTATATACAATTTTTTTTTTAATTAAATTTTTAAGCAATTAGTTTGTTTACTTTTCCTATCGATTTAGATCGGAAAAAGGGAACATCTAGGACGGGACTTGACCCGGGACCAGTCTTTACATGTTCCAGTGTCGACTTGAGACGTATATAATATATCGAAGAATTTCGAATTATATACTACTTTTCTAAATACATACATATTATACATAGAGACTCGAGCAATGCAAATAGACAGATGTACATGCATACAAATATTTACACTGAGCGGGAATCGAACCCGCGCCTCTTGTCGTAGAAGTCGAATACGCTAACGCTATACCACAATGTAATCGTGGGGTCAACCCTAGACCTTTAGCCTTTTTGAGTACTAACGTTTGCAGCGAATGTATTGACACTTGATAACCACGTCCAGCAGCTTCATCATAATCATCATCATCATCTTCGCGTGGTTCCCGGTTGCATCCGAGGCTTACAATTCGGGCCCCAGGTCCCCCTTACTCCAACCCGAGGGGGCCATCTCGAAACCGGAGATGGCCCAGGGTCAGTCGGGGTGCGAGGGATATGCTCTATGGGCAACCTTACACCCCGGTGTGTTAGGACGGCGTGCGGTTTTAGTCGGTTCAAGCCCGACATAACCGCCCCCGCTGGCCGACAGGGGGGTATCCGAAGGGATTTCTGCACGAAAAAACAGGCTCCCCTTACTCCTTCTCGTTTTCTTCGTTTGGCTTATAAGTGTTTTATGGGAGCGACTGTCGTCTGACCTTCCCAACCCCGAGAGGTGCGCCTGCGCCAGAACCTCGTCGCTAATCAGCAGGTTTACCACTTGCAGGTGAGGTTGGCTTGGGCCGTTTTTAGACTTTTTTGAATCTATATGAGGAACATTCTGACGCACCTCTGCCTACCCCTTCGGGGATATAGGCGTGAGTTTATGTTATGTTATGTTATGTCATTCTGACGAACTAAAGACCGCTTACATTTCGTGAAATCAATACTAACAAAAATATAAGTAACTATTCAATTTGGAATCTGAAGACTCGAGACGGCGTGCTTTTTTTATATAGAATATTAGTAACCGAAATTACTAATATTCCCCCTAAGCCCTCCAGCTACGCTAAATTGCTTGTGTTAGGAGTGGGTTCACGTTGGCAGTGTAATGACCAGGATTCGAATCCGGGACCTCTCGATTGTATGGTCGACTCCTTAACCACTAAGCTACCAACGCTTTTTAGTTGGTTCGAATCCGACATAACCACTTCCGGTGGGGGGGGGGTGTATACAGGGGGGATGTCCGCACGAAAAAAAAAATAAGGTGCTATGTCATAATGTTGCGCCTAAACCAAATAATACAACGAAAGCAAAAGGAAGAAAAAACACAACCTAGTACAAAACACAAGGTATTTTTGTGACGCAGTCGCAGTGGCGAGGCCAGCGGTAGCTACATTTTTTATTAAAAAAGAACCTATCCGAGCAAGAATCAGTCAAGGCGCTTTCATATCAGCAGTAGATCACGTGGTTCCAAGAAATGAAACAATCTGAATTACTGGAATTTATTTCCACTTAATACTTTTAAGTTTGCTTTCGTTAGGACAAACTTCTATCGTTAGAACTGTGAAGCTTAAGCTTCAAAATAATTAAAAGTATATGCATTGTTTTTTGTATCAAAATAAAATAAAAAAAGCAACTGAATTATCATGTTCCGAAAAATTTAATCTGTTCATTACTTACCCTGACTGACTCACTGGATAATTCATCAATACAAAGCCTAAACCGCAGGGAATACATCAATTTAATTAATTAAAAATCAAAAAACCCGACTGCCCTAAAAAGACCGAAACAAGTTTGATAGCGGGCGGGACACATCAATTTTCTTTCGGTTTATGAATAATTTCATATATACTTTTTAGTTATAATATATATATTTTTGAAATCACCCTATAAAGCTTTTTATTTGGATACAATACACGATAAATTGAGTGAAAATGTTTTTAACAACATACATTTTAGCGCCAAAGTCCGCCATTTTGCTTTTTTTATTTTGATATGCCCCGTAATAGTAATACTCTCACAGTAAATACGAATTTCTACGAATACAAAGCCCTCAAGCTAAAATCCATCGAGCCGTTCACGCTGCGGAGCGTGCCAAACAATTATACATACATACTTTTAATTATAAATACTTTCGAAAAACAAACCCTCCTTCTGGCGCAATCGGGTAAAAATTTGACTGTTGATATTTGTCTTTTATGTTGTAAGTATCCACCAAGGAAGTTCTCAACATTCTATCCCTAAGGAGGTTAAATAAGGAATGAACAGTTGTATGGAAGTCCGTCATTTTCAAAGCAAGGAGCATGAAATACAATATTTAAACTCCTTATGGCTTATATAAGGTGTCACAAAATTAGGTCTCTGAATTTGGTGAGATGACTTGGTATCGACAAAATATGTATTTGAAACAAAATAAAAAATATCGGGTAAAATAAAAAAATTAAAAAAAAAAACACCACCACTCATCGTGTCACGTGACACGATGAGCACACGTGACGCTAGTCGCGATTTAGGTATTTCCCACACATCCGCTTGGAGATTACTGTGCTGTTACTGTGCTCGTAGCGTCAGGTGACGCTGGTTGCTGGTGGTCTTTTTTTTTTTGCTCGATAATTTTGTTTTGTTTCAAATACATATTATGTCGATACCAAGTCATCTCACCAAATTCAGAGACCTAATTTTGTGCCACCTTATATACAGGCCCAGGTCTCCCTGGTAATATTATTTCTACTGACTTCTGGCTTTTTATTTTAAGAACTGATAATGGTCTTACAGTCTTGTGTTCCTACTGGTGATTATGCTTGTCTTGGGGTAGGTTTACAAAGCACGTTCCTTACATCTGATGTTGCAGTTTGGTTTTGAACGAATCCGTAGTTCGCGGCGAAGAGAAATATGAATGCCAGCTCATTTCCTGTAGTTCTTAACCAATTAGAATACAAACGCCAGACCATTTCATCCCCTGTTAGCGTTTCTATATCTGCCAGGAAACATACAGCCTGTTAAGAAGTGTCCGGTTGATGGGAATATGCTCACCCCCTATTACATGTGACAGAAAACCGTGTTCGGTAAAATGTGACTATTAAAATACCCCTATTTTTTTAAATACTATTAAAATTTCCCTTATTAACTAATTTTAAACATGATATACCCTCATACCAGCTGATAATCTATGGCATTCAATTACTTATAAATTATGTTCCGTACAGAAAAATATCTCGTAATATCTACAAGGATTCCTAATAGACTTTTACAATATGAAAAATGTAACAAAATGATGGACAAGATTAATCACTATACTTTATTTTTTATTAAAGTACGGCCTTTGAAAATTTCTTTCTTTAAAAATATATTCGCTTTCGCTGGTACTCGTCGCGAGGTTAAATGTAGAGTACTTCTCGGCACGTATTCTCTGTGATCACTGCCATTTTTCATTTAATATTCTCTTTTAATTTTAGTAGTAGTGTTGAGTTTCCTTTGCACTACACTGCAGGAGTCACTAACACGAATACGAACATTTTAAATAAAAATTATAAAAAAATTGACTGGACTGGCTTTGAAGAATTTGAATTGATGATTAATTTATTAACGACTACGTTTGTAATTTAATTCTTATTTATATTTCCAATTAAGCAAAACAATGACATTATTTAATAATATTGAAGCGTCGTCGGTAGCTAAGTGGTTAGGGAGTCGACCCTACGATCGAGAGGTCCCGGGTTCGAATCCTGGCCATTACACTACCGACGTGAACCCACTCCTAACACAAGCAATTTAGCTTAGCTGGAGGGGTCAGCGGCATATTAGTAAGTTCGGTTACTAATATTCTTTTTAAAAACAAAAAAAAAACAATATATAATGATTTAAGTTCAATTCAGATGGGTAAATTTTAATTAAAAAAAAATCTAATAGTTTAATATAACATTACATTACATTACATAAACTCACGCCTATATCCCCGAAGGGGTAGGCAGAGGTGCTAGCACCCACGTTTCGCCAGTTTATGTTTTAGGTCCCAATGTAATAGGTGGCGAGCCTATTGCCATTAACCGGGCACTTATAAACCTGCGATAAATACACACATAACTTCGAAAAGCATCGAAAAGTCATTGGTGTGTGCCATGGTAATACCTGGGATCGAACCCGAGACCTCGTCTCAGCAGTCCTTTACCCATACCACTAGGCTACCGCGGTTTTGTTGCATCCCATAAAATGAAATGGTAAATGTGCTGAACGAAAATAATGTGACATCTTGTAGAACTACATTTCCGCAAATAAAGAATTTGAATTTGAACAGAGTCTATTATGAGAGGAATTCATCAATGATAGGAACTGCGATCAAATCTATCTGAAATAAGTTATTCTGTTCTACTTAGAGCGAATTTCATTATCGATCAATTAAACTATCAATATGACTTCACCTCGACTGATGGTAAGCTAAAGGGCAGGTTCAGGAATGAGGGTCACCATTGTAGATACAAGTAATGCTGCTAGGTGGCACTCAGTTTGACTGCCTCATCAGATGCTATGCTCATCAGATGCGTACAAGGCTTTAGAAATGCAGTGTAAACGAAACCTTAATGCAATATAATTTAATAATTGTCAATAAACACATGTTCTCTTTTTCATATCTTGTGTGTTAGGAAGGTGACATTCTTCTCAGTTTGTTACTAGAAGTAATTGCGAGAAGGCTCGTGCAGTCTCGCGGCGCTGCGCTGCTCCTCCTTTGTCTTTGAATAACAATGAACTTTAACTCACTTTAGTAAGATTCAGAATCGTGTGTAATATGTTGCATGAAAAAGCCGCTGCCGGCTGCTGCTCTTTCAGTGGAAATTGACCCTTATGGCTTCTTTTTATTTCGAACAGTCACATAATTAGACTCATGTCTTGTCCGACAAGAGTTGTGTCTAGGTGTCTAAGAACTCTCGTAAAACAAATACGTATTAAACCTATTATAAAAGCACCCTCAATTAATTTAATTGGCCTTAATGTTAAGAGGTTTATACACTTGCTGTTTTGTTAATTCGTTGCCTTCAATAAATCATTATCAGCTTTAATAAATGGGGTATTCCGGATATGACACTTATTACTTTAAAAGAGATAGAGTGGTGCAATAATACTCGTATTTAAATGAGAGAATATCTAAGTTTAAAGTTAACACTAAACTAAATTTTATTACGTATATATGGTTACGCTACACATTGAAATAAATCTGCCCACGTGACCATGGCTGCTGAAAAGCAACCGAAACGTCGGGATCAATGTAAAATTAAAAATAACATCAAATAAATCGCGATAGAATCCGTTATTAAAAATAGTTTTATTTCAATGTGTGACATTCGCGTAAACTTCCGACAATATCATATATTTAATAAGATTTATTTGGGCTTATTTTAATAATTACACAGATTCCAGTTTCAGTTGCTTTTCGGCAGCTATGGTCACGGGGAAACATGGCTTCTGAAAAGAAATCCGATAAAAAATAGTTTTATTTCAACTCGTTTTTACGTATGATTGGTCATATAGAAAAATTACTATTAATAAACCGTCGTCCAGGCTGCACTAAAATAGAGGCCAGTTCATGATAATGCTTATACAGGTACTTGGCACTGGGGGCGACTGATTGGATCACCTCCAAGTTTGGTGCACCCTGGGCAATGTGGGCGATGACGCATCATTGATTGCTTCTCTGGAGTAGCTGGCGTCAACGTCAACGGCCAAGAGTCTGACCAACCGGCCCTTTTCAGAGCCAGCTGACCCCATTACACGAGGGGGTCGGGATATGGCGGGCCTGCAAGGCCCGCGGAGGCGGTCGCTCCAGGTACCCCTCTGCTGTTATCAGAGGGGACACTGCGAATGGCCCAGGGTCAGTCGGAGTGCGAGGGATATGCTCTATGGGTAACCTTACACCCCGGCGTCTGTAGACCCGAGACGGCGTGCGGTTTTAGTCGGTTCAAGCCCGATATAACCGCCCCCGCTAGCCGGTGGGGGGGGGGGGAGGTTTCCGAAGGGATTTCCGCACAAAAAAAAAGAAAAAAAAAGGTACTTGGCGCTGGTTTTTAACTGGCTCCTAACGGACACTTGGCTTTTTATAAAATTGTATGCACAGAAAATATTTATAAAAAAAATTATAACTAGAATTTTTATTATATTTTGGGGCAATATGAAAAACATCTGAGCCTACTTCTTGGTATGGTATGGTAACGTATGGTATAAACAGGCTTCACTTTACGTCAAAAGCAATTGCGAATTATTATGCTTACTAGCAACTAGATCCAACCAATTCGTACAGTGTAAACACTCCTTTACCCCAGACAAGTTTAAGACGATACAGAACTGATAGTCACCATTTAAGGGCCATTAATTACCCATACAAACGAGTCGCCATTAACAATGGTATAATAGCTGTCGTTTGGTTATTTAGATTGATTTCATGCACCATTCGTTAGTTAAGCCTTTGAGCATGGATTAATATCAGTTGGTGAACTAATTATTTTCATGAGGTTTGTTTTAGTGAGTTAATATAATTCTCTAAATAGTAATAAATAAATATTCTACGACATTCTACACAGCGCTATCTAGACCCAAAGTAAGTGTAGGTTAACTAGCTTGTGTTAGGTATGGGTTCTAGAATACGGATCAACATACTTAGATACATTTATACCCGTTATCTCGGGTGAGGCGTGATATAGATTGATATATAATAATAGTAAATAAATCTCTTTATTGTATGTACACAAGAATACTCATACAGAACATAAGCTGGTACAGTTTTGAAGCATATACAATTGGCGGCCTTATCGCACAGATCAAGCCAAATTATTTAATTGTCTTCATTTTATTATTTTTTTAATAACTAGATGCCTTCGGTCACATTTATAATCTGATGTCTGCAGCCGTGTAAGTACTTTTTGTTAAATAGTATGTATAATATTATTAAGCAACGTGAAACATTTGGATAAGTGCAAAGTTCTCAAGTAATAGAGTTGAAAATACATCGTAAATAAGTTTCAGCTGTTCGCATAATATTTGCTAGGACAAGCGTAAAAAATTCACTTTCTATCTACCATCAGATATATTATATGAAGTTTGTGTGTCCGTTATTTACAAACGTTAATTTTTATAAACATTTTTTTAAATATTTAGTCCATCAAATTGACTGCACGCCTCCTGATGGTAAGCTGAGGTGAAGTCCAAAAAGTAGTAGCCACTATTTACAGAGATTGTCCCTGGAATGGTGGCCCCTACCTAGACGGCCCCGACAGATATTTTTTCACGCCCCGCTTAAAGAACCCAGGATTTTAAGACGAAGGGAACACGTGTGTGGGTAAAGCATTCCAGTTCTTTATGGTCCGACAAAAAGGCTTTAAATTAGCTTTTAAATTTTGACAGCGTTGCTGAGTAGAATACGATGGCCATCAGTAAATGATGAACTTCTTACACTTAAGGGCTCGGATCCAGAATATTTTGGTGGAGCACCACCAAGGTCTACAAGGCCTGGGCCAATCTCAACTGCAAGCTACTACACCTTACGGGGGTGGTTATGTCAGACTTGATCCAACTAAAACCGCACGACGTCTCGGGTTTTCAGATGGCCCATAAGACATTTCCCTCGCACCCCGACTGACCCAGGGCCATCACTGGTTTCGAGTGGAGGAAACCACGGTGTCCCCGTTTTGCCACGGAAATAGGCATCCACCGCCTCGGTTTGTTTATGCTAGGGGGACAGGCGGCTCCAACTGTCACCCTCAGGTCTGCGATCATGGCAAACGGAGGTCGTTAAGCAACCTCCGACGTCTGAGTAGCCTCCGCACATCGCGGGCACTGCGGATCGGGAGAGCTCTGAATCTCTCCCGGACCTGCCCCGCCACCTTCTTCTAAGCTTGTACACCTGATAATTGACGGACGTTGTTTTAGTACAGACTTTCCTCTCGGAGTTAGGAGGTCAGATGAAAGTCAATATGAACCAAATATGGTTAGGAGAAGTAGGGGACTGGACCGGGGACTAGGTTTTTATTAAAACCTTTATTTTACAGAATTCATTTCGACCCTAGGGCTTTTAAGTATAGAATAATGTTAACAGGAATTAACGCGATCATCATGTAGGTGAACCAGGTGTTAGGAAAACGCTCCTGAAAACGAAAACAGGAGATAGTGAAGATAAAAAAAATCGTAAGATTTTTTTTCGATTGATTTTTTATGTACTTAGTTTGTGACCTCTTTGCACTAATAAATGTTTCTTTCTTTCTTTCTTTATTTCTTTCTGCTTTCTTATAATACTTTTTTTTTGCGACGTCGTACCGATATTCATTGCCGCATTCATTTTTTTAGGCATAGTAATGCCTTTTTTATGAAATTATAATTTCATTTTGCTGTACCAACATAATCAACCATCAACAATGCTAATAAAAAAAGATTTAAAAAAAACGGCCAAGTGCGAGTCGGACTCGCCCATTAAGGGTTCCGTAGCACCAAGTAACATAATAATGTTTTTTTTTATTTTTTTATTTGAGTTGACTTAAGTCAATAGTTAAATTGCACATTTTGGCGCCTAAATCGTGGTCTCAACATTGATAATTTTGAAGAAATCCGATTTTGAAATTTTTGAACGGTGATTATCCCTCCATGGTATGTTCGATTTTCAATTTTATTTTTTCTAAACCTTCTGGGTATCAAGTTGTAATTATATGCAAAGTATGGTCAAAATTGATCTATTAGTTTAGGAGGAGTAGCGTCACAACCGAAATACACCGAGTGGAGTATAGAGTGTTTTCGCTCGACTTCGTCTCACTCTCAGCTCAACAACATTGTAGTAAGCAAATATTCAATGCGTCAAGCAAACCCGTCCGCAATGGCAAGTAATGAATAAATTCCCGAAGTTACATACGTAATATAGGCAGATGTTTTGGTGACCTCATAAAAAAAATATATCCAATTCAGTATGTTGCGATAGTGTTACATTTCGATATATAAGTCCTGCATACATCTACCCACGGAATGTAATGTAATTTAATATTCTGGGATATATTACATATATACGATATATATACGATCTTCACCCGAACTAAGCATAGCTGGTAATATGAGTACAGGTATATTTTTTTATGTTAGGAGATGCCTATAACTCCTTTATAGAGGAGAAAATTCAAATTATTTGTGATATTTCAGATCGCCTACTCAAAATGAATATCCATTCTGCTTTTACTGTTCTTCGGTATTTCCTTTTTGTTTCAAAATTCACGTATGCCCTCAGATCTTCCCATTTTTTCAAACATTTAACACTTTTAGAAAAAATGGGCAAAATTATACAAAGCACTTTCACAAAAATCTTAAATGTGACCTTGAATGACCGAGCTTCACTACAAGCGTCTCTACCGATTCGCTTGGGTGGGCTCGGTGTTCGCAAAATTTCGGATATAAGCTTACCAGCGTTCCTGTCCTCGGTCCACAGTACGGAAGAATTAAAAGGGAAAATCCTTGCACCTACACTGGTTAATTCTGAAGTATTGTGTAACACTGATGCAGTAAATGCTTGGGAAATTGCATGAACGAACACCGATTTCCCAAAGAAACTTTTCTCTCAGCGACAGTGGGACGGGCCGCTTTGCAGCTTAGTAAGACAACATTTAATAAATACATGTTCTAATGCTGCAGAGCGTGCCCGTTTGCTGGTACCGCCGGAGTGTGGGAGTCGGGTCTTTGGTTACAAGCTCTTCCGTCATCTAACGTAGGAACTATGTTAGATGACACTACCTTCCGCATTGCAACATGCCTTCGTTTAGGTGCCCCGTGTGTTTCTCCGCATCGATGTCGCTGTGGAGAGGTCGTCGACAGGTTCGGACACCATGGCTTATCGTGCTGTAGGAGCGCTGGGCGAATACCACGGCACGCCACCCTCAATGACATAATCCGACGTGCTCTTGTCACTGCCGGTGTGCCAGCTGTACTTGAACCAAATGTTTTGGCACGCGACGATGTCAAGAGACCGGATGGTATGTCATTAATGCCATGGAAATGGGTAGGACTCTGATTTGGGACGCAACATGCGTCGACACCATTGCTCCTACCCATATAGCCAGCACGGCTGGCTGTGCCGGTGGTGCTGCTGCTTCTGCGGAGACTCTCAAACGGCGCAAATAATCAAATTTAATTGGAGATTATGAATTTGTGCTTGGAGTCGAAACGTTAGGAGCATCGAATGCTCGCAGTCTCTTCAGGGAGATTGCAACACATATGATCGACACTTCTCGTGACCAGAAGGCTGGCTTCTTTTTAGCACAGAGAATAAGTATTGCCATACAACGTGGCAATGCTGCCAGTCTTCTGGGCACGTTACCACAGGAGGCATGTGATGCGGAGGAATTCCACGATGCATTTTAGTTTTAAGTTTCTTCTAATTATTTATTTTATTTCAGTTTTATCTAGTTTAGTTTAGTTGTATTTCAATTAATGTTGTGTGTTTTCTATAGAAATAAGTTACTTGATATTATCTGATGTTATTATTTATGTAATATTTGTTCTACCAATCCGATATTTTTTTTATTTTTTTATTTTAGCGGTAGTGGTTAGCGGAAATACTAGTACCAGCGCCAGGCACTTGTGCCTGGCATTATGCTGAACAGTCTTCTTATTTGGTGCAATGTGGAGTATATGCTCGATTTTGTAACTTAGTTATGTAAATTGCGTTGCACCAAAATAAAACGATTTTTGTTTCTTTTCATTAATTAGATTACTAGAATTTCCGCTAACCCCTACGGCTAAACCAAATTGCTTGTGTTAGAAGGGGGTTCAAGTCGGTAGTGTAATGACCAGAATTCAAACCCGTAACCTCTCAATCGAAAGGCCGACTCCTTGACCACTAAACTACCGTAGTAGCTTTAGGGTAATTAGTGTGAAATCTAGGAAACAGATATAATTGAAACATGTGTAGGTTCGCTAAAAAGCAGATGTGAGTTTATTACAGACACAAGATTATGGATCATATTGAGATCAGGGTCGAGGGCTTAAAGACACGAGGCTTATGAGATCCAAGGCTGACCACGAGGAATAGCACATCAACTTGCGCGCTGCAGTTGCGGCAAAAGAGGATGGTTAGTCGCCGCACGCGCTTATAAATAAGCCCTCGGATCCAGCGGGGGAGGTTGTGTCGGGTTTGAGCCGACTAAAACCGCACGCCGTCTCGGGTCTTCAGATGCCGGGGCGTAAGGTGGCCGATAAAGCATTTCCCTCACACCCCGACTGACGTTTCGAAATGGCCCCCTTGAGTTTGGGAACCAAGGTGACCTCGTCTTGCCCTCGGAAGTAAGGGGGCGCCCCACGCGTCGCCACCTCGGCCTGCTTTCGGCTTCCCCTACTAGCTTAATTCTCCGGCGTCAGCTACTCACCACAACAGCAAGCAGATCCACAGCGCCCTGGAACAGGTTAAGTGTAGGTGTCACAAGATGTTGTTTTTAAATAAACTTAATACTTAGAACCATCCAGGGCCGTACTCAAACACACACATGTCATTTCATAAGCCTTGAACATTTAAATGACCTGTTAATGGCAATATACTAATCGAGCAGGTTACCACATTGGAAGGTTAAACGTAACTGGCCAGGTTACTCCTATAATGGGTGACCATTCTAAACACTTTTAGACCCCTACGTGCCTCGGAGAGTACGTTAATCCATAATGGATAGTTGGCGCCCTAAAAAGTCCGACAACCTGGTTTTAATATAGAACTTCAATATTGCCAGTGGGTTTTGGAGGTCAGTCGCGTCACGGATATTTTTTTATTTATTGCATACAATTTAATAATTGATTTATGCTTGATTTAATATTTGACATAATTATTTCTAATTTAACAAATATTTCATTAATTGTATAATTTAATATACGACATAATTCATTAATTTGTAATTTTAATAATTGATTATGTTTTTGAGCCGTTTGGGGTTGAGACGTTGGGGTCATGGGGTCCAAGTGCCCGTTTTGTCTACAAAAAATTGGCAAAGCGGCTGATCGACGCTACACGTGACCTGGCTGGAGTTCATCTTGCACAAAGAATTAGCATTGCCATTCAACGTGGCAACGTCCGTACGCCACTGGGCTATCGCCGCTTTTTTTTGGTCTATGAAGTTTTCTGTAATTACATGCAAACATCGAAAAGTCATTGGTGTGTGCCATGGTAAAACCTGGGATCGAACCCGAGACCTCGTCTCAGCAGTCCATTACCCATACCACTATTCTACTGCGGTTACCTACAGTTATGGTCTTCGATTTCGATTTAATATGGGGTTATATACTACCTACCTAAATCTTTGGGTTTTTAAATGAGCGCGAAAAAAAACTAAAAACATATATTTTTGTAAAGGGCACATCAATATGACGGCCTCTATGGCGTGGTAGTAGTGAATTCGACTACTACGTCAGGAAGCGCGGGTTCGATTCCCGCTCAGTGCAAAAATTTATACGTATGAATATGTCTATTTGCATTGTTCTGGGTGTTCCTATATATAATATGTATGTATTTACAAAAACGGTGTATGTAACGGACTGCCGAGACGAGCTCTCGAGTTTCATCACCAGTCGCCCCGGGCACACACCTCTGACTTTTCGTAGTTATGTGTGTATTAAAAATGTTGATTATCGCTCGCTTAGTGATGTGCCCGGTAGATGGCAATAGGCTCACCCCCTATTACATTGGGACCTAAACATAACTGGTGAATCGTGATACAGGCGTGAAGTTATGAAGTTATGTAACAAAAAAACATTTTAGAACCTATAATACAAGCTAGTTAAACTATGCTTACTTTGGTTCTGAAGAGAGCGCTGTGTAAAATGTTAAATATTACTTCTCCCTGCCTGATGGTAAGCTAACGGTAAAGTCTTCATAGCGAAAGCAACCATTATAAATACAAGCAATGATCAATACGAAAATGGCGATTCCATTAATTGCATAGTGTACACCAGCTTCAAATGTATGCTATCACCATCATTACCAATCACCATGTTCCACCCATGCAGTGAAGTCAAAGTTATGGCAAGTCATATCCCAATAACTACCATAAATTGACCTGTACAGCAATCCGAGTCGGGAAAGCCAACTCTAGTGAAATAACCTGAACCACTTTGTCTATGTATCTAGTAGTATTAAACCCCGTTAAAGCTTGTAAGTGGTACAAGTGATAGGAGGATGGTAAAATTTCTTATTTATTATAGAAATACTTTTCTAATAAGGTAGTATACAGACAGGGACGGCGGAGCGACTAGCGCCCCTTTTTTTTTTTTTTTTTTTTTATCGTGCGGAAATCCCATCGGATACTCCCCCGCCGGCCAGCGGGGCGGGTTATGTCGGGCTTGCACCGACTAAAACCGCACGCCATCTCGGGTCTTCAGACGCCGGGGTGTAAGGTTACCCATAGAGCATATCCCTCGCACCCCGGCTGACCCTGGGCCATCTCACCACTAATAGCATCGCTCATCCTGTCTCCTCTGAAAGCAGAGGAGTACGGAGAGCGATATGTTCCCGCCACGTTGGGTATTGGCCGACGATCAATGCCAACCCTATGAAGGGGTGAAGGGGAAGCCATTGACCGCCGCCCAGGGTGTACCGGCCTAACACTACCACCGTCAAACAGATGTAGAGCTTTTTTATATTTTTATCATACTTGTGGTAAACGCCGTGGATGTCACAATTGTTATTTATTGCTGAATACTTAACCATTTATTTATGTATCGGAATCGGAGCGACACTCGAGGAGGTTACCCTACACACACACCCTAAACCGAGGCAAGACGGGGACACCGTGGTTCCCAAACCCAAGGGGGCCATTAATCAATTGCTACATTTTTTTTTATGTTTAGAACACGTCAATTTGACTTCACCTCGCCTGATGGTAAGCTGAAAGTAAAGTCTCAGGAAAGAGGGTCACCATTACATACACGTACCATGTTAACAATGGTGGCACTCAGCTTGACGGCCTCATCAGAAGTGGATTGTCGTCGCAGCACCGCGTGACACCCACCGGTCCCACTAGTGCTGCGACCACAATCCCCCTGCCCGGCTATGCACTTGCTGACCCCTTTTTTTTTTTTTTTTTTTCGTGCGGAAATCCCTTCGGATACCGCCCCCGCTGGAGAGCGGGGGGTCTCCAGCGGGGGCGGTTATGTCGGGCTTGCACCGACTAAAACCGCACGCCGTCTCGGGTCTTAAGACGCCGGGGTGTAAGGTTACCCATAGAGCATACCCCTCGCACCCCGACTGACCCTGGGCCATCTCCGGTTTCGAGATGGCCCCCTTACTTGCTCTCCACTGTGCCCTCTGCTAATCAGAGGGACACGTGGAAAGCTTCCGAACAGCCCTCAACAGGGCCGTCCTCGCCTCGGTCGGAGTTGGCCGTAGGCGGCAGCGTCTCTCCCGCCCTAGGTGCTCCGTTGCCCAGGGTGCACCACGTGGAGGTCCCCAACCAAGCACCCCACTTGCTGACCCCTGGACGCAATCAAACCAAAATTGGAATACTATGGAGGGTTTTTCGAAATCGTGCAGGGTGGTACCCCCCCCCCCCCCACAGTTATATATAATATAATATAATCAAAGTAGTTTCATGACAACTTACCTTCTCTTCCTTTCATCTTCTGAAGTTCAAATAATGTCCGGCTTCATTCAAGTCAGCAACAACATCTTCGCGTTAGTACCGGTCACATCAGAGGCTATCACCTCGGAGTCCGAACTGTGCGTATGCTGCGCGCTCCGCAGCGAGTTCTGGCCATCAGGGTCATCCGAGGGTACCGCACGATCTCCTTCGAGGCGGCGAGTCTCCTTGCCGGAACTCCGCCATGGGACCTGGAAGCGAGAGCCCTTTCGCAACTGTACCAGTGGCGAAAGGAGGCGCGGGAGCAGGGATGGAACCCCGAGCCTCGAGAAATCGAGGCCGTGCAGTCCCAGCTCCGCCAGGCCATCGTGGTGGAGTGGAAGGAACGACTTGGGCAACCAAGCGCAGGGCACGCCGCAATAGCGGCGGTAAGGCCCATCATGGAGGATTGGCTGGAGAGGCGACACGGAAGCCTCTCCTACCGACTGACGCAGGTGATCTCAGGGAAGGGGTGCTTCGGGGACCACCTGCATCGGATCAGGAAGGAGCCAACGCCTGAGTGTCATCACTGCGACGCGAGCGAGGACTCAGGGCTGCACACGCTGGCGGACTGCCCGGCGTGGGAGGCGCCGAGGCGTGACCTCGTGGCAGCCATCGGGGTGGGAGTCCTCTCGCTCGGCAGCATGATTGCGGCAATGGTGCGGAGCGCGAGCGCGTGGGCCGCCGCCGCCTCCTTCTGCGAGCATGTAATGCTCGCGAAAGAGGTGGCGGAGCGCGCCCGGGAGAGACTTAGAACTCTCCCGGTCCGCCGAGCCCGCAACTTGCTCGCCGCGCGTCGCAGGCAACTCAGGCGCCGGAGGTCGCTTAACGACCTCCGTCCTCCATGAGCGCAGGCCTGGGGGTGGCGGGTGAGGCCACCTGTCACCCCAGCAGAAGCAGGCCGGGACGGTGGGGCGACTAACGCCCCTCCCCCAAACCGGGGCAAGACGGGGACACCGTGGTTCCCAAACCCGAGGGGGCCATCTCGAAACCGGAGATGGCCCAGGGTCAGTCGGGGTGCGAGGGATATGCTCTATGGGCAACCTTACACCCCGGCGTCTGTAGACCCGAGACGGCGTGCGGTTTTAGTCGGTTCAAGCCCGACATAACCGCCCCCGCTGGCACGCGGGGGGTATCCGAAGGGATTTCCGCACGAAAAAAAAAAAAAAAAAAAAGGGTCAGTTTTCCAGTTTTTAGTCCTCCACTGCGCACAGTCTTGGACTTCTATGGCAGTTACACCATTGGCACGCATATCATCTTCTGCGACACCAAGCCAGCACTTCATGGCACTGCCCCTCCTACCGGGTTACCCACGTAGTCTGGCGGTCGCCGCAGAAGGTGACTCTCCTGCTTCATTCAATTGTAATCTATAAAATCGCTGTAACTTAACTCATGCACCGATCACAAAGAGCAGCAGACCGAACGCACGTCCGAACCGCCGGGGGCTAATTCGACCGGAGCTGCATCGCACCTGTTATTATAATCAACTATTGTAATGATATGACGTGAATACGCACACATTATGCTAAATGTCTCAAATTTTATGTTCCCTAATCGCCAAATAACCACTGACACTGATACAGGCAATAATACCATTGGAAATTTGGATTTTGGATGTTTATTGCCCATTTTGGCTTTGATAAACTTCGGTAATAGCATGCTTTAAGTAAGCATTGTATTGTATTGCACGCCATGTTTCAAACAAGCAATTCTTAGGTTACAAATTGTATCTACTGTTGATGTTGATACTGTAAGGAGATTTTTTTACTCTTGAGTTTGATTAATCAAATCAAATCTAACTTGACCTATTCTCATCTAACGTATTCTGTTCTAACGTATTCTAATCTAAGCTAATCTCATCTAACCTAATCTAATCATCCTAATCTAACACTACCACCGTCAAACAGATGTAGAGCTTTTTTATATTTTTATCATACTTGTGGTAAACGCCGTGGATGTCACAATTGTTATTTATTGCTGAATACTTAACCATTTATTTATGTAAGCGTTTATCCAATAAAGAATAAATAAAAAGCGGCCAAGTGCGAGTCTGACTCGCCCATAAAGCGTAGCAGCAAGTAACATAATAATGTTTTTTTTTTAAATTTTATATTTGATTTGATTGAATGAAAGGTAAATTGCGGTTTACGATTTAAGAAGTTTTGAAAAAAAACCACTTACTATATCTCTTTCAAACCAATTTTCGTTGGAAGTTTACATAGTAATGTACATCATATATTTTTTTAAGTTCTATCGTTCTCTTATTTTAAAAGTTACAGGGGGGGGGGGGACACATTTTACCACTTTGGAAGTGTCTCTCGCGCAAACTATTCAGTTTAGAAAAAAATCATGTTAGAAACCTCAATATCATTTTTGAAGACCTATCTATAGATACCACACACGTATGGGTGTGACGAAAAAAAAAATGTATGTATGTAGTATGGGGACCCCCAAAATATATCGTTTTTTTTTCTATTTTGTGTGAAAATCTTAATGCGGTTCACAGAATACATCTACTTGCCAAGTTTCAACAGCATAGTTCTTATAGTTTCGGAAAAAAGTGGCTGTGACATACGGACGAACAGACAGACAGACATGACGAATCTATAAGGGTTCCGTTTTTTGCCATTTGGCAACGGAACCCTAACAACGGAGAAACTAAGGAGATGACATCTGACAGGAAAGTCAGTATTAAATAGAATGAAATTTTGTGGCGATTCCAAATAAAGCATTCCGGACAAAGAAATAAATATTCCGGGTCAAACTACACAGCACTATCTAGAGCCAAACTATAGCTTGTAATATTGTTCTAGAATATGGGTGAACATACTAAATTTTTTTTTTTAAATACCTACATATTGTTGCGAAGCGGTAGTGCTTTCGACTGCTACGACAGGTGGCGCGGGTTCGATTCCTGCTCAGTGCAAATACTTGTATGCATGAATATGTCTATTTGCATTGGTCTGGGTGTTTCTATGCATAATATGTATGTATTTACAAAAAACAAGTATACAAGTATGTTTATACACATTCTGGAACCCATAACACGAGCTAGTTAAATTACTTTGGGTCTAGAAGCGTTGTGTAGAATGTAGTAGCAAATTTATTTATTTAAGTAATTGTTGTTCGTATGGTTGGGTTTTTTTTTATGTTCGGAAATAGTCTCCATTGCCGAGCATCCCCGGGTAAGCCCTCGAAAGGATAACCCCAGGGTTACTGGCGGAGCTTGACCGCCAGCGCGGCCGCGCCTGGTGGGGTCGGGTTTTATCCCGCGTCGTTGAGTAGGCAGGCGTGTGTAGGACACACACGACACACCTCCGCCACGGCCTGCTTCTGTAAAAGTTCGTAAATATCAATACCCTGAAAATTTGAATTAGTATAGGCATTTGTTTATAGCCCTAGTCTATCTTTGAACCAAATTTAATAAAAATTGGTTCAGTGGTTTAGACGTGAAAGCGTAATAGACAGACAAACATAGTTACTTTCTCATTTACATATAATATTAAGTATGGACAGTGCAATATATACTGGATGAAAGCAAAGATCTTCACTAGTTAAGTGGCAATAGAATATTAATGTTAGTTGAATAATATAATGGTTGGACAGATGTAAATTGGGAATTGATAGATATTTATATGTAAATTGATAACAAATTAATTGATCAGCAAAGCACTACCAGATCAATTAAAATCTCTTGAATTGCAATTAATCTTGTACTAGAATATTCATTCTACAATTTATAGTTTAAGTTGCAAGATATTTTGAAAACAAATCTAGTGGGACGGAAATCACACAGTGATTGTCAAATTTCGGGCCTAACTTAGATATTTTTGTTGCAGTATTTTTATTCAAAATTACAGACCTTAGGCTTTATGCATATTATTGGACGCGTTTATATTTCAGTTTCTTTCAGAGTCTGGTTGTTTTATGTAAATATACAATATACGTATTATCATTATCACTCAAATGTCAAAGTCAAATACGCGTTACTCTGATCTCTGAACTCGAAAGAAACTCACTTGTAAAAGATTTTTAGGGACAATTTGTATGGTAGGTACCCGAAACCTTGAACGTACAAACCCCAAAATCTAATCAGTTCTTCCCATTAACCAAACAAGATGATTGGCGAAATAATTTTTTAAATCGGATAAGTGGTTCTTGAGTTATTGCGTAAACAGACATCCAGACATCCAGACATCCAGGCCAACAGACAGACCGACACAAAATTTTTTTTTGCTTAATTAGACTTAGAATCATGTGAAACGTCGAGAAAAGTGATAAAAAGTGGGTGTAAGATTTTGATTTTTTTTTGCGTGATTTTAAGACTTCGGTGTCCACCTGGTTGGTGGCCCGAAGTAATAGAAGTTTGAAGACACCTTCCCAAATAAGGTACCTTCTTTTTTTCCTCTCCGGGTTGGGACGTCAGACGGCATTCGCTCCCGAAAAGGTCAACATACCATTCATAAATTATAAGCGGACCCTGGACTCCAAAGTGCAAACTTTGGATGCAACTGGGCATACGCTATAGCGGTAGAGCATTCGACTGGTAAGAGTTCGCGGGTTCGATTCCCGCTCAGTGCAAATATTTTCATGTTTGGGTGTTATATATAATAATGCATATATTTACAAAAAAACTCTGGCACTCCGGGAGTGCTGACAGAAGTGAAAACTTGAACAATTACGTGTGTATTTTTTTAATCCTCATCATTCAAACCTCATTCAATCCCACTCTCTTTCCTTCCCTCCGCCCTCTTTCCCTACCTCCCTCCATCCCTATTTTCTTCCCTCCCTACCTCTTACGGCACCCCTCCCTCTCTTTCTTCCTCCATGGTTTTTCTTCACCCCATTCTTCAAATGGAAAGTGCTCAACGCATCTAAATAAGTTTTCACTTCAAAAATGTATCTAAATATGTTTGTACTGCACTTCAAAGTAGTTGAAAGTTAACAGTAAATCGCCTACTGGTTCATAAGACCTCCACTCAAGTTTAATTCTAGAATGCCATTTGTACCTAAAAGTAGTTAAAAGTCGAGACTCATGATTGAGTATAATTCTTCATTCTAATAAGTGCGTGTAATACAAGAGACTACCTCCTCTGGCCCGATCCACCATCATCAGACACTCAGAGGTTTTCTTTCCGAAGATTAATCGTTCTTTACCATTGTAGTCAAGGTAGCATCCTGGCTAGACGGTGCCGTACACGTCGTCTGGGGTTATTAACCCTGAAAATGAATAGTATTCATAGTTAGGTAATTGATTTTGAAATAATGTATTCGCTTAAGTCTTATCGCAATACTCATTAATGGAATAAAAAAGCGGCGATAGCCCAGCGGCATACGTAACGGACTGCTAAATCGAGGTCTCGAGTTCGATGCCCAGTCGCCCCGGGCACACACCTCTTTCTTTTCGTAGTTATGTGTACATTAATAAATGTTACTTATCGCTCGCTTATTAATGTGCCCGGTAGATGGCAATGGGCTCGCCTCCTATTACATTGGGACCTTAACATAACTGGTGAATCGTGGGTGTGTAATACACTTATGCCTACCCCTTCGGGGATACATGTGCGAAGTTATATTAATGGTACTATTATTTAGAGTATCTATATGAGAGCACCATGTCCGTTGCACATATCAAGTTCCTAAGAGAATGCCCGAATGGCTGGTATGAGCAAAACCGATGGCTTTTTTTTTTTTTTTTTTTTTTTTTTTTTTTCGTGCGGAAATCCCTTCGGATACCCCCCCGCGTGCCAGCGGGGGCGGTTATGTCGGGCTTGAACCGACTAAAACCGCACGCCGTCTCGGGTCTACAGACGCCGGGGTGTAAGGTTGCCCATAGAGCATATCCCTCGCACAGCAAAACCGATGCCTAATAGCATAGCCATTTATTTTATTTTTTTATTAGCTATTAGGACACATGAAGATTATGTGAATTTTTCTGGTTTTAAGGCTTAATAATAATAATAATAAATATTCTACGACATTCTACACAGCGCTTTCTAGACCCAAAGTAAGCAATCGTTTAACTAGCTTGTGTTATGGGTTTCGGAATGCGGATAAACATACTTATATACTTTTTTTTCTGTAAATACATACATTTTATACATAGAAACACCCAGATCAATGCAAATAGACATATTCATGCATACAAATATTTGCACTGAGCGGGTATCGAACCCGCGCCCCCTGTCGAATGCACTACCGCTACACCACAGTGGCCGTCAAAAAAAGGGTTATTTTAACTTAATACTGGATAGTGGCTCTATCGAGAAAGTGTTATTCTCTGAAAGAAAAAGGCAGCGGCACTCCGGGAGTGCCGATAGAAGTGAGAACTTGAAAATTACTTGTGTATTTTTTGAGTCGTCATTATTCATTCCTACCTTTCTTCCTTCGCCTCTCCCTTGATGACTCTGTTATAAAAAAAAAATATATAAAGCGTCTCGCATGACGTAGGATCGATGACAATAGGTGAGATTTTAAAAAAAACGCGAGTTCCGTGGATTTTCTACATTCAACCAAGTGCCTATATGGAAAAAGCTCAACACACCTAAAGCAGTTGACACTTCAATAAATTAATATCCACATGGGCTGATATTTCTATAGTTTAAAAGAGAAACGAAAGTTTATAACGGGTCTATGACCCCGTAGGATCTTTGTAGCCCAAGCCACTAGCAAGCCGGGGTTAGGGGTTAGACCTTTAGGGGTTCGTAACCATGGCCATGCCCTGAACTCGGAGGTGAACCGCGATCATCCGCAAGATAACGATGACTTAACGTATTTATATTCTAATAGCTATTGCCTGCCGCTCCACCCGCATGAAATTCTGATCCAGGATCTGATTTAATTCTGATTCCAGGACTAAAAGTACCTGACCAAATTTTAGCCAGATCCGTTCAGCTGTTGGACCGTGATTAAGTAACAAACATCAAAATATCTTCACAAACTTTTACACATATATAATAGGTGAACCTATGAAATTGCCGAAATTTTCTTACAAATTCGTGAGTTCGTTATTCCTGTAATGTAATAGCTATTTCCATTATTTATATTTTGTTTGAAAGTTGATTTCAAGATTTTACAATTCTGTATTAAATTTGGTTTTTATTGGCCGCTTGATAAATTAATTCGATCTTCAAAAACAGTACTTCCTAAATGCTATCCATTTTGATGATAAATTTCGTATTACTTAACAGCTGTCACTTTTCAAACATGTAATAAAAGTTGATGTTTGTTAGCTTAATGTTGTCTCATTCATACACAAAAAAAATCATAAAATGTAGATTACATAGTCATTCCAAAAAAAAATGCAATAATGTTAGTACTGAAAATTGGTTTTCCTCCAATTTCTTCAAGAAAAACGGCAATTTCGTATGTACCTTTTTTTTTTTTTATCGTGCGGAAATCCCTTCGGATACCCCCCCGCGTGCCAGCGGGGGCGGTTATGTCGGGCTTGAACCGACTAAAACCGCACACCGTCTCGGGTCTGCAGACGCCGGGGTGTAAGGTTGCCCATAGAGCATATCCTTCGCACCCCGACTGACCCTGGGCCATCTCCGGTTTCGAGATGGCCCCCTCGGGTTTCATATGTAACAACCTAATAATATCAGTAGGACTTAATCAGAAACTATACAACCTATTATAGACATTCAAATAACTTATTATGTCATTATGCAATCAGACAACTTTCTAGCTTATTAAATAAGATTATTTTCAACTCAGTAAGAGCATTTTCTCATTAAGCGTCTAGTTACAAGTCGTTCTAGGTAATGAAGTCAACCGTTCTAGAAATTATCTGATGAAATGGTAACTATTCCATAGAGCAAAGAGCAAGGTTATAAGATAGCGAAATTGCTTGAATGCTCCTTGGCGGTGTAATTGGTAGCCAGGTAAGTTCTAAGCGATAGTAATCTTTGCCAAGCCGTACTGAGGTCTTACCTAAATGATTATCTTGAGAAAATTATATGCTCCCGTCTGTTTCGTTGAAGGAATAGGCAGAGAGGTATGTGTGGTGATAGAGTGGACATATAGTCATACTTTTTCTTTCAGGAATACGGTTTTAACCTTCATTTGAAGCTCTGTGGTGCAGTAGTAAAGTGTTTGACGGCTAAGTCAGAGGACGCGGATTAGATTCCCACTCAGTGTGAAATTTATTATGCATGTATATATTTATGAAAAATATTATAGAACCCATATGAAGAGGTTTGAGAGAGAATTGTTTGCGTCTAGCGTCTGGTACTGATGTATTATGTCATAGAATATTTGATATATATTTATTTATATCGCCACACATTGGGCTACCAATCAGACAAAATCCTTTTTTTTTCATATCGAGAACCAAGGAGTCCAACACGCCAGGTGTTGAGCTCCTTGGTAGCTGTGTAATTCGTGGTCAACATACACCTAATCAATGCAGTGATTAAAAAAAAAACGAATGCTAGTACATTATACCCTAAGTATTGTCGTTTCACCCTTCCAGTTACCCTAAATTATTTGCGTTAAGGATGGGTCTTGTCTTCCGGTTGTGAGTTATGTCTATTGCGAATTTGAAGAAAATGATTCCAGCGGTATAGGCATACAAATATATAGTGTTGATTATCTAAACAGACAGACTTTTTTTTTTTGGGTGGTTATGTCGTATCTCGACTAAAACCGCACGGTGTCCTCCCCAAGTGTCCGTTGCTGGGCACCCCGGGTAAGCCCTCGAAAGGATAACCCCAGGGTTGCCGGCGGAAACAAACAGACTGAGTTACTTTCTCATTTATAATATTAACTTGTATCTGCCCACAACTCTACCTGAGAGAGAACTGAAAACCAACTACAGTTTATTTATTTTTTTCGAAATGAATTATTTGTGTTATTAATTATCTCTTAAAGAAATATATTCAGCGGTCTAGGCTTGAAAAGGGAACAAATCAATGAAAACGAGAGCTTCTTCCACATTTGTTATAATAGGTCTTTACCTATGAATTTGCCGAAATTTTCTTACAAATTCATGAGTTCGTTATTCCTGTAATTTAATAGCTATTTCCATTATTTATATTTTGTTTGAAAGTTGATTTCAAGATTTTATAACTCTGTATGAAATTTTGTTTTTATTGGCAGCTTGATAAATTAATTCGATCTTCAAAAACAGTACTTCCTAAGTGCTACCCATTTTGATGATAAATTTCGTATTACTTAGCAGCTGTCATTTTTCAAAAATTTAATAAAAATTGCTGTTTGTTAGCTTAACGTTGTCTCATATTCATACACAAAAAAAAACATAAAATTTGGATTTGTAATTCCTAAAAAAAATTCAAAAATGTTAGTACTGAAAATTGAGTTTCCTCCAATTTCTTCAAGAAAAACGGCAATTTCATATGTAACGACCTAATATTAATATCTATGTATGTAACACATACACACACCCACATAACAAACATAAATAATAATATTAGTAGAATTTACCGATACCTCAGATATTATTAACTAGTACCTGTATTATTGTAGCCTGAGGATTACATACCATAAATAGGGAGTACACAGACACATATCAGGTAGCCTGCACATACAATGCCTGCCAGGTATACGTCAGACGAAAGCCGCTTTGCTGATGTTCATTGGAGTTACGTTACTGCATTACGGTAACGGATTTAAATGTAATTGTTGTACGGATTTACTGTTCATTTGGCTTGTGTTTCGAATAACGCATGAGATATTATTAGAAATAAACAAGATTATTGTTGAGAGGTTTTGTAAGAATTTGTAGAGTTACAATTATCCATCGAGGGTACTTAAACCTTAACTCTTAACGACCTCCGTCCTCCATGAGCGCAGGCCTGGGGGTGGCAGGTGAGGCCGCCTGTCACCCCAGCTGAAGCAGGCCGGGACGGTGGAACGACTAGCACCCCTCCCACAAACCGGGGCAAGACGGGGACACAGTGGTTCCCAAACCCGAGGGGGCCATCTCGAAACTGGAGATGGCCCAGGGTCAGTCGGGGTGTGACGGATATGCTCTATGGGCATCCTTAAGACCCGAGACGGCGTGCGGTTTTAGTCGGTTCAAGCCCGACATAACTGCCCCCGATGGCCTGCAGAGGGGTATCCGAAGGGATTCCCGCACGAAAAAAAGGCACCTCACCTGATTCTGCCCTAGGGCTGACGGTTACGATTAGCCTTCACCCTAAAAGAAGCTGGCCTAGGGTCACCTGGGAGACGACGCTTCGTGGTCTCTGGGCTTTCCTTTCTAAGGCACACCATTGTCCACACATCGTGTGGTTTTAGTCTGTTCGAGTCCAACATACCCACCTCATCGTTAATTCCGGTGAGATAAAGTCCCAGGGGATTTCCACATGAAAAAAAAAAGCACTTCGCCTGATGGTAAGCTGAAGATGAAGTCTCAAGAATGAGGACGAACAATGCTTCAATGATAGTCCTTAGGTTGACGGACTCATTAAATGGTTTTTACGCCTTGTATAAGACACCCTTTGCTTATACAAAATGTAAGTATCAATAGTAGGTTCTGGAAATATTGGAAAATAATTAAAAAAATACCCCACCAAACTGCAATAAAATAAAGGTTGATGCAGAACTTACATGGCAACACAGAAGAGCCATAATGTGAACAAACCCTCTCTAAAAATAAAAATTGGTGGTGCATGTGCAGCCAGTGGGGGGCGGTGTTGTGGGCCGCCGTTAAATATTATTGGATATCTACTATGTGGTGTCGTCATGCGAGGAATGCAGGAAATGCAATTTAAAATTCCAATAATACCTACATTCATTTTCATTAATTGTATATATGTTTTCAATTTCATACATGGTTATGTATTTAGCATACTTATGTGCCTCTTATTGATCGGACACTAGTTTTGTTACAGACAGTTTTCAAGTTGAAGCGTGCCGATACTCGTAGTTACGAAATGTAATAAATGCTACCTAGCTTTCCACGAAGTGCTTGACCACAACATATGCAATTTCTATTTCTCACACGTGCAGAATGGCGATAAATTCACATCTACTTGCAGGTCAAATTGAAGTATACAGTACTTTCACACGGAATTACAGTGCAGTGAGGTACACCATCAGGGGCCTTAAAAGGCGGTATATCATTGCGTTATTTTGAACACGAGTGTAATTTCGGTCCGTACTTTATGGTTGTAATGGCGTATATGAAGATAGGTTCTGTTGCAATCTTAGTGATACTTACAGGAGTCACTGACTAACTTTTAAAACTTTTGTGTTTCACGATATACAATAATTTTAACGGGAATTAATGCAAAGAACTTAATACAATATCCAAATCCACACCTGACATCGACATATACCATGAATCCAAAAATAGATTTAAAAATAAAATATTTAGTACCTTTCGAGCCTCCAATAATAACAATATAGTCACCACCAAATTAAAGTAGATAGTATACCTACTCAGTATAATTGAGCTGAGTGAGACGAAGTCGAGCGAAAGCTCCTCATACCAGACTTCAGAATTTTCTTTGGCACAGGTCTCCTCCTAAACTACTAATCCAATCAGAACCAAATTTGGCATGATTAAAGAGGTCAATCAGAGGAAGGTTTATGGATATATTTTGAAAAAATTAATGCTACCACAGAGGAATACAACACTGTTAAAAAAATTCCAGATGGAATTACATAATAACCGCTCGAGACACTGTGACCAAACTTTACACGCTCAGAAAGCATGTCCAGAGTTGTGACTTTCAAAAAGAATTTTCAAAATCGGACTTGCCACGGAGGATTGATCACTGTTCAAAATTTTCTCACTCAGCTCAACATTGCAAGCAGCGATTCGCCTTGCAGACCTAGTAAGTAAATAGTGGAAGGTATGTAATTCATTTTACTTATTTCTGCTAAACTCAGTCTGTATGAACGGTTTTTAGCGGTTCGATACACACAAGTCCACCACGTAGTGTATCTCGCCACAGGATCGTTACGACATATATCGTTAGACATAATATCGTTTTTATTTCTGTTCTTCAATGTTATAATATTACGCATGCTGGTTATCCGTAATTGGCAAATGTATCAGCCACATTACTCGCTAAACATGTCTTATATACCAATTTGTAATGCATTTGCTGTAGATAAACCTATTAAATAAATAAATAAATGCGATTATTGTTTAATCATAACAATTTTAATCGGGAAGATGTATTTAAATTTATATGCAACATGAAATCCAGTTATAAAATATATATTACCTCGCTTTTCTGCGCAGTCGGATTGACACAGGACAGTTTGCATACAAAATAGATATACTTTGAGTATGGTTTGTGATGATACATGGTGAAACAAAAATATCGAGAATATTTGAGTGGTAAAGAACCTTCTACTTCACGGAGTCGACGACGGGGAGCGTGTAGTCTACCAATGAGCCAGTTAGCATACGAGGAATCATTCACTCGCACTGGTATTTTCCTCAGTCTTTAGTACTGTTACATATCTATATTCTAGCAATGTGACTAAATGTTGTAATATAAGTGTGTACATCCGCATTCTAAAACCCATATTATAAGAAGTTGCACTTGCTTGAGTCTAGATAACGCTAGATTTTGACAACAGAGGTTAGGCCATAGTGGAGGCCATTCAATGTTAATTATCGCTCGCTTAATAATGTGCCCGGTAGATGGCAACAGACTCGCCCCTTATTACATTGGGACCTTAACATAACTAGCAAATCGTGGGTGTGTTTTTTTTTATTTATCTTTATTTATTTTATTTTTATTTATTTATTTAACTTAATAATTAAATTACAACACTTCGAATAAAATCATCAGTTGCCAAACTGCGGAGCAGTTTGTCGGCATAATACACCTCTGCCTCGGTGTAATACACCTCTGCATACCCCTTCGGGGATACAGGCGTGAAGTTATGGATGTGTTATGTATTTACAAAAAAAAAGTACATTGACGTGAGGGACGCTATGTAAACCAAGTATAAAAGTAATCGTGTAAAATTCGTTTTATTCAAATGTGTATGTAATATTCACGCAAACTTACTACAATTTCATATAGTCAAGAGCTTTATTTTTAAATCAGAATTCTTAGCACTACGATCCGAGTAAGTAAGCTGCATTATTTATAATTCTGTTAGCATCTAACTAAATCAAATGTTTATACTGTCGAGCGAGCGTACACTCGACGTTTTCATGAAAACCCTTTTAGCGAAGATTAAAAGATTTCGTTAAGTAAATTTTTCGCAGAAAATACTTTACACAGAATGAACTTATGCCTGAATTTCCTCGAAGCAGTACGTTTACATGTGTTCCTTCTTAATTCACTTTCTATTCAGTTTCTACTTAACAATCGGTGTTTTTTGGGCGCAATAAAAACTTCGAGACTCAAGCCAACCTTACCTGTAACCTTTTTTTTTTCATGCGGAAACCTCTTCGGTTACTCCGCCCTCCCCCCCCCCCATATATTTATATAATTATTATATTATTTACCATTATACTTATTACCATTCATATAAAACATAAAATTACACACCCACGATTCGCCAGTTATGTTAAGGTCCCAATGTAATAGGGGGCGAGCCTATTACCCCATCTACCGGGTACATTGTTAAGCGAGCGATAATTAACATTTATTAATGCACACATAACTACGACATATAGCTGCGGTAGCCTAGTGGTATGGGTAACGAACTGCTGAGACGAGGTCTCGGGTTCGATCCCAGGTTTTACCATGGCACACACCAATGACTTTTCGATGCTTATCGAAGTTATGTGTATATTTATCGCAGGCTTTTAAGTACCCGGTTAATGGCAATAGGCTCGCCACCTATTACATTGGGACCTAAACATAAACTGGCGAAATGTGGGTGCTAGCACCTCTGCCTACCCCTTAGGGGATATAGGCGTGAGTTTATGTTATGTTATAACTACGAAAAGTCAGAGGTGTGTGCCTGGGGCAACTGGGGATCGAACTCGAGACCTCGTCTCAGCAGTCCGTTACCTACGCCACTAGGCTGACGCCGCTTTTACCTTTTTTTTTCCGTGCGGAAATCCCTTCGGATAGATTCGGCCAGCGGGGGCGGTTATGTCGGGCTTGAACCGACTAAAACCGCACGCCGTCTCGGGTCTACAGACGCCGGGGGGTGTAAGCCGGTACCTGCCGATAGACGGACGAGGCTCTGGTGCAGGCTTTCTTCTTGGGGTTGGGAGGTCAGACGGTAGTCATCCCCATAAAAGCCAAACCAAAAGGGGGAGAAGGACTAAGTGGACCCCGGGCTCCGAGTTGAAAGCTTCGAATGCAGCCGGGTTCCACACTAAGATGATGATGTTGATTCCATGGATCTGTCGTGCAGGTGTAATCTTTTACAGTAAACAATTAGAGGTATACTCAGCATAAAAATCGATGAACACTTACAAATTTATAACAAGCGAGTTCAAAACAGGGCTGTTCACTATCCAACAATGCAAAAGTGCTGGACTACCGTAAACCGGCACTTTTTGTATTTTTACTCGCATTTTTACATTGATGCCTTTTTTTTCATGCGGATATCCTAACGAGTACCCCCCGGCCGACCAGCGGGGGTAGTTATGTCGGACTCGAACCGACCGAAACCGCACGCCGTCTCGGGTCTCTAATATCGGGGTGTAAGGTGGCCTAATAAGGCAGTTCCCTCCCCTCTGTAGTGAAAAGTATTTACTTTTCTGTTAACACAAATCAGCCTACCTCTTTGGGTTTATACAAACTTGAATATAATGTGTACAAAATCAACGAGGCACAATGAAAATGAATCAAAATTAAGACGAGATGTAACCTTTATCAAATCAAATTATGTGTTTTGAGCCCTTTAGCAATGTTCGCAAAGTAAATGAATAAAACTCGAGCTTTGAATACATTTCACCATATTCTAATACAATTTGAGGGCGTATATTCAAGATATACTCTGTTATTACAATCAAATAACCATAACATTCGTAATCCCTAAATGTTAGATACCCGTATTTCATAAGCCTACGCAAATAAAACGCGCCAAATGTACCTACATGGAGTATATTTCAGATATTATTTTACACAGATATTGAAGAGGTAAAAACAAACAGTTCTCAGTACATATATATTTCAGTATCTACCTGATATTATTGTTACAACGATCATTGATATCTCGAAAACTACTGATCGAATCTTCTAGAAATTAAAACACATTGTTAATGTCGAAGTACTCTATCGATCCGTTTAGAAAAATCCAGAAAAGTCAATACAAAATCACAAGCCCTTTAAATACCTATACCTACTTTACCTACAAATCGCGATAACAAGGGCATTCACCTCTATCGTCGGCACGACTGTGTAGGTACTTGTTTTCTCGAGAGCTCCAGTAAATACCTACTCTTCTCGAACGCTCTAGTACCTTATCTCTAGATGATTCCGGAACATTCTACCCTCTTTATTAAGAGCTATAAAAGGGCGCCCAGCGATCGACACGAGTCAGTTAATTTTCGGAAGCGAAAGCGAACACATCTTACCGAAGCGAACCAAGAGAGTTATACCTGCGACTTAAGGAACTACTTTGAACTGCTGAGCGACTGGAACTGTTGAAGAGTACTGTGTGTGCTAGTTATTTAGTTGTCTAGTTTGTGGTGAGCGAATAAACTTCTTCGTTGTATAAACGGCATTTAATTTGTACCCCGCGCACGTAACATTATTTTATGGTAGATATATACTTTAATGAAATTTATAAGCAATTAGTATAATTTTACTATAGATTTAAATCGGAAAAATGTAGCGCTGTGTAGAATGTCGAAGAATATTTATATTTAACATAACATAACTTCACGCCTGTATCCCCGAAGGGGTAGGCAGAGGTGTATTACACAGCCACGATTCGCCAGTTATGTTGAGGTCCCAATGTAATAAGGCGAGCCTATTGCCATCTACCGGGCACATTATTAAGCAAGCGATAATTAACATTTATTAATGCACACATAACTACGAAAAGTCAGAGGTGTGTGCCCGGGGCAACTGGGGATCTAACTCGAGACCTCGGCTCAGCAGTTCGTTACGTATACCACTGGGTTATCGCCGCTATTATTCCGTTAATATTTGTATGCATGAATTTGTCTATTTGCATTGGTCTGGGTGTTTCTATGTATAATATTTTGGGTCGTGTAGAAGCGCTGTGTAGAATGTCGAAGAATATTTATATTTTCATTAATTATAAAATTGTAAATTAGATGTTAAATAAATGATTCTAAACACAAAAAAAAATATTATTTAAGAAAATACATCTCATCTTTGCTGAAGTCGGTTAAAATGAAAGTAATCAACACAGAACTCCGGGCAAGCCCATAACTTGGCAGAGTATAAATTTTACAAGCCGCTAAAAGCACGGCTGAGGTGACACGTAAATTGTCAGCGAGTCTTTTACGCCCCAATCAAATGTGATCTGCCATTATTCTTGAAAGTTGAAGGTTTATCGATGCGGGGACAAGGGAGATGAGTTTAAATGAAGATAGAATTTTTCTCATCGTCGTCCGAAGGTCTATTCATGTAAAGCTTGCTAGAGCCGAGGATCCACTTTCTTCAGTCCATTTATCTTGGCTTTTACGCGGGTGACTGCCATCTGACCCTCCACCCCAAAATAAAATGGGAATGTTTCGTTTTTAGAGTTCCGTTGCCAAATGGAAAAAAACGGAACCCTTATAGATTCGTCATGTCTGTCTGTCCGTCGTATGTCACAGCCACTTATTTCCGCAACTATAAGAACTATGCTGTTGAAACTTAATAAGTAGATGTATTCTGGGAACGACACAAAAATAGAAAAAAAAACCGTAAATTCTGGGGGTACTGAACCTAAAAAATATTTTTTTCATCTAACCCACACCCTAATAGGGTCTGTAGATAGGTATCTGTAGATAGGTCTTCAAAAATTATATGAGGTTTCTAATGTCATTTTTAGGTAGATTTCGATGAAATCGATCTACCTATTGGTTTCTTGACTACAGTCGAATTTAAAAAAAAATTCTTCATAGGAGGTCTAGTTATGACCCCCTGAGCCCGAAATGACCACTGGTCAAAAAGTTTAAATATATATATATATGTATGTATGGTTCCACTTCCCAAAATTTGCGGCACTCTCACGGTCGCATTTTTGCCCCGATCGCTTTCGAACTGCGGTCAAAAATTGCTTGGGTGTAAACTTAGTTTAAGTTCGTGAACGGGTGGAATCGGGCCTAAGGGGACGGTAAGGCCTCACTTTTTGTGAAATCAGTTTTTCCTCAAAATGTCACGTTCCATGAAAGATATTCGAACCGTTCTAATTTTATCCCATAGTATACATGAATACCAACAACTTTTAATAATAAACCTATAAGATTAAAACTTTAACTAAAAGTGGAGGGCGAAAAACCAAAATTTTTCGGGAAAAAAATCATAACTTCTAACCGGTGAACATTCTTGATGTCGGAAACATTTTTAATCGATAGGCCATTTTTAAGTCTAAAATAAATGTCTGAAAAGTTTTTCGCTAAAAGTTACCGTTTTTGAGAAAAAAAAATTAAACTGTTTAAATTCCGTAGTTCTCTATATAAAATAATATTAATTGCTTCACGAAATCTACCTGTGCGTTCCCCCTGCGGGAACGGATTTTTTCTAAACTGAATAGTTTTTTTGTTTAAAGAATATTAGTAACCGAAATTACTAATATTCCCCCTAACCCCTCCAGCTAAGCTTAATTGCTTGTGTTAGGAGTGGGTTCACGTTTGTAGTGTAATGGCCAGGATTCGAACCCGAGACCTCTCATCGTAGGGTCGACTCCTTAACCACTAAGCTACCGACGCTTCAAACACTTCGACACTTCTAAAGTGGTAAAATATGTCCCCTTGTAACTTCTAAAAAAAGAGAATGATAAAACCAAAAAAATCATATGATGTACATTACCATGTAAACTTCCACCGAAAATCGCTTTGAACGAGATCTAGTAAGTAGTATTCTTTTACGTCATAAATTGTAACAAATCAAATATAAAAATAAAAAAGCATTATTATGTTACTTGCTGCTACGGAACCCTTCAAGGGCGAGTCCGACTCGCACTTGGTCGCTTTTTTTTCTGATAGTGCAACGTTCGTAGACCGCAATCCAGGGCTTGTTTGCAATATTTTACACTAGTTAAAAGAAATAAGGAAAAATTATAGCCATACCGTGAATTGACTAATTCCACCTTCACTCCCACTACTGTAACTCCTGTACACCTCGATCAGCAGTAGAGACCCACGAACACACCGAGTAATGATACTCGGGAAGTCACAGGGAAAGTTAATCTGTCTTGGAACTCGCATCGAAATTAATCAGAACGAAATTGAAGGACCTAGAACATAACATAACATAACATAAACTCACGCCTATATCCCCGAAGGGGTAGGCTAGCACCCACATTTCGCCAGTTTATGTTTAGGTCCTAATGTAATAGGTGGCGAGCCTATTGCCATTAACCGGGTACTTATAAGCCTGCGATAAATACACACATAACTTCGAAAAGCATCGAAAAGTCATTAAGGTAAGACCTGGGATCGAACCCGAGACCTCGTCTCAGCAGTCCATTACACATACCACTAGGCTACCGCGGCTAGGCGGACCTAGAAATATAATAAAATAAACTTTTTTAATTTCGTCTCGGGTCTTCAGACACCGGTGTAAGGTGGCAAGGCATTTCCCTCGCACTCCGGCTGACCCAGGATCTCTAAACTCGAGATTGCCCCTCGGGTTTGGGAACCACTGTGTCCCCATCTTGCCCCGGAAAGGGGGGGCGCTTGCCGCCCCGCCGCCCCGGCCTATTACTTAATTTTAACTAATACTGCAAAAGTGATTTCGTTTCTTACTGGAATTTAGTGCACAGATAGATTTTGATGACCGGTAAAGGGACATATATACTGTTACTTTTTATAACGTCTCGGGACCTATCGCGATCAATATGGAACTTACTTATGGCTTGAGTCAAGCCGTGACCACGGGTGCTGCAACGCATCCGAAACGTCGGCAAAAGTAAGTTCCATATTTATCGCGATAGGTCCCGAGACATTATAAAAAGTATGAGTTTACACCGCAATAGTTTAAAAATATATACTATTATCTGCGTAACATATTTTTTTTGATAATTAATCTATGTATATGGGTCATGGGGTCGGGATCATTATTCACACAGTTAGAGCCGCGGACAGAGGCTAGTGAAATATAATTTTCCCCATCATGAATATTGCATTTAAAATAAGTAATTTCATAATGCAAATACTCGTAATTAAGTGAGGCAATAAAATATATCAATACCCAGTCAGTAATTTGTGTATAGAAAATCTTTAAGTTTTCTCTTAGGCCAAGCACACACTGTGAAATCTTACTGCGCGATTATAAGTACTATAATTATTAACTAAATTTATTAACACTAAGTAATTTATTAAAACTATTATTATATAAGTAATATGATTATAAGTACTATGTTCGGGATACACTCGGAAGTGGGGTTAGAATCAAGAGAGTTTGTTGGGAAATACAAAATTGTTTATTGTTCGGCCTTTTTTTTTTTTTTTTTTTTTTTTTATTTAGGACACGTCAATTTGACTTCACCTCGCCTGATGGTAAGCTGAAGGTAAAGTCTCAGGAAAGAGGGTCACCATTACATACACGTACCATGTTAACAATGGTGGCGCTCAGCTTGACGGCCTCATCAGAAGAGGATTGTCGTCGCAGCACCGCGTGACACCCACCGGTCCCACTAGTGCTGCGACCACTATCCCCCTGCCCGGCTATGCACTTGCTGACCCCTGAACGCAATCAAACCGAAATTGGATTACTATGGAGGGTTTTTCGCAATCGTGCACGATGGTACCTACCCGGCCGAATTTTGTGCCAAATTTGTGTCATCAAATTTCTACCACCAGATATTACACTAGATATTACACTGTATAAGTACTTGTTAAGTTAAATTAAATGTAAATTATTAGATGTTAATGTTAGGATGTCACTGCTTATGTTATTGATGGAAATGTGAGAGGAATGCACCCTTTTTTTTTTTTCGTGCGGAAATCCCTTCGGATACCCCCCCGCCGGCCAGCGGGGGCGGTTATGTCAGGCTTGAACCGACTAAAACCGCACGCCGTCTCGGGTCTTCAGACGCCGGGGTGTAAGGTTACCCATAGAGCATATCCCTCGCACCCCGACTGACCCTGGGCCATTTCACCACTAACTGCATCGCTCATCCTGTCTCCTCTGAAAGCAGAGGAGTACGGAGAGCGATGTTTTCCCGCCACGTTGGGTATATTGGCCGACGATCAATGCCAACCCTATGAAGGGGAAGCCATTGACCGCCGCCCAGGGTGTACCGGCCGCTCCGATTCCGTTCCCCCCGGACTGCAGCGGGATCGGAATCAGAGCGACACTCGAGGAGGTTACCCAACACACACCCCAGAGGAATGCACCCGGTCGCGACGGTCACCGAAAGTACACTATTTAATTTTACTATAGTGTATAATCAAGTCGCGTCGTCAGCGGGCTCACATCACGTTACTATAAATGTATATTTACTAGAAATTAGCAAAAAATATGTGAAGTGATATACGTCAGATTATAAACTTTTATTTATTTAAAAGTGTTAGTAGCTTAGTGACTAAAGACGGAAGGTCCCGGGTTCGAATTCTGGCAATTACACTACCGACGCAAAGGCACTCCTAACATAAATTATTTAGCTTAACTGGAGGAGTTAGGTTAGATTTTTTTTTTTTTTTTTAAGAATATTAGTAATCGAAATTACTAATATTCCCCCTAACTCCTCCAGCTAAGCATAATTGCTTGTGTTAGGAGTGGGTTCACGTCGGTAGTGTAATGGCCAGGATTCGAACCCGAGACCTCTCGATCGTAGGGTCGACTCCTTAACCACCAAGCTACCGACGACCGATATTAGTAGGCAATTTCCGTTATATACTATATATTCTTTAAAAACAAACCGTTAGAATAAATCGCGCGGTCAGATTTCACTGTGCGAGCTTAGCTTTAAGAAACTGAACACTAGATAAGGAGACCAACAATTTGCCAGTCGATATAGATTTGATTAACCAGAACTGATCCGCGTTTAATGGTAATCTCATACTGTAAGGGTCGGTAATTTCTCGGTTTACCATACTTGAAGTAATTAGAAGTGATAACTAGATGCCGCGGTAGCCTAGTGGTATGGGTAATGGACTGCTGAGACGAGGTCTCGGATTCGATCCCAGGTATTACCATGGCAGGGGTGTGTGTTGGGTAACCTCCTCAAGTGTCGCTCCGATTCCGATCCCGCTGCAGTCCGGGGGGAACGGAATCGGAGCGGCCGGTACACCCTGGGCGGCGGTCAATGGCTTCCCCTTCACCCCTTCATAGGGTTGGCATTGATCGTCGGCCAATACCCAACGTGGCGGGAACACATCGCTCTCCGTACTCCTCTGCTTTCAGAGGAGACAGGATGAGCGATGCTGTTAGTGGTGAGATGGCCCAGGGTCAGCCGGGGTGCGAGGGATATGCTCTATGGGTAACCTTACACCCCGGCGTCTGAAGACCCGAGACGGCGTGCGGTTTTAGTCGGTGCAAGCCCGACATAACCGCCCCCGCTGGCCGGCGGGGGGGTATCCGAAGGGATTTCCGCACGATAAAAAAAAAAAAAAAGGTATTACCATGGCACACACCAATGATCGATGCTTTTCGAAGTTATGTGTGTATTTATCGCAGGTTTATAAGTGCCCGGTTAATGGCAATAGGCTCGCCACCTATTACATTGGGACCTAAACATAAACTGGCGAAATGTGGGTGCTAGCACCTCTGCCTACCCCTTCGGGGATATAGGCGTGAGTTTATGTTATGTTATGTTTGTATAAATCTCGGGACTACTAAGCGGGGACTTCAAACTTTCTAATTATTATTAATTAAGTATGACATCTCTCCTTTAGTTAGTAAGCTATTTAATAGATTACCTTCATGGCGTGGATAGAGCGTTCGACTGCCACGTCGGAGGTCGCGGGTTCGATTCCCGCTCTGTGGAAATATTTGTATGCGTAAATATGTCTATTTGCATTGGTCTAGGTGTTTCTATGTATAATATGTATGTATTTACAAAATACATGTATTTAAGTATGTTTATACGCATTCTAGAACCCATCACACTAGCTAGTTAAGCTACGCTTACTTTGGGATTCGATAGCGTTATGTAGAATGTCCTAGAATATTTATTTTTATGAATAAGTTTAGTATTCGATAAATTAATACGTAGATGGCGTAGCAGTAGTATATGTTATAGTGTCATATATCCCAAGGTGAGCCAGAGTGTGACACAAACCAGGAGCCCATAAACATCCGGGCCCGTCTTAGCATTCCCTCTTTAAAGTCGACCACCTGGAAAGCCCACGACCAAAACTTAGCCATCCTGTTAGAGCATTCCGGAACAAAGCAGGATTTAAACAGTCAGGTAGAATCTTTCCAGGTTAGCATTTACTCATATCTACATGAGCATTACCCACCATCATTACCATACGCGCGAAAAAACCGAGAAAACGCGTTCAAAATTAAAATGAGAAAGAAAAAGCGGGACCTTATCAAACGACTACGGTTTGCTAAAGCTATGGGCGATAATCAACTTAGTCATCAACTGGCCAGAGCTTTAAGGTCCATACTGAAATTAATTCAAGGAATTTCTGTTCAAATAATAAATGAAAACAATAATTTTAATAGAGCAAAACATGAAGTAGAGTTCGATAAGGACCCGTTTAAGTACTCGAGGAATATTTTTAGCGACAGAAAGCAAGATAGGCTACTGCTAAGTAACGATCAGATCCATAGCTACTATAAAAGTAATTATGAGGTGCCTAAATACGAAAAACAATACAGTAAACCAAACGCGCAAAAACCATTAGGCCCTCATTTCACATTTGACTGTAATCCACCTAGCTTAGACGAAATAGAACACCAAATCAAAAAGAAACCAACAAAAACCGCCCCAGGGCCTGATGGCATACCTTACATTATCTATAAAAAATGCCCATCGGTACGTAAACATGTTCTAAGCATATTCAATAGGATCTGGTCGAGTAAAGAAGTCCCAGCGGCCTTCGGCAAGGCTAATTTTGTGCTCATTCCAAAGAAAGAAATAGTAACTAGTCCAAAAGACGCTAGACCAATAGCATTAACCAATACAATTTCTAAAATTTTCTTCTCATGGCTTCAATTTAAAATGACAAATTTCATGATCAATAATAACTATTTCAGACCAAACCACCAAAAAGGGTTCCTACCCGGAATTTCAGGATGTCTGGAACACAATTCTTTACTGGCGGAAAGTTTAAAAGATGCCAGATCAAATGAAAAGCAAATAACAGTTTGTTGGATAGACCTAGAAAACGCTTTTGGCTCAGTACAACACGAGCTTATGTTGTTTGCATTAAAATGGTATCACTTTCCGTCCATCATTTGGGAAATAATATCCTCTTATTATGGTAAATTAAAGTTTGTGATTAATACCAAAGATGGATACACGCCACCTTTAAATTATAATGTGGGTTTGTTCCAAGGTTGCTGTTTATCACCTATAGTTTTCAATATAGTAATAAATATTTTAATAGACAACATTTCCACACACGACAAGAAGTGGGGCTATCGGTTTAAGCTAAACGGTAAATATACGGAGTCTATCCTCGCTTTCGCGGACGATTTGGCAATACTGACTCGTAACCCAAAGCAGTGCCAGGACCTACTGCGTAGAGTAGACGATTTCTGTACATGGACAGATGGAATGAGAGCAAAACCTAGCAAATGCTACTGTCTATGTCTGGGTAGGCGGGGTACCAGGTATACTTCATATGACCCAGGGCTTAGTATAGGCGGGGAAAACGTTTCAACTATATCTGAAACCGTGCCTTTTAAATTCCTCGGAAGAAAGATTGACAACAGAGGTTGCACTCCAGCTTTGGACGAATTAATTGATAGTTTCATTATCGATTTAAAAAAGGTAGACCAACAACCAATAAGTAATGTTAAAAAAGCTTGGATCTATGACAATTATTTAACCTCGCGTCTTAACTGGCCGTTTCTTATATATGATATAAACCAGAGCCTCCTCAAAAAACTAGATGCGAGTGTCACGAAGACACTGAAGTCGTGGCTAGGGCTAGCTCAGTCGGCTGACCCGTCGGCACTATATAGATCCGCGAATAATTTTGGAATGACGCTTAAGAAGCCATCAGAACTCTATAAACACCTAAGAGTAACTAAAATGCACGTCTTATCGGAATCTAAAGACGAAATAGTAAAAGTCCTTCCAAAAGATAAAAATGCATCGGAGCTCGAATCACGCCTCCAGTTCCATAAAAGGTTCATGATAGGCTCGCAGACTGGTAGAGTAGGTCTAGGTAATATTCAGAGACAAACAGATAAAGAAATAACAAAATCTTTTCTTCAAGCAGACGAAAACAACACCTATAAGGTGCACGCAATGAACCTAGAAATGCAAAACGAATGGTTGACTCTAGGTGAATTTTGTATTCCCATAGCCTTAAAATGGCGTACCATAATATACGACTGGTCACCGGCCTTACTTAAATTTTACCTGAATGCATTCCAGTTGACCCTCCCCGACCAAAGCAATCTGGTCAGATGGGGAAAAGCCACAGATAAAACATGTAACTCATGTGGTGAAGCAACTGGTACGGCTAGGCACCTACTAGTGGGTTGTAAAACGCTATTAGACCGGGGTCATTACTCGCGCCGTCATGATAAGGTATTAGAAATCATACGTGAGGCTGTAAGTTTGGCGGTAGCTAGAGCGAAAAAAGGATTAACCACAAACCAAAGAAATGACATTGCGTTTGTAAAGGAAGGCTGCTCAAAGAAATCACTTCAAAAGCCTTATTCAATTTTGATAGCTGCCGTTGACTGGACAATACTCGTAGACACGTATGAGAAGCACTATAGGATACCGGAGGATGTCTGTGCCTCATCATCCAGACCCGACATATTCCTTTTTTCACGATCGCATAAGCGTGCAGTGCTTGTAGAACTCACAGTACCGTGGGAAACTAATATACCTAAAGACCACGCTATAAAGACAAACAAATACTTTGATTTGACTAACGAGTTAACCAAAAACGGCTACGTGGTTAAACTCTATGCCGTAGAAGTAGGAGCAAGGGGAATTCCAGCTAAATCCCTGTACAACTTACTTAAAGACCTCGGATTGCCAAGAGCTTCAGTAAGCTCTTTATTAAAACGTATATCAAAAGCGGCATTGTTAGGATCTTACCAAATTTGGATAGGTAGGGGGGGGAACACTACTGACGGTGGAGGTGAGCGCTGATGCATCAAAAGGTGGCCACCCTAAACCTACATCTGGGTCGCAAGTCCCAGTCGCCGTCATGGTGTTCCTCTCTGTACCACGCTATGGACCCGGCGACCGCACGGTGAATCCATGGAGTGCTGAGAATCGGATCTCTGCAAATAAACGTCGTTGGTAGCTTAGTGTTTAAGGAATCGGCTTTCCGATCGAGAAGTGTGAGGTTCGAGTCCTGGCCATTATGCTACCGACGTGAACCGACTTATAACACAAGCTATTCAGCTTAAATGCTGGTGTTAGCGGCCGTACTAATAATTTCGGTTATAAATATTCTATTTTTTAAAGAAAAACAATACAAACATACATACATAACTCCATGTCTGTATCCCCGGAGGGGTAGGAAGAGGTGTATGTATTACACACCCACGATTTGCCAGTTAGGTCCCAATAGGGGGCGAGTCTATTGCCATCTACCGGGCACATTACTAAGCGAGCGATAATTAACGTTTTTAGCTACGAAAAGTCAGAGGTGTGCAAAAATCCCGGGGCGACTGGGCATCGAACTCGAGACCTCGTCTCGACAGTCCGTTATGTACACAACCGGGCTATCGCCGCCATTTTTAAATACTTTGTATTTTAATAATACATGTGTGTATTAGTTTTTAAGACGTTAAATAGAAATGTCATTTACATGCATATACATATATTTAGAAAGAGAATATATTCTAGTACCCATTTCTGGCTAGACCTAAACTAAGCACAGCTTAGCACAACTCAGCAACCATAAACCATGTTAAATTGAAATTCAATAACTACCAACCTTTAAATGAATATACAGCGCATAGAGTAAATTTGATTTATTATACGATAAAAGCATCGCTAGGGATGCGAAAACTACAATAAAACAATAATTGTTATGCAAAAAAACGCTAATGGAATCACTCAATCCGGTAATGTAACAAATGATTTATTACTTGTCGAATAAGAAAAATGACTATAAAATACATTGGAGCGTTTATAGCGTACGATACGGGACCGTAACGATTGTTATTGAATAGAGTTGAGTGATTGGAACCGTTCTGATAGAAAGAGGTTTGGCTAAGTGGGTGGGCTACGATTTTTTGTACAGACCTTAGCAAATGTAAACGTACTATTTTCTGTTTTGTTTAATATTTGTATAGTAAAGTATCTTTTTAAAATCAATGGTTTTACATCAAAGTAAAATAAGTTCTCTCTTAAACTGAAATTCTGTCTCTTTAATATAGTTAAATGATTAATTTTAAGTTAAAGTCGCGAAAGCGAAGAGATGTCCTTTTGTGGTAGACATGCATGATTCTATAGCTTACAGTGTTTAAGAGATGATAATTTTACTTGAATGAATCGAACTCCATGTTATATAACACTGGCATCACCACGCTGTTTCACCCGCATATGTCCAGATCCCGTGGAAATATTGGGTTACTCAAGAATAGTGCAGCAATCTAATGATGAAAGACTTTTTGAAATTGGTTTAGTGGTTTCAGAGTTTATCGATTACAAACAAACGAAGAATTTTTCGTCTAAGTATGAACATAGAATTATCCTCGGGGACTTCAACACCTGTCTTCTTAGGGGTGACTCACGCAGCCGTGAACTCTACTCTATTGTCTCTTCTGTCAACATGCAAATTCTTCCCTTAAATGCGACACATAAAGCCCCTAATTGTAGGCCGTCTCTACTTGACCTTATTTTAGTATCGAACTCTCATAAAGTGGCTTCTCATGGACAGCTGTCAGCTCCGTTCTCACACCACGACCTTCTATATCTCTCCTATAAACTTCGTCCTCCGAAACGCAAGAGTAAATTCTTATTTCTTCGTAGTTTCAAAAACATTGATCTGGAGCGTTTGAGAGACGACGTGGATGATGTTGATTGGTCTTCTCTTTATAATTGCGATGACCTGGATGGGAAGGTGTCTATTTTTACCAGAACATTGTTGAAAATCTATGATGTACATGCCCCTCTTAAAAAAGTAAGAGTTAGACATCTTCCAGCACCGTGGCTTTCTCCATCCATCAAAGCTGTCATGTCGAGGCGAGATAAGGCCAAACGTAGATATAGTAAGTGCCCGTCTGATGAAAACTGGGCCCTATACAAGAAACTACGAAATCACTGCAATCGTATGTGTAGGGATGCGAGACGAAGCCACATTCACGAGTCCATTCAGAATCTTAACACTTCTCAACTATGGCAATTTCTGAAATCTCTAGGTATTGGGAAGATCGTAAATGATAACCCTACTGATATGGACCTCAATACATTTAATACTCATTTCTCAACTTCTCCCACTACCATTCCAAGTGATGTCAAATCTTCGACACTAAACTATCTCTCTTCTCTTCCACTGCCGTTAAATAATACTTTTTCATTACACCCGGTTGCGGAGGCAGATGTTAAGAGACATTTACAATCTATTTCTTCTAAAGCAGTAGGTGATGATGGTCTTCAACTTCAAATGCTTCTTCCCATCCTGAATCATATCATTTCTATCTTTACCCACATTATCAACTACTCATTATTCTCTAACTGCTTTCCTTCATCGTGGAAGAGGGCCTTTGTCTTGCCTCTGCCTAAAATACCCAACCCTACCATGCTTACCCACTTCCGACCTATCTCAATTCTTCCTATCATGTCTAAGGTTCTCGAAAGTGTTGTCTACGATCAACTATCTAAATACCTCTCCTCTAATAGCCTGCTAAGTCCATTCCAATCTGGCTTTCGCCGTGGTCATAGTACTGTAACAGCTCTAGTCAAAATAACTGATGACATAAGGATGGCCATGGAGAATAAGCAACTCACAGTTTTGGTCTTATTGGACTTTAGCAGTGCCTTCAATTCTGTTGATTTTGACATCCTTTTGGGAATCTTAACATCTCTTAATGTTTCTGCTTCTGCAACTGCATGGTTCAATTCTTATCTTCAGGGACGCTCGCAATCTGTTCGTATCAATGAGGACTCTTCCGATTGGTGCGACTTGGGGGCGGGCGTGCCTCAGGGTGGCGTTCTTTCTCCTCTTCTGTTTTCCGTTTTTATAAATGCCATTACTAAGGTACTTACTTCACACTATCATCTCTATGCAGACGATTTGCAGTTATATCGACACTTTGGAGCCGATGAATTGCCGGGGGCCGTGGCCGCCATCAACAGTGACCTAGCGAACATTAACTCTTGGGCCAAATCTTTTGGATTATTAGTAAATCCACATAAATCCCAAGCGATCATTATTGGTGGTAGATATATGCTTGGCCTTCTCAATCACAATTCCATACCTCCAATAATTTATGACTCTGTGGCCATCAACTATTCGAAGAGTGCTAAAAACTTGGGCGTGTTCATCGACTGTAATCTCTCTTGGGATGTTCACATTGCAGAGGTGAGCCGGAAGGTATACTACTCGTTTCAATCTCTCAAACGTCTTCAGAAGTTCCTTCCTCTTCAAACTAAAGTTACTCTTGCACAATGTATTCTTCTCCCACTATTAGACTATGCTGATGTCTGTTTTCTCGATGCTTCGGAGGACCTCCTAAACAAACTCGAACGCTTGCAGAATTTGGGGATTCGGTTTGTATTCGGTCTACGAAAATTCGATCATGTTTCTGAATTTCGGAAAAGACTGAACTGGCTCCCTATTCGGCAGCGTCGTAATACTCATATCTTATCTCTTCTCTATACTATCCTTCACAGCTCTTATTCTCCAAATTATCTGCGGGAACGTTTTGAGTATCTCGTACCTCGGGGCAAACCCTGTCGTCTTTCCTCCTCCCTTCTACTTCATACTCCTGCACACAGCTCCAGCTGTTATGATGGGTCATTCACTGTACGGGCTGTTCGCCTATGGAACTCACTACCGCACCATATTCGAGACAGTAGTAGTCTGGACATCTTCAAAAGAAGAACTAAAGAACATTTCCTCTCACAATGTTAAAGTATATATGTATGTATATAACGTATTTTTATATATGTATAACTATGTATAAAATATAAATGTATGGATGTAGGTATATTATTTTATTTCACAAATAGTATATTATATTTACTTTTGGAATGTATAATTTATGTAAGTCTATTGATTTATTTTTGCCATCTTTCGTTTATGTATACTTTTTTTATTTGTACACTTTGCTTCCCTCTGTTATTTTCTTTTTTCTACCTCTACTGCTCAAAGGTTTGCTGGTAGAGAACTCTTTTAGAGTTAAGCTCGCCTTTGTACATAATTTATTTTAATTGTAAAACATTTATATCTTTTTCATTTTTTGTGTACAATAAAGAATTAAGAAGAAGAAGGGAGAGGAACTTATAGAATTATAGACAAATAGTATTTATAAAAGTACTAATTTCCTATTATAGTACTCTACTCATGTCCAATATTAACTTATTTATTTCAAGTCACTACATTCACTACATATTATTATACAAAGTTCTCCGCCACATCTGTCTGTCTGTTCGCGATAAACTCAAAAACTATTGCACTGATATTCATGCTGTTTTCACCAATAGATATAGGTTCACGAGGAAGGTTTTAAAATATAATTTGTCAAGTTTTTGTGTACATTGACTAAAATATAATGAGAGATGTCGGAAAAAATAAGCCGTCTTAATCAAAATTTCATGATGACTTTTGGTCGCATAACCGACCACGCAAAGCCGCGGGCATCAGATAGTATATTATAAAGGATAAGAGCAGCTAAAGTACCTAACTACTATAAATTGTCCCTCCAATAAAAAGTTAAGAGGTATTCATTTACGTTTTCTCCTCTCTGACTAAAATCGTGAGTTATAAACAACATATTTTAATTAAAATGTACCTCTTTAGCCGATTGTAAGCTAGCGTGGCTTTTCTAATAGAATTCGCCAATAAAGGTTATGAATCAGTAATGTATTTTTATGCCGAACACAATTGGTGGTGATTTTGATGGATGATAAATAATACATAGTTCATATTGATTAGTAGTAGCAGTTTATGAGATTGTTGCCCTCATGACTATCAATTGGTATTACGCTATACATGATACGTGTAAAAATATTTCTATTTGAGTGAATTTCTCTGAAATGTAGAATATACTACGTCCGGGCTGTTTGGCCGTGGTCCATCGGAAACTTGAATTCCAGACGTTTCGTCGATCACTGCGGTCGACATCTTCCCTCCTCCCGAGCTGTACCACTGAAGATGTCAACCGCAGTGATCGACGAAACGTCTGGAATTCAAGTTTCCGATGGACCACGGCCAAAAAGCCCGGAAGCAGTATATTCTACATGCAGCGCCGGCCGTGAAAGCCTTAAAATTTATACAAGCTCTGAAAGTGTGAAGCTCTCTTACAGACGAATCATGTATTTTTGTTACACCATCTTCTCCTTCCAAACGGCTGAACCGATTCTAATGAAATTTCACACAAGCAAAGATGTTACTGATGGGAAGGATATAGGCTAGGAATAATCACCGAAAAACTAATTAAAATCTGATTTCTCAATGAACAAAAAAACCTCATTTACACGATTGCTATTAAATGAAGTAATTTGTTCATATACACACGACAAAAAAAGAAAAACGAAAATAGGACTAGCCATTGAGGAATTATCACCGTTAGAAAAAGTCTTGGTGAAATTGCTTCGCTCCATTTTTGCAACAGCAGAATGTATTGCAGACCTAGTATGTACTGGTCACGTCAGTGTGACTTCACCTCGCCTGATGGTAAGCTAAAGGTAAAGTCTCAGAAATAAGGGGTAACATTTTTTTTATCTTTTTTTTTATACCACTAAGGTGGCAGACAAGCACACGGCCCACCTGATGGTAAGCGGTTACCGCGGCCTATGGACGTGTGCAACACCAGTGGCGTCACACTCGCGCTGCCGACCCTGTAAAGGAAAGGATGGGAAAGGAGTTTGGGCTCCGGCACTCTCACTCACCAAACGGAACGCAACAGTTCAAATACTGTTACTTGGCGTCGATATTCTGTGAGAGGGTGGTGCTTCCCCGGTCGAGTTGGCCCATTCATGCAACGACCAAAATGACTGTTGCTTGACTCTACCACTCTAAAAACACACACATTACAGACACAGAGAGTGCTACAATGGTACTCTCAGCTTGACAGCCTCATCAGATGCTTTCACGCCCCGCTTAAAGGACCCGGGACAGTAGGAGGAATGAAACACGTGCGCTGGTAAAGCATTCTTAATTTTTATGGTGCAGTATAGAAATAGGCGCTGAACCGCTAAGTTTTTGATGGAATGGTTTGCATCGTATGAGGGTGACACTTCATCCCTGCACGTGTTGTTCTGTATAAGAAAGGAGAGTGTGGAACTTATTGGAAAAGCTCATCGGAACACTCGCTATGATAGAGGCGGTCAAATAAAGGGGGGTTGTGGTCGCAGCACTAGTGGGACCGGTGGGTGTCACGCGGTGCTGCGACGACGACAATCCTCTTCTGATGAGGCCGTCAAGCTGAGTGCCACCATTGTTAACATGGTACGTGTATGTAATGGTGACCCTCTTTCCTGAGACTTTACCTTCAGCTTACCATCAGGCGAGGTGAAGTCAAATTGACGTGTCCTAAATATATATAAAAAAAAGAGAAGAGGCAATATACGCACGGCTTTGGGGATCTCAGGATGCCCAATAATGCAAACTGTACGTCACTGCTACCTGTTAAGAGTATATAATAAGTACTGTGCAGAGCCATCCCAGAGATTTCGACGTCATCCTGATAAAAAACTAAATCGATTTTACTATTTTCTTTGCCTTACCAAAAAGACTGACATACAAAAATTTGAACAAATCAATTATGAACTAGGTACTTATATTAATTACATCACTAGACACTTTACGGTCTTGATTTTGTCTATAATGGCCGCGATAGCCCAGTAGCATACGTAACTAACTGCTGAGACGAGGTCTCTAGTTCGATCCCCAGTTGCCCGTACCTTTTTTTTTTACGTGCGGAAATCCCTTCGGATAACCCCCCGCCGGCCAGCGGGGCCGGCTATGTCGGGCTTGAACCGACTAAAACCGCACGCCGTCTCGGGTCTTCAGACGCCGGGGTGTAAGGTTGCCCATAGAGCATATCCCCCGCACCCCACCCGTACCGTACGTCGTGACTTTTCGTAGTTTTGTGTGCATTATTGAATTTTAATTATCGCTCGCTTAGTAATGTGCCCGCTAAATGGCAATAGGCTCGCCCCCTATTATATTGGGACCTTAACATAACTGTCGAATCGTGGGTCTGTAATACACCTCTGCCTATCCCTTCAGGGATACAGGCGTGAAGTTATGTTATCAATATATATCTTATTCACACCTCTAGCGTATTATTTATGTATTCGTTTTCTACGTATTCGATTTCCTCTCGTTACCAGCCCGATTTACAAACCCGGTTTCTAAGACGCATGACATGAATTTCGATCTGGCAGCCTGAACTTTGAACTCTGACAACAGGTTTAAACGAGCGGTATTGTTACTTGAATACGGAGTATAATAAATACGTAACACAGTTTAATCTGTACAGATTGTGCGAGATACAATGTAATAGATTAACTTGAGAAGAAGCTACGGTAAGTATGGAGCTGGTACATTTATGTACGATCCGCGAGGCCGCGCTGGCGGTCAAGGTCCGCCGGTAGCCTTATCCTTTCGAGGGCTTACTCGGGGTGCCCGGCAATGGACACTTGGGCAGACACCGTGCGGTTTTAGTCGGTTCATGCACGACATTAACCGCCCCCGCTGGCCGGTGGGGGGGTATCCAAAGGGATATCCGCACGTAAAAAAAAAAGTTGTATCTTCTGTTCATCTGAGCGCCAATCCCGGTTGAATCCAAAGCATGCACTTTGGAGACCAGGGTCTGTTCTCCTGGTCTCTTACTCCTTTACAAAATTTGGTTTGGTTGACTGGAGACTTACTCCTTCTTTCCATAATTTGGTTTGGTTGACTTTCACGGGAGTGACTGCCCTCCCCTCTCCAACCACGTGAGGATAGCCTACTCCAAAGCCGGCTTGTAGGTGAGGTTGGCGGTGATTTCGTGCGCGTGGATCTAAATCTAGGTTTCAACTTTGCGGAACCTTAATAATTTAAAAAAATAAAAGTAGCCTTTGTTACGCCTTACAACCACAGCTATCTGCAGTCAAAATCCAGTCAAAATCAGCTCCATCCACTTCGTAAATCACCCGGAACAAATTTACATTTTAACATGTTCCTTTTTGATATTGTCGGAAGTTTATGCGAATGTCACACATTAAAATAAAACTATTTTTAACGGATTCTATCGCCATGACCATGACCGTGACCATGGCTGCTGAAAAGCAACCGAAACGTCGGGATCAATGTAAAATATAAAATAACATTAAATAAATCGCGATAGAATCCGTTAAAAATAGTTTTATTTCAATGTTCCTTTTTGTTACACACATGCATTCCTATGCATTCATTAAAAAGCTGTAATTGTTTTTGATATTACAAACAGATAATTCAATTTCATTTATTTGTATAGAGCAATATGTAATGTTGTATCCTAATTCTATTTCTCCAGATCCTTAAAACAAAGTCATCTCAATTCAATTAAGTTTTTAAGCAATTAATGTGCTTACTTTTCGAGAAAACATCTAGGACGGGACTTGAACCAGCGAGAAGTCCCTTACACGGGGAACGCTCTGACCAACTGAGTCACCTAGACAAGTCCCGTCCTAGATGTCCTCTTTTTCCGAACTAAAATAATATGAAAAGTCATCTCAAGTTCAAACTGTTAGCAGTATATTACTGTGACTATTCCTCTTTAACCCTATCTATGTGGCATGCCATTCATCACGCCGGGATGTTTTGTTACCGCCTGTTTACCCTGCACTTAACTTGTAACACTTCGCCAACTATGAAGAATAACTTTTTGGCGTGATTGTCCCCGCTTTTGGGGAAAATTAAAAGATGTGGGTACTTACATTTTCAGTAAAATTTTGAGTGTTTACTGGCTCTCCTTCGGTGAAAACTTTGATAAATCGTTGTAAATTTTGCTATTATTTTTGCAATAAGCTGGAGTGGTTTACCTTAAAAGTGTGCATTAAGTAATTCATCATACTACTTCGGTTTAATATGAAGATTAAGTAGCAGGAGTTAAATTTTGCAATCTATTAGTTCAAGCCCGACATAACCGCCCCCGCTGGCCGGCGGGGAGGGGGGGGATCTGAAGCTAATTCCGCAGGAAAAAAAAGAGGTACTCACAGTATTGTCGGGGTGCGAGGGATATGCTGTCGGGGTGTGAGGGATACACCCCGGCGTCTGTAGACCCGAGACGGCGTGAGGATTTAGTCGGTTCAAGCCCGACATAACCGCCCCAGCTGGTAAGCCAAAAGGTACTCACAGTATTTACAAATTTCAAAAGTTAATCCTACCTAGAACGAGATCAAAAAAGATGCGAAAACGCATTCAAACAAAAGAAAATACCAGAAGCCACCAGCAGAACGGAAAAGCAACAAAAATGGGACAGAATAAAAGAAGGTGAAAAACGTAGTCAGTCTTACAAACATTAGACAATGTCGTACACTGTTACTTAAACTCCATTTCAAATGAGAAGGTGGTGTTTCCTTGGTACTTCACATACACATAACTTCACGCCTGTATCCCCGATGGGTTAGGTAGAGGAGTATTACACACCTACGATTCGCCAGTTATGTTTAGGTCCCAATGTAATAGGGGGCGAGCATATTGCCACCTGCCGGGCACATTACTAAGCGAGCGAACCTATGTACTTAATTTACTTATACCTGTACTTAAATGAAGCAGTTGGCAGATACACTGTATGTCTCTGTTTGTGTAGATATATAAGCGTGATGGTGAAAGATAGGTGTCAAACAATAATCATTTTACCAACAATATTTAGATATCATATCAATATCGTTTAGAATACCCAGGCCTAACTCCCGCTTACATCAACTATTCTGTTCCTTTCTATAAAACTATTTATACAAGTAATAACTTTTTTAGACGCAGTGTTAATGACTATAATAGCGAATGCAATCACTTGGACATGTTTAGCAGTAGTCTAAATGTTTATAAAACAGAATTACGAGCAATGTTTTCATTAAAGTCCAATACTTAGTCCCTTTTCTTTCCTTTTTGTTTGTGTTTAGTTTGTGCAGCATGCAAGTTGTAGCGATATCTTATTGTTATTGTTATAGAAATATTTTATGGAAGTCTAAGTCATTAAGAAACTTATGTTACTTAGCTTTATAAGCATGTGACTGTTTGTTTCCTAAATAAATAAAATAAAAAAATAAAAATAAAAATATCAATGTCCGTTGTGAGCTTATTGCCGCTTATAGCGAAATAGATAGTGGCGCCCGAAAACGTCGCGGATGGATCATTTTCTAACACAAAACTAAATTATACTTTCCCTGAACTGTGAATCGAATCCGAAACCTCGTGCACAGTATTCATTATTAGCGAACACTGTACAGTACACAGCCTATGCACTCATCAAGATTCTACCACCTATAAAATTACCTTGAACTGTGCAGGGATTATTTATTTATTCATAACATAACATACATAACATAAACTCACGCCTATATCCCCGAAGAGGTAGGCAGAGGTACTAGCACCCACATTTCGCCAGTTTATGTTTAGGTCCCGATGTAATAGGTGGCGAGCCTATTGCCATTAACCGGGCACTTATAAGCCTGCGATAAATACACACATAACTTCGAAAAGCATCGAAAAGTCATTGGTGTGTGCCATGGTAAAACCTGGGATCGAACCCGAGACCTCGTCTCAGCAGTCCATTACCCATACCACTAGGCTATATATATTATAATTTACTAATCTAAACATTACAAAAGATTTGAATTTGACTAGCATATAAATTCTATATAGCAAAGCGTTGTTACCGTAAATTCTGCCAAGCCTCTCAAAGATAACACTGCGAAAGATCATGGGCATCAATTCTCGCGCCCAAATATTCTATAAGCAAACAGCCAACGTATTCATTACACTATTAAGATTTTACTTTAGATTGGAGCAAATCAAATTGTATGATAAAAAAAAACAAATTCACGAAACAAACTGTTAAACAAAAAATACATTCGAAAATAAACTCTATTGTGTTCAATTCAGAATCATTGTGGTTTTCAGATACGCAAAATTAATTATGTTGAGTGTGACTACTTTATTTTTTAAAGGTAAGTGCGTGTTAAGCCTAGCGAGTATTGTCTTAAAACAATAGCAATGTTAAGGTTATAAATTGTACATGTTCGCATTAATCAAAGGGAAGTGGTACTTTTGGTAACTGACGTAAGATGTCCTTAAGTGATACGATAAGATCAGACCTTGAAGACGATATGTATTATCTGACACTTAAGTTCCAGTTTTGAACGTCAAGGCTGTGTGGACTCCTCACAACAGGTGGCATACAAACAGAAGCTAATTGTAGTGAACTATCTGAAATGTCATCGTAGACTATAAGATTGTAAAAGATTATGATGTTAGTGGCTCGTGAACGGGTAACCGAATGAGTGAACACGTCAGGGTGGGAGTCCTCTCACTCGGCACCATGATTGCGGGCACGGTGCGGCGTGCGAGCCACCTCCTTCGGCAGCAAGCAATGCTAGAGAAGGAGGCGGCGGAGCGGGCCCGTGAGAGTTTTAGAACCCTCCGGGCCCGCCGAGCCCGCAATATGCGCGCTGTGCCGCTCAGGCGACTCAGACGCCGGAGGTCGCTCAACGACCGCCGTTCTCCATGAGCGCAGGCCTAGGAGTGAAAAGTGTAGCCGCCTGTCACCCTGGCAGAAGCAGGGCGAGGAGTTGGCGCGTAGCCTCTCCCCCACTCTTTTTCCGGGGGTAAGACGGGGACACCGTGGTTCCCAAACCCGAGGAGGCCCTTTTGAAACCGAAGATGGCCCGGGGTCAGCCGGGGTGCGAGGGAAAAACCTTATGGGCTACCTTATACCCCTGCATCTGAAGACCCAATACGGCATGCGGTTTTAGTCGACTCAAGTTCGACATAAGCTCCCCCGCTGGCCGCGAGGGGGAAATTCGGAAGAATTCCAGCACGAAAAAAAAACAAAAGGTGAACACGTCGAAAAGTTAAGCAATCCAAGCCAGATCAGTTTTGGTATTGGTGATCATTCTTAATACATTGAGAGACACCCTGGTGCCTTGGACAGCATGTCATGTCGTCGGTCCCGGTAGCCATATGAACTTCTATGCCATTCGTTACGGGTAATTGAAGCCATAACTTTCGAAAACTGGTGTAACTACAAAATTTCGGTATCGCCAGTGGGTTGTGGAAGTCAGACGACAATCGCTTTAAGGAAAATATTGAAGTTCAATCACTTTGTAGTTAGACTGAGAAGCCGACCCCAAGTGATTTTGGAAAAAAATGATGGCATGGAAAGAGATGAGATGGTCCTTGTATTCTACCTCGCCGGAAACCATTAGTTGCTTTTTATGTATAAAAATATTGACATGGGTATAAGGTTCAATTCCGACATAACCTCCCTGGATATAACCTACGCCGGGGGAGAATCCGAACGGATTTCAGCACGAAAAAAAAATTAAGCAATACAAGCCAGATCAGTTTTAGTATGGGTGATCATTCTTAATACATCAAGAGTCACCCCGGTGCCTTGCAGTAGTACAAAGAGTGAACGTTGGTTATTGTAACATAACATAACTTCACGCCTGTATCACTGAAGGGGTAGGCAGAGGTGTATTACACACCCACGATTCGCCAGTTATGTTAAGGTCCCAATGCAATGTAAAAGAGCGAGCATATTGCCATCTACCGAGCGCATTATTTAGGGAGCGATAATTAACATTTATTAATGAAATGAAATGAAATATTTTATTTGCCAGAATGCAGGTAAACATATGGATCTTATAATTACAATGGCCCATTTACATCCTACCATTATGGTGTGCAAATATTTAAATGATCGAAGCACATCAAACGATCGAATTACATTTTCAGCATGCATGTACCCTTTTTTTTTTCGTGCGGAAATCCCTTCGGAGAACCTTTTTTATTTTTTCGTGCGGAAATCTCTTCGATACCCCCCCGCCGGCCAATTGTTTTTTATGTTATCAGACATTATTTTGTATGTGCGTAACCTCCCCGCCGACCAGCGGGGGCTGTTATGTCGGGCTTGAACCGACTAAAACCGCACGCCGTCTCGGGTCTTAAAACGCCGGTGTGTAAGGTTGCCCATAGAGCATATCCCTCTGTACCCAATAATTATTTATTTATTTAGTGTCAGATTTATATTGTTAGATTTAGTTTGATGTCAGAATTATATTGATGTCAGTTCTATATTAATGTCAAATTATTTATTTTATAAACTCAAAATTACATTAAATTATTATGATGTCAAATCGCTCATAATAATCATAACATTCCTTCTATATGTATAAAGATATATCTGTCAATCACCTATTCCACGGTATGACATTGAAGCGTCGGTAGCTTAAAGGTTAAGGAATCAACCCTACGATCGAGAGGTTCCGGGTTCGAATCCTCGCCATTACACTACCGACGTGAACCCACTCCTAACACAAGCAATTTAGCTTAACTGGAATGGTTAGGGGGGATATTAGTAACTTCGGTTACTAATATTCTTTTCAAAAAAAAAAAACAAGCTCATCCAAATCGTAAACACATTCTTTCATCAACATTAATGCACACATAACTACGAAAAGTCAGCGGTGTGTACCCGGGGAGACTGGGGATCGAACTCGAGACCTCGTCTCAGCAGTCCGTTACGTACTCCACTGGGCTATCGTTATTGTAATAAATAATAAAAGGTGATTTAACCTTCCTGTGTATCGATTTACCTGTGAAGGTGGTACTTTGCCGGTCGAAACAGCCCATTCAAGCCGGGAAATGGAAGGTTCATTACAGGTTCAGTTCAGTTCAGTTCAGTTCAAAATTTTTCAATCGATAAATGGATTAAACCAATAACCCATTGTTCGTTGGTTAGTATTGCAAATTTTGTACACTGGTAAAGACGCATTGTTTCCACGTCTGAAGTTCTCTTATAGTCAACGAATTAAACTATAGCTATTTTTAAGTAAAATCAAAATTGCAAGAAGTTTAAGTTAAATAATGTTTATGCATTTCATTCATTAACATAAGGCACTTCGAAGTCAATAAATCAGTGGAATCAGTATAGTGGAATTTTCATCAAATATATTAATTTCAAATATATTTACAACAATAACTTAAAATGATTATGTACAATGTCAGACAACAGTACAATGTAATTATAAATAAATGTAAAGAAAACTAAACCTAAAAGATAGAAACATATTTACATACATGCGTCATAGAATTCCTCTGCATCATCCAGAAGGCTGAACTTTATCTTGCACAAAGAATTAGCATTGCCATTCAACGAGGTAATGCTGCCAGTCTTCTGGGAACATTACCAGAAATTAGTTTCGTTATGCTCCCCGTCATCGCCAAACTATTTTATTAGTAAAAGGTTTTACCAACTGTCAGAACAGCCTACAACTATGAGTCAATGTTATTGTCGTTATAAAGTTATTATCTGTCAAATATTTGAACAACAGATAAACAATCAAAACTAAGTTTACACTGTGAGAAACTTTAAAATTGGGTACGACTGTTTTCGACGGAATCAAAATAATGATTGATTTAGATAATATTGTTTGTCTTAACTGAATGTTACAGGCAGACGTTTAGGCGAATAACACATTAATAAATATTTTGAAGAGGTGCTATTGCAACCTATTATGTGTTTTTTCCTTTACCTTCTACATCTTTTGGAACTCGGGGGGCAGGGTTCCCTTACGCTCCCTCTCCGCCGCACGCAGGCATGCTCGCGGAAAGAGATTTTGGAGACTGTGGCACTCACCATGGTCTCCAGCGAGAGTACATCCACACCCAGAACCACAACGAGATCCCAGCGTCAACTCGCCCACGCTGGGCACTCCTTTAATGTGTTAACCACCGTGTCTTCACCGGTATTGAGTGGAAATAGTAAAATAGCATAATAAATAGCGATAGAATCCGATAAAGTTAGTTTTATTTCAACTGAATACATTTTGATGCTCACGTTTCACTTTGAGAAGGTTTGAGAAGTGGATTTTACTGTTTTTGCTTAATTAATGATGTCCATCGAAATGTACGAACACGACAAATCCGTGATATACCTTTCTTTTTTTTTTTTATCGTGCGGAAATCCCTTCGGATACCCCCCCGCCGGCCAGCGGGGGTGGTTATGTCGGGCTTGCACCGACTAAAACCGCACGCCGTCTCGGGTCTTCAGACGCCGGGGTGTAAGGTTACCCATAGAGCATATCCCTCGCACCCCGGCTGACCCTGGGCCATCTCACCACTAACAGCATCGCTCATCCTGTCTCCTCTGAAAGCAGAGGAGTACGGAGAGCGATGTGTTCCCGCCACGTTGGGTATTGGCCGACGATCAATGCCAACCCTATGAAGGGGTGAAGGGGAAGCCATTGACCGCCGCCCAGGGTGTACCGGCCGCTCCGATTCCGTTCCCCCCGGACTGCAGCGGGATCGGAATCGGAGCGACACTCGAGGAGGTTACCCAACACACACCCCTCCGTGATATACCTATTGGTCTTTGTTTCGACGGTCCTCGTTTACGCAACATTTCATGTATCGAAATCAAATGAAACTAAAAGTGTATAAAATGTTTTATTAGCCTTCAGCCATTAACAGCTTATAGAGCAATGATCATAAATAACTGAGCCATAAATTGTCAATTATCATTAATGTCATCACCGATTGAACTCAACTATCGTGGTGAGATTCTTCTCAATTGCATGATAGTAATCAGCCGTCAATCGTCTTAATTCAAACGGAATGACAATTAAATTCTGTTAAGTTTAGTTAGAATTTTTTTTACTGGCTTTTAATGTAGATTTTATTAAATCCTTAAAAATAATTCTCTTTGATTATGTATATACTTAATACCTACTCCTTTTTTTTTAGCTTGTGGAAACCCCCACGGTGCCGACGATGGGGTTGGCGTGTCGGAATCGGACCGACTAAAACCACACGGTGTCCTTCCCAAGTGTCCATTGCCGGCACTATTAATAAACTTACATCTTGGGGTTGCACACTGTTTTAGAAATCGGACATCTTGTTTTGACAGTGTCTCTTATTTCAAATACAAAAGTAAAACTCCCACGTGCTCATATCGCTTAGTTGTAATGAAAAAAAAAAACGAATATCACTGTTTTTCAGGTCTCCTCATTTGTCTATAATGTTCAACAGTAAGTTTTATTAAAATTATTAAAAAAATTAACCATAATGACTTTATGGTTGATTTTTTTTTTCCACGGAACGAAGGACGCAACAAAATTAAGCAAAAGCATCTTTTTATTGTCATAAAAAACAAAGAAGTTCCAATCTGAGTTGCACTTAACACTTTAAACCACTATATTTGTATAATTCTATAAATGCAGTCCATAATAGAGTTACATATAAATATATTACAAAATTAATATGTACAAAATCGCATGTTTCAAAGTACAAATAAGGCTGTACATTTTTCTACTAAAGTTTGTAACAACTTACATTATTCAAAAGAAATGTTTTAATATTTAATATTAGTTTCTGTAATTTTACCTTTTTTTTTACGTGTGGAAATCCCTTCGGATACCCCCCCCGCCGGCCAGCGGGGGCGGTTATGTCGTGCATCGACTAAAACCGCACGGTGTTCTGCGTAAGTGTTCATTGCTGGGCACCCCGGGTAAGCCCTCGAAAGGATAACCCCATGGTTACCGGCGGACCTTGGCCGCCAGCGCGGCCTCGCCAGGTGGGGTCGGGTTTTATCCCGCGCCGGTGAGTAGCCAGGCGTGTGTAGGACACACCTCCGCCACGGCCTGCTTCTGAAAGGACGGCGAGTCGGCCAACTGCCGTCCTCAGGCCCCGATCATGGAGGTCGGTAGTCCCGGGCGTAGACGAGTCTGCGGCGTCCTCCCCGCAGACTGCGAAACTCAGGGGGCAGGGTTCTCTCCCGCTCCATCTCCGCTTTAATTTTACCTAACATAATTTTCTAATTAATTTTTTGTATTATTGTCCTCTAATGTTTTTCTATCTCAATTGTCTTATTGCAGTAAAACTATCGTAAGGTGTTTATGCGAACTTAATAGATGTCATAATAATATTTTTTGCAAAAGCAAAAATCAACTTCAACGAGCTAAGAAATTTGAACTAAATAAAGTATTGTTCAACCAGATGTTGTGTAAATCACTGTGGCCGACATAATTCACTTAGCAACCATATTAACCGGTCAGGTTTAAATTAATAAATATAGCGGAAAACTACAAGTGATTAATTATTTTAACATATTAAAATAATTAAGTCGCTACCCGTGTTATTTTACAGTGGTCCCGGTTGCCATCTGTGATTTTCGTCATCAGTTCCACTTCACCAAAAAGTGCTTTTATTAATTACTTTAAAATAAATAAATCCCTATAGGCATGCCTATAATATTTGAAGAGTTCTCTCTTTTTCTTAGGATTCCATCATCAGATACTGAGCTTGATGAGTGTCTTCAGGTGGCAACACTCCCCCGGTTGAGGACTTCTAGGCCACAGGTATTGGCTCAGACCTCAAGAACTCTCCCCCTGTCATTGGTTTCTCGGGAGAAACCAGAGACCAGGCGTTGAAGTCTCCTATAACTAGGGCTGGGCAAGGATCGCACACAGTGAGAACGACGTCCAGTTCAGAGAGCCATAGCTCAAGCAGATACTCGTCACGGTTTGGCGAGAAGTTGACGGCCACGATAGCCATTCCATCGTAGTCCAAGCTAGTTTTATACATTGAAATCAGAACACATAAAAAGTCACAAACCTATATATACAGGGCAGGAGGATTGTGGTCGCAGCACTAGTGGGACCGGTAGGTGTCACGCGGTGCTGCGACGACAAATCCTCTTCTGATGAGGCCGTCAAGCTGAGTGCCACCATTGTTAACATGGTACGTGTATGTAATGGTGACCCTCTTTCCTGAGACTTTACCTTAAGCTCACCATCAGGCAAGGTGAAGTCAAATTGACGTGTCCTAAAAAAAAAAAAAAAAAAAAAAGAAAAAAAAAAAAAAAACATCGACAATACCAAATATCATCAGCACATATATATCGTCGAACTTTCAATTCCGTTATTGCAATATGCCGTTACAAGTACAATGCATACGTGGACATTTATAAGTGACATTGTTGGCTGTTCAGTTATAATATAAAATTGAAAAATGTGTAGTCGGTACAGGCGAAACTGAGAAATAATAATATCCTTGTGTAAAGCTAACCAATCGTGACTTGGAGCTTTCGCTCGACTAGTGTTGAGCTGGCGTGTCGATCGATAAAATCTACTAGATTATTTTGGACGCGTGTTTTACTTAAAACAGGAAAATATACACAACACTTACACCTGGTAAATGTTGTGTATTTTTGACTGTTTCAAGTAAATACGCCGAAATGACTGACCACTGCCTGATGGTAAACTGTAGGTAAAGTCTTACGAGTGAAGGTTTGGCTAAAATGGTGATATGAAATTTGATTGGGGTTTTCACGTCGCACTTAAAGGATTTCCATATTGTTTTTTTTTTTTATACCACTAACGTGGCAGACAAGCACACGGCCCACCTGATGGGGAGCGGTTACCGCAGCCCATGGACGTGTGCAACACCAGTGGCGTCACACTCGCGCTGCCGACCCTGTAAAGGAAAGGATGGGAAAGGAGTTTGGGAGGGGATGGGAAAGGAGTTTGGGCTCCGGCACTCTCACTCACCAAACGGAACGCAACAGTTCAAATACTGTTACTTGGCGTCGATATTCTGTGAGAGGGTGGTGCTTCCCCGGTCGAGTCGGCCCATTCATGCAACGGCCAAAATGACTGTTGCTTGACTCTACCACTACCAATTTTGTCCATTATTTTCTCAGCGTTGTTGGAGACCGGGTCCGCTTTCCAGCTTTTCCTTCTCCACTTCGCACGATCTTGGGCATCCATGGTAGTGAGACCATTGGCGTCATCCCTTACGAAGTCAAACCAGCACTTCTTGGGTCTCCCCCTCCTACCCTCTCCTGCCCCCTGGCGGTAGTGCCATGTCCAAACATTTGTTACCCACGTAGTCAGGCAGTCAGCAAACACCAGCGAAGGCGACACTCCTGCATTTTATCTGCAATGTCACGGATATGGAGGCTGCCACGGATGCGGGAGTTCCTCACGCGATCTTTATGCGTGATTCCGCACATCCATCACAGCATATTCATCTCCGTGACACGCATCTCCTGCTTATGTGTAGTAGTAGTGTAAAACGACAGGCCTAAGGATAGTTTTATAGACCTACTCCTTCAACTTCAACAAGGATTCACTATTGTAAGAAGATGGAAACACGCATGTTGGTAAATAATTCTAAGTCTTCTTTACGCGGTGGCTGAGATGTGATAGAGCTATGCGTCAGTATGACCAGGGAAATACCATCACTTAATAGTACCTTTAGAACAAAAAAAAATAAAATATGGGGGGAGGTTATGTCGAGCTTGAACCGACTAAAACCGCACGCCGTCTCGAGTCTTCAGACGCCGGGATGTAAGGTGACCCTTCGGGATCTGGACACCCCGATTAACCCTGGGCCATCTCCGGTTTCGAGATGGCCCCCTCGTCACTTAATAGTATCTGAAAGTAGCAGTATACTTCATTTTCTATTTTTTTATTCATTTCCCATGTTAGCATTCATAGGTTCCTATAACAGATTATCATTAGGTTGAGCGTGTACTTGCTTGCTACCAAGAGACGGCTTTTATCGTAGATCAATGCATGTATTTTTTTTTCATTTTACTGAGTACTATCCTTCCAGCTAAGCTAAATTCATTTTTTTATATTTAGGACACGTCAATTTGACTTCACCTCGCCTGATGGTAAGCTGAAGGTAAAGTCTCATTAATGAGGGTCACCATTACATACACGTACCATGTTAACAATGGTGGCACTCAGCTTGACGGCCTCATCAGAAGAGGATTGTCGTCGCAGCACCGCGTGACACCCACCGGTCCCACTAGTGCTGCGACCACAATCTCCCTGCCCGGCTATGCACTAGCTGAACCCTGAACGCAATCAAACCGAAATTGGATTACTATGGAGGGTTTTTCGCAATCGTGCACGGTGGTACCCACCCGGCCGAATTTTGTGACAAATTTGTGTCATCAAATTTCTACCACCAGGTAAAGCTGCTAATGGTGCTTGTGTTAGGAGTGGGTTCACGTCGGCAGTGAAGGATTAGAACCCGGAACCTCTTGATCGTAAGGGTCCTTAACCACTAACTACATACTATATAACCAATAACTAAACCAATAACTAAAAGACACTAACATTCTTCTCATTATTATCAATCAACCACAGGTAAAATTGTAGGCTCCCCGATCCTTATCATCTGTAACTTGAAATCTGTAACAAAAATCTTATTTTCCACATCGTTTACAAGCACTATTGTTGACAATATTATGAATAACAAATATAAGTAACCATAAAGTAACAAATTAGTAACTCCCTAATAGAATAACTTTTGGAGGATCTCATTGCAAACCCCGTGCCAGAACAGTGAAATAAGATACTTTATATTTTGGGAATTTGTATGAATCCTTTCGTATTTATTCGTATATAAAATATTCGAAATTCTAGTTGGGCCCACTTCTTACGGTCTAATAGTGATTAGTTTTATTTTCAAGCAGCCCTTTGTGAGATATAACAATAGGTTCAAGTATGATTATGACTATTTTAGTATCTGCCTGCAACGTCTTACAAGTTCAACCAAGTATTAATAACCGGTTCATTTTCATAATTACTTCCTTGTTAGCTAAAACTAGATCAAGTATAAAATTGGTTGCATCTGAATAAGAGATATTATTATTCACCAACCAGGGAAGGTTTTGCGGGTCGTGGCCTAAGAGTTAATGTACGGACGTTGTATATTAAGTAATTGGCGTGGGAATGTTCATAGTGCGATTTAGGATTAGTAGTTCTGATTTAGTTTGGATTATCTTTACTAGTCTCGGCTGAATGTATACTATGTAGTATCGCCATCGTGACATAGAAATGCTTTTCAGAGCACGAGTCTTTCACTGGAGACATTAATTTTTCATTTAATATGAACATTAATCAGCCTGCAGTATGCTGCATTTTGTAAGGTGTTCTACTAAAATTAAGATAAAATTTCATGTACCTACTCGAGTATCGATAAATCAGTTTTTATTGTCGCCTCACTAAACGCCCGGAGCGATCAAATCGTATCCATACATTAAGAGCATTCATAGCTCGTAGAGGCCCTGTCGCTTAATGCAATTCATTGTACAAGGATCCTTCCAGCAGCTAAAATTACAATACCTCCCAATCCCCTCCCAAGTACAAACAGATCTATACTATGGAGCGGGAAAAGGTTCAACACGAGAGATCAATATATACCGGTCTCTGGATGGCTTGCATACATTTTACCAATTTCAGCTTGACCTTCCCGTCTCTATCGTTGTTAGTAAATACAGGTTGTAAGAGGTAAGAGGGGGGAAGTATAAGGGTCAACGAGTTTTGGTCACCGTCAGTCAGATGAAGCCTGCACAGTGCTTCGATTTACAAACTTAAAAGGATTGGCGTCGAGATTTTAAAATTTTGAGATTAAAACTTGTTTATGGCACGCTTACGGATTGTGAAGGAAATTGTTGAAGCTTAAAGGTTCATGTTCGTTCCCCGGACTGAAAAAAGTATAAGGTTTCGCTTTGTAGTATACTGCTAAGGTAGCACACAAGTAAATCTCGTCGTCAGATGTGTCGTTTGCACGTTGTCAAGAGTGAGAAGAATACAATAATAATAATAGTCGTGCGGTTCCTCTGCCAATCGTCCTAATGCCCTGGCAGACTGCTGCTTGCCTCGCTAGGGTTATCTCGCCGCCTCTCCCTTACTCTAGGGTGAGGCGTGGTATAACTCAATATATATAATAGTAATCGTATTCCACACAGTGCTATTTAGATCCATACTAAATATACATTGTAATATAGGTTCTAGAATGCAGATAAACATATTTACATATTAAACTTAGAAAAACAATAGTTTAATATTTATGAATACAAATTTTTCACTTAACGGGAATCAATTTTGTAGTAGTCAAAGTCAAAAATTTACCGTCATACCCTACACAAAACGTATATTGCTGCTAACAGTCAATAATAAGTGACAAGGATATGAAATCAAACGTACATACAAATAGGATATATAGAAAATGACTTCTATATTCACGCATGCATATCTCCAAGAGGGTAGACAGAGCTAAATATTTCGCTATCTATATAATGAAAGAAGCGAGATTGCCGTAAGCCGTATTTAAAGACACCGTGTTCCTCCCAAGGATTTCTTAACAAACAAACTCAACAATAATTTGTCGGTCCTGGGAATCGAAGCCACGTAAGCACGCTGTAACGTAAATATGAGCACAGACTTACACCACAGGACGAGTTAGTTATGTAGCCATAACATAATTTTATCGTTATTTGATTGCTGTGTAATGTAACAGATAATAAAATAAATGTTTCCGCTTTGTAGAAGGTTCGCGTAGTGTGGGTCTAGAAAGCGCTTTGTAATATGTCCTAGAGTAAGAATAATCGTAGACTTCTATTAAGTCTATTCAATAGCGAAATAAATAATAAACATAAAAATGACACAACACCACAGGTAATGGAAAAAAAAACAAATAAGAAAAACAACCGAACACATTGGAAATCAATAAAAAACTACTCAATAAGACTATAAAAAAAAAACTTAGTTTGTCATATAAATCTTTTTGACGGATTCAAATAATCCCTTTACACTCTAAATTCTACTTTATTTCATTAATGTTAAGGCTGAAATTGCCTCAGCAAGAATGTTTTGTAACTTTGTACTAAATAGTTTTATGAAAACAGGCTGTTTTATGACCTCCAGCCAAATGTCTAGGTGGTAAGTGAGCAGGTGAATTTTTTTACAAATTTGTACCTTATTACACGAGTACAAAAGTCTAATTTTATATTGTGCGTAAATTATTAAGGGTCGTTTGGGAAGGTTCACTGTCAATCAATAGATCAAGCAGAAATGTAAGGCTTCATTCATTTGCTTTGATGTCGCACATAAATTGAGTACAATGAGAACAAGTACAAATAAGTACAAGGAAACTGGGTACAGAGCGAATCCAGTTTCTTAAGTGAATAAATACAAAATCCTTTTATTACCAAAGTAGGTTTTACCCTCAATTTCGCTCGCGTACGGCCACATAAAAGTTATTTTTCTATGCGTGGAATATGTAGTACGTTTTCTGGATAACTCTTTAAGACTTTCCTGGACCATAGAAGGCGTACTGGGTACCTTAATTTTTTTTCTTGCGGAAATCCCCCCATGCCGACGGGGGTGGTTATGTCGGATTCAAACCGACTAAAACCGCATACCGTCTGGGCCTTCAGATGCTGGGGTGCAAGGCATAAGGCATTTACTGAATATCCCTGAACAATATCCGTACACCATGAACATGGACCGGTGGGTGATGCATAGAACTCTTATAGTTCTATGTTGTGATGGTTTAGGCTAGCCATTGTCCTTGCAGAAGCAGGACTGTGGCCGGGTTGCCAAAACTGGTCGATGTTCCAGGGATTACCTTCTTAGGGCGTACAGCCAGCGTCAAAAGTAAATAATCATTTTCAGATTTTAAATATTAGGAATTTGCATGAACAATTTTAATTATCAAAATATAACTTTAATATTATAAGCTAGAAGAGTTTGTTTCTTTGTTTGGTTGAACGCGCTAATCTCTGGAACTACTGGTTCGAATTAAACTTTTTTTTTTTGCGTTGGATAGCCCATTTATCGGGGAAGGTTATGGCCTATATATTATCACGCTATTACCTTTTTTTTTTTTTTTTATCGTGCGGAAATCCCTTCGGATACCCCCCCGCCGGCCAGCGGGGGCGGTTATGTCGGGCTTGCACCGACTAAAACCGCACGCCGTCTCGGGTCTTCAGACGCCGGGGTGTAAGGTTACCCATAGAGCATATCCCTCGCACCCCGGCTGACCCTGGGCCATCTCACCACTAACAGCATCGCTCATCCTGTCTCTCTGAAAGCAGAGGAGTACGGAGAGCGATGTGTTCCCGCCACGTTGGGTATTGGCCGACGATCAATGCCAACCCTATGAAGGGGTGAAGGGGAAGCCATTGACCGCCGCCCAGGGTGTACCAGCCGCTCCGATTCCGTTCCCCCCGGACTGCAGCGGGATCGGAATCGGAGCGACACTCGAGGAGGTTACCCAACAGACACCCCTATCACGCTATTACCTAGGAGAGCAGTAGTCAAATGGGTGCCATGGGGGCGAAGTATGCCACGGGCAAAGCTGCAGGGCACAGCTAATTTAAATATAGTTTTATAAGGCTAACTGAATTTATAAGACTAGCTTGAAATTTTTTACTGGTGGTAGAAATTTGATGACACTTTGTCACAAAATTCGAACCACCGTGCACGTTTGCGAAAAACCCTCCATAGTAATCCAATTTCGGTTTGATTGCGTTCAGGGGTCAGCAAGTGCATAGCCGGGCAGGAGGATTGTGGTCGCAGCTTTAGTGGGACCGGTGGGTGTTTCACGGTGCTGCGTCGACAATCCTCTTCTGATGAGGCCGTCAAGCTGAGTGCCACCATTTTTAACATGGTACGTGTATGTAATGGTGACCCAGGTAAAAAAAATAAATAAAAAAAAATTGCATAGCTCAGAAACAAATTTTCCAAATCTGAAAATGTTAATCTACTTTTGACGCTGACTATACATGGTTTCCTGGCAACACATGCAGACATAAAGAAACATAAAATAAATATAAACAAACTGACTATCGCATTTATAATATTATATTGGTAGTTAATATTACTAGTAAGGTAAAATAAAAGCACACCACCCCAATGGACGTTAAGTGGTTACCATGTTCTATAATTGCTTGTGTTATAAGCAAGTTTGTTACTCACACACGTTCTAACCACTGAACCGATTTGGCTGAAATTTGGTATATAGGTAGCTAACATCCTCCCGGGAAAGGTTCAGAACTTTTCCGGCCCGCCGAGCCCGCAACATGCTCGCCGCGCGTCGCAGGCGATTCAAGCGCCGGAGGTCGCTTAACGAGCGCAGGCCTGGGGGTGGCAGGTGAGGCCGCCTGTCACCCCAGCAGAAGCAGGCCGGGACGGTGGGGCGACTAGCGCCCCTCCCCCAAACCGGGGCAAGACGGGGACACCGTGGTTCTCAAACCCGAGGGGGCCATCTCGAAACCGGAGATGGCCCAGGGTCAGTCGGGGTGCGATGGATATGCTCTATGGGCAACCTTACACCCCGGCGTCTGTAGACCCGAGACGGCGTGCGGTTTTAGTCGGTTCAAGCCCGACATAACCGCCCCGCTGGCCGGCGGGGGGTATCCGAAGGAATTTCCGCACGAAATAAAAAAAAAAGAAAAGGTAGCTAACATCCTACCCGACGGGCCATCTCGAAACCGCAGATGGCCCAGGCTCAGTCGGGGTGCGAGGGATATGCTCTATGGGCAACCTTACACCCCAGCGTCTGAAGACCCGAGACGGCGTGCGGTTTCAGTCGGTTCAAGCCCGACATAACCGCCTCCGCTGACCGGCGGGGGGAAGGTGGCTATCCGAAGGGATTTCCGCACGAAAAAAAAAGGTAGCTAATATCCTTGAAGGAAAATATCAACACGCCACATGCCTTACAGACCACAAAAGCCAAAAGTCAAAAATATTATCTTTTATATAGACCACTATAACTGCACTTACAAAACGTCAATAAATTACAATAGTTGTTTGAGTTGCATAGTGAGAGAGCAACAATTCATATCCAAGCTTGTTAGTGAATAAATAAATAATTATTCTACGACATTCTACACATCACTTTCTAGTTTAAATAGCTTGTGTTATGGGTTTCAAAATGCGGATATACCTACATACTTATATACTTTTTTTGTAAATACATACATACTAGGTCTGCAAGGCGAATCGCTGCTTGCAATGTTGAGCTGAGTGAGACATCGTGATTCTTGTCCAATAGATTTGACCGCTATTGCGGAATCAGATTTTGAAAATTTTGAACAGTGATCATTAATCCGTGGCAAGTCCGATTTTGAAAATTATTTTTGAAAGTCACAACTCTGGACATGCTTTCTGAGCGTGTAAAGTTTGGTCACAGTGTCTCGAGTGGTTATTATGTAATTCCATCTGGAATTTTTTAACGGTGATCATTCCTCTGTGGTACCATTAATTTTTTCAAAATATATCCATAAACCTTCCTCTGATTGACCTCTTTAATCATGCCAAAATTGGTTCTGATTGGATTAGTAGTTTAGGAGGAGAACTGTGACAAAGAAAATCCTGAAGTCTGGTATGAGGAGCTTTCGCTCGACTTCGTCTCATTCAGCTCAACTATATACTATTCACAATAACCTATTACCTAGAAACACGTGTGCCCAAAAACATACAGCTGTTTTCTTTTTATATTTAGGACACGTCAATTTGACTTCACCTCGCCTGATGGTAAGCTGAAGATAAAGTCTCAGGAAAGAGGGTCACCATTACATAGATACACGTACAATGTTAACAATGGTGGCACTCAGCTTGACGGCCTCGTCAGAAGAGGATTGTCGTCGCAGCACCGCGTGACACCCACCGGTCCCACTAGTGCTGCGACCACAATCCCTCTGCCCGGCTATGCACTTGCTGACCCCTGACCGAAATCAAACCGAAATTGGATTACTATGGAGGGTTTTTCGCAATCGTGCACGGCACCTACCCGGCCGAATTTGGTGACAAATTTGTGTCATCAAATTTCTACCACCAGTAAAGTCAGTGATGAAATAGTAATATCTGTCTACCCCTTTAAATATATACAGGTTGAGTGTACGTATACACATAGTGAGGGACGAAACAAGCAAGCGATCGGGGTACGGACAACTGCCTTTGATTTATAACACAGACTGGGAGCGGCGGCATAATAAAATTGAAATTTGGTTATAGCCTTAAGGTTTAGTCTGGCAAGTATAGATTTACTTGCTCGGAAATATTATTACGTTAACCAGTTTATCATACAACTAGCCTTAGCTCGATTTTTATTAAAGAAGTGTCTTTGGTTTCAAAGTTGCATTTCAAACAAATGATACTCCTCCGAGACCGTTTGACCGATCTCGACCAAATTTGCCACGGTGATCAAGTAGACGTTACTGAGTGTCGTAAGGGGTCTTATGTCCAGATCGGTCTTACCATCGAGGAATAATCACCGAAAAACCAAATCAATGGAAAAAGTCGACCGGTCACGTTGACCTATTGTTGGATAGGCAAATCTCGCTACGCTTAAGTTTGGGTTGATTGCCAAGCTGGCAACCGTCCTAGTTTATAATGCCTTATAACCGGCATAGCCGTTTGTTAGTGGCTGAACTCCTCCGTAACCACTCGCGCGATCTTGACCAAATTTACCACGGTGATAGTGTGGACACTGAGGAGTGTTTTGAAGCGAGATGGTTCATATCCGATGTACCATTGAGGAATAATCACCGATAAACAGTTTCACGAGCGCGCGGCCTTAGCTAAGCGCGCGACGGTAGTAAGATCTCTTATTTTCAAGTAAGAGTCCTGCTCGCTCAGCATTCCTAGTTATTTCCGTGTATTTTGGACCCACTAAAACCTTCGTAGCTGAATAATTTTCACCTGTAAGCAACAGCTGGTTGACAGGCGAGGCTCTGGAGCAGCCCTTTCTCACATGGCTAGGAGGTTTGACGGCAGTCATTCCCATAAAAGTCGAGTAAGCTTAACCAAAAGGAGAAGGAGGAGGTAGTGGACAACTTCAAAGTGTAAGCCTATATTTACAATAACAGCGTTGGTAGCTTAGTGGTTCGATCTTACGATAGAGCGGTCCCAGGTATGAATCCCGGCCATTAAATAAACCACCACTATTAAATAAACAAATATTCTAGTACATATCACACAGCGACATCTAGGCCTTAACTCAGCAGAGCCTGTCATATGGGTTCTAGAATGCGGATAAACAGACTTAGATAAAAAGAAATGTAAATAAATACATATTATAACATTCACGAACCTAATGTTTCGACCCCATACGGTTTAAAAATATAATTACTGACTATATTATTAAAATATATTATATTAATTTCATTGAATTTAGACAAAATAATAAACAAAATATAACATAATATTAAAATTGTCCGTGCGGAAATCCTTTCGGATGCAGATGCCCCCCCCCCCCTGCCGGCCCGGCTAGCGGTGGCAGGGGGGTGTCACTCCGCCGATCTGCGAGAAATTATAAGTACATGCCGGCGGCATCCCCGGGGTTGCTTATTCAGTGGTTGCCCCGCCGTGGGCCGCGACACTCGCGCGCGTGTCTCCCGCATACCAACGTCGCAAGCGCATATTGTATACGATGTATAAAATAAGGGCAATGAAATATTGCATTGCTGCGGGTTGCAGAAACAATGATCAAAATTCGGATTATACGTTTTATAGAGTAAAAGATTAATTAAAGTAAAAGATTTTATAGAGTATGTACAAAATTTAGAAACCACTTTCATAGAAAATTTTGAAAATTGTGTTCAAAGTAATCCAGGCAGCAAACTTATAGAACTTTTTAGAAATATACCTCCACAATCACCATGTGCATGTTTCCCAGTGGATTATGTATTAAAATTGTTTTGTAGGTTTCGCATATATGCAACAATTAAATTTAAAAACCGGCAATTTAAAGATGGTAAAAAAAAGTATATAAAAGTAAGGCATTTGCAGTTAAGTAAGCAATAAATACAGGTCACGCCCGCGTTACCTTTAGTATTTACTTACGTAAACTAATAAAAAGTAATCAGTAAGTAAATATATTGTTTTTTTTTAATGAATTTGGTTGCTAGCTCCTAGACTATAAAACGCTTATCAGCCGGTCTAAACCAACTGTGACACGTGACTCTTTCTCAAGCGAGAAATTATATTGAGACGGCGTGCGGTTTTAGTCGGTTCAAGCCCGACATAACCGCCCCCGCTGGTCGGCGGGGGGGTATCCGAAGAGATTTCCGCACGATAAAAAAAAAAAGGTACCTATCTCTTGGGGTGTGACTAGTTGGATCACCTCCAAGTTTGGTGCACCCTGGGCAACGTGGGCGATGACGCATCATCGATTGCTCCTCTGGAGTAGCTGGCGTCAACGTCAACGGCCAAGAGTCTGACCAACCGGCCCTCTTCAGGGCCAGCTGACCCCATTGCACGAGGGGGTCGGGGTATGGCGGGCCTTCAAGGCCCGCGGGGGTGGTCGCTCCAGGTACCCCTCTGCTGTTATCAGAGGGGACACTGCGAATGGCACAGGGTCAGTCGGGGTGCGAGGGATATGCTCTATGGGTAACCTTACACCCCGGCGTCTGTAGACCCGAGACGGCGTGCAGTTTTAGTCGGTTCAAGCCCGACATAACCGGGGTATCCGAAGGGATTTCCGCACATAAAAAAAAAGGTACCTATCTCTTTTTGTGCACTACTGTGAAAAAGTGACGGGTGTCGTTATGTCCTGCAACGAGAGTTGCCAAGCAATAAGCATAGTTGTGCTAGACGGGTACCTTATTCTGACATAGTCGATGCTTGCGCCACAGAATAGACAATAGTGCAAAGCTACCGTATCCGCTTACGATCAGGCGGACCGTACGCTCGTTTGCCACCGACGAAGTTTCAAAAAATGACAACCCTATCTTCGGCAAGGTGCGGAGTAATGTCGACCTTCGCGCCGGGCAATAGAACTCAATGACGGCGCGGCTGGCGTGCGGTCCGTTGCTAATAATAATTAATAGGCACGTAAAAAGGCGGCATTCGTGAACATCAAAACAGAGGGTCTTCTGTACTTGTACTATTATTTATTCTGTGGCGGGGGTGGCTATTTCGGGCATGAACCGACTAAAACCGCACGGTGTCCTGCCCAAGTGTCCACGGCGGGCACCCCGGGTAAGCCCTCGAAAGGATAACCCCAGGGCTGCCGGTAAATAACGTTGACATGATTCTACATAATGGCATTTGAAACAAAAATTTGAATAACAAGATCGATATTAATTATTAGTATTCAGCACTGCTTGTAACCGACTGTACCGAAACCTAAAAAACATATAAGTTTCCGAACTATTTTAAGTCGCATTATGCTAATCTAGTCCCAAGATCTCAATACCTACCACCAAAAACCGGCCAAGTGCGAGTCGGACTCGCCTATGAAGGGTTCCGTAGCAGCAAGCACTTTTTTTTTCATTCGGATACCCCCCCGCCGGCCAGCGGGGGCGGTTATGTCGCGCTTGAACCAACTAAAACCGCACGCCGTCTCGGCAGCATGTACCTTTTTTTTTATCGTGCGGAATTCCCTTCGGATACCCCCCCGCCGGCCAGCGGGGGCGGTTATGTCAGGCTTGAACCGACTAAAACCGCACGCCGTCTCGGCAGCAAGTACCTAACATAATAATGTTTTCATTTTTATATTTGAGTTGATTCAATCAAAGGTAAATTGCGGTTTACGTCGACTAAATCTCTACAATCACATGTACTTTAAATACCGTCGTTGACATGATTCTACATAATGGCATTTGAAACAAAAATTTGAATAAAAAGATCGACATAAATTTTTATTATTCAGCACTGCCTAACCGAAACCTAAAAAACATATAAATTTCCGAACTATTCTAAGTCGAATTATGCTAATCTAGCCCCAAGATCTCAATACCTACCACCAAAAACCGGCCAAGTGCGAGTCGGACTCGCCTATGAAGGGTTCCGTAGCAGCAAGTAACATAATAATGTTTTTTTTTTAATTTTTATATTTGAGTTAATTGAACGAAAGGTAAATTACGGTTTACGATTTAGGACGTATTAAAAAAAAACTACTTACTAGATCTCGTTCAAATCAATTTTCGTTAGAAGTTTACATGGTAATGTACATCATATATATTTTTTTAGTTTGTCATTGTCTTATTGTAAAAGTTACAGGGGGGACACATTTTACCACTTTGGAAGTGTCTCTCGCGCAAAAATATATTAGAAACCTCAATATCATTTTTGAAGACCTATCCATAGGTCTTCACGAATGGGTTCGATGAAAAGAAATATTTTGAGTTTCAGTTCTAAGTATGGGGAAACCCCCAAAATGTATTGTTTTTTTTTCTATTTTTGTGTGAAAATCTTTATGCGGTTCACAGAATACATCTACTTACTAAGTTTCAATAGCACAGTTCTTATAGTTTCGGAAAAAAGTGGCTGTGACATACGGACAGACAGACAGACATGACGAATCTATAAGGGTTCCTTTCTTGCCATTCGGCTACGGAACCCTAAAAACAGTATTGCCCATTAATCTTATATCGGAATCTTTACTGCTCATCAGTATCAAGGTCGAACAATTTCCAACCGACCCGATAATATCTATCGAGATGTATTCCGATATTGTGATCACGACGCGACCCGCAGTTCAACAGATTATTATACTTCGGTCTAAAGAAAAGAATCCTTTAATGAAAATTTAAATATTAAAAAAAAAAAAAAAAAAAAACTAAACAAGCCAACAGGCTCTTAATCTGCCCATGGTAAACTGCCACCACGCTTACCATAGTAAACGCGGTAAATCTATTTACATAACATAACATAACATAAACTCACGCCTATATCCCCGAAGGGGTAGGCAGAGGTGCTAAGCACCCACATTTCGCCAGTTTATGTTTAGGTCCCAATGTAATAGGTGGCGAGCCTATTGCCATTAACCGTTCACTTTTAAACCTGCGATAAATACACACATAACTTCGAAAAGCATCGAAAAGTCATTGGTGTGTGCCATGGTAATACCTGGGATCGAACCCAAGACCTCGTCTCAGCAGTCCTTTACCCATACCACTAGGCTGCCACCACGCTTACCATAGTAAACGCGGTAAATCTATTTAGTATGAACAAATAAATGAATATAAATATTCTACGACATTCTACATAACGCTTTCTAGACCCAAAGTAAGCATAGTCTAACTAGCTTGTGTTATGGGTTCCAGAATTCGGATAAACATTTTGGTAAATACATACATATCATACATAGAAACACTCAGAACAATGCAAATAGTCATAATCATGCATACAAATATTTTCACTGAGCGGGAATCGAACCCGCGCCCCCTGCGCAGTTTTTTTTTTTCGTGCGGAAATCCCTTCGGATACCCCCCCGCCGGCCAGCGGGGGCGGTTATGTCGGGCTTGAACCGACTAAAACCGCACATCTTCGCGGGTCTGCAGACGCCGGGGTGTAAGGTTGCCCATAGAGCATATCCCTCGCACCCCGACTGATCCTGGGCCATCTCCGGTTTCGAGATGGCCCCCTCGGTTTTGGGAACCAAGGTGTCCCCGTCTTGCCCCGGTTTGGGGGAGGGGCGCTAGTCGCCCCACCGTCCCGGCCTGCTTCTGCTGGGGTGACAGGCGGCCTCACCTGCCACCCCCAGGCCTGCGCTCATGGAGGACGTCGTTGGCCGGAGATCGTTGAGCGACCTCCGGCGCCTGAGTCGCCTGCGACGCGCGGCGAGCATGTTGCGGGCTCGGCGGGCCGGGAGAGTTCTGAACCTCTGCCGGGCGCGCTCCGCCATCTCCTACAGGGTACCTACTGTCAAATAAATAGTAAATAAAAAATCTTGGTCTTGGTCAGACTTAAGCTGCTGTATGTTTGACTAGAATTGGTTTAGTAGAACCAGAGATATGGTCAAAAACGATAACCGACCGCGGGCGGAGCCGCGGGCATCAGCTAGCACCGTTCATATGAAGGTTTTACCTGAAATGTTACCTTACCAGAAATGAGATCATTGAATAGTAATTCGGTATGGCGTAGCGGTAGTGCATTCGACTGCTACGCCGGGGGGCGCGGGTTCGATTCCCGCTCAGTGCAATTATTTGTATGCATGAATATGTCTTTTTGCATTGGTCTGGGTGTTTCTATGTATAATATGTATGTATTTACAAAAAAAAAGCATATAAGTATGTTTAATGTGTTTAATGTGTTATTCTGGAACCCATAACACAAGCTAGTTAAACTATGCTTACTTTGGGTCTAGAAATTGCTGTGTAGAATGTCATAAAATATTTATTTATTTATTATTTATTAGTGGTAAGGCTGGTTGATTAAAAGAAGTATACGAAAGTAACTGTAGTTACTAGTATGTCCCCTAACCCCCCCCCTCCCCCCACTAATCTGAATTGCTTTTGTGTTAGTAGTGGGTTCACGTCGGTAGTGTAATGTCCAGGATTCGAACCTGTCGATTGTAAAGACTGCTTAACCACTCAGCTTTAATATGATATAGTGTCGAGAATTAATACAGACATGTTGACGCACCTTGGGGTTATCGTTTCGAGAGCGTACCCGGGGTGCCTGACAATGGCCGCTTGGGAAGGACACCGTGTGGTTTTAGTCGGGAAAGGTGTGAGTATATAGTAGTAAACCAAATTTAGCATGGCTTGTAATATGTGTAAAAGCGACGATAGCCTAGTGGCGTACGTAACGGAGTGCTGAGACGAGGTCTCGAGTTCGATCCCCAGTCGCCCCGGGCACACTTTCCTAGTTATGTGTTTGCATTGATAAATGTTAATTATCGTTCGCTTAATACTTTGCCCGGTAGATGGCAATAGGCTCGCCCCCTATTGAATTGGGACCTTAACATAACTGTAGAATCGTGGGTGTGTTTTACACCTCTGGGGAATACAGGCGTGAAGTTATGTGTAATATGTTAATGATAAACATTTTTTTAGCTCATACATAGCTTTTTTTTCGTGCGGAAATCCACTCGCATACACCCCGTCGGCCTGTGGGGGCGGTTATGTCGGACTTGAACCGACTAGAACCACACGCCGTCTCGGGTCTACAAACGCCGGGATATAAGGTTGCCCATAGAGCATATCCCTCGCAAACCTACATAGAAACACCCAGTCCGATTTGATTAAAAAAATTATGCATACAAAATATTTGCACCGAGTAGGAATCGAACTCGCGGCCTCTGACGTAGTATTCAAACGTATGCAGTGGTTTGTATTTAATGTAGGTAACACATTACAGTATGTTATATCTATTATTTCAGTTAGTAACAATTTAAATACACCGATTATTGAGCTGAGAGTGAGATGAAGTCGGGCGAAACCTCTCCTTTCACTCCACTCGATGTATTTGAAAGAAACCGTAAATTTTTCGTTTGTGTCCCTCTAGCGCCTAGACCCTTCGACCGATTTTAATGATTTTTATCACAATCACCGAACAAAAAATTCAAAAGATGATTTCTCAAAAAACCACAATTAGTAAAATCTAAGTTTTGGCGCCAAAACGTAGCCCTTATCCATTAATACCGATTAAAAAAAGAAAACTGAAAATCGGTCAAGACACGGAGGAATAATCACCGAACAAAATATTCAAAAGCTGATTTCTCGAAAACTACAATTTCCTTTCCAACATTGCAAGAGCTACTGCCTTGCGGACCTAGTTATACCATACCTGGTGAATCAGCAACTAGGTATATATTTAATACCTGTTCCTAGCGAGTCCCAATTTAATAAGTACGTGATGAGTAAATTTCTCCTAAACTTTTTCTTCTACTGTAGTGTATTTATACCCAATTAGAGGGTATATAATTATGTAAAAAGTGTACAAAGATGACCATTACATTGGGTCGTGACACGCGGACGAACAGACGCAGTTAAAACGACACGACGCACGACTGCGGCCAGAGATGGACTTGGGAACCAGGTTTTTGTTACAATGAAGGTGTAGAAAAAATGTTTAGGTTACTGGTGATCTCGAAAAGGAATCTTATCATTATGTGAGTAAATTGGACTGAGTTTCACCAAGCTTTGGTGAAAAAATAAACTGGTGTTTCGTTTTGTTAAGCTCTAGCCTAAGTAAAACTTGTAACTAATGACTTCTTTTTACACTATTAAAGTAGCAAACAAGCATTTTTATTTAATTTTTTATTCTTATTTAATTTAACTTTAGTTTGTTTTTTACCATATTTACAATTTTGCATTACAGTACACGTAGGAATAGACACAGTTAAGATTGTAGACAAAATTTAAAATTGTAACAGATATCACTTAGGTTGTATCTGTAGACCCGAGACGGCGTGCGGTTTTAGTCGGTTCAAGCCCTACATAACCGCCCCCGCTAGCCGGCGGGGGGGTATCTGAGGGGATTTCCGCACGAAAAAGAAAAAAATCTTGTATCTCTGCCAATACAGCTAAGATTAAACTTGTATTATGGATGACAGGACTCTCCTTCTATTTACACCAGTTAGTTACTAGCTTAAACATATTAGTGTTGGTATTGCTGGATAATAAAGAAATAATATAAGTAGATTAATATTACAAAATTTTTAGATTAAAAAAATATCAAGTGCAGCAGTTGTTGCCTGTCTCAGAAATATGTACTTGTAAAGGATGTGTATGAGAGTGTGGAAGTATGTTGTTATGAGGGTGTGTGTGTGTGAGTATGTGTGTGAGTGTGAGTGTGTGTGTGTGTGTGTGTGAGTGTGTGTGTGTAAGGGTGTGTTTTCGGTATGAGTAATTGACATAGATATACAAATATGTTTAAGATTAGAAATTACCAGCAAGATTAGATCACTGGTTGAAGTAATCCTTCGATCTGCTCGTAATTTAGTGTCATAAGACATTCAGTAACCACCTTTTTGCATCTAAATTTATTGACACTATAATCATTACAATATTTATTGATGGCACTGTAAATACGGTTTCCCATGATTCTGAAGTATCTCCCTGCCAGGCTGGTGCGATGGGTTTCCACAAGACAGACATTTGTTGGCCTGCGTTTGGCCAGATGTCTTTTGTTGTACTTTTAACAGCCATATTTGTCTAAAACAGTTTTGTGCATAAAAAGCTGTCTGACAGTTAAAACCTTACAGTCGTTATATAATTGTGCAGTGCGATAACGAAAGTGTTTGAAAGTCATGACCTTAAGGACAGCTCTTTGCGCTCTCTCCAACTGCAGGATTTTAGTTTTTGGAGCATCTCCGCCAATTGGTTTACTCACTTGATGTTAAACGGATACCGTAACTTGGGTAGACCCAAGCCAACCTCACGTGCTAGTCGCTGTACCTTTTTTTTCCATGTGAAAATCCCCTGTGTACCCCCCCCCCCCCCCCCGCCGGCTAGCGGGGGTGGTTATGTCGGAATTCAACCGACTTAAACCGCACACCGTCTGGGGTCTTCAGACCCTTCAGGATGTAAGGTGACCCATACCCAGGCTTACCCAGGGCCATCTCCGGTTTCGAGATGGGAGCGAGTTTGGGAACCACGGTATCTCCATTTTGCCCCGGAATAACCTACATAATCTACTAATCGAAAACAATAAGTGGACCTCGAGCTCCAAAGTGCAACCGGTAATCGCTGTGAGAATGATAATGATGATGATGTTAAGCGGTTACCGCTGTACATGAACGCGTGTTATCACCAAGAGAGACGTGAGAATGAAGAATATGAATGAAAAGGATTTCGGACCTCTGTAACACTCATAATTCGGATTCGCTACATGGCGTAATAGTGACTCTATTGAATGCAAAATAAGGTTCAAGCTAGCCTAAAACAATGTATGCCCAAAATATAAACTGATTATTACATTAGATTTATCTATACGAATAAATAAAATTGAATTGTCTGTTTGTAATATTAAAATAACAGATATGTAACGATTGCACATGCATGTTTACATGATACTTATATAAAAATTCAATTTTTAAAATTTTTGTCTCTCTGTCTATCTATCTGTCTTTCTGTCTGTTTGAAAGAGGTAATCTCTGGAACAGCTGGGCCGATTTTGACAGGACTTTCACTGACAGATAGGTAATGTTCCTAGGCTAAATATGAAGTAAATAAAGTTTTTTGGTAATAAAGTTTAATTTTAGAAAAATAATTAGGGTTTACGCAATCAATCCACGCAGACGAAGTCGCAGGCACAGCTAGTGTAAAATAAAATTAAAATTATATTATATTAGTACTTTCGATAAATAAATATTAAATTTTGATAAAAAAGGATTAACTTTAATAACTGACTAACTAAAGGCTGGACTTTATCTTGCACGAAGAATCAGCATTGCCATTCAACGTGGCAATGCTGCCAGTCTTCTGGGAACATTACCAGTCGGTGATGATGCGGAGGCATTCTATGACGCATGTATGTAAATATTTTTCTATCTTTTAGGTTTAGTTTTCTTTAGGCCGGGTTCCCACTACGCCGGACCGGCAGATCTGCCGCGCCGGTAAATCTGCCGGAAGAGCTAGTGGCTGTACAATTTATATGAAGCTATTCACATTATCCCGGGTCCGGCATTTTTGCCGAGCCCGGCATTTCTACCGAACGTTTTGTCACTACGAATTGCCGGTAGAACGACCGGGCCCGGAGTAATGTGAACGAGTTTGTGCCGGTATCTGTCCCCCGCTCGCCCCGCTCGTGCTCCCCTCGCCCCGCCCGTGTTCCACTCACGTCATTCGGCTCGCATGTTCTGGTAAAAGTAGACGTTTAGCATGGATATTGAAGCAGAAACTTTAATTACGCTTGTCCAAGAGAGACCTGTTCTGTGGGATAAGACCGAAGACGTTTATAAAGACAAAAACTTAAAGTTAGCAGCATGGCGTGAAGTATGTTTAATACTGAAACCAAACTTCGATGAACTGGATGAAAAAGAAAGAAAACAGTACGGTGAGTTTTTAATGTTTTATTGATAAAATGTAAATGCATTGATAAATTTTATTTTATAGCTGCTGCCTGCCACGGAACGGAACCAATATCTGAAACAAAATAATTAGTAAATAATGTCCGTATAGCGTTGGCATTAGGGCCACCTCGACTCGACACATTTCGATTCATGGGTGTAGTTTCTTGTTCTTGTCTATGTTCTATATTTTGGTAACTTTCAAAATTTATACCATCTTTTTCTCTTACAAAATTATGTAAGACTGCACAAGCTTTAATTACTTGAATTGCTGTGTCTACGTTGAGATCTATAGCTCGATGGATTATTCGCCACTTATTTGCCAGAATACCAAAAGCGCACTCAACATACCTTCTTGCTCGACTTAGTCTATAGTTAAAAATCTTTTTATCAGTATTCAAATGTGTACCTCCATATGGACGTAGGAGATTAGGTGTTAAAGCAAAGCCTTCATCGCCAACAAGTATAAACGGTAATTCTTCGTGCAAGTTTTCATGAAGCGGTCTAGGTTTACAGTACCATTATTGATCTTTTGCCAAAATGTACTATCCTTTAATATACTAGAATCGCATTCCTTGCCAAATGAGCCCACACTAATAAAAATAAATCGGTACTCTGAATCGACAACTGCCATTAATACAAAAGAATAATACTCCTTGTAATTAAAGAACATAGAACCACTCTTGGCTGGTTTCAAAATTCTGATATGTTTGCCATCTACTGCTCCAAGACAGTGAGGAAAGTTGGCTTTTCTTTCGAATCCTGAAGCGATGTCCTCCCATTCTCTCTCAGTATCAGGCAGCTTAAGGAAATCTGTCTTTAGGTTTTCCCAAATGACGTGGGTCATTTCTTTTATTAGTTTACTTATTGTCGAAACGCCTACTCTGTATGAGTAATGTATTTCTTTGAATGAACATCCTGAAGCTAAATATCTGAAAAAAAAGTATTTTTTGTTAATACATTATTACTTTATACGTCACCAAGAAACAAATTGTATTGTTTTATGATATTTTTTTATTGATTTCAGGAAAACAGGTTTCAACTAAATGGAATAATATACGAGATTCGTGGCTTAAGACAGTAAAGAAACAAAAAGATGAGTCTAAATCTGGATCTTCGACCAAAAAGACACGAAATTATTTATATCACGAGCAATTAATGTTTTTGAAAAAAGTCTCCGAACCTCGACCACCACATGAGTCAGTTTCAAAAAAAGCAAGAACCGAGACTGAAGTAGGCATGGAATCAGATTTTCGTTCACCTTTAATTAAAGATAAAAAAAAAATTGATAATAAAGAGGTAAATGACAGGATGGTAAAGTTTTTGGACTCCAGAATAAACCCAGAAAAGGAAAACCATCATCTATCTTTCTTCAAAGGCATTATACCAATCTTGAACACTTTAACTATCGAAGAGACTTTAGAATTTCAAGCTAGCGTCATGACAATGTTGCAAAAAATTAAAAGTAGGAATTATGAGAGACCAAATTACGGACATTGGCGTGATTCATATAATCAGATAACCGGACCAGATCAGTATTCTGGATACTACACACATAATAGCGTCAATCAACAGCCAATACCTACGCAAGATCAACACTACCCTGGATACTCTACGCAATATAATAGTAGCAATCAACAGGCAACAACATCTATACCATCAACTTCATCTCAGACATCGAATCCGATTCCAGCTTCGCCATCAGCATCTAGTAATCGTTCCATACATTCCCAAGACTCAGATTACTTAGATTTTGAAGGGATTTAAGTTTGAGTACAAATAAATACTTAAATAATTGTTTGCATTTTTAATTCATAATGATTATCAAATACATACACCCTCCCACACACACATACATGAAACAAACATACATAGCAAACATTCATTCATTCATACAGTCTTAAGTAGGTACCTACGTCAAAACTATTATTACGCAATCTAGTGCATAAAATTATCTTACCTTAGACATATGGCTAATCTTTGTTCTGGGCAAATACATTCTCTGAAACTTGTATCTCGTACTCTTATGTCTAGTCGTCCCAGTAAATCGTCAAAAGTGGTTGCTGTCATTCGAAAATAATTGAAGAACTTTGATTCGTCTCTTCTAAGTTCACCCATTAATGTTTCAAATGTTCCAAGTGAAAATCTTTCCCGTAAAATAGGGTGTACCCAATGTTTTCTTTTATTTTGCCTTCTATTAAGATACCACCACAACACAACAATTTCGTCGTCCATTGTGCGCGCAGGTCCAAATTCAACTGAGGACTGTCTGAATTTCTTCCGGGATCCGATGTAATGTGAACACTCTGTCCGGTGTCCGGTTTTCGGCAGATCTGCCGGTCCGGCGTAGTGGGAACCGCGCCTTAGAGTTATTTATAAGTAGTTGTACATAATCATTAAAAGTTATTGTTTAATTAATACGAATATAATAAAATAAAATTATTGTAATTAAAATAATAAAAAATAAAATCAGTTCGTAAGTCATTATTTATTAACTAGAGTGACCATATAAGGTTTCGCTTTGCCGACTACCGACCTGCATGATCGGGGCCTGAGGACGGCAGTTGGCCGACTCGCCGTCCTTACAGAAGCAGGCCGTAGCGTATTGATAAACCCCTTTTTAGGGTTCCGTTGCCAAATGGCAAAAAACGGAACCCTTATAGATTCGCCGTGTCTGTCTGTCTTTCCGTCCGTATGTCACAGCCACTTTTCTCCGAAACTATAAGAACTATTCTGTTGAAACTTGGTAAGTAGATGTATTCTGTGAACCGCATTAAGATTTTCACATATAAATTTAAAAAAATAGTAAATTTTGAGGGTTCTCCAAACTTAGAACTGAAACTCAAATTATTTTTTTCATCAAACATATACGTGTGGTGTATCTATGGATAGGTCTTCAAAAATGAGAATGAGGTTTTTAACATCATTTTTTTCTAAACTGAATAGTTTGCGCGAGAGACACTTTCAAATTGGTAAAATGTGTCCCCCCCCCCTGTAACTTCTAAAATAAGAGAATGAATAAAGTAAAAAAAATGTATGATGTAAACTACCATGTAAACTTCCAACGATAATTGGTTGGAACGAGATCTAGTAAGTAGTTTTTTCAATACGTCATAAATCGTAAACCGCAATTTACCTTTCATTCAATCAACTCAAATATAAAAAAAACATTATTATGTTACTTGCTACTACGGAACCCTTAATGGGCGAGTCCGACTCGCACTTGTCCGCTTTTTTATTGAGGAAATCCCGGCCAGCGGGGGAGGTTATATCGGACTAGAACCGACTAAAATCGCATGCCGTCTCGGATCTTCAGATACCGGGGTGTAAAGTGGCCGACAATATATTTACCTCGCATTCCAGCTGACCCAGGGCCATCTCATACCCTACCAGTAGTAAAAAGAACAAAAAATGTTGCGTGAAGTCCGGTCCTCCACAATCCATTTAGAGAGATACCATCGACTAGAGAATTATTAAGTCATTATAAGTACGCAAAGGTCGCGGCTGCATTATCTCAGATTCGATCATAAATGAAGCATTGTACCCGAGTAATGTGTTTCGTTATGCTTTTCGTACCCCTTGGGGGGCTACCACAGTTAAGTATTTTTATTTTATGAATCTAGAAATTTATGTTCTTACTTTTCGTATAAATTTAAATTGGAAAAATAAATATACAGGACGGGACAGAACCCACGAATAGTCCCTTACCGGGGAATACTTTTTTTTTTTTTTTTTTTTTTTACTAAAAATTTGAGTGCGTTTAACTGCATCTCACCTGATGGTAAGTGACGATGCAGTCGAGGATGGTACACGCAAACTCAAATAATGCCTATTCACTCTCGCCTTGAAGGTCCCCAAATTATAAGAATCGGGGAACACAGACGCAGGCAAAGAGTTCCACTCCCTCGCTGTCCGCATAATAAATGAGGAAGCGTTGCGCTTGGTGCGGATTGGTGGAATATCAACAACGAAGGGATGAAAACGTTGCCCGCGCCTAGTTGTCCGATGGTGAAATGGAGCTGGGGGAATGAGGTCATGCAGTTCTTGAGCACATTCTCCGAAATGAATCCGATAGAACACCGATATGCAGGCAACTTTGCGGCGATGTTCAAGGCTTTGGAGCTTGTTGCTAACTAGCTCGTCGTCGCCAATGAGTCTCCTGGCGCGTCGACCTGCTTTGACCAATTGGACGTGGGTTGAAGTTCCGTCTTGGATGTTCACTTTTTCAATTCTGGATACACAATTTTTCGAGTATTTTCTTAGTATAACGAGTTAAGTTTATTGATTTATTCTGATAATTAAAGTAAAAACGAAACAATCAGGTACCTACCAGTGTGGGGTGTGTGTTGGGTAACCTCCTCGAGTGTCGCTCCGATTCCGATCCCGCTGCAGTCCGGGGGGAACGGAATCGGAGCGGCCGGTACACCCTGGGCGGCGGTCAATGGCTTCCCCTTCACCCCTTCATAGGGTTGGCATTGTTCGTCGGCCAATACCCAACGTGGCGGGAACACATCGCTCTCCGTACTCCTCTGCTTTCAGAGGAGACAGGATGAGCGATGCTGTTAGTGGTGAGATGGCCCAGGGTCAGCCGGGGTGCGAGGGATATGCTCTATGGGTAACCTTACACCCCGGCGTCTGAAGACACGAGACGGCGTGCGGTTTTGGTCGGTGCAAGCCCGACATAACCGCCCCCGCTGGCCGGCGGGGGGGTATCCGAAGGGATTTCGGCACGATAAAAAAAAAAAAAAAGGTATCTACCAGTGTTGTCGGGGTGCTGGCGGCCAAGGTCCGCCGGTAACCCTGGGGTTATCCTTTCGAGGTCTTACCCGGGGTGCCCGGCAATGGACACTTGGGCAGGACACCGTGCGGTTTTAGTCGATGCACGACATAACCGCCCCCGCTGGCCGGCGGGAGGGTATCCGAAGGGATATCGGCACGTAAAAAAAGAAAAAAAGGTAGTAGGAATTCTCGCACTGAGGGCTCAGCAAACTCATATAAACATCTTTAGGTCATAAAATTCATCACAGTGTCACTCATTTCAAATCAACTATTTTAACATTAACATTACATAACTTCACGCCTGTATCCCCGAAGGGGTAGGCAGGGGTGTATAACACACCCACGATTCGCCAGTATGTTCAGGCCCCAATGTAATAGGGGGCGAACCTATTCCCATCTACATGGCACATTACTAAGCAAGCGATTACTAACATTTTTAATACACACATAACTACGAAAAGTCAGAGGTGTGTACCCGGGGCGACTGGGGATCGAACTCGAGACCTCTCGGCAGTCTGTTACGTACCGTGGGCTATCGCCGCTTTTATGTCGTATTGTACAAAAATACAAAAACAACATACAAAACAGCCGAACAATAAAAAACACCCCGTAATTACTTACGACATAAGTCCAAGAATGTCTTCAGCAACCCCAAATTATAATATAGCGTGATAGTTCACACATGCAAGTCTTCGTCAAAGAGGATTAGGGCGTGTTCACACCGTGCCCACATACACAATGTACATTAAATTCTTAATTAACAGCCGTCTGAGTAGAACCTAATTAATTACACTTACGATAAGATATTGCGGTAAAATTAATCATAAACTCATTTGATTAATTTCAGTACAAGTATGGAATTTAGTTTTATTTGTATTATTAACTAAACAATTATGCCACTACTAATTTATATGCTAGCGCTGTATTTAGGGTTCAATAATGAGGGTTATCTATACTATTAAAAAATTGTAAATTAGTTCTATCTGTACATTGGAGATATTTAAAACAGGATACTTGGGTTGTGTTATATGAATGGATCTGAAAATAAAGTTATTTTTGTTGGAATTCTTGTCTGTTTGTTCGCGATGGATGCAGAAACTACTGAACGGATTTTGATGCGGTTTTTACTGTTGGAAAGGTCTTGGTCAGACTTCAAATCTGCCATACGTTTGATTGTAATCGGTTAAGTAGAACCGTAGTTATGATCAAAAAACGATAATCAACTTCCGCGTGGGCGGAGCTGCGGGCATCAGCTAGTTTTTTATTAGGGTTCCATAGCCAAATGGCAAAAAAACGGAACCCTTATAGATTCGTCATGTCTGTCTGTCTGTCCGTCTGTATGTCACAGCCACTTTTTTCCGAAACTATAAACTATGCTGTTGAAACTTGGTAAGTAGATGTATTCTGTGAACCGCATTAAGATTTTCACACAACAATAGAAAAAAACATCAATAAATTTTGGGGGTCCCCATACTGAATAGTTTGCACGAGAGACACTTTCAAAGTGATAAAATATGTGTGTCCCCCTGTAAATTTAAAAATAAGAGAATGATAAAACTATAAAAATTTAAAAAACAAAATAGAACCCTGCCCCCCGAGTTTCGCAGTCTGCGGCGAGGACGCCGCAGACTCATCTACGCCCGGGACTACCGACCTCCATGATCGGGGCCTGAGGACGGCAGTTGGCCGACTCGCCGTCCTTACAGAAGCAGGCCGTGGCGGAGGCGTGTCGAGTGTGCCCTACACACGCCTGCCAACTCACCGAAGCGGGATAAAACCCGACCCCACCAGGCGAGGCCGCGAAGGCGGCCAAAGTCCGCCGGCAACCCTGGGGTTATCCTTTCGAGGGCTTACCCGGGGTGCCCGGCAACGGACACTTGGGGAGGACACCGTGCGGTTTTAGTCGAGACACGACATAACCACCCCCGCTGGCCAGCGGGGGGGTATCCGAAGGGATTTCCGCACGTAAAAAAAAAAAAAAAAAAAAAAAGGGTTCCATAGCCAAATGGCAAAAAAACGGAACCCTTATAGATTCGTCATGTCTGTCTGTCTGTCCGTCTGTATGTCACAGCCACTTTTTTCCGAAACTATAAACTATGCTGTTGAAACTTGGTAAGTAGATGTATTCTGTGAACCGCATTAAGATTTTCACACAACAATAGAAAAAAACATCAATAAATTTTGGGGGTCCCCATACTGAATAGTTTGCACGAGAGACACTTTCAAAGTGATAAAATATGTGTGTCCCCCTGTAAATTTAAAAATAAGAGAATGATAAAACTATAAAAATTTAAAAAACATTATGTTACTTGCAGCTACGGAACCCTTCATTGCCGAATCCGACTCGCACTTCTCCGCTTTTTTATGATTAGATGTAGATGTCATTTGCATTTCTGTTTAAACCTGCTATCGATCAGATAGAAATCACTCACGTAGACGCCATTATAAGCCCCATTAAGACAAAAAGTAAAAGGGTGAACTCCTGGCTCCGAAGTTCAAGCTTTTAATTCAACCGGAAATAATGCTGTGTTGATAATTATGATGCATTGTATATAATTTTTTAGGCTTTCACGGTCGGCTTTGCATGTAGAATGTACTGCTTCCGGGCTGTTTGGCTGTGGTCCATAGGAAACTTGTGTTCCAAACGTTTCGTCGATAACTGCGGTCGACATCTTCAGTGGTACGATGGCCTGGACCCGTACCACTGAAGATGTCGACCAGCAGTACATTCTATATGATGCATTGATCTGTTTTTTTTTTATGTAGGGCCCGTCAATAGGACCTCACCTCACCTAATGTGACAGACATTATATTTTTTATTCAAACATTTCAGCAAGGAACTTTTTAGGGTTCCGTTGCCAAATGGCAAAAAACGGAACCCTTATAGATTCGTCATGTCTGTCTGTCTGCCCGTCCGTATGTCACAGCCAATTTTCTCCGAAAGTATAAGAACTATGCTGCTGAAACTTAGTAAGTAGATGTATTCTGTGAACCGCATTAAGATTTTCACACAAAAATAGAAAAAAAAACAAAAAAATTTGGGGTACTTGGAACTGAAACTCAAAAATTTTTTTATCAAACCCATACGTGTGTGGTATCTATAGATAGGTTTTGAAAAATAATATTGAGATTTCTAATATCATTTTTGTCTAAACTAAATAGTTTGCGCGAGAGACACTTCCAAAGTGGTAAAATCTGTGTACCCCCCCCTGTAACTTCTAAAATAAGAGAATGATATAACTAAAAAAAATATATGATATACATTACCATGTAAACTTCCACTGAAAATTGGTTTGAACGAGATCTAGTAAGTAGTTTTTTTTAATACGTCATAAATCGTAAACCACAATTTACCTTTCATTCAATCAAGTCAAATATAAAATTTAAAAAAGAAAACATTATTATGTTACTTACTGCTACGGAACCCTTAATGGGCGAGTCCTACTCGCACTTGGCCGCTTTTTTTTAGGAATGACAAATCCAAATTTTATGATTTTTTTTGTGTATGAATGAGACAACATTAAGCTAACAAACAACAACTTTTATTACATTTTTGAAAAGTGACAGCTGTTAAGTAATACGAAAGATATCATCAAAATGGGTAGCATTTAGGAAGTACTGTTTATCCACCATTAATTTAAGAGCTCTGCTCTTGTCGGTGGAGTAATCGCCAACTTTCTCGGGATTCAGCCCTATCCTTAACCTCCCTATACGACGTGACCTCAATCTTTTCCTTGATTTGGTCCATATAAGCTCTTCTAGGTCGACCTCTTCCTCTTCTCCCCTCAATCTTTCCTTCCAATACAGTCCTTAGTAGTAGGTCATGTCGTAATAGGTGTCCTAGCATCTTTCCCCTTCTATTTTCGATAACGTTCAATATATTTCTCTTTTCTTTCACTAGATGTAATACTTCCTCGTTTGTTTTTTTCTCTGTCCAGCTTATTCGTTCCATCCTACGCCAACACCACATCTCGAATGCCTCGAGTCTTTCCCTGTCCCTCTGTGTCATTGTCCACGTTTCACAGCCGTATAACGCCACGCTCCAGACGTAGACTTTTATAAGTTTCTTGCGGACGCAAGTTGATATTCTGGCTTTAAGTAGCTGTTTCTTTCCATTGAAAGCGTTTTTCGCCATTGCGATCCTGGCTTTGATATCTGGAGTACATCTGGAGTCGTTGGTGACTATACTTCCTAGGTACTTAAAACTTTTGACTTCTTCTATGATTTTGTTATTTAGTCTAATTGGTCTATTGCGGTTTGAATGTTTGGAGGTCACTAAAATTTTTGTTTTATTAGTGTTGATTTTTAAGCCATATTGGTTGAATGTCTTGTCCATTTCTGTAAGTAGTGCTTCTAGATCTGTCTGGTTTTTGCCTATTGCAGCTAGCATCAGCAAATCTTATAAATTGAATGTTTTCCCCATTAAATTTGACCCCCCCTTTTCCTGCGTCGATTATCTGTTTAATTGCTGTTTCAATAAAAATATTAAAAATGACTGGTGAAAGTGGACATCCCTGTCGTACTCCTTGTTTTATCTTTGCTTTTCCTTCTTCTTGACCAATTTCTATAACTGTTTCCTGATGTTTGTATAGCTCATATATGATTTTTCTATCTCTGTAGTCTATGCCTATATTTTTTAAGATTTTCATCATGCCTTCCCAGTTTACTTTATCAAAAGCTTTCTCCAGATCTATAAACGCTATATGTGTATCTAGCCCCAAATCTAATCGTCTATCAATTATTAAACGTAGTGCCAGGATTGCCTCCCTAGTCCCCTTTCCTTTTCTGAAACCATACTGATCTGGGCCTATGTAATTTTCGGAAATTGGTCGAATTCTATTTTGAATAATTTTTATTAATATTTTGCTGGCCTGTGATATTAAACTGAGAGTTCTATGCTCTTCACATTTTAAAGTGTTTTGTTTCTTTGGTAGCGTTACTGTTTTACTTTGCTGAAAATCTTTAGGTATCTTACCGGTAATGTACATTTCTTGAATGATATTAAATATTTCATTTTTAATAGGCTCACACACAACGTATTTTATCATTTCAATCTGTATATTATCAAGTCCAACTGCTTTTCCGTTTTGGATACTGTCAATTGCTTTTTCAAATTCCTCTCTTAGTATTGGTGGTCCTAAATTATCTATGCCAACTAGCTCTTCTTTTTCTATGAAATTTTCAAACATTCCTTCTCCTTCATATAACTTCTCTATATACCTTATCCATCTTCCAACTATATCTTTACTGTCTATTAATATTTTTCCATTTTCATCTAAAACAGCTGAACCTTTTCTTACGGGTTTCTTATCTATCTGCCTTATTATATTATATGCCTGATCCATCTTCCCTTTTTCTATTAGTTCTTCTATTTTATAACATGTGTCTATAGCATCATTTTCTTTGGCCTCCCTACATTTTGTCGTTATTTTATTTGTAAGTGTTCTATATTCCCTTAAGCTTATATCATCTGTTTTATTTCTAATTTCTCTTCTTTTAAGTATGAGATCAATAATTTCTTCTGTCATCCAGTTCTTCCTTGGTATAAGTTTTTGCTGTTTGAGAGTTTCTTCTGCACTTTTTGTTAATATATCCCTTGTAATATTCCATCTATCATCTATACTATTTTCTGTCTTTTCTTCTAAATTGTACTTATACTTAACTAAACTATCACCGACCTTATTACTATATTGCACTCTTAAATTGCTTGTTGGATCCTTAAGACTAATGAGATCAAGGTGCTTTGGTTTAACTTTCTTCTTACTTTTATTTATTTGGAAATCCTGGACACTCATAAGGAGGTTATGGTCTGAATCTAAATCTGCTCCGGGAAGTGTCTTGCATGTTTTGATGTTATTCTTTTCTTTTGTTTTAGTAATTATAAAGTCTATTTGGTGTCTTCCTATGTCACCGGGCATTTTCCAAGTGTACAAACGTCTTTTTGGTTGTTGAAATAAAGTGTTAGCTATTGTCAATGAATTTTCTTTGCAAAATTGAACCAATCTGTCTCCTCTTTTGTTTCTTTTCCCAAGTCCGAACTTTCCAACTATATTGTCTTCACTTCCTTCCCCTACAGTGGCATTGAAATCCCCCATGACAATGAGACTGTCCTTCTCTTTTACAATATCCAGCAGGGTGTCTAAATGATTATACATGAGTTCTATATCTTCATCTGCGTATTTACTAGTGGGCATGTAGACTTGAACTATAACTATGTCTTTTGGTTTGGATCTTAATTTTATAACTGTTATTCTGTCGCTGTGATGTATAGTATTTTCTACTTGCATTCCCCATTTTTTATTAAGTATAATAGCTGTTCCGTTTGATCCCTGTACTTCCCCTCCCGTATAAATAATCCTGTAGTCATCGCTCCAATAATCTCCACTTCCTTCCCATCTAACTTCGCATAGGCCCAAAATATCTATCTCTAATCTTTCCATCTCCATTTTAACTTCTTCTATTTTTCCTGGTTCCAACATTGTACGCACATTCCATGTGCCTAATTTGCAAGGATTTCGCATGATGACGACCGAATCAGCCTTACCCCTGACCCTGCCTACTATTATTTTTCATGTTCATATTACTCCTTTTTAGGGAAATTTAGTGTAGTGGTTTCCCTCTTGCCTTCCACACCGCAGTATATGAAGTAAAGCTAGTCCGCTTCATATAGTCTGGACATGAGCCCTTCCGGAACACATTTCTTCGGCCTCCAACCAGTACTGGTGCCACCGCTGCCTGACACCAGGGGAATGCTTATTTAGTGGCGGCATTGACTCGCTACGTCACAAGATCGTTTTCGGACATTGTGGCATTTTTTTAGGGAAGCCCATCCCACTGGACTCCCCACCACGTCCTGATAATCTTGCCGCTGTTTGGTCGGGGACTGCTTATTCGATATATTCGCAGCTAACCACCATATCTTGATGGCCGTTCCACTATCCGCCACCTGTGGACCCCGTTAGTGGCCTACAGCTCAGCCCATTATAAAATATCGAATTATTTTATCAAGCGGCCAATAAAAACAAAATTTAATACAGTGTTTTAAAATCTTGAAATCAACTTTCAAACAAAATATAAATAATGGAAATAGCTATTAAATTACAGGTGTAACGACCTCATGAATTTGTAAGAAAATTTCGGCAATTTCATAGTTAAAGACTTATTATCAATAAAGTATTGAATACTATATACTACACTATAACAATGATACTACACTATAAAAAAAAATATACCCTGGGCCTGAGTGGTTACAATAACGAGGAGTTGAATATTTTGAATATTTGAATATTTTTACATTATATTAAATATTGTACGACAAAGTACACAACACCATCTAGACCCAAACTAAGCAGAGTTTGTCTTATGGGTTCTAGAATGCGGATAAACATACTTAAATCCTTTTTTTTTGTAAATAAATACATATACGTAGAAACACCCAGACCAATGCAAATATACACATTTGCACTGAGCGGGAATCGAACCCGCGACCTTTGGCTTAGCAGTCGAATGCACTACCGCTACGCCACAGGGGTCGTCAAAGTTGTACAGATACAGAGTCCATAAGAAACCATATATGTATGCTATAGTACATAAACTACAATACCTATAAATCTAAACACGACAAAACGTATCTTTAAGAAGTTGACAACTTTATAGCAACTCCTGAACTAGCCACTCCCATAAAGCACAACAAAACGTCCTATATGGCGAGTCATCAATCGGTTTCGATAACGAGTTGTCCGAACATGGTTCCATATGAACACATTTACGTCTTAATAGTTCCAATCTTGGCACCGACATTTTCAAGAACCACTCCATTGGCATTTCTCTTATTGTTAGTGCTCCGGCATTTAGACAAGGAAGAGTTTAATATAACAAATTTTATGACTGGACAGATGTGAATGCATTTTCGAATTTATTCGCAGAGGTTTTATGAGTTAAAACTTTTATTTTACTTTTATATTATGATATTGACAAATCTCCGTCCCAACATTCGGTACGTCGGTTTTGTAAAGAATAAAATTCGAATTCAAAACTAAAGTTAACCATTTTTAAAGAAACCAAAATATAACAAATATGAAAACATTCATGAAAAAAAACCGGCCAAGTGCGAGTCGGCCTCGCCCATGAAGGGTTCCGTAGCAGCAAGTAAATTTTTTATATTTGAGTTGATTGAATGAAAGGTGAATTGCGGTTTACGATTTATGAAGTATTAAAAAAAACTGCTACCTAGATCTCGTTCAAACCAATTTTCGGTGGAAGTTTACATGGTAGTGTACATCATAATTTTTTTTAGTTTTATCATTCTCTTATTTTAAAAGTTACAGGGGGGGGGCACATTTTACCACTTTAGTTAGGGTTGGCAGCGCGAGTGTGACGCCCCTGGTGTTGCACACGTCCCTAGGCCGCGGTAACCGCTTCCCATCAGGTGGGCCGTGAGCTTGTCTGCCACCTGAGTGGTATAAAAAAAAAAAACTTTGGAACTGTCTCTCGTGCAAACTATTCAGTTTAGAAAAAAATAATATCAGAAACCACAAAATCATTTTTAAACACCTATCCATAGATGCCACACGTATAGGTTTGATGTAAAATCAATTTCTTGGTTTCAGTTCTAAGTATGGGGACCCCCAAAATTTGTTTTTCTTTTTCTATTTTTGTGTAAAAATCCTAATGCGGTTCACAGAATACATCTACTTACCAAGTTTCAACAGCATAGTTCTTATAGTTTCGGAAAAAAGTGACTTTAACGGATAGACAGTCAGACATGACGAATCGGGTTCCGTTTTTTGCCATTTGGCAACGGAACCCTAAAAATGAATAAAAAATGATGAAAAAAGAAAGACAGATATAAAAATATTAACACTTCTATAAAATATTTATGGGAAAAAGACAACATTCAGGACGATACTTGAACTTGGGATAGTTCTTATGTAGGGGGGAATATTCTGACAGCCTTTCTGTTATCCTGGATAACTAAAATGGTCTTCTACATATGTCTCAGGGCGACATAAAAGTCATCTGTCGAAGAGATGACATTTTGAGTTGTCTAGGATAAGTTCAGGTAGTTCAGTTAAAAGAGAGTTCTCCTTAGAAAGATACTGTTGCGGGTAAAAATCACGTGTGAGATGGTGAAATTTTTTACACAAATTGTTAAAAAAATTAACATTTATTGACAATTCTATCAATATCTTGAGTAACAACACAGAGGAAGAAACAAATAGGTCAATGCCTTAATTAACTCCACACGAATATAAAAACTTGAACATAAATATTTTTCATTGCATAAACATGAACCATTACTGACATTGTCGGCAAACGAAACAGTATATCTCTTAGGAATTTTAAGCGCATACTGTTTTTACATTTATACTTTTTACGAACTCCAGCTCACTGCCAAAGGACAATAACTTCGAAAATTACTAAAAAAACATAATGATTGACGAGAAAATCGCGGAGTATTCCGCTCACAATGCCTCAATTTAAGATTCTCTTTCATAAATACAAATTGTGGGCCGTTACGAATTTTTGTGGAATTTTAAATATAAGAATACCGAGGTGTTTCGTTTTTTTTTTCTTCACCGCAGAGAAAACTTAAATTTGCATGAATTACGTAATTTATACGTTTTCCGTGTCCATTGTTATTTGGTAAAAATTGTAATAACCGTCATATTTCCGAAACCTGAACAATTGCTACAATTTTTGAAGGGGTTGCGAACTTTCGCAAGTTTCATAGGAAGTCCTACCACCAAGTCCGAATCTAAAGTCCATTATTCTTCAAATTGTCCTATTTAAGTATTTCATCCGATTAGAGTGAAAGGGTAAAAAAATATAATATTAGGTCGTTACATATGAAATTGCCGTTTTTCTTGAAGAAATTGGAGGAAACCCATTTTCAGTACTAACATTTTTGCATTTTTTTTAGGAATGACGAATCCAAATTTTATGTTTTTTTTTGTGTATGAATGTTGTCTCATACATACACAAAAAAAAATTAAGCTAACAAACAGCAATTTTTATTACATTTTTGAAAAGTGACAGCTGTTAAGTAATACGAAATTTATCATCAAAATGGATAGCATTTAGGAAGTACTGTTGTTAAAGATCGAATTAATTTATCAAGCGGCCAATTAAAACAAAATTTAATACAGAGTTGTAAAATCTTGAAATCAACTTTCAAACAAAATAAAAGTAATGGAAATAGCTATTAAATTACAGGAATAACGAACTCATGAATTTGTAAGAAAATTTCGGCAATTTCATAGGTAAAAACCAATTATATATAGACAGGTTCCGTGACACCCGGAGGTATCAATAAAAACGACTTAGTATGTTTTAAGACTTTGTATTGAATTGTTATCAATTATTTTAACTATCTATATTTTCATAACACATATTTTATATTTATGACTTCTTAATTGAGCTGAGTGTGAGACGAAGTCGAGCGAAAAGCTCTCTATACTCTACTCGGTGTATTTCGGTTGTGACTCTACTGCTCTTAAACGAATCGACCAATTTTGACCAAACTTGGCATGTATATACAACTTGATATCCAGAAGGTTTAGAAAAGATAAAAATTTTAAATCGGCCTTACCATGAAGGAATAATCAACCTTTCAAAAATTTCAAAATCTGATTTCTCCAAAATGTAGTGCACTCTCAGCTCAACATTGCAACAGCAGAATGCATTGCGAGTATCTTCTCCTTGTCTGATATTTCTTCAGGATCTTCCAAACCCAATTAAATTATTTATATTTAAATCATGTGTTTAGAGGGTAGAGGTCTATCCGTCGTATCCAACCTCTACAGTAAATAGTAAAAAGAAAGGTGTTATAATTTTAACGTGTGTATCTGTAGTCTGTATGCCTATTGCATCGTAATTCTCCGATAAATTGACCAAATGGGATGAGGTTGTCTTTGTTTGAAAGCTGATGTAATCGAGATGGTTCTTAGCTATTGAAAGCTCAGGCGTTGAAGATCATCAGCTCGTATCAACCGTTATTTTTTGTGTTATATTTTAAAATATTTTGTTTATTCATATTATTGGGTATAATTAGCTGTTTACGTTGGCTAAAATATTAAAAGACAGCTTGTGGCAAAAAAAGCTTCAGAAGAAAGTATACATATTTATAAGAAAATTGACTTGGACTGGTAATATTAAGTCTAATATTGAAGTCGATTACTGGTTTCCAATTTTGTTAACGAATTATTTTCAAAGCATTAACATAAACGGTGACAAGGACAAATTTTGCCAAATTATATTTTTCTCAAAGGACACGACATCAAACAACTCATTTGTAAATTTCAATTTACAATAGAGAAAATAATAGTTCATTAGTGCCAAGTCTCACGAAGAATTCAAATCTTGAAAATGTTTTATTTAAGATTTGATTTTGCTTTTCAGAAAGTTTCGGTTGATTATACACATTGAAGTTCTGAGTGAATTACAATAGTTTTTTTAACTGTAATTGTTTAACTTCAATTTATTTTGTAATAATTGCTTTTGTCTAATCATCAAATACGTGTGGTCCATTAATCAAAGGTTGTTTTCATAATCTTTATATATAAAAATGAATTGCTGTTCGTTAGTCTCGCTAAAACTCGAGAACGGCTGGACCGATTTGTCTAATTTTGGTCTTGAATTATTTGTGGAGGTCCAGAGAAGGTTTAAAAGGTGCTATCGATTGAGGCAGTACGAAGTCTGCCGGGTCAGCTAGTGTTTAATATTTGTGCTTTTTTCGGAGGAATTTTAAATTTATAAATGTAGATCGGAAAAGAGAACATCTAGGACGGGACTTGAACCTGGGTAGCTCAGTTGGTAAGAGGATGTAAGGGTACAGTAAGGGACGGGTAACGGGTTCAAGTATTAAAAAAAAGTCCCGTCCTTGATGTTCTCTTTTTCCAATCTAAATCTATAGGAAAGATAAGCATACTAATTGCTTCAAAAGACATTGAATGAATTTCAAATTTGTGCGTTCATAGCTGCGAGACATGATGGCAAATAAAAACTATGGTCATCTGTACAACTTAATTAAGTGTAGAGGCTAAGTATTTTCTTAAAATTGTTTTTCAATACCTGTATTTTTAATATGGGCACCATAATCGCTTTAGCGACAACGCCCGTTAAATAAAGAGAGAAAAAAATGGTCGTCTTAGGGTAATGGATTGTTCTAGCAATCATAAACAATAGGAGAACCACAATCGAAACAGTTGGATAGTAGATAGTAGACTAATACTTTTCTCAGCCAGATAAGCACTAACCTATCACTAAAGATCAAAGTAGCTTCAGTGACTAGTTAGTCAATAAAAGCGGCCAAGTGCGAGTCGGACTCGCCAACTTAAGGGTTCCGTAGTAGGTACGGTAAAAATTAAAAAAGAAGTCATTATTATGTTACTTGCTAGGTAGCAATTAACATAATAATGAGTTCTTTTTGACGTATTAAAAAAAAACTACTTACTAGATCTCGTTCAAACCAATTTTCGTTGGAAGTTTACATGGTAATACATCATATATTTTTCTTAGTTTTATCATTCTCTTATTTTAGAAGTTACATGGGGGGGGGGGACACATTTTACCACTTTGGAAGTGTTTCTCGCCCAAACTATTCAGTTTAGAGAAAAATAATATTAGAAACCTCAATATCATTTTTGAAGACCTATCCATAGATACCACATACGTATGGGATTGAAGAAAAAAAAATTTTGAGTTTCAGTTCTAAGTATATAGTGTTTTTTTTTCAATTTTTGTATGAAAATCTTAATGCGGTTCACAGAATACATCTACTTACCAAGTTTCAACAGCATAGTTCTTATAGTTTCGGAAAAAAGTGACTGTGACATACGGACGGACAGACAGACAGACATGACGAATCTATAAGGGTTCCGTTTTTTGCCATTTGGCAACGGAACCCTAAAAATGGTAGTGCAGATAGGAATCTTATCACATTATGGTAATAAGTATGCAGCAAGATTCTTTTCCTTTTCGAAATTCAGAATCATAAAAGTAAGTGAGCATAAAGTTTTAAGCGCTCCAAAATTAACACTAACGATTTATCTGTGTGAATTACTCACTGATGCCTCAATTCCTAACGCGAGCTCCATACAAAAACTATAAAAATAATTTTAAACGCATCATAAAACCCTTAAATCGAATTTCAAAGAATATTTCAAACAAAGATTCCAAAAATATTATTTTATGAGCGCAAAAGTATAATACAAGTTTATACTGCGTATTCTGCTGTCGTTCATGAGGCGGTATTACGGCGATAATTTACGATATTTTTTGGCATTTATCGTTCTATGTCAACTGCGGGTCGATGAGTTTTTATGCGCGTACGCAGTGTTGTGAATCATTCGCGGGACAAAGATTGTTGCGCAGATGCGGTGAGCGTGGTCACGTAGGTAAAAGTTATAGTCATTATGATGTTTCTAAATAATATAATATTATACTCACGTGAAAAGGCGAGTGCGTATTATATTCTAGTTTAGGTTTTAATAAACTCAAACTATTACAAGCAATACAATAATGCATTTTATTTTTTATGTTTTGGAATATTATTTTAAAACACTTTGTGGTAGAAATTTGATGACACAAATTTTGTCACAAAATTTGGCCGGGTAGGTACCACCGTGCACGATTGCGAAAAACCCTCCATAGTAATCCAATTTCGGTGTGATTGCGTTCAGGGGTTAGCAAGTGCATAGCCAGGCAGGGGGATTGTGGTCGCAGCACTAGTGGGACCGGTGGGTGTCACGCGGTGCTGCAACGACAATCCTCTTCTGATGAGGCCATCAAGCTGAGTGCCACCATTGTTAACATGATACGTGTATATAATGGTGACCCTCTTTCCTGAGACTTTACCTTTAGCTTACCATCAGGCGAGGTGAAGTCAAATTGACGTGTCCTAAATATAAAAAAAAACACTACTAATGTACATGGCTCATTTAATTATAAGTTGTTGCTATCGCTTGTGAATGTTTGCAGCAACAAAGGTGTCGCTGCGTATTGCTGTCACCTTAAATTCGACAAAATGTACTTTACGTATTATTGGAAGCACCCATTTTTTAAAAAAACACGGTAATTATGTAAAGCAAAATTAAATGTACCTACTAAATGTATCTGTAATTCTGACATTCTTATTTTTATTTCATTTCAATAATTGTATCGAACCCCATCATATTTAAATTTATTACATAATAACAAGATGATTTAAAAAATCCTAAGACCAGGTTCCTAATATTTAAGTAGATATGTGGCTATTTCCTAAAGTTGGTTTATATAGAATAGTAAAAAAAATGTTGAAAATAATCCGCTAATATAAAAATCTATCGAGTCAGTAAAATAAATCTACATTACTATTTATTAATAGAAGACGTATCTTGATAGACATAGTAGGTATAAAATTAACACGTCTACCTAAATTACTTATTCTTTGTTATAAGCTTTCAAAAGACGAGATTAATCCATGTCAGGGCAGTCCCTACATTGTGTTCACAGCGAAAGTTACGAGCAGCGACGGAACAGCTTCAATTTATTCTTATGCCACTTTTATACGTAACAGCTTATGTTCCAATCTCTAATTGGGCGGTATTGCGCTGTACTTTGACAGGAGACTGTGCTTCATCGTTAATGTCAATTAATCTTGTATGCAAATATTTTGCACGAGTAACGAAAAAATTTGAACAAAATTGAGCACACATACACACACATACTCATAATAAAGGTTATATATACAAAAGAGACTTTCTCTACATAATTTTAAATAGAAATTTAAATATTATTATCAAGGTCAAGGTCAATGTGTCTACTTAATTTAATTAAAGAAAGATTTGCAAAGAAATAGAAGAAAGATGAGCAACGAATCTGGCAATAAAATAGAATTATTAAAATCGGTTCTTAAATAACGAGAATATCGACGGACAAACATTTAAAAGTAAATTAAGATGGATATAGAAACTTTTCGTTTTTGAAGTCGGTTAAAAACTCACGACCACTATTTAAATTGGGTTGTGGTAAATAATAACAGATTCCTTTCGGCAAAGTCTTGGTTGATCGAAGTATATACGTACCATGTTCGGGCCCGATTGTGGGATAAATACGTAAATTGACCAATACTTTGGTTCGCAACTTCAGATAATATCAAAGTCAAAGTCAAAGTCTTTATTTTTCAAAATAGTGCAACGTAATTACATCTTTTTGACTTATATACATTTTTTGTTAAGGGCTACCGATTTCTTAATATTTGTATTCATGAATATGTGTATTTGCATTGGTCTGGGTGTTTCAATGTATAATATGTATGTATTTACAAAAAAAAAATATACTTAAGTATGTTTATCCGCATTCTGGAACCCATAACACAAGTGAGCTAAACTTTGCTTACTTTGGGTCTAGAAAGCGCTGTGTAGAATGTCGGTAAAATATTTATTTATTATTATTTCATGGAAAGGAGAATGCCCATTCTTGGTAGCGCTTTTAGACGTTCGCGTCAATATTTCAAATGTTACAAAATAATTTTGATTATAGTATGACTTTTCAACACTAAATCGCTTCTATAGAACTTGGGGTTTGAATTTAAATTATAAAGATATAAAACTTGAATAAATAATCGTTTCCATTTTAATTTAATTGTTACCATTATATAAATTAAACCATTGGTGGTAGAAAGCAAATATACCAGTCTTTTTAAAATAAAATGTTTTAATAATAATACGTGATAATAATTCGCAATTATATTGTAGTTATATAATCTTAATATTTCGTGTATCTATTCGTAGTTTATTAGTGATAATCAGTTAAAGTTGTGAAATAATGTATGCTTCAGTGGTAGTTTTCTCATAATTTATACATGGTATCCCTGTCTTAAAACATTCCAAAAGAAAACACAAACGTCAGTGTCACAATATTTTCTTGTTGTTGTTGTTTTTCTCGTTGTAATCATGCATTTAATTTCGCAATAACCCCAAGTTCTGTTACAATATGCGTTTATTTTTCAGATAATACTTAATATAGGCTTTTTAATGCAGTTTAGACATAGCAAAAAAAGTGTGCAACCGATTTCCATACTGACATGGGCATTCTCCTTTCTGAAATTCTCGAATGTCGGTTTTTAATTACTATAATCTATTTGTTGATTTAAATTTCCAACGTTCAATAAAAGTGTCAGCCTTATATGCAAAAATGTACACAAAGTAATAAATGTTTTTTTTTCGCAAAACTTTTACAGTCGCGCAGAACCTATGACGTCGAGCGCAGATTTGTGTGCTGCCAAAACGGATTTAAACCGTAATTTTATGGCATCCAATCCCACTATAAAAATTAATCCACACCCATAATATCTTATACGGTGTACCACAAAAGACCTATACAATCAGTTAAACTGCACAATGCATTATAATTTATACCTATACGTATACACAAAGTAATGATATGGTGACGTCATAAATTTAGCGGACTGCACAATAAAAATGTAAACACGAGATCCCTAAACAGATAATTATACAATAGGCTATTGAAATAAACTTATAACCGTAAAGTGATAATGCGTAGTGGGCATAACGGTACCAGTAGTAACTAATAATGGTTGATTTTAATGTTTATTTTTAAATTTACTGTTATAGGACGTGGTAATGTTTCAACGTTATTATTAAACTAGCTGATGCCCGCGATTCTGCCCGCGTGGAGGTCGGCTATCGTTTTTTGTCATATATCCGGTTCTACTTAAACAATTAATATAAATAGATAATATATATAGATAAAGCGGTGATAGCCCAGTGGCGGGCGTAACGGACTGCTGAGACGAGGTCTCGAGTTCGATCCCTAGTCGCGCCGGGCACACACCTCTGGCTTTTCGTAGTTATGTGTGCATTAATAAATGTTAATTATCGCTCGCTTAATAATGTGCCCGGTAGATGGCAATAGGCTCGCACCCTATTACATTGGGACCTTAACATAACTGGCGAATCGTGGGTGTGTAATACACCTCTGCCTACCCCTTCGGGGATACAGGCGTGAAGTTATGTTATGTTATGTTATGTTACACAATTACAATGAAATATACGGCAGATTTTACTGTTCAGTACTTTTTGTGTCCAAAAAAAAACAAAATTGGTCCGAATTGTTCATTTAACATAACCCAAGTTTTTTTTTAAAATCTCCTATTTACAGACGCGACTAATTTACAATTTCATAATAGTATAAATCCAATTTCTTGGAACGAAACGTGTGGCTGCTAAAATTATAGACTTAGGTCGGATTTTACTTGTACAAATAATTGCGTTAAGTTTAACTAAACAGGGTTCACACGTTTATGAAAGTAGAACAAGGGTACGGTGTGCGCCAAGATCATAGCAAGGAAACATATTATGGTCTCTGCCTACCCATTGAGAAAGATGCAAGACTATTTGTATGTATAGGTTTTAATACCACTTACCTAGTATGAAAGAGAATGTGGTGGCTAAAATTGCAAGTACAGATAGACATATCAATGCTTACAAATATTTACATTTAAGCGGGTATCGAACCAGCGGACTCTAACGTAGCAATTGAACGCTTTACTACCAGTGACCAGGTCAGGTTTATGTGTGCCTCTGAGAACGTAATTACAATAGCAGCACACTGGACAAACAAAATTAAACACATGATAATGCCTTCGACACGACAGGAGAGGAAATGTCATGCTTTTCACAACTCTAGTGAGCTAGCTCAGTCCTAGAAATACTACTAGTAGTACTAATACCTACTGCATCTCATTTCGCCTTTGATAATTGAGAATTGAAGTGACAACTTACAAGTGATAACTTACAAGTGACAACTTACGAGTGACAACTTACAAGTGACAACTTAAAAGTGACATCTTACAAGTGACAATTTACAAGTGACAACTTTCAAGTGACAACTTACAAGCGACAACTACAGTACTACAGATATGTCTGTCCTGCTTCGCTATAATTATCTTGTCCGGAACATGTGCATTAACTAGTCCGCGGCTATATCCTCTCCTACCGATCTCATTCCCATGATCGACAGGAAACTATTTCCAGAATGAAGTACAATCTATGATTGTGCTTTTTCAGATTATAATCTATTCCAGTGCTATATTTATATGCTATCGATGCGTTTTAAAGAATAATTATAAAAACCGAAATACCTTTTTTTTTTTTTATCGAACCGAAATACCTAATATTTCCGTTAACCCCTCCAGCTAAGCTAACTTGTTTATGATACTAGTGGGTGCACGTCGGTAGTTATGGCCAGAATTCGAACCCGGGACCTCTCGACTGTGAGGCCGACTTAAGCTATTGACGCTTGTAAAACAAATATCAAAACTTCCTCAATAGTAATAAGATAGGGAAAACAAACTAATTAGGTGGTATGGTATTAATATGTTTCTAATATAAACATATCCCAGTATATATAAACATATCCCATATACGCGATAGCCCAGTGGCGTACGTAACGGACTGCTGAGACGAGGTCTCGAGTTCGATCCCTAGTCGCCCCCGGCACACACCTTAATTATTGACAATTGTTAGTTATCGCTCGCTTAATAATGTGCCCGGTAGATGGCAATAGGCTCGCCCCCTATTACATTGGGACCTTAACATAACTGGCGAATCGTGGGTTTGTAATACACCTCTGCCTACCCCTTCAGGGATACAGGCGTGAAGTTATGTTAAATGTCATGTTTAATTAGTTATTTATGCAACTGTGGTATAATGAGGGGTATTAAAACATGAATGTGGGTTTATCACACGAAGCGAAGCTGAGTGTGATAATAGTATCACATGAGTGTTTTAATACCTAATTATACAGTTGCATACAAGACTTTATCTACACCCATGATGTGTCCTCTATAAAATAGTAAGTAAACAAAACAATTTGCAAAAATAATAGCGAAGAAAAATAGCGGGAATTCGAATTCGAACGAATAAGCTTTAATTTTTTTTTACGGCGCGCCGCCGCCGCTGTGGTGGTGCAATGCAACGCGCGTGAATGACAGTTCTTTTTTTGAAACTCATACAGATTCCACGCATCGGGCGGTAAGAATTTGGCTGTCTGATCTGTAACCCTTTGCGCGGAAGAGATTGAAAAAGCGAAAGGAGTGTTATTATGAAATTTCATACAACATTATAACACCCGTTCGGATGATATTATGGTTATTATGACATTGTATGTATTAATGTTGGCAATAAGCTAACTGTTTCAGAATCTTTTATAGAGGATTTATAGCATGGGTGTAGATAAATAAACAAACTACATCATCTTAATATACTCGTTAACATTTCTCAAACATTTCTCCGGCTCTTTGTAATCAATTTCCAATCTGACGTCATTCGAAGCACGCAATTCCGTTTTACGCTAAATTTCATCATCAAACATAATATACCCTAAATGTTAATGCATGGTTCCTCGGTGCGCCCTTCAGTTCATGGTTAACAACTAATATTATCAAAATCAGTTGCTGACAGACCACACGAATATAAACTCTAACACAACGACGAAAGGTTATAGATGACCGCTAATTAAGTTTGTTCTAGAATGCAAGGACAAAATTAATTCAGACTTTTGGAACATTCGATTTTGAGCTTTATGTCAATGTGATAGAGTTGTTGGAAGCTTTGTGTAAGGTTACTAAGCAAGGACAACAGTATTAGCAATAGAAGGTATTACAATAATTGTTAGATTGTTTATGCTGTACGTATTATATTTTAATGGGAGTTATTTCTCTATAGTGTACCTTCGAATAAAAGCAATTTTCGTAGAATATGATCTTGACTATAATTTTGAAATGTAATCAATCAAATGGTTTTCTGTATGTCCCCGAAGGGTTAGACCAAGGTGTAAATGTTATTACACCATTGCCTACCCCTTCGCTTTTTATTTATTGTTTTATTTTTCTTTAATCATCTTGATAAAAAAAAAACAAATATACTAAAAAAAAACATAAAAAAATAGTTGTCCACCGGTATTGGGTACAGGGACCAAGCTACCAGTGGTTAGGGCTCCAGTGATAAAAAACCTGTGACGTTTCTATCACTGGATCCCGCGTGCCGTGTCAAGAAGGACTGCCTTCTGCATCAGACCCTTAACCCAGCTGCCCAACGTGAGCCTCTTAAGGTGTTGGTTGCAATCAGTCCAAGGACTGATACAACTATCGGAACAATGATCGCCGAATATTTTATTTAATATTATTATATTTGGATTTATTATTTTTGAAAAAGCGGTGATAGTCCAATGGCGTACGTAACTGACTGCTGAGACGAGGTCTCGTGTTCGATCCCAGTCGCCCCGGACAAACACCTTTGACTTTTCGTAGTTATGTGTGCATTAATAAATGTTAATTATCGCTCGCTTAATAATGTGCCCGGTAGATGGCAATAGGCTCGCCCCCTATTACATTGCATACCCCCTATTACATACTATTAACATAACTGGCGAATCATGGGTGTGTAATACACTTCTGCCTACCCCTCCGGGCATACAGGCCTGAAGTATTATTCATTCATCCACGGTAGAGATCCAGCCTATTACTGTTATGAGCTCTGTACTCCTGTACTAGTAGTTCTGTACATGGGGCGTACATACGTGTTTCTATTTATTAATTAATAAATAAATGTATACTCATTTACAATTAAATATACATAATATACACATAAACTATTATTACACTATTATTATTAACATAACATAACATAAACTCACGCCTATATCCCCGAAGGGGTAGGCAGAGGTGCTAGCACCCACATTTCGCCAGTTTATGTTTAGGTCCCAATGTAATAGGTGGCGAGCCTATTGCCATTAACCGGGCACTTATAAACCTGCGATAAATACACACATAACTTCGAAAAGCATCTAAAAGTCATTGGTGTGTGCCATGGTAAATCCTGGGATCGAACCCGAGACCTCGTCTCAGCAGTCCATTACCCATACCACTAGGCTACCACGGTTTTTATTATTAAATATCTACTTATTATATATTATCATATTTACATATACATACACACATTATCCATATTCATGTTATAAAAGACTATGCAGCCTACTTTCATTTAACTTACCTATAGAGGCTTTTTTTTTACGTGCGGAAATCCCTTCGGATACCCCCCCGCCGGCCAGCGGGGGTGTTTATGTCGTGTATCGACTAAAACCGCACGCCGTCTCGGGTCTTAAGACGCCGGGGTGTAAGGTTGCCTATGGAGCATATCCCTCGCACCCTTGCCACCCCCAGGTCTGCGCTCATGGAGGCCGGAGGTCGTTAAGCGTATGAAAGATATCTACGACATTCTACACATCACATATCTTTTATAAATTCTTTTTAGGGTTACGTAGCCAAAAGGCTAAAAACGGAACCCTTATAGATTCGTCATGTCTGTCTGTCTGTCCGTCCGTATGTCACATCCACTTTTTTCCGAAACTATAAGAACTATTATGTTGTTGAAACTTTGTAAGTAGATGTATTCAGTGAACCGAATTAAGATTTTCCCACAAAAATAGAAAAAAAAACAATAAATTTTGGGGGTTCCCCATACTTAGAACTGAAACTCAAAATGTTTTTTTCATCAAACCCATAATCTAGGTCTTCAAAAATGATATTGAGGTTTCTACTATCATTTTTTTCTAAACTAAAAATGATAGTTCATGGGCGAGTCCGACTCGCACTTGGCCGATTTTTTTACTCTTCCTTCTCCCAAAGCAACGCGTGAGTTTCATTTCTGGTATTGCAAGCGTTGATCGGATGACCGCTTACCATACAATTAGGTAAGCGATGTTTTTGTTTTCTACTTTAGTAGTATAAAAACTACAAATCATAGGTTCAAGTTTTTAGGGATTTTCTTTAGAAAAACCCTAATGCTATCGAGTTGTCGTCGTCGTCGACGTCGTCGTTGCCAATGGTAGCCTGAGCTCGTCTCAGGAATTCAACTTGTTTTTGTTGTTTTCGTGGTATCGTATTGTTAAAGATTGATCAAGAAATTAAACGTTTCTGACTTCAACAGTTTCTGGTAAACCACCATTATCTTATTTTCATTGAATTTAACTTCATGAATTCAATGATATCACTATTATTTACCCCCCTGTTGAACAATCATAAAATGAACTTCCTATTTTAAGTAATTTCTAATAATCATGGCAGATTTCATCAAACGCCGAGCATGACATTTGATGAGTTTACGGATAAACTCATCACATGTCATACTTGGCGTTGTCATAGGCTACTACTGTTTATCTTAGCATCTAGGAGTCACAATAGCGGCAGTGTGTATTTCAATTATTAAGTTATTATTATTTTTTCCTTTATAACATTTTAAACACGTATAAATTATATTTTTAAATACATTCCATATATATAAAAAAAAAACAAATATATTTAAAAATATAAAAAATAGTAGCCCACCGGCATCGGGTACAGGGACCAAGCTACCGGTGGTTAGGGCTCCAGACAGAGGAATCTCCTCACAATACGTGCCGTGTCGAGGAGCACTGCCTTCTGCATCAAGCCCTTGACCCAACTGCCTAACGCGAGCCTCTGGAGATGTTGTTCGAGGCTCTTGACAATCAGTCCGTGAACCGATACAACTATCGGAACAATAATCGCCGAATCCACACTCCACATGTCGACAACCTCGTGAGCCAAATCCAAATATTTAATTTGTTTTTCTTTTTCGGCTTTCACAAGATTCTCGTCATGTGGAATGGTGATATCGATAATTATTGCGCGGCGCTCTGACCGATCTATCAACACTATATCAGGTTTATTAGCTACAATAGTCCTATCAGTGATGATAGATCGATCCCAGTACAACGTGATGATGCGGCAAGCTGAAGACAGGGCGCTATGGCGCTCATTAGGGGAGATCTATGTCCAGCAGTGGACTAGAATAGGTTGATGATGATGATGATGATGATGACAACGTGATGTGCCCATTTTCGAGAACTGCGTCGGGCACATACCTATAGTACGGTACCTCTGATTCCACAAGGTTGTACTTTAGAGCAAGCTGTTGATGAACAATCCTGGCTACTTGGTTATGTCTATGCAAATACTCGCCGTTGGCAAGACGAGAACAACCAGAAATTATATTTCTAAGGGATTCTCCGGGACGGTGGCATGCCCGACATATGTCAACCGTACCATCCCTTAGTATATACTTCCGATAGTTATTCGTCATCACAACTTCGTCCATAATTGCAAAAACAAAATCTTCGGTTTCTCCAAATAGATCACCGAAGCGTAGCCAAGACACAGATGCTGGTAAGTCTATATCAGGCCCATGGAGAGCCCGATAGAAACGTCCATGCAACTCCTTGCTCTTCCATACATCCATACGGTCATTAATACTTAATACCACAGGTTTGCGCCAGTTCTCTTTAGCCAAAGCTAGCGGGGTAAGTCCGTTGTCCACCCCTACTACATCACGATGCATATCAGCTTCATTGTGTAGGAAGTATTCCCTGAGGTTGCACACCTCACGGTTATGGAGGGATTTGATTTTTTAAAAAGCCACGTCCCCCGCATTTCCGCGGTATGTACAACCTCATCACAGATGAACGCGGATGATGCATTCGGTATGCAGTAAGAAGCGTACGGACTTTCCGATCCAGGGTGTCTAATTCAGTCTGAGTCCACCTGAGTATGCCGAAGGAGTACATTAAAACCGGCATGACCCAACCGTTATAGGCGCGCACCTTATTACCGCCTGACAAAAGACTTTTAAGAACTTTTTTCAAGCGGCCAAAGAAACGTTCCTGTAACGATTGCTTCATGCTAGCTTCTGTAATGCCTAATGCCTGCGACATACCCAGGTATTTATAGGTGTCGTTTGCAGAGAGAGACCTGAGTTTTGTGGAATCTGAGAGCTCAACCCCGTCAGATTCCACAATCTCACCTCTTTTTACATGCATGACCGCACATTTGTCCACACCAAATTCCATCCTGATAGAGTTACTAAAGGTTTCAGTTATCTTTAATAACGCTATCAGTTGGGAATTGTTGGGGGCAAATAATTTAAGATCATCCATGTAAAGGATGTGGGATATAACCTGACCATCTCTCCGCAATCGACAGCCTAACCCTGAACTCTCCAGCATATAACTGAGAGGGTTCAGTGCCAGGCAAAACCATAATGGACTAAGACTATCACCCCGGGAATATACCCCGCTCTATCTTTATCAGCCCGCCATTCTCGCAGATCCGTCGACACCCTGGATAGCAAAGGACGGTACTCCATTGCCCCATACATGCCTTCAGGAAGGTACATAGAGTTGTATCAATTTTATACAACTCAAGCACCCTCAAGAGGCCTCATAGGCCTTTTTATAGTCTATCCAACATGTCGCCAGGTCCTTACGACTACGGCGTGCCTGTTGGCTAATGGCCATATCAATTTTTTTTTCTTCTTTTTTTTTTCTTTTTTTTTTTAAAAAAGAATATTAGTAACCGAAATTACTAATATTCTCCCTAACCCCTCCAGCTAAGCTTAATTGCTTGTGTTAGGAGTGGGTTCACGTCGGTAGTGTAATGGCCAGGATTCGGACCCGCGACCTCTCGATCGTAGGGTCGACTCCTTAACCACTAAGCCACCTAAGGCTCTTTAGTGCCACGAGCCCCACTTCTATATCCATTCTGAGAGACAGACATGATAGAATTGTCGGTTAAGTGTGAGGATATTTTTACTCTCAGGATGGATGTAAGAAGCTTATAGACCGTAGGTAGACATGTAATCGGTCTATAATTTTTAGGGTCCGAAGCACTACCGGACTTGTAAAGAAGGTGGGTTACACTAGTGGTCATGAAATTGGGAATCAATCCTGATTCAAGACATGATTATTATTATTATTTATGTAAAACACACTAGCAGCTATTGAGCTGATGCGTGTGTGTCTTATGATCTGGAGATTTCATCGACGACTTCTGTGGTCGACAGCTAAGTCAGAGGTCGCGGGTTCGATTTCCGCTCAGTGCAAATATGTATATTTGCATTGAACTGGGTGTTTCTATGTATAATATGTATTTAATTACAAACAAAAAGTATTTAAGTATGTTTATCCACCCTGGGGTTATCCTTTCGAGGGCTTACCCGGGGTGCCCGGCAACGGACACTTGGAGAGGACACCGTGCGGTTTTAGTCGAGACACGACATAACCACCCCCGCTGGCCAGCGGGGGGATATCCGAAGGGATTTCCGCACGTAAAAAAAAAGTATGTTTATCCGCATTCTAGAAACCATATGACAAGCTCTGCTTAGTTTGGGTCTAGATGGCGTTGTGTAATTTGTCCTAGAATATTTATTTATTTATTATTTATTTAGTAATTATAAACAAATATAGGTACCTACATATATATATTCATACTTACTTTCTCTCTCGAGGATAGGTACGTTCCTGTCGGGGTGCGAGGGATGTGCTCTATGGGCAACCATACTCCCCGGCGTCTGTAGACCCGAGACGGCGTGCGGTTTTAGTCGGTTCAAGCCCGACATAACCGCCCCCGCTGGCCGGCGGGGGGGTATCCGAAGGGATTTCCGCACGAAAAAAATAAAAATAAAAAAGTACGTTCCATAAATGCGAACTGGTTTTAATTGCTCCTCACCTGTACTTGTTTTAAAAACACTACAAATTTACATACAATGACAAAGATGAACAATAAAGATAGTATTTTTCATAATTATAAAAAGATAAGATAATATTTTTGCAATTTACTCCCCCTTACATTTAAAAATAAAGTTGCCGTTAGAAAGAGGTCAAATTTCACATAAGTTCAACAATAGTTATGCTCCGCTCTCCAACTCCTCCTGTCCATAATTTGATTTCTCGCCTTTTATGAGAGTGACTGTCGTCTGACTAGCCTGAGCTAGATCATCCATCAATCAGAACGTCTATGCAGGTGAGGTTATCTTGGACTGTGAAGATCTTAGTGGGCCCCATACACCCCCTTTTTTTCGTGCGGGAATCCCCTCGGATACCCCCCCGCCGGCCAGTGGGGGCGGTTATGTCGGGCTTGAACCGACTAAAACAGCACGCCGTCTCGGGTCTACAGACGCCGGGGTGTAAGGTTGCCCATACAGCATATCCCTCGCACCCCGACTGACCCTGGGTCATCTCTGGTTTCGAGATGGCCCCTCGGGTTTGGGAACCACGGTGTCCCCGTCTTGCTCCGGTTTGGGGGAGGGGCGCTAGTCGCTCTACCGTACCGGCCTGCTTCTGCTGGGGTGTCAGGCGGCTCCACCTGTCACCCCCAGGCCTGCGCTCATGGAGGACGGAGGTCGTTGAGCGACCTCCGACGTCTGAGTCGCCTCCGTGCCTCGCGGGCTCTGCGGATCGGGAGAGACCTGAGTCTCTCCCCCCACCCGCTCGGCCGCCTCCTTACTTGCTCGCAAAAGGAGGCAGACCGGCCCCATATTCCCCTAATCATCAAATTCTATGAGCACGATTAGAAGGTCAATAAGTATCGCGGTTATGTCAATATTATATTGATGATATTGACACGATACTGATGTGTAAACGCTATTCGTACCCATATTATTTGATCACGATACTGGATCGCGATATTTATTGACTGGCTAACCGCGTCCAATGTCGAGTCTCACGCAGACGAAATAGCTCATCTCGGGTCTTCTTCGTTTTATGTGCGTCTTCTTTCATGAAGGTTGCTGCTGTTTGCAGCCAACCAGACCAGCTGTTTGATGGAATACCGGTCCATTCCCTAATGTTCTACAACTACGACTTCTTCCCCTCTACTTTGCCCACCATGATGAGCTGTAGCAGCTTTTAACTACCGAGCTAAACCGTGCTTAACCCGAAGTGAATTCTCATTGAAGTGAGATTCGATATCGAATTTGTATATTGCACTATCTTAAATTGAATAAGCTATATTGACGGCTGTATTGTCTGACCACTGAGTAACAAGTACATGTATGTAAATGATGCTTAATCTGGTATTTACTTGTTGTTTGCGATCCAAAGAATATTGTTTGTTTACAACCAGATACGACAATGCAGCGCTGCTGAACTGCTGAACGGTTGTTGCACATTACAATAAGTTGGTTAAGCGATAGAGTTTATTAGTCTTTGAAAAATAAATTATATCACGCCTATTACCCATTGGGGTAGGCATAGACAACATATTTTTACTTATTACGATCCTGACATACGCCTTCCGCTTCTTCCACTTTCATAATTATTATTGTTTTCATACATTCACGCGGGTTGCTTGTTTTCTTGAACTGGCCTTTCTTTAAAACGTCCTCGGACTTGATAAACATACGTAGGTACCCCTAGGTCGGGGTGTGTGTTGGGTAAGGGGTGTGTGTTGGGTAACCTCCTCGAGTGTCGCTCCGATTCCGATCCCGCTGCAGTCCGGGGGAACGGAATCGGAGCGGCCGGTACACCCTCGGCGGCGGTCAATGGCTTCCCCTTCACCCCTTCATAGGGTTGCCATTGATCGTCGGCCAATACCCAACGTGGCGGGAACACATCGCTCTCCGTACTCCTCTGCTTTCAGAGGAGACAGGATGAGCGATGCTGTTAGTGGTGAGATGGCCCAGGGTCAGCCGGGGTGCGAGGGATATGCTCTATGGGTAACCTTACACCCCGGCGTCTTAAGAGCCGAGACGGCGTGCGGTTTTACTCGGTTCAAGCCCGACATAACCGCCCCCGCTAAACGGCGGGGGGTATCCGAAGGGATTTCCACACGAAAAAAAATAAAAGGTACCCCTAGGTCCTCCCTCGGCATATATATCTATTTCGTCAATCTTCATTCGTCCATTTTCTTCGCCGAATAAATTATAGTGAATTAAATAGTAAAATAATGTAAGATAGCCTCGGTAGCGCTGCGGTAGTGAATGCGACTACCTGTACAATATACTGCTTCCGTGCTGTTTGGCTGTTGGTAACTTGTGTTCCAAACGTTTCGTCGATCACTGCGGTTGACATCTTAAGTGGTATAGGTCCGGGCGGCGACGAGTGCGTAGAACTCTCGACAGTGGCGACTTCTCTGCGACTGATGCAGAGAGTTAGTCGCAGATACGAGACATGCAACGCCGGCCGTGAAAACCTAAAGAATTATAATGTGACTACCGGGACGGTGTAATTGGCTATTGTTAGAGAATTCTTAGTTGTAGCTTAAATCTAGACAATTGACGGCAATAGGCCCATCATGATGGTAAAAATTGAGAATGGCAAAGTGTGGGTGCTTAATTAACCAATGCCTAGTTTTAGGATTTACAGGCGAGAGTATTTAAATAAAAGAGTACTTAACTGGCAATGTTAAGCACAGCTAGGTGAACGAGAATAGGTGTCCTTGATTTTATTCATTGCCAGAATCTTACATCTCCGCTGTTTATGTAAATGTGCAAGAAATTAAACTTGACGTTCATAAGCGTCACTTTGTTACCTGACTGAATAATCACATTTTTTTTAAATTTTGACAAATCCTCGTAAATTTATGTTACTAAATATCTTCCCGTAGCATGTAACAAACAACACTACCCACCTAAAACTCTGCCATCCACCAAATGCTTTTATGAAATTGGAAAATTCTAGAACCGTATAAGGGTGAACGTGTATAACAAAATAAAAAGCTGTTGATATAAATATTGGAAAATAACATCACGATTCCACATGAAAAACTCTTTGGATGTTTTAATAATATTATATTTTGCGTATAACGCAAGCTATGTGTTTTTATTTCGGTAAAATATTGCTGAGAAGTTAATTGGATGACCTGTTTCTGTAAATGAAACATCACAACTTGTCAGAAAAAATTGCATTTCTTTAAATAGGTTTTTGATACTATACCGAAATAAATACTTACGCTCAATTTAATAGTGCTTATGTAGTTTTTTTCGGTGCGTTATGTGAACTTACGATACAATCATTTACATCTATTTAGGCACTATTTTTTTCGCGTACGTGGTTATGTCGGACTTGAACTCGGGTCTGTAATACCAGGGTGTAAGTGTAAAAACAATTCCTTCGCACCCTGGCTGACAGCAAGTGCATAGCCGGGCAGGGGGATTATGGTCGCAGCACTAGTGGGACCGGTGGGTGTCATGCGGAGCTGCGACGACAATCCTCTTTGGATGAGGCCGTCAAGCTGAGTGCCACCATTGTTAACATGGTACGTGTATGTAATGGTGACCCTCTTTCCTGAGACTTTACCTTCAGCTTACCATCAGGCGAGGTGAAGTCAAATTGACGTGTCCTAAATATATTTAAAAAAAAAGAATAATGACAATAAAATTTCATTGTGTAAAATCAGTTACATCTCATTGACAAGGACCAATTTTAATGATACTGGCATTTATATTTAGCTTGGCAGTATGGTAGAAGATGTAGAGACCAAGAAAGGAATGCTTAGATGATTATGTAAAGAGAATAGATGAAACGGACTTATGAGGCGAGGGTGAATCAGTAACCCGATAAAGGTCGACAAAGGAATGTCAATCAGATCGAGGACATTTTAGGAGTGTAATTCAGTCTTTCAATTCTTCTTTTTTCATAGAATAATATGCTCGCCCTGTCAGGTACTTTTAACCTACGATCTACGTCCTCCATGACCGCAGGCCTGGGGGTAGCAAATGAGGCCGCTTGTCACCCCAGCAGAAGCAGGAAAGGCGGTGGGGCGACAAGCGCCCACCCTCCCTTCCAGGGCAAGGTGGGGACTCCGTGGTTCCCAAACCCGAGCGGGCCGTCTCGAAACCGGAGATGGCCATGGGTCAGTCGAGGTGCGAAGGAAATGCCTTATGGGCCACCTTACACCTCGGCGTCTCAAGACCCGAGACGGCGTGCGTTTTTAGTCGGTTTAAGCCTTACGTAACCTCCCCCGCTGAACGAAAGGGGGGGGGGTACCCAGGGATTCGAAAAAAAAATTAGTAAAAAAGGTACATGTAACCTGCATATTTATTATGTGAAAAAGCAATTTATTTGGACGGGTTATGGGGAACACTAGTAATTTCCGTTACAAGACCTCTTTAAAAATAAAATCTAAAAACAACAATATATCTCTATCGTTCAGTATCGTTCGTTTAGTACCTACCCCGCGCCACCTAGCGCAATCAAGCTAAACTGCTTCGAAACTACTGATCCTGCATCGCGATACAAAAGTTCTTGCGCTTAGTTACATAATATTAACTTTTCACTGCAGCTCACTAGTTGTGATCATTTACTCTAGTCGAAGGATACTCGCTTTATTTTGAAGAAACAGAGAGATAGAGATAAGCTCATGCTATTAGTAGGTACTACTCAGCCTGGGGGTGCCAGATGAGGCCGCCTGTCACCCCAGCAGAAGCAGTCCGGGACGGTGAGGCAACTAGCGCCCCTCCCCAAAACCGGGGCAAGACGAGGAGACCGTGGTTCCCAAACCCGAGGGGGCCATCTCGAAACCAAAAATGGCCCAGGGTCAGTTGGGGTGCGAGGGATATGCTCTATGGGCAACCTTACACCCCGGCGTGTCAAGACTAGTTAAGCCCGCGCTGGCCGGCGTGAGGGTATCCGAAGGGAATTACGCACGAAAAAAAAAGGTACTACTGTCTCTCTTAGTAAACGATCATTGGTTTCGTAAGAGTATGCAGGGCCTGTAGACAAAGTGACATTTTACTCATGGAATCGCTTCGCAACAAACCTTCAAAAGTCCGAAATGTATGGGAGTGACATTATTTGTTACTCGTGACATATCGACAAATAATGTCACTCACATACATTTCGAACTTTTAAAGGTTCGCTTCGAAGCGATTCCACTAGTAAAATGTCACTTTGTCTAGGGCCCCAGATTCTCACGTTTAAAATGAGATAATAATAACAAACGCAATAGGTGGTCTCCGTCCCAAGTTTAATGTCTCAAATCGCACGTAAACGGAAGTGGAGATAAGGCAATATTTAAAACAAAGTTATTACATCTGAATTGTATTAATATAATTATCAATACGTGACAATTTGTGGCCAGGTGTTGAGATTCGCGTGCCGGTCCGCGTGCATGCCCGTTTGTTTGTAAATGACACGTGTTAGATACCATGTAGGAAGTGGACAAGTAGGTCAGTGTGGATAATAAAAGGAAATATTGGACATTGGATCATTTGTTTTTGAAGTTAGGGTTCTTTTTTGAAAATGTATACATATAATAGAATCGTAACGAGCTGAAAACTGTACATTGAATGTTTTTCCAATGAAATAATTGATGAATGTTCTAGGAGCGATACCGATGCCGAAAATGGGATTTTAAATTTTTTATCTGTTTGTCTGCTTTTAATTATCGATGTCCGAGCATTACTTGAAAACCGCTGCACAGATTTGGCTGAAATTTTGTATGAACATTCTTCTAGGGCATGGTCATAAACTGGTCAAAATCGGTCTAAACTATTATTGATAATAACTTAATTATTACAATGTAGATCTTTACGAAAATTTGTAGTTCAGCAGAACTCAGACATGGTCAAAATCTGGACTATAACTCATTACGCTATACCCTAAAAGTAATAAGCAGTAAAATATAAAATCTCGAAACTCCACAGAGTTACATCCGTACGAAAGATAGTTGATTAAAGACGCATAAACATTTCATAATGAATATCATCACGCTATTATATAAAGGTATTGGGCTGAATTGATTTACATATTTCTTTATCTATTCTAAACTAATTGTCAATGTAATACGAATGTACGTAAAATAACTTAATACTTACGTGTAAGTATCGAGACCGCAGAAACTAAAAAAAAAAAAACATACCATGATCTTTTCCGAACTTAACACGTATGTAGTCGCGGGCAACAGCTAGGTTTTAATATTTTTTATCAGTACACACGTCATTAACACACGGCTTCGATGGTGGGGCGTCCGTGTGTTACTAACCAGATGGTCACCACTAGAAAACCAGCGCCAGGTTTCTATCTGACACATGCTGAACTGGGCACCCATTTGGTGCATTTGTGTGCCACATTACTAAAGTGCTCCAGTTATTTTATGTTAAGTATTTTCAAATGTCATGCAATGTTATGTACTTAGTTTGTGGCCCCTTTGCACTAATAAATATATATTGTACGAAATTCTACACAGCGCTTTCTAGACCCAAAGTAAGCATAGTTTAACTAGCTTGTGTTATGTTTTCCAAAATGCGGATAAACATACTTATTTACATATTACTTACATAATTATACATAGAAATAACCAGACCAATGCAAATAGACATATTCATGCATACAAATATTTGCACTGAGCGGGAATCGAACCCGCGCCCCCTGTTCTACCAGTCGAATGCACTACCGCTACGCCACCGAGGCCGTCAACATTTATGTGAATATAATAATAAGTCTGTGTAAGTATGTGAACACGTGCAACAGGGGACCAAACATTACTTAAGATTTGTTAAACAACAGATACTCGCGAAAGAAAATCGATTCCTACCTAGGATACTCCGCGAAGCTATTGAAATTAAAAAAACATCCTAATTTTAATAGAGAAGATGGTTGGAATGTACCACTAGCTTGGAACCCAGTCATTCACTTAATTAATTCCAAGAAAAATCGAAATACAACAAGACTTCATGACACTGTGAGCTCATTCTGCGTAAATAGTAATACCAACAATTCAACATAGTTCGGGTACTTTGAGATAACTTACACTTCAAACTACAAGACAACAACCATCTTGAGTCTCCTCGTGACCATGGCTGCTGAAAAGCAACCGAAACGTCGGGATCAATGTAAAATTATAGAATAACATTCAATAAATCGCGATAGAATTCGTTGAGAATAGTTTTATTTCAATAATAAATGTTTTTTTCTTTCTCTATGATCATCATCATAGCGTTGTTTCCGAGGTTGCATCCTACGGCTTTCATGACAGCGACTGCCGTCTGACTTCCAAACCTGAGAGGAAACCCTGCACCAGAGCCTCGTCCATCAATAAACAGGTGCACGGGGTTATATACCATAATCCCGAAGATTATATACCATAATCATCATATTCCCGAATTTCATTTACCCGAATTTCATTTGCCCGAATGTTTTGTTTGCCCTAAAAGACATTATGACATAGTTTTAATTGTCCGAAACTTAGATACCATAAGATACGAGTGCCATACGTATTGTTTTTCATATTTGAATTGCCATAATAATTATTAGACATAATATTTAAAGTGGGTGGTTTATAAAAAAATAACCACGAATGGGGATCCCCTTCTAACCTAACCTAACCGAGTCGGGGTGCCCTAAAGTCCCGATTGCATCCAGTTTCTCCTGATATAACAACCGTTACACACCCAATGTCGATGGCAAATGATGTTATGGCATGTGATAATTAGGGCTTACAATGATTATGACAAATGATGTTATGGTAAGTGACTTTATGGGAAACAAAGCTTCTAGCACGTGACTAATATAGTAAATAAGAGTAGGGCAAATGAATATTACGTCAGATAATATTATGGCTGTTGACTATTATGGCAAATGATATTAGGGCAAATAAAATTCGGGCAACCGGCGGTATACCGGTGCACGGGCTTACAAGATAAACCTTTGTGGAACCTCATACACCCAAATATGTATTTATTTTATTGTACATAGATGTTAATATAACAAACGTTCATCATATTAGTTCGTATTATATCTTTCAATTTGTTAAGTAAACGGGCACACGATAATTCACTGCAAATGCCACATTTTCTACTCTATGCGCATGTATTGGTGTCAAGGTTGCAAACGTATCGCTTTAACCGTGGACTTTCTAAGTTTGCTCCAACTGTAGGAAGAACTAAGTGTGCCCTTCGGTCTGAGCACTCTGAGTGCAAGTATCAGATTAGATATTTATGTAGATTTTGTGCTGACCTAGGAATGAGATAAAACATACAATGCGTCAGCTGCTTGTCTTTCCGGGAAGTCGTAAGTATTGAGACTGAGGAATGCAGGTTTTTAGGGTTTCGCACCTCATAAGTAAAAAACTAAACCCTTATAGAATCACTTCGTTGTCGATCTGTCTGTCAAGATCTTTCTACCAGGAATATGTGGAGGTATTAAGTTAAAATAGTTTTTTTTTTACGTGCGGAAATCCCTTCGGATACCTCCCCGCCGGCCAGCGGGGGTGGCTATGTCGTTTATCGACTAAAACCGCACGGTGTCCTCCCCAAGTGTCCGTTGCCGGGCACCCCGAGTAAGCCCTCGAAAGGATAACCCCAGGGAAGTTAAAATATTACGTAAATAAAAACCTCAGGTCTGTAACGTCTTGCAGTTGGGAACAAATCAAGTTTCTAAGTCAACGCAATCAAAAGATACAGCCGTTCATGCAGTTTATTTAGACAAACGCAAGAAAATTAAGAAGTATAGGGTAGATACAGTCGCCAGCGGTATTAGCTTAGCTAGAATTAGAAATTTGGCAAGAAACAAGATCTTATGGCATAAGTAAAGGAGAAATCCGAAACCGCAAATATGTATTGAAATAAAACTATTTTTAACTGTTTCTATCACGATTTATTTTATTTTATTATTGAGCTGAGAGTGAGAAGAAGTCGAGTGAAAAGCTCTCTATACTCCACTCAGTGTATTTCGGTTGTAACGCTACTCCTCCTAAACTACATAACATAACATAACTTCACGCCTGTATCCCCGAAGGGGTAGGCAGAGGTGTATTGCACACCCACGATTCGCCAGTTATGTTTAGGTCCCAATGTAATAGGGGGCGAGCCTATTGCCATCTACCGGGCACATTACTAAGCGAGCGATAATCAACATTTTTAATACACACATAACTACGAAAAGTCAGAGGTGTGTGCTTCGTCTCGGCAGTCTGTTAAGTACACCACTGGGCTATCACCGCATTTTTCCTCCTAAACTAATCGACCAAGGCAATCGACCCGGAATGTTTAGAAAAAATAAAATTGAAAATCGAACATACCATGGAGGAATAAGCATCCTTCAAAAATTTCAAAATCTGATTACTTAACTATTGGCTTAAGAGAGAAAAATAATATTGAAAATCGGTCTAGCAACGGAGGAATAATCACCGAAAAACAATTCAATGGTATTAATTTGAAAATTGCGTATGAATTGTAGGTAACTATGTATAGAGTGCACTCTCAGCTCAACATTGCAACAGCAGAATGCATTGCGCCCCTAGTTTACATTGAACCATAGCTGCTAAAAAGCAACCGAAACGTCGGGTTCAATGTAAATGATAAAATTTGATTAAATAAATCGCGATAGACTCAGTTAAAAATAGTTGAATTTCAATGTGTGACATTCGCGTAAAATTGCGACAATGTCACGTGAATATGTAGTTAACGATCCTACTAATATTATAAATGCGAAAATTGCAAATGGATGTATCGATGTTTATTAATCTTTCATGCAAAAGCTACTGAACTACTGGATGAACTTGGTACAGAGATAAATTATAGACTGGAATAACACATGGGCTAAATGGGCCCGGGAATAGGTTCCTGTGATTTGCACACATGACAATGGTAATAGTATTTTACGCTGGTGAAGACTTAAATTAGAAATAATCATTGTTATTGGAATTAGAATTTAAAAAAACTTGTTCCAATCAATCGATTTTAGTCTATTGCGGTCTACTGCTGGACGTAGATCACGTAGACCATTACCAATTCGCGGTCTACTGCTAGACACAGACCAATACCAATTTACAGTCTGTGCTCTAGAACTCCTTTGCGACCATCGGTTCTACGGCAGATGTGGCCAGCCCATTGTCGTTTCAGTTTGCTTATAAATCGCGATCTATATTGGTAACTCTAGTTTCTAAACAGAATTTTGTATGGAACCCTCATTGCACGAGTCTGACTCTCACATGAACCAGTTTTGTTTTAAGTATCTCCGTCCTCCATGAGCGCAGGCCTGGGGGTGGCAGGTGAGGCCGCCTGTCACCCCAGCAGAAGCAGGCCGGGACGGTGGGCCACAAGACGGGGACACCGTGAATTCCAAACCCGAGGGGGGCATCTCGAAACTGGAGATGGCCCAGGGTCAGTCAGGGTGCGAGGGATATGCTCTATGGGCAACCTTACACCCCGGCGTCTGAAGACCCGAGACGGCGTGCGGTTTTAGTCGGTTCAAGCCCGACATAACCGCCCCCGCTGGCCGGCGGGGGGTATCCGAAGGGATTTCCGCACGAAAAAAAAGGAGTGTTAACTTAGTGTATCGGTAATGTTCGAGTGTTAATAAATATTTTTCTTTCTTTCTTTCTTTCTTTCCTTCTTTCTTTCTTTCTTTCTTTCTCTCTTTCTTTCTTTCTTTCTTTCAAGTCAAGAAAAATACGGCCACCGAAAAAGTGCCCAGTTGACAGACTTTTCATCGATTCACTTTTAATTACGTGAAACAGAAAAATATACTTGACATATTGTGGGTACATGAAACACCTCTGCTTAGCCCTATGTGCAGATACACGTGCATAAGTATGTATATATATATATGTTTAATAAATATTTCAAAGCGCTTTTAGTAGGTTTTTAATCTATTTTTTATCGTAGCGTGTTTGAAATTCACGATGTTTTAGTTTTAAAAAGTGCACGTTGCTCTATCGTGGGTTGTAACCCGATTGTGTCAAGTTTGAAATGTGATGGGTATTAAAAAGTTTAAAAAGTGGAGGTAATTTATTTAATTATCACAGTTAGCACGCTACCGTTGTACCACTATCGGAGTTAATGGGCCAAATGTATTTGATATTTTTACTTATATAAAATTATACCAGATAAGAGAACGTTGTTGTATGCTAGAAGTGCTCTCTGGAAAATTTCAGTCGAACCTTTGAACCACACACCAATAAAAAAACACACTTTTGCGTACTTCCTATTCACTAATAATATTATATGTAACTACATGTTTCCATGTTACCTCTTTACTCCAAAATCGCCAAAACCTGGATTAAAAACATAATTTTAATATTTTAATACCCTTTTTTCTTTTTTTTTCGTGCGGAAATCCCCTCGGATACCTCCCCGCCGGCCAGCGGGGGCGTTTATGTCGGGCTTGAACCGACTAAAACCGCACGCCGTCTTGGGTCTACAGACAGGGTGTAAGGTTCCCCATAGAGCATATCCCTCGCACCCCGACTGCCCCTGGGGCATCTCCGGTTCGAGATGGCCCCCTCGGGCTTGGGAACCACGGTGTCCCTGTCTTGCCCCGGTTTGGGGGAGGGGCGCTGGTCACCCCGCTGTCCCGGCCTGCTTCTGCTGGGATGACAGGTGGCCTCACCTGCCATCCCCAGGCCTGCGCTCATGGAGGACGGAGGTCGTTAAGCGTCCTCTGGCGCCTGAGGCCTCTGGTGCCTTAGGCGCCTACGACGCGCGCCGAGCATGTTGCGGGCTCGGCGGGCCGGGAAAGTTCTGAACCTCTCCCGAACGCGCTCCGCCATCTCCTTCACGAGCATTACATGCTCGCATAAGGAGGTAGCGGCGGCCCACGCGCTCGGGCTTCGCACCATTGCCGCAATCATGCTGCCGAGCGAGAGGACTCCCACCCCGATGGCTGCCACGAGGTCACGCCTCACGCCTCGGCGCCTCCCTCGCCGGGCAGTCCGCCAGAATATTTTAATACCTACTTCTTGTTTCGGAAATTTTCCACGATGTTGGTTTTCACGTGAACAAGGCTAATAGCGATAACTAATTTGTCGTATTCATTAGATTAGTAAAGAGATGTATGAGGGCCCCACCAAGATCGCTGGGGCCCAAGCTAATCTTACCTGCTAGCGATATAGTCAAAGCCAAACATTTTGTCAAACATGGCTCCCGCATGTGCACCAACTGGCCAATCAGAAACTAATAAAAAGAATGATCAACCAATGATGTAAGCCCTTTAAGTTTTATATATCTATGATTGAAATAAAACTATTTTTAACGAATTCTATAGCGATTTCTTTGATGTTATTTGGTCTCCATAGTCACCCAGTGACCATGGCTGCTGAAAAGCAACCGAATCGGCGGGTTCAATGTAAATAATATCTATTAAAAATAGTTTTAACTTCCGACAATATCATATATATTTATATACATATTTTTTTTTATACAAATAATATTAGTAATCGAAATTACTAATATTCCCCCTAACCCCTCCAGCTAAGCTATATTGCTTGTGTTAGGAGTGGTTGTGTGAGGAGAGTATCTATAATTGGTTGATTGGTCAAGGACAATTTGTCAAGTTGTCTGGCGTTGACTATACATAACATAACTTCACATCTGTATCCCCGAAGGGGTAGGCAGAGGTGTATTACACACTCACCATTCGCCAGTTATCTTTAGGTCCCAATGTAATAGGGGGCGAGCCTATTGCCACTTACCGGGCACATTACTGAGCGAGCGATAATCAACATTTTTAATTCACACATAACTACGAAAAGTCAGAGTTGTGTGCCCGGGGCGACTGGGGATCGAACTCGGCAATCCGTAACGTACACCACTGGGCTATCGCCGCTTGACTATACACCTACTGATTGATGGCCAGGCTTTGACGCTGGCATTCCTCTCGCGGTTGAGGGTCTGAACCCTCAACCTCGTGAGGAGAGGCCTTTGCTCCGATAATAAATCTAAGTATAATCTGATTTAAGGGACTGGTGACTTCGACTACGACGTCAATCACGCACGCATCACCGCTGCATGGGCCAAGTGGCATGAGATAACTGGTTCTATCTGTGACTCCAAAATGCCGGTTTAGTTAAAGTGGCAGGTCTATAAAACCATCATTAGGCCTGCCTTTTTACACGGCTGTGAAGTGTGGCATTTGCAGAGTTACACAAGCAGGTGTTGCGTTTCACGGAGATGAATATGCTGCCATGGATGTACGGAGTCATGCGTAAAAATCGCGTGAGGAACTCACGCATCCGTGGCAGCCTCCATGTCCGTGACATTGCAGACAAAATGCAGAAGTGTCGCCTTCGCTGGTGCGGCCACGTATTGCGGCACCCGCTGGATACGTGGGTATCAATTGTCTAGTCATAGCACTTCCGCCGGGCTCCGGTAGGAGGGGGATTGAGGGGTGATTACCAAGGATGCCCAAGATTATGCGAAGTGGAAAAGGAAAAGCAGGAAAGCGGATCCCGGTCTCTTAAGCGAGGGAGTAAGCAGACCAAGGACGAGGTGGAAGCTTCGTATGCAATCAGGAGCAACTCTAAGAAGAATTTACGTTATAAGAAGAGTTTTAAATATGTATTTAGCAACAGGCAGAAGGCAAACAAGTGACTGGTGTATTAATAGAACTATTTGTGGGCGGTGACCTCCTCGTGGAACTTAAACACAGGCGTATTAATAATCAATTTAGATTTGCTCCGATCATAATAGCCTCACTGTATTTACACAAACGACGAACAGTGTGATAAGCATTAAACTTGAATAGGAAACTAGTTAGTAAGTTATACACAACTGTCATAGTTGTTGACCATTTATGTGCAATCTTAAGGGTTATTTACTTCCTTGTTTGCTAGATTGAGTATCAATCAATCAATTAGTCTATTGCAGTCCACTACTGAACATTAGAGTGTCCTATTATGCGTCATAGCACTCGGTCCTACGCCTTTCGCATCCAGTCTATCTCATCTACCTTTTTCAGGTTACCCGTTCATCCAGCTGGGAGTATCCCAGCTCCCATCTTCATCATCCGAGATTTCGCCTCAGAGCGTGGCATCTGCTTATTATTTTCCTTATTTCGATTTAGCTTATTTTGACTTTTATGGGAGCGACCGCCGTCAGAACTCCCAGCCCCGAGAGGAAAGCCTCCGCCGGAGCCTCGCCGTCAACCAACAGGTGTAATATGTTGCAGGTGAGGTTGGCTTGGGATTCGAAGATATCGATGGCCACCAAAAAAACACCCCCCCCCCCAACCACTAAAGTCTAACCTTGAGTGTATAAAAGTATAATTTAAGAAATACGCAGTCGAGTTCATCTCCGTTTCAAGATTTTAAAAAGTCATTCATTTGTAATACGAGTGGGTAGTTATCAAGAATATCGTACATGACTTTGCAACAAGGATCTTATCTATTACTAGGCTCTATGAGCACACCACAAACTGCCCATTACACGTCCCATAAAAGTCCATAATATCATTGGCAAAGCTACGTAAAATAACACTCAGGGGCGTACTAAAAAACCCCGAGACCAAGTAATTTAGCAGGCAACACCGAAGTTACATTTGAAACCAAACCTTGGGGTACCCACGTCACCGACAAACCAACTGAAACGCACAAAATAAATTTTGTTCATTAAATTTCATTGCCAATGAAAGTTTCACAGCGAATTTCTGACTTTTCAACGGGCTAGTGCTGAATTTTCAAATATATATTTCTAGTGAAACGCGTGGCTTGTAACGTTGGTCGAACTATTCGGATACGCACCGCGCGCTCAAATTTAACTGGTCGCTTTTTCATTGAATATAATACCGGTTTGTTTTCAGTGCACCGATACGATTTCTCTCTGGGTTCACGTACGCGTTTATTGCTGTAGGCAAATTTCACGTGGGTTCAATAAAATTTCATCAAACCGTCACTTCAGTTTTTTATGGATATGAAAGTTATTGGCGTGTGTATTTTATTTGACAGCAACTCGAAAAAAAGCTCTTGAAGCTCAGAATTAGCTTTTGATTTAATATGGATCTCCTGTTAGCATGGTTCCTGAACTTAGACAAAGGAATTCCTACTAATATTACAAATGTGAAATGTTGTGAAGATAATTAGATGTTTGGATGTTTGTTACTCAATTACGCTCAAACGGATGAACGGATCTGGCTGTAATTTGGTACAGGAATAGCACGTAGACTACTTTAAATCTCATGGTTTCCTTAGTTGCGGGAATGGGATCAGAACAACAGCTAGCATTTAATAAAGTTCATGTTTCATATTTGATATTTCATTTTTATAAAGAAATTGTTGAAATTGTATTATGTATCGAATAATATCCGAAAACAAAGAGTTCCCTGTGTATTTAAAAAAAAATATAACTGTATGGTTGAAAAACATTGCAAATTAATTCTTCACGAGTTTGTATATTAATAACATTTTTAATTAAACATGATCGAATATTTGCACCTAGCTATTTACGATGTTTGTCTTAGTAAATGTGTTAATTTATTTATTATACATAGAAACGCCCAAACCATTCATGGTTTGGGCGTTTCTATGTATAATAAATAAATTAAATAGATGTTCTACGACATTATACACAGCACCGTCTAGACCCACAGTAAGCATAGTTTATCGAGCTTGTGTTATGGGTTCCAGAATGCGGATAAACTTACTTTTTACTTTTTTTAGTAAATACATACATATTATACATTATATTATACAGAAACACCTAGACCAACGCAAATAGATATATTCATGCATATAAATATTTGCACTGAGCGGGAATCGAACCCGCGCCGCTGTCGGCCTGCAAATATACATATTCATACATACAAATGTTTGCACTGAAGCCTATATGTTATTCCAGGCTATAATCTATCCCTATACCAAATTTCAACCTGTTTCGTTCAGCCGTTAGAGCCTGATTGAGTAACAAACATCTAAACATCTTCACAAACAATAACATTTATATATATTAGTAGGACATCGTAGGAGTGCTTCTATAAATTGCCTGTCTTGTCAGTTTTTTTTTAACTTTGCGATAACGATAGCCAACTGAACTATTTCAATACTACTAATTCTGCATCGCGCAATTGGAATATCCCAACGTCAACCGTTGGGTCGTGGTCCAATAGGAGTTATCACCTTACCTTGTCAAAGACCCTCCCTTTGTGTCGGAAGAACACCAGACCTTGTTCCTTCACAATACGAGGCCTTTAACATTTATGTGTTATTTCAAAGCAACCCAATTTTCCAAGTTATAGGTTATGGGAAGCAATCATGATGTATAATTGGAATTTTAAAGCCATTGGTTTAGTTACTTTTCCTACTTTTACTTTAACGGGACTTAAAAACTACCTGGACACCTTCAAAATTCTCCAATACATATGTCTTAGGGCTATACTAGAGCCATCTCTGCCATTTGCTGAAATTCTTATTAATTTAAGACTAGAAAGGGACTAGTCGTGGCTTCAATCGTCCTTAATTCAACATTCAGTTTTTTCCGAGTAGATTCGCTGAATTCAACTTTTTCCAATTTAAATTTTATATGACGTATGAAAAGGTTCTATTATAATATGCGCCATACTCAAACTTGAACTGCTGGAACTCATTCGGTTTCAGTTACGTTTCAATTAAACGAAACCGAGGAAACTGTTTCGTTTTGTAAAAATTATAATATTTGACTTATTAACTACTTTTCGTGTGTACTTTACGGAAATGCTGCTGGAATGGTTTAATTAAAGTTCTAATTAATAGTACGGGAAGTTGTAATTTCGAAAGCGGTATTCATTTTTATGAGATGAATATGTAATTTAAATGTAGGTATCCAAGCTAGCCTCATTTGCTAGTCAGTGCTTCTGCTTAACAATGGACGGGGCTCTGACGCAGGCTTTACTTTCAGGGATAGCAGACGGCATTCGCACCCGTAAAAGGAAGCATAGCAACCAATAACAACAAGCGGTACTCGGGCTTCTAAGTGCGAACTTTGGACGTATCTGGGAAATCGCTATGCGGATTCAATTAAATTTTTAAGCAATTAGTATTTAGATCGGATTAGGACGGGACTTGAACCTCTAACCGATTTGAGCCACCTAGACACGTCCCAGATATTCGAAATTCTCTGATATATTATATACGTCTCGAGGCGACTCTGGAGCCATCTACCGTTATTCTTGCGAACTACGGAAACAATGAATGACTTTACAATCATTTTTAAACATTGTGATTAAATTGATTTATTTGATCACTCCGCCACATTAATTCAATTAAATGTTTAAGCAATTAGTATACTTACTTTTTTTATAGATTTAGATCGGAAAAAGAGAACATCTAGGATGGGACTTGAACCCGCGACCAGTCCTTGATGTGACTGAATGCTCTGACCAACTGAGCTACCTAGACACGCCCCCGACATATGAAATTCTTCAATATATTATATACGCCTCTGGAAGTTTGCAGACAGGCGAGGGAAGCACTCCCTGTGCTTGAAAATAGACTGACCAGGTGACTTCGACGACTGACCAAACGGCAACTGCGCACGGCCACAGCTGCAATCACGGGGCATGGCTCCTTCAATAAACACCTTTTTATTTTAGGAATCACCGACAGCCCTCTCTGCAGAGCCTGCATGAGAGAGGAAGACACAGCGGCACACGTGCTCCTACACTGCCCTGCAACCGCCACATACAGGGTTAAGTACTTCGGAAACACAGGTACGCTCCGGGAGATCGCCGGCAGCGTGAATAGCTTGCTAGCGTTCTTCAATGAGCTGGGGTGGATCGAATAGGATGCCCACCCTCACGCAAAAACCGCGCCTTGTCGTGGAGTTGCGGATACCAGCCTGTGATACCATACCATACCATATATACGCCTCAAGGCGACGCTGGTGCCATCTACCGCTATGCGGATATTGATGATATAATTTAAATCTGTGTACCCTGTCTTGGTCCATTTTTGTATTGATAAAGCTATAGGCTGTCCATAGCTACTAAACAAAAGAGAAGAAAGTCGATTGACAAAAACAGAGTAGAGTTATTAAACTAAGGTAAATGTTTCTAGCTTTAGTTCTCATGCATATTTTCAACGAACTGTACGTTAATATATAAACATCTTCATTCTACAGTATATTGGACGAAGCACTCAATGAATTTCTTACTTAAACTTAATATCTGCCTTTTCTCGCTTGAAGCTAACTTAAAAATTCTCCCTACATTTTCCGAGACGATCAAACGTGGTCTGGTTAGTACCTATAACTTTTATTACTTATTAAGGTACTGCATTACTTTCTACTATAATACCAAGTAACGTTTTAAAATTTAAAACTTACTTCAATATTTACTATTTTGTAACTCGTGTAATGTTTACAATGCGATATCTTGATCCTGTATTTTTCCTTTAGTTTATGAAGAGATCGCGCTATGGGTAGACAATGGTAGTTAATACTAGCATTGTTAGGGTTGCCACCGATGTAAAATATTTCTATTTTTTATTCATGCCATTATATTGGATGAAGGAATTAACACTAATATGTTGCCAACTATATTCTGGGTAACCATGTCAACAAAACATATTTTTTCAGACTAAATGAAAGCACTTCAGGTTATTTTTAACAAAAATAAGTTACTCATCGTGATGTATGAATCAACTCTGAGATAAATATCTTTATTTGATGTACGTACAATAAGAGAATTAACTAAAGATTTATGGAGATACTGACTGTTTTGTAACCTTAAAATTTTGCAAAACTGTCGATATCGATTGGGAGATAAAATATTCTTAGAGACCTGAAAATAGTCTCATTCTTTTGTATATAATTTTTAATATATTTGATTTGAATCACCTATTATCTAAGAGGAAAATGTAACTATTATATCGTGACGGCAAACGGCATGACATTCTTTTATACCGTCATACAACTTCAAAGTCACGCCAAGTTCGCCCGGCAGATGACGAAGATAATTTTTACCTAGTTAATTTTATTTTGTTTCTGATTACTAACTACCAGTTAAACTCTGTTAAATGTTTGATTGTTATTTCGCCATTTATATCCTGAAATCAATACAATCAAAACCTTTCTCTTTCCTGTCAACCTTAATGCGAGTTCATTCGGGCTTTACAAAGCACCGGCCTTGTACCGTTGACAAAAAAGAATATTGAAACATCGACAAAAAATATATATTTTTTTTACTTTTGTAGTAGGTACGAATGGTGAAAACAAATCCCTTGGTGGGAACACGTCGAGTGCCTCCGTATTGAGATTTTTCACGGATTTTGGCCTGGAATATTCCGTTAAGTTTTACATATAGATTCTGTGTGAGATAGGAGGTAAGACCTTCTTTGTGTTTACTTTTTTGGGTGACAAATTCACGAAAAGATAATATGAATATGACAAATACCGTAATGTATGTCTCTAAAGTTTATTCTTAGATTTAGAATTTATGAATAGTTCAGAATTCTATAAATTAAAAAAAAATATACGGTAAATGTTACAAAAATTCTACATAATCCACTATCGCCAGAACTCACTTATTTTTACAATGATAAAGTGTATGGGATAAAATTATGTTGGTTAGCTAAGGCTAGCTTGTCCCAGGGGCCATTTGTCAGTTATCAGGTGCTAAAGGTAAGTGACCGTGCACGATTGCGAAAAACCCTCCATAGTAATCCAATTTCGGTTTGATTGCGTTCAGGGGTCAGCAAGTGCATAGCCGGACAGGGAGATTGTGGTCGCAGCACTAGTGGGACCGGTGGGTGTCACGCGGTGCTGCGAGGACAATCCTCTTCTGATGAGGCCGTCAAGCTGAGTACCACCACCATTGTTAACATGGTACGTGTATGCAATGGTGACCCTCTTTTCTGAGACTTTACCTTCAGCTTACCATCAGGCGAGGTGAAGTCAAATTGACGTGTCCTAAATATAAAAGAAAAGTTAGAATAGGTGCTAAAGGATGGTAGGTAGGTGGCTGGCTAAAGGTACGTCCATAGGTTTACCGCACTGTACATCTTCCCAGAATTCATTCTTTATTAGCGGCACTATCGATTGGAGTAATAATAGCGTGTGTATTTTTTTCCTTAAAATCAAATCAAAACAAAATCATGAAAAAAGGCACATCCTGTATTATGACACCATTCGATTGTGTTGCTGATAAGGAACGAATTCTGGGAAGCAATAACATATAGCAAACTTAAGAAAAGATCGCATTTACAACAAAATACTTTTTTGAGCTTCCAGGTTTCTGGTAAAAGTTACGGCCGACAGAACGTTTCTGGCAATATACATAATGACTTTTAACAATATCTTCTAAAACATACGTAAAATCAGCATTGCAAGTAAAAGCCAACTTCGTACTAGTTTTACCTACCCATAGCACCTTTTTTTTTTTTTTTAAAGGATATTAGTAACCGAAATTACTAATATTCCCCCTAAGCGCCCCAGCTAAGCTAAATTGCTTGTGTTAGGAGTGGGTTCACGTCGGTAGTGTAATGGCCAGGATTCGAACCCGGGACCTCTCGATCGTAAGGTCGACTCCTTAACCACTAAGCTACCGACGCTTGATTACTGATAAGGTACATACCTACGCTACTTTATCTAATACATTTTATCATTTTGAAAATAAGTGATTTCTTGTGAGGCTGGGATCTTCCTCTATAAAATTCATGATTTTTATATCCTATATCTTTCTGTGGGTCCGTACAAAGAGACTAAGGAATGAGACGAATATACAACCCTATTAATTTATTATGTGTTGATGAAGTTTAGGCACTAGTTGGAGTATAAATATGTGTATGATAGATCGAGAATCTTGTAAACCGTCCTCTGATGATGAATACTTCAAGAAATAAGGCCCTCGTACATGTCAGTTTTCTTGCTTCAACTGTTTTATTCTCGAATTTATAAAAAATCGTAAAGTTTTCTAGATTAAACGATTGGGAAAGAGAAAGATATAATAGAAAGCGTTAACATATATAATAGATTTATAAAAATGTTAAAAGACTGGTTGCTTCACAAATGTTTTTACTCCATTACGGACTTTTTATCCACACGTTGCAAATGGATAAATGTATAATGATATGTGTATAATCTAAGTTTCTCTTTCTCATTTTATATTATATACCTATATTCGTAATAAATAATGTGCTAAATAAAATTAAAATGAAACTTTGCATGCCCAATTTTAAGCAGAACATGACGCACCTCACCACCCACGCAGTCATAAAACATTATTTGTACCATCTTCATAACAATGTTCTAGCAAATAAAGATTATTATTATTATTATAGATCGAGCTAGCACTCAATGAAGTTGTTTTTACACTTTTATAAGATCGACGTGAACTATCCTGAACTGTCCATAATAAATTAAAATTGCTGCGACACATATCCTCACTTAAACCTTCTAAAGGACCGGGCCTAGCCAAAGGGATGGAAACTGAAATGAAGGAGATATTTAATAATAGCAATACGACTTGAAGCAAACATTATTATTTCAGACTATCTAATTACAACATGAAGCAATTTACATCCCTATTCGGACCTGAGACTGACGTTATTTACATTGCATTAAGGCACTAAATTGCATATATATTATATAAGCAATGGTTATTATAACAAGTAATTAAATTACTCGACAGTCTATAATAGAGGTCGTACTGTAAACGAACAAACAAATGATATGCAGTTACCTTTACCTTCTAGAATTAACACGAAAGAACTATAGATATTTACAGTACAATATAAACATACCTTTGAATTGCCTGAGGTTTTGACCAGGTTGGGCTGATTGACGGTAGTCGGCCGACTCGCCGTCCTTACAGAAGCAGGCCAAGACAGAGGCGTGTCGTGTGTGTCCTCACACGCCTGCCAATTCACATTCGCGGGATAAAACCCCCTTAGCCGAGGCCGCGAGGCCGCGAGGCCCAGGTAACCCTGGGGTTATCCTTTCGAGGGCTTACCGACACGTCAAGCCGTTCAAAAACATGTACATCGCGTTTATTCCCGTAAATAATAATTGAATACCATTTGAACATGAAAGTTTAAAAGTAATAGTTTAATCAGACAATGAATTGGTAATGACAGCTTGCAAATGAAAATATAAAATAATTAATATGAACGAATGAATAAATGAATTATTTATTTATATGAATATGGTAAGTACATCGAGATATTATATTATGTTATGTGTTCATTCATATTCAGCCGTATAAGGCGTTGATATTAAAGCTTTACAATAATAACAATAAGTACAGTCAATTAATTATTTAATTAGTCATATCATTGAAATAAATTATGATTAAACATCAATCCTTATAATTAAATTATTAAAAAATCTTAAATATTAAAATTGCTATCCAAAAATTCTACCACCGAATAAAAACACTTATCTATTAAGAAAGTGATTATATATTGAGATTGTCGGTAGTTCACGCGAATGTCACACATTGAAATTAAAAGTAATTTTAAAACGGATTCTATCGCGATTTATTTGATATTATTTCATATTTTACATTGATCCCGACTTTTCGGTTGCTTTTCAGCAGCCATGGTCACGGGGAGACTAAAGATGGTTTTTGTCTTTTAGTTTGAAGTGTAAGTTATCTCAAAGCACCCGAACTATGTTGAATTGTTAGTGTTACTATATATTAAAAAAATATCAAATAAATCGCGATAGAATCCGTTAAAAATAGCTTTATTTCAATAATTATATTGAATATTAATTACTATATGTATTGAATTTAAATTTATTCAAAGGTAACGCTCACATACCAACTGGTAGTTTATTGTAGATTTAAATAGCCATACAATATGCGTTTGCAGAATGTAGATGTAATTTTTGCCGGCGTACTAGAATCCTATAAGGATCTTTACTGTTTGTCTTTTTAGGAATTTTCTTTAGAAAAGCCCTATTGCTATCGAGTTGTCGTCGACGTCGTTACAAATTTTCTGTCACGGTTTTGGGTATGAAGTAGATGAGCTATCGAGTTGCTGTTTTAGGTAATAGATTCGTGCTGGAGTGAACCATTGCAAGATAAAGAAAAAATCGCAAAAAAATCGCAAAATCATTATAATCGCAAATCCAAAATCCCTTGTTTTCGGCTGAGCTCGTCTCAGGAATTCAACTTGTTTAACATTTCGTCATGTAGCGGAAAATTTGTGGATATTTTCTTACAAACAGGCACATACTGAAATAAAACTATGTTTAACGGATTCTGTCGCGGTTCATTTGATGTTTCTTTATAATTTACACTGAACCCGATGTTTCGGTTGGTTTTCAGTAGCCATGGTTACGGGGGGGGGGGGGGGTAACGTAATGTAAAATTTGTTGCTGATAACAAAAAAAAATTAACTCGATTGCAATAGGGGTTTTCTAAAGAAAATCCTTGTCGACGTCGTCGTTGCCAATTTTCTGTCACGGTTTTGGGTATGAAGGAGATGAGCTATCGAGTTGCTGTTTTCGGTAATAGATTCGTGCTGGGGTGAACCATTGCAAGATAAAGAAAAAAGATAAAATAAAAGAAAATCCCTTGTATTCGGCTGAGCTCAGGAATTTTTCTTCTTTCTTCAGCACGAATCTATTACCGAAAACAGCAACTCGATAGCTCATCTCCTTCATACCCAAAACTATGACAGAAAATTGGCAACGACGATGTCGACGACGACAACTCGATAGCAATAGGGTTTTTCTAAAGAAAATCCCTAAAAATGTTACAATGTTCCTTTTTGACGATGAATCTAGTAGAAAACATTGCATTTATATTAAATAAAAATAAATATTTAAAAAATAAAATAACCCAACTGCTGCTAAAAAGACCGAAATAAGTTTGATAGCAGGCGGTACTCATTTGCAAATCATAAAATGAAAAGAATTAATGGGTCCCGCCTGCTATCAAACTTGTTTCGGTCTTTTAAGGAGTAGTCGGGTTATTTTATTTTCTTATTTTCTTTTTCGCTTCAGTCGCAGAGAAGTCGCCGCCGACGAGAGTTCCACGCACTCGTTGCCGCCAGTACCTGCACCACTGAAGATTTCGACCGCAGTGATCGACAAAACGTTTGGAACACAAGTTTCATCGGGACCACGGCCAAACAGCCCGGAAACAGTATATTCTACATATTTTTTTTATTTGCAGCTTTTTAGTTTTAAGCATACAAGAGAAACGTATCTTGCAAGCACAACCCAAATTGAAACTGGACTAAGAACAGAGGCTCCGCTTGTTGGAAGCTCCGCAAACGCTTTAATTAATCATTCCGAATTACATTAAAACAGTATATGTTTTTTTAATCACCTTTATGTCTTTATATTTGGATTGATTGATGTTTGAGTGTAAAAAAATTTTTGATAGTATATATTGTCCACCGTATAGTTTTAGATCACATTTTATGTACCCTTTTTTTCTTTTTTTTTTATCGTACGGAAATCCCTTCGGATACCCCCCCCCCCGCCGGCCAGCGGGGGTGGTTATGTCGGGCTTGAACCGACTAAAACTGCACGCCGTCTCGGGTCTACAGACGCCGGGGTGTAAGGTTACCCATAGAGCATATCCCTCGCACCCCGAGATTTTATGTACCCTATAATACTCGGGAGATGAATCCGTTTCATTTGATACCTTATTCCTCGAAATCCGTACAGTGGTTTGGATGTAATGAGGTAATAAAGAATATTACATGCATACCATATGCGCGCGACAAATATAACCCTTTCTTGGCAGTCGGATAATAAACATCCTACTTTAAAATTGTTGAAAGAACTCCATATTATACAATCTTCTGACTGATGCTACGCTATCATTAAGTATTTTATGTAAACAATCGAATTATCTACCTAATACTTACTGGTTCTGGATTCTTATACGAGTATTGTGTTAGTTTCAGTAGCTTATTCATTGAAGGGTATCCGAAGGGATTTCCGCACGTTAAAAAAAAAAAAATGCTTATTCATTAATATCACTTTTAAATGTAGTAACTTTAAGGGACTGGTCATATCCTTTCGAGGGCTTACCCGGGGTGCCCGGCAACGGACACTTGGGGAGGACACCGTGCGGTTTTGGATTTCCGCACGTAAAAAAAAAAAAAAAAAAGGGACTGGTCGTGTGTTCAAGTCCCTTCCTAGATATTCTCTTATTCCGATCTAAATCTGTAGATACAAATTATTAAAAACCATAACCGGGTTTTTATCTCTCAGGTTCTAGGTACTGTGACGTCTGGGGTAAGGCGTCACAACTCCTCGTGTTAATGAAACAAGTAATACTTTATCAATCTTATCTTATCTTTATCTTTAAGCGTCGGTAGCTTAGTGGTTAAGGAGTCAACCCTACGATCGAGAGGTCCCGGGTTCGAATCCTGGCCATTACACTACTGACGTGAACCCACTCCTAACACAAGCATTTAGCTTAGCTGGAGGGGTTAAGGGGAATATTAGTAATTTCGGTTACTAATATTCTTTAAAAAAAAAAAAAAAAAAAAAAAAAAAAAAAAAAAAAAAAAAATTATATTTTAAATAGCATTTAATTTTCACATAAAACTTCTATATCGAGTTTTAGGGGATTTTACGCGAGTTTATTTGACTTTAATATGCGAACTGAAGAGGGCCGCGGATTCTGCTCAGAGATTGAGCCTACGATCAATTTGCTTGGAACTCTCTTCATACGGCGGGTCGAGGCCGGAGCCCCCGGTCACCCGCTGTCACCAACTTGTCCGCCAAGCCAATCGTTTTTTCCTATTCCACATTTTATATTTTAAAACAAATTTACTTTTAATCGCTGACGCATGATGGCCAGGTAATTAACTGTAGTGCTCGAACGAGGTCGGACGCTACAGTACCCTTGCATTGTGAATCTGGACCTAACCGTAGATATCGAATACGCAGTTAATCTTTATGTAAATTTAGAACTAAATTTAAACTAGCTGCCTGTTCCGCCTCCCTTCAGGTGGGTTATGTGCTTGTTTTTACTTTTAAATTGCTAAATTCTGTATTATTAGGAAACAAAGGAACCTTTTGAATAATTGCAACATTGCCACACCCAAGACACCGTGATGTACTAAACTTCAGGAACTATTCTATACAATAGTAAAGGTTACGTAAAATAAAAATTACCATACAATTGGCTTCAAAAGTATATTGTCTAACTTAAAACTCTTTTTATAATTAGCTGGCAAAACACCGTGAGATTAAGGTCACTATGGTATGTTAATAGTGGACAAAAAGCCCATACAGTTTTTGCAAATTTTAATTTATTTTTTTATTTTACTATAAGCGTTCGTTGACTATTGGCTAAGGCTTAGGAGTTGTTATCGAGAGATTTTTATTTGAATCACACGTTTCAAATTTAAAGACATGAAATATTGTATCGTGTATATTTTTTTATTATTCATTATTATAAAAACAAACATTACATCATAATCAAATAACGATAGCAACCAAAAACCACGAATGTTGATATCTGTGCTATTATGAGTTATCAAAACTTAACTTGGGATAAATTATATAAATAAATAAACGTTGTAGGACAAAGTACACTACGCCATCTAGACCCAAACTAAGCAGAGCTTGTCATATGGGTTCTAGAATGCAGATAAACATACTTAAATACTCCTTTTTTGTAAATAAATATATATTATACATCGAAACACCCAGCCCAATGCAAATATACAGATTTGCACTGAGCGGGAATCGAACCCGCGACCTCTGGCTTAGCAGTCGAACAACGCTATAACATACGCTACGAGTAGATATAACAATTTAAAAGAAACTGGGTTTACAAAACAAAAATCCAATTTCAAGCCACCTAAGGCAATTTTTTAAAATAAAATCTAAGTAGAGTCTAGTCTACCTGATAAAGGTCATCCTTCATTCTGTAGACTTTACTTACTGTTGGTAGCTTAGGGGTAATGGAGTCATTCTTACGATCGAAGGGTCCCGGGTTTCAATCCTGGCCATTACATGGCCGACGTGAACCCACTCCTAAAATAAGCAATTTAGCTTACCTGGAGGGGTTTAGGGGAATACTAATAATTTCAGATACTAGAATTCTTTTTAAAAATAAATATTCATGCGGGGTTAATGAGCTCAACATAAAAAGACACAACGTCTTATTGCCGCGGTAGCCTAGTGGTATTGGTAAAGGACTGCTGAGACGAGATCTCAGGTTCGATCCCAGGTATTACCATGGCACACACCAATGACTTTTCGATGCTTTTCGAAGTTATGTGTGTATTTATCGCAGGTTTATAAGGGCCCGGTTAATGGCAATAGGCTCGCCACCTATTACATTGGGACCTAAAACATAAACTGGCGAAACGTGGCTAGCACCTCTGCCTTCCCCTTCGGGGATATAGGCGTGAGTTTATGTTATGTTATGTTTTTTTGCCCACAAGAACAGATAAGGTTTTAATTGTGACCGCAGCCGACAACGTCATCTTACTATTTGCAGTGTGGTGTCTTTGCCCATACGATAAGGTAATTCTATTTTACTTTGACTGCAGCGAATGACGTCATCTTACTGCTTACCTATAGATTGGTGACTTTTCCCACACGACAAGGTAATTTCATTTGATTGCGACCACAAGTTTATCAGCAACGCACGTAATACAATTTTTTTTATCAAAAATGTTATATTTAAAATTTAACTTAATTTTTAGAATTTCAAATAAAATTTTGTTACTTTATTTTCACCTACTGATATACAAGTAAAAATTATAGCAATTGATAAAAAATATTACTATCGAGTTAAATGTCTGGGGACTTATAATTTAAAATAAGAGAGGTTTATAAATATAAATAAATATTCTACGACATTCTACACGGCGCTTTCTAGACCCAAAGTAAGCATAGTTTAACTATTGAAATAAAACTATTTTTAACGGATTCTATCGCGATTTATTTGATGTTGCTTTTCAGCAGCCATGGTCACGGGGAAACTAGCTTGTGTTATGGGTTCCGGAATGCGGACAAACATACTTATATGCTTTTTTTTTTGTAATCACAATACATATTATAAATAGAAAAACACCCAGACCAGTGAAAATAGACATATTCAGGCATACAAATAATTGCACTGAACGGGAAACGAACCCGCACCCCTTGTCGTAGCAGTCGAATGGTCTACCGCTACGCCACAGAGGCCATCAATTATTATAAGCCGTTATTAGCAGACGTCGGGTTTCACTGTCCAGATCAGTTTGATGGCGCGAAATTAATGTATTCTTAAACAAGTTAAGCTAACAGCTTCGTCCGTGTGGATTTCGATCTGAGTTTTAAAGATTTTCACGCAGAACTCTAATAATTTTCCTACCATAAAAGTAGCCTTAGTTACGCCTTATTATACTTGCTCACTGCAGTAAAAATGTCATCGAAATCGGTAAAACCATTTCAAGAGATTACCCGGAACAAACAAACAGAAAGACAGACAGACAAAAATTTTAAAAATTGCATTTTCGTTGTAAGTATTATACGTACAATATACATACATACATACATACATACATACATACATACATACACACATACATACAAACACACATACATACATACATACATACATACATACATACATACATATATGTACATAAAAACAGACGTCTCAATTTTCTTTTTTTAACGTACTATAAATCGGTGGACAGATATTTGTCAGACGAGATCACCGAGCTTGGTCGAGGAATCCACCCTTTGTGTCAAAGGAATATCACTCCATGTCGTTCCTCAATGGTTTGTATGTGAATACTTACTAGTTTGGAGTACCATTTCACCATTTCGAGTTACGTAGAATATACTAGTAGTGTCTTGCGGTTTAACTTGCATTTCTTTATGTTATTTTTAGGGTTCCGTAGCCAAATGGCAAAAAATTATTACAGTTGTTCCGCCTAAAATGGACAGGAAAATGATGAAATCGGTTAAAAGATTGTAGCAGGTATGTTAAGCAAATATTTAGGTGATAATATGGTAGGATAATATTCACTTTATATACCCTTATAGATTCGTCTTGCCTGTCTGTCTGGCCGTCCGTATGTAACAGCCACTTTTTCCGAAACTATAAGAACTATGATGTTGAAACTTGGTAAGTAGATGTATTATGTGAACCACATTAAGATTTTCGCACAAACATAGAAAAAAAAACAATAAATTTTGGGGGTTCCCCGAACTTAAAAGTGAAACCCAAAAATTGTTTTCATGAAACCTATGGATAGATCTTCAAAAACGATATTGAGGTTTCTATTTTTTTTTTTTCTAAACTGAATATATAATTTGCGCGAAAGACACTTCCAAAGTGGTAAAATGTCCCCCCCCCCCCCTGTAACTTCTGAAATATGAGAATGATAAATCTGAAAAAAAAATATATGATGCACATTACCATGTAAACTTCCACCAAAAGTAGGTTTGAACGAAATCTAGTAAGTTGTTTTTTTTAATACGTCATAAATCAGAAACCGCAATTTACATTTCATCCAATCAACTCAAATATAAAAATTTTAGTTGCTGCTACGGATCACTTCACGGGCGAGTCCAACTCGCCCTTGGCCGGTATTTTTGGGGTAAAATTTGTATAAAACCTCCTCCATGAAAAAAACAGATGTGCAAACTATCGAACTGATTGTTCAAATGATGAATTTATAAATTTTTCGTACCTATCCATTACTAGATGGTTACATAATGTTTGCTAATACACCTCTGCCTCAGGCTAGAACATAAGGGCCAGTGTATCCCTGCCCAGGGGTGTTATTTTTGGTAACTACGGGGTATAGATTTAGTTCGTAAAAAGTGACTTGAACCGCGACCAGGCTCTTGCCTGGCTCAAGAGCCAGTCACAAGGAGAATACTTTGACCAACTAAGCTACCTGGATACGTCGTAGATATTCGAGTATTCCCACTGTAAGGGACTGGTCTCGAGTTCAAGTCCCGTAACGGACTAGTTTTTAGTTAGTTTAATTTCATTGAACTTGAACTAAGGGGTATATAGGTTATAGCCCAGTTGACACTAATAGGGTCGTCCCTTATTACATAGGTATGAAAAACGTGCTTGTCGATATTTGCGTGTTGATGCAGTTCTACCTATTCCTTTGGAGATATTGTTGCGTAATTTCTGAGGTCAAAACTTGTGGAGTGAACACGGAATACACCACCAATACTTGGAGTTCAAAACTTGAAATAAACAGTAATTGAAAGTATTATTTATATTTTGTGTTTTAGTCGGTTCAAGCCCGACATAACCGCCCCCGCTGGCCGGCGGGGGGTAGCCGAAGGGATTTCCGTACGGAAAAAAAAAACAATTTGAATTCCTGAGACGAGCTCAGCCGAATACAAGGGATTTTCGATTTTGCGATAATTTTTTTTGCGACTTTTTGCGATTTTTTCTTTATCTTGCAATGGTTCACCCCAGCACGAATCTATTACCGAAATTAGCAACTCGATAGCTCATCTCCTTCATACCCAAAACCGTGACAGAAAATTGGCAACGACTCGATAGCAATAGGGCTTTTCTAAAGAAAATCCCTAAAAAAGGTACTATGTCCATTACCTTCACGTAAATGCAAGCAATTACTTGACAGAGTTCAATCGTAGTCGAATTAACGTTACGCCTCCGCATAATATACGAACAAACGAATAAATAATGATTTTCATATATAAAGTGGATATTATGCTACCATATTATCACCTAAACATTTGCTTAACATACCCACTGCAATCTTTTAACCGATTTCATCATTCCCCTGCCTATTTTAAGCAAAACAACTATAATAATTTATAAACTTAACCAAAAATCTTCCATAATTGCTAATGCCACTATAGTTATAACAACAGTGTATGCCCATATATGTCTGTCCTATTGACATAACCTGGACCTTGAAAATGACATATGATTGTCAAGTTGTTCGCCCACATAACCGCTTAATACACAATCGGTTGCTAAGCCTTCTTAAAACCACTTGTTGTTTAACGCAATGAATAAACATATTTTAGGAGATTCAATTAAATTTTTAAGCAATTAATATGCTAACTTTTCCCATATATGTTTCCTATAGGCGTCGCCTTAAGACGTATATAATAACATAACATAACATAACATAACTTCACGCCTGTATCCCCGAAGGGGTAGGCAGAGGTGTATTACACACCCACGATTCGCCAGTTATGTTAAGGTCCCAATGTAATAGGGGGCGAGCCTATTGCCATCTACCGGGCACATTATTAAGCGAGCGATAATTAACATTTATTAATACACACATAACTACGAAAAGTCAGAGGTGTGTGCCCGGGGCGACTGGGGATCGAACTCGAGACCTCGTCTCAGCAGTCCGTTACGTCCGCCACTGGGCTATCGCATGTGGCATGGGCTATATCCGAGAAATTCGAATATCTGGGACGTTTCTAGGTGGCTCAGTTGATCAGAGCATTCCCGCTGTAAGGGACTGGTCGCGGGTTCAAGTCCCGTCCTAGATGTTCACTTTTCCCGATGTAACATCTATAATTCACGAGATTTTAATGCTAAAAGATGGATTCTTCTGGCGCCCTCAAAAGAATGACCCCAGGATTACCGCGGACTTTGGCAGCCATCAAGGCCTCACCTACGTGGTCGGTTTAAATCCCGCTTCGGTGAGTTGGCAGGCAATTTCATAAGTATTTTAAGTGATATTGTCCGAAATTTACGCGAATGTCACAAATTGAAATAAAACTATTTTCCACCAGTCATTCACTTAATTAATTCCAAGAAAAATCAAAATACAACAAGACTTCATGATACTGTGAGCTCATTCTGCGTAAATAGTAACACCAACAATTCAGCATAGTTCGATTACTTTGAGATAACTTACACTTCAAACTACAAGACGACAACCATCTTTAGTCTCCCCGTGACCATGGCTGCTGAAAAGCAACCGAAACGTCGGGATCAATGTAAATAATAAAATAACATCAAGTAAATCGCGATAGAATCCGTTAAAAATAGTTTTATTTCAAAGTATTTTAAGTATTCCTTCTGCTACCTAAATCGTTTATACAGATTACAAGCATGGGGTGTATAGAATTTTGCCAATATCTTCGGGCCCGAGTCAACCTCCTGTACAAGCCTGTCCATCTGCTGATTGACGGACAAGACTCTGGCGAAAGCTCTCCTCTTGGGGTTGGGTTTCAGACAGTAGTTGCTCATCATATCAGCCGTAGGAAGTCCACTGCTGAACATAGGCCTCCCCCATTGACTTCCACTTCGACCGGTCTGTAGCGGCCTGCATCCACCGAGTCCCTGTGCTTTTTATACCTGGTCGTCTGTCCACCTTGTGGGAGGTCTTCCTACGCTGCGCTGTCCGTCACGTGATCTCCACTCAAGAACCTAAAACCTAATATAAACCAAATGTGGAAAGAAGGGAAAAGAGACTCCAGCCTCTAAAGTACAAGCTTTGTGATAAAATAATTAACTAAAAAGAAGTTTTTCTTCCGTGCGGTATCACCCCGGTATCCGCCCGCCAACAGGGGAAGGTAGGTCGAACTCGAACCGTTATAGCCGGTCGTGTGTAACAAAACAGGGTGTAAGGTGGATATGGCCCCCTCGGGTTTGGAAACCACAGTGTCCCCGTCTTACCTCCGTAAAGGGGAGTTAAAGATTTAGTTTTTAAAGTGTTTCGAGGTTGAAAAACTACGAAAAATGACTTATATTTTATCGAACAAATAGAAACTTTCCTCACGACAATATAGTTTATAGTCAAATAAACAAATTCAACTAACAAAATAGCTTCAATAAAACACAAGTATATAAAAAATAAGAGCCCTAATTAAAAAAGCGGCGCGTTGGTCCGTGACTCGAGTAACTACTAACATCGCTCGAGTTTAGTCGACATTACTCAACAAGTATACAGCTCAACTTTACTCAACTTGTCTCGAGTGCCGGTTCACGAGAGATTCCCTTTGTTTTTAATTTTAAATACTTAACATTAAGTGGACTTATCGCGGGTGAGTTTTAGTAGCTGGTTTTGTTATCAACTATATCGGATAACGGTAAGAAAAGTTCTTTCAGACTTTATCTCAGACATCTTTATGCAGAGTAAGTACTCTTCAATTTGAGTTCATAGACTTTCGTCTCAAGATAGGATTTTGCTTATGAATTATCTGAATTATAAATATGGTACTTATATCAGAATGACTAAAAATCCGAGGGCTAAGTCATTCATCAGTCGCTGAAATCGGTCATGTTTTATTTAAGACTGACATTAGAATTACTATAGTCGAAATATTTAACATGTGCATTTGTTTGCGTGAGATTCTGATATTTCAGTATTGTTACAAGAATAAAATTACAGTTTAGAAAAAAAAATACTCTATGCAAAATCCATAATAATAATTTTTAATATTTTATTTTTATTTTTCTCCCATATAACATTTCATACAACAATACGACTACAGTTAAGAAGTATCGGAAGACTGTTTTCCAAGGTAGGTAAGAACCTGTGATATGGATAGGTAACAGGGATTCCATTCCACAAAAAGTCATACTGAGTCACAGCAAAAAGGTCATAAGTATAGGAATGAGCAAAAAAATTTAAAGTTAAAAAAAGTTACTAAAGAATGGAGTTTGGTTTTGTTTGGTTTGGTTTGGTTGTTCTACGACATTCTACACATCGCTATCTATCTATGGGTTCTAGAATGCGGATATACATACCTAGATACATTTTTTGTTTGTAAATATATACAATATATATAGCATATACATAGAAACACCCAGATCAATGCAAATATACGTATTTATACACAAATATTTGCACTGAGCGGGAATCGAACCCGCGACATCTGACTTAGCAGTCGAATGCTCTACTACTACGCCTGAGAGGTCGTCGACATTGGGAATACTTGACTTAGGAATCGATGCGTTACCCACTTAATCCCTCCTTCAAGTGGCTAGGGTGACCCTTCTCAGCAGTAGGACCACAGCACATTATGTCAACATGTACAGAGTGTTGAATGGAGGTACAGTTAGCGACATAAGTTGCTGAACACTAATCAATTTGCATTATTGCATTAGTACATTGAATTATTTTTGTAATCTTTAGAAGACAAGTTTAGTATATGAAAGGTTTTGGTGATTCACAAGTTTTAATGTTTAAATTATAATTATTAACGGGATATTTACCATGTTTATTATTTTCATCATTCAATATTTTATTATTTACATCCGTGATCATGGCACTTGTAACAGTGCCGAAATATCGGATACTCGATGAAAATAATAAACATGGTAAATATCCCGTTAATAATTTTAATTTTTGACCATGTCAATCTAAAATCATATAAAGTTTTAATGTGTTAAGCTACTTTTGTCGTTGACCGTAGTACCCAGTCAGTCCGAATCTAATTGAAATATCCTGTCATGTTATCTATATTCCTACGAATTTTTATTTCGAGAACTGGTTACGGATACTAAAATTAACTCAATTTAAATGAATTATTTCTAGAATTTTATTCATAGTCTGTCGATGTCTGCTCTACCCAGAGATGAAAGATTTTTCGTTTCCATAAAAGGTTTTTATAGAAAAATGTTGAATTTATTTAATCAAAATGGAAGTTAAAAATAAAATGAATACATCACTTAGATTGGTTCTATTGAAAAGCATATTTGAGTCTTCATTTATGAAATAATTTGATATTTAATTTACTTGGAACGCGCACCAATTCTCGTCTAATTTGGTCTTTCATCGTCAAAAAAGTAATTTTGATGTGGAACTTCTTAAGCGGTAGATCAGACCGGCTGTTGTTAACGCGTGGCCAAGTGCTCATTAAGGGATGTAGGTACACCTTCAATAATATTGCGCAATGTCATGACATTGCGCAATATGTGCACAATACTCATATTAGTTTGTACCCGGTTGAATCCGAGGCTGAAGTCCGTTTATACCTTCGCCTTCTTTTGATTTGACTTTAATGGGCGCGACTGGCATCTGACCTCTTAACTCTGATAGGAAAGTTTGCACAAAACCTCGTCCGGTAATCACTAGGTGTATTTCAGGGGCATGGTGTCCATATATGCCGATTCCTTATGGCTACCCTTCACAGAGATGGCAGATACATGTATCACATTAACATAACTTCACGCCTGTATCCCCGAAGGGGTAGGCAGAGGTGTATTACACACCCACGATTCGCCAGTTATGATGAGGTCCCAATGTAATAGGGGGCGAGCCTATTGTCATCTACCGGGCACATTATTAAGCGAGCGATAATTATCATTTATTAATGCACACATAACTACGAAAAGTTAGAGGTGTGTGCCCGGGCAACTGGGGATCAAACTCGAGACCTCGTCTCAGCAGTCCGTTACGTATGCCACTGGGCTATCACCGCTAATCTACTCTAATAAATAATGATAAATGTGGCAGAAGGAACATGAAAGTAAGCTTAATGCAGTTGAAATGAGAAGTCTGAGAAGTACAGCTGGAGTGACCCTGATGGACCGAGTGAGGAACAGCATGATAAAGGAACGTTGTGGTATGGCAGAAGATGTAGTGGCCAAGAAAGAGACAGGCATGCTTAGATGGTTCGGTCATGTACAGAGGATGGATGAAAGGAGATTAACGAAACAGATTTATGAGGCGAGGGCTACTGGGCAATCCGGTGAAGATCGACCTAGGAGTACATATGGCAATCAGATTGAGGACGTTTTGAAGAAAGGCCAGGTCAGAAGTACCCGTAACCAGCGTGCATGTATGAAAACGATTATGTAAGTGGAAGAAGCGAAAGGCGTATGCCAAGATCGTAGCAAGTGGAAAGATCTTGTCTCTGCCTACCCCAATGGGAAAAAGGCGTGACTATATATATGTTTGTATGTATGTAATAAATAGCGGCGATAGCAAAGTGGTGTACGTAACGGACTGCCGAGACGAGGTCTCGAGTTCGATCCCCAGGCGCCCCGGGCACACACCTCTGACTTTTCGTAGTTATGTGTATTAAAAATGTTGATTATCGCTCGCTTAGTAATGTACCCGGTAGATGGCAATAGGCTTGCCCCCTATTACATTGGGACCTAAACATAACTGGCGAATCGTGGGTGTGCAATACACCTCTGCCTTCCCCTTCAGGGATACAGGCGTGAAGTTATGTTGATGTTATGTAATAAATAATACACATAGTGCTTTATCCAGAACTTATATTTGCAGACTAATAAAATAAACAATAAATTATAATAAATGCCTTCGCCATAATTATAGCAATTCTCAAATGACGTATTCATTCAATACCTTTTTTTTTTTCGTGCGGAAATCCCTTCGGATACCCCCCGGCCGCCGGCCAGCGACGGTGGTTATGTCGGGCTTGAACCGACTAAAACCCCACGCCGTGTCGGATTTTCAGACGCCGGGGTGTAAGGTGCCCATAAGGCATTTCCCTCGCACCCCGATTGCCCCTGGGCCATCTCCGGTTTCGAGATCCGAAACCGGAGGGAGCAACCGCTCGGGTTTTGGAACAACGGTATCTAGTCGCTAGTCGCCCCGCCGTCCCGGCCTGCTTCAGCTGGGGTAACAGACGGCCTCACCTGCCACCCCCATGGAGGACAGAGGTCTGCCAAGTAAAAGTCAGAATATCGATTTCCTTTTCACCAGCTTCTCTTTTGAACATTTTCACCCTTCGCCACTGGTGTATGTTATGTTAAGTTTTAGTTAAGGAATTAGTTAAAATAATACCGCTAGCGACTGTACCCATTTTTTTTTTTTTTTTTTTATCGTGCGGAAATCCCTTCGGATACCCCCCCGCCGGCCAGCGGGGGCGGTTATGTCGGGCTTGCACCGACTAAAACCGCACGCCGTCTCGGGTCTACAGACGCCGGGGTGTAAGGTTGCCCATAGAGCATATCCCTCGCACTCCGACTGACCCTGGGCCATCTCCGGTTTCGAGATGTCCCCGTCTTGCCCCGGTTTGGGGGAGGGGCGCTAGTCGCCCCACCGTCCCGGCCTGCTTCTGCTGGGGTGACAGGTGGCCTCACCCGCCACCCCCAGGCCTGCGCTCATGGAGGACGGAGGTCATTAAGCGACCTCCGGCGCCTGAGTCGCCTGCGATGCGCGGCGAGCAAGTTGCGGGCTCGGCGGACCGGGAGAGTTCTAAGTCTCTCCCGGGCGCGCTCCGCCACCTCCTTCGCGAGCATTACATGCTCGCAGAAGGAGGTGGCGGCGGCCCACGCGCTCGCGCTCCGCACCATTGCCGCAATCATGCTGCCGAGCGAGAGGACTCCCACCCCGATGGCTGCCACGAGGTCACGCCTCGGCGCCTCCCACGCCGGGCAGTCCGCCAGCGTGTGCAGCCCTGAGTCCTCGCTCGCGTCGCAGTGATGTCACTCAGGCGTTGGCTCCTTCCTGATCCGATGCAGGTGGTCCCCGAAGCACCCCTTCCCGGAGATCACCTGCGTCAGTCGGTACGAGAGGCTTCCGTGTCGCCTCTCCAACCAATCCTCCATGTCTTTAGAAGTGTCCCTCGCGCAAACTATTCAGTTTAGAAAACTCATATTAGAAACCTCAATATCATTTTTGAAGACCTATCCATAGATCCATGTAAGGGTATGACGAAAAAAATTTTTAGAGTTTCATGTTTAAGTATGGGGAACCCACAAAATTTCTTGTATTTTTTTTATTTTTGTGTGAAAATCTTAATGTAGTTCACAGAATACATCTACTTACCACGTTTCAACAACATAGTTCTTAGAGTTTCGGAAAAAAGTGGCTGTGACATACGGTCGGACAGACAGACAGACATGACGAATCTATAAGGGTTCCGTTTTTTACCATTTGGCAACGGAACCCTAAAAAGCAATTACTTTATGTTTTATTTTGGCATTAAATGTCAAGGCAACATTACATTAGGCGAGTTTCCTAAATTAGAAACACTAATTAAGATTTCGTACAACTTGAAACTTGCCCGTGCCGACGAAAATTGATACATACTCATACAAATTAAATCAACTGTGTTTCGTTAGGTTTTATTTCTATGTAATGTCAATATTTATGTAGAAGTCTGATCTTTTCACGTCTGAAACGGTAAATTTCGTAACATCTGCGGGAGGTACAATGCGGATAGGGCGGGGTGACTACCCCCATCACCCCCCCCCAAACTAGGGCAAGACGGGGACACCATGGTTCCCAAACCCGAGGTTCAGTCGGGTTGTGAGGGATATGAATTATGGGCACCTTACACCCCGGTGTCTGAAGACCCGAGACGGCGTGCGGTTTTAGTCGGTTCCAGCCTGACATAACCGCCCCCTCTAGCCGGCGGGGGGTAATCAGAGGGGATTTCCGCACGAAAAAAAATATTCTACAATGCGGATCGCCCATAATTTCTGGGATTACTTGATCTCTTTTTATTGTGTGTCGCCGTACTAAGACCCTCGGGGGACCATGTCTAACCTCACCTATAAGGTAGAATATCTACTGATTGAATGACGAGGGTATGGCGTACGTTTTCCTCTCTGTGATGGGAGATCAAACGACATTCGGAGCCATAAAAGCTGCACATGTTAAATCTTTAGGGCGAAAAGGAGTATGTTGACTCTGAGCTTCGGGGTGAAAACCTAGGATGTAATAACCACGCTAAGATGATGATCTTAATGACCTTTATATCCTTTCCTTGCTCGCCTTCAAATATATTTCTGCGAGTGTTATCCTTAGCAAGCGTTTATAAGCCAAAAGAACCGTTTAGCATCAGCTGAGTCATAATGGTTGTAGTATTTTTTAGGGATTTTCTTTAGAAAAGCCCTATTGCTTTTGAGTTGTCGTCGACGTCGTCGTTGCCAATTTTCTGTCACGGTTTTGGGTATGAAGGAGATAAGCTATCGAGTTGCTGTTTTCGGTAATAGATTCGTGCTGGGGTGAACCATTGCAAGATAAAGAAAAAATCGCAAAAAATCGCAAAAAAATAATAATCGCAAAATCGAAAATCCCTTGTAATCGGCTGAGCTCGTCTCAGGAATTCAACTTGTTTTCCTATCTTATACCAAAGCTTAGTATACCAAAGCTGTTCAAACTCTACATAAATGAATTGATTGTTGATCTCAGCAGTCAACGTGTTGGATGCCATATTGATAAATGTATGTGTAAACAACCTAAGCTACGCTGACGACATGGTGCTGCTGATCCCAACAATTGGTTCATTGAGACGGCTGCTGCAAATATGTCAGGTATATGCACAAAACCATGGGTTGTCGTACAATGTGAGCAAGAGCGGATACATGGTCTTCGGGGTGGCTGGAAAGAGAGTTGACCATGTTCCACCATTAACATTAGGAGGTTTTAGATTGACATGGTCATTTACATTAAAATTAGAATTATAAACGGGATATTTACCATGTTTAGTATCTTTTTCGAGAATCCGATATTTCGGCACTGTTACAAGTACCATGATCACGGATATCCGTGATTATGGTACTTGTACTAATTTTAACATTAGGAGGTGTTCTATTAAAGAGGGTGGGGTGTTTAAATATCTTGGACACTATCTCACCGAAGATCTCAGGGATCATGTAGACATAGCTCGAGAGCGCATGGCGTTGGAGGTGAGATGTGATATGCTGCCTCGTAGGTTTGCTGGTTGTAGCAAAGACGTTAAAATCACCTTATTTAAGGCATAAGTACTGCCAAAACCTCTACACGGGCAGTCTGTGGGTAAGCAATTTCACCAGGACTTTTTCTAGCGGTGATAATTCCTCAATGGCTAGTTCGACTTTGGTTTTTCTTTTTTTTTTGTCTTGTGTATATGAATAAATTATTTACTTTATTACCAATCGCGTGAATGAGGCGTTTTCTGTTCATTGTCTGAATTTTGTTCGGTGATAATTCCTCCGTGGTACACATTAATTTTTAATTACTTACATAGCCTATGTCCTTCCCATCAGTAACATCTTTGCTTGTGTGAAGTTTCATAAGAAGGTTCAGCCATTTGGGAACAGAAGATGGTCTAATGAATTACATGAGTCGTCTAAAAGAGAGCAAAGCTCTAACGAGCTTCGCTCAATTATTTTACAACTTTCTCACAGGACATTAGTGTTGTTATTTTCTTTTGTCTCATGTGAAATTTGACCTCAGCGCGACAACGGTTTATATAACTGCAGTCCAATCTATCCGTCTAGAATAGATCTATTAATTTAGTAGATAGCAATTTTTTTTTTAAATAATATTAGTCACCGAAATTACTAATATTCCTCCTAACCCCTCCAGCTAAGCTTAATTGCTTGTGTTAGGAGTGGGTTCACGTCGGTAGTGTAATAGCCAGGATTCGAACCCGGGATCTCTCGACCGTAAGGTTGACTCCTTAACCAGTAAGCTACCGACGCAAATTGCCAAATTCCAATATTACTCCACAGGATTGCGTTATATGCTAGTTTCTAAAAATAGTTTAACATGTCCTAACTTGTCTGATAACCTCGAAAATCCTGTCTCCATTTTATTGTGATTCGTAAAATGAATCAGATTGTACGTAATAAATGTCTTCATAATCGGCTTTTCTTTTTATATACATTTTATTATTGTTTTTATCTGTAGTAACACTTGCATTACTCAATGCAATATTATTTTGATTAGCATACCATAGGTGGTACAAAATAGTTATTACAATTTGCCACGGTATTATTTGAAGGGCTTTCGAATCATCATTTTGGTTTCATGGGCTATAACATAATGACGAGGCAACTTACTGTTTACTTACGACGTTTCGTAAACCAGTGAACGTTTGCGAAAAACGACCCACTTGGTATAAGGACGTATCATACAATCTACGTACCGCTCTCACTTTGTATAAGACGTATCATACAATTTCCCGACCATTCTCTCTTAACATAAGAGCAGTGCTCTTGTCGGTGGAGTAATCGCCACCCTGTTTGTCTCTCTGTCAATCCATTCATTTCCTGATACGATCTTAGTTTTACTTTTGTTGTACCTTTTTCTGTATCTTCCTCTCTTATTGCATTACCAGCTGAAATTTTGAAGCTTAACTTGCTGAAGCCAAACTTTGTCTACCGGTAAGTGGCTACTTCGTCACCCTAAAATGATTATTGTGGACGAGATTCTCAACTACTTGGACTGGTCCACTAGCTCAATTGGCAGCGTATTCCGCCTGGAAATGGACTGTCTTGGGTTCAATTGAAGTTCTGAATGCAAACTTTCTAATTGAAATTTAAAAGGTTTTGTTACGCCTAATACTGCTTGAGGTCGATATTAAAAACGAAGATGATAATTCCACGAACGAGCCAGACCATTCGTACTGAGAAAAATGTCCATGATTTTTCATAAAAACCAGAGATTGTCGCATAAGTGACGATGTCGACAAAAGAAAACCATCTCAAGGATGACATCAAAAAATTCAAAACGGTTTCATCTAAGCACGCATACAAAAACATTTTGCCGCGTCGTTTCGTAGGCATTCCGTGAGGATACGACGCTTTCCGACCACAATAAAAATATGTAAATTGAGGCTACGCCGCGGAAGCCATTCCGCTTAATTGCGATCCTACCACCAACGGTTTATATATTAAAATCACGCGACAGCCCTAATGAGAGCGGCTGTGCTATATAAGCTTTGTTTGTGTTTAGCAGTTCGGAAATGATACTTTCTTACTTATAAGTAAGATGGCGTAATTTTGTTAGTACTGAGTACTTTATAATGTCTTATTATTTTTAACCAGTTTCAAATAAGGAGGTTCGAAATTAGGATGTTTTTTTTTACATTTAGCAGTGGGAATGAGGGAGGGAGGAATTAGAACATTTAGCACAAAGTTGTCTTACATGATAACCACAGCAAGAGAAATTGTGTTGTTGTCTTTATTTAGTTCACATAATCTGAAAGAAAGAATGAAAGAAAAAATAAAACAAATACAAAAAAAAAAAATTAAAAAAAAACCAAGAGGCGCGATAAATATATTATTTATCTATGGTACCCGTCACCTGAGCATACGTATGACACTTTTACAGACAAGATTGTCAAGTATGGCAGCATTGACAACTCGACAACGTGTCATGTTACGTGGCAATTTATAACACGTGTTAAATGGATATTAAATCAATCAATATTAAAATGGAAACAATATTAACATTATGTAAGCCATGTAAGCATACACTGAGGTGGGTATCTACCCCCCAAGTACTGACTTCCGATGTCACCCATAAACTGAGTTCCTGCAAGCCTGCTAGTGTTGGCATAAAGTGTCGTTTCAATTCTGAGATACCTTTTCTTACGTGCGGAAATCCCTTCGGATACCCCCCCCCCCGCCGGCCAGCGGGGGTGGATATGTCGTGTATCGACTAAAACCGCACGGTATCCTCCCCAAGTGTCCGTTGCCGGGCGCCCCGGGTAAGCCCTCGAAAGGATAACCCCAGGGATTCTGAGATACCTTTTTTTTTTTTTTTTTATCGTGCGGAAATCCCTTCGGATACCCCCCCGCGTGCCAGCGGGGGCGGTTATGTCGGGCTTGAACCGACTAAAACCGCACGCCGTCTCGGGTCTACAGACGCCGGGGTGTAAGGTTGCCCATAGAGCATATCCCTCGCACCCCGACTGACCCTGGGCCATCTCCGGTTTCGAGATGGCCCCCTCGGGTTTGGGAACCACGGTGTCCCCGTCTTGCCCCGGTTTGGGGGAGGGGCGCTAGTCGCCCCACCGTCCCGGCCTGCTTCTGCTGGGGTGACAGGTGGCCTCACCCGCCACCCCCAGGCCTGCGCTCATGGAGGACGTAGGTCGTTAAGCGACCTCCGGCGCCTGAGTTGCCTGCGACGCGCGGCGAGCAAGTTGCGGGCTCGGCGGACCGGGAGAGTTCTAAGTCTCTCCCGGGCGCGCTCCGCCACCTCCTTCGCGAGCATTACATGCTCGCAGAAGGAGGCGGCGGCGGCCCACGCGCTCGCGCTCCGCACCATTGCCGCAATCATGCTGCCGAGCGAGAGGACTCCCACCCCGATGGCTGCCACGAGGTCACGCCTCGTCGTAAAGAAAAGTCTCGGCGTGTTTCTACCCAAAGGGGATGCGCAACGCAAAACAAGTGAATATAATGGAAAATTTCATCATACTTAAATTCGGTGTTGAAAAATTACGACTGTCATGCAGAATTTCGAAATTCAAAATAGCGATGTGTAGCTCTAAAGTACGGAAACGCTACTCACATTAGTGCGAAAGTGCCACAAATCGACACTATTCGCACTAACGTGAGTCGTATCTCGGTACTTCAAAGTACATCACTACTTTGAACTTCGAAATACAGCATTACAGTCAAAACTTACTTAACAATGACTGCAATACATAAGGCGTCATTTGAATCAGTTTTTGCAACTTTAAGGTCTTTTGCCATAAACTGGCAAAACCGTTTCAAATGACGCCCAGTTGATTGATCCACCAATATAACCATTTAGGTATTTGGTCAAGCCGAGCTGTTATTGAACTATTTATTATTCTACTGCGATGTGTTTCTGTCAAAAATGTAGCATTTGTGAACCCTAAGCATAACTTCACGCCTGTATCCCCGAAGAGGTAGGCAGAGGTGTATTACACACCCCCGATTCGCCAGTTATGTTAAGGTCCTAATGTAATAGGGGGCGAGCCTAATGCTATCTGCCGGGCACATTATTAAACGAGCGATAATTAAATTTTGTTAATGCACACATAATTACGAAAAGTCAGAAGTGTGTGCCCGGGGCGACTGGGGATCGAACTCGAGACCTCATCTCTGCAGTCCGTTACGTATTCCTCTGGGCTATCACCGCTTTTGTAAACCCTAAGATCGAGTGTAAATTGTAAATGGTATATGCTTTGTACAAGAATATCAACGTCACTAAGTGCCTCTGTAGCAGCTTAGAAGCATACAGGCACACAAAAACACATACAGGCCATATTAAATAGTCTTTAACGTGTGGAGGCATCCCACATCGCTGTCGATATGTCTGACAATGCGTAAAAGCCATTGCACGAGGGGGTCGGGGTATGGCGGGCCTTCAAGGCCCGCGGGGGTGGTCGCTCCAGGTACCCCTCTGCTGTTATCAGAGGGGACACTGCGAATGGCACAGGGTCAGTCGGGGTACGAGGGATATGCTCTATGGGTAACCTTACACCCCGGCGTCTGTAGACCCGGGATGGCGTGCGGTTTTAGTCGGTTCAAGCCCGACATAACCGGCCCCGCTGGCCGGCGGGGGGGTTCCGAAGGGATTTCCGCACATATAAAAAAAAAAAAGGTATTGTTTTGATGCATTCAATTAATTTGATATTTCTTTCTAACATTAAATTCTACTAACAAACTGTAATTTTGTTTTTAAAAGTTAAAGGCATGCTACTCAGGGTCCGCCGCGCAGAATAAACACTGATCAAATTTGTGATTTAAGATTCACGCTCGTGCATTGTGTAAGATCAGAAGCAATTGACGGGCTGTTGTCTCTGCTTATCCACTGGATAGTCGATAGTCCCAAACTCATAAGTGGAATAAACTTTTGACCATGAATATCGTACAGATTTCTCATTGCTTTGACACTGATGATTTTCTATATTTCTCGACAAAAGAATCAGATGTATTGAGTACTACCTCCTTTTTTTAAAGTCCAACATAAATTAATTCAATTAAATTTTAAGCATTTTGTATGCTAACTTTTTTTCTAAAGATTTAGATCGGAAAAAGAGAACATCTAGGACGGGACTTGAACCCGCGACCAGTCCCTTACAGGGGGAATGCTCTGACCAACTGAGCCACCTATACACGTCCCAGATATTCTAAATTCTCCGATATATCATATACGTCTTAAGGCGACGTTGGAGCCATCTACCGTAATTCTTGCGAACTACGGAAACAAATATTAAACAAATATAATAAATTAATTATTTGAAATGTGTGGCGCGCTATCGCCGTGATAATGTAACAGTTGCAATACACAATGCCAAACAGTGACAAAAAAATGGTTGAATATTTAAATTTAAACTGAAATGATGACAACTTTATTTAACATTTTACAAATTGTATTTAGACATTTTGTTACGTAGACCCACGAAATAAAAAATATACTCACATATGATTCGTTGAATGGAAATAAAAAATCCATTTACCATGCCTCGTGGCCATGTAAGGGTACCAATTTTAGAGAAACCCTGGTGATGCTACTAAAACCAGAAATCCCGCCCTAACGTACATTACAAAGGGACGTGCGGGAGATCTCGTTACACTGGGCGTTTCCCGTATACATTATGTTCGTACTATGTTTGAACGGTCACGAGTGCATAACCGGAGGCGATGCAGTCCGGTTGATTTTTTATTTTTTATACCCGGGTCCGTTGAGAGCTGGGCGTTAATCAATACTTTGTACATCGTACGTAAAACAAAAAAACATATTGTTTTGTACGCGGATAACAATTTTTATCCGGATCTACCGACGGATACAGAGAAATTGAAGGAGTGCATTAAATTGATCATGAACAATATTTAATATTCGCTTTTCTTGGGCTTATAGCCAGCGCGGGTGGATCACGTTAATCTACCACGTTAACCAATACGAGACTTCGTGTTTTACGCGCATTTATAAGCATCATGTGATTAAGCGCATACTACTTTTTACATACATACATATACTCACGCCTTTTTCCCTCCCTAGGCAGATACCACAGCCCGCCATCTGCTTCTGTCCTTACATACTTCAGAAGCTTCCTTCACTGTCATTAAACCTTTCATGCAATCCCGCCGGTTTCGAGTGCTTTTGACCTGCCCTTTTTTCAATATCTCATTAATTTGATCAGTGTATGTCCTACGAGGTCGACCCCGGTTTGCCTGCCCACTTACATCTGCCTTATATCGTTGGTGTATCATTCGCTCAGTACTGTGACGTCGGGGGTCTGACGTCACAATACCTCGTGTTGACGAAATGATAAGTATTTATATTTATAATGGCATTTATTTTCACATAAAACTTCCTATATCGAGTTTTAGGGGATTTTACACGAGTATATTTATATTTTAAACGAACTGTAGGGAATCGCGGAAACTGTTCAAGGATGGAGCCTACAATCAATTCACTTGGAACATTCTTCGGACGGCGGGTCGAGGCCGGAGCCCTCGGTCACCCACTGTCAGCAACTTGTCCGCCAAGGCAATTGTTTTCTTCCCTAAACTCTCATTTCAATTTAAAAACAATTTATTTTTACTCTCTGACACATGATGGCCAGGTAAACAAACTGTAGTGCTCGAACGAGGTCCGAACGCTACAGTACTCATTCGTTCTAAATGCCCAAACCGCCTTAGCATACCCTTTTCAATTCTTGTAACAACGTTCTCTTTCAGGCCACACCATCCTCGTATATCTGTATTCCTCTTCCTATCAGCCAACCTTACTCCACACACACTACGCAATGACCGCATCTCCACTGCATTCACTCTACTTTCATGTTTTTTTTTTACATTTAGGACACGTCAATTTGACTTCACCTCGCCTGATGGTAAGCTGAAGGTAAAGTCTCAGGAAAGAGGGTAACCATTACATAGATTCTGCCACTACTTTTTAATATACGGTTTTACGTACGCCTAAGTAACCCACAAACGTCATTGTTGTCCCCGTTTTAAATCTATATACTGTTATAAAATTGTAAATTCGTTGTGTCTGTAATTTGGAGATATTAAAAACCGGCCAAGTGTGAGTCGAACTCGCCTATGAAGGGTTCTGTAGCATCAAGTAACATAAGAAGTTTTTTTAAATTTTTATATTGGAGTTGATTGACTGAAAGGTAAATTGCGGTTTACGATTTATGACGTATAAAAAAACTACTTACTAGATCTCATTCAAACTAATTTTCGGTGGAAGTTTACATAGTAATGTACATCATATATTGTTTTAGTTTTATCATTCTCTTATTTTAGAAGTTACGGGGGGGGGGACACATTTTACCACTATGGAAGTGTCTCTCGCGCAAACTATTCATTTTAGAAAAAAATTATATTAGAAACCTCAATATCATTTGTGAAGATCTATCCATAGACACGTAAGGGTTTGACGGGGGGGTATCCGAAGGGATTTCCGCACGTAAAAAAAAAGGGTTTGACGAAATTTTTTTTTTACTTTCAGTAAGTAAGTGTGAACCCCCAAAATCTATTGTATTTTTTTTCTATTTTTGTGTGAAATCTACTTACCAAGTTTCAACAGCATAGTTGTTAAAATTTCGGAAAAAATTGGCTGTGACATACGAACGGACAGACAGACAGACATGACGAATCTATAAGGGTTCCGTTTTTGCCATTGGCTACGGAACGCTAAAAATGGGTTAAATTAAATGGACGATTCTGAACGAAAAATATTTTTATCTTGTCTTTTTGTCTATTTGTTCGTGATTGACGCAGAAATTACTGACCGGCTTTTGAACGACATGGTACGTGTATGTAATGGTGACCCTCTTTCCTGAGACTTCACCTTCAGCTTACCATCAGGCGAGGTGAAGTCAAATTGACGTGTCCTATATATAAAAAAAAGAAAAAAAAATAGTAAGACCGTCCACTGTCTCGTGCGTCTACACGCATGGGAGCGCCCAGTTTTATGCAAATCGTATGTATTTTTTACGAATGAATTATTTTCACGAAACTGGCACCAGCAGAAGCAGGCCCGGACGGTGGGGCGACTAGCGCCCCTCCCCCAAACCGGGGAAAGACGGGGACACCGTGGTTCCCAAACCCGAGGGGGCCATCTCGAAACCGGAGATGGCCCAGGGTCAGTCGGGGTGCGAGGGATATGCTCTATGGGCAACCTTACACCCCGGCGTCTGAAGACCCGAGACGGCGTGCGGTTTTAGACGGTTCAAGCCCGACATAACCGCCCCGCTGGCTGGTGGGGGGGTATCCGAGGGGATATCCGCACGAAAAAAAAAAAGTTGCAGATGATCTAACGCGTCCTGATGCGACTGATGCAGGCTTTTATTATATAACTGCCGTCTATTATTATAAAGATAATAAAGACAGTTGGACCAAATTGATAGGTTACAGTTATTTGTTATCGTGTTGATTGAAAGAATCATGTTTATTGTGACAATTGGCTGATGAACGAGGTCGATGGTGCAATCCGACTGCAATAGCTATTCAAGTTGTTAACGAGATTAGTTCATCCTGCAATTTATTATTGGTCCTAATCCCGTTCTCTTGATAACATTGTAAGCAAATAAATCTGTCCCACTTGCTAGAAATCAGGCAAAAGGACTCAGTTGCATGTGACATCCGGCAGAAGGAAAGAAAATGGCAGAATAAATTGTACCAGGTAAGGTCTCCGACAATCACCCCACTTTTCATAATTTCTTTTTTACAACCGTACCAGTAACCAAAATTTCTAGTTCTCTTGTTAAATCCCCCCCCCCCCCTCTCCAGTTAAGTTTAATTGCTTGTATTGGGAGAAGGTTTACGTCGTGGCGTCGTTAATGTAATGGCCAGGATTCCAACCCGAAACCTCTCGATTGTAATCGACTAGTCATGCTTAATAAATACGCAAATATTTTCAAATTATATGGTTTTTCTGTCATTCAATATTTTTAGTAGCAGACCACTCAAAGTTAACGTTCAAAGTCAAAGTCAAAGTCTTTATTTTTCACAATAGTGCAACGTAATTACATCTTTTTGACGTCAAAAACTGCTTAATACTAAGTTTACCACCGCTTCCTAGGCGCTAGTGGAGAAGAAACGGCGCAACAAACTCCACTGCGTCATTTTCGAGACGTCAGCTTATAATAGTGATTTCTTAAGACTAAATATGGACGAATGTACATTTTTGCCTCGTGTCAAGATAAATAAAGGTATATAAAAAAAAAAGTTATAATAAAATTTAACCCAAGTTAAACGTTCAAATAATTGAAAAAAGTTAAAATATGATATAAAAGGTCGCGTGCCTACTACAATTAGCAAGCATAGAAAAGCCTGAGGACGGTAGTCGGCAGGCCAGGACGGAGGCGTGTCGTATGTATCCTACACACGCCTGCCTCTCACCGACGCGGGATAAATCCCGACCCCATAGGCGACGGGTGAAGCCCGTGGGGGTTTCCACAGGAAAAAAAACAAGCAACCTAAAAAAATCGCGTTGGTTTTTAAGTCTACGCTAGATCGGTTACGATTCCACATTTCAAGAATTATGTTTACATAACATAACATAAACTCACGCCTATATCCCCGAAGGGGTAGGCAGAGGTGCTAGCACCCACATTTCGCCAGTTTATGTTTAGGTCCCAATGTAATAGGTGGCGAGCCTATTGCCATTAACCGGGCACTTACAAACCTGCGATAAATACACACATAACTTCGAAAAGCATCGAATGAATGTTTAATTTTTTACGCTTGTTAATCCGCATCGGTTTGTTTTGATCTTTGGGTATACTTAAGCTGGCAATTTACATACGATATTAAAACAATATTTTTCCTTCTATATTTACGCAGGCATTTTCAGTGATTTTAATAGCTTCCGTGTACGGGAAGTATATGAGTGTAATTGATGTAGATACAAGCTTTTATTTATACTGGAAGAAAAGATATCCGTTTATTTTTCATACAAACATACATATGACTAGCTATGGTATGCAGAGGCGTATTGTGGTGGTAGAAATTTGATGACACAAATTTGTCACTAAATTCGGCCGGGTAGGTACCACCGTGTACGAATGCGAAAAACCCTCCATAGTAATCCAATTTCGGTTTGATTGCGTTCAGGGGTCAGCAAGTGCGGGGTGCTCGGTTGGGGACCTCCACGCGGTGCACCCTGGGCAACGGAGACGGCAGCGCCTCTCTCCTAGGGTAGGAGAGACGCTGCCGCCTACGGCCAACTCCGACCGAGGCGAGGACGGCCCTGTTGAGGGCTGTTCGGAAGCTTTCCACGTGTCCCTCTGATTAGCAGATGGCACAGTGGAGAGCAAGTAAGGGGGCCATCTCGAAACCGGAGATGGCCCAGGGTCAGTCGGGGTGCGAGGGATATGCTCTATGGGTAACCTTACACCCCGGCGTCTTAAGATCCGGGACGGAGTGCGGTTTTAGTCGGTTCAAGCCCGACATAACCGCCCCCGCTGGAGACCCCCCGCTCTCCAGCGGGGTCGGTATCCGAAGGGATTTCCGCACGAAAAAAAAAAAAAAGGGGTCAGCAAGTGCATAGCCGGGCAGGGGGATTGTGGTCGCAGCACTAGTGGGACCGGTGGATGTCACGCGGTGCTGCGACGACAATCCTCTTCTGATGAGGCCGTCAAGCTGAGTACCACCATTGTTAACATGGTACATACGTGTATGTAATGGTGACCCTCTTTCCTGAGACTTTACCTTCAGCTTACCATCAGGCGAGGTGAAGTCAAATTGACGTGTCCTAATTATTAAAAAAAACCCACACTTTCTCAACTATATTTTTCAATCTTGGGCAAGCCTATTGTAATCAACTGAATATATAATGTATGTGTATTGTATAATGGAATATGTTCTTTTTTTAACTTGTGGAAACCCCCACGGGCTTCACCCCATCGGTGCCAACGATGGGATGAGCGTGTCGGAATCGGACCGACTAAAACCACACGGTGTTCTCCCCAAGTGTCCATTGCCGGGCACACTGGGTAAGCTCTCGAAAGCATAACCCCAGGGTTACCGGCGGACTTTGGCCGCAATCGCGGCCGCACCTATGGGGTCGGGTTTTATGCCGCGACGGTGAGTTGGCGACACACACGACACGCCTCTATCTTGGCCAGCTTCTGTAAAGACAGCGAGTAACCTTTCTTTCCTAAGAACTCTATCGATTCAAGTAGAAAATTGCCGCCTGCCTGCCAGATACAACAAGTGAAAACAGGGCACGCATACATTGATAACTTATGGGGACCTGAGTTCGCTTCGGTCGACTCACCGCTTGCAAGTTCCCACGCCTTGGAGACATCGTGATTATAGTTTAGTATGAATCCAAAATGAGTAACGGAGCTTACGATGTATCATTGTTGCACTTATTCTGTGTAATGGATACTTAGAAGTATTGTAAATTGCATACAAATGCAGACTAATAAATACTTGCCTTTTCACACGGAATATTAAAAAAAAAGTCAGTTAAAGAACAGTGACTATGTTGTGTTGAATTCAGTTGAATTCAGATGGGTCAATTTGAATTTAAAAAAAATGGTTTAATATAATATATTGTTTAATGTTAATGTTTGCGGTGATAGCCCAGAGGCGTACGTTACGGACTGCTGAGACGAGGTCTGGAGTTCGATCCCCAGTCGCCCCGGGCACACACCTCTGACATTTCGTAGTTATGTGTGCATTAATAATTGTTAATTATCGCTCGCTTAATTATGTGCCCGGTAGATGGTAATGGGCTCGCCCCCTATTAGATTGGGACCTTAACATAACTGGCGAATCGTGGGTATGTAATACACCTCTGCCCACCCCTTCGAGGATACAGGCGTGAAGTAATGTTATGTTAATGTTTGCATGCCATAAAATGAAATGGTAAATGTGCTGAACGAAAATAATGTGACGTCATGTACTACCACATTTCCGTAAATAAAAAAATTGAATTTGTATTGTGCATTTTTAAAAGCGCAAATGATTTAAGTATATACTATTTATGATGTTGTTTATGTTCAAACATCTAGCATATATGGGGCCCACCGACAACTTCGGGGCCCAAGCAAACCTTACTTGTAAGCTACTTGCAGTACACCTGCTGATTGACGGACGAGGCTCTGGTTCAGGCTTTCTTCTAGGGGTTGGGAGTTCAGATGACAGTCATTCCATAAAAGCCAAAAAAACCATAAAAAAGTAGCAGGAGAGCTTCAAAGTGAGCTTTAAATACGACTGGTATAAGGGCTTGAATGAAAAAGGTTATTGTATTTTGTACACTGCTGTATCGTTCATCCCATTGGGATAAAACTTTGCAACATATGGCTTGCCATAACCTGAATTGATTCTAATAGAACGCGTTGGGTTCGCCACGGTTGCCATCCAGGGCTGGTCCTAGTCGGGATATAGATTTCCTTACTAGAGCCCAAGCCTACCCCACCGCTAGCACCGATAGGGTGAAGATCATTGGGGTTTCCACACGGTAAAAAAAAGGTCGTGAAGGAATATCGTGTGGTTTAGTGGTTTGGGTCATTCGTACGTCTCGCATTCCTAGGAAGCGTTACAGCGGTACCGATCACACTATAGTCGGTTCATTACTGACATACTCATACCCACCTCACCATTAAGCAGGCCGTGACGCAACGGAGTGGGGCAAGGCTCTCCGCATTTCAGGGCGAGGCCATCCACTGCGTACCAGGTAGCCAATGTCAGCTTGGGTTACTGGGGATTTCCTTCCTAAGGCATACCCAGGGTCGCCGGCTATAGGCTCCCGTGGCAGAACACCGTGTGATTTTAGTCGGTTCGATTTCGTCATTGCCACCTCACCATAAGCCTCGTTGAGGTGTAACCCGAGGGGATTTCCACGCGAATAAGGTGTAAGTTGTAAGTTTGTCTTCTACTAACTACTGCCCACCTCACCGCTCTATGTCACTTGTCTCTGTTTTAGTCTTAATATAATAAATTTTAAATTCATTGATAGACATTCCAAACAAGATTAAAAAATCAGAGATCAGATTCGGACGACATTCTAGGGAGATTCATGAAGTATTGTAGTATATTTAATCTATGTTAATATGAATAATAACCTTTTTGTTGTATTCTTCATTGTCTCTGTTTTAGTCTTAATATAATAAATTTTAAATTCATTGATAGACATTCCAAACAAGATTAAAAAATCAGAGATCAGATTCGGACGACATTCTAGGGAGAGTCATGAAGTATTGTAGTATATTTAATCTATGTTGATATGAAAAATAACCTTTTTGTTGTATTCTTCATTGTCTCTGTTTTAGTCTTAATATAATAAATTTTAAATTCATTGACAGACATTCCAAACAAGATTAAAAAATTCAGAGATCCGATTCGGACGACATTCTAGGGAGTGTCATCCAGCAGTAAACATGGGATAAGAAAGGTGTATCTGATGGACAAAGACACCTCAGTTTAATCATACCTTAAAGTCAAATGAGTGTCAATACTAGACTTCATAAATTGCTCTTGTGGAGAGCATTCTAATATTTCTTTTGTTCCTTCTGTTCTAGCAAATCTACAACAAAAGGCAACTGCAGTTTTAACACGTTTCCTCACTATTGGCGAGTGGCTCACTATGGCTATCCCACAATTGGATTAATGAGATTGCAATCTCTCATAATAATTTGAAGATTTGGAATCTTACTGTGAACTTTTTATAAACTTTAAGTGATATTATTTAAGTTTGTGAATTGTGGATAAGTGAATTGTGGACATTATATGTATTAATACCCCTTAAAACATCTTCATTTTTCTCTCCTCCTGTTTTTCTTTTTTTTTAATCTGGCGTACGCTATCTATTACATAGTGTCATAGTCTATGGTTTATATAGTCTGTAAGTAATACTATTGTCTATACTTACTTCCTGTTTCCGCTCTCTCTTGTGTCATGTCGCCGGCCCTGCGCACACCATGTAACAAGGTCTACTTAATGATAAAGTATAACTGCTCATCAACCAGTCTATCTTTCATTCAATCCAAGAACTACTTACGATACTATCCTTCATAGGATACCGTTACGTTACAACCTCTACCTAACTTTGGTAGAGATGTGATGTAGGCATAGGCTAGAATGTTATTATTATCATAAGATAATAATAACATTCTAGCCTATGCCTAGCATATACAATAGTTTGCCACGTGATTTAGATCAACAGCTGCTTGACGAAAATGACAGTTAAAAAGAAATTAGGCGGATTCCTCTGGGACTGTTTCAAGAGCAAATCTCATCAAATTGAATAAAATAAATTATACATGCCTACATAACCTAAACATATCTATTTCCCTCATGTGTATAATTTTAATACCTATGTACCTACCTACTTATCTATCAGTGATAATGATATTAATAACATATTAATTGTATGTTTATTTTAATAGGTAACGTGTGAGCGAATTGGGACGCAGGTTGAGGGACAAAACCGGTGACTCGCTCCGCGTCGTACCTGGGGCAAAGGTTTGGCGGTTGCTATCCAGCGGGGTAATGCCGCTAGCGTCATGGGCCCCTTTGCCCCTGGTACGGTGAGGGGCGGGTTAATTGATAAATTTTGACCATGTATTTACACATTGAAATAAAACTATTTTTAACGGATTCTATCGCGGTTTATTTGATGTTATTTTATATTTTACATTGAACCCGACGTTTCGTCTACCCGTGACCATGGCTGCTGAAAAGCAACCGAAACGTCGGGTTCAATGTAAAATATAAAATAACATCAAATAAACCGCGATAGAATCCGTTAAAAAAAAAATAGTTTTATTTCAATGTGTAACATTCGCGTAAACTTCCGACAATATCACATGTATTTACATTTAGCACTTAAGATGACAATAGGTAAGTACTATATCAAGAACAACAATAGTATAATGTAAATATAACATAAACCTACAGACCTACCTACTGTATGGGAGCTAAAGTCTGCCAACAAACTGCCCTGCAGTTTGCCAGAAAAAATGTAAACATAACTGTTTGTGTTTCATAGAATAGATACTTTTTCTTTCTAGGATGTTCTACACAGCCTTATGGTTAGGTTAACACGACCTCTCCGTGCCTCGGATAGCACTATAAGCTGTCAAACTTGGTTACTATACGAACATCTATGGCATTCGTTGCAAGTAATTGGAGCCCTAACAAGTTCGAGAACTGTTCTCACTAAGGACCTTCGATATCGCCAGTGGGTTGTGGAGGTGATGGGCAGTCGCTTCAAAGAAAATATCGAAAGCCAAATCACTAAGTTGAGGCCAACTTAGTGATTTGGGAAAAAGCTTGGAGGAGATGCTTCTACACAGCCCTATCTAGACCCAAAGTAAGCATAGCTTAATTAGCTCATAATTACCCAGGGGTTATCCTTTCGAGAGCTTACCCGGGGAGCCCGGCAATGGACATTTGGGGAGGACACATACGGTTTTAATCGGTCCGATTCCGACACGCTCATCCCATCGTTGGCACCGATGGGGTGAAGCCCGGAGGTAGGGCACGCCGCAATAGCGGCGGTAAGGCCCATCATGGAGGATTGGCTAGAGAGGCGACACGGAAGCCTCTCGTACCGACTGACGCAGGTGGTCTCCGGGAAGGGGTGCTTCGGGGACCACCTGCATCGGATCAGGAATTAGCCAACGCCTGAGTCTCATCACTGCGACGCTAGCGAGGACTCAGGGCTGCACACGCTGGCGGACTGCCCGGCGTGGGAGGCGCCGAGGTGTGACATCGTGGCAGCCATCGGGGTGGGAGTGCTCTCGCTCGGCAGCATGATTGCGGCAATGGTGTGAAGCGCGAGCAACCTCGAAGGAGATGGCGGAGCGCGCCCGGGAGAGTTTCAGAACTCTCCCGGCCCGCCGAGCCCGCAACATGCTCGCCGCGCGTCGCAGGCGATCAGGCGCCGGAGGTCGCTTAACGACCTCCGTCCTCCATGAGCGCAGGCCTGGGGGTGGCAGGTGAGGCCGCCTGTCACCCCAGCAGAAGCAGACCGGGACGGCGGGGCGACTAGCATCCCTCCCCAAAACCGGGGCAAGACGGGGACACCGTGGTTTCCAAACCCGAGGGGGCCATCTCGAAACCGGAGATGGCCCATGGTCAGTCGGGGTGCGAGGGATATGCTCTATGGGCAACCTTACACCCCGGCGTCTGAAGACCCGAGACGTCGTGCGGTTTTAGTCGGTTCAAGCCCGTCATAACCACCCCCGCTGGCCGGCGGGAGGTATCCGAAGGGATTTCCGGACGAAAAAAATAAAAAATAAATAAAAGGTTTGAAGCCGGAGGGTTACCACACGTTAAAAGAAAAGCTTATGAGTTTAAGAATGTGAACAAATCATTCATTTTTCTTGAAATCTTGACAAAACACATTACAATGTTTATTAAATATCAAAATTAGGTGATACCCAGCTACAATTACAGTCATGGGGTCCTCAAAAAACTATTATTTAGTCGTCATGTCACCTAAGCCCATAGTGGAGTTCAGTAATGTTTTGTTTTAGGCTATAAACATGTAGTTATGTAAGTTTTAGTGTTATTTGTCAGCGACAGGCGACAGATATGGTGCTGTAGCACGCTATACGGCGACAGTCACTGAAACTTTGAACTTGTTACATTTTTAATTTACGGAAGTACTGATTATATATACATTGAGTGTTTTTGGGGCCCTATCAACATCTTCGGGGCCCAAGCCAACCTGGGCAGGCTTCCTTCCCGGGGTTGGGAGTTCAGACGGTAGGAAATTCGCATCCTTCTTTGAACCCGTTCAACGTGTTACATTAATTTATTGATATATATTAGGTTAGTTCACCAATTAAAACGTGTTATGCTGTCTTCTTTGTGTGTCCTACACACGCCTGCTGACTCAATAGGCGGGACCCGAGACCAGACCCCTGAGACTGCGATCGCGGCCAAAGTCCGCCGATAGCCATGTGGCTATCCTTTCGAGGGCTTACCCGGGGTGCCCGGCAATGGACACTTGGGGGGGTCACCGTGTGGTTTTAGTCGGTCCGATTCCGACACGCCCATCTGGGGTGGGGGATGGGATGAAGCCCGTGGGGGTTTCCACACGTAAAATTTTTTTTTGTCTTCTTTTAATTAATTATTAAGTGTCTGAAAGTTTTTGTGGCGAAGCCTCGGTAGCTTAGGAGCTGTAGTTAAGGAGTCGGCCTCACAATCGAGAGGTCCCGGTTTGAATCCTGGCCATTACACTATTGACGTGAACTGACTCCTAACACAAGCAATGTAGTTTATCAGGAAGGGTTATATTAGTAGCCTTGGTTACTAATATGATTGTTTTTTTTTATAAAAAGAAAATAGTCAATTCAGATATTCAAAAGAGACATTCAATTAAATCGATGAGAAACTAGTATATAATAAATTGAATTTATTAGCGTAACAAGAAATATAACAATTGTTCTCGGGTAATAATTTTACAAACATAACATAACATAACTTCACGACTGTATCCCCGAAGGGGTAGGCAGAGGTGTATTACACACCCACGATTCGCCAGTTATGTTAAGGTCCCAATGTAATAGGGGGCGAGCCTATTACCATCTACCGGGCACATTATGAAGCGAGCGATACTTAATATTTATTAATGCACACATAACTACGAAAAGCCAGAGGTGTACCCGGGCGACTGGGGATCGAACTCGAGACCTCGTCTCAGCAGTCCGTTACGTACGCCACTAGCCTATCGCCGCTTTTTTAATAATTTAGCAAGGATTGATTAAATCTGTACAGTCAAAACAAAATTAGCTTAACAGATTTGAATTTACAGATTAGTTTAACTCCAATTTATTTAATAAAATGAATAACGAAACATACAATCTGTTATCTATGCCCGGAGAATTACAAATCTATTTAATTACATAATTTTAAATATTTATTGATCTATTTCAATGTGTTAGTTCAGCGTTAGTGCAGCATGTCGCACTTTTATTTCAAAGCTTAAGTCCATACTTTCAGTAGTGGTAACAGGAAGCAAATACATTAAAAAGTTTAACTGCTAATTTTGGGTCAAACTGTCATTCGTGACTGAATTGATGTGAAAATGGATTTCTTCGACCATTTCTCCTTAAGTAAGTTATTTTTTAAATTTATATTGAAGTGAAAATGAAGCCTAAATTTATTACTTTGTTCACACATTTCAATGTGATTAAGTATTCGAATACAATCGAAGATAAAAGGCACAGAAAAAAAAGAGGTGTAGAAATGTGACGGGAGACAGTCGCGAGACTTTGACGGGCTATCCGTCAAAGTCTCTCGAATGCGCATTGTATGGAGTTTAAGTTTTGTATGAATTCTGTGTTGATAGCAATAAAGCGGTGACAACGTATCTGGTAGAAATCGCACGCGATAACACTTCTTTGCCTCTTAATACTAGTTCTATGATAAAAGGACTTGCATTAAGTTCAAAGTAACAAATTTAATACAAATCTGAACCTTGTGATAGTAAAAGAAAATCATCAAGGTCGGACAAAAACTTTTTTTTTTTTCTCTTGATAGCTCAAAAGCTCGCCAATAATAATTATTTAGACCCGAGACGGCGTGCGGTTTTAGTCGGTTCAAGCCCGACATAACCGCCCCCGCTGGCCGGCGGGGGGGTATCCGAAGGGATTTCCGCACGATAAAAAAAAAAAAGTACCTACTACAGAAGAAAATCAAATTAAAATCGGTTGACGAACAGAGGAGATACAATGTTCCCAAAGTGTATTACTGTAAAAGTAATGTCACTTTTAATTTCAAATTGAGATTTCAGTACATAATGTAACTTTTTTTTTTTTTTAATACCACTTAGGTGGCAGACAAGCACACGGCCCACCTGATGGGAAGCGGTTACCGCGGCCTATGGACGTGTGCAACACCAGTGGTGTTACACTCGCACTGCCGACCCTGTAAAGGAAAGGGGATACGAAAGGAGTTTGGGAGGGGATGGGAAAGGATTTTGGAAGGGGATGGGAAACGAGTTTGGGCTCCGGCACTCTCACTCACCAAACGGAACGCACCATTTCAAATACTGTTACTTGGCGTCGATATTCTGTGAGAGGGTGGTGCTTCCCCGGTCGAGTCGGCCCATTCATGCAACGGCCAAAATTACTTTTGCTAGACTCTACCACAAACTCTAACTTCGACCTGTGTAGCGTAGTGATAGAGCATTTGACTGCTCGGATGTCCCGATCGATTCCCGCTCATTGCAAATATGTATATCTACATTGGTCTGAGTGTTTCTATGTTATAGGTAATATGTATTTATTTACGAAAAAAAAAAGATGTTTATCTGCATTCTAGAACCTTTATCTCAAGTTACATATGACCATGTTATATGTCCTAAAAATGGTTACCAAGTTAAGTTTAAATTACTAACCCAATAATTAATGGCACTTTATGGCAACACTATCTTATGACATTAATACTTGTACTCTTCGTCATAATTCCGTAAAGCGTTAAAAACACATTCCATCTCCTGATATCTGCTCTTTCAAATCATTGGTCTGACCCAAGATCATAATAATTTACACAGAGTAATTTAGTTATATAAATTAATACAAAACTAATTTACACAGAGTAATTTAGTTATATAAATTAATACAAAACTAATTTACACAGAGTAATTTAGTTATATAAATTAATACAAAACTAATTTACACAGAGTAATTTAGTTATATAAATTAATACAAAACTAATTTACACAGAGTAATTTAGTTATATAAATTAATACAAAACTAATTTACACAGAGTAATTTAGTTATATAAATTAATACAAAACTAATTTAATTACAACTACACTATATCCAATACGGCTGAATCCGGCAGTACAATAAAACGAAACAGTACAATTCGACAGTAACTTAATTTTCTAACCCTTCACCGGTTTATGGGGTACAGTTAAAGTTCTCTTAATTGCACTTTATCCCATAGACGTTCCTAATACGACTGAACATCTGTAGGGTTATTTATTATGACATACACAGTATATTATGATAATTAATCAAACTGTAAGAGACCAATTTTAGCAGAATATGCACGTAATATTTCATGGACTGTTGCTGCAATCAATTTGCCGACGCAGAATATGGAAATGGTCTATTTATTTAAAGTTGAATGTGGTTTTATAAGCTGGTATTAGAGACATATAAAGGTTATGAAAGTACTATTTTTTTTAAGAATACTAGAAGTATTCCTAGTAACTCCTCCAGTCGAGTTAAACTGTTTGTGTAAGGAGTGGGTCCATATCGATAGTGTAATAGCCGGGGTTAGAATCGGCAACGCTCCATGGCAAATCTGATGCTTTAGAAACTAGGTAACTGCTGCCGCTTCAATTTCTAATGTGGTAGAGTTATATTTTGGAACTATAAACTTCTTAGGCGCGTTGAGCATTTTCAATATGAGCGCATTTTTGAGAGAGGGAGGGATAGAAGAAGAGAGGCAGGGAGGAAAGGAGGGAGAGTGGATAGGAGGGAGGGCGGGAGAGATAAGGGAGGTATGGAGGAATGTAGGGAGGGGTGGATGGAGGAAGGTAGGAAGGAGGGAGGGAGAAAGGAAGAGAGGGAAGGAGTTTTCAAGTTTCAAAACAAGATTTCACTACTGTCGGCACTCCCGGAGTGCCACACACTTTTTTTTTGCACCGTAGTACCTACTTTTATTTTTCTTTTATCTTTGCCTTTCCATGTACTTATAGGTTGGAAATTGTGAGGGACAATCGTTAAATTGTTAACGTTCATAGTTCACCACTACCGTCTCCATATCGTCAAATAGGTTGTTTACTTGTTCGCTACCTAAATAGTGTAAACAAAAACGTTCTACATAATTAACTTCAATAAAAATCTTAGTTGATGAAGGTCATTACAGCAAAAAAGAATTATCAATAGGATTAATTTGCTTATCTTACAAATTTGCTCTTGTTAGGTAAAAATTAGTTTTCTTTTTCATATTCATGCACGCACATAAATCTTCAAGTAAACAGGCGTGAATCGTGAGAAGAGGTAGAAAGAAATTTTCTATTTTACATAACATAACATAACATAAACTCACGCCTATATCCCCGAAGAGGTAGGCAGAGGTGCTAGCACCCACATTTCGCCAGTTTATGTTTAGGTCCCTATGTAATAGGTGGCGAGCCTATTGCCATTAACCGGGCACTTATAAACCTGCGATAAATACACACATAACTTCGAAAAGCATCGAAAAGTCATTGGTGTGTGCCATGGTAATACCTGGGATCGAACCCGAGACCTCGTCTCAGCAGTCTTTTACCCATACCACTAGGCTACGGATAGACAATTTTACAATACAAAAAAATTACAGTAAAAATAAAACTAAATCTCGCTGTTGAAACTAGAACAACACCAAGTACCCTTAAGTTATATAAAAACTCGAGTATTACTCGCATTCATGTAGATCGAGAGATTGTACAAGAAAGTGCCCGATTAAACTGTCTGTCTTCAAGTCGCTATCTCATGACATGACTATCATGAGGTCTGACTTGGGTGCTGAGCGGGGAGGCTAGCGGAGCGTAGCTCAAACCGGTTTATATTTAAATGTATCTTGAAACCGAAGACCTTAAAAATCCAGAAGTACATTCGCGCTTCGGGGTGCGAAGGAAATGCCTTATGGGCCACCTTGCACCTCGGCGTCTGAAGACCCGAGACGGCGTGCGGCTTTAGTCAGTTCAAGCCCGACATAACCACCCCCGCTGGCCGGCGTTGGGGGTATCTGAGGGGATTTATAAAGGAAAAAAAAAGCAGCCAAGTGCGAATTGGACTCACCCATGAAGGGTTCCGTAGCAGCAAGTAACATTTTTTTTAAATTTTATATTTGAGTTGATTGAATGGAAGGTAAATTGCGGTTTACGATTTATGACGTCTTAAAAGAAACTACTTTTTCGATCTCATTCAAACCTATTTTCGGTAGTATACATGGTAATGTTACATCATACATTTTTTTTAGTATTATTATTCTCTTATTTTAGAAGTAGGGGGGGGGCACATTTTACCACTTTGGACACATTTTTTTCTAAACTGAATATTTTGCGCGAGAGACACTCTCGCGCAAACTATTCAGTTTAGAAAAAAATCATATTAGAAACCTCAATATTATTTTTGAAGACCTATTCATAGATACACAAGAATGGATTTGATGAAAAATAAAATTGAATTTCAGTTCTAAGTGTGGGGAACCCCCAAAATTTATTGTTTTTTATCTATTTTAGTGTCAAAATCTTAATGCGGTTCACAGAATACATCTACTTACCAAGTTTCAACAGCATAGTTCTTATAGGTTCGGAAAAAAGCGGCTGTGACATACGGACGGATAGACATGACGAATCTATAAGGGTTCCGTTTTTGCCATTTGACTACGGAACCCTAAAAAGGTACATTCGCTTTTAGAAATAGCTTAACACATCCTAAGTTACCAGCTTTGGCTCTAAAAACTTTCATAACATGATAAAATAACATATGAATAACCTGTCGTCTGAAGATTGAAAAAAGCTGAAAGTACCTTTTTTTTTCGTGCGGAAATCCCTTCGGATACCCCCCTGCCGGCCAGCGGGGGCAGTTATGTGGTAACCGACTAAAACCGCACGCTGTCTCGGGTCTGCAGACGCTGGGGTGTTAGGTTACCCATATATCCCTCGCACCCCGACTGACCCTGGGCCATCTCCGGTTTTGAGATGGCCCCCTCGGATTTGGGAACCACGGTGTCCCCGTCTTGCTCCGGTTTGGGGGAGGGGCGCTATTCACCCCACCGTCCCGGCCTGCTTCTGCTGGGGTGACAGGCGGCCTCACCTGCCACACCCAGGCCTGCGCTCACGGAGGACGGAGGTCGTTAAGCGACCTCCGGCGCCTGAGTCGCCTGCGACGCACGCCGAGCATTTTGCGGGCTCGGCGGGCCGGGAGAGTTCTAAACCTCTCCCGGAGAGCTAAAAGTACCTCAATTACCAATTAATTGGTTTATTTAAATGTAAAACGAGCTTTTGTATATTTATTAGAGTTCACGATGTTTAAGGGTGACTTTATATTTGCTAATGCCAGACCTTTAAACAATCTTTATTGATTTTTAAGGAGCCGATACCCTTTATTTTTTTTACGTGCGGAAATCCCTTCGGATACCCCCCCGCCGGCCAGCGGGGGTGGTTATGTCGTGTCTCGACTAAAACCGCACGGTGTCCTCCCTAAGTGTCCGTTGCCGGGCACCCCGGGTAAGCCTTCGAAAGGATAACCCCAGGGTTGCCATCGGACTTTGGCCGCCACCGCGGCATCGCCTGGTGGGGTCGGGTTTTATCCCGCTTCGGTGAGTTGGCAGTTGTGTGTAGGGCACAAGCGACACACCTCCGCCACGGCCTGCTTCTGTAAGGACGGCGAGTCGGCCAACTGCCGTCCTCAGGCCCCGATCATGGAGGTGACCCGATACCCTTGGGACAACTAATACATTTATCCAGAATTTTGGCTGGCAGTTTTTTTTAATGCTATGTTTTATTTTTTCAACGTTTGTACTTATCAGACTAGTGAACAAACCGTGCCATAATAAATGTCTGAGAACTTCAAGACTACAAATTGTGAACACGTGGCGATATTTTTTTTTAACTTTTTTTATTTTTTATGTAATTTAAAAGGTTAAGTGGTGCACATTTCATATCAGTTTAAAGTCTTGCAATATCTATAAAATATACGAACCCTATATACCCGAAATATACCCATCCATACACCCTGTATATGGATGTTACATGTGATGTAGGTATGTGCTTCTACAAGTGTACATACACATGAATGTCTTACTACATAAATTAAAATTGTAATATCCAAATTCTCGTTAAAATCATAAATTAAAGAAACAAAAACGTATTAACACTAGAATTATTTAAAGGATTAAAATTGCCCAAGGATCTACGCCACCATTAGTACTCTGGCAATACCACATATATCTAACGCCATCTAGAGTAAATGTACTGAACTAATTCAGAACTACCCTCAGAATCACAAATCCTGCATGGCACTATGAGTGCTTCTGCTGTTTAAATATACGGCATCTCAACATCAACCGTTAAGGTACTGGGCCCCCGGTGCCCGACGTGGTTGACGACGACGTGCCCGAGGTCACTTGGGTAGAACTAGAGCTGTGGCGGTGAGAAGGCTGAGAGCCAAACGCACCGCCCCGGGACCCGACGGCATTCCAGACCGAGCGTGGGTCCTAGCTCTAGTCGACGACGCTCTCGAGCCCCGACTGAGAGGGCTTCTCAGCGCATGTTTGGAGCGGGGCCAGTTTCCGAAATTGTGGAAGACGGGGAAACTGGTCCTCATCCGAAAGGAGGGGCGCCCGGCGGACTCACCGTCCGCCTACCGGCCCATAGTGTTGCTCGACGAGGTGTGCAAGCTCTTTGAAAGAGTAATTGCGAAGCGCCTCGTCGAGCACCTCTCAAGAGTGGGGCCGGACCTGGCGGATGGCCAATATGGCTTCCGCCAGAGGCGCTCCACCGTGGATGCCATCATGCGCGTGAGGGCTCTGGCGGAGGATGCAGTAGCCCGGGGTGAGGTGATGTTGGCGGTGTCCCTGGACATCGCCAACGCGTTCAACACCTTGCCCTGGAGTTGCATTAGGGAGGCGCTCGTGTATCACGAAGTGCCTCTCTACCTCCGCCGCATAGTCGGGGCGTATTTGACGGAGAGAGCCGTCTTCTACCCAACCGTGACCGGTCTCGGCCGGCGTGAGATGTCGTGCGGTGTTCCGCAGGGATCGGTCCTGGGGCCGCTCCTGTGGAACATCGGATACGACTGGGTGCTTCGCGGTGAGCTCGCAGACGGTGCCGCCGTCACGTGTTACGCGGACGACACGCTCGTGACGGCGTGCGGAGCGACATACCGCGAAGCGACCCTGAAGGCCACGACCGCGGTTGCCCAAGTCGTGGAGCGGATCCGGCGGCTGGGTCTCGAGGTGGCTCTGCATAAAACCGAGGCCCTGTTCTTTCATGGGCCCCGGAGCAAGCCACCTGAGGGATCCAGTCTCATCGTGGGAGGTAATCGCATCGGCATCAAGCCCCAAATGAAATATTTGGGGCTCGTGCTCGACGGCCGATGGGACTTCGGAGAGCACATCCGAAGTCTGGCCCCCAAACTGAAGGGCACAGCTCTCGCTCTGGCGCGGCTGCTGCCCAACATGAAGGGGCCCGATGACTCCTGCAGGAGACTCTACGCGGGGATCGTGCGGTCCATGGCCTTGTATGGGTGCCCAATATGGGCGGAGGCCCTGAAGGCCGGAAGTGTGCGGATGCTGCGCGCTCCGCAGCGAGTGATGGCCATCAGGGTCATCCGCGGGTACCGCACGATCTCCTTCGAGGCGGCGAGTCTCCTTGCCGGAACTCCGCCATGGGACCTGGAGGCGAGAGCCCTTTCGCAACTGTACCAGTGGCGAAAGGAGGCGCAGGAGCAGGGACTGAACCCCGAGCATCGAGAAATCAAGGCCATGCAGTCCCAGCTCCGCCAGGCCATCGTGGTGGAGTGGAAGGAACGACTTGGGCGACCAAGCGCAGGGCACGCCGCAATAGCGGCGGTAAGGCCCATCATGGAGGATTGGCTAGAGAGGCGACACGGAAGCCTCTCGTACCGACTGACGCAGGTGATCTCCGGGAAGGGGTGCTTCGGGGACCACCTGCATCGGATCAGGAAGGAGCCAACGCCTGAGTGTCATCACTGTGACGCGAGCGAGGACTCAGGGCTGCACACGCTGGCGGACTGCCCGGCGTGGGAGGTGCCGAGGCGTGACCTCGTGGCAGCCATCGGGGTGGGAGTCCTCTCGCTCGGCAGCATGATTGCGGCAATGGTGCGGAGCGCGAGCGCGTGGGCCGCCGCCACCTCCTTCTGCGAGCATGTGATGCTCGCGAAGGAGATGGCGGAGCGCGCCCGGGAGAGGTTCAGAACCCTCCCGGCCCGCCGAGCCCGCAACACGCTCGCCTCGCGTCGCAGGCGACTCAGGCGCCGGAGGTCGCTTAACGACCTCCGTCCTCCATGAGCGCAGGCCTGGGGGTGGCAGGTGAGGCCGCCTGTCACCCCAGCAGAAGCAGGCCGGGACGGTGGGGCGACTAGCGCCCCTCCCCCAAACCGGGGCAAGACGGGGACACCGTGGTTCCCAAACCCAAGGGGGCCATCTCGAAACCGGAGATGGCCCAGGGTCAGTCGGGGTGCGAGGGATATGCTCTATGGGCAACCTTACACCCTGGCTTCTGCAGACCCAAGACGGCGTGCGGTTTTAGTCGTTTCGAGCCCGACATAACCGCCCCCGCTGGCCGGCGGGGGGGTATCCGAGGGGATTTCCGCACGAAAAAAAAAAAAAAAAAAAAAAGGTACTGGGCCCCCTCCTTGATCACCTGACCTGGTTGGATGAACATTCCTTTAGATCGTAGGAACAATATTCACCGTTCCTTCACAAGTGTCATCTTTTTCTTATGTTGAATAGATGTCTTCAGAACTTTTTAGGGATTTTCTTTAGAAAAGCCCTATTGCTATCGAGTTGTCGTCGACGTCGTCGTTGCCAATTTTCTGTCACGGTTTTGGGTATGAAGGAGATGAGCTATCGAGTTGCTGTTTTCGGTAATAGATTCGTGCTGGGGTGAACCATTGCAAGATAAAGAAAAAATTGCAAAAATCGCAAAAAAAAAACGCTAAATCGAAAATCCATTGTATTCGGCTGAGCTCGTCTCAGGAATTCAACTTGTTTCTATGTTTTTCATCATCGTCATTTACTTCCTTAATTGGATTAACTGGCAGAGCCACAAACCTCTTGGCGAAAAAGCTGTGGTAAAATATCGCTACTGAAGTAAAATTTATTAACACACTTTTATTACCTTGATATGTATGTTTGTATGTTAGAATGTAACAAAATCTTTGAACTCGATTTTGGAACACTTCCAAATGTATTGATTCGCACAGTTAAAAAGATTGTAAGTGAGATTACGTCATAATGATAACCGAGCTATGAAACTGGGAACGGTAATCGACACGGTACTGTGGCGTCGGGGGTCTGACGTCACAATACCTCGTGTTAACGAAATTATAAAACACAAGTATTTATATTTATAATGGCATTTATTTTCACATAAAACTTCCTATATCGAGTTTTAGGGGATTTTACACGAGTATATTTATATTTTAAACGAACTGTAGGGAATCGCGGATTCTGCTCAAGGATTGAGCCTACAATCAATTCACTTGGAACTCTCTTCGGATGGCGGGTTGAGGCCGGAGCCCCCGGTCACCCGCTGTCAGCCACTTGTCCGTCAAAGCAATTGTTTTCTTCCCTATTCTCTCATTTCAATTTAAAACAATTTATTTTTAATCTCTGACACATGATGGCCAGGTAAACAAACTGTGGGGTGTGTGTTGGGTAACCTCCTCGAGTGTCGCTCCGATTCCGATCCCGCTGCAGTCCGGGGGGAACGGAATCGGAGCGGCCGGTACACCCTGGGCGGCGGTCAATGGCTTCCCCTTCACCCCTTCATAGGGTTGGCATTGATCGTCGGCCAATACCCAACGTGGCGGGAACACATCGCTCTCCGTACTCCTCTGCTTTAAGAGGAGACAGGATGAGCGATGCTGTTAGTGGTGAGATGGCCCAGGATCAGCCGGGGTGCGAGGGATATGCTCTATGGGTAACCTTACACCACGGCGTCTGAAGACCCGAGACGGCGTGCGGTTTTAGTCGGTGCAAGCCCGACATAACCGCCCCCGCTGGCTGGCGGGGGGTATCCGAAGGGATTTCCGCACGATAAAAAAAAAAAAAAAAAAAGGTAAACAAACTGTAGTGCTCGAACGAGGTCGGAACGCTACAGTACCCACAGGACAGGCTTGCCTAGTGTGGGGCCAATGGATTATAGCCAACATTGTATAATTTCTTTTTGGTATTAAAATATTTTATTAATTTATTATTTATTTATAGTTATCAATACAATAATTAAAAAAATAGTTGAATAAACAAAAAATGTTATACGCTTGTAACATCTTCATGCTGCAGATGTTTAACGGATACAGGTGAAATTCAGAATGGAGACAGTTCAATGGAGCAGCGAGTTCAATGTGGACCAGGGTTTTAGTTTGGTATCCAAGATGGTAATTCAGCTCTGTTTTCTCTTCTTGGGGATATAACAAGTGTATTTGATAACAAAATCGGTAGAAAAACAACCGCTACAATGTACATCTCAGTTCCCTACCTACAATGGATGTGATGTCTCTACCTGATCGCTTAGAGCTTAACGGAGTGATGGTTTGGTTTACTTTCGTAATTAAATAATTGTGGCTACCGTTGAAAGATGCACTGGTGACTGTAAATTTGATACATGCTAGTTTGCAGGCTTTATAAATTTATGTGGGAGTTGCTTCGTAATTTAGAAAAGCAACTGTTCCCTTGACCACACAGGGCCATATTTCAGGGATGACAAGTAGATTCTATCATATACTGCGCCTATGTGCAAAATTTCAGCTTAATCCATTGAGCTGTTTTGCTTAATTGAGTTTCAAATAAATAAACACAATTACAATGTTATAAAATTGATTTGGAAGGTGACATACAATGATAAGGTGCGCAACTGCGCCTATAAATACGCCAGTGACTCGGGCTGCTACATCAGTTCGCCGAGTTCGCCGCCGAGGAAAGTTCTCCGCACTCGACGGCGTCCCGAGCTGTACCACTGAAGATGTCGACCGCAGTGATCGACGAAACGTCTGGAATTCAATTTTCCGATGGACCACGGCCAAACAGCCCGGAAGCAGTATATTCTACATGCAACGCCGGCATGCATGCAAAGCCTTAAGATTTATAAATGATAAGGTGGTTCAGGTTAAAAATCACACAACCGTGTCTCGCAAGACCTCTGCTCAAACAGTAGTAAACACTTTTAATTCGCTCTAACTCTTGCTAAAGCAGTTATAGCACATTATAAAACATTTGTATCTCTGCTGATGTACCTAGGAGCAATTTTAAATTACATGAACTAAAAACTGCGGTATTTCAAATAAAACACATTTGACAATCCGCCATTTTGATTCTTTAACAATTTTATTTAGTAACATAATTATCATTCGTCAACATCGGGTCAGTCATTACGAGATAATATACATAAATACTTAAACACATACAGGTCCAATTTCTTTTTGTTTCACCATAGTCGGATAAAAATTCTACACCTTTCATCAAAGTTAAACACAAAATCTAAATAAACTATGAAGTTCAAACCGTGATTTTGAATAATGTAGTCTAATGTCTGAATTAGAAACAAAAGATGTACACATCATTTACAAACATTATTCATTAAAGTATTATGATAACTACTAGCACTTCGCGAGTAGCAGACTACAAGCTATTACGAACTATATTATTCATAAGGTTGGTCGAATGTGAACCGTATAAGACCGGTAATAGTATGGTTTAAAGTTTTAGAACTAAACGAATTTCATATTATGGACTAATATGATGTTTCAAAAGTTACATAACCCAGTCTGATGTTTGGGTGAAACTTTAAACTTAAATTTCACCAGGTTCATAGTAAAATAGTTTTGGACAAACAATACCGTCGTGAATCAAAACATGAGTACTTTTTCTTTTTGATATACGGTAAAGATATTGAATGCATTACATAACGGGTATTTCCTTCCTCCTGTAATGTCGGATTCTTTAAACAGGACGTGAAAAATCATCTATTGACGTCATCAAACTAAGATCACATAACATAACATAACTTCACGCTTGTATCCCCGAAGGGGTAGGCAGCGGTGTATTACACACCCACGATTCGCCAGTTATGTTAAGGTCCCAAAGTAATAGGGGGCGAGCCTATTGCCATTGTGCACGACACAAATAGACCATAGACACATGTGCCAGTGACACGTAGATTAAGTAAGCGTGAATATAATGAATAAATTATGAAAATGTTAGATTTACGTAAATTAAAACGTAATTATGTAATAACTTTGATATTTAAGCTAAGATAAATAGCTTACTACTGTTAGGAGTTGGTTTTCTGAGTAATTAAGTATGTTAGAGCCAAATTTAATAAAGAAAGTACATTCCCCGAAAAGCATAATTGCAAATATAATTACGTAAATGCATTACTCAGAATCTAACATAACTTCGTATAAATAGGAAATACGACTTTGTATATTAGTATATAAGTTTAATTACACCCCGCGACTGCCACCCACACCGTAAGAAGCGAATATGCGCTCCCCCGGCTGGTGCCATTTTATTATATAGTAGCTCGCGAGAGGCAAGGCCCATATATAAGCTTGAGGGGTCAATCCGCCCGTCATTCAGTAACCCGACGTCGCACGGTACAGATGTAAGTACCTATCGTCATGCAAGTCTTATTGCTACCAATGTACATATATGCTATGTAATTAATATGTAAAACATAAGTTCTATAAATAAATGGAAATGCGGAGGTGAGGTAATTTGGATCGCGGGCCAGCACTACAAAAGACTATAAAAGCAGGGACCATTTGTTAGGAAAATATTGGAAATTATTGGACATTGGGCAACAAGTAGACAACAAGAGTCTCTCAAGGAACAAGGAAGCTCAACAGGAAGTAGTAGATCAAGAGTAGTGCTGGGCCAAGTACATCCGATGCCTCACTGACGTCAATGAAGTCCACCCATCCAAGTGTTTCATTCTTCGACTCAACATCCAACAAATACAGTCCACTGAAGGCGACCGCGAAGTAGTGGCAGTCTATTTGGAACCTTATCAGGTCATAGTCTGTTACGAACCACGGTCCTTAACATTGGTCCTTCGGAGCCGGATAAAGTACACGGTCCTTCGAAGATCCAGGTCAACTTCAAGTCAAACTGCCAGCCGTAGACGTTTCATCGTTCTTCAACTAAGGGAGAAGTGACAGTCTATTCGGAACCTTATCAGGTCATAGTCTGTCACGAACGTCTATGGTCCATTGGAACCGGGTCGAAGGGTAGGAATAAAGTCCACGATCCGTCGGAATTCCAGGTAAGTATAAACTTGAAGAAAGAAGAATGGTTCTCACCAGGGATGGAGGGAAGCGCCGTCAGGAAGAGGAACCAGCATCAGCACCAGCATCAAGATCAGTACTACACCCTGCGGCCACTGAAGAGCCCAGAAGCTATGCGGACAGTGGTGCGTCGGAAGCCACAGTCAGCACCGAGCAGACCACGTCCAGCACAACTGTGACTACTGAAGAGTCAGGGACGACAGAAAAAGGATCGCCCCACACCCGCGCTGTTGTATATGGAGAGCCTAGCTCACAGCGCACCATGCGGCCTTTGGACACGAGGTCACGCCGCTCCACCAGTTCAAGAAAGAAGAAGGAACTGGAGGTCAAACAACGCTTGGCAGAACTGAAGCTCAAGCAAATACAAGCCGAAGCAGAGATAGAACAGATCCGTCTACAGCGGCTACTGCAGGACGAGAGCAGCGACGACGGGTCTGAGGAAGATCTGGCATCGGTACGTATTAACACGTGGCTACAGAAGGATGACGCTGCGGCACCAAACCTGAAGGAAAAGGGGCAAGACATCGAGGAAAACACTCAGACCTGCCTAGATAGGGGTCAACTAGTGGAGAAGTGTCAAACCCAGGAAAAATCAGAAGGAAGTGCACCAGTGAAGAACTCCGTGATCGATGTAGCTACGCTCACCGCGGCCCTATCCCAGGCTATGAGATGCAGCAGGGAGCCACCCAAGTATATACGAGAACTACCGATCTTCAGCGGCAGCAGCACAGAATGGCTCGCCTTCAAGACTACGTATGAAGAATCGGGTATATACTTCACGAAGAACGAAAATATCGCAAGAATAAGGAAAAGTTTACGTGGACTCGCACAAGAAGCAGTCGAGTGCCTAATGCTGAGTCAACCTGACCCCGAGGTGATCATAAGGGCCCTCGAGAGAAGATTTGGTAGACCAGAAGCACTCATCCACGTCGAGATGGAGAAGCTCAAGACTCTTAACAAAGTGACCGATAACGCCAAGGACATCTGTATCTTCGCTGGGAAGATAGCAAACATCGTGGGAACCATAGAAGCCTTGAGGAAGCCGCACTACCTACACAGTCCAGAGATGTGCAGAAGTATCATCGAGAAACTCACACCTATACTCCGAAACAAGTGGTACGACTTCGCTGCAAAGAAGAAAGAAGACATACCAGAACTGAAGAAAATATCTGTGTTCCTGTCAGAAGAGGCAGACAAGTGCAGCTCCTACGCGCTCCCAGAGGTGAACCACACAGAAGACAACAGAAGAGTCAGTTATCGTCCTCAAAGAAGCAGAAGAGTTGAACAGACGCTCACCATCAACAAGAAGACATCAGAAGAGAGATGTCCACAGTGTAGCAAGGATCATAAGCTACCTGACTGCAAGCAGTTCATCGCCCTAGACAACACCGCGAGATGGGAAACAGCCAAGAAGAATAGAGTCTGTTTTCGCTGTCTTCAAAGTAACCACCGACGCGCCACATGCAGAGCACCAGCCTGTGGGAAGAACGGGTGCCAGATAATGCATCACCGACTACTGCATCGCGATATGCCGCCAAGGGACCGTGAAGAACAGAAGGAAGACATCACGACCTCAACGGCAGAAGTAGCCACAGCAGCAGTTCCCCGCAGTCAGCGCAAGGCCTACCTCAAGATGGCACCAGTGACACTAAGAGGACCAAGCGGTAGCGTCAATACCTACGCCTTATTGGACGAGGGAATCACGATCACGCTGATAGATGAGACCATAGCCGACGTCATCGGGGCAGACGGACCAACCAAGGAGATCTGCATCCAAGGTGTAAACAGTGAAATGAAGCACGAGAGCAAGACAGTGAGTTTATTCATCAAAGGGAAGTACGCCGATGAAGAGTACGACTTAACCGCCCGCACCATGAACCGACTCCGCTTCTCACCCGATACAGTGTATGAAGAGCATCTCAACGGCTGCGAACATCTAGAGGATATACGTGACAAGATAACGTACGAGAAGGCTTCACCCAAAACAACAAAGGACAAGACAACTGGCATCTCATCGTAACCCGTCAGCTGCGCACCGGAAGTCGTAACCAGCCTGTGGCGTCGCTCACTCAGCTGGGATGGGTGCTTCACGGATGCAGCAGTTCAGTGACTGCAACAGTGTCATTCTGCGGTAAGTTACAACAGCGCGATAAGGACTCCATTGAAGATGAAGTGAAGAATTACTTCAAGTTGGAATCACTGGGCATCGAACCCCGACGCCCGCGAGAAGATCCCGAACTACGAGCCATGCAGATTCTCGAAGAAAAGAGTCGGCGGCTACCAGATGGAAGATATGAGACCGAACTGCTGTGGAAACAAGAAAATGCGGACATACCGAATAATTACAAGGAAGCTGAGAAGCGTCTGCTTACGCTCGAACGAAGACTCGATAGGGATGAAGATTTGAAACAGAAATATGAAGAAAGAATGGAAAACCTATTCAAGTCAGGCTATGCAGAACCAGCTCCTATGACACCGCAGAAGGGAAGGACGTGGTACCTACCTCACTTTCCGGTCATCAACCCCGCCAAGCCGCACAAGCCACCTCGACTGGTACACGACGCAGCCGCCAAGAGCACCGGAGTATGTTTGAACGATATGCTCCACTCCGGTCCTGATCTGCTGCAGTCCCTACCAGGTGTGATCATGAGATTCCGCCAATACCCGTACGCTGTAAGTGCCGACATCAAAGAAATGTTCATGCAAGTGAAGATAAGGACAGAAGATCGAGATGCGCTGCGCTTTCTGTGGAGAGGACGACGCCGTGAAGGTCAACCCGAAGAGTATCGTATGACGTCAGTAATCTTCGGAGCCACCTCGTCGCCGTGTACCGCGCTGTACATCAAGAACAGGAACGCAAGAGACTTCGTCGACACTTACCCGGATGCCGTAAAAGCCATACAAGAAAATCACTACATGGATGACTACTTGCAGAGCTTCCCTACGGTCACAGCGGCACGAGAGACCACGCGAACAGTCGACATGATACACAAAAAAGCAGGCTTCGTGTTGAACGGTTGGACTTCGAACGAAAAAACAATCATAGAAGATTTATCACTGCCCCGAGACAGCAGTGCTACAGTGGAACTCGGCGGCCAAGAGACAGAAAAAACCTTGGGTCTAACATGGCACGTCAACGAAGATCATCTTGGCTTTAACGCGAGCAACTTGAAGATCCCGCGCGAAGTGAAAACAAACACGCGACCTCCAACGAAGCGAGAGGCATTGAGTGTGATAATGGCCTTATTCGATCCGCTCGGCCTTATTGCACCAATAATAACTCCCGGTAAACGTATTTTTCAGGACACATGGCGCTATAAGGCGCAATGGGACGACCCACTCCCAGCTGAGCTACGGGAACGATGGAACAAATGGTTCGCCCAGCTCAACAACATACACCTGCTGAGAATACCCCGCTGCTACGATCACCTGACGACATCAGTCGCCTCACGCCAACTGCACACTTTCGTCGATGCGAGTGAAGAAGCCTACGCTGCAGCTGTGTACTGGCGTACGCAACACACCGACGGGTCAGTAACCGTGTTATTAGCAGCCGCAAAGAGCAGAGTGACCCCGCTGAAGCCCATCTCCATGCCGAGACTCGAGCTTCAAGCTGCACTACTGGGAGCGCGCCTGGCTCAAACCACCCTGGAAGAACACGACTACGAGTCGACAGAGAAGACCTATTGGAGCGACTCGCGAACCGCACTCACATGGATAAGGTCGGAGCCACGTGCATACAAGTCATTCGTTGCACATCGCCTCGCCGAGATAGAAGACACCACGAAGAAAAATGAATGGCGTTGGGTGCCTACTCGACTCAACGTGCCAGACGACGCAACTCGGGAAACCCCCGACAACTTCCGGGCCGAACACAGATGGTATAACGGCCCCGATTTCCTGCGCCTGCCAGCAACCGAGTGGCCCACAGAAGAAAAGGTCATTCGTCACGACACGGGCGAAGAAAGACAAACGTGTCACACATCGCAAGATGTCGAGCAGCCCAGCACAAGTCAACTACTGCGTATAGAGAAGTACTCAAAATGGATGCGACTCATACGAACGACTGCACGAGTACTCCAGTTCATCGATTTGTGCCGGCCGAATAAGTGTAAAACGTCAGCTGCTCGAAAGCGAACTCGTAAGATAGAGAAAGCTAATCCCGATTGGCGTACGAAGAAAGCCATACCAGTGCATAAAAAGAATAACACAGTGATACGCGATGAACAGTGCTACATAAACATACCAGGTGAGTACTTGAACCGCGCCGAACACCTGTGTGTAAACGCCAGTCAACGAGATAGTTTCGCGAGTGAAATAGTACGTATGACAAAAGGTCAATCAACTCCTCGCGACAACCGACTGAACAATGTAAGCGTGTACCTGGACTCACACGGCACTATGCGCGTGAGAGGACGCATATCAGCTGCGAAGAAGCTGGGAGAAGACGTATCGGACCCGGTGGTGCTCGACGGCAAACACCCGTACACACGCCTCTACATCAAACATGTTCATGAGAAGCTACGGCATGGTGGCACCGAGATCACGGTCAATGAACTCCGGCAGCGGTTATGGATTACCAAGATACGTCCCGCAGTAAAAAATGAGATAAAGAAGTGTGTATTGTGTCGCATAAGAAAGGCGAAACCAGCGTCACCGGTCACAGGCAACTTACCAGCCGCCCGGTTAGCTCACAACACACGTCCCTTCACGTTCACCGGTCTAGACTACTTCGGACCCATAGAAGTTACAGTCGCACGCCATCGAGAGAAGAGATATGGAGCCTTATTTACGTGTATGACCTCTCGAGCTATACATGTAGAGGTCGTTCACTCCTTAAGCGCCGACTCAGCCGTTTCCGCCCTAAGAAGATTCATCGCCAGACGTGGTTGTCCCAAAGAAATATGGAGTGACAACGCTACGTGCTTCAAGGCAGCGAAAAAGGAGCTAGCAGAGGCCGCACTCGACGCGCTCGAAAAAGAAACTACGAGTCAACACATCGTGTGGAAGTACATACCCCCTTCCGCACCCTTCATGGGGGGGGCATGGGAGCGAATGGTGAAAGCAGTGAAAGAAGAGCTTCGTGTCACCATGATGGAAAAGCATCCCAGCGACGAGATCCTGTTAACCTTATTAACAGAGGTCGAGAATATCGTCAACTCACGACCCCTCACACATGTTTCGGTTGATCCTAACGATCCCGAGGCCCTCACGCCGAACCACATCCTCATCGGGCCCAACTGCCATGTGCCACCACCAGGGCACTTCTCTGCAGACGACGTGACTGCTCGCCAACAATGGAAGCGAGCTCAAGCCCTGGCTGACATCTTCTGGAGGAGGTGGGTGAAGGAGTACCTTCCCCTATTGCAACACCGGCGGGAGCCCACCAGCACCGGCGTCGCCCCGAAGGTCGGGGACGTCGTCATCATCTGCGATTCCAATCTGCCGCGCAACACCTGGCCGCGAGGACGCGTCAGCCGGGTGTTCCCAGGAGCCGACGGCGAGGTACGAGCACACATGTGCCAGTGACACGTAGATTAAGTAAGCGTGAATATAATGAATAAATTATGAAAATGTTAGATTTACGTAAATTAAAACGTAATTATGAAATAACTTTGATATTTAAGCTAAGATAAATAGCTTACTACTGTTAGGAGTTGGTTTTCTGAGTAATTAAGTATGTTAGAGCCAAATTTAATAAAGAAAGTACATTCCCCGAAAAGCATAATTGCAAATATAATTACGTAAATGCATTACTCAGAATCTAACATAACTTCGTATAAATAGGAAATACGACTTTGTATATTAGTATATAAGTTTAATTACACCCCGCGACTGCCTCCCACACCGTAAGAAGCGAATATGCGCTCCCCCGGCTGGTGCCATTTTATTATATAGTAGCTCGCGGGAGGCAAGGCCCATATATAAGCCTGAGGGGTCAATCCGCCCGTCATTCAGTAACCCGACGTCGCACGGTACAGATGTAAGTACCTATCGTCGTGCAAGTCTTATTGCTACCAATGTACATATATGCTATGTAATTAATATGTAAAACATAAGTTCTATAAATAAATGGAAATGCGGAGGTGAGGTAATTTGGATCGCGGGCCAGCACTACAAAAGACTATAAAAGCAGGGACCATTTGTTAGGAAAATATTGGAAATTATTGGACATTGGGCAACAAGTAGACAACAAGAGTCTCTCAAGGAACAAGGAAGCTCAACAGGAAGTAGTAGATCAAGAGTAGTGCTGGGCCAAGTACATCCGATGCCTCACTGACGTCAATGAAGTCCACCCATCCAAGTGTTTCATTCTTCGACTCAACATCCAACAAATACAGTCCACTGAAGGCGAACGCGAAGTAGTGGCAGTCTATTTGGAACCTTATCAGGTCATAGTCTGTTACGAACCACGGTCCTTAACAGCCATCTACCGGGTACATTATTAAGCGAGCGATAATAAACATTTATTAATGCACACATAACTACGAAATGTCAGAGGTGTGTGCCCGGGGCAACTGGGTATCGAACTCGAGACCTCGTCTCAGCAGTCCGTTACGTACGCCACTAGGCTATCGCCTAACTAAGATCAAACATTACATAATTGACAGTATTCTGAAATGGTGGGCTTAACTTATTAGACTTACTAGGTTTACCATCAGATGGGGTGCAGGTAAGTTGACGCAACTAAATATAGTTAAAAATAAGGCAGTGGCACTCCGGGAGTGCTGACAGAAGTGAAAACTTGAACAATTACGTGTATTTTTGTAATCGTCATCATCCATCAATAACTCTCTCCCTCCCTCACTCCATCTCTTACTCCGTACCTTCCTCCCTTCCTCCGTCCATCCATCCATCCATTCAGCTACAACAATGATGACGTTATTATAAAAAAATGGCAAGTGTCTCATGTGACTTAGGCGTCGCAATGGCGATTTCGAGGTGACGTGACGATAAAAAAATAACACGAGTTTCATGATTTTTGTTCACCCAAAAAGTGCTTAACGCGCCTAAAGAACTTTTCAGTTCAAAAAGAATGCAAAAGCCACTTTCTGTAATTGTCGTATAAGACGACTAGGGGATCATCATCATCATCATCTGAGCGTTGTACCCGGTTGCATCCGAGGCTTCTACTTACTAATTCTTCTCCTCTTGGTTTTACTTATAGGACTTGATGTGAGCAGTTGCCCTCTAACCTCCCAACCCCTGGTTATGTCGGATCCGAAGTGATTAAAACCGCACGCCGTCTCGGGTCTTCCCCCCTTCACCCCGGTGAACTCCCAACCCGGAGAAGAAAGCCTGCGCAAGGGCAGCTGTACTCACCTGCCTATTGATAGACCTGCCGTTAGGTTTGCAGGTGATATTAGCTTGGGCCGCGAAGATCTTATAATAAAATTTCCTTTATAATATTACATACACATAACTTCACGCCTGTATCCCCGAAGGGGTAGGCAGAGGTGTATTACACACCCACGATTCGCCAGTTATGTTAAAGGTCCCAATGAAATAGGGGGGAGCCTATTGCCATCTACCGGTCACATTATTAAGCGATTTATAATATTATTAGGAAGTTTATGCTATAACTAACATCGCTGGCTGCTCTGATGTATTGAACCCACCCCCGTGACCCACAGGAATCTGTTCACGTATAAAAATAGCCAATGTGTAATTGCATGATATAATCTATCTCTGTAACAAATTTCCTCTTCATGCGTTCAGCCGTTCTGACGTGATTGTCATCATCATGTAATTAAGACATGCATACTCAAATATTAAACATTGCTTTTTGTTGAAGTAAAACTATTTTCTAACGGATTCTATCGCGATTTATTTGATGTTATTTTATATTTTACATTGATCCCGACGTTTCGGTTGCTTTTCAGCAGCCATGGTTACGGGGAGACGCAATCGAAACGTCGAGATCAATGTAAAATATAAAATAACATCAAATAAATCGCGATAGAATCCGTTAAAAACTGTTTTATTTCAATGTGTGTGACATTCGCGTAAACTTCCGACAATATTTTTTTTTGTTACTCTAGTGAAACAGCAATCAACGACTACCGTTTATCATCATTTATTCAATCACTTATACTACGTAATACCGTTAAAACTTCATAAAATATTAACAAGGAATATTGTAGAATGAGGTGACGTTGCAACAGTCATTATGAAACGCAAACTAACTACTGCTCGGCCTATTACTTGATCAAATATTTATATAGCCTTCTTCAACTTTCAGCGACTATTAAAGTAAAAACAGAAGTTTAGATCGAATAGACTCCTTGCTGCGTATTTGATTTCCTTAGAAATTAACTGTTGCCCTCTCATTATAATGAATTAATAAATATTCTAGGACACTCTACGCGAACAAAACACTGTAATTAGCTTAAGTAAACATGTTTGTAAATCTACCAAAAAATTGCCCGCTGTGTTTCTCACCGCATTCTTCTTCATTAGACTATTTTTTTGACATTTTGTAAGTGCTGCTTTAGTGGTCTATGCAGAATTAATGCTTTTTGATGGAGTCATACCCATAAGTCGCAAAATCAAGTCAAAAATCGAGCAAAAATTTTCTGCCAAAAATTCTCAGTCAGTCCTATTATTACATGGGATCAAAAATTTTGTTGTCAAAATATAGGATCATTCCCGTTAGATCCACTCTTCGGAACTATGTGAAAGTGGACTTTTATAATATTTCCAACACCTTCAATTTACTTCTGATAATGTTTTTCGAATGTCATGCTCGATTTGATCACTTCACTGCTATCGATCTTGGTGAATCTAAAGATGTCAAAAGTGATAATTAGCTTAAAAGGTAAATGATACTTGATACTTATACTATAAGAGGTCATGTGGGACCCACCAGGATTAAGTAAGACCAGCCGAATGAAAAGTACGAGAAGGAGAAAACGGATCCCGTGCCGTTAACATATTTACTGTAAGATAAAGTTAAGTATACAAAATTCTAATTTGTATCAAGTACTGAAGTAGTGACATCCGCTTTGATAAATCTAATATCAGCTTTTTCACAGTCTCAACAGTATCAGACATTTACAGTGATTGTCAGGACCTGATTTTCCATATTTTCATAGCTATTTATCAGTCAGGTGTATAATATTCAAGTCAAGCATGAAATGGACTTTGTTGTTGGTGAAATTTGGCCAACTTCTTTAGTACTTAACTTTGTTTGAGGGATTATAATCCTAGCTGATTGCTAATAAAGTATGTATAAAACATTTTAAACTACTATAATTTCTCCGTTCAATGGTTATGTAATAATACGCTCTGTTAAGCTTCGAATCAAATGTTTACTTGTTAGCTTCTGACAGGATATTAAAGTTACATATTAAAGTTACAGATTTATTACTTTAGGTGCCTGTTTTATTAACAGCTATAAGCATTTTCGCGATTACGTCAATATTAACTTAATTTTATTGTTACGAATTTCTACGCAGCATTTCAAATATCATATAGTTTAACTCCAGTAAAAAGAGGGTGACTGTTTTGGTTCCGTATTCAATCCAACGTATCTCATACCATTTAGAGATTTCTTAATTCTGCTAATTTTTATTCCTCACTAGCTGCGCACCCTGGCTTCGCCCAGCTGCCGTAATAGCACCTTACCCGCGGACTTTCATGGATTGATCCCGGGCATTTGCACTTATATAAGTACAAGTTGTATAAAATGGGGTGTTTACAAAGATTTTAAAGAAGATTAACCCATTAATTCTTTTCCGTTTATGAATTGCAAATGGGTACCACCTGCTATCAAACTTGTTTCAGTCTTTTTAGCTGCAGTTGAGTTTTTTATTATATTTTTTTTTACTTTTCCTTTCATATCTTTCCTTTTTAATTTTTTCTTTTTGTTTCTTTATTTCTAATACCTTTTATATTTTTATTTTTTGTGCGGAAATCCCTTCGGATACCCCGCCGCCGGCCAGCGGGGACGGTTATGTCGGGCCTGAACCGACTAAAACCGCACGCCGTCTCGGGTCTTCAGACGCCGGGGTGTAAGGTTACCCATAGAGCATATCCCTCGCACTCCGACTGACCCTGGGCCATTCGCAGTGTCCCCTCTGATAACAGCAGAGGGGTACCCGGAGCAACCACGCCCTCCCACGGGCCTTGCAGGCCCGCCATACCCCGACCCCCTCATGCAATGGGGTCAGCTGGCCCTGAAAAGGGCCGGTTGGTCAGACTCTTGGCCGTTGTCGTTGACGCCAGCTACTCCAGAGGAGCAATCAATGATGCGTCATCGCCCACGTTGCACCAAAATTGGAGGTGATCCAACCAGTCGCAGCCCTTATTTCTAATACCTTTAGTAATTATTTCGCTACACAAATTTTAATATCCTTAGATATTAAAAGGCCAATTTATTATTATAACATTTACAAGAAGCAAAGCTGTGAATTTTCCCCTGCATTGCAAATTAAATAACAATAATCTCTTTAAAAATATCAGTTACAGCAATCGAACCAGTGAACATTAAATTGATTGTGGTTATTTCAAACGAGAATTTCTCAAAAAAAGTAGCTCTAAATCTTAAATCTTTAAATCTTAATAATCTAAATGCATTATCATGATATTTTCGTCTATACACGTAAATTAACCGATTTACGCAATAATCAGTGATTGCCATTACATGTCTTTTTTTTATATTTAGGACACGTCAATTTGACTTCACCTCGCCTGATGGTAAGCTGAAGGTAAAGTCTCAGGAAAGAGGGTCACCATTACATATAGGTTCCATGTTAACAGTGCGAGGGATATGCTCTATGGGCAACCTTACACTCCGGCGTCTGCAGACCCGAGACGGCGTGCGGTTTTAGTCGGTTCAAGCCCGACATAACCGCCCCCGCTGGCCGGCGGGGGGGTATCCGAGGGGATTTCCGCACGAAAAAAAAAAAAAAAGGTACCATGTTAACAATGGCGGCACTCAGCTTGACGGCCTCATCAGAAGAGGATTGTCAAGTGTGGAAGGTCCCACTAGTGCTGCGACCACAATCGCCCTGCCCGGCTATGCACTTGCTGACCCCTGAACGCAATCAAACCGAAATTGGATTACTATGGAGGGCTTTTCGCAATCGTGCACGGTGGTACCCACCCGGCCGAATTTTGTGACAAATTTGTGTCATCAAATTTCTACCACCAGTAAATTGTAATTATAATAGACGAATCTATAACAATACGGTAACTGACGCAGATAAATGTGTACACGGACGTTAACAGTGATTCATTGGACGATAAAGCACGTTCTCACTTGCGTTATATAGACATCTGCTTCAATTACGCATGTCAAAGAGATTAAGATTTAATATTATTAAAAGAATATTGTATCACTTAAGAGACCAGTCTGAATCTTAATGTATGTGCACTACTCAAGAGAATATACCATGACAACGTAAACTACTAAAATTGAACATCATTGAAGTTTCACAATTACAGAATAAAAACACAGCGCTTTCTAGTCCCAAAGTAAGCATAGTTTACTAGCTTGTGTTATGGGATCCATAATGCGGATAAACATACTTATATACTTTTTTTTTTGTAAATAAATAAAAATAAATAAATAAATATTCTACGACATTCTACACAGCACTTTCTAGACCCAAAGTAAGCATAGTTTAACTAGCTTGTCGTCGTTGCCCATTTTCTGTCACGGTTTTGGGTATGAAGGAGATGAGCTATCGAGTTGCTGTTTTCTGTAATAGATTCGTGCTGGGGTGAACCATTGCAAGATTTAAAAAAAATCGCAAAAAAAATATCGCAAAATCGAAAACCCCTTGTATTCGGCTGAGCTCGTCTCAGGAATTCAACTTGTTTTCTTCTTTTAAGGAATATTAGTAACCGACATTATCCCCCTAACCCCTCCAGCTAAGCTAAATTGCTTGTGTTAGGAGTGGGTTCACGTCGGTAGTATAATGGCTAGGATTCGAACCCGGGACCTCTCGATCGTGGGATGGATCTTTTCGCTTTTAGAATATTGTGTGTATAGTGTATACTGAAGTATTAATATTATTTCATATTTTTTTGTATATTTCTATATATATATAATATAAATTAAAGAGAACAAAAAGCTTTATAAGTAATAAACATGAATAAACATAACATAACATAACATAACTTCACGCCTGTATCCCCGAAGGGGTAGGCAGATGTGTATTACACACCCACGGTTCGCCAGTTATGTTTTCAGTCCCACACAATAGAAGGCAAGTTTTTTATCAGGGAATGGGAAATTAAGTTAAGATAGAAATATTTTAGGATTTTTAGGTAACGAACTGGATTAATAACGATTGTGACTACCTCAGTTATAACTTCGATTGGACGTTAGATATAACGGAGATAATAACTAAGATCAACTTATCTTCATCATATGCGTGTGATATCACAATACATTGTTTGTGTCTTGCGGAAATCCCCTCGGATACCCCCCCCCCCGCCGACCTAGGGGTGGTTATATGGGGCTTGAACCGACTAAAACCGCACGCCGTCTCGGGTTGTAAAGTCACAATTGGTAGGTTAGTGAAACACATTGATTAGTAATAAAAATAATAATCTATACTAAATAAATATAACTATAATATACGTATAATATATTTATAATTTGTTTGTTTGGTTGAACGCGCTAATCTCAAGAACTACCAGTTTGATTTGATTTTTTCTTTTGTGTTGGATAGCCTATTTATAGAGGAAGGCTATAGCTATTATATCATCACGCTATTATCCAGAAAAAAAGGGGAGCGGAGCAGTAGTCATATATGTCAACAAGTTGGGCAAATTTCTATACATTATTGTAAAACTAATAAATCGAAGTATGGCACAGGCGAAGCCACGGGAGACAGCAAGTATTACCTAATGGTATGACCTTACCACAAAGTAAAGTTCATTTACAATTCTAACACTAGCAGATATACTAATAGGTATATAGATAACGACCTCCGTCCTCCATGAGCGCAGGCCTGGAGGTGGCAGGTGAGGCCGCCTGTCACCCCAGCAGAAGCAGGCCGGGACGGTGGGGCGGCTAGCGCCCCTCCCCTAAACCGGGGCAAAACGGGGACACCGTGGTTCCCAAACCCGAGGGGCCCATCTCGAAACCGGAGAAGGCCCAGGGTCAGTCGGGGTGCGAGGGATATGCTCTATGGGCAACCTTACACCCCGGCGTCTGAAGACCCGAGATGACGTGTGGTTTTAGTCATTTCAAGCCCGACATAACCGCCCCCGCTGGCCGGCGGGGGGGTATCCAAAGGGATTTCCGCACGAAAAAAAAGGGTATAAAGATAACTTTTTATTATTTTTTGCATGCAAACAATTCTAAAATCAAAATTGGCATTAAAAGCAGTGAAATGACATAATTATACTTATTCTACATGGACGGAGACCGCGGTAGCCTAGTGGTATGGGTAAAGGACTGCTGAGACGAGGTCTCGGGTTCGATCCCAGGTTTTACCATGGCACACACCAATGACTTTTCGATGTTTTCGAAGTTATGTGTGTATTTATCGCAGGTTTATAAGTGCCCGGTTAATGGCAATAGGCTCGCCACCTATTACATTGGGACCTAAACATAAACTGGCGAAATGTGGGTGCTAGCACCTCTGCCTACCCCTTCGGGGATATAGGCGTGAGTTTATGTTATGTTATGTCTACATGGACATATACCTTGCTAAACTCTGTCACGTTTCTGGTTCAACAGATTAGATCACTCAGAGCAAGCGAACTGGCCGTAGAACACAATTGTTATCGGTACATGAGTCATAATATCGTGAAATCACATAAATGCCTTTATTGGTATACCTTAAAGTTTCAATTTGTTGTGTTGCAAATCGGACATGTGTGGTGTTTAATATAAGAAAAAGCGGAAAATTATAACGGATTTAAAGCAGTTAGTATAATTATAACATAACATAACATAAACTCACGCCTTTATCCCCGAAGGGGTAGGCAGAGATGCTAGCACCCACGTTTCGCCAGTTTATGTTTTAGGTCCCAATGTAATAGGTGGCGACCCTATTGCCATTAATCGGGCACTTATAAACCTGCGATAAATACACACATAACTTCGAAAAGCATCGAAAAGTCATTGGTGTGTGCCATGGTAATACCTGGGATCGAACCCGAGACCTCGTCTCAGCAGTCCTTTACCCATACCAATAGGCTACCGCGGTTTATTTTGTATAATTATCTTGATCTTAAATGGCTAGGAGCTAGATTAAATCTAGCTCCTAGCCATTTCAGATACAAAAATAAGTAATTAAAAATAAAAAACCCGATTGCTGCTAAAAACACCAGTTTTAGTGATAAGACCGCGCATTGTGCATTTAACTGTAAATATTCCAAATTTGTATCCATCATGATTTTGGTGTACAATAACGAATTATCTATCTATCTGAGACCGAAACAAGTTTGATAGCAGGTGGTATCCATTTAGAAATCATAAACCTAAAAGATTTAATGGGTCCCGCCTGCTATCAAACTTCTTTTCGTCTTTTAGCAGCAGTTGGGTTTTTTATTTTTTTATTATTTATTTTGCTTTGCAGCTTTTTAGTTTTAAGCGTACAAGAGAAAGGAATCTTGAGTCAACAGACACGAAGCTCCGCTTGTTGAAAGCTCCGTAAACTCTTTAATTTATCATTCCTCATTCTAAATTATATTAAAACATATAAATTGTATATGTTTTTTAAATCCCCCTTTAAAGCTTTTCATTTTGATAGCCTACTCGATAAGTTTCAGTGAAAATATTTCTGTGACAACATACATTTTAGCGCCAAAAATCCAGCATATACTTTTGGATCCAATTATATCTACCCTATGATACTCGGATGAATTCCTTTCATTTGAGACCACACTCATCGAAATTCGTGAAGCAGTTTGGAAGATATGAGGTAATAAAGAATATTGGGGTGTGTGTTGGGTAACCTCCTCGAGTGTCGCTCCGATTCCGATCCCGCTGCAGTCCGGGGGGAACGGAATCGGAGCGGCCGGTACACCCTGGGCGGCGGTCAATGGCTTCCCCTTCACCCCTTCATAGGGTTGGCATTGATCGTCGGCCAATACCCAACGTGGCGGGAACACATCGCTCTCCGTACTCCTCTGCTTTCAGAGGAGACAGGATGAGCGATGCTGTTAGTGGTGAGATGGCCCAGGGTCAGTCGGGGTGCGAGGGATATGCTCTATGGGTAACCTTACACCCCGGTGTCTGAAGACCCGAGACGGCGTGCGGTTTTAGTCAGTGCAAGCCCGACATAACTGCCCCCGCTAGCCGGCGGGGGGGTATCCGAAGGGATTTCCGCACGAAAAAAAAAAAAAAAGGTAATAAAGAATATTACATGTATACAAGATACGCGCGAAAAACATAACCCTTCCTTGGTAGTTTTAAATACAGGCTGATTTTCAACTTTATTTATACCTCTTAGGTGGCAGACAGGCACACAGCCTACCTGATCGGAAGCGGTTCCTGCGTCCTATATACATGTGCAAAACTGTGCACACTCGCACTGCCGAACTAATCTTAACTTATGGTTCTATAACTTAACATTTCATCATGGTAGGGTAGGAGGGTGAAACATGCTTTACGACCTATTCTCATACCTGCCAAAAATACTTAAAAAAAATAATTAAATCGCTCGAGCCGTTTCCGAGGATGCGACCACAAACATCTTGACACGATGGGATCCTGCCGTTTGGCAAAATATGTTCGTCAAATTTCACTTCCCAAAAAACTTATCGCATAGTTTCATTTCCCAAAAGAATCTTTAGCAAATTTATATTTCGCATTTTAATCACTTTGTCAAATTTTCATTTGGCAACTTTTTACTTGCTCAATTTTTATTAAGTCAAATATAACATAACATAACATAAAATCACGCCTATATCCCCGAAGGGGTAGGCAGAGGTGCTAGTAGTCAAATATACATTAAGCAAATGCTTTATTTTCTAAAAAAATTTATTGCAAAAGTAAGTTCGTTCGAATTTTTTCATATAAGTTACGTCTAGATCGGAACTGCCAGAAGACTGGGTTAGGTTAGGTTAGAACTGTGGCCCCAACAGAGCGCGAGCCGAGCGAGCGGAGCGAGCGTGCCGCGGCAGCGGCCGGCGAAGTGTCGGAATTGATTTTTATAATAGCAATATAATTATTATAGAAGTTCTTACCTGTAAAATATTTGTCCAAGGTGAAACAAACACCCATGCAGCAGTGTATTTTCAAAATTGGATCTTAAACTTGAAATACTAGCTTTTTCGAAATCCAAAATGATAAAAATACCATATTTGACTACCTAATACTTGGTAAAATGAAACTTTGCCATGTAATTATTTGTTAAACAATAAATTGCCAAAAATAATATTGCTAACTGTAAAATTGCGAAAAGTTGTTTTGCCAAATGAAAATTTGGGAAACATACTTTGGCATGTGACACTTTGGGAAACGGTTTTTGCCAAACATTAGTAAACCAATATTTATATATTAGATTTTATTCAAAGTGCAAATAGACTGAACATATTCAGGAAAGTTTTACAAAGACTTGAATATTCTCAACACTCGTGCCACACGCCCTCACCAACGGAGTTAGTCATATTGGCTTATCGGCACGTACGGGGTGAAGTTTATCAGCGAATGTGCCAGATACATGCAGTGCCCAGTTAACCGGGGCTATCACTGCTCCAATTGGTGATGGACGTTAGAGTTTCTATATTACCAGAAAGTGTATTTCAACTGTGTTATGCTTTAGATAAAACCTGTCATATGGACCAGATAGGAGACGTGAGTAGTCTTAGTTGTGTACTTGAAGGACAATGATTTATGTTTCTTGAAAGTATCCCGGAAGGGGTAAGCAGAGGTGTATTATACACCCACGATTCGCCAGTTATGTTTAGGTCCCAATGTAATAGGGGGCGAGCCTATTGCCATCTACCGGGCACATTACTAAACGTGCGATAATCAATATTTTTAATATACACATAACTACGAAAAGTCAGAGGTGTGTGCCCGGGGCGACTGGGGATCGAACTCAAGACCTCGTCTCGGCAGACCGTTACGTACACCACTGGGCTATTGCCACGCCTATATATCATATAGGTACGCAAAGTATAGTCTTGTCTATTGCTAGTATATGGAGGTATTACTTCCTACTTGCTTTTCATTTTGGGCTACAAGAAATCAAAATTGTTAGTTAAGTATGTTGAAACAAACACAGTGTCCTCCTAATAGATAGATAGCAGGTACTGTTACCTCCCGAGGGGACCATCTGGAAACCGGAGATGGCACAGGGTCAGTCGGTGCGAGGGATATGCTCTATGGGCAACCTTACACCCCGGCGTTTTAGGACCCGAGACGGCGTGCGGTTTTAGTCGGTTCAAGCCCGACATAACCGCCCCGCTGGCCGACGGGGGGGTAAAAAGTTACTGTTACCTATAAGGTCCCGGGTTCGAATCCTGGCTATTTATACTTTAAGACTTCTTCTTTATAGGTCGCAAATCCGAATCAAGATGGAGAACTGTTGTCACCTTTTTGCCGGAGCACCTACATACCAACTTGACTCGTTCGACTCGGTGCAAAGACAGGCGCTGAGGATCATCGACAATCCCATACTTACTGGCAGTGTAGAACCTCTTAACCTTAGGAGAGTTTTTTTTTTATATTGGGACACGTCAATTTGACTTCACCTCGCCTGATGGTAAGCTGAAGGTAAAGTCTCATGAAAGAGGGTCACCATTACATACACGTACCATGTTAACAATGGTGGCACTCAGCTTGACGGCCTCATCAGACGAGGATTGTCGTCGCAGCACCGCGTGACACCCACCGGTCCCACTAGTGCTGCGACCACAATCCCCCTGCCCGGCTATGCACTTGCTGACCCCTGAACGCAATCAAACCGAAATTGGATTACTATGGAGGGTTTTTCGCAATCGTGCACGGTGGTACCCACCCGGCCGAATTTTGTGACAAATTTGTGTCATCAAATTTCTACCACCAGTGAAGAGATTTCGCCTCCCTGTGTGTTTTCTACCGCCTTTATAATGGGGTGTGTCCAGAAGAATTGTATGATATGATGCAAACGGCCACATTTTATCATCGCACCGCTCGCCACAGACAGGGAATTCATCCTCACACGTTGCGACCGGAAACGGTGCGTACAGTTAGGTATGAAATGCACTTTATTCCGCGCACCCTCAGGCTGTGGAATGATCTCCCTGCTGTGGTTTTCCCAAGCGGCTACAACATGGGGTTCTTCAAGAGGGCATTAGAAGGTTTTTTACAGGGTCGGCAGCGTGAGTGTGGCGCCCCTGGTGTTGCACACGTTCATAGGCCACGGTAACCGCTTCCTATCAGGTGGGCCATGAGCTTGTCTGTAAAAAAACATATATTTACTGACGTGACCCCGCTCCTAACACAAGCAACTTAGCTTAACTGGAGGGGTTTACGGGAATTCTTGTAATTTCAGTTACTCTTAAACTACGCCATGCATTCTGCTGCTGCAATGTTGAGCTGAGAGTGCACTACATGATTACCTACAATTCACGCGCAATTTTTGTTCAATTGAATACCATTAAATGGTTTTTTCGGTGATTATTCCTCCGTTGCTAGACCGATTTTCAATTTTCTTTTTCTGTCTGAAGCCAATAGTTAAGTAGCACATTTTGGCGCCAAAATCGTGGTCTCAATATTGATCATTTTGGAGAAATCAGATTTTGAAATTTTTTAAGGGTCTCCCTGTTGCTATTTGCTATGTTGCTGTTCTCGACATTCCTCCATGGTACTGTGGTGTGCGACCTCGTTCGACACACTACGGTTCGTTTACCTGGCCATCATGTGTCAGAGTTTAAAAATAACTATTTAAATAATTGTAAATGGCTTAGGGAAGAAAAAACAATTGCTTGGAGCTGCATTCGGCTGTGCGGCTGACAGCGGGCGACTTGACGCGCCGCCCGGGTCCGCCGGCCGAAGAGAAGATATAAGTGTATAAAATTTAGGCTCAGTCCTTGAGCGGAGATCGCGATTCCCTAGTTCGTTTAAATATAAATATATACGCGTAAAAACCTCCCTAAACTCGATATAGGAAGCTTTGTTGAATTAATAAATAAATGAGATATAAATATCTTTCCTTGTGTTTATCTTATTATCAACACGACGTATTGTGGCGTCCAACCCCCGGACGCTACAGTACGTTCGATTTTAAATTTTATTTTTTCTAGACCTTTCGGGTATCAAGTTGTATTTACATGCCAAGTTTGGTCAAAACTGGTCAATTAGTTTAGGAGGAGTAGCGTCACAAACGAAATACACCGAGTGTGGCATAGCGAGCTTTTCGCTCAGCGTCTCACTCTCAGCTCAAAAAGGAAAAATTACCACTCAATGCAGACTTGGGTGCAAATATTATCAAAACTCTAATAAAAACTCTGACTGATGAGCAATATCTTTGAAGCTCAAATAGCTTGCCATTATTATCCTTATAAAGGAATAATGATGATGGCAGCAGTTAAGGTTCGCAGTTGCTTATTTTCAAGTCTCAAATTACGCCAACGTTTCCAAGCACTGTACATATAGATAGGTAGGTATGTACACCTACGTTTAACATAAAATGCGAATCAAATCGGTAAACTGACAGCAGCGTTAAAACCACTATAACATGAGCGTCTTCATCGAAATTCCAATTTTCAGCCCCTAAAATATTAACTGTCTAACATTTAGAAAAGGGTTGAGGAAGTTAGGGTTGGCGAACCTAATCATAGCTTGGAAACTTTTGTTAAATAATTTTACATAAAAAACTTTTAGTTCAAAGAAGTTTCGTAACTATATAATTTGGCCATTGAAAAGAAATTTTGGGATATTTACACGATAATTGCCGGGTTTTATTGTCTCACAAATTCAAAGAGTAGGTCAACAGCACTCGAATTCAGAGGGCTTATATGAAAAGTTTAATGTAAATTGATGAAACACGATAAATAGCAGTAATTGCCGAATCTAGGCTTTCTTGCAAATTCAAAAGAGTAGGTCAAAAGCACTTGAAGCCAACAGGCTTATAAGAAAGGTTTTAATGTAAGTTGATGAAGTTCATGAAGTATGTACGGACAGAAGCAGATGAAAGGCCGTTGTCTCTACCTACCCTGAGACAAAAAGGCGTGAGTAAATGTATGTATGTAAATTCAACCTCTGTACATGAAACTACTCTTCTAAACTTATCGAATAACTTTCTAAATGACTGATAGTAGAAGCCATAGTCTCCAGGAACCAATGGCAGTGGTCATTTTATATCTTGGAGTCATACAAACAATTGATAATTACGCAATTCAAGAGATAAAACGATTACCATCTTAGTCTTCACGTGACCATAGAGAGCTGATGTAATGTAACACCTGTAAAATTAAAAAAGAAACATAACATAACATACATAACATAAACTCACGCCTATATCCCCGAAGGGGTAGGCAGAGGTGCTAGCACCCACATTTCGCCAGTTTATGTTTAGGTCCCTATTGCTATTAACCGGGAACTTATAAACCTGCGATAAATACACACATAACTTCGAAAAGCATCGAAAAGTCATTGGTGTGTGCCATGGTAAAACCTGGGATCGAACCCGAGACCTCATCTCAGCAGTCCATTACCCATACCACTAGGCTACCGCGGCTTTTTTGCTTGAAAAAAAATCAGATACAAATTATTTCATTACAAAACATTTCAAGAGTTAAGAGAAATTCCTCAAATAATACTCTTGGAATATTTGCAACCCCTGAGCGCCCCCGGACGCGGCTTCGGGCGGGTATGATATATTATGTATAACAGTGGTATTCCACAGACAAGTTTTCACGCCACTTTTGACACTAATTATATGAACCAGAGTATTTTGGGGGTTCGGTTCCGCAGAAAAATGAAGATCCTTCGTATTTTGAGTTGCGGCTTCTGATCCCCACTTGGGAAATCTGTTCTTTAAATTAGGTTCATATAATAAATGTCTATGATATATTTTCCTTTGGAATTTTTGGGTATAATTAGTCTGCATAAGTTTGTTCAATCAGTGATATCGTCTTCTGAGAAAATGAAGACATGGTAGTGGAGAGCAGTGACGGCGTAATGTGTAAGATGAGGGACTTGCAATCGCAAGTGTATGGGTACAAACCTTCTTGATGGAATCGGCGTATCGGAATCGAACCAACTAAAACCACACGGTGTCCTCCCCAAGAATTCATTGCCTGGCACCCCAGGTAAGCCCTCGAAAGGATAACCTCAGGGTTACCAGCGGACTTTGGCCGCCATCGCAGCCTCGGGTAAGGGGTCGGGTTTGATCCCGCGACGGTGAGTTGACAGGCTTGTGTAGGACACTCACGACATCCCTCCATCTTGGCCGGCTTCTGTAAGGACAGCGAGTCGGCTAACTGCCGTCCTCAGGCCCCGATCATGGAGGTCGGTTGTCCCGGGCGTAGACTGTGGAACTCAGGGGGCAGGGTTCTTTCCAGCTCCCGCTTCACCGCCTCTTTCGCGCTCATTACCTGCTTATTCTACTATGCTAGTACTCATTCTCATTTGCAGTTGCATCGAGATGTTGCCTGTATGGTAGTATTTCGCCGCCTCTTACAGTAGAGGCGGCTCTTCAAATTAGTCCCTTTCTCTTTCCCTATACAGAACAATACGTGCAGGGTTAAGGTGTCACTGTATGCGGAAAATGTGGAATTCTCTACCAGTACACGTATTTTCTTCTTCCTACAATCCCGGGATGTAAAAAAGCATCTGACGAGTGCGTCAAAATGAGGGCCATCAACCTGAAAATTATTGGAAAATGGCAATATTTGCTCAACAAATTTTTGTGGCATCTGATGTGTCCAGTGTCAAGCCTAAAACTCGGCAACAATTAACACCACCTCACTTACCCCATTCAGGTCTTCGAAAGTGCAGGTGTTGGGGCACAGCGGGCATGACACTGACTCACCACATCTTGAGTTTCGATTGAGATGGTGACTTCTCTATTCTATTTTTTTTTATAGATGGCTTACAGGCTAAATAACAACTTAATTTAGTTATATTGTGGTTATATTATAGGACAAAGTATAGTATAGTGCTTGTCATATCAGTTTTAGAATGCGGATAAACATACTTAAATACTTTTTTTTTGTAAATAAATACATATTATACTTAGAAACACCCAGACCAAAGCAAACATACATATTTGTACTGAGCGGGAATCGAACCCGCGACCTCTGGCTTAGCAGTTGAACGCACTACCGCTACGCCACAGATCCGGTGTGTAATTCGTACCAATCGGTCGGTGCCTTTACTGTCACAATATGAGTTGGCTAAGAGCCGTCTAACTGTTGCTACTGTTGCCGTGGTAGTTTATTAAAACTACATGCATTTCTTATAGAGAAGGTAATGGACCTATAGTTGGTAGAAGTCAACGTAGATTGTTTGCCTAGTTTTTGTGCATGGTTTTGCTAAAAAAGGGACGTCGATTAATTATTTTTTAACTTCCACACTTAAATTTGATTAAATACGTTTCAGGTTGTCAGGCAGTTTGACATAACCTGATGCTTATGATCACTGATGAGTAGTAGTTGAAGTATAAATGAGATTGGTCCCAATAATTTTCACTACTCACATCCAAAGTGGATCGAAGAATGGGAGAATGTTCTCATATTTTCATTTAAAAAATAGCCATAACAGCAGCTAGTTAAGCTAGACAATTTTGGGTCTACGAGTAGAAAGCGCTGTGTGGAATGTCTTAGAATATTTACACATAACTTCACGCTTGTATCCCCAAAGGAGTAGGCAGAGGTGTATTACACACTCACGATTCGCCAGTTATGTTTAGGTCCCAATGTAATAGAGGGCGAGCCTATTGCCATCTACCGAGCACATTACTAAGCGAGCGATATATATTTTTTTAAAATTAATATAGAATATTTATTAATTTTTATTTATGTAGAGACACTCTTATTGTCGCGTATATTAAATATTAAGGTTCTATTAATTACTCGTACTTTTCTGTATGTTATTTGTCAAATAATTATAACAAAATGTTTTGTAAGAAACTTATTTTTGAGCAAGTTTAACTTTCCCGCACTGCGGTCAAATTGTCATCGCGTCATACGCATAAGGTCTAAAATCACAAGGAAGCACAATGTGTATTTAGTCGTTTGAACAACTTGGACATAGCCAGTTCGTAAACTCTCATTAATCGTTCTTGTTAACAAACTTCAATTACTTGTAAGATAATCTGATCTACAATACCCACTATTGTACTCTTTCGACTCGACTTCGACTTGTTACTCAGCGGCGAAAGCCCAGTGGTGTACGTAACGGACTGCCAACACGAGGTCTAGAGTTCGATCCCGAGTCGCCCCGGGCACACACCTCAGACTTTTCATAATTATATGTATATTTAAAATGTTGATTATCGCTCGCTTATTAATGTGCCCGGTAGATGGCAATAGGCTCGTCCCGTATTACATTTGGACCTAAACAAAACTGGCGAATCGTGGGTGTGACACATACACCTCTGCCTACCCCTTCGGGGATACAGGCGTGAGTTATGTTTTATGTAATTATTTGGCACTATTTATGTTTCAAGGCCATTCCATTACTATTATTCGGTGAATACCTTTTTTCTTTTTTTTCGTGCGGAAATCCCTATGTGACAATGGCGCTTGTCATCACCATCATACAACTCGGTAAATATCCTGAAATAGTACCTGAAATAGTAGTAGTAGTAGATACCTCGCCGCCGGCCAGCGGCGGTTATGTCGGGCTTGAACCGACTAAAACCGCACGCCGTCTCGGGTCTGCAGACGCCGGGGTGTAAGGTTGCCCATAGAGCATATCCCTCGCACCCCGACTAACCCTGGGCCATTTCCGGATTCGAGATGGCCCCCTCGGGGCACCTGAAATAGTACCTGGGAATAGTAGGTAGTCTCAATAGGTTCCTTCTAGGCAAACGTTATTCATCGTAGACCACATCGTCAAGTCAAACGTGAACCATTAATAATAAAAAAAAGCGGCCAAGTGCGAGTCGGACTCGCCCATTAAGGGTTCCTTAGCAGAAAGTAACATAATAGTGTGTTTTTTTTTAATTTTTATATTTGAGTTGATTGAATGAAAGGTAAATTGCGGTTTACGATTTATGACGTATTAAAAAACAACTACTTACTAGATCTCGTTCAAACCAATTTTCGTTGGAAGTTTACATGGTAATGTACATCATATATTTTTTTTAGTTTTATCATTCTCTTATTTTAGAAGTTACAGGGGGGGGACACATTTTACCACTTTGGAAGTGTCTCTCGCGCAAACTATTCAGTTTAGAAAAAAATTATATTAGGAACCTATAATATCATTTTTGAAGACCTATCCATAGATACCACATAAGAATGGGTTTGACGAAAAAAAAATTTTTGAGTTGCAGTTCTAAGTATGGGGAGACCCCAACATCTTTGCTTTTTCTATTTTTGTATGAAAATCTTAATGCGGTTCACAAAATACATCTACTTACCAAGTTTCAATAGCATAGTTCTTATAGTTTCGGAAAAAAGTGGCTGTGACATACAGACAGACGGACAGACAGACAGACATGACGAATCTATAAGGGTTCCGTTTTTTGCCATTTGGCAACGGAACCCTAAAAAGGGAGAGATCGAATTTTGTATGTTTATAAATGTCTAGAGTAATCTTCGGAACCACTGCATTTATTGGCAAATTCTTTTACCATTTGAAAGGTACATTATCCCCGATGGACCTAGGCTACATATCATGTGTTTATTACGATGGCTTGAGTTAAAAAAAAACTCATGTAACTCGAAGCGAAGCGAGGGTGGGTTACTAGTGTAGTGTAGTGCAGTGTAGTGTATAATAATAATAAATAATCTTTATTTATCCTCTCAAATTTACAACAAAATACTTAGCATTGCACCAATTTCTATGAACAATATGTAAAAATTGTGAGAGGACTGGTGTCTGAAGTAGACGTGAACCTGTATTACAGATCACCAGGCGGCCAGGCAATCACCCAACGGACCTGGTCTTTATGGTGACAACTAAAACTAGACATAAACTCATACAAGAATTAATATGTTGTATATAAAAAAAGATAACTTTTATAAAAAATATCAAAAGGCCTTAAATAAAAAAAAATTTAAATGAGAATGTGTAATGTGTATAACTGTATTTATGAAAAGTTATTATTTAGTGTGTAATAATAAAGAGTAAAAAAATTACTCGCTCTTGTTGTCGTACTAAGATGACAAATATATATAACACCAGCTGATGCCCGCGGCTCGCCCGCTTCAAAATCCGTTCAGTAGGTTTTCGGTCCATCGCGAACAGACAACCAGATAAACAGGCAAAAATACCAAATAAAATATTTTGTGTTCATTATCATTCATTTTACATAACCTTTTTTAAATATAAATAGAAGCGGCGATAGCCAAGTGGCGTACGTAACGGACTGCTGAGACGAGGTCTCGAGTTCGATCCCCAGTCGCCCCGGGCACACACCTCTGACTTTTCGTAGTTATGTGTGTATTAATAAATGTTAATTATCGCTCGCTTATAATGTGCCCGGTAGATGGCAATAGGCTCGCAACCCCTATTACATTGGGACCTTAACATAACTGGCGAATCGTGGGTGTGTAATACACCTCTGCCTACCCCTTCGGGGATACAGGCGTGAATATATGTTATGTTATGTTTTTTAAATATCTTCAATGTACAGACACAACTAATTTAAAATTTTATAATAGTACAGATTAGATGGACCTTTATCCAGTAACACAATCTCAAGGTAAAACCAACCATCTTCAGATAAATTAGCTTGGCCTATAACATACGCATAATATGTTTAAATTATTAACCAGCGTGGAGACATATGGGTACAGTTACGACCCCAAATAAATCATATTAGGGAGGTACTGAACGACTAATTGTGGGCAGCTTAGGGGACCCGAAGGCTTTGGGAGGCTCACTAACGGTCATTCAACTCCTATAATGTATTAAAATATTATTAAACCGTCGTCTTTTTAGGGTTCCGTTGCCAAATGGCAAAAAACGAAACCCTTATAGATTCGTCATGTCTGTCTGTATGTCCGTCCGTATGTCACAGCCACTTTTTTCCGAAACTATAAGAACTATGCTGTTGAAACTTGGTAGGTAGATGTATTATGTGAACCGCATTAAGATTTTCACACAAAAATAGAAAAAAAGACAATAAATTTTGAGGGTTTCCCCATACTTAGAACTGAAACTCAAAAATTTTTTTTTTTCATCAAACTCATACATATCTATGGATAGGCCTTCAAAAATGATATTGAGGTTTCTAAAATCATTTTTCTCTAAACTGAATAGTTTGCGCGAGAGACACTTCCAAAGTGGTAAAATGTGTGCCCCCCACCCTGTAACTTCTAAAATAAGAGAATGATAAAACTAAAGACTAACCGCGGTAGCCTAGTGGTATGGATAATGGACTGCTGAGGCGAGGTCTCGGGTTCGATCCCAGGTTTTACCATGGCACACACCAATGACTTTTCGATGCTTTTCGAAGTTATGTGTGTATTTATCGCAGGTTTATAAATGCCCGGTTAATGGCAATAGGCTCGCCACCTATTACATTGGGACCTAAACATAAACTGGCGAAATGTTTGTGCTAGCACCTCTGCCTACCCCTTAGGATATAGGCGTGAGTTTATGTTATGTTCATTTATTGATTTATGTCAATGGAAAGACCGTTTGTAACATTGTTAGTGATAAGCTACTTCTGAGGGCCATTGTACCCCAGCACCCGGGCCCACCCAGGCCGGAAGGGCGGGGCGACCAGCGCTTCCCAAACCGGTACAAGACGTGGGACACCGTGGTTCCCAAACCTGAGGGGGCCATCTCGAAACCGGAGATGGCCCAGGGTCAGTCGGGGTGCGAGGGAAATACCCTATGGGCAACCTTACACCCTGGCGTCTGAAGACCCGAGACGGCGTGAGGTTTTAGTCGGTTCAAGCCCGACATAATCGCCCCCGCTGGCCGGCGAGGGGTGGTATCCGGGGGGATTTCCGCACGAAAAAAAAGGGTGACTGTACATGCGTTCAGGGTAAAGTTTATTTCTCACACAGCTTCAAAATGCCTGAATAAATATGGATATAGGGGAAATCATTAGTAATCTTACATCATTCTGAATGACTTAAGCAAATAATGAAGAAAATGGTAGCAGCAGCATAGTGGCAGAATATTTTTAGAATACATATTAGATTTTTTTAGGGATTTTCTTTAGAAAAGCCCTATTGCTATCGAGTTGTCGTCGACGTCGTCGTCGTTGCCAATTTTCTGTCACGGTTTTGGGTATGAAGGAGATGAGCTATCGAGTTGCTGTTTTCGGTAATAGATTCGTGCTGGGGTGAACCATTGCAAGATAAAGAAAAAATCGCATAAAATCGCAAAAAAAAAACGCAAAATCGAAAATCCCTTGTATTCGGCTGAGCTCCTCTCAGGAATTCAACTTGTTTAAATATTTTGTAACATTACTTAACTAAGAAACTTTCAAGGAGAAATACATTTACGAAATGTCATTGAAAGCAATCGAATGCATAAAGGAAAAACATATAAACATTCATTCATTCAAAAAACATTAAGTAAATAAATAAATAAATATAAATATTGTACAACATTCTACACAGCGCTTTCTAGACCCAAAGTAAGCATAGTTTAACTAACTTGTGTTATGGGTTCTAGAATGCGGATAAACATACTTATATATTTTGTAAATACATGCATATTATACATAGAAACACCCAGACCAATGCAAATAAACATATCCATGCATACAAATATTTGCACTGAGCGGTAATCGAACCCGCCGAATGCACTACCGCTACGCCACAGAGGCCATTCATTTACATAGTAAGCAGACGGTTAGGTATAACAGGATACACAATGATTTTATTTATGAAAACTACGAACTATTGTTACCTATTGCGTTAAAACTGAAAACAATGGTGGTAAACAAAACGAATGCATCTAACTGCGCATAAAGTGTGTTATTACTCATTTTTCCTCAAATAAAATCGATAAAATACAATGGCTGTTGATAAACGACTTCTGCGTCGCTATAAACGCATCTCTTAATTAAAACAATACGCCTTAAAGTGCGCATAAATTGTACGTTAAGCGCAAAAATATATCACAAGCAACATAAGACAATGGATTGTTGTACTTTAAACATGTCAACACTCAGGATGAAAAGCTTTCACACTACTACTGGATAAGAACTCGATTTGAAATTAGGTGAGTGTGAATCGAAATATCGACATTGTTGCTAATATTTTTAGTTTTAAAATGTAATTTCATTTGTGTGTTGGGTAACCTCCTCGAGTGTCGCTCCGATTCCGATCCCGCTGCAGTCCGGGGGGAACGGAATCGGAGCGGACGGTACACCCTGGGCGGCGGTCAATGGCTTCCCCTTCACCCCTTCATAGGGTTGGCATTGATCGTCGGCCAATACCCAACGTGGCGGGAACACATCGCTCTCCGTACTCCTCTGCTTTCAGAGGAGACAGGATGAGCGATGCTGTTAGTGGTGAGATGGCCCAGGATCAGCCGGGGTGCGAGGGATATGCTCTATGGGTAACCTTACACCCCGGCGTCTGAAGACCCGAGACGGCGTGCGGTTTTAGTCGGTGCAAGCCCGACATAACCGCCCCCGCTGGCCGGCGGGGGGGTATCCGAAGGGATTTCCGCACGATAAAAAAAAAAAAAAAAAAAAAGGTATGATATTCCTTACACGCTAAAATGAGATTCTCTGACCTGACGAGATGATCAATGTGATCATATTTGGTGGGCTTAACTTAATTTTGGTTTACAGGAAACTGGAGCGTTCCATACATCTACTGATGCAGATGAAAGGGTCGTAAATGTTTAATGGTCGATGCTGAAACTTTATGGAATGTAAATTTTTATTTAGCAATAGAACTTTTATATCGCGATGCACAATTTGTAGTATTTAAAGCTGTCCCGTTTGTTTATCCTAGATGGCGCTGAATGTGCAAATACATAACTTTCATGCACCGTCAAGCCATGTATTACCTTGTTTATGCTTGAATTGTATATTATTGTAAATAAACAAACGAAAATACATTTTTGTTTATTAAAACTAATAAACTGACTGCTATGACGAGGTCTCAAGTTCGATCCCCAGCCGCCCCGTGCACACACCTCTTTCCGTGATTATGAGTCCATTAATAAATGTTCATTATCGCTCGCTTAATAATGTGCCCGGTAAATGGCAATAGGCTCGCCCCCTATTACATTGCGACCTTAACATAACTGGCGAATCATGGGTGTGTAATACACCTCTGCCTACCCCTTCGGGGATACAGGCGTGAAGTTATGTTATGTTATGTTCAACTAATTAATCCATTGGTAGGTGCCAAAGTCTAGAACAATGCCAGTCTATACCAATTCTTGCACCGTCGCTACTGTCGTTATTATTATAAACAAATTAAATAAATATGATTTATTACTTGCAATATTTTATTAATACCTTCTTTTTTTTTTTTTATTGTGCGGAAATCCCTTCGGATACCCCCCCGCCGGCCAGCATTAATACCCTTTTTTTTTCTTTTTTTATCGTGCAGAAATCCCTTCGGATACCCCCCCGCCGGCCAGTGGGGGCGGTTATGTCGGGCTTGCACCGACTAAAACCGCACGCCGTCTCGGGTCTTCAGACGCCGGGGTGTAAGGTTACCCATAGAGCATATCCCTCGCACCCCGGCTGACCCTGGGCCATCTCACCACTAACAGCATCGCTCATCCTGTCTCCTCTGAAAGCAGAGGAGTACGGAGAGCGATGTGTTCCCACCACGTTGGGTATTGGCCGACGATCAATGCCAACCCTATGAAGGGGTGAAGGGGAAGCCATTGACCGCCGCCCAGGGTGTACCGGCCGCTCCGATTCCGTTCCCCCCGGACTGCAGCGGGATCGGAATCGGAGCGACACTCGAGGAGGTTACCCAACACACACCCCGGCCAGCATTAATACCTCACTTGCTAGTCGGTGTGCTTGTTGATTGGCGGACGAGGCTTTGACGCAGGCTTTCTTTCCTTTTGGGCATTCGCAAAACCAAGACAAACCAACAGAGAAAAAGCAGTATAGCTATTAATATAAATGTGAAAATATGGATGAATGACTGTCACAAAATTCGGCCGGGTGGGTACCACCGTGCACGTTTGCGAAAAACCCTCCATAGTAATCCAACTTCGGTTTGATTGCGTTCAGGGGTCAGCAAGTGCATAGCCGGGCAGGGGGATTGTGGTCGCAGCACTAGTGGGACCGGTGGGTGTCACGCGGTGCTGCGACGACAATCCTCTTCTGATGAGGCCGTCAAACTGAGTGCCACCATTGTTAACATGGTACGTGTATGTAATGGTGACCCTCTTTCCTGAGACTTTACCTTCAGTTTACCATCAGGCGAGGTGAAGTCAAATTGACGTGTCCTACATTTAAAAAAAAACGTTCTAGAACGGTGGAACGGATGTGGATGAACTTGGACAAAAAAATAGAGTATTATCTGTAATAACAGATGGCAACTTTTTACCCCGGGAAAAAGTTCCTGTTCATGCGGATGAAGCCGCGAGTAACAGCTAGTATTCTATAACCAGTTTAGCAAGAAAAATTCACAAAAACTTTACCCAAAACTACTGTGGAAAGAACACACTCGTTTACTACAATTTCGATAAAAGATTACCATCAAAGAAATTAAGTGTGATGTAAAATAGTGAAAAAAAACTCCCAATATTTATGAGCCCACTACCGGCATTGCACAAATGTTGACTGCACAAACGTGGTCGGCGTGGTACCGCACAAAGCTTTATCCTAACGAAACCGCCAACATATCCTGAACTACCCGCCTCCCTTCACTAGGAACCAAACAAATACAAATACAGGAGTTTGATAGGAAAACCAGAGACCATACTAATGCGGTCGTTCGCGGACTTTGACGATTTACATCCCACTTTGATTTACTTTTAATGGGAGAATAGTAAATTTACACGCATAATAAATCAATATGGCGGCTACGTTTAGAAAATATTCGAGCGTTTGCGTTTAATTTTGGGTTTTTAAACTTTGTTTTAGTTAGTTACCGTTTGTGAGTTGCAACATTTTCTGAAAATTTATCGGTTATTAAAATGTATTGATTCTGCTTTGTAATAGAACTGGTACCTTTTTTTTTTTTTTTTTTTTTTTTTATCGTGCGGAAATCCCTTCGGATACCCCCCCGCCGGCCAGCGGGGGTGGTTATGTCGGGCTTGCACTGACTAAAACCGCACGCCGTCTCGGGTCTTCAGACGCCGGGGTGTAAGGTTACCCATAGAGCATATCCCTCGCACCCCGACTGACCCTGGGCCATCTCCGGTTTCGAGATGGCCCCCTTACTTGCTCTCCACTGTGCCATCTGCTAATCAGAGGGACACGTGGAAAGCTTTCGAACAACCCTCAACAGGGCCGTCCTCGCCTCGGTCGGAGTTGGCCGTAGGCGGCAGCGTCTCTCCCACCCTAGGAGAGAGGCGCTGCCGCCTCCGTTGCCCAGGGTGCACCGAGTGGAGGTCCCCAACCAAGCACCCCTGGAACTGGTACCTACTTTTTCTCTTTTTTATAAATATATTTGACGGTTTCATATTATTCGATGTAAACATATCGCTATTTATTTAAAAAAATCGAAACCTCCGTGTTGCATTAGTAAATTTCAATCAAAATTCAAATTTCTTAGAAAATTTCTTAACAGAAAAGTTCGCAAGTTTCCTAAAAACCCCGGCAATAAAATCATTCGGCCCTTTACGTATATTCTTGAATTTAGGTTCGGATATATCTATCATCCCATCTCAATACAAACCTACAAATTCCCCCAATTCACAAAACTTTTCAACTAAATAATACACTTTCTTTCTTTTTCGTATAGAAACCCCCAAGGATACTGTGGTAGTTACAAACCTAGGATGAAAATCCCCCTAATTACTAAGTTTCTAGTTCCCTAAATTACCGTTATTGGACTTATAAATCTACCTAAAGCACTAAGCAAATTGTAAATTACCCTTTCGACAATAAAACGCAATCGAACGCACGGACAGGTCAGAAAATTGACCTGTCCACGCCACGCATATGTGCCCTCTGTTTGGAACATGAATGAAGACGTGTTCAAGCCGTATAGTCTATTTTGTTCAAGAGCTTCCTTGGGTATTATAAGCAGAGTTTCTATAGAGTAAATGTGAGGTAAACTACTAGGGATGCGATGCAGTTAGCCTATCGCAAGAAAATTGAGCTGAGCGAGCATTTATTTTTTACACCCGCGAACTTTTTCCATTAGTTTCAATGGTAAATTTGTTTTTCGATGATAATTCCTCAATGGTATGTCCGATTTTTAATTTTGTTGTCTCAGAACATGCCCCTAGATTGTCCTCATGACCATGCCAAATTTGGTTGAAATCAGATTTGTGGTTGCAAAGGAGTATCCGAGTTTGTAAGCGGCTATCCCGCGTATAAGAGCTATTATTTAATTAGTTAATTAATTAGACATTTCAGCCATGTCACTTGACCAATGTAATTAGTTGTTTTGATCACGTGACAGATTTTTTCTGGGCTTTTATTGGTTGAAGTGACTCGGGAGACATGAGACTACCGGTTAGAACAAATATAAAACAAAATTTAATAGTATTATGTAACTCACAGATTACAAACCATAGATACATACTGACGCCTGTATAGTCTCAGAGGGGTAGGCAGAGATGGATCAATAGTCACAATTCACCAACTATTATATAATTTTAAGCCCTACATAATAGGGCTATGCAATTCAGTCAAATAAGCACTTTTTATAAGGATGTATGTTTACAGTCGAAAAGAAAACAGCTCTATACTTTACTCGCCTTATAAACACCTACTACACCCACGGGAAGAAATGAAATAGCTCGTGTATTTTACTTCACGTGTGTTCGAGAATGAATAGTCACGAGCCTATTGCCTTTAACCGGACTCTTTTTGATCTACCTACAGGTCTACTGTTGGATGGAGAACATGATTAATATTGACGAAGAACTTATTCATTACACGTCACAGCCAGCATCGGAAACATCAAAATAACTCATCACGTAATTTAAATGAAATTCGTAATATAAATCTCATCCTGTATTCACATAAACGTATCAGTTGAAATTTCAGTATTTCATTGCACAGACGCGGTTCAAAGCGACATTGTACCAAATTCTACTTAATTGAAAATAGGTGTCAACTACTCTATCCCAGTGAAATCAGCACTCTGCACTGTGTCTACTGAATGTGTCGTGTGTATTTTGTAATAGCAGGTGCAGCGCTTCTCGCGTACATGCGACAGTTAAATTTGATCGTGTTTAAATTTACGAAGCCTTTGAACTACAAAATGAAATTTGTATGTATGTAATGACAAACATTTATTAAATCCATATTAATGTAAATTGCGAAACTGCGAAAATCTCTGGCTGTCTGTATGTTATCTTCTCGCGCCTAGGTCATTGAACCGGCAAGGGAAATGCCACCTTACACTTATCTGAAGACCCGAGACGGCGAGCGGTTTTACTCGATTCGAGTCCGAAGGGATTTCCGCACGGAAAAAAAGGCCATGGACCCGATTTTTTAGAAATTTGGTATAGATATAGCTTATTAGTGGCACTTCATGTTTTCACGGGAAAAAATTGTATTGCAAGTAATATGATAAACCGATTGTAGCGTCACCTACCGAGTTCAATAACTGTGAATCTAAACCATTCATGAACCTACTCAAAATTTCGCCAGCTTATATTCAAGTGCTTCCGTGAGGTAATACGTATGCCACAGAAGCAGCACACCTGCCAACTGACCGACGCGGGATAAAACTCGACCCCACCAGGCGAGGCCGCGGTGGCGGCTAAAGTCCGCCGATAATCCTAGGGTTGTCCTTTCGAGGGCTTACCCGGGGTGTCCGGCAATGTGTGGCAACACCTTGTGGGTTTAGTCGGTCCGATTCCGACACGCCCACCCCATCGTCGGCACCGATGGGGTGAAGCCCGAAGGGGCTTCCACACGTACCAAAAACTGGTGGTAGAATTTTGATGACACAAATTTGTCACAAAATTCGGCCGGGTAGGTACCACCGTGCACGATTGCGAAAAACCCTCCATAGTAATCCAATTTCGGTTTGATTGCGTTCAGGGGTCAGCAAGTGCATAGATTGTGGTCGCAGCACTAGTGGGACCGGTGGGTGTCACGCGGTGCTGCGACGACAATCCTCTTCTGATGAGGCCGTCAAGCTGAGTGCCACCATTGTTAACATGGTACGTGTATGTAATGGTGACCCTCTTTCCTGAGAATTTACCTTTAGCTTACCATCAGGCGAGGTGAAGTCAAATTGACGTGTCCTAAATATAAAAAAAAAAAAGAAAAAAAAAAGAAAAAAAAAAAAAAAAAAACTGGCCTCCCAACCCAAACCCCTATACCTACGTATACCCCATAAGTAGATGTATCAGCTTGCAGGTGAGCTTAGCTTGGCCTTGAAGTTCTTGGGGGGGTCCCATACACCCCCAAGACCTGGGACCTGGACCAGGAGAATTAAAAACAGGTAAGAAAATTTTATTACACTACCTTCTCATAGTTTAGGGTTGCTGGAATCGAGATTAAAGTAAAACATTTGAAGTACATGATAACAACGACGTCAGTTTTTTAATATTCAGTAGAACGGTGTAAGATTTTGGCAAAACACGACGTGGTTACTGAAAGCTCCTGAAATCTTAAGGATATTAAAATTCAGATCACGTACAAAACGTAGAATTTGTGCAAACCTCGTATTTTAGGACGGTTTGAACTTGATATGAAGTAAAAATTTCCGGAAAGACTTGATTTTTTAACGTTAAAATATACCTTTCTTTTTTCGTGCGGTAATCCCTTCGGATACCCCCCCGCCGGTCAGCGGGTCTTAAGACGCCGGGGTGTAAGGTTACCCATAGAGCATATCCCTCGCACCCCGACTGACCCTGGGCCATCTCCGGTTTCGAGATGGCCCCCTTACTTGCTCTCCACTGTGCCATCTGCTAATCAGAGGGACACGTGGAAAGCTTCCGAACAGCCCTCAACTGGGCCGTCCTCGCCTCGGTCGGAGTTGGCCGTCGGCGGCAGCGTCTCTCCGACCCTAGGAGAGAGGCGCTGCTGTCTCCGTTGCCCAGGGTGCACCGCGTGGAAGTCCCCAACCAAGCACCCCAACATTAAAATATTCCTATATATCCTAAAGATGTGTCTATTTCAAATTAAATATTAAATCTTTCTATGCTATTGCGGTACAAAGTAGGTGCGCATTCCATCAGAATCTCCTAACTGGCTCCTCCAAGGATCATATTGGAAAAGCTAACAATAACATAACTTCACGCCTGTATCCCCGAAGGGGTAGGCAGAGGTGTATTACACACCCACGATTCGCCAGTTATGTTTAGGTCCCAATGTAATAGGGGGCGAGCCTATTGCAATCTACAAGGCACGTCATTAAGCGAGCGATAATTACATTTATTAATGCACACAAAACTGCGAAAAGTTAGGTTAACTTAGGAATTCCCATTGGAATGGCTGTTCCACTTTGATTCCACAAGGAATAATAATGGAATGATCACTTGATAGTAAGGGACTACCGTGGAAAATAAACGTTTACAACAATCTATCGCCCTTTCACCATATCAAACGTAATAAAGCATCCTAGATCTTAACACTTAAGTAATAAGATTTGAGTAAGCACGTTAAACCCGCAAGAATAAAATTACATTCAAGGACATAATATTCATGACAGCGCCATCTAGACTCAAAAATAGTTTCTAGAATACGGATAAACATACTTAAATACATTTTCTTTTGTAAATAAATACCTTTATATTATAAATACAAACATCCAGCCCAAAGTAAATATATATATTACCCCGCGACCTCTGCCAGAGATCGTCAAACAGAACAATATGTAGATACACTATGGCTATCAAACTACAGCCATATACAACAGGCGGGTTGATACACCAATGGCATTAGCAATGACGGACAAACATCCAAATAACATCTAAAGCTGCCTTTGATCGAGCGCAAACCTCATATTCCATAACCCCATATTCCAAACAGCGCTCGAGTTTGCCAAATGATATTAGCATACGTCATCAAAGACCCTAACATCCAAACAGTTTCTGTTTACTTAGACACATACTTTGATCCTTATATTTTGATATCGTGAATTCTATCATTAATATTTTTTGGAGATGAGAAATGTCAGCTGTAGTTTTATCTGTTTGATGTTTTTGTGATATTATGAGTTTTTATTTTCTCATCTGTATGTTTCTGGAGGCAGCGGTGTATTAAATATATATCTGGTATACTATATATTAGGTCGTTACATATGAAATTGCCGTTTTTCTTGAAGAAATTGGAGGAAACCCAATTTTCAGTACTTTTTACTTTACTTTTAGGAATGACAAATCCAAATTTCATGATTTTTTTATGTATGAATGAGACAACATTAAGCTAATTTTATTACATTTTTGAAAAGTGAGACAACATAATAAATGTTGCTTACATTTATTACATTTTTGAAAAGTGACCGCTGTTAAGTAATACGAAATGTATCATCAAAATGGATAGCATTTAGGAAGTACTGTTTTTGAAGATCGAATTAATTTATCAAGCGGCCAATAAAAACAAAATTTAATACAGAGTTGTAAAATCTGGAAATCAACTTTCAAACAAAATATAAATAATGGAAATAGCTATTAAATTACAGGAATAACGAACTCATGAATTGGTAAGAAAATTTCGGCAATTTCATAGGTAAAGACGTATTATTTATTTACTTTATATTTATCTACTATTTACTATTACTATCCTACCAATATTGGTTGGTGCCTTGGAATATGTTAGGCTGATACCGGGGGCAACTGTAACTTTTTTTTTCGTGCGGAAATCCCCTCGAATACGCAGCGGCTTATGGCGGTTAGGCGGTTATATTGGGATTGAACCGACTAAAACTGTACGCCGTCTCGAGTCTTCAGACGCCGGGGTGTAAGGTGGCCCATAAGGCATTTCCTTCGCACCCCGTCTGACTAAGGGCCATCTCCCCCCGGGGTTTGGAAACAACGGTGTCCCCATCTTGCCCCAGAAAGGAGGAGGGGAACTAGTCGCCCCGCCGGGGGGCAACTGTACCTATTTATCTAGAGAGCACATAACCATAAACTTAATGAGAAGACACTTTGTTTTGTTTGGACCTATTTATTGATGTAGTGGCATCTATTAATAAAAAGAAAATATTATTTTAGTAACACGAGGACAATGTTGTGGGTTATACATTAGTAAATATTATAATACATGTAAATTATTGTACTGTACACTTTAAATGTATATCTGTTTTTTGTTCCATGAAATAAATAATCAAATATTGGAAATGTTAAAAATGTTGATTATCGCTCGCTTAGTAATGTGCCCGGTAGATGGCAATAGGCTCGCCCCCTATTACATTGGGACCTAAACATAACTGGCGAATCGTGGGTGTGTAATACACCTCTGCCTACCCACGACCAAGCCATGAGCCAAACGGTCAACGAATAAAAGTGCAGAATTACAACAAAATTTTAATTTAAATTACATTGGTTACTCGGAACATTTATATTGATTGATTATTATTATTAGATTTTTAAACAATAGGGTATTTGACTACTGCCAAAAAATAGTTCTGGATTATGTATTACAACATAAAATGCAAATTACATAAATATTTTTTGAGAACTGTTTTATTTAAGATAAAAATCGATATTAAAGTTTCATTTAAAAAAGTACGCGCCATAACGTATTTTTCAATATGGCGCGGATCCCGTGACAAGTGACTTCACACCAAAGTAAACAGTAAGCGACTTAATGCAGACAGCCTGTATTAAAAAACTCTGTTTACTTATGTGTGACGTCATCAGAGTTGCAACCAACCACAGAGCGTTTATAAGCACGTGATCAAATCCAAAAAAAAAGTGAAATTTTATTCATGATTTTTTAACAAAAAAGAAACTTATTAAAAATTAATAAAATATGTTTTTTACGGCACATTTTATTAGGATGACAACAATATTTTAAATATAGTCAAAATGCCTATTTAACAAGTCTACTAGTTTATTTTCTCACAGATATTGGCCATATTGGTCTTTGTTGATAGCGCTTAGATTTCGACTCTGATTACAATCCTTTAGTTCCGATATCGTTCCCTTATCAGACATCTCTTTGACGTCTGGCCTTTGTGTCTGAAATAGTGTCATATACAAAGGTAGGCACGTTCCTGTTGAGTGCCTTCTAATTCCTGGAACATTTGATACATTATTACGATGATATTCGTCGATGGCTCGTCTTATTTTGATTAGACATACCTTCGTTATTAGGATTAATTTTATATAATATATAATAATGTGCCCGGTAGATGGCAATAGGCTCGCCCCCTATTTCATTGGGACCTTAACATAACTGGCGAATCGTGAGTGTGTAATATACCTCTGCCTACCCCTTCGGGGATACAGGCGCGAATTTAAATTATGTTATATATAACATAAAATAGTATGATATTTCCACTACATACATCAAAAGTGTCCAGGGATTAAGTATATTCTTAGTAGTAAAAAATATTTCATTTCGCAGAAGACGACGCTAACATAATTTCGTATTTAGTTTATTGCGAAAAACCCTCCATAGTAATCCAATTTCGGTTTGATTGCGTTCAGGGGTTAGCAAGTGCATAGCCGGGCAGGGCGATTGTGGTCGCAGCACTAGTGGGACCGGTGGGTGTCGCGTGGTGCTGCGACGACAATCCTCTTCTGATGAGGCCGTCAAGCTGAGTGCCACCATTGTTAACATGGTACGTGTATGTAATGGTGACCCTCTTTCCTGAGACTTTACCTTCAGCTTACCATCAGGCGACGTGAAGTCAAATTGACGTGTCCTAAATATAAGGTGTCACAAAATTAGGTCTCTGAATTTGGTGAGTTGACTTGGTATCGACAAAATATGTGTTTGAAACCAAAGAAAATAATATCGGGTAAAATAAAAATAAAAATATTAAAAAAAGATTTAAAAACAAAAAGAAAAATGACAAAAAAAAACACCACCAGCGACCAGTGTCACGTGACGCGACGAGCACACGTGACGCTGGTCGCGATTTAGTTTCGCGGATTGGTATCGCGGATAGTATCCTCGCAGTATTCTCCAAGCGGATGTGTGGGAAATACCTAAGTCGCGACCAGCGTCACGTGTGCTCGTCACTGGTGGTGCTTTTTTTTTTAATTTTTTATTTTACCCGATATTATTTTTATTTGTTTCAAATAAGTACATATTTTGTCGATACCAAGTCATCTCACTAAATTCAGAGACTAAAAAAAAACATCAGAGATTTTCGAGTTCAGTAACAATGCCTACATGTAATGTGCAAAATGTAACCAAAATGGAATATTTGATGTCCACCTTCTATCTATCTATCTACAATATTATAAAATTGTAAATTAGTTGTGTCTGTACATTGGAGATATTAGAAAAAACTTAGGTTATGTTCAATGAACGATTCTGAAAACAAACAGTTAATATTTTATTTTCATCTGTTTATCTGTTTGAGCAGTGATGCCTATTAGAAAAGTCTTGGTCAGATTTTAAGAAATCTGCCGTATGTTTGATTGCAATTGGTTAAGTAGAACCGGAGATATGACCAAAATACGATAACCGACCTCCGCGTGGGCGGAGCTGCGGGCATCAGCTAGTAATTATATAAAATATAATAAACATGCAGATCATCGACAGTCTCATTAAGTCTCAATAATTAAATACAGAAGCCAATTTCCAGGATCCATTTCACTGATACAAACGGATAGACGTAATCCCGTCATCTAGCGGGTCAAAAGCAAATCTATATACGTGCAGAGGCATTCCATTGTAAACGATATTGTTTTACACGGTCCGTATCTAACCTGGGGGATATGGGTGGAAAGAGAGACAAGTGGACAGCGAAACTAAGAAGATATTTGTTTTCAAATACTCCTGGCTGCATTTCTCCAAACGGGAAGGTTAAAGTGAATTAACAGCTATATTTAGATAGCTGTTTTTAGTTCCATGTAACAGGAGGTGAGTTTATTGTCACCAATCGGGTATTTTACTAGACTTCGTCTACACTATACTCACAGGTTGACTTCGGTGGGTTCAGTTGTCTGATCATAGTCGAAGTCATCCAAGTTCGGCAACGAATCTACGAAATATCGACAAAAAGCATTACACAACTCGACATGAAAAAATGTCTCTATTCTAAAGTTTATTTTACGATTTTTCTATTTCACTTTAAAATAAAGGATAAATGCCCAAATTACTTAAAAAGCTTTTAAATTTCGTGGATTTCGAACACCGTTTTCAGGACCAATACAACGAAACATGGACTATCCAGGACCTGTGTCAGGACATTTTTTTTGTCTAATTAATCGTTAAATCTATCAAAATTTCATATTCTCTTATCAAAGACAAAATTCGTGTTGACTTATGTCATTGGTGTCTATACTATAAAGCTCCCTCATTCTTGGGGCTTTAGTTACCGTTAGTTTACCATCAAGCGAAGTGAAGTCATATTGACATGATCATTTTAAAAAAAAACAAGAAACTGGTACTCGAAGGAGTGAACAGGAATTAATATCTTAAGGCTTTCAGGCATCTCACGCAGATTCAAGCATCCCAACAATTTTAATAGAAAAAACGAAGGTTTTCATCTTCAAAAAGATATCGATTCGATATCATTTATAAGTAATGTAAGGGACTCACTAGTATTAGTAGTAGAGTATGTAGTAGAATAAATAATAAAAAAAACACTTTTTGACGTGATTGCTTAAAAGTTAAAAGTCCAAATGCCGTTTCGACGTCACAGTGGTAAGAAATAACAATAAATATTCACATTTGTGGAGCACATGGCAGCTTACAAACGCTCTATAAAAAACAAATATATTACCTATTTCACGTGTGGTGATTTCATCGTCCATATTTTCCCCAGGCTCCTCTCACTACTCCCTAATTTGGTTCATTGACTTCGAAAAGGTTTGTTCTACCCGAAAAGTCCCTGTGAAAACTCAGCCCGCTGTTTTCCATAACTTATCCTCCATAACAATACGGGTTCATTATTATTTGATGGCATGTGTCGGCATGAATATTTCTCTTTGATTAATATGAGCACGACGCTACAGGTTTATTAGCCGTCGTAGGTGAACGCTCTTAATTGTAAACTGCTGTTAATCTTCAAGATAATTAAGTAGTTACTGTATGTGTTGGATTTTGTAAATACCATATTTGGGACAGAAAATATGCAAGAAGGAGAAACACTACCGTAAAATATTCTAAGTATAATGATATATATTATTATGCTTTATGTCACGGGTTCAATTCCCGAATAGGCAGCACAGCCCGGCGTGGGAGGTGCCGAGGCGTGACCTCGTGGCAGCCATCGGGGTGGGAGTCCTCTCGCTCGGCAGCATGATTGCGGCAATGGTGCGGAGCGCGAGCGCGTGGGCCGCCGCCACCTCCTTCTGCGAGCATGTGATGCTCGCGAAGGAGATGGCGGAGCGCGCCCGGGAGAGGTTCAGAACCCTCCCGGCCCGCCGAGCCCGCAACACGCTCGCCTCGCGTCGCAGGCGACTCAGGCGCCGGAGGTCGCTTAACGACCTCCGTCCTCCATGAGCGCAGGCCTGGGGGTGGCAGGTGAGGCCGCCTGTCACCCCAGCAGAAGCAGGCCGGGACGGTGGGGCGACTAGCGCCCCTCCCCTAAACCGGGGCAAGACGGGGACACCGTGGTTCCCAAACCCGAGGGGGCCATCTCGAAACCGGAGATGGCCCAGGGTCAGTCGGGGTGCGAGGGATATGCTCTATGGGCAACCTTACACCCCGGCGTCTGCAGACCCAAGACGGCGTGCGGTTTTAGTCGGTTCGAGCCCGACATAACCGCCCCCGCTGGCCGGCGGGGGGGTATCCGAGGGGATTTCCGCACGAAAAAAAAAAAAAAAAAAAAAGGCAGCACAGTCAGGATAAAAGGCCCGGTAGACGGCAAATAGAAAACACTGCCTACCTCAAAAAAGATTTCGTTCGTGAGTACATAAAAACAAAGATAAGAAAATAGTGGGAGTGAAAACATCTACCATAATCTTACTACTATGAACTTTGAAAGGATGTTGTTATTCAATTGTGCCAAAACGGCTGAACGGATGTGGATGAAATTTGATACAGATATATACCTAATATGTATATACAGATATATTATATTTCAGAATAGCTCATGGGTTACGCGTATCACCTCACTGGGGCTAACGATGAAGTAGCTATGTCGGTATTGAACCGGCTGAAACCACCTGGTGTTTGTCACGGGTACCTGTTATGGAGGATCCCGGGTATACTCTAGGCAGAACCCTGGGATATATATTATCACCTCAAGTTGTCCTTGAACCCGTACTGCAATTGTACATTGGTCTGTTTGACGTTAAAAATAGCTCCGTCGTCCATAATATGCCAACTTTTTATTAAATTTACTTTATAAGACATTCATAATTCATTTTGATGTCTTAAATTTATAATTACAAAAAACAAACTCTAGTCAACAGTTACGCCCTTTTGCGGTACGAATGAATCAAGATATGATATGGCTGTCGTAACCCGAACCCGGAACAGTTCCAACACTGTCAGGATTCTCCGCCTCCAAGCAATTCGATACCTATCCTGTTGTTTTGAAATCTCGAATGAAATATACAATGATTTCAAGAAAAGGGCTGAGCTGACGTCACCACCTGAATTGCTAACACTTAACACTTCTCTTGACTAATATTTAGTAACAATCACGTGAAAATCGCTTGATGAATTTGGTTGAAATTCTACATACATCTAGACGGCATGCAGTGTAATGCGGCGTGCCGTGGGGGAGGGTATCCGTGGGAATTTCCACACGAAAAAAGGATAGATACTCGTTATACTTAGTACGATTAGCACGTTATAAGATATTCTTAAAACTCTGGAATCGGTTCACTGAGTGCAGTATTCTATGTGGGTGGAACTGTAGGTATAATTTAATTTAATATTGTATTAAATGCAATATTTAATTTAGTTACCAATCTTATAAAACGCTTTTTATACCGTTTTCCACACTTTATGGAGTAGTCTGTAGATATAAAGTAGAAAGAATAAACAATGTAGGTATCATTAATAACTTACATTTTCTTATTTCATTACCAAAAATCAAGGAGTTCCTCAAGGCAAATTATAGAGCCATTATATTTGAGTAAGTCAAATAACAAAAGAAACAACACGGTATTCTTATACATACACAAAATGTACATAAAATGCTATGCCAGACCACCCATGAAACTGTTTCCCCCTTGCAGCACTTTTGCCATTCACGATGACTAAGACTTCTATTGATATTCAATTCATCATCATTATCTGCGCATTTGGCTGCGAGAAGCGCCCTCTTACTGCCAAATTCATTTAGCAATATGTTTTTGTATTGTGTAGCGCTGTGTCTTCAATCTTGGGATTATTATGGAAGTTGTTACGTACTGTTATTACTTTTTTTACCTTTGGAAACCCCCACAGGTTTCACACCACCGGTGCCAGCGATGAGGAGGGTATGTCGAAATCGAACCGACTAAAACCTTCCTCCCAAAACGCCCATTGCTAGGCACCCCCCGGGTACGCCCTCGAAAGGAAAACCCCAGGGGCCCCCACGGCTTTCGGCCACCGTCTCGGCCTCGCCTTTGGAGTCGGGTTTGATCCCGCTTCGGTGAGTTGGCAGGTGTGTGTAGGACACACACGACCCGCCTCCGTCTTGGCCTGCTTCTGTAAGGACGGCTAGTCAGCTGACTGCCGTCCTCAGGCCCCGATCATGGAGGTCGGTAAATCCGGGCGTAGACAAGTGCGGAACTCGGGGGCAAGGTTCTCTCCCGGTCTCTCTCCGCCGCCTCTTTAGCATGCAATACCTGCTCGCAGAAAGCGGCGGCGTACCATTTGCTCTTGTCGGAGACTACGGCTCTTACCATGGTCTCCAGCGAGAGAACGTTCACGTCCAGAACCACAACGAGATCCCGGCGTTGACTCGCCCACGATGTACTGTTATTACTAAATAAATAATGTTGTACTATTTGATTTAAATGTATATTTGGTACTTACAACCCGCTCGAATTTCGCACGGGGATCCGAGCTATATATGAGCATATACGTTTTAGGGTTCCGTAGCCAAATGGCTTAAAACAGAACCCTTATTGATTCGTCATGTCTGTCTGTCTGTCCGTCCGTATCTCACAGCCACTTTTTTCCGAAACTATAAGAACTATGCTGTTGAAACTTGGTAAGTAGATGTATTATTTATGTGAACCGCATTACGATTATCACTCGAAAAAAAAAAACAAATAATTTTGGGAGTTCCCCATACTTAGAACTGAAACGCGATTTTTTTTTCATCAAATCCATACGTTCTACCCATACGTATCTATGGATAGGTCTTCAAAAATGATATTGAGGTTTCTAATACAATTTTTTTCTGAACTGAGAGACACTTCCAAAGTGGTATTATGTGCCCCTAAAATAAGAGAATGATAAAACTAAAAAAAATACAGGATGTACGTTACCATGTAAACTTCCACCAAAAATAGGTTTGAACGAGATCTAGTATGTAGGTTTGTTTTTAATACGTCATAAATCGTAAACCGCAATTTACCTTTCATTCAATCAACTCGCATATAAAAATTTTACTTGCTGCTACGGAACCCTTCATGGGCGAGTCCGCACTTGGCCGGTTTTTTTCTGTCTAGCTTGTTGTGTCAATCATGCGGAGTAGATTAAAATGTAAATAATTTGCATTAAACTTTCCGATATCTTCAACCATAATCGTAATTTTTAGCCAATATACATAAAACCTAAATGAATAAAACATGTACACCTTCCTCGTGAATGTATTTTGTCCATTGGTCACATAAATTGCGTTCAGTAGCTTGTGAGTTTATCGTATATGTTTAATGTCGCGTATTTTACCAACATCCTTGTGACCCAAGCCACCTCACCTGCTAAACAACAGATGAGGTTCTGGTGCAGACTTTTCTCTCAGGGTCGTGCAGTCACCCCAGAAAAAGCCTACACACCTATTTTTATTTTTTTGACATGTTTTTTTTTTTGCGGTTTTTACGTAACCATTCGTACACGAGTCCGACTCGCAACTGGAAGGGTTTTTTAATTATTTAGCATCGATTAAACTCCATTAGTTTGGTCCTAAGTCTAAACTACATCTTAAACCGAGCATTAATTGCAAATTAGCGGCACAACTGCAGCTATATATTACAAGTTGTTTAGATTTGTTAGCTGCAATTTGTTAGCGTCTGTTTTCTAAGTGTACAGTTTAGTTAGTTCCCAGCTGAAGAAAATCTTTTATTCTTCGGAATATTTCGCAGCAGCGTGCAACATTCAATCTTCGAAGTTTACAGAGTTTGCGATTAGGTATTAAAACTATTACCTAATCGCAACCCTGCTGTTATCAGAGGGGACACTGCGAATGGCCCAGGGTCAGTCGGAGTGCGAGGGATATGCTCTATGGGTAACCTTACACCCCGGCGTCTGTAGACCTGAGACGGCGTGCGGTTTTAGTCGGTTCAAGTCCGACATAACCGCCCCCGCTGGCCGGCGGGGGGGGGGGGTATCCGAAGGGATTTCCGCACAAAAAAAAAACAGGTATTAAAACTATTCTTATTTGGAATGGTTTTGTGATACATGTTGATTTTTGTTCTTGGGACACTGAGCAGGAATCGAACCCTCAACCACTGGCGTAGCCACCATAATACATAGGACGTCGAATATATTAATTAATTCATGCAATAAACACGATTCATTTAACTTTCACTGTGAAACTACATCGCTTTAAAGTCAAATAAAAATCAATGCAGTAATTACTTGAAGCTAGTTCCTCAAGAATTATAATGCATAGTAAAATTGAAGATCCTTACTTGTTACAATTAAAGCAAAAAGTCATTGGCGATTAAAGGAAAATAATAGATTTTACAACCATATTACTTTTTTATTAGTAATGAGCTCGCGTTTGACCACTATCTCACCTGTTGGTAAGTGATGATGTGTTCAAAGGTGGAACACGCTTGTCTAGAAGTGACCTGTTGACCGACCACTCTAGACTTTTAGACTCCCAGGTTATAGATTTCCGGAAACATAGACTCAGGCAGGGCATTCTATAGTGCGTATAAGTGGAATATCCACCATGTATCGATGGCGCATCGCCGTACGTCTAGTCGTTCGGTGGTGGAAGGGACTTGGAGGAATTAGGTTAGGCAACTCCAGTGCACACTCTCCGAAGTACATCAGTTAACAAACCGAAAGGCTAGCAACTCTATGCCGATGTTCCAAGCTCTGATGCTTAGTCTCAACTAGCGCATCGCTGTTGATGAGACTCTTGGCCCGTTTCTCTATTAACTCAAGCGTTCAAGTTGGTATTTAGCTGAGCCGTCACAGAGGTGCGAGCAGTACTCCATACACGATTGAACTTATACAGATTGAGCAGCTGTTCCGGTGTCATTCTTTTCTGATAAGCTTAACCTATTGCCCTACGAATATGGCTGCCAATGTAGAAGCAGTAATCTCGAAGAGAACATTTCGATTGATTCAAGTTAGAAACACGACGCACAAAACTTCCTATGTGACACTACACCACTCTAAAGTCAAATACAAATCAATACCGTAATTACTTAAAGCCAGTTCCACATTAATAACGCATAAGACACAGTTCTGTGCAAATTGCACAATTAAGCCAGAGTGCACAGTCGACGTAGTGCATCGTTAAGTTGACAATAATTTAAATTGGTACTTACAGTCGTCGATACATACTTGTAAATGAGCTAGGATACAAGTGCATAGACTTGTACAGTTGTGCAGTAGTTTTACTTTAGACAACGGATGCTCGAGCTACTAAATTTTGGATGTGGCGCCTATGTATATTTAAAATTCTTTTCTTGACTATGTTTGAAAATAAATCTTAGAAGTGTAATTAAATCAACTGCAAATATTTGTATGGATGAATACGTCTGGTACGTGGTCTGGGTATTTCGATGTATAATATGTATTTACAAAAAAAATGTAATAAAGTATCTAGGTAGCTCAGTTGGTCAGAACATTCCCCCTGTAAGGGCTGGTCGCGGGTTCAAGTCCCGTACTAGATGTTCTCTTTTTCCGATCTAAATTTGTAGTAAAGTAGTAGTAGTGTAGTAAAGTATGTTTATCCATAGTCTAGAACCCATAACACAAACTAGTTAAGCTTTTACTCTGGGTCTAGATAGCGTTGTGTTGAATGTTTATGATTTATAGTTTATACATCTGACTCAATTCATACGGTATGTGTTAAGCTTTGGTATAGCATTGTTTAGCAAGTTTTTATTTCATATTATATTTGAAATCAAATTTTACTAACTTTAAATTATCATATTATTATAGTCACACAAAAGTTATCTGATAATAGAGCCTGAATTGGATAGTGTAAATTTTCAAAGACCACGTAAGTAAACTCGAACATCGGGGTTTCATTGGATATGTTTTAACGAGGTAATCCACCTAGAAGACCCGTTCGAAAAGCACCTTTTTTTTTTTTTTGGAATCCTATATATTGACTTTAGATAATAAGCGTGTTTATATACTGCTGAGGTAGCAATTAATTGCTACCTCAGCAGTATATAAACACGCTGTATACTTAAGTATACTCACCAGAAGATAAGTGGTCACCGTGGCTTTATGAATGGGCAGTTTTCTGTATCCCTGTATCCTGTATCCTACTGAAAACAACCAATGAACGCACCTTTGTTTTTTTTTTTTTTTTTTATCGTGCGGAAATCCCTTCGGATACCCCCCCGCCGGCCAGCGGGGGCGGTTATGTCGGGCTTGCACCGACTAAAACCGCACGCCGTCTCGGGTCTTCAGACGCCGGGGTGTAAGGTTACCCATAGAGCATATCCCTCGCACCCCGGCTGACCCTGGGCCATCTCACCACTAACAGCATCGCTCATCCTGTCTCCTCTGAAAGCAGAGGAGTACGGAGAGCGATGTGTTCCCGCCACGTTGGGTATTGGCCGACGATCAATGCCAACCCTATGAAGGGGTGAAGGGGAAGCCATTGACCGCCGCCCAGGGTGTACCGGCCGCTCCGATTCCGTTCCCCCCGGACTGCAGCGGGATCGGAATCGGAGCGACACTCGAGGAGGTTACCCAACACACACCCCCCAATGAACGCACCTAATGCGCTAAATATTATTATAAACCTACTTGTCCTTGTTACCAAATTGTAAAGTTTAATCCTATTACACCCTATTTCCTGAGCAAAATTTAAAGTAATATTAAGAGAAATAAATTTAAACTCTGCGCTTTCGTAGCTCACGTTTCTCGCGACACCACCGCTTGTTCCGGCAACTCCCTCAATTAATTGGCGAGCTCCCCCGATTTAACTTGTAAACGAATGCAGCATACGTTGCTTTAATACAAGTAGCGCCAATTAGACTTACCGGTTAATTCCTACGTAATTTGTGTAGCACGGATTTGAAACGAGTTATGGGGTGTATGGATGAAGTTTAATATACCTAGGGGAAAAACCTATTGTTGAACCTGTGGACCAAAGAGAAAGTTTATTTTTTCAACGGCTGTTGAGAACGAGAGTGTCCTTACAAAATCCAGTTAAGTATGTAATGAAAAGAAAAAACCTTTTATACTACTAGAGAGGCAAATAAGTATAAGCAAGAAATGCGGCATGCGAGTTAATGTTCTCACTATTACGGGTGTCGAAGATCGAGTTAACTGTACTAGGTCTCCGTGGAAAGGAAGAAGAAACTTGTAAAAAAAAAACTCGTAACCGGTGTGCATGTATGAAGACAATCATGGTAGTAGAAGTAACAAAAGGCTTATGCCAAGATCATAGAAAATGGAAAGATGTTGTCTCTGCCTACCACAATGGTATAGATGCGTGACTATGTGATATGTATTTGAAGTATGATGAAATATGCAGACCTTCGTTATGGAGATTCTATAGATGTATCATCCGCGTATTTTTTCGAACTTGGCTGATACACTACCGTGTGATATAGTAATTATATAGATATTCGCTATAGGCTTTTAATAACAAGAAAGCTACTAATTATTCTATATAATTCCCGTTAACGAGTATGATGCTAAATTAGTCGGTCATTTCAAGACAATTGAAGAATCAATTTAGAAAAACTGTTCTACTGCAAAAGGTCGCAATATACTAGTAAACGTTTTTAACCTATCCGATTGATATCAAGTAAGCTGTTTTCATTTTGATATTGGCACAATGCCATCTAGCTTCTCATTTGTGAAACGTCTTTTCAACTTCTATAATAATAATCAATCTTTTTTTATGCAGCTCTCTTGGAGCTTGAAGCCAAATAAACTTCCAAGTAAGTACCTCGGTACTTAGCTAAACTTGATGTTTTACTGGAATAAAGAATTACACAATATCCTGCCTAATACAATGATATTGACGACAAAAACCCACAAGTTACACACAGACACAAAGACAACTTACCTAAACAAACAGACATGGTCAACATTTTGATAGTATGGGGAATTTTGTCCTGTCTCATGTTTCAACATTTAAATTATTTACGGGCAACTAGATACTATAATATAATCCTTGCACAATACCTTTACACAAAACCATGGCGAGGAGTAACAATGTGACCCTTCGTTATTGTACATTCTCAGATCATTAAAATTATTCCAAAATTTTAATAAAAGGTCTTAAACATTCAACTATTCATTTACATTTAGACATATACCCCTTTATTTTTATGAACACTTGCCGGAGTACAAAACCAACCTAAGCTGCGAGCCATTTCAGAAATAGCTAAACACAAACAGAAATGAACTCTGTCGCCACATAATAAGGTTCGATCGAGTAGTATTCGAAAGTTAGCCTGGCTGTCCATACAACAGATGTTACGAACACTTTATAGAAGACCAGTTGAAGAACTTGGCTCAACTTTCTCAGTTCGTGAGATGAAATTTTATTTGGCAAACCTTTTTTGAATATTCACTGAAGTTTGGAGCTCCCATACATACGACTGATTTCGTCCAAGTTCCAAACTCTACTGAATTTTTGGCAGTCAATGACTTTTATTGGTTTCCGAGATCTGTTTACTTGGCTTGTCGTGTTTAATGCTGTTGGCGTAGTGGATGTGTGTTTGTCTTCTCGTAAGCTTTATTGCGTAGACGGAGTTCAATTGCAATGTTGCTAGCTTGGAATTTTGCTTCCACAACTATTTCGTATGAGTTATAATCCTGGACTGTACATGATGGCGGAATGGTAAAAGTTTTGAATGTAATTTATAATGTACCTATTGGAAGTCTTGGGCAGTATGGGATAACGGTGACTCTATGATTATAATATGACAGGAGATTATTTTATTGGAGATAGTTAGACTTGCGTAGAATCATACCCAAAGGCATGTGCCACACTTAATATTTTTATGTGGGTCCTATTACCGCCACATCCAGAGAGAAATGAGGTGGTCCTTACATTCTTAATAACCAGGAACTAAGCAATTTAACCTTCAATGACTTCAACGTGTGTATCGATGTATCTGTGAGTCTGTTTGTGACATTTCGTATTCGTAGCTCCTAAGAGAATAGACCGATTTTGTTGCGTTTTTATTTCTGGTTGCACGCTGATGTGATCATTTATAAAGATCAGTTTTTTGAAGATCATCAGTTCATGTCAGTTTTTAAGTATGAGCTAAAAATGTCAGAAATATGTCTATAACATTATCAATATGTTACTGACATATTTATTATATTTATTTGTGTGAAAGCAGATCAACTAAAAATACAGGTGTGGTTTAGTCAGGTCACCAACACCCACATCGACCCACGGTTTTAAGTGGTTCCTTAACTTCCGTGGGACTGATACATTATTGGAATGTCCTTCAAATACCACGTGTAATACGAGCATGCAAAATATTTTTTTTCTTACAGCGATCGTGGAGATTTTAATGAGTGTAACTATTTGTGACGAGAAAGCTACGGACTAATTGAATCCAGTTGTTTATCTGAGTATTGTTGTGTTGTGCTACAGTTTTAATTTCAGTTCAGTGCTAATATTTGTATGTATGAATATGCACCGAAAGCCCGAAGGCGATCTGCCCGGGAAGTATACGGGCCATTTCATTCAATTCTCCATGTCTTCTTTTAGGAGGTAAATAGGTAAAATATCTGTTTCATTATACTTAAAAACTTACGATTTGTTTCACCTTCTGATCCCCGAGATCTTCTATGGCCATTGTATGAGATGCCAATTATCCCACATCTTGTAAAAATATTTGCAATATGTTCTCTCAAAATATCATCTATTAGTCCTTGACTTATTATATTTCTATCAACCCCTGTTGAAGAAAAATTGTCGTGGCGTTTATTTTTTGTCTTAAAATGGCCTGCAGCAATCATCTTCGGCACAATATCCCATTTAAATGTCTATGGTTACTCGATTCATTATTGATTTATGTTAACCCAAGGGGAGTGTGATCTTCACTTTTGTTTCGTTTCTTCCCTTATTTTTTTCAAGTTGTCCTATTTGGCTTTACCATCTTCAAAACTTTGATTTATTCAAAATTGAACCTTTACACGTTGTCATGAAGTTGAGGTATATTTAGGACAACATTCATTCGGTTTGTTTTCACAAAATGGAAATACAAAAAATACTTTTGAACATTAGCAGGTAGTTCTAAGAAATACTCGACCGCTTCTCGGAAGTTTTTTCGAGAGGATTTCCTTAAATGTGTTTTATCTTATGAATATATTATTATTCCTATACACGTGTTACTTTTAAAGTCCGGCTTTATGATTGGTATTATGAAATCCCAAAATAGATTGGATGGTCTTTTTTACTCAAGCCATTTAAACCATTTTAATACTGAGTTTGCTACAACTGAAATTGTTTTAATTAACCAGTTTCTTCGAGACCAAACCGTAGTTATACTTGCAGGATTTGATATAAAAAATCAGTCTGACCTGATCTGCATTCATAGTTATATAACAGCTTCTAAACCTACCTCTAGCTTTCAATGTCAACATATCTACTGCCATTAAAATTAAGCTTGTGGTGAATCCCCAGTTAATCATTATATAATCTTTTTTGTACACTTTTATTTTTGCAAATAAGTATTTGTCCACCTGACGTAAAAGCAGCCACAGTACTCCACGTGCGTTTGCAACGCCAATATAAACACATATCGTTGTTGACCCTATAGAAATATTATTTCATAGTACCCTGTTAAGTGGTAAAGAACACTGTATACACCATAAAACTCATAATAATAAAACAGAATTCTATGGTATAATAAACAGTATTGTCTTAATAATGTAACACTTAGTAAAACCATTGCTATGACTTTATTCTACGATCATCAGTCATCATTCCAGCGTTGTGTCCCGATTGCATCTGAGGTCTACACCTCGAAGCCCAGGGTCCGATTTCCTGCTCCTCCTTCTCCATTTCGCACGATCTTGGGCATCCATGGTAGCGAGACCATTCTCTCTCTTACGACGTCAAACCAGTAATTCTCGAGTCTCCTACCGGGGCCCGGCGGAAGTGCCATGGCAAAACATTTGTTACCCACATAGTCTCAGGCCGCTGCCGCCAAACGTGGCCGCAGCAGCGAAGGCGACACTCCTGCGTTTTCTCTGCAATGAAGGCTGACATGAAGGCTGAGTGGATGCGAGAGTTCCTCACGCGATCTTTAGGCGTGACTCCGTACATCTATCGCAGCATATTCATCTCCTGCTCCAGCTCCTGCTCGTGACTTCATTATACGATATGTGTACTAAAACTTATTGTTTGTTAGGTTATCAGAACGTCCCAAGGGGGCCATCTCAAAACCAGAGATGGCCCAAGGTCAGTGCGAGGGATATGCTCTATGGGCAACCTTACACCTCGGCGTCTGTAGACCAGAGACGGCGTGCGGTTTTAGTCGGTTCAAGCCCGACATAACTGCCCCCGCCGGCCAGCGTGTGGGATTCCGAGGGGACTTCCGCCCAAAAAAAAAGGTTATCAGAACGTGTCGTAAATGAAAAAGTCTGTGCCGTGGTTTGATTGAATATATTATATAAATATAACTTACAAAAAATATAAGCAGTGAAAAAACCGGCCAAGTGCGAGAAGTGTTCTGTACCATTATCTATATAGGAAGAAAGAAGAAAAAAAGAAGAAATTTCTATATTTTTGATTTTTTCTAATATTTGTTCTGTAAGACCTTGCTTTTTGCCAAATTTCGTAATTCTATGTCGACGGGCACTAACATATAGGTTTTCGACCCAAAACCGTCAAATTGTCAAATTTGGTGAAAAGCAATGTCTTCTCAAAGCAAACACCTAATAGGGACTACAGACTCCGGTATCTGGTATAAAGTTGATCTTGCTAAGTCCACCCGTTCCTGAGAAAATCGGTGGTGACACACGGAGAGACAGACAGACGGATAAGAGAGTGATCTTATAAGGGTTCCTTTTTTACCTTTTCAGGTACAGAACCCTAAAAATACAGCATTCTTACTTGGCTTTAGTTTCGAAGGTTGGTTACTAGTACTCTAGTTTTTATTAATGTATTACAAGAACCTTTTAAACTACAATGTAAGGGAAGGAAGACAATGACAGGTAAGTTGCTACGTAATGCGCATAATTGTACACGACAACTTCGTTCACGGCTCACGCACGATCGATCGAGTATTCTGAATTGTCTGTTTTAACGTTCGGTCTGTGGGCACTTTTACGTTGCATTTTTTTGAATTGTTTTAATATGGGTTGTAATGAGAGAGGTTTCGTGCCACTACTCAACAATTCGATTTTATTAGCCTGACAATAAGAAGTAGTCTAGCTCGCCTTGAAGAGTTAGCATGTTTACGTGCAGAACCTGTTGAAGAAACTGTATTGACCATTAAAATCTATTTTAAGACCATATTCACTTCAGGAACTGTTTTATAAGTTTTTTTTTCTTTAACTAAAGATAGGTAGGATCCAAGTACGCACGGAGGTCTTTAAGTGATCTCCGTCGCGAGCATGTTGCGAACTCGGTGGGTCGGAAGAGTTCTATATCTCTCCCGGGCGCGCTCCGCCATCCCCTTCTCGAGCATTACATTACATTACATGCTCGCAGAAGGGGGCGGCGGCGGCTCGAGATAGATACCTTATGTATCAAAGTTTCAAAGTTCTTAATAATATATCTGAAGTCAAATATAGAGTTCAAGAATCCCTAGGTTGCCTTAGTTGTGGACAAAGTTATGGTGAAGTCATCATGTACCGAGCCTTTTCACAACCCTGCTGGGGTCTACCATCTGACATCCACAACCCATTGGCGATATCGACGTTCTATAGTCAGACCAGTTCTCGGACTTTTTAGGGCTCCAACTACCCGTAACGACTGCCATAGATGTTTGTATGGCAACCAAGACCGACGGTTTAACGTGCTCTCCGAGGCACGGAGAGGTCTCAATGTGTTAAGAATGGTCATAATAATAAATAATAAATATTCTATGACATTCTACACAGCGCTTTCTAGACCCAGAGTAAGCGGATAAACATACTTATATACTTTTTTTTTTGTAAATACATACATATTATACAAAGAAACACCCAGACCAATGCAAATAGACATATTCATGCATACAAATATTTGCACTGAGCGGGAATCGAACCCGCGCCCCCTGTAGTAGCAGTCGAATGCACTACCGCTACGCCACAGAGGCCGTCATTCATCATCCATCCTAATACTGCCTTAGCTACTGTTGCTTAACTTTGCAATGAGTTAACCTACTCAGTTACCGCTTAGCCACGAACCCCTCTGGTGAAGTATTCCTCTCTGGTGCATTTGACTGTTACGCTACGCTCAGTGCAAATATTTGTATGCATGAATATGTCTATTTGCATTGGTCTGGGTGTTTCTATGTATAATATGTATGTATTTACAAAAAAAATTGTATATAAATATGTTTATCCGCATTCTGGAATCCATAACACAAGCTAGTTAAACTATACTTACTTTGGGTCTAGAAAGCGTAGAATGTAGTACAATATTTATTTATGTATTATTACAAATAAATATACAATCTGTACGGGCCAACCGTACAGATTCATCAGCATTATGTAGAATGTAGGTCAATACTCAGTTCGCGTCTATCACATACATTGCCCATATCATTAGTTCACGTTTGCACCCCAATCACGGGCACGCGTACTCATTATCATTTAGCATTTAATTATATCAATTATTAGCATTAATATCAATTAGTAATTATAAGTATCAATAATCATAACTATATCATTCTCTATCAACCACCGGTGTTCCGTACACAAACCATAGTGAAACTTGATTGAACCGTTCTATGTACTTTAAAGATCGAAAATATATCTTCACCTCAAACTTCAAGACTATCGGGGGAATATTTTAAGACAGAAAGAATGCAATTGTTCAATATCAATGTCTTCGGTTATCTATAAAACGCCACCAGGTGCTTACTTTGCTCCGTTCATATTATGTTATTGCGAAAATTCAGTCACAACTATGCAGACGCTCTAGTAAACATCTGCTGAAGTTGATCAGATCAATACCAAAACAACATCATATTACATACTATCTGATGCCCTCGGCTCCGCCCGCTGGAAGTAGGTTTTTTTTAAATATACAGTACACGTCAATTTGACTTCACCTCGCCTGATGGTAACCTGAAGGTAAAGTCTCAGGAAAGAGGGTCAACATTACATACACGTACCATGTTAACAATCACTCAGCTTGACGACTTCATCAGAAAAGGATTGTCGTCGCAGCACCGCGTGACACCCACCGGTCCCACTAGTGCTGCGACCACAATCCCCCTGCCCGGCTATGCACTTGCTGACCCCTGAACGTTTTTTGGTCTTATCTCCGGTTTTACCAAACCACATGCAATCAAATATACGGCTTTCTAATAGAAAAATCGCTTCAAAATCCAATAGTTTATGCGTCCATCGCGAATACACAGACAAGAATTAAAAAAAAATGTGTATCGAATTCAAGAATTCTAAAAAAAGTATTTTTGTGTTTCGAATTGCTCATTTAGCATAACCCAAGTATTTCTTTTTAAATATCTTCCATGTACAGAATCAACTAATTTACAAGGGATTTCCACACGTAAAAAAAAAAAAAAATAGAATTGATAGAAGTTTTGAAGACTAAAACTGTCTAAGCTTTTACTCTACTTCCAGATAGCTTAACTTTCAGATAGCTTTATGTATCAACAAGTAGGTAACCTAAATGTAGCCTATGTTACTCCTTATAATATGTGCTATCTGCCAGTTAAAGTCCCGTCAAAATTGGCCCAGCAGGCGCTCCCGAGATTACCTAATTTAAACAGACAGAAAAACAGACATACTGACTAGAGTTTAAAAAATTGCTTTGTTATAAAAGAAAGTTCTAAGGGTAACGTTACAAACAGACACAAGTGTCTGTTTGTAACGTTACCATTAGAACTAGTTTATTTATCTGATTAGATAAAAATTTGTCACCTTAGGTTATAAAAATTGTTATTACTAGAAGTAGGATAACATACATACTATTATCACTGATAACTTAACTTTACGCCTGTATATCCGAAGGGGTAGGCAGAGGTGTATTTCATACCCACGATTCGCCAGTTATATTAGGTAGATTTCGATGACAGATGCTGCGCGCTCCGCAGCGAGTTCTGGCCATCAGGGTCATCCGAGGGTACCGCACGATCTCCTTCGAGGCGGCGAGTCTCCTTGCCGGAACTCCGCCATGGGACCTGGAAGCGAGAGCCCTTTCGCAACTGTACCAGTGAAGAAAGGAGGCGCGGGAGCAGGGATGGAACCCCGAGCCTCGAGAAATCGAGGCCGTGCAGTCCCAGCTCCGCCAGGCCATCGTGGTGGAGTGGAAGGAACGACTTGGGCAACCAAGCGCAGGGCACGCCGCAATAGCGGCGGTAAGGCCCATCATGGAGGATTGGCTGGAGAGGCGACACGGAAGCCTCTCCTACCGACTGACGCAGGTGATCTCAGGGAAGGGGTGCTTCGGGGACCACCTGCATCGGATCAGGAAGGAGCCAACGCCTGAGTGTCATCACTGCGACGCGAGCGAGGACTCAGGGCTGCACACGCTGGCGGACTGCCCGGCGTGGGAGGTGCCGAGGCGTGACCTCGTGGCAGCCATCGGGGTGGGAGTCCTCTCGCTCGGCAGCATGATTGCGTCAATGGTGCGGAGCGCGAGCGCGTGGGCCGCCGCCGCCTCCTTCTGCGAGCATGTAATGCTCGCGAAGGAGGTGGCGGAGCGCGCCCGGGAGAGACTTAGAACTCTCCCGGTCCGCCGAGCCCGCAACTTGCTCGCCGCGCGTCGCAGGCAACTCAGGCGCCGGAGGTCGCTTAACGACCTCCGTCCTCCATGAGCGCAGGCCTGGGGGTGGCGGGTGAGGCCACCTGTCACCCCAGCAGAAGCAGGCCGGGACGGTGGGGCGACTAGCGCCCCTCCCCCAAACCGGGGCAAGACGGGGACACCGTGGTTCCCAAACCCGAGGGGGCCATCTCGAAACCGGAGATGGCCCAGGGTCAGTCGGGGTGCGAGGGATATGCTCTATGGGCAACCTTACACCCCGGCGTCTGTAGACCCGAGACGGCGTGCGGTTTTAGTCGGTTCAAGCCCGACATAACCGCCCCCGCTGGCACGCGGGGGGGTATCCGAAGGGATTTCCGCACGATAAAAAAAAAAAAAGGTAGATTTCGATGAAATCGATCTACCTATTGGTTTCTTGACTACTGTCGAATTTAAAAAAAAATTCTTCATAGGAGGTCTAGTTATGACCCCCTGAGTCCGAAATGACCACTGGTCAAAAAGTTTATATATATATATACCTATATATGTATGTATGGTTCCACTTCCCAAAATTTGCGCCACTCTCACGGTCGCATTTTTGCACCGATCGCTTTCAAACTGCGGTCAAAAATTGCTTGGGTGTAAACTTAGTTTAAGTTCGTGAACGGGTGGAATCCGGCCTAAGGGGACGTTAGGGCCTCACTTTTTGTGAAATCAGTTTTTCCTCAAAATTTCACGTTCAATGAAAGATATTCGAACCGTTCTAATTTTATCCCATAGTATGCATGAATACCAACAACTTTAAATTATAAACCTATAAGGTTTAAACTTTAACTAAAAGTGGAGGGGGGAAAAACCAAAATTTTTCGGGAAAAAAATCATAACTTCTAACCGGTGAACATTCTTGGCGTCGGAAACATTTTTAATCGATAGGCCATTTTTAAGTCTAAAATAAATGTCTGAAAAGTTTTTCGCTAAAAGTTACCGTTTTCGAGAAAAAAAATATAAACTGTTTAAAGTCCGTAGTTCTCTATATAAAATAATTAATTGCTTCACGAAATCTACCTGTGCGTTCCCCCTGCGGGAACGGATTTTTAAATCTTAATGTAATTTAAACTTAAATTTTATCTGCACCGCATTCAGATGCTGCAATAGGTGTTTATGAAATGTGTAGAAATACCTGGCAAAGTTAAATTGTATGTAATTAAGTTTAGAATAGTTTGTAGATAATGTAATTTGTTGAGCTGAGTGAGACGAAGTCGAGCGAAAGCTCCTCATACCAGACTTCAGGATTTTCTTTGTCACAGGTCTCCTCCTAAACTACTAATCCAATCAGAACCAAATTTGGCATGATTAAAGAGGTCAATCAGAGGAAGGTTTATGGATATATTTTGAAAAAAATTAATGCTACCACAGAGGAATGATCACCGTTAAAAAAATTCCAGATGTAATTACATAATAACCGCTCGAGACACTGTGACCAAACTTTACACGCTCAGAAAGCATATCCAGAGTTGTGACTTTCAAAAAGAATTTTCAAAATCGGACTTGCCACGGAGGAATGATCACTGTTCAAAATTTTCAAAATCAGATGCACGATGTCTCACTCAGCTCAACATTGCAAGCAGCGATTCGCCTTGCAGACCTAGTTACAATAGGACTGACATGTCTTAGGCTAAAAGTCCTGTAAATAAATAAAGATTAAAAAGAAATGTAATAGGGGGCAAACCTATTGCCATCTACTAAACGAGCGATAATTACCATTTTTTAATACACACATCCTCGAGAGATCGAACTCGAGACTCGTCTCGGCAGTCCGTTACGTACGCCACTTGTAGTAGGATGAGCTGTAAAAGTAAATTATAATAATCTAGGATTAAAAAGAAACGTGCTTCAGCCGTTCTTTCATAAAACTTAGTTTTTTTACAGCTTTCAATCTGAATTCTGTAGAAGTTGTAATAGGCGTAAAAAGTTTATTATTACAAAGTTGTTATTTAACGGACTTGGTCCGCCCAGTTTAGTTCGGTTGTTTTATGGCCACGATTTGTATTATACACGTGATGACTGCACGTGGTGTTAGGGTCATATTGTTTTACGCGATCACAATGCTGTTACACATACTTGAAATAATTTAGAAAATTGATTTGAATCGGAAAAAGATTAATAAGCGGATAGAATCTAGAGCCGCGGTAGCCTAGTGGTATGGGTAATGGACTGCTGAGACGAGGTCTCGGGTTCGATCCCAGGTTTTACCATGGTACACACCAATGACTTTTCGATGCTTTTCGAAGTTATGTATGTATTTATCGCAGGTTTTAAGTGCCCGGTTAATGGCAATAGGCTCGCCACCTATTAAATTGGGACCTAAACATAAACTGGCGAAATGTGGGTGCTAGCACCTCTGCCTACCCCTTCGGGGATATAGGCGTGAGTTTATGTATGTATGTAGAATTTAAAACAATAGGAAAAGTTTGCATACTAATTCATTCAAAATTTCATTAAATTAAGAAAATATCTTCAAATGAATGAATATTACGTATTGACCATTCGTACGCAGAGCTTGCCGTCACGTGGAAGGCCTCCCTTAAGGTGGACAGATGACCTGGTAAAGAGCGCAGTGACTCGGTGGATGCAGGCCGCTACAGACCGGTCAAAATGGAAGTCAATGGGGGAGGCCTATGTTCAGCAGTGGACTTCCTACGTCTGATATAATGACCATTCGTATAATAAACTGTTGAGATACCCGCAACCTTTAGTAATTCGCGTAAGTCCTGATCCCGTGGTTATATCGGGATAAATAGTAGCCTATTTTACTCATGGATAATGTAGCATTCTAATGGTGAAAGAATTTTTGAAATTGGTTTATTATTTTCAGAGTTAATCGATTACAAATAAATATATATTTCCTGTTTATACATATTAACCAACAGCCAACATTTATTTATTTATTTATTTTATTTATTTATTTATTTATATATCTGGAAACATATCAGATAACATACTTCTTAGAGTTTGTTTACCAAAAGCAGCGCTCAGTTTAATTTTGTTAATAATCAGATTATCCCTTATATTTCCATAAGAGTTACTTTATCAAACGATCTTCATTAAGCCCTAACATAATTACAAAATTCTCAAATGAGGTTATCATGTAGAATTTAATTATTGTACATCTTTTGAACCATAGTCTTATGTAGCGGCGTACTTGGCTAAATACCTACGAGCTGTGAGTATAAAAACCACCCATATCGTCTGGTGGTGATAGGCAAAGAAGTTGGTCACCTGATGAAGCGGTCAAAAGAGAAAAATATCTCTTCTAGAACCGTATGAAGTCCAGATATAGTGAACAGAACCTATAGGAGACTGAAGGGTTCTATAATCTGCGGTTAACCTCTACCGTCAAAAGTCTTGGTTACAAAAACATCTCGTGGTCGTAATCGGTTTGAGTCCGACGTAATTCTTTAAAAAGAAGGGTTTACTGTCACGTACTTAATAACTTTCTGTTTTTTATGCTATCAAATCCCATTTAGATAGAATAATAATATCTCACTGACGCGGGATGAAACCCGACCCTAACAGGCGAGGCCGCGGGGGCGGCCAAAGTGCGCCGGTAACCCTAGGGTTATCCTTTCGAGGGTTACCCGGGGTGCCCAGCAATGGACACTTGGGGAGGACACCGTGTGGTTTTAGTCAGTCCGATTCCGACACGCCCACCCCATCGTCGGGACCAATCGGATGAAACCCGAGGGCGTTACCACACGCTAAAAAAAAAGAAACCTGAGAGCATTAATATCAAAAATATTCATTTTCTTTGTGACATTCGCCCAAAACAACAGACTCCTTATGAAACACGTGAACTCTCCCTCGGCCTAACGGTCCTAAACAATGGGCCCCTTAACTTGCCATATTCAATACTATTTGTTGCGCACTGTTTCTGAGCCCGCTGCGATCATTGTATTACGAATATGCTAATGTCCACTACAAACCATTCGTAAGTGTAAATGCTTTGAATAATCACGGCCAACGGAGTGAAATTACATGTCGGTGTTATTGGTGCTGACAGAGTTATACAGGGAATTTTAACAAAAACCGGCCAAATTTTTTCATGAAAATAATCTTTATATTTAAAAATGAATTGCTGTTCGTTAGTCTCGCTAAACTCGAGAACGGCTGGACCGATTTGGTTAATTTTGGTCTTGAATTATTTGTGGAGGTCCAGAGAAGGTTTAAAAGGTGAATAAATATGGAAGTTGTTATCGATTGAGGCAGTACGAAGTCTGCCGGGTCAGCTAGTGTTATATAAATAAATAGAAATATTCTACGGCATTCTACACACTAGCTTGTGTTATGAGTTCCAGAATGCGGATAAACATACTTATATACTTTTTTAGGGTTGCGTTGCCAGTTGGCAAAAACGGAACCCTTATAGATACGTCATGTCTGTCTGTCTGTTCGTCCGTATGTCACAGCCACTTTTTTCGGAATCTATAGGAACTATGCTGTTAGAACTAGTTACTTAGAACTAAAACTCAAAGAAATTTGTTTTCATCAAACCCATACGTGGATGGGTCTTCAAAAATGATATTGAGGTTTCTAATATCATTTTTTTGGTAAGTAGATGTATTCAGTGAACCGCATTAAGATTTTCACACAAAAATAGAAAAAAAACAATACATTTTGGGGGCTCCCCATACTTAGAACTGAAACTCAACATTTTTTTTTCCCACACGTGTGAGGTATCTATGGATAGCAGGTCTTCAAAAATGATATTGAGGTTTCTTATATGATTTTTCTTTAAACTGAATAGTTTTCGTGAGAGATACTTACCAAAGTGCTAAAATGTGAGTACATTACCATATAAACTTCCACCGAAAATTGGTTTGAACAAGATCTAGTAAGTAGTTTTTTTTTAATACATTATAAATCGTAAAACGCAGTTTACCTTTCATTCAATCAACTCAAATGTAAAAAAAAAGCATAACTATGTTACTTACTGCTACGGAACCCTTCAATGGCGAGTCCGACTCGCACTTGGCCGCTTTTTTTTGTTGTAAATACAATGCAAATAGACATATTCATGCATACAAATATTTGCACTGAGCGGGAATCAATAGTCGAACGCACTACGCCGTCGTATATAAAACATTACGAATATTTTAAATTATTCGTAATTACATAATTACATAAAAAAGTACGTGGTTTATGGGCATTTGATGATTTACGCGGGTGAGGTACCTACGTGAGTAGTGGGGAAGTGGCAGCACAGAACGCACCGAGCGCTAGTAAAATTCATAATTATGAATGGTGCCCTGTATTGCCAACAAGTTCTGCAATAAAATAGTGAAGTTTTTGTAAAAAAAAAACAATATTTAAAACTACTGATTCGGAACCACCTGTGCCTATTTGGGCACACTTTGAAAAAAATCCCTGTATATAGAAAGAATTCAAATGGTGCAATTATTCTCTACCAGGAATTCAATGCAGGGTGCGACTGAAATAAATTGAGCTGAGCGAGCAGGACTCTTGCTACGGTCGCGCGCTTAGCTAAGGCCGCACACTAGTGAAACTGTTTTTCGGTGATTATTCCTCAATGGTAGATCGGACATGAACCATCTCGCTTCAAAACACTCTTCAGTGTCCACACTATCACCGTGGGAAATTTGGTCAAGATCGCGCGAGTGGTTACGGAGGAGTTCAGCTACCAATAAACGGGTATGCCGCGTATAAGAGAAAAATAAGTCTCCAGAGTCGAGACGTTGGGTTCATTGCATTCGCACGTAACCTTTTTAGGGAGATTGCACAGAGCATGATCGACACTTCTTTTGATCAGAAAACAGACTTTTAACCGAAGGAATAAGCTATGTAACGTGGGAATACTGCCATCTTTCTGCGAACGTTTCTATACGTGGTTTGTGATACGGGTAATATTTATTTAACGGAATTACATATTCTTATCGAAAATCATTATGTATAAACTGGCTGATATACGCGACTCCGCCCACGTGGATTTCAGCTACCAGATGAATGAATTTTTGGTCATATCTCCGGTCATACTCAACCAATTACAATCAATTATAAGGCAGACCAAGCTCTTTCTAATGAAAAAATCACTTCTACATACGTTCAGTAGTTTTTGTGTCCTGTTTTTTTTTCTTCGTGCGACTAAAACCGCACGCCGTCTGGGGTCTACAGACGCCGGGGTGTAAGCTTACCCTTTTTTTTTCTTTTTCGTGCGGAAATCCCTTCGGATACCACCCGCGTGCCAGCGGGGGCGGTTATGTCGGGCTTGAACCGACTAAAACCGCACGCCGTCTCGGGTCTACAGACGCCGGGGTGTAAGGTTGCCCATAGAGCATATCCCTCGCACTCCGACTGACCCTGGGCCATCTCCGGTTTCGAGATGGCCCCCTCGGTGTCCCCGTCTTGCCCCGGTTTGGGGAAGGGGCGCTAGCCGCCCCACCGTCCCGGCCTGTTTCTGCTGGGGTGACAGGCGGCCTCACCTGTCACCTCCAGGCCTGCGCTCATGGAGGACGGAGGTCGTTAAGCGACCTCCGGCGCCTGAGTCGCCTGCGACGCGCGTCGACCAAGTTGCGGGCTCGGCGGGCCGGGAGAGTTCTAAATCTCTCCCGGGCGCGCTACGCCATCTCCTTTGCGAGCATTACATGCTCGCAGAAGGAGGTGGCGGCGGCCCACGCGCTCGTGCTCCGCACCATTGCCGCAATCATGCTGCCGAGCGAGAGGACTCCCACCGCGATGGCTGCCACGAGGTCACGCCTCGGCGCCTCCCACGCCGGCAGTCCGCTAGCGTGTGCAGCCCTGAGTCCTCGCTCGCATCGCAGTGATGACACTCAGGCGGTGGCTCCTTCCTGATCCGATGCAGGTGGTCCCCGAAGCACCCCTTCCCGGAGACCACCTGCGTCAGTCGGTACGAGAGGCTTCCGTGTCGCCTCTCTAGCCAATCCTCCATGATGGGCCTTACCGCCGCTATTGCGGCGTGCCCTGCGCTTGGTCGCCCAAGTCGTTCCTTCCACGGGTGTAAGCTTACCCATAGAGAAGTTTTTGTGTCCCCCATGAAAAATATACAAGCATTCCAAAAAAATGATTTTGTGTTCCGAATCATTCATTTGACACAACTTAAGTGCTTTTTTATATCTACAACGTAAGTAAGTACAATAACAACAAGTTATGATTACTTATGATAGTAGATATAGATAGGAGATAAATTGATGTGGTCCCAGGTTCAATACCCAATTAGCAACCCTGTATAGCAGCACAAAAAATGTTCCAATTTTTTTTTTTTTTTGCGAAATGTAGGTGTTATTGTACCACTGCCAACTCTTTCGGAGATAAATAGTTGTGTATTATTAAACCATTTTATAGTGTAAGTGGCAAATATAAAATAAATTTATATACACCTGATTGATGTTAAAAGAAAGTAATCGATAACTGGAGATATTGACATTACTAAAATAAAATATTAACCTAGGCGAGAAAGGGGTTTCCGGAAGGCGGGGCGGCCGGCGGACCAGCCATCCGGTTACCGGCCGATCGTGTTGCTCGACGAGGTGTGCAAGCTCTTTGAGCGGATTATTGCAGAGCGCCTCGTCGAGCATCTCACGAACGTGGGGCCAGATCTGGCGGACAGCCAGTTCGGTTTCCGCCGGGGGCGTTCCACCGTGGAAGCGATCATGCGCGTTAGGCGCCTGGCGGAGGAAGTAGTCTCGCGGGGTGGAGTGGTGGTGGCGGTGTCACTCGACATCGCCAACGCCTTCAACACCCTACCCTGGAGCTGCGTTAGGGAGGCGCTCGCGTATCACGGAGTGCCTCCTTACCTTCGCCGCATTGTCGAGGCATACCTATCCGAGAGGGCCATAGTTTACCCGAGCTGGCTAGGGCCAGGGCGGCGAGAAGTGTCGTGCGGTGTTCCGCAGGGGTCGGTCCTAGGGCCACTCCTGTGGAACATCGGATACGACTGGGTGCTGCGCGGTTCGTTGCTCGAGGGTGTCAGCATAACGTGTTATGCTGACGACACCCTCGTTATGGCGCGGGGAGCAACGCACCGAAGCGCGGCACTAAAGGCCACGGCAGGGGTTGCTCAAGTCGTGGGTCGAATACGGCGGCTGGGACTCGAGGTGGCTCTCCACAAATCCGAGGCAATGTGTTTCCACGGGCCTCGGAGGGGGCCACCTGCGGGAACCAGCATAACGGTAGGGGGCGTAAGCATCGGCATCGAGCCCACGATGAAGTACCTTGGGCTCGTACTCGATAGCCGATGGGACTTCGGACCTCATCTCCGGAGTCTGGTCCCGAAACTGAGGGGGGCTGCGGCCGCGCTATCGCGGCTAATGCAAAACGTTAAGGGACCCAACGCCCCCACTAGGAGACTGTACCTGGGGATCGTGCGAAGCATGGCCCTGTACGGGGCCCCAGTATGGGCGTAGACTCTGGCGGCCCGCAACGTGGCTGTATTAAACAGCCCGTTAAAAGCGATGGCCGTCAGAGTCATCAGGGGGTATCGCACGATCTCCGTCGAGGCGGCATGTCTCCTAGCCGGGACCCCTCCATGGGACCTGGAAGCGAGAGCCCTTGCGCTGCTGTACCAGTGGCGCAAGGAGGCGCTGGAGCGGGGCCACAGGCCGGAGCCCCGAGAAATCAGGGCTCAGCGGTTCCTGCTCCGCCAGGAACTCATGGAGACATGGAGGGTGCGACTTGAGCACCCAAGGTGGGGGGAATCCACCATTGCGGCGGTGAGACCGATCATGAAGGAGTGGTTGGAGAGGGACCATGGGGACCTCTCCTACCGGATGTGCCAGATGGTTACCGGACACGGGTGTTTCGGTAAGTATCTGTGGCGCAGCCACCGGGAGACAACGCCGCAGTGCCAGCACTGCGAGGATCCTGGCTAAGACACGGCGCTCCACACGTTGGTGGAGTGCCCTGCGTGGGCGAGTCAACGCCGGGATCTCGTTGCGGTCCTGGGCGTGGACGTTCTCTCGTTGGAGACCATGGTGAGGGCCGTGGTCTCCGACGGGAGCAAGTGGCACGCCACCGCCTCTTTCTGCGAGCAGGTAATGCGCGCGAAAGAGACGGCGGAGAGGGAGCGGGAGAGAACCCTGCCCCTCGAGTTTCGCAGTCTGCGGTGAGGACGCCGCAGACTCATCTACGCCCGGGACTACCGACCTCCATGATCGGGGCCTGAGGACGGCAGTTGGCCGACTCGCCGTCCTTACAGAAGCAGGCCGTGGCGGAGGCGTGTCGTGTGTGCCCTACACACGCCTGCCAACTCACCGAAGCGAGATAAAACCCGACCCTACCAGGCGAGGCCGCGGTGGACCGTGGGGTTATCCTTTCGAGGGCTTACCCGGGGTGCCCGGCAACGGACATTTGGGGAGGACACCGTGCGGTTTTAGTCGAGACACGACATAACCACCCCCGCTGGCCAGCTGGATACCCCCCGATGGGATTTCCGCACGTAAAAAAAAAAAAGGCGAGAAATGGGGGGGGGGACGCTTGTCGTCCCGTCGCCCCGGCCTGCTTCTGCTGGGGTGGCGGCCTCACCTGCCACCCCTGGCCTAAGCTCAAAGGAGGAAGGTCGTTGAGCAACCTCCGGCATCTGAATCGCCTTCGCCGCCCGGCGAGCATGTTGTGAGCTCGGCGGGCCGGGCAAGTTCTAAATCTCTCCCGGACTCGCACCACCGCCCGCTTCTCGAGCATTACTTGCTCGCAGAAGGAGAACGATGCAAGTAACTCAAGTATTTGTATTTAAATAAAGCTTTGCTTTTTAAGTTATTCTTTATAGGTGTCCTTCCTGAAAAGACGTGATTTTATCACCTAACGCGATCCCTCATTAGATTTAATGAGGGATCGCGTAATGAGTGAAATCACGTCTTTTCAGGAAGGACACCTATAAAGAATAACTTAAAAAGCAAAGCATTATTTAAATACAAATCGTTAAAGCTGTTTTTGAGATAATTATGCCTACATAAAAATTGCTCGTTTACTAATTTCAGATGAGATGAGATAGGTTATCGTTATCACACTCCATTACAATAAACATAGTCTTTTTTAGTGTTCCGTTGCCAAATGACAAAAAACGGAACCCTTATAGATTCGTCATGTCTGTCTGTCTGTCCGTCCGCATGTCACAGCCACTTTTTTCCGAAACTATAAGAACTATGGTGTTGAAACTTGGTATTCTGTGAACCGCATTAAGATTTTCACACAAAAATAGGAAAAAAACATTAAATTTTGGGGGGCTCCCCACACTTAGAAATGAAACTCTTTTTTTTTTATCATACCCATACGTGTGTGGTTTCTATGGATAGGTCTCCAAAAATGATATTGAGGTTTCTAATATCATTTTTCTCTAAACTGTATAGTTCGCGCGAGAGACACTTCCAAAGTTGTAAAATGTGTGTTCCCCCCTGTAACTTCTAAAATAAGAGAATGATAAAACTAAAAAAAATATATGATGTACATTACCATGTAAACTTCCACCGAAAATTGGTTTGAACGAGATCTAGCAAGTAGTTTTTTTTAATACGTCATAAATCGTAAAACGCAATTTACCTTTTATTCAATCAACCCAAATGTAACATTGATAGTTAAATTTAAAGGTAGATTAGAAGTTACAAGTTAATTAAAGGGTTGATATGAGGTTATAGTAAATTAAACATGAGAATAGTTTTACCTTTCATATATTAATTATAATTATAAGTGGTCCCAAGGGTGAGTACGCATAGATTCAATTAAAATATTGAAGTTGAAGAAGGAGTTAAAAGAAGGGATGTGAGGACGACCCGCGGCAGCCAGGAATCTGCACTTAGCTTGGGAGCTGTATCCGCCCGGCGGCGTGTCGCGCTGGCACCAACCGCTGCGTGACTCGCTCGGCGGATCTGAAAAGAGAAGGCAAAGCTTTCAGTATGTGCAGACATACTGCTAGTGCAGGCCGGGCATACCGAAGGCGTAAGAAAGGTGACAAGCTTCCCCAGGCACGTGATGCTTATGGTCATTATTGCAAAAGCAGGCAGGTCACAGCCTTTGCAAGCAGCAGGAACAGATGCACAGAAACCTAGATGACACTGAAGGAATGTTCACCATGCGGTCACTGACCACGTGGCCCGCACAGGTTATTGTCCCTTTGACAAGCGTGAAAAGGGAAAGCATGCCTTGCGTATAAGCTACACAATTAAAACACATAGATACTGCTCACATAAAAAGCAGCATCCCAATTAGAAAACTTTGCCACGACTACAGAGGTGTAGTGTGGCATGATAACATTCTATATAATTCCAATACATGGATCAATGTTGGCAAGCCTCGTTCACGTAAAAAACGAGGCGATGCCTGGAGTAGCATAGCATAGCAGTGGGAACCTGACGTGGCACCATTGGTGAAGATGAAGAGGCCACGGGGAATATCCCTGGTGGGCCATTGGTACCACGTCACCCTCCAACACTAATGAGCACTCTGTAATAAAAATGATTAGCACACCTAATGTATAAATTGTAAAATTCTCACCAACGGCTCAGTACCAGAGCTATGTGCTTGTGGAAGCGATGCAGAAAATTAGGGGCTCGCAAAACCGCTGCACTGGTATTTATAACGTTGGCTGAAAGAAGCGACTTGGTGGGAGTTCATAGATAATATGCCACAGCCGATAGAGTTGACCACAGCTAACCCTAGACAGAGTCGATGAAAGAATACAGATAATATTAGTAGACTATGAATCGATATCAACTAAAGAATCGACTACATATTCCACCAATACTCTTAACGAACAATGTGCATTGTTACACAAATATAAAAAAAAGCATTATTATGTTACTTGCTGCTACGGAACCCTTCATGGGCGAGTCCGACTCGCACTTAGCTGCTTTTTCTAATCTAGGCAAGTATCTAATTATGTGTTAATATAAGATTAAGATAAGATTATGTTAAGATAAGATGATTATGTAGATAGACAATGAAGTCAGTCTTGTATGTAAAATTTCAATAGTCTATTATGTATAAAATTTGAATACAAGCTTTTTAAGTTAAATATAAATGTGTTTACCTCTTATTCATGAATATATTATGATAGGTACACACCAACTGAATTAATGAGTGGAATTCGTCGATCATTACTGCATGCTGTCGAGCGCGATTGTGCTGTATTGAATAGTGATGAAGAATTCCACTCGCTTGCTATTCACGTGGTTTATTTTTTGTTCTTTTGTGTACCATCGCTCGCTTACATTTGTTTGGTGTGCTCCCAACCAGAAAAAAAATACGATTTTTTTTCTGACGGAATAGTATGCTATCTCCTATAGATTTAACATATAAGACGGGACTTGAACCCGCGACCAGTTCATTACAGGGGGAAGCGTTTGAAGCGTCGGTATCTTAGTGGTTAAGGAGTCGACCCTACGATCGAGAGGTCCCGGCTTCAAATCCTGGCCATTACACTACTGACGTGAACCCACTCCTAATACAAGCATTTAGCTTAGCTGGAGGGGTTAGGGGGAATATTAGTAATTTTGGTTACTAATAATCTTTAAAAAAAAACAAATATCTGAGCAACTGAGCACCTGGTCACGTCCCATATATTCGAAATTCTCTTCTCCGATACATTACGGAATGGGTGACCGCCGGAGCCATCTACCGTCATTCGTACAAACTACGAAAACAATGAGTAATGGTACAATCCTTTTTAAACATTGTTTTCAGATTACCCCGCCACATGAATTTAATGAAATTTTAGAAGCAATCAGTTTACTAACTTTTCGTATAGATTAAACACAGAAAAAGTGAACATCCAGGACAGGACGGGAGTATTCCCCCTGTAAGGGATTGGTCGAGGGTTCAAGTCCCGTTTTTTTTTAAATTTACGTTACCCCCCAACTTTGCCGTGGTCTCCGACGGGAGCAAGTGGCACGCCGCCGCCTCTTTCTGCGAGCAGGTAATGCGCGCGAAAGAGACGGTGGAGATGGAGCGGGAGAGAACCCTGTCCCCCGAGTTTCGCAGTCTGCGGCGAGGACGCCGCAGACTCATCTACGCCCGGGACTACCGACCTCCATAATCGGGGCCTGAGGACGGCAGTTGGCCGACTCGCCGTCCGTACAGAAGCAGGCCGTGGCGGAGGCGTGTCGTGTGTACCCTACACACGCCTGCCAACTCACCGAAGCGGGATAAAACCCGACCCCACCTGCTGGGGTGACAGGCGGCCTTACCTGTCACCCCCAGGCCTGCGCTCATGGAGGACGGAGGTCGTTAAGTGACCTCCGGTGACTGAGTCGCCTGTGACGCGCGGCGAGCAAGTTGCGGGCTCGGCGGGTCGGGAGAGTTCCACTACACGTACCTTTTTTTTTTTTTTTTTCGTGCGGAAATCCCTTCGGATACCCCCCCGCCGGCTAGCGGGGGCAGTTATGTCGGGCTTGCACTGACTAAAACCGCACGCCGTCTCGGGTCTTCAGACACCGGGGTGTAAGGTTACCCATAGAGCATATCCCTCGCACCCCGACTGACCCTGGGCCATCTCACCACTAACAGCATCGCTCATCCTGTCTCCTCTGAAAGCAGAGGAGTACGGAGAGCGATGTGTTCCCGCCACGTTGGGTATTGGCCGACGATCAATGCCAACCCTATGAAGGGGAAGCCATTGACCGCCGCCCAGGGTGTACCGGCCGCTCCGATTCCGTTCCCCCCGGACTGCAGCGGGATCGGAATCGGAGCGACACTCGAGGAGGTTACCCAACACACACCCCCTACTAACCTAGCTTTATTCTCAAATATAGCAACTTTGTAGCCTTGCCTTCTAACTTCTAACTTGCAGTACCTATTTGATTTTATTAGTCCGAGTCTACTGGTGGTAGAAATTTGATGACATAAATTTATCACAAAATTTGCCCGGGTGGGTGCACCACCGTGTACGATTGCAAAAAACCCTCCATAGTAATCCAATTTCGTTTTAATTGCGTTCAGGGGTCAGCAAGGGCATAGTCGGGCAGGGGGATTGTGGTCGCAACGCTAGTGGGACCGGTGAGTGTCACGCGCTGCTGCGACGACAATCCTCTTCTGATGAGGCCGTCAAGCTGAGTGCCACCATTGTTAATATGGTATGTGTATGTAATGGTGACCCTCTTTCCTGAGACTTTAAATTCAGCTTACCATCAGGCGAGGTGAAGTCAAATTGACGTGTCATATATATAAAAAAAAAAATTAGGTCTGCCACGGCATTGGAAGAGAGAAAAATTATAAATGTATAGGTACTGAAAAAGCATGAAACGATGTAAATTAACACACTTCTGCCTACACCTTGTGGGAGAATATCAGTTGGATGTTGTTTCGATTGAAAATTTGTAAAGAAACGTTACGCATATGTACTGATTGATTCAAAAATTCTTTCACTTACTAAAAGTCGAATCAAAGCAGTAGATGATAACAAACTACACACGAAGCAAAGACTATTAACGAGAAACATCGATAAGCTATTACTTCAATAACATAATATTATATTATTACAACTTAAGCTGCATGACGAGCAGTTACAACCATTTCATTCCTAAATCTAACAATCAGTAACCCATTGGTACCTGGTCAATTATAAGTCGAATCACAATGCTATTCTTAAAACTACTACAATAGAGATCATAAAATTCGAGATGCATCGTCAAAAAACGTACAAAACAACCGAACCAAAACAATACAGCTAACTTATACAAGTAACGCGCTGTACTATTTGTACCCACCCTTTCTCGAAAGACTGGTATAGCCAGAAAATAAAAAAAAGTTAAGGGCACACACACATACACATGCAAAACACGTGAGAGAACAAAAAATAGAAGTGGTTGGGTATTCGATGAACTGTACAAATGAAATTCTTCTTAGTTTTAATAAAGACAGAGTTGAATTTACTACTGGCTATGAATTATTATGATAAAACATCAGCTGTTTTGATGAGCTGCAAAGAGAATATGGTGCAGATAAATTAGTGTGAGCATTTGGTAACTGTCACGTCTATTGCGGAGATAATGCTGCAGTAAACGAGTGATGAAAGATGGTTTATGTTGAGCTAAATTATATTTGGAGCTTTTACTTAAATTAGCAAATAGAACATCTCTAGCCGATCTTCTAACTAGACTGACAAATTATTATACCCATGGATTTTGTTAATACTAGTAAAAATAATGGAAGTAATTATTAGATTAAAGTTACGCGAATAATACTCATTGAAATAAATAATATTTTTGTTATGAAAATTTTAAAATAGCGCATAATAAATCGCCAATTATATTTAAATAATTGTTATTTCAATGAATATTACATAATTTATTATTAAAATATTGCCAAACCTACATTTGGAATCCCATCTCTTGAAGCGGTTTCTACCAGGCAACCTTTGGATGGTAATAATAGAATGTTGGTATAATTGAGAGCGTTATCAGATTTATTTAAAGTGTATACAGAATGTGCGGAGCAAGATTCGTTGCTATCGAATAATCTTACTCCACACGTTCTGATATAAAGAGAATATTTCTATGAAGATGAATAAAGATAAACGAGAGGGGTGTGGCTGGAAAGATAATTTAGTGATGAGATTTGAAAATAGTACGTATACTGACGTGGTTTGAGCAAGCAAGCTTAAATTAGCAGATATGTTTCGATCGACCTCAAAGAATTACCAGAAGATAGTCTAGAAAATAGCACACAAAACTGGAGGAATTGTATGAAAGCTCAAATAAGATATGCATGATATTAAATAAGAAGCAGACAGCGGACACTTATATCTGTCTAACCTCAAGATAAAAAGCAATAAGTGTCATAATGTAGATTATAGTTCTGTTGTAATACAGATGAGACAATTGGCCTAGGTAATGATATTATCAAACCAATTACAAAGGTTGTGCTAAATTTTATTGCTTTTTCTTTTATACTCACGGACGTTTACCCAAAAGGTTAAGCAGATGCCTTTTAAACCTCACATTTTGCTATTGTCACCCACAATTAGTCAATTTTCTTCAGAACCATTTAATAGGGAACGAGCTTTTTACTCTCTGTAGGCACTGAGAATTTCTGTCCATTAACCCAAATCCTCATGGTGTAAATCCTGATTCTGAAAAAAAAAACTATTCAAAAGGTGGAATTATAAGCTTTGTGATTATTAAATACTCAAAAGACCTGGCTGCTTTCTTTATAATCAGTTGAGGTATACAAAATCATAAACACGGTTATCTATGCCAATCTCCTACGGTGAAGCCGTATATTATATTGAAACTGCCATCCTTATTTTGATACGTAATAATATTCTTTGACTTAAGGTTCACAATCGATTGGCATGTTTTTCAAGCTACGAACTAAAAAAAAAACATCTACCTGTCTTAGAAGTTTCTTGATAATGTGCCGAGTTTTTTGCAATACATCTTGAAGTTTCTTTTAACCGTTTCGTGTAAGTTACATTATTGTTGAGCGTAAATAGAGTTTGTCGATCTACTTTCTGCGAATATTTGTGGAGGCATGGAAGAATATATTTCATTTGATATATCGGCACAAGACAAGTAGGTATATTAGATGCAAAGTCTTAGGTGCCTACTAATATGGAAAGACATAGAGAATTCATGAATGTTGAGAGGCAGGGACAGCATTGAATGGGGCTGACAGGTGATTGGGGGTGACAGGTGAGGCCGCCTGTCACCCCAGCAGAAGCAGGCCGGGACGGTGGGGCGACTAGCGCCCCTCCCCCAAACCGGGGCAAGACGGGGACACCGTGGTTCCCAAACCCGAGGGGGCCATCTCGAAACCGGAGATGGCCCAGGGTCAGTCGGGGTGCGAGGGATATGCTCTATGGGCAACCTTACACCCCGGCGTCTGTAGACCCGAGACGGCGTGCGGTTTTAGTCGATTCAAGCCCGACATAACCGCCCCCGCTGGCACGCGGGGGGGTATCCGAAGGGATTTCCGCACGGAAAAAAAAAAAAATGACAGCATTGAAGTTTAATTAAAATGAATTTTGAAGTAAATGTAAAAAATTTAGATAAATATGAATATCTTTTATTTTCATTAATATTATATGTGGGCGGTTATGTCGGGCTCATGCCTAAATAATATAAATAAGACATTTATATACCTGTAGTTAAACTTGAGAGCAGTTCAACAGAAGGTAATTAACAATTTTAACATATTTTGTATAGATCTAAACTTATTCAGTTTGTAAATTCTTTTTTCAAAAGACAGTTTACTCTAAAATAGGCAACAGCAACCCTTTTCATATTTTGACTTTAACAAATTACTTTACGCAGCTGATACTTTTTTTTTGTCAAATAACATTCATTTCAAGAATTGTATAAAAATAACATGTGATCGTTAGAAACTGACAAAATAGTTTAGCACAAAAAGCGTTACATCATCTAGCATTTGGTTTATTGTAAGTATGACTGATCGAATACTTACAGCGAAACTTTGTACCAACAGGGTGATTAATTTGAAGCAATTACTTTCACAATTTTGGACCGACGTCGCTTCAATAGGGTATATTTTGTTAGTATTGATGCGTCAATTACGCGTACATTTTCGTTTCCATTCTTAAACGTTTATCTGTTACTACTATTGTAGAAAATAAAATACGTTAATATTTTGTGCATTGTATTATTTACTTGAGATGTAATCAATAAAATTTGAACCTATAGCACTTCTTTTTTTATTTTTTTTTTATATATGACACGTCAATTTGACTTCATCTCGCCTGATGGTAAGCTGAAGGTGAAGCTTCAGCTTACCATCAGCTTACAAGCAGGAAAGAGGGTCACCATTACATACATGTAATTGTCTACTAAACTTATACCCCTAAGGGATAAATGTGCAAAGATCAAATATATAGGATCGCCTTTTTGTTTAGCATAGGCTTATTATGTATTGTGAAGTTAACGGGTGCTGGGGGGGGGGGGTAAGAGAGATTAAATAAAATTGGCTCATATCTCACATTTTGCTACTGTGTGATTTAGGACACAAATACCTACAAGTTTTATTATTATCACAAATTCCATTCCGTAACCGTTACGTTAAGTCTTTTAAATATTTTGATACGAATTTAAATTTAATAAGTTGCTAAACAGCAAATAAAGCAAAATAATCAAAGAAACAAAATTGTAGTTATTCCCTTTCCTACATTCATTCAATACGAGCTCTTGTCAAAATCAGCTGTTTTCCACCCTCATGACATAGAATTAGTTACTATTTACGACACCCACAGGAAGAGCTGGGGTGATTCTATTTTTGTCAAACACCACACGGCCTGTTAAAATTTAGCATGTCTGGATGTACGTTCGCATTTATTGCATGTTGTGCAGCTGTTCCTTCATTAAGTCAACGTACTTATATTGTATTAAATACTATCTACTTGCACTTATTATCTCAATCTTTACACATTATCAATATAGTAGTAATAAACTTTCAAAGTCTGTAAAACATTTCTAAGAAACCGATCTATCATTCACGCACACAATCTCACTCACGCACACTGGTTCACTTTAGTAGTGTGAGTGTAGTGTCAGGTATCATCAGCTGTTGCGCTTGCTCAGGCCATATGACTTCAAGGACGACACCCTGTGGGTATTTTTTTTCTACAATTCCCTACAAATACGCCGATAGAGTAAGTAATTTGATGGTAATTGCGTATACGTAAGTTTATGAAGTCGCTGGCAATAAATATGTAGTAAAATTATTTACTTATATTGTTGTTTAAAAATATATTTATTTAGATTTCAATAGTTTTGCAAAAATAAAAAAATACTTTTTAGAAAGAGGTTTAAAAATAATATTTGGAACTTTTTGGTTGATGAAACAACATTATTAATTTACTTAAGTATATATTATTAGTATAAATTGTGTCATGTTGTCGGGTAGAGATCGCTCTTAGTGATAAGATCGCCCATTGTACCTGCTATATGTTTAGACTTAAGGTGATTTGTAAAATGATATGTGGTGTACAATAAAGAGTATTCTATCTACCTTTTTTTTTTTTTTTTATCGTGCGGAAATCCCTTCGGATACCCCCCCGCCGGCCAGCGGGGGCGGTTATGTCGGGCTTGCACCGACTAAAACCGCACGCCGTCTCGGGTCTTCAGACGCCGGGGTGTAAGGTTACCCATAGAGCATATCCCTCGCACCCCGGCTGACCCTGGGCCATCTCACCACTAACAGCATCGCTCATCCTGTCTCCTCTGAAAGCAGAGGAGTACGGAGAGCGATGTGTTCCCGCCACGTTGGGTATTGGCCGACGATCAATGCCAACCCTATGAAGGGGTGAAGGGGAAGCCATTGACCGCCGCCCAGGGTGTACCGGCCGCTCCGATTCCGTTCCCCCCGGACTGCAGCGGGATCGGAATCGGAGCGACACTCGAGGAGGTTACCCAACACACACCCCAGTATTCTATCTACCTATCTATTTAGGTATATGTTTCAACTCTTAATTTTTTTACGACCTTATGAACTTTTAGTACAATACTTAGAGATTGTTGCCTACTTTTTGAATTCTACATACTGTGTGTGCAAAACTAAGTCTAATTTCTAAATTATCAAAAAAATACAATGAAATAAATAAGAATATAATATATACTAATATAGAATTGTTTTGTCTGCAAATTGGGGTCTGTAAAAATAAAATGAACGATTTTGAACACAAAAATTTCTTTTTTAGATTCTTTTCTGTTTATCTGATTGTTCGTGATGGACGCAAGAACTACTGAACAGTTTTTGATGCAGTTTTTCCTATTAGGAAGGTCTTGATCAGATTTAAAATCTGCCGTATGTTTAAATGCAATTGGTTTAGTGGAACCGAAGATATGACGTAAAAGCGATTACCGACCTTCGCGGTTTATTTACTGCGGTTTACACCCGAGCTGGTAAATAAATAAAAAATTAATTGGATCTTTTAAGACTTCAACCAATAATTGAAATAGAATAGAATTATATCTCATACGGATGCTGTCGGTTCTGGGAGGTCAGAAGACAGTCGCCCTCATTAAAGCCGTATGAGCCAATCAAAAAGGAGGAGATGATGATGAGTATAATAACTCTTACCTTCTCTTTTTAATTTAACTTTTTTTTTATATTTAGGACACGTCAATTTGACTTCACCTCGGCTGAAGGTAAAGTCTCAGGAAAGAGAGTCACCATTACCTACATACACGTACCATGTTAACAATGGTGCCACTCAGCTTGACGGCCTCATCAGAAGGGAATTGTCGTCGCAGCACCGCGTGACACCCACCGGTCCCACTAGTGCTGCGACCACAATCCCCCTGCCCGGCTATGCACTTGCTGACCCCTGAACGCAATCAAACCGAAATTGGATTACTATGGAGGGTTTTTCGAATTTTGTGACAAATTTGTGTCATCAAATTTCTACCACCAGTTTCTCTGAGAGTGACCTGTCGTGTGCCCTCCCAAATCCTAGACCCTCGTCGGTCAATAATAATAATATTTTTATTATTTCTCTTGACAAAATAGAGCAGATCTTATATCAATCAGCAGGTGTGTACTGGCTTGCCAATGAGGTTAGCTTTTACTCCGATGGTTTTTGGAAAGACTTCAAATACGTAAAATGAAAAATCATCTAAAATTACATCTTTCATCTTATACTCTTCGGCGCCTAAACAATACACACACACTCACACATCGACACGTGTTGCGCCAAGGATTTACTCAGCTGACTACACACACATGCAAACCCCCACAACACAAATAAACAAACGTGTTGTGTTTACACAAGTTAACTGAGCTTGTAGTTGTGTGTAGTCCGTACAGTAATGAGAGGGTTTCGAAAAAAGTACAAGAGATACGGTGTTGTGTGATCGAGATAGCAGCAATATGTGAAACGGGTATTTTGTGAATGTAGAAAGGAGACGGGGATATTTTATTGGTGTACCATCGAAACGTTCCTTTTTTGTAAAGCTCGCCGGGAGGCAAGGTGCACGAATGCATTCGATTTTTAAATTGTGACCTGAGTGATGGGTGACGTTCAGTCATTTCGAATGATGTTTGCTAGTAACCTCCAGACTAGTTTGACATTTGTTTTTATAGCTGAATGTGTAATTGTCTCTTCAAAGCGTTATTCTTTGCTAAACTGGCTTCAAATTAAAGGTTAATATTCTAATCAAACCGCTATTTGTTGATGGAAAGATACCAAAATAATTTAATGAAACACTGTACGTCAACTAGAAGATATTCAGAAATAATCAATCAAATATTAGTTTTCGAGATAAGTTTCAAATTAAGCGCTAGGAGTGAAATGGTCAGTGTGCATTCTATTCTATTACATAGAGTTTGTATCGTGACTTCACGAGATGTCACCAAGAAGATTATGATGAAACTTAAGTAGCACAGTCTTCGATTGGATAATTTTGAGTGTCTTCTTTCGGTTCAGCACTGTGTTTTTCAATCATCAGACCAACGGTGAAGGTCTTCTGGGAGACGAGAGGTTAATACTCTTCTTGATACAATTGATACATTATCTCCTAGCAGACGTAGAAATAACATATCCATAATAATTAAATGGATGTAGGCCGCTACAGACGGTCGAAATGGAAGTCGATGAGGGAGGCCTATGTTCAGCAGTGGACTTCATACGGCTGATATGATAAATAATTAAAGAACATACCTTTAACACGAACACGACTTCAATTCTTGTACACATATATATTATGTAGCTAGGTCGCCCAGAAATTTTTTTTAATAAACAAACTCAACTAATGAGCCTACAAATTACCTACATGCCATTTTGTTATTAATTTTAATCTTAGGATAGTTTTTTTTTAACTTTAGTGGGAGCACCCTCGATTATCTATTCCTATTTATTTATTATTAAAAGTTTTATGCACAAAAAATTACAAAGGCGGACTTTATTGAGCTGAGTGAGACGAAGTCGAGCGAAAGCTCCTCATACCAGACTTCAGGATTTTCTTTGTCACAGGTCTCCTCCTAAACTACTAATCCAATCACAAACAAATTTGGCATGATTAAAGAGGTCAATCAGAGGAAGGTTTATGGATATATTTTGAAAAAAATAATGCTACAACAGAGGAATGATCACCGTTAAAAAATTCCAGATGGAATTACATAATAACCGCTCGAGACACTGTGACCAAACTTTACACGCTCAGAAAGCATGTCCAGAATTGTGACTATCAAAAAGGATTTTCAAAATTGGACTTGCCACGGAGGAATGATCACTGTTCAAAATTTTCAAAATCTGATTCACGATGTCTCACTCAGCTCAACATTGCAAGCAGCGATTTGCCTTGCAGACCTAGTGCTAAAAGAATTCTCTACCAGTCTTCCATGGAGTGATGCAGAGGTAAATTAAAGTAGGTGCTCGAAAGGTTTTGATGATCTTATAATATATTGTAATAAATATTCACTCAATATGTCGTGCAAATGCCTTTGCATACTTAAAAGTTTGGTGAAATGGGCAATCATGGAAACTAGACCAAAATTGCATGAGACTTCTCCAGAAATGTCTAGCAATATGCTAAACAATGATTGCTGAACATCAAACATACGAAAAAATAATGTTTCGAAGTTAATAACAAAAAACAGAGGCATATTCTTTAACAAGAGAGTTCCATTCATAAAATATTTATAACTGAACCGTACAATATCGTTTACTTAATCTGTAGATAAAATATTAACAGTATTTTTGATTTTTATTACTTGTAACCAAGCACACATGACAACACGCAATGCGATAGTTAGTTATTGAACATAATTATCTCAATATAATAACATTGAAACATTAGCGTTGACATGTTTAGTACAATATTAATGGCCCTTGTACGCATCGGGCCAATATGGTATTGACAATATCCTAAAGGCCTGTACAGATGAGGAATCTCCGAGGACTAAAGTCCCCGAAAATAGAACTCTTAAAGACATTTACAACAAGATCCCGAAAGTTTCCGATGCGTCAGCATAACATAACATAACTTCACGCCTGTATCCCCGAAGGGGTAGGCAGAGGTGTATTACACACCCACCATTTGCCAGTTATGTTAAAGCCCCTATGGCCATCTACCGGGCACATTATTAAGCGAGCGATAATTAACATTCATTACACAAAGCTACGAAAAGTCATGGGTGTGTTCCCGGGGCGACTTGGGATTAAACTCGAGACCTCGTCTCAGCAATCCGTTACGTACGTCATAGAATACTTAAAACTAAGACAATTTTGGTTGAATATGTGTGCTACGTTGTGTAACTATTCATTTTGGTTCCTTTCATGTGTGCAAAGTGACGACAGCGGTTCTGAGTACAAATTCTCCCTAACACATTTTTACTGTCTTATTATTAAGAGTTCTATGGTCAGAATAGTCTGCCAGCGAACGATGCACGATCATTTATTCGCTAAAAGTTTTTTGAAGTGTATTTTAGGGAAGTGAATATGTTGAGATTAAAACGTCTTATAGTGTATAAACGATTATGTTCACGGAAACAGGTTGTGAGTAGGTACGATCAGTAGCCCCTGGTCAAAATATCTGACTGTTTACAGGTAAATCATACCTATAAATATTATTAATTAATTATGGCGTTAATTCTCCTAAACATAATTGTATATCTTAAAACACGAAAGTTTAGATGTTTAAGTTTTTTAGGTTAGTTTATAAAGTTTAGTTTGTTTAGTTTTTTTTTAAGAATAAAATGAAAGAGAAATTATTACGAAAAATACTATGGCATGTTACTTGTAGAATTCAGGTATACCCACATACTTTCATGTGATGAGGTCTTACAGAGGTTTTCTTTAATAATCATAATCTTTTCATTTGTCCATAAAGTGTATGTACATACAATACATATTAGCATACAAGTTAATATTAAGTTAGGTATTTGTAAGTGGGGGGTGGCGGGTGAGGCCACCTGACACCCCAGCAGAAGCAGGCCGGGACGGTAGGGCGACTAGCGCCCCTCCCCCAAACCGGGGCAAGACGGGGACACCGTGGTTCCCAAACCCGAGGGGGCCATCTCGAAACCGGAGATGGCCCAGGGTCAGTCGGGGTGCGAGGGATATACTCTATGGGCAACCTTACACACCGGCGTCTGTAGACTCGAGACGGCGTGCGGTTTTAGTCGGTTCAAGCCCGACATAACCACCCCCGCTGGCACGCGGTATCCGAAGGGATTTCCGCACGAAAAAAAAAAAAAAAAAGGTATTTGTAAGTGAATGATGTACCAACAGGAGTTCAACCATGTTTTGCCAAAACAGCGGCGTACAAATAACTGCTTAGTAACAACCATAGAACTAAAACTGTTTTAAACGGATTCTATCGCGATTTATGTGATTTTATATTATATTTTACATTGAAAAATATAATCGCGATAGAATCCGTTAAAAATAGTTTTATTTCAATGTGTGACATTCGCGTAAACTTCCAACAATATCAACCATAGAACTCTTATTACTGAGACTGTCTTATTATACAAGACAAAATAATAAAATGAAATACCTACATAATTGGAACAAGACTCATGTGTCTGTTACATTATTAGTAACATAATAATAACCTGTATGATGAAATAATTTCATTCATATGTTGAGGGAATAAAAAGTCCGCCTAAGAAAGTCCCCCGTCTGTACAGGGCTTCACGTTACATTGTAATGGTTGTTGGGTTGTTTATGTGGATATTTATTCGATAGAGATAATAGTTCATTACGATATAACATTACGCTACGAATGATAGAAGTAGAGTAGTAACTCAGACGGGGAACTATTGTCCACGATGGACTAAAGTCGGTGAACCGTGAAAAAATATCTGAAGGAAGTTGCAACGGACTCAATGCACACGGTGTATGGTTATTTGTTCACTCTGCTGAAGTGAAGGTTACGCATGTGAACTTTAAGATTTTATTATGTTGTACTATTTTTGAGCTGAGTGAGACGAAGTCGAGCGAAAGCTCCTCATACCAGACTTCAGGATTTTCTTTGTCACAGGTCTCCTCCTAAACTACTAATCCAATCAGAACCAAATTTGGCATGAATAAAGAGGTCAATCAGAGGAAGGTTTATGTTTATGTTTATATTCCAGATGGAATTACATAATAACCGCTCGAGACACTGTGACCAAACTTTACGAGCTCAGAAAGCATGTCCAGAGTTGTGACTTTCAAAAAGAATTTTCAAAATCGGACTTGCCACGGAGGAATGATCACTGTTCAAAATTTTCAAAATCTGATTCACGATGTCTCACTCAGCTCAACATTGGAAGCAGCGATTCGCCTTGCAGACCTAGTATTTATTTACCTTAAAAGTACAAACTGTGCAAAATGTTATCCAATCAATCAAATCTTTTTTTTTGTAATTGAGTTACAAACGAATTCACTTTTGTATTAGTTGGAATACATAATATTTTTTTTATTACATAAATTCGCCCCGGAATAAATTCGCAAAAAAATCCTATAACTCGATTGCAGTGCTATCTAACGATGCGAAAAATTCAAGTGAGTTAAATTGTATATCGTGTCAAAATTTAAGCTCAAGCGATACAGAATTTTTTGAGTTTTGGAAGCGAACTTTGCTTTTTAAGATAGTAAAGTTAATTTTATAATTTAATGGATTAGCTATTATGCGAGTGCTCTTACGTTTGTTAAATCTGACAGTTGTTTTAGGTACTTTTTATTTGAACATTTTAGGCTCTCATTACCCAGATTTAAAGCATAAAACTGCATGCTAACGTAAGCATGCAGTTTCAAGTAATCTGTCTTTGAGTAATCGTACTCGTCTGTGTCGGCCCTAACATGGTTCAGTGAAACATGCATGAATTGTTATATAGTACTGTATAGTATTAGAGTACAATATAGAATGCTATGAAACCTTTTGGCTCATGGTTGTTCAAAGAATAATAGATCTTCGTTGAGATACTTTTATTCCTTGGTAGTAAGGCTATGTGAAAATTAATATATAGATATTATAGACGGAAGAGTAGGTCGGGCCCGAAGGCACATGACAGTTCATTCGGCCTAAGCCCTAACATGAAACGACCTGAAACCGCAAATTTGGCCGCAAATATTATACTGTAAACGAAAACCTCCTTGATATGTTTGATTCATTACCGAACATACTTCATGGTATCAACCGAAAAAACAAAATTCGAAGTAATTTCATGGTACCTTTTTTTTTCGTGCGAAATTCTCTTCGGATACCCTCCCGCTGGCCAGCGGGGGAGGTAATGTCCGACTTGAACCGACTAAAACCGCACGCCACCTTGGGTCTTCAGACGGTGGGTTAAGGTGGCCCGGCCCATAAGGGATTTCCCTCGCACCCCGGCTGGCCCAGGGCCATCTCCGGTTTCGAGAAGGCCCCCTCGGGTTTGGGACGCCGTTGCATTAATGACCCGTCATGGAATATTGGCCCGATTGGCGACACGGAAGCCTCTCGTACCGACTGACGCAGGTGATCTCCGGCAAGGGGAGCTTCACAAGCATTGTGTTTTTATTATATTTTGAGACAATAAATATTAATATTATTCAATATATTATTACATTCCATTCTTGATATTGGCGTTTGAATGAAGACAAACATTGTTTTAATGTGGACTATTTTACAGTACCATCGGACTAATAGTTTGGTATCTTCATAGAGCAGTTATAACTGTTTCTGTTTATGGAATATTAAAACTATAACTTCGGATTTACCAGCTTTAAAAAGATTTCAAGCTGTAGAAATGCGCAGTGCTTCACCCTAAACTATATAGTACAACTTTTTTTTGTTTTCATAGATACTAATTTGTGTATTCCTTTTTAAATTAGCTAAATATATATGTGCAAACTTTAGATTAATTCAGACATCTGGAAATATGTACGAAATAAAAAGAAATTGAATAAGACAAAGGTATTGCAGGTGAGAATACGGTATGAAAAGCAAAAGGTGCAATAATTGTAAAAAGCAATAAAAAAATTTTTACATACATACATATTATTATACATTTATTATTTGGAATACAGTACCGTATATGTGCTCCGGTAGTGGAGAGGTAAACCATCAAAGTCCAATGGTCAGACTACTATGGATGCCCAAGACCGTGCGAAGTTGGAGAAGTAAAAGTCGGAAAGCGGACCCTGGACCCGAGGTGAAGGCCTCGGACCCGATTGGTACTCACGCAAGGATGATTATGAGGGATGGACCATGGTGTCTTTGAATACTCACCGAAATGACTAAACCCCCCCCCCCTCCCCAGCTAAACTTAATTGCTTCTGTTAGGAACGTCGGTAGTGTAATGGCCAGGATTCGAACCCAGGACCTCTAAATCGTAGGTTTGAGTCTTTAAACACTAAGCTACCGATGCTTATTTATATTATGTTTCATATCCACGCAAAAAGGTGTTAAACTTCATATTTTTAATGATATTTTTAAGAAGTATGTTAAGTTTACCTATAAATTTAACTCGGAAACAGTGAACGTCCACTGTAAGAAATGTTTCGGAGAATTTCGAATGTCTAGAACGTTTCCTCAGTTGGTCAGAGTATTCCCCCTGTAAGGGACTGGTCGCGGGTTCAAGTCCCGTCCTAGATGTTCACTCTTTACGAGTTAAATCTGTAGGAAAACTTCAAATTTTCCAGAATCGAGTTCGCTACGCCTTCAAGGTGGTCCAGAATATGAAGAAAATTATATTTTTGATAACAATATAAAATTACACCCCGGCGTCTGTAGACCCGAGACGGCGTGCGGTTTAAGTCGGTTCAAGCCCGACATAACCGCCCCGCTGACCGGCGGGGGGGTATCCGAAGGGATTTCCGCACGAAAAAAAAAACATTAAAAAAAAGTACATGAACACATAGATTTATGAAGATGAAATAAAAGATAGTCGGTATAATAATCATGTTATGGCTATACGATCGATGTTATTAATCTATTTTTTTTATAATTCTTTGCACCGTGAATATCTACGTGTATATTATCACGACTTGTTTTAAACGTTATTCAGAAGTTACTGAATTGTGACATACTACGGGTATAATAAAGTATCATAATTTCAAGTTACGGTAATGAATGTGTTTCGAGTTTTACTGAATAGTTAGCACCGTAATTAGGAACTTTAGGGCTATTTTAAGGGCCCAATAAACTACCCTTCTGACCTAACAATTCCGTAAAACAGTAAAAGCTAACAGCACTTAGTTCGAACCGAGAATCGAACCATGATTTAACAATGATGAGTGAACATTATGCTTGTTATGATATCGTCGGAAGTTTACGCGCATGTCACACATTGAAATAAAACGATTTTTAACGGATTCTATCGCAATTTATTTGATTTTATTTTATATTTTACATTGATCCCGACGTTTCGGTTGCTTTTCAGCCGCCATCCCCGTGACTATGATTGCTGAAAAGCATGTTTAAGTTCAATTGTGCTTGTCAATTTTTTTTAAGAGTAATGGTAGCCATAATTATTAGTATTAATACCTTAAAACCCTCTAGTAAACCTAAATTACTGGTGCAAGTAATGTCTTCAGGTTGGTAGTGATCAGGTTTCAAACTCGGAACCTCTCGACCGTAAAGCCAACTTCTTAACCTTAAGCTACCAACACATTGCATACCAACAGAGCAGTTTTTAGTTCAATTTTTTATACATACATACATACATAACTTCACGCCTGTATCCCCGAAGGAGTACGCAGAGGTGTATTACACACCAACGATTCGCCAGTTATGTTAAGGTTCTAATGGGAGCGATCCTATTGCCATCTACCGGGCACATTTTCAAGCGAGCTATAATTAACATTTATTTATACACACTTAACTACGAAAAGTCAGAGGTGTGTGCCCGGGGCGACTGGGGATCGAACTCGAGACCTCGCTATCGCTATCCCCGCTTTTATATTCCATTTATTCATTATTATTTCATTAATGTTTTATTATTTCATTATTAGTTTATAAGCTTACTGTATTCATGATAACATCTGGAAAAAAATATTACACATACCTCAACTATAAGTGTTGCTTTTTAATAGCTGACATTTACAAGCGCAAATTATTACTTATGGCAATTTTCTCTATAAAACTTTTATTGCTCTTACTATTCGTAATGTGCAGTTAGATACTGGTCAGGAAGTGAAGATTATCATTTATTTCTGTACAATGGTTTCACGTTTTTAGGGTTCCGTTGCCAAAGGGCAAAAAACGGAACCCTTATAAATTCGTCATGTCTGTATGTCTGTCCGTCCGTTTGTCACAGCCACTTTTTTCCGAAACTATAAGAACTATGCTGTTGAAACTTGGTAAGTAGATGTATTCTGTGAACCGCATTAAGATTTTCACACATAAATAGAAAATTTTTTTTCATCTAACCCATACGTGTGAGGTATCGATGGATAGGCCTTCAAAAATGATATTGAGGTTTCTAATATCATTTTTTTCTAAACTGAATAGTTTGCGCGAGAGATACTTCCAAAGTGGTAAAATGTGTGTCCCCCCCCCCCCCCCCTGTAACTTCTAATATAAGAGAATGATAAAACTAAAAAAAAAATATAATGTACACTATTATTTATTCTGTGACATTACCATGTAAACTTTCACCGAAAATTGGTTTGAGCAAGATCTAGTAAGTTGTTTTTTTTTTAATACATCAAATCGTAAAACGCAATTTACCTTTCATTCAATCTACTCAAATATAAAATTAAAAGAAAGCATTATAATATGTTACTTACTGCTACGGAACCCTTCATGGGCGAGTCCGATTCGCACTTAGCCGCTTTTTTTGACGTGCTTTGGAGTCCATGGCTGGTCTACGATTCCTCTTTTTCATATTGGTTTATTTTGACTTTTAAGGGAGCACTTGCTCTGCACTTGGATGCTTTTGACTTGTAATTTTTTTTTTTGAAATATTACCGACTAATTAACCCGGCAAACTTCGGTCCGCCTTAGAATCAAGTTATGTTGGTTAATTTATCATAACATAAATTAACTTCACGCCTGTATCCCCGAAGGGGTAGACAGAGGTGTATTACACCCACGATTCGCCAGTTATGTTAAGGTCCCAATGTAATAGGGGGCGAGCCTATTACCATCTATCGGGCACATTATTAAGTAAGCGATAATTAACATTTATTAATGCACACATAATATGAAAAGTCAGAGGTGTGTGCCCGGGGCTACTGGGGATGGAACTCGAGACCTCGTCTCAGAAGTCCGTTACGTACGCCACTGGGCTATCGCCGCTTTAATTTATCACCTGAATTTCTTTCGTGAATGTCTCACATTCGCACAGTATCCCGAGGGTAATCTTAAAGCCGTAGATGGCCGGTCTGCTGGGGTGCGAGGAAATTGCCTTAGTTGGCAGCCGTTCAACTGGAATTAGTGAACCGGGGCGACGGCGTGCGGTTTTGATCAGTTCGAGTTCCGACATAACTACCCCCACTGGCCGGCGGTATAAGCAGGGGAATTCCGCAAAAATGGCACAGCATAGGCGGTGATAAAGCTAAAATAAAAAAACTTTTTAAAAACCACGTTTTCAATACTAAAAAACGTGCGGCGGGCGCTTTGAAATTTTTAAATTATTGAATATCTAAGGAAAACGATACATTAAAGGATTAAAGCGCCCGCCCCATGTTTTTAGTGTTGAAAACGTTGTTTAAAGTTTATTTTATTTTTATTTTTTATTAACTACTGACTATTTCTGATGATTAAATATGAAAATGTAAGGTGTCATTAGCCTACATAAAAATTTTCAGAGCTTTAGGGTGATCAGAAGTGGTCGAAAATTAAGTGTAAATTTTTGGCTTCAGAGGGAAAGAAATACAGACACGAAGTGAAACTAAGAAAAACGTGGTAAAAAATCAAAGAAAATGAAAATCGGTCCAACCGTTTTCGAGTTATAGGCGGTTGTCATACATTGTTTTATATAATATATATATACTTATAGATTTAAAAATAAATCTATTTTAACCGACTTCAAAAAAAGTGGAGGTTCTCATTTGGGATGTTTATATTTTTTATGTATGTTCGGGTATATCTGCTTCATTGGTAGACGAATATGGAAAATTATTTTTCAGTTAGATAGATATTTATTTCAAATGAATTTAATAATAATAATAAATATTTTAGGACATATTACATAGCGCCATCTAGACCCAAACTAAGCAGAGCTTGTCATATGGGTTCTAGAATGCATACAAACATACTTATGTACTTTTTTTTTGTAAATAAATACATGGAATACATTGAAACACCTAGACCAATGCAAATATACATTTTTTGCAATGAGCGGGAATCGAACCCGCGACCTCTGATGTGGACCTCTGGTGTTATAGGGATAAGTTACCTCCCATTAATAATAATAGCTAGGGCGTCCGTATACACAAGATAATGGCGTACCTACTCATTAATTTCAGATTATCTTAACATAAAACATAACTTCACGCCTGTATCCCCGAAGGGGTAGGCAGAGGTGTATTATACACCCACGATTCGCCAGTTATGTTTAGGTCCCAAAAAATTATCTTACTGATTAAAATATACCTATTTAGTGACCATTCTAAAGATAAATAAAGAATAATTCGAAATTTCTATTGAAACACTTTTTTAATTGGCAAAATTAATCACGACCTCTGTGGCGTAGCGGTAGAACATTCGACTGCTATGTCAAAGGTCGCGGGTTCAATTCCCGCTCATTGCAAATATGTATATTTGCAATGAGCGGCTGGGTGTGTCTATGTATAATATGTATTTATTTACAAAGAATGTATCTATGTATGTTTATCCGCTTTCTAGAACCCATATGACAAGCTTTGGTTAGTTTGAGTCTAGATGGCGCTGTGTAATATGTCCTAAAATATTTATTTATTATAAACTAGCGACCCGCCCCGGCTTCGCACGGGTGCAATGGATGTTATTATACATATAAACCTTCCTATTCAATCACTATCTATTAAAAAACAAGTTGAATTCCTGAGACGAGCTCAGCCGAATACAAGGGATTTTCTTTAATTTTTTTTTTTTTTTTATCTTGCAATGGTTCACCCCAGCACGAATCTATTACCGAAAACAGCAACTCGATAGCTCATCTCCTTCATACCCAAAACCGTAACAGAAAATTGGCAACGACGACGTCGACGACAAGTCGATAGCAATAGGGCTTTTCTAAACAAAATCCCTAAAAACCGCATCAAAATCCGTTGCGTGGTTTTAAAGATTTAAGCATACATAGGGATATAGGGAGATAGGGACAGAGAAAGCGACTTTATTTTATACTATGTAGTGATTCCACGTGTTTTCTGAAGAGCGATTTCACCTTGCTAGAGGTCCACCTCACTTAAAGAACTTTTTTTGCTCCGGCTGAGGTCAGCTGCTCAGGTAAGTTTGGAGTCTGTGTAGGGACCTAAACAAATAGACGTCTCGCTAGGCGTTAATTGCATTTCAGTTGATTGATATTTGTTTAGTGGAATGTCGTCGCTACTAGAAACCGATTAAAATAGAATTAATACAGTGTCAACGTGGACTGATCTCACTACCATAGATGCCCGAGATCGTGTGTTGTGCAGAAAGGAAAAGCAGGAAAGCGGATCCTGGGCTTCAAGGTGTAGGCCTCGGATGCAATCGGGATACAACGCTCAGATGAGATGAGATACGTCAGCTTAACGACCTCCGTCCTCCATGAGCGCAGGCCTGGGGGTGGCAGGTGATGCCGCCTGTCACCCCAGTAGAAGCAGGAAGGAACGGCGGGGCGACTACATCATCACATCTCATATTGAAAAAATAGCTAGAAGGTTAAGTTCTGCTTCCTACGCTGTGAAAAAGATTAGAACTTTAACAGACATAGATACCGCTAGAATAGTTTATTTCAGTTATTTCCATAGTATTATGAGCTACGGCATTCTCCTTTGGGGTAATGCCGCAGATTTAAATACAATCTTTGTACTGCAAAAGCGGGCGGTGCGGGCAATTTATAAGTTGGGCCCAAGAGTCTCCCTCCGAGAAAAGTTCAAAGAAATAAACATTCTAACTGTAGCTTCCCAATATATTTTTGAAAATCTTTTGTATGTTAGAAGAAACATTTCCAATTTTTTAAGGCTTTGTGATATACATAACGTAAATACTAGACATAAAAACAATATTGTGGTATGTAATAGTCGACTCCACAAGATTAGTAATTCCTTTCAGGGTAACTGTATACGCTTCTACAACAAGCTTCCTAGTGAAATGAAGAACCTACCTCTTCATAAATTTAAAAGCCAAATTAAAAGTAAACTGCCAAAAAGGCTACTATAAAGTTCAAGACTATTTAGACGACAAACAAGCTTGGATATGATATGTACTCAAATGAAATATTGTACTTAGGTTAAGTAAATATGTTTGTAAATAGACCAAAAAAAAAACAGCCCGCTGAGTTTCTTGCCGGAGTCTTCTCAGGACAGGGCCGCGTTTCGAACTGGTGGTCCATTTGCCAAACATTAGATTTTTTTTTAATGACGTTTTGTAAGTGCCGTATTAATGGTCTATACAGAATAAATGGTTTTTGACTTTGACTTAACTTTGACTTTGACTAGCGCTCCTCCCCAAACCGGGGCAAGACGGGGACACCATGGTTCCCAAACCCGAGGGATTCATCTCGAAACCGGAGATGGCTCAGAGTCAGTCGGGGTGCGAGGGATATGTTTTATGGGCAACCTTACACCCCGGCATCTGAAGACCCGAGTCGGTTCAAGCCCGACATAACCACCCCTGCTGGCCGGCGGGGGGGTATCCGAAGGGATTTTCGCACGAAAAAAAAAATACTGTACGTCCTATGTGGCGTAGCGGTAGAGGATTGGACTGCTAAGTCAGAGTGTAGACTTTCACACTGAAGTAAATATCTCTTTTGTGACTACTTAACCTAAAATCTAAAGCAGTTATTGATTTGTAAACTTTTCTGAGCCTTAGTTTAGTGACACGAATCACTAAACTAAGATACACACATAACTAACCATAATATTGAAACAGTTGTCATTCCAATGTAATATTAAATTAATTTTATAAGACATAACATGGCAACGAAATTTGACACTAAAAATGACTAATTTCTATAAAAAAAGAACATTAATAAAATCTATTTAGATTAGTAATCAAATTCCGAACATTCTACCCGCTGTTGCCCACCAACTGTATCGTAAAAAAAAACAATGCATTCCACAATTAACCGAACATTGTCGATCTTACCCGAAGACACGTCCCTCATATACCGATTCCTGACATACCAAAGTTACGTATCCTACAGCTGTTAACATCAGCTGATCGTACACACACATACATAAAATGATAAGTGCACGAACATGTTAAAGATTATGCATGTGTTAGTGGGTCCGAGGCCGTAGAGGCAAAAAAGTGGGAACCCGTCTGACGGGCCCTACCTATGTGCATCCGTTGCATAGATTATTATTATTATACAGAGGGGTAATACCATTGATAGTTCTATTAAAACTTGTAAAATATTACTAATTTACAACTTTTTCGTGAAACCTGTTCTGCATTTTTATAGTTTTTTTACAAGAGCGTTCTTGTAACGGAATTAAATATTTCAAAGTAATGGTATTATTTTAAATTTAGCATAATGCATATTATTATTAACAAAATATTGTCAATTTTTTATACACACACAAGTATTTAAGACATTGAGTGACTCAATCTCAACAAGAAATACGGTTTCTATTCTTTACTAGCTGATGCCCGCGACTCCACCCGCGCGGAGGACGGATATAATTTTTTCATCAAATCTCCAGTTCTACTAAACCAATTGCAATCAAACATATGGCGGATTTTAAGTCTCATCTTTTTCTAATAGAAAAACATAACGTAAACAGACAAGAATTCCAAAAAAATATATTTTTGTGTTCAGAATCATTTGACAAGTTTTTTCAATATCTCCAATATAGAGACACAATTATAGATATATGTATATAATTTTCTACACACATGAACAGTGAAGAAGATTGTCAATTTGTCAATTGATACATGACGTCGCGTCGTCGTTGCAAAGGCGCCATCAGAATATTAACGCTGCTCATCATATATTTAGCATGTGGTGGGCAGCATTTATGCTGAGATGGCGACCTGTTGAGGCTCGCACACCTATCATCTATATCTTTATATATATATTTTTGTTGTAACCTATTTGTGCGTGTCATTATGAAACATATTTTCTTTCTTCTTTCTTTCTTTGTATCTATGAGCAAAATAATCACCATATTCTATGCCGAATGTAAATACCCATAAATAATTACTAATTAGAAAATTGTTGTACCGATCATACTTTTATTAATCCAGTAAGTAGATCTATGTGTTAATATTAGTATAAATAGTTAAAAAATTATGTGTGCGTGTACTAGTGTACACACGTATGAAGTGAAACTTCTTTATGGCCTTATTTTTCGAAAAATGATCTACTATATGCAACTTTACAGAAATTGGTTAAATAAAGTTAAATTAGATAAAGTTTAACAAAAGGCTTTTATTATCATAGACATGAATACAAATATGTAATACAATTATTTCATTTTACCTAATTACTACTAAGAGTATTACAGCATTTCATTAATTGTAATAGAATTATTACTATTATTGTTATCCTTATTATATATTTTTGTTATTAATGGCTTATGGTAACTGAAATATATTGTTTACATTCCACAAAATTGAGTAACCGAGTAACAAAAAAAGATGGCGCGTAACGGAAAAATGTGACGGTAAATTTTTTTCCAACGCCGATAAAGACGTTTCACTTCAATAATTATTTTGTGTATAAAATATAGGGTCTTATTAGGTAAATAACAATATATATCAAAACTTAATCTTTGCCTCAAACCATTTATTTCATTTCCATGCTCTCTGTGAATGTTTTATAAGGCATGTCCGAGGCATAGTGATTTCTAGTACCTGCTTGTCGAACCCTTGCTACCGACCGTGAAGATCGTGGAGTTCCGTGTGTAGTCATGCGAATGGACGAACATTCATTTTGTTACTGGTAATATAATAATTATGTTCTCGAAAATAACTCAGCAGTCTGTCATACGAGTTCGCTAAAAATAGAATCACCCTTCTTTATGCATCGTGGCCAGTGGGAAGGGAAACATTAGCAAACAATTACCAAGTAATCTTAAAATAGATTAGTTTTTTTTTTGTATTTTTTTGTAGGTACTCTACCTTACACCCTGGCGTCTTTAGACCCGAGACGGCGTGCGGTTTTAGTCGGTCCAAGCCCCACATAACCGCTCCGCTGGCCGGCGGTGGTGAATCCGAAAGGAATTTTCGCACGAAAAAAAAAAGGTACTAGGTACTAATACGCACCGTGGTTCCCAAACCCGAGGGGGCTGTCTTGAAACTGGAGACGGCCCAGGGTCATTCGGGGTGCGAGGGAAATGCCTTATGGACCATCCTACACCTTTTAGTTGGTTCAAGCCCGACAAAACCACCCGCTGCCAGACGGGTGGGGGGGGGGGGGGCAGAGGGGATAAAGAAAAGGTACTACTAATGCGGCAAAGAAGCATATTGTATTTTTAGAGAGTCATAATTAGTGAAATTACTTGTATATTCTCGTTAAAACTTTCAATTAAGCTTAATTGTTTGAGTTAGGAGTGGGTTCATGTTGCTAGTGTAATTAACTAGGTTCGAATTTGTAACCTTTCAATCTTAAGTCCGACACCTTAGCCGCTAGGCGGCACCACAAGCGAACTGCGGGCATGACGATTAGGATAATGAATGATCTTAGAACATAAAATAACATTTTATACTAGATTAATATCTACCGACAAAGACCCAACCTAAGCAGAGCTTGTCATATGGGTTCTAGAATGCGGATAAACATACATAAATACTTTTTTCTTTGATAATAAATACATAATATACATAGAAACACCCAGACCAATGTAAATATATATATTTGCACTGATCGGGAATCGAACCCGCGACCTTAGACTTAGCAGTTAGAACTTATCAATAATGGATGTATATATAGTATAGTAGTATATATAGATGTATAGATGTGTACACTATATAAGTGTTATCGCATTACTTAATAAACGTCATGAATCGAGGTATAACTGGCTTCTTGCTAACATTTTAATCCTGGATAATCCCTGGAGACGGATGTGTAAAGATCTCGATGCGGTATTAATTGGCTCAGAAATAATGTGCTATTGTCTTTAAGTATATGGATCATCTTTAAGTATGTGACCAGTATCGTTATCATAAAAATGTACATTGAAAATTTCGGGCCCCGCACGATACATGAATAAAAGACGCAGTATTTAGGTACCATAAAGTTAAATCAGTAGGCCATTTTTTTTTAACTTGTGGAAATCCCTTTGGATACCCCTCCCGCAGGCTAGCGGGGGTGGTTATGTCGTGTACCGAATAAAACCGCACGGTGTCCTCCCCAAGTGTCCATTGCCGCTACAATAAAATGTACTTCTGAAGTTTCGTGCAACTGGTACCATGAAACGCAGGTGCAAAGAATGTTAGCGACTGAAATTACCTAGTATAAAAATATAAAAATAAAATACTGTACGACAAAGGACACAACGCCATCTAGACCCAAACTAAACAGAGCTTGTCATATGGGATCTAGAATGCGGATAAACATACTTAAATACTTTTTTTTGTAAATAAATACATATTATACATAGAAACACCCAGACCAATGCAAATATACATATTTGCACTGAGCGGGAATCGAACCCGCGACCTTTGGCTTAGTAGTCGAATGCACTACCGCTACGCCACAGAGGTCGTCTATTTGATTGCAATTAGTTAGTAGAACCGGAGATATAAGTATTTTCCCTAATAGGTCGTAGGGCCAACTCCTTAACCACTATAATAAGCTACCGACCAGCATTCGTGTTTGTTTCGGATGGTTGTTTCAGGGCAACTCCTGAGATTTCTTTAAGTAGGGTTTAAGATAAGTATCACATACCATTCCGGGCCCAAGTGCAGTATAAATGCGTTTCATGGTATCAATTGGTCCGCTGGTTAGCTTGGATATGAACTGTTTGCTCTCTCTCTATGCTACTCAAATGGAATATTGTAGTTAGGTTAAGTAAATATGTTTGTAAATAGACCAAAAAAAAACAGCCCGCTGAGTTTCTTGCCGGAGTCTTCTCAGGACAGGGCCGCGTTTCGAACCGGTGGTCCATTTGCCAAACATTAGATTTTTTTTTATGACGTTTTGTAAGTGCCGTATTAATGGTCGATGCAGAATAAATGGTTTTTGACTTTGACTTTGACTTAACTTTGACTTTGACTAGCGCTCCTCCCCAAACCGGGGCAAGACGGGGACACCATGGTTCCGAAACCCGAGGGAGTCATCTCGAAACCAGAGATGGCTCAGAGTCAGTCGGGGTGCGAGGGATATGTTTTATGGGCAACCTTACACCCCGGCCATCTGAAGACCCGAGTCAGTTCAAGCCCGACATAACCACCCCTGCTGGCCGGCGGGGGGGCATCCGAAGGGATTTTCGTACGAAAAAAAAAATACTGTACGTCCTATGTGGCGTAGCGGTAGAGGATTGGACTGCTAAGTCAGAGTGTAGACTTTCACACTGAAGTAAATATCTCTTTTGTGACTACTTAACCTAAAACCTAAAGCAGTTATTGCACCTTCGAATGTACGTTTAATGGTCAGTATTTTAATGCACCTGTTTAAGTCGATGCATCAAATAGTCACGTGTGTATATTACACCTGTATATACACGATAATATTCACGTATAGACACCTGTATAATATCTCCGAAATCGATAACGGTTTACGCTAATTTTGAAACTGCATTAGATATTAACTTTCGCAGATGTTCTGTCAGCTGTGGTCAACGGTGTTTTACCTATTCTCCAAGGCAGAGAATTTTACACCAGCTGTTAGATACTGATCGCGTTCTCGTGATCCCCAGTAACATTCCCGGGATAAGGGTATGTGCTATTTCATTAAAAATCTACTATCTCTGCCCCGTGGACAAACTTCCCGCAACCCATGGGAACCTATTCCAGAGATAACAAATCTGTGTCATTCCAGAATATAGTCTATTCCTGTACCAAAGACTCAATCAGCCAGATTCGTTCGGTCGTTTTAGTGATCACTGATTCCGACGCTTCCAATCCCGAAAGCAACTTAAACATCGTGATTAGTGCAAATAATAAAATTAAGCGATGATAGCCCAGTGGCGTATGTAACGGACTGCTGAGACGAGGTCTCGAGTTCGATCCCCAGTCGCCACCTCTGACTTTTCGTACTTATGTGTGCATTAATAAATGTTAATTATCACTCGCTTAATAATGTGCCCGGTTGATGGCAATAGGCTCGCCGCCTATTACATTGGGACCTTAACATAACTGGCGAATCGTGGGTGTGTAATACACCTCTGCCTACCCCTTCGGGGATACAGGCGTGACGTTATGTTATGTTAACATAAGACAAAATCCCTAGTGGTATCATTTTTAATGTCAAGCGTTCATATACCATGGTGACCATTTATTATCGGGAAGATCGTGTAACTATCTTAGAAAGCTGCTTGACTTCGAGTGAATTTCATTATCGCCATTATGATCTGTCGACTGAGCTACCGAAGTCCTGGAGTGTTACACAATTTTAGAATGCCTCTTAGTGTGACTCATAGCGTCATCTATCGGACTTCTTAAGAACTACAACAGTGTGAATAATAAAATAACACGACAAAAATCGCGATAGGATCCGGTAAAAAGAGTTTTATTTCAATAACAAAACATAATCATATTATATTATAGCGTCGATAGCTTAGTGGCTAAGGAGTCGACCTTACGATCAAGAGGTCCCAGGTTCGAATCCTGGCCATTATACTATTGACGTGAACCCACTCCTAACACAAGCAATCAAGCTTAGCTGGAGGGGTTAGGGGGAATATTAGTAATTGCGGATACTAATATTGTTTGAAAAAGAAAATGATCATATTCATTTATTCTTTATTTCAATCTTATTAAATTAATCAAACGTCCACAGGCCGCGGTAACCGCTTCCCATCAGGTGGGCCGTGTGCTTGTCTGCCACCTCAGTGGTATAAAAAAAAAAAAACTTACACTAAAAAATAAAAGTACGTGCTCTGAAAAAATGCCGCATCCAAGTTTCAAACGCAGGGATCAAAGTGGGCGACACACACAGATGTAGTTCTTTGCATATTTCATAGTGCACGCGATCCCTTAACGTCCAAATTGTATACTGGCTGATGCCCGCGGCTCCACCTGCGTGGAGTCAGTTGTCGTTTTTTGGGCGATATCTCCGGTTCTACTAAACTAATTGCAATCAAATATACAGCAAATTTTAAGGCTGACCAAGACCTTTCTAACCAAAAACCGCATCAAAATACGTTCAGTAGTTTTTGCGTCCGTTGCGAACAAATAGACAAACAAGAATTTCAAAATAAATATTTTTGTATTCAGAATAGTTCATTTAACAAAACCCAAGCATTTTTTTAATGTTTCCAATATACAGACGAAACTTGTTTACAACTAGCTGATGCCTGCGGCTCCGCCCGCGCTGAGGTCGATTTGGTCGTATCTCCCGTTCTACTTCACCAATTGCAATCGGTCATACGGTAGATTTTAAGTCTGACAAGAACTTTTTAATCGAACAAACCGAATCAAAATTGTTGAGTAATTTTTACGTCCATCGCGAATTAACAGATAAGAATTTCAAAAATATATTTTTGTGATCAAATTCGTTTTTTTTTTAAATTTTTTTTTTTTAAACATACGGAACGTCGGATTCAGTGCAAGTAATAAAATAAAATAACATCAAATTAATTAGAATCCGTCAAAAATAGTTTTATTTCAAAGTGTGACATGTTAATTATCAAACTTTTAATAATGTGCCCGGAAGATGGCAATAGACTCGCCCCCTATTACATTGGTACCTTAACATAACTGACGAATCGTGGGTGTGTAATACACACCTCTGCCTACCCCTTCGGGGATACAGGCGTGAAGTTATGTTATATTATGATATTCGTGTAAACTTCCGACAATATCATAACCCAAGTTTCTTTTTAAATATCTTCAATGTACAAACACAACTAATTTACAATTTTATTATAGTAATGATAGACTCAGTATGTGCCCACAGCCCCGTCCCTCACTGGCATGTTCATCGATTTCTACTTAATAATGTAGAATTTAATGTGCACAGAATTCTGTTATCTATCGAAATGTATCGTCAAAAGAATATAGAAACAGACGAACATAGTACCTCCCCCTTTTTGAAATCGGTTAAAAGGATATTTTTCCATTTACGGACTGAATTTAGACAGTACAATACTTCGACATGTAGCGAACTTCGAAAACACATAGATCGACAAGTCATTGCTTCGACAGACAATTTTTAGACAACACACACCTTCGAATGATCACTACTTCGACAGACGATTATTCGACAGACAATACTTAGACAAGATACATCTTCGAATGACCACTTCGACACCTTCGACAGATTTTTTTTGTAGTCTTTCGTTGAAGTAAAGTGGGCTAGGTTGGGTTAGAACCGTGACCCCAACAGAGCGCGAGCCGAGCGAGCGTGCCGCGGTAGCGGCCGGCGAAGCGACGGAATTGATGTTTCAATTGATTGTGTACATATTTAATTAGATAGGGCACAGTTGTCTGTAGACCTGAGACGGCGTGCGGTTTTAGTCGGTTCAAGCCCGACATAACCTCCCCCGCTGGCCGGCGGGGGGGTATCCGAAGGGATTTCCGCACGAAAAAAAAAAAGGCAGGGCACAGTTTTTAATACATTTCAGAGCATTATTATTTTGGGAGAATGTTAAAAAAATCTGTCAAACTAGTGGTCATTCGAAAATGTGTTTTTAATAATGAAAAATTAAGATTAAGATCGGAAAAAGAGAACATCTAGACTTGAACCCGCGACCAGACCCTTTCAGGGGGAATACCCTGACTAACGGAGCTACCTAGACACGTCAAAGATATTCGAAACTCTCCGATATTATTATATACGTCTCGGGGCGACGCAGGAGCTATCTATCGAAATTCTTGCGAACTACGGTAAAAATAAAAAATGAAGCTACAAAATTTCAAAGAAATCTGAAACCTAACACGTTGTTAAGGTAGATTTTTTCAAAAGAAAGGTTATAATTAAACAACCTTTACAAATCAACTACACACAAACACACGTTATAAGTAAAGCACATAACATCATAGTTAACAAAAATATACTATTTTGACATTGAGATCTTTATCGGTTATCATAAACTATAACTGCATAAAGGTTCAAAATTCCAACAAGTTGGTTTCCTGTTTACCCCATATTAGGCTCAAATTAAGGTCACTACGTGGAATCACGCGGTGCGTTAAGCGAAGCGTTGAACTGAGCGTTTAATTTACTGTCATGTTTTCTGAAGTTTCAATGGTTAGTCAACAATTGAACATTTTTAGAATAGTTAATTCATTATTGTGTTTTTAATTATTTAAATATTCAAATAATTATATACGGTTTAGACCATTTAGGCTTGACAGCGCAAGGGTGGTGTTGTATACGTCGATTGAACATGGTAAACGTTTCTTATCAAGTGGGCCGTGTGTTTCTTTGCCACCTAAATGGTACATAAAAATTACAGATTTTTTATATGGGGGCTTTCATTAGAACTAAATTAAAAAATTAAATACAACAATTAAAAAAGAAAACTAAATTAAAAAAATAAAGTTAGAATTACAATTTCCTAAAGTTGAGCTCTTCTGATTATTTTTAAAGGCAAGTGAATACCTCTTTTCAATGTAGCACACCACTTCCGCTACTCGCTCCACTTCATTCCAAATCACTACCTTATAATTATGATAAGCGAACAATCACTTACGAGTAACTGTTATTAATACACTCATCTAAACTTTGTTGCTAATTATTGTTATATTTATTTAATTATCAGAATTATAATGTGAACTAAATATATATATTTGGTATATTTTTTAAATTAAAAATTGAATAGTATTGTAGTCCTTGTCAGCGTTATGGCTTATTTAACTTAAAAAAATTAATGTGTAAGTATAAATCTGTGCAGAGTATCTTAATTACTGTGAATAGTATAACCATAATTATGATTTTTTTCTTTCTTTTTTCTTCTAAGAGCATTCAGTTAGGTCAAAAAAAATTTCATGTAGGCCTCAAAGTAACAAAGTCACTTAACTCTATTTCTTTCCATTTCTTTACCTTAATTGAGCTGAGTGAGACGAAGTCGAGCGAAAGCTCCTCATACCAGACTTCAGGATTTTCTTTGTCACAGGTCTCCTCCTAAACTACTAATCCAATCAGAACCAAATTTGGCATGATTAAAGAGGTCAATCAGAGGAAGGTTTATGTATATATTTTGAAAAAATTAATGCTACCACAGAGGAATGATCACCGTTAAAAAAATTCCAGATGGAATTACATAATATCAGCTCGAGACACTGTGACCAAACTTTACATGCTCAGAAAGCATGTCCAGAGTTGTGACTTTCAAAAAGAATTTTTAAAATCGGACTTGCTACGGAGGAATGATCACTGTTCAAAATTTTCAAAATCTGATTCATGATGTTTCACTCAGCTCAACATTGCAAACAGCGATTCGCCTTGCAGACCTAGTGATTAAGATTTATAAGTTATGGGTGAATTAACAATTCTCAACATATATTTATTCATATAATTTACCAAGGAATCTCCCCAATTCTTAAACCTTTTATAGTATTAATCGATACAATTAGAAATATTATTCGACCAGGTACATTAGTAGTTGGGGTGTGTGTTGGGTAACCTCCTCGCGTGTCGTTCCGATTCCGATCCCGCTGCAGTCCGGCGGGAGCGGAATCGGAGCGGCCGGTACACCCTGGGCGGCGGTCAATGGCTTCCCCTTTATGGGGTTGGCATTGATCGTCGGCGAATACCCAACGTGGCGGGAACACATCGCTCTCCGTACTCCTCTGCTTTCAGAGGAGACAGGATGAGCGATGGTGTTTGTGGCTGAGGCCACCATAGGATCCTAGGGGATCCAGGGGCGGGTTGGCCCACTGCTAACGCAGGGGCCGACGGGCACTTGTGCCGCCGCCGGTGAGAGAGGACTAGCCATCCTCTCGCGTTCCGTAATCGGCAGGTGATCAGCAACGACCTGACTGGTGGCTCCAGAAGGGTACGCTGTGAACTTGCTGACCGGAGGGCTTGCCTTTATTGGCCGGCCCACGACAAGGAAAAGTCTATAACACCCGACAGCAAAGTCGTAAAACCCTATGGATACCAGCCGACCTCCATAGTATATAGGCTTATCCAGGTGCAGGGGGCTCCGCCTGGATGGACCACCTTTCCCCCATACTCGTGGGATAAGATATGGACACATTAATAAATTCATTGAATAAACCGGACCGATCTATCAACAACAACAAAGGCTTACACAAAACGGATACCGAGAATGACGGAGTCTGCGCGGAGGTCGCGCAGCACTCAGGCGTGGAGGGGACGCCAAACACCACGGCGGTGTCGGAGAAATTCGACACCGCCAACGAGCGAAGTAGGGCAAGTAGCCCGGCGGGTCTGGGCGTGCAGCGGACCCGCAAGCGCAGGAGGCGCGCAAAGGCTCGGGCGGGGGAGGACGTGTCGGATGAGGACTTTACCCTCACCGGGACGACCTCCTCCTCCAGTAGCGACGAAGCCTCAAAGCCGGCATCCAAGGTGGCTGCTGGCCGCCGAGGGGCGCGGGGTGGCGTGAGGGGTGGTGGACAATCCACCCGAGCTCCCTCGGCTCTTGGAAGGGCCGTGGGAAACTCACCGCCGAGGCCTTCCACCTCGGCGGTGTCGTTGTCGGAGCCGTGCGGGAAGACGCGGTCACTCCTGGAGAGACTCCAGAAGGTGGCTGCGTCGTCCCAGGGGTCCCCGGACCCTCAGCAGGAGGAGATGCTGAACATTGTGTTCGGCATCGCCTCCGAAAACGAGGCTCTCGCGGCACAGCTTGCCGAGTCCCGTCGAGAGACGGCTCGGCTAGCTACAGCTCTGGAGGAGCTGAAGAGGTTGGTGGCGATCTCGGCACAGCCAGCGCAATTGGCGCAACCGGAGCCGCCGGCGAGGGTTACGCGATCGACGCGGTCGACGCAGTCAACGGTGCCGGCGAAGTCAACGCAGGCGGAGCAGCCGACGCAATCGGTGCGGCGGCCGGCCCAATCACCACCGGAGGAGCCCTGGGTGGCTGCTACTCGGGCGCTGGAGGAGAGGATGATGAGTCGGTTGGAGGCCTTAGTGGACTCCATCCGCCGTCCGCCTCTAGCGCCACCGGTGGCAAGCTTCGCGGCTGCAGCCCGGAAGGGCCCCACCTGCCCGGCTGCGAGTGCGCCCTTGCCGGAACCGGCACCTCGGCCCCCTCCCACTGAGGGTAAGGGGAAGGGCAAAGGTAAGGGGAAGGGCAAGGGGAAGACGTCCCCAGCCCTGGCCCCAGCCCCAGCCCCAGCCGTGGTTCCGGCTACCTCCACCCCATTGGAAGGGGGCTGGGAGGTGGCTGGAGCCAGTAAGAAGAGGCGGAAGGCCGCCAAAAAGGCCGCCAAAAAGGCCAGGAGGGCCGCGGCCGCCGCGAAGGCAGCACCGGGGAAGCTCCGTGCCCCTCGAACAACGGCCGTCGTCGTCACTTTGATGGCGGAGGCAGCGTCGAGAGGCATGGGGTATGCCGAGGTGTTGGCCAGGGTAAAGGCCAACGTGGACCTCAAGGCCCTCGAGATCCCGGGCGTCCGGTGCAAGAGCACACGGACGGGAGCCCGGCTTCTTGAGGTCCCCGGCGCCGCCAGTGGCCCCAAAGCCGACGCCCTAGCGGCTCGGCTTAGGGAGTCATTGGATGCAGCCGACGTCCGGGTGTCCAGGCCCATTAAATGCGCAGAAGTGCGCATCACGGGCCTGGACGACTCCGTCACGGCTGAGGAGCTTAGGCTCGCCGTGGCGGAGGCCGGGGACTGCTCCCCGGACACAGTGAAGGCCGGAGCTATACGCTTCGGCCGCGGTGGACAGGGGGCAGCAGTTGTCGGCTGCCCTATCGCGGCGGCCCAAAAGGTCGCAGACGGGCGGAGCCTCCTGGTGGGAGGCTTCCTGAGGGCGCAGGCACGGCTCCTGCAGGCCCGACCGGCCAGGTGCTTCAGGTGCCTGTCGGTGGGCCATGTGGGGGTGCACTGCACGGCGGAGGTAACGGCGGGTGACCGCTGCTTCCGCTGTGGCCAGCCCGGTCATAAGGCCGGCTCGTGTAGCGCCCCGTTGCACTGTTTTAGATGTGCAGCGGGGGGCAAGCCGGCTGACCATAGGGTTGGCAGCAAGGCCTGCGCCGGAGGGGAGCCGAAGCCGGGAGGCCGGCCTTCCGCCTCCAGTTCACAGCGGGATGCGGAGATGGGGGTTCCATAATGGATCCTCAACTCCGCATCCTGCAGGTGAACGTTGGCCACGGTGCCCATGCTCAGGATCTTCTGCGCCAGAGCATGGCACAGTGGGCCATAAATGTCGCCGCTGTCGCCGACCCATACACCCACCGGTTCCTCGGGCCTACCTGGGAAACCGCGCTGGATGGGTCGGCGGCACTGGTGCACAACCCTGCCGCCGGCAGCCCCCCTCTTGCCGTCGTTGCAAGGGGACCCGGCTGCGTGGCGGCAGCGGTTGGCGACATAGCGGTCGTGGCCGCTTATATCACGCCGAACCGAGACCAAGCTGCATATGAGCAGTGGCTCCGTCAGCTGGCCGTCGTCGTAAATGCCTGCCAGCCCCGTCCGGTCCTTGTGCTCGGGGACTTCAACGCCTGGTCGTATGCCTGGGGTTCCCGACACGAAAGGGGCGCGACGGGGCATAGAGGCAGGGCACTGGTGGACTGGGCCGCACGACTCGGCCTAGTCCTCCTAAATCGGGGAGCCGTGGACACGTTCGTGACCTCGAGGGGTAGCTCCATCGTGGACCTATCGTTCGCGAGCCCCTCGTTGGCGCGACGTGTTCAGGGCTGGCGCGTCGTTTTGGGGGAGGACACAAGTTCGGATCACCGATACATTCGGTTTGACGTGTCCCCCCCTGCGAGCGACGCGCCGGCTGCACCGGCTCCACCCGAGCCACGTTGGGCGCTTAAGCGACTTGATCGGGAGCTCCTCCTGGAAGCCGCCATCGTACAGGCCTGGGCCCCTGCGCCGGACAGGCCTGTCAGCATAGACGATGAGGCGGAGTGGTTCCGGGAGGCCATGACCCGTGTCTGTGACGCGGCGATGCCTAGGGCTCCGCCCTATAATCCGAGGGGTCAGGTCTACTGGTGGTCGTCGGAGATCGCGCAGCTCAGACGGGGCTGTGTGATCACGCACCGCCGGTGGGCCCGATTCCGTAGGAGGCGTCGCCGCCCCGCAGATGCGGAGGCCCGAGAGGCGGAGTTGTACGAGGGATACAGGGAGGCCAGACGAGCCCTCCGAGCGGAGATAAGGCGTTCCAAACGGGACGCCTTCCGCGAGCTGCTGGCGACACTGGAGCGGGACCCTTGGGGGCGGCCCTACCGGATGGTGAGGGGCAAGCTGCGCCCCAAGGCCCCGCCGTTAACCCGGTGTCTCCAGCCGGATCTGCTCGGAGGAATTGTTGGCTCCCTGTTCCCAGCGCGGGCGGTGGAACATGTTCCACCGCGGATGACTCCGCCTCGGTTGCGCATGGCGCCCGACGTGGAAGACGACGACGTGCCCGAGGTCACTTGGGTAGAACTAGAGCTGGCGGTGAGAAGGCTAAGAGCCAAACACACCGCCCCGGGACCCGACGGCATTCCAGGCCGAGCGTGGGTCCTAGCTCTAGTCGACGACGCTCTCGAGCCCCGACTGAGAGGGCTTCTCAGCGCATGTTTGGAGCGGGGCCAGTTTCCGAAATTGTGGAAGACGGGGAAACTGGTCCTCATCCGAAAGGAGGGGCGCCCGGCGGACTCGCCGTCCGCCTACCGGCCCATAGTGTTGCTCGACGAGGTGTGCAAGCTCTTTGAAAGAGTAATTGCGAAGCGCCTCGTCGAGCACCTCTCAAGAGTGGGGCCGGACCTGGCGGATGGCCAATATGGCTTCCGCCAGAGGCGCTCCACCGTGGATGCCATCATGCGCGTGAGGGCTCTGGCGGAGGATGCAGTAGCCCGGGGTGAGGTGATGTTGGCGGTGTCCCTGGACATCGCCAACGCGTTCAACACCTTGCCCTGGAGTTGCATTAGGGAGGCGCTCGTGTATCACGAAGTGCCTCTCTACCTCCGCCGCATAGTCGGGGCGTATTTGACGGAGAGAGCCGTCATCTACCCAACAGTGACCGGTCTCGGTCGGCGTGAAATGTCGTGCGGTGTTCCACAGGGATCGGTCCTGGGGCCGCTCCTGTGGAACATCGGATACGACTGGGTGCTTCGCGGTGAGCTCGTAGGCGGTGCCGCCGTCACGTGCTACGCGGACGACACGCTCGTGACGGCGTGCGGGGCGACGTACCGCGAAGCGACCCGAAAGGCCACGACCGCGGTTGCCCAAGTCGTTAGGCGGATCCGGCGGCTGGGTCTCGAGGTGGCCCTGCATAAAACCGAGGCCCTGTTCTTCCATGGGCCTCGGAGCAAGCCACCCGAGGGATCCAGTCTCATCGTGGGAGGAAATCGCATCGGCATCAAGCCCCAAATGAAATATTTGGGGCTCGTGCTCGACGGCCGATGGGACTTCGGAGAGCACATCCGAAGTCTGGTCCCCAAATTGAAGGGCACAGCTCTTGCTCTGGCTCGGCTGTTGCCCAACATGAGGGGGCCCGATGACTCCTGCAGGAGACTCTACGCGGGGATCGTGCGGTCCATGGCCCTGTATGGGTGCCCAATATGGGCGGAGGCCCTGAGGACCAGAACTGTGCAGATGCTGCGCGCTCCGCAGCGAGTTCTGGCCATCAGGGTCATCCGAGGGTACCGCACGATCTCCTTCGAGGCGGCGAGTCTCCTTGCCGGAACTCCGCCATGGGACCTGGAAGCGAGAGCCCTTTCGCAACTGTACCAGTGGCGAAAGGAGGCGCGGGAGCAGGGATGGAACCCCGAGCCTCGAGAAATCGAGGCCGTGCAGTCCCAGCTCCGCCAGGCCATCGTGGTGGAGTGGAAGGAACGACTTGGGCAACCAAGCGCAGGGCACGCCGCAATAGCGGCGGTAAGGCCCATCATGGAGGATTGGCTGGAGAGGCGACACGGAAGCCTCTCCTACCGACTGACGCAGGTGATCTCAGGGAAGGGGTGCTTCGGGGACCACCTGCATCGGATCAGGAAGGAGCCAACGCCTGAGTGTCATCACTGCGACGCGAGCGAGGACTCAGGGCTGCACACGCTGGCGGACTGCCCGGCGTGGGAGGCGCCGAGGCGTGACCTCGTGGCAGCCATCAGCCATCGGGGTGGGAGTCCTCTCGCTCGGCAGCATGATTGCGGCAATGGTGCGGAGCGCGAGCGCGTGGGCCGCCGCCGCCTCCTTCTGCGAGCATGTAATGCTCGCGAAGGAGGTGGCGGAGCGCGCCCGGGAGAGACTTAGAACTCTCCCGGTCCGCCGAGCCCGCAACTTGCTCGCCGCGCGTCGCAGGCAACTCAGGCGCCGGAGGTCGCTTAACGACCTCCGTCCTCCATGAGCGCAGGCCTGGGGGTGGCGGGTGAGGCCACCTGTCACCCCAGCAGAAGCAGGCCGGGACGGTGGGGCGACTAGCGCCCCTCCCCCAAACCGGGGCAAGACGGGGACACCGTGGTTCCCAAACCCGAGGGGGCCATCTCGAAACCGGAGATGGCCCAGGGTCAGTCGGGGTGCGAGGGATATGCTCTATGGGCAACCTTACACCCCGGCGTCTGTAGACCCGAGACGGCGTGCGGTTTTAGTCGGTTCAAGCCCGACATAACCGCCCCCGCTGGCACGCGGGGGGGTATCCGAAGGGATTTCCGCACGAAAAAAAAAAAAAAAAAGGTACATTAGTAGTTATGAATGATTAAGAGATTATGGACGACAGCCAGATTCACAAGACAATAGCTAAAGTTCGTAGGCCAATATTTCTAGATACGACCGTTAATGGGGGTGGCAGGTGAGGTCACCCCATCAGAAGCAGGCCGGGACAACGGGGTGACAAGCGCCCCTCCCCCAAACCGGGTCAAGACGGGGACATCGTGGTTCCGAAACCCGAGGGGGCCATCTCGAAACCGGAGATGGCCCAGGATCAGTCGGGGTGCGAGGGATATGCTCTATGGGCAACCTTACACCCCAGCGTCGAATACCCGTGACGGTGTGCGGTTTTAGTCGGTTACATTTTAAAATTAATTTTATTATAAACCAGCTGTTGTCCGCGTTTTTATCCGCGTAGAATTCTGATTCCCCGCCCGCTACCTATGGGACCCTATTCGACCACCACAACCTATATAACATACACAATTCTACCGCTTCCCAGACGACTTATTTTTTTTCGACACCTCCCATAAATATTATTATTATATTACAAAAACTTGACAATTTATATACTAGAACCTTCCTCGAGAACCACCATCCATTGATGAAAACAGCATGAAAATCGGTGCAGTACTTTTGAGTTTATTGTTGAGAGTAGAAAGACAGAGCGGCGGAGGACTTTGCTTAATAATATGTAGTGATTATTCCTCCTGCCCAAACAAGATGGCGGTTGAGTTCGTGAAGGTTTTTTAAGGTCTTCATTAATCTGCAGAAGCAGTGGTATATTAATTATGTATGCTGATAAAAATGTTTTTAATTATGTTGAAGTTGTTAAGTCCTGTGTAAATATATGTGAAGTAGGGACGCTACACGCGAAACGAAAGTAAATAACATTATCACGGCGTTCGTCGGACGGCTCTTAATAATTACGGTGACATAATTGCGGTAGAGCAATTAGTTTTATTCAAATACATACCTACATATTATATATATATCATACATACTATACACACACACATTATCCATATTTTATGCCTCTGTGGCGTAGCGGTAGTGCATTCGACTGCTACGACAGGGGACGCGGATTCGATTCCCGCTCAGTGCAAATATTTGTACACATGAATATGTCTATTTGCATTGGTCTGGGTGTTTCTATGAATAATATGTATTTTTTTTTACTAAAAAAAAGTATATAAGTATGTTTATCCGCATTCTGGAACCCATCACACAAGCTATTAAACTATGCTTACTTTGGGTCTAGAAAGCGCTGCGTAGAATGTCGTAGAATATTTGTCGTAGAGTATTTATGTAATAGAATACTATGCAGCCTACCTACTTTTAACTTACCCATTACTATGAGGCTAATATGTTTAATCCTGTTCCTTTCTTTTCTTATATAGTTCCGAGTTATTTTACTGATATGTTTGTGTTCGACATTTTGTTGATTTTTCTTTTTTATTTTGTTTTGATCCTTTTCTTAATGAGTGAATTCTAATTTCTTTAAGATGTCACCACTTTGTGAGAGAGCCTTGGTACGCCTAATGCAAGTTAAATCTTATCATGGTTACCAGAGTTGAATTCAGAGTTAACAGAGTTCATGATTTGTAAGTAAACTGATGGTATTACTGGTGGTAGAAATTTGATGACACAAATTTGTCACAAAATTCGACCGGGTGGGTACCACCGTGCACGATTGCGAAAAACCCTCCATAGTAATCCAATTTCGGTTTGATTGCGTTCAGGGGTCAGCAAGTGCATAGCTGGGCAGAGGGATTGTGGTCGCAGCACTAGTGGGACCGGTGGGTGCCACGCGGTGCTGCGACCACAATCCTCTTCTGTTGAGGCCGTCAAGCTGAGTGCCACCATTGTTAACATGGTATGTGTATGTAATGGTGACCCTATTTCCTGAGACTTTACCTTCAGCTTACCATCAGGCGAGGTGAAGTCAAATTGACGTGTCCTAAACATTAAAAAAAAAATCCGTTCCCGCAGGGGGAACGCACAGGTAGATTTCGTGAAGCAATTAATATTATTTTATATAGAGAACTACGGACTTAAAACAGTTTAATTTTTTTTTCTCGAAAACGGTAACTTTTAGCGAAAAACTTTTCAGATATTTATTTTAGACTTAAAAATGGCCTGTCGATTAAAAATGTTTCCGCAAGAATGTTCACCGGTTAGAAGTTATGATTTTTTTCCCGAAAAATTTTGGTTTTTCCCCCCTCCACTTTTAGTTAAAGTTTTAATCTTATAGGTTTATAAGTAAAAGTTGTTGGTATTCATGTATACTATGGGATAAAATTAGAACGGTTCGAATATCTTTCATGGAACGTGAAATATTGAGGAAAAACTGATTTCACAAAAAGTGAGGCCCTACCGTCCCCTTAGGCCGGATTCTACCCGTTCACGAACTTAAACTAAGTTTACACCCAAGCAATTTTTGACCGCAGTTTGAAAGCGATCGGGGCAAAAATGCGACCGTGAGAGTGCCGCAAATTTTGGGAAGTGGAACCATACATACATATATATATAAATATAAACTTTTTGACCAGTGGTCATTTCGGACTCAGGGGGTCATAACTAGACCTCCTATGAAGAAATTTTTGTTTAATTCGACAGTAGTCAAGAAACCAATAGGTAGATCGATTTCATCGGAATCTACCTAATAACATACTTCGATTTTTACTAGACGTTATTTAGTACCATAATGTAAACGAATTCCACTTGCTTGCTTTAACCGCAACATGACGTCTATTCGACGGTTATTATTATTATTGGTCTTCGTTATCTTAGTGTGTACCCGCCACAATATAACCCAAGCCGAGTGTCTAGCTATAATGTATTATTCAAAATAAGGTAAACGTCCCAGCCACGTCACGCAACGTGCATAAAAAATAATTATTAATGACCGTTTGAAGGCGATATCATTAATCCTGAGGTTTTCGTAATGTGTCCACGAAGTTATAGATTCTTTCAATTAAATTTTTAAGCATTTTGTATGCTTACTTTTCGTGTAGATTTAGATCGGAAAAAGAGTACATCTAGGACGGGACTTGAACCCGCGACCAGTCCCTTACAGGGGAACGCTCTGACCAACTGAGCCATCCTCCGTCCTAGATGTTCTCTTTTTCCAATCTAAATTTATAGATTCTTTTTAAAAAAGACTGTAAAATGAGTCACCCTACAAGTTCCTATTCTCGTTGATTGCTCCAACTAAGCAATTTTTTTTTGTCTTAAGAATGAGTACATGTTGATAGTGTATATAAATAGGGCTCGAATTTGTAATCTCTCTATAGCAAGTCGACAGTCGTGACACTTGGAATTCTAGGCCTTATTGCTTTATATTAAGATGTGTCCCGTGGTTTATGCACAAGTTTACGATTTGCTTCTATGCTGATTTTGAATATCACTGAAATTTGTTTAGTCATAACCTTTTTTTTCATGTGGAAATTCCCCCGGATACCCTGCCCCCCTGCCAGCCATCGGGGGTGATTATGTTGGATTGGAACCGACTAAAACCGCACGCCGTCACGTTTCTGCAGACGCCGGGTGTAAGGTTGCCCATAGAGCATATCCCTCTCACCCCGACTGACCCCTCGGGTTTGGGAACCAAAGCTAAAAATTGTATTGCTATCGTGGCACATTTACTTAGGTCTGCTACATTAACGACACATTTTTCTACAAATATTATAAACTGGCGAATCGTGGGTGTGAAATACACCTCTGCCTACCCCTTCGGGGATACAGGCGTGAAGTTATGTTATGTTATGTGTTATGTTTATTTTTCTCCTACTTTCACTATTTATTATTCCTTTAATTTTTTCGTTTATTTTTCTTATAATGCACAATCGCAGTTTCTGTGGCTCCACTCTAAAAGCTAAAAATCTGTTAAGATCAAGTGTGCGATAGTGCTCGATGACTGCAAGACGACGCAGCGAAACCGACGCGAATTATACACCATTTATCAACTTATTAATGAGGCTCTACAACGTACTGTCAGCAGAAAAGATATCTCTTTTTTTTCGCGCGGATATCCCCTCTGTTTTCGGCCCCGCCGGCCAGCGGGGGAGGTTATGTCGAACCGACTAAACCGTTTGAACCGCAAGCCGTTTCAAGCGCTTCCCTCGCACCCTGACTGACCCTGGGCACCTCGGGTTTAGGAACCACGGTGTCCTCATATTGCCCCGGAAAGTGGCGGGGGGTGCTAGTCGCCCCGACGTTCCGGCTTGCTTCTGCAGGGGTCACAGGTGGCCTAACCTGCCACCCCCAGGCCTGCGCTCATGGAGAACGGAGGTCGTTGAGCGATCGATGAAATTTCTGCAGGGTATGCAACGGTAAGTGTGGATTTAATGAACTGAGTATGTTAATAGAATAATTTATGTTAGTAAGAGGTTCCGACTGCTGTATTATAAAGCAAGAAATGAAGCTTTATAACTTTTTTTTGGTTTCATGAGTTTTTTTGGGGTTTGTTTATTTTTTTGGAAACACCGATCAACTAAAAAAAAGGCCACTTTTTTTTTAAAACAATAAATCATGAACTACAGAATCAAATAGGTACTAATAAAATAGGGGTGCTTGGTTGGGGGGGGGTGCTTGGTTGGGGACCTCCACGCGGTGCACCCTGGGCAACGGAGACGGCAGCGCCTCTCTCCTAGGGTGGGAGAGACGCTGCCACCTACGGCCAACTCCGACCGAGGCAAGGACGGCCCTGTTGAGGGCTGTTCGGAAGCTTTCCACGTATCCCTCTGATTAGCAGAGGGCACAGTGGAGAGCAAGTAAGTGGGCCATCTCGAAACCGGAGATGGCCCAGGGTCAGTCGGGGTGCGAGGGATATGCTTATTTTTTTTTATCGTGCGGAAATCCCTTCGGATACCCCCCCCGCCGGCCAGCGGGGGCGGTTATGTCGGGCTTGCACCGACTAAAACCGCACGCCGTCTCGGGTCTTCAGACGCCGGGGTGTAAGGTTACCCATAGAGCATATCCCTCGCACCCCGGCTGACCCTGGGCCATCTCACCACTAACAGCATCGCTCATCCTGTCTCCTCTGAAAGCAGAGGAGTACGGAGAGCGATGTGTTCCCGCCACGTTGGGTATTGGCCGACGATCAATGCCAACCCTATGAAGGGGTGAAGGGGAAGCCATTGACCGCCGCCCAGGGTGTACCGGCCGCTCCGATTCCGTTCCCCCCGGACTGCAGCGGGATCGGAATCGGAGCGACACTCGAGGAGGTTACCCAACACACACCCCCACTAAAATAATACCTGCAACACATGTAGTCGAATATATTATCTGTTTACTGATTTTTTTTGCAGACCGTACAATATAACACGTGCTGGAATATTGAGTCATTCACTCGGTGCTGTAAAAGAAAGTCGTTTACCTTTCTTTAAAAGTAATTCATAAAATTGGAAACTAATTCATGAAGTTTAAAATTTATTCATGAACTTAAAATAACTTCATAATCCTACTATCCTACTAATATTATAATTGTGAAAGTTTGTGAAGCCGTTTGGATGTTTAAATGTTTTTTACTCAATCACGCTCTGATGGCTAAACGTATCTGGCTAAAATTCAGTACAAGGATAGATTATAGTCTGAAATAACAATAATAACCGCCCCCGCTGGCCGGCGGGGGGGGGGGGGGTATCCGAAGGGATTTCCGCACGAAAAAAAAAGGTATGTGTCCCTGGAATAGGTCCCCATGGGTAGCGGGCACAGGAACAGAATTCTAAACGAGCGGAGCCGCGGGCAGCTAGGTCTAATATATATCTCTGATAAAATTATTTCTGGTGGCAGAAGCGTGTTATTAAGCGAACAAATCGTTTAACGGGCGACCCGCCTAACGCCTAATATAGCGCTGATATGTATTTGTACGTGCGTGTGTCACGGTCGACGCAGTGCAGGCCCTAATACCTTCTTTTTTTTTTTTTCGTGCGGAAATCCCTTCGGATACCCCCCCGCGTGCCAGCGGGGGCGGTTATGTCGGGCTTGAAACGACTAAAACCGCACGCCGTCTCGGGTCTACAGACGCCGGGGTGTAAGGTTGCCCATAGAGCATACCCCTCGCACCCCGACTGACCCTGGGCCATCTCCGGTTTCGAGATGGCCCCCTCGGGTTTGGGAACCACGGTGTCCCCGTCTTGCCCCGGTTTGGGGGAAGGGCGCTAGTCGCCCCACCGTCCCGGCCTGCTTCTGCTGGGGTGACAGGTGGCCTCACCTGTCACCCCCAGGCCTGCGCTCATGGAGGACGGAGGTCGTTAAGTGACCTCCGGCGCCTGAGTCGCCTGCGACGCGCGGCGAGCAAGTTGCGAGCTCGGCGGGCCGGGAGAGTTATAAATCTCTCCCGGGCGCGCTCCGCACCATTGCCGCAATCATGCTGCCGAGCGAGAGGACTCCCACCCCGATGGCTGCCACGAGGTCACGCCTCGGCGCCTCCCACGCCGGGCAGTCCGCCAACGTGTGCAGCCCTGAGTCCTCGCTCGCATCGCAGTGATGACACTCAGGCGTTGGCTCCTTCCTGATCCGATGCAGGTGGTCTCCGAAGTACCCCTTCCCGGAGATCACCTGCGTCAGTCGGTACGAGAGGCTTCCGTGTCGCCTCTCTAGCCAATCCTCCATGATGGGCCTTACCGCCGCTATTGCGGCGTGCCCTGCGCTTGGTCGCCCAAGTTGTTCCTTCCACTCCACCATGATGGCCTGGCGGAGCTGGGACTGCACGGCCTCGTTTTCTCGAGGCTCGGGGTTCCATCCCTGCTCCCGCGCCTCCTTTTGCCACTGGTACAGTTGCGAAAGGGCTCTCGCCTCCAGGTCCCATGGCGGAGTTCCAGCAAGGAGACTCGCCGCCTCGAAGGAGATCGTGCGGTACCCGCGAATGACCCTAATGGCCATAACTCGCTGCGGAGCGCGCAGCATCCGCACAGTTCTGGCCCTCAGGGCCTCCGCCCATATTGGGCACCCATACAGGGCCATGGACCGCACGATCCCCGCGTAGAGTCCTGCAGGAGTCAAGACCCTAATACCTAATGGCTTTTCAGGGAGGTCTATAAAGTATACAAATTCATCATTATATGTATAGTAACCATTGTAAATTGCAGTGTAATAAAAAGATTAACATTTAGATAACAGAACTTGTGAGCAAATAGATACTCGGTTTATTAGCGTCGTACATCACTTTAAAAGGGCTCTGTTTGTATCTACCATCAGCTAATGAATAAAAAAAACCGGCCAAGTGCGAGTCGGATTGGCCGATGAAGGGTTTCCGTAGCCACAAGTAAAATTTTTATATTTGAGGTGATTGAATGAAAGGTAAATTACGGTTGACGATTTATGGCGTATTAAAAAAAACTACTTACTAGATCTCGTTCAGACCAATTTTCGGTGGAAATTTACATGGTAATGTACATCATACATATTTTTTTAGTTCTATCATTCTCTTATTTTAGAAGTTACAGGGGGGGGGGGGGACATTTTACCACTTTGGAAGTGTCTCTCGCGCAAACTATTCAGATTAAAAAGTAATGATATTAGTAACCTCAATATAATTCTTGAAGACCTCTCCATACATACCCCACACGAATGGGGTTGATAAAAAAAATTTTAGAGTTTCAGTTCTAAATTTATTGACCGCCAAAATTTTTTTTTATATTTTTGTTTGAAAATCTTAATGCGGTTAACAGAATACATCTACTTACCAAGTTTCAACAGCATAGTTCTTATAGTTTCGGAAAAACGTGGCTGTGGCATACGGACGGACAGACAGACAGACATGACGAATCTATAAGGGTTCCGTTTTTTGCCATTTAGTAACGGAACCCTAAAAATACATGTTACATTGTGGGGGCTAGAACTAGTTCCACCTGTTCTCGACCGTCGAATCATATTGGATAGAGTCCTTGATAATGAATATAGTAACAAGCTTAATGTAAATAATTGTAATGATATAACGCCTGTTTATTGCCGAAGGGGTAGATACAGGTATGTTGGTACCCTCCAGCACATTCACAAACAATACGAAATGTGGCATACTGTGTCTTAAAATTGATGTTAAGTGAGGTGCAGTTAGCAAAAACATCCGATTTAAACGGTTTTTACACATCCCCTTAGCACCAAATCATCATCATCTTCATCATCAACCTATTCTAGTCCACTGCTGAACATCGCTGCTTCAATAAAAGAATGAACAAAATATGAAATATATTGACCCTGTCCTTTGAGGACACGTACTACAAAAATGTGAGTGGTAGAGTCAAGCAACAGTCATTTTGGCCGTTGCATGAATGGGCCGACTCGACCGGGGAAGCACCACCCTCTCACAGAATATCGACGCCAAGTAACAGTATTTGAACTGTTGCGTTCCGTTTGGTGAGTGAGAGTGCCGGAGCCCAAACTCCTTTCCCATCCCCTCCCAAACTCCTTTCTCATCCCCTTTCCTTTACAGGGTCGGCAGCGCGAGTGTGACGCCACTGGTGTTGCACACGTCCATAGGCCGCGATAACCGCTTCCCATCAGGTGGGCCGTGTGCTTGTCTGCCACCTTAGTGGTATAAAAAAATACTCATAAAATACAGTATGTAATGTGAACATAGTTTGCAAACTTGTTATTTTTTTCTTTTTTTTACATAAACAATTTTACATCATATTGAAAATTACACACTTAAGATAAAAACACAATAAAAATTATTAGAAAAAAAAAACAAATACAATTAAATTAAAATGTTAAATACTCAATACTCAATACATTTATTGCGTTCCATAATGTGATACAGGTGTCATGTTATTATTAATTAGTTACAATTATGGACCCTGTCGGGCACAGCACAATGTTTGGAGAGAGGGAGAATTTTCTGTTGTACACAGTTTCGCATCCATAATTTAATTTTGGATATTATTATTATTTATCTATTTGTTTTTATTAATTAATTGTAACAATCTTAATTTTATTCCTATATATTATATCCTGTATGATGTGATGATGTGAGTAGATGATTTAGTGTTTTATAAAATATTATTTGACAATAGTATTCAAATAAACGAAATATTAATAACAAATTATTGTTCTATGTCCATTTATATCATTCATGCAGATACATATTTGTTATACATAGTCATTAACGAATACATAGTTTTTTATTACATTTTAGTTCCCATTTTTTATTAATATTTTTAACAAAGACAAAAAATATACAAAATGTCAATACTATTATAGATGTCGATACAGAATACAAAAATGTCAATATTAGATGTCAATACGAAAACAAAAATCTCAACATTAGATGTCAAATACAAAACACTAAAATGTCATTATTAGATGTGAACGTTTAATCCATTACATACTCCGTTTTTAGTAGGTATATAGACATGAATTGTCTGCATCCAATGTCAATGGTTTATCAATCATTAATAATTCTATGTCCTAGTAATAATAAATTGGCGTCCATGTAAGTTATTTAATGTCATTATGAATTGATTATATTATTCATTTTATTTATTAGGTGTATTTTGTGTAGATATTATTTCAGATGTCTTATTAAACATTCAATAATTTTATATAATTTTATGTAAATTAATTTCAACTTTTATCATCAAAGTATTCTTGTATACTGTAATAGCTTTTAATTAGTAGAAAGTTTTTTAATTTGTTAACAAAACTGCAAAACTTTTCTTCATTTTTTATGGGCTCGGGTAACTTATTATAAATTTTTATTGACATGACCAAAGGACCAGAAGAATGCATTTCGAGTTTGGAGGTAGGTAGGTTTAGTCTATTTTTGTGTCTCAGTGTATACCTAGTTTGTATGTTTTTATATATATAAATAATACATTATTAATTATGAGTAGCGGCGATAGCCCGGTGGCGTACGTAACGGACTGCTGAGACGAGGTCTCGAGTTCGATCCACAGTCGCCCCGGGCACACACCTCTGGCTTTTCGTAGTTATGTGTGCATTAATAAATGTTAATTATCGCTCGCTTAACATTGTGCCCGGTAGATGGCAATAGGCTCGCCCCTTATTACATTGTAACCTTAACATAACTGGCGAATCGTGGGTGTGTAATACACCTCTGCCTACCCCTTCGGGGATACAGGCGTGAAGTTATGTTATGTTATGTTATAATTATGAGTTCAAGAATTAATTCATCATCATCATCATCATTCCTATTCTATTCTAGTCCACTGCTGGACATAGGTCTCCCCTAATGAGCGCCATAGCGCCCTGTCTTCAGCTTGCCGCATCCAGCATCTGCCCGCAGTCTTTCGCAGATCGTCATCCCACAAGAAAGAATCCGTCAAGAATTAACTGATGAAATTATATTGCATCAAAAAAAAAATGATAAAAATTAGTAGTAAAAAGTTAGTAGATATTCAGCAACTTATGTTGCCGACTGGACGGTTTTGGTCAAAATCCCTTCTTGCTGAATTTATGAGTTTACCAGTTGAACTCATTTCTCGCAGTGAACTCAAGCGATCCTACTCATCATTGGAAATATATTATTCCTAGCTGACGGCTCCAACCGCGCGGAGGTCGTGTTTTTTGGTCATATCTGCGGTTCTAATCAACCGATTGGCATCAAACATACGGTAGATTTTAAGTCTGACCAAGATCTTTCTAACTGAAATTCGTATCAAGATCTGTTCAGTAGCTTAAGCATCAATCGCGAACAAACAGACAACAATTACAAAAAAAATGTTAAAATCTTTCATGTAACTAACTCAAGTATGTTTTTTGAATACGTACCTCAAAAAAAATAAGCAGAAATTTACCTTAACTCCACAGACCTCTATATTCTCAAACTAGTTTATAAGCGTCTTCATTAACTTCAATGAGTGACTTAAAAATTACATTAGCCGACTTAAAATATCAAAGGAAATCTCTCTTAAGGGGGCATAAAAAGTTACAGGGTAAAACTGCCAACTACGCGCCGTCGTTTTTTATTGGCATCCAGTGCAATATTTTTATATCTATATATACGAAAAAGTTAACTGGCATAGACTGGATGCGGAAGGTGACAGATCGGGAGCTATGGTGCACATTTGGGAGTAGCCTATGTCCAGCAGTGGACTGCGATAGGCAATTGATACAGGCACAATTATTTTGATTCCTCCACGGATACATCCTGGTATCTAAGAAGGAGACTTCTGAGGACTTACAGGAACCGTTTGAAACCTTGAGTATCTGACTCGTGGATCGCGCCTCTGTAAATTGGCAACTATGTGACAGGCAATTCCCTTTTTAATTTTAAGTAAAAAAAGAAAATAAGTAAAATAAGATAAGTTATACATCGTGTAAATGTTTGCGAGATGGGCGGTTCTTAATACCATCCTGTTTAATGGCCTCCTAATGATGAAACAGTAAGAAGGACGGATGTTCGCTGCAGACGTGATCTCTTTGAAATACCGAAATACCACGTACTTTCGCTCGTTCATTTTCTATTCCACAAGGTTGACTGACACTTGCACGGAGGTGACTCAGGCGTCGGAGGTCGCTGAACGACCTTTGTCCTCGATAAAGGCAGGCCTGGGGTTGACAGATGGAGCCGCCTGTCACCCTAGCAGAAGCAGGCCGGGGCGGCGGCGTGCTGCGCGCCTTCCCTCTCACCGGGGGCAAGATGGTGCTGGGTCAGCCGGGGTGCGACGAAAATGCCTTATGGGCCAATTTATACCCTGGCGTCTGAAGACATGAGACGGCGTGTGATTTTTGTCGGTTCGAATCCGACATAATCACCCTCGTTGGCCGGCGGGGAAATATCAGGGGGGATTTTAGCACGAATAAAAAAAAGACACATTCATTCACAAAGACAGATTCACACTGGGCACTCCACTATCTGATGGAGCATAAATAGAAAACAATATCGAATATTATAGTTTCTCTATAATTATAGTGTATCTTAAGGTGATTAAAAGATTGTTTCGGCCCATTGAGCTTAAAACGCAGAGGGAGATTCTACACTACAATTTACAAACTGTATATTGATTTCTTGATAAGATTAAGATCCACTGTAAAGTGCTTTAGACACGATCAACACAAAACAGACAAAAGAGTTGAGTGCGAGACAATACAGCGAGATAATACAAAGTTGACTAAGAAATTGCAGTCATATATCCAACCAGTGGCATTCAGCGTATGCCATCTTGAAGTCGGTTCTCCAAATAATTGACTGGTTTGCTAATACTAGTGAATAGCAATCACATTTTTTTCATTAACATCCTTAATATATATCTCTGATAAATTATTTCTGGTGGCAGAAGCGTGTTACTAAGCGAACAAATCGTTTAAAGGGCGACTCGCCTAATATAGCGCTGATATGTATTTGCACGTGCGCGTGTCACGGTCGACGCAGTGCAGGCCCTAATACCTAATGACTTTTTAGGGAGGTCTATAAAGTAGACAATGATAGGATTAACCTATCACAATTTAGCAAAGTCTCCATTCTTTAATTCACGAAGAAATACCCGCTTTGCATATATTTTTTTTAGAAAATCTACCTCAAAAACGAAGTTCTGTTATCGCCAATTTAATCAATAGTCGTACAGTAGAATACTCTATTGAATCGTTTCCACCATGACCAATTTAATACATTGTCATATTTTATCTGTATCCGATGAAATAAATTCGTGAACTACATAGAATTCTTTAATAAAAATGTATCGTCTGCTTACAAAGAGAATAACAAATAAACAAATAACAATATGCTGTACGTCGTTGTTATTAACAATCTCATTTTTTCTTTTATATTCATGTTCGGTAATCTGAGACATGTGGCTTACCGAAAATAGGTCGAATATGTTTATAGGGTGACGACACCTATTATAAGACAGTATATTTTTCTATTTCTTAAATTTTTTTTTTTAGAATTTAGTATTATGTCTTCGCCAAGATTTTGGTTTCTTAACACGATGTAAGAGAAATTTCCCTGCTATTAATAGTTATGGATAAGGATATGTATGAGTCACAATGCTTTGAAGTCACAATTCGCAATGCGATTGGCTATTAACTGACGTTTACTTCTAGCGTCAGTTTGGCGTCAGTACTACGAGAATTTATCTATTCTGTGCATTTAGCCTTGCTCTGTGTTGGAAATTATTGCCTTTAGTGTATTTAGTAAGTTTAGTGTATTAAATTTTGCCGCTGAAAAAAAAGTAGTATTAAATTATACGCGGCATAGCCGTTTGTTGGTGGCTGAACTCCTCCGTAACCACTCTCGCGATCTTGACCGAATTTACCACGGCGATAGTGTGAACACTGAGGAGTGTTTTGAAGCGGTTCATGCGGGTTGGTTCATGTCCGATGTACCATTGAGGAATAATCACCGAAAAATAGTTTCACGAGCGCGCGGCTTAAGCTAAGCGCGCGACCGTAGTAAGATGTCTTATTTTCAAGTAAGAGTTCTGCTCGCTCAGCTCAATTTATTTCAGTCGCACCCTGCACTGAATTTCTAGTTATCAAACGCGTTACTGTTTTGTGTGACGTGATTTGTCAAAATATGCAAGAGTTTGACGTCACTAGTATTGATACTAACGAGGTTTGAGGAAACTTCGTTTTGAGTTTATATTCCGTACTTATGACCACGGCCCGCGCGAAGGATGGTTGTCGTTTTTTAGTCATATCTACGGTTCTCCCTAACTAATTGCTAAACATCGGGCAGATTTTAAGTCTGATCACGACCTTTTCTAATAGAAAAAACCACCTCAATCCGTTGATAACCCAAGTTTTTTTTTAAATATCTTCAACGTACAGACACAACTAATTTACAATTTTATAATACTTCTTATATAGAGCGTATAATACACCTCTGCCCACCCCTTCACGGATACAGGCGTGAAGTTATGTTATGTTATCTTATATAGATATGGATGCTATAAAATAGGTGTGCGTAATCTCTTACACATTCCCATTAGAAGTAAACTTTATTGTAAGCGAGGCCTATGAGTAAGTAATGTCTTATAAGGCGTGAATTTTACAGAAAAGGCGTAAGGTATAATTACAGCAAAATCCACGCCCGTTTTCGCCTTATACCTTACGCAGACGCGATTTTGCTTTGATTATGGCTCTCCATATAATTCACGCCTAAGTAATTATATTCTAAAAACTGTCATAACATTTTGAAATTAAATTTATGTTGTGTAACAAATTCTCCCTTGACTTATGTTACGGTGTTAACTATTCATCACAATTAATTTTATATCCACTCTCTCTGCATAACCTACCAAAATCTAATCTCACCTAACAATCATAAATCACTCCAAATATTTAATCACAAATGAAACCCCGAACTCCAAAACTTAATTAAAAACAAATCAACGGACGACAATTGTCTCGCTCACCCTACATCTCGGTGCTTAGGGTCAAAGCCCTTAGCTGTTGAGAGTTAACGAGATTAGGTTATTTTTTACTGTTTACTTCTTAGTATGTTTACCGCGAAGTGTAGTACCTCTGTCGTAGTAAGTGTACAGAATTTAGTTACTATAGAGTTTAATTTTCTGCAAGGTAATTACTTGTAGAGTTACAGTACTCAGGACTTTAAGTGTTTATGCTGCTAAAGAATTGAGGATACGAATTTCTCAATCCTACTTATATTATAAACGCGAAAGTTTGTGAGTATGTATATAGGTACCTAAATTTGCTGCTCTTTCACGCAAAAACGGCTGAACGGATGTGGCTGAAATTTGGCACAGGGATATATTATAGCCTGGAATAACACATAGGCTAGGAATAGGTTCCCATGGGAAGCGGGAACGGGATCAGAATTCCATGCGGGTGGAGCCGCGGGCAACAACAAGTGAAAAATATTCTAGGACATGTAACATAGCGCTATATAGAATTAAACTCAGTAGAGCTTGTCATATGGGTTCTAGAATGAAATGAACAAATTTAAACTAGTGGGGCGGAAATCACACAGTGATTGTCAAACTTCGGGCCAAACTTAGATATTTTTTTGGGACAATTTGTATGGTAGGTACCCGAAACCTTAAACGTACAAACCCCAAAATCTAATCAGTTCTTCCCATTAACCAAACAAGATGATTGGCGAAAGAATTTTTTAAATCGGATAAGTGGTTCTTGAGTTATTGCGTAAACAGACATCCAGACATCCAGACCAACAGACAGAATCACACAAAATTTTTTTTTGCTTAATTAGACTTAGAATCATGTGAAATGTCGAGAAACGTGATTAAAATTGGGTGTAAGATTTAGATTTTTTTTGCGTGATTTTAAGACTTCGGTGTCCACCTGGTTGGTAACCCGAAGTAATAAATACTGATTATACATAGTAACACCCAAACCAATGCATGTTTGTAATGAGCGAGAATCGAACTTGCGACTTCTAAATTAGCAACCGAATGTTTAGATACTGGTACCTTTAGATATTGGTAATTAGAGAATCAAATAATTAATATTTTAATATATATTTTATTTTTATGTAACTTAAAATGATTGTGTACAACTAAATATAAATAAATACCTATAAAGAAAACTAAACCTAAAAGATAGAAAAACATTTACATACATACGTCATAGTATTCCTCCGCATCATCACCGAATGGTAATGTTCCCAGAATACTGGCAGCATTGCCTCGTTGAATGGCAATGCTAAATCTTTGTGTAAGATAAAGTACAGCCTTCTGGTCGTGTAGCGTCGATCAGCCGCTTTGCCATGTCCTTTGCCATGCAATTTTTTTTTGTAAATTTGATGTATCTTTTTTTTTTTTTTATCGTGCCGAAATCCCTTCGGATACCCCCCCGCCGGCCAGCGGGGGCGGTTATGTCGGGCTTGCACCGACTAAAACCGCACGCCGTCTCGGGTCTTCAGACGCCGGGGTGTAAGGTTACCCATAGAGCATATCCCTCGCACTCCGGCTGACCCTGGGCCATCTCACCACTAACAGCATCGCTCATCCTGTCTCCTCTGAAAGCAGAGGAGTACGGAGAGCGATGTGTTCCCGCCACGTTGGGTATTGGCCGACGATCAATGCCAACCCTATGAAGGGGTGAAGGGGAAGCCATTGACCGCCGCCCAGGGTGTACCGGCCGCTCCGATTCCGTTCCCCCCGGACTGCAGCGGGATCGGAATCGGAGCGACACTCGAGGAGGTTACCCAACACACACCCCAAATTTGATGTATCTGGGATGTTGACTTATGAAGTAGAATAAGACTCTGAGAATGCCTGTAGAGGCTGTTTTGTTGTCTATAAACGAATGTAAAAATGAGAATTTCTGCTGCCAAGTAGCTCAGTAGGAAGAGTATATCTTCAAAAGGAAACTATTCCGTCGAAATGTATTTTTTTTTAATCATAGGAAAATGCAAAATTTTTCTTCTGCAGACTCTCAAATTGTGAAACTTACTATTATTGTCCATTTTTTCTCTACACCACTTGGTTGGTAGATAATCACACAGATCACATGATGCAAGCCGTTACCGTGACCTATGGACGTGTGCAATACCAGGGGGCGTCACACTTGCGCTGCCGACCCTGTAAAATCCTTCTAATGACCTTCTTGAAGAACCTCATATTATAGTCGCTTAGAAAAACCACGATATTTAATTATGGGATTCTTCGAAAGTGCTTACAAAGGTTTGCGAATGGCTGTTGTTTTTTTTTTTAATATATTTAGGACACGTCAATTTGACTTCACCTCGCCTGATGGTAAGCTGAAGGTAAAGTCTCAGGTAAGGGGGTCACCATTGCATACACGTACCATATTAACAATGGTGGCACTCAGCTTAACAGCCTCATCAGAAGAGGATTGTCGTCGCAGCACCGCGTGACACCCACCGGTTCCACTAGTGCTGCGACCACAATCCCCCTGCCCGGCTATGCACTTGCTGACCCCTGAACGCAATCAAACCGAAATTGGTTTACTATGGAGGGTTTTTCGCAATCGTGCACGGTGGTACCCACCCGGCCGAATTTTGTGTCATCAAATTTCTACCACCAGTGAAACTTACAAACCCTTTTAAAAATGTGGCACACATTGCAGAAAGGACAGCTGGAGACGAAAGACAGAGGAACAGCTGAAGAAGAAGATAACATCAAATTGCTTCGTTACGTATCTATCTATATGTGTTAGCGATGTGGACCGATTTTTATGATTTTAGATTTATTTGATTTGTCTCCGCCTATAGCGTGCCAGTCCCCACGTATACCCCCCACTGGCCAGTGGGGGTAGTTATGCCAGACTCGAACCGATTAAAATCGTACGCCGACTCGGGTCTCATATATGGTATGTACAGTGGCCAAATAATTTTATTAATAATAATTTCTGTAAAAATCGCACCCCGTCTGACCCTTTTTTTTTTACGTGCGGTAATCCCTTCCCCGCCGGCCAGCGGGGGTGGATATGTCGTGCATCGACTAAAGCCGCACGGTGTTCTGCCCAAGTGTCCATTGCCGGGCACCCCGGGTAAGCCGTCGAAAGGATAACCCCAGGGTTACCGGCGGACCTTGGCCGCCAGCGCGGCCTCACCTAGTGGGGTCGAGTTTTATCCCGCGTCGGTGAGTAGGCACGCGTGTGTAGGACACACACGACACACCTCCGCCTGCTTCTGTAAGGACGGCAAGTCGGCCAACTGCCGTCCTCAGGCCCCGATCATGGAGGTCGGTAGTCCCGGGCGTAGACGTGTCTGCGGCGTCCCCGCCGGCTGACCCTGGGCTATCTACGGCTTTGAACGGAGATAGACCCTAAGGTGTGAGAACCAGGGTGTCCCCATGTACTACAGCTGATAAGGAAACCAATATAACTTGATTCTAAGGCTCTTCACATCTAGTACAGTCTTCCTTACGCTGGGCAGCGGCCAATATAATACAGTCTTGTTTATGAGCAGCGGTTATCACTTACCATCAGGTGAGCCACAAGCTGCCATCGTTCTTATATAAATAAAAGCAGTTTAGTCTAATCACCATTCTTACAACTTGACCTTTATAATATGTTATAGGTATATACGTATACCAGCGCGAGCGCGTGGGCCGCCGCCACCTCCTTCTGCGAGCATGTAATGCTCGCGAAGGAGATGGCGGAGCGCGCCCGGGAGAGATTTAGAACTCTCCCGGCCCGCCGAGCCCGCAACATGCTGAGTCGCAGGCGACTCAAGCGCCGGAGGTCGCTTAACGACCTCCGTCCTCCATGAGCGCAGGCCTGGGGGTGGCAGGTGAGGCCGCCTGTCACCCCAGCAGAAGCAGGCCGGGACGGTGGGGCGACTAGCGCCCCTCCCCCAAACCGCGGCAAGACGGGGACACCGTGGTTCCCAAACCCGAGGGGGCCATCTCGAAACCGGAGATGGCCCAAGGTCAGGGTCAGGGATATGCTCTATGGGCAACCTTACACCCCGGCGTTTTAAGGCCCGAGACGGCGGGCGGTTGTAGTCGGTTCAAGCCCGACATAACAGCCCCCGCTTGCCGGCGTAGGGGTATCCGAAGGGATTTCTGCAAGAAAAAAAAGGGGTACGCGTGACCCTATAAATGTGAATCGTGAGTGCGGACGCTAGGAGTGGCGCACTAGATAATAAAATATTTTATTACCCACCTAGGCTGTTTCGTTTGCATTAAATATTGAAACGATTACTATTTTACTTTTTTAACACTTAATAATAAACCGGATACCGTAGTCTATGGACGTTTACAACACTGACTCGTATGTTACCAAGCTTGTATTTTTATAGTAGCTACCTAATAAAGGAGCTACTGAAATAATTACACAGCTAATAAATTCGTAATCATCACTACATAGTATAAAACAAAGTCGCTTTCTCTGTCCCTATGCCCCTATATCCCTATGTATGCTTAAATCTTTAAAACTACGCAACGGATTTTGATGCGGTTTTTTTTAATAGATATAGTGATTGAAGAGGAAGGTTTATATGTATAATAACATCCAATGCACCCGTGCGAAGTTGGGGTGGGTCGCTAGTATCTAATAAACGTACTTATACTAGTATTATACTAGTAGAGTTTGATGATGATGATGATGATTTATTTACTTGTTGGAAATACTAGCAGTCTGCAGTCTTTAGTTTGCCGTGTCAGCTACATTTTTATCGTAAACGGTATAAATACGGTGTTAAAGTTTACATTAAGTGCGAAACTTGGGGTTATCCTTTCGATTGCTTACCCAGGGTGCCCGACAATGGACACTTGCGGAGGACACCGTGTGGTTTTACTCGGTCCATTCCGACACGTCCATCCCATCGTTGGCACCGATGGGGGAAGCCCGATGGGGTTTCAACACGTACTACCTTCCTTCCTGCCTACCTTCCTAATGTTGAGGATATCGTACACACAATCATATAAAATATTATGTACATTTACACAATAATTTCCTTTCCTTTCCTTTCCACTCTAACAATCCTAAAAAGCTTTATTTACAAGGAAAATCTATTTCGTACTTGTAAAGGACAAACGTATGAAGTTCTGAGTGAGCATGTTGGCATGGCAATGAGACCGTCACGTCTACACGTGTCGAAAGCTATTGTATTGTAAGTATTGATAGCTGCCGCTTTTTGAGATGGGAGATAGGAAGGTACTATTTAGTGAGTTACTGGCCTGAATAGTATATAACTATTAATATTATGAATAGTTCTTTTTTTTGGTTAACATCGTAGATGAAAATAAAATGATCCAATAATAAAAATGCCACCTATTAAATATGTACTCTTTTACATGGGAACATAAACCATAGTAAATACAAATACAAATATTCTACGACACTCTACACAGCGCCTTCTAGACCCAAAGTATGCGTAGTTCAACTAGCTTGTGCTATGGGTTCCAGAATGCGGATAAACATACTTATATACTTTTTTTTGTAAATAAATGTATATTATAGAAACACCCAGACCAATGCAAATAGACATATTCATGCACAAATATTTGCACCGAGCGGGAATCAAACCCGCGCCCCTGTCGTAGCAGTTGAATGCACCATCACTACTCCACAGAGGCCGTCTAAGTCATCATTAGTGGGTTAAGTGTAGTTGTTAATACACCAATAAATTTGCCTATTTTACTCTTTGTCTATCAAGAGCCGCGGTAGCCTAGTGGTATGGGTAAAGGACTGTTGAGACGAGGTCTCGGGTTCGATCCCAGGTATTACCATGGCACACACCAATGACTTTTCGATGCTTTTCGAAGTTATGTGTGTATTTATCGCAGGTTTATAAGTGCCCGGTTAATGGCAATAGGCTCGCCACCTCTTACATTGGGACCTAAACATAAACTGGCGAAATGTGGGTGCTAGCACCTCTGCCTACCCCTTCGGGGATATAGGCGTGAGTTTATGTATGTATGTATGTATGTATGTCTACCAAGGTGTACAGAGCCCTAACAATACCCTAGCTAACCCCACCTGCTAAAAACGGACGAGGCTCTGGCGCATGCTTTCCTCGCACGGTCACGGTCACTCGCAGGTCAGACGACAGTCGCACCCTAATAAATCGAAAAACAACCGGGCGGGCTAAAGTCCAAATTTTGGAATCAACTTGAAAATCGCTATGGGGATGATGCTAATGTTCTCTACGTAACTTACTTCTAATTACTTTAAATACGTATTCTAAGACCACCATTTTAAGATTTGAACAGCCTTCACGTTCGGATTTCACGCAACTTTACCATCATGCTGCGTGCAGTCAAATTGATGGACCAAACAAAAAAGTATTTTCAATAACTCCACACATAAAATTATACGCAACCTGCTATTAAAATCTTCTAAACATCTATTATAAAAGATGATTAATTCAGGATGTATCTTAAAAATTTAAGGGTTGTAAAATCATATTTCATAATAAATTGCGTCATATTTCACTGTTCACAATAGTGGGCTTGAAGCGAATGACTGTAGGCACACAATAATGTCTCAGAAACAATCAGAAGATTTAGATGAGTTTGGAACGAAATTTATGAGTGTATTGGGTTCGGTGCACGATGCTTTTGTTCCTACGCTGTTATGTAATTGGCGTGGTGATTATAATGAGACTATGTCACGGTGATACGCACGATTTTAATAGGAATCAGCTTTGAATATTTTAGCCTCTGATCGGACTATTATCATCATGGCTGTGAGTATTTATTGCCATTCAGCTTAGGCTTCAAGTCTTGCTTGTTAATCTGGCTATAAACGTGGAAGCAATGATCATGAATGAAGAAATTTGATTTGATCAAGCAAGTAAGACTTGCAACAAGTTTAATATTTTTATAATAGTCATACATAATATTTGTAGTCTTAATAATTTATAATATTTATAGTCTTACCTCACATCCCAGAAGGGTAGACATAGGCCTATACGTCTACACATAACTTAATATACCTCGCAGAACATACACTGATCAAATGAATGATTTATTGAATAAACATAATATAATATAACTTCACGCCTGTGTATTACACACCCACGAATCGCCAGTTATGTTAAGGTCTCAGTGCCGCCGGCTGGCATAAAAGCCTGCCGGCTTACATAAAAGGTTTACTGAGAGTAGAAGCTCGTGAAGTGTATAAGGACAGAAGCAGATAGCGGGCTTTTGTCGCTGCCTAAACTAAATTTACTAGTACTCCCTTAAACCACTTCAGCTAAACTTCAGTTAACCTTTTTGCGGGAGCACCTAGATACCAACTTGACCCGTTCGACTCGGTGCAAAGACGGGCGTTGAGGATCGTCGATAATCCCATACTTACAGGCAGTGTAGAACCTCTTAACCTTAGGAGAGATTTCGCCTCCCTGTGCGTTTTTTACCGCCTTTATAATGGGGTGTGTTCAGAAGAATTATATGATATGAAGCCCACGGACACATTCTATCATCGCACCGCTCGCCACAGACAGGGAATTCATCTCCACACGTTGCGACCGGAAACGGTGCGTACAGTTAGGTATGAAGGGCACTTTATTCCGCGCACCCTCAGGCTGTGGAATGATCTCCCTGCTGTGGTTTCCCCAAGCGACTACAATATGGGGTTCTTCAAGAAGTGCATTAGAAGGTTTTTACAGGGTCGTCAGCGCGAGTGTGACGCCCCTGGTGTTGCGCACGTCCATAGGCCACGGTAACCGCTTCCCATCAGGTGGGCCGTGAGCTTGTCTTCCACCTGAGTGGTATAAAAAAAGCTAAATTACTTGTGTTAGGAATGGGTTAACCTCGGTAAAGTGATGGCCGTGTTTGAACCCGCGACCAATATAACAAGTCCGATACATCGGCAACTAAGCAACCAACGCTAAGGTTTCACATTAGCAGTTATTACAATATAATTCCACAACTTGAGCATAATGCGAAAACGAAGGTCTAAAATGTGCCTATAAATCTGAACCTATCCATCATGATAAAATAAGACGGATAGCCTTGAAAGATTGAAGCCGAACCTTTTAAGAAGGCCTTTATAATAATACTAGCTGTGCAACCTGGCTTCGCCCAGCTACAAAAATAGCAGTTTCATCATCATCCTCATCATCATATACCATATACATACATATATATATATATACATAAACTCACGCCTATATCCCCGAAGGGGTAGGCAGAGGTGCTAGCACCCACATTTCGCCAGTTTATGGTTAGGTCCCATTGTAATAGGTGGCGAGCCTATTGCAATTAACCGGGCACTTATAAACCTGCGATAAATACACACATAACTTCGAAAAGTAATTGGTGTGTGCCATGGTAATACCTGGGATCGAACCCGAGACCTCGTCTCAGCAGTCCTTTACCCATACCACTAGGCTACCGCGGTTACTTACCATACCATACCATATACCATATACGTATATACATATTGGTAGAGTGGTAGAGTCAAGCAACAGTCATTTTTTCGACCGTTCGACCGGGGAAGCACCACCCTCTCACAGAATATCGACGCCAAGTAACAGTATTTGAACTGTTGCGTTCCGTTTGGTGAGTGAGAGTGCCGGAGCCCAAACTCCTTTCCCATCCCCTCCCAAACTCCTTTCCCATACCCTTTCCTTTACAGGGTCGGCAGCGCGAGTGTGACGCCACTGGTGTTGCACACGTCCATAGGCTGCGGTAACCGCTTCCCATCAGGTGGGCCGTGTGCTTGTCGGCCACCTTAGTGGTATAAAAAATAAAAAAAAGTCATCATCATCATCAACCTTTGCTAGTCCACTGCTGGACATAGTCTGCTCTAATGAGCGCCATAGCGCCCTGTCTTCAGGTTGTCGCATCCAGCATCTGCTAAAAGCACTTTACCCGTGGACTTTCCTAAATTTTCTTTCACACAAACCTTGTCCTGACTATAACGAACACATTACAAAAAGAATTATCCAATTTAGTGCAGTCGTTCGGAACTTATGCGCATACATCAATCTTTGCCGCACCATCAAGATTTGGAATTCTCTACCAGCGCACGTGTTTCCTTCTTCCTGCAGTGTCGTGTTCTTTAAGCGGGGTGTGAAGAAGCATCTGATGAGGCCGTCCAGCTAAGAGCCACCATTGTAACGTTTCGGTGTCTGTAATGGTGACCCTCATTCCTAAGACGTTACCTTTAGCTTATTATCAGGCGAGATAAAGTCGCTAGGTAAAGACGTGATATTTTTTTTATTTTTTTTACATGTGGAAATTCCTTCGGATACCCCCAGATTATGTCGTGTCTCGACTAAAACCGCACGGTGTCCTCCCCAAGTGTCCGTTGCCGGGCACCCCGGATAAGCCCTCGAAAGGATAACCCCAGGGTTGCCGGCGGACTTTGGCCGCCACCGCGGCCTCGCTTGGTGGGGTCGGGTTTTATCCCGCTTCGGTGAGTTGGCAGGCGCTTTATAAAAAAATTATGTGTGCGTGTACTAGTGTACACAGGTAAGAAGTGAAACTTCTTTATAACCTTATTTTTCGAAAAATGATCTACTATGTGCAACTTTACAGAAATTAGTTAAATAAAGTTAAATTAGATAAAGTTTAACAAAAGGCTTTTATTATCATAGACATGAATACAAATAATACAATTATTTCATTTTACCTAATTACTACTAACATTATTACAGCATTTCTTTAATTGTAATATAATTATTACTATCATTATTATCGTTATTATATATTTTTGTTATTAATGGCTTATGGTAACTGAATTTCTACTAAATACTAAATTTAGTAACCGAGTAACAAGACAAAGATGGCGCGTTACAGAAAAATGTGACAGTAATTTTTTTTTCCAACGCCGATAAAGAAGTTTCAATTAAAAAAAAATAATACATTTCGGCTATTCATTTTCTACGAGTATACATATAATAATATCTTTATGATGAGAAAACTTTACATTCAATATGTTTTCAAAAAAATAGTAACGATATCGATGCCAAAAATGAGATTTTTAGAATTTTTGTCTATTTGTCTGTTCATCTGTTTGTCTGCTTTTTATTATATTCAAACTTTCACATTTATTGTATTAGTGGGATTTGGCTAGTTGTGGCTCTTATAAGCAACTACCCTCTGTCCCCCTAACTCCGAGAGCAAAGTTTACGTTTTCTAAATTCCGAAACACATAAAACGACTTAGCAGAATAACCAACTCTGAACCTAAAAACTAATTGAAGCAACAAGAAATTATATAATCATACTGTTATTGTTAATTTTGTGAAATCACAAAATTAATTAATAATTACACGTGTCTAAACTGTTTTGTACACACGACTACGTCAAAAACAAACAGAGATGTTGGGTAAATCGATGCGCCTCAGAATTATTGGTAGCGGCAAAGCGGAAATCAGTGATTGCCGACCCGTACCAATATCCGCTTAATACTGCTTTTATCCGCCGCGCCTCTGTAGGCATTGAGCCTACAGCCACAGACTAACTTATGAGGTATACGACAGATGCATCATGACACAACTAATATGCCTACAGTAAAATATGTAGTGCGGTAACATAACAGATTAACTCGTTGGTTCTATAGTAAATGTTTACATGCGATTGTTAGCTTTTAGGATAGATCATACTCTTAGGTCAGGTAAATGCCTTTACCTTTCCTGACATTTCTGTCAGGAAGTTCTCAGTAATATGCCATGTTGTGGAAATACGCCTGGCAGTCGCCCCCTTTTTTCACATTGGTTTTAAGGAATAGTATGGTTGACTAGTAGAGAATGCGTACGGCGTTAAGTCCGCCAAGGAACATCCTTGTGCATGAAGTAAATAAATAAATATGTTACACTTCATTATGATTACTGACATTGTTAGAGATTTCTTAATTTTTATTTTTTTTCTACCCCTCTCTTCCCTTCGTCCTACGAAGGATACTTTTGGTATTCCAGATCTACCCTTTTCAGGACATTATCTTTTAATTAGTATATTATTATGTTTTACTTAAGTCAAACACTGAGCTAAAAACATACTTTTAGGTCAGTATGTTTGATATTTAATTTACAATTTTATAATTTAGTTAGTTACGTTTGTTGACTATTATTTGCAAAGTGGGCGCGCTGTAGGCTGTAGGCATTAATCCCGCGATACGATAAGCGCCAAGTAGGAGTTGTACATTTCATTGATTTACCCTCCTATTTATTTATAGATCTAAGGGTAATTAGGATTGCGCTTTGGTGGTACAGTTGTTGTGTTTGTGCGGATTTACACGTAAACATGGATTGTGTTGTTTTTGTGTTTTAGTAGAGTTGTTTGATTCGGTCTTATTTACAGGAAAATAAATTGCTTTTTCGCACTAAGTGATATTAACATGTTTATTTTTGCGTTGAACATATATTGACAGCTTTACCATCGGGTTAGGCTATCTATATAGCATTCTCACCATTAGGTGAGTGGTTAATGTGACCCATGAACGGAATATACAGACATATCACTCACAAATTTGCTGCTGCAGAGGGGCAAGAGACAGATAAGAGACAGATATGAAGATCCTTACAAGACGACGGGTAGGTATGACGATATTTTGCTAGTAAATGGCATTCAAAATTAAATCTAATAATGACATAAGAAAAAAATTATACGTACTTACACGATTAGCAATATAACAGATCAAACCTAGGTAGTGCTCTAAGCATTTTGTCCAAATATGTATATCCTTTGACATATAGACATAAGTTCACGCCTGTATCCCCGAACACACGATTTGCCAGTTATGGTTAGGTCCCAGTGTAATAGGGGGAGGCCTATTGCCATCTACCGGGCACATTATTAAGCGAGTAATAATTAACATTTATTAATGCACACATAACTACGAAAATTCAGAGTTATGTGCCCGGGGGACTCGAGACCTCGTCTCAGCAGTCCGTTACGTACGCAACTGGGCTATCGCCGCTTTTTTATCCTTTGAATAGATGATAATTAATGTCTCATTTCAAATGTCAATCTTTCCACAGCCCAGTTCAGCGATCACCATAGCGAGAAATATCACTAAAATCTAGTCCATAAATAAATATCGAAAGGTTTCGCTATCGTGAAACCAATGAGTTATTTATTATAACGTGGCCAGATCTAGGCGATAGCCTGGCACCTGCTGGCTACGCCTTTCTAAGGAGTCTGCACATTTGATGGGAATATAGTGCATTAAATAAGTGGTAGTAACAATATGTCGTGTAGGAGATATCTGATATTTAATGAGTGGACGAGTCACATCTGCTAGGACATGATAAAGGTGAATTCAGACACAAAGTACTATTTCTTAAGGATATTAGTAACCGAAATTACTATAATAGAACTCTCCCTAACCCCTCCATCTTAGCTAAATTGCTCGCATTGGCAATATAGTGGCTAGTACATATAAACTAAACATATTCTACAATCACTAGAATAAAATACACACTGGTTTGTACCCTTTCAATAGAATAAATGCAGAATAACAACTCACACGCAAACATCCTCTCGCACACTTCTCTCTCTCTCTCTCTCACACACACACACGCACACACACACACACACACACACACAGACACACACACACAAACAACAAATTTGACGTTTTGCATGTAGTTTTGTTTTGCACGCAGCTTAATATTAAATTAAAATTGTATCTATTAGCTATATATTACAATATGGTTATGTATCAGCAGGGGGGACACTGACTAATGTGGTATAGATTTTTAACTTTGCACAGGAGGCAGAGCTTCAATTGAAATATCTATTTTGGTGAAACCCCTAGGTGAAAACCTCGGATGCAGCTGGGAACAACGCTACGATGATATGAATACGGAAGCAAAAATATGCTGGTGGATGAAATATCTTCTCCCTCAAGGACTTGGCGACGGAATGCGTGAAGCTACACGCTTCACGCTACAGAGCTAGTGACCACGGCAAAAAAAAAAATCTACTAGCTGAACCGGCGAACTTCGTACCGCATTTTTCAATCTTTCTGAGAGATTTTCTTAATATTTTTTTCCGTAAGAACCTTGTACAGAGTATTAGAAAACTACAAAAAAAAATTCTGCCAAATCGGTCAAGCCGTTTTCATGCTATGTCGTGACAACGGAAAACGGGTTTCATTTTTATATATGGACGAAGTATTGATTTCAATTAAAATAAACTCCTTTCTATTAAAACCCGGATTTGGGCGAATAACTATTTCACTTACGTAACTGAAACTGTAAATAATTTACAAAAACCGTGTCAAGGTTAATATTAAGTCCTTTTACAGCCGTCAACCATAGTTAAAACATAGCATGCAATGACAAGGCCAGGCAGCTTTTTATCATACCATAAAGTTAATTAAAAACTTAAATGTAGGTACAACCTGGTTAGTGTAAAGAGGGACTTTACTTTTGACAAATTAAATTGCAGTTATGCAAACTCTTATTGCGAGGTTTTTAGAGTCTTTATTGCTTTGTTTCGTAAACATAACTGGTAGATAATTTTACATTTCTCTTTGCAATAGTCATTTTGTATGTTGTGCTCCACAAATTCATTACAGCTTACAATTCAATTGGAATAAAATATGTCCGTTTAAAATGCTATTTTAACGAATAGCCGATAAAACTTTCTTATCTGCGTGTAGTAAGAATTTATGTGGAGGTTTTATATCCGAAGTAAGGTAACTAGTTTTAATTAAAATAAAATTGTGTTTAAAATTGTTTTGAATGTCGTCAAGTCTGTTACGGAGATGCTTATCGTTTAAACACATTCTTCGTTATGATAAATAGATGATAGAGAGAAAGTAAATCATTTCAAAATGTGCGTGACAGCGTTTTATGAGACCGTTGCGGTATTTTTTTTTTTTATATTTAGGACACGTCAATTTGACTTCACCTCGCCTGATGGTAAGCTAGCATGGTAATGGTATGGTAGAAGATATAGTAACTGAGATAGAGAAAGAAATACTTAGATAGAGATTTAGATCGGAAAAATAGAACATCTAGAACGGGACTTGAACACGTGACCAGGGGAACCTTACAGGGGAAATGCTATGACCCACTAAGCTACCTAGACACGTTCCAGATATTCGAAATTCTTCGATATATTATATACATCTAGGTGTCACCTGGAGCCATCTACCGTAATTCTTGCGAACTACGGAAACAACGAATGACTTCACAATCATTTTTAAACATTGTTTTTTAAATTAAAGTATTTAAATACTTAGATAGTTCAGACACGTAGAGAGGATGGATGAAAGGAATGATGATGATGATAATAAATTATCTCTACCTATACTTTTCACAAGACTCAAACGAACAGCATCTTCGAACCCGCAAGTTCGCAAGTCGATACTGTGGGCGTTGTGTGTCGAAAACGTGATCGAGTATGAAGTGAGAATACGGATCGTGGTTGTGGTTAAACCGGCCGGCTTGAGCCGCCGGGCTTGTTTTGCGTTTAATCATACCGGAACAAACGCAATACAAGCTCGGCGGCACAAGCCAGCAGGTTCAGCCGGCGGCTAGATAGCCTAAGAAGCTAGTGAGGTAGAGGTAAGCCGATACGGTTTGCCTAGTAACAACTGGCTCGTTAAAGTCCAGTACATCCGTGATCAAGGCACTTGTAATTGTGTCAAAATATCGGAGACTCAATCAAACAAATAAATATGGTAAATATTCGATTAATTCTTATAGCAGCCATTGGCATCTAATATCTAATAAATAAATAATAAATATTCTACGACATTCTACACAGCGCTTTCTAGACCCAAAGTAAGCATAGTTTAACTATCTTGTGTTATGGGTTCCAGAATGCGGATAAACATACTTATATCCTTTTTTTTTGTAAATACATACAAACACCCAGACCAATTCAAATAGACATATTCATGCATACAAATATTTACACTGAGCAGGAATCGAACCCACTGCTAAGACGGAGATCTTAGCAATCGAATGCACTATCGCTACGCCACAGATAATAACATGAAATGACTAAGAACATCCCAAGTACCTTCACAATATCTTGTGCAGATGATCAGCTGGGGCTCGTGCTCGACGGCCGATGGGACTTCGGAGAGCACATCCGAAGTCTGGCCCCCAAATTGAAGGGCACAGCTCTTGCTCTGGCTCGGCTGTTGCCCAACATGAAGGGGCCCGATGACTCCTGCAGGAGACTCTACGCGGGGATCGTGCGGTCCATGGCCCTGTATGGGTGCCCAATATGGGCGGAGGCCCTGAGGACCAGAACTGTGAGGATGCTGCGCGCTCCGCAGCGGGTTCTGGCCATCAGGGTCATCCGAGGGTACCGCACGATCTCCTTCGAGGCGGCGAGTCTCCTTGCCGGAACTCCGCCATGGGACCTGGAAGCGAGAGCCCTTTCGCAACTGTACCAGTGGCGAAAGGAGGCGCGGGAGCAGGGATGGAACCTCGAGCCTCGAGAAATCGAGGCCGTGCAGTCCCAGCTCCGCCAGGCCATCGTGGTGGAGTGGAAGGAACGACTTGGGCAACCAAGCGCAGGGCACGCCGCAATAGCGGCGGTAAGGCCCATCATGGAGGATTGGCTGGAGAGGCGACACGGAAGCCTCTCCTACCGACTGACGCAGGTGATCTCAGGGAAGGGGTGCTTCGGGGACCACCTGCATCGGATCAGGAAGGAGCCAACGCCTGAGTGTCATCACTGCGACGCGAGCGAGGACTCAGGGCTGCACACGCTGGCGGACTGCCCGGCGTGGGAGGCGCCGAGGCGTGACCTCGTGGCAGCCATCGGGGTGGGAGTCCTCTCGCTCGGCAGCATGATTGCGGCAATGGTGCGGAGCGCGAGCGCGTGGGCCGCCGCCGCCTCCTTCTGCGAGCATGTTATGCTCGCGAAGGAGGTGGCGGAGCGCGCCCGGGAGAGACTTAGAACTCTCCCGGTCCGCCGAGCCCGCAACTTGCTCGCCGCGCGTCGCAGGCAACTCAGGCGCCGGAGGTCGCTTAACGACCTCCGTCCTCCATGAGCGCAGGCCTGGGGGTGGCGGGTGAGGCCACCTGTCACCCCAGCAGAAGCAGGCCGGGACGGTGGGGCGACTAGCGCCCCTCCCCCAAACCGGGGCAAGACGGGGACACCGTGGTTCCCAAACCCGAGGGGGCCATCTCGAAACCGGAGATGGCCTAGGGTCAGTCGGGGTGCGAGGGATATGCTCTATGGGCAACCTTACACCCCGGCGTCTGTAGACCCGAGACGGCGTGCGGTTTTAGTCGGTTCAAGCCCGACATAACCGCCCCCGCTGGCACGCGGGGGGGTATCCGAAGGGATTTCCGCACGATAAAAAAAAAAAAAAAAGAGATGGTCTGTTTTCTTCCTTTTTAGGGTTCCGTTGCTAAATGGCAAAAAACGGAACCCTTATAGATTCGTCATGTCTGTCTGTCTGTCCGTCCGTATGTATTAAGATTTCACACAAAAATAGAAGAATAAATTTTGGGGGTTTCCCCATACTTAGAACTGAAACTCAAAAATTTTTTTTTCGTCGGACCCATACTTGTGGGGCTTGGATATGCATAGGTCTTCAAAAATGATATTGATGTTTCTAATATCATTTTTTTCTAAACTGCATAGTTTGCGCGAGAGACACTTCCAAAGTGGTAAAATGTGCCCCCCCCCCCCCTGTAACTTCTAAAATAAGAGAAAAAAATGATGTACATTACCATATAAACTTCCACCGTGATTTGGTTTGAACGAGATCTAGTAAGTAGTATTTTTTTAATACGTCATAAATCGTAAACCGCAATTTATCTTTCGTTCAATCAACTCACATATAAAAATTTTACTTGCTGCTACGGAACCCTTCATGGGCGAGTCCGACTCGCACTTGGCCGCTTTTTTGGTCGTTCCCACGAACAGGAACCATTTCTCAGGATGAAGGAAGGTAGCCTATGTGCTAATCCAGACTACAAACTATCTTTATGCCAAATTCTTTCAGCCATTTTTGCGTGAAAGACTAACAAAAAAACATTTTTATCAAAGATTTTTATCGATACCTTTCATTTAATGATTATCTATAAAACAGATATACAACAGCACTAGGCTACTGAGTCGTAAGTTCTCTTTGGGACACATAACTTTAAATCCTCGAATTCACAGGAAATATTTAGGCCTACATAAAAAGCGGCCAAGCGCGAGTCGGACTCGCCCATTAAGGGTTCCGTAGCAGCAAGTAACATAATAATGTTATTTTTTCTAATTTATATATATTTGAGTTGATTGAATGAAAGAGAAAAAAAAAAGGTACATTGCGGTTTACGATTTATGACGTATTAAAAAAACTACTAACTATAAACCAATTTTCGATGGAAGTTTACATGTTAATGTACATCATATATTCTTTTTTGTTTTATAATTCTCTTATTTTTTACCACTTTGGAAGTGTCTCTCTTGCAAAGTATTCAATTTAGAAAAAAATGATATTAGAAACCTCAATATCATTTTTGAAGACCTATCAACCCACACGTATGTGTTTGATGAAAACTAACAAAATTTGATATTTTTTTCCAATTTTTGTGTGAAAATCTTAATGCGGTTCACAGAATACATCTACTTACTTCACTACTTATAGTTTCGGAAAAAAGTGGCTGTGACATACGGACGGAGAGACAGTCAGACATGACGAATCTATAAGGGTTCCGTTTTTTGCCATTTGCAACGGAACCCTAAAAATCATACATACCATTACAGAGATCAGTTGTTATAGATACCTACTTGGTCCATAGTTCGGTGATTCCTTACATCCACCACACAAACGCCCCCTTCAATTCAGAATGAACCAACCCACTTGGCTTAAGCCCTTGATAGGTTTCACACACACCTGTATAAAAAAAAACTGAGAAAGTTAATGTTTTATAAACCACAATAAAAATAATAGGTTAGATGTCATTCGCGCCCACCAGGCGAGGCCGCGGTGGCTGCCGAAGTCCGCCGGTAACCCTGGGGTTATCCTTTCGAGGGCTTACCCGGGATGCCCAGCAATGGACACTTGGGGGGAACACCGTGTGGTTTTAGTCGGTCCGATTCCGACACGCCCACCCCATCATCGGCACCGATGGGGTGAAGCCCGTGGGGGTTTCCACACGTAAAAAAAAAGGTGTCATTCGTGCAGGTGCTTTTCAGCCGAGTTCCATAGGTGGGACTACCTTTTTTTTTTTTTTTATCGTGCGGAAATCCCTTCGGATACCCCCCGCCAGCCAGCGGGGGCGGTTATGTCGGGCTTGCACCGACTAAAACCGCACGCCGTCTCGGGTCTTCAGACACCGGGGTGTAAGGTTACCCATAGAGCATATCCCTCGCACCCCGGCTGACCCTGGGCCATCTCACCACTAACAGCATCGCTCATCCTGTCTCCTCTGAAAGCAGAGGAGTACGGAGAGCGATGTGTTCCCGCCACGTTGGGTATTGGCCGACGATCAATGCCAACCCTATGAAGGGGTGAAGGGGAAGCCATTGACCGCCACCCAGGGTGTACCGGCCGCTCCAATTCCGTTCCCCCCGGACTGCAGCGGGATCGGAATCGGAGCGACACTCGAGGAGGTTACCCAACACACACCCCATAGGTGGGACTACCTCAATTCATCCATAATCATTAACTTTTATAATATAAATAGGAATAGTTAAGATGTCCTCTTTAACTGTCAGAAGGTTTCACAGTTCTGCAAAATGAAAATAATATGGTATCTATATTTTTCGATCTGACAACCCTAGCTTCAGTTGTTATATTAAAAGTAAAAAACATAAACACCCGACACAAAAAGCGAATACAACTACCCCTTTCAAGAATAAAAATGTTAAATTAAAGTCCCTGCTTATAGCAGTTCTAATATTTAATAAACTCCAAGCATTACACTCTTTAATAGACAACTAAAAATGTATTTGATTCAGAAATGTTACCAAGCAACAAAGGATTATTTGGAGGATAAATTAATTCAATAATTGACATTAAGCTCTATATTTATTTGGCACAATTTGACATCTTATTATTAGTTATAAGCAACTAGCTGACCCGGCAGACTTCGTAATGCCTCAATCGATAATTCACCTTTTAAACCTTCTCTGGACCTCCACAAATAATTCAAGACCAAAATTAGCCAAATCGGTCCAGCCGTTCTCGAGTTTTAGCGAGACTAACGAACAGCAATTCATTTTTATATATAAGAAGAAGAAGAAGAAGAAGAAGACTAGCTGACCTGGCAGACTTCTTACTGCCTCAATCGATAGCACCTTTTAAACCTTCTCTGGACCTCCACAAATAATTAAAGACCAAAATTAGCCAAATCGGTCCAGCCGTTCTCGAGTTTTAGCGAGACTAACGAACAGCAATTCATTTTTATATATAAGAGAAGAAGATAAGCAATTAATAATTCGACATATTATTGTTATTACTATTTTAACCAATTATTATTATGTTTTTATGTAGTATACATAAATATTTATATAACTCAAAATACAACTAGACTTCATAACACTGTGAGCCTGCTCATTCTGCGTAAATAGTAACACCAACAATTCAGCAAAGTTCGGATACTTTATGATAACTTACACTTCAAACTACAAGGCAACAACCATCTTTTTAGTCTCCCCGTGACTATGGCTGCTGAAAAGCAACCGAAACGTCGAGTTCAATGTAAATGATCAAATAAATCGCGATAGAATCCGTTAAAAATAGTTTCATTTCAATTATTATGTTCATTGAATCTAATGTAATTTAATTTGAATTTTAACATTGGTAAATATCACTACATAGTATAAAACAAAGTTGCTTTCTCTGTCCCTATGTCCCTATATCCCTATGTATGCTTAAATCTTTAAAACCACGCAACGGATTTTGATGTGGTTTTTTTTAATAGATAGAGTGATTGAAGAGGAAGGTTTATATGTATAATAACATCCATTGGACCCGTGCGAAGCCGTCGCTAGTTAATAAAATACTATAAGAGTCATCAGCAAAGTGTGACCTCAATATTGCAATGCCTGGAAAGGGCACTTAGTCTTAGGCTCTTACTGAAATATACATGTAAACATCTATTTACACTTAGTAGGCAATAAATAAATAAATAAAGTAGATATCTAATATTGTTTACATCATTCGAATGAAAAAAGTTCCGTTTCGGCTTAACTGCCATGGTCACCGAGTTGTTCACAAGATTCTCTCTTTATATTAAAAAAACACATCAATCTACTTAAAGAAACTTGACAAAAAACCCGTTTCCCCTTTTTAATCTTAAGAAGGCGATTGCAAGTAAAATAGCCCTTAATCTCCGTATATCGAAGGGATCAAGCAATACATGTTAAGTCACAGGGCAGAGCAAGGCAGCAACTTATTAATATCGCCTCCCTTGAATAGAAATGGCGGCATCATTATTGAGGGTTCCGGGGTTCCGTACTGGGCATCCGTGAGCCGTGTTCGGATTAAGGGACTTACGTGGAATAAGTTTACGAGTGATCGCGAGGTCCTGAGTTTACTTCCCAAGTAGGGTAGTAATTTTTTTTTAGAAAATGCTCAGTGGCGCCATGCAGTCTACAGATGATAATCACAGAATTTAAAAAATCAGAGGAAGTGCTTTGCAGCTAACGCTTGTATGTCACAAATGTTGTTGTAATACACCTCTGCCAACCCCGTCAAAGTATGAATATATAATAAAAATGTTACTATTAAACTAATGAGGCCATCGGCAATGCAAGCTGTAAGAAGTTGAGGAGTTCATCGAGTTCGCAACTAACTCTAACAATTGTTAAACGTAAAGTTTCACTTTCCGAAGCGCAAAAGGCTTTGCTGAACAGCTTCCGAAGCAACTCGACTTTGCCTTATTATTTACATTATAATAGCAAAGTTATCTATAAGTAAGGATACATAATGTTTATGGGAAATCCTTAAGGACTGTTTCCACACGTTTAATGTTTCTATGTCCTTTGTGCCTCTAACCATAGACCATTGCTCTAACGTCAAATATGATCTGGCAAGGTGACATTCTGTTTTCAGGAGAAACTCATCAGGGAAGAGAAGTCACCATCATCCGAAAACCAATCTCATTTGCAGCCTAAGTTAGTCAGACTTTGGAACCCAGGGTAAACTCTCCATCATATTTTCCTTCTTTTATTTCGTTTATCTTGACTTTTACCGAAGCGACTGTCCTCTACCCCGAAAGGAAAGCCTTACATCCCTCTCCAGAGATGAGAAACATCGGGTCCAATGAAAAGAAATAACAAACCTACACGTATGAGAAGAGTTTAACGTTTCGTGACGTCAGTAGATGGATCCCACAAATTAAAGAGGTTCTTCATTAAAGACTGCTGGTTGGAACCCTATTAAGATTCCGTAATTAAGTGGTTAATAAAATAGCCTTACGATCGAGAGGTCCCGGATTCGAATCCTGGCCCTAACACTAACCCTCTCCTAAAACAAGCTTAGCACAAGTAACAATTGCTTAGCCGGAGGGGTTAGGGGGTATATTAGTATTTTCGATTCCTAATATTTTGTAAAAACGACCGGTCTAATACCATAAAACGGAGTTTTCCTTGAAGACGCGCCTTACGTACATATATATTTACATACCTCACCAATTACGAAACATGTAAGGTACAAATTATATACAAACTTTTTTAACAAGCTTGAACCATGTTGCTAGAAAATAAATGTCTCGTCTTCCTATGTAGTCACAAACTTAAAAAAATATTCATGAAAATCAGACTTTGCCTTGTACTGGTACACAGAACATATTGTCAACTTACAATAAGACTTTTTGAGCTGAGCGAAGCGAAGCTCTTATACGTGGCTAAGCCGTTTGGTCGAGACTGTACTCCTCCGGAACCACAATACCGATCTTGACCAAATTTGCCATGGTGATAGTGTAGACACCGCTGAGTATTTAGAGGGGTCAACAAAATCATCGAAAAACAGTTTCACGAGCGCGCGGCCATTATGCCTTATTTTTCAAGTAAGAGTCCTGCTCGCTCAGCTCAATTTATTTCAGTCGCACCCTGCACTGAATTCCTAGTTTAAACTTAATCGAACAGAGAAGAAATATCACCGAATTATAGAATAACGCAGTTGAAATTGTGATGTCACAATTATCATCGGTTACGTATCATTATAACTAAAGTTGTTTTAACTATTTTCAAAATAACTACAGTTATATGACATACTGTTTAAAATACCTACGGTCGTTTCACAGATTTTTATAGTAAATAATGGACAAATATCTAAAGATCAACTCAACTCAACTCACCTACTGTCAACTCATCGACGGTCAACTCACCTACGGTTTTATGATTGATTTATTAGTTAATTATCAATTTATCAGTGATCAATATTTGAGGATTAAATAAGTAAGTTAAGAAACACATAAAATAATACTGGCATGTAATTAGGTTATCAAGTTTATGAACCCGCCCACCCAGCACGGTCAAGTCATTTAAATTTAGAGGAGAGTACAGTGGAACGGACATTTATGTATTTCATTTGGGATGTGTAATATGATTCACCAACAATAAAGGGGATCTGGTCTGGGACATTGTCACTGTTCTAACCTAACCGTATCCAAATTATTCCTAACAGTTTTTATTATTAACAGTATATATGGTTACATATTATAAAAACATTAGATTCTTCAACTTTCACAACGTTTTCACCCATAATTACAATATTAATAACAACTTGTACGCAGTTCAAAATAAATTATAATTGATAATACTACTATTGTAACAACTCACCACTTTAGAAATAAATCCAGCGCGCAGTATTAATAAACCATGGGCCCGTCATCCAATACGTATGTCAAACAAAGTTGAAATATCCAAAATCTCAAAAAACCATTAGATGAATCGTTCGTGAGTGCAATTGATTTTAGTTCAATCAAAATTAGGTGAACTGTACAGTAGTCGACACAACCAATATGCATTATGTACATATTTGAATCAACCATAGTTATGTTATATAAATCTTAAGACTTTCACGGCCGGCGTTGCATGTAGAATATACTGCTTCCGGGCTGTTTGACCGTGGTCCATCGGAAACTTGTATTCCAGACGTTTCGTCGATCACTGCGGTTGACATCTTCAGTGGCATAGGTCCGGACGCCGTCGAGTGCGTAGAACCTTCCTCAGCGGTGAGTTCTCTGCGACTGATGATGAACGTCTGGAATGTCTAATGGACCACGGCCAAACAGTCCGGAAGCTGTATATTCTATAGTTACATAGTTATGTTGATAATAGTTAAAATAGGTGTAGTTATAATGATGTGTAATCTCATCATCTGCGTGTCCTTGTCCCAATTATTGGCCCTAGGGCAACATATTATTCTTTGCCAAATATACCTGTCAGACCTCATCCCCTCAGTCAGTCCTTTTGATGCCATATCCTTTTTCACGGAATCCATTCATCTAGACCTACCTCTACACCTAAAACCCTCTACATTCGTACCTTGGACCTTTCTAGTAACATTACTTTCAGCTCATATATGTCTATAGACAAGCTATATAATATATACATATTTAGACATAATATTCTGCGATTTCGGCGGTCTCTCTAGCCCCACAACCATAGCACTTGATGTCAGCCCTATACCAACCTGCTCCGACTTCCGGTATCTCGGTTCACTACTACAAAGTGATGGAGAATTAGATCGAGCCGTAAAGCATCGGATTAACGTAGGTTGGATAAAATGGCGGCAGGTTACGGCAACAACGTTTGACTCGCGAACCCCCCTTAACCTTAAGCGGAAAGTCTACAAGACTATGATCCGGCCTGCTGTCCTGCATGGATCAGAGGGCTGGCCCGTAAAGGCGATAGATGAAAGACGGCTGCATGCAGCCGAGATTAGATTGCTGAGATGGATGTGTGGTGTGGCAAGAATGGATAAGAGTACATTTGAGGAAGTTTAAAAGTAGCGCCAATAATCGAAAAGTTGCGAGGAAATCGTTTGTCCTGGTTCGGGCATGTAATGCGTAGGGATGAAAGTAATATCGTAAGGAAGGCATTAAGTATGGAAATGGACGGTTACAAGGGAGAGGAAGACCTAAGAGGAGATGGATGGACTGTGTTAAAGAGGATATGGTTAGGAAGGGAATGAATGTTGAGATAACCGCAAGCAGAGATGAATGGAAAAAGCACACATGTTGCGCCGACCCCAAATAAATTATGGGATGTGCAGGAGGATGATGATGATGATGGAAACAGATGCGAAACAACTCCGAGTCGCTATTATCGGATATAGTGAGAACTGCATCAATTTATACCCTCGTATTTAGTTCGCGCTGTATCTGTTTGTTTACTAATACGCCTGTCGTGATGAATCATAAGCGTGATTGATTGCTCGTATCTGTGCGACCATAGCTTATTGAAATTACATAGCAAACACGTGAATATTCTAGTATAGCAAAGCATACTTCGATACAGCACGATGTACAATTCTAATAGGTTGTTTAATAAGCTGCCATTAGAGTTAAAAGGTCTTCTATATAAAAAAAGAGTTCCATAGGGAGTTAAAAGTGTTCCTATTGAAAGGGTGCTACTATTCAATCGATGATTTGTAGGTAAAATTTTTCTTTTTTTATCAATTATTAATTTATATTTGACATTTTGGTATATTTTGATTTCATTTTGGTATATTATTTGGTATTTGGACTTGATTAATGACAATTCGACATGAGTAATTTACAATTTGACATGAATAGAAATTGACCTGTATAAATCTGACTAATTCAATTTTTATGACTGAGTTCATTGATTTTGTTTTTGACATTTTTATGGTTACTTATTGTTTAATAATAATAATTTTTTAATAGATTTGAAATGATTATTTGTACGTAGTAATTTATTATCATATATTTTATTGACTCATTGGTTTTAACATCATTATTTTTAAATATTTTAATTTGATATCTTTGGCTATACTATTATGTATGTTCAGACAAGATCTCGTTCACAAACAAACATTGGGGACAATTTTTAAGTAAAAGTATATTTAGTTTCGAAGAATATTTTAAGTCCATTAAAAGTAACATTTGGAGTTGCAAAAGTCAGAAACCAAAATTTTATTACTTATATATCAAGAGAGGTCAGTGTAAAGTTAAATTTAGGTTTGTGGGTTTGCAACCCTTGTCCTCTGTGGCGTAGTGGTAGTGCATTCGACTGCTATGACAGGGGCGCAGGTTCGATTTCCGCTCAGTGCAAATATTTGTATGCATAAATATGTCTATTTGTATTGGTCTGGGTGTTTCTATGTATAAGATGTATGTATTTACAAAAAAAAATGTATTTAAGTAGGTATGTTTATAAGCATTCTGGAACCCATAACACAAGTTAGTTAAACTATAACTACTTTGGGTCTAGAAAGCGCTGTGTAGAATTACGTAGAATATTATTTTATATTTATTGTTATCTTGTGTGTTGTGTGTAGTTTTAATGCTCGATCAGGCAAAATATTTGTCGCACAGAAAATTTGTAACAATATTTTTGTAGCAAATTAAATTCTATACAACATCTCTACAACAAATGAAATGTTATATATCTATTACTCTTAACTGATACATAATAAACCATATACTAAGTGAACTATTTGTAATCAGTAGCTCAATGTGAACAGTAAACTAAAGTCACCTCACAAATCCAAGTGTGAAAGCGTAGGAAAGTATGAGCCCTTCAATTTGTGATCGATGAGTCCATCACTCTTGTGGAACCGCCTACCGGTGCTCGTTCCACTCTAGGAGTGCGTATACTGGGTATCCCCACGTTAAGATGTATTAAAATGTGAAGTGGTAGAGACGCGGTATGGCAGAGATGTTTGACTGGTAATTAAGAGATTGTAAGTTCAAATTCATCATCATCTTGGCATTGTTCGAAGACCGGATCTGCGTACTCCTTCTCCTCCTTTTTGGTAGGCTTACATGACTTATATGGGAGCGTTTGGTTCCCAAATTAAAAGCTTACAGGTGAGGTTGACTTTTTTGTAAATTTAATGAATTTATTTTTAGTAGTAGGTGCTAATGAATTCAAAAAATATATATTAGTTTTATATTGTTAAGCCGCGAGTTATATATATATATATATATCCTACTTATCCTACTAATATTATAAACGCGAAAGTTTGTGAGTATGTATGTATGTTTGTTGCTCTTTCACGCATCCTCGACTGCATCGTCACTTACCATCAGGTGAGATGCAGTCAAACGCACTCAAATTTTTAGTAAAAAAAAAATAATTAAAAGGGCTAGACAGAGCTGGCTGAAATTTGGTACAGGGATATATTATAGTCTGGAATAACACATATATACTTTTTATCCCTAGAATAGGTTCCCATGGGAAGCGGGAACGGGATCAGAATGTAACGCGGGGCGAGCCGCAGGCAACACTGTTGTGTGTGTGTGTTGTTGTACTGTAATACTTGTGACTGCTTTTGTTCGAAATAAATAAAATAGAACTCTATATTTCACGATTCCGGTGACCAAATTATATTAGCCATTATAGTTATTAAATAAGTATTAATCGCATAGTTTTCTCGGTACCGCGGTAGCCTAGTGGTATGGGTAATGGACTGCTGAGACGAGGTCTCTGGTTCGATCCCAGGTTTTACCATGGCACACACCAATGACTTTTCGATGCTTTTCGAAGTTATATGTGTATTTATCGCAGGTTTATAAGTGCCCGGTTAATGGCAATAGGCTCGCCACCTATTACATTGGGACCTAAACAAACTGGTGAAATGTGGGTGCTAGCACCTCTGCCTACCCCTTCGGGGATATAGGCGTGAGTTTATGTTATGTTATGTTATGTTCTCGGTTCAATTCTAATAAGATAAAAGGAATCGGATTTTAGTCATCCATTGGCTGCGGTGTCCAATTACCATCAAGTAGAATATCAGAACTCAGTTAATAAAGGTATTTTATTGAATTTTATTTCTCTCTGAAAACTAGGCATTCAACCGTCCTGGTGTGATTAAGTAACAAACATTCAACCAAACTTTTGCATTTTAATAGTAGTAGGATTATTAATATACTGTTGCAATCAGATGACAAATTTTGGCGTCTTTTGACCTTCGGCAACTCAAGATACTTTAACGCACATCTAACAAATTTAATTGCAGTTCATTCAACAGTAAAACCTCGCTTTCAATTTTATTCCTGTCATGATCCATCAGCAACAAAAGAAGCGTCGGTAGCTTAGTGGCTAAGGAGTCGGTCTTGCGATCTAGAGGTACCGGATTCGAATCCTGACCACACTACCGAAGTGAATCCACTCTCAACACAAGCAATTTAGCTTGGCTGGAGGGGCGTGCTACTATAAATATACTTTCTTTTTTAAGAGTTTTGACAGAAATCAATCAATCTACCCTCTAAACCAGTCTAAACCAGGCTGTCCAGTTCATTATTTCATATATGATGAGCGTAAGACTGATGATCTATTCGTGTACTTCTATAGCAGGGTGGATTGTGTCCATTGGGTGCCGAAACTCATTTTAAATAGAATTCTCTGAAGGCTTTAGCGTGTTGGACCCATATCCTCACGTAAGCCCCTGAAAGACCGGGTGTTTTCCTAACAAAATGCAGGATAACTTAAGGGCAAAGGAGATACAATAACAGTACTTTGGTTCCAAAAATGTTGATACATTACGTGAATATAAATTTTATTACGATTTTATAAAATTAATTTTATTATATTATAATTTAAATGCAACCGGTCATTGACCCCGCGCGCCGCAGGGTGTCAACGACCGGCGATGTCACACCGATATTCTTTGCGGCATTCATTTTTTTAAGTTAATAAATGCATTTTTTGTGAAATTATAGTTTCATTTAGCTGTGCTAATGCGATTTAGTGTGAATAAAGATAATAAAAAAATGATTTAGACAAAAATAAATCCGATCCAAAAAAAATCACTCATTTTTATTTCGTCAGTACTATTGGCCTGTTTTCGATTTCGGGAGCATTTCCCTAATACCATGTATAATCAGATTTTAAATATATTTTAAAATTTTATTGACGACATTTTTAATTAGACAGCAAAACGTCATCTGTCAGATTTGCTAGTTTGTCAAAAAACTAAGCCTAGTTCCATTTTACAAGTTAAGCGCTCTTTAAAACTAGAATTAATAACCAGAATGCTAGACATCTTTTTTCGATGAAGCAGTGGATAAAGTCTGGTGTTATTATTGTGTACTATTACGGAATGTAATTGACATCGTCGCGTAGGTAATAAATCCTTAAAGGAACGAACGGTGTAAAACAAGTGGTATGGTAATCTTTAACTTTATTTAATCGACACAAATGGTGCAGGTGTTGCATTAGAAATAGCTTCTGTGCTTAAGAGATCCGTAAAATTGCGGCGTTGAAACTTGACATCATAATGATATAATTATTTTATTTTTTTACTTGTAAAGGAGTCATTGTTTCACCAGCGTGAATACGGCCTGTTGGTGAAGAAAAATGTCTGGCTGTGGCAGTTTGAGTATTGACGTTAAGTAGTGACGGGTGTATTAAATTAGGTCTGCAATTCATTCTGCTGTTGCAAATATTGAGGGACGCAATTTTTCACCAGAACTTTTTCTAACGGTGATAATTCCTCAATAGCTAGTGCGATTTTCGTTTTTGTTTTTTTTTTTGTTTTGCGTATATGAATAAATTACTTAATTTAATACCAATCGCGTGAATGAGGCCTTTTGAATGAAAATTTGCTTCGGTGATTATTCCTCAGTGGTACACATGAATTTTTAGTTACATTGCCTATGTCCTCGCCATCAGTAACATCTATGCTTGTGTGTAATTTCATTAGAATCGGTTCAGCCATTTGGGAGGAGAATATGGTCTAACGAAATACATGAGTCGTCTTAAAGAGAGCTAAGCTCTAACGAGCTTCGCTCTGTAAAAATAGCTTTTTATTGGCCAATTGTTTTCATAATTCATCAAGAACATCATTTGTAACTTTAGTTCAAAACGCATCTTTTAATTACTGCGAAAATCCTACAAATATTATTAATGTGAGAGTTTGTAAAGATACTATGTTTTTATGTTTGTTATTCAATCACACTCTACACAGGTACAGGCATCGATTAAAGTCTAGAATAACACATGTGGTACTTTTTATCTCACTTCTAACACGAGCTATCAAGCTTAGCTGGAGGGGTTAGGGGGAATATTAGTAATTACGGTAACTTTTTTTTTCATTATACCACTCAGGTGGCAGACAAGCTCACGGCCCGCCTGATGGGAAGCGGTTACTAATATTAATCATAAAAAAAAACTGATAGGTAGAACGGGGTGCGAGGGATATGCTCTATGGGCAACCCTACACCCCGACGTCTTTAGACCCGAGACGGCGTGCGGCTTTAGTCGGTTCAAGGCCGACATTACCGCCCCCGCTGGACGGCAGGGGGGTATCCGAAGGGATTACCGCACGAAAAGGGTAGAAACGTAAAAAAATGTGTATGTGTGTTAATAAATTCCCATTGGTTACGGGTAAGGAATCAGAATTCCACGCGGGCAGAGCCACGGGCAATAGCTTGTATAATAATCTCTTCCTGTCAAATTTACTGCATCCCACCTGATGGTAAGCTGTGTTGTAGTCCAAAAAGTAGTGGCCACCATTTCCAGAGGTTGTCATTAGAATGGTGGACCCTACCTGGCCAGCGTCGACAGAAGATGCTTTTTCACGCCCCTCTTGAAGACCGCGGGATTGTAAGAAAAAAACATGTGCGGGTATAGCATTCCAGTAAAACCATTTCGGTCACTTACGCACCCAGCAATATAAACGCTATAATCGTACTTAACAGCTGTTTAGATGCATTTAATTGTAAGTATGATAGCATTTACTGCTACGGTCCGTTGTCCAACAGTTATCATAAACTTGAGCTTCATAGCCTTAAGGAAAATAGTTTTATGGAATATCTACTAAAGTAATGCAGAGATAATAACAGTACACTGGCGACTAAATAGACATCTGACAGTGATAGGAGTAAAACCAGATCCCAATTGTCCGGAGTGCATGGACAGCGAAGAAACTAGCTTCCACCTGCTGGCAGAATGCCCTACCTACTCGTTGACCAGATGGGACCTCCTGGGATCGGACAGACTGGACGAGGAAGGCATAAGTAATCTGAAGGTGGTACAGACAATCAGATTTATTAAGGATACACGAAGGGTTGACGGAGTGCAGTAAAGAGCTGGATCAACTACACCATCCCCAAGAGAAGAACTGGGGAAATGGACGAAGTGGCCCGCAAGTGTCGCGGGTGGATCGTCCGTCTGGCTGCCGGCGTCCTCGTTGGAAATAATAATAATAAAGTAATGCAGACACCCATACATACACACATTTTTAGGGATTTTCTTTAGAAAAGCCCTATTGCTATCGAGTTGAAGTCGACGTCGTCGACGTCGTCGTTGCCAATTTTCTGTCACGGTTTTGGGTATGAAGGAGATGAGTTATCGAGTTGCTGTTTTCGGTAATAGATTCGTGCTGGGGTGAACCATTGCAAGAAAAAGAAAAAATCGCAAAAAAACGCAAAATCGAAAATCCCTTGTATTCGGCTAAGCTCGTCTCAGGAATTCAACTTGTTTTTGTATTTGACACTAACTGTGCCCACGACTCTGGTTTTCTGGAATTTTCTTTCTGGAATCTGGATTCTAATTATTTTGCGCGGAACCCTTCTCTGACATAAACGTAGCCCAAATTAAGCCTTATAACACTATCTATCTGCAGTAAAACCTCACATCAAAATTGACCAAGCGACTTCGGAGATTACTCGAAACAAACAGGCAGAAACACGGACACAAATTTATAAATTACTTTTTTGTTACATGTACCCGTGTATACATTTATAATTATGTGTTCATTGTAAATCTGTTTTTTTTTATATTTAGGACACGTCAATTTGACTACACCTCGCCTGATGGTAAGCTGAAGGTAAAGTCTCAGGAAAGAGGGTCACCATTACATACACGTACCATGTTAACAATGGTGGCACTCAGCTTGACGGCCTCATCAGAAGAGGATTGTCGTCGCAGCACCGCGTGACCCCCACCGGTCCCACTTAATACAATAATAATACAAACAGACACTTTAATTTTATTTATTTGTATAGATAATGGGGACGTAGTGATAGATATAGTGTGGCATATACCAACGGTGGCTCTTCGGGTATTTGCGAGCAACATTTTTTTTTAATTTTTTTGCCTCTTTTATATATATAATATTTTATATTTTATTTTATACTCAGTTGGCAGACAAGCTCACGGGCCACCTGATGGGAAGCGGTTACCGTGGCCTATGGACGTATGCAACACCAGGGACGTCGCACTCGCGCTGCCGACCCTTTTTTTTTTTTTTTTTTTTTTTTTTTCGTGCGGAAATCCCCTCGGATACCCCCCCGCCGGTCAGCGGGGGCGGTTATGTCGGGCTCGAACCGACTAAAACCGCACGCCGTCTCGGGTCTGCAGACGCCGGGGTGTAAGGTTGCCCATAGAGCATATCCCTCGCACCCCGACTGACCCTGGGCCATCTCCGGTTTCGAGATGGCCCCCTCGGGTTTGGGAACCACGGTGTCCCCGTCTTGCCCCGGTTTGGGGGAGGGGCGCTAGTCGCCCCACCGTCCCGGCCTGCTTCTGCTGGGGTGACAGGCGGCCTCACCTGCCACCCCCAGGCCTGCGCTCATGGAGGACGGAGGTCGTTAAGCGCCCTCCGGCGCCTGAGTCGCCTGCGACGCGAGGCGAGCGTGTTGCGGGCTCGGCGGGCCGGGAAGAACCTTCTAATGCCCTTCTTAAAGAACCCCATATTGTAGCCGCTTGGGAAAACCACAGCACAGCACCTCATTCAGGGTAATCGTATTCGATCTGACAAAGACCATTTTGACGTAACTATAGTCAGCAGCAAATGGTGGGGGCTAAGCAGATTTAACGGTTGGAAATTCCTTAAGGCCACCTTACACCCTGGCGTCTGAAGACCTGAGATAGCGTGCGGTTTTAGTCGGTTCGAACCCGACATAACCACCCCCACTAGCCAATTATCCGGGGGATTTCCGCACGAAATAAAAACAAAAAAGGTAGATTTGACGGTTGCGTGGTTATTATTTTCATCATGGCAATACTGATCAAACCGCTCTTGGATGATGGCATTCAAGTAATTGACATAATAATAATAATAAAACTTGTAAAATGAAGAATATAATTCAAACAAACTATGACATTACCAACGTGTTGATCTCAAAGTGAATTTTTACTTAAACTATCAATCAATTAATTTGTCATCGCAGTCCATTGCTGGACATATCACCTAATAATCCGCCTTAAGCAGCAGGTCAATAAACTTACAATGAGGTAAATTCTGATCAAGTTGAAAATGCTCAAGCATTTTTTATGCTGAAAATAGTACGCAACACTAAGGTGATTTTATTCGACGACTTTATTTATTTTTATTCTTTTATATTTAGGTCACGTCAATTTGACTTCACCTCGCCTGATGGTAAGGTGAAGGTAAAGTCTCAGGAAAGAGGGTCACCATTACATACACGTACCATGTTAACAATGGTGGCACTCAGTTTGACGGTCTCATCAAAAGAGGATTGTCGTCGCAGCACCGCGTGACACCCACCGGTCCCACTAGTGCTGCGACCACAATCCCCCTGCCCGGCTATGCACTTGCTGACCCCTGAACGCAATCAAACCGAAATTGGATTACTATGGAGGGTTTCTCGCAATCGTGCACAGTGGTACCCACCCGGCCGAATTTTGTGACAAATTTGTGTCATCAAATTTCTACCACCAGTAGTTTTCCTAACTCAAGCACAACACAAATGGTATTGTAAACCGTTTTGAGGAAAATCGGGTTAGACAAATTTTTGCGAGCAATCCTATCGAGGAAAGTATATGTCTTCATGTAATGAATAACTGGAAATACTTGGGTGAATAGCCTGGAATAAAATATGTATTATACTATAAATAGTCATTTTACAGAATCTATGAATGTCTGATTTTCGAAGCACACGTATCTTAAAACACCGGTTCTCAGGGACCTCTTCTTAAAATTTTATCCGATGAGACAGTAGCACGTTGTTGTATACTATTTTAAGCCTTATCTAAATCGAAAAAGGTTGATATTTATTTAACACTTTAGGAGTGCTTGAGTTACATAGAGCTAGCATTAAATAATAAGTGCTTTATTATTTTTATTTATTTACATCATTCAAGCAGACTTTGACTGTCACGGCGGTTTTTCGGATGCTTTAGATGTTTAATTTTATTGTTTTTATTATGAATAAAATCACCATAAAATACAGGATGTAGCTATAAACAAGTAATATGTTGTTTTAGTAAAACTGCGGTAAAATTAAACGCGTTATAATAATTTTTACTTTTATAGCATTTAAATGGGAATAAAGATACTTATAAATACAGTTAAAAAGTAATCAGTTGCTTGCGTCGAACGTTAAAAAACTCAACATTGCATATATAAACGTAATTATTTTTTATAGACATACATACAATTAATTTCACATTATTTAGTCAATAGTTACAATATTTTTACTTTTGTGTTTTGTCCTAATAAGCGTATTTATCAGTACCTTGCATATTTTGCCGAAATCTATATGGATGTCACGCAAAAAGGAACCAAGTTGCAATTGTTTTTAAAACAAGTTACGAACACAGTTTTTTTTTTTTTTTTAACATGTGGAAATCCCTTCGGATACCCCTCCGCCGGCCAGCGGGGGGGGGTTATGTCATGTCTCGACTAAAACCGCACGGTGTCCTCCCCAAGAGTCCGTTGCCGGGCACCCCGGTTAATCCCTCGAAAGGATAACCCCAGGGTTGCCGGCGGACTTTGGCCGCCACCGCGGCCTCGCCTGGTGGGGTCGGGTTTTATCCCGCTTCGGTGAGTTGGCAGGCGTGTGTAGGGCACACACGACACGCCTCCGCCACGGCCTGCTTCTGTAAGGACGGCGAGTCGGCCAACTGCCGTCCTCAGGCCCCGATCATTTAGGTCGGTAATCCCGGGCGTAGACGCCGCAGACTGCGAAACTCGGGGGGCAGGGTTCTCTCCCGCTCCCTCTCCGCCGTCTCTTTCGCGCGCATTACCTACTCACAGAAAGAGGCGGCGGCGTGCCACTTGCTCCCGTCGGAGACCACGGCCCTCACCATGGTCTCCAACGAGAGAACGTCCACGCCCAGGACCGCAACGAGATCCCGGCGTTGACTCGCACTCCACCAACGTGTGGAGCGTCGTGTCTTCGCCAGGATCCTCGCAGTGCTGGCACTGCGGCGTTGTCTCCCGGTGGATGCACCACAGATACTTACCGAAACACCCGTGTCCGGTAACCATCTGTCACATCCGGTAGGAGAGGTCCCCATGGTCCCTCTCCACGACAACGAACACAGCTGGACTAATCTTGTAAAGAAAGCCATGTCGAGTAATCATTTAGTAATGAATATATTAGTAGCCACATAACTCCACGGCTGTATCCCCGAAGGGGTAGGCAGAGGTGTATTACACACCCACGATTCGCCAGTTATGTTAAGGTCCCAATGTAATAGGGGGCGAGCCTATTGCCATCTACCGGGCACAATATGAAGCGAGCGATAATTACCATTTATTAATGCACACATTACTACGAAAAGTCAGAGGTGTGTGCCCGGGGCGACTGGGGATAGCCCAGTGGTGTACACCAAAATTACTACATAGTATTCCTGCTAATCCCTCCAACCAAGGCATACTATAAAACCATAGATGGATGAGTAATATTATTTGATAGTTTGTGTAATCTAAGACGGGAAAACTGTAATCCTGCTGGTCCCACTGGTGGGTATAGACCCCGGAAATCGTAATCAATTGGTGTTAAGGGACACTCTCAAGTAAATAAACTGATATTTAGCCGAAATTGTTTTTTGTTTTTAAGTTAACGTGGTAGTGCAGTGATTTAGAGAGTGAGGCTGTGATGCATGAGGTCTTATTTTTGATCTTTGGGTTGGGAAACGTTATATTGGTTTTTCCTATTAAAAAATTCTCAAGGACCTGGAAAAGTGCCCGTTTGATTGCAAAAGGCTTTCCGAATTGGAACCAAAAAAAAATAACTGTGAGTATTAATACTGCTATATGTAGGTATACAGACTATTTGGAGATATATCCACGTGAGCCAACATCATTGTTGATTTACCTCAACTTTTAAAGGACTGACTAACTCGAAATCCTCAGAGCCAGAGCCTCGTTCATCAGTCAACAGGTGTTCTAGTTTACAGGTGAGGTTTACTTGAACCTCGAAGACCTTAGTGAGAGTATAGGTATGTATATAATTCGAAAATTTATATATCAAATTAATTCCAGATGTGAATGAATCATAAAACAACGTACAACAATTCAAAGTTCATAATACTGCTGCCATAATCTTACACTCGATTTGTATAGTTGAGTTCAGTAGCGTCCACGTGCTGGCATTAGTAACAGCGGACCAAATCGGTCACTATTACACAACTCTTGTTCAGAGCGAGTACACCCGATTCACAAGTAGAGGAACTATTTATTATAACCAGTTTGATCTATAACCAGAAACCAGAAATCCCTAACCTTTGGTTTTTTTGTTAAATGTATATTCTATTTAAGTGGCTGGAGTCGACCAGGACAACAAACTTCAAGTCTTACATCCTTGAGACCCTGCAACGCATCAGACATAGTCTCGAGTGAATAGGTTCCTTCTAGGCAAACGTGATCCATCGTAGACCACATAGTCACTTACGACCAGGTGAGATAGTGGTCAAACGTGAGAGCCCATCATTCATAAAAAAAAGGCACACCTCAGAGAAGTATTCCCTCAGCTCCGATTTTTTGCCTGCAGGAGTTGTGTTCAGAAAGTGAAGGGAAACTCGTTCAAAACTCCCCAAAAAGTACTGTTTAGTTGTAGTTTTTTTTTTGTTAAGTGAACAACGCAATCTCAAGAGTGGTTCATTGGTTTAATATAAATAATCTTTGCCTTAATGAAAAAAAAAACAAATGTATTAAATTCACCTTACCCATTAATAAACCAATGTACAACTCAATGGACAGGAATCGACCGTGTTCTTAGGTTTAAGTATCGATGCTAAATTACAGTTGGGATCACATATTGAAAAAATAGCTAGTAGGTTAAGTTCTGCTTCCTACGCTGTGAAAAAAATTAGGATTTTAACAGACATAGATACCGCTAGAATAGTTTATTTTAGTTATTTCCATAGTATTATGAGCTACGGCATTCTCCTTTGGGGTAATGCCGCAGATTTAAAAATCTTTGTATTGCAAAAGCGGGCTGTGCGGGCAATTTATAAGTTGGGCCCAAGAGTCCGAGAAAAGTTCAAAGAAATAAACATTCTAACTGTAGTGTCTCAATATATTTTTGAAAATCTTTTGTATGTTAGAAGAAATATTTCCAATTTTTTAAGGCTTTGTGATATACATAATGTAAATACTAGACATTGAACACAATCTTGTGGTTTGTAATAGTCGACTCCACAAGATTAGTAATTCCTTTCAGGGTAACTGTAGAAGTCTACAACAAGCTTCCTAGAGAAATGAAGAATCTACCTCTTCATAAATTTAAAAGACAAATTAAAAGTAAACTCTGCTAAAAAGGCTATTATAAAATTCAAGACTACCTAGATGACAAACAAGCTTGGATATGAACTATTTGTCCTCTCTCTATGCTACTCAAATGAAATATTGTAATTAGCTTAAGTAAACATGTTTGTAAATAGACCAAAAAAAAACAGCCCGCTGAGTTTCTTGCCAGAGTCTTCTCAGGACAGGGCCGCGCTTCGAACCGGCGGTGATCCATTTGCCAAACATTAGATTAATTTTTTGTTGACGTTTTGTAAGTACCGTATTAATGGTCTATACAGAATAAATGATTTTTGACTTTGACTATATAAAAGCGTCGGTACTGAGTAAGGAGTTGACCTTTCGATCGAGAGGTCCCGTGTTCGAATCCTGGCCATTACACTACCGGTAAAAATTACGATTTTTATTTTGGGGCTTGTACAACTAATCTGCGAAAGACTGCGGGCAGATGCTGGCAAGCTGAAGACAGGGCGCTATGGCGCTCATTAGGAGATACCTATGTCCAGCAGGGGACTAGCATAGGTTGATGGTGATGATGATGACAACTAATTTTAAATTATATACAAAACTTAAATGAGCAAAATAAAGAGGAGAAAAGGAGAGACTTTAAGCTTATGCGTCGAAAAATATGTATAATTGTATAATTAGGTTAAGGTTAATTAAGGTGGTGGCGTGGAAAAAATCTGTTTTAATTTTTTATTCTTGGTTAGATAAAGCTTGCCAATAGCTACTAAATAAAATCAAGAAAATGAAAATGTATTGAAGTGTATATAATAACTTCTAAATTATAGTTAAATACTATTGCCCGCGACTACGTGCGCGTTAAATTCGGAATTGATCAAGGTATGTCTACTTCTGCAGTTTCGAATCCAACATGTATTAGGTTACCTAATTTCATCGTTATATTTTCAATCATTTATCATGAAGAAATAAATGTTTACATGTAACATGGAAATAAGTTCTACCCAGCTCCCTAATATAATAGCGTGATGATATTTATTATCAACGGTTGAGTTTCTAATCAATATATTTTACAAGTAGGTAACTCGGTTTCACGATTTCTTATTTTTCTGCTCATGCTGACCATGTCTGAGTTCTATCGAACTGCAGAATTTCGTGATGTTCTACTTTGTATTACAAATGCTTCAGAATTTTTTATTTTTCTTCGCGACCATTTCTCCTATAGTGCATATTTGAGGATTTTGGGAATATAGGTAAATACAATATACTCCATATGCTCTATGGGCAACCTTACACCCCGGCGTCTGTAGACCCGAGACGGCGTGCGGTTTTAGTCGGTTCAAGCCCGACATAACCGCCCCCGCTGGCACGCGGGGGGGTATCCGAAGGGATTTCCGCACGATAAAAAAAAAAAAAAAAAAAAAAAAAGGTGCAGTCTTCTCTTGAAATTCTATACCCACACCTATATATCATATAATATATAGGTAGTGGACTATAATAAATAGGTAGACAGAAATACTTAACCTATATTCAATTAAATTTTTAAGCTTTGTAATGCTTATTTTTTCTAAAGATTTAGATTGGAAAAGAGAACGTCCAGATATTCGAAATTCTCCGATATATTATATACGTCCACCGTAATTCTTACGAACTACGGAAACTTAAGACGTTTATAATATATCGGAGAATTTCGAATATCTGGGACGTGCCTAGATAGCTCAGCTGGTCAGAGCATTCCCCCTGTAAGGGACTGTTCGCGGGTTCAAGTCCCGTTCTAGATGTTCTCTTTTTCCGATCTAAATCTTTATTCCACCTATATTTTTATACGCATCTACTAATAAAAATACTCAAACTATAACAAACCGAGTGCTCTATCTACGTACCGCGGTGCACCCTCTCTACAATACGCGTGTATCGCATAAGCATGGTTTACCTAAACTGGTCGTGAGTCACGGGATGCGTCAGCGCAGCAAAATAAATACCATGTATCATGCGTAGGGTTACCACTAATAGTCATGTATTTGTAGAGTTGTTGCGCACTTCTCGTAAATGTTTGAACATATTCAATAAAACATTTTGAACCAATTAGTATGGGAACTTTTCCTATGCATTTATATAGGAAACATAGAAAATTATGTGTCCAGTTAGTTCAGTTGGTCAGAGTATTTCCCCTGTAAGGAACTGGTCACGGGTTCAAGTCCCGTGCTGGATGTTCTCTTTTCCGATATAAATCTGTTTGAACATATTTTGCACTAGCTGCTGTCCACGGCTCCGTGCGCTTGGAATTCTGATCCTGGCCGCACAACCCATGGGAACCTATCCCGGCTCCACCCGCGCGGAGGTCGGTTATGGTTTTTTGGTCATAGCTCCAGTTGTACTTAACCAATTTCAATCAAACATACGGCAGATTTTAAGTCTTAGCAAAACCTTTGTAATACAAAAAAATTGCAACAAAATCCGTTTAGTACCTTTTGCGTACATCTTGAGCAAACAGAATACAAACAAGAATTCCAATTAAAATATTTTTGTGTTGAGAATCATTTATTTTCGTTAACCCAAGTATTTAAAATAAAATATCTATAATGTACAGACATTACTAATTTACAGTTTAAGAATAGTTTTTTTATAACTACCTACACCTTAGAGATTACTTAGAGATGCCAGTGCACTCCACCAACTATGCTGGGAAATCATTCACCGTTAGTGCGATTCGCCTGTGGAATGCACTGCCCTTAAATGTTAGGCAGGCAAAATCTCTTTCTATATTTAAAAGTATGTTGAAAAATCACTACTTAGGTATTATCCAACCATCATAACCACCATAGGTACCAAATTTTCAACTCTGGGATATGGGTTGTACTTATATAAATTTATCTATATGATTTTAGTTTATTTACTATTTTAGAGTGAGGTATTGTAATTTATATGTATGTTTGTTTTATTCTTTCTTTTTTTCTTTTCTTATTACTCTTTATTGATATTTGACTACTTTCATCCTATCTGACAACTACACCACCGTCTAACGTCTTGAATTATTTTATTTTTATTCATCCTAAGGTTGCCTGGAAGAGATCGCATTTAGCGATAAGGCCGCCCATTGTACATTTAACTGTATTACTATTATCCATGCTATATTGTCTTTAAACTTAACGTTGGTGTACAATAAAGAGTTATCTATCTATCTATCTACCTTATAAATAAACTGTTATCGTGACTTAGAAATGCTTGCCATAAGTAGTGTTACCGTGGCTGTACCAGCTCTAGAAGAGGAGGTAGTTGAGGAGCTTAAAAAAAGGTAAATTAGCGTTGGAAACTCTCACAAGACGTATAAATTGCACTATTTTGTTAAATTTAGTATTATCTTATAGAGTGGTCCTTCTTTAGTTGAACTAACCCATTAATGCTGCGAAAATTGTAGCTCTGTAATTGTCCACTTCTCATTGAGAACATATCAATTTTTTGTAACATTTACATAGGCCTCAACAAGAATGTGATTGCCATTTACATGATTTATGTCAACTGTGTTACCAAATCTACCAATGTAATAATTTTGTAATTGAAATCAATTGTTCCAGGACCTTTTATGCTTAGTAATTAAAATATAATGACCCAGAATTTAGCTTAGCTGGAGGTATATAAGTAATTTAATTTCCAATTTTTTTTTAAAGTACCTCTTTTAAAAGGCATTAATTAAATATTCTTACTTAAATAAACTAGTAAACTGAATATCTACCGGCATATTTTCACTACTTACTACGATACAGAAAATTATTGTATCTAAGTCTATTGACTTTATAATCGATTGACAAATTTGTGACAAAAATATTATTTGAGCTGAGTGAGACGAAGTCGAGCGAAAGCTCCTCATACTAGAGGATTTTTTTTTACTTCAGGATTTTCTTTGTCACAGGTCTCCTCCTAAACTACTAATCCAATCAGAACCAAATTTGGCATGATTAAAGAGGTCAATCAGAGGAAGGTTTATGGATATATTTTGAAAAAATTAATGCTACCACAGAGGAATGATCACCGTTAAAAAAATTCCAGATGGAATTACATAATAACCACTTGAGACACTGTGACTAAATTTTACACGCTCAGAAAGCATGTCCAGAGTTGTGACTTTCAAAAAGAATTTTCAAAATCGGACTTGCCACGAATGAATGATCACTGTTCAAAATTTTCAAAATCTGATTCCGCAAATGTCTCACTCAGCTCAACATTGCAAGCAGCGATTCGCCTTGCAGACCTAATCTAAGTCTATTGACTTTATAATCGATTGACAAATTTGTGACAAAAATATTTTTTTAAGAAGTGCCAACCCTGAATATGTCACGCACTATCACTCCTCATCTATGTATGTTCTAAAGCCGAATATTTTCCTACCTCGTCACCTCTAGATTCACTCAAACTTACACAAATAAATTAACGCAAAATCATCTTAATTTTCGGCTGCCTAAGACTTACAATAAATGCATGTTGTCTCTTTGTAAGAAGTATTACGCATTGGAATTACAAACTTAGCAATGCGCTCGAAACTCATAACTATACATTTAAATTATTCAGTATTGGGTGTCTTCGGTATGTAAATTATGTTGGTAAGTATTTATTATTGTTGTATATTTTATAGTGACGCATCGATCTTCGTCGTCGAAACAACTGGAACATTTTAAATTGTATGGGTAATACATTTCTTTTTATAATCCGCATGGGATGTATTGTTAAATACGTTGTTTAATGTTTTTGTTACAGTTATTGCATTCTGAATTAACTCTGTGCCTTATAGGATACAAAATATGGTATGTACTGGCATGCTGATGTTATTATCATTTAATCTTTAAATTGATGAATACCTTTTTTTTTCGTTTGGAAATCCCCTCGGATACCCCCCGCCTCACGACGTCTCGGGTCTACAGACGGTGTAAGGACATAGGTGTAAGAGCATATCCCTCGCACCCTGACTGACCCTGGGCCATCTCCGGTTTCGAGATGGCCCCCTCGGGCTTGGGAACCACGGTGTTCCCGTCTTGTCCCGGTTTGGGGGAAATTGATGAATACCTAATTTACTCTATTATATTTTCTATGCAGACTACCGTACGTACTGTATTTATAGGAGATGTACGGTCCAATTACCGCACATGTTAACGTGTCAGCAGATTTGAGTGCCTTATTGCAGTATTATTGTAAAGACAGCGCAAACAAGTCGCGCTGTAAAACTCGTGTATTTAGCAATCAATAAATATTTTACAATCATCAAGGATTTATCATTTATCAATACATCAAGATCTATCAAGCAGGTTGTACGGCAGCATCAAGGCAAGCCCGTACAGGAGAGGTTGTAAACATTTTGAAAAAATTCGATGTTCGTCTGTTTGTAAGTAAACCACACGTTTAACAGTTAATGTATACTTTCTAGTTGGCCTTCTCTGAAAGCGTATTTTTTAACTTTTTTTTGACTATTAATACTATACTCACCGATATTTTTGAGGTTTAATGAACCTGTTTTTTAAGAGTACCTACTAAGCCAGCAAACTAACGCATGTCTTCTTAATAAATGACCGCTTGTAAAGCTGTAACACCAGAGGCAAGGTAACTTTAAACTACATAGCTTAATGTTTCACGGCTATTTCTGTAACCATTTGATTTTACGACTCAAGGCCAAGACACCAGCTCTCAAACCGTCAAAGTAAAAGGAAAAGTTTTGTAGACAACTGTTATGTACACTTGATATTTCAAAAGTAAGACTGTAAGACACTGTTACCTCATTCTGGGTTAATTAGCGATTATAAAGATATTGTTAATACTTATAACTATATATCTACATGACCATGATCCGGCCTGCTGTCCTGCATCACCTGATCACCTGATCAGAGAGCTGGCCCGTAAAGGCGACGGATGAAAGACGGCTGCATGCAGCGGAGATGCGAATGCTGAGATGGATGTGTGGTGTGACAAGAATGGATAAAATTAGGAATGAGTACATTCGGGGAAGTTTAAAAGTAGCACCAATAACAGAAAAGTTGATGAAGACCAGATGCGTAGGGATGAAAGTAATATCGTAAGGAAGGCATTAAGTATGGAAGTGGACGGTTACAAGGGGAGAGGAAGACCTAAGAGGAGATGGATGGACTGTGTGAAAGAGGATATGGTTAGGAAAGGTGTGAATGTTGAGATGACCGCAAGCAGAGATGAATGGAAAAAGCACACATGTTGCGCCGACCCCAAATAAATTTGGGATAAGATCAGGAGGATGCTTTTTTTTTTCGTGCGGAAATCCCTTCGGATACCCTTCGGTATTGTCGTGTATCGACTAAAACCGCCCGGTGTCCTCCCCAAGTGTCCGATGCCGGGCACCCCGGGTAAGCACTCGAAAGGATAACCCCAGGGTCAGGAGGATGATGAGTTAATACTTATAACTTTGTCCCTTTAGAACATGAGATCCGCCATTGACCGTGACTGCTAAAAGAAAATAAACTAGGACGTTTGCCAGCTTGGCAATCAACCCAAACTTAAGCGTAGCGAGATTTGCCTATCCAACAATAGGTCAACGTGACCGGTCGACTTTTTCCATTGATTTGGTTTTTCGGTGATTATTCCTCGATGGTAAGACCGATCTGGACATTCGACCCCTTACGACACTCAGTAATGTCTACTTGATCACCGTGGCAAATTTGGTCGAGATCGGTCAAACGGTCTCGGAGGAGTATCATTTGTTTGAAATGCAACTTTGAAACCAAAGACGCTTCGCTCGCCTTCGGCTCGCTACGCTTAATAAATTGCGTTATAAAATTACTTATATTCCAATAAAGTATAGTATTAAATATGTACAAAACGTATCTACCTAGCCAGTTGATCTCAGCATCAGCCCAAGGCTTAAGATGACTAATAGAAAATGCCTTAGGCAATTTAAATGCTACGAGGCTGTTATATTGTTTCAAGAAAACATTTAATCTGTTAATGTTATCGAAGACATTTAGGGTTAAATTTGATTTATTAAACCTCCGGGTACCCCCTCACCAAGGGCACGACGGCTACGTCCCAGTCCAACTGACTAGAACTACATGGTTTTTTATTCAATACCAAACATATTAGAGGATGAGACGCTAAGTTTTCTTTTTAGTATCATGTGTGTAACCCTCTCACAGAATATCGACGCCAAGTAACAGTATTTGAACTGTTGCGTTCCGATTGGTGAGTGAGAGTGTCGGAGCCCAAACTCCTTTCCCATCCCCTCCCAAACTCCTTTCCCATCCCTTTTCCTTTACAGGGTCGGCAGCGCGAGTGTGACGCCACTGGTGTTGCACACGTCCATAGGCCGCGGTAACCGCTTCCCATCAGGTGGGCCGTGTGCTTGTCTGCCACACTAGTGGTATAAAAAAAAAAGGTCTCAAGTTCGATTCCCAGTCGCCCCGGGCACACACCTCTGACTTTTCGTACCTAGTTATGTGTGCATTAATAAATGTTAATTATCGCTCGCTTAGTAATGTGCCCGGTAGATGGCAATAGACTCGCCCCCTATTACATTGGGACCTCAACATAACTGGCGAATCGTGGGTGTGTAAGTCACCTCTGCCTACCCCTTCAGGGATACAGGCGTGAAGTTATGTTATGTTATGTTATGTTATGTTATATATATATTTGTAACCTATTTGTGCGTGTCCTTAATAAACTTATTCTCTTTTCTTTTTTTAAGTGAAGTTCCCAGTTGCCTTCGACAGATCTTAACCGTCTTTGAAGTGACGGACCTATTTAGTTCCATCCGGTTCCATTTCATTATATCTAACAGACCACCAACGTTGAGCTGGACCTTTAATAGAGGAAGAGGTTCAGCCTAGCCTTAACCCTGAAGCGAAGAATAGGAACGCCTACGGTAATCCGTTGAAACAGAAGTTGCCATGTTTGAACGAACTCGCTGACGGTAAAATGGTCAGCGGATGACTGCTCCTGTGGTGGTATTCTGTAAGAGTGTTTATAAATCTCGACTGCTGAATCCGAGGTCAGATATCATATTCGCCTTAAGAATAATTCGCTTTAATACTCACCGCGGATTCAGCTTTCGAGATACATAAACATTCTTAAAGGATAGTATAAATGTTAGGATGTTTTTCTTTTGGTTTTCTTCGTTGCAGCTTCTAAGAGCAGTACCTTTCGGATACCCCCCGCTGGCCAGCGGGGGCGGTTATGTCGGGCTTGAACCGACTAAAACCGCACGCCGTCTCGTGTAAGGTTGCCCATAGAGCATATCCCTAGCACCCCGACTGACCCTGGGCCATCTCCGGTTTCGAGATGGCCCCCTCGTGTTTGGGAACTACGGTTTCCCGTCTTGCCCCGGTTTGGGGGAGGGGCGCTAAGCGCCCCACCGTCCCGGCCTGCTTCTGCTGGGGTGACTGCCGGCCTCACCTGGCACCCCCCTAAGAGCAGTACCTGGTCGATAACGATCAGGTTTATGGCTTGGGATCTGTATCAGCCTATGTTACTTAACGAAATCACAAGAAACCACGTCCTTTTAACCTTTTTCGACCGTGTCTTCTACTAATCAAAGCTTGGTGTAGGAGCAGAACATTGTTGGAAGTAGCAACGCTTTCTGCAGAGATCGGTAGCCAGTGTGAGTTTATTTTACACGTTCATAACAAAATTCTAATACAAACATAATTAGGTAGTATCTCAAAACATACGTATATTTTATACGCTGTCATGAGGGTCACTTTCATGAGGTTTGAGGTTAAAAGTCGTGTTCTAAGTAATCATTAGGAGTCCATCCTGTACAAGACAGAATTTATCGAGCATACCAAAATATTTAAGTACCTATCTGTTAATGGTAACATTATAGTTATGTTACATTTAAATAAAAATTACGATTGCCTCACACGAGTTGAACACGATTATAAGCGTCAGGTTATCACACCTACTTAAAATTACGACTCCGTTAAAATTATTCAGAATATATCTTAACACAGAGAGAAACGTAAGAGCAATTTGTCTAACAATATCACTTTGAGAGCTATTACGGTTGAGAAACCACTTAAAACCAACAGAACTAACATGAAACGGTCGAAAAAATAACATCAAATCAGATCTCGTTATCAACCAAACGTGGTCACTGACACGTAACTTCGTAGCAACTAAACGTATAACAGTGTACAATCTGCATTTCAACTATTTCCTAACATTACGTTATACAATTAAACGTTTCCAGCGTTTTGAATAAAAACAATCGGATGTACCCAAGTATCTCATTTTGAACAATAAACTCCAATAAAATCTACAATTTGAAAGCCTAATATTTATGTATTGTCATATTTATTTCTAGTTATGTAGAGTTCAATTTCTTTTGCACGTTTTGTTTACAATGGTAAATAAAACTTGTGTTTATAATATGTAGATCGTTTGACACGCGTCGACACCCCGGCGCGGCGCGCGCGCAGGGTCGCTCACCTCCGAATCTATGACCTCAACAAGTATTGTATTGTTAAAGTGTTTATTACAACTTAATGGCTTAATGATCTGATTGTTTTATTATGTAAATTGGATTAGATTTACATTAAATTTGTCATCGAGCATTTGAAATATTTTGTTATTCATTTGATTACTGTCTGTTAACCTAATAGTATAGCGGTTGCATCCAATATTTCATAAGATGGATCTTCATGTTAATATAATTTTCATATTTATAGATAAATATAATATTACGAATTGAACTCGAAACAAATTAAAAGTTTTTGATAAGACTTCACTTACAGCTTCTTACAATCTAGCGGGGTGAATTCATTTTGACGTGTTCTATAATATAAAAAAAACACTCGGACACTTGGGTAGGACACCGTGTGGTTTTAGTCGATACACGACATAACCACCCCCGCTGGCCGGCGGGGAGGTATCCGAAGTGATTTCCGCACATTAAAAAAAAAAGAAGGGACTGTTACACGAATGATGATTACATCAAACTATACTTAGTATTATAAAGCTGAAGATTGTGTATGTTTGTTTGGTTGAACACGTTAATCTCAGAAACTACTGGTTTGAATTGAAAAAAATTTTTTGTTGGATAGCCCATTATCGGGAAAGATTATAGACTATATATCATCCCGCTACTACCTAGGACAGCGGAGCAGTAATCATTAATGTCACCAAATCAGGCAAATATCCACATAACTGTAGAACTTATAAATGAGGGGCAGGTATGGGAGAAATGAGTACCACGGGGGTGAAGTGTGCCTTGGGCAAAACCTGAACATAGCTCGCAGACTAAGCAACCTGAAGTGGTAATATGCTGGCCACATCTATCGAAGGACCGATATGGCCGAAGGAGTAAATTAACCCTAATGAAGACTAGAGAATTAACATAATATGTGTATTTATGAATAATAAAATTATCTAAGTATATATTTAGATAGGCAAAAGAGAACATCTGGGACGGGACTTGAACACGCGACAAGTCCCTTACAGGGGGAATACTCTGACTAAGTGAGCTACCTTGTCACGTCCCGGATATTCGAAATTTTCCGATATGTTCTATACGTCTCGGGGCGACGCTGGAGCAATCAATCGCAATTCTTGCGAATTACGCAAACAATGAATGATGTTACAACCATTTTAATTATTGTATTTTTTTTATTACTCCGCCACAATAATTCAATGAAATTTTGAAGCAATTAGTGTGTTAACTTTTTCTATAGATTTCGATCGGAAAAAGAGAACTTCTACTACTACTACATCTATGGTTGCCTGTAAGAGATTGCCTCAGAGCGATAAGGCCCCCAATTGTATGTACCACAAATTGTATTTCGGATTCGTGTTTTGATGTCCTTGGTTTACAATAAAAAGATGTTATTATTGAAAAAGCGGCAATAGCCCAGTGGTGTACGTAACGGACTGCTGAGACGAGATCTCGAGTTCGATTCTCAGTCGCCCCAGGCACAAACCTCTGACTTTTCGTAGTTATGTGTGCATTAATAAATGTTAATTATCGCTCGCTTAATTAATGTGCCCGGTAGATGGCAATAGGCTCGCCCCCTATTAGATTGGGACTTTAACATAACTGGCGAATCGTGGGTGTGTAATACACCTCTGCCCACCCCTTCGGGGATACAGTCGTGAAGTTATGTTATGTTATTATTATTATCTTAGTATATTAATATTATGTTATATATCTTGAAGTGGTAGAGTCAAGCAACAGTCATTTTGGCCGTTGCATGAATGGGGCCGACTCGACCGGGGAAGCACCACCCTCGCACAGAATATCGACGCCAAGTAACAGTATTTGAACTGTTGCGTTCCGTTTGGTGAGTGAGAGTGCCGGGGCCTAAATTCCTATCCCATCCCCTCCCAAACTCCTATCCCATCCCCTTTCCTTTACAGGGTCGGCTGCGCGAGTGTGACGCCACTATAGGCCGCGGTAACCGCTTCCCATTAGGTGGGCCGTGTGCTTGTCTGCCACCTTAGTGGTATAAAAAAAAAATATTACAAGGGGGCATGAGCCCACGACCAGTCCCTTAAAGGGGGAATGCTCTGACCAACTAAGCTACCTAGACACGTCCGATCTAAATTTATAGGAAATGTTAGCGTACAAATTGCTTCAAAATTTCATTGAATTATCTAAGTATGCTAATACGCATTCTAAAACCCATTTCACAAGCCAGTTAAACTATTCTTATTTAGGGTCTAGACAGCGATTGTAGTATGTCATATTTAAATAAACTCACTTTCGCAATTTTAATATTAGTCAGACTAAATTTAGCATAAGAACTTATGTAATACAATACACTAAGAGACTAATTAGCTCTACAAACTATTTTAAACAACAAACAATTACAATTTCTAAGCGTAGATAATTAATAATGTATTGTTATTATGGAGAATATTTCGTGAACATAATTTGATTGGTAATAAGTTGGTAATAACCTAATAACTTATTTAGTTGCAAACGGTAACTATTGTTGGGTAATAATACTTTGGTAAAAGCAGTGGAGCTCGTGTTAAATGTAAGGCTGGTTATACACGAGTAAAAAAATTAGATGTGCTATTAAATGTGAATGATTATATTAAATTGTATGTAAAGTTTAACAACTTTAAATTGTTTTTATATTACATAATAGGTATTTAGGTGGTAAGCGGTTAACATGACTTTTGATGTTAAAGTTATAACTATATTTTTAGGGTTCCTTACCTTCGTTCACTTCGTTGTCAAGACCTTTTTTTCAGTAATGCTTGGAGGCATTAAGTTGAAATTTATACCAAATACTCAAGTTTGTGATGCCTGGAAGCTGTGAAAAAATCAAACTTCTACGTCAATGCGATTGAAAGGTACAGGCCGCTTATGTAGTAAATTTCACCAAATATAATCATGAAATAGAATCATGAAATTTGGCAAGAAGCAAGAAAAATCTTCAATATCTAGCACAATCTTTATCTCTTTATGGGTAACTACCCCATAAAGAGATAAAGATTGTGCTAGAATCATGATATTTTTCAGAAAGTAAAGTCTTATAGCACAAGTAAAGTGAAAAGTTCGAAAACCGTAAATTTATAACTACCCACATCACAAAAAAAAACTGTATGGCTGTCTATGAAGACTAGAAGCTCTACAGCAACATAAGTTTGCCCCTCAATCCAGTTTTGTACGGAACCCTCAGTGTGCGAGTCCGACCGCACTTGACCAATTTTTAATAAACACATGTTTGCATTTGTTTTTGCGTACAATCGTGACGTTCTGGGTTCGATTTCGGGTAAAACATTATTTGTTTCGCTCTCAAAAAGCGGCAGATGGCAGTCCATGGCAGATGGAAAGAAATACCTGGCGTAATGTAGATTTACACATCTGATTATCTCTTTAGGGATTGGGCGTGAGTACTTACAAATATTTTTAATGCTTGGTAAAATTGATTTTCTCTCTCTCTATCTCAGGAATAGACAGTGACAACAACATGCTATCTACTTCGGTTCTTAGCCTTTTGATGTACCTCCTCTACTATCACTTAACCTTTCATCAAACCCCTCTCCCCTCTAAAGTGCTCCTCTTTGCATAAGCTTGCACTTTGAAACCCAAGGTGCTTTCCTGCTCATCCTTTTATCGTTTCATTTTTTCTATATCCCAGTGGCGTACGTAACGGACTGCAGCTGAGATGAGGTCTCGAGTTCGATCCCCAGTCGCCCCGGGCACACACCTCTGACTTTTCGTAGTTATGTGTGCATTAATAAATGTTAATTATCGCTCGCTTAATAATGTGCCCGGTAGATGGCAATAGGCTCTCCCCCTATTACATTGGGACCTTAACATAACTGGCGAATCGTGGGTGTTTAATACACCTCTGCCTACCCCTTCGGGGATACAGGCGTGAAGTTATGTTATGTTTTTCTTTTATGGGAGTGATGGCCGTCTTTTTTTTTTTTTTTTTTTTTTTTTTATATTTAGGACACGTCAATTTGACTTCACCTCGCCTGATGGTAAGCTGAAGGTAAAGTCCAAGAAAGAGGGTCACCATTACATACACATACCATGTTAACAATGGTGGCACTCAGCTTGACGGCCTCATCAGAAGAGGATTGTCGTCGCAGCACCGCATGACACCCACCGGTCCCACTAGTGCTGCGACCACAATCCCCCTGCCCGGCTATGCACTTGCTGACCCCTGAATGCAATTAAACCGAAATTTGATTACTATGGAGGGTTTTTCACACTCGTGCACGGTGGTACCAACCCGGCCGAATTTCGTGACAAATTTGTGTCATCAAATTTCTACCACCAGTCTTACTCCCCAACTGATGTGTTCATCACTCGGCAGGTGTGTACCACGTTACAGCCTTACAGGTGAGGTTGACTTGAGCTTAAAGATCTTGGTGGGAATCATATACACCCTCTCGAGTTATTTTGACCTGCCATTCTTTCAATGCATCATCAATGTAACACAAAATAAGGGTCAATAAAATCCGTACAAAAATTTCAACACACAATCCATGTTACAAATCAGACAATATAATACTTATGTTGCACTATCGATGTTGCACATAGGAAGAAATCTTATTTGTTAACGGCGATAGCCCAGTGGCGTACATAAGGGACTGCTGAGACGAGGTCTTGAGTTCGATCTCAAGTCTCAGCTTTTCATAGTTATGTGTGCATTCATAAATATTAATTATCGCTCGTTTAACAATGTGCCCGGTACATGGCAATAGGCCCGCCCCCTGTTACATCGGGACCTTAACATAACTGGAGAATCGTGGGTGTGTAATACACCTCTGCCTACCTCTTCGGGGATACAGTTGTGAAGTTATGTTATGCTTATTTGTTCAACCGCATGTATGTAGCCGGCCTAAACCTCTGGGTGAACAGACGCAAAAGCATACACCTAGAATTATGCCATTAAGTTGACATGTAGCGTTAACTTAATAACCACTCCTAACACAAGCAATTTAGCTTAGCTGGAGGGGTTAAGGGGAATATTAGTAATTTCGGTTACTAATATTCTTTAAAAAAAAAAAAAAAAAAACCATGAGCCCTAAGTACGCTCTTCGCTGTCGACTATTATCGTTCTTGGACGACCAGGTCACGACTGTCCGGCTCTAAATGACCCTAGACAGTCCTGTTATATCTTCGTATATAATTTTAATTATAGGTTAACGGTTTAGGTCTTATATTATACTAGCTCTTGCTTGTGGGTCTTCCCTCGTGAATTGCTAATACCGTTTCGGCGATTATATCCTATTCTTGAATATGACCAATTTTTTCAATTTCATTTCAAGTAATTAGTATGCTTATTGTTCCTCTAGGTTTAGATCGGAAAAAGAGAATATCTAGGACGGGAATTGAACCCGCGACCAGTCCCTTACAGGGGGAATGCTCTGACCAACTACTACCAACAACTACCAGATAAATAACACAAATAACATAAAAAAATAATAAAAAGCCCCTTTACATTTGGAAAAAAATATGTTCTGTGGACTTTTAACGGACTGTCATACTGAATTTCGAAGTTCAAAATAGCGATGAACTGTAGCCCTAAAGTACCAAAACGCGACTCGATGTGGAATACTTTCGCACTACCGTGCTTCGCGGTGGAAAACATTCCAAGTTATGGGTATCGATGTGACGCACTTTTGCACTACCGTGAGTCGCGTTTCGGTACTTTATGGCTGTTCATCGCTATTTTGGACTTCGAAATTCAGTATGACAGTCGGTTCTCGTAGGTTGTGGATACGAGATTAGAATTCCACGAGGGTGGAGCTGCGAGTAACAGCTAGTTATTAAATCTTAAATTAGAAAAACAATATTAAAATAATATAGAACACCATGATACGCGAGCTTTTTCTATTAATATTCCTACCGCATTGGAGGAGATATTTTCAATCACACAGCATCCGCTCTTGACGAGCAGTTTCAAAACATGTTCTTAGAACTAATTTCCTCTCATTGTATGCGCATTATTATTGGAAGTTGAGCTTGTAGACATTTCTAGACCACTGGTCATTAGGTACGAGAGAAGAATAGCGGCGGTTAGGCCCATCATGGAGGATTGGCTAGTGAGGTGACACGGAAGCCTCTCGTACCGACTGACGCAGGTGGTCTCCGGTAAGGGGAGCTTCGGGGACCACCTGCATCGGATCAGGAAGGAGCCAATGCCCGAGTGTCATCACTGCAACGCGAGCGAGGACTCAGGGCTGCACACGCTGGCGGACTGCCCGGCGTGGGAGGCGCTGAGGCGTGACCTCGTGGCAGCCATCGGGGTGGGAGTCCTCTCGCTCGGCAGCATGATTGCGGCAATGGTGCGGAGCGCGAGCACGTGGGCCGCGGCCACCTCCTTCTGCGATCATGTAATGCTCGCGAAGGAGATGGCGGAGCGCGCCCGGAAGAGATTTAGAACTCTCCCGGCACGCCGAGCCCGCAACATGCTCGCCGCGCTTCGCAGGCGACTCAGGCGCCGGAGGTCGCTTAACAACCTCCGTCCTCCATGAGCGCAGGCCTGGAGGTGGCAGGTGAGGCCGCCTGTCACCCCAGCAGAAGTAGGCCGGGACGGTGGGACGACTAGCGCCCCTCCCCCAAACCGGGGCAAGACGGAGATACCGTGGTTCCCAAACCCGAGGGGGCCATTTCGAAACCGGAGATGGCCCAGGGTCAGTCCGGGTTTCAGGGATATGCTCTATGGGCAACCTTACACCCCGGCGTCTGTAGACCCGAGATGACGTGCGGTTTTAGTCGGTTCAAGCCCGACATAACCGCCCCCGCTGGCCGGCGGGGGGGAATCCGAAGGGATTTCCGCACGAAAAAAAAAAAAAAAAAAAAAACAAGGTACATGATAAGTGCTCGGATACGACTGGGTGCTTCGCGGTGAGCTCGTAGGCGGTGCCGCCGTCACGTGCTACGCGGACGACACGCTCGTGACGGCGTGCGGGGCGACGTACCGCGAAGCGACCCGAAAGGCCACGACCGCGGTTGCCCAAGTCGTTAGGCGGATCCGGCGGCTGGGTCTCGAGGTGGCCCTGCATAAAACCGAGGCCCTGTTCTTCCATGGGCCTCGGAGCAAGCCACCCGAGGGATCCAGTCTCATCGTGGGAGGAAATCGCATCGGCATCAAGCCCCAAATGAAATATTTGGGGCTCGTGCTCGACGGCCGATGGGACTTCGGAGAGCACATCCGAAGTCTGGCCCCCAAATTGAAGGGCACAGCTCTTGCTCTGGCTCGGCTGTTGCCCAACATGAGGGGGCCCGATGACTCCTGCAGGAGACTCTACGCGGGGATCGTGCGGTCCATGGCCCTGTATGGGTGCCCAATATGGGCGGAGGCCCTGAGGACCAGAACTGTGCAGATGCTGCGCGCTCCGCAGCGAGTTCTGGCCATCAGGGTCATCCGAGGGTACCGCACGATCTCCTTCGAGGCGGCGAGTCTCCTTGCCGGAACTCCGCCATGGGACCTGGAAGCGAGAGCCCTTTCGCAACTGTACCAGTGGCGAAAGGAGGCGCGGGAGCAGGGATGGAACCCCGAGCCTCGAGAAATCGAGGCCGTGCAGTCCCAGCTCCGCCAGGCCATCGTGGTGGAGTGGAAGGAACGACTTGGGCAACCAAGCGCAGGGCACGCCGCAATAGCGGCGGTAAGGCCCATCATGGAGGATTGGCTGGAGAGGCGACACGGAAGCCTCTCCTACCGACTGACGCAGGTGATCTCAGGGAAGGGGTGCTTCGGGGACCACCTGCATCGGATCAGGAAGGAGCCAACGCCTGAGTGTCATCACTGCGACGCGAGCGAGGACTCAGGGCTGCACACGCTGGCGGACTGCCCGGCGTGGGAGGCGCCGAGGCGTGACCTCGTGGCAGCCATCGGGGTGGGAGTCCTCTCGCTCGGCAGCATGATTGCGGCAATGGTGCGGAGCGCGAGCGCTTGGGCCGCCGCCGCCTCCTTCTGCGAGCATGTAATGCTCGCGAAGGAGGTGGCGGAGCGCGCCCGGGAGAGACTTAGAACTCTCCCGGTCCGCCGAGCCCGCAACTTGCTCGCCGCGCGTCGCAGGCAACTCAGGCGCCGGAGGTCGCTTAACGACCTCCGTCCTCCATGAGCGCAGGCCTGGGGGTGGCGGGTGAGGCCACCTGTCACCCCAGCAGAAGCAGGCCGGGACGGTGGGACGACTAGCGCCCCTCCCCCAAACCGGGGCAAGACGGAGATACCGTGGTTCCCAAACCCGAGGGGGCCATTTCGAAACCGGAGATGGCCCAGGGTCAGTCCGGGTTTCAGGGATATGCTCTATGGGCAACCTTACACCCCGGCGTCTGTAGACCCGAGATGACGTGCGGTTTTAGTCGGTTCAAGCCCGACATAACCGCCCCCGCTGGCCGGCGGGGGGGAATCCGAAGGGATTTCCGCACGAAAAAAAAAAACAAGGTACATGATAAGTGCAAGATTTTTTTTACATTTACAAAACCTGTTTCATGAATAATATTTTCATTTACCATAAAACTTTTTCATTTAAATAGGTATTATAGGATTGACTTCATATACGATACTCTACTGAAAATAAATTTAATCACATTAAATTCTGTGCACTTGTATATGCAGGGACGTAAATAACAATGAAATAAACGTATCTTTATTTTATAAGATTCACGCCTGTATCCCCGAAGGGGTAGGCAGAGGTGTATGACGCACTCACGATTCGCTAGTTATGTTTAAGTCCCAATGTAATAGGGGGCGAGCCTATTGCAATCGACCGGGCACATAACTAAGCGAGCGATAATAAACATTTTTAATACACACAACTTTGAAAAGTCAGAGGTGTGTGAAATGAAAGTTTGATCCCCAGTCACCCCGGGATCAAACTCGAGACCTCGTCTCGGCATTCCGTTGCGTACACCACTGCGCTTTCACCGCTTTTATGCTTTATATTATAATATCTTATATTACGCTTATTATAATAACACAGATAATTAGGGTTTTATACGGAACAAAAAAAACTGAACAGCTGGTAGTTATGTTGCTAGTAGTAAGTACCAACACATCATTTTGTTAAACTAATTGTTTCGCTCATGGGAACATACGGCAAGATCTCAAGGGTGTCGGTGACCTCAGGACTCCCAATAATTCAACCAACCTGTCGAGAGCATCCAGTAAGTACTGTGCAGAACTATCGCAGAGATTGGAGAAGTATTCTTTTTTTATATATATTTAGTCCCTCAAATTGACTGCACCCCGCCTGATGGTAAGCTGAGGTGAAGTCCAAAAAGTAGTGGCCACCATTTCCAGATATTGTCCCTAGAATGGTGGCCCCTACCTAGACGGCCTCAACAGATGTTTTTTCACGCCCCGCTTAAAGAGCCCAGGATTGTAGGTAGAAGGAAACAAGTGCGTGGGCAAAGCGTTCCAGTGCTTTATGGTCCGACAGAAAAAGGAATCACCAAACCACTTGGTTCGCGATGGTATCGCTTGCACTGTATGAGAATGACAATAGTTCCACGCTAGAACGGATTTGTGTCTTGTATAGAAGACACTGCAAAAACCGTTTCACCTTGTGTGTTGACTTTATTTCTATAATTTTTTATTCAATTAAAATTTCTCCTAACCTGATTTTGCGAACCCAACATAATCAGAGCCGTTCTCAAGTTTTAGGCTTAACAAGAAATTTATACATTCATTTTTATAAATACAGATAAATTACAATTTGACAAAATGACAGCAGTCTCCACTACTGCAACTGACTAAACTTTTTAAGCTGTAGTAGAGTTAGTTAGTTAGTCAGTTGATATTATCAAAATTACAATTATTATTATTTATTTTTTTTATATAAAGGACACGTCAATTTGACTTCACCTCGCCTGATGGTAAGCTGAAGGTAAAGTCTCAGGAAAGAGGGTCACCATTACATACATGTACCATGTTAACAATGGTGGCACTCAGCTTGACGGCCTCATCAGAAGAGGATTGTCGTCGCAGCACGATACAAAACAAGTACAAATACATTAACATTCAATAATAATAAGTCCAAAAATACAACAATTTTTCTATTCAACATAGTTTGACTGGGCGGTGAGTGTTTCTCTTCATCTGTCCCTTATCTCTGGCGAGAAACAGCTGATACCTTTTACCCATCCTCAAAATTAGGAAACATGCTTACCGTTAAACACAGCCATGTGGCTGTTTGCCTTGATTCAATCAGTAAAAACACACCTTGAACATGTATTCAAGGTGTGTTTCCACTAATTCAATTGGCAACCATCATTACGTACCACAGTTTATATATGGTTATTATTCTTAATATAGCGTCAATTGACTGCACCCCGCTGGATGTAAGTAGTGTATTCTATGCACTTAAAATTAACAGTATCCATTAAAATTGGTTGTTCATTCAACTATTTAATCAATTCGCAGTGCAATCATGTACTATCAAGAGGAATGAATAATGTACACAGCCGTGCGTCAAAATCAGCTGTTTCGACCAGATGCAGAAACCGTTACAATACTACAACTTTTCATTCATTCAATGAATTCCGTTGATATTTGAGGGCCGGTTCGAATTTTAAAATGTGAATGCACATCATTGGCTGCGGCTGCGTGCGCAGGCGTCTGTGCGTATCGTAGATAAGGGTAATATAGGGTGTGTTGAACAAGGAAATACATAATTTGAATGTTTATTTTGAAATTTATACTTAGTGATATGTGTCAGGTATTTAACATCACAAATCGTTTGCAATGCAATACTAATTATCTTTATCGGAACTAAAAAAGTATTACATAGCTTATAGACGCGAAATCTATATAGCAAATATTATAATCGCGAAAGTTTGTATGGATCTGTGATGTGTAGATGTAGTGTGGATGTATGTTACTCTTTTACGAAGAAACAATTGAACAGATCTGGATGAAATTTGCCAAAGAGATAGATTAGGGTCTGTTCCTGAAGACACGGGAACAGGTCTCGAAATTCTCGCGGGTGGGTCCGTCGGCTACGGCTAGTTTGTAAATAACGTTCAAATGTTATTCCGATATTATCATAGAGTAACCTTGAATCATTAACTTCTAGTGATTAGAGGAATGAACTTATACCTACATATTTGATATGCATGGAATTAAATAAACTATCGTCGGCACCGACGATCGGGTGAAGCCCGTGGGGGTTTCTACACGTAAAAAAAGTGGTCTTGGAGTTAATATCGGCCTATGTCCATTTTTATGCCAAATTTTACACCCCTTCGTGCATACCTATTTTCTGCAAAATGTTATCATTATTTTAGTATAGAAGTTGTAAAGCGTTCGACTGCTCATTCAAAACTCGCCGGTTTGTTTCCTACTCAATGCATTTACGTAACATAACATAAACTCACGCCTATTTCCCCGAAGGGGTAGGCAGCGGTGCTAGCACCTACATTTCGCCAGTTTATGTTTAGGTCCCAATGTATATTAGTGGCGAGGTAATAGGTGGCGAGCCTATTGCCATTAACCGGGCACTTATAAACCTGCGATAAATACACTATATAATAGCCTAGTGGTATGGGTAAAGGATGCATTTACGCAAGTACATAAATATGACTTTTTGCATTAGTCTGAGTGTTTGTGTGTATAGTTGGTGTCTAGACAACGCTGTGAATATGTCTGAGAATAATATCATTATTATAAATATAGGTACATTAATATTGGGGTGCGACTGGTTGGATTACCTCCAAGTTTGTGTACACTCCAAGTTTGTGTTTGGGTGCACCCTGGGCAACGTGGGCGATGACGCATCATTGATTGCTCCTCTGGAGTAACTGGCGTCAACGTCAACGGCCAGGAGTCTGACCAACCGGCCCTTTTCAGGGCCAGCTGACCCCATTGCACGAGGGGGTCGGGGTATGGCGGGCCTGCAAGGCCTGCGGGGGGAGGGTCGCTCCAGGTACCCCTCTGCTGTTATCAGAGGGGACACTGCGAATGGCCCAGGGTCAGTCGGAGTGCGAGGGATATGCTCTATGGGTAACCTTACACCCCGGCGTCTGTAGACCCGAGACGGCGTGCGGTTTTAGTCGGTTCAAGCCCGACATAACCGCCCCCGCTGGCCGGCGGGGGGTATCCGAAGGGATTTCCGCACAATAAAAAAAAAAAGATTAATATTTTTTCATCTCTAGATAGCCGGGTGGAAAGTAGCTTATTTCATCCCTAGGGTGGAAAGTGACTTTTGTTTATTTTAAGTTTTGCCATGGAGTCCATGATAATTTTATTACGTCATAATGCCTTGATATCATGACGCATTTTTTTACATGGCCGCCTAAATGCACATCTCGTGACCAACTCGATTACAATGTAACCAAACTGATTCGATTTTCAAAACTTTTCTAATGTGCTGCCAACATTAGAAAAGTTTTGAAATCGTACGTGAATTATAACTTTTTTTTCAGTATTAAAAAAATGGTTTCGGAAAGTGATTCCAGTGACATGGATATTAATTTAACTCCCGATGAGATTAAAGAACAGGCAAAAGCTGTTGTTAATAATCTATTTTCAACTTTACTTTTATTTTTAACTGATAATCAATATACCTGTTTCATTTTCACTTTTTCTTTCACGAGAAATATCTCGAGTGAAATGGCTGACTTTCAACCCTTGTGTAACAATCTACTATTTCTATACAAAACACCTGCATGTAAAAATATTTTTTTCATAATTTATTTCTACAAAGATAATATTATAAGATATCCAAGAAAAAAATATAACCATCAACTCGCATAATTGGGAAATAAATTCTATTGCACCTTTTTATTTCTAATTAAATTTAAACGCATAACATAAGTCTGTAATAAAACAAATCACCTACTACGACTGAACAATTTTATAGCCGCGTTTTAAACTATAACGTTGCCATTTTGTTCGCATTCACCCTACCACTCACACATACGCGATTTGCACTTGTCACGTTACGCATGGACTGAGCACCTGGGGCAGGTGATCGAGACATCAGCTGTGGCGGCCGCCTAGCAACATCTTTCTGCATATTTTTGTAGACACGAGCTTAATTGACCTAGTTTTGGAGTATCTGGTGACGGGTGAATTTCTGTTGTAGGAAAGAATAAAAAATTATTTTTATTTAACACTATTTTTTTTAAGTATCTTTTTGTAGGAAACGTGTGGCCTAAGTTACTAAGCAATATTATTGTTTCACATTATATTATCAAGAAAAGTGTTGTTTTTTCTACTATAGTAGGGACAAGATAATAGGTCACTTTTGACATTTCATCAAAATTCAACAACGTAACCTTGTAACGGCGGGCATAAAATAAGAACTGCACAATTGCTTAACTTTTTTCAATTACGTTTACATATTTATTGTAATAATGACCGATACGAGTAATTTTACGATTTGCTTTCACTAATAAACCATTCTAAACATAATAAACAATTTCTGATCTAAAGAACTGAACGTCGTTACAATGTTGCGTCAGTCAACCCTTTTTCTTTTTAAACACTAGGGATGTTACTCTAAAAATCGAAAGCTGATAGGACTGTAAGTTGAATCGAATGCAATGATTACTTGTGAAGAAAAATCACCATAAATGTATAACCACGTTGTGATTATAATAAAACCTAATTATACATATTTATTATTCTTTTAACTAACTATAAAAATACAAAAAAATAACTAAATAGAAAGGTCATTGATGTTGGGTGCAATTTAGGTGGATGTTGCTGGCAACACCAGTGCCTGTCGATGACGCATGTCATGTCGCCATAACATGATGATGACGCAGTCTTTTGTTGTTGTGCGAAGTGACTGAGCGTTTTTGGTGTGCTCTCTGTTATTTTCTTCTGATCCGGCTTTTTCATTGAACTGATCTTACTGACTACGTTTACCTGGCTATAAATTGGACTCCGATTGCTTAACGATTATTAAACAAGAAAAACATTACAGTCTTACTATGTCGAAACGGGGGAAAACTCTAAACAGTCAATCTCGCGAACTAGTGCTGAAATTGTACAATTATTTTGGACTTGAATCAGTTAACGATGGGCCTCTTTTACCATTGAAACCACTGAGAGAACGCGTTGCCGAAGCATTGGGAATAGGGAAGAAGACAGTAACTCAAATTCTGAAAGAGAAATACGGACCATCAGGCTCAGAAGATAATACTTTACGTACACCGAAAAAACGAAAGAGGGAGAAGAAAATTGTTGACGTTGATAATTTTGATGCTGCTGCAATTCGCAACCACATTTATGGATATTACTCGAGAAAAGAATATCCTACACGGGAAAAGCTATTGAGTTCGTTAAAAGGCGCAGGCTTATTTTTTGGAGGCAAATCGTCTCTATCAAAGGTTTTAAAGTCGATTGGCTTTAGATTTAAAAAATCCGACAAGCGGAAAATCATGCTAGAACGCTACGACATTATTTTGAAGAGAATAACATTCTTACGTCAGGTAAATAAAATTACGGATTGGGACAATGTCGTGTTTATTGACGAAACATGGTTGAATGCGAACCATACGGTTGCGCGGACATGGACCGATGATACAGCGGCCTCCACCTCAAAAGTTCCATCGGGAAAAGGAGCCCGACTTATTATATGTCACGCGGGATCAGCTTCTCAAGGTTTTATTCCAGACTGCCTCCTCGCATTCGCCTCTAAAACTACAACAGATTACCATGAGGAAATGAACTTTGATGTTTTTAAAAAGTGGTTTGAGAAGCTGCTAGTCAGCTTAGAAAACCCATCGAAAATTATAATGGACAATGCTCCGTATCATTCTGTACAAGTTGATAAACCACCAACTCAAGCAAATAAAAAGCAAGAAATTGTCTCGTGGCTGGTAAGAAATGGTGTGGAGGCAAGTTCAACTTTATTAAAAGTTGAGTTGTTAAATCTGGTAAAAGCAACTAAGCCGTCCAAGCTCCGCTATGTAATCGATGAACTAGCCCTAGAGCATGGACACGAAGTTATTCGATTGCCTCCCTACCATTGCCAGTATAACGCCATCGAGCTTATTTGGGCACAAATAAAGGGTCATGCAGCGCGGAACAATACTGAACCACCCTTCAGTACTGCTAAAATGATGACTCTGCTACAAACTGCATATGCAGAAGTCACTACAGAAGACTGGCGAAAAGTCGTGGAGAAGACAAAGAAAATAATTTTACAAGATTTTGAACGAGATGTGAGAATAGACAATATTATTGAAAATGAATTAATAATATCTCTGAGTGCTGACAGCAGTGATGAAGATAGCAGTTCCGATAGTTCAAGTGAATAAAAGCAATTTTTTTGTTAAATTACGTAGGTACTTGTCTTATTTTGCTCCTTTAATTTATGAAAGAAAAAATAATAATGGGACAGGGATTCGCATGATCATTTTTAAAATTCACATATGTTTCAAGTCTGTATCGATTCATTCGATTCATTCATTTAATCGATGTGTTTAAGCAGGTCACCTCACTATGAATATAAAACTGACATCTGTCAAAAGTGACCTATTATCTTGTCCCTACTGTAAGTAGGCGAGTAAATAATTAATTTGAACACTTCATTAATCTAAGTCAAACCCACCACTGGCGAATTTGACATTTTATTATAACACTAATATAGGAATACAGTACGCACTCAGAACGAAACAAGACGAACTGGTGCCATTTTTACCTATTTTTATACGCTTTTTATTAGCTTCACCTGTATGTTTGTTTGTATGTTTGTTTGTAACCGACTCCTTTGGGCGCGATTTTGACGCACTTTAAACGGCCAGATTTCGTTCAAACTTTGTAGATTTATCGAGGACAGGTGACAATACACTAATTTGATAAAATTATTCCATTTTTCAATTTGCAAAATAAGATTTTTGTTAATTTATTATTTAGAAATGTATTTTATTTAAAAAAAAGCGTGGGTGCTTATTAAGATAAATTATCAAAATTATAATCACTCTACTCGTGTCTGTCAATAAAATATTTATATCTATTCACCCATGCACCCCACGCTTTAAAAAAAAAGTAGAATACATTTTTTTATTTACACTATTATTAATTATTAATTTATGTTTATTTAAATTTTTAACACTATTCTTAATTTAAACTTATTAAAACCTATTTTCTATTTTTTTAGTTCGGTTTTCTATAATCAGCGTGTTTTTTAGTTTTTTTAACTATTATTTATTTTCTATTTGTCTTATTTTTCCGTACCAAGGCAGGTACGGCAAAAAAATAAATTCATTCCACCTCATTCGATTAATACTAGGTCCGCAAGGCAGTAGCTCTTGCAGTGTTTTTTTTTTTGTTACGTGCGGAAATCCCTTCGGATACCCCCCCGCTGGCCAGCGGGGGTGGTTATGTCGTGTCTCGATCTCGACTAAAACTCCGTTGCCGGGCACCCCGGGTAAGCCCTCGAAAGGATAACCCCAGGGTTGCCGGCGGACTTTGGCCGCCACCGCGGCCACGCCTGGGTGGGGTCGGGTTTGAGCTGAGAGTGCCCATGTCAGCTTTAGAATTTATTGTTCGGTGATTATTCCTCCGTGTCTTGTTCGATTTTCAGTTTCCTTTTTTTAATCGGTATTTATGGTTATAGGCTACGTTTTGGCGCCAAAACTTGTATTTTACTTATTGTGGTTTTTGACAAATCCGCTCTTGAACTGTTTGTTCGGTGATTATTCCTCCGTGGTACTTCATAGTTTAAATTTGTATAGCCTATGTCCGTCACATCACTATCATCTATGATTATGCTCAAAATCATTAAAAATCGGTCGAAGGGTCTAGGCGCTAGAGATACACAAACGAAATACATCGAGTGGAGTGAAAGGTTTTTTTTTATACTATAAGGTAAGGTAGGCAGGCAAGCACACGGCCCACCTGATGGAAAGCGGTTACCGCGGTTTAACACCAGTGGCGTTACACTCGCGCTGCCGACCCTGTAAAGAAAAGGGGATGGGAAAGGAGTTTGGGATCGGATGGGAAAGGAGTTTGGGAGGGGATGGGAAAGGAGTTTGGGCTCCGGCACTCTCACTCACCAAACGGAACGCAACAGTTCAAATACTGTTACTTGGCGTCGATATTCTGTGAGAGGGTGGTGCTTCCCCGGTCGAGTGGGCCCATTCATGCAACGGCCAAAATGACTGTTGCTTGACTCTACCACCTGCAAGCTCGACTTCGTCTCACTCTCAGCTCAAATAAAATGTCAGTGTTTTCAATTTAACATTAAGAGAAATAGTATCGTACGCGCGCATTACCTGCTCGCAGAAAGAGGCGGCGGCGTGCCACTTGCTCTCGTCGGAGACCACGGCCCTCACCATGGTCTCCAACGAGAGAACGTCCACGCCCAGGACCGCAACGAGATCCCGGCGTCGACTCGCCCATGCAGGGCACTCCACCAACGTGTGGAGCTTTAGATAATTGAAACAATATCTTTGATACTAACTTCATAACACATAGCCTTTGTCTTTTCCCGAGCTCCAGTTCATGTCTGTACTAAATTTCATTAAAATATGATAGACATAGTTACATTCGCATTAATAATAATGGATCATCTATGCACCTAATATGAATGCTACGGAATAATACTGCTTCTTATCATCGCTGGTAAAGGGCATTCTTCTCATTCGTGTTTGAAAAAGCATCGAGGTAAAACATTTATTGTTACGCAAAATGTTTATTGAGCTGAGTGAGACGAAGTCGAGCGAAAGCTCCTCATACCAGACTTCAGGATTTTCTTTGTCACAGGTCTCCTCCTAAACTACTAATCCAATCAGAACCAAATTTGGCATGATTAAAGAGGTCAATCAGAGGAAGGTTTATGGATATATTTTGAAAAAATGAATGCTACCACAGAGTAATGATCACCGTTAAAAAAATTCCAGATAGAATTACATAATAACCGCTCGAGACACTGTGACCAAACTTTACACGCTCAGAAAGCATGTCCAGAGTTGTGACTTTCAAAAAGAATTTTCAAAATCGGACTTGCCACGGAGGAATGATCACTGTTCAAAATTTTCTAAATCTGATTTACGATGTCTCACTCAGCTCAACATTGTAAGCAGCGATTCGCCTAGCATACCTAGTTTTATAAAGAACTAGCTGTTGCAGATCCCTTACCCGCTACCCATGGGACCCTATTCCACCACCACAACCTTTACGCGATACCCAATTCACCCATACATCATTTTGTTAGATCTCAAACCGACTCAAACGGTTTCTCGAAACCGGAGTACTCATACGCTCTATGGTACCTTACACCCCGGCTTCTTTAGACCCGAGACGGTGTGCGGTTTTAGTCGGTTCAAGACCGACATAACCGCCTCCGCTGGCTGGCTCTCCGAAGGGATTTCCGCACGAAAAAATAAAATAAAAAAAAGGCAGCTTTTTCGTTGAAAGCACGCTTATCATCGTACTTTAGCCAATGTATACAAAAACTTGACAAATTAAAACTGATCCTTCCTGATCCTTCCATGTTATCGGCTCAGCAAAGTTAGTGATTCTTTTAGGGGGGAAGGTATACGCTTTTATAATAAATTACCTGAATCGGTCCTTGATATGCCTGACAATAAATTTAAAACTTTTGTTAAGACCACCTTATGTAAAAAAGCATACTATAGGACAGATGATTACCTTAAAGACAAAAATGTCTGGCTTGAGCATGGTGCAGGCCCCTCTTAATGCTACAACTACAGCATAATATTGTAGTAGGCAACCTTTTTTTACCATATTTTAACTTTTTTAAATTATTTTAACGTTTAACTTAGGTGAAATTTTTATTTTAACTTTTGTTTTTTTTATATACCTTTATTTATGTTGACACGAGACAAAAATGTACATTCGTCCATATTTAGTCTTAAGAAATCACTATTTATTATATGACGTCTCGAAAATGCCGCAGTGGAGTTTGTTGCGCCGTTTCTTCTCCACTAGGGCCTAGGAAGCGGTGGTAAACTTAGTTTTAAGCAGATTTTGACCTCAAAAAGATGTAATTACGTTGCACTATTTTGAAAAATAAAGACTTTGACTTTGACTTTGACTTTGACTAAAACCCGAACTACTCCATCCATTGGTGAAAACAGCATGAAAATCGTTGTAGTAGCTTTTGAGTTTATCACGAACAGACAGACAGACAGACGCGACGGAGGACTTTGTTTTATCACATGTAGTGATAGCGAAGTGAACTCCTACAAAATAAAAATAAAAAATCTTTAAGGGCAGCTGTACACTGCAACTATTGTGCTAACGCCGCGGGCTTTCTAACTTAAGAACCTTTACGATGAGACGTAAGATTACATGTTTATGCACGGAAATTATTAGGTAGCAACATTTTATTACTACACATTTTTATATTAGCATACTTCTGAGGGGGTTTCTGGAGCCCCACCAAGATCTTCAGTGCCCAAGCTAACGTCACCTGCCAGCCGGTACACAAGCTGATTGACGGACAAGGCTCTGATGCCGACTTTCCTGTCGGGTTTGCAGGATCAGAAGGCTGTCGCTGTCGAACTGATGATGACAACTGATGGTGCAGCGCTAGTGAATGTGACAGCATTATATGAGGTTCTGTGCCTTGGGCAATCTGCCAATGGCTATGAAATGCAGCTGCTTAAAGCGGCGATAGCCCAGTACAATGCGTAACGGACTGCCGAGACGAGGTCTCGAGTTCGATCCTCAGTCACCCCGGGCACACCTCTGACTTTTCGTAGTTATGTGTGTATTAAAAATATTAATTATCGCTCGCTTAGTAATGTGCCCGGTAAATGGTAATAGGCTCGCCCCCTATTACACTGGGACCTAAACGTAACTGGCAAATCGTGGATGTGTAATACACCTCTGCCTACCCCTTCGGGGATACAGGCGTAAAGTTATTTTGTTGTTGTATGCTGCTTAAGGGTTATGCTTCTCCGTTCGAATTGATCCATTCATTTTGGGGAAAATGAACAACCTATTTAATTGTAATAAGGTCAACTCCATATTCAAAGTATGTACGTACTAAGATTTCACTAAATTGGAGTAGTACGAATAATGTTTCTAAAATTAATTTCGTTTACCACCTGGGCTCTCCGTGTGTCAATTCAAATTCAATCAGTCAATTTCAAATTCAAATTGAAAAAAAAAGATATAGCCGTTTATGCAGTATATTAAGACACAGGCAAATGTTTTAAAATGTATAGGCTATAGATTTAGATCGGAAAAAGAGAATATCTAGGACGGGACTTGAACCCGCTACCAGTCCCTTACACGAATTACGGTAGATAGCTCCAGCGTCGCCTTGAGACGTATATAATATATCGGAGAATTTCGAATATTTGGGACGTGTCTAGGTGGCTCAGCTGGTCAGAGCGTTCCCCTGTAAGGGACTGGTCGCGGGTTCAAGTCTCGTCGTAGATGTTCTCTTTTCCGAACTAGATCTATAAGAAAAAGTAAGCAAACAAAATGCTGCAAAATTTAATTTAATGTATAGGTTAATTTCCGATGAGCTAGCCATGAAATTTGCCAACAAGCAAGGGCATAAGAAGGCTTTTAAATGGTCAGTAGCACGATGACAATTTTTTTTACACCTTGGGTTGGTTTTCGTAGCGATTTCTAAGGATCTCTAATTTTTTCTACTAATAATTAGGTATAGCTTAAGTTACTCAGTCATAATGTAGCTTTCTAACGGTAAAAGCATTTTCGAAATTGATCTAGTAGCTTTTAAGTTTATTCGCTACATACAATAATACAAATTTTTCCTCTTTATAATATTAGTGTAGATTAGCTGTGCCCGCGACTTCGTCCGCTTGGATTTTGATTTTTATGGTTGTGGTTCTTTTGCGCGGAACTCTAATTCTTTTTCTAAAATTAAAGTACCTTATGTTACGCCTTATAACATTACCTATCTGCCAGTGAAATCCCGTCAAAATCGGTCCAGCTATTTCAGAGATTAGCCGGAACAAACAGACAGACAAAAATTGTAAAAGAAATTATTTTGGTGTATATCATAAACATGTAGTAAAAAACGGTTATTTCAATATTACAAACAGACACTCCAATTTTATTTATATGTATAGATGTAGATAAAGAACATTTATTTTGTTTGTAATCGATAAACTTGGAAACTACTGAACCGATTTCAAAAATTCTTTCATCATTAGAATGCTACATTATACCTGAGTAACATAAGTAATTTTTTATCCTGATATTCTAACGGGATCAGGACTTAAGCGGGTGAAACCGCGTATCGATGATAGAAGCTAAATATAAGAATAGCTCTCATAAATTGGAGCGGTGATAGGTTCACGTCGTGTAATATGAAGTCGATCAGAGAGAGGTCGTAACTTTGGTCCTGACCCCTGTTCCCAATCTTCGTGAAATTGGCTGAGGGGTTAACTGCGGAATTAATATTACATCTATCGTCTTGTAGACTCTTCGTATGCACAAGCTTCTGCTAAATTCTTGGAGAATTTATTTTGAAATATATATTAGTAGATTTTGCCTGCGGCTCCGCTCCCATGGAAGCCTTTTATCGCGGTATATTGCTATTTCGTTTTGTTCTGTTTGCTTTCTGTTTATCAACTATCTTTATTTTATAAAAATACCACTCAGGTGGCAGACAAGCACACGGCCCACCTGATGGGAAGCGGTTACCGCGGCCTATGGATGTGTGCAACACCATGGGAATCGCATTCGCGCTGCCGACCTTGTAGAAACCTTCTAATGCCTTTCTTGAAGTACCACACACACAAGTAGCTTGACGGCCTCTGTGGCGTAGTGGTAGTGCAGTCGACTGCTATGACAGGGGGCGCGGGTTCGATTCCCGCTCAGTGCAAATATTTGTATGAATGAATATGTCTATTTGCATTGGTCTGGGTGTTTCTATGTATAATATGTATGTATTTACAAAAAAAAAACAAGTTTATAAGTATGTTTATCCGCATTCCGGAACCCATAACACAAGCTAGTTAAACTATGCTTACTTTGGGTCTAGAAAGCGCTGTGTAGAATGTCGTAGAATATTTATTTTTTTATTTATTTAAGTTACACACAGGAACACAAGTTTCATATGGACCACGGCCAAACAGCCCGGAAGCAGTATATTCAACATTTATTATCAAATTCGACACGAACAATGTCGCGGGTGCTAAAATAAAATAGACAATAGCATTATGTCCGTTTTATTTATATCCTAACCCTATATGTCTGCTGCGGTTTAGTCTCTCATAAAATCTGATGTAACCTTGCATCTGTTAGTCTTAGATTTATACCCTGCGGCACTAGGCCTACTGACAAACACCTGCGACCCTAGGCCTACTAACACACACCTGCAACCTTACAGTAATGGTTGTTACATGTCAACTAACTTTTTCTGTATAATTGACTCTTAATGAAGAAATTCAATTGCATAAAATGTCGGTATTTATAACGACGCAATATTATTTGAAATGTTTGATAAGCTTCTAATGTACAGTACTACATGACAGCTGCTATTCACTGATGGTGTGATATGAAGACTGAATGATGAACTTGGAGTGGAGAGTGACCTTTTTTAGGGTTCCGTTGTCAAATGGCAAAAAACGGAACCCTTATAGATTCGTCATGTCGGTCTGTCTGTCCGTCCGTATGTCACAGCTACTTTTTTCCGAAACTATCAGAAGTATGCTGTTGAAACTTGGTAAGTAGATGTATTCTGTGAACCGCATTAAAATTTTCATACAAAAATAGAAAAAAGAAACAATAAATTTTGGGGGTTTCTCCAGACTTAGAACTGAAACTCAAAAATATTTTTTTCATCAAACCCATACGTGGTCTATGGATAGGTCTTCAAAAATGAGTTTGCGCGAGAGACACTCCCAAAGTAGTAAAATGTGTGTGTGTGTGTGTGTGTGTGTCCCCTGTAACTTCTAAAATGAGATAATGATAAAAGTAAAAAAAATATATGATGTTGCGAGAACGAGAACGAGATCTAGTACGTAGTTTTTTTTTATTACGTCATAAATGGTAAATCGCAATTTACCTTTCAATAAAAATTTTACTTGCGGCTACGGAACCCTTCATGGGCGAGTCCGACTCGCACTTGGCCGGTTTTTTTATGTAAGGCGTCAATGACTTCAGCTTACCTGATGGCAAGCTAATGGAGAATTCTAAGGAATGAGGGTCACCATTGCAGATAGAATGGTGGCTCTCAGTTTCGACGGCATCATCACATGTTTTTCACGCTCTGCTTATAGGACCCAGATTGTAGAAAGAAGAAAACACGTGTTCTCGTAAAGAATTCCAAGTATTTATGGTGCGGCAAAGAAAAGAGGTGCTGAACCGCATGGTCAGAATCTCTTGATTTAAGGTCCTGTGAGATCGAGATGGAGCAAATGCGGCCATGTGACCCCCCTCCTCCGCAACTACTTCCTCCCATCTCTGTCCGTTCTGAGCTTCGCACGTCAATCGATGATCGCTTTCGAAGGTATCCAAGCTGATGACGCTCTTGCATGATCATCTTTGCCTAACTAATCAATCCTGTATTACCTTGTTCCTACAAAACCGGGTTCTTTAGACGGGGCTGTGAGAAAGTATCTGTCGAGGCTATTGACGTAGAGACCACCAGTAGTGTAGGGACAACATCTGTTATGACGGCCACTATTTTTTGAACTTCACCTCAGCTTACAAACAAGCGGGGTGCAGTCAAATTGACGGATTAAACATAAAACAAGTTGAATTCCTGAGACGAGCTCAGCCGAATACAAGGGATTTTCGATTTTGCAATTTTTATTTTTTTGCAATTTTTTGCAATTTTTTCTTTATCTTGCAATGGTTCACCCCAGCACGAATCTATTACCGAAAACAGCAACTCGATAGCTCATCTCCTTCATACCCAAAACCGTGACAGAAAATTGGCAACGAGGACGTCGAAGACACCGACGACGTCGACGACAACTCGATAGCAATAGGGCTTTTCTAAAGAAAATCCCTAAAAAATACTTAGAAACCTGAATAGAGTGAGACCTTCTTAAAGTCTTATTTGCAATATATAAATTATTTTTAATACAAAATGAGACTTAATATCACTCTTTGATATTGGGATCCACTCTGTCATATATTTAAAGTAAATTGAATGGCCTCAACACTAATTGCTCATTACCATATATGATCATAAAATATAATTAAATACCGCTTCATTTCAATTCATACAAAAAATACTCAAGAGTCACACACATAAGGGATATGCATACACAAATCTATCTGATAATGAGCACCTCGTTACAAATACGTATTCAATCGTATATTATAATAATCCCTCATGAGAAAATGTTTTCCCGTTTACCTGCAAATAAATTATAAGTGGGAACGTAAGTACTTTAATTCCATGCAATCATAATAGCCGACTTCCAGGCAATTAGCAGAAACAGACAAGTGATTTTAATACTACATTCTGTTCAATTTGTGGCCATAAGAACTGCGTACTAACATAACATAACTTCACGCCTGTATCCCCAAAGGGGTAGGCAGAGGTGTATTACAAACCCACCATTCGCCAGTTATGTTTTTAGGTCCCAATGTAATAGGAGGCGAGTCTATTGTCATCTACCGGGCACGTTACCAAGTGAGCGATAATTAATCTCTTCCCTACTAAATTTCAATAATGATCTTTCGTATTAGGGCGGTACCTCACACATTTGACAGTATTCATTATTACGGGTAAAGCCGTATTCTGTTATTTTAATTTTACCGGTACTATTATTGTGTCGCGGGGATTAAACAACCATGTGTGTTATAAATACAAGGTCCACTCAAACACAGAACAACTGTCTGTGAACAATAGTTGTCCCATACGGGGACAGAATTCACAGTACTCGTCGCATTAGCAGCTGGCAATAATTTAAACCGGTACGATAAACATGCGTAGATACTGGAATAAAATTAATACCTGCACAAACTATTATGTACATATATAATAATTAGATTAAATTGGCCCTGTCCCGTAAAAATACAAACAAACCGATATGTAATACTTTTCTCTATATTATTGATTTATTTCTTATTTTAAATGCCAGTTTCATAGCAATTGGAAACATGCGGTCTATACCTACCCCATTGAAAAATAGGCGTATGTATGTTTAAAATTCAGTATAGGTACTCATAATAAGGGGTGCTTGGTTGGGACCTCCACGCGGTGCACCCTGGGCAACGGAGACAGCAGCGCCTCTCTCCTAGGGCGGGGGAGACGCTGCCGGCTACGGCCAACTCCGACCGAGGCGAGGACGGCCCTATTGAGGGCTGTTCGGCAGTTTTCCACGTGTCCCTCTGATTAACAGATGGCACAGTGGAGAGCAAGTAAGGGGGCCATCTCGAAACCGGAGATGGCCCAGGGTCAGTCGGGGTGCGAGGGATATGCTCTATGGGTAACCTTACACCCCGGCGTCTTAAGACCCGAGACGGCGTGCGGTTTTAGTCGGTTCAAGCCCGACATAACAGCCCCCGCTGAACGGCGCTGAACTATCCGAAGGGATTTCCGCACGAAAAAAAAAAGGTACTCATAATAAATTATTAAATTTATCCACCGCCAATAGGGCACACAAAAGCGGTCAGTGGATTAATGGATCCAAGAAAAATAACAAAAACCGAATTGAATTAAAACTATTTTTAACGGATTGTATCGCTGTTTATTTGATGTTATTTTATATTTTACATTGTTCCCGACGTTTCCGTTGCTTTTCAGCAGCCTTGGTCACGGGGAGGCTCCGAAAAATAGTTTTATTTCAATGTGTGACATTCGCGTAAACTTCTGACAATATCAAAAAATACCGCGATCAATATTTGCTTATAGCTTAGAACCATCTCGATCATATCGACATTCAAACAAAAAAAATCGCGTCAAAATTGCTTCATCCGTTAGGGTGCTATAAAGCCACAGACTGATACACACACAGACACGTCAAACTCATAACACTCCGTCGTTTTTTGTCGGTGGTTAAAAGAATATAGAAGCAAAAATAGTTCCACAAATTATACATTTTTTATTTATTTACAAAATCTTTGAAATTGATCTAAGTAACCAGTTCTTTTACTGATAAGGTAGGTACCTACCGTATCATACTACGAAAATACTTTTGTACACAGCTTGGAGTCAATCACACAAATGTAAATTTTGTCATATTTGAAGGCTATTCTATAGTTTTTTTTTATATTGCCCACGTCAATATAACTTTACCCCGCCAGACGGTAATCTCTAGGTAACGACTCAGGAATGAGGGTCTCCTCGGTCCACCATGAGCGCAGGCCTGGGGGTGGCAGGTAAGGCCGTCCGTCATCCCAGCAGAAGCAGGCCGGGACGGTGGGGCGACTAGCGCCCCTTCCCCAAACCGGGGCAAGACGGGGACACCGTGGTTCCCAAACCCGAGGGGGCCATCTCGAAACTGGAGTGTGCCGGGGGTGCGAGGGATATGCTCTATAGGCAACCTTACACCCGGCGGCGGCGTTTGTAGACAAGAGACGGCGTGCGGCGGGGGGATATCTTAAGGGCTTTCCGCACGAAAAATAAAAAGGTCACTAAAAACTAAACTAAAAAAACTAAAAACTAAAAAAGGTCACACGGATAATGTTACAATGGTGGCTCTCAGCTTGACGGCCTCATCAGAGGCTTTTTCATGCCCCGCTTAAAGGACCCGCGACTGTAGGAAGAAGGAAACATTCCAAATCTTGTTGCGGCAAAGAAAAGAGTTGTTGAACCCCTTGGTTCTTGGTGGAATCGTATTTCTGCAGGACAGCTTTTCTAATGCACATTTGTAATAATTTCTGTTCTATTATTAATTACTTTATCCTGTACTTACATTTCTGATTCTTGGTATTTCGAAGCGTTGGTTGAAGTAATTAGTTTGGCGGATATCGTTGGTGACTATTCATGCTTAAAAATGTCTAGATTCAGCATCAATTTTGTTAACATTTCTGTTTTATAAAATTAATAATTTCACCTGAAGAACATTTGTTTCGAAGGTGATGTGGGCTTGAGCCTCGAAGTTGTTATTAGGACCCCATACAAACATGCATTTTTTGACAAAATATTCTATTGTTGCTGATACAGTACTTTGTAAAAAGTCTTAGATATGTATGGACTGGTGGTAGAAATTTGATGACACAAATTTGTCACAAAATTCGGCCGGGTAGGTGTGCTGTGTGAGGGTGTTACCTCAGCCTTGCACGTGTTGTCCTGTATAGGGAAGGAGAGGGTGGAACTAATTGGAAGAGCTCATCGAAACACTCGCCTTGATAGAGGCGGTAAAATACTGACAAGAAGGTAATATCTCTCCGCATTACATCACATTATTATAAAATTTCAACCGAAATTACTAATTTCCCCTAACCCCTCCAGCTAAGCTAAATTGCTTGTGTTAGGAGTGGGTTCATGTCGGTAGTGTAATGGCCAGGATTCGAACCCGAGACCTCTCGATCGTAAGGTCGACTCCTTGACCACTAAGCTACCGACGCTTCAATGCTTTGAGGGGCTATGTGAACATTTTCCACAATTTGCACCATAGGGTCGGCTACAATAGCTAGATTATTTCTTTGATATTTACGTAATATTTTTCTTAGAAATTTTCCAAATAGATTTCTTAGAAATCTATGTAGAAAGCGTAATTGACATCGAATATCGTTGAAAATAATTATCACTGAACATACATAAAAAGAAATATTAAACGCGTTTTTTAGACTTCAAGCAAATACGGATTTTATTTCTTTGCCTATTTTTTTTAATTTAGAAAATTTTAATTATATTTTTATTTTATTTGTGGTTATTTGTATTAACAAAATATTTACTGTAATAAAACCTATCTATCTATACTGTTATAAAATTGCAAATTAGCTGTGTCTGTACATTGGAGATATTTGAAAAAAATACTTGGGTTATGTTAAATGAACGCTTCAGAGCACAAAAACTTTTTTCTTGGAATTCTCGTCTTTTTGTCTGTTTGTTCGCGATGGACGTAAAAACTACTCTACGGATTTTTATGCGGGTTGTATGTATGATTGCAATTGATTAAGAAAAATTGGAGATATGATCAAAAAAGCGACCTTCGCGCGGGCGGAGCTGCGGGCATCAGATAGTTGATTTATGAAGTTTTACATAATAAGACGTTTAATTACATTTTATTTTTAACCCGATATAACTCGTTCAATACACATAATTTAAATGAACAATACAGTCTAGTTACAATGTTAATAATAAAATCGGTTGTCTGGAAAGTTGGTTTACTGACGTTAGTTGAACGTGACAACGTCATAAGAACGCGAGGTAACGCCGCATACGTCGGTAACGCCGCATACGTCATGTGGTAACGCCGCATACTTCATGTTATTTCGTGCGTGCAGCCGGCTCCATCGATTTGTAAGACGTTGTCACGTCAAAAACCCACACCTGACTTTTCACGGGTTTATCACACTCGCTGCGTTTCCACGATGGTTTGAGAAAGCCAGCCTCTGAACCAGGAACTATGCGTAACGAGTGTCACCCGTCGTCTTCATAACCCTATGGCCAATTTCCTTAACAAAGCTTTTGGCCTCCTTGCTCCAGCTCCTCAGGGTCTCCACCGCTGCTAGCATGAAGTGGTACAGTGACGCATTTCAGAATCTTCTTTATGCTAGAGTCTTCCGCGAAGGCAGACGAGTGAACGTTGTGACTCAGGTGGCTGGCGGCTACAGTGTTGACTCAAGTTGCATCCCAGATTTATGAAGTAATTTTAATCTAGGTAGGTAAAAAAACAAAAAAAAATCCGTTCTCGCAGGGGGAATGCATAGGTAGATTTCGTGAAGAGATTAATATTATTTTATATAGAGAACTACGGACTTACACACAAAAGTAAACACAGTAACATTTTTAACATGTTTAATTTTTTTTTCTCGAAAACGGTAACTTTTAGCGAAAAACTTTTCAGACATTTATTTTAGATGAAGAATTTTTTTTAAAATTCGACAGTAGTCAAGAAACCAATAGGTGGATCGATTTCATCGAAAAGTACCTTTTTTTTTTCTTTTTTTTTTTTCGTGCGGAAATCCCTTCGGATACCGCCCCCGCTGGAGAGCGGGGGTCTCCAGCGGGGGCGGTTATGTCGGGCTTGCACCGACTAAAACCGCACGCCGTTTCGGGTCTTAAGACGCCGGGGTGTAAGGTTACCCATAGAGCATATCCCTCGCACCCCGACTGACCCTGGGCCATCTCCGGTTTCGAGATGGCCCCCTTACTTGCTCTCCACTGTGCCCTCTGCTAATCAGAGGGACACGTGGAAAGCTTCCGAACAGCCCTCAACAGGGCCGTCCTCGCCTCGGTCGGAGTTGGCCGTAGGCGGCAGCGTCTCTCCCGCCCTAGGAGAGAGGCGCTGCCGTCTCCGTTGCCCAGGGTGCACCGCGTGGAGGTCCCCAACCAAGCACCCCCCATCGAAATGTACCTAATAGATCGATTTCATCGAAATCTACCTTTTTTTTTTTTTTTTTTTTTCGTGCGGAAATCCCTTCGGATACCCCCCCGCGTACCAGCGGGGGCGGTTATGTCGGGCTTGAACCGACTAAAACCGCACGCCGTCTCGGGTCTACAGACGCCGGGGTGTAAGGTTGCCCATAGAGCATATCCCTCGCACCCCAACTGACCCTGGGCCATCTCCGGTTTCGAGATGGCCCCCTCGGGTTTGGGAACCACGGTGTCCCCGTCTTGCCCCGGTTTGGGGGAGGGGCGCTTGTCGCCCCACCGTCCCGGCCTGCTTCTGCTGGGGTGACAGGTGGCCTCACCCGCCACCCCCAGGCCTGCGCTCATGGAGGACGGAGGTCGTTAAGCGACCTCCGGCGCCTGAGTTGCCTGCGACGCGCGGCGAGCAAGTTGCGGGCTCGGCGGACCGGGAGAGTTCTAAGTCTCTCCCGGGCGCGCTCCGCCACCTCCTTCGCGAGCATTACATGCTCGCAGAAGGAGGCGGCGGCGGCCCACGCGCTCGCGCTCCGCACCATTGCCGCAATCATGCTGCCGAGCGAGAGGACTCCCACCCCGATGGCTGCCACGAGGTCACTCCTCGGCGCCTCCCACGCCGGGCAGTCCGCCAGCGTGTGCAGCCCTGAGTCCTCGCTCGCGTCGCAGTGATGACACTCAGGCGTTGGCTCCTTCCTGATCCGATGCAGGTGGTCCCCGAAGCACCCCTTCCCTGAGATCACCTGCGTCAGTCGGTAGGAGAGGCTTCCGTGTCGCCTCTCCAGCCAATCCTCCATGATGGGCCTTACCGCCGCTATTGCGGCGTGCCCTGCGCTTGGTTGCCCAAGTCGTTCCTTCCACTCCACCACGATGGCCTGGCGGAGCTGGGACTGCACGGCCTCGATTTCTCGAGGCTCGGGGTTCCATCCCTGCTCCCGCGCCTCCTTTCGCCACTGGTACAGTTGCGAAAGGGCTCTCGCTTCCAGGTCCCATGGCGGAGTTCCGGCAAGGAGACTCGCCGCCTCGAAGGAGATCGTGCGGTACCCTCGGATGACCCTGATGGCCAGAACCCGCTGCGGAGCGCGCAGCATCCGCACAGTTCCGGTCCTCAGGGCCTCATCGAAATCTACCTAAAAGGTACATAAATAGAAAATTATTTTTGGAATTGAAGTTTTTTTTGTGAGCTGGTGATATGAGCAGATTTGAGCGCAATAAATGAATGATTTGCATGAAACAAGACATGGTAAGGATAGCACTTGACTGCGGCAAGCATATGATATATATCCAGGTGAGATAGAGGTCAAACGTGAGCCTATCATTCATAAAAAAAATATAAATTTGATGCGATCAAAATTGTGGTTTACTAAGGAGATTGACAGACTTTACCACTTAGCAATAAATTATAGCGGGTTCAAGTCCCGAAATGTATGTATGCGCATAACTTAAGAACGACAGCACCAAATTGGATAATTCTATCTTTTTCATGTTTGTTATAATACAGGACAAGATATTTATGAAAAAGTCCATGAGTAAGGTGCCATAATTGTACCGGGGCGAAGCCCTGCTAGCTATTATATGATAAAAGGAATCTATTTCCAGTGCATTAAAATGTAGAGGTCCCAGGTTCCAATCCTGGTCATTACATTACCAATATGGACCGACTCTTAACACAAGCAATTTAGCTTGATTAGGCTAGGAATATTAGTAATTTCGGTTACTATTATTCTTTAAACAAAAAGAGTTTGATTCACAAACATTACACTCACAAATCTCGTGGCCACACTTAATATTCGATTCGGAAATTATTTCATCGAGATTACCACTCATCGTGAAGTACATCTCGTCCCTGATCTCCTTTATTCCATTTCCCTCGACTTTGCCCGCCAGCAGTGAGTATTAATTTCTTATATTTTATACAATCCCCTTTAGAATTGACTCTTGTATTCATGTACTCTTTAATTGAGCTAAGGCTTTTTCTATTCAGTTAAAATGAGCATCCATTTTTAAGCTTTTGGAGTGTTACTGTCGTGAAATTGTTTTTCGTGTTTCGTTGATAAAATTACAGCATTGTTGACGCTTTTCAATTATATTTAAAAAGTAAGCACTTAACTATTTAGAAGAAATATTGTGCCTTAGGGATAGATTACTTTGATCGTAGCGAGCGAGCGAAGCCGCGCCCGCGGTGAAAAATCATTCTAGTATCGTACGAGAATACCAACTTGAGACTTGCTAGCGAGATCAAGAAGTCAATCGTCGCATAGAATACCTACGCCTGGAAGAGCAAGTGATCTATAAGAAGTACATGGAAGGCAATCTCCTAAATCAGACAAATTAAATTAATTAAATTGTTAACTAATGTCAAATGCCTTTATGTAAATTGCTTTAAATTGATTTTTTCCCCGTAACGTATGTGTATATATCTCCGAACGGATAGACCGAATAAACTACACATTTAACTACACACTTTTATCAGATACTAAGCTGATTTTACCCAACCCAGAATTCGAACCCAAGATTTTATATACAGATGACGTAATCGCTAAAACTGTATTCGTTAAAGTAGTAGTTTCGTTATAGTTAACTATAACCACAGATTATTTAATAGTTTGCAACGTTCGAACTTGACCCAAAACAGCATCTGAGAAGCTTCATTGCAAATTTATTATACTGCTGTTGGCTTTTGATGTCCCATAGCAACAGTCAGTGTACAATGATCATTGATACATTCATATATTCATGTCTATTACCCTCCAGGGTAGGCAGAGACAATGCCCACCATCTGCTTCTGTCCTGCCCTTTATTCTATACCTCATAAATTTGATTAGTGCATGTACTGCGAGGTCGACCCCGGCCTGCCTGCCCACCTAAATGTGCCTTACGTACTTGGTGTGTCATTCGCTAGGTACTCATTCGTTCTACGTGCTCAAATTAGAGAAGAAATTATTTTATTCAAAAAGTAGAAGAAGCGAAGGATTTATCCCGGATTAGAAGTATAAACAAAATGGTCTCTACCCAACCCATTTCCTTCAAAATCGTAGTTTCCGGATTAGGTAAAAATATTTTTAGATACACGCACAATATGGTGTTCGTAATTATGAAAAAGTTCCAGAGTTCAAACAGTTTCATTAAGAAATGCACGAGTGATTATAAGAAATGTAATAATGTTGTTCAAAATAACTAGCGCCATCTTGTACCACGATCATGAACTATAAAGGTAAACAATGACTTTTATTACAATAGTGTATATAATTTATTATGTATAAAAAGTTATGTAAATTATTTACACTTTAATACGTTCACATTCTAAAGATAGTTTCTTGATGAATGTCACATGCGATCAGATTTGACTGCTTTAAAATCGATTCTTCATCGACTAGTAATGCCATCTATTGACGAAAATAGAACTAATATTACATTTATAGATCTTTATCGAATTTTTATACTCAGCAAAATATTGTTCGCTAGAATCACAATATTACTATATTAAACATAACATAACATAACATAACATAAACTCACGCCTATATCCGGTGCTAGCACCCACATTTCGCCAGTTTATGTTTAGGTCCCAATGTAATAGGTGGCGAGCCTATTGCCATTAACCGGGCACTTATAAACCTGCGATAAATACACACATAACTTCGAGAAGCATCGAAAAGTCATTGGTGTGTGCCATGGTAAAACCTGGGATCGAACCTGAGACCTCGTCTCAGCAGTCCACTACCTTTTTTTTTTTTTTTTTTTTTTTTCGTGCGGAAATCCCTTCGGATACCGCCCCCGCTGGAGAGCCGGGGGTCTCCAGCGGGGGCGGTTATGTCAGGCTTGCACCGACTAAAACCGCACGCCGTCTCGGGTCTTAAGACGCCGGGGTGTAAGGTTACTCATAGAGCATATCCCTCGCACCCCGACTGACCCTGGGCCATCTCCGGTTTCGAGATGGTCCCCTTACTTGCTCTCCACTGTGCCCTCTGCTAATCAGAGGGACACGTGGAAAGCTTCCGAACAGCCCTCAACAGGGCCGTCCTCGCCTCGGTCGGAGTTGGCCGTAGGCGGCAGCGTCTCTCCCGCCCTAGGAGAGAGGCGCTGCCGCCTCCGTTGCCCAGGGTGCACCGCGTGGAGGTCCCCAACCAAGCACCCCCAGCAGTCCACTACCTATACCACTAGGTTACAGCGGCTAGTACTATATTAGGTAATCTGTAATATTACCAATATTTTTTTTTTCTTATTTTTTAACTTTTTTTAACACTGAGATTTCAATAACGAAGGACCTACCTTCCTTAAATTTAATTTTGAAGGAATTTGAAATGTCCTGTTTTAAGATTATTATATTTGGCGGTAGAGCGTTCGACTGCTACGTCAGAGGTCGAAGGTTCAATTCCCGCTCGTTGCAAATTAATAGCAATTTAAGGCAAGCGATAACTATGTAAGGAACTTCCACTCTTCACCTGCAGTACCTGTTGATTGACGGAACAGGTTCTGTCACAGGTTTTCCTTTCGGGGTTGGGGGATCAGACGACAGTCGCTCCTGTAAAAGCCGAGATAAATCAAAGAGCAGAAAACAGGAGGGCCTGGCCTAAGGAGCCAGCTTTGAATGCAATCGAAGTTGGCACTCGTATGGTTATGATGACACGCAAACAGAAGTGCCAATTGCATCTTTTAGAAATAAATACCACAGTAAATGAAATAATCTGTTTTGTTTGAATGTAAGTCAAACCTACATTTACACTTAAAATATTAGTTTTCCCATGAATAGATTATCTCCACTGATACTTCTTAAGAGCCATTATCTGTCATTGTAATCAAAATAATATGAAAGAACTATATATTAGAATAAATAAATAAATAAATAAAAATAAAAAAATATTCTACGATATTCTACACAGCGCTTTCTAGACCCAAAGTAAGCATAGTTTAACTAGCTTGTGTTATGGGTTCCAGAATGCGGATAAACATACTTATATACTTTTTTTTTGTAAATACATACATATAAATAATAATAATAAATATTCTAGGACATATTACACATCGCCTTCTAGACCCAAACTAAGCAGAGCTTGTCATATGGGTTCTAGAATGCGGATAAACATACTTAGTTATATTTTTTTTGTTAATAAATACATACTATACATAGAAACACCCAGACTAATGCGAATATACATATTTGCAGTGAGCAGGGATTCGAACCCGGGACCTCTGACTTAGCAGTCGAATGCTCTACCGCTACGCCACAGAGGTCGTCAAACTACAATAGGACGCCCTCCGGCCAGGTGGGATGACGATCTGCGAAATACTGTAGGCAGATACTGGATGCGGCAAGCTGAAGACAGGGCGCTATGGCGCTCATTAGGGGAGACCTATGTCCAGCAGTGGACTAGCGCAGGTTGATGATGATGATGATGATATATTAGCATTGTAATGTCCCATCTAATGAAATATCTAATGCATTGGAGTATAACAGCCTTATTTCAATCAACATCACGCTAGTTCGTCACACCTATCACAATGACACGTTTAGGGGGCCACACACTTGATTAGGGTTGTCAAAAATATCGTAAGAAGAAAAAAAAACAAAGTTTTTTGAGTGCTATAAACAACTTGCGGTTAGTATCTTGCACGGGCGATTTCATGGACACCCTGACATTGAGCGGGTCCTGAATTACATTTCTCAATTATCTAAAAAACGTTTATAGCAAAGGTATATCCTTTCCTTCCCCTTCCTACTCTTCGGGACACACCACTGCCACTGCAGGGCAATCTATAGATGTTTGCTGTAATCTGAAGAACAAAAACTACATGGAGAGCATAATTAAAACGGCCTCGTGCAAACTCGGAGTCCTGAACCAGGTGAGACGGTTTTTCACGTCGAAGCAGCGATTGTCTTCTATGCAAGACACAAATCTGTTCTAAAGTGGAATACTGCTCTCATCTCTGGGATAGCTCTGCGCAGTGCTTACTGGATGCTCTCGACAGGTCCGCATTATTGGGAGTCCTGAGGTCACTAATATTCTTGAGCCCTTGCAGTTGCGTAGAGATATTGCCTCTTTGGCAGTATTTTAGCGCCTCTGCTATGAGGAATATTCCTAATAGAATTATAGCTAGCCGACGTTAGGGACACAAATTTCTAGGGACACTTGTTTCGGACAAGTATCCTTAGAAAGTGTACACCTTTAAATTTAATATTTTTTTACTGGCAATTCATACACCATCAAAATATTAAAGCTATTTTGTACTATGCTAACTGTTATTAATCTTATTTCGAAAATAGTGGCGATTCTCAGTGTCAAACCTTTTTTTATGTATATTCTTATGTAAATTATTTCTTCCTTCAGCGATTTTTTTCCTGGTCATATATGAATGTGGTTAAAATATGACGATCAAATAAATGACACATCATGCAGTTTTAAGAATGATCTAAAACCGAATATAATTTGTTAAGTCAAAAAAAAAGTGAAACACTAATAATATCACGTCAAATTAGATTTCAGTGAAACAGCAACATTATCCGTTTTACCTCACTGCGCCAGAAGGAGGGTTATGTTTTCGAGAGTATGTTTGTATATAGGTGTATAATTGTTTGGCATGCTCTGCGGCCTGAAAATCTCAATGGATTTTAGCATAAGAGGTGGTATCGAAAAAAAAAGGTATGATGTTAAAAAAATATTTTCGAAAAAAAAAACTTATTGAGTAGAATATCAAAATAAAGAGCTTTAAAAGGTGATTTTAAAAGTATATATATTTATCAGAACTAAAAAGTATACAACACAATAATTAATTAAAAAGATCAAAAGCCCGATAGCCCTAAAAAGACCGAAACAAGTTTGATAGCAGGCAACCGAAAAAAACATTATTGGGACCCGCCTGCTATCAAACTTATTTTGTCACATAAGGGACAAGTCGGGTTTTTTGATTTTTTGGTTAATAATATTATTTACCAACTAGTTAAAATAAATTCGCATCAGAAATCTAAAGTACTTGCCAACCCTAACGCCATTACGCATGGTACTCAACTCAAAATATTCCATAAGCGTGACAGAATACCGGCTTCAGCGGGGTGAGCACAATCGTAACTTTTAGGGTAGTCAGAAAGTTATATGAAATGCGGTGGGGCCACTTAATAGAATAATGCATGAATGAAATATGAAGAATTATATTCAATGTATTTGACCGTGGTAGGAAAAGAGGGGCTGAATTTTTACCCCGTTGTTCTTTCCCCACGTTGTTAGAGTTATTCAACCAAATATGGTTTACAGTGTAATTAATTCAGATTCTAGTGAATAACATTCATTTCGAACTTTCACAGTTGATTCCACTGTGGAATCGCTTAGCGCGATCGTGTTATAGTTGAGCTCACTCGACAAGCCGATCAGTTTAAATTCATGGCTTACATGAAAACTACATACACACATACCTACAAAAAGCCATACCTCTTTCCTATCGGGGTAGGCAGAGATAATATTTTGAAAATAGAAGTATCACCAAAATCTAACATAATTAATAACATAATAATAACAATCACGTGATTGGTTGTAATTTTCAACAGAAAAAAGCCTAAAAGTTAATGGCATTATCGTCTATACTAATATTTTAAAGCTGAAGAGTTTGTTTGTTTGTTTGGTAGATCGCGTTAATCTCAGGAACTACTAGTTCTAGTTGAAAAAATATTTTTGTGTTGGACAGCCTATTTATTGAGGAAGTTTATAGGCTATACATCATCACACTACTGCCCAAGGGAGCGGAGCAGTAATCATATATGTTAAAACATCGAACTAATTTCCATATATTATTGCAAAATAATGCATGTATGGGTGAAATAGGTGCAATGGGGATCGAAGTATGTCACGGGCAAAGCCGCGGGGGACAGCTAGTTAAATATTAATTAGTCTGAAAAGCAACCGAAACGTCGGGATCAATGTAAAATATAAAATAACATCAAATAAACCGCGATAGAATCCGTTAAAAATAGTTTTATTTCAATGAGTGACATTCGCGTAAACTTTCGACAATATCATAAATTAGTCTAATTATTATAACTTTTTTTCGAAGCATTGGAAGTGCTGTTTATGTGTTGTTTGTTCATCTTGACCTTCAACTTTAGAATACAATATAAGTTACTTTACATCGCGGAAGTAAGTTCCAGTGGGCCGCCTTATTCTGATTATTCCGAACCATGGCCCGAAAATCTGACCCGGTCGCGGGTTAGGTTAGAAACTTGAAAAAAATGTAATATTTGTTCCCAACCCTCTTCCTAACCTGACCCGACGTCTCGTTCCTATCATAACCCGAATTGCGCAGATACGTTTAATTACTTGCTTAGCTATTCACCTATGTCCGTGGTTTCGTTTACATGGCGTAAACGAAACCACGGACATGGCTGTTTATAGATGAAGCCATTGACTACTAAAAACAACTAACAAAAACTCAATAAAACCAAGAAGCAGCGAGTTAACATTTCGGCTCGATCACTCAGAACTACATTGTTATTCCGCTCAAGGTACTCTTAAAAGCCTCTCCTCTAACCGTGCCAAATGGTCGTAAAATTTTATCTGTCGCTAAACTAAACTATCTCTCATAGTTGCTCACACTATGCTGATTCAATGCGAATTATATAAGCTGATTGTGATCTTGAACTAGTTTATAAGGAAATGAGGTAAACTTAGATTAACTGAGAACTTCTTCACAGATTAGATAATAGTACTGACGTACAGAACAGAAACGCACCCCCTCCCACTGATATCCGTTACCTCACCGTACCCCTACGATCGTTAGACAGATCATAGACTTCATATTCAAGGGCTGTGTATTGTTGAACGAAGCCCTGAAAGAGAGAAGCTCTTTTTTAGACGATTTATGTTTTTCGTTAGACTATCTTCTCATCCCAAACGGCTGAGCCTAGATGTTACTGATGGGAAGGACATAGGCTAGGAAAATCAAAAATCAAAAGTACCACGGAGGAATAATCACCGGAAAAAATAATTAAAATCTGCTTTCTCGATGAACAAAAAGTCCTCATTCACGCGATTGGTATTAAATTAAGTAATTTGTTCATAAACACAAGACAAAAAAAGAAAAATGAAAATCGGATCTATGGAAATCCATTGAGGAATTATCACCGTTAGAAAAAGTCCAGTTTTGGAACAGCAGAATGAATTACAGACCTAGTATTTTAAAGGAACACAGTAGAGACAGAGATGAGTTAGAAAATCTTGGGGTTTATAAAGTGTTCTCTCAATTGCACAAGCGCACCTCCAGTTTAAGCCAACTTGTCACTATGGATATTCACTACTAGGTGTTGCCCTTACTTACCTTACTTCGTCCGCGTTAGATTCGGAATAGATCACGGTATGTTTACTTCAAGGACCGATGGCCGATGGAGCAAACGAGTCCTAAAGTGGAGACCACGAACCGGTAAACGGAAAGTTGGACGTCTCCCAGCAAGATGGATGGACGAACTGAAAAAGGTAGCTGGGATAGACTGGATGCGCAAGGCGGAGAATCGGGTGCTATGGCGTACAATGGGAGAGGCCTATGTCCAGCAGTGGACTGCAATAGGCTAATTGATTGATTGATTGATGTTTACTTCTACAGTTTCGAATCCAACGTGTATTAGGTTACCTATTTCATCGTAATATTTTCAATCATGTATCATGAAGAAATAGATGTTTACATGTAACATCGAAATAAATTCTACCCGGCTCCCTAATATAACAGCGTGATAATATTTATTATCAAAGGTTGAGTTTCTAATCAACTATTTTCTTTCTACACGTAGGTAACTCTGTAGTTTGGAGATTTTATATTTTAGTGCTCATCACCTTTTAGCTATAGCGTGATGATTTATAGTCCAAACTTTGACTATGTCTGAGTTCTATTGAACTGCAGAATTTCGTGATGATCTGCTTTGTAATAATGAAGCAATGATCAATAATAGATTTGGTCGATTTTACCCTGCTACCCCTATCTCACTTATAATACCGTGATGATATATAGAGCAGTTTATGACCATACCCTTTTTTTTTTTTTTTTTTTTTTTTTTTTTTTTTTTTTTTTTTACGTGCGGAAATCCCTTCGGATACCCCCCCGCTGGCCAGCGGGGGTGGTTATGTCGTGTCTCGACTAAAACCGCACGGTGTCCTCCCCAAGTGTCCGTTGCCGGGCACCCCGGGTAAGCCCTCGAAAGGATAACCCCAAGAATAAAATTCAGCGGCTTTCAAGTGATACTCGGACATACTCGATAATAAAAGGCAGACGAACAGAAAAACAAAAAAAAAACAAATAAAAATCACGCTTTTGTCATCGGTATCATTATTTTATCCCGACATTTATTTAAATCAAATCAAATCATTTATTGGCTCACAAATGAATATGGTTACATATTGGTGGTAGCTGATATTAAATCGCAAAATAACCAACCAAATAACCAATAAAAAGACTGGACAACCATTCCACTCGTGGCTAAGTAGTCAACGAGTAGATTAGCACATTGCAAGATTAAGTAATACTAGCCAGGTCAGATTTCGGATGGGTAACCATTTTTAGGGTTCCGTTGCCAAATGGCAAAAAAATGAGCCCTTATAGATTCGTCTGTCCATCCGTATGTCACAGCCACTTGTTTTCGAAACTATAAGAACTACGCTGTTGAAATTTGGTACGTATTCTGTGAATCGTATTAAGATATTCACACAAAAATAGGAAAAAAAAATGTTATGTTCCCCATACTTAAAACTGAAACTCAAAAAAATATTTTCAATAACCAACGTGTGTCTATGGATACACGTATTTGTTTGATGGAAATGGGGTGTCTATGGATAGGTCTTCAAAAAAGATATTGAGGTATTTAATATCGTTTTTTTTTTAAAGATACACTACCAAAATGGTAAAATGTGCCCCCCCCCCTTTACTTCTGTAATAAGAGACTGATAAAACTAAAAAAAAATACATGATGTACGAACGAAATGTAGTAAGTAGTGTTTTTTAATACGTCATAAATCGGAAACCGATATTTACCTTTCATTCAATCAACTCAATATTAAAAAAATAAAAAAACATTGTTATGTTACTTGCTGCTACGGAACCCTTCATGGGCAAGTCCGACTCGCACTTGACCGGTTTTTTCCTATTGAGACCCCTGTTGCTGTAAAATGATTCTGCTTAGCAATGTGCTGAACAGAGTTTGAACATAGACTTCGCATACAAATACTTGGATTTTACTCTTAACGAAAACAGGACACGTCCAAATAGCTTCAATGGTAATTACGAATTGAGAACTTTGAAACTAAATTAAAGCATCTGCGTAATAGCAGTTGATAAAACATGTAAAATCTAAATGCCTCACAGCACTAACAGCTGATACGTCTACTAGTGTGAACATATAAAACTATTTGAATAATTAATAGTCGACAAGGCTAGACATTAAGGCTGGGACAGGAGTGCAGTCGTTAGTGAACGCCCCCCGGCTACGTCTGACGATCTAAGGCAAGTCCTCCGACTGCAAGGGTGAATGTAATTGGAGCGAGTACATTGCGGACTGCTAGCATTTTATTTTTTTGTTTTCGGTTTGATTACATACAAAGGATGTCTTGTCTGCCAAGGAGACAAGTAAATATAATGGTCTGATAAAGGAATGGATGTGAAATGTATTTCTCTGAAAAAAAAAAAAGTAATGGATGCCGCTGCTTGCAAAGGATTTAATAGAGTATCGACAATATTTTTTCTAACAATACAGGGTTTTGTCTTATGTAAGCCATAATTAGGTTGAAAGATATTATTAAATTTACGAGCATGACTGCAGTGGACGACCTGGAAATTCCTTAATAGGTGAAGGGCCCAGGTTGGCTGCAGGGCAAACCTGGTTACATGGGGTTACTTGGATGCAGACGGTGGGGTCTGTGACTGTGCCTCAGCAAACAATGGACATCCTACTATAGTGCCCGCTGTGCCCCAACACCTGCACAATTAAGGATCTGAAAGAGGTGACTAAGGTGGCTGTGAATGTCACCCAATTTTGGGCTAAACACATCTAATTGACTAGCTGAATATTGTCATTGGTTCGCAGAAGATTTCCAAGCAAAGTATATGTCCAAATTTTGTTGCGTATTTATTTTATTTTGTCATATACAATTTTATAAATCGCGGTTTTAAAACTTGCACAATATTTTTCAAGACAACCTTTAGGTGGACGATGGCACATATAAAACGTTTAGTTAAAAAAAGTTGAATTCCTGAGACGAGCTCAGCCGAATACAAGGGATTTTCGATTTTGCGATTTATTTATTTTTGCGATTTTTTGCGATTTTGCCCCAGCACGAATCTATTACCGAAAACAGCAACTCGATAGCTCATCTCCTTCATACCCAAGACCGTGACGGAAAATTGGCAACGATGACGTCGACAACGTCGACGACAACTCGATAGCAATAGGGCTTTTCTAAAGAATCTAAAGAACAAGTCGAACACAAGAAATCAAGAATAAATTAAATAAAAATCAAAAAATAATTTACATATACATGTATAGTATACCTTTCTTTCTCCAGTGTACACATACACCAGCCTTTTATTTACATCTGGCTTAACCTTTAATACAGTCCCAGAAGTTTCTCCTAAATCTGTCTTTATCAAAACAAAACCGATTTTGTCGGTGTGTGGTCATTGGCCCAGTTGATTAACATTTGCCGCTTATTTATCTCCTCAAATCATTAAATATTCGATAATCCTGACAATATCGCAGACAGAAGAATGCATATAGCATGCTGCAATACAATCACCTTATAAAGAAAGTCTAAGCAGAAACAAGTAATGTATATACCCTTCACACAAAATCTCGTCCTTCTCAGAGTCAACACTAGTGGGTGAACAATTTTTGTGAGTGGCCGCTACCGACAGTTGTTTCACTTCAGTATCGCGCCGCTTATAACAACTGTTTGTTATGGCAACTGGGGGCTTCTTCAAAGTCTAAACTACGGATACAAGGACTATTCTCTTCATGAATACTATGATTATTACCGAGGTTTAATGGGGGTAAGATGGGGAAACCGTGGTTCCAAAAACCCGAGGGGGCCATCTCGAAGCCGGACATGGCCCAGGGTCAGTCGGGCTGCGAGGGGAATGCCTTATGAGCAACTTTATACTCCGGCGTCTGAAGACCTAAGACGGTGTGCGGTTTTAGTCGGTTCAAGCCTGACATAACCTCCCCCGCTGGCCGGCTTGGGTACCCGAGGGGATTTCCGTACGAAAAAAAAGTGTTTTGCGTGGAACTTTTGTTAATGCTAGACATACTTCTTGAGATACGTGGTGTCGTTTCAGGGCCAGCTGACCCCATTGCACGAGGGGGTCGGGGTATGGTGGGCCTGCAAGGCCCGCGGGGTGGGGGGGGCGTGGTCACTCCAGGTACCCCTCTGCTGTTATCAGAGGGGACACTGCGAATGGCCCAGGGTCAGTCGGGGTGCGAGGGATATGCTCTATGGGTAACCTTACACCCCGGCGTCTGTAGACCCGAGACGGCGTGCGGTTTTAGTCGGTTCAAGCCCGACATAACCGCCTCCGCTGGCCGGCAGGGGGGTATCCGAAGGGATTTCAGCACAATAAAAAAAAAGGTACTATTGGTTCCGGCGCTTCGCCGCTCGCTGTCGCTGTGAGATGTGTATTACACACCCACGTTTCGCCAGTTATGTTAAGGTCCCAATGTAATAGGGGGCGAGCCTATTGCCATCTATCGGGCACATTATTAAACGAGCGATAATTAACATTTATTAATACACACATAACTACGAAAAGTCAGAGGGCCCGGGGCGACTGGGGATCGAACTCGAGACCTCGTCTCAGCAGTCCGTTACGAACGCCACTGGGCTATCACAATAGAATTTCCTATAATACGCCCATAAAACGAAGTTCCCAATAGCCTACAATAGGTTGTAGCAATCCATGTTTTCAAAAGAGACTTCCCATATTTTGCGACACATTTAAAACTTGCTTGTATCCGATTTTCCCAAGAAGAAAATGATAGGTCAGCGTAATGAAAACCTACCGTATGCTTACCTATATATTGTATCGAAAGTAAAAATATTGCGTCTTTGGCAGTTTTTATTTTTAGGGTTCCGTTGCCAAATGGCACACAATGGAACCCTTATACATTCGTCATGTCTGTCTGTCTGTCCGGCCGTATGTCGGAGCCACTTTATTCCGAAACTATAAGAACTATGCTGTTGAAACTTGGTAAGTAGATTTATTCTGTGAACCGCATTAAGATTTTCACACTAAAATAGAAAAAAACAATAAATTTTGGAGGATACTTAGAACTGATTTTTTTTTTCATCGAACCCTTACGTGTGAGGTATCTATGGATAGGTCTTCAAAAATGATATTGAGGTTTCTAATATAATTTTTCTCTAAACTGAATAGTTTGCGCGAGAGATACTTCCAAAGTGGTAAAATGTGTCCCCCCCCCCCACCCTGTAACTTCTTAAATAAGAGAATAATAAAACTAAAAAAAATATATAATGTACATTACCATGTAAACTTCCACCGAAAATTGGTTTGATCTAGTAAGTAGTTTTTTTTTAATACGTCATAAATCGTATAACGCAATTTACCTTTCATTCAGTCAACTCAAATATAAAATTAAAAAAAGCATTATTATGTTACTTACTGCTACGGAACCCTTCATGGGCGAGTCCGACTCGCACTTGGCCGCTTTTTTATTTTATGTTAACGTTTCTATCATAGAAAGTGTTCTGATGAGCTCTTCCAATTAGTCCGACCCTCTCCTTTCATATACAGGATAACACGTGCATTGCTGAGTTGTCACCCTTATACGGTGCAAACAAAACCATTTAAAACCAAGCGGTTCAGTGCCTCTAATTATCGCCATACAAAACTTGGTTTTCTTCACATACGTGCTTCCTTCTTCCCACAATCCCGAGTCCTTTAAGCGGGGCGTGAAAAAGCATCTCTGATGAGGCCGTCAAACTGAGGGGCACCATTGTTGCGTTAGCAGTGTCTGTAATGGTGACCCTCATTCCTGAAACTTTTCCAATAGCTTACCATTAGGTTAAGCGAAGTCATATTTACGTGACGATTGAAGAAGTCTACTACATATTACTTTCTATTTATCACTAACTAGCGACCCGCCCCGGCTTCGCATGGGTGTAATGGATGTTATTATACATATAAACCTTCCTCTTCAATCACTCTATCTATTAAAAAAAATCCGTCCCGCAGGGGGAACGCACAGGTAGATTTCGTGAAGCAATTAATATTATTTTATATAGAGAACTACGGACTTTAAACAGTTTTTTTTTTTTCTCGAAAACGGTAACTTTTAGCGAAAAACTTTTCAGACATTTATTTTTACATAAAAATGGCCTATAGATTAAAAATGTTTTCGACACCAAGAATGTTCACCGGTTAGAAGTTGTGATTTTTTTCCCGAAAAATTTTGTTTTCCCCCCCTCCACTTTTAGTTAAAGTTTTAATCTTATAGGTATATTATTAAAAGTTGTTGGTATTCATACTATGGGATAAAATTAGAACGGTTCGAATATCCTTTCATGGAACGTGAAATTTTGAGGAAAAACTGGTTTCACAAAAAGTGAGGCCCTACCGTCCCCTTAGGCCGGATTCCACCCGTTCACGAACTTAAACTAAGTTTACACCCAAGAAATTTTTGACCGCAGTTTGAAAGCGATCGGGGCAAAAATGCGACCGTGAGAGTGCCGCAAATTTTGGGAAGTGGAACCATACATACATATATATATATATATATATATATATATAAACTTTTTGACCAGTGGTCATTTCGGACTCAGGGGGTCATAACTAGACCTCCTATGAAGATTTTTTTTTTAAATTCGACAGTAGTCAAGAAACCACTAGGTAGATCGATTTCATCGAAATCTACCTAAAAACCGCATCAAAATCCGTTGCGTAATTTTAAAGATTTATGCATACATAGGGATATAGGGACAGAGAAAGCGACTTTGTTTTGTTGATCCATATATGTCTCTGTGGCGGAGCGGTAGTGCATTCGACCGCTACGACAAGGGGCGCGGGTTCAATTCCCGCTCAGTGCAAATATGTATATTTGCATTGGTCTGGGTGTTTTTCTATGTATTATAATATGTATGTATTTATAGAAAAAAAAGTATGTAAGTATGTTTATCCGCATTCCGGAACCCATAACATAAGCTAGTTAAACTATGCTTACTTTGGGTCTAGAAAGCGCTGTGTAAAATGTCATAGAATATTTATTTATTTAATTTATAAGGTTATTCGACCATTTTACACCACCGTAAAAGATTTTACGTTAGGTGGCTGCAAGCCCTAGGGTATCCAGGAGTAATATAATTGCAACACGATCTTACTTGCCAGACGGTGTCTAAATTTGTTATGAAGTTGTGTTGAGCCAACTACACAAAGTAAAGACTGAAACACTACAATAATTTCTCCATGAATATGAAACTACACAGACTTGAGAAAGAAATAGAAGTGGAAAAAGGAAAAAGTAATAAGAAGACGAAGGCGTTATGAATGTTTCAAATTAACGTCCGAGAATTGCTTTTGGAATTTGTAAAGCCTTAGAGTCGCCCACCCCATCGCCGTCACCGATTTGGTGAAGCCCGTGGGGGTTTCCACACGCTAAAAAAAGCCTTAGAGTCGCCAACAATTTTATAAACAGTAACAAGCACAAAATGCAATCAGAATTGTGATGAAAAAAAAAGAAAAAGAAAGCAAGTATGCGTCTAGAACCTCGACATGATGATTTTAAATTACTACTAGCTGATGCCCGCGGCTCCACCCGCGCGGAGGCCGGTTATCGTTTTTTTGTCATATTTCCGGTTCTACTTAACCAATTGCAGTGAAAAATTACGGCAGTTTTTAAGTCTGACCAAGACCTTTTTAATAGAAAAAAGCGGCCAAGTGCGAGTCGGACTCGCCCATTAAGAGATCCGTAGCAGTAGTAACTATTTATTAATCTGTGGTAGCAGCAAGTAACACGATAATGTTCTTTTTTTAATTTTTATATTTGAGTTGATTGAATGAAAGGTAAATTGTGGTATTAAAAAAAATACATCATACATTTTTTTCTTAAACATCATATATTTCTTTTAGCTTTATCATTCTCTATATTTTTTTGAGTTTCAGTTCTAAGTATGGGGACCCCCAAAATTAATTGTTTTTTTTTCTATTTTTGTATAAAAATCTTAATACGGTTCACAGAATACATCTACTTACCAAGTTTCAACAGCATAGTTCTTATAGTTTCGGAAAAAAGTTACTGTGACATACGGACGGACAGACATGACGAATCTATAAGGGATCCGTTGTTTGCCATTTGGCAACGGAACCCTAAAAACGATATCAAAGTCCGTTCCGTAGTTTTTGCGTCCATCGCGAACAAAAAAATAGAATTAAAAAAAAATGTTCAGAATCGAAAGTTTTTTTTAAATAATCTTCAATGTACGGACGCAACTAATTTACAATTTTATTTTATCAGTAATAGATGCCATGATGATTATTTAAAGTACTATGTGATCTATAGATTATGTGTAGTCAGACTTAAAAATGTCGACGGGAGCAAGTGGCACGCCGCCGCCTCTTTCTGCGAGCAGGTAATGCGCGCGGAAGACGGCGGAGAGGGAGCGGGAAAGAACCCTGCCCCCCGAGTTTCGCAGTCTGCGGCGAGGACGCCGCAGACTCATCTACGCCCGGGACTACCGACCTCCATGATCGGGGCCTGAGGACGGCAGTTGGCCGACTCGCCGTCCTTACAGAAGCAGGCCGTGGCGGAGGCGTGTCGTGTGTGCCCTACACACGCCTGCCAACTCACCGAAGCGGGATAAAACCCGACCCCACCAGGCGAGGCCGCAGTGGCGGCCAAAGTCCGCCGGCAACCCTGGGGTTATCCTTTCGAGGGCTTACCCGGGGTGCCCGGCAACGGACACTTGGGGAGGACACCGTGCGGTTTTAGTCGAGACACGACATAACCACCCCCGCTGGCCAGCGGGGGGGTATCCGAAGGGATTTCCGCACGTAAAAAAAAAAAAAAAAAATAAAAAAAAAAAAAAAAAAAAGACTTAAAAATGTTCTATATGTTTTAAAACGACTAATCTGCATTATTCGCTTTATTTGCTTTTCTTGCTTTTAAATTTGTAATGCGTTTATGTGTTGGTGGCTTATAGACGTGAACATTATAAAACAGTATAATTTATTCCAGAGAATGCACGGAGAGCGAGCGTGAAAGAACCCTGCCCCCTGAGTTCCGCACTGCAGACTGAGACTGCAGAACTACGCCCGGGACTACCGACCGCCATAATCGGGGCCTGAGGACGGCAGTTGGCCGACTCGCCGCCGTCCTTACAGAAGGAGGCCAAGATGGAGGCGTGTCGTGTGTGTCCTACACACGCCTGCCAACTCACCATAGGCGAGGCCACGGTGTCGGGCAAAGTCCGCCGGTAATCCTGGGGTTATCCTTTCGAGGGCTTACCCGGGGTGCCCAGCAATGGAAACCTATTGGTTTTAGTCGGTCTGATTCCGACACGCCCATCCCATCGTTGGGACCGATGGGTTGAAGCCCGTGGTGGTTTCCACGCGTATCAAAAAAAAAAGGGAATGCACGGAAACAAGTACGTATGCATGAAAACAGATGCTTACACATGCAAATGAATTTTCGCATCTACTACTGCAATTAATTGCATCAGCTTAGCTACCAATTGTGGTAAAATATGCTCTTTAGCGACTTCAATTAGGTTATTACATAAGGCATATAAGGCAGCTGAAGGCATGTAAGTAATGACTATCTTTATTTATATCACGATGACTCAGTTAATACGGCACCTATTTTCTTTGTCACACCATTAAGATGTGAAATTGTTAACCAGAACACGTGTTTCCTTCTTCCTCAAGTCCCGGGTCCTTTAAGTGGGGCGTGAAAAAGCATCTGATGAGGCCGTCAAGCTGAAGGCCACCATTGTAGCTTTATTTGTGTCTTTAATCAGTATTAAAGACACAAATAAAGCGGGTCACTACCCGCAATAGCAGACTTTACCTTTAGCAGGTTTACCATTAGGTGAGACGAAGTAATATTAACGTGACCATTATAAAAAAAAATCGACACTGATAAATGTAATTTCATCTTTATGGTCGACTGAAAATAAATGTTACAAAGACTAAAATCCTACGTTCAATAAAAATATTTAAGGTATAGCTAGCTCATGTTTCAATCAGAAGTTAAATAAAAAAAAACAAAGGCACTGAATTGGAATCTCGTAGGTTACCCTGCTTTAGCTACACTTTATTGAAGTAAAAACCGGACAAGTGCGAGTCGGACTTGTCCATGAAGGGTTCTGTAGCATCAAGTAACATAATAATTTGAGTTGATTGAATGAAAGGTAAATTGCGGTTTACGATTTATGACGTAATAAAAAAAAACTACTTACTACATCTCTCTGAAACCAATTTTCGGTGGAAATTTACTTGGTAATGTACATCATATATTTTTTTAGTTATATCATTCTCTTATTTTAGAAGTTAGGGGGGGGGGGGGGCGCACATATTACCACCTTGGAAGTGTCTCTCGCTCAAACTGTTCAGTTTACAAAAAAATGATATTAGAAACCTCAATATCATTTTTGAAAAAATGATATCAGAAATTTTGAGTTTCAGTTTTTTTCAATGGACCACCGTTTCGTAAAAAATAATTTTGTATGATAGCGAAAATCAGATGATAAATTGGATTGATATCGTACTTTCAAAGGAAATAAAAATTATTGTTATTTTGTGGGATTTTCTCTTATTCTTTGTTTTGCTGCTCAAATTAGAGGTTACTTTTGAATCAAATGTCCGCCAAACATTCGTTACCGCAACGACGCTTTGTTTAAAAGTTTTGACAGTTTGTATTTCGTTCAAGAAGGTAGCTTTACGCATATTTCACAAATCACGCACGGCATTTTACAACAAATTACGCGAGGTGATAGCGTCAAAAGCGTGCTCCGCTAACCTACCCTTATAGGAATAGTCGCGTAGATAATTATGATTTAGATTCGAAATGCAAAAGACATGTTTTGTAAATTAAAATAAAACCCATTTTGTGATTTTAAGAACTAAATCATTTCGATTTATTTCCTTAAGCTCGTTATAAATAAAATCTCCAATAACGGGCTAAAAAGAAGGTAACTTAAAATAATGCTTTTTACAGTCATTATTTACATGGGTAGGTAGGTATCTACTTGTATCTAAACAACACTATTCCTAATCCATTTAAAACTATCTATGGCGATTAGGAAGACAATAAAAATCAATAACACCACGAATTAAATCAAAATATAAACCCCACATATGATTTTGTTCGAATGAATTGTGAGAAATTAAAATAATATTAAATGATTTATGAATTTACTCATATGGCCATACACTTTTTATTTACGATTTTCAAAAAGAAACGAAGAATAGGCATTGTTTAAGATGATATTACGTTGTAAAGTTGCTCGCTAGATGTCGCTGTTACATGCTGAAACGCGATTGTGTTTTGTTTAAGAAACCCTATAAATGTCCGTTTTCATAGTCAATCGAAGCATTTTGTCGGTCTGTCTTTGAAGTATATTACAGTCCAAATAAAGTATCAGATCAGGCGTCAGTTGTTTAATTATTGAGAAACTCCTAGTCGTCACAACTCGAAGCTATCGAAGAGATAACCAGGCAGACGAAATCTTCGCCACTAGTACAACCGGTGCGTTGCGGACTAAACATTGGTCCTTCGAGCCGGATTTAAGAAACCAGAGGTCCAATTCAGAACTCGAACCCCCGTACTCCTAGCAGCAAGATACGTGGTAGTCCGTGCACCGGCAACGAACCGTTGGAAGCGGTCAAGGTCAAGATCATTGAAGGTCACCGCGCCAGGAGAAGACGCCACCAGTTCCTACATACCTATAAAGTTAGTGCACCAAATGTGCAAACTGTGAGTACAATAACCATAATAATAATACAATTTACATGAGTAAAGTGAGCAGCAGTAAAGTGCAAGAACAATATTACCTATTTAGAAGAGCTTATGTAGATTAATTAGATGTATAGATTGTATAGCGAGCTTAATGAGGCGTAAGCGAGGAATAGTAATAACTAAGTCAATATCAATGTTTTAACAAGCACTGTAATGTCTATAAGGCCACAAAGAGGTTTACGAGTAGAAAGATACAATATGAAGCATAGTACATTAGCAAAGACAGAGATTTACACAGGAATAGATAAAACACATAAAGTTTGCGCGGTACGTATACAATTGTCGGCGGCGCGAGTCAGCGTGCGCGCGGCCTCACGGCGTCGGTATGCGTTCTCGACTGGCGAGGCGGGGAAAACCGAGCGCGCACGACGGAGCGTTCGGACGTTCTCGGCGCAGCGGCGCGGGCGGCGGTCGGCGCCATTCGTGAGACAAAATATTATATTTTATGCTATCGCTACACCAGCCCCCCCGGAGACCGTAAAGGTCGAAAGAAGTTTGGAAAAGCGAACTAGACGTCCGCTTCGCGTTCGATAAAGTTTCGGGTCAGGACATGCCCTCCTCACTGTTTCTTCTGGTACAGACTCGCTCAACTGGTATGCTGGCTTCAGTCGGTCTATGGAGCCATTTGTCGGCTTGCCTCTAACGTCAAGCTTATAAAACTTTTCTCCTCGTTCTATGACTTTGAACGGTCCAGTATACGGCGCTTGTAAGGGTTTTCGTAAGGCATCATGACGGAGAAAAACTTGCGGTGAAGACGACAGGTCCTTGCTGACGAAAACTGGAGCGGACCCATGATGGCATACCGGCGTAGGCTTTAGTTTACGTATGTTAACACGTAACCGAGACAAGAACTCTGTGTGGTCTACGACTTCTTTAGGAGTGTTTTGGAAGAATGATCCTGGCAAGCGTAATGTCTCTCCGTATACCATCTCAGCTGATGATGAGCCGATGTCTTCCTTCCATGCAGTGCGTATTCCTAGTAGAACAAGCGGTAAGACTTCGTACCAGTCATCATTGGCGTGGCAAGTTATAGCCGCCTTGAGTTGCCTATGAAATCTTTCTACCATTCCATTTGCAGCTGGGTGGTATGCTGTCGTCTGCAGGTGATTGATGCCCATTAGTCTCGATAGTTCTTTAAATAAATGTGCCTCGAACTGTTTACCTCGGTCCGTTGTTATTTTCTCGGGGCATCCAAAGCGAGATATCCAACCGGTGATAAAGGCGTTAGCCACTGTGTCCACTTTGATGTCATGTAGTGGCATCACTTCTGGCCAACGAGTGAATCTGTCCACTGCGGTAAGGCAGTATTTGTAGTCGTGTGATACTGGCAAGGGGCCTATGAGGTCTATGTGTACATGACTAAATCTGTCCGATGGAGGAATAAAGTCATGTACCGGCGATCGCGTGTGTCGAGAAACTTTCGAACGCTGGCATGAGAGACAGCTACGTGTCCAGCTGCTGCAGTCTTTTTTGATGTTGGGCCATATGTAATTTCGTGTCATCAGCCTTACCGTGGCCTTTGCTCCAGGATGACTTAGTCCGTGAATGCTGTCAAAAGCTTGTCGACGGAACGGTGCTGTCAGGTAAAGACGAGGTGATGGGCCGGATACGTCGCAGTATAACGTCCTGCTGGCGCCAGAAACGGTTATTTTCTGTAGGTCCAGTGACGATCGTTCGTTCTCTAGTAGTGTCTGAAGTTCCTCATCTTGTTCCTGCGAGCGAGCTAGGGCACAAAAATCTATCGCTGCCGAGATAGCTTCTACGTGAGAAAGAGCGTCGGCTACTACGTTGTCTTCTCCTGCGATGTGTCGTATGTCCGTGGTAAATTGTGACACGTAATCAAAATAACGGAACTGTCGTGGTGAACAATTCTCAGAGGCCTTTTTGAAAGCTGGTATGATCGGTTTATGGTCCGTAAATATGGTGAAAGTCTTACCTTCGACCATATATTTAAAATATTTAACAGCTTCGTAGATCGCTAGTAACTCTCTGTCAAATGGACTGTATTTTCTCTGAGACATATTTAGCTTTTTAGAGTAAAATCCAAGCGGTTGCCATCCCGAGTTTACGTACTGCTGAATTACGGCACCGATTGAGGTGTCCGAAGCGTCTGTGAAAATAGCTAATTGAGCTGCTGGATTTGGGTGAGCTAGCAGAGTGGCTTGGGCTAAATTTGCTTTGCATTTTGAGAATGCCTCCTCTACTTCTGGCGTCCAGGTTATGGGGTTGTTAGGTTTTACAGCTGGACCGGAAAGTAGCTTATGTAGGGGCGCCTGACTATTTGCAGCTCTTGGCATGACTGTCTATAAAAATTCAGCATACCCAAGAATCTGCGGAGCTCCTTGATGGTTTTGGGCAGCGGGAAGTTCTGGATCGCCTCAACTTTCTGTGGTAGTGGCTTTGTACCTGCTGCAGACACGACGTATCCAAGGAATTCCACTTGAGACTTACCGAACACGCACTTTGAAGAGTTTATCAAAACTCCGTATTCCTCCAGGCGCTGGAATACTTGTTTTAGGTGTTCCAGGTGGCAGGATTCGTCCTGGGAAGCCACCAGGATGTCATCAATATACGGATAACAGAAGTCCAGGTCTCTCAAGATCTCGTCCATGAATCTCTGAAATGATTGAGCAGCGTTACGGAGGCCAAAACTCATAAATGGTAGCTCAAACAAGCCAAACGGGGTTGTTATCGCTGTCTTTGGGATATCGGGGGGATAAACGGGGATTTGGTGATAAGCGCGGATCAAATCTAGCTTGCTGAAGACCGTACATCCGAAAAGGTTGTGTGAAAAATCCGCAATGTGGCGAACCGGGTATCGGTCAGGTATGGTGCGTGAATTTAATGCTCGATAATCACCACACGGGGGGGGGGGGGGGGTCGGTGTTTAGTCCTTAGTGGGGTGACTTCTGCCAGGGAATTTACCTTTAACATAAATGCTAAGACGACAATAGCGTACGCCTAGGTGAGCGAAGCTAGGCTGTTCGGCGCGCACCGGCAAGTGCTTCATATACGTCCCCGCCGCTCCCAGGCTGCCGCCGCGGCCTGGGTGCGGGCTCGCTTGGATACATCCGGGCGGGTCGTCTCCTCCGGGCAATGCTATGGTTTATAACGAGCCTCGCTCATTCCACCTACCTCGGAACTGTAGTAGCTAAATATGATGCACGAGGGCGAATCTCCGGCGCCATAACCGGACCATCTGGCTAGGGGAAGAAAACCCTGAAACAAAAATAACCCCTGTGACTGGGCAGTCACCTGCGTCATGGACCTGCGCAGTTGAGCGCCGTACGCAGGGATGAAGGGATCCTGGAGGGCTGAGCCAAACGGCGCTGGCGGTTATGCGTCCGCGAGGCAACACGCCCTCTTTGGCCTGGATTTCAGGCTAAACGGTAGCCCCAAACACTAGCCATGGTTGGGGAAATTAGGTCAAGGTGTCCCATTAGTGGGCCACTGGCGAGGAGTGTAGGGTCCACGATAACCGTCTCTGGACGACTATCGTGGTGGGTAAAGGTCATGCTGACGGGGTAAGTGAGGGTTGACCAGCCGTTGTGGGTAGGCCATTTCATGCCCCCAGCGCCAACCCGATCGAGCCCCCGATGTCGCACTGTAAACCAGCCTTGCACTCCTATATCTCTTTGGTAGTCCTAGTGCCCCTCGAATTAAGTCGAGTAAGGCACTCCCAGTTGCGGGCTCCGTGGAGGGTGGGAAGCCAAAGGGACGAAATTAATATTTAACAATAACATGGATAGGCCAACTACCAATAAAAAACCTAACACCACAAATCCCAAGACTGGCAGCTCAGTGGTCCAGACTGCGGGTACCAGTCAAGGGAATGACTGCACACGCGCCTTCAGCGCACACTTGGCCCGAACCGGCAGCTCAGCGGCCCCGGCTGCAGGCACCGGGAAAGGCACCCACATTACTCACCACACCGCCCAAACTGGCAGCTCAGTGGTTAAAACTACGGGTACCAGGGAGGGCGAAAGCACCACACGCGCCCTCAGCGCACACTTGGCCAAAACCGGAAGCTTAGTGGCCTCGGCTGCAGGTACCGGTGGAGGCAAACACACAAAACAGAGACTCACAACCTCAGCCCAAACTGGAAGCTCAGTGGTTTCATCTACGGGTACCAGTGCGGGCACCGAAACAACCTTCACGGGAAGCTCAGTAGTTCCATCTACGGGTACCCGCGAAGGTAATCACACACATAAGGGGGAAACCCCTTTGTCTCACAAACCTCCCCCCGGGGAAGGCCCCCGTAGCGTCAGTCCGGTAGCTTCCTGCCAACCGGAGGACGCTTTCTCGGAAGGCTGGCAACTGCCTAAGAGAAAGGGGGCAAACAGGACCAGGGCACGCACCCAACCGACTGGCGTGGATGGCAAGGCAGCTGCCGAACCAGTCAAGCCAAAGAAACGGAAGGTCCGAAAAACGAAGAAGGAGAGGCGTATGGCGGCGACCGCGGCCAAGTCTCTGCTTTCTTCCTCACAACCCTCTGTCTCGGAAACGAAAACAGAGGCCATCGGTACCCTTAGCTTCGCCGCTGGTGGACGGAATATTCCGCCTACCAGTGGCGAAGCGAAGGGGGCTAAACAGCGACCGAATGGGAACGGTCAGTCCTCTGCCAAACGTGCTCTCAACGAGACGATTTCGCCTCGCGGGGAGTACAAACGGCAGAGGCTGGACCAAACCAAAAAGGTCGCCAGGCCAACCTACGCCCAAGCTGCGAGTACGCCTCTTGACGTCGCAATTACATGCGCGCGCACGGGGCGTATTGGCAAGGACGTATCCGAGCAGGTACTCACCGAGATACAAACTCGTATTTTCGGTGATGCCCTGGCTCGGAAACAAACTCAGCCCCCGAAGTTTAGAGCCAAACCGTTCTATGCTGAGGGGGTTCTGAAACTGTGGTGTGCGGATGAACACACACGCACATGGCTACAACGTGCCGTAAGCGATATGGTGCTCACGCCCAACGTCCAGTTGGTCGTGAAGCGCCAGACTGAGATCCCTCAGCGGGCACGTTGTGGCTTACTGGTCCCTGATCCACAAGGGCTTCTGGAAGACGCTCGCAAAATTGGGCGAGTTCTGTCCTTCCAGAACCCCGAGGTGGAGGTCGCAAAGTGGACCTTGCTAAACGCGACGAAACAAAACGCCGCGTGGTTCCTGGTGGTCGGAGTCCCAGAGGACCAAGTACCGACCCTTATGAAGGCCGGACGCCGTCTCGCTTTTGGAGTGGGGACGGTGTACGTCAAATTCCAGGGTCGGTCCGGCAGGTATGCCGACGTCCCTCTGGGATGGGACCCATCCACGGCCACCATCAAACAGGAGCTCAAGCAGCTACCTGCGAGAGAGGAGTCCCATCCTCTCCCAAACGCTCCCGAAACTGGCGGGGAGGTGCCTGCAATAGCACCACCAACAGCCCCCGCCAGTGTCGTACAGGAAGGCGCACCCATGGAGGCAGAAGAGGCGGAGGACGTTCTGGCCTCAATCTCTGGCCTCCTGGGGGACGACCTCGTACCAGGCGACCTTTTCGCGGAGCTAAAACTTGGGGGGGACGAAGAGGGAACGACCAGTGATGGCGTCCCCTTCGTCGAAGATTAGTGTCCTCCAAGTGAACCTCCAGCACAGCCGGGATGGGACGGCACAGTTGCGTAAATGGCTGGAGGTTCAACAAACGGCAATTGCTCTGATCCAAGAGCCTTGGATCAGAGGAGGCCACATCCAGGGGCTCTCCAGCTTAGGAGGTAAGCTTATTGTGACAGGCGAACATGATCTCCCCAGATCGTGTATATATGTCACGAAAAACCTAAAAACACAGGTCCTCACAGGATTCTGTTGCAGAGACCTCACTGCCATAAGGCTGCACACACAGCTGGACGTCGAGGACAAGGTGGTCATCCTCGCCTCAGCCTACATGCCCGAAAAGGAGGAGCTGCCCCCGCAAGACCTCACCCGGCTGGTGGACCACTGCGAAAGGGAAAGGGTGGAGGTCATAATTGGGGCCGACACCAATGCTCATCATCCGCTATGGGGCATGAGCACTCAAAACGACAGAGGTAAGTCCCTTGTTGAATATCTTTTCACTACTAACCTTACCTTACTAAACACCGGCTCTGAACCGACCTTCGTCACCAAAAAGAGCCGTACGATTATTGATTTAACACTAGCTACTGAAAACGCAGCGGAAGCCATCATGAGCTGGCACGTCTCCAAGGAGGCATCCTGCTCAGACCACAGGTGGATTCGCTTCGATCTACAGGCCGGGACACTACAAATTCTGCCAAAACGCAACCCGAGGAAAACCGACAAGGTGAAATTTGAGCAGCATCTGGCAAATAGACTTGCTCAACAGCGCTCACCATTGACTCTCGACAACATCATACAGATTGAGGAACAGGTAAACCACCTAACCAAATCTATAATAGACAGCTACCACATAGCATGCCCAGAAACCCTACCTCCCAAAACCCCAGGCAAACAGCCATGGTGGGGCCCAGAGCTAGAGCGCAAGCGAAGGAAGGTTAGAAGGGCTTTCAACAGGGCTATGAATACTTGTGCAGATGAAGACTGGGACGCCTATCGTTCAGCCAAATCCAGCTACAAAAAATGTATTAGATACCGAAGCAAACAGGGATGGCGAAAATTCTGTGGGAACATAGAATCATGCCAACAAGCAAACAGGGTAAGGAAAGTCCTAGCGCAGACAAAACCGATGGCACTGACCGCCCTCAAAAAACAGGATAATACACTCACAACATCGCCAGAAGAGTCTAGACGCGTACTCATCGAAACCCACTTCCCTGGATGCGTCTTCACGACGACAATCAACTGGCACGATGAAACCATAACACCTACTGCCCGAGACTGGCAGTACGCAAACAAAGTGGTCACACTGGAAAAAGTCCAGTGGGCCATCAGTAATTTTCACCCTTATAAGGCAGCTGGCCCCGACCGAATCATCCCTGCTATGCTACAGTGGGGCGACAAACTAGTCGCAAGCAGACTGGAGCGTATCTTTAAAGCCTGTCTGGCACACAGATACGTTCCAAAAGGATGGCGGGAAGTAGGAGTAATTTTCATCCCGAAGCCAGGAAAGGGTGACTACACAAATCCCAAAGCACATCGACCAATCAGTCTGACCTCCTTCATGCTAAAGACCATGGAACGCCTATGCGAGAGGGAGCTGAGAGATGGTGCACTAAAATAGCTACCCCTACATGCAAACCAGCACGCATACAGCTCCGGTAAGTCTACGGAATCAGCCCTCCATCTGGTAGTCAGCCGGATAGAGGAAGCGATCGAACAAAAAGGCTTCTGCCTAGGAACGTTCATTGACATCGAAAGAGCTTTCGACAAAACCAGCTTCACCAGTATTAAGGCCGCCCTGTCAAAACATGGAGCGGAACCGGTACTAACAGACTGGATAACAAACATGCTCAGCAAAAGAGTAGTTCGCCTTGGGGAAGAAGATCAGACAGCTCTGATAGCCAAAGGCTGCCCGCAGGGTGGAGTTATCTCTCCCCTTCTGTGGAATTTAGTGATAGATGACCTAATCACAAGGCTGAACAAAAACCGCGACTACACAATAGGCTACGCCGACGACCTAACAATCCTTATCTCAGGGAAGGTAGCGGGAACGGTCTGTAACCTAACCCAACAAGCCTTACGCATTGTAGAAAAATGGTGCAGGGAATTCGAACTATCGGTGAATCCGAACAAAACCGAGTTAGTAATGTTTACGAACAAAAGGGTATTAGGCGAATACCGATTACCCAAACTCTTTGACACGGAACTCCAACTGTCAAAAGAGGTAAAATACCTTGGCGTTATTCTTGACAGCAAGTTAAAATGGAGTAGCCACCTAGACAATAAATTACAAAAGGCCGGCATTACCTTCTGGCAGTGCAGAAGAATGATTGGTAAAAAATGGGGGCTATCACCGAAAATCATCCTGTGGCTTTACGAAACAGTAATCCGCCCCATGATAGCGTATGGCGCTATCGTCTGGTGGCCAAAGACCGAAAACAGCACAATAGCGGCTAAACTACAACGGACCCAAAGACTAGCCTGCATGGCAACCACTGGATGCATGAAATCTACCCCCACCGCGGCAATGGAAGCCATGCTCGGACTCCCACCCTTGGATCTGTTCATCCGCCAAGAAGCAATAGCTGCGGCTATACGCCTAAGGGCACTCAACCTATGGAGCGAGAGAAACACACGACACACCTCACTGCTCACAGATCTCATAAAGGAGATACCCGTGATAGGAGCAATGAATGATCGTGTACCCAAACAATACGTTTTCGACAAAAAATACAAGATCCAACTTCATGAGGACCACCGCTGTGAGGCTTTATGCCCAACGGAATTACGCATTTTCACAGATGGATCAAAAACTGGAACAGGCACCGGGGCCGGCGTTTTCTCGGAGGACCTTAATGTATCCATTTCAACACCGCTGGGGACCCATAACACAGTATTTCAAGCTGAATGCATGGGGATTACCCTGGCAGCTTCAGCGGTAATGGCCAGGAGAGTGGAAGGCCACTCAATACGCATACTCTCCGACAGCATGGCCGTGCTGCAAGCTTTAAACAGCCACACTATAAACTCGGGACTAATTTTGGAGTGCCATCGTAAACTGAACCAAATAGGCCATTCCAACAACATCACGTTGCAATGGATTAAGGGTCACAGCGGCTCGCGCGGCAATGATGCAGCAGATGAGCTTGCCAGGAGAGGATCTGACATGGTGGTAATGGGACCTGAGCCCATAATACCGATCCCCTTTGCATACCTACGAACTATAGTAAACAAACGAACGAGAGATCAACACAACAGCTATTGGACAAATCTGGAAGTTTGCAGACAGGCGAGGGAAGCACTCCCCGTGCTTGAAAATAGACTGACCAGGCGTCTTCGACAACTGACCAAACGGCAACTGCGCACGGCCACAGCTGCCATCACGGGGCACGGCTCCTTCAATAAACACCTTTTTATTTTAGGAATCACCGACAGCCCTCTCTGCAGAGCCTGCATGAGAGAGGAAGAAACAGCGGCACACGTGCTCCTACACTGCCCTGCAACCGCCACATACAGGGTTAAGTACTTCGGAAATACAGGTACGCTCCAGGAGATTGCCAGCAGCGTGAATAGCCTGCTGGCGTTCTTCAATGAGTTGGGGTGGATCGAGTGAAATGCCCACCCTCACGCAAAAACCGCGCCTTGCCCGCACCAGCTCGCGAAACCATACCATACCATACCAATCACCACACGGTCGCCACTCGTTGTTTTTCTTTGCTACCAGGTGTAGCGGCGATGACCATGGGCTGTCTGACCTCCTAGCGATACCTGCTCTTACCATGTCTTCGAACTCCTTGGTTGCGATGCGGAGTCGATCCGGTGCCAATCTGCGTGGTCTGCTAAACACGGGCGGTCCTGGAGTAGTCCGGATGTAGTGCACCGTGTTGTGTTTAATAACACGCGTTGATAGGTCGCCAGCCGGACGGGTGATATCCGGAAACTGTGCGAGTAAGTTATGGTAGCGAGTAGTACCTGTAACAGATTTTATTTGGCACAAAGTGGGTGAGGCAGGTGCAGGTCTAGCGAAAGCAACTAGCGAAGTCACATTATCGATTAAGCGATGGTGTCTAGCATCCACTAACAGGTTAAAGTGTGATAAAAAGTCTATGTCTATTATTGGTTTTGTAACGTCAGCTATGATGACACGCCACACAAACGCACGTCTGAGACCAAAGTCTAACGATAATGTTAACCAGCCGAAAGTTTTAATCATTGAACCGTTAGCCGCGAAAAGTTCATAGTCAGTTTTCACGCATATTCTATCTCGAACATATTTATAGGGGTATACGCATAAGTCTGAACCCGTGTCCACTAAGTATTGCACTTTACTCTTACGGTCTATAACGAAAACACGGCCACCAGATACACTATTGCAGTCACGCGCGGCCGTTTTCACTGACTGCTGCGTCCGTTTCCCTCACGAAATGTACACGGCTCCCTACACTTTGTTGACTTGGTTCCGAACCGTCGATGGTACCAGCAATGCCCCGAGCCAGCACTTGAGCGGCTCCGGGACCGACGACGCCAATGCGGAGAGTACGCTCGTGACCTTGAACGCGAGCGCGAGCTGGATGTCAGCGCTGCAACCTGCTGTGTGAGATCATCGATACGCTGCGTCAGGATGTCGAGAGCAGCTGTCGAGTTCTGGATCGTAGCTGTCGATGTGGGCACTGCAGTAGATGCTGTGGCTACCTGGGGTTGAAGCGCGATCTCGTGGATCTTATCCACTATCTGAGCTACGGTGTCAAGGGGTAGTTCTGCTTGAGCCGCTATGATAGCCTGTACGTGACTTGGTAACCGACTCGTCCACAGCGATCGGATGAAGTCGTCAGGCACTTCGGAGCCCGCCAAGTCCCGCAGGTGCCGCAGGAACTGTGACGGCTTACGGTCTCCCAGTTCTTCGTGCGTCAACAGCTGTCGCACCCGCTGTTCTTGAGAAGCCGACAGACGAGATATTAATTCGGTCTTAATTTTTTCATATTTATTGTCCGGCGGTGGTTTAGAAATAATGTCTTTCACTTCACACACATATTTAAAGTCTAAGTTCGCAAGGACGTAGTTAAATTTGGTGATGTCGGTTGTTATATTCGCTAGTGCGAACTGCGATTCTAACTGTGCAAACCACAAACTCGGTTCATTTGGCCAAAATGACGGCATTTTCACACCGACACGACACAACTCCTCCGACCCGTCCGAAGGTTGCTTATTCGGCATATCGCTTGTCTATACACACGCTCACTATAATATAATACGCACTGTTATTAAGTGTTCACGGGGTCACCACTATAGCGAGCTTAATGAGGCGTAAGCGAGGAATAGTAATAACTAAGTCAATATCAATGTTTTAACAAGCACTGTAATGTCTATAAGGCCACAAAGAGGTTTACGAGTAGAAAGATACAATATGAAGCATAGTACATTAGCAAAGACAGAGATTTACACAGGAATAGATAAAACACATAAAGTTTGCGCGGTACGTATACAATTGTCGGCGGCGCGAGTCAGCGTGCGCGCGGCCTCACGGCGTCGGTATGCGTTCTCGACTGGCGAGGCGGGGAAAACCGAGCGCGCACGACGGAGCGTTCGGACGTTCTCGGCGCAGCGGCGCGGGCGGCGGTCGGCGCCATTCGTGAGACAAAATATTATATTTTATGCTATCGCTACAATTGTAAGGTATAGTTTATTCTATCTTAGATTGATTTGTGTTTGTTCACTTATATTCTTAGTTAAAAGCTTTTACAGCTGATATCCCAAAAAGCATTCAAATTGAGTACCTAAATAATATTAAATGATTTATGAATTTACTCATATGGCCATACACTTTTTATTCACGATTTTCAAAAAGAAACGAAGAATGGGCATTGTTTAAGACGATATTACTTTGTAAAGTTGCTCGCTAGATGTCGCTGTTACATGCTGAAACGCGATTGTGTTTTGTTTAAGAAAACCTATAAATGTCCGTTTTCATAGTCAATCGAAGCATTTTGTCGGTCTGTCTTTGAAGTATATTACAGTCCAAATAAAGTATCAGATCAGGTGTCAGTTGTTTAATTATTGAGAAACTCCTAGTCGTCACAAATTGAAGCTATCGAAGAGATAACCAGGCAGATGACATCTTCGCCACTAGTACAACCGGTGCGTTGCGGACTAAACAGGCATTCTCCTTTATTGTTTTTTTTTTCTATTTTTGTGTGAAATTTTAATGCGGTTCACAGATTACATCTACTTAAAAAGTTTCAACAGCATAGTGCTTATGTTTAGGAAAAAAGTGGCTGTGACATTCGGACGGACAGACAGACAGTCACGATAAATCTATAAGGGTTTCGTTTTTTGACATTGGCTACGGAACCCTAAAAAGCCACTGTATTGGAAACTCGTAGCTCGCTTTAACTAGACTTTATTGAAGTAAAAAACCCTTACAAGTACATTAAATTGAGTCTATAAAGGATTTATTATCAAAAGGTATGATTCTGTGATGTCCAACATTAATTTAAATCAGTTTGCATCATTGACGAGGTTCAATTACATTTATGAAATACGTTGAACCATTTTGTAGTAAGCTTGATTATAAATTTATCCACTAATGTGTCTGAGCCGGTGGCTGAGCTCAAAATAGTAGGGATGCGATGCAGTTAGCCGATCGCAAGAAAATTGAGCTGAGCGAGCATTTATTTTTTTATTTCAAAATCTGGAAAATTCAACTTTTGCGCGCGCGAACTTTTTCCATTAGCTTCAATGGTAAATTTGTTTTTCGGTGACAATTCCTCAATGGTATGTCCGATTTTTAATTTTATGGTCTCAAAACATGCCTCTAGATTGTCGTTATGACCATGCCAAATTTGGTTGAAATCAGATTTGTGGTTGCAAAGGAGTATCCGAGTTTGTAAGTGGCTATCCCGTGTATAAGAGGTGAGATTTCATAGACTTTTGGGGTACCAATATGTTAATACCAATACCAACAATGCAAGTAATTAACTAATTTCTACGGTTCGGAAAATGGGCAAAATCATGTTTTTTTTTTCCAGAAATAGTAGATAGATACACAGGTTTTAGTCGGTTCAAGACATAGATACCTCCGCTGGCCGGCGGGGAGGGGGGGGGGGGGTATAGGAAGGTGAACACTCTACTCTTCATTTCGACTATGTGAGGAAATTAAAATACTACACACACATTTAATGAAACAGGTATATTGATAATCAGTTAAAATTTAAAGTAAAATTGGAAAAATTGGAAATAGATTATTAATAACAGCTTTTGTCTGTTCTTTAATCTCATCGGGAGTTAAATTAATATCCATGTCACTGGAATCACTTTCCGAAACCATTTTTAACCACAATTAACACAAGGTATTTATTTATATTGAATCTCGTTTTCACGCTAATTATTTAGCAAACTTAAACAGTTTTTTTTATTCTGAAAAAAAAGTTATAATTCAAGTACATACTGCGAACATTACAAAAATTTTGAAAATCGAATCTATTGGTTACATTGCAATCGAGTTGGTCACGAGGTGTGCATCTAGGCGGCCATGTAAAAAAAAGCGTTATGATATCAAGGCATCATCATAGCGTCCATGGCAAAACTTAAAATTTAAAAAAAAATACTTTCCACCCTAGGGATGAAATAAGCTACTTTCCACCCGGCTATCTACCCATGAAAATTAAACTTTCCGAACAGGAGAGATGAAATAGTAGATTGTCACACAAGGGTTGAAAGTCAGCCATTTCACCCGAGATATTTCGAGGTTGAAATGGTGACATTCACCCGAGGTAAACACTCTACTTTTCATTTCGACTATGTGAGGAAATTAAAATACTACACACACATTTAATGAAACAGGTATATTGATAATCAGTTAACATAGATTAAATAAATGATATTCTGTTGAAATAGATTATAAACAATAGCTTTTGCCTGTTCTTTAATCTCATCGGGAGTTAAATTAATATCCATGTCACTAGAATCACTTTCTGAAACCATTTTTAACCACAATTAACACAAGGTATTTATTTATATTTAATCTCGTTTTCCCGCTAATTCTTTAGCAAACTTAAATTGTTTTTTTTTATTCTGAAAAAAAAGTTATAATTCACGTACATACTGCCTAGAAAAGTTTTGAAAATCGAATCTATTGGTTACATTGTAATCAAGTTGGTCACGAAATGTGCAACTAAGGGGCCATGTAAAAAAAAAAGTCATGATACAAGGCATTATGACGTAACTTATTATCATGGACTCCATGGCAAAACTTAAAATTTAAAAAAAAAAATACTTTTCCGCCCTAGGGATGAAATAAGCTACTTTCCACCCGGCTGTCTACCCATGAAAATTAAACTTTCCGAACAGGAGAGATGAAAAAGCATTTATTTAATCAACATTAAGAAATTAAACCCTATCCAAATACTAATTTTCATCGAAAATGATTTCGATGAAAATTAGTATTTGGATAGAGTGATTTCCGAGATGTTAATGTGTAAATTCATAAGCAAGAATGTATTGTTCCTATTGGATTCAAAATTTTAGCAACGTATTACAACAAAACTACCGAACACTTACTAGTAATACGATAATATCGATTATCAATACAAAGTCCAAAAATCCTCAAAAAAGTTTCGAGTCCTATTACACGATAAAATAAATCTGTACCCCCACTCATTTATCCGCGCGTGCGCTCACCTCAAACTTTAAATAAGGCCGTTTACGAACGAAGAAACGTATCAGAAACGCTTCGCAATCTCTACGAAACATTCGGCATATCGTTTATAACTTTAATTACGAAAGCGCGGGGACGGACGGGCAGATCAGAACGTGCTCGGCCTGTGTTATTAGTTCGCCAATTTTCATATTAGCTTAAATAATATGTTAGGTTAATTGAGAACGTAAGTGATGAGAGGGTAGCGTGTCATTGCTTATAGATAATTACTATCTAGGACAATATAAATACCACCAGGCGAGCCGCGCTGGCGGCCAAGGTCCGCTGGTAACAATGGCGTTATCCTTTCGAGGGCTTACCCGGGGTGCCCGGCAATGGACACTTCGGCAGGACACCGTGCGGTTTTAGTCGATGCACGACATAACCGCCCCCGCTGGCCGGCGGGAGGGGTATCCGAAGGAATCTCCGCACGAAAAAAAAAATAAGGACAATAAAATTGCATAGTCTTTAAAAATATCAGAGACATCGGTCTACCTGTCCATGCTGTAAAGAATATGGTGTATCTTCAAACTTTGGTATCGTTAAAACTTCAGACGTGCTACTAACATGATGGTCTTTCCTGTCTAGAGATTTGTCCTAACAATTGACCGAATGCAGGTAAAGTTTACGTGTGAATACGAAACAAACTCAGTAGTTGGTTGTAGTGGGCCTCCAAAACAAAAAGTTCTTACTGTTTGAGAAGCGCCAGAACTCGTATGGGTGGCACTCTTGTTAAAAATTTCTTCTTCAGATGATGCGGTGTAAGCTGGTACTGTCGATTTGTTAAGTTTTATTAGCAGATAGTATGAACAATGCCAATATAATTATGATGACCCTTCTATTCTTCCAGCTGTGTACTATTATTCAGACATTTACCATGTTAATTTGCTTAATGCCATACACAGTTGTAAAATTTCTGAATGTTTAAAATCAAAGCACTACTCCAATTTTTAGCCTACTTCTTTCTTCTATTATAAAATTTTATTGTTATTTTGAGTGGAACCTTTTTTTTAGTTTAGCTCTTTTTAGGGTTCCGTATCCAAAGGGTAATACAAGACCCTATTTCTAAGGCTCCGCTGTCTGACCGTCCGTCTGTCACCAGACTGTATCTCATGAACCGTGATAGCTAGACAGTTAAATTTTTTAAAGATTATGTATTTCTGTTGCCGCTAAAGTAGCAAATACTATAAACAGAGTAAAATAAATATTTAAGGGTATACATTCTTCCATTGTATACATAATGATACAGAACGCTTCATGCGCGAGTTCGACTCGCACTTGGCCGGTTTTTTTCTTTACTTTTTTGTATCTTATAGCCACATATATTGTTATTTAATCCCACGTTACAGAAGAGGAGCATTGCCGTCTAATATCATAAAATCGCCATAATTCTACTCCATAGTTTTACTGAAAATATCCTAACAGAAAAATTTAAAACATTTTGCCTGTCCCGGGAAGCAATTTTAGCACCTAATCTATAATGGTATCTAAACTACCTCAACTTCTTTACATTCTTATCATGGTATGGTAAAAAAATTGCCGTTTATCAGACATCATTTTAGACTGTACAGTTAATCAGAAAAACCAATAGGCCCATTTCTAGACCCGAGCGGCGCACTTTTCAATTGAGTGCTATCAAATTACTCGCTTCATTCTGTAACTTGTGCCGTCTACAAACCCGAAGCGATCCAAACTTAGCGAGGGAACAAGTTGGTGGCGCGTGTGCTCTTTACTGTGTGTTTTGATGCTGCATGCCACCTGTATTGTAATTAGTTTAACTACTGTACGTGAGTATGCTATGCATGTACATATATGTATTTGTAAATATCATGCTATTTGAAATATCGCGGAGTTAGGGTTGTCTTCTTAGGGATGTTGTGCAAGTCATAGGGAATTCGGTAAAACAACAGAAAGAAATTAATTTTAATTTCAGTAAATATGTTATTTTAGGTAGATTTCGATGAAATCGATCTACCTATTGGTTTCTTAACTACTGTCGAATTTAAAAAAAAATTCTTCATAGGAGGTCTAGTTATGACCCCCTGAGTCCGAAATGACCACTGGTCAAAAAGTTTATATATACATACATATATATATATATATGTATGTATATATGTATGTATATATATATATAAATCGCGAAGGACTTCTTGCGTCTTTACAAACTACCACCCTGCGGCGTCCACTGAATATAGTGAGATTTTTAATGTTTTCTATGCGTATGTAAGATGTTTTAATCAGTGTCATATCAGTAGTCGACGTCAAATTTCGTTTAATCGTTAAATGGTGATATTCAAATTAAATATTTCTAGCTGAATTTGTGCGTCCGTTCACTCTTAAATCTTTCTTGCACACTGAATACCTGCGTATACCTACTAAACACTGCATGCACATTCCCGCCTCCATCCGAATCTATGTATAAATCAATTCCGTATAATGCTCTGCATATATCATAATGATTATAATAACTAAATTACATCCATCTACTATTGAATTCAGATTGGTTCCGAATAACTGGATTAGTGCGTCCGTTCACTCTTAAATCTTTCTTGCACACTGAATATCTCCGTGTACGTTCAAAACACTGCATGCACATTCCCGCCTCCATCCAACTGTATGTTTAAATCAATTCCGTATAATGCTCTGCATATATCATAATGATTATAATAACTAAATTACATCCATCTACTACTGAATTCAGATTGGTTCCGAATACTGTTTTTGAATCATTGTATCCAGCTATCAGCCAAGAGGCTTCCACCTATTTATAGGCTTATAATGACTCCAGGCACAAATAATAAATAATTAATAGTTAGCATACAAAAGTGACAATACCTATGTATAGCGTAGGTATTTTCACTTTGTATTTTTATTTTCATTTTCACTTTCACTACATAATTTTAAAAAGCAATATAATCATTTTTGACGCGTGACAGGTAATAATAATAATAATAATAATAATCTTTATTTGTCTGAATATGGTGGTACAATACAGGTCTTATATTAAAGGGTAGGTTCAGCATATTCTACCATTACTGGTGTACAAATTTTTTAAGCACATGCAAGTCACTCAAAAACGCAAAATATAATAACAAAAGTCAATAATACCTATTAAATGATTATTACATTACTAAATTAATTCTTAAAAAATAGTTTCTATAATTTACCATTACACTTTTCGAATTCATCTACCGTATAAAACATTTCTGGATGAGCCATTCTTTCAACTTCCTCAGAAACACAGAGGTTTGAAATTGCTTTAAGCTGTTTGGGACTGCATTATAAATACGACCACACATCGCAAAACAGTTTTTTTGGTAGAGAGTCGTTTTTGGTACTCGTGGTAGTACAATTCTATCCGGGTTTCTAGTGCTCCTCGGATAAACCTCACGTGCCTTCGAAAATAAACTAGGATATTGCCTAACAAATTTAGCAACTTCATAAATGTACATGCTGGGGAGCGTTAACATATTCAACTTTTTAAATATAGGTCTACACGAGTGCCATGGTGCAGCACCACACATAGCTCGGAGAGATTTTTTTTGGGCAATAAAGGCTCTATGCACGTCCGTAGAGTTACCCCAAATTACTAGACCATAATTTAGAACTGAGGCAACGTAGCCATTGTAGGCCATGATGACTGATTCAGGGTTTGAGGTCTTTCTTAGTTTAGCCAGAACATAGACAAATTTATTTATTTTATTGCAAACCTTTTCTACGTGTGCCTTCCAGTTAAGGTTGTTATCAATAATGATGCCCAAAAAGGGTGTTTTGTCTACTTTTATTAAGTTTTCAGTCAAATATTTGATATCCAAATTTTGCATCTTCTTACCGTAAGTACCAAATTGAATGTATTGAGTTTTAGTCATATTAACTTGCAAATTGTTATCATGTAGCCATTGAATTATAGAGTCAATTGAATTATTTATGTCATTAGTGTAATTTATATCGGAATAAGGTAATTTTGTATGTGTAAACAACAGGTAAGCTCAGAGGCACAGGCTGGTGTGAATATGTAAGTCCGGAGTTGGACAGGTAAGTATGTATAAACAGGTAAGCTCAGAGGCACAGGCTGGTGTGAACAGGTAAGTTCGGAGTTGGACAGGTAAGTATGTATAAACAGGTAAGCTCAGAGGCACAGGCTGGTGTGAACAGGTAAGTTCAAAGGTAGAAAGAGGAAGTTTCATGAGATGAATAATATAATAGTAGTCATATTTATGCAGGTGAATATACGGAATAAAAGGCATTTCGTAATATAAAACATACGTGTTTTATTTTAAATTTTACAAAAAAATGTGTATCTATCTAAACATAAAAACTTTTCAATCAACAAATCAATGCAATTTAACATTGACATAATAATAAACATACATTTGCTCTGCCTTGCCTAGTAAGAAAATAAACTTAACTTTAGAATTATGAACATCAATCAGTCTTCATTACAATGGAACATGTATTTTTTTAATATTATAATTAAAAGAAATCAGTAGGGTTTTTATCAACCCAATATTGTCATTCTTGTTTAAGCTATCTACTTAAAAGAAATGTAAACTCCATCTACAACCTAAACTCCAAATGCAGATTCTCTTAATTTTTTTAAATTTAATTTAAAATTTTGAAAAAAAAATGGGTATCCTAAACATAAAAATCAAACTGAAATTTTAACAATTTTAGTTATACTAAATAATTAAACATAAATGGGCTCTGCCTTTGTCTAATAACAAAATAAACTTAATTATGAACATCAATCAGTCTTCATTACAATGGAACATGAATTTTTATATTATAAATTAAAATAAATCAGTGGCTACAACTAAAAGTATCATGCCCGGTTTCTGAGGTGCTGTTAGATATCTCTTCATTAATTATTAATTCGATGAACAGATAACCTTTTTAATTCTTTATTAAGTCCTTTGTTTAAAAAATTGCAGTAATTGCAGGTATGTCAGTAAAACCGTTTTTAAACAAAGTTTAATGACAGCTAACATCAGATAAAGTTATTGGAATAAATAAACAGCTGATACGGGCCTCAGAAACCGGGTATTAAACATCAATTCAAACATAATTATAAGTATCTTAATCATTGGTATGCATTAACAAAGTAAAAATATTTGAAACAAAACATACTATTTTAAATCATAAATTTTCTTCTCTCATTTCTTAGCCTTAGAGTAAATATTTTGGACGAATACCTTTATTTTTAGCCAGTCTTTATTCTTAAGTAAATCTGCATGTTGTTCTTTTAGTTTCTCACATTCATTTCTTTTAGGTGGTTGGTGATTTTTTATGTGAAATTTAAAGTATTTCGTAACTACGTCCTTTTGTTTCTTTGTCCAAGGTACCAACGTCCTTTTTTTGCTTTTTCGTATTTTGTTTTCGTTACCTAATTGAGACACGGGTTCATTAATAAGTTTTTGAGAATCATTTTGCATACCAGATGGTCCAGCCTGAGATAAGTCATTTAAATTACAATATGTTTGTACGAAATCAGAATTAGCATCTAAAGTAGGTTCAGGTTCAGGATCATAGTCTATAATTTCGTTGTTGTCTGAGGGCTCTTCAATTAGCTCCTCATTCAAATCTAAATCAATCTCTTCTAGAGATTTTCCTTTGTAAGCGTCTGCTTTTCCATCTTCCATAAGAATGAGAAGCTTTGATATCTTAGCAGTTTGGTATACGTCATCTGGCAACCTGTAAGACTTTTTATGTACTTCACTAGTATGGCCCATGAATGTAGCCAGCTGCTCCATATCATTTTCAGACATGCTAAAAATTTGTGATAAGGTGGCTAAATGTTTTCTTAGCTTTGTAGAGGATATTGCTTTAGGCTGTTTCGCCCCTGATAATTTGGCATGCTTTTCCAAAACTTTGTAGCCATAAATTGTATTGTTATAGCCGGGATTACCAAACAAAAATTGATTTGGTGTCGAAACAAAAAAAATATGTCTAATCGATAATAATAATTTAATATCATCTTGAACTTCTTTATTAAACAGAACTGGTACTCCGCGGCCGCGTTTACCTCTAATGACACCACGTTTAAATTTTTTTACCAGAATCCTTTCTGAGGCAGTAAGCGCACGATCAAACTCTTCATACTTATTATTATCATTATTGTCGCTTTCTAAATAATCGTGCACTGTAATTCTTTGAAGTTCTCCAGGCCTGCGCCTATTTAATAATAAAACCCTACAATACACACTATCTAAAAGTTGTGTATATGTTTCAGTAGTTTGTAAGCCTTCTTTAATTTTTATAGCAGCATCCAAGGATTTTTTATTTAGGTATTCTTTAAGAATTTTTAAATCATTTGCTAAAGGCACAATAGTTATCTTATTCCACTTTTTCTTGTTTAAATCTGTTGCAGCTTGTGTAGATACATCATATTTCCAATTTGATTCAATAAGTTGAATCAAAGTTTTTAAGTTGGCTTCTATTTTGCCAGTATCTACTTCCGTGTAAGGCCCTTGCTTTTTTAAAGCACACATTATTGCAATATTGCAGCATTGTTTCAAGGTGGTGGACAGATTCATTGCGAACGTAGGTGTCTCATACCTTTTTTTTTTTTTTTATCGTGCGGAAATCCCTTCGGATACCCCCCCGCGTGCCAGCGGGGGCGGTTATGTCGGGCTTGAACCGACTAAAACCGCACGCCATCTCGGGTCTACAGACGCCGGGGTGTAAGGTTGCCCATAGAGCATATCCCTCGCACCCCGACTGACCCTGGGCCATCTCCGGTTTCGAGATGGCCCCCTCGGGTTTGGGAACCACGGTGTCCCCGTCTTGCCCCGGTTTGGCGGAGGGGTGCTAGTCGCCCCACCGTCCCGGCCTGCTTCTGCTGGGGTGACAGGTGGCCTCACCCGCCACCCCCAGGCCTGCGCTCATGGAGGACGGAGGTCGTTAAGCGACCTCCGGCGCCTGAGTTGCCTGCGACGCGCGGCGAGCAAGTTGCGGGCTCGGCGGACCGGGAGGTGTCTCATACCTATCTTTTTCTATGTCATAATTTCCCAGAATTTTGGTTGCTTGTACAATGATATCATAATGAATTGGTCTTAAGGCAGAAAAGAAGTCATTAATGGATGGATCAATCTTTTTTAATTCTAGTAATAATTTTGCAAGCTCTCTCATTTTTCTAGACACTACATTAACGAAATGTTTTTCTCGGTGAGTTTTTAAATATTGAGATCCGAAAGCACATATAAGGTTATCTTTTTTAGCAATAAGTGATATTTTGTCTACCCGCATTCGGGGAAATACAGTTTCCTTAAGTTTTTCGTCGATTTTAAGATGACGTATCAGTAGATTTTGAGCCTCAGATTGAATGTTTTTACTTCCTGATTTACCACTACATTTCTTTTTGTGTTTCCACAATAGCTTTTTAGAATAGAATCCCAGACACTCTGTACACGGCAAATAATCAGTAAATTTGAATTTTCGCATCGGTTTAGTGACCTCTTTTGAATTTACAAGGTAGTTCCCTTTTTTACGTAGAGCTGCTATTAATTGTTTTCTATCAAGACTTTTTTTCGGTTTTGACACAATTTTTTGGACTTCAGTTTCATAAATATGGCGTCGGAGTAAATGACGAGCAAAATTTAAAACGAATGACTCACAGTATAAGCAATAATCTTTATCTCGAACCTTTGAACTTTTTTGTTTTGGCCTTTGGATAATTGTTGTACTATCATTAGAATTATCTTCTATTTGAGATTCACTATTAATATCGTAAACAATCTCTTCATTTGGTTCTGATTCATTGTAAGGCTGTGGAAATTCCCTACTTAGAATTACATTGCAAAGAGAACTGCTTTTACAACTAACTTCACTTAAACTTATGTTATTAGGTGGCTTGAGAGATACATTAGACAAGGAATTATTAACATCGAAAGGTATTCCTTGATTTGGTACGAATTCATCTGCTTTATAAGGTTGAAGAAGTTTCCTTTCTACAAATACATTACATGGAGAACCGCTTATGTGACTAATTTCGCTGTAATTAAGATTAATAGGCTCCTTGACCGATCAATCGAAGTTCGAAACACATTCTAATGGCGTTAAATTATTCGAAGTTCCAAATTCATTGCGAATCTGCAACAAAAAAAAAGCTTATTATATTTTGTTGCACTTTACTATTGTTGCTTCGTTAATATGAAGGTGACAACTTGATTAGTGATATAAGTGTTGACTATCCCTTGCTGAGCATCAAAATTACCTATCCCCGATCTCAATCCTGAAGTGGCACTCGCAGATATTTTTAAGCCACCTAGAAGGTTTCTGACATGGCTTAATGAATTAATGAAGTATTTTAGTTAAACTTACTTCGTGTCTCGGTGGAGTGTAATTAGAACATGTCGCAGAAAATTCAGATATTGAACTAGATTTTGAATCCGATAATTCCTGTAAACAGAGATACATACAATAAAATACATGATTAACAACACTAAAATAAGAAATTGAAGTTGAACGAGACATGATAGGTACTTTTTTCTTTTTCTAAGAGCGACTAATGTAAAGTTAATGAATATACAGCAGTAGTTATTAGGTATTCAGCTGAGATAAACTAGAACCAACACAGGCTGATGTGAACAGGTAAATTTAGAATTGGATAGGTAAGTACATCTACATAGGTAAATCAGAGACGGATTGGTAAGTATGTATAAAGCTCAGAGGCACAGGCTGGTTTGAACATGCAAGTACGGAGTTGGACAGGTAAGTATGTATAAACAGGTAAGCTCAGAGGCACAGGCTGGTGTGAACAGGTAAGTCTGGAGTTGGACAGGTAAGTATGTATAAACAGGTAAGCTCAGAGGCACAGGCTGGTGTGAACAGTCAAGTTCGGAGTTGTACAGGTAAGTATGTATAAACAGGTAAGCTCAAGAGGCACAGGCTGGTGTGAACAGGCAAGTCCGGAGTTGGACAGGTAAGTATGTATAAACAGGTAAGCTCAAGAGGCACAGGCTGGTGTGAACAGGTAAGTCCGAAGTTGGACCGGTAAGTATGTATAAACAGATAAGCTCAAGAGGCACAGGCTGGTGTGAACAGGTAAGTCCGGAGTTGGACAGGTAAGTATGTATAAAAAAATGTGCGTACGTAAGTCGTGTTTTATCTAAGTTAAAACATACGTACCTCATGTAAGGTTTCTGGTTGGTTTTCTTTTTCTTCCTGTCTCTCTGAAAACAAAACAGATATATTTGTATTATTATAAAACAATGAAAATTTTAAATACCCCTCGACCCAAAAGCAAACAAAAACAAGAAAACCTATAAAAAGTAAGACACACACTCACGCATACACACACAAACACGTCAAACTTATAACACCCCTCTTTTTGCGTCAGGGGTTAAAAAGATTTTATATACCTAACTGTAATGACTTTGTCTGATGTAATGTAACTCAATACCAAATTTTATCCAAATCCATTCAGCCGTTTTTGCGTGAAAGAGTAAGCATCCATCCATCCATCCATATTCACAAACACCATAGGTACCTAAACTTCCGAGGCGCAGTGGCTAACGCACTCGCCCTGAGATCTGTGTGAAGTCGCAAAAAAGCCTCTGGCTACCCCTTCTGGGATAACAGCCATGAGTGCATACAAACTTTCGCGTTTAGTAGGATGATATTACGTTAGAAGAATCAAATAAGTAGGTACCTACTTAAGTAGAATAGAAGCATGTACCTTTTGATTATTACTGGTTATTACAAAAACATTCGTCTTCTGGAAAATGATCATAAATGGCATATTCGCAAAATTAACACCACATGAAAGAAGAGCTATAAAGCCTTTTAAAGTCATCGATATTCATGGGTTTTTGCAGACTAAGTACTTACGGTTTACCAATTTAAGAATCCTTGCACTTCTTTTCATTGTGATTAATAATATATTATTATAATCACTAACTATAATAAATAATAGACCAAATAAATAACCACTGTTAACGCACTTGCAAATAATTCACTTTGGCGACAAGCTTACATCACGGCCGGCACAGCACATGTATGTTTGTTTACAAACTTCGGCACGCGAGCGCGCTGAAGCCGCCCCGCGTCATGCGTCCCTCGTGAACCCCGAATAGGCCCCTCGAACACCGTACCTAGTGCCCGTTTAAGGATATTTAAGGGACGCAAGATTGTTGTCACGAAAACATGATAAAAACGTTACAAATTAAGTACGATATTCAATGGACACGATAAGATCGGTGAACTGAACTCAAAGTATACGTGGTAAATTATACGCTGAACGCTAGAGCCCTCCAAATTTCAGTCGGACGATGGCGGAACTATATTATACGCTAAAAGGCATTGTAGTGATAGAATTACGTCCATGCCAATTTTTTGCCCTTGCATTCTAATGATCATAAGGGACTCTTGGGCTAAAAATGGGGGTCGGTCAATCTTGCGTCCGTATTCCGGACGCACAAAGTCAGTCGGACGCACCATCATCGGTAAATAACGCCATGTAGGACGCAACATGTCCTTCAAGATATATATATGTATGTAAATATGTATGTATATATGTATGTATGTATGGTTCCACTTCCCAAAATTTGCGGCACTCTCACGGTCGCATTTTTGCCCTGATCGCTTTCAAACTGCGGTCAAAAATTGCTTGGGTGTAAACTTAGTTTAAGTTCGTGAACGGGTGGAATCCGGCCTAAGGGGACGGTAGGGCCTCACTTTTTGTGAAATCAGTTTGTCCTCAAAATTTCACGTTCCATGAAAGATATTCGAACGGTTCTAATTTTATCCCATAGTATACATGAATACCAACAAGTTTTAATTATAAAACTATAAGATTGAAACTTTAACTAAAAGTGGAGGGGGGAAAAATCCAAATTTTTCGGAAAAAAAATCATAACTTGTAACCGGTGAACATTCTTGACGTCGGAAACATTTTTAATCGATAGGCCATTTTTAAGTCTAAAATAAATGTCTGAAAAGTTTTTCGCTAAAACTTACCGTTTTCGAGAAAAAAAAATTAAACATGTTAAAAATGTTACTGTGTTTACTTGTGTGTGTAAGTCCGTAGTTCTCTATATAAAATAATATTAATTGCTTCACGAAAACTACCTGTGCGTTCCCCCTACGGGAACGGATTTTTTTTATTGATTTTAAATTACTTTGAATAGAAAAATCTTAAGTGTAGTAATAGGAATCATGATAAAAGTAAATAAAACTGTGGAAACAGATTAGTCTCAATTGCCAGTGGTGTTCATAAAGCGGTGATAGCCCAGTGGTGTACGTAACGGACTGCCGAGACGAGGTCTCGAGTTCGATCCCCAGTCGCCTTGGTCACACACCTCTGGCTGGCTAATGTGGATTATCGCTCGCTTACTAATGTGCCCGGTAGATGGCAATAGGCTCGCCTCCTATTACATTGGGACCTAAACATAACTGGCGAATCGTTGGTGTGTAATACACCTCTACCTACTCCTTCGGGGATACAGGCGTGAAGTTATGTTATGTTATATTATGTTCATAAAGTGACGGTGAACCATCAGAACATCTTATTGGAGTTAGTATTATTACTAACTCCAATAAGATGTTCTGATGGTTCACCGTCACTTTTCACTTGTCCCTCGCGCTTGACTGGTTTTTATATGGTCACTAATAATAGTGACCATATAAAAACCAGTCAAGCGCGAGTTGAACTCGCACACGAAGGGTTCTGTATCATCGTACAAGATAGTAGCAAAAAAGACAAAAGCCACGTCTCTTAGAGGGAGACCACTTTTTTATTTTCCCTTTTTTGTAGTTTTTTGATTGATTTGATTTTATAATGGCAATATTTTCTATTAGTAATATATACTCTTGTCAAATTTCAGCTGTCTTGGGTGGTAATATATACGCTACAAATCGCACTGTACCATTTAATTTAAATACGATAAGATGAAAAATAAAAAATTGTACAGTTTTATCACACACAGATTTATGGGTGCAGTTTGAACGGTACAGTGCGATCGTAACGATTTCTCGAAGTGTATGTATGTGACAGCTCGCTGATAGGGCACAGTTGGTTACGCTTCGGGTGCAGAACTTTAAAAACGATTCAGTAATTCTGATTCTGCTAATAACACATTTCTAATCACATTAAAACAATTATTATCTACATACCCATAACATAACATAAACTCACGCCTATATAAGGGGTAGGCAGAGGTGCTAGCACCCACATTTCGCCAGTTTATGTTTTACGTCTCAATGTAATAGGTGGCGAGCCTATTGCCATTAACCGGGCACTTATAAACTTGCGATAAATACACTCATAACTTCGAAAAGCATCGAAAAGTCATTGGTGTGTGCCATGGTAATACCTGGGATCGAACCCGAGACCTCGTCTCAGCAGTCCTTTACCCATACCACTAGGCTACCGCGGTTAATGTACATACACACGTTCAGATATTACGAACAGAAACACATTTGAAACTCCATTATCAAAGAACATTTACAATTAAATATTCACAAAGGCTTTGCTTTTCCTCTACCGGGTTCTGAACCTTAATCATTACGTGCAGACTGAGGTGCTTTAATGCGGCTTACGAACACATATACGCCGGTTATTGAATATACGAAACGTAATTAATATTTGAGTTACATGTTTAACATAATATAACTTCACGCCTGTATCCCCGAAGGGGTAGGCAGAGGTGTATTACGCACCAACGATTCGCCAGTTATGTTTTTAGGTCCCAATGTAATAGGGGGCGAGCCTATTGCCATTTACCGGGCACATTACTAAGCGAGCGATAATCAACATTTATGTTTAGGACGAATTTAAATAGCATAAGAGGTCGTTTTTAAAAGAGACCGATTGTTAATTGGTAAAAATTAGTAAAAAGTAGTAAAAATATTGTAATACTAGCAACCCACCCTTGCTTCACTTCGGTTTATTTGAGTTTTTTAAATTCAAACCATCATAAATGCATAATACAAGTGGAATTAAAAAAAAAACATTTTAAAAATAAGACTTAATATTTTAATTAAATTTATTTAGTATGCTTACTTTTCCTATAGATTTAGATCGGAAAAAGAGAACATCTAGGACGGGACTTGAACCCCCTTGAAGTCCCGTCCTAGATGTTCTCTTTTTCCGATCTAAATCTATAGGAAAATATTTATTGTTCTTGTTAATAAAAATAATTAAAATTTAAAATCAAACGAGCCGAAACTCGATGGGTTTTAGTCGTGTCATCATCAATTCCGGGTACCATTGGAAGACAAACTACTCGTCAAGACGATTCAAACGAGCCCAAACTCGATGAGGTTGTATCGTTTCATTCCGAAGTTCCTATGACCATCATCAGATCAGTACAATATCATCATAATATTGTATTGTCACGTTTATTATTATTATTACAGTCGTTGCTTAAGTCGCAGGTATAATCCTCTTGGTTCGCTTCGGTGAGATGTGTTCGCTTTCGCTTTCAGAAATAAACCGACTGCGTGGCGATAGCCGGCCGCTTTTATAGCTCTTAATTCGGAGGGTAGAATATTCCGGAATCATCTACACGTTAAGTATCTAACTAGAGAAAGAAAAAGAAAGTTTGTTTGAAAGAAAAATTGTGGTTTTGTGTTGGGATTTCTAGATTTTTCTACACTGTTCGGTAGAGTACTTCGTTTTCGAGATATCGATGATCGTTATAACAATATGTTTGTGTATATATAAATTTCAGCTAAATTGGTAACCGGGAAGTGGATGAAATTTAATTTACAAGATTTGATGACAGACATCGGGACAGTTGAAGTTAAATAAAAGCTTATAATAAAGCCAATGTGCATCGGGATAATGTACCTTTCAAATGGTGAAATAATTTTTCCAGTAAGTGCAATTGTTTAAGATTATAATACTTGTAAAGTTCTTCGCTAGATGTCGCTGTTTCATTCTGAAACGCGATTGTGTTTTGTGTACGAAAACCTATAAAGGTTCATATACCTATATAGTCAATCGAAGCATTTGGTCTGTCTTTGAATTATATTACAGTCCAAATAAAGTACAGTGCTAAGATCAGGCGTCAGTGGTTTTCTTTTGAGAAACTTGTAGTCGTCACAACTCGAAGCTATCGAAGAGAGAACCAGGCAGACGACATCTTCGGTTCCAAAGATTACCTCAAATATATATTATAACAAAGTCACAAATTCGGCCTCTCTCTTTATAACTAGGGGCGCAATGCATTCTGCTGTTGCAATCTTGAGCTGAGAGTGCACTACCTACAATTCACGCGCAATTTTTTTTTCAATTGAATACCATTGAATTGTTTTTTCGGTGATTATTCCTCCGTTGCTGGACCGATTTTTAGTTTTCTTTTTCTGTCTTAAGCCAATAGTTAACTTGCACATTTTGGCGTCAAAATCGTGGTATCAACATTGATAATTTTGGAGAAATCAGATTTTGAAATTTTTGAATGGTGATTATTCCTCCATGGTAGGTTCGATTTTCAATTTTATTTTTTCTAATAATAATATAATAATAAAATAATAATATAAATAAATAATAATAACAAAAAATCAAGTTGTATTTACATGCCAAGTTTGGTCAAAATTGGTCGATTAGTTTACTAGGAGTACAGAGTGGAGTATAGAGACCTTTTCGCTCGACTTCGTCTCACTCTCAGCACAATAATAGTACAAATATAGATTAAGTTTGTTGTTTTAGTAACACTGTATCCGACTATTTCCCTATAATAATCGATTATTAATGTCCATGGCTAATGCAGCGCTATAAGCCGCCGGCTTATCAGCAAAGCGACATAAACCTTAAAAACTTAAATTTGCGGAAGCACGTTCCGAACTTACAACATTTAATGGTGGAAGTTAAATTAGTAACATAATAATATCGCAGTTATTAGAGTTATTATGGACACGCCATCGGCTTCCGTTTCCAACGTATTATTTGTTTTATAACTAAATTATACATTTCTATGATATATATTTACGTGAATGAGATACATTAAATTCGTCCTAAACATATTGCTCTTACATAATTTTGTTGAAATACCTCTACATCGATTCTTCATTATGATGGCATTAGTTCCATGCACCTACTCGTTTTTTTTTATTTGGCTTAACTTGGCTTTTACGGAAGCGGCTGCCGTCTGACTCTCAACCCTGAGAGGAAAGCCTACGCCAGAGACACGACAAGTGTGCGAAAACTAGTCTCTTGCAAAAAAAAAGTGCAAATTTTATTATTATGGTTTTCTGTGCCGGCCAATGTATGAGACAACGAGACAACAAAATTTAAGTCATTTAATTTACTTTCTAGTGTAAAACGGTTTTTCTAATACGTTGTGCTATTAGTTATTGTAATATACCAACATAAAGAAATAACCTCTATTATAAAACAGCATTTCGGCTGTCGAATTTCAAAACCTATTATGAGATACGAGGCAAATTTGATCATCATTTATCTTTTTTTTTTACGTTTTACAGCTGATGTGTTTAAGATGCAAGAGTCTTATTTCTAGGCATTTTTAGATATTTGGGCAATGGGAATTGATTCTCTATGGTCTAGCAACCTGCCAATGCAACAATCCGCTTTTGTCTAGTAAGATTTACCTTAACGAATTTTGAAATTGCACACCCGATTCATCGACGCAAACTTGTACTTTTTATAACAAGACCTCTTTATTCTATTCACACATAATAAATAAATAAATAAATAAATATTCTACGACATTCTACACAGCGCTTTCTAGACCCAAAGTAAGCATAGTTTAACTAGCTTGTGTTATGGGTTCCAGAATGCGGATAAACATACTTATATACTTTTTTTTTGTAAATACATACATATTATACATAGAAACACCCAGACCAATGCAAATAGACATATTCATGCATACAAATATTTGTACTGAGCGGGAATCGAACCCGCACCCCTTGTCGTAGCAGTCGATTGCACTACCGCTACGCCTCAGTGGCCGTCAAATAATAAGCCTTGTGAGATGTTATCAAAAGTTGATATGTACTATTAAAATGCGTGCAAAAAATAATGAGCCTAGCTATTTCACAAAAGCTCTCTGCTCACTCAATTTATTTATGAGTCTCTACCATAACGACAAATTTACCTTTCATTAAACACATATTGCACTCTTTGAACTGCCTTTTGAACAAAATCTTCAAAACATCAAAGAGTCACCAATATAATTATCATTACCAGAGCATTTTTGTCATCCAAGGGAACGGTATACAGGGATAGGTTACTGTCGAGTAACAATATTCGTGAATGCGTGAAACGTCTAGGTGTAATTTATTCACCTTCCATTATGTTTTACCTATTCAAATTTTAATACTACTCCGTTGGATGGAACAGTTTTAGGAAATTCAAGAAATGTACAGTTTTTATCACACACACACTTCTAGATATCGGTGAAGTTTAAACGGTACAGTGCGATCGTAACGATTTCTCATTATAGTTCTGTCTTCGATATTAAAATCAGTAACCATATTTCCCAATTTTGGCATACTTAATTTTATTAATAGCTGTAGTGATAGATAAAATAAATAAATAAATATTGTAATACAAAGTACACAACGCCATCTAGACCCAAACTAAACAGAGCTTGTCATATGGATTCTAGAATATATATATAGATAAACATACTTAATTTTTTTTTGTTGTGTTTGTTAAATACATATTATACATAGAAACACCCAGACCAATGCAAACATACATATTTGCACTGAGCGGGAATCGAACCCGCACCCCTTGTTTGACATTAGGTCTTGGTTTGTCTTTCGAGGGCTTACCCGGGGTGCCCGGCAACGTACACTTGGGGAGGACACCGTGCGGTTTTAGTCGATACACGACATAACCACCCCCGCTGGCTGGCGGGGGGGTATTCGAAGGGATTTTCGCACGTAAAAAAAAAAACAAAAAAAAAAAAAAAGGTCTTGGTTTGACATTTTTTTTTTTAATGCTTTTATTAGCTTCAATCGTAACTTATTATGTAAAAAAGTCTTGGAAATTGGTCGTACTGATTTAAAAGGCTTGTAAGTACCAGACATTTGGATGAAAATACATGTAATACAATAATTTGACACCGTCGAAAACAGCCACATTGGATGGCTAGTGGAACTCTACAATGATCAAAAGTATGTCACTCAAATTGATACTTATTTGGTTGATATTTACGATTCCAATTCATTTCACATGTTCATTTCAGTTTTTTAAGCTGAAAAATATCATAATGATTTCAAACAAAGACAAAATAATTAAATGCGGGTAGGTAACAAACAGATATTTTACAAAATGTCGAATTTCTGGTTGGAGCCGCCACAGATACACTTGGCAACAACGGTTGATAGGGAAAAAATTGGAAATTGAAGTAATGGCGTAGTAGCAATATAATGGCGTTGGTAACGTGCCTCCTTGATACATTTTGCTTTGAAATTGGGGTCGACAGAAGTATACGTGAGGGAGGCCTTCATACAGAATTAATAACGAAGCTAAGTAACGACGCCTTTCTTTTCCTGTAGTTTCAATTTGTTAAGGCCCTGTCTGGACGCAAGCTACCATAATTATGCTTATTTTTTGTTTCGACGATTATTTCTCTCTCTCTATAAGAGTACTGATGCTAGACAGTTGATTTTTTTTATATATACAGCTAATTATCTACTGTTCACTCACATCCAAAAACATTTTGGATAAATAGAGCAGTTTCTTGTTAAAAAAATTGCAAAGAAACACTCTTTGAAATAAATTTTTCGTTTCAATTATCTCAATATTTTTAGCGATGACATATATATTTTTTGTTACAAATATAAAGAAAATTTAATGAACTAGTGGGATATCTACAAATTAACATCCTCAAATCCGTCATATTTTTTAAATAATTTATTTATCCGTTTGCCGCCAAACAAATCAAACAAATCAAACAGATAAATAAATCATTTTAAAAATATTGAGATAATTGAAACGAAAAATTTATTTCAAAGAGTGTTTCTTTGCAATTTTTTTAACAAGAAACTGCTCTATTTATCCAAAATGTTTTTGGATGTGCGTGAACAGTAGATAATTAGCTGTATATATAAAAAAAATCAACTGTCTAGCATCAGTAATCTTAGAGAGAGAGAGAAATAATCTTAGAAACAAAAAATAAGCATAATTATGGTAGCTTGCGGCCAGACAGGGCCTTAATGTGAAGTCAGGATTTATATTGGTTTAATTTATAGTTATCTTTATTCATTTGAATACAAATAATATAACGAATTTGGATACCGTTTAAATTATAATAAAACTATTCTTCATATATACATTTTATTTAACATTGATACCGAGGTTTCAGTTGCTTTTTCAGCAGCCATTTAAAACTTAAATCGCTATAAAATCTGTGAAGAATCGTTTTGTTTCAATGTGTAATTTTGGTATCAAACAGTGTGAATAATATGATTATTCCGAACCTGACCCAGTCGCGGGTTAGGTTAGAAACTTGAAAAAAAAAAGTGAAATTTGTTCCCAACGTAACCCTCTTCCTAACCTGACCCGACGACGTCTCGTTCCTATCATAACCCGAAATGCGCAGATTGGTCATTCTCTCTAATCTTTCTCAAAATAAAAAGTACATATGTGTCAAATCAGTATTTAATATTTAGTATCCGACTTGGATAGGTTAGGTTAGAATTTTATTTTAGTTTTTTTTTATATAACCATGCAGAAATAAGTCAAAGTTGTTTGATTAAATTGCTAGCAAGTAAGTAAACGTATCTGCGCAATTTGGGTTATGATAGGAACGAGACGTCGGGTCAGGTTAGGGAGAGGGTTACGTTCGAAACAAATATTACTTTTTTTTTTCAAGTTTCTAGCCTAACCCGTGACCGGGTCAGATTCGGAATAATCGGAATAATATAATAACACAAAATAAATCGCAATAAAATCCACAATTCACAATAGCTATAATTTCAAAAATACTTATAAATATACCTAGATAATATATGTAGTTGGTAGATAAGCTGTATTATTATGGTAATGATTTTCTAGTTACCTGGGCTTTTCCATCTCATTCCATTTAATTACACTTCATTCAATTTCTTTCCGTCGAGTTCTATTTAATTTTATTTAAATCCACTTGACTCTACCGGTCCTTATTACTTTTACCTGACTGCTGAAGGATGGAAATGTTTTTATTTATTTAATGTACGTCTAATTTTAATTTAGTTTTGTGTTCTTCATTGTATTTTCATTTCTTTCTTTATATTTATTAGCAGAACTAAATACTACTTTGACTACTTTTTACAAGTACATGACCTCCCTGATGGTAGTTTACAGCCAGAATGTTTACTTATGCATTGATGGAAAGGAGCAATGGCTTGGTTCATTGGCTGAATTAAAATAAATTAAAAAAAAAGAACTTTTTGTAGAAACAATAAAATTGTACAAAGGCGGACTTCATGCCAGAGGTATTTTCCACGAGTCAAACCCTTGGGCGATGCAGAGATAAGTCACAGTAGGAGCTCGAAGGATTGTAATGAAAGTTTAGTTTAGAATGGTACATTAAAAAGAATAAGAATAATAGAACACTTACCTATTATGCAATAGGTATAGTTAGTGTCGCTTAACGACCTCCGTCCTCCATGAGAGCAGGCCTGGGGGTGACAGGTGAGGCCGCCTGTCACCCCAGCAGAAGCAGGCCGGGACGGTGGGGCGACTAGCGCCCCTCCCCCAAACCGGGGCAGGACGGGGACACCGTGGTTCCCAAACCCGAGGGGGCCATCTCGAAACCGGAGATGGCCCAGGGTCAGTCGGGGTGCGAGGGATATGCTCTATGGGCAACCTTCCACCCCGGCGTCTGTAGACCCGAGACGGCGTGCGGTTTTAGTCGGTTCAAGCCCGACATAACCGCCCCCGCTGCCCGGCGGGGGGGTATCCGAAGGGATTTCCGCACAAAATGGACATGGCATATAGACATATGGGTGTGATTATTTAATCATGTACGTGTTGTTCAGCATCGGCTAAAAATGAATAATAAATACAAAATACTTGATAAAACTGAAACGGGAAGTCAAAGAGAAATTCTCGGAAAAACATTACGATTCTACTTAAATGTAAATAAAAAATGTATATTCTGATGATCCAGGTTCGTTAAACATTCTTTTTCATATTTCGCCTTGTTCATGTGCGCAATATACAAAGTAGCAGTTACCAATAACTTGATTCCAGCAAGCTTACATCCAATATAAATTCTATTCGCGAGAAATACGCACCGTATTAGGGTACAGTGTTAAATTTTGTAAAACGGAATAATAATAAATATTCTAGGATATATTACACATCGCCATGTAGTCCCGAACTAAGCAGAGCTTGTCATATGGGTTCTAGAATGCGGATAAACATACTTATATACTTTTTTTTTGTAGACATAGAAACACCCAGACCAATGCAAATATACATATTTGCACTGAGCGGGAATCGAACCCGCGACCTGTAACTTAACAGTCAAACGCACTGCCGCTACGCCACAGAGGTCGTCTAAGGAATAAGTGTATGCCGATCAGATCGAGAACGTTCTAAGTTCAAGGCAGGCCAAGAGTAGCTTTTTTTTTTCTGCGACCGGCTAGCATATAATGAAGACAATTATGAAAGTAGAATGGAGTACTGGGGAGGACACCGTGTGGTTTTAGTCGTATGATGCCGACATCCGCCATCCCATCGTTGGCACGATGGGGTGAAGCCCGTAGGGGAATCCACACGTACGGGTGTGATCAAACGAAATTTTTGAGTTTCAGTTCTAAGTATGGGGAACCCAAAATTTATTGTTCTTTTTTCAATTTTTGTGTGAAAATCTTAATGCGGTTCACAGAATACATCTACTTCCAATTTTCAACAGCATAGTTCTTATAGTTTCGGGAAAAAGTGCCTTCGACATACGGACGGACAGACAGACATGACGAATCTATAAGGGTTCCGGTTTTTGCCATTTGGCTACGGAACCCTAAAAAAGGGTGCTACCAACTTCCTTAAGACCCAAGTCAACCTCATCTGCAAATAGGTGGACCTTAGAATACGGATTCGGATACGACATTACAGATGCTACCGCGCTAGTTTGGCCCTGACGTACCCTGAAATCCTTAAAGAGCATAGGCGACCAATCAGGATCGAGCGCGTCGGTTCCGCGGCTCTCGACCAATCAGGATCGATCACGTAGTTTCCCCCTCCAATTGCGCATTTATATACGCCAGTAACTCGGGCCTCTACATCAGTCCCAGAGAAGTCGCCACCGAGGAGAGTTCTCCGCACTCGTCGGCGCCCAGACCTATGCCACTGAAAATGTCGATCGCAGTGATCGACGAAACGTTTAGAACACAAGTTTCCTATGGACCACGGCCAAACAGCCCGGAAGCAATAGATTTGACTGTTCTAATATTTGTAATGATATATGCTATATTGTACCAAGGACTGTAAACCGGCGAGAGGCGCGTGTACCCAGGCTTTTTCACACTGCGAAGTGTAGAACCATTGCAGGGGTACACGCGCCTTTTAGATAATTATAACATGCACTTTGAACCGCGGTAGCCTAGTGGTGTGGGTAAAGGACTGCTGAGACGAGGTCTCGGGTTCGATCCCAGGTTTTACTATGGCACACACCAATGACTTTTCGATGCTTTTCGAAGTTATGTGTGTATTTATCGCAGGTTTATAAGTGCCCGGTTAATGGCAATAGGCTCGCCACCTATTACATTGGGACCTAAACATAAACTGGCGAAATGTGGGTGCTAGCACCTCTGCCTACCCCTTCGGGGATATAGGCGTGAGTTTATGTTATGTTATGTTATGCTTTGTCCATTTGGATATTTTCGCACTTTCGCACAATCGATTTAAAAAGCAAGCTATTAAAGCTATATGACTTCTCTAATTTGAAAATACATTAATGCAGAGGATTAGCACAATTTAAATCTTTCCACCAACTACATTATTCTGCGGACATAAGTGTGGGTTATACATTTACCAAGTTTGTTACATTACCCTTTGTACTGTATGATAAAATGTATAACTGTTTTGTCTCCCGTTATGAAATAAATGAAGTAAATGAATAATACGGAACTTTCCAAAACTTGTACGGTTTCGTTCTTCCTATCACATTATTATTACTCGTCGTTTTCAGTTTACAAAGGGATCTCCATTATATAAGAGGTAAACAATGCGTCGTCATGATATTGTTAGCGTATTCTACAGTTCTTTTTTATATTTTGAAAGCATTATTTCGTACTTGTAACCAAAAAGTTAACGGCTGTTTGATTTCGAATTAAAAGTGGCAGAAATTCAACGTGTTACTCTCAACACCAAACAGTTCTCGTAAAAGTCAACGAATGGCTCCAAAGTGTAAGCTTTTTACACGACCATAATAAAACTGGCCAAGTGCGAGTCGAACTCGCCCATGAAGGGTTCCGTAGCAGCAAGTAAAATTTATATTATGTGAGTTGATTGATCGGGGCCTGAGGACGGCAGTTGGCCGACTCGCCGTCCTTACAGAAGCAGGCCGTGGCGGAGGCGTGTCGTGTGTGCCCTACACACGCCTGCCAACTCACCGAAGCGGGATAAAACCCGACCCCACTAGGCGAGGCCGCGTTGGCGGCCAAAGTCCGCCGGCAACCCTGGGGTTATCCTTTCGAGGGCTTACCCGGGGTGCCCGGCAACGGACACTTGGGGAGGACACCGTGCGGTTTTAGTCGAGACACGACATAACCACCCCCGCTAGCTAGCGGGTTGGTATCCGAAGGGATTACCGCACGTAAAAAAAAAAAAAATGTGAGTTGATTGAATGAAAGGTAAATTGCGGTTTACGATTTATGACGTATTAAAAAAAAACAACTACTTACTAGATGTCGTTCAAACCACTTTTCGGTGGAAGTTTACATGGTAATGTACATCATTTTTTTTTTTTAGTTTTATTATTCTCTTATTTAAGAAGTTACAGGGGGTGGGACACTCATTTTACCACTTTGGAAGTGTCTCTCGCTCAAACTATTCAGTTTACAAAAAAATGACATTAGAAACCTCAGTATCATTTTTGAAGACCTGTCCAAAGATTCCACACACGTATGGGTTTGATGAAAAAAAATTTTTGAGCTTCAGTTCTTAGTATGGGGAACCCCAAATATTTATTGTTTTTTTTTTTCTATTTTTGTCTCAAAATCTTAATGCGGTTCACAGAATACATCTACTAACCAAGTTTCAACAGTATAGTTCTTATAGTGTCGGAAAAAAGTGGCTGTGACATACGGACGGACAGACAGACAGACATGACGAATCTATAAGGGTTCCGTTGTTTGCCATTTGGCAACGGAATCCTAAAAACTAGCAGAATGATGATGATAATAAGCTTTTATTCATTATGACCATAATTGTTTCTCACAATATCAATACAGCCCCCTTAGTCGGGTTGATCAACCGTACCGTTACCATGCGCGTTCATATTGGCCGACTCATTTACATTGGTTTAGTTTTACGCCAGTTCTTTCTTCAATGTTGACTAATTGCAATCCTCCGACTTTTCACGTTACGACTGCGGTTACAACTCGCTGTCCAACAGAATTATGCTCCTCAGGCTGCTAACTATAATCGAATGCAGTGTCCTCATTACTGATTATAAAATCAAGGGCGCTTTAGTATGGAAACTACTGTCGCTAAACTCACATAATACCTTTTTCTTTTTTTTTATCGTGCGGAAATCCCCTCGGATACCCTTTGAACTGACTAAAACCACACGCCGTCTCGGGTCTTCAGACGCCGGGGTGTAAGGTTGCCCCATAAGGCATTTCCCTCGCACTCCAACTTACCCTTTACCATCTCCGGATTCGAGATGGCCCCCCCGAGTTTGGGAACCACGGTGACCCCGTCTTGCCCCGGTTTGGGGAGGGGCGCTAGTCAACCCACCGTCCCGGCCTGCTCCAGCTGGGGTGACGAGCGGCCTGCCACCCCCACTCAGTGACACTGTAGATAAATAAAAGGTTACATACATGCATACGTGAATGTTGTGTGGAAATATGTAGTTAATACCCAACGATATCTATGTTATGTCTAACATATTTAAGAAATTACCTTTGTTACTATGCTGTTGATGAGAATAAGAGGCGATATTGCTAGACGACGTCAGGTGGCACTTAAGGGCTTACACTGAAAATCAGTTCTGTGGTGGCTAATACCCACCTCAGTTTATGCTGAGTGTCTGGCCCTTATTGCGGACACATTGTACATTTTCTTTTATTTGTAATACAATGATACACGTGCTAAGTGAGACCATGTGTGATGTACCAAGCATTTTTAATTTTTTATATTAATTTATATGTGCCACGTAGGACATGACACGTTGACAATGTCACTAATGTCAATTTTGTCACGTGCATGTCACACGCCGCGTTATCTGCTCAGGCGGCGACCACAGATAAGAAATAAAAATATCCTTGCCGCAAAACCCCGAACCTTTTTGGTGTTACGACATGGTCGCCGTCTGAGTAGCTGTAGGCCCACCGTTATTTTAGACTTTTCTATTTTTAAGTGTAATATTGTTGCGTGGACTTGTGTATTGTTATTATCTCTTGTGTTTTTCTTATTTAGGTTTTTCCTTAATCCTAATATGTGCATGTGTTTTATCCGCAATAAAAATCAATTTTCTTTCTTTCTTTCTTTCTTTTCTTACCTAAGCTATTTCGACAACAAATTTATGTTACAGTTACAGAAACCTTGTAAGTTTTACTTGAATAAGTTTCAAGTTTGCTCGGTATTATAGAACTCGCTATCACGGTTCATATATTATCTCAAGGTTTAGGAAATTAGGTTAGTTGATTAGTGAATTAGTACAATCTTACAATGCGTTGAGTTTAATTTGGTATATAGAAGCTATTATGGGAATTAGAAAATCGTTTTTACTGTTTATAGTGAAGTCACTGCCGGTCCCGGCTTTGCACGGGTTGACTAATTTTTAACCTCATTGTTTATATTAACATAACATAAACTCACGCCTATATCCCCGAAGGGGTAGGCAGAGGTGCTAGCACCCACATTTCGCCAGTTTATGTTTTAGGTTCCAATGTAATATGTGGCGAGCCTATTACCATTAACCGGGCACTTTTAAACCTGCGATAAATACACACATAAGTTCGAAGCGCATCGAAAAGTCATTGGTGTGTGCCATTGTAATACCTGGGATGGAACCCGAGACCTCGTCTCAGCAGTCCTTTACCCATACCACTAGGCTACCGCGGTTACTCTAGGCTACCGCGGTTACTCTAGGCTACCGCGGTTACTATTTGTTTATATTATTGAAGTTTAAGTAGCGATTCCTATTTTTTTCTTTCCCTATTTATAGCCTATATTACTCAGAGTTAATGTAGCATAGAGTATAATGCATAGAGTGAAGCAGTAGAGTAGTACTAGTAGAGTAAAAGTTTAAAGTTGGATTCCGCGGTAAAGGACTAAAACCCTAAAAATCGATTTAGTATAGAATTTTTTTTTTTTTACATGCGGAAATCCTTTCGGATACCCCCCCGCTGGCTAGCGGGGGTGGTTATTTCGTGTCTCGACTAAAACCGCACGGTGTCCTCCCCAAGTGTCCGTTGCCGGGCACCCCGGGTAAGCCCTCGAAAGGATAACCCTAGGGTTGCCGGCGGACCTTGGCCGCCACCGCGGCCTCACCTGGTTGGGTCGGGTTTTATCCCGCTTCGGTGAGTTGGCACAGCTGGTCTTACATAATTTTGTGATTTCGAATCTAATTCTGTGGTGATATGGCATGGCGGTACACTGTGTTGTTTTAGATTACCCGATTTAGTGTCACTTGTACGTTCTTATTGAATACTGAAGTCATTATCATCAAACATCAAAGTGAAGCTCCCGCGTTGATACAACTTCTAGTTTTTTTTTTAATACTTAGATATTTAAAAACAAGTTGAATTCCTGAGACGAGCTCAACCGAATACAAGGGATTTTCGATTTTGCGATTATTTTTTTTTTTTGCGATTTTGTGGGTTTTTTTTTATCTTGCAATGGTTCACCCCAGCATGAATCTATTACCGAAAACAGCAACTCGATAGCTCATCTCCTTCATACCCAAAACGTGACAGAAAATTGGCAACGACGACGACGTCGACGATAACTCGATAGCAATAGGGCTTTTCTAAAGAAAATCCCTAAAAAATCTAGGCTAGAAAATTTAGGCTGTCGGCACAACTTTAATTCAATTATCATCTTATCGGTATTCCAGGTTCTCTTCCAACTATACTGGTTCTCTTCCTTTTGATGTTGATGGCGTGCGGTTTTAGTCGGTTTAAGCCCAGGGGGTATCCAGAGAGGACTTCCAGACTTAAAAAAAGTTGATGGGAGTCTTTCCAAACTGATTAAAATGTTTAACTGAAATGAAGTTGTAATCCAGCACCCTGATATATATTTTATTAAGTATATTAGTAACCGAAATTAGTAAAATTACTAATAAACCCTCCAACTAAGCTTAATTGCTTGTGTTAGTAGTGGGTTCACGTTGGTAGTGTAATGGCCGGGATTCGAACCTGGGACCTCTCCATCAAGGTCTACTCCTTAACCAGTAAAAGCTAAGGTCGGTGCATAAAGACTTTCGCAACCACTATAACATAGATATAAATCGGAAAAAGTTTACAACCAGGACGGAACTTGAACCCGCGAGAAGTCCCTTACAGGAGGAATACTCTGACCAACTGAGCTACCTGGACACTTTCTAGGTATCGTAAGGGCCTAGTCGCGAGTTCAAATCCCGTCCCGGATGTTCACTTTTTCCGATTCAAATGTATAGGAAAAAATTGCATGCTAATGGCTTAAACTTTTCACCATAACATAACGTATCTACCTAATTCCCATTACTAGCAATATTCTGGTCACTTTAACGATTCTCCTTTTAGGAATCTGTTCACCGTTAACACTCCATAAAGATATACCAAAACACTTAGGTATGCAAATAAAATCAACCTTACCCCCTAAAGCCAGCTATATATTTTTACAGCTGAACAACACACACATTTGATAGTCATACAAACACTTTTATTTCGGTCTCTGCCGTTAACCTGTGGGTAAAAAGCGTGATACATGGCAAATGGCTTTAAGTGCTATATCGGAATCCAAGTCTGCATGTATACCTGGTCGTAATCGTGGGACAATGGCTGGTGCTTGTTATAAGAGAAAGCGATTTAAATTTCACCCAGGTCCTTCTTATAACACAAATAAAGAAAATTGAAGTGTCTGTCTGTAATATTAAAATAACAGATTTTTAATGATTGCACATGTATGTATACACGATACTTATATAAAAAAATACAATTCTTAAAAATTTTGTCTCTCTTTCTGTCTGTTAGAAAGAGGTAATCTTTGGAACAGCTGCGTTGGTTTTGGCGGAACTTTCACTAGCAGATAGGTAATGTTGCAGGGCGTCACATAAGCTACATTAATTTTAGAAAAATAATTAGGGATGTCGCAAAAAAAATGAAAACCCACAAAGTTATCAATAAAATCTGATTTACTCTGCAAATCTTCTTCTTCTTCTTCTTTATATATAAAAATGAATTGCTGTTCGTAAGTCTCGCTAAAACTCGAGAACGGCTGGACCGATTTGGTTAATTTTGGTCTTGAATTATTTGTGGAGGTCCAGAGAAGGTTTAAAAGGTGCTATCGATTGAGGCAGTACGAAGTCTGCCGGGTCAGCTAGTTATGAATAAAATCAGATTTACTCTGCTGGACCGTCACCGTGGAAATCCCCACGGTTACCCGACCGCCGATCAGTGGGGATAGTTATGTCGGACTCGAACCGACCAAAACCTGCCATCTGCGAACTACGATAGATTCACTCATTGATCGACGTAGAATTTTGAGCGTTTAGCATCTAGCATACAACGCGGCTAGACCCCGCTGCCTTCTATTACTTAAATTACTACAAAGGTCCAGCCAAAATGGGCCTTCACAGTTTTCACCGCACATTTGAATGGAAACGGCTTTATCCAGATAACTACCCGCGATTTTATCTGCCTATATTTCATGCTCAGTCTACGTGCTAGCCTGTTTGGTTTTTTTTATCGCCAAAATAACGGCTTTCGTAAAATTAATTGGTTTTGATATTTGAATGTTTCCGGCGGTAATTGCATCATGTTCCAGGGACGATGTTGTACTTTGTATTTTTTTTATTACTCTGAATGGGAAAATTGGGGTTCGGATTTGACAGTGCTGTTGACACTCGTGTTTAAGTGTTTTCGATCGACAAAAATGTTATTAGAGTTACATGTGGCAAATGATTTATTGAAATATTCTCCTTCGATTTCTATAGTATTAACATTTTCAAAATCGAATATTATGATAGACTAGCTAATACTCTCAGCTCCGCCCGCGCGGAGGTTGGTTATTGTTTGGGTTATATTTAACTAATTGCAATTAATGCAATTAAACATACTGTTGATTTTAAATCTGACCAAGACCTTTCTAATAAAAAAAACTGGCCAAGTGCGAGTCGGACTCGCACATGAAAGGTTCCGTAGCGGAGACTAACATAATATAAAAGTTCTTGTAATTCGTTCAAGCCACACCCCGCGCGAATTATAATTATTATTTACTTAGGCAACTATTACAGATTGATTATTTGAAAATAATGGTTCACGGTTTATGCATAAGGTTTATGTTTATGAATTGAAATGTCTTTTTAATTTTTATATTTGAGTTGATTGAATGAAAGGTAAATTGCGGTTTGCGGTTTATGACGTATTAAAAAAACTACTTACTAGATCTCGTGCAAACTAATTTTCGGTGAACAAACGGTGCAAACAAGCAAGCAAGTTTAGAAAAAATATGATTACAAACCTCAATATAATTTTTGAAGACCTGGTGGTAGAAATTTGATGACACAAATTTGTCACAAAATTCAGCCGGGTGGTACCACCGTGCACGATTGCCAAAAACCCTCCATAGTCATCCAATTTCGGTTTGATTGCGTTCAGGGGTCAGCAAGTGCATAGCTGGGCAGGGGGATTGTGGTCGCAGCACTAGTGGTGGTGGTGTCACGCGGTGCTGCGACGACAATCCTCTTCTGATGAGGCCGTCAAGCTGAGTGTCACCATTGTTAACATGATACGTGTATGTAATGGTGACCCTCTTTCCAGAGACTTTACCTTCAGCTTACCATCAGGCGAGGTGAAGTCAGATTGACGTGTCCTAAATATAAAAAAAAAACCATAGATAACCCACTCGTATGGGTTGGATGAAAACAATTTTTGAGTTTCAGTTCTAAGTATGGGGAACCCCCATAATTTATTGTTCTTTTTCTATTTTTGTGTGAAAATCTTAATGCAGTTCACAGAATACATCTACTTACCAAGTTCAACAGCATAGTTCTTATAGTTTCGGAAAAAAGTGGCTGTGACATACGGACGGACAAACAGACAGACATGACGACTCTATAATTGTTCCGTTTTCGGTCATGTGACAAAAGAGAATACAAAACCGGAATTTATAAAAACACCTGTTCCTGTGCTTGAAGAAGAACATTTTATTATTGTGGACAGTCGTGCCATAATTACATACTTAGTTTCTGAACATCGCACTGGTAAACGAAGAGAATTGTATCCTAGTGACTTAACGCTAAGAGCTACAATTGATCTGTTGTTGTTTTTTGATGCAACTAAGATTTTTCCGATTTGCAAAGTGATTTAAGTAACAACAAGTTAACCGCGGTAGCCTAGTGGTATGGGTAATGGACTGCAGAGACGAGGTCTCGGGTTCGATCCCAGGTTTTACCATGGCACACACCAATGACTTTTCGATGCTTTTCGAAGTTTTGTGTGTATTTATCGCAGGTTTATAAGTGCCCGGTTAATGGCAATAGGCTCGCCACCTATTACATTGGGACCTAAACTTAAACTGGCGAAATGTGGGTGCTAGCACCTCTGTCTACCCCTTCGGGTATATAGGCGTGAGTTTATGTAATGTAATGTATGTATGTTTAAGTAACAATTCTCCATGAAAAAGCTACAAGTGCTAGTCAGAAGCAGACGGAAGAAGTTAAGGAAGTTTATCAAATATTAGAGACGTACTTGGAGAACTCTAACTATGTGGCTTGTGGCCATTTAACAGTATCTGATGTGTTGATAGTGACTACGATAACATTAGAAAGGATTGTTGGATGATCAGTGGACAAGAAGTATAAAAAGGTGAATACTTCAGGATATTCATATGAATGTTTCTTTAATAATAAAAATATTTGTGCTTGTAATTAATTAGAATACGTTGTAGCATTTAAATATGTGTACTTAATATTTAAACTTTGTATTAAATACGAGTGCGTCTCGCCATTAAACGTTGCAGTTTGGAGAGAAAATAGAATGTAAATAATCTTTGTATATTTGTGTGTACCATTTAAAAAAAAACTCGTTAAAAAAACTGATGAAATGAGGATTGTTATAAGAATAAAGTTGTTCCTTGATTGAATAAACTCGTTAAACTCATCAAGGAAAGTATAAAAAATAAATATTTGGAAATAGTGTTTCATCTAATAAATAAAAAAAAACATTTATTTTCTCACCACCACTATAGGTTACAAAAATTTGAGTTGCCTTGAATATAATGTACAATTATTTATGTGGGAGACTGGTGCCTAAACTAGGTAGGATCCTGTGTTTCAGGCCACCAACACAATCCCCATCTAGGGTATTGAACAATATCTAGTAAGTTTTGCGCTGCAACCTCTGAGTGGATAGTTAAATACATCTATAGTGATCCAATGTACAACTGCAATATTATAATAGTATTCTTGGTAATGTCGGAGTTAGTATATGTGTGTGTGCGAGGGTGTGTGCGTGTGTCTGTGTGTGTATGTGTCTGTGTGTGTATGTGTCGGTGTGCGAGTGTGCATATTTTTGTGTGTCACCTCATACGGGTACTGTTAGGAGACATTCTATACTCTCATAGTATCTAACTTAAATTAAGTAATTACTAACTAAATTAACCTTAACTAACTTAAATCTAACTTCTTTAAGTGTCAATAATATGAATATCAAGCTTCAAAAATATTGTTCATAACAAATATTGTTCATAACATCAAGTAGGTTTCAATAATGTAAGTTTGTAGCTCACAGACTTACTAGATGGCGTTATGTGATGAAATAGTGTTTTTTTTTGTATAGAATCGTGTTCAAAATCCACCAGAATAATAGTTAGATCAATTTAAAAAACTAAATCCTACCTTTTTTTTTTTTTTTTTTTTTTTTTTTCGTGCGGAAATCCCTTCGGATACCCCATAAAAACACGTTGATCGAGAATTGCTCATTAAATTACATATAATACCTTTTTTTTCTATTTTTTTTTCGTTCGGAAATCCCTTCAGGTACTCCCCCGCCGGCCAGGGGGGGCAGTTATGTCGGGCTTGAACCGACTAAAACCGCACGCCGTCTCAGGTGTAAAGACGCCGAGGTGTAAGGTTGCCCATAGAGCATATCCCTCGCACCCCGACTGACCCTGGGCCATCTCCGGTTTCAAGATGGCCCTAGATAATTAAATGAAAGAATCTAACTGTTTAAAAGAATATAATTATAAAAAAAAAACACTTTTCCAATATCAATAACATGAATAATATCAGCAATCCGGTAATTTTTACGACTACCCTCTTTTGCACGCAGAATATCCAATACAGCAGGAACAAATAAAATAATATTTTATCTTAATTACTTCCATCCCAAATGACCATTCAAATACTGGCTCAGGACTCGAACCCTGACCGATCCGTAATTAATTTCGCCGTGAACATTGACAAACGGAGGGATCCGAATAAATCTACGGAGTATATCATTACGATTTCGCCCCTTTTCCCTTCGTGCCGGAGTGTGTATGTAGGTATATCGGTGTGCGGAAGGTTCGTTCTTGTTTATATTAATTAATGAATAACCGGATTAAGATTGTGCGATACATACAGTGGCATATGTAGCAGTTATACGAGACAATTAGGTTTCAAAAGTGCCTGCATTGGTGGCGCAAAGATTAGTATGCAGCTGGTATGTATGAGGTCTAGGTTTGAATCTAGCCTTTTTTCTTTTTTTCGTGCGGAAATGCCCTCAGATCCCCGACCCAGATCGCCCACGTCTTGTACACCCCTATTTACAAGGCTATTTTCTCGATCCAGATATTTAAAGCGAGTTTGACTAGACTCCATGATATTTCCGAACAGAAAAACCCAATAAAACTTTGGATGAAGCTAGAATCGAGCTCACGCATACTGTGCCACCTAGACTGTCAAAACACAATGATATTCATGATAATAAAAAAGTGAGTCTAACAGAAAAATGATTATATTCTCTCAGGGTAAACATATTTCATCGCATCTTCACAGATGGATCAAAAACTGGTACAGGCACCGGGGCTGGCGTCTTCTTGGAGGATCTTAATATATTCATTTCAACACCGCTGGGGACCCATAACACAGTATTTCAAGCTGAATGCATGGGGATTACCCTGGCAGCTTCAGCGGTAATGGCCAGGTGAGTGGAAGGCCACTCAATACGCATGCTCTCCGACAGCATGGCCGTGCTGCAAGCTTTAAACAGCCACACTATAAACTCGGGACTAATACTGGAGTGCCATCTTAAATTGAACCAAATAGACCACTTCAACAACATAACCCTACAATGGATTAAAGGCCACAGCGGCTCGCGCCGCAACGATGCGGCAGATGAGCTTGCCAGGAGAGGATCTGACATGGTGATAATGGGACCTGAGCCCATAAAACCGATCCCCTTTGCATACTTACGAACCATAGTAAACAAACGAACGAGAGATCAACACAACAGCTATTGGATAAATCTGGAAGTTTGCAGACAGGCGAGGGAAGCACTCCCTGTGCTTGAAAATAGACTGACCAGGCGTCTTCGACAACTGACCAAACGGCAACTGCGCACGGCCACAGCTGCAATCACGGGGCATGGCTCCTTCAATAAACACCTTTATATTTTAGGAATCACCGACAGCCCTCTCTGCAGAGCCTGCATGAGAGAGGAAGAAACTGCGGCACACGTGCTCCTACACTGACCTGTAACCGCCACATACAGGGTTAAGTACTTCGGAAACACAGGTACGCTCCGGGAGATCGCCGGCAGCGTGAATAGCTTGCTGGCGTTCTTGAATGAGCTAGGGTGGATCGAATAAAATGCCCACCCTCACGTAAAAACCGCGCCTGGTCGTGAAGTTGCGGATACCAGCCCGTGGCTGATACCATACCATACCATAATATATCTATCATTGATTATAGAGGATACGTGTTTTTATCAATCGTATCAATAATAATTATGATAATAACTTGATATCGTTTGTTATTTTAATATACTGAAGATAGTAATACATATTCGATTCGAAAAACGGATCTGTGGTCGCTCTAGTGATAGAGAAGTATTTGTTAATGCTATTTCATTTTATTGGAATTTAAATAAACACAAAATTATACCAATATAAAATATAAATTGTATTAAATGAAAATCATAGAGTTTTATAATACTGTAGTAACAAAAATAAATACTAATTAAATTACACAACATTATTGTCATCATTTGTGTAACCAAAGCTTATTATGTGATTTTATTCTTCTATTAAACTAATTCAAAACCAGTGAAGAGGACATTGACTTAACTTCGCGAAGATAATAAATAAATAAAATCAACACAAAAATCAAATATAAATTCATTCAAAAACACATAATTATAGTATTCAAAGAAACACACTTCGAGAAAAACTTAAACCTGTCACAATTTAAATTTTTTACAACATGAATTATTAACACCGCGTCAACTAGGCACTGTTCTTCTCCATACTCATCTTTATGAATCCTGCAACTTGATTTAGGCCAGGAACATTAGCTTTTTTGTACCATTCCTCATCTTTCAGCTTATTCAGCCAAGCATGCACTTTCTCAAATTTTGTATCTAATGGCACCAAAACATTCAAGGTAGATACACTAGCTACGCATGAGATATCAGCTAATGTTAAACAATCACAGGCTATGAACCTTGACTTTTGTAAATACTTCTCTAATACCTCATAAGCTTCATTCATATTAGCAATTTGCTCTTTAGTTACTCCAGTAGCTTTATCTTGTAAAACTGAAGTAATAATTGCTTTACCAGCTTGAAAGAGAACAGTTGCATCGAAAAACAGACGCTGATGAATTTTAGCTCTTAAAGCTAGATCGCTAGGATATAAATCTGCTCGTTTATCAGCTCCATACTTTGAAACTAAATATGGCATGACTATCGGCTAGTATAAAACCTCCATCTTCTAGTAAAGGTATGGTGTGTGTAGGATTCTTCTCAATGTATTCAGGCTTCATGTGATCTCCATCTTGAAGATTTACGTCTCTGGTTTCGTATTTTAAATTGAGAAGTTCTACCATCATCAGCACTGATCTGGCTGGTGGGCTCAGGTCTGCCTTGTGTATAAGGATCGGCATGTTGACTAGCAGTAGGATTTCTTGTGACTGGCAGCTACTACAGATTATCAGCAGCTTATCGCGTCGTATCATGATTATATTCAAAGTGTTAGATGATAGTATTATCTAGTTTGACTTACCGTATGTGTATTTTTGTCATTGGAGTTTGATTGTAGCAAATTAACTAAAGCTGTCATGTATTTAAATTATACAGGGTGGAATTGTGTAATGCAACCTGGAGGGAAAGTACTCTTGATACTGCAGATAGAAAATTTTACTCAAAGGAAACATTCCTTTATTTTTGAATAGAAAGCAAAGTGCATTCAAAAATTTTCGAAAATTCTCTTGCTTCACGCTTCAAGCTTGTATCACGCAAGTTATTCCTGTGTTTTCTATTTTCGCTATAAGCTTCTCAAATCAGCACAGGTATTACATAACATTATTATTTTCGTTACAGTACAAACTATATTTTTGACTAATTAGTTAGTTTACCATTTTTTGTAAATAATTAAATTAATTTAAGATTTCCTGGTTTTCCTTTCATTTAATTTATCATGTTTGTTAGAGCGATTTCATCGTTATAATTGATCCTAACGATCGATGCAATAAAAGGACAGGGTATATTTTTTTCAGATTTTAGCCGGTTCGATTCCCGGGTGTGGAAGAGAATTTTCGAAAATCTTTGAATGCAGTTTGCTTTCTATTCAAAAATAAAGGAATGTTTCCTTTGAGTAAAATTTTCTATCTGCAGTATTAAGAGTACTTTCCCTCCAGGTGGCATTACAAAATTCCACCCTGTATAATTAAGTACCGAGTTCATTATACATAACATCGTTAAAGCAAGTGTAACTAAAACTCATTATTGAAATAAAACATTTGTTAACGGATTCAAATGCGGTTTATTTAAAGTTCGTATATTATTTACAAATACACGACAATATTGTGTAAAACTTATTAATTTTATGTCATCATGAAACCAGACCAAAAAAAAACTGTAGTAAATCAAATAAATAAACTTAAGGAACGATGTATTCTTAATATAAACTTGAAATATAAATTCACTTTAACGCCCATTATTTAATTTTATACGAAGAAACAAACTTCAAAGCTAAACTTAAAACTTAATTCTCACATATACAACATTTTAGGCGCTGTTCCTAGCTATGCTCATCTTTACGAGTTCTCCAATTTCAATCAGACCCGGTACATTAACTTTCTTGTACCACTCCTCTTCTGTTAGATTATTAAGCCAAGCATGCAGTTTTTCAAATTTCGTATCCAATGGTACCAAAACATTCATGGTAGATACACTAGCTACACATGAGACATCAGCTAGCGTTAAGTAATCACATGCTATGAATCTTGTCTTCTGCAAATACTTCTCCAATATTTCATATGCTTCATTTATATTAGCAATTTGCTCCTCAGTTACTCCTGTAGCCTTACCTAGTACAACGGTAATTACAATTGCTCTGACACTTTGAAAGAGTACAGTTGCATCGAAAAACAGACGCTGATGAATTGTGGCTCTTAAAGCTAGATCACTAGGGTATAATTCTGCACGTTTATCAGCTCCATACTTTGAAACCAAATACATATTGATGGCATGACTATCTGTTAGCACAAAATCTCCATCTTCTAATAAAGGTATGGTGCGCGTAGGATTTTTCACAAGATATTCTGGCTTTTTGTGGTCTCCATCTAGAAGATTTACGTCTCTGGTCTCGTATTTCAGATTCAGGATTTCTGCCATCATCAGTACAGATCTAGCTGGTGGGCTGAAGTCTTTCTTGTGTATAAAGATCGGCATGTTGACACGCAGAAAGGTATCTTGTGACTGGCAGCTACTACAGATTACCAGTATCTTATCGCGTCGTATCATGATTACGTTCAAAGATGATATGATTATTTATTTTGCCTGAAAACATGTGTATTTTGTCATGGGAGTTTAAAAACCACAAATTAACTGCCACCATTATTTATTTTATATTATAGAACTAAGTAGAGCCGTCATGATTTGGATAAGGACAATCATTTTTTTTTGGTATGATGTAATTGTTGGAAATGGTACTATACTTGTAAGTACTTTGTGAGATCTTAATCTGCAGATCAGGAGTTATTATAGGATAAATATATATAAGAGCCATTATGTTTTAATATCTGTATTATTATAATCTTACATTATAGAGACTAAGTCTATTGCCATCGACTAGGAGCATTTTGGGTTGCTACTAAGATTTTTTTGATAGACAATCCCAATAAGACTATCTTTGGTCTTCTGATATTTTCCTTACCTCGAAGAGCACATTAAGCCTTCAGTCCTGGTTGCTATATGAACATCTACGGCAGTCTTCCCAGATAGTGGGATTCCTAAAAAGTCCAACAACTTGTCTAACTACAGAATTTTGATATCATCAGTGGGTTGTGGATGTCAGATATCAGTCGCTTCACTGAATACAACCGAATTAGACGATATCCCGGCTCCCAAATATATTACTAGCTGTTGCCGGTGCCTCCACCCCTGAGAAATACTGATGCTGTTCCCATAACTTACAGGGATCTATTCTCTAAATTAAAAGTAGCTAATATGCTATTCTAAACGATTATGTTTGATCCAAATTTCATCAAAGTGTGTTGAGCAAAGCTGAAGACAGGACGCTATGCCGCTCATTAGGAGAGACCTATGTCCAGCAGTGGACTAATAGAGGTTGATGATGATGATGATGTGTCGAGCCGTTCTGATGTGATTGAGCAATAAAATTTCCATCCACACATTTTAGCATGTATAATAGTAAAGTTAGTTTAAAATTTATCTTAACTAAAATCTTCAACCATATAATAGTAAAAGCTTATTTGGTTTAGACTCATATTAACGCCAAGTCGTCTATAAAAAGTTTATTTTTAGAAAAACTCCTCAATTTAAAATACGAAACCAGAGACGTAAATCGTCAAGATAGAGCTCACATGAAGCCTGAATACATTGAAAAGAATCCTACACACACCACACCTTTACTAGAAGATGGAGATTTTGTACTCGCCGATACTCGTCTTGCCATCAATACGTATTTAGTTTCAAAGTATGCAGCTGATAAACGAGCAGATTTATACCCTACTGATCTAGCTTCAAGAACTACAATTCACCAGCGTCTGTTTTTCGATGCCACTGCATAGTATAAATTCTACCATAAACCTAAAAACAGATTGACACAACGAATGAGATATCTAAAACGAACTGTGACGTATTAGCGATATTTAGAACGGCAGAACAATATTTTGAAAATGTATGCCTCAATTTTATGCATATTATCTCATTAGGGTTACAGAGTTAATACTTTAGTTACAAAAAAAGTGGCTAATTACATAACATTGTTAAAGCAAGTGTAACTAAAACTTATTATTGAAATAAAACAATCTTTAACGGATTATATTGCGATTTATTTAAAGTTAGTATATTTTTTACACACACACGTCAATATTGTGTTAAACTTTTTAATTTTCTTTCACCATCAAACCAGATCAAAGAAAAATCTGTAGTAAAAGAAATAAATTTACTTAAGGAGCGATGTATTCTTAATATAAACGTGAAATATAAATTCACTTTAACGCACATTATTTAATTTATACGAAGAAACAAACTTCAAAGTTAAACTTAAAACTTAATTCTCACATATACAACCTCAATTATGTTTGCATCTATTAGGCGCTGTTCCTCGCTATGCTCATCTTTATGAGTTCTCCGATTTGAATCAGACCCGGAACATTAGCTTTCTTGTACCACTCCTCTTCTGTTAGCTTATTAAGCCAAGCGTGCAGTTTCTCAAATTTCGTATCCAATGGTATCAAAACATTCATGGTAGATACACTAGCTACACATGAGACATCAGCTAGCGTTAAGTAATCACATGCTATGAATCTTGTCTTCTGCAAATACTTCTCCAATATTCCATATGCTTCATTCATATTAGCAATTTGCTCCTCAGTTACTCCTGTAGCCTTACCTAGTACAATGGTACTTACAATTGCTTTGCCAGTTTGAAAGAGTACAGTTGCATCGAAAAACAGACGCTGATGAATTGTGGCTCTTAAAGCTAGATCACTAGGGTATAATTCTGCACGTTTATCAGCTCCATACTTTGAAACCAAATACATATTGATAGCATGACTATCTGCTAGTACAAAATCTCCATCTTCTAATAAAGGTATGGTGTGCGCAGGATTTTTCTCAAGATATTCGGGCTTTATGTGATCTCCATCTTGAATATTTACTTCTCTGGTCTCGTATTTTAGATTGAGCATTTCTGCCATCATCAGTACAGATCTGGCTGGTGGGCTGAAGTCTTTCTTATGTATGATGATCGGCATGTTGACAAGTGGAAAGATTTCTTGCGACTGGCAGCTACTAAAGATTACCAGCATCTTATCGTGTCATATCATGATTACATTCAAAGATGATATGATTATTTATTTTGACTGATCACATGTGTATTCTTGTCATTGGAGTTTAAATATTATAAATTAAATGCCGCTATTATATATTTTAGATTATATAACTAAGGATAATCGTTTTTCTTAGTATGATGTAATTGTCTGAAATGGTGATTTGCGAAATGTAGTGGGAGGTACCTTTTTTTTTTTTTTCGTGCGGAAATCCCTTCGGATATCCCCCCGCCGGCCAGCGGGGGCGGTATGCCGTCTCGGGTCTACAGACGCCGAGGTGTAAGGTTGCCCATAGAGCATATCCCTCGCACCCCGACTAGTGGGAGGTACCTACTTGTAGATACTTTTGAGATCTTAATCTGCAGATCAGGAGTTCGTTTAGGTATATTAGAGCCATTTTATTTTGATACTTGTGTTATCGTAATCTCACATAACAGAGACTAAACCATCATCATCTACCAGGCACATTTTGGGTTGTTACTAAGATTTTTTGATAGAGAAACCCAATAAGACTTTATATGGCACGAACAGTACAATAAGACTTCAGTCCCGGTTGTTATATGGACATTTATGGCAGTCTTTCTAGGTTGTTGGATCCCTAAAAAGTCCGGGTCCGGGCCCTAAAAAGTTCAGGATTTTGACATCATCAGTGGGTTGTGGAGGGCAGATGGTAGGCGCTTCATGGAATATAAACGAGGTTTGGCCGCTTCACAATTACAAGAAATCCCGACCGTTGCTCGTGCCTCCACCCGCAAGAATTACTGATTGTGTTTCCATGACTTACAGGGATCTATTCCTAAAAGTAGCCTATGTTTTATTAAAAATTTCATCAAAATCTGTTCAGCCGTTCTGGCGTGATTAAGTAACAAAACATCCCTCCATCCACATATTTTAGCATCTTTAATAGAAAAGTTAATTTTAAAAATATCTTCTTTTTTTTACGTGCGGAAATCCCTTCGGATACCCCCCCGCCGGCCAGCGGGGGTGGTTATGTCGTGTATCGACTAAAACCGCACGGTGTCCTCCCCAAGTGTCCGTTGCCGGGCACCATTATCTTAACTAAAATCTTCAACCTAATAATAGTTAAAGAGCTTATTTTGGTTCAGACTCAAATTAACGTTCAGGCGCCTATAAAAAGTTTATTTTTTGAAAAGAATCACTCATAAAAGTTGTAAAATACGAGGGACTCAATAAAAGGGCTGTTTTTACCCTCGGCACTAGCATCTACCGGGATATTTTTAGAAACAAAACCCCTAAAGGGAAAATGCTCGGGGAAAATCTAGTTGTCTATAAGACGGGTGACCATTATGTTCAAAATAAAATTGCAGAATTCGTAAGAATTTTATTTTGAAATTAATATAAGTAATTACAATTTCGGAAATCCTCCAGTACAGGAAAAAATTAATAACCTAGTAAAATTAACTTTTCTCGCATTTAAGCTGATTACAAAATTTGCTATTTTAAACAGTATACCTACCGGTTGATCCTGTAACTTAAGGTTGCGATTATGAGTACGTGTGACGTAAGTTCTTAAGTTTAATTCCTGGATTGGGCAAAACGTAATCAAAACTTTCTGGAAATAAAGGGTATAATGCCCTAATTTACCCTGCATAGTTGGAGGTTATAGAATACCTGGATCTCATCATTCAACAAAATTTACTTTAAGCATCTGATTCGAACATTTTTACTCACCAGTTACGAGTGACTAAGTTACTAAGTATATATAGACCCTTTATTAGAGTATACATCGCCACCTATTACATTGGGATCTAAACATAAACTGGCGAAATGTGGGTGCTAGCACCTCTGCCTACCCCTTCGGGGATATAGGCGTGAGTTTATGTTACGTTATGTTATGTTATGTTATGTTAATTAAGCTACCTAGTTAGCTAAGGGCCCTTTTCACACGAACCATTAGACGCATAGTGACACGTCCCCGCTACATAGTAAATATTCCAATCATACGCATGAAACGTTTTGGCAACGCATTCATTATGCATACAGCTAATCAGTGAACCTCCCTGCCTGAATCTGTGTTTCCAAAAAGCTATAACCAGAGAATTTTCACATCTCCAGTGAATAGACTCCTTCTAGACAAATTTGTTGCATCGTAGACCACATCACCACTTATCACCAAGTGAGATAGAGGTCAAACGTGAGCCTATCAATGATAAAAAAAATCGTCTCAATTCCTATCTAACTTCACTGTCACCCTACTTATAAGTAACAAATATATATCGTCCCACCTTTCTTTGTTTTTCGCACAAACTCGGCCGTTGGCCTGAGTTATCGGTGTCTTACCTCACAACATCTCCCCGTCCTCTTCAGCCCTCGCTCCATCCCCTCTGGCACCATCCCCTGGTCATTTGTCATGCTTGCAGTTATACTTTATTTGTTATTGATTGTTATTATTGGGACACTCTCATTTTTATGTATGTAGGTCACTGTTGTACATAGCAGAAATATTGCGTTCTATACTAGTTTCAATATACCTACAGATATTGTGACAATGGGTAGGTACATTTTTTTAAGTTTTTGCAAACCGATGACAAGAAATAATATAATAAAATAAGTATAAGAATATTTCAGAAAGAGAAAAAAGAGAGTGATGCGTCTCCTGAAAGCTGAAACATGGGAGTCTTCAAGACACGAGCGAAGAAGTTGCTTCTTGGCAAGCGTACTCTATCATCGACCACATTATCACTTACAAAGAAGATGAGATAGTGGTTAAACGTATAGATAATAAAAGAAAAATAAAGAATAGTAGAATGGTATTGCTTTTTCTTAAAGAAATTTGTCCCAGAAGACGCAACGAGAGAAGAACGAAAGATTCTTGAAAAGAAGATGAGAGAATTGTCTCTCACTTTCTTTTCGAACTTAAAAAAACTTAACTTCATAAGAGCATGACAGGAGGAGGAAAGGTAAAAGTGTACTGATAACAGCATTTCTATACAAAGAAAAGAAAAAGGAAAAGATAAATATCCAAGACAGAAATCAGAATCAGAAATCTCTTCCTCGACCTGCTAGCAGCAAAATTTTAATGAATTAATCTTGTGAACAAATTTATTGGAGATAAAACAAGATGGAAGAAGTAATCAGATATTTAGTTTCCATGTCTACTACCTGTTTCAGGATACATTACTCATATTTTATGTACATCTTTGTAGGTACTCATACCTGTTAACCCCAGAGGGGTTATAGAAGTGTATTATTAACCCCTATTATGTCAAATATGTTCTCCACATATTGAATAAATCACTTGTACTTTTCCACAATTATTTATTTATTTGAACCTTACCGGTTTCACCTTACGGCATTTTCACCGTAAGGTGAAACCGGTAAGGTTCAAATAAATAAATAATTGTGGAAAAGTACAAGTGATTTATTCAATATGTGTAGCAAGTTCCACCAAGTGCCATCAATCTCCAGTATAAACAAATATGTTCTCAGTTACGAGTGTCAGGAACTGCGCCAAACGTATATTTGCTTATTATTATGATATAAGCCTATTACCATCTCGTGCAGAATTTCTTAACGGAAAAAATCAGTAATCTTTCATCCATACAAACTAAATGGATACAAAAATGAGAACTCATGTACAGCACTCAATTTCACTACGCTACTTAAGCAGTGTGTAAATAACAAAATACAACTCCCAGTGCAATAATTTCCTTCCAACAAACTTTGGCTCGCTTCAACCAAACAAAAATTCAGTTCATTTTCTATCTCATTAGTCCACTGTTCGTCAAGTTTGACCCAGTTATAGCAACAGCTCATAAGTCAGCCAGTCAGTGTTAGATGTTCAACTATTCCAACAAATGGATCAGAAAAAAACTCCTTAGCAACAATCACTGGTATTAATACTCCCGTTCATCAAAGTATGTTGCTGACAGCCTCCCCTGGCAGATAATAGCTTTTCCCTGTAACAGCAACGTATCAGCAATCTTTATTGGGTAATTATTTTCTCCCCACCTCTCTCCAACTCCCACCTTAACTATGACAAAAATATTTGTGTTATGCCGAGTAAGAACGATGATAGATCATTGTTTTACACTTCTTATTTGTTGGGAACTTGCAAAATGATGTTGATGACTTGGCTGCGTCCTGTGGCGTAACTTAAACTAGGGAATTCCGCACGTAAAAAAAAAAAAAAAAAAAAAAAGGGGCACGCTATGATGGCCGTTTTGACGTTTGACGGCTCATGAAGTTTCGTAAAAATAAATACTAAGTTTGAAGGAGTAAATTTCTGTTCTTTATTGTCAATAGTGAGGTGCAGTGTACTAATTTATGACACAACTTGGCATTTATGTTTATCGAAATTCGAAATTTGTGTAATGAATTAAATACCCAAAAACTATAAAAAATAAAAATAAAAACCAAATGCGAGTCACATCTATATGTGACTCGCATTTGGTTTGTTATTTTTCTATTTTAAATTGACATTTCACATCACTATTTTATCGTGTCATAACGGCCGTCATAGCGTGCCGCTAGTATAGTGGAACTTCTTTGGCTTTTCATTGTGGTTGTTTAAACACCTTTTTGTTTAAACACCTTTTTGTTTTCATATATTTTTTTTTCATATTTTTTTGTTTAAACACCTTTTTGTGTTCATATTTTTTTGCTAAAAAAAAGTGCATTTCCTTGATGTATCTGCGGCACAGAAGTAGCAAGTGTAAATACTGGATTCAATTACATGTAGAATGTAAGATTTAATAATGAAATTGTTCTCTATATGTAGAACCTGGGAATCGAATACCGTCGGTGAAAATGTATGTAAATTCATTTTCTACCTGTTTGAGTATTAAAAGAAACGCTATTGTATTTAAAATGCATGAACGCCACATTTAGTTAGGTCAAGGTCCAAAAACCATAAAAATGAGAAAAATAAAATAAAAATGGTAGCTGCAACTTATCAAAGTAGTGACATAGTATAAAGCAAAGTCTGTCCCGTTGTTTGTCTGTCTCTATGTATCCTTAGATCTTTAAAACTATGCAACGGATTCTGATGCGGTTTCCTTTTAAAAGATATAGTGATTTAACAGGCTGGTTTATATGTGTAATACATGCAAACACTGAGAAACACTGATTATATTAGAGGTGTCTAATGTGATGTCGTAAGTACACGCATTTTTTTGCGCTTACATTGCAAACGCTGGCTGAACTCTACCAGATAGATCAAAATAATGTACTACAGTATTGTACATCTTAAAAAGGGTCTACAAAAAGTCTGTTATGGTATATGTCTATCTCTTAGGGATAACCTACAATAACCATTTTTTATCCTTTACTTTTTACGAGAAATAATGGCTTATTTACGAAGCGATTTTAAGCATAGCACCATAAATCCAATTAAGTACCTTAAATACATTGTACATTTAATATATATCAATATGGCTATATACATCATGTAATTCAAATGAATATTTTCAAAGATATTACAGAGTTTAAAATGCAGGGACATAGCGGTTGCTCCGGCGGTAGTACCGGCCGGGGGAGCGGCGGCGCTGAAAAATTCTTTAGTATGGTTAGTATCAGCATTAGATCCGTGCGAAGCCGGGGCGTGTGCTAGTTTAAGAATAAGGTAATGATTCAAACCGAGATCGAGAATGGGTGGACCGATTTTCATGATTTTTAATTTATTAGATTTGTCTCCACCTAAAGTGTAGCTTCTTTTTTTGCGGAACTCCCCGCATTCACCCCATCGTCGGCCAGTGGGGGTAGTTTTGTCGTACTCGAAGCGACCAAAAGCGCTCGCTGCGCCGTCTCGGGTCTCTAATTCCGGGGTGTAAGGCAATTCCCTCGCACCCTGGCTAAGCCATCTACGAGTTTGAGATGCCCCCCCTCGGGATACGGTGCATATATGAGACATTCATGAAATATATTCAGCTGATAAAGTAACCAACGTAACTTGATACTAAGGCAGAACGAAGTTTACCGGGTCAACTACTAATGAATAAAAGATAAAGTTTAAAGTATCTTAAAATCTCCAAAAGTATCGGGATCCTCGGTGTCGACATCTCCAGCGAGGTCCAGTACCGCAGTCACCTGGAAGACAAGGTCAAGTTGGCATCTAAGAAACTTGGAGTGCTCAACAGAGCGAAGCAGTACTTCACTGCGGAGCAAAGACTTCTTCTTTATAAGTCGCAAGTCCAGCCCCAGATGGAGTACTGCTGTCACCATTTTGCCGGAGCACCTAGATACCAACTTGACCCGTTCGACTCGGTGCAAAGACGGGCGTTGAGGATCGTCGACAATCCCATACTTATAGGCAGTGTAGAACCGCTTAACCTTAGGAGAGATTTTGCCTCCCTGTGCGTTTTTCTACCGTCTTTATAACGCGGTGTATTCAGAAGAATTGTATGATATGATGCCCATGGCCACATTCTATCATCGCACCGCTCGCTACAGACAGAGAATTCATCCTCACACGTTGCGACCAGAAACGGTGCGTACAGTTAGGTATGAGAGACACTGGGGTGCTTGGTTGGGGACCTGGGGTGCTTGGTTGGGGACCTCCACGCGGTGCACCCTGGGCAACGGAGACGGCAGCGCCACTCTCCTAGGGTGGGAGAGACGCTGCCGCCTACGCCCAACTCCAACCGAGGCGAGGACGGCCCTGTTGAGGGCTGTTCGGAAGCTTTCCACGTGTCCCTCTGATTAGCAGATGGCACAGTGGAGAGCAAGTAAGGGGGCCATCTCGAAACCGGAGATGGACCAGGGTCAGTCGGGGTGCGAGGGATATGCTCTATGAGTAACCTTACACCCCAGCGTCTTAAGATCCGAGACGGCGTGCGGTTTTAGTCGGTGCAAGCCCGACATAACCGCCCCCGCTGGCCGGCGGGGGGGTATCCGAAGGGATTTCCGCACGAAAAAAAAAAATAAAAGGTATGAGAGACACTTTATTCCGCGCACCCTCAGGATGTGGAATGATCTCCCTGCTGTGGTTGATCAACACTCGAGGAGCCTTAAGCAAAATAAAATTGCTTTTAATATTTATGTATTTCTCAGTTTATCTAAGTCCATCACCACAAATTACAAAATAAACTGAAGTTTATAAACATTGTTTTTTTGGCAAAGGTTACCCATCCATGTTCTTGACCTATAACAATGCCTAACCTTGCTGATTGACCAATAGGACATATAAATATGAGCATTAAGGCAATTAAATTATAAAATCCCTTTACTCTAAAGAGGTCCACGACTTCAAAATCAATGTTATTATGTAGATGGTCAGCAAAATAAATACATTACCTACATTGGCCAGCATGAAAATATACAATTACCAAAGGAATATTGAATCGCACCAATTTTTTTCCATACTGCAATTGCAAAATTTTTTGGTACGAATAAAATTGCTGCTATTTAAATTTGTGTACTCAATGTGGTTCAATGGCATTTTTCATATACAGCTATGGGATAACTTTGGTACAATTTGAATTGGTGTTATTCAAATTGGTGCGTTCAATGTGACTCAATGGCATAGGTGATAAAATATTTTGTTCCCTTTACTCTAAAGAGGTCTACGACTTCAATATCAGTGTTATTATGTAGAAGGTCAGCAAAATAAATGCATTACCTGCATTGGCCAGCATGAAAATATACAATTACCAAAGTAATATTGAATCGCACCAATTTTTTTCCATACTGCAATTGCAAAAATTTTTGGTACGAATAAAATTGGTGCTATTTCAATTTGTGTACTCAATGTGGCTCGATGGTATTTTTCATATACAGCTATGGGATAACTTTGGTACAATTTGAATTGGTGTTATTCAAATTGGTGCGTTCAATGTGACTCAATGGCATAGGTGATAAAATATTTTGTTCCCTTTACTCTAAAGAGGTCTACGACTTCAATATCAGTGTTATTATGTAGAAGGTCAGCAAAATAAATGCATTACCTGCATTGGCCAGCATGAAAATATACAATTACCAAAGTAATATTGAATCGCACCAATTTTTTTCCATACTGCAATTGCAACATTTTTTGGTACGAATAAAATTGGTGCTATTTCAATTTGTGTACTCAATGTGGCTCAATGGTATTTTTCATATACAGCTATGGGAAACTTTGGTACAATTTGAATTGGTGTTATTCAAATTGGTGCGTTCAATGTGACTCAATGGCATAGGTGATAAAATATTATGTAGTCAATTCGTAGTTCTTAATGGCTAATCGAACATCCAGAAAATTAAATTAACTTTGACTAGATGGCCATGAAAGTGACTGTCATACTGAATTTCGAAGTTCAAAATAGCGATGAACTGTAGTCCTAAAGTACCGAAACGCGACTCACGGTAGTGCGAAAGTGCGCCACATCGATACCCATAATTTCGAATGTTTTGCACCGCGAAGCACGGTAGTGCGAAAGTATTCCACATCGATTAAAGGGGGTTTCATTATTTTTGTCATGTTATTTGTGTTATTTATCTGGTCTTGTTGTGGTCACAGTTCTAACCTAACCTAACCCTGCCGATTTCAGTGATGTAAGAAAATCATATTAAATCAAATCAAACCATTGTTGTTACTTCTACGGTGATGCGACAATGATTTGTCGCACTACCGTAGTGTCGAACTACTGTCGCACAATCGTTTGTCGCACTAGAGTAATGTCGACCTACAGTGTGTCGCACTAGCGTGCATTCGAAGTATGGTGAGTTCGCACTTCCATTTGTCGAACTCACGTGGTACACCCCATGAAAGTATCTGATGTCTATGAAGTAATGGTTACTAAATTATTGTATACGTCACGAAGCAAATATTGTAAGAAAATGTTGTATCCATCTGATTTAATCTCAATATACTACCACTATGTTCATACAGCCAGAGGGAAGCAGAGACAGCCGTCCGCCATTTGCTTCTATCCTTAATCACTTCACTAGCTTTAATTGTATTGTTACTTTTATATTTATTTACTAGCTGATACCCACTGCTCCGCCCGCGCGGAGGTCGGTTATAGTTTTTTGGCCATATCTCCGGTTCTACTTAACCAATTGCAATCAAACATACGGCATATTTTAAATCTAACCGAGGCCTTTCTAATAGAACAAACCGCATCAAAATCCGTTTGTTCGTTTTTGCGTCCATCGAGAACAAACGTATTTAGAATCATTCATTTAACATACCTCAATATCTCCAATGTACAGACACAACTTATTTACAATTTTATAATAGTTTAAATATATATAAAACAAACTCGTGTTAGTGATGACTGAGAACGGGTGGACCGATTTTCATGGTCTTTGATTATTTAAGATTTGTCTTCGCCTATACTGCCATTTGATGGTATTTTTGGCGGAAATCCCCACGTTTACCCCACCGCCAGATAGTGGGGTTAGTTATGTCAGACTCGAAACGACCAAAACCGCACGCCATCTCGGGTCTCTAATGCCGGGGTGAAGTTGGCCAAGTAAGGCAATTCCCTCACGCCTCAGTTAACCCTGGGCCATCCACGGCTTTGAGATGGCCCCCTTGGCTACTGTGCAAATATGAGATATTCTCGAAATAAATTCAGCTGATAAGGTAACCAACATAACTTGATTCTAAGGCGGAACGAAGTTTGCCGGGTCAGCTAGTATTCTAATATAACGTTACGTGCGCGGGGTACAAATTAAATGCCGTTTATACAATAAAGAAGTTTATTTGCTCACCACAAACTAGACAACTAAATAACTAGTACACACAGTACTCTTCAACAGTTCAAGTCGCTCAGCAGTTCATAGTAGTCCACAGTTGTTGCTTAAGTCGTAGGTATAACCCTCTTGAATCGCTTCGGTAAGATGTGTTCGCTTTCGCTTCCAAAAAGAAACTGACTGCGTGGCGATAGCCGGGCGCTTTTATAGCTATTTCGGAGGGTAGAATGTTCCGGAATCATGTAGAGATAAGGCACGTTAGGTATCTAACTAGAGCTTTCGAGAAAAGTACTTACGAAGACGCGCCGACATTCAAGGTGAATAACCTTGTTTTCAGGATTTGTTATTAGAAGTACTTGTGGTTTTGTGTTAGGATTTCTAGATTTGGCTATACTGTTCGGTAGAATACTTTGATACTAACAATGCGTTTTAATTTCCAGAAGATTCGATTAGTAGTTTTCAAGATATCGACGATTGTTGTTGTAACAATATTTAAAAGGAAATAATTAAAATATTTATATAGACTTGATGCTGTATTTTATACGTTCTGACATGAAATTCGCAATAATACGCAATTAATACGAAATACGCATTCTTGCGCACTTTCCGCTCTTGTCTGCGTTTCAATTCAAACCCTCTTTTTTAGATGGCAATATGGAGTTTCTAATGTAACATAAGTGACCGTGGCAACCGCTTATTTTCAGATTGAATGTATGATTATTTGGTACCTTAGCACTAACTAAAAAGCGGCCAAGTGCGAGTCGGACTCGCCCAGGAAGGGTTCTGTAGCAGCAAGTAACATAATAATGTTTTTAAAATTTTTATATTTGAGTTGATTGAATGAAAGGTAAATTGCGATTTACGATTTATGACGTATAAAAAAAAAACTACTTACTAGATCTCGTTCAAGGTAATTTTGGGTGAAAGTTTACATGGTAATGTACACCATATATATTTTTTTAGTTTTATCATTCTCTTAGTTTAGAAGTTACAGGGGGAGGGGGACACATTTTATCACTTGGGAAGTGTCTCTCGCGCAAACGATTCAGTTTTAAAAAAATGATATTAGAAAACTCAACATCATTTTTGAAGACCTATCCATAGATTGGGTATAGATAACACGTATGGGTTTAATGAAAAAAAATTTTTGAGTTTCAGTTCTTAGTAATATTTTTTTTCTATTTTTGTGTGATAGTCTTAATGCGGTTAACAGAATACATCTACTTACCAAGTTTCAACAGCATAGTTCTAATAGTTTCGGAAAAAAGTGGCTGTGATATACGAACGCACAGACAGACAGACATGACGAATCTATAAGGGTTCCGTTTTTTGACATTTGTCAACGGAATCCTAAAAAGCATGTATGCGTAACCTGCTTAACTATCAAAATGACTTTCATCTGAACCAGCTCTGTCACAGCTTAATTTTTTTGCAGTTGTTACTTCGGTAGTACAAGAAGCAATTTATAGCATATGGCCATAAACACTATAACTATTCATTAAAGCAATAAAGTATATAATAAAACTCTTAATCTCTGATCTGTACTAACTGGTGCAATTAAAGTAATCACGCGCTCACGGCCCCTCAGTAAAAGAAGCTGCGTTAGGCGACTTGATGTTCAGCGCTGGACACAATATTATCTCGTTCTTTTGTCGTGTAAATGGAATATCATCTGTCTAAGGCATTCATAAGGTAAGAAGTATATGGTGTAAGGCATAACGCGATTTGGCTCTGTGATCGCATCTGTTCCATATAAGACGACCTCTGTGGCATAGCGGTACCTAGTGCATTCGACTGCTAAGTCAGGGTCACGGGTTCGATTACCGTTCAGTGCAAATGTGTATATTTGCATTGGTCTGGGTGTTTCTATGTATAATATGTTTTTATTTACCAAAAAAAAGTATTTAAGTATGTTTATCCGCATTCTAGATTCCATATGACAAGCTCTGCTTAGTTTGGGTCTAGATGGTGTTGTATAATTTGTCCTACAATATTTATAATATTTTTTTAATTCACACCTAAATATTGTTTGTTCAGTATACTGCCAGTAAGAGGCACGCATGAATTCCTCTGGTGAAGGCAAATGTATTGTGAGACACCATGCAGCATACGTTAGTATGTATGTGTGTATGGTGGTCATATTCATACTGTAGTCGGCCTCATTCAAGAAGCCCCTACCTTTTTTTCCGTGCGGAAATCCCTTCGGATACCCCCATATATGTCGGGCTTGAATCGCCCAAATCCGCACGCCGTCTCGGGTCTTAAAACGCTGGGGTAACCGGACCTGCGTCTAAATCTGTTTAGTGAATTACACTTGGTCCAGGGGAGAGATTCTCCGACAGTGAGACAAAAGGAGTAGGTAGTTGGCTCTGTGGTCTTCAAAGAATGATTCTGGTGAGTGAAGTAATTTTTTTGAAAAGTAATAGGTTCCCATTTAATAAGCAACTGGTATAATATGCTCTTGAATGAAAAATATAATAAGCATGTTAAGAAATTGATATGTAAGCTAATTCAAGAATTTTTATTAATTTGTCAAAGTCAACTTGGCGCCAATGGCGCTCTGTTATTAATGATAATCCTATGAATTATTTACTGAGTATAAATCTACATAAATTATGTATATTCTGGTAGAGTAAATTATACTGTCAAAACTTGATAAAACTTCCTTACTGCTTGATAATTTTATTACACGCTTTATATTTCAAATAAATAAATATTCTAGGATATAGTACACAGCGTAATCTAAACCCACCTAAGCATAGCTTGTCATATGGTTTCTAAAATGCAGATAGACATACTTAGATGCATTTTTTATGCAAATAAACTCATAATACCTATATACAGAATGGAAACTTTAAACGTCTCTAGATGATTACTTCGTAATTTGTAAAGATATTGCAGAACTTTAAACTGATATATCTGCGACGTTTAATCTAGAAAATGGCATACAAAAAATAAAAAGTTAAAAAAATAATTTGTATGTGTTCACAATTGATACTTTTGCGGTTCCCATACATATACTATGTGTTCATACATATACTATGGCGCGGCTTATGCACTAATCTGATAAGTAGAAACGTAAAAAATATAAAAATTCAAAATTCAACTTAAAATAACATCAAATAAATCGCGATAGTATTCGTTAATAGTAGTTTATGCAACTGTCATATAAGAAGGGGTATTAAAACACGAGAGTTAGTTTTTCGATAATAGGTTGACTCGAGTGTTTAAATACCTAAGTTATATGCAGTTTCATACACTACTTTATCTTCACTCCTAGGAAAAATTGAAATTAAACAAAGTAGGCAGGTTACAAGGGCGCCATTTTTTCACAGTTCGAACTGCGCATGCGTGCGCCTTATTTTTCATATTCAGCCTAAAACCTTAGACTAGTTTAATGAATAAAAAAAGATAGCGATACTATAATGAGTTTTATGATACAGTTGGCGGTACTATAATAAGTTTTAATTTTATGTATATGCGTTTATAAAGTGCGTATGTATAGAATCGTCTTTGCATTCGTAATTCGAATTTTTCGATTTGAGTGTAGATAAAATAGTTTTATTTCAAAGTATAACTATAAAGTCTAAAAAGAAATCACAGTCATGTTAAAAAATTTAACAATTTGTGTTTATTATTTCATTTTAAAGATTAAGCGATGCAGATTTCATTTCAGTTAAAAGGTTGTCAAGCTGAGGTGCCACCATTGTTAGCATGGTACGTGTATGCAATGGTGACCCTCTTTCCTGAGCACTTGAGAACACCTTCAGCTTACTATCAGGCGACGTGAAGTCAAATTGACGTGTCCTAAATATAAAAAAAGAATTTACCAAATAACCGTCTCGACAGATTTAACGTTTCCAATCTGTAAAGAAACACCCAAACCAATGCAAAAATATATAGTTGCACTGAGCGGGAATTCAACCCGCGAACTCTGACTTAGCATTCGAAATCTTAATCGTCATAACATAACATAACTTCACGCCTGTATCCCTGAAGGGGTAGGCAGAGGTGTATGACACACCCACGATTCGCCAGTTATGTTAGGGTCCCAATGTAATAAGGGGCGAGCCTATTGCCCTCTACCGGGAACATTACTAAGCGAGCGATAATCAACATTTTTAATACACACATAACTACGAAAAGTCAGAGGTGTGTGCCCGGGGCGACTGGGGATCGAACTCGAGTCCTCGTCTCGGCAGTCCGTTACGTACACCACTGGGCTATCGCCGCTTTTCAATTAAAAGTTTTACAATATTGTTAAAATTTACCAAATAACCGTCTCGACAGATTTAACGTTTCTAACCTGTATAGAAACCAAAACCTATGAAAATATACATAGTTTCACTGAGCGGGAATTCAACTTAGCATTTGAAATCTTAATCGTCATATATGATTTGCGGACTGTAATTAATAACATTAAATAATAAAAATCATTAAAAATTAACCTTGCCTCTTTTCCCCTTTTTACCCTTGCCACATTTACCGTTTTTACCCTTTCCACCTTCACCCTTTTTCACATTTCCGGTTTTTTAACCCTGCCTCATTTCTCCTTTTTACCCTTGTCACATTTTCCTTTTTTATCCTTGCCACTTTTCCCCTTTCTATATTTACCGTTTTTACGCTTTCCACATTTCCCCTTTTTACCCTTTTTCACATTTCCCGTTTTTACCCTTACCACATTTCCCGTTTTTACCCTTTACACAATTCTCCGTTTTACCCTTTTATAGTGTGTGTGTGTGCAAGTCACACACGGTAGAAGTGAAACTTCTGAAAAGTCCCTGATTATAAAAAAAACTATGGACTTATTTTTTCGTTTCATTGAGTTTGAAAATGTGTGTGAAAATTCTTTAGAATCGTTGTTCTAAAGAATTTTCACTTCAATAATAATTGCTTCGTGTTTGGCGAGCCTTACGCGCCGAATGTCGAAACGCGCAATATGGCTCCGCGTATCAAAGGGTCTATTGTGAGTGACGCACTACACAGCGCAACTTACTACGCATATTCAGGACTCAGTTGGTACCACGTGGTACTTACTCGTTCTATATTTAGAGCACATTGGAAGAAGTGTAAGAAACTTTCTCTAAGACGAGAATCCTACTGATATTATAAACGCGAAAGTTTGTGACTATGTATTTATGTATGGATGTATATTGTATATATATATATATATATATAGTAGGACAAAGTACATTACGCCATCTAGACCCAAATTAAGCAGAGCTTGTCATATGGGTTCTAGAATGCGAATAAATACTTTTTTTTGTAAATAAATTCATATTATACCTACATAGAAACGCCCAGACCAATACAAATATACATATTTACACTGAACGGCAATCGACTCGACTGCGACCTCTGGCTTGGCAGTTCTACGCACTACCGCTACGCCACAGGGGTCGTCGATTTATGTCACTTTCACGCAAAAGCGGCTGATCGGATCTGGCTGAAATTTGGCACAGGATAGATTATAATCCGGAATAACACATAGGCTACTTTTTATCCCGGGAATAAGGTTCCCATGGGTCACGGGAACGGGATCAGAATTCTACGCAGGCGGAGCCGCCGGCATCAGCTAGTCTTCTATATTGTGACCAGGGGATTATATAGAAGTGCTTTCGAAAAGAAATTAAATGTTTCACGACGCACCTTTCAAAATAAGACGGAAAACATTGGACGACCTCTGTGGTATAGCGGTAGTGCATTCGACTGCTAGGTCAGAGGTCGCGGGTTCAATTCCCGCTCAGTGCAAATATGTAAATTTGCATTGGTCTGGGTGTTTCTATGTATAATATGTATTTATTTACAAAAAAAAAGTATTTAATTATGTTTATCCGCATTCTAGAACCCATTTGACAAGCTCTGCTTAGTTTGGGTCTCGATGGCGTTGTGTACTTTGTCCTACAATATTTATTTATTTATTGAACCGAGGTAATAATGATAATTTCGTGTAAGACTGTACATATTTTATATGTGTATTTCTGTTTATGTGTATCTCTTCTTTATATCCTTTCGAGGGTTTACCCGGGGTGCCCAGCAACGGATACTTGGGGAGGACACCGTGCGGTTTTAGTCGATACACGACATAACCACACCCGCTGGCCGGCGGGGGGGTATCCGAAGGGATTTCCGCACGTAAAAAAAAAAGCCTCTCCGGCTCCAACGATGAGGTGGGTAAGTCGGACTCAAACCGACTAAAACTGCACGGTGTTTGCGTCACATCGTAGGCCTGTGTGAATCACTGAGGAAACACTGAAGATATCTTCTAATAACTTAAAACAAGTTGAATTCCTGAGACGAGCTCAGCCGAATACAAGGGATTTTCGATTTTGCGATTATTTTTTTTTGCGATTTTTTCTTTATCTTGCAATGGTTCAGCCCAGCACGAATCTATTACCGAAAACAGCAACTCGATAGCTCATCTCCTTCATACCCAAAACCGTGACAGAAAATTGGCAACGACGACGTCGACGACGACAACTCGATAGCAATAGGGATTTTGTAAAGAAAATCCCTAAAAAAATCCAAAGAAATAAAAATTAGTTTCTCTTCTCATTTCTGCATTAAGCTGATTAAATAGTTGAACCAATTAAAATTGAAAAATGTTTATATAAAGATACGCAAACTTACTATTAATTATTCAACTAATTTCTACCACTCATTCATTTGAAATCTCTGTAGAAGCTTAACATAGTTTTAAATCTAAAAGCTAGTAAGTTCAAACATGTTCATATATGTGCCAAACGATTTATTCAACATTCAAACCGAGTGCTCCTATTCATACGATTGCATGAAAGCAACGCTTGGCATCATTATGGGAGCAATTGGCTCAAAAGGTCTCGATTTAAAAAATAGTTTATGCACAGGCACAGAAACATCGGTTTTCTAGCTGATAAACCGATTTGAACCGTATTAACTGCAATTTAAAGTTAATACTTTGTCGTTTTATATTTTTCTATTTTAACAAAATTGAGAAATGTTTTTTATTAGTTCTGAAAATGTTATTGAAAAGGAAAGGATGAATGGTAGCGTAATGGGTAAAGCGTCGGGTTTAGAATTGAGAGTACGCGGGTTCGAGTTTGAACTGCTAAAGTACTTAATAATATGGCTAAAAGTGTTGTCGAACCTCACCAAACATTGCTAGTTTGTGGCTTGATAACACTTGAAACTCTAGTTGACTATTTCTAGAGTTAGTCTAGAGTACTACCCCTCCGGGCTTTTATGACAATGGCTGTTGTTTGACCTCACAACTCCGAGAGGAAACCCTGTACTAGAAACTCGACGGTCTATAGGCAGGTGTACCGGTTTGCAGGTGTGGTCACCCTTGATAAGCAGTTTTTTTTTTCTTTTTTAAAGAATATTAGTAACCGAAATTAATAATATTCCCCCAAACCCCTCCAGCTAAGCTAAATTGCCTGTGTTAGGAGTGGGTTCACGTCGGTAGTGTAATGGACAGGATTCGAACCCGGGACCTCTCGATCGTAGGGTCGACTCCTTAACCACTGAGCTACCGACGCTTCATGCTGGCTTCAATGGAGCTATAGTGTAATCTGATCTTGTCCTCTGGCCTATGATTCCCGCGGGTGTATATAATTACCGGAGTGGTTTTAATCAGTCACCGTGGGGCAAGTGACGTGCTCAATTGACTTTAGTCAATTGGTCAGTTAATTGAACAAACCTTGTTTAGATTTAAAACAACTTATTACAATTTGAATCGCAAAGTTGAACGCTCTCGGAGAAGTTATAAAATAACAGAATTTGACCTGGTATGTCAAGATTTTTATTTAGTTTATAAAATTGTTTGTTTCATTATGTTTATAAATATAAATGTTGTTAATATACAAAGTCCAAAAAATTATTATTATTATTTTAATTATTTTTTCGACAATAAAAGGAAGATCACCAAATTTACATTTAGAGTCGCAAAGTTGAACGTCTCTCGGAGAAAAAGTTGCAGATCTCGCATTATACAGCTGTTTAATTGTTTAACACAAAAACACTAATAACTACAGTGAACTTACAATAACTTACAACTTATAATACTTACATAACAATATTCAAAGCCAAAGTCAAAGTCTTTATTTTTCAAAATAGTGCAACGTAATTACATCTTTTTGACGTCAAAATCTGCTTAAAACTAAGTTTACCACCGCTTCCTAGGCCCTAGTGGAGAAGAAACGGCGCAGCAAACTCCACTGCGGCATTTTCGAGACGTCATATTATAAATAGTGATTTCTTAACACTAAATATGGACGAATGTACATTTTTGTCTCGTGTCAAGATAAATAAAGGTATATAAAAAAAACAAAGTTAAAATAAAAATTTAACCTAAGTTAAACGTTAAAATAATTTAAAAAAGTTAAAATATGGTAAAAAAAGGTTGTCTACTACAATATTATGCTGTAGTTGTAGCATTAAGAGGGGCCTGCACCATGCTCAAGCCAGACATTTTTGTCTTTAAGGTAATCATCTGACCTATAGTATGCTTTTTTACATAACCACCCCCGCTGGCCAGCGGGGGTGGTTATTTCGTGTCTCGACTAACACCGCACGGTGTCCTCCCCAAGTGTCGGTTGCCGGGCACCCCGGATAAGTCCTCGAAAGGATAACCCCAGGGTTGCCGGCGGACTTTGGCCGCCGCCGGGGCCTCGCCTGGTGGGGTCGGGTTTTATCCCGCTTCGGTGAGTCGGCAGGCGTGTGTAGGGCACACACGACGCGCCTCCACCACGGCCTGCTTCTGTAAGGACGGCGAGTCGGCCAACTGCCGTCCTCAGGCCCCGATCATGGAGGTCGGTAGTCCCGGGCGTAGATGAGTCCTCCCCGGCGTCCTCGCCGCAGACTGCGAAACTCGGAGGGCAGGGTTCTCTCTCGCTCACTCTCTGCCTATATTTTAAGACGGTTAAAACCTTCTTTACATTGGATAAATTTTATTGTAACCCGGTAAGGGTCAACCTAAGTATGTCAGTTGGATCGAAGACGTTTTAGGAAAAGGTCGGGTCATGAGCACCCGGTAGCATGTTCGAAAACCAAAGATAATCAAATGATGGAAAACCAAAATGTACTGGAGTAGAAAAAGCGAATGTTCATCTATAAGACATTAAATTTGTGGATAAACAGAGAAGTAGCCATTTTAAACTCAGTTTGGCTATAAACAAGTGACAAGGGAAACTTATTATTTCAGAATTCTACTGATGCGAACCCACTATTACTGTGATATATCTTACTTATATATATTTTTATCATGATATATAATAATATATCGCAGACATATAATTTCGAATATCTAAGACGTGTCCAGGTAATGTAATAAATTTAAAACGAAAAGCTTAATTTCCTCATGTTTTTGAGCCAGTTAAAATAAACTCATAATGTCGGCGCTGCGCTCATGGAGAACAGAGGTTACTGAGCGACCTCCACCGTCTGAGTTGCCTTTGCGCCTCGCCGGCTCTGCGGATCGGGAGGGACCTGAATCTCTCCCGGACCCACTCCATCACCTCCTTCTTCAGTATTATTTGCTCGCAGAAGAAGGCAGCGGCAGCAGAGGACTACCACTCCGAGGGCAGCCACGAGGTCCCGCCTCGGTACCTCTCCAACCGGGCACTCCGGCAGCGTGTGCAGCTCTAAGTTCTCGCTTGCGCCACATTGATGCCACTCAGACGTTGGCTTCTTCCTGATCTGCCACAGGTGGTCCCCGAAGCACCCAGTCCCAGAGATCACCTGCGTCAGTCGGTACGAGTGGCTCCCGATATGACATGTGGCCTAATGTATATCATACAAGATAGTATCTATATTATTAAAATAATAACCAAATAACCATGAGTACAATAATTTACGACACGCGACAATTACTCTAAAACTTTAATAGTAATAAACAAAACGGCAATTACTTCAGCATCCCATACGATGTACTTAAACACGTAATGGCCAAATGATTTCAAGTTGTGTCATTGATAATAGAAGGCCATCCCATTTTCGAATTGTAAACGCCACTGATATATTGCTCTGCGCCAAAACCATTGCTGCATTTGTGCTACTAGAAATTTTGTACTATAGTTCAAAGCCATCAAGAGATAATGCGCATTGGTGAAGGTCGAGTGTTAGGTCGAAATATAGTGAGGATCTATTACGGCGCCAGATGGCGGCCAATCGGCCATCGATGTGCCACTGAACTGAAGCTGCGTTTGCGCAACTACTATAATTTGTTTGTATATTTCGTAAAGTTGATAACACCTCTTAGGAATTTGTTTTAGTATTAGTTGGGTAACTAAGCTATTATAATTTTTGTTATCATAAAGTATTACTGATATCACTCTTAATTTAAGTTATAAAGTGGCTAACCGTGTTACCTCGCTGACTCCCACTACATTGAGTGTTTTAGTTAAATACTTCTCACAGGACAATGACCTCTTCATGAATTTCACTGATAGTTTTTCTAATTTTGAGCTTACTTTTGTTTTCCTTCGAGGTAAGTACGTTTATTTTTCGTAAGTTGTTAATTTGTGATAAAATTATTACTTGAAACACTATTCAAAGATTCCTTTTTTGATCTCCTAAATTATATTTTCTACAATGAACATCAATTTCTCTAAATTAATAAGCTTGAAGTAGGAGTTTCAACTACGAAATTATTTTTAAGTACGTACTGAAAAATTTTGCAATGCCTGAAGACAGCAGTTTTACAAACAAGGAAATAAAGCTTAGCTTAGTATGGTACAATAACTAGATTCCAATAAAATATCTAGGTAGTTATCTATGGACGTGTGCAACACCAGAAGCGACACTTTTGCGCTGCCGACCCTGTTAAAACCTTCTAATAAAATCATATCGAACAATTCTTCTGAACGCATACCATTTTATAGACGGTATAATACGCACGTAGAGGCAAAATCTCTCTCCTATCGCTGAGAGGTTCCAGACTACCTGAAAATCGCTAGAGATGTCGACACCAATATACATACCGACATACTTTTGGAAATGATGAGGGGTGTGTCCAGAAATTGTGGCGCTGCAATAAAGGGGGTTTTCTTAGCGGTGAATGCACATACTTGTGTCTTAGTAGATTTTAATTGGACTAGGTTTAGTCTTCCTCAAACGGATACACTTGTGGGAGTAGTCTCGATTTTAGACACGAGTTGTTTACGACTTTTCTCAGCTGCCGACCGAGAGATGTTAGCAAGACCCGTGTATCATGCGACTCCAGTACAGTACGCATATCAATGAAAGGAGACAACAGACAGCATGTCACTTATATGCAGCAGAAATAGTGTCGAAGGGAACACGGAGCCTTGGGGGACACCAGCGTTCATGTCCATGCGGTCCGAGCAGCTGTTGTCGATAACAGCTTGGATGCTCCTGTAGTACAAAAAGTAGTTAATCCTTTCGCAAAGCCCCTCGGGCAGTCAATAAGACGACAACTTCGCAAAAAGACCTCTGTGCCAGACCCGATCGAAGGTCTTCGCTATATGGAGGCTGATCACTAGTGCCTCAACTTGACTCTCGATGGCTTGCGCCCAGCGGTGTGTGAGATACACAAGAAGGTCACTGGTTGAGCGACTGTGACAGACGCCGTACAGAAGGAAACGAGTACTGTCGGTCGCTTAATAGATTGTTTACTTCAAAGTATCTCAGAAGCTGTGTGTTAATAACACCTAAAATTAATTAAATGTGTAAAATGTAATTTCTGGCATAGAAACACCAAACCAGGGGATTGTCGGTGGCACGGCATTCCCATGGTTTATTGTCGAGTTTAACCCAACGAGATTACCAAATAGCTGCCTTCTCCTTAGCGCCATGGGCTAGACAAGACTGACAGAATCTCCTTCGGCAGCTTTTGCGAGGGACCAGAATGCACGACTACCAGATGAGAACCACGCCAGCCGCTCACCAATTCTACCGATGACCAGACCATCAATGATATAATAAAGCTTAGCAGCTATGATTTTAAAAAGTTGTATATAAACGTGAATATAACATATTTTTTTATAGATAAGCATAATTATAGTTAACCGATAAAAGTTAACTTACCTATTTATGTATCCCAAATAAATATAAAAACGTCTTCACGTCTTAAAGGATAACGTTCTAATTCATCGAACATCCCAAATTCGAACATTCTCATAACTATTCATCAGACCTAAAAGAAGTACAAAGAGGCAACCCTACATAACTTCAGCAAGTACTCGGTATAAAAACAGAACGTAATCTCCTCGGTATTATCATCTCTGTGAAGTGCGCACCCGGGCATAGCCCAAAGCGTGACATTTAACACAACGAGTGTCTCAACTAAAACTTTAATAGCTAGTAACGTACTGACGGCCTCGCCTAACGGTAGGGTTGTCCCACGACAAGTTTTAAGTAGAATCTTAAACGTTTTACTTAAGTTTCTTCGTAGTGAATACACGATTCAGTATTCTTTACAACTTTTACGACATTTTCCCACTATATAGGTATGGGTGTGTGTTGGGTAACCTCCTCGAGTGTCGCTCCGATTCCGATCCCGCTGCAGTCCGGGGGGAACGGAATCGGAGCGGCCGGTACACCCTGGGCGGCGGTCAATGGCTTCCCCTTCACCCCTTCATAGGGTTGGCATTGATCGTCGGCCAATACCCAACGTGGCGGGAACACATCGCTCTCCGTACTCCTCTGCTTTCAGAGGAGACAGGATGAGCGATGCTGTTAGTGGTGAGATGGCCCAGGGTCAGCCGGGGTGCGAGGGATATGCTCTATGGGTAACCTTACACTCCGGCGTCTGAAGACCCGAGACGGCATGCGGTTTTAGTCGGTGCAAGCCCGACATAATCGCCCCCGCTGGCCGGCGGGGGGGTATCCGAAGGGATTTCCGCACGATAAAAAAAAAAAAAAAAAAGGTATTTAAACTTTCACTATCGGTAGTCTTAGAGACAACAGGATATTTATCATGTGTCAGTTCCTCCGTGATCACGGCGCTTGCAACAGTGCCGAAATATTGGATATTCAAAACAACACATGGTAAATATCCCGTTTATATTAATACTAATTATGCCACTACAATATTATAAATGTGACAGTTTGAATGGATGGATGGATGTTTATTACTCTTTTACGCAAAAGCGGCTGGACGGATCTGGTTGAAATTTGGTACAAAGATAGATTATAGTCTGGAATAACACATAGGCTATCTTTTATCCTTGGAACAGGTTCCCATGAGAAGCAGGAAGCGGATACGGGAGCACAATTCCAAGCGTGTGAAACCGCAGGCAATAGCTAAAATGTAAAAAGAAGGAGAATATAGGTTACCCATTATTTGAAAAAAGCCGCGGTAGCCTAGTGGTATGGGTAATGGACTGCTGAGACGAGGTCTCGGGTTTGATCCCAGGTTTTACCATGGCACACACCAATGAGTTTTCGATGCTTTTCGAAGTTATGTGTGTATTTATCGCAGGTTTATAACTGTCCGGTGAATGGCAATAGACTCGCCACCTATTACATTGGGACCTAAACATAAACTGGCGAAATGTGGGTGCTAGCACCTCTGCCTACCCCATCGGGTACATAGGCGTGAGTTTATGTTATGTTATGTTATTATTTGAATTCATTATACGTTACATCTTTCAGAACTTGAATTAAATGATGTAGCCAACTACAAAAGTAGGCTGGTTCTATTCAATTTCTATGTGTATTGTTTTTCCCAAACCCGAGGGGGCCATCTCGAAACCGGAGATGGCCCAGGGTCAGTCGGGGTGCGAGAGAAATGCTCTATGGGGGTCCATATTGACTCACCTAAAGTTCTTTATCCGAAATTGTTCTTCCTAACGATTTGTAATCCGAATGATCACTCCTCCTAAAATTTTTCATCCTAAAGTTTTTATTCATACTATTTGTAGTCGATGTTCATAACACTCATGTTTCCGAAAATTGTTATCAATAAAATCGTTAACATACAATATTAAAGCTCCTACTGTTTTTTATCCTAACGTTTTTATCCCTAAACATAATTACCATAATATTGTCATTAATACTCGGTAAGAAATATTTACCGAGTAATTGGCACTTCGCCGGCCGCTGCCGCGGCACGCTCGCTTCGCTCGCTCGGCTCGTGCGTTGTGGTCACAGTTCTAACCTAACCTAAACCAACGACTATAAATAGTACCGTGGTATAAGGTGGGTAAAGTGCTACTTGGACCATGGTACTGTTATACTTATATGTTATACATGTTATGTGAAAATAACTAAATAACTGAAACTGGAAAAGTTACGCAAAATTAATGTATATAATACTGATTATTATTAATAAAAATAAATCTAAACAAAAAAGGTATGACTTTCAATAATAGTGTAAAAGATGGTTATGTTGACAAAATATAGGAAAAGAAATAATAGTATAATAGATGTTTATTGCTACCGACATTATGAAGTTGAATGATTCGGAATTAAAACATTAGAGACAGAGTAGTTAGGAATTGTGATTGTTAGGATGAAAAATGTTAGGAAGAACATTTTCGGAGTTCCAATTTTCAGAGTTGAAAATTTAGGTGAACTTTGGCGCACCCGCTCTATGGACAAACTTACACGCCGGCGTCTCAAGAGTCGAGACGGTGTGCGTTTTAGTCGGTTCAAGCCTTACATAACCGCCCCCGCTGGCCAACGGGGGTATCCGTAGGGACTTCCGAACGAAAAAAAAAAATTGTTTTGAAGTAAGTAACGTGTTATTTTGTGCACTACATGAATAAAGATATTAAATTTGGACTGTTTTAGTGTATTTTATACCAAGAAGATAAGCGAACTGCTCATCTGATTATGAGCGGTCTCTGGGGCACGCAGTACAGGATGTATCAGTCACGCATTGCAGAGTGGAAGGAGGAGAAGAAAAATAAATGAAGTCAGACCTCCAAAAAAAACCTCCACAAAAGGTCTTAAGTCTTAAAGGTTACATACATCTTAAGGCATAGCCATCCTTTTTTTTTAGCGTGTGGAAACCCTCACGTGCTTCACCCCATCGGTGCCGACGATCCTGAAAAAAATATTGCTGTATGTAAGCGATTTTAAAATCAAGAATTCAATATATGGTGTATTTTCAATAATCTGGTGTAAATTATCCGCTTATTATTTTTGATTGGTTCTATCTATACATCTATAGGAGATGGCCCAGGTAGGTGGTCCATAAATAAACGGTTTCTTTATACATCTATACATGTATACATCTATACATCTATACATCTATACATCTATACATCTATACATCTATACATCTATACATCTATACATCTATACATCTATACATCTATACATCTATACATCTATACATCTATACATCTATACTCCATTTGGTTAGGTACTTAAAAAAAGGTAAACAAGAAAAATGGCGGATTTCAGAGATTGTCAACTTTTAATGACAGTGGTATTTTCGTGAACATCCGTTCTATAAGGATAAGTATCCTTGGGCCGCGTTTCCTCAACAAACTTGAATATGTTTATTACAGTTTGTTTCTCTGAAGACGAAAGAGAGCCCCTCTTGATACGTTTCTTCTTCGGAGATGGAAATGAATGGGATCTAGGACGACTAGTACCAGGTTCAGGATCACCCATTTCCACAGTTAAACCAACAAAACAATCAACAAAACTACTAACAACTAGCAATAACAACTATAACAATAACAGAATTAACAGCACAGAAACAACAATACGAACTGCGAATAGACTTTGACAGTCACGTACGTATGGCGCGATCTGGAAAAAACTGTTTTGCATACCTTTTTTTTTTTTTTCGTGCGGAAATCCCTTCGAATACCGCCGGTCAGCGGGGGCGGTTATGTCGGGCTTGGACCGACTGAAAAAAACTGTTTTGCATACCTGTCTTTTTAGTTTCTTTATGGTAGGCACAGTGCAATACTTCTTAAAATCATTTTAAATAATATGATTTTTCAGCTTTGGAAATAATAATTGCAACTTAATATTAAACAAAGTAGTTAAATATAGAAAAATATAAGAGAAGAAATGGATTTTAAGTTCTAAAATGATTTATTCTGGTTTCTTTTTATTTCGGAACGAAACATGCCCCTATAAAAGAACCCTTTTTACGATTTGTTTACCTTTTTTTAAGTACCTAAAAAACGAAGTATATACATCTATACATCTATACTTCTATACATCTATACTTCTATACATCTATACATCTATACATCTATACATCTATACATCTATACATCTATACATCTATACATCTATACATCTATACATCTATACATCTATACATCTATACTCTATACATATAAATAAAATTGGAGTGTCTGTTTGTAATATTGAACTAACCGATTTTTACTACATGTATATGAATATACACCAAAATAACATTTTTTACAATTTTTGTCTGTCTGTCCGTCTGTCTGTCTGTTTGTTCCGGCTAATCTCTGAAATGGCTGGACCGATTTTGACGGGACTTTCACTGGCAGATAGGTAATATTATAAGATGTAACATAGGTCAATTTTTAGATTTATATTTATATTTATTATAGAATTTAGAAAAAAAATAGGGTTCCGCGCACTTGAACTAAAACTCCAAAAATCTAAAACCACGCGAACGGAGTCGCGGGCACAGCTAGTAACAAATACAAATCCAAAATAGTAGAACTTGAACGAGCAACCCTCCCAGTAGTTACGGTAAAATTTTACCTAAAAATATATGTTGCAGTTTAGAAATCACGATGCAACCGCACTGAATACACAACAAGCTATGATATCCAGAGTAACATTAAATTCGAGGTAATTAAACCAACTTCTGAACGAGTCGAGTAGCCACAGAACTTAATTCTCCAGAGCTATGCACACTGGCGGAAACAACTTGCCAGATCAAAATCTGAATTAAACCTTGTCTAACATGCGTAACAGAACTGGACTGAGTAATTCCCTATGCTAAAACCACAACATTACTAGATCTGATTAATATGTGGATATTATTAAACTGTATAATGCATCCAATTAAATTTTTTTAAGCATTTTGTATGCTTACTTTTTTCTAAAGATTTTAGATCGGAAAAAGAGGGGACGTGTCTAGGTGGCTCAGTTGGTCAGAGCATTCCCCCTGTAAGTGACTGGTCGCGGGTTCAAGTCCCGTCCTAGATGTTCTCTTTTTACGATCTAAAATCTGTATAATGCATCATTCATAAGGGTACATCCATTAATCGGGGTGCGAGGGATATGCTTTATGGGCAACCTTACACCCCGGCGTCTGAAGACCCGAGACGGCGTGCGGTTTTAGTCGGTTCAAGCCCTACAAAATCGCCCCCGCTGGCCGGCGGGGGGTACCCGAGGGGATTACGCACAAAAAAAAAAACATCCATTCATACATTCATAGAAGTTCAGTCAAAACCTGCACTTTTGAGGTCAAAGTCTGCTCTCCTACTCCAGGACCTCGCCCGTCAATCAGCAGGTGTACTGGCTTTTAAGCAAGGTTAGTTTTGGGCCTGAAAATCTTTATGAAGTCCCATACACCCTCGAAGTGTTTATGTCACTATGCAAGTGTATTTAATTACTATTTTTTATAGGGTTTGGTTTTCGCTTCTTTCTGCGAGCTAGTAACGCGCGCGAATGAGGTGGCGGAGGGGGTGCGGGAGAGAACCCTGATCCCCAAGTTCTGCAGTCTACGCCTAGAACTACCAACCTACATGATCGAGGCCTCAGGACAGCAGTCGGCCGATTCACCGTTCTGACAGAAGCAGGTCAAGATGGAGGCGTGCCGGGTGTATCCGACTGCAAAGGTGTGGCCGCGATGGCCGAAGACCGCCGGGAACCCTGGGGTTATCCTTTCGAGAACGTACCCGGGGTGCCTGACAGTGGACGCTTGGGAAAGACACCGTGTTGTTTTAGTCGGTTCGATTCCGAAATACCCACCTCATCGCTGGCACCGGTGGGCTGAAGCACGTAGGGGTCTCCACACGAAAAAAAAAGGTTTTGTTTTATTCGAAGGAGAAATGCCCTTCTTCCAGTTATACTTGTACTGCTAGGAATAAACATTAAAATAAAAGGTAATTGAGCTGAGTGAGATGAAGTCGAGCGAAAGCTCCTCATACCAGACTTCAGAATTTTCTTTGTCACAGGTCTCCTCCTAAACTACTAATCCCATCAGAACCAAATTTGGCATGATTAAAGAGGTAAATCAGAGGAAGGTTCATGGATATATTTTGAAAAAATTAATGCTACCACAGAGGAATGATCACCGTTAAAAAAAAACCAAATGGAATTACATAATAACCGCTCGAGACACTGTGACCAAACTTTACACGCTCAGAAAGCATGTCCAGAGTTGTGACTTTCAAAAAGAATTTTCAAAATCGGACTTGCCACGGAGGAATGATCACTGTTCAAAATTTTCAAAATCTGATTCACGATGTCTCATTCAGCTCAACATTGCAAGCAGCGATTCGCCTTGCAGACCTAGTGTATTTAAGAATCGATAACCACTTGTAGTAGGGGCTATCCAAAGTACTAGGGTTGAATATAACCGTGATTCATGCTCGGATGAAAAAGAGTATATTGTACTTTTGACTGATGGTATTTAGTGTTTGTTGGTAGCAATAAAAAAAAACACAAGGATACTGCTGAACCTTTTAATAGGATAACTAAAAAATAAGCTCATTCTTAGTATGTCTTTGTCTTAAATCACATTACTATATTGTGACCAAATTGATAGGAGCTCACCCCTGAAGTGCATATCTCCCTTTCTCACCAATTGAAATAAGGCAATAACTTAAGTACACACATAACTTCACGCCTGTATCCCTGAAGGGGTAGGCAGAGGTGTATTATACACTCACGATTCACCAGTAATGTTAAGGTCCCAATGTAATAGGGGGCGAGCCTATTGCCATCTACCGGGCACATTATTAAGCGAGCGATAATTAACATTTATTAATGCACACATAACTACGAAAAGTCAGAGGTGTGTGCCCGGGGCGACTGGGGATCGAACTCGAGACCTCATCTCAGCAGTACGCCACTGGGCTATCACCAATGTGGTAAAAAAATTACATTGAACAATTATACAAAAAGATTTTCCGTCAAATAGGAACGTTTTGTTTCTTTTACAGTCTGTTGGAAGCGAAACCCATTATAATATTATCTTATGAACCTCAGACATAGAAAAATGGAAGCTTAAATACCATCGAATGGCAGCCCTACGTGACTCCATCAATCATAACAACTAATGTGCACCAGGGTTTAGTTCAGACAAGAGGTTATAGTTTGCACACCATTCATTAGCTTGTTAATGATGTAATGCTCAAAATTGGATGGATGATCGTGTTTCAGGTCGGCAATTAGGTGGATACAATGAGGGAATGAGAAAGTATGTCTATTAATTCACCTCGTGACTTCGACAGCTGTATTTTTTTTTTTTATCGTTCTTATTTACCTTCGGATACCCCCCCGCCGGCCAGCGGGGGCGGTTATGTCGGGCTTGCACCGACTAAAACCGCACGCCGCCGTCTCGGGTCTTCAGACGCCGGGGTGTAAGGTTACCCATAGAGCATATCCCTCGCACCTCGACCGACCCTGGGCCATCTCACCACTAACAGCATCGCTCATCCTGTCTCCTTTGAAAGCAGAGGAGTACGGAGAGCGATGTGTTCCCGCCACGTTGGGTATTGGCCTACGATCAATGCCAACCCTAGACAGCTGTACCTAGTAATGGTTAGTAAGGAGAACAATTGTGCCGTACTTGTATTAAGATTGGGTTGGAGCTGCTTGACTGAGGAAATGTCTGAAGAAAATCGTAGTGTAATAAAAATTAGGATTATGAGTCACTCTTTTAGGATGATGAATGGGACAAAGAAGTGATTGGCTGGGGTATCCGAAGGGATTACCGCACGGGAAAAAAACCGGCCAAGTGCGAGTCAGACTCGCCCATGAAGGGTTCCGTAGCAGCAGTTGTTTGAATTAAATGTAAATTGCGGTTTACGATTTGTGACGTATTAAAAACAAAGTACTTGCTAGATCTCGTTCAAACCAATTTTCGGTGGAAGTTTACATGGTAATGTACATCATATATTTAAAAAAAAATATCATTCTCTTATTTTAGAAGTTACAGGGGACACACATTTTACCACTTTGGAAGTGTTCCTCGTGCAAACTATTCAGTTTAGAAAAAAATGATATTAGAAACCTCAATATCATTTTTGAAGACCTATCCACAGATACCCAACACGTATAGGTTTGATACTAAATAAAATTTTGAGTTTCTGTTCTAAGTATGGGGACCCCAAAATTTATAGTTATTTTTCTATTTTTGTGTGAAAATCTTAATGCGGTTCACAGAATACATCTACTTACCAAGTTTGAACAGCATAGTTATTATAGTTTTGGAAAAACGTGGCTGTGACATACGGACGGACAGACAGACAGACATGACGAATCTATAAGGGTTCCGTTTTTTGCCATTTGGCAACGGAACCCTAAAAAGACTGTATCATCTAAAGTTAGTTAAAACTATTCTTAACAGATTCTTTTCATTTTATTATTAACAATGTTCCGTACGTTCCGGTTGCTTATATACCAGACGCCGGAGGAAAATTCTGTATTTTTTTACCAAATATATATTTACAAATGAATTCAATGTGTATTTAAAATAAAGAAAGAGATGATAATAAAACGGATTAATAGTGAAACAAATGGACACCTTTAGAGGATAACGCTGTATTTTGTTTCGGTGCCTGAGTGGGATTTTTGGTCCTAATCACATGGCTCTTATATCTGGCGCTGGTGAAGCAGAAAGTGTGCTCACCATCAGAACCAAAACCAGATAAATGGTCTTGTTTAACCATAGTTTGGTTAACATACAAAGTCAAAGTCAAAAATCATTTATTCTGTAAACACCATTATAACGGAACTTACAAAACGTCAAAAAAATTAGACTAATTTTTAACATATGGACCACTGCACACCAGTTCGAAACGCGGTCCTGAGATGACTCCGACAAAAAATTTTGCGGGCCGTTTTCTTTTTGGTTAAGTAAACAAACATGGTTACTTAATCTAATCTTAATCTAATCTACAGACAGAAATCTGCGCAATAAAAATAAACTGATCCTTCCATGTTATCGGCTCAGCAAAGTTAGTGATTCTTTTAGGGGGGAAGGTATACGCTTTTATAATAAATTACCTGAATCGGTCCTTGGTATGCCTGACAATAAATTTAAAACCTTTGTTCAGACCACCTTATGTAAAAAAGCATACTATAGAACAGATGATTACCTTAAAGACAAAAATGTCTGGCTTGAGCATGGTGCAGGCCCCTCTTAATGCTACAACTACAGCATAATATTGTAGTAGGCAACCTTTCTTTACCATATTTTAACTTTTTTAAATTATTTTAACGTTTAACTTAGGTTAAATTTTTATTTTAACTTTTGTTTTTTTTTTTATATACCTTTATTTATCTTGACACGAGACAAAAATGTACATTCGTCCATATTTAGTCTTAAGAAATCACTATTTATAATATGACGTCTCGAAAATGCCGCAGTGGAGTTTGTTGCGCCGTTTCTTCTCCACTAGGGCCTAGGAAGCGGTGGTAAACTTAGTTTTAAGCAAATTTTGACGTCAAAAAGATGTAATTACGTTGCACTATTTTGAAAAATAAAGACTTTGACTTTGACTTTAATCAAATTATATATATATACCATGCTTTGCCCAGTAAATATGGACCAGCTTTTTAAATTCTCTCCACTTTGTCTTTGTCATATAAACTCACCAGGATTTCTAACGCTACCGGCATGAAGGTATACAGCGGCTCTAAAGCGGCGTATTTAAGCCTCTCTCTTAAGCTGGCGTCTTCCGCGGCGGCAGACGGATAGTGAACGGTGCGACTAAGGTGGCTGGCGGCTACCGTGCTGACGCAAGTTGCGTTCCAATTTAGACACTTGCCGTTCTTCCCGGCACCAGCCAGAGTCAACCCATCCGCCCTTTTACCGTCCAACCTGTTCAAACCCGGAGTTTAATTTAACCTAGTACTATTACATATTTTTAATACTTGTTTTTTCTTCATGTTCTCCTGCTCCTTTTGTCACTCTCTTTCCATCATCTGGTGTTGTTAGCGTTCATTAGCCATGAAAGGTATCTTATCCAATAATTAAGCGTAGCGAGCCGAAGGCGAGCGAAGCGTCTTTGGTTTCAAAGTTGCATTTCAAACAAATGATACTCCTCTGAGACCGTTTGACCGATCTCGACCAAATTTGCCATGGTGATCAAGTAGACATTACTGAGTGTCGTAAGGGGTCGAATGTCCAGATCGGTCTTACCATCGAGGAATAATCACCGAAAAACCAAATCAATGGAAAAAGTCGACCGGCCACGTTGACCTATTGTTGGATAGGCAAATCTCGCTACGCTTAAGTTTGGGTTGATTGCGAAGCTGGTAACCGTCCTATTCGAATTCGAATGGGAAATTCCGCTATACCCTAACCTCTCAAATTCTTATTAACTTTATCTGTGGAGCCCTTGAGATTTTCACCTTGAACTAAAAACTTTCCAAGACAATTCGTTTAATAATACAGAGGTCAATCAAATCAGCCTCTATTTGTTCAGTACTAGAAACATTGTTGATGTATATATACTGTGCTAACATTGGCATTGCGGTAGGTATTTTTTTATATCTGGCATAATTGACCTAATGAAGGCAATTCATAACTTATATAAAACGACCTTAGGATTATAAATTGAAACTCAATTCAATCAAGTTCAAAGGTTTTCGATTAGAATTAATTTTAATTTCGGTCTCAATGATTAACGTTAAAATATTTAACGTTTCCTATAGAAATTTAGATTGGAAAAAGAGAACATCTAGGTAAGGATTTGAACCCGCAACCAGTCCCTCTGACCAACTTAGCTACCTTTTTTTTTTTTTTTTTTTTTTTTTATCGTGCGGAAATCCCTTCGGATACCCCTCCGCCGGCCAGCGGGGGCGGTTATGTCGGGCTTGCACCGACTAAAACCGCACGCCGTCTCGGGTCTACAGACGCCGGGGTGTAAGGTTGCCCATAGAGCATATCCCTCGCACCCCGACTGACCCTGGGCCATCTCCGGTTTCGAGATGGCCCCCTCGGGTTTGGGAACCACGGTGTCCCCGTCTTGCCCCGGTTTGGGGGAGGGGCGCTAGTCGCCCCACCGTCCCGGCCTGCTTCTGCTGGGGTGACAGGTGGCCTCATCCGCCACCCCCAGGCCTGCGCTCATGGAGGACGGAGGTCGTTAAGCGACCTCCGGCGCCTGAGTTGCCTGCGACGCGCGGCGAGCAAGTTGCGGGCTCGGCGGACCGGGAGAGTTCTAAGTCTCTCCCGGGCGCGCTCCGCCACCTCCTTCGCGAGCATTACATGCTCGCAGAAGGAGGCGGCGGCGGCCCACGCGCTCGCACCAACTTAGCTACCTAGACTAGGAGGCTCAGTTGGTCAGAGCATTCCCCGTAATGTTCTCTTTTCCGATCTAATTCTATAGCAAAGATAAGCATACTGATTGCTTAAAAATTTCATTGTTATTAACGTTTTAATGTTTTATTTATCATCTATATTAAAGGGTGGAAAAAAAATGGGTTACAATTATTATTAACATAAACATAACATAACATAAACTCACGCCTATATCCCCGAAGGGGTAGGCAGAGGTGCTAGCACCCACATTTCGCCAGTTTATGTTTAGGTCCCAATGTAATAGGCGAGCCTATTGCCATTAACCGGGAATTATAAACCTGCGATAAATACACACATAACTTCGAAAAGCATCGAGAAGTCATTGGTGTGTGCCATGGAAAAACCTGGGATCGAACCCGAGACCTCGTCTCAGCAGTCCATTACCCATACCACTAGGCTACCGCAGCTATTTAGAGCAATTATTATAATTACTCTAAATATTACATAACAACATAACTTCACGCCTGTACCCCCGAAGGGGTAGGCAGAGGTGTATTACACACCCACGATTCGCCAGTTATGTTGAGGTCCCAATGTAATAGGGGGCGAGCCTATTGTCATCTACCGGGCACATTATTAAGCGAGCGATAATTAACATTTATTATCATCTAAATATTAATATACTGTATTATGCTTTCGAAAGAGCTAGAGTCTGTAGTAGGCGTGAACCAATAACTATGACCAAATTTCAGGCATCCCCGATTTTAATACTACTAAATGCGCACTCTGACGGCCTCTGTGGCGTAGCGGTAGTGCATTCGACTGCTACGACTGGGGGTGCGGGTTCGATTCCCGCTCAGTGCAAATATTTGTATGCATGAATATGTCTATTTGCATTGGTCTGGGTGTTTCTATGTATAATATGTATGTATTTAAAAAAAAAAAAGTCTATAAGTATGTTTATCCGCATGCTGGAACCCATAACACAAGCTAGTTAAACTATGCTTACTTTGGGTCTAGAAAGCGCTGTGTAGAATGTTGTAGAATATTATTATATTATTAGTATTAAAAATATTTATCTTACTATCCGTGAAAAAATATATTTGGCATTACATATATCAGGAATTCATCGAGAGGTTCTAGGTTCGATATAAATATTTATGTAAAGCAAATATATAACCTAACTTATAATAACCCTTCAACATCCATAATTGCAAATGTCGCAATAGAAACATGAATAATAGTGATAATAATAGTAGGTCTTTACCTATGAAATTGCCGAAATTTTCTTACAAATTCATGAGTTCGTTATTCCTGTAATTTAATAGCTATTTCCATAATTTATATTTTGTTTGAAAGTTGATTTCAAGATTTTACAACTCTGTATTAAATTTAGTTTTTATTGGTCGCTTGATAAATTAATTCGATCTTCAAAAACAGTACTTCCTAAATGCTATCCATTTTGATAATGAATTTCGTATTACTTAACAGCTGTCACTTTTCAAAAATGTAATAAAAGTTGCTGTTTGTTAGCTTAATGTTGTCTCATTCATACACAAAAATAATCACAAAATTTGGATTTGCCATTCCTAAAAAAAAAAGCAAAAATGCTAGTACTGAAAATTGGGTTTCCTCCAATTTCTTCAAGAAAAACGGCAATTTCATATGTAACGACCTAATTATATTACAATAACAATATGCAATAAGCTAATACAAGTAACAAATACATATCAATTAAAGAGCCTCTGTTACACAAATATCCAACATGCCAATCTTCAAACCAGTTTCAACACGAGTCTCAATAGATTATAACAGAGATCACATAAACATTGACACCTCTAATGGGTTCTGTACAATACATGTCCATCATTTCACATTCTGTCCAATTAAAACAAAAATCATAGACACCTCATTACGTCAATCTACACGATTTATGTATGAGTGCGCAACAACTGCGCTTAATACTTGTCCGAAATTTTAAAACTGTTGCTTTGTCACCCTCATAGATCAAAACGACAACATTTACAATCGTGCTGCTATACAAAAATCAATCTTATTGAATAGTAACAGGGTTGTGTTTGCTGTATTATTAAGTTTGTATGTTTATCCCCAAATGTTTAATTTCAAGTATGCATTAGTAATAGTCCTTGACGTAACATATTGTCTCCAGTCATGGTGTGAGCTATTTGTACTGAAATAAGTTTTATTTATAGATATTATTTTGTGAACTACCTGTATCTTAGTCAACATACACATACATACATAACTTCACGCCTGTATCCCCAAAGGGGTAGGCAGAAATGTGTTTTTCACACCCACGATTCGCCAGTTATGTTAAGGTCCCAATGTAATAAGGGGCGAGCCTATTGCCATCTATCGGGCACCTTATTAAGTGAGTGATAATTAACAGTTATTAATGCACACATAACTACAAAAAGTCAGAAGTGTGTGCCCGGGGCGACTGGGGATCGAACTCGAGACCTCGTCTCAGCAGTCCGCTACGTACGCCACTGGGCTATTGCAGCTTCTTAGTCAAGCTGTAAATTATTTTTTAATTATTAAATATTTCAATCAAGTTTTTTTCTTTTTTAATACTGGTAACTGAAATTACTAGTATTCCCGTTAACCTCTCCAGGTAAGCTAAAGCTTGTGTTTGGAGAGGTTTGATGCCGGTAGTGTATTGGCCAGGCTTCGAACCCGCGACCTCTCAGTCGTAAGGTGGACTCTTTACCTACTAAGCTACCGACGCTTAAAATAAAACAAACCTCATAAGAATATAAAAAACCGGCCAAGTGCGAGTCGGACTCGCCCATGAAGGGTTCCGTAGCAGCAAGTCAAATTTTCATATTTGAGTGGCTTGTATGAAAGGTAAATTGCGGTTTACCATTTATGACGTATTGAAAAAAACTACTTACTAGATCTTGTTCAAACCAATTTTCGGTGGAAGTTTATACATCATACATTTTTTAGTTTAATCATTCTCTTATTTTATTAGTTACAGGGGGGGGTGGGACACATTTTACCACACAACTTTGGAAGTGTCTCTCGCGCAAACTATTCAATTTAGCAAAAAGTGATATTAGAAACCTCAATATCATTTTTGAAGACCTATCCATAGATGATACTCCACACGTATGGGTTTGATGAAAAAACATTTTTGAGATTCAGTTTTAAGGGGAACCTCCAAAAATATTTTTTTTCTATTTTGTGTGAAAATCGTAATGCGGTTCACAAAATACATCTACTTACCAAGTTTCAACAGCATAGTTCTTATAGTTTCGGAAAAAAGTGGCTGTGACATACGGACGGACAGACAGACAGACATGACGAGTCAATAAGGGTTCCGTTTTTTGCTATTTGGCAACGGAACGGTGACAGAACATTTTACTCTACATGGCTCGCGGGTTTGATTCCAGCTGTCTCTAAATGCTTTTAGCATAAATATCTATTTGGATTGATCTGGATATTTCTATTAAAATGTATCTAAGGCTGGATTCCTGGATTATACCGTTCGTTCAATTAAACTCATTTGAGAGTGAAAACACAGTTTAGTTTGTATTGACCTCGGTCCACATAATTGATAAAAGCCGATTCAATTATACTTATCGGTATTCTAGAACCTATAATAAAACCTATACTTAGTTTGGACCTAGATAACGCTCTGTAAGATATCCAAGAACCTAGAACCATAATAATTATCACCTATTGGTTGGGTTTGGCGGCCATTACGTGAAGCTCTACAATACCGCCATATTTCTTAACCACCAACAGAAAACACCAATCAATACCCTTGTTCTATATAATTATCGCCATAATCCAATTAAGATGAAAGCCCTACTAATTTATAATGTTCACAACACAACATTCAAAATACATTACAACAGTATAAACTTCAAACACATATAAATTCCCTTTCGAAACACCTCACTACCGCGTAATATATGGCTACGTTTGTTGTTAAGACAAATTTCAAACAAAGACTGTCACTATACAAACTAACTTCTGCCCCAAATCAACTGAATTTATTGACTGATCAAAAGAAATTGTCCTACTGAAAATCTATGTTCGATTCTGAATCTTAGTTACAATGAATCAAAGTTGAGATTGGTTGAGCTAGAATTAAATTGAAATGAAATACTCACCCGTTGAATTAAAGTACTTACAATAAATAAGTCATTATTATGTCATCGGAAATAGTAAAATGTGCAATTCACGAAGGTTTACACGTTGCTCGATAGAAGTAAAAATAACATTGTTTAAGGCATACTTTTTTTTTCCTTGCAGAAATCCCTTCGGATATCCCGCCGTCGGCCAGCGGGTGAGGTTATGTAGGATGTGAACAGACTAAAACCGAACGCCGTTTCGGTTCTTCAAACGCCGGGGTAAGGCATTCACACCCCGGCTGACCCAGGGCCGGCCTCTGGCTCAGACATACTCGCCGATCAAACCATTGGTTGAGATCACAACTGGGACTATTTCTGTGTTGGTAATCTCGTTCGCCAGGTCGCGATATTTGGTATTTTTGTCTGCTTTGGCGCGGACGAGGTTCTCGTCATAGGGGATAGTGATGTCCACAAGAAATACCCGTGACTGTGCCCGATCCATCAGCACGATATCGTTCATATTCGTTAGAATAGTCCTATCTGTGATGATGGACCGGTCCCAGTAGAGCTTAGCGTGGTCGCTTTCAAGTATTAATAGGTCTTCACCTACGAAATTGCCGAAATTTTCTTACAAATTCATGAGTTCGTTATTCCTGTAATTTATTAGCTATTTCCACTATTTATATTTTGTTTGAAATTTGATTTCAAGATTTTACAACTCTTCATTAAATTTTGTTTTTATTGACCGCTTGATAAATTAATTCGATCTTCAAAAACAGTACTTCCTAAATGCTATCCATTTTGATGATAAATTTCGTATTACTTAACAGCTGTCATTATTCAAAAATGTAATAAAAGTTGCTGTTTGTTATTAACACATCTCTATTCCTTTCGATATATACAGGTGTGAGTATACAGGGTGGTGTATCCAGGTGTGCTAGTCGCCCAGGCCGGGACGGCGGGGCGACTAGCGCCCCTCCCCCAAACCGGGGCAAGATGGGCACACCGTGGTTCCCAAACCCGAGGGGGCCATCTTGAAACCGGAGATGGCCCAGGGTCAGTCGGGGTGCACCGATTATTTCGTCATTTTTAAGATATTGCAAAACTTTAAGCTTATATGACATAACATAACATAACATAAACTCACGCCTATATCCCCGAAGGGGTAGGCAGAGGTGCTAGCACCCACTTTTCGCCAGTTTATGTTTTAGGTCCTAGGTTTTTACCATGGCACACACCAATGACTTCGATGCTTTTCGAAGTTATGTGTGTATTTATAGCAGGTTTATAAGTGCCCGGTTAATGGCAATAGGCTCGCCACCTATTACATTGGGACCTAAACATAAACTGGCGAAATGTGGGTGCTAGCACCTCTGCCTACTACTTCGGGGATATAGGCATGAGTTTATGTTATTTTATATGTTTATGTTAAAATGACAAAAAAAAAGAAAAGAACATAAAAATCTGTTGTACATTTTCACTAAAATCTGTAAATTTAAATTTTATCTCGTTTTGCTGGTTTCAGAACTTTTTTAACTATTCATGAATATCATTACCGCTGATAGTTTTTTTCTTTTGATTATTTTTGAAACAATACACAATTTATTCAATTAAATTTTTAAGCATTTTATATGCTTACTTTTTTCTAAAGATTCATTGTTTCCGTAGTTCGCAAGAATTACGGTAGATGGCTCCAACGTCGCCTTAAGACGTATAATGTATCGGAGAATTTCGAATATCTGGGACGTGTCTAGGTGGCTCAGTTGGTCAGAGCATTCCCCCTGTAAGGGACTGGTCGCGGGTTCAAGTCCCGTCCTAGATGTTCTCTTTTTCCGATCTAAAATCTTTAGAAAAAATACACAATTTAGTTAATGTAAATGAAAAATGAAAAGCGTCGGTGGCTTAGCGGTTAAGGAGTCGACCTTACGAGCGACAGGTCTCGGGTTCGAATCCTGGCCATTACACTACCGACGTGAACCCACTCCTAACACAAGCAGTTTAGCTTAGCTGGAGTGGTTAGGGGGAATATTAGTAATTTCGGTTGCTAATATTCTTTTAAAAAAAAAGTACAATAAAATCAGCACTACAAGCTGATGCCCCCGGCTCCGCCCTCACCGAGCTCGGTTAAGTTTTTTGGTCATATCTCCGATTGTATTCATTCCTTCTACTTAACGATTTGCAATCAAACATACTGTAGATTTTAAGTCTGACAAAAACCTTTCTAATAGGAAAAAAATAGTTTAGTACTTTTTGGGTCCATTGCGAACAACGAACAAATTTTTTTTTGTGTTCAGAATCGTTCATTTAACATAACCCAAGTTTTTTTTTAACATCTCCAATGTACAGACACAACTAATTCACAATTTTGTAACAGTATAGCTATGTAATAGCCTAGCAGTCTGGAATAATGTAGCTTTCGTTTGGTAAAAGAATTTTCTAAATCAGATCAGTAATTTCAAAGATTGTCCCCTACATCTAAACTAACAAAACAATCTTTACCCCCTTATAATACTGTGGATTATTCAGTAGAAACTCAACACAAGGCTAACCAGCATCACCATCTTTTCAAAACTCCGCTGACATTGTGGTATATGAGTCACCTGACCTAAATTATAAGAAGGAATAACGTCATTACTTTGTCCCCAAAAATATCTTAGATAGCTTTCAATATGATGTCATTTCTACTAGTAAAAATACTCCACATTGCCTGTAAAAAATATTCTATAGTACTTTATTCGATGTTGATGTTGCCAGCAGCTTATTTAACGCCCGCGGAACTATTTCGTATTTTCAATTTTGTAATATCTTTTGAATGAAATGTCCGATTTCAACAATTCAAAAAGTTATATATATATATACCTGTTGGGTATTGAAACAGTCTTGAATATGGAATCATTTATTTGGATAAAAATAAAAACAAAGGTATGGATAACATGGTCTGATTTTGATCGGCATTTCTATCAACTTTAAAAATGTAAATAAGCGGCCAAGTGCGAGTCGAACTCGCCCATGAAGGGATCCGTAGCAGCAAGTAACATAATAATGCTTTTTTTTCAATTTTATATTTGAGTTGATTTAAGGTAAATTGCGGTTTACCTTACTACTTACTAGATGTCGTTCAAACCAATTTTTGGTGGAAGTTTACATGGTAATGTACATCATATTTTTTTTTTTAGTTTTATCATTGTCTTATTTTAGAAGTTACAGGGGGGGGGGGGGACACACACTTTTTACCATTTTGGAAGTGTCTCTCGCGCAAACTATTCAGTTTAGAGAAAAATGATATTAGAAATCGCAATATCATTTTTGAAGACCTATCCTTAGATATATCTATCCACATGTATGGGTTTGATGAAAAAAAAAAATTGAGTTTCAGTTCTAAGCATGGGGAGCCCCCAAAATTTACTTTTTTTTTCTATTTTTGTGTGAAAATCCTAATGCGGTTCACAGAATACATCTACTTACCAAGTTCCAACAGCATAGTTCTTATAGTTTCGGAAAAAAGTTGCTGTGACATACGGACGGACAGACATGACGGGTTCCGTTTTTTGCCATTTGGCAACGGAACCCTAAAAAGTACTAACAGTAACATAACTAGAATAGTTGGACATATGGTCTCGCGAAGTTTTTGGTAGATATATAGATTGGGTATAATATTATAAAACATAATGTTGTTCTATCGTCACTACTTTCCGCAGCGCTTGCGATGAAAGACATTTTATGACAAAAATTTTTACACCTTGGGTTGGTTTTAGTAGGGACTTCTGAGGCTCTCAATTTTTCTGGGATAATGTAGCTTTCTAACGGTAACAGCAATTTTGAAATCGGTCCAGTCGTTTTTAAGTTTTTCGTCACATACCAAAATATAAATCTTTCCTCCTTATTGAGCTGAGTTAGACGAAGTCGAGCGAAAGCTCCTCATACCAGACTTCAGGATTTTCTTTGTCACAGGTCTCCTCCTAAACTACTAATCCAATCAGAACCAAATTGGGCATGATTAAAGAGGTTTATGGATATATTTTGAAAAAAATAATGCTACCACAGAGGAATTATCACCGTTAAAAAAATTCCAGATGGAATTACATAAAACTTTACACGCTCAGAAAGCATGTCCAGAGTTGTGACTTTCAAAAAGAGTTTTCAAAATCGGACTTGCCACGGAGGAATGGTCACTGTTCAAAATTTTCAAAATCTGATTCACGATGTCTCACTCAGCTCAACATTGCAAGCAGCGATTCGCCTTGCAGACCTAGTAATAATAGTGTTTTGTTTTTATTTGGGTACATAAGAGTCCGCCTAGGTCTTCGGTGACCAATCTGACTTCACTTCCAAGTCGGCAAACCGGCTTATCATCGAATGAAGTTCTTGTGCAGGCTTCTCTGTCGGGTTGGGGGGTCAGACGTGCAGAAGGCCCCACCAAGATTTTCAGAAAGAAGGAGAGTTTACCCCGGGTTCCGAAGTTAAACCCCTCAAAAGTCTGTGTTCATTGTATGCCTATCACGTTTGGGATTGGCTTTCGAATGATGAAGATATAATTTCTGTTTTTTTATATATTACTAACCCATACCCTATATATAACCTATACGGGCGATAGCCCGGTGGCGTACGTAACGGACTGCTGAGACGAGGTCTCGAGTTCGATCCCCAGTCGCCCCGGGCACACAGCTCTGACTTTTCGTAGTTATGTGTATATGACAACTACTTAACATCACGTCTGACTTGGCCTTTTCTGGTGTATGAATTCGGTAAAACCTTACTGGCGAAAATAGATGCAACTGTCATAAAATCGCTAAAATCGTGGCTTGGACTAGCGCACTCTGCTGATTCCTCTGCTCTATTTAGGGATCAAAATAATTTTGGGATGAAACTTAAGAAACCATCGGAGCTCTATAAACATCTTAGAGTTACCAAAGCCCACATCTTAGGAAAATCCCAAGATGTCACAATCAGGGCACTCCCGAAAGATAATAACGCGTCCGAGCTTGAATCTAGACTTCTATTCCATAAACGATTTATGATAGGGGCCCAGTCAAACAGAGTGGGGTTGGGAGTACGAGAGCCAGAAAGGGACCAGGATATACTTAAGTCCTTTCTAAAACAAGACGAAAATGATAAATATCGAGTGCACGCGATGAATTTGGAAATCCAAAATGAATGGTTGACAATGGGAGAGTTCTGCATACCGATGGCCTTAAAGTGGCGCACCTTGATCTATGACTGGTCGCCGGCCCTGTTAAAATTTTATCTTAACGCCTTTCAGATGACCCTCCCAGACCAGAGTAATCTGGTAAGGTGGGGGAAGGCCACAGAAAAACAATGTTATACTTGTGGTGAGGCAATAGGGACGGCTAGACACATATTAGTAGGATGTAGGGTGCTTCTCGATAGAGGCCATTACTCACGCCGCCACGATAAGGTGCTTATCATCATACGTGAAGCAATGAGTCTGGCAGTAGCTAGAGCCCAAAAAGGATTGACTACTAACAGACGTCATATCAACTTTGTGTCTGAAGGTTCATCCATAACACCCAGGAACAAACCTTATTCAATCTTAGATACTGCCCCAGATTGGACTCTCCTAATCGACACGTATGAAAAGCACTACAAAATTCCGGAGGATGTTGGGGTTTCGTCATCTAGACCTGACATATTCCTATATTCTAAGAGATTAAAACATGTGGTTCTTGTGGAACTTACTGTACCGTGGGAAACAAATATACCGAAGGACCACACAATAAAGAAAAATAAATACTATGATCTCACAAACGAATTAATCAAAAACGGTTACGTGGTTAATTTGTATGCAGTGGAAGTGGGAGCGAGAGGTATACCAGCAAAATCTCTCTATAACCTACTTAAAGATCTAGGCCTATCGAGAGCTACAATAAGCTCATTACTAGGACGAATGTCTAAAGCGGCACTAGTAGGTTCGTATCAAATTTGGTTAGGCAGGGAGGGGAACTTGGGTAGTGAAGGTGAGTGTTGATGTACATCAACAAAAGGGGCCCCTTCTAAACCTACACTTGGGTCGCAAGTCCCAGGCACTGTCCCGAGTTCCCAACTCAGCAACGCGATGGACCCGGCACCCGCACGGAGAATCCATGGATTGCTAAGATTACGGTCTCATGTTAATTATCGCTCGCTTAACAATGTGCAAGGTAGATGGCAATAGGCTCGCCCCCTATTACATTGGGACCTAAACATAACTGGCGAATCGTGGATGTGTAATACACCTCTGCTTACCCCTTCGGATACAGGCGTGAAGTTATGTTATGTTATGTTTATGTTACTAACCTGCCTAAACGAGACGATTTCCACTTATATAAGATGTAAAAAGCGTCATATAAGTCATCATGATGGCCATCCTTATCAATTTTGTTTACCAACAATATAATTCATGACAGCGCGTAGAAGCAAACTTCATAATAAAATAATCCTACTAAAAGAATGCGAAAGTTTGTGAGTATGTATGTATGTATGTATCTTAGTTGCTCTTTCACGCAACAAAGGGCTTTTTTTTTTATACCACTAAGGTGGCAGACAAGCACACGGCCCTGATGGGGAGCGGTTACCGCGGCCTATGGACGTGTGCAACACCAGTGGCGTCACACTCGCGCTGCCGACCCTGTAAAGGAAAGGGGATGGGAAAGGAGTTTGGAAGGGGATGGGAGAGGAGTTTGGGAGGGGATGGGAAAGGAGTTTGGGCTCCGGCACTCTCACTCACCAAACGGAACGCAACAGTTCAAATACTGTTACTTGGCGTCGATATTCTGTGAGAGGGTGGTGCTTCCCCGGTCGAGTCGGCCCATTCATGCAACGGCCAAAATGACTGTTGCTTGACTCTTGATCTGGCTGAAATGTGGCACAGGGATAGATTATAGTCCGGAATAACACATAGGCTACTTTTAATCCCGGGAATAGGTTCTCATAGTTTGCGGGAACGGTATCAGAATTCTACGCGGGTGGAGTCGCGGGCTACAGCTAGTTTAAAAAAAAAAGAACATACTTCAAAAACCAAGGGACTAAAAAGCGAAAAATAACTGAATTACTGATTTAGTTCAAAAGACAGAAATGTACATAAGACTTTTCTATTGAAGTCGGTGCTTAACCAAAGAGGAATTAGATAGAAATGTAGAGTCCACAGAACATATTTTTTTGCAAATGTAAAGGGGGTTTTCATTATTTTTTTCATAATATTGTCGGAAGTTTACGCGAATGTTACAAATTGAAATAAAACTATTTTTAACAGATTCTATCGCGGTTTATTTGATGTTATTTTATATTTTACATTGATCCCGACGTTTCGGTTGCTTTTCAGCAGCCATGGTCACAGGGAGACTAAAAATGGTTGTTGTCTTGTAGTTTGAAGTGAAAGTTATCTCAAAGTACCGGAACTATGTTAAATTGTTGGTGTTGAAAGCAACCGAAACGTCGGGATCAATGTAAAATATAAAATAACATCAAATAAACCGCGATAGAATCCGTTAAAAATAGTTTTATTTAAATATTTTTTTCATGTTATTTGTGTTATTTATCTGCCACTCGGCGGCCGCTGCCGTGCTTGTTGTGGTCACAGTTCTAACCTAACCTAACCCAGCCGATTTCACCCATTGTTGTTACTCCCGGTAATGCGACAATGATGAATGTCGCACAATCGTTTGTCGCACTAGAGTAATGTCGACCTACAGTGTGTCGCACTAGCGTGCATTCGAACTATGGTGAGTCGCAGTACAGTTTTGTCACACAATCGTTAATCGCACTTCCATTTGTCGAACTCACGTAGTACACCCTCGATGGATATTGGTTTATTTTGTTGCTTTTTGTTCTCTGCTAAATTTTCATTATTAACATACCTTATAATTAAACTCTTATTCTACTACCAAATGATCGATGATTATCTGAAATAAAGTTATTTTGTATTTATATTAATAACATTTGTTCAGATTTGGCACAGACTTCAACAGAAAAGTCTTATGCGTATTTTTTTTTGACTTGAGTTCCTTTATAGTTTAGGATATTTTATCTTGGTTTCTGGAATCGATTCTAATTTTTAGTTATTTTTTCCATTTTAGTGAGCGTGACTTATTTATTGAAAACTAGAAGAAGACCATACGATGACAGATAATCAAAAAACTTCGACAGCAAAAAAATCGGTCGAATTGAACTAATAATATCGTTTAAAATCACTATAAATAAATAAATATTCACCATAAAACAAACCAGCGTAGCTTAACCACCAATAGCTATTAAATAGGTCGAACAAGGCTGAGGGTACAACTATTTCAATCAAAAATAAAAATTGCCGGCAATAAATCAACGTCCAAAAGGATTTATATTTCAGATATTTTCTTAACAGCGAAATAAATCAGGTAGGCGATAACTCATTAAAAATCCAAAGATGTTGAAACGGGCCTTCAGCAAATTACCAATCCCGTTTCGCTGGCCACGCGAATTGGCACAAATTGCCTTAATTTCCATATAATCAGCTGTCAGAGCCAACCGTTGAGTCCAAAGGGAATCTATTATTTGAAGTCCATCTGTAAAGCATTTTATGAATAATTTCTATACAAATTTTCTCATTCTACCGCCATAATGGGGAGGTGCTCTGTTTACGTTAAGCTACTAAAGATGTTGTTTTAAAGTTAGTAAATAATTCATGTAAATATTAAGATTGTCATCCATACTAAAATAGGTAGAGATGTACACATTGTACACTGTCCACTCATATATGTGAGTGTACAGTGTACGTTAAAGCGAAAACAGTTTGGTGTCATCTTTTCCTTCCAAATTAATACAAAATTAAATTTCTATTATTCCTCGGTTTTTAGGGATTTTCTTTAGAAAAGCCCTATTGCTATCGAGTTGTCGTCGACGTCGTCGTTGCCAATTTTCTGTCACGGTTTTGGGTATGAAGGAGATGAGCAATCGAGTTGCTGTTTTCGGTAATAGATTCGTGCTGGGGTGAACCATTGCAAGATAAAGAAAAAATCGCAAAATAAAATAAAATCGTAAAATCTAAAATCCCTTGTATTCGGCTGAGCTAGTCTCAGGAATTCAACTTGTTTAACATTGAATCCTGTGTTACATAAAGTGTTACCCGAGCGAGGACCGGGACGTGTCACAAGTATTATACACATTTATAGGTGATCATGTACATTAAATGTTACTTAAAAAAAGCGGCCAAGTGCGAGTCGGACTCGCCCATTTAGGGTTCCGTAGTAGCAAGTAACATAATAAATGTTTTTTTTTTTAATTTTTATTTTTGAGTTGATTGAATGAAATGTAAATTGCGATTTATGACATATTGAAAAAAAAACTACTAACTAGATCTCGTTCAAACCAATTTTCGTTGGAAGTTTACATGGTGATGTACATCATATATTTTTTTTTAGTTTTATCATTCTCTTCTTTTAGAAGTTACAGGGGGCACACTTTTTACTACTTTGGAAGTGTCTCTCGCGCAAACTATTCAGTTTAGAAAAAAATAATATTAGAAAAAAAAAATTGTTTTTTTTTCTATTTTTGTGTGAAAATCTTAATGCGGTTCACAAAATATATCTACTTCCCAAGTTTCCACAGCATAGTTCTTATAGTTTTGGAAAAAAGTAGCTGTGACATACGGACGGACAGACAGACAGACATGACGAATCTGTTTTTTTCCATTTGCCAACAGCACCCTAAAAACGAAGGTACGATCCGTGACAGCAGGCATATTATGTCTTTCATTACTACTTTAATATTCATGAAAAACTACTAGAAATGTATTGATAATTATGTAATTACGAACTCATAAACTCATGCCTATATCTCCGAAGGGGTAGGCAGAGGTGCTTTCGCCAGTTTTATGTTTAGGTCCCAATGTAATAGGTGGCGAGCCTATTGCCATTAACCGGGCACTTATAAACCTGCGATAAATACACACATAACTTCGAAAAGCATCGAAAAGTAATTGGTGTGTGCCATGGTAAAACCTGGGATCGAACCCGAGACCTCGTCTCAGCAGTCCATTACCCATACCACTAGGCTACCGCGGCTTTGATAATTATGTAATTACGTACATTAACGATATTACTGCAATAAGTTAAAAATAGAATACGTACAATGCGCCCTCTGTGCGCAGATAATCAAAGTAATAGCCACTTAATTCCTGACATGACGCTTCATTGCTGCGCGTATATGAAAATATAAATTGCTTTTTTGTGTCAGTGTACATTACACGTAGTTAGTTAGTTAGTGTCAGAGTGGAAATTAAGTTCATAAGTGTTACTTTGTGACCTACATGAAATAAAGATATTTGATTTGAATATATAAAGGCACTTTTTTTTCCGTGCGGAAATCCCCTCGGATACCCCACCGCCGGCCAGCGGGGGAGGTTATATCGGGTTCGAACCACCCGTTGTCTCAGGTCTTCGGGTGTAAGGTGGCCCAAAAGCCATTTCTGTCGCACCCCGACTGACCCAGACGCCTCGGGTTTGGGAACCACGGTGTCCCCGTCTTGCCCCCACAAGGGCGGGTGGGAGGGTGGATGAAGCGCCGTCGTCCCGGCCTGCTTCTGTTAGGGTGACAGGCGGCTCCACCTGTCACCCCCAGGCCTGCTCTCATGGAATATAAAAAAACCCTAAGGGTGTCCAGCACCCTACCTATACCCTTGGGACGACACTCTGGAACAGGCTTTCCTCTCGGGGTTTGGAGGTTCAACGGCCGTCACTCCCATAAAAACAAAAATAATACCAATACAGGGAGGAACAGGCGAACGGATTTTGGACTTCGAAGGGTGTAGGATTAGTTGAAGACATACTTCGCAATAGGCCCCACACCAGCTGGGGTGCGAGAGAAACGCCTTATGCTACCTACACCCCAACATCTGAAGACCCGAGACGCTGTGCGGTTTTAGTCGGTTCAAATAGGGGGGGGGATATCAGTTCAAAAAAAACGGCCCCACACCTTCTGTACTTTTTCCCAGTGTAAGTAAACGTATCAATTCCACACAAATTCGGCATAGGCTAATTAGCAGCATTTCCCTTCACCATAACTTGACGTAAGGCTTATTTTATTGTAGCGGAGGCCACAACCGCTCCAAGCCCAGCTTCAACTTGATGGTCCCTTGTTTTGTTTTCTCAAAACTTCCCTCAGTTAATTTAAACTTTATAACAATTCTTGGATGGAGTTGCTAGATGTAGTTGTCTATTAACTTAGAGGGTACATGTTTTAAGATGTTATTTTTTGTATGAAAAGGCCTTTGTACATTTAGACATTTACATTTCATTATTAGGGTGATGGTAACTTGAACTTAAATTTGCCAAGGGTTTGAATTTTAATTGTGAACAATTTAAAACAAACTTTAAAATTATATCTACAAAGTATACATTTCTTAGGCTTGGAAAAAGTGGTTGAGTTTTTCACAACGTACCTCAACGTTTACTCAAACCGATACCAAACTCAATCTGTTTTAGAATTCAATTACATTTTGGAGCTGCAAGGAGGTATTTAATCTCAATTTATAAAACTTCTATCCAATCTACTTCGTAACAACTCTGTACTTTATTATCAAAGTCCCAAAACTAGAATACTATTCTGAGTATAAGGCTTTAATTCGGTAATAGAAATACGTGATGACCACCACGGTCACTGTAACCGGGTCGAAACGTCAGGCAATACAAAAGTATGTATACATACATATTGACAGCCTCTGTGGCGTAGCGGTAGTGCATTCGACTGCTACGACAGGGGGCGCGGGTTCGATTCCCGCTCAGTGCAAATATTTGTATGCATGAATATGTCTATTTGCATTGGTCTGGGTGTTCCTATGTATGATATGTATTTACAAAAAAAAAAGTATATAAGTATGTTTATCCGCATTGTGGAACCCATAACACAAGCTAGTTAAACTATGCTTACTTTGGGTCTAGAAAGCGCTTTGTAGAATGACGTAGAATATGTATAACTATACTACATGAAGCATTACTTCTCTTTAACATTATTGTAGATCATGCAACGCAAAATTTTAAAAGTTCTCTAGTTGGTAATAGTTTCACCTTGTTCCTAGTACAAATTAATTGAACACAAAAACCTTTGGAAAACTTATGAGGGTTTCCCAACGACTCCTCGCAATATATTCTATTACCATTAATGACAGTTATAATATAATTGATGTCCAAAATCTAAAATGGCACTTAAATTTCCAGCGTCAAGTGCCAACAGTTAGAGCATACTCATTGTGACCTAAAAAATTAACGGCTTTTTAAATTAGGCTATTATTATTTCAAAGGCCGTTCTAAAGCTTACCAGTTAAATAGAAACTTCGGAAATGTTTTTAAATTATCAAAACGTCATATCCGGCAGAGATTGCGAACGGGCACCGATCCAACATGGCAACCGGAAATTGGCGTCTCTATATAATGAATGAATCCAAATGAAAGTAATGTTAGAGTATTTTTTAAGGAATTTCTAAGTTTGGCAAGAGAGTGCGTGGACTGAATTTGCAATAGATACACGTATTTGTTATAAACTAAGTGAAAAACGGTTTTGGCTTACGCTTGACCTGGCTTTGCTTCGAGAGGAGTTTAAGTTGGAACTTGTTCCGGGACTTTTAGGAAATTTGGATTTAAGCTTTAATGTAATCTACTTCAGCCTTGTGCTTGTGTTTCCTATCAAGTGATTCCAGTCAGGCGCCTTATTGGCTGTTAGTAACGTGAAGCAAATTGGTTGGCGTAATTGAGGGAATTCTTAGAATGAACGATTAGTTTCGTTCTAATGAATGAACGATTAGTATCTTTCTAATGAATGAGACGTGCATTAGTTGTTTTTAAATGTTTACTGGTGACGTTGGCACAATGTATAAGGCTGGACTAAGCCGGTACACCTGCTGATTGACGGATGAGCCTCTGACATAAGTTTTCCTCTCAGGGTCGAGGGACAGATGACAGTTGTTCACATAAGAGTCAAGTTCATCATGTCAGCCAAACGACGCCCACTGCTGGGTATAGGCCTCCCCAAAGGATCTCCACAACGATGGGTCCTGCGCTGCCCACATCCAGCGGCTTCCCGCGACCTTGACTAGATCGTTGGTCCACCTTGTAGGGGGCCTACCCACGGAACGTCGTCCGGTACGCGGTCGCCATTCGAGAACCTTTCCGCCCCAGCGGTCATCGGTTCTCCGCGCTGTGTCCCTGCCACTGCCACTTCAACGATGCAATCCTTCGAGCGATGTGGGTTGTTTTAGTTCTCCTGCGGATCTCTTCATTTCTGATTCGATCGCGCAGGGAAATACCGAGCATCGCTCTCTCCATTGCTCGCTGGGTGACCTTGAGACTTCTTATGAGACCCATAGTAAATGACCACGTCTCGCTTCCATATGTCATAACTGGCAACACACACTGGTCAAAGACTTTCGTCTTGAGACCATGAGGTATTTCGGACGCGAATATATCGAGCTTCCCGAACGCTGCCCATCCGAGCTGGATTCGACGAGAGATCTCTTTCTCGAAGTTGGACTTACCTAACTGGATCGTCTGTCCTAGGTAAACATAGTGGTCAACAACTTCGAGTGTAATGTTCCCAACATTTACTGGAGCGGGTGCAACATGGGTATTGGACATGATTTTTGAGTCAAGTTACACAAAATTATTGAAAGGATGAGTAAGAGAGCGAATCGGAAGCCGGCTATTTGCCATAAACTGTACACTTTTTCAGGACTCCATACGGACACTAAAAAATATCCTATTAGAGAAACCTAGTAACATTTTACTCGTCCCAGAAATTGAAAACGAAACCTCATTCAGAAATAAACAATGATATTTATTTCATAACTAGCTATTGCTCGCGACTTCGTACGCGTTAAATTCGGAATAGATCAAGGTATATGTTTTATTTCTGCAGTCTCGATACTAACACGTAAGCTACCTACGGCCAACTCCGACCGAGGCGAGGACGGCCCTGTCGAGGGCTGTTCGGAAGCTTTCCACGTGTCCCTCTGATTAGCAGATGGCACAGTGGAGAGCAAGTAACGGGGCCATCTCGAAACCGGAGATGGCCCAGGGTCAGTCGGGGTGCGGGGGATATGCTCTATGGGTAACCTTACACCCCGGCGTCTTAAGACCCGAGATGGCGTGCGGTTTTGGTCGGTTCAAGCCCGACATAACCGCCCTCACTGGCCGGCGGGGGGGGGGGGGAGTATCCGAAGGGATTTCCGCACGAAAAAAAAAAGGGGCCGGATGAGGTGATGTGGTGCACTCGTTTTACATTGACAAATAAATTGAAATAAATAGAGAAATATGTATCATCGAAATCAATTCTGCCCGATTCCTTAATATAGTAGCATGATGATATTCATTTTGAAATGTTTATGCGTCTCTAATCAACTATCTTTTATACGTGGGTAACTCTGTGGAGTTTCGAGATTTTACATTTTACTGCTCATTACCTCTAAGGTAGGTATAGCGTGATGAGTTATAGTCCGGATTTTGACCATGTCTAAGTTCTGCTGAACTACAGAATTTCGACAAGACCTACCAAGTAATAATAAAGTTGTCAACAATAATAGTTTAGACCGATTGTGCTCTACTGCTCCTATCATACCTGTAATAGCGTAATGATACATAGCGCAGTTCATGACCATGTCCCTGAAGAATGTGCATGCAAAATTTTAGCCAAATCTGGTCAGCGGTTTTCAAATGATGCTCGGACATCGATAGTAAAAAGCGGCCAAGTGCGAGTCGGACTCGCCCATTAAGGGTTCCGTAGCAGCAAGTAACATACTCCTTTTTTTAATTTTTATATTTGAGTTGATTGAATGAAAGGTAAATTTCAGTTTACGATTTATGACGTATTAAAAAAAAACTACTTACTAGATCTCGTTCAAACCAATTATCGTTGGAAGTTTACATGGTAATGTACATCATATATTTTTTTTAGTTTTATCATTCTCTTATTTTAGAAGTTACAGGGGGACACACATTTTATCACTTTGGAAGTGTCTCTCGCGCAAACTGTTCAGTTTAGAAAAAAAATATATTAGAAACCTCAATATCATTTTTGAAGACCTATCCATAGATACTCCACACGTAAGGGTTGATGCAAAAAAAAATTTTTGAGTTTCAGTTCTAAGTATGGGTACCCCGACTTTTTTTTGTTTTTTTACTATTTTGTATGAAAATCTTAATGCGGTTCACATAACACGTCTACTTACCAAGTTTCAACAACATAGTTCTTATAGGTTCGGAAAAAAGTGGCTGTGACATACGGACGGACAGACAGACAGACATGACGAATCTATAAGGGTTCCGTTTTTTGCCATTTGGCAACGGAACCCTAAAAAGCAGACAACTAAATGTCGACGAAACGTTTGGAACACAAGTTTCATATGAACCACGGCCAAACAGCCCGGAAGCAGTAAATTCTACATGCAACGCCAGCCGTGAAAGCCTAAATATATATACCCTACTAGCTGACCCGGCAGAATTCGTACTGCCTCAATCGATAGCACCTTTTAAACCTTCTCTGGACCTCCACAAATAACTCAAGACCAAAATTAGCCAAATCGGTCCAGCCGTTCTCGAGTTTTAGCGAGACTAACGAACAGCAATTCATTTTTATATTTAAAGAGAAGAAGATGGTACAGTCAACGACAGAAGTCGCTTATCAAATTTTAATGTATTTATCACCTTTTTCATATCATATATTTTTTTTAGTTTTATCATTCTCTTATTTTAGAAGTTACAGGGGGACACACATTTTATCACTTTGGAAGTGTCTCTCGCGCAAACTGTTCAGTTTAGAAAAAAAAAATATTAGAAACCTCAATATCATTTTTGAAGACCTATCCATAGATACTCCACACGTAAGGGTTGATGCAAAAAAAAATTTTTGAGTTTCAGTTCTAAGTATGGGGACCCCGACTTTTTTTTGTTTTTTTACTATTTTGTATGAAAATCTTAATGCGGTTCACATAACACGTCTACTTACCAAGTTTCAACAACATAGTTCTTATAGGTTCGGAAAAAAGTGGCTGTGACATACGGACGGACAGACAGACAGACATGACGAATCTATAAGGGTTCCGTTTTTTGCCATTTGGCAACGGAACCCTAAAAAGCAGACAACCAGACAAAAATACTAAAAATCACGTTTTCGGCATCGGTATCGCTCAATTATTTTTGTGGAGAAATATTTAATGAACAGTTTTCGCCTCATTACGATGTTGTTAAATGTATAAATTTTCTGTAGTTGCATTTCCTACCACAATGTTGTCTGCATAATAACCACCTACTAATATATTCATCTATTTAGCCACGTTCACAAACAGTGCTGAGGACACGCGAACTTTTAAACCAACATTTTTAATTAGTGAAAATTGTGAATCCAAAACGCGTGTGACGTTTAACAGCACGCGACGGAGTGAATGATGAGCTATCGCGCGAACCGGACAGGTTATGATAGACCGTGTGCGATGGGCATTCGCACTCGGCTATGAAAATGTGGCGGTTTTTTTAACAACGTAACTTCTTCACACCTGTATCCCCGAAGTGGTAGGCAGAGGTGTATTACACATCCACTATTGGTGGCAATGTAATAGGGGGCGAACCTATTGCCATCTACTGTGCATATTGTTAAGCGAACGATAATTATCATTTATTAATGCACACATGACTACGAAAAGTCAGAGGTGTATGCCGGGTGACCAGGGATCGAACTAGAAACCTCGTATCAGCAGTTCGTTACGTACACCACTGGGCTATCGCCGCTTTTATTTTAATGAATATTAATTACCGGAATTACGAAAAAGTATTCTCGTTAACGTCTTCAGGTAAGGTAAACTGCTTGTGTCAGGAGTGGGTTACCAGGTTTTGATTCCGGGAACTTTCGATCTTAAAGCTGAATCCTTAACCGCTAAGCTACCAATGCTATTAAATCATATGTAGAATATGAGATATGTACGAAACAGCTAATCACACAAAAATTGCTCTGCGCCATTAATTGAATGCGGCTTGATGAAATCAATTGCGTTTTCATAACTCAGTGCGTATCATGTCAGTCGTGGTGAGCGAAACTTTTACATGTCGCTTTTGGAAAATGACTGTCTTTTTCAGAGTAATATTAGTTATATAATAGCACGCCAGGGAACAAATTTACATGGCCGATAGTGGATACTAGCTAATGAAATTTTCAGAACTGTTATTTAGGCGTTTACACCAAAATTAACGTTATTTTATGTGCGTTAACGGTTCTGATATAAAACGTTGTGAATTAATATTGCGAGATTGCTTATAATGGTGTAAGCTTTTTTCATAAAATATCTTTATTAATATTATTAACTAGCGGCCCGGTACGTGCTTCGCTACGTCAAAATGATCCGCCATGTATTGAATTCAAGGGCTTACCCGGGGTGCCCGGCAACGGACACTTGGGGAGGATCAATCCCTTCGGATACCCCCCACCGGTCAGCGGGGGTGGTTTTGTCGTGTATCGACTAAAACCGTACGGTGTGCGCATGAAAAAAAAAATCTGAGAGATTTTCTTAATATTTTTTCCGTAAGAACCTTGTACAGAGTATTAGAAAACTACAAAAAAAAAATCAGCCAAATCGGTCAAGCCGTTTTCATGCTATGTCGTGACAACGGAAAACGGGTTTCATTTTTATATATATAGATAGAGAGGCTGGATTTTATGAGTTTGTTCATATTTTTGGAATAATCTTCAGAACAACTGCACATATTGGAAAAATTGTTTCACCATTTGAAAGGTACATTATTCCCAATGAACATAGGCTATAAATTTTAATAAATTCAACATGTGAGAGTTGGCAGAACTGGAACATTTATGAGATTAGCACATTTGCATCTGCCTCACTGAGATGTTTCAAAACACTGATATGACTCATTTGGAACATTTGGAACACCGAAAACACAGTCACAGATAAATATTATAGCATAGCATAGCATAGCATAGCATAGCATATCCTAGCATAGCATAGCATAGCATAGCATAGCATAACATAACATTACATAACATTAGTAGGCAGAGGTGTATTATACACCCACGATTCGCCAGTTATGTATAGGTCCCAATGTAATAGGGAGCGAGCCTATTGCCATCTACCAGGCACATTACTAAGCGAGCGACAATAAACATTTTAAATACACACATAACTACGAAACGTCAGAGGTGTGTGCCCGGGGCGACCTGGTATCGAACTCGAGACCTCGTTTCGGCAGTCCGTTACGTACACCACTGGGCTATCGCCGCTCTGAAGGAAACACGTGTACTGGTAATGAATGTAAAATCTTGATCTTGTGTGTTCGATCGTAGTAGAAGGTTCGTTAACTATACCACGCGGCATTTTAACCCCCTACACAAAAACGACGGGGTATTACAAGTTTGACGTGTCTGTGGCATCTCAACTCCCGAACAGATGAACCGATTTTGATTTGGTTTCTTTTTGTTGAAATTGTGAATTAGTCGGGTGCGTTCTTAACTATGCCGGAGGTATTTTAAATTTGTTTTCCATTGTATCCATTATAATTTGTCTTTAGCTGTTTCGATTTATGTCATTGACAGATGAAGGGTGCATGGTTTATGTATGTATATATACTCATGCTTATTTCCATCTGGGGTAGGCAGAAACTACAGCCCACTATCTACATCTGTCCTTACACACTTCACAAGCTTCCTCCACTGTCATTAAACCTTTGATGTAAGGCCGCCGGTTTCGAGTGCTTTTGACCTATCCGTTTTTCAATACAAAATCAATTTGATCAGTGTATGTTCTAATAGGTCGACCTCGACTTGCCTGCCTGCCTTTCACACTTGGTGTGTTAATCGCTCAATACTCATTCTTTTCCCTCCTAAATTATTGTAATCGTTACCTATGACGTGAAGATTATTAACGCCTTCACTGAACACTGGCCACTGCACAGACAGACAACTAGAAGCCGAAAATGGCCAATATAATACCAAAAGACACTTATTCTCGTGGTTTATGTGGACATTTTCTTAGTTCTAGCCATCCCTGTTGGCTTTAAAGCCGGCCATAAACTAGTCTATAAAATAATTTAAAACACCCAGGCGGGCCATGCCGTGGGATAAAGCTAGCGACGATATATCACTGCGAGGCACGCCTTTACAATTCACTCTGTTTACATATTATATATTTGTATAATATATCTCGGCTATGAAATTCAGATTAGCGCTGGTAGTGGCGTATATAGAATGTTGGTTGGTTCATAGACGTGAGCTCTCTGTATATTACTCGAAAACGTCGTTAATGCGTAAGAGTACTCGTAATATCCAGTAATGTCTTTTGTTATTTGAAATAAGCTATCAGAATCATGGAAAATTTGAAGAGGTTTTTTTCACGTGTGGAAACCCCTACGGGCTTCACCCCATCGGTACCAAGGATGGGGTGGGCGTGTCGGAATCGGACCGACTAAAATCACACGGTGTCCTCCCCAAATGTCCAGTAAAGTCTTTTGTTGTTAGAAATAAGCTATCAGAATCACGAAAAATTTGAAGAGGTCCCGCAAATTGTGAGCAAAAATTTAGTTTTATCATTACCATGGACTATTATTGTAGGTATATTTAAAAGGAGAATGTTTAATTATGTATGGAGCCTAAGCTATGCGCGGCCAAAGTTAAGCTGGTTCTTTTTTTAAGTAGTTTAGTGCTACAATTACTGTGTAGTGTAGACGGTTAATTGCCGCGGTATACTCATATAACAAATAAAACACTATGGTACATGTAGAATATACTGCTTCCAGGCTGTTTGGCCGTGGTCCGTCGTTCGTGGTTTGGTGCCTTGGAGAAGTCGCCACCGAGTCTACGAGTCTACACACTCGTCGCCACCCGGACCTATACCACTGAAAATGTCGACGAAACGTTTGGAACACAAGTTTCATATGAACCACGGCCAAACAGCCCGGAAGCAGTAAATTCTACATGCAACGCCAGCCGTGAAAGCCTAAATATATATACCCTACTAGCTGACCCGGCAGAATTCGTACTGCCTCAATCGATAGCACCTTTTAAACCTTCTCTGGACCTCCACAAATAACTCAAGACCAAAATTAGCCAAATCGGTCCAGCCGTTCTCGAGTTTTAGCGAGACTAACGAACAGCAATTCATTTTTATATTTAAAGAGAAGAAGATGGTACAGTCAACGACAGAAGTCGCTTATCAAATTTTAATGTATTTATCACCTTTTTTTTTTTTTTTTTTTATTTACTTTCTTAACAATCCTTACATTGTGTTGAAATGTTACTATAGTCTAACTTATTCTAAACATCTGGAGTATGATAATTTTAATGAATTTTGTATAAGTAAGCATAATTAAGACACTAAACATAACACTTTTGCACACCAACATAGTAAAACATGGATTGGACAACCATCGTTCTAACACCCTACTATGTACCCATGTTTAGCAAAATAAATGATTGATTAATTGAGTAAATTTTCTTAAAAATAATGACCAAATGAGTACAATACATTAATTGTCATAATTATATGTCATGAAAAACAATATCTATAAAGAATAAAATAAAATTTACATACAAAAAATAAAATAAAATAGCAGATGTCCCTTAAATTGTCATTGATATATATAAAAAAGATGTCATATTTGTTTGTACGTGTCATTACATGTCATTTCATGAACTCCTCTATTGAGTAAAAACACCCATCAATAAGAAATGCCTTCAAAGTTGACAGGAATTGGGGTGTATACAGGCAGCTCCTTATTTCTAAAGGCAGCTTATTAAAAAGCTTCACTGCACTGTACCTTGAGCCATGTTTGACCACATTTAATGTAGGAGCAGCGGTAGACGGCATATGTTTTCTCCTCGTTTTTTCTCTTAATACCCTTTCCTCGTGACTCTCATATGAGTGTTTATTTTTAGCGAAATTTAGCTCTAACCCTTTCGTAAAACAAATAAAACATGAATAATATTATTTTTGTCCTCTTAGGATTATAAAGTACCACTTCCAAATCAACTTTTGGTTCATATATTCATAGGTAAAAAAGGTTTGTAAATATTTTAGTGTTAACCAACTTTTGTCATTGACGGTACATGTAATTGTTATTTTTTTACAGCAAATTTTATAAATTACATTTTTACGGGCAATTCCCTACACAGAAGGATTACCCGTACAAATATAATCATTTAAATTTTGCTTCAGATACTCACGGTGTTAAATAAACTTGCCTTTTGTTTTTTTACCCAATCACAGGCGTACACAATACAAACAAATAAAATTTCATCTAATCTAAGAATAAGAATTTGGTAACCTCGACTTTAATTTAATATGCTAACTAAATGTTAGGAAAATTCAATATCAGGACAAATTTGAGGCACCATGCATATCAGAATACATATTTTTAATTACTTATTAACTTGCTTTCTTGTCACTATTAACTTACCAGCAAGCACTTATAATTCCAGCAAAGAAAGATAATTTTTCTTTGCCCAAAAACAGTCGCCATAGATATTAGCTTACCACATTTCAAGTAACCAACCACCTCAAAAATTTAAAAATGTTAAATTCGTCTTCTGAAAACCACAAAAATAGTCAATCATACATCAATTATTTATTTATTTCACTGCAAAGATCATTTGTAAATTTGTTAGTGTTAAGCGACTTCTGGTCTCCACTCAAGAACCTTTTTGCCCCATCGGCCATCGTTCTCCGAGCTACGTGTCCTGCCCATTGCTACTTCAGCTTGCTGACTCACTCTGCTAAATGTTAGTTACTCTAATCAAGCGCAGCATAGGAAGGCCTCCCGCAAGGTGGACAAACGACCTAGTAAAGAGTGCAGGGAATCGGTGGATGCAGGCCGCTACAGACTGGTCGAAATGGAAGTCAATGGGGGAGGCTTATGTTCAGCAGTGGACTTCCTATGGCTGATATTATGAAGCAACTTCTGAGGGTGACTATACCAGAAGGTTTTCATGATCAATGTCACATGAATGGTTTAAATGTACTCCATTGTTACGGAACAAACTCGATAACAGGTTCGTTCACCACCAACGTTGGTACAACCTGGAAACTCGATAACAGGTTCATTCACCACCAACGTTGGTAAAACCTGTGGTGATTTTAAAAAAGAAAACGCGTTACCCTCGAGGATCGTCGGAGTTCTAACTGAGGGGCTCCTAGCTACGTGCGGGTTCGTTATTTTTGCAAAATGGGCAGAATAAATCGTCGAAGTCAGTCGAAGAGCTGTTGTACTTTCGCGAGCTCGGTACTCTCTTCCTTCGTAGCAGGCTTGTTCAACCTCTGTATCCTAAAATATACGTGATTGAGAAAAGTCAATGTACGTTCGTAAAGAAGTCCCTTATCGTCAGACTCCGTTGACAGTATCTCGATGTTATCCGACACCTTTTGCAACGTAGCCTCAATCCCTATCAAATCGTCAGCCAGAGGATAACACGACTCAACAACGGAGTGAGCCGGGTATTCCTCGAGAGACTTCTGCAACTGCACTCTCAACGTCTCCACCCTATCCGCAGGCGAGAGTCCTCTAATGGCCATTTCATAAATTAATTCCGCCTTATTCAATTGTAGGTACTTCATTTTACGGTCCGCCATCCTTTATCCTAACGTCTGGTGAACTTAATAACAATTAAAAAAAACTACAGTCGATAAACAACCTAATAAAATTCACTACCTGGTCGCGAATTCGGCAATCTAGGTAGATTAATACAATTGATTCCTTAGTGATACAACACACATAAAAAAAAACGTGACAGACACAAAAATCGGATACCCTCCCTTGTGCTCGGTGACGCAAAAAAAAAAACAGGGATATTCGTTTCATATTAAAAACGTCATACACATATATTTATCTAGAAATAGAACTATTTTTAACGGATTCTATCGCGATATATTTGATGTTATTTTATATCTTACATTGATCCCGACGTTTCGGTTGCTCTTCAGCAGCCATGGTCACGGGGAGACTGCACTGGAACTGAAAAGCAACCGAAACGTCGGGATCAATGTAAAATATAAAATAACATCAAATATATCGCGATAGAATCCCTTAAAAATAGTTTTATTTCAACGAATGACATTCGCGTAAACTTCCGACAGTATCATATATTTATCTGTCAAATAATGATATGTTTATGGACTCGAATATTTGCGGGGAGCCCATGAAGATGTTATGAGACCTACCTTAATAATAATAACAAATGAGTCATAAACCATGGCTAGTATATGCTCCATTAACTGCTGAGCTGTTGCGACACGCTAATCACGGTCAACTGGGGCTCGGCAGAAGTACTGGGAGATTGTATACATGCTGGAACTACTGGTTCGTCAATATTTTAGAGACCGATATTCTTAGCAATCCATGGATTCTCCGTGCGGGTGCCGGGTCCATTGCGTTGCTGAGTTGGGAACTCGGGACAGTGCCTGGGACTTGCGACCCAAGTGTAGGTTTAGAAGGGGCCCCTTTTGTTGATGTACATAAACACCCACCTTCACTACCCAAGTTCCCCTCCCTGCCTAACCAAATTTGATACGAACCTACTAGTGCCGCCTAATATTGAGTGAACTTTTGTAAAAAATAAAAACATTTTCAGAAATTCAATGTTTTATTCCTTCTTTACAATTATTGACTTAAAATAATAAATAATAGATTTTACACAGATAGTTTCGTGTGTGTAAAATTGCAAACACAAAGTTTATGATATTTTAAGAATAGTGATTTATTAATGCTTTTTATTATCAGTTATTGTAAATATTATTTATACTAGCGGCCTATTCCGGCTTAGCACGGAATCGTAAAAAATTACCGGGTCCAAGTTGTATTGATTTGGGAGCGTGCCCGAAGCTTTAGTTATCTTTATTTTTTCTTTTTTTCTCTCTCTTAGGTCTTCTACAATATAGGTAGTAACCAACAATTCAACATGTAACGATGATGAACATCATGACAAAATTATTGCACATCATTTACAGGCTACAGTAACTGCTTATCATTAGGCGGCCATATGTACTTGTTTGCTCCTTTAGCACGCTATGCTTATATATATATATGTCATAGAATATTTATTTATATATTATTAACACTAGTGAATTTACTTCTATTATTATTTCTACTACTTCTATTCTATTATTATATTATATCGCAGGTTTATAAGTGCCCGTTGGGACCTAAACATAACTGGCGAAATGTGGGTGCTAGCAGCTCTGCCAACCCCTTCGGGGATATAGGCGTGAGTTTATTATGAATTTACTTCTACTCTCAGGTCGATGGCATATTTTTTTTTAATAATTATAGTAATTACTAATATTCTCCCTAACCCCTCCAGCTAAGCTTAATTGCTTGTGTTAGGAGTGAGTTCACATCGGTAGTGTACTGGCCAGGATTTGACACCGGGACCTCTCGATCGTAAGGCCAACTCCTTAACACACACAGCAAAAAAATATAAATAATTAATATAGTATGTTAGATAACATGGATCCAGTGCCCCCAGCGCGTGTACCACGTACGGAGTTGATATAACGGTCATTATCCGAAATTGTCCATTATTGTTTGCCTAGCCCAGCCGACGAAAACATTCATTTACCTGCGACATTGTGCCATAATGGACGCACACGATTTATGTAACAACTTTATTGTGTACGGAGCCGCAAGTAATTGGCTCACGAGGCTTATTTATATCTTCAAAGATGTTGAATTGTCAGTATTATTGTCATACGCAATCGCTTGAAAGGTCAGCTTTTTGTTGATATGGGTAAACAGTAATGAGAATAAACGTGTGATGATTTCCTTGTGCGAGCAAAAAACTGAGTTATTGATATTGTCAAATGTTACGCTATTTTGATATAAAAATGGTTTTCGAGGCGAAATAAGAATGTAAAACTATTTTTAACGGATTCTTTCGCGATTAATTTGATGTTATTTTATATTTCACACTGATCCCGACGTTAAAATATAGAATAAAATCAAATAAATCGCGATAGAATCCGTTAAAAATAGTTTTATTTCAATGTGTTACATTCGCGTAAACTTCCGACAAGCAATTTAGCTTAGTTGGAGGGGTTAGGGGGAATATTAGTAATTTCGATTACTAATAATCTTTAAAAAAAAAGAACTATGCACAAAAATCCATGCTAAAATGTTTAAAAACAATCGATGGATGATTTCAGAATTATTTCATGTTACCAGCAACTTAGTAAGCGTTGTGTAAACTTCATGTGTTGTCAGGCATTAAGTAAGAGAATAGGGGATTCGAATACTTGTTCCCACAGGAAGCTATTATCTGTGGGAACAAAAAGTATCAATCAGTTATTTAATTTATTATTTCTCCACATCACTATTGTTACAGGTTTAACCTAATAGAATCGACAATCCTTAAATATTATAAAATATTACATACATTGCTATTTTCGTGAACTCATTCAGAGAACTAGTAAATATATCTATACTGTCTGCCACTTCACTGAGTATTTGTAAGTTTCAGACAAGGGGGTACAAATACAAATTATTATGCTTGCCACATTGCGCGAATTGAAAGAATTCAGAAGAAGTTTGTGAAAAGTCTGAATTTTCGTTGGCACAATGAGAGTATCTCTTACGAAGATTCTTTAAAACGCTACTCATTAACCACACTTGAAGATCAAGTTTATCTATTTAAAATTCTAAATAGCCTCGTAGATTCTCCTCACATTTTAGAAAGAATATCGTTTAGAATACCCAGGCCTAACTCCCGCTTACATCAACTATTCTCTGTTCCTTTCTATAAAACTATTTATACAAGTAATAACTTTTTTAGACGCAGTGTTAATGACTTTAATAGCGAATGCAATCACTTGGACATGTTTAGCAGTAGTCTAAATGTTTATAAAACAGAATTACGAGCAATGTTTTCATTAAAGTCAAACACTTAGTCCCTTTTCTTTCCTTTTTGTTTGTGTTTAGTTTGTGCAGCATGCAAGTTGTAGCGATATCTTATTGTTATTGTTATATAAATATTTTATGGAACTCTAAGTCATTAAGAAACTTATGTTATTTAGCTTTGTAAGCATGTGACTGTTTGTTTCCTAAATAAATAAAATAAAATAAAAAATAAACCCTGGGTTATCCTTTCGAGGGCTTACCCGGGGTGCCAGTTAAGGGACACTTGGGGACGACAACGTGGGGTTTAAGTCGGTCCGATTTCGACACACACATCCCATCGCAGGGACCGATGGGGTGAAGCCCGAGGGGTTCCCACACGTAACAAAAAAGGGGATACTAATAATATTATATATTAGAACTTTAAGTATTCCACTAAATGGCATGCAAAAGAAAACAGAATTATGCAAACCGCAGTCGATTTATATTTATTTATTTATTTAAACATTATGCACAAAAATAAAATTGTACAAAAGCGGACTTAATTCCAGAGGCATTTTCTACCAGTCAAACTTTGGGTGATGCAGAGATAAGTCATAGTAGGAGCTCGAAGGATTGTAATGCTATTATAAATAGTACATTACGTTAAATCTATTGTTACTTATCTTTTCTCTACTCCACTGTAGTCTTTAGAATAATAATGAAACTTAATCATATATTCAATTTATTTTAGGGTGCTTCCGCTTGCTCCTACTCGATGCTCCTACCGGTAGGAGCAGGAGGACCAATATGTCCTTATGCTCCTACCGGTAGGACCACAAGGATAAGCATATCCTCGTGCTCCTACTAACAAAGATTGACAGATTTTTTTAACACTAGCTACTAGCTTGCTATCGAAATCCAACTTTCCGGACCAGCGGTTCCGTTGGGGTCACAGTTCTAACCTAACCTAACCCAGAAGCTATATTGTGAGAAGAGTGAGCAACAGGAAATAAAACTAAGTGTTACACGTGCTCCTACCAGTAGGAGAACTTAGTAGGAGCAAGCGGAAACGCCTTTATTTTCATATAGGCTCTCGGGGTAGGTAGGTCAGACAGCAATCTATATAAAAGCCATATTAACCTTACCAATGTAACGTATTAGTTATTATTCCTATCTGGCAGTAGACTTCGCAAGTGCTTGAGTAAATTCACTGGTAGCGGCACATTGCGCACCCTACGATCGAGAGGTCCCGGGTTCGAATCCTGGCCATTACACTAGCGACGTGAACTCACTCCTAACAAGCAATTAAGCTTAGCTGGAGGGGTTAGGGAGAATATTAGTAATTTCGGTTTGTAATATTCTATTGAAAAAAAAAAGATATACCATCTACCTGAGAGAAGAAGTAAATTCACTAGTGTTAATAATAATTAAATAAATAGGAATTCAGTGCAGGGTGCGACTGAAATAAATTGTCCACACTATCACCGTGGTAAATTTGGTCAAGATTGCGCGAGTGGTTACGGAGGAGTTCAGCCACCAACAAACGGCTATGCCGCGTATATAAGAACTTCACTCGCTCGGCTCAAATATTCTACGACATTCTACATAGCGCATACTTTATCCAAAGTAAGCATAGTTTAGCTACCTTGTGTTATGGGTTCCAGAAATCAGATAAACATATTAAATACTTTTTTTTTGTTAATCCATACAAATTATACAAATATACACAGACCAATGCAAACAGACATAATCATACATACAAATATTTACACTGAGCGGGAATCGAACCCCTGTCGTAGCAGTCGAATGCACTACCGCTACGCCACAGAGGCCGTCGAAAGAAAGTCGTCGTCTGTTGAAAGACGTTAATCCCTAATCCTTATTCGCGTTTAGACTACTCAGCGCTAATTATTTGGAGCAAATGGCGGTGAAACTGGGCTGTCAGGATAATTTTATTGTAGAAGAGTTAATGCGATCTTGTGCTAATTTCACTCGAAGTAAGCGTACAGCACGTACCATTTCTAGCCAGCGTACGAAGCCAATTCTAATTGTGATCCCATAAGGTATTGAAGTGTCGTTATGTAGAATATACTGCTTCTGTTTAGCCGTGATTCATATGAAACTTGTGTTCCAAAAGTTTCGTCGATCACTGCGGTCGACATCTTTAGTGGTACAGGTCCGGGCCTCGACCGCAGCGATCGACAAAACATTTGGAACACAAGTTTCATATTGACCACGGCCAAAAAGCCCGGAAGCAGTACATTCTACATGCAACGCCGGCCGTGAAAGCCTGAAGAATTATATTGAAATGTCGGTAGTTAGTGATTAACGAGTCGGTTTTACGATCGAGAAGTCCCGGGTTCGAATCCTGGCCATTGTACTACTGACGTGAACCTACTCCTAACACAACTAATTTAGCTTAGCTGGAGGGGTTAGGATGAATACAAATAATTCTGGTTTAACAGTACAAATAATGTTTCTGGTACCCAGTAACCATTATTGACAAGACGTAACTCGAAAGTGACATTGGAACATAGAAATGCTAGTACTACTTTAACTAACACTTCATAGAAGTAAATACAGGTCTGTAATTGTGATAAAAACAATCACGAAGGAGGCGATAACTTTTTAACGTCCCAAAAATATTTTTGTAGGATAACATCAAAACGTTAACACCACATCTGAAAGGTCTTAAGTCCACCCTCGAGAAATCATCCTTCCTCCGAGTTAGTACAATGAAGACGGTTACAGTCCGAGTAGGGAATAGTTAAGAAACTCAATTGGTACATGCTACCGCGTCGGTCGGCACTTACATTACTTGTTATTACACTTGTGGCCAGCAGAAAGTACACAGCTATGCCGTATGAAATTTTCAATGATGAAAAGTTTTTGGGAGTTGAAAATTAAATGTCAGTTTTTCGAGTTTGTATTTTTAAATGCTACTGGAAGTATTACTCACGTGGTAATATCTACAGAGTATGAAGGTATGAGGGGGTGGAAGGCACAAGATGAGGAAAATATAAGGAAGAGAAAATAGATGGATAAAGATAAGAGAGGCATCTATCGATACTAAATGGTATTACTGAGTAGAGGTTATGTGAATAATTTTTCATAGCATTTCCTTTGCTAATGCTGGATGTTTGTACTCAATCACGCTCAAAGGGCTGAAATTCGGTACAGGGATACAGGAATAATACATAGGCTTTTTTATACGACCTAGATGGCTGACAAGCGAGCGGCCCATCTGATGGGATGCAGTTACCGCGGCCTATGGACGTGTGCAACACCAGGGAAGTCACACTCGTGCTGCCGACCCTGTAAAAACTGTCTTATGCCTTTCTTGAAGAACCTCATATTGTAGTCGCTTGGTAAAATCACAGCAGGGAGATAATTCCACAGCCTGAGGGTGCGCGGAATGAAGGGCCGCTCATACCTCACTGCACGCACTGTTAGTCCGGTCGTAACGTGTAAGGATGAATTCCCTGGCAGTGGCGAGCGGTGTGTTGATAGAATGTGGCCGTGGGCATCATATTAAAGAATTCTTCTGAACAACCACCATTGTATAGGCAATAGAACACGCACAGAGAGGCAAAATCTGTCCTAAGGATGAGAGGTTCTACACTGCCTGTAAGTATGGGATTGTCGACAATCCTCAGCGTCCTTCTTTGCACCGAGTCGAAGGGGTCTAGCTGGTATGCAGATGACCCAGCAAAAAGGTGACAGCAGTACTCAGTACAGGCTCCTTATTATTTCCCCATTCTGAAACAGGTCCCCATGGGTTACAGAAGCGGGATCAGAAATCCACGCGGGCAACAGCTAGTATATTCATAAAAATCACATACAAATTATACTCTAATCAGTTCTTCAGTATGTAGTAAAGTATTTAAGTATGTTTATCCGCATTCTAGGACCCATAACACAAGCTAAACAATGCTTATTTTGGGTCTAGAAAGCGCTGTGTAGAGTGTCGTAGAATATTTATTTATTTTATAATTTTTGAAGCTTTACCAACGGGCTACCAAATACAAACTATCTAACTAGTGCGTTCTAATTTTTAATTTTTATTATAATGTTGATGTTTAATTATATTTTGATGTGGAATTTAATTTGATTTAATTTTTGATTTTAATGTATTACTAATATTAGTGTAAGACATTGTTACTAACATATTTATGGATGTACAAATGTAAATGATTTTGATTTGATTTGAAATAACACAAGTTTACAAATACCACACAAATTCAGTGATTCCCTTATTTTTCGGATTGAATTATGCAACCACACAAAACCTTACTGTTTTCGTTTTCTCGATGGACATTAGATTATTTTCATGCACGAGATCATGCGTCTCAATTAAGTTTAACAGGGAGAGCCCGGTAATTGAATCAGCTGTTAGGCGGTTCGTTTGCATGTGCGGTTACAATCCCGTTGAGCTAAGAAGAATATTTTGTTTTTCATATGAGGCATGGAAACATAACTTTGCTTCGCCTGATGGTAAGCTCTATAACTTACGATCAGGCGAGGGGAACTCATATTGACGTCTGCAGAATCTGGTTGATATTAGTTTAATATTCCAAATGGAAACACGCGCGAACTGCGTTCGAGTCCTCCAAAACCTCACACAGTTCAAGTTGTTATCTAACAAGTAGGTAAGCAGTCTCATAGTAAAATAATGTATTTCTATAATAATCGAATGAATGAATTATGTTTTGTATACAGCACGTTTCAATGTAGGTTGGCACGAATGTATCTATACTTAACATTATGAAGCTAAAGTACTGGTTCGAATTGAAAAAATATTGTTGTGTTGGATAGCTGTTGTTGTGTTTAATGTAAAATATAAAATAATATCAAACAAACCGCGATAGAATCCGTTAAAAATAGTTTTATTAGAATGTGTTTTATTTCATATCAGGTTATATATCATCACGCTTCTACCCAGGAGCGGAGCAGTAATCATAAATGTCAACAAATTGGGCAAATTTCCACACATTAATGTAAAACTTATCAATTACGTATAAAGATAAGAGATAAGATACGACTAAAGACAATACGATCACAAACAAAAGTTACAGTCGTGGTATATGGTATCCCACCAAAAACATAAATGTAAAAAAGGAGAGCCAAGTTCAATACAAAAATTATGCTTGGCTGTGGGCTTCGCCGCAAAAACAATGGAGATCTAAATGAGTGCCAAGTTCTATGCAAAATCGAAATATGTATTTATAGGAACAAAATAACATTATGAACAAGTATTAAATTCTATTTCTTTCAAAAGTCAAAAGTCAAAAGTCAAAAGTCAAAAACCATTTATTCTGTATAGACCATTAATCACTTACGTCACTTACAAAACGTCAAAAAAAATAATTAATTTAATGTTTGGCAAATGGACCACCGGATCGAAACGCGGCCCTGTCCTGAGAAGACTCCGGCAAGAAACTCAGCGGGCTGTTTTTTTTTGGTCTATTTACAAACATATTTACTTAACCTACGTACAATATTTCGTTTGAGTAGCATAGAGAGAGAGCAAACAGTTCATATCCAAGCTTGTTTGTCGTCTAAATAGTCTTGAATTTTATAATAGCCTTTTTGTGCAGAGTTTACTTTTAATTTGGCTTTTAAGTTTATGAAGAGGTAAACTCTTCATTTCACTAGGAAGCTTGTTGTAGAAGCGTATACAGTTACCCTGAAAGGAATTACTGATCTTGTGGAGTCGACTATTACAAACCACAAGATTTTTTTAATATCTAGTATTTACGTTATGTATATCACAAAGCCTTAAAAAATTGGAAATGTTTCTTCTAACATACAAAAGATTTTCAAAAATATATTGGGAAACTACAGTTTGAATGTTTATTTCTTTGAACTTTTCTCGGAAGGAGACTCTTGGGCCCAACTTATAAATTGCCCGCACCGCCCGCTTTTGCAGTACAAAGATTCTATTTAAATCTGCGGCATTACCCCAAAGGAGAATGCCATAGCTCATAATACTATGGAAATAACTGAAATAAACTATTCTAGCGGTATCTCTGTCTGTTAAAGTCCTAATCTTTTACACAGCGTAGGAAGCAGAACTTAACCTACTAGCTATTTTTTCAATATGTGATCCCCACTGTAATTTAGCATCGATACTTAAACCTAAGAACACGGTCGATTCCACAAGGCTCAACAACTGTCCATTAAGTTGTACATTGGTTTCCACCTGTGTAACATTAGGTAAGGTGAATTTAATACATTTGTTTTTTTTTTTCATTAATCATTCATTCTTTGCTTTACTGGATACCTATAACATTTACTGTTAAGTATTTAAAAATGTGAGATCTTAAAGTAGGTTAGATTTGACTTGGCCAGTTTTCATTACATCAGTCATTTTATAAAGTTATTCAACATATATATAGATAAATGGGCTAAAGCTGTAACAGAATGGTGTCCCAGATATAACAAAAGAAAGAAAGGCAGACCACATCTAGACCGTGTTGGATGAGACCAGCACAAAATAGGGCACTCTGGAAAGCCCTTGGGGAGGCCTATGCTGAAGAGCAAGACGATCACTAATACTTACCGGTCTCAAAACAATGATAAAATGTTACAATATATGGTTTTTTAATAAAGATTTTTATTATTATAATAATAAACTAGGGGCAGGTATAGGTTAAATGGGTACAAAAGGGAATCGTAGAATATAATTAAATAATAAATAAAAATTCTGCGACATTCTACACGGCGAGTTCTAGACCCAAGGTAAGCATAGTTTAACTAGCTTGTGTTATGAGTTCCAGAATGCTGATAAACATACTTATATTCCTTTTTTTTTGTAAATACATACATATTATACATAGAAACGCCCAGACCAATGCAAATAGCCACATTCATGCATACAAATATTTGCACTGAGCGGGAATCGAACCCGCGCCCCTGTGGTAGCAGTCGAATACACTACCGCTACGCCACAGAGGCTAACGAGCAATCGAGTAGGTACGGAAATACTCTTAGATATTCCCTTAACTGTGCCCCGTTCTACAGGCTATGCCTACACTAGAAGCCTAACATTTATCCTTAGACGTTTATTGCCTGTATGATATACGGATGGCCTATTTTCTCGGGCCTCGAGTGTACACTGAAACTAGCTAGTACATTGAAGTTGTTTAACTATTTCACCGAACATCGGGGAGAATATTTGCGGGAGCCGATACAGCAACAGTTCGCGTTGCAATACTATCATTTATGTAGTGTAAATGAATATGTCTTGGATATCGATGAGATTCATTCATGCTAAAATATTAGTAAGGGTGTATGCCAATATGCATATAAAGCCATAATGTTTCATCATAATTTTAACTCCGATTTTTATTCTAATTTTGATTGACTATTTATTGCTCAAAACATTTACAACAATAACTAAAACTGATTATTTACAACTAATTATAAATAAACGTAAAGAAAACTAAACCTAAAAGATAGAAAAATATTTACATACATGCGTCATAGAATTCCTCCGCAACATCACCGACTGGTAATGTTCCCAGAAGACTGGCAACATTGCCTAGTTGAATGGCAAAAATAATTGATTTTTTGTATAATTTTATAATTTTGATTTTTTGTATAATTTTATAATTTTTATTTAAATTTTTATTTTGATATTTAATTAGATTTTGATGTGGAATTTGATTTAATTTTTGATTTTAATTTAATACTAACATTAGTGTAAGACATTTATTACTAACATATTTATGGATGTACGATCTGAATTAAATGATTTTGATTTGATTTGATTTGATTTGTTTTGATTTGATAACAACACATTTGGGGCCCAACGTCACCTTCAAGTCGGTGCACCTGCTAAACAACGGCCGAGGCTTTGGCGCAAGCGCACCTCTCAGTTTTGGGAGGTCATAAGGTAGTCGCTACCGGAAAAACCGATACAATAAACAAAAACATAAGCAGACCCCGGGCTCCAAGAGCAAACCTTGGGTACAAGAAGACGATCATCTGGGGTGGATAGTCTTTGATGGATGAAACCATAATTTGGACAAAGTGGCAGGAAGTTATGGGTGCAAGCAGCTCCAAACTGCTCATATTGGAAGTTCCTATGAGAATGTACAGTAGCCATCGGTATTTACTTTAAACATTCCAAGTTACCGACGCTAGCGCTATAACTTTAGGTAGATAACATAAAAAACAAATATTGACAAATATTAACGGTGATAGCCCAGAAGTGTACGTAACGGACTGCCGAGACGAGGTCTCGAGTTCGATCCTCAGTCGCCCCGAGCACACACCTCTGAATGTTCGTAGTTATGTGTGTATTAAAAATGTTGATTATCGCTCGCTAAGTAATGTGCCCGGTAGATGGCAATAGACTCGCCCCCTGTTACATTGGGACCTAAACATAACTGGCGAAGTGTAATACACGTCTGCCCACCCCTTCGGGGATACAGGCGTGAAGTTATGTTATTTTATTTGTGAAAAATATTAAAGTTGTCCTCTGAAGATTAGAAGAATAATTTTATATATCAATTATTTATTGACTTATTTCAATATCAATTTTATTTTGTGTTCAGCTACTTCTGAGGACGACTGCACGTTCAGCTATGGGCGTTACGTAACTGAGATAATTGACACTTGTTTTTAGGCTAAGGAATGAAGCCTGAAGCCAGTTCACCTGCTGATTGTCGAATGACTCTGGTGCAGGATTTCCTCCCAGGGTTTGGGGTTTAGACGGCAGTTGCACCCGTAAGAGTCAAAATAAACCAAATTTTGGGAAGGGGCAAGAGAACGGACCACGGACTCCATAGTCTAAGCTTAGTATACAACCAGGAATGGCGTTCGAAATAATCATTATTGTACACCATAAACATTAATTTTCAAAATTTACTTATTTGTACGCCTGAATCTCCTTTCAATAACTCTTTCTCTATAATATTTGAAAACTACGTTGCACACATTCCGACACATTTCACTTGACATTTTTACTTACTCGATTGCTACAGGAATCGACACACAAAGGTGGCATTCGCAGGTGAAAATGTCACTGTAAATTTGCTGATGCTAAACATTTACGAGCAACGCTCAAACGAAATATCTTTCAGTGTATCCTTTTTTTGTAGAATATACTGCTTCCGGGCTGTTTAGCCGTGGTACATATGAAATTTATGTTCCAAACGTTTCGTCGATTACTGCGGTCGACATCTTCAGTGGTACAGGGTGCCGACGAGTGCGTAGAACTCTCCTAGTAGTGTACCTAACCTTTGACAGTTTTTCAGAATGACTCTCGAAGCTGCCCGTCTAGAGGTAACTGACTTATTTTTGTAATACACTGCACTATATTCTAGATGTTAAAAGTAATCAGATGGACTGAATCGACCAGATAAGTACTTTAGAATAGAACACAATATACTTTATTGTACACCAGTAACTCACATGTGTATGTGTCCTACACACGCCTGCCAACTCACCGTCGCGGGATAAAACCCGACCCCACAGGAGAGACCACGATTGGGGCCAATCGCCGGTAACCCTGGGGCTATATTTTTTTTCTTTCGAGGGCTTACCCGGGATGCCCGGCAATGGACACTTGGGGAGGACCGTGTTGGTTATAGTCGGTCCGATTCCCACACGCCCATCCTATTGTTGGCACCGATGGGGTGCAGCCCGTGGGGTTTCCACAGGTAAAAAAAAACCAGTAACACGCAATAACATCATTTTACAAAATTAATGTAGTACAATGGATGGTCCCTATCCCGGACTGCGATCTCTTACAGATAAAAGTTACGGTATATAAATATTCTAAGACATTATTACATTTTTTTTTATATTTATCACACGTACCATGTTACCAATGGTGGCACTCAGCTTGACGGCCTCATCAGAAGAGGATTGTCGTCGCAGCACCGCGTGACACCCACCGGTCCCACTAGAGCTGCGACCACAATCCCCCTGACCGGCTATGCACTTGCTGACCCCTGAACGCAATCAAACCGAAATTGGATTACTATGGAGGGTTTTTCGCAATCGTACACGGTGGTACCGAGTTTTATGACAAATTTGTGTCATCAAATTTCTACCACCAGTGTTATTTGATGAGGAAAAGGTGTGATAATGGAACGTTGTGGTATGATAGAAGATATAAAGACCAAGATAGAGAGGATGGACGAAAGATGATTGACGAATCAGATTTATGAGGCTAGTTCAGTGAATGGGCAACAGGGTAAATGTCTACCTGGACTGACGTATACTATGCAAAGTGCGGACGTTTCAAATAAAAGGTCAGGTCGAGAGTATAATCTCTATCGTTGTGCCTAACATCCAGATCCATGCATCTGTTCGAGCATGATCCAGTAAAAAACATCCAAAATTTTTTCGAATTTATTAGAATAAGATTGTATATTAGTCGATTTTTTTACATATTTTTATGTATGGCCTCTGTGGCGTAGCGGTAGTACATTCGACTGCTACGACAGGGGGCGCGGATTCGATTCCCGCTCAGTGCAAATATTTGTATGCATGAATATGTCTATTTGCAATGGTCTGGGTGTTTATATGTATACTAAGTATGTATTTATAAACAAGTTGAATTCCTGAGACGAGCTCAGCCGAATACAAGGGATTTTCGATTTAGCGTTTTTTTTTTTTGCGATTTTTTGCGATTTTTTCTTTATCTTGCAATGGTTCACCCCAGTACGAATCTATTACCGAAAATAGCAACTCGATAGCTCATCTCCTTCATACCCAAAACCGTGACAGAAAATTGGCAACGACGACGTCGACGACGACAACTCGATAGCAATAGGGCTTTTCTAAAGAAAATCCCTAAAAAATATATGAGTATGTTTCTCCGCATTCTGGAACCTATAACACAAGCTAGTTAAGCTATGCTTACTTTGGGTCTAGATAGCGCTGTGTAAAATGTCGTAGAATATTTATTTATTTATACAATATGTAACAATGATAGAGTCCGATCCGTGAAGGTGTAAATAGGTATCAATATTAGGTTCTTTTTAAGTAAACCTTTTGGAAAAATAAGCTAAAAAATACCTAACAAAAACTGTAAAAAATTTAGGCCGATACGAAAACTTACATGGCAACACAGAAGGGTGACATTGTGAACAAACCCTCTCTGAAAATAAAAAAGAAACACCAGCGGGCGCGACGGTGCAGCCAGCAGGGATGGTGTTGTGGGCCGCCGCAAACTTTTATTGTATAGCCATTGACTTTTAAATGCCATATCTAAGTAATGGCATTTAAAAATCGAATAGTACATTAATTTTCATTGATATTTCATTTTTAATTTCATTTAAACGCCGTTTTGAACGACCGAGCCTGGCTCCAAGCATCTCTCCCGGTTCGCCGGGGTGGGCTCGGCGTTCGTAAAATTTCCGACGTGAGCTTACCAGCATTTTTGGCTTCGGTCCATGGCACAGAGGAATTAACCAGGAAAATATTATTACCCACACTGGTTAATTCTGAAGTGCCGGGCAAAGCCGAAGCCATAAATGCTTGGAAAATGTTTTGCCCAAATTCTGTTTTGCCCACCAACCTATGCTCCCAGAGACAGTGGGATGAGCCGCTTTGCAACATTTTAAGACAGCAATTAATTAATACGTCCTCTAATGTTGCAGAGCGTGCTCGCCTTTTGGCTGTGGGAGAATGGGAGTCTGGTGTGTGGCTTCAGGCTCTTCCGTCGTCCAACATTGGCACCATGTTGGACGACACGACATTCAGAATTGCAGCCTGTCTTCGTTTAGGTGCTCCCTGTGTTGCTCCTCATCGTTGTCACTGCGGAGAAGCAGTCGACAGTCTCGGGCACCACGGCCTATCATGCAGCAAGAGCGCAGGACGCATGTCACGTCATGCACATTTAAATGATTTAATCCGCCGGGCTCTTGTCACCGTCGGCGTCCCAGCCATCCTTGAACCAGTTGGTTTGGTGCGCGATGATGGCAAGAGACCGGATGGTATGTCTTTGGTGCCTTGGAAGATGGGCAGGCCTTTGGTGTGGGACGCAACATGCGTCGACACCCTTGCACCTTCCCATCTTCCAAGTACGACGGGCTGCGCCTGTGCTGCTGCGGCATCTGCGGAGACCCTCAAACGGCGCAAATATGATAATATAACCAACAATTATATATTTGAGCCGTTTGGGGTCGAAACGTTGGGTTCGTGGGGTCCGAGCGCACGGTCGCTTTACACGGAAATTGCAAAGCGACTGGTCGATGCTTCGCGTGACCAAAGGGCTGGCCTGTTTTTTGCCCAAAGGATTGGTATTGCCATCCAACGGGGTAATGCCGCCAGCCTTTTGGGTACGTTACCAGTCGACATCGATGGGGAGGAATTCTTCGACACCTGACCCCTTTTTTCCTTTCCCTTCCTTTTTTTTTTAAATCTTGTAAATATTTTTATTTATTAATTTAGTTAGTTTTGTTTATCTGTATATATTAAGTCCGATAGTAGAAATATAAAAGTACCATTAAAAGTCTAAAGTATTCAAAAAAAAAAAAAAAAAAAAAATTTCATTTATGGTTAAATGTATTTAGGTAAATGACCGCGGTAGCCTAGTGGTATGGGTAATGGACTGCTGAGACGATGTCTCAGGTTCGATCCCAGGTTTTACCATGGCACACACCAATGACTTTCCGATGCTTTTCGAAGTTATGTGTGTATTTATCGCAGGTTTATAAGTGCCCGGTTAATGGCAATAGGCTCGCCACCTATTACATTGGGACCTAAACATAAACTGGCGAAATGTGGGTACTAGCACCTCTGCCTACCCCTTCGGGGATATAGGCGTGAGTTTATGTTATGTTATGTATTTAGGCTACATTTATTGATCGGACACTAGTTTTCTTACTTACTGTCTAAAACTTACTTACTGAGTGATCGCAAATGCAGTGAGCACAACAAATAGTCATATTGCGTATATCTTCATCCTACTGAAAGAATGTTTCTCTGTTCACTGAAATGCGATACTATTCGCGTGTTTGCAGCGAGTAGTAGTATAGTTGACCAGAAATAACATTCCTGAAACCTTCACTGCAATCGTGTACAAAACACTTAAGTAATACAAACTTCAGTATTTATAGTTAATCTATACACATAAATAAAATTGAAGTGTACGGTCTGCAAAAAAATGAAAACCCACAAATTGTGAATAAAATCTGATTTATTCTGCAACGGCTGGGCCGAATTTGATGGGATTTTCACTGGTAGATACGTAATGTTGCAAGGTGTAACGTAAGTTACATTAATTTAAAAAATAGGGTTCCGCGCCAAGTAACTAAAACCCTAAAATCGAAATCCACGCGAATGAAGTTGCGGGCACAACTGGTTTTACATATATTATGATTGGCATTCCTTTATTCTATATCGGCTTTTTTTTAACGTGTGTAAACCCCCACTGGCTTCACTCCATCGGTGCCAACGACGGGGAGGGCGTGTCGAAATCGAACCGACTAAAACCACACAGTGTCCTCCCCAAGTGTCCATTGCCGGTCACCCCGCATAGAGTTTTTATTTCCAGGTTCTTTTCCCACAAGCTGGACTTATTGGCTAGCGAATCTGTCTGGATATTATTGCAGAAATATTATTTTTGGTCTTTACAAAGCACCAGTTGATGCCCGGGGCTCCGCCCGCGCTGAGGCCGGTTATTGTTTTTTGTTCGGTTCTACTTAACCAATTGCAATCAAAGATACAGCAGATTTTAAGTCTGACCAAGACCTTTCTAATAGAAAAAAAAAACCGCATCAAAATCCGTACACTAATTTTTGCGTCCATCGTGAACAAACTGACAATCAGACAAGAATTCAAAAACAATGTTCATGTTCAGAATCGTTCATTTAACAGATGTTCAGAGTCTTTCAATTATATAATAGTATAGATAAATAGATTATAACATTCTTTCTTTGTCGCACAATAATAATAATAATAAATAAAAAAAATCTAGGACAAATTACACAACGCCATCCAGACCCAAACTAAGCAGAGCTTGTCATTAAGTTCTAGAATGCGGATAAACATACTTGAATACTTTCTTTTTTGTAAATAAATACATATTATACATAGAAAAACCCAGACCAATGCAAATGGACATATTTGCACTGAGCGGGAATCGCACCCGCGACCTGTGACTTAGCAGTCAAACGCACTACCGCTACGCCACAGAGGTCGTCATATATCTTTATAATCATCTTCATCAATATAAAAATGAATTGCTGTTCGTTAGTCTCGCTAAAACTCGGGAACGGCTGGACCGATTTGGCTAATTTTGGTCTTGAATTATTTGTGGAGGTCCAGAGAAGGTTTAAAAGGTGAATAAATATGGAAGTTGTTATCGATTGAGGTAGTACGAAGTCTGCCGGGTCAGCTCGTTATCAATAAAGAACTGGAAATATTTGAGCCACGCACGTGTTCTCTTCTTCCTACAATACCGGGTTCTTTAAGCAAGCCCTGAATCTGTCAAGGCCTTCAAGCTAGGAACCACCATTCCAGGGACTGCGTCTGGACTTCACTTACCATCAGACGGGGCGCAGTCAAATTGACGGACCACTATATGCTAGTTTTTTATCTTAGTATACATAACATAACTTCACGCCTGTATCCCCGAAGAGGTAGGCAGAGGTGTATTACACACCCACGATTCGCCAGTTATGATAAGGTCCCAATGTAAAAGGAGGCGAGCCTATTGCCATCTACCGGGCACATTATTAAGCTCTAGCGATAATTATCATTTATTAATGCACACTTAACTACGAAAAGTCAGAGTTGTGTACCCGGGGTGACTGCATGGGGAACGAACTCGAGACCTCGTCTCAGCAGTCCGTTACGTACACCACTAGGCCATCGCCGCTTTTCATATTCTTAGGGTTCCGTTGCCAAATGGCAAAAAACGGAACCTTTATAGAGTCGTCATGTCTGTATGTCTGTCCGTCCGTATGTCACAGCTACTTTTTTCCGAAACTATAAGAACTATGCTGTTGAAACTTGGTAAGTAGATGTATTCTGTGAACCGAACTGCTGTAACTTCTAAAATAAGAGAATGATAAAACTAAAAAATATACATAATGTACATTACCATGTAAACTTCCCACGATAATTGATTTGAACGAGATCTAGTAGGTAAGTAGTTTTTTTTAATACCGCAATTTACATTTCATAGAATCAACTCAATCAAAAAAAAAATCCGTTCCCGCAGGGGGAACGCACAGGTATATTTCGTGAAGCAATTAATATTATTTTATTAACATGTTTAATTTTTAGGTAGATTTCGATGAAATCGATCTACCTATTGGTTTCTTGACTACTGTCGAATTTAAAAAAAAATTCTATTTATAGACTATGAAGAATTTTTTTTTAAATTCGACAGTAGTCAAGAAACCAATAGGTAGATCGATTTCATCGAAATCTACATAATTAAATAAAAACATTATTATGTTACTTGCTGCTACGGAACCCTTAATGGGCGAGTCGAACTCGCACTTGGCCGCTTTTTTTAGTATACAAAAATATTTCTTACTTACAAAAACTATAATTCTGTATTGACAACGAAATTTCTTAATTATTCTTAAAAACCAATTATCCATTGCGTTACAAATAGAAGAACTGATTTGTGTTGCTCATATCTGTTACTCTGTGACCTAAATGGCACACATACTATGTACGTACCGAGTCGCTGTCTCCAAATGGCCCCTTAACAAGTGAAGCCACACATCTATCTCCGATGCAGCTATAAATGTACACATTAATGTACGATGAATACAGTCTTTCATAGAACGAGGTCGAGTGCGTTAATCGCGTCTATCTTAAGGCTCATCTAAATGTTCGTATGTATATGACAACCACGGGAACTGATCGACCGATTTAGATAAAATTTTATGTTAATGTCGTTTTTGGGAACTCAATTTTCTGGATAATGGCTGGTGATTATTTATATTAAGTACATTGTTGGTGTTTATTTTTGAAGGCATTAGGTGCTTTTGACAATGGATAGTTAACTTGGTTGAAAATAAACATTCATTCCATGGTGTTTTTAATAATGGTCATAATGCATATATGGGTATTTTTGGGGTCCCGTTCGGGGTTAGGGCTTTTGAAAACCCCTAACCTAAACATAACTGGCGAATCGTGGGTGTGTAATACACCTCTGCCTACCCCTTCAGGGATACAGGCGTGCAGTTATGATGATCTTACTCAAGCACGGGCTAGCAGGGTACTGAGACGTTGGTGTGAATTTAACAATTTATACATCATGTGTGCTAATCGTTTTTATTACAGAGTGCTCATTAGTGTTGGAAGGTGACGTGGTACCAATGGCCCCTCCAGGGATATTCCCCGTGGCCTCGTTGTCATCTTCACCAATGGTGCCACGTCAGGTTCCCACTGCTATGCTAAGCTACTCCAGGCATAGTCTAGTTTTTTACGTGAACGAGGCTTGCCACCATTCATCCATGTATTGGAATTATATGGAATGTTTTCATGCCACACTACAGCTCTGTAGTCGTGGCAAAGTTTTCTAATTGGGATGCTGCTTTTTACGTGAGCAGTATCTATTTGTTTTAATTGTGTAGCTTATACGCAAGGCATGCTTTCCCTCTTCACGCTTGTCAAAAGGACAATAACCTGTGCGGGCCACGCGGTCAGTGACCGCATGGTAAACAATCCTGCCTTGTTTATCTATGTTTCTGTGCATCTGTTCCTGCTGCTTGCAAAGGCTGTGACCTGCCTACTTTTGCGATAATGACCATAAGCATCACGTGCCTGGGGAAGCTTGCCACCTTTCTTACGCCTTCCGTATGCAGCACGTATGCCTGCACTAGCAGTATGTCTTCACATACTGAAAGCTTTGCTTCTCCTTTTCAGATCCGCCGACCTGAGTCACGCAGCGGTAGGTGCTAGCGCGACACGCCGCCTCCGGGCGGATAAAGCAAGCTAAGTACTGACTCCTGGCTGCCGCGGGTCGTCCTTCCTTTTATCACTTTCTTCTTCAGTTACTTCACCTTTTTTACACCTTAAACTATTTAAACTTAGCTGTGCGTACTCATCCCTGAGACCACTTATAATTCATTGTCATATATACTTTTATGATTATGAAAGGTAAAACTGTTTCATGTTTAATTACTTCGGGCCACCATCCAGGTGGACACCGAAGTCTTAAAATCACGCAAAAAAAATCAAAATCTTACACCCACGTTTAATCACTTTTCTCGACGTTTCACATGATTCTAAGTCTAATTAAGCAAAAAAAAATGTTTGTGTCGGTCTGTCTGTTGGTCTGGATGTCTGGATGTCTGGATGTCTGGATGTCTGGATGTCTGAATGTCTGTTTACGCAATAACTCAAGAACCACTTATCCGATTTAAAAAAATCTTTCGCCAATCATCTTGTTTGGTTAATGGAAAGAACTAATTAGATTTTGGGGTTTGTACGTTCAAACCGCCTCTTTGGCGTAGCGGTAGTGCATTCGACTGTTACGACAGGGGGCGCGGGTTCGATTCCCGCTCAGTGCAAATATTTGTATGCATGAATATGTCTATTTGCATTGGTCTGGGTGTTTCTATGTATAATATGTATGTATTTACAAAAAAAAAAGTATATATGTATGTTTATCCGCAGTCTGGAACCCATAACACAAGCTAGTTTACCTATGCTTGCTTTGGGTCTAGAAAGCGCTGTGTAGAATGTCGTAGAATATTTATTATATTTTATTTTAAGGTTTCGGGTACGGTTTTTTTTTTCGTGCGGAGATCCCCTCGGATACCCCCCCGCCGGCCAGCGGGGGCGGTTATGTCGGGCTTGAACCGACTAAAACCGCACGCCGTCTCGGGTCTGCAGACGCCGGGGTGTAAGGTTGCCCATAGAGCATATCCCTCGCACCCCGACTGACCCTGGGCCATCTCCGGTTTCGAGATGGCCCCCTCGGGTTTGGGAACCACGGTGTCCCCAGGTTTCGGGTACCTACCATACAAATTGTTTTGACGTGAAGTTTTGTTTTGAAGTGTTTTTGACGTCGAAGACGTTTGATTTGATTTCATTTTCTTCATATTTATTGCTCAATATATAAAGACGCGTCGAATAATATGCATAAAGCCTAAGGTCTGTAAATTTGAATAAAAATACTGCAACAAAAATATCTAAGTTTGGCCCGAAGTTTAACAATCACTATGTGATTTCCGCCCCACTAGATTTTATTAATCAAACCTTTAAATATCCTTAATTAACTTGTAACCTACTATCTACCTATAAATCAAATTACTATAACTTCAAATTAACTATCAATATTACAAATACTCTATAAAGTTTACGATTATGAATTTTAAATGATTACTAAAATAAGCATCATTTTCGATCCGCAAATTTGTATTGAAACTTCTTAGACGGCTCCTTGAATAATGGAATTGTATCAGTGCTAAATATGGTCACACTGATCATAGGACGTTGACGCGTGCTGTCGTGCCCCTTTAAAGAAAACCACTGTCAGTTAAACGCCAGAGAATTATTTGTAAACAATTCTATTTAGTATTTATTGTAGTAACAACACATCTGATATTTCGTTTTAAGTGTGAAATATTGGCTTATATATTGGCTATTTTATGTATGAAAGGTATATGCACCTTTCATACATAAAATAAGTGACTTAAAACCTGAGACTATTACAAGGAGACTTGTGTACGTTTGACATTTTGATAAATATGTTTGCTATAATATTGAAATAAGTATTGAGGCTCTGGTGAAGGTTTTTCTCTCGAGGTTGGAGGGTCAGACGATAGTCGCTCCCGTAATAGTCAAGAGATAGAGAGGGGAAAGCGTAGGACAGAAGACTTCTGGTATCAAAGAGCAAGTTTTGGAAGCTACTGGTAAACGCTGAGATGATTGGTGGGCAGTGATTACCTATCTATCTAATAGCTACCCTTGAACGAGCAATATATAATCTGAAGCTCGGAAACGGCTCCAATGATTTCATGAAATTCATTATTAAAAAACTTGGGTTATGTTGAATGAACGAATTCTTGTCTGATTATCTGTTTGTTCGCAATGGACGCAAAAACTACTAAACGGATTTTGATACTGTTTTTTCTATTAGAAAGGTCTTCATCAGACTTAAAATGTGCCGTATGTTTGAAATTTCAATTAGTTAAGAGAAGGAGATATGATCAAAAAACGATATCTGCGAGGGTGGAGCTGCAGGAATCAGCTTGTAATTTATATAATTCTTCTGTACGTGTGTTTGTCACCTTACTCATCCTAAACGGCTGGACTGATTTAAAAAAAAAATCCTGGATGGTTTGAATAGACAATTGGACCCGGTAGGTGGTGCTGCTGTCGGTATGTCACCAAATATTTTGCCGGGCAGGATGACGTCTGCCGGATCCGATAATATTCACTATATTATTTAAAGAAAGAAGTATCTAAGTATGTTTATCCGAATTTATGAACCAAGTTCTGCTTAGTTTGCGTCTAGATGGCGCTGTGTAATATGCCCTATAATATTTATTGTATTTATCTATAATATCTTGGGTTTTATCAAGAGGGCCTTATATAGTACGCTGCAAATTTATATAGTTCGCTGCAGAAGATTCGTGCATATTTTTAAGATTTTATGTCTTTTAGCGACGATAGCCCAGTGGTGTACGTAACGGACTGCCGAGACGAGGTCTCGAGTTCGATCCCCAGTCGCCCCGGGCACACACCTCTGACTTTTCGTAGTTATGTGTGTATTAAAAATGTTGATTTTCGCTCGCTTAGTAATGTGCCTGGTAGATGGCAATAGGCTCGCCCCCTATTACATTGGGACCTAAACATAACTGGCGAATCGTGGGTGTGTAATACACCTCTGCCTACCCCCTCGGGGATACAGGCGTGAAGTTATGTTTATGTATGTATGTAATTATGTCTTTTAACTTTTTTTCTACAGATCATAGAGACGCTAAGCATGAATGAGTCAGTAGACAAACCGAAGAGAAGTCCCAACAGCCCTCACCCCCCACAAAATGGATCCACATACAAATCACCGTTTCGTATTCAAGGTCCTGTGTATGGCATGAATTCCTGCCTCGGTCGAAACTTTTTCTTAATCACAGTCATATTTTTAATTGTGATGTCTTGTCTGTTTTTAGGTTTCATGGTTTGGTATTTAGTTAATGGTTCGTAATTAAATTATCCTGTGAATATGTTTTTTTGATGTTAAACCGCCCGCGGCTTACCTGTTTATCTATTTGTGTGCCATTGTTCATCTAGATCTGTTCAGTCTTGTCTACCTCCGACCTCCATGATCGGGGCCTGAGGACCTTACAGAAGCAGGCCAAGACGGAGGCGTGTCGTATGTGTCCTACACACGCCTGCCAACTCACCGACGCGGGATCAAACCCAACCCCCCAGGCGTGGTAACGATGGCAGCCAAAGCCCGCCGGTTATCCTTGGGTTATCATTTCGAGGGCCCGGGGTGCCGGGCAATGGACACTTGAGGAGCGTACCGTGTGGTTTTAGACGGTCCGATTCCGACACTCCCATCTCATAGTTGGCACCGATGAGGTGGACCAGGTGGGGGTCTCCACACGTAAAAAAAAATAGATCTGTTCTGTCGTTCTCTCGTGATTCAGCAACAGAAGGCGGAGAGTCCGGTGCTGACGTACATTTGGAGAGGCCTATGCCCAGCAGTGTACTGCGATGTACTATCTATGAGGCGTAGCGGTAGTGCATTCGACTGCTAAACCAAAGGTCGCGGGTTCGATTCCCGCTCAGCGGAAATATGTATATTTGCATTGGTCTGGGTGTTTCTATATATAATATAATATGGATTTATTTAGAAAAAAAAAGTATTAAAGTATGTTTATCCAAAGTATCTCTTTCCTCTATCACTAGGGTCGGCAGCGCGAGTGTGACGCCCCTGGTGTTGCACACGCCCATAGGCTGCGGTAACCGCTTTCCATCAGGTGGGCCGTGAGCTTGTCTACCATCTGAGTGGTATAAAAAAAAACTTAAAGGTTTGCTGGAAGAAAACCCATTTTAGTGGTTAAGCTCGCCTTTGTACATTAATTATAAATTGTACTAATTATATTGTATTGTGTTTGTTGTCTTTTTTTACAATAAAGAATTAAGAATTAAGAATTTATCCGCATTCTAGAACCTATTTCACAAGCTCTGCTTAGTTCAGGTCTAGATGGCGTTGCGTACTTTGTCCTATAATATTTATTTATTTATACTATTCTATTTGTATGTTTTGATAGGCTTCCAATATTTTATCATGGCACCTGTACCAATATATCGGGAGCTCAATAAAACTAGATCTGCAAGGCGAATCGCTGCTTGCAATGTTGAGCTGAGTGAGACATCGTGAATCAGATTTTGAAAATTTTGAACAGTGATCATTCCTCCGTGGCAAGTCCGATTTTGAAAATTCTTTTTGAAAGTCACAACTCTGGACATGCTTTCTGAGCGTATAAAGTTTGGTCACAGTGTCTCGAGCGGTTATTATGTAATTCCATCTGGAATTTTTTTAACGGTGATCATTCCTCTGTGTAGCATTAATTTTTTCAAAATATATCCATAAACCTTCCTCTGATTGACCTCTTTAATCATGCCAAATTTGGTTCTAGTTTTATTATTATATATTAGTAGTTTAGGAGGAGACCTGTGACAAAGAAAATCCTGAAGTCTAGTATGAGGAGCTTTCGCTCGACTTCGTCTCACTCAGCTCAACAAACAAACATGTTAAATATAAAAATAATAGTTATAATAGTAATGTGAATGACCACATCAATCTAAAATCACAATAACACATGATACTGAAATGTAAAGAAAACCGTTACTACTGTTCCCATGACGTCACACCACATTGTGTTACACGTGTCTCCCCCATTTCTTTCACCATTAGTGCCCACATACACAAACACAAAATATAGGTACGTATGTTTGCGACACCACAGATGTGCTTAATTGGGGCATGCGTGTGACGCGCAAATGGCCGACTGAGACGCAATGTATACGCGGGAGCACGTCGCGTGATAATGTTGTATGGATAAGGTCTCCTTTCATTTTATTATCCATACTAATATTGAATAGGATTGTACGGGGCCCAACCTAGATCTTTAGGGACCCATACACCTCTATTCAATATTAGTATGGATAATATTTAGTAGGGGTGTATGGGTCCCTAAAGATCTAGGTTGGGCCCCGTACTTACAGGCAGTGTAGAACCCCTTAACCTTAGGAGAGATTTCGCCTCCCTGTGCGTTTTCTACCGCCTTTATAATGGGGTGTGTTCAAAAGAGTTGTATAATATGATGCCCACGGCCACATTCTATCATCGCACCGCTCGCCACAGACAGGGAATTCATCCTCACACGTTGCGACCGGAAACGGAGCGTACAGTTAGGTATGAAAGGCACTTTATTCAGCACACCCTCAGGCTGTGGAATGAGCTCCCTGCTGTAGTTTTCTCAAGCGACTACAATATGGGGTTTTTCAAGGAGGGCATTAGAAGGTTTTTACAGGGTCGACATTGCGAGTGTGATGCCCCTGGTGTTGCACACGTCCATAGGCCGCAGTAACCGCTTCCCATCAGATGGGCCGTGAGCTTGTCTGCCACCTGAGTGGTATAAAAAAAATTACGCCCCTATTCAATATTAGTATGGATAATATTAAATAGGGGTGTTTGGGGCTCTGAAGATCTAGGTTGGGCCCCATACATCCCTATTCAATATTAGTATGGATAATATTGAATAGGGATATATGGCGTGAAACCCTCTGGTGGAGTCAACAGCAGCAGCTAATCTGTACTAATTTTACAAAGAGTAGAGGTCGAAATCACTGCACTTATTGGAAAAAATCTTTCACCATTTGAAAGAAACATTATCCCCGAAGGACATTATCATCATCAACCTCTATTAGTCCACTGCTGGACATAGGTCTCCCCTAATGAGCACCATAGCGCCCTGTCTTCAGCTTGCCGCATCCAGCATCTGCCCGCAGTCTTTCGCTATATATAATATTACGTGTGTAAATTACACTAAAAATTGTACTAATAACACGCGATGAATTTGGAACTTGGACTCTCCTAATCGACACGTATGAAAAGTACGATAAAATTCCGGAGGATGTTGGGGTTTCGTCACCTAGACCTGACATATTCCTTTATTCTAAGAGGTCAAAACATGTGGTTCTTGTGGAACTTACTGTACCGTGGGAAACAAATATACCGAAGGACCACAAAATAAATAAAAATTAATACTATGATCTCACAAACGAATTAATCAAAAACGGTTACGTGGTTAATTTGTATGCAGTGGATGTGGGAGCGAGAGGTATACCAGCAAAATCTCTCTATAACCTACTTAAAGATCTAGGCCTATCGAGAGCTACAATAAGCTCATTACTAGGACGAATGTCTAAAGCGGCACTAGTAGGTTCGTATCAAATTTGGTTAGACAGGGAGGGGAACTTGGGTAGTGAAGGTGAGTGTTGATGTACATCAACAAAAGGGGCCCCTTCTAAACCTACACTTGGGTCGCAAGTCCCAGGCACTGTCCCGAGTCCTCAACTCAACAACGCGATGTACCCGGCACCCGCACGGAGAATCCATGGATTGATAAGAATATCGGTCTAAGTAAGACAATATAAGCCAACTAAGGCTTGAGGTAAAAAACAACTTCCTACGAACCGAAGAAAAGCGAGGGTAGGGTACTATTCTGTGAATTACCTGATGATTAAAATCAAAGGTTTAGTGACAATAGACAGACAATGGCGGACTGTTGTCTCTGTCTATATGTATGTTTATATATAAAATCAAATCTAAATATTAGAATGAAATACGTCATATCCTGTTTATGATATTGTATTCAGAACATACGCTCGATCGCCTCTGGCCATACGCGTCGATTAACGAACTGTACATACATACTCGTACATACACGTTTCTATAATATGTCTAATCTATATTTGTGTCACTAACTTGTAATATGCACGTTGCAGTATGTTTATGATTGAACTAGCGGCCCGGGACCCGGCTTCACTCGCGAATAAATTCGTAAGAAAATTCTATGACCCAATTGCATCACCATCTACCGGGTCGAATTGTAAATGTAAACAGATGGCCTCTGTGGCGTAGCGGTAGTGCATTCGGCTGCTACGACAAGGGGTCGCAGGCTCGATTCCCGCTCAGTGCAAATATTTGTATGCATAAGTGTGGATGTTTCTATGTATATATATATATATATGTATTTACAAAAAAAAAGTATGTTTATCCGCATTCTGGAACCAATAACACATAACCTATATCTCGCGAACAACCAAAAACCGCTGGGGGACACGTGTTCTTGAATGGAGACCGCGACACGGCAAACGTTGTGTAGGACGCCCTCCGGCCAGGTGGGGTGACGATCTGCGAAAGACTGCGGGCAGATGCTGGATGCGGCAAGCTGAAGACAGGGCGCTATTTCGCTCATTAGGGGAGACCTATGCCCAGCAGTGAACTAGCATAGGTTGATGATGATGATCCGCATCCTGGAACCCATAATACAAGCTAGTTAAACTATGCTTACTTTGGGTGTAGAAAGCACTGTGTAGAATGTCGTAGAATGTTTATTTATTTATTAAGCTTTATTATTGAATTTCACGCTTTTTACTTCAAAAGTTAAGCACTTTCCATATAATGGACTTCCATACAACCGTATTGGCAGTCGTTTCAAAGGACTGTGTTTATGTGACTTGTCTGTTTATTTGTTCGCTATTTGAGTTAAGTTTGGTTAAGTTCTTAGGCTTAAAACTTGGTTCATCTAGGATTCATGTCCATCCAGAGGTTACCTTTTTTTTTGTGCGGAAATCCCTTCGGATACCTCCCCGCCGGCCAGCGGGGGCGGTTATGTCGGCCTTGAACCGACTAAAACCGCACGCCATCTCGGGTCTGCAGACGCCGGCTGTATACCTTCGAGGGTTTAAGTAGAGGAGTTATTTCTTTAGTCAACGAGTCCATTTCCGTAATTCTGGCATAAGAGCATAGCTTGTAATATTGGTTTTAGAATGCGGATAAACATATCTATTTTATTTAAAAAAGAATTGGTGTGTGTTCTAGGAGCAATACCGATGCCGAAAATGTAATTTTTAGAATTTGATGAACATTCTTCTAGGGCATGGTCCTAAACTGCGCTATATATCATCCCGCTATTATTCATATATATTTAGTTCAAGCCCGACATAACCGCTCCCGCTGGCCGGCGGGGGTGTATCCGAAGGGATTTTTCAGCACGAAAAAAAAAAAAAGGTATGATATGAGCAGTACAGCAAAATCGGTTTGACTATTATTGATGACAACTTTATTATTACTAGGTAGTTCTTTAAGAAATTTTGTAGTTCAGCAAACTCAGATAAGATCAAAATAGTCGACAACAAACTCTACAGAGTTCCCCACGCTTAAAAGATAGTTGATTAGAAACGCATAAACATTGCATAATGAATATCATCACGCTATTATAGTAAGGAATCGGGCAGAATTGATTTCGATGTTACATATTTCTCTATCTATTTCGAACGAATTGTGAATGTTTAACAAGTGTACTGCATCACGTCTTCCGGCCCGTTAAATAAAATAACTTAGTACTTACGTGTTAGTATCGAGACTGCAGAAATAAACATACCTTGATCTATTACAAATTTAACGCATACGAAGTCGCGGACAAAAGCTAGTACATAATATAGTGATAAGGCCGCCATTTGTACATATGTTAAATTGTTTTCCTCTGTGAATGTCCTCTGTGGCGTAGCGGTAGTGCGTTCGACTGCTAAGCCAGAGGTCACGGATTCGATTCCCGCTCACTCTAAATACGTATATTTGCATTGGTCTGGGTGTTTCCATGTATAATACGTATTTAAGTATGTTTATCCCCATTCTAGAACCCATACGACAAGTTTTTTTTTTTATATTTAGGACATGTCAATTTGACTTCACCTCGCCTGATGGTAAGCTGAAGGTAAAGTCTCAGGAAAGAAGGGACACCATTACATACACGTACCATGTTAACAATGGTGGCACTCTGCTTGACGGTCTCATCAGAAGAGGATTGTCGTCGCAGCACCGCGTGACACCCACCGGTCCCACTAGTGCTGCGACCACAACCCCCCTGCCCGGCTATGCACTTGCTGATGCTGAACCCTGAACGCAATCAAACCGAAATTGGATTACTATGGAGGATTTTTCGCAATCGTGCACGGTGGTACCCACCCGGCCGAATTTTGTGACAAATTTGTGTCATCAAATTTCTACCACCAGTAATTAATAATAATAAGCTCTGCTTAGTTTGGGTCTAGATGGCGTTGTGTACTTTGCTAAATTTATTTTATGTATATATATATATTACATACATAAACATAAACTCACGCCTATGTCCCCGAAGGGGTAGGCACCCACATTTCGCCAGTTTATGATTAGCTCCCAATGTAGTAGGTGTCGAGTCTATTGCCATTAACCGGGCACTTATAAACCTGCGATAAATACACACATAACTTCGAAAAGCATCGAAAAGTCATTGGTGTGTGCCATGGTAAAACCCGGGATCGAACCCGAGATCTCGTCTCAGCAGTCCATTACCCATACCGCGGTGTAAGCATTTAATTATTATTATTATATATTAATATTTATTTATCTAAATTTATGCTAAAAAGTATCCTATGTGTTATTCCCGACCATAATCTAAAACTTCAAATTTCAGCAATATCCATTCAGCCGTTTTTGCGTGAAAGAGTATCAAACAACAAACTTTTTCTTTGCCTTATATCTTTATCAATTAGACTTATATTCGCTACAATGCGTCATTAGTTTAGTAATGAGAGGGGCAGTGATTTACGGGCCGCAACGGAATGTAAACCAATGTATAGTGTGCGGAGTGATTTATTGAGAGTCACCATGTTGAGGTTAATGAGTGGAAACTAATGAGGGCAGGATGTGAGGGGCTGATAGCGCGTAGTATGGAAATTACCATCAACTGTTAGCCTGTTCATGTATAATGTAGAAAAAAATATTGAAATATTATAATATTAATTTTAAATAAATAAACCTCACCTCCGTAACTGGTTATGAAAGCCCAATTGCAAATGTAGATGAAAATGGTCACATTTGATGTAGTAATTGTAAAGTTATTTAGACGAATACAGTAAATAAATAAATAATAAATAAATATTCTACGACAGCCCGCTACGACAGCGGCGATAGCCCAGTGGCGTATGTAACGGACTGAGACGAAGTCTCCAGTTCGATCCCCAGTTGCCCCGGGCACACATCTCTGAATTTTCATAGTTATGTGTGCATTAATAAATGTTAATTATCGCTCGCTTAATAATGTGCCTGGTAGATGGCAATAGGCTCGCCCCCTATTACATTGGGACCTTAACATAACTGGCGAATCGTGGGTGTGTAATACACCTCTGCCTACCCCTTCGGGAATACAAACGTGAAGTTATGAAGAAGTTATGTTATTCTACGACATTCTACACAGTGCTTTCTAAACCTAAAGTAAGCATAGTTGAACTAGCTTGTGTTATGGGTTCTAGAACGCGGATAAACATACGTATATACTTTTTTTTTGTAAATACATACATATTATACATAGAAACACCCAGACCAATGCAAATAGACATATTCATGCATACAAATATTTGCACTTTGTGTTTTTGTTACAAATAAATGGTTTATGTATTGTCAAAATTAATGAAATTAAAAATTTAATATTTCTTTATTATATTTTATCTTCTAAAGTTAATTTTATTCATAAAATGATGACCACTCTTCTGACATAAAAACTCTTTGCTTAGATTTTAAAAAGTACCATTCGTTTTAGACGGAGTATCTTGATAAACCGTGAGTTTTAACTTTTTTTTCGTGCGGAAATCCCCTCGAATACCCCCCGTTAGCCAGCGGGGGAGGTTATGTCGGGCTCGAATCGACTAAAACCGCACGCCGTCTCAAGTCTTCAGACGCCGGGGTGTTGAGTGGCCCAAAAGGCATTTCCCTCGCACCCCGAACCGTGAATTTTACCTTATTAAAAAAAAACTTGCGTTTTACATTACAATAACACTTAAGTCAGTAACGACAGACAATACAATATTTATATTGGTAAAATAAGAGATCCTTTACGAGCAAATGTGTTAGAAAAATATTTACAAACCTTTTTTACTTTAGAATACATGTACCAACGATTGAAGTTTATCATCCCCAGAGGACAAGTTAATATATTTCGTGTTTTGTTTATTGGTGGTAGAAATTTGATGACACAAATTTGTCACAAAATTGGGCCGGATAGGTACACGATTGCGTGGTGCGGAGCGCGAGCGCGTGGGCCGCAGCCACCTCCTTCTGCGAGCATGTAATGCTCGCGAAGGAGATGGCGGAGCGCGCTCGGGAGAGGTTCAGAACTCTCCCGGCCCGCCGAGCCCGCAACATGCTCGCCGCGCGTCGTAGGCGACTCAGGCGCCGGAGGTCGCTTAACGACCTCCGTCCTCCATGAGCGTAGGCCTGGAGGTGGCAGGTGAGGCCGCCTGTCACCCCAGCAGAAGCAGGCCGGGACGGTGGGGCGACTAGCGCCCCTCCCCCAAAACGGGGCAAGACGGGGACACCGTGGTTTCCAAACCCGAGGGGGCCATCTCGAAACCGGAGATGGCCCAGGGTCAGTCGGGGTGCGAGGGATATGCTCTATGGTTAACCTTACACCCCGGCGTCTGAAGACCCGAGACGGCGTGCGGTTTTAGTCGGTTCAAGCCCGACATAACCACCCCCGCTGGCCGGCGGGGGGGTATCCGAAGGGATTTCCGCACGAAAAAAAAAAAATGGTACCACCGTGTACGATTGCGAAACCCTCCATAGTAATCCAATTTCGGTTTGATTGCGTTCAGGGGTCAGTAAGTGCATAGCCGGGTAGGGGATTGTGGTCGCAGCACTAGTGGGACCGGTGGGTGTCACGTGGTGCTGCGACGACAATCCTCTTCTGATGAGACCGTCAAGCAGAGTGCCACCATTGTTAACATGGTACGTGTATGTAATGGTGACCCTCTCTCCTGAGACTTTACCATCAGCCGAGGTGAAGTCAAATTGAAGTGTCCTAAATGTAATTAAAAAAAAATAAAAGCTTTTAAAGCTAAGATTATTGAGAAATTCTAATTTGTAAAGCTACTTTTGTCTGTACCTATACCTACTACTTGTATGTTTAATATAAACCTTATGTAATTAGTTGCTAATTACAGCAGTTTACAAACATAAAAACATACTTCAACATAAACGAGCTTTTAATAAACGGCTATTTAATGTGTAAACAATGTATGAATATCTCAATTATATGACTATTTTAATTACAGCATGTAAATGTAAAATAGGTGTAGTGAAATATAAGTTGAAAGAAATTGTAAGATAATGATAGGTTTAGCTGTAAATAAGTTGTTATGCTAATGAAGAGGTTAATCTGTTTCGGGTACGCCTAGCTCCAGACTCATTATTTGATCATTAGTGGTTTAATGGGTGTACAACTCATTTAATCTCATTTTTAGATTCGGTAAAAAGTTCATTGTAAACTCTTATGAAATTACGTCTTAGGGGAGAAACCCTAAAAATAGTGTTCTTAATATATTTTGTTACCACTAACATGTCAAACAAGCAGATTTTGACAGAAATCGGTTAGTGGCTTCAATTTTAAAACTTGAGTGTATAGGTATCACGCGCATGAGCCACCGCCGCCTCCTTCTGCGAGCAAATAGTGCAATAATGTGAGGAAGGGGTCCGGGAGAGACTCGGGTCTCTCCTGATCCGTCGAGTCCGCGAGGCGCGGAGGTGATTCTCGGAGGAGGTGGTCCTCATGAGCGCTAGACTGGGGGCGATAGGTTAAGCCGCCTGTCACCCTAGCTGAAGCACGGCACGTTGCGCGCAGGGGATACGCTGGGTTTCCGGAGAAAGACGGAAACACCGTGGTTTCCAAACCCGAGGGGGCAATCTCGAAACCGGAGATAGCCTGGGTCAGCCGGATGCGAGGGAAATGCATTATGGGCCACCTTACACTCAGTTGTGTGGAGACCCGAGACGGCGTGCGGTTTTCTTTGATTCGAATCTGACATAACCACGCCCGCTGACAGCGGGAGGTATCCGGGTGATTTCTGAAGGAAAAAAAAGGGTGTATATGTACCCCGAACATGTCGGGGTGCGAGGGATATGCTCTATCTATGGGCAACCTTACACCCGACGTCAGGTCAGACGGTAGGCACTCCCATAAAAGTCATAGCTTGATAGGGCTTCTAGGTGAACACCTTGTAGGCAACCGGAAACAACGACAGGCTGATGATGAAACTATCCAATGTGAGCAATTACTTGTTATATATGAATTACGCCGAAAGTGGCGATAGCCCAGTGGCGTACGTAACGGACTGCTGAGACGAGGTCTCGACTTCGATCCCCAGTCGCCCCAGGCACACACCTCTGACTTTTCGTAGTTATGTGTGTATTAATAAATGTTCATTATCGCTCGCTTAATAATTTGCCCGGTAGATGGCAATAGGCTCGCACCCTATTACATTGGGACCTAAACATAACAGGCGAATCGTGGGTGTGTAATACACCTCTTCCTACCCCTTCGGGGATACAGGGGTGAAGTTATGTTATATTAAACATCAAACGTAATAAAATAAAATAACGCGTAAAATTTCCATTACGCATAAATTTAATAGCATAATAATATGCTTCTAGGTTATATAGATACCAAAAATTACATTACACGTTCCGTGATTTAGGGCCCAGCTGTAAACCCACCCTGTAAATAACAACATGTTGTTATTGAATGTGAGAGAACTGGGGATTACGTTGTCAACGGGAAATGATGGGTGGTCTCTATAAAGTCGACAGCTCCCAACATCAATCACACACAATTGAATACATTACAGGCTATCAATTTGAATCGGGATGAATCAGTATACTTATAATGTAACAAGGAAATATTTTGTTGATTTGTGTGTTCCGGCTCTTATAATAACACGATTAGAAATTTCATACATACATAATACATAACTTCACACCTGTATCCCCGCAATACACCTCTGCCTACCCCAGCAGAGGTGTATTACACACCCACGATTCGCCAGTTATGTTTAGGTCCAAATTTAATAGGGGGCGAGCCTATTGCCATCTACCTGGCACATTAGAAATTTCAATTACAATTGTGTAGTGTGTAAGACAGAAGCAAGTGGTAGGCTGGTCGCTTTCTTTTCTTTTCGATCCTTTCAAGGGCGTATCCTTTGTCTGGCAATGGGCGATTGGGAAAGACACCGTGTTTGGAACACAAGTTTAAACAGCCCGGAAGCAGTATATTCTATATATATTCTACTGGTAGGTTTTTGTTCACTCTGGAAGGGAGAAAGGTGTCGATGTATCATTATCATCGTGCAATAGTCCCAATTGTATTCAGAGCTTGTACTTTAGAGACCAAAGTCCGGTCGCCCGCTCTTTCTCTTGAGTGGTAGGCTGGTAGATATTTGCTTACACTGGAAGGGAGAACGGCGTCAATGTATCATTATCATCGCGCAATAGTCCCAATTGTATTCAAAGCTTGTACTATAGAGACCACAGTCCGGTTGCCCGCTCTTTCTCTTGAAGCAAGTGGTAGGCTGGTAGATTTTTGCTTACTCTGAAAGGGAGAACGGCGTTAATGTATCATCATCATCGCGCATTAGTCCCAATTGTATTCAAAGCTTGTACTTTAGAGACCACAGTCCGGATCTTGGAGGGGCAGAACTCCCTGGAGCGTGAGTGTGTGTATGATTAGAAACTTAAGCCATTTTTTTTTACGTGCGGAAATCCCTTCGGATACCCCCCCGCCGGCCAGCGGGGGTGGTTATGTCGTGTATCGACTAAAACCGCACGGTGTCCTCCCCAAGTGTCCGTTGCCGGGCACCCCGGGTAAGTCCTCGAAAGGATAACCCCTGGGTTCGGGTTTTATCCCGCTTCGGTGAGTTGGCAGGCTTGTGTAGGGCCACACGACACGCCTCCGCCACGGCCTGCTTCTGTAATAACGGCGAGTCGGCCAACTGCCGTTCTCAGGCCCCGATCATGGAGGTCGGTAGCCCGGGGCGTAGATGAGTGAGACTGCGAAACTTAAGCTCTCAGTAATGTTTTGGCTGTTCAAAGCCGGGGTTTTAATGATTATCTCAACCATTGTCACGGTAACTATTTATATATTAAATTTTTAATTAGATAGTTATTCTAATTTCTTATTAACTTTTATTATTTATTATTTCCTATGTTTTTAATATCACCGAGACACAGGCATAATCATCTACGGTAGAGTGAATAAAAAGGAAATAACATGATCTATGGTCTCGTGGCATAATTCGAGCTTATATTTGTGGATTTGATTCCTGGTTGAACAGAATGTCCTTGTTTTTATCTATCAGAAAATTCTAAACTGCTCGACATAGTCTGCCCGATTGACGGGAATAGGCTTAGAAAATATGGAGTAATAATATATATCGGCCTGTTATATGACAATACTATTTAAAACTATGTGAAGTGATTGCATTTGAATAAATTACAAAAATAAGTGACGGGTCTTCAGAATAGAAAAACAGTAATTAACCTCTGCCAACGACTAATAGGTACAACACACAATATTTTTATAAACACATTAGCATATTGGACTCCGCCTCTAGCATGTAATTTTTCGTGTAACCACAGTCTAACATTGACACACAGATTGACAGACAGACACATTACCGAATTAGTGATAATTGTACACAGCGTCTTAGTGGCGCGTGAAATATTATATAGAGTAGAAATTACAGAGGGGTCACTCAATTGCGGATTGAAGTAGAAGACTTTTTCATTCTGCCTACGGTTATTTTACCCAAACTTATTACTAGAAAAACCGATCGTCTCTACGTTATATCTGTTCCCATATCTTAAGTCTCTTATCAAGATCATGGTGCAGACCTTGGCAAGAATTATAAGATTTATTAGGAATGTCAACACCATTTCAACACTCGTTTGAAAATTATGTTCACGATTTGTAAAAGCCACTCAAAAGAGTTCCAATAGCTTTTAAAAATAAAACATCAATATTTTTCTATCAAAATAACGGATAGTCAAAGATTAAGACACAAAAATTAAGTATATTATTTATTTTCTTTTGACATTAAACATCAACTACGCATACGGAAGAAACATTATATATAAATAAATTAAATAAAACAACTCGCTACATGTTTCACCAATTACCTTTGCCCAATGATGGGAAAAATTATAGCCCATTATACAGAGTTCGGTGAACTTTACCTCTATGCTACCCTACTCTGTGTGTTGTACTTTGTATACTGTGTACTATATGTGTACATAAACTGTGTTTTCCTGGCCACACCCTCCCAATTACCATTACAAACTCGCGTTGTGTTGAAGAAACTCAAATTATTTTTGGGTTTGTTGTGTAGTGGGAAGCGAAACTATAATAATGGATCCTATAATATCCTTTAACTGAATGGCCTAATTATAGTAGTTTATGCAACTGTCATATAAAAAGGGGTATTAAAACACGAGAGTCTGTTTATCGATAATAGGTTGACTCGAGTGTTTTAATACCTAAGTTATATGCAGTTTCATACACTACTTTATCTTCACTCATAGGAAAAATTGAAATTAAACAAAGTAGGTAGGTTACAAGGAAGTAATTTAGCGTGCGCCATTTTTTTCACAGTTCGAACTGCGCATGCGTGCGCCTTTTTTTCATATTCAGCCTAAACCTTAGACTAGTATAATGAATAAAAAAAGATAGCGGTACTATATTGAGTTTTATGATACAGTTGGCGGTACTATAATAAGTTTAATTTTTAATTTTATGTATATGCGTTTATAAAGTGCGGATGTATAGAATCGTCTTTGAATTCGTAATTCGAATTTTTCGATTTGACTGTAGATAAATTAACATTTGTATACTTTGCGTTCTGTGCTTGCCGTCTTTTCGTTTCTTTTGCTTTAGAATAAAGCAGATTTTTGTCTGTTATTTATTTCAGTTAGTATTATTTCATGAAAGGTTTAATGACAGTGAATGAAGCTCGTGAAGTATGTAAAGATAGAAGCAGATGGCGGGCTGTTGTCTCTACCTACCCCGGAGGGAAAAAGGCGTGAGTATATGTATGTATACAATGTGGAAATTTTAGGTTAGTACTTAATGAAATTTTAAAGCAGGTAGTAAGCTCAGATGGTCAGAGTATTCCCCCTAGAAAGGGACTGGTCATGGGTTCAAGTTCTGGTTCCCGTCCTGGATGTTGACTTTTTCCGATTTAAGTTTAGTGTTTTGATTACAGAGTCCTCCTTGATAATCATCATTAATGTGTGCCATTTGTAGGGTTTAGTAATGAAATCTGAAGGTCAATGGGCAAAACTGTTAAGGTTCCTGAAAAGGCCAACCGCAGAACAGAGCTGATATCAACAATCTTGAGACGCAAGGTCGCTTTCTTCGGTCACATGGAAAGGGGATCCCTGTATGGATTTCCACTGCTGATTTCTTAGCGTAGAATTCCGGTAAAGAATTGCAAACATCTATACTATGATAAAATTATAAATTATATATGTCTGTACATTGGAGATATTTTAAAAAAATACTTGGGTTATGTTAAATGAATGATTCGGAACACATTTTTTTTTTTGGAATTCTTGTTCGCGATGGACGCAAAAACTACTGAACGGATTTTGATGCGGATTCTATTAGAAAGGTCTTGGTCAAACTTAAAATTTGCTGTATGTTTGATTGCAATTGGTTAAGTAGAACCGGAAATATGACCAAAAATCGGTAACCGACCTCCGTGCGGACCGAGCCGCGGGCATCAGCTAGTACTTACATATACAGACGCCTTTTTCCCTCCAGGATATGCGGAGAAAACAGCCTTAATTTATTATATATATATAATTAATTTGATCAGTGAATGTTCTGCGAGGATTACCTGGCTTAAAGAATAGCCTAGCCAAGATATTTTACTGTCTGAAATTTATCCCACAGGCTGGCATTCAAACCAGAAGCAGTTAATCTAGACCTGGCTTTTCAACATAATTAAATTACAAGTTTGAAAAAAAAACCCTGATAAAGAATTAAAGCTAACATATTATGTAGCTTAGTAGGTATAACATATCTTTCACTACTTCACAAGCCTAATCACTACTAGTACGTGCGTTAGTTATTTTGCGTGAGGGCTCACGATATTTATATTCACACCGCTTAATAATAGAGAGCAGGCAGTGATCGATGTGATGTGACATTTCGTTTTGCCTGTATTAATTGCTTTTCACTTCGAGTTATTGACGTTTTAATGATATTGAGTTGCCTATTTATGATTGTGTAATTAGTTTTTTTTGGGGTCTGTAGACCCGAGACCGCGTTTGGTTTTAGTCGGTTCAAGCCCGACATAAGAAAAAAAAATACAAGTGTGGTAAATAAGTATGCAGGCTGGTGATTGACAGACGAGACTCTGGCGTAGGTTTTCTCTCCGGGATTGTGAGGTCAGATGGCAGATGCTTCTGTAAAAGCCGCATCAGCTTAACGAAAAGGTGAAGAAAGAGTAAGCGGTCCCCGGGCTCCAAGGGCTTCGGATGAAACCGCTAACAACTGTAAGATAATGATGATTATTTTATCGAAGTACCTTTTTTTTTTTTTTTTTCGTGCGGAAATCCCTTCGGATACCCCCTCGCCGGCCAGCTGGGTGGTTATGTCGGGCTTGAACCGACTTAAACCGCACACCGTCTCGGGTCTTAAGACGCCCGGGTGTAAGGTTGCCAATAGAGCATATCCCTCGCACCCCGACTGACCCTGGGCCATCTCCGGTTTCGACATGGCCCCCTCGGGTTTGGGAACCACGGTGTCCCCGTCTTGCCCCGGTTTGGGGGAGGGGCGCTAGTCGCCCCACCGTCCCGGCCGGCTTCTACTGGGGTGACAGGCAGCCTCACCCGCCACCCCCAGGCCTTTTATCTAAGTACGTTTATATTGTCGGAAGTTTACGCGAATGTCACACATTGAAATAAAACTATTTTTAACGGATTTCCGGATATCTTTATAAATTTATTTTTCTTTATATCTTATTTATTTATTTGTTTAGAAACTTAACAACTATGATACATATCTCGTGGGTAAATTAAGAATTACATTGGATTTTTAGCCAGTAACAAAGTTTCCCGACAAGTAAAATTGCATGCACCATATCAATATGCAATATCTATGTATTTATAAACATTCTTATTATCTTATTCTAACTTAATCTAACAGTTCTTATACAACCTTTATTCGGGCAAGTATGATTGTAACTTATAGGTTATATTATTATATATATTATAGATTAACGGGATACCTTTATCTTACCATCAGGCGAGGTGAAGCCATTCTGACGTGACCATTATGAAAAAAAAACAACAACAGCTTAATAGCTTGGTAAATTCATGCGTGACACTCCCGTGGTTTGCAGGGGATCAGAGGCGTAAGGCAGGGAGGTGGTGAAACTTTCGCGCGGTACGTGGTAACGTAACTCCCGTCTCGCGCGCACGTTTCAACATCTCTTTGCTATACGCCTCTCATCCCGCGCAAACCATGAGAGTGTCACGCATGAATTTGTAAAGTTATAGTATTCCATATTATATGAAATAATTATTAGTAATCGTGCAAACAATTTCATCGAGAACCAAGCAGTTCGGTGCTTCTAAAAACATACATATACTCACGCTTTATTCCCTCCGGGGTAGGCAGAGACAACACCCCGCCGTCTGCTTCTGTCCTTACAGTAGCCTCCTTCGCTGTCATTAAACCTTTCATGCAAGCCCGCCGGTTTCGAATGCTTTTGACTTACCCTTTTTTTTAATCCCTCATTAATTTGATCAGTGTAAGTTCTGCGAGGTCGACCCCGGCTTGCCTGCCCACTTACATCTGCCTTATATATTTGTTGTGTCATTCGCTCAGTACTCATTCGTTCCAAGTGCCCAAACCACCTTACATACCCTTTTCAATTCTTGTAACAACATTCTCTTTCGGCCCACAACAAAAAAAGCTTCTAAAAAACAGTTGTTAAAATAGTTAAATGGTTACACTCTTGTTTTGTTTGACACGCACCAACAGTCGCAATCAAATCCTGCAGTTTCCAATCGCATTAAGCCGATCTGTTGTAATTCTATTAATCCACACATTCGCACGTATCCCATTTTACGTTACAGGGCGCGTATAGACAGTCAATATACAGGTCATCCTATGGCTATAAATATTGTAGATAGACAATTTTAGCGCCTTATTAAAGCCGCGGTAGCCTAGTGGTATGGGTAATGGACTGCTAAACGAGGTCTCGGGTTTGATCCCAGGTTTTACCATGGCACACACTAATTACTTTTCGATGCTTTTCGAAGTTATGTGTGTATTTATCGCTGGTTTATAAGTGCCCGGTTAATGGCAATAGGCTCGTCACCTATTACATTGGGACCTAAACATAAACTGGCGAAATGTGGGTGCTAGCACCTCTGCCTACCCCTTCGGGGATATAGGCGTGAGTTTATGTTATGTTATGTAATTTTACTGAAAGAAGTCTTCACCTTGTCGGCCTCTGTGGCATAGCGGTACTGCATTCGACGTACTGAGCCACCTAGACACGTCCCAAATATTCGAAATTGTTGGTCAGAGCATTCCCCCTGTAAGGGACTGGTCGCGGGTTCAAGTCCCGTCCTGGATGTTCTCTTTTTCCGATCTAAATCTATAGGATAAGTAAGCATACTAATTGCTTAAAAAATTGAGTTCAATTAGACTTTGTATAGATATTATGTAAAGATCTGTTGAGACAATGAGCTATTTTGTGTGATAATGTGAAAGCTGTTGCTCGCGGCTTCACCCACGTAGAATTCTGTTCCCGTTGCCGCTACCCATGGGACCCTATTCCGCCACCACAACCTATATAAGACACACAATTCCACCATACATCATTTTGTTATATCTCAAAGGGTTTAGGCAGCGAAGGCTTATTTTTTTCCGACACCTCCAACAAATATGTATATATTTTAGGCAACGTATACAGAAACTTATCAAATTATATATACTTAAACCTTCATTGAGAACCACTCTATCCATTGGTGAAAGCAGCATAAAAATCGGTGCAGTATTTTTTTAATTTTATCGCGAACAGACAGACAGACACGGTGGAGGACTTTTGTTTTATAATATGTGGTGATAATGATACATCTAGTTGACATTTACTTCACACTAACATATAATAGATAATACTATAAAGATTCAGATCGGAAAAAGAGAACATCTAGAACGGGACTTGAACCCGCGACCAGTCCCTTACAGGGGGAATGCTCTGACCAGCTGAGCTATCTAGACACGTCCCAGATATTCGAAATTCTCCGATATATTATATACGTCTTAAGGCTTTAGAAAAAAGTAAGCATACAAAATTCTTTTAAAAATTTAATTGAAATTTAATTCTTTGACGGCCTCTGTGGCGTAGCGGTAGTGCATTCGACTGCAACGACAGAGGGCGCGGGTTCGATTCCCGCTCGGTGCAAATATCTGTATGCATGAATATGTCTATTTGCATTGGTCTGGGTGTTTCTTTGTATAATATGTATGTATTTACAAAAAAAATGTATATAAGTATGTTTATCTGCATTCTGGAAGACATAACACAAGCTAGTAAAACTGTGCATACTTTGCGTCCAGAAAGCGCTGTGTAGAATGTCGTAGAATATTTATTTATTTATTTAATTTTGAGATAAAATGTTATAAATATATTTTTTCTAATTGTGTTTATCATGTGTCTGCGACTAAATAATGAATTTATACCTCTTAAGCGATATTCGCTACCGTCTGTTGCAGAGAAAACCAATGGGTATGCGGATAATACTAATCCATATTACCTACCTAATGTATAGAACCGCGGTAGCCTAGTGGTATGGGTAATGGACTGCTGAGACGAGGTCTCGGGTTCGATCCCAGGTTTACCATGGCACACACCAATGACTTTTCGAAGTTATGTGTGTATTTATCGCAGGTTCATAAGTGCCCGGTTAATGGGACCTATTACATTGAGACCTAAACATAAATACTCTGCCTACCCCTTCGGGGATATAGGCGTGAGTTTATGTATGTATGTATATTACCTATATACCCACTAAGAGCGAAATCCGTGCGGTATGTACCTGATATGAAACTCAAAAATAATGTGGCTTTCTATTATTTATTAAAGAACTTAAACAATCTGTTCAATAGATCCGGAGATTAACCACTACAACTTCACAAACTAACAAACATTACCTCTTTGTAATTCTATCATAGAAGTATAGATTTAGCGACAATAGCCCAGTGGCGTACGTAAAGGACTGCCGAGAGGAGGTCTTGAGTTCGATCCCCAGTCGTCCCGAGCACACACCTCTGACTTTTCGAAGTTATGTGTGTATTAAAAATGTTAATTATTGCTCGCTTAGTAATGTGCCCGGTTGATAGCAATAAACTCGCCCCCTATTACATTGGGACCTAAAAACATAATTGGCGAATCGTGGGTGTGTAATACACCTCTGCCTACCCCTTCGTGGATACAAGCGTGAAGTTATGGTTTGTTATAGCATATCAAAATTTGTTCAGTCATCAGTTTCTAAATTTGTTTTTGTTCATTCATAAATTAAATAAACTAAATAAAATTTTCTACGACATTCTACACAGCGCTTTCTAGACCCAAAGTAAGCATAGTTTAACAAGCTTGTGTTATGGGTTCCAGAATGCTGATAAATATACTTATATACTTTTTTTGTTTGTAAATACATACATAAATATTATACATAGAAACACCCAGACCAATGCAAAAAGACATATTCATTCATACAAATATTTGCACTGAGCGGGAATCGAACCCGCAACCCCTGTCGTAGCAGTCGAATGCACTACCGCTACGCCACAGAGGCCGTCAAAAAAAGGTCGTAATTTCTGAGGGTAACTGTATTTTTGCTTACCTGTTCGAAAAGGAGATATGAATACATTTATTAATACTAGCTTTTGCCCGCAGCTCCGCCCGCGTAGATGTCGGTTATCGCGACAAAACATAGCCTATGTCCTTTCCCTAGGTCTAATCTACCCCTGTACCAAATTTCAACAAAATCGGTTCAGTGGTTTAGGCGTGAAAGCGTAACAGACAGACAGACAGAGTTACTTTCACATTTATATATTAAGTAAGGATTAGGTATCATAGAAAACAACTTTATACATATTAATATGAATTATAAAACACAATATACATTAGCCACTCCTTCCATCATACTCATTGATCTACGAGTAGGTAGATTTACTGGTGGTAGAAATTTGATGAGACAAATTTGTCACAAAATTCAGCCGGGTGAGTACCACCGTGCACGCTTGCGAAAAACCCTCCATAGTAATCCAATTTCGGTTTGATTGCGTTCAGGGGTCAGCAAGTGCATAGCCGGGCAGGGGGATTGTGGTCGCAGCACTAGTGGGACCGGTGGGTGTCACGCGGTGCTGCGACGACAATCCTCTTCTGATGAGGCCGTCAAGCTGAGTGCCACCATTGTTAACATGGTACGTGTATGTAATGGTGACCCTCTTTCCTGAGACTTTACCTTCAGCTTACCATCAGGCGAGGTGAAGTCAAATTGATGTGTCCTAAATATAAAAATAAAGGTACAAAACCGATTGCACGACAACTCAATAGCCCCAACGATGACTCGAGGATCGAATTTGTTACCAAATTTTTTTTTTTTTTTTCTTTTTTTTTTTTTTTTTTTTTTTAAAAGAATATTAGCAACCGAAATTACTAATATTCCCCCTAACCCCTCCAGCTAAGCTAAATTGCTTGTGTTAGGAGTGGGTTCACGTCGGTAGTGTAATGGCCAGGATTCGAACCCGGGACCTCTCGATCGTAAGGTCGACTCCTTAACCACTAAGCTACCGACGCTTATGATTGAACCATTATTGTTGATCAACTAAATTATACTATAATGGAATAACGATTTTAGATTGTAATTGAATATAAATTACAGCAGCGGCACGCCATTGAGAGGTTTCAATTTCGATACTATAATTTTGAAGGTAATGTTTAATATATTTATTGCTGTATGTTTAATATATAAGCTGAAGGTAAAGTCTCAGGAAAGAGGGTCACCATTACATACACGTACCATGTTAACAATAGTGGCACTCAGCTTGACGGCCTCATCAGAAGAGGATTGTCGTCGCAGCACCGCGTGACACCCACCGGTCCCACTAGTGCTGCGACCACAATCCCCCTGCCCGGCTATGCACTTGCTGACCCCTGAACGCAATCAAACCGAAACCGATAAGGTAATGTTTATTGTATTCATTACTTATATATCTTCTAACATAACATAACTTCACGCCTGTATCCCCGAAGGGGTAGGCAGAGGTGTATTGTACACCCACGATTCGCCAGTTATGTTTAGGCCCCAATGTGATAGGGGGCGAACCTATTGCCATCTACCGGGCACGTTACTAAGCGAGCAATAATCAACATTTTTATATCTTCTATATACAAATAAATAAAATTGAAGTGTCTGTTTGTAATATTTGCACATGTAATAATTTTTAATGATTGCAAATGAATGTATACACGATACTTATAACAAAAATACAATTAAAAAAAAAAGTCTGTTTGAAAGAGGTAATCTCTGGAATGGCTGGGCCTATTTTGACGGGGCTTTCACTAGCAAATATGTTACAAGGCGTTACATTGCCTATGTTATGCCTTTAATTTTAGAAACATTATTAGTGATACGGCAAAAAATTTAAACCCACAAAATTGTGAAAAATCTCGATTTTGACGGAACTTTCACTGGCAGATAGGTAATGTTACAAGGCATAAAATAAGCAACTTTATTTTTAGAAAAAAATAGGGTTCCACGCAAAATAACTCATTGCAATTTATTGAAATAAAACTATTTTTAACGGATTCTATCGCGGTTTATTTGATGTTATTTTATATTTTACATTGATCCCGACGTTTCGGTTGCTTAGTAGCAGCAGCAGCCATGGACACAATCATTTTATTTTACTTTTTGGTTATGATATTATATTTTCATAATCTCCTTCTAATTTCCACCATTTTGATACATTTTTCTTTGCCACACCATTAAGATTTCAAACACCTTACACCTCAGTGTTTGAAGACTCGAGAGGCGTGCAGTTTTAGTCAGTTCGAATACGACATAACCATCCCCGCTGTCCGGTGGGGGGGATATCCGGGGGGACAACCGTACGAAAAAAAAGACCGTCAATCTGAGGTGTCTGAAATGGTGACCCCCATTACTAAAACTTTACCTTTAGCTTACCATCAAGCGAGCTGTAGTCATTTTGACCAATGACACCAACGTGACCAATATACAAAAAACCGTCAATGAGTTTGAGTGAACAAAATGTTTAGACAAAATGCCTACATTTTAGCGCCAAAAATCCACTGTAATTTTTATTCACTTTTTATGTGTACCTACTTAAGTTTCACTTGAGACCTCATTTATCGAAATCTAACCAGCCGTTAGGCATATAGAGGAGAACAAAGAAAAGCGCGTAAAACATTACCCTCGCTGGCACAGTCGGGTGAAAACTATTCTCTTTTACTTAACCGACTTCGCGAGGTAAAGGAGGACACTGTATTTATCAGCCTATGTATGTTCTCTATGACTTTTAATTTGGCATTTTGGAGTAGAAGACCAGTATATAAAGCGGGCGTAGCCGCGAGCAACAAAGTCAAATTCAAAGTCAAAAACCATTTATTCTGTATAGACCATTAATACGGAACTTACAAAACGTCAAAAAAAATTAAACCAATGTTTGGCAAATGGACCACCGGTTCGAAAGGCGGCCCTGTCCTGAGAAGACTCCGGCAAGAAACTCAGCGGGCTGTTTTTTTTTTGGTCTATTTACAAACATGTTTACTTAATCTAATTACAATATTTCATTTGAGTAGCATATTGAGAGAGCAAACAGTTCATATCCAAGCTTGTTTGTCGTCTAAATAGTCTTGAATTTTATAGTAGCCCTTTTGGCAGAGTTTACTTTTAATTTGGCTTTTAAATTTATGAAGAGGTAGATTCTTCATTTCACTAGGAAGCTTGTTGTAGAAGCGTATACAGTTACCCTGAAAGGAATTACTAATCTTGTGGAGTCGACTATTACATACCACAAGATTGTTTTTATGTCTAATATTTACGTTATGTATATCACAAAGTCTTAAAAAATTTGAAATGTTTCTTCTAACATACAAAAGATTTTCAAAAATATATTGAGACACAATAAAAAAAAATCCGTTCCCGCAGGGGGAACGCACAGGTAGATTTCGTGAAGTAATTAATATTATTTTATATAGAGAACTACGGACTTACACACACAAGTAAACACAGTAACATTTTTAACATGTTTAATTTTTTTTTTCTCGCAAACGGTAACTTTTAGCGAAAAACTTTTCAGACATTTATTTTAGACTTAAAAATGACCTATCGATTAAAAATGTTTCCGACGCAAGAATGTTCACCGGTTAGAAGTTATGATTTATGTCCCTAAAAATTTTGGTTTTTACCCCCTCCTCTTTTAGTTAAAGTTTTAATCTTATAGGTTTATAATTAAAAGTTGTTGGTATTCATGTATACTATGGGATAAAATTAGAACGGTTCGAATATCTTTCATGGAACGTGAAATTTTGAGGAAAAACTGATTTCACAAAAAGTGAGGCCCTACCGTCCCCTTAGGCCGGATTCCATCCGTTCACGAACATAAACTAAGTTTACACCCAAACAATTTTTGACCGCAGTTTGAAAGCGATCGGGGCAAAAATGCGACCGTGAGAGTGCCGCAAATTTTGGGAAGTGGAACCATACATTACACATATTTATATAAACTTTATGACCAGTGGTCATTTCGGACTCAGGTGGTCATAACTAGACCTCCTATGAAGAAATATTTTTAAAATTCGACAGTAGTCAAGAAACCAATAGGTCGATCGATTTCATCGAAATCTACCTTTTTTTTTTTTTTTTTTTTATCGTGCGGAAATCCCTTCGGATACCCCCCCACCGGCCAGCGGGGGCGGTTATGTCGGGCTTGCACCGACTAAAACCGCACGCCGTCTCGAGTCTTCAGACGCCGGGGTGTAAGGTTACCCATAGAGCATATCCCTCGCACCCCGGCTGACCCTGGGCCATCTCACCACTAACAGCATCGCTCATCCTGACTCCTCAGAAAGTAGAGGAGTACGGAGAGCGATGTGTTCCCGCCACGTTGGGTATTGGCCGACGATCAATGCCAACCCTATGAAGGGGTGAAGGGGAAGCCATTGACCGCCGCCCAGGGTGTACCGGCCGCTCCGATTCCGTTCCCCCCGGACTGCAGCGGGATCGGAATCGGAGCGACACTCGAGGAGGTTACCCAACACACACCCCTCATCGAAATCTACCTAATAACTTCTAAATACATTAACATTTTTAACATACTCAGTGATGAAACTCAGTAAGTTAAATATAGCGGCAGCAGAGTCAAGTGGGAGCCAATTTGTTAATTCACATCAAAGCGAGTCATTGGCTTAATGAGCGTCATCAGGGGGCCTTCAAGTCAGCGGAGACACGGGCGCACTTATTTTTGTTTGAGCTGTTTTGTTGCATTGATTTATTGAGGCTTTAAATAGAACTTCATGACTAATGTCAACAAATTATATTTAACGACGGCCTCTGTGACGTAGCGATAGTGCATTCGACTGCTACGACAGGGTGCGAAGGGTTCGATTCCCGCTCAGTGCAAATATACCTCTATGGACCTCTATGGCGTAGCGGTAGTGCATTCGACTGCTAAGCCAAAGGTCGCGGGTTCGATTCCCGCTCAGTTTAAATTTGTATATTTGCATTGGTCTGGGTGTTTCTATGTACAATATGTATTTATTTACAAAAAAAAAGTATTTAAGTAGGTTTATCCGCATTCTAGAACCCATATGACAAGCTCTGCTTAGTTTGGGTCTAGGTGGCGTTGTGTAATTTGTCCTTGAATATATATGTATGCATGAATATGTCTATTTGCATTGGTGTGGTTGTTTCTATGTATAATATGTATGTATTTACAACGAGACACACCATGACGGGACACACCATAACTAGACGATCTGAAAAGGGTAGCTCGGATATACTGATTGCCCTATAGATTTTTTTTCCTTTTCCTTTACACCATGATGCTACTAGGTATTAACGACAGGGGTGGGGTATGAGGAATACTTTTTTTTAAATAATGAACACGTCAATATCACTTTACCTCGCCTGATGGTAAGCTAAAGGTAAAGTATCAGGAATAGGGGTCACCATTTCAGACGCCGATAATGTTAAAATGGTGGCCCTCAGCTTGACGGCCTCATCAGATGCCTTTTTATGCCCCACTTAAAGGACCCGGGACTGTAGGGAGAAGGAATTACGTGTGCTGGTAAAGAATTCCAAATCTTGATGGTGCGGCAAAGCAAAGAGGTGGCGTACTGTTTGGTTCTTGATGATATTGTTTGCACCGTGTGAGGGTGATACCTTTTTTTTTTTTTTTTTTTTTTTTCGTGGGGAAATCCATTCGGATACCCCCCCGCGTGCCAGGGGGGCGGTTATGTCGGGCTTGAACCGACTAAAACCGCACGCCGTCTCGGGTCTACAGACGCCGGGGTGTAAGGTTGCCCATAGAGCATATCCCTCGCACCCCGGCTGTGAGGAGGATACCTCAGGCTTACACGTGTTGTCCTGTATAGGAAAGGATACGGTAGAACTAATTGGAAGAGCTCATTGAAATACTCGCCATGGGGCTATATCTCTACGCAACTTCAAGGTCTCAAGGGTGACCTCGGGACTTCCAATAATGCGGACTTCGTTGCAACCTTTCGAGAGCCTCTATTAATTATAATCATCGTGATTGAAGTTACACGTGAGAAGTCTTTCAATAGAAAAAAATGTGGGGTTTTTCAGAAGGCTTTGTTTCAAAGTTTTATCATGTTCAGACTTTGAGCAAAGTTTAGTAGCCAAAGCATTTTTAGAATTACCTTATCGTTTCGAGATATGGCGAACTGCCAAGAGTCCAATTTCGATTCAGAGATACGCTCTCAGAAGAAAGGAGTGATATTTAAAAAGAAAACTTTCTGCAGAGGTTTCTTCATGCGGAAATTTTTCTTAAAAAAAATATGGAGGTTTTACCTTTGGTGAACATGAAAAGCTATTTGGAGAGGGTATCGCTCAGTAGACTTCGCCAACTTGCAATTTAGAATACACAGTAGTCTCTTAGCGGTTAAGGGGTCGTCCTTACGACCGCGAGATTACGGGTTCGAATCCTGGCCATTACACTACAAACGTGAACCCACTTACACAAGCAATTTAGCTTAGCTCCTCCAGCTTAGTTAGCGGGTATACTTATAATTTCGGTTACCAGTACTCTTGAAACATAAGTATTAGTAGTATCATTCACATGATTAATCTGATTATATCTTATTTTCTTCATTTCATTAAAAATGAAGATGATTAGCCCAGTGGCATACGTAACGGACTGCTGAGACGAGGTCTCGAGTTCGATCCCCAGTCGCCCCGGGCACACGCCTCTGACTTTTCGTAGTTATGTGTGCATTAATAAATGGTAATTATCGCTCGCTTAATAATGTGCCCGGTAGATGGCAATAAGCTCGCCCCCTATTACATTAGGTCCTTAACATAACTGGCGAATCGTGGGTGTATACACCTCTGCCTACCCCTTCGTGAAGTTATTATTCTCTTGCCTGAGCTGGAAGAAGCTTTCTTAGGCTGGCCAGCGGGGTCAAACAATATCATCCGAAGGGATTTCCGCACGTGAAAAAAAAAGTACCATTTTAATATTGTTTCCATTTTTTGACTCTGAATGTTACATGTTGTATGTGCCTGAGGTTTAAATAAATATATATTATTATGGAGAAACGGAATGTAATGTTCCTCTGATACAAAGGGTAATTTTCTTTTTTGTCCTTGTTTTAACTTGACAATAGTTATATACTAATAATAAATAAATAATAGTTAGAGTAAAAAAAAAACAAAAAAAAACAATGTTTAAAAATTACTGTAAAGTTATTCATTGTTTCCGTAGTTCGCAAGAATTACGATAGATGGCTCCAACGTCGCCTTAAGACGTATTAATGTATCGGAGAATTTCGAATATCTGGGACCTGTCTAGGTGGCTCAGTTGGCCAGAGCATTCCCCCTTTAAGGGACTGGTCGCGGGTTCAAGCCCGTCCTAGATGTTCTCTTTTTCCGATCTAAATCTTTTGACAATAGTTGTATGTGATGCAGCATCTAAGTAAATATCATCACTCAGATAGAAGTTCTTTCCCTGGGTGTATCGTAGTAAGTTTTTTTTAACAACTGTATACCTTTCTGTCCATCTGGGTGTATGAAATTGTAAATCATTTGTGAGCTACATGTGTGTCTCCATCAATCCTGGTATCAGCAGGCCTACTATGAAACGTACATTCGCAATTGCGGACTGAAATTTCGGGCAATCGGTACCATGAACCACACTTTACCTGCAATCGGGCCCGAAGACGGCACATGACAGTTCATTCGGCCCTTCCATGAAACCAATGAAATTCGGGCGAAAGGTTATCATAATTCAATACAAAGGAATGTATTTTTAAATAATTTGTAAGATAATGTTGATGCCTGTATGCATACACACACACACACATACATATATATATACTGTTAAATATAAATTTCTGTTGATTTTCAAGTTCCTTCTAAGGTATATAATTAATATAATTATTAACTAATAAATAAAACTTAATAGTCGTAAGTGTATAACAACACGTTTTCACAAAGGCCATTATGATTGTTCAATGTTGAAGCTCCACTGACTCCCAAAATACAAGCTTCAGCTTAGTTTGGGAACCAGTATCTACACTTAAATGTGAAAATCAAAAATGTACCTTAACTTTAAGATCATATTTTTTTGTGTACTTACCTCATTTGTTCCTCTTTTAAGTCAATTAACAATTTATTTATTTATTTATTTTATTTTAAATACGTTGTTTTATAATAGTTTATTTTTAATAGAAATCAATTGTAAACGAAAACCTCCTTGATATGTTTGACTCAGCCCCGAACATACTTTATGGTCTGCTAGAACGAAATTTGAAGTAACTAAAGTTTTTTTTTTTCGTTCGAAAATCCCTTCGGATACCCCCGCCGGCCAGCGAGGCTGGTTATGTCGGGCTTGAACCGACTAAAACCGCACGCCGTCTCGGGTCTTAACACGCCGGGGTGTAAGGTTGTCCGTAGAGCATATCCCTCGCACCCCGACTGACCCTGAGCCATCGCCGGATTCGAGATGGCCCCCTCGGGTTTGGGAACCACGGTGTCCCCGTCTTGCCCCGGTTTGGGGGAGGGGTGCTAGTCGCCCGCTAGTCGCTAGTTAGCAGAAGCAGGCCGGGGTGCTTCAGCTAATAAAACACTTCTCTCGTTCGTGTTTCGTGCGAGCCCGCAATTGCGGATGTACCTTACATGGTAGGTCTACAGATTGGATTGTCTGAAAGAGAGTGAGTGTTACGGATATCAAAACGGCCGTACTATAGTAATTTATAATTATGCTTGATATTTGATAAAAAATTTGATAGTTTAGGTACTACAGAAGACCTCCGTCCTCCATTCGCGCAGGCCTGGGGGTGACAGGTGAGGCCGCCTGTCACCCCAGCAGAAGCAGGCCAGGACGGTGGGGCGACTAGCGCTCCTCTCCCATACCGGGGCAAGACGGGGACACCGTGGTTCCCAAACCCGAGGGGGCCTTCTCGAAACCGGAGATGGCCCAGGGTCAGTCGGGGTGCGAGGGATATGCTCTATGGGCAACCTTACACCCCGGCGTCTGTAAACCCGAGACGGCGTGCGGTTTTAGTCGGTTCAAGCCCGACATAACCGCCCCCGCTGGCACGCAGGGGGGTATCCGAAGGGATTTCCGCACGATAAAAAAAAAAAAAAAAAAGGCACTACAGAAATATTAATGTAAGGTCTAAACTAACTGTGTAAAGAGTTACATTTAAAAAATATCATACCGCTTGCAGTCCATCAGACGCTTGTTCTGTGGCCGAACGTGAACAATTAATACATTTCCGATGATTTTCAAATTTAATTACGCGGGTAGTATCCACCCCACAGCAGCAGTGTTAAATACTACGTTTTGTTTTGTCGAAAAGTGAAAATTATGGGTTCGACTGTACCGAACATCAAAATTAATATAGCGTGAAATGATTTTTTCCTCGTATTTGTGTTTTAATGAAATAATTAAACGCGTGTATGCTTTTAATTTCGTTTGATCGGCCAATTATTTGTGAAACGTGGTTTTGTTTTCTCTATAATTAGGTAAAATTTGATAGTTGTTTTTTTTAATACTCACTGCATAGCTTCGAGGTAAACCCTCGTCCTACCTTACACCCCGGCGTCTGTAAACCCGAGACGGCGTGCGGATTTTAGTCGATTCAAGCCTGACATAACCGCCCCCGCTGGCCGGCGGGGGGGTCACGAAAAAAAGGTAGGCATACAAATATTTTCACTCAGCGGGAATTGAACCTGCGCCCATCCATGTTTCAGTCGAACGTTCTACCACCACTCCACACAGGTTCTGTAAAGAAATAAACCACAACAGATAACAAATGGTAATGTACATTTAATTAATAATTTTACCGTTATTGCAATTTAAATTATTATTGTCGCCATTTTGACTAATTTGAACTGTCAACAGAGGGTAGAACAAAACGAGGCTTGACAGCACACGTCAGTCTGCTGTCAGCTGTCAAATTGCACGGAAGTCATGAGCGAGTTGTAAAATTGTTACTGATTTATTAGTCAAAAGAGTTAAAGGCTTTCCAATGTTATGTGAGGGCTTTTATTGGCAAGTTTAACAATTAGGAAAGATGAGTGAAGAAAGAGCGGGGCTCCGATTCAGTATGCCACGTTTTCAAAACGCGTGACTTCAATTCGATTAGAAAGAACAAGTGCTAGTCGGACTCGCGCGTGAAGGTTTCCGTACCATTACCTATACAATGGGAGCCCCCCTTAATTTATTTAATTTTAATTTAATTATTCATGATATTGTCGGAAGTTTACGCGAACGTCACACATTGATATAAAACTATTTTTAACGGATTCTATCGCGGTTTATTTGATGTTATTTTATATTTTACATTGATCCCGACGTTTCGGTTGCTTTTCAGCAGGTTCAATGTAAAATATAAAATAACATCAAATAAATCGCGATAGAATCCGTTAAAAATAGTTTTAATCATTCATTTTTTATTTGGATGTATAACAAAATATTCTGTGAATATTACAACCGAGATTTGGGCGGTGCTGCAGTCTCTTCAGAGGTGCCACATTGATTATCGGTATATCGAAGTGCTGAAGTGCTTGTATAATAACGCCACCATGTCGTTTTTGTTTTAATATTTAGGACACGTCAATTTGACTTCACCTAGCCTGATGGTAAGCTGAAGGCAAAGTCTCAGGAAAGAGGGTCACCATTACATACACGTACCATGTTAACAATGGTGGCACTCAGCTTGACGGCCTCATCAGAAGAGGATTGTCGTCCCAGCACCGTGTGACACCCACCGGTCCCACTAGTGCTGCGACCACAATCCTCCTGCCCGGCTATGTCGGTTCGAGTACAGGACCAGAGCACAGAGGCTATTCCGTTGTAGAGGGGAGTTAGGTAGGGTGATGTCATCTCGCCGAAACTTTTTACCAATGCAATGGAAGACATCTTCAAACTTCTGGATTGGAAAGGATTCGGCATCAATATCAATGGCGAATACATCACTCACCTTCGATTTGCCGACCGAAAAAATTCACGTTATTTTAATGGCCGCCTTATATATTTATTTTATTCTGTTTTTAGTATTTGTTGTTATAGCGGCAACATAAATACATCATCTGTGAAAGTTTCAACGCTCTGGCTATCGCGGTTAATGAGATACAGCCTGGTGACAGACGGACCAACGCACAGCGAAGCCTTAGTGATAGGGTACGGAACCCTATTACTAAGAACCCTAAAAACCTAAAAAATAAGTTTGATATGGCGTATGATCGGTAAAAATACTCTCATACTTTGACTACTTTTGAATTCGATTTTGAAATTTGAATTTTGTAAGTTTTCGTAAGTTTTGAAATCACACGTTTTAAAAACGTAATTTTACTTAATCGAGGCTCAGGTGTTGGTGCTAAGTACAAATATAGAGATGGGTACATACAACATGTGTATTAAATAGTATGAAAACTGAGGGGTAACGAGTGCGATTTTTGTGCGTGAGGTCTCAAATTCGATTACAATTTTTTTTTTTTTTATATTTAGGACACGTCAATTTGACTTCACCTCGGCTGATGGTAAGCTGAAGATAAAGTCTCAGGAAAGAGGGTCACCATTACATACACGTACCATGTTAACAATGGTGGCACTCAGCTTGACGGCCTGCGCGTGACAGCCACCGGTCCCACTAGTGCTGCGACCACAATCCCCCTGCCCGGTTATGCACTTGCTGACCCCTGAACGCAATCAAACCGAAATTGGATTACTATGGAGGGTTTTTCGCAATCGTGCACGGTGGTACCTACCCGGCCGAATTTTGTGACAAGTTTGTGTCATCAAATTTCTACCACCAGTAACACTAGCCAAACAAAGTATCCATAATAAGTTGGTCTTCTATGAGGTGGAACCAAAAATATGACTATTGAAATGTTAGTGTATACCTTTTTTTTTTTCGTGCGGAAATCCCTTCGGATACCCCCCCGCTGGCCAGCGTGGGCGGTTATGTCGGGCTTGAACCGACTAAAACCGCACGCCGTCTCGGGTCTACAGACGTCGGGTGTGAGGTATTAATATTAATATTGCTAAACATAAGTCTTTTTACGTTTTGCAAGTTCCGTTTTAATGGTCTACACAGAATAAATCATTTTTAACTTAGCTTTGATATTATATCTCTGCATACCTTTTTGGACATATAGAGGCGTGAGTATATCTATCAAATTTTGTCGTTTTATCCAACAAAATCTTATAACCACATAAATTTGCTGCGCAAATAAAAGCCCTGTAGATAAAGTTAAAAAATGGAAGTTTAAAATCTAAATCACACGGAACGCAACAAAAATCCAATGGCTTTCGCGCAAAATTCATTATAAATAGAGAACCAGGGCTGATCATAAATCGCATAGGATATAAAAATGCCTATCTATAACCGTTTCCTGTATACCTACAACAATCCGGTTAACTTTACTACTGTAGTTCAGTTAAGAGAGTAGTCAACTATTAACGTAAGCTCGGTTTAATAAATAAATAAATAGTTTACGACATTCTACACAGCGCTTTCTAGACCCAAAGTAAGCATAGTTTAATTAGCTTGTTTTATGGGTTCCAGAATACGGTTAAACATACTTATATACTTTTTTTTTTGCAAATACATACATATTATACATAGAAAACCCCAGACCTGATAGACATATTCATACATACCAATACTTGCATTAAGCGCGAATGGATCCCACGCCCCTTGTCGTAGCAGTCGAATGCACTACCGCTACGCCACAGAGGCCGTCGAATTTCTTGTGAAATTGTCTACTGCACCGCGTACGTGTACTCATAGTAGACGATAAAGATAAATGCTATGGCTAAACTATCCGCTGAAAATATTGAACGACTGTATAAACTCGAAGCCGTGATATTTCATAAAGCACAGCACTCTGTTTGGTTTAGCTGTCTTTTAGAAAAACGTTCATGCGTTTTTGAACGCTGGCTCGTGACGGAAGCGGGTTCTGCGTTTCACCAAACATGAAATCATTGTAGATTTACATACATACATACACTCACGTCTTTTTCCCACCGGGGTAGGCAGAGACAACAGCCCGCCATCTGCTTCTGTCCTTACATACTTCACGAGCTTCCTACACTGTCATTAAACCTTTCATGCAAGCCCGCTAGTTTCGATATTCTACACAACGCTTTCTCGGCCCAAAGTAAGCATAGTTTAACTAGCTTGCGTTATGGATTCTAGAATGCGGTAAACATACTTATATATTTATTTTGTAAATACATACGTATGTGGCGATACCACATGAAAAACAACAAGCTGAACTGTCGAACAACCGTCGACTATGTCACAACTAGCACGTGATACGTCACAATCCTGCATCGCGAAAATGTAGTTCGCGCGCTGAGTAACATATATACAACATCCCAACGACAACCGTTGGGTCGCGGCCCGCCAGGCGCGATCACCTTGCCTGGTTGGAGGATCCTCCCTTTGTGTTGGAGGAATATCACACCCTGTTCCTCCACACATATTATACATAGAAACACCCAGACCAATGTAAATAGACATATTCATGCATACAAATATTTGCACCGAGCGGGAATCGAACCCGCGCCCCCTGATGTAGCAGCTGAATGCACTACCGCTACGCCAGAGAGACCGTCAAATAATAGTAGGTACATATATAGACCGAAAATAAAATATTTTCTTGAACTTTAAACATAGATTTTTGTTAATACAATACTTACAGTAACTAAGTATACAACTTAAGAATTAGAATTCGTAAAACATGTAACTGCGTACCTGTTACCGAATAAGTTGAACAATGGATCCATGGAACATTGTAAAACTTGGATAATTATCGGTAAGTATCGATTACACACAGACTCTGGGAGCTGATCTTTAAGAAAATCTGTTAGTCCATAAATTATTTACATTTTGTAAAACAATTAAAACCCAGAGTAAGCTAGATAATATTTATAAAGGGGCCTTTGAAGTGCTGAATTACAAAATTTCCTAACGAATGTTGGATAAGTTCAGATACCTTTTTTTTTTTTTTTTTTTTTTTTTTTTCGTGCGGAAATCCCTTCGGATACCCCCCCGCCGGCCAGCATAAGTTAATAAGCATAAGTTCAGATACCTACACAAAAATAGGACTAAATTCTACAAGGTTTAATAAATGTATATGTTAGAAACTTTGAAGGAATCATTATGCTAACTTCCCACAAATAACATAATATAAACTCACGCCTATATCCCCAAAGGGGTAGGCAGAAGTGCTAGCACCCACATTTCGCCAGTTTATGTTTAGGTCCCAATGTAATAGGTGGCGGCGAGCCTATTGCCATTAGCCGGGCACTTATAAACCTGCGATAAATACACACATAACTTCGAAAAGTATCGAAAAGTAATTGGTGTGTGCCATGGTAAAACCTGGGATCGAACCCGAGACCTCGTCTCAGCAGTCCATTACCCATACCACTAGGCTACCGCGGTTTTTTTCCCACAAATAGTATGAACGCGAAATTTTGTGAGTATGGATGAATGGATGTAAAGAGTAACAAACTCTTTCACGCAAAAACGGCTGAACAGATCTGGTATATAGTCTGAAATAACACATAAGCTACTTTTGTTCCTGGAATAGGATCCAAAGGGAAGCAGGAACTGGAACAGAATGACATGCGGGCGAAGCCGCGGGCAAAAGCTAGTTTCAGAAAAATCTAAGTTCAGGATGATACTTGATCCTGTAACTAGTTCCTTTATAGGGGGAATACTCTGTGTCTGCATATTGGAGATATTTAAAAATTTGTTGTTTTTTTTATACCACTAAGGTGGCAGACAAGCACACGGCCCACCTGATGGGAAGCGGTTACCGCGGCCTATGAACGTGTGCAACACCAGTGGCGTCACACTCGCGCTGCCGACCCTGTAAAGGAAAGGATGGGAAAGGAGTTTGGGAGGGGATGGGAAAGGAGTTTGGGCTCCGGCACTCTCACTCACCAAACGGAACGTAACAGTTCAAATACTGTTACTTGGCGTCGATATTCTGTGAGAGGGTGGTGCTTCCCCGGTCGAGTCGGCCCATTCATGCAACGGCCAAAATGATTGTTGCTTGACTCTACCACTCTAGTAGGTATATATATATATATATTTATTAAGCTAAATGACTACAAAAATATTTTTTTTGGAATTGTTTAAATGTTTGTTGGCGATGGACGCAAACAAACATACATTTTGATGCGGGTTTTCCATTAGAAAGGTCTTGGTCAGACCAAAAATTTGCCGTACGTTTGATTGCAATTAGTTAAATCGAATCGGATATATGACCAAAAAACAATTAACGAACTCCGCGCGGGCGGAGCCGTGGGCATCAGCCAGTTTATTTATATACATAATACGCACGACCTTCTCGCAGGTAGAGACAACAGCCTACCATCTGCTTCTGCCCTTATAAGCTTCCTCTACAATCATTAAATTTTTCATGCAGCATGCAGGTTTTAACTTGCTCATAAACAATTTGATCAGTTTATGGTCAGCTGGGTCGACCACTGCTTGCCTCCCCACTCATATCTACCGTATATACCTACTTTTCGGTATTCACTCTACGTGTTCAAACCACCCTTGCATCCTTTCTTTCAATTCTTTTTCAGGCGTATTTCTATTTTCTTTTCATCAGCCAGCCTTATTCCATGAATACTGCGCAGTAATTTCACCTCAACTGCGTTACCTTGACAATTTCGTTTCGTACTAAAGACATAAAATCCAGTTAAAAAACGTAACACGCTCCGAGCCTACCTACTTAAATATTTAATTCATCATAAAAGTTTAAATCGTTTTAAACTAGCACCCGTGGGTCCCTAAGCTGCTGAAAAATCTGTAAAGCGGCCATGAAGCGCGGTCGGCTTACTTGTGATTTAAAAAGAGGCTTTCGTTATCCAACTGCGCCGAAATAGGGTTTTGTGCTGCACTGACGAGATTTAACGAACTTTATGTGTTGTGGAAGCTTCTATTTATAATGTCGCTTGGCATGCGTCCAATCGCTTACCGGCGTTAGGCATTTATTTTTGTGTTGATCTTGATAGCTCAAATCCGTCACTGGTAAAGTGATTCGAATATTTTCTTGTCAAGTGTAATATTGATTGTATGAGTGCATGGTACGAAACAGAGATGGATTTACCAGAAAACAGAGGGAATTCTTAAGAGGAATATTTTGTTTTATACTTAGTTAAGTATGAAAGTGATTCAAAGATTTGAAATGAATTCTATCGATTAATTGTGTAACATTCTGAATGATAATGAAAAAGGAAGACCCGGTTGACAGCCATTGGCTAGCTTACCAAACCAAATATTGGAGGTAAATGTGGATATTCGGGGATGAATAAATTATACAGATGTCTCAGCCTACCCTTTCTGAAATATTAAAGCATGAGTAAACATTAAGTTTGTTTAGATATCACATAACACTAACATTATAATAGACGGCCTCTGTGGCGTAGCGGTAGTGCAATCGAATGCAACCACAGAGGGCGCAGGTTCGATTCCCGCTCAGTGCAAATATTTGTATGCATGCATGTCTATTTGCATTGGTCTGGGTGTTTCTATGTATAATAATGTATGTATTAAAAAAATTATAAGTATGTTTATCAACATTCTGGAACCTATAACACAAACTAGTTAAACTTTTTTTTTTTTTTTTTTTTCGTGCGGAAATCCCTTCGGATACCCCCCCGCGTGCGTGCCAGCGGGGGTGGTTATGTCGGGCTTGAACCGACTAAAACCGCACGCCGTCTCGGGTCTACAGACGCCGGGGAGTAAGGTTGCCCATAGAGCATATCCCTCGCACCCCGACTGACCCTGGGCCATGGTTTCGAGATGGCCCCCTCGGGTTTGGGAACCACGGTGTCCCCGTCTTGCCCCGGTTTGGGGGAGGGGCGCTAGTCGCCCCACCGTCCCAGCCTGCTTCTGCTGGGGTGATAGGTGGCCTCACCCGCCACCCCCAGGCCTGCGCTCATGGAGGACGGAGGTCGTTAAGCGCAAACTAGTTACTCTATGCTTACTTTGGGCCTAGAAAGGGCGGTGTAGAATGTCTTAGAATAATTATTTATTTATTGAGTGAAACTCTGAAAGAGTGAAGCTCACATTTAGACGACTCATGCATTACGTTAGACCATCTTCTCCTTCCAAACGGCTGAACCAATTCTAATGGAATTTTACACAATGGAATTTTTTACTGGTGGTAGAAATTTGATGACACAAATTTGCCACAACATTCGGCCGGGTAGTAATCCAATTTCGGTTGATTGCGTTCAGGGGTTAGCAAGTGCATAGCCGGGCAGGGGGATTGTGGTCGCAGCACTAGTGGGACCGGTGGGTGTCACGCGGTGCTGCGACGACAATCCTCTTCTGATGAGGCCGTCAAGCTGAGTGCCACCATTGTTAACATGGTATGTGTATGTAATGGTGACCCTCTTCCCTGAGACTTTACCTTCAGCTTATCATCAGGCGAGGTGAAGTCAAATTGACGTGTCCTAAATATAAAAAAAAAGCAAAGATGTAATAAACAAAAAAGCCTCATTCACAAGAATGGTGTTAAATAAAATAATTTGTTCATATACACAAGACAAAAAAGAACAAGTTGAATTCCTGAGACGAGCTCAGCCGAATACAAGGCTTTTCGATTTTGCAAATTTATTTTTTTGCTATTTTTTGCGATTTTTTTTTATCTTGCAATGGTTCACCCCAGCACGAATCTATTACCGAAAACAGCAACTCGATAGCTCATCTCCTTCATACCCAAAACCGTGACAGAAAATTGGCAACGACGACGACGTCGACGACAACTCCTTAGCAATAGGGCTTTTCTAAAGAAAATCCCTAAAAATGAAAATCGGACTAGCCATAGAGGAATTATCACCATTAGAAAGTCGTGGTGAAATTGCTTCGCTCAATTTTTGCAATAGCAGAATGAATTGCAGACCTAGTTTATTATAAGCGCGAAAGTTTGTATGAATGTATGGGTGGATGTTTGTTACTCTGTAACGAAAAATATCTGCCAAGTGCGAGTCGGACTCGCCCATTAAGGGTTCCGTAGCAGCAAGTAACATAATAATGTTTTTTTTATAATGTTTATATTTGAGTTGATTGAATGAAAGGTAAATTGCGGTTTACGATTTATGAGGTATTAAAAAAAACTACTTATTAGATCTCGCTCAAATCATTTTTCGGTGGAAGTTTACATGGTAATATACATCATATATTTTTTTTAGTTTTATCATTCTCTTATTTTACAAGTTACAGGGGGGGGGGGACACGCATTTTACCACTTTAGAACTGTCTCTCGCGCAAACTATTCAGTTTAGAAAAAAATTGTATAAGAAACCTCAATATCATTTTTGAAGACCTATCCATAGATACCACACAATGAGTTCGGTGAAAAAAAAATTTGAGTTTCAGTTCAAAGTGGGGAACCCCAAAATTTATTGTTTTTTTTTTCTAATTTTGTGAGAAAATCTTAATGGAGTTCACAGAATACATCTACTTACCAAGTTTCAACAGCATAGTCCTTATAGTTTCGGAAAAAAGTGGCTACGGGCGGACAGACAGACAGACATGACGAATCTATAAGGGTTCCGTTTTTTTGCCATTTGGCAACGGAACCCTAAAAACAACCTCTCTGATCTGGATAAAATTTAGCACAGATATAGATTATAGCCTGGTATAGGACATAGGTTTAGTTAACCCGGGAATGGGTTTCTATGGATCGGGTAATTAGGATGTTTTTTAATTAAAAAATTTCAACAGAGAAGATGGTTGAAATTTACCGCCCAGCTTGGGACCCAGCCATTCATTTAATTAATTCCAAGAAAAATCAAAATACAACAAGACTTCATGACACTGTGAGCTCATTATGCGTAAATAGTAATACCAACAATTCAACATAGTTCGGGTACTTTGAGATAACTTACACTTCAACCACAAGACAACAACCATCTTTAGTCTCCCCGTGACCATGGCTGCTGAAAAGCAACCGGAACGACGGGATCAATGTAAAATGTAAAATAACTTCAAAGAAATCGGGATAGAATCCGTTAAAAATAGTTTTATTTCAATGGATAATATTTATTTATATTTTTGAGTTTCTGATATTTTGGTACTGTTGCAAGCGTCATGATCACAGATATACTTAACAGTTACACGTTAGCTTTAAAAACCATAATTGTAATTCCAATAGAATAAGCTCTAAAGCCAGTGAGAAAAAATTACGAACTAACAAAAACATTTCGAAAATCGAATCGAAAAGATACAGACTAATACATATTTTGCGTCCTTGCAACACCCTAACGTGAAGTGACGTAACTGGTATTACGTATATTTCTTTCTATAGACGTTGGTGCAGAATTGAGTTTACTAGGTCAGCCCCCATGCGACGAGTTAAGTAAATCGACACGAGCCATAATCATTACATATTTTTTTATCAAGCATATACGACGTGGAGTTGATTAAATTTAGAATACAGCACTTCGAGAGGAGGTTGGGGGTAACAGGATTTTCTGTTTAGTTTGACTTGAAACTGGGGATTCTCATTCTATAATCAATTTTAAAATGTTATTTCAGTATTTTGTATTTACCAAAAAATGTCTTAACATATGACGTAAAAAATTATAAAGATATCAACACGATGTTTAATAAGCGATAGCAGTGCTGTTTTTTGCCATTTGGCAACGGAACCCTAAAAAGCGGTGTACGTAACGGACTGCAGAGACGAGATCTCGAACTGGATCCCCTGTCGCCCAGGGCACACACGTCTGACTATTCGTAGTTATGTGTGTATTAAACATGTTAATTATCGCTCGCTTAGTAATGTGCCCGATAGATGGCTCGTCTCCAATTACATTGGGATTTTACTTTGTTCTATTACTCTGCCTACCCCATCGGGGATACAGGCGTGAAGTTATGTTTGTTTAAGACCGCACGGCAGAAGTGAAAACTTCTTTTGGCGCACCGCACACTGATTTTTCCGTAGGTAGTAAGTAAGGCTGATCCGTCACGCTCTAAGGTGAAAGGCTCGATCGGGTGAACTCGGGATCGCCGAGTGTACCCGAACGAGGAAGATACAGACAGCTGCTCTTCGCTGTTGTGTCTTTTCATACGTAAAAATTGTCTTTTAATAGTTATTATTGGTACGTGATAAAAATTATTTTGATAATTATTTGGTTTACATTGTGAGGTTAGTCTGTGTAGTTAGCGGTTTATCGTGCTAATATAATATATTTAAAAAATAACATAACATAACATAAACTCACGCCTATATCCCCGAAGGGGTAGGTAGAGGTGCTAGCACCCACATTTCGCCAGTTTATGTTTAGGTCCAATGTAATAGGTGGCGAGCCTATTACCATTAACCGGGCACTTATAAGCCTGCGATAAATACACAGCCTACGACAAAAGTCATTGGTGTGTGCCATGGTAAAACCTGGGATCGAACCCGAGACCTCGTCTCAGCAGTCCATTACCCATACCACTAGGCTACCGCGGCTAGGCTAACATTAAACATTATAAAAAACACACTTATTGTTATTATTATTATAAAGAGAGATTCGATCGTATAGGCAAGTCACGTCATGTTAATATATCCACATATATATACATACATGCATACACATAAATATATGTATACTAACTGTACCCGCGACTTCGTCCACGTGGATTTCGATTTTTATGGTTTTAGTTCTTTTGCGCGGAACCCTAATTTTTTTGGACCAAATTGTGAATCTAAACCATCCTCGAAGCCCTTGAACTCACACAAATAACTTCATCAAAATCGGTCCAGCCGTCTAGGAGGAGTTCAGTGACATACACACGCACACAAGAAATATATGTAATATAGATGTAATGTAATTGATGTAATGTAATAGATGTAATATAACTATCCGATATCAATTGATTGCGATTGCCAATGAAATTTTCACTTCTGCCGTGCGGTCTTAAGCACAGTCTTAATTATTTTTTTTTTTATTGAAATATGAGATTAGATTTTTATTGCCTTCTTAATTTTAACGTCCACGTATAGGTTATTGAAAATATTTGATATGCAGTGTAATAATTTTATTGATGTTCAATTTTTAATCAAATTACTCCTTTTGAGGTCGTTTTCACATACTGGAATAGTCATAGGTTGTGTTGACAAACAATTCTTTAAAGACCATTCCAATATTGGGGTAATATTTTTTTTAAAGAATATTAGTAACCGAAATTACTAATATTCCCTCTGACCCCTCCAACTAAGCTAAGTTGTTTGTATTAGGAGTGGGTTCACATCGGTAGTGTAAGGCCAGGATTCGAACCCGGGACCTCTCGATCGCAGTGTCGACAACTTAACCACTAAGCTACCGACGCGTACATTTACAGTAATGTACAAAGTTTTCGGTACTCATTTGTATATCCTGTAGATATTGGTACAAAACTAAACATCTACTGGATATCCAAATTAATTTTAGCCCCAAAGCTTCTGTATAAGAAAACACAGCACATTTTTTTCAATCACCTAAATTCAACAATTTACGCACTTAAAAAACAATACAGGCTCTAATCCGCAGCGACACGGCCAGTTTCCACTCAATTTCAGCGTTTACCCGACACCAACCTAGGCGGGCTTAAAACTCATTTCTTCACCGCAATCCAGCTTGTCTAGACCTATAGAACTCCTATACTAGTTCAAAACTTGTTGAATTTAGACAGGTCATGTTTATCTGGTAAGTTTCATTACGGAGGCAGCTCACGTATAGACATTCCGGTCTGATCTCACGTGCTTTGAAAATTGGCGAGTCCGAAGGAAATGTTCAAGTAAGTCTAGTGTGCGGACTACCTAAATTTTTATACAAATTCTTGTGAATTTGTTGCTTTTATTTTTAGGGATTTTCTTTAGAAAAGCCCTATTGCTATGGAGTTGTCGTCGACGTCGTCGTCGTGGCCAATTTTCTGTCACGGTTTTGGGTATGAAGGAGATGAGCTATCGAGTTGCTGTTTTCGGTAATAGATTCGTGCTGGGGTGAACCATTACAGATAAAAAAAAATCGCAAAAAATCGCAAAAAAAACGCAAAATCGAAAATCCCTTGTATTCGGCTGAGCTCGTCTCAGGAATTCAACTTGTTTTAAAGTGTTTTAGTATTATGTCTGTGATTATTTTGAAAGAGAGAAGAGATGCTTGACTTCATTAGTGTAGATTTTGTTAGGTTTTTATAAGGATGTATATATTATTCAAATGAAGTCATGTCTTTCTGTTTATTAGTAGTCAATAAGTGGGATATGAAACTCATAATAAGATATTTTGTCAAAACGATATCGAATAGCGGCGATAGCCTAGTGGCATACGTAACGGACTGCTGAGACGAGGTCTCGAGTTCGATCCCCAGTTGCCCGGGCACACACCTCTAACTTTTCGTAGTTATGTGTGCATTAATAAATGATAATTATCGCTCGCTTAATAATGTACCCGGTAGATGGCAATAGGCTCGCCCCCTATTACATTGGGACCTTAACATTACTGGCGAATCGTGGGTGTGTAATACACCTCTGCCTACTCCTTCGGGGATACAGGCGTGAAGTTATGTTATGTTATGTTATGTTATGTTATGTTATGTTATGTAAAATCAACAATAAAAATATAATTTCAATTGAACTGGTAATATCAGTTAATCGCACACTAGAACCAATAACTTTATATTTCCAATTACACAAACAATTGTGATCAAACCATTAAAATAACACGTTCTATACTTCACGTATTGAAGTTAACACTAACAATTTATATAGTTTCACGACACTCATAGACATCTCTGTCAGGGGGGTCAGAGGGGTAATCATGACCGCTTAATAGCAACCAATTGCAGATCTCAACTGAATAGATTCGTACTCATACCAAGACGTGATGTTGGTCGTTCAGTTTCACGATCCAAATGTCTACAAAAGAACCAAACGCGGACGTGTTTCAGATAAAGCATGTCATAGTATGGATGATAGCAATTCAGTTTATAAACTTGTATTGAATTGCTCCGTAACTGAACTGTTATTAAGTCATCATGGCAAGACCCCAGCTTGTCTGGAAGAGATCGTAGTCTGCCATAAGACTGCCCAATATACTATTTTAATGAATGAGTTTTATATATGATTACTGTTGTACAAGAAAATGTATTCTTTTATTTTTATACCACTTAGGTAACAGACAAGCACACGACCCACCTGATGGTAAGCGGTTACCGTAGCCTATGGTCGTCTGCAATAAGTCAAAGTCAAAGTCAAAAACCATTTATTCTGTATAAACCAGTAATACGGCACTTACAAAACGTCATAAAAAATAATCTAATGTTTGGCAAATGGACCACCGGTTCGAAACGCGGCCCTGTCCTGAGAAGACTCCGGAAAGAAACTCAGCGGGCTGTTTTTTTTTTGGTCTATTTACAAACATATTTACTTAACCTAAGTACAATATTTCATTTGAGTAGCATAGAGAGAGAGCAAACAGTTCATATCCAAGCTTGTTTGTCGTCTAAATAGTCTTGAATTTTATAGTAGCCTTTTTGGCACAGTTTACTTTTAATTTGGCTTTTAAATTTAATAAGAGGTAGATTCTTCATTTCACTAGGAAGCTTGTTATAAAAGGTTAATACCAGTAGATACCTTCTGAAGAACCCCATATTGTAGTCGCTTGGGAACACCACAGCAGGGAGATGATTCCACAGTTTGAACGTGCGTGGAATGAAGTTTTTTTCATATCTTACTGTGCGCACTGTTGCCGGTTGCAACGTGTGTGGATGAATTCCCTGTCTGTGACGAGCGGTTCGATGATAAAATGATGATTCAATCTTGAATGATTCTATTCTATTAGATCTCTTTTAGTGCAAATTCCAATTCGTCTTGTTATGATATTTGTCCCACAAGTTTTGCAATGTCGATTTTGTTCACTTTCAAAATATATGTATAAATAATATGTAATATATATAATATGTATGTATCCGAAATCTAACTTTTTCAGCGGCACAAAAAGTAATAGATTTTTTTGAAACCAGACTCGTGTCCACACCATTTTTCCACACTAGTGTGTCGATGGCATAATACCTGTTACTCGTGGTCATACTTATATAATTCTATCACACTAGTATGACTATTGTGTAACATATGTTACTCGTGGTCATATAGCTCGGTGTGATCAATAATATAAATATTTAAATAAGACTCATGTACACACTAACTTGCAAAGAAAAAAAAATCTTTACCTATTACTCCTGAAAACAAATGATGATCGCAAATACAAAAGAACATCTATAATTTAAAATGTGAGTTTAGGTTTAGATGGCACACAATCACAATTAATTTCTATGTCCTCTTCATACAAAACAGTAAGCAACTTTGTAATTGTAACATAGTTTTTATTGATACAGCGATTAAGTTTTGAATGCCAGCTCTCTATCACATTGTTAGTGCGATGTCTCTCGTTATAAACGCACCAATCTTTAATATGGTCGTCATCCTTTAACCAGGTTTTTTCTATATATTTGATAAAAATATTCAATGTGTATCACATAGCAAGATGACATAATTATACTTCCACCCCGCTTTGTTCATATCTTGCTTCAGAAGAGGTAAACCACTACATAGCACAACGATACGGTATTTTTTTTTTTACACCCAATGCTTTTGCATAGTCTGAAGAAAATGTTATCTTTAAGTGGTCAGTCAAGTGCACAAAGATGTATCATATACAACGGTGGTGTGACCACGAGCAACATATTTACATCATAGTCACACCAGTATGACCACAAGCAACATGTATTACACCATTGTCACACAAGTATGACCACAAGCAACATGTATTACACCATTGTCACACCAGTATGACCACAAGCAACATGTATTACACCATTGTCACACCAGTATGACCACAAGCAACATGTATTACACCATTGTCACACCAGTATGACCACAAGCAACATGTATTACACCATTGTCACACCAGTGGTATGACCACGAGTAACAGGTATTATACCATCGACACACTAGTGTGGTATAATGGTGTGGACACGAGTCTGAAGCAATTTTTTTTTGTACCAATAGTTGGCAGTCCATGTAGGTATCTACTTTCAGATGTACGAATTGCAATACAATGTTTGAAACTAATGACTGATCAGATTAGATTCTTTTTAGGGTTCCGTTGCCAAATGGGAAAAAACGGAACCCTTATAGATTCGTCATGTCTGTCTGTCTGTCCGTATGTCACAGCCACTTTTTTCCGAAACGACATTCTACACAGCGCTTTCTAGACCCAAAGTAAGCATAGTTTAACTAGCTTGTGTTATGGGTTCCAGAATGCGGATAAACATACTTATATACTTTTTTTGTAAATACATACATATTATACATAGAAACACCCAGACCAATGCAAATAGACATATTCATGCATACAAATATTTGCACTGAGCGGGAATCGAACCCGCGCCCCCTGTGTAGCAGTCGAATACACTACCGCTACGCCACAGAGATATATAAGAACTATGCTGTTGAAACTTGGTAAGTAGATGTATTCTGTGAACCGCATTAAGATTTTCACACAAAGATAGAAAAAAAACAATAAATTTTGGGGGTCCCCATACTTAGAAGTGAAACTCAAAGCTTTTTTCATTGTGTGGTATCTATGGATAGGTCTTCAAAAATGATATTGAGGTTTCTAATATCATTTTTTTCTAAACTGAATAGTTTGCGCGAGAGACACTTCCAAAGTGGTAAAATGTGTGTCTCCCCCCCCCCCTCCTGTAACTTTTAAAATAATAGAACGATAAAACTAAAAAAAATATATGATATAAACTTCCAACGATAATTGGTTGGAAAGAGATCTAGTAAGTAGTTTTTTTTAAAACGTCATAAATCGTAAACCGCAATTTACCTTTCATTCAACTCAAATAAAAAAATTATAAAAAATAAACATTATTATGTTATTTGCTGCTGGCCGCTTTTTTACATGTTTTACCTGTTTTGCTGTAAATATAAACATAACATAACATAACATAAACTCACGCCTATATCCCCGAAGGGGTAGGCAGAGGTGCTAGCACCCACGTTTCGCCAGTTTATGTTTTAGGTCCCAATGTAATAGGTGGCGAGCCTATTGCCATTAACCGGGCACTTATAAACCTGCGATAAATACACACATAACTTCGAAAAGCATCGAATAGTCATTGGTGTGTGCCATGGTAATACCTGGGATCGAACCCGAGACCTCGTCTCAGCAGTCCTTTACCCATACCATACATACCAATCGTATACTTATGAAAAGTGTCTTTGTGAAATTCATAAATACAGAAATAAGATTTGAAAATAAAAATCTGAATATCACGCATAATTAACTAAAATTTATTGCTTTTTATTATTTACTTTTAAGTCTAAATGGCTAAACATATAAAGGCCTTTTATAACAGTAGGTGCTGCGATTAAATCTGATTCCCCTCGGAATTAAACCTGACCCAAAACTGCCTAAGCCCCAGTTTTCATTGCTTCCCTATCACCACTTACAGTCAAAGCCACTGCAAACATAAATATATATTGTGGCGCCAATAAAACCAACGGGGCTACTAAAAATAACATTCCACGAACATTATAGTACGTAATTTATCTCAACGATTACAAATAAGGCACAATACACAATGGGAAAGTAACAACCTGGTTTTTTTATAAAGTCACAGAATATAAACTTCTATTAACAATAGCGATCGAGACAGAATAGCTATATTTTTTCATGCTTTTTCCTTCATATGCTATTTTTATTGTTACGCTGGTTTGTTTATGTGGACTGTGAATGTTGTCAGTGTCTCTGAGATGGCTGTCACTGGAATGTTTGTCACTGGAATTATTGATAGTGGAATTATTATCACTGGAATAATTGGTAGTGTAATTATTGTAACTGGAATAACTATCTCCGAAAAATGTAAAGATAATTGCTGTTTCATAATATGTATATTTGCAAGAGCAAGTCTTTCGGTTTCTAGATGTTTTGGAGACACAACTATACCTTTTTCACCATGATTTACACAGTTATATATTATATATATAGGTATACTCATGATCCGGGGTGCGACTGGTTGGATCACCTCCAAGTTTTGGTGCACCCTGGGCAACCTGGGCGATGACGCATCATTGATTGCTCCTCTGGAGTAGCTGGCGTCAACGTCAACGGCCAAGAATCTGACCAACCGGCCCTTTTCAGGGCCAGCTGACCCCATTGCACGAGGGGGCTGCTCCAGGTACCCCCCTGCTGTTATCAGAAGGGACACTGCGAATGGCCCAGGGTCAGTCGGAGTGCGAGGGATGTGCTCTATGGGTAACCTTACACCCCGGCGTCTGTAGACCCGAGACGGCGTGCGGTTTTAGTCAGTCCAAGCCCGACATAACCGCCCCCGCTGGCTGGCGGGGGGGTATCCGAAGGGATTTCCGCACAAAAAAAAAGGTATATTCATGATCCTTGTATGCTAATAATATGTTCAATTAGTGGGGTGGGGACCTGGTGATCTGCAGCACAGGTTTCATTAACCTAAATCAGACACCAGCTCTTTACAAAAGAAAAATACACCAAGAATTAGGAGCATTACTTTCGCTTTTAATATTGTATTTCCTGTGGCTCTATTGTTTGTCGTCTTGCTTTTTTGTAAGGAGAAATAAAAAATATATTATTATTATATTATTTATATGATTGCCAGTAAAACTAATTGTTTGCAATATAAAGCTCATTCATAAAAGTGGAAATGCCAACTTTATTATACCGAATTATGTTGAACATTTGTACAGTATTGTGACACAAGCGATTACCTCGAAGCACTACGTTTTTTTTTGTATACCAAGTTTCACATCTATGTGTAATCCCCCTAAGCCTAGTACATTAAGGCCCAACTCCGTCAAATATCGACTGACAAACAAACAAGATTATTATAAATAAATGTAACAGCGATTTGTATGAGTAGCAATCATAGTCATACAAAAGATCCGTTACGTTAGCAAACATGAATGTGTCTTAACGAGCTCCTGTAAAAGAGGGAGTCATGTGGATGACCCTTTTACAGCATACGACAAGATTTTCTCCTGAAGAACTCTCTTCTAGAAAGGTAAGCACGATATTTGATAGTACTGAAATTTTCCCCACTCCCTTTCTTATTAATAATTCTTCTATTTTATATTCATTTTCCTAACTAAATGGCTATGGAAGCAAACAAAGGTATGGCCTAACTAGGCCCTGACCCTGTTAGGGTTCACCGTAATCTATGAACGCTTACAATACCAGGAATATCACATGCCGATCGCGGATGGAACGTAGGAAAGAAAACAATCAAATTAAGAAGGACCGACGTAGATCATCGAATAAATCGTTTAAATAAATCTATTACGATAAATCGTATGATATAAATAATGCAGGGATGTATTCGGCTCCACCAATTACAGACCGCGTCCCGATAATGTTAACCTAACGAATGATAACAAGCGTGTTTTCTGTTGTATCTCATGGATTGCACCCACTTACTGTTATTTTTAGGTCCAATTGAGTAATAATCTTATCTCACGGTAAGGAACAGGAAGTTCTACCCACACACGCATTTCCTTCTTCTTATAATCCTGAGTTCTTTACTCGGGACGTGAAAAATCTGTCGAGGTCTTCAAATAGCGATCTTTTTTTTTATTTTTACTTGCGGAAATCCCTTCGGATACCCCCCGCCGGCCAGTCAGTGGGGGCAATAATAATCGATGTTCAAAATCTTTCACCTCGGAACATGGCGTCCGCTTCGTTAAGACGTTTGAGCGTGATTGAGTGACCAACATCAAAATATCTAAACACGCCAAACTTTCACATGTATGATATTAATAAGATTTACAGTTATTTGAAAAGATTTACTAAATATTCCAAATTAATAATGTTAATTGAAAACAATTTGTGGCTACAATGTTTACACACATAACAATGTTAAGTTCAACACCACTTGCGACAATAAAACCTCGGATATATCCACTCGTTGATTCGGCGAAGAAACAACATCACATAAATATCTACTTACTCCGGGAACCATCAAACAGAGTTGCATACTACTTTATATTTATACCATCGCGATTTACCGTCTCTCTTTACCCCAATACGGGTAATTTACTTACCCTTGTAAATAAATTTGGTGGTAAAAATCACGACGAATACATTCATAGAATATTTATCATCATATTTTGAGAATACACCCCTGATTTAGATATACATAGCTGTTTTTAAAATACGTAAGTTATATTAGTTTGTTGTCAACGCGCAATGGATTATATTTTTGTGATTTACTCAATATTTTCAGTACGATTAGTGGGAATATAGTAGGGGGGTTTAAAAGATACATTTCCTGTAGACGGATGCGTGTGTGTTATATTAGGATCGATTCTGTAAATAAAAATATTTTTTTGTTTTTTCATTTTTTTGGTTGACTTTCTTGTTATGGGACACAATTTATGTATATTATTTCAAACATAGTATATAAACTCTTGCCTTAACTTATATATTCCCAAAAGGGTAGACAGAGATGCTTTGCACCCACAGTTAGCTAATAAGCGGATACTTTTAGATCCGCATTTTTACGTATAGCCTTTTTTATTTTTGGTCAACAGCCCGTACTTCACCGTGATACATATTGTACATAAATAGGTATTTTTTTAATCTGAGTGTTACAAATGCTACTGCTGTGGAATCAGTTATAGTTTTGATTCCGACATCGTGCTAAGTTATTTTTTTTTTTCGATTGTGATGTACTCGTAATTAAACGATTACTCATAACAATTACAATCTAGACCTTGAGGCTAATAAGTAATTTAAATTTAACTTAATTTGCTAAAATCTTACAAAGTTAAGAATATGTCCATTGGCACTTTTCTTATTGTCTCTATTATGATTGAAAGACACTTTGTTCTTGTGTTCTTTAAGAGTAGCACTCACTGCACTACGTAACACTAATTTCACTAAACTAACTCAAAGGGCTTAGTTCTTTTAAGTCTTCTTACTATTTCCGTGGTGTCAAGGAGCTGGATAGTCTCGACGTTCACATGTTGAAGCAGCCTTTGTTCATGTGCTTTAGCGTGTTTTTTTATAACTTCACTAACAAGATTCACTCCTAGGTCTCGGTGGATGTCATCATTAACGTACCAGGGAGCATTTACTATACTCCGAAGTACTTTATTTTGGAATCTTTGAATGATTTCAACGTTAGTTCGTTTTGTACAGCCCCAAAGTTGAATACCGTATGTCCATACAGGCATGAGTACTTGCTTGTATAAAAGTACTTTGTTGTACACTGACAAAGTAGAATGTCTGCCAAGTAGCCAGTACATATTTTTGTAGCGTAGGTCTAACGCTAGGCGTTTCGTGCTAAGTGATATTATATTATTCGATTAGGAAATTAGCAGTGACAAAACGGAGTCTTAAAAATATATCCGGTCAATAACACGTAATCCTTTGTTACGTGACATGAAAAAGATAGCAAAATGATAAAATGCCCCACGTTGGGCGCCATTTGTAACATTGATTGTTAAATTTATAACAGGGATAGCTGATTTGAAGTTATAGGAAGTTAATTTATAGGTAGATAGTAAGTTACAAGTTAATTAAAGTTATTTAAAGGTTTGATATAAGGTTATATAGTAAAATAAACATGAGAATAGTTTTACCTTTCATATATTATAAAAGTATTATGAATTATAAGTGGTCTCAGGGATGAGTACGCACAGCAAAATTTTATATAGTTAAGGTCTGAAGAAGAAGGTGATAGAAGGAGGTGAAAGGACGTCCCGCGGCAGCCCGGAGTTGCACTTAGCTCGTCAGCGTGTATCCGCCGGTGTGTCGCGCTGGCACCAACCGCTGCGTGACTCGCTCGGCGGATCAACGGCTCAGTACTAGAGCTAGAATGTGCTTGTAGAAGCGATGCAGAAAATTAGAGGCTCGCAAAACTGCTGCACTCTCATTTATAACGTTGGCTGCCAGCAGCTACTTGGTGGGAGTTCATAGATAATATGCCACAGCCGATAGAGTTGACCACAGCTAACCATAGACAGAGTCGATGAAAGAATACAGACAATATTAGTAGACTATGAATCGATATCAAACTAAGGAATCGACTACATATTCCACCAATATCCTTAAAAGAACAATGTGCATTGTTACATAACCTGAGAATTAAACCCAGAACCTCAAGTAAAGCTTTTGTTCCGGCTGCGCTACCGAGGTTTTGTAATTTTTCAGAAAGATGAGTTAAGTATATCCGCCTACAAACATCACAAAATAAAATAAGCTACAAGCTACATTTATTCGTAGAGAATATCTTAAACATTGCTCTAAATGAGACAAGTATCGGTTATAATCATAAACTGTATTGCTACGCATTTCGTAGCACTGCTACGTATTCGTAGCGATTGCTACGATCAACATGATATTGTTATGTTTGAATTTGGTGTAGTATTTTTGCCACCGATGGCAAAAGTAACTACATAGATATCCACCTTGAATGGTATTCTTTTCTACCTTATTCTAACTTTTGTATGTATTTTACAAGATTATTGACAAAACGTGATACTCTTGCGTCTCTCTTTCCTTTCCCCTATGTATATGGTACGTGCAAGTTACCCAGTTCTGTTCACGGTACCGTTAACTAAAATTGATGCATTACGGTCAAGAGGTCCCGAGTTCGTATCCTGGCCATTTCAATACAGAAGTGAATCCACTCCTAGCCTAAAACAGACTCTGTTGGTACTTTTTTTGTATATTTTTCGATCATTTTGTTAACTAGAAACATTGTAAAAGATGTATAAATCTAACAAGAACAGTCTTAACAATACAAGGATCTAAATATCAACAGAGCTAAAAGAATTATTTAAAATATCATCCAAGTCGATTCCCGGAAATAGCCGGGTCAGATGGCCCCAGAATACGGTATTACCCGGGTGGATGACGCCGATAGCCTCATTACACGTAATTACTGAGTGCTGACGTCACCGTTTTCGGACGAACTCTCGATTGGACCATTAATATGTTTTAGGCGGAGAAAAAAAATGTTAATGGCTGTCCCATTTATGGTGTTGTTTATGCAAGATGTTTGAAAAAATCAATTAAGGCTGGATTTTACAAGTGAAGATTTGTTCAACTAAACTGAGTTTTCATGTTATATATAAAAATCTGTATTGAATAAAACGTGAGAATTCAGTTTAGTTAAGACATTCATAGAGTAAAACTTTATAAAAATGTTTACTTTTACTTGATTGTAGTGATAATGCTGGTGGTAGAAATTTGATGACACAAATTTGTCACAAAATTCGGCCGAGTAGGTACCACCGTGCACGATTGCGAAAAATCCTCCATAGTAATCCAATTTCGGTTTGATTGCGTTCAGGGGTCAGCAAGTGCACAGCCGGGCAGCACTAGTGGGACGGGTGGGTGTCACGCGGTGCTGCGACGACAATCCTCTTCTGAAGAGGCCGTCAAGCTGAGTGCCACCATTGTTAACATGATACGTGTATGCAATGGTGACCCTCTTTCCTGGGACTTTACCTTCAGCTTACCATCAGGCGAGGTGAAGTCAAATTGACGTGTCCTAAATATAAAAAAAAAAAAAAAAGTTTTCAGTGCATTATAATTTGCACTTAGTTTATAGTATACCTTTTTTTTTTTTTTATTGTGCGGAAATCCCTTCGGATACCCCCCCCCCCCCTCGCCGGCTAGCGGGGGCGGTTATGTCGGGCTTGAACCGACTAAAACCGCACGCCGTCTCGGGTCTACAGACGCCGGGGTGTAAGGTTACCCATAGAGCATATCCCTCGCACTCCGACTGACCCTGGGCCATTCGCAGTGTCCCCTCTGATAATAGCAGTATACCTATTTAATTAATTATCTGCATAAAAACTTTGTAAATCTGTCATACTCATACTATTATAAAATTGAAAATTTGTTGTGACTGTACATTGGAGATTTAAAAAAAAATACTTACCATTCTGAACAGTAATTATTTTTTTGCACGTCTTATTTGTTTTGTTTATCTGTTTGTCTGTTTGTTCGCGATGGAAGCAAAAACAACTGAACAAATTTGATGCGGTTTTTTTCTACTCGAAAGGTCTTGGTCAGACTTAAAATCTACCGTATGTTTCATTGCAATTATTTGAATAGAAACGGAGATATGACCTAAAAACCGTAACTGTCCTGCGTAACGCAGTACGCGTAACCGTAACGCAGGTGGAACCCCGACCATCAGTTAGTTATAACCACGCTCAAACGGCTTAACAGATCTAGCTGAATTTTGGTACAGGGAAGGATATAGAATAGGTATTGGCGGCTACGGGAACGGAATCAAAACTTCACACCGGCGAAGCTGCGGGTAACACTACGAATCTCTATGTAGATAATAAGGAAAGAACCTATAACCATGAACTGTACACTCTCCATAACATAACATAACTTCACGCTTGTATCCCCGAAAAGGTAAGCAGTGGAGAATTACACACCCACGATTCGCCAGGTCCCAATGTAATAATAAATAAATAATAAATATTCTTCGACATTCTGCACAGCGCTTTCCAGACCCAAAGTAAGCATAGTTTAACTAGCTTGTGTTATGGTTTCTAGAACGCGGATAAACATACTTATATACTTTTTTTTGTAAATACATACATATTATACATAGAAACACCCAGACCAATGCAAATAGACATATTCATGCATACAAATATTTGCACTGAGCGAGAATCGAACCCGCGCCCCCTGTCGTAGCAGTCGAATGCACGACCGCTACGCCACAGAGGCCGTCAAAGGTCAACGTCGTCAGAGGGGGCGAACCTATTGCCATCTACCAAGCACATACTTAGGGAGCGATAATTGACATTTTTAAAACGCGAATACTGAACACTTTACGAACTACTGAAAATGTATAAACTAGAGATAAAGAAAAACCTATATCACGAAGCAAGTATCAGTAAAAGCTCGATATTGATAGCATTAGCGTCACACAGTTGACGAGCGTACGTGCCGCCCTCTAGCGGCCGAGCCACGTACTATCACTTGTATTGGCACCGCGGCGCTCCCCTGCGGCATGCCTCGACGATACCTGACCGCCTTTGCCCAACTTATTAATGTTATTTAACTTCGACGTGTTTCTTTTAGATTTTTTTTTGGTGGGAACTATGAGAAGGAAATAAAGTATTTGTTGATGTAATATTTTTGTAGGATATAAAAGGATCCTGCTAGTATTATGTACCTGAAGATTTGTAAGTTTTTTTATTGATTTTTTTTTGTTTCCTAAGAGGTGATACAGCCGCGTTGCCAATTGCAGAGGGTAGGATTTCAATTGGAGGGAATATTCCTTCTCTTAGTAGGCAGGTATCTGAGTACCACCTGAGTCTACATGTGACAACGGTTCCTGAAAAGCAACCAAAACGTGTAAATTGTAATAGTGTCATCGTTGCTGGTTTGGGCTACGGCGACTGCTAATTCTGCTTAAAATATAAATATACACACTTCTTTTTTTGCACGTAAGTGCTTTAAGCTTTAGTCAATTTTGGCAATAAATGTACAATGTACAGTATAAATAAACTAAATAACATATAATAACAGTATAACAGTTAATTAAGGTAGTTACTTCCACGATTGTTTTCATAATACATTACGCTATGCTGATGAAAATAAATGAATTACGTGAATATTACACATTGAAATAAATTCTGGATTCTGGCACGATTGCTATCATTTTATTATTTACCCGACATTTCGGTTGTTTCTAGTCTCCCCGTGATAATGGCTGCTGACCGAAACGTCGGGATCAGTTTCTATATTATTATATAATTGTAAATTAATCGCGTTTAGCGATAAGGCCGCCCTTTGTACATTACAATAACCTTTTAATAATAGTTAATGTGCTACTTGTGTCTGTATTGTAAATGGTGTACAAATAAAGTCTTTTCTATCTATCTATCTAAATTAGTTTTCATGCGGATATCTGCGTTTCTTACTTTGTCCCTTAATTTCAAACCTAAGCAACTTCGTTCCGTTCTTCTTTGAGTAGTCTGAATTCTGTTTCTGGTTTTTACATCAAATGTCCAGGTTTGGCTGCCATAGGTGAGGCAAGTTAAAATTTCAGAATCCATAACTACTTTCTTGATAGGTAGCGGGAGCTGTGATTTGAATATCTCTTTGCGAGCCCAGTATTTCCTTCCAAAGTAACGGATGCACTTACTTTCTCCCTCCAAAGGAAGTGGAAATGGGCAGGACACGTGGCTAGGTACACTGACAACAGATGGACAAAAGAAGTCGTAAATTGGTCCGGACCGCAAGGCACTAGAGCGAGAGGCCGACCTTATGCCAGATGGGCAGACGAAATAGCGACGGTGGCGGGTCGGGGATGGTTAGAAACTGCACAGGACAGGAAAGAATGGAGTACTTTGGAGGAGGCTTTTACCCGAAAGGGGTCCATGCATATACAATAGATAGCAATACTGTTCTATTATTATTTGATTTTCATTATTATTATTGTTTTATCACTTTTTTCAATTATTATTTACATTCATATAATGTTCTGTATTTTTTTTCAATATTGCTAATTTCTTGCATGAATTATAAATTTCATTGTAGGTAATTGGTTTGCATGGAATTAAATAAAGCTATATTATTATTATTATCTAAATTAGTCGGATCTCTACATTCGAGATATTCAATAAACGGACGAGACGAGACATAAAAACCGGTTACACTTGCCTCCAATTAATCTGGAACTATTTAGAAAAAAATCTTACTGTATGTGTATAAGAATATTTAATAACCTTCCATAAAGTATGACCAACCTACACTTGACATTATTTAAGAAACAATTATTTGACATATTATTAAACAAAATGTATTACAATATTAATGATTTTTTGGACGATACAATAACAGATAACAATATTTCTTGGTGTAGGTAACTAATTACAACAAAATGTGACATAAATTATAAATTTGCACGCCGTATGTGGCAGAATATGTAGGAAAAAAAAATTATAACATCTATTGTACCATATTCTGGCAAATAAATTATTTGATTTGATTTGATTTAAAAAAATGGGTATTAACGTTTCAGAACACAAAAATATTTATTCGGAATTCTTGTCTGTTTATTCGCGATGGACGCAAAACTCTTGTACTGATTTTGATGCAGTTTCTTTTCTATATGAGAGGTCTTGGTCGGACTTAAAATCTGTCGTATGTTTGTTTGCAATTGGTTAAGTACCAAAAAACGATAACTGTAACTGTTGCGTTCCTAAACGAAGTAAAAAAAAAAAAAAAACTATAATTTGCGTTGACAGATCTACGACTGTCACTTGTTGTCAACTTGTTGAAAGAATTGTCTTGAGAAAACGTTTTGTTGAAATAAGTTTTGTTCTAATAAGTATAATCCGTGAATATCCTATTTGGCCAGTGTTGGATTGGTTATATTTTGGACTAATTAACGTGATCGGTTGGGAGTTGTTCGACCGAATCATATATTTGTCTAGAAGGGTTCCACTTGTACCACGCGCTCTGATCTGTCCACACAAACCTCATACACCCTACACTTCATAAATACTTAAATACAGACACAGACAGGTAACAGCGTCGTGTTTCGGGCGCCTTCTAAGTTGGTAAGTGAAACCTATTTTACTAACAATTGCTCTGTGAACCGCAGACTGCTCACTTCACATTGTAGCTAGGAGGGCGAACTTCCACTGCGCACTATACCTCCTGGCCCGGAATTGAACATTTTGGTAGCAGAGCGTGGTTGTGTCGGATTCGAACCGACTAAAACCGCAGTCTCGGGTCTCATAACCTTATTTGTATTGGTTATTAGTTGTAAACAAGTTAATATCAGTTTGGTGTGCTGATTTGGAGTCATTGCTGGGGAACCATTATGACTAATTAATTGGCAATCTCTTGTTAAGGCATTTGATTTAATCTTTAAGCTATATTGAATTATATTGTATTGGTGTTTTGTATCAGTGTTGGATAAAATAAATTGAACTAACATTGTTTAAATAATTATTTGTTTGGGTAATCTCTTGAATTTTGTTGGAATGTCTCATTTAAGTGCAGCGAAGGAGGCCATAGCCGGTATAACCACACAATTGAGGTGGTTCACGTCGGCGGCGGCCACCACTACTCGACCAGAGCTGGCAGAGACCACTCTTACCAGGTTCGGCGGTATGGAGAACAGGCTTGGGGCTGTAGATGCCCTGTTCACCCGCTTTAGCCACCTGGCTGAGGACCTCGGGTTAGACCAGCTGAGTCAGGCAGCGCGGGACAAGGTTGTTGGCGACTACGACCAGATCCTGGCGTTGGCAGACACGATTTCCCTACGTGCTAGGGAAATATTGAAGAGCCGGGAGTCTGTCCAGGTCAAGCCGGAGACCTCTGTCGCTGGCCCGGGACTTTTAAGCAAGCTGCCCACGCTTGAACTGCCACATTTTGATGGTCAGATGGACCACTGGCTGGGCTTTCAAAATTTATTTGTGAGTCTGGTCGACTCGCGCTCGGACCTTGGACCCGTACAAAAGTTGGCCTATTTGATGTCCGTCCTCAAGGGAGAGGCCCGAGCCTTGGTGCAGCACTTGCCGGTGACGGATGCGGCTTACCCTACTGCTCTGGAGCTGCTCTCCCGGCGGTACCACAATAAACGGTGTTTGGCTGACGCTCACATTAGCCATATTTTGGGGTTGCCCTTTATTACGGGAGTGTCGACACTGCGTACCGACCTTTTGAACCCATTGGTGGCAGCCACCAATGCCCTCAAGCGACTGGAGCTGCCGGTGGACCATTGGTCCTATTTATTGGTGCACATAGTGCTGCAACGACTGCCTGCAGACTTGAGGTCTCGCTTTGAGCAGAAGTATGGTGGAGATAGTGCCACCCATCTCCCCCGCTTTGATGACCTAGTCAAGTTTTTGGAGGATGAATGTAGGATCCTCGACAACTCTGGCCTTGCCTCGGGGTCACGCCAACCGCCTCCCCGGCCCAGAGACCAGGGACGGACCGGGGCTCGGGGGCCCCTTGAGGGTCGCCCCGCCCCCCGTTTCGCCGGCACCCAGAGTCGTCCCAGTTGTGACTACTGCAGGGTCACGGGACATGGCATCATTTCTTGTGCGGCCTTTTTGGACTTGCACGTCAGTGCCCGCCGCCGAATTGCCAAGGCACGCCGACTGTGCTATTCTTGTTTGGGGGCTCATCTTCAACGGGAATGCCCCGACTCCCGCCCTTGTAGAATTTGCAGGGGGTCCCATGTGGACGTTTTGTGCGCTAACGCGAACCGCGCTGGCAGTCCAGCCTCTGATGTGGGTTCGCGCACGGGCGGGGATCGCGGAGACGAGCACCAGGTCCGCTCGCCGGTTCCAAACCGGCAAGGGGCCCGCACTTTCGAGCACCGCTCGCCACCCCCCGCGCCGCGGGACGGCCGCCAGGTCTCCCCACATGAAGGCGACTATGCAGCCGCTGCTCGCCGGCAATGGCCGGACCAGCACCGCCTGCACTCCCCTCCGTTGGCGGAGCGCCCCAGGTTGGAGTCGCGCCCTCCGCCATTCAGGCATCCGGTGGGATATGCCCCTCCAGCCATGGCACGCGGCTCGGGACACCGCGCGGATGAGGAGTTTGCGTTCTATCCTCTTCGGGAGAGATTACAGCCTGGGTGCGGCGATCGGTCGCCGCCCAGAAATTAGGAAGTTGGCGCCTGCCCCACCACTGCAACCTCCCAGATCGACACGGTTTTGTTGCCTACGGCATCGGTTAGGGTCTGGGGACCAACGGGGTCCTCTGTTGTGGTCCGTGCCATTCTGGACACGGGATCCCAGGGTTGCATTTTGTCGTCTTGGTTGGTGGGACAGGTAGGCCTAGACATACGTGGCTATTCAGACACGATTAGGGGAGTTGGCAACGCAGCCGTCACCACTGTTGAGGGACAGACTTGGTTTGGGCTCACTCCAGTGAATTGTTTGGCCCCTAAAATTGCTACCTCGGCCATTGTGATGAAGAATATTTTGGGAAGGCATCCCCAAGTTCAGCTGTCTTCCGAAGTTGTCCGGTTGACGTCAGGCCTGGATTTGGCTGACCCTCGGTTTGATTCCCCTAGCACAGCGCATTTGTTGTTAGGTTCCGATGTACTCGGGAGGATAATTTTGGATGGTAAACAGATCTTGCAGCCGAACGGTTTGGTGGCTGTCTCGACCATTTTTGGCTTTGCAATGATGGGACCGGTGTTGAAGGTCCCCCCTCCACCTGAGCTTGATGTTGCATTGGTGTCTGGCTCCGCTCTCTCTGACGCCGTTCAGAGGTTTTGGGAGGTTGAGGAGCCCCCTCAGGTAGCCCGTTTGAACCCGGAACACCAGGATTGCGAATTGTTCTATCAGAACAACACGGGTCGACTCCGTTCCGGTCGGATTGTTACCAGGTTGCCCTTTGTCGCAGTGCGACCACCTCTCGGTGAATCTAGACCTACGGCCGAGAAGAGATTGTTGGCAATGGAGCGCCGCATGGGCAGGGACCCTGTGTTGAGGCAGAAGTACTTGGATTTCATGCAGGAGTACGCGGATTTGGGACACATGTCGGTGTCAAGGTTGGATTGGCGCTCAGTTGAACATTACTTCCTGCCCCATCATGCGGTCCTCAAGCCGTCCACTGGCAAGCTGCGCACGGTGTTTGATGGGTCTGCGCGAACTTCTTCGGGTGTCTCATTGAATGATTGCTTACATTCAGGCCCCAAATTGTTAAAGGACCTTTGTGACGTCATCACGTCTTTCCGTCGACATCAGGTTGTCTTTGTGGCCGACATCAAGATGATGTTCCGACAAACGGTCATTCACCAGGATGACAGACGTTATCAGTTAATCCTGTGGCGCGAGAACCCCCAGGACCCCATGATTGTGTACGAGCTCAATACGAATACATACGGCCTTCGTTCTAGCCCCTTTGTTGCCATTCGTTCGCTTTGGGAGCTCGCGGACCGAGAGCGTTTGAAGTTCCCTCGGGCGTCCGCCATCTTGAAAACGGACCTGTACGTCGATGACGTCTGTACTGGGGCTTCCACGGTTGGGGAAGCCATTTTATTGCGTGACGAGTTGATTGGGATCCTGGCTTCCGCAGGATACGAGTTGCGTAAATGGGTGTCCAACTCTCCAGCTCTATTGGAAGGTTTGCCGGAGGATCATAGACAGGACCCGCATTTGTTTGAAGACGTTGACAACCCCGCCATGATGGCCGTCCTCGGTGTTCAGTACAGACCAGTCCAAGACATCTTTACATACGATGTCGACCTAGAGTCGCCCCACACTTGGACTAAACGACTTGTGTTGTCTACTGTCGCAAGGACTTTTGATCCTAATGGTTGGATTTGTCCGGTACTGTTTTGGGCGAAATGCTTTCTCCAGCGCCTCTGGACCGCGGGACTTGGTTGGGACGAGCCGCTTCGGGAAACCCTGTTGAAGGATTGGATCCACTTTGTGTCCACACTCCCTGCGGTCAATGAGGTCGTGTTGCCCCGCGCCATCCTCCCCCCTGGGAGTTACACTGCTACCCTCCACGGGTTTTGTGACGCGTCGTCGCACGGTTACGCAGCCGTTGTTTATCTGCGCACTGTCAGCGCGACAGGCCAGGGGAAGCTCTCGCTGGTCATGGCCAAGAGCAAGGTAGCCCCTCTTCGAACAGCATTGACCATTCCCAAATTGGAGTTGTCAGGGGCAGCTCTTCTTGTGCGTCTATTGAATCACGTTGTTAATACCTTGGGTGAAACTGTGGACATTCGATCCTCTTACGCCTGGACGGACAGTCAAATTGTTTTGTGTTGGTTGAAGACGTCCGTCCACACTTTGGAGGTCTTTGTGGCGAACCGAGTGTCACAGATACAAAATTCTGCAACACCTTTAACTTGGAGGCATGTCCCTGGGACCTGAACCCCGGCGACGTGGCCTCACGTGGGTGCACGGCCCCTCACTTGATTGATCACCCCCTCTGGTGGGGGCCAGAATGGCTGACTCGGTCCGAGGATGCTTGGCCTCGAATGCCAGTCTTGATGACGGATCCTTTGCCCGGGCTAAGGGTGCTCGCTGTTGAGACGAAGGACCCGCCGTTTGATCCCGACCTTTTGTTGAATCGGTACAGCTCCCTCGATAAACTGTTGAATGTCACATCTTGGATCAGGCGCTTTCGTCACAATTGTAGGAACCGTGGGGACAAACGCCTGTCGCCGGTCCTTTCTCCTCAAGAGCTCCAGGAGTCTCTCCTCCTTTGGGTCCGCTCTGTGCAGGCTGCACACTTTGAGAAGGAGATTGAAATCTTGAAGTCCGGTATGGCTAAGTTGTCGGGAGCTATCAGTAAGCTGAGCCCCTTTTTGGATGATGCGGGTTTCTTGCGTGTTGGAGGACGTTTGAGGCACTCTAGCCTCCCCTACGGAGCTCGTCACCCCCTTTTGTTGCCCAAGGAAGGCCATTTGGTCAAGTTGTTGGTGACTGATCGTCACATTAAGAACTCGCATGCCGGTTGTAATGCGCTGTTGGCCATTCTGCAGCGGGACTTTTGGATTATGTCGGCCCGTCGTACTATCCGCAGCATTGTCTTTCGTTGCATGCCATGCTACCGGACTAAGGCCCCCACTATGCAGCCCATGATGGGAGACTTGCCGGCTGATCGTGTCAATGAGGCAAGGCCTTTTGCAGGCGTCGGAACGGACTTTGCCGGTCCCCTTTTGGTGAAGACGTCTACTCTTCGTAACAGTAAAATCCTTAAGGCTTATTTGTGTGTGTTTGTCTGCCTGTCAACGAAGGCAGTACACTTGGAGCTAGTAACCTCGCTCTCGACGGAGGCCTTTGTGGCAACTTTGGATAGATTCGTGTCTCGCCGTGGGTTGCCTTCTTTAATTAGATCTGATTGCGGTACCAATTACAGAGGTACAAGTAACTATTTGAAGGAAGTTTACGCCTTCCTTGCGGAGAACCGGGTTGACATAGGCAACAAATTAGCCCGCAAGGGGGTCACTTGGCTGTTTGACCCGCCAGCCTGCCCCCATTGGGGGGGTATTTTTGAAGCCGCGGTGAAAGCGGCCAAGGGACTCTGGCGGAGATTATTGGGAGACACAGTTCTCACCTTTGAGGAATTAGCTACGGTATTTTGCCGCATTGAGGCCGTACTAAACTCGCGTCCATTGTGCCCGCTCTCTTCGGACCCTAATGATTTGGAGGCCCTAACCCCGGGCCATTTTTTGATTGGACAACCACTTGTCGCCCTGCCGGAGCACCCCCTTGTCGATGTGAGCCGAAATCGGCTATCGCGGTTCCAGTTAGTGCAACAGCTCGCTCAGAGCTTTTGGAAGCGTTGGAGCTTGGAGTACTTGCACATCCTCCAGCAGCGCGTCAAGTGGACGGATAAAACTCATCCTCCCAAGGTCGGAGACCTCGTCCTGATTAAGGATGCCAACCTAATGCCGTTGTATTGGCGCCGGGGGCGCATTCTCAATCTAGTGGCTGGCACCGATGGGGTTCCTCGATTTGCTGAGGTTTTGGTTGACGGATCGGTGATGAGGAGAGCGGTCGCAACCTTATCAAGATTGCCAATTGATTAGCGGACGGGAAGGCCCGCCCGGAGGGGGTAGATGTTGCGTTCCTAAACGAAGTAAAAAAAAAAAAAAACTATAATTTGCGTTGACAGATCTACGACTGTCACTTGTTGTCAACTTGTTGAAAGAATTGTCTTGAGAAAACGTTTTGTTGAAATAAGTTTTGTTCTAATAAGTATAATCCGTGAATATCCTATTTGGCCAGTGTTGGATTGGTTATATTTTGGACTAATTAACGTGATCGGTTGGGAGTTGTTCGACCGAATCATATATTTGTCTAGAAGGGTTCCACTTGTACCACGCGCTCTGATCTGTCCACACAAACCTCATACACCCTACACTTCATAAATACTTAAATACAGACACAGACAGGTAACAGCGTCGTGTTTCGGGCGCCTTCTAAGTTGGTAAGTGAAACCTATTTTACTAACAATTGCTCTGTGAACCGCAGACTGCTCACTTCACATTGTAGCTAGGAGGGCGAACTTCCACTGCGCACTATACCTCCTGGCCCGGAATTGAACAGTAACCGATAAAAACGATAACTGTACATAAGAAAATAATACCAAATAAATCGGGATAGACTCCTCTAAAAACAGTTTTATTTAGAATCGCAATATAACTTAAGTACGCAAAGTAACTTTTAGTTCAAAGCATAGCATGTCTTGTAAATATTTTCTATATCGTGCTGTAAGTGGCTAATTTCAAAGATACTTCACAAAAAAAACTAATAGTTGCTATTTTTTATATTAAATATTTATTTCTAAGACTTCGCTGTCCGTCCGTATTTCTACAGGCTGTATCTCATGAACCGTGATAGCTAGACAGGTTGAAATTTTCACAGATGATGTATTTCTGTTGCTGCCGCTACAACAACAAATACTAAAAACAAAATAAATAAATATTTTTTAAGCGTAGCGAGCCGGAGTCTTTGGTTTCAAAGTTGCATTTCAAACAAATGATACACCTCCGAGACCGTTTGACCGATCTCGACCAAATTTGCCACGGTGATCAAGTAGACATTACTGAGTGGCGCAAGGGGTCGAATGTCCAGATCGGTCTTACCATCGAGGAATAATCACCGAAAAACCAAATCAATGGAAAAGGTCGTCCAGTCACGTTGACCTATTGTTGGATAGGCAAATCTCGCTACGCTTAAGTTTGGGTTGATTGCCAAGCTGGCAACCGTCCTAGTAGGGGCTCTCGTGAAACAACCGTGATTTTTTGCTCGATATTAATAACGGCAACAGGTAGACACTTGTACAGTTGTACATTCACTTCACAAACACATAATTAAATTAAAATAAAATAAATTAAGGATCTGACTCGCACTTGGCCGGTTTTTTTCTTTGATCCAGTCGCGTCCATTCGTCCGCCCTAGACCGCCGATAGTCTAACGATTCGCGTCCGATACGAGCACAATTTACCTACATCAAAGCGTTGACAGCCGCCTACTATGCCGAGCACGTGCAGAACAAATCATCGTTAAAAATCTCCGCGCTGTAGATTTTTTGTATTGAGCATCCGAGTTTTTGATACAAACAGATTTCTAATCCTATACAAATATGTGAATAACATATTTCAACAAATTGCGATGCGTGCGTTTTGTGCATGACGCAGTATGAAGCTGAAATACGCGTGATATGTGACAGTATGTGTGTAAATCAGTGTCGTGAAATCAGGCTCAGTAGATGGTATCAAATAACTGTGGTAGACAGTGTTAAATATTGTAGCTTTATTAGTAGTTTGTCTTTATGTAAATTAGGGTTTTTATTAAAGAAATATAAAATGGAGGATAGCCTCACACCTGTCATCATTATAAAATAATCATTTTGCTAGATGTTTAGTTTAGGTAGGTAGACTCTTTAGACGACGGATTATAATAAGTAATAATAACAAATAATAATAAATCTTTATTGTCCAAAAAATGTACACATTATACACAAAAATTTGCATCTAAAAGATATATGTACTTATATGAATACTCTTACCACTAAACTAGTCGTAAACCTAAATTGAACCTGATTCACTGCTGAACCACGAAACCAAATAATTCTTTATTTCTTCTAAGCCACTTCAGATTTTGGTATTGATAAAATCGTTTGAATTAGATCCACATCTGTGTCACACTTGATGGCCTCTGTGGCGCAGCGGTAGTGCATTCGACTACTATGACAGGGGGCGCGGGTCCAATTCTCGCTCAGTGCAAATACTTTTATGCAGGAATATGTGTATAAATTTAGATCGAAAAAAGAGAATATCTAGGACGGGACTTAAAACCGCGACCAGTCCCTTACAGGGGAAATGCTCTGACCAACTGAGCCACCTAGACACGTCCTAGATATTAGAAATTCTCGGATATATTATATACGTCTCGGGATGACGCTGGAGCCATCTACCGTAATTCTTACGAACTACGGAAATCATGATTGCCTTTACAATTATTTTTAAACATTGTTTTTGTTTCATATGTATTTATAGAATATGTCTATTTGCATTGGTCTGTGTGTTTCTATATATAATATGTATGTATTTACAAAAAAAAGTATACAAGTATGTTTTTCCGTATTCTAGAACACATAAAACAAGCTAGTTAAACTATGCTTACCTTGGGTCTAGAAGGCGCTGTGTAGAATGTCGTAGAATATTTATTTATTTAGTCTATTTAAATTTAGTTCATTTACTCATTTACATAGTAAAATAAATAATTCTTTACTACTATTATGATTTCTCACCAACATTAAATATACAGATAAAGTAGCATGGATCACAAACATTTTAGTTAAATGTAAAATGTCTTATCACTTAGAGCGACCTCTTCCAGGCAACCTTAGCGGCGGAGGTAAGGAGGCCGCGAGGAAACCGCAGACTCATCTACGCCCGGGACTACCGACCTCCATGATCGGGGCCTGAGGACGGCAGTTGGCCGACTCACCGTCCTTACAGAAGCAGGCCGTGGCGGAGGCGTGTCGTGTGTGCCCTACACACGCCTGCCAACTCACCTAAGCGGGATAAAATCCGACCCCACTAGGCGAGGCCGCGGTGGCGGTCAAAGTCCGCCGGCAGCCCTGGGGTTATCCTTTCGAGGGCTTACCCGTGGTGCCCGGCAACGGACACTTGGGGAGGACACCGTGCGGTTTTAGTCGAGACACGACATAACCACCCCCGCTGGAAGCGGGGGGGTATCCGAAGGGATTTCCGCACGTATAAATCTACCTACGCTACCTTAGCGAGAATATGACCTTTGATAAACGTGAACAGTAATTTCAACGGGATATCGCTGCGTTCATATTTCTCGCTCATATTTATCGTATTGTAATGATTATGCTGACAGAAATATTTTTCCACCAAACTATTTCTTCATTGTGCTATTCTTAGACCAGTTTTCCTAAATCCCAAAAAAATGGGCTTGTCATCCTTATTATACGCAGAATTTTACCCAAAACGCAGTGTTCCGTATTAAGTACATACTTAGCGTGTTCATATCAAAGATGGCGGTACGTTGAGTGGCCGGGAATCAAATCTGAGCACAAAAGGAAGCACCCCGAGCTTCACACAAAGCCACTTCGACACAAGCGAATGCGCCTCGCTGATGAAATTGTTAGACTAGCGTGGCACAGGGGTTTACCTCATATTTTGTAGTTATTTTCTAAATGGGGTTCGAAAAAAATTTTTTTGAGTAGGTGATTTATCGCCTACTTAACCACCCAGGTATTTTGAGAAGCGCTGATACATATATATACATTGATTTACACAGATTTTTACCTGAAATAGGTATATGGATTGTCATGCTTCTGTATTCAAAAGTGGACGCACTGCCCATATCAAAAAACAAGTTGAATTCCTGAGACGAGCTCAGCCGAATACAAGGGATTTTCTTTTATTTATTTTTTTGTTTTTTTTTTTTTTATTTTATTTTTTTTACGTGCGGAAATCCCTTCGGATACCCCCCCGCTGGCCAGCGGGGGTGGTTATGTCGTGTCTCGACTAAAACCGCACGGTGTCCTCCCCAAGTGTCCGTTGCCGGGCACCCCGAACCAGAAGCAGGTGTTGAAAGTGACGTACTTCCATCCAAACCTTAATTTCGTATTTTGTCACCTTAGAAGTGAATTTTACGAAAATCCTTTTTTAGTGGATGCCTATAACTTAAGAAGCATCTACAGCCGAAATATCAAGTTTATACGTCCAGTGTTTTAAGCTCTGCGTTGATGAATCAGACAGTCAGTCAATCTGTCAGTCAGTCAGTCGGAACAAGTAATTATCTATGTATATGGAACAAAGTCGTGTTAGTGATGACCGGGAACATAAGAATGGAGAATGGGTGGAGCGATTTTCTTGATTTTTTAAATACGTCTCCGCCAATACAGTGCCATTTTGACGTCTTTTTTTGTTTTGCAGAAATCGCCACGGTGATTCGAGCCAACCAAAACCTCACGCCGCTTCGAGTCTTTAATACTGAATACAAGGAGACATTCAGCGAAATAAATTCAGCTGACAAGGTAACAAACATAACTTGATTCTAAGGCGGAATGAAGTTTGCCGGGTCAGTTAGTATATGTATAGAAGGACTTAAAACCACATAAAACAATGGAAAAATATAGTTTTGACGTATTTTATCAATTTATTTTTATCACATCACACTCATGGGAGGGTTGCTTACTAGCAACCGTCCGACACTTTGCTTCGGTCATACGAGTTTTTTTAACTCATGCCATTGTAATTTACAAAGTTACACACAATATAAATAAATAATAAATATTCTGGGACATATTACACAGCGCCATCTAGACTCAAACTAAGCAGAGCTTTGCATATGGGTTCTAAAAAGTGGATAAACATACTTAGGTACTTCTACATAGCGCTCTCTAGACCGAACGTAAGCATAGTTTAACTAACTTGTGTTATGGATTCTAGAATGCAGATAAACATACTTATATAGTTTTTTTTGTAAATAAATACATATTATACATAGAAACACCCAGACCAATGCAAATTTGCATATTTGCAATGAGCGGGCATCGAACCCACGACCTCTGACTTTGCAGTCGAATGTTCTGCCGCTACGCCACATAACCTATGCTCATTGGGGATAATATACCTTTCAAATGGTGAAAGATTTTTTACAATAAGTGCAGTGATTCCGAAAATTACCTCAAAATGTGAACAAACTCACAAAATTCAGCCTCTCTCTTTTTAAAAATAGTGTAGATTTGTCCACTTCCAAAAATTACATGGCATTGATAATCTTTGCCTTTTGTAACTAATGCTTAACGTGATAATAATTTTAATGAATTATTTTTAAAACCATCGATATTAATATACAATACTACATCCAACACTGTAAAATCATATTCCAATCTTAAGAAAATCCTAAAAGAATTCACAAGTATAATATGTTACGAAACAAACAGATTCACACACCAAATTTTTATCTTGAAACGTATCTGTAAATACATCTCAGGAAATGGTAAGTTAGGAATTCCGGCATATGATTTGTGACGCATTTTCAACGGAGGTTCAAACCGAGTTTATTTAGATGGCAGAGACCTCACTGTGTTAGCATAATACTTTTATTTTCCAATGAAAATATGGAAGGAAGATTCTAAGAAAATAAAGTGCCAAATATTTAAGAAAATAGAGGCTGAAATTTCGCTGCTAAGGAAATTGCGATGATAAAAATATTGTGGATGGAGCGTAATAGTGAAAAGTTTTCTCGAGGGAGATATATTTACCTAACTTATACATTCCAGCTAAAATAATCAGCATTAGTCATTTTTCTTTTGTATGTATACTCAAATAAATGTACCCAGGGTAGGCAGAGGTGTCTAAAAATGTTTACCAACCGTTTTTCGGCCACATTTCACAGATTAGGTTTTTGGCTGGTGCCGAGCACTTTTTCCTGGTTTTTATGTTAACTGTCGCCTTGTATAACATGCACAGGAAAATATAGGTAGCCCTTGTAATGTACTTCATGGAGAAATATAGGGTAATATACGTACATACATATAGTCACGCCCCTTTCCCATTGGGGTAGGCAGAGAGAGCATCTTTCCAAATGCTACGATCCTGCTATACGCCTTTCGCTTCTTCCAATTTCATAATTGTTTTGATACATGCACGCTGGTTACGGGTATTTCTGGCCTGGCCTTTCTTCAAAACGTCCTCGATATTAGTAGCCCTCACCTCATAGATCTGTTTTGTCAATCTCCTTTCGACCATCCTCTCTACGTGTCCGAACCATCTAAGCATACCTTTCTCTATCTTGCTCACTAAAACGTTCCCTTATCATGCTGTTCCTCACTCAGTCCATCAGGGTCACTCCAGCTATACTCTTCAGACTTCTCATAATTGAGTTGAGCGAAGCGAAGCTCTTATACGTGGCTAAGCCGTTTGGTCGAGACTGTACTCCTCCGGAACCACAATACCGATCTTAACCAAATTTGCCATGGTGATAGTGTAGACACCGCTGAGTGTTTAGAGGGGTCAACTGTTCAAATATAATATACCATTGAAGAATAATCATCGAAAAACAGTTTCACGTGCGCGCGGCCTTAGCTATGCGCGCGACCGTAGTAAGATGCCTTATTTTTCAAGTAAGAGTCCTGCTCGCTCAGCTCAATTTATTTCAGTCGCACCCTGCCTATGTTACTCAGGGATAATGTAGCATTCTAGTGGTGAAAGAATTTTTGAAATCGCTTCAGTACTTTTTGAGCGAATTCGTTACAAACATACTTACATACAAATTTTTACTCTTTATAATATTAGTATAGAAGTATTGATAACTCACTAATAATAGACGAAGTCAAAGCATATCGTTGTATCCGAAGCTTCCACCTGCAGTCTGCTTTCCCACTTCATTTTTATTTACCGTATTTGGCTATTATGGGGGCGACCGCCGTCCGACCCCCCAGAGCCTCGTCCGTTAATTGGCAGATGTACTTACTGCCAATAAGGTCGACTTGGGCCCCAAAGATGAAAATTAAACTACATACTGCTGCTCTCATGAAAATTCTGTAAAATATTTTCATTCACAAAAAAATTAGCTCACCCTCATTTAGGAACTTGTAGTACAAGGTATGTTTAGTTTGGGTTTTGAAAATGCTGTGTAATATGGACTCAGACTTTTCATCGAACGACAATCGGTCGGCATGAAAATTCATCGACATACAATTGGTCGAAAAGTCAATTTAACGAGAACGTTTACTAGTCGACAACTCGTGGACACCGCGTGCCTTGACACAGATATAGGTTAGAAGGGATTCCTTCGTGTTAGGTCATTTGTAATAATGCACGTAGAAATAGGCTCCGTCGAAATCATTAACATCATTAATAACTAAGATATAAAGTAAACCACTATTTTTCGATCAATAATATGTCGACCAATTGACTGGTCGGTTAGTTGTCAGTGTCGACCTAAGCTTATGTCGACCAAAAATGTTTCGACTAATTATAATATCGATCAAAAATATGTCGACCAATTGTTGTGAACTCATTTTAATAAAACTCAGAATATGTATTATAATTGTTATTTTTAATAGCATACATTGCATTTAATGTTTATTCGCAAAACATTTGTTATTCTGAGCTCGGTTGACCAATGGTTGGTACCATAAATCATTGCCAGTACATCCGAATGCAGTATGTTACTCAGTATTGTTGCTTGACGGGTCGACACAACCATTTAATTCAATGAAAATAACATTCATAAAATATGAAATTTTTATTTTATTATTTATCTTATCAAAAATTGCTAACGTTTCAATAAATACAATTAATACTTTTCTTATATTAGGTCTTTACATGTGAAATTGCCGTTTTTCTTGAAGAAATTGGAGGAAACCCAATTTTCAGTACTAACATTTTTGCATTTTTTTTACATAACATAACATAACTTCACGCCTGTATCCCCGAAGGGGTAGGCAGAGGTGTATTACACACCCACGATTCGCTAGTTATGTTGAGTTCCCAATGTAACAGGGGGCGAGCCTATTGCCATCTACCGGGCACATTACTAAGCGAGCGATAATAAACATTTTAAATACACACAAAACTACGAAAAGTCAGAGGTGTGTGCCCGGGGCGACCTGGGATCGAACTCCAGACCTCGTTTCGGCAGTCCGTTACGTACACCACTGGGCTATCGTATTTTTTTTAGGAATGACAAATCCAAATTTCATGATATTTTTGGTGTATGAATGAGACAACATTAAGCTAACAAACAGCAACTTTTATTGCATCTTTGAAAAGTGACAGATGTTAAGTAATACGAAATTTATCATCAAAATGGATAGCATTTAGGAAGTACTGTTTTTGAAGATCGAATTAATTCATCAAGCGGCCAATAAAAACAAAATTTAATACAGAGTTTTAAAATCTTGAAATCAACTTTCAAACAAAATATAAATAATGGAAATAGCTATTAAATTACAGGAATAACGAACTCATGAATTTGTAAGAAAATTTCGGCAATTTCATAGGTAATAATAGGACCTATTATTTAAGGTTTTATGTATCGCAACTTAAAATATTTAATTTTATATAAAGAGGTTGCCAAAACTCACAAACTCATAACTTTTAAAACGTTATTAGATCACATGAAGAGTCCCTAAAACGCTAAATCTCTCTTCCATACATTCTGACTAAGATACATAATATTATTCTCTAAGATGTAGAACTTGCCTCTTCATTTGAAGTAAAAAAAATTGATAGAATTTGAGACTAAATAATTCAAATCCTATCAGAAAATAGTTTTTCTTTGTTACTAGTGTGCGAATCTTTAAGTGAGAAAAAGAACAACTTTCTAGTACTTCGATAAGGATGTTTAGTGAGCGAATGATTACGACACATTTTATGTATTAGGCCAGCTAAATTAAAATATAATAATAATATAATATAAATATTCTACAACATTCTACACAGCGCCTTCTAAACCCAAAGTAAGCATAGTTTAACTAGTTTGTGTTATGGGTTCCAGAATGCGGATAAACTTTTTTTTTGTAAATACATACATATTATACATAGAAACACCCAGACCAATGCAAATAGACATATTCATGCATACAAATATTTGCACTGAGCGCGAATCGAACCCGCGCCCTCTGACGTAGCAGTCGAATGCACTACCGCTACGCCACAGAGGCCGTCAAATGGAGTTAGACAAATGTCGTAAACGTCATATAAGTCTTGAAACTACATCTTTTCATAACAATTTATAGTTAACATAATTCGAAATCAGAAACTATACCTTCGCGTCACGACAATATCACACTTTGAAATCATCTCCTTAAGCCATAGATCAGAGACAGGACGTACGCCCACCTCCGCAAACATCAGCGTCTTACATAACAGCCCTGGCCCACCCGCGCCCTACAGCAAGCCAGCAATAAAATGCTAAATGATAATTTCGCGAGATGTCCGTTCAGTTTCCGGGCCAGGAGTTCCGGCGACACGCATTAGCCATTAGCATGGCGGCTGTTGGTGACGTCACATCCGTTCGTCCCCTATGCGATACAGTTTGAGAGAGCGTTTGTTTTGTTGCTCGACCCAATTGATTGCTAACGTATTTGCTGTGAATTTGATGAATTATGGTGCGATTTCGTGATAGCAATCAAAGATATTTATTATTGGATATATTACGATTTGGATAATTGTTCAGCCGGGAAAATATATTCTGCGCTAGTTTTGGGGCAGTTCAGTCATTAAAGATTTTTCACTCGATTCGGAAACGTGATGTGTAAAGATAAATGTATGGTATTAAGTATTTCCATTGTAGCCTAGTGGTATGGGTAATGGACTGCTGAGACGAGGTCTCGGGTTCGATCCCAGGTTTTACCATGGCACACACCAATGATTTTTCGATGCTTTTCGAAGTTATGTGTGTATTTATCGCAGGTTTATAAGTGCCCGGTTAATGGCAATAGGCTCGCCATCTATTACATTGGGACCTAAACATAAACTGGCGAAATGTGGGTGCTGGCACCTCTGCCTACCCCTTCGGGGATATAGGCGTGAGTTTATGTTATGTTATGTTATTAAGTATGGATGTGGACGGTTACAAGGGGAGAAGCTAAACTTTCACTGGTGGTAGAAATTTGATGACACAAATTTGTCACAAAATTCGGCCGGGTAGGTACCACCGTGCACGATTGCGAAAAACCCTCCATAGTAATCCAATTTCGGTTTGATTGCGTTCAGGGGTCAGCAATAGTGCATAGCCGGGCAGGGGGATTGTGGTCGCAGCACTAGTGGGACCAGTGGGTGTCACGTGGTGCTGCGACGACAATCCTCTTCTGATGAGGCCGTCAAGCTGAGTGCCACCATTGTTAACATGGTACGTGTATGTAATGGTGACCCTCTTTCCTGAGACTCTACCTTCAGCTTACCATCAGGCGAGGTGAAGTCAAATTGACGTGTCCTAAATATAAAAAAAAAAAAAAGAATATAAAAAGAAGAAGACGTAAAATAAGATGGATGGACTGTGTGGAATAAACTGTAGACTATAGAATAAATATATAAATAATAAATCTTCAAGAATAGAGTGAATAGGTTCCTTCTAGGCAAACGTGATCCATCGTAGACCACATCATCACTTACGACCAGGAGAGATAGTGGTCAAACGTGAGACTACCATTAAAAAAAAAAAGATATTCTTCGACCTTCTACACAGCGCTCTCTAGACCCAAAGTACGCATAGTTTAACTAGCTTGTGTTATGGTTTCTAGACTGCAGATAAACATACTTACATACTTTTTTTGTAAATAATTACATATTATACACAGAACGCGGTAGCCTAGTGGTATGGGTAATGGACTGCTGAGACGAGGTCTCGGGTTCGATCCCAGGTTTTACCATGGCACACACCAATGACTTTTCGATGCTTTTCGAAGTTATGTGTGTATTTATCGCAGGTTTATAAGTGCCCGGTTAATGGCAATGGGCTCGCCACCTATTACATTGGGACCTAAACATAAACTGGCGAAATGTGGGTGCTAGCACCTCTGCCTACCCCTTCGGGGATATAGGCGTGAGTTTAAGTTATGTTATGTTATGTTATGTTATACATAGAAACTCCCAGACCAATGCAAACAGACATATTCATGCATACAAATATTTGCACTGAGCGGGAATCGAACCCGCACCTTCTGTCGTAGCATTCGAATGCACTACCGCTGTGCCACAGAGGCAGTCATTACAGCGTCAGTTACATTCAAAGCTGGTATTTTGGAGCCCGAGTCTCACTTCCCTACTCTTTCTAACTAGTGTGTACTACAGTGTACTAGCTAGTGGGGGGGTTGGCTGGGGCCCTGATGATCTTGTAGGGGCCCCCATACATCCAAAAATGTACAAACATATTTTTAACGAATGGAATCACGATTTATTTTATTTTATTATTTACACTGAACCCGGTTCGGTTACTTTTCAGCTGCCATGATCACGGGAAGACTGAAGATGATGGTTGACTTATAAATTGAAGTGTAAGTTATCTCAAAGTACTCGAACTATGCTGAATTGTTGACGTTACTGCTTACGCAGAATCCGTTCAAATAGTTTTATATCAATGTGTGACATAAATAATAATAAATATTCTAGGACATATTACCCAACGCCATCTAGACTTAAGCTGAGCAGAGCTTGTCATATGGGTTCTAGAAAGCGGATAAACATACTTAGATACTTTTTTTGTAAATCAGATAGATAGATAGATAGATATAAACTTTATTGTACACCAATCAGAATATACATATATGGAAACTTAAACAATACATGTACAAATGGCGGCCTTATCGCTAAAAGCAATATCTTACAGGCAACCTTTGGATGGACATGAATTTTAAATGAGCTAAATCGTATATTGGGTAGTTATTGGTGTAATAGGAAAAGATAGAGGAGTAACGTAGTCATATAATGTAACAGACTAGATTACAAACACATATGATTGCAATGTACTAGGTACATATACCTTTTTTTTTTTTTTTTTTTTATCGTGCGAAAATCCCTTCGGATACCCCCCCGCCGGCCAGCGGGGGCGGTTATGTCGGGCTTGCACCGACTAAAACCGCACGCCGTCTCGGGTCTTCAGACGCCGGGGTGTAAGGTTACCCATAGAGCATATCCCTCGCACCCCGGCTGACCCTGGGCCATCTCACCACTAACAGCATCGCTCATCCTGTCTCCTCTGAAAGCAGAGGAGTACGGAGAGCGATGTGTTCCCGCCACGTTGGGTATTGGCCGACGATCAATGCCAACCCTATGAAGGGGTGAAGGGGAAGCCATTGACCGCCGCCCAGGGTGTACCGGCCGCTCCGATTCCGTTCCCCCCGGACTGCAGCGGGATCGGAATCGGAGCGACACTCGAGGAGGTTACCCAACACACACCCCAGGTACATATACCTAAAAATAAGCATACAATGATACATAAACAGACATATATAATCGAACATAATTGTAGGTAATATAAATTATTCATATAGACATACAAAATTTATATATATACTAAACCTACACATAAATTATTTTTATATCTCGTACGAAAGTTAGACAGCACATAACGCAAAAAGAAAAAAGGAATTGGGGAGACTATAGGCCCAGGTAGTGCTCTTTCACCATCGTTTTGAAGATGGCCAGTGATTGTGCCCGTCTAATCGATAATGGCAGTGCATTCCATAACCGTACCGCCTGTACAGTGAACGATTTATCATAAAAAATCGTAGAATGCCTAGGTACTGCCAATACCAATGATTCTGACGACCTCAAGGATTTTAAATGTGTGTCATTGAGGAACACGAAACGTTCTTTTAAATAACAGGGAGAAGTGGGATTAAAGAGAATACTATAAAGCATGGCAAGAATATGAGCATTCCGTCGAAGTCGAATTGGGAGCCACTTGAGCAATATGCGAAACTCTGATACGTGATCATATTTGCGTAGACCAAATATAAATCTAATGCAAAAGTTTTGAAGGCGCTCAAGCTTATCGAGTTGCTCCTCGGTGACGTCGAGATAGCTGACATCGGCATAGTCAAGAAGAGGAAGAAGGAGAGATTCTGCAAGTGCAATTTTAGTGGTCGTTGGTAGAAAGTTACGCAGTCTGCGCATAGACCCCGCTGATGCAAACAATTTGCGACTAACTTCACGGATTTGAGGACCCCACGATAGTGTGCTGTCGATGAATATCCCTAAGTTCTTCACACTTTGGCATATTTCCAGTGGAATGCCATTAAAAACGATATCTGGTAACTGTGACCAATTAACTTGAGGCAGCATTCTGGAGATACCAATAACTATTAGCTGAGTCTTAGAGGGGTTCACTTCCAGCCCATACCGCTTGCTCCAAGTGCATATCCTCGTCAAATCGGTATTAATAGCATTAAAGGCTGTCGACAATTCCTGTAAAGGAGCCTGTGTATATATTTGAAGATCGTCTGCATAAAGGTGGTAGGAACAATGTAATGACTTAGAGATGGAATTTATAAAAATTGTGAAAAGCAAAGGAGATAGCACGCCACCCTGTGGCTCACCGATAGATGTATTACGCCAGGTGGAAAAGGAATCTTCAACACGTACACGCTGCCGGCGCCCAAACAGGTAACTATGAAACCAATCAATCACTGTTGGAGATATGTTAATAGACGCAGTATGCCAAGCAGGATATGAAAATCTACAGTATTAAACGCATTGCTGAAATCAAGTAAGGAGAGTACCGTAAGATTTCCCTTCTCCATGCCTAGCCTGATGTCGTCAGTAACCTTGATCAATGTGCTGGCCGTGCTGTGTCCAGGACGGAATCCTGACTGGAGTGAATTCAGGAGATTGTTCCTTGTAAGGTATGAAGCTAATTGATTGAAAACTAAGCGTTCTAGGACTTTCGATAGAAAAGGTAAGATGGAAATGGGTCGAAACTCGGAAAGGGACGAAGGATTAGATTTTTTAGGCAAAGGAATGATTTGTGCCTCTTTCCAAATATCTGGAAACATGCTGCAAGAAAGGGAATGGTTTAGTACATGGCAAATTATGGGTAGTATTTGTTCCAGGATAGGTTGTACCATGTTCCGGCTTACACAGTCACTGCCAACAGCATTGGAGCTTACTGACATTATACACTCTTTAACACCACAAGCAGTTAGTTGATTAAACAAGAACGGTGAGTAGTAGTTAGGTATTGGAAGCGATGAAAGATATTGCAAAGTATTGTCTTTGTGAGTCCGATCACATTTAGACGACGATGAGAAATGTTGATTAAGTAAATCGATATCAATTTTTTTGGGAATAGAATCCTGACGTGACTTTCCAACACCCAGTGTTCTGAGGAATTTCCAAACTTTTGCTGGGTCTGCATTCTCAACCGAGTTATGAATATATTGGCGTTGTGCTTTTCTACACACCTTACTGCAGAGATTTCGAATTGTAATATATTTTTCGCGGTTATTAGGAGTAGGCCGAGTCTTGTACCTACATTTGGCGGTTGCTTTTTTTGACAACATACCTTTTATCTCGGCTGTGAGCCAAGGAGAAGGTAAGTGCCTAACTCTCACTGCACGCACAGGCGCATGCCTGTCGTATAGTTCAATAAGTTTCCCATTGAGTATACTGACTTTGTCATTAACAGACTCGGCTTGTAGTAGTGAACTCCAATCTATTTCATTGGCATCCTCACGAAGTTTATTAAGATCCATACCACTAAAATTGCGTTGCATAAGAATTTTACGTTTCGGTTTAGGAGGGCGAAGTTTATATGACAGAAAAAGTAAATCGTGGTAAGAAAATGCATCAGCTGAGCACTGGCCGTGCTTAGCGACTAGATTAGTCGAAGAAACAAGAATAAGATCTAGAAGAGAAGGGGCGCAATCCGGAAAGTGATGCGTAGTATTGGAAGTTAGAACGGTCAAATTACAAGATTGAACAGTACTGAGGAAAGATGAAGAGCGAGAGTCTTGTTTTATAAGGCACGTGTTAAAATCTCCCATAATGATAGTATGACTGTAACTGGGACAGTAGCGTTCCAATAGGTTTTCAAACGAGGAGAAAAAATTTATTCTAGATGAGGGACAATAATAGACACCCAGTAATAATTTGGTGTGAAAGAGTTCTACCTCTAGGAAGAGGTGCTCACCGGCGTTTGATGGTGGCGGCTGTGAAGATGAATCTATAATATGAAAAGAAATATTATTACGTAGGTAAATAGCAACACCTCCACAAGCAGCACCAATGCGATCGTTTCTAATTAAATTGAAATCAGGCAGCGAGTAAGAAATTGTAGGTAGACAAGGCTTAAGGAAAGATTCAGAAATAAGAATAGCATGGATATTTTTACAGTCAATCCGGCAGCATATCCGGGAAATGGGCCGGAACACTCTGTGCATTTATATGGACTACATTAAAATTCTTGGGTACGTCAGTAAATTGGGCTTCAATAGTTGCAGCCAGTGAAGGCTTACTCGTAAAGCTATCATAACTACTGGCTGTTACAAAACTTTCATCGTCGCTGGTATCGCAGATGCTTGTCATTTAACAAAAGAAAGAAAAAATATATGTATAATATATGTGTAATATATATATATATGGGAAAATAAATATAAAATTTTATTATATATATAAAAATTATAAAATTTTATATAAGTGGACCAATCAACCTATAACTTACTGTATGTTATTGTTTTATTATTACTTCTGTCCATCCACCAGCTGCGTGTTACCTCAAATACTAATTCACATTTATCAGGGTAAAAAATATCTAAATACAGAAACCAAAAAGTCACACTAGAACTACATCACTTTCAAATTCGACAAACTTATTTATACTACATGGTACTTAATATACAAAATTAAAAAGGCAAACCGTACACAAATGAAAACTAACTTCGTAAACCACATGTTGAGAATAATAGTTTAAAGGTACATATGGGAGTTGGAACGCAGCGCTTAAGATTTGTTGACTTTAATAAGTCAGGTCAGATTGACATTTACAATTTCTAAGTAGGTAGCAGGTTAATCAGAAAAGTTGAATTAAAACTATTGATCTTAAATTCTTATCATATGTGACGGTGGTAAATATGTAGTATAATAATTCGGGTAGAGTGACAGCTATGGAAAATAATAATATGACGCAAAAGATAAATATCAGACAGTACAAACGAAAATTTTACTTCTTCGCAGCTCGCCTGGGCTTGGAAGATATTGGAATTTTCTCAGCAGGAGGTTTTTGTGAGCTTAAATTTAGCTGGTTTAGCTCACCCAGGGTAGCCACTCGGTGCCGTGCGCCGTCAGTGCCAAGAACGTAGACGTGACCTTCCCGTGTCCAACACCTCGAGATGCCAAAACGCTCACGTGCCGCCATAAAGACTTCATGTCTAGTACGAGTTACGAACTCGGATAATGTAATGCCAGAGCCTTTGAGTTTGGCTTTAGTAAACCAAATCTTATCCCGCACAGCCATATGTTGGAATTTGACGAAAATGGGCCTAGACTTACCAGCACCCAACGGTCGGCCCATTCTGTGGCAACGTCTGATGTCAACCACTGAAAGATCACCAAATTTAAGATGGTCTTTGATGGCACTCACCACAGTTTGTGCTGTGTCTTCAGCTTCCCGCTCTGGTACACCATGCAGCAGTAGCATTTCCCGTCGACTCCGTAATTCAAGGTTATCCACCTGACGTGCAAGGAAGTCCACTTGCTGCCGAAATGCAGATAATATGCCCACAACAAAAGCTTTGAAAGCCGCAAAGTCGGATGTAAGACTTGCTAGATTTGGAGCGCTGCTTGGATTCTTCCCACTTTTCTTCAACTCTTCTTCGAAGTTAGTCATCCGCTCCTCTAAACCAGCCATTATTGTGGTGAAGGACTCTTTCATGGTTTCCATATTACTAGTACTGTGTTCTGTGTTCAATTGATGCGAATAACTTTTTATAATGGAGTACTTGAGTGGAGATAACACACAGGTGGAATGTACCTTAGGTTGACATTTAATTTCTATCAAATGTATTTATAAATACTTAAGTTTAATATTTTAAATTAATTTATAAAAATGAGAGTTACAAAACAGCTGTTATTCTTGTAGAACTACCAACAAAAAGAAAAAAAAAAAAAAAAAAAAACTAATAATAATAATAAAAATAAATACATATTACACATATAAAAACACCTAGACCAACGCAAGTATGCATATTTGCAATGAGCCGGAATCGAACCCGTGACCTCTGACTTAGCAGTCGAATGGTCTACCGCTACGCCACAGAGGTCGATGTTTACAAAATCATGTTTACGTAATCCAATTAGAATGTTTTGGTTGAAGCGTCGGTCGCGTAGTGATTAAAGAAGTGGTCTTGAGATCGAGAAGTCCCGGGCTCGAATCCTGGCTCTTCACCACTGACGTGAACCCCTTCCTAACACATACTATTTAGCTTGGTGTTATGAGGAATAAAAGTAATTTTAGTTAATACTTTAAAATATAATTGAATAGCCTAGTAGAGTAAGCAGTTTATTACCAAGCTTGTTTGCAATTTAAATTTAATTTTAACGTTTAAATTTGTTTATGGGTAAATTTCTAATTTCAGGTAAACTTGATAATGGCGCCATTAGTGTTCTGTGTTCAATTGATGCGAATAACTTTTTATAATGGAGTACTTGAGTGGAGATAACACACAGGTGGAATGTACCTTAGGTTGACATTTAATTTCTATCAAATGTATTTATAAATACTTAAGTTTAATATTTTAAATTAATTTATAAAAATGAGAGTTACAAAACAGCTGTTATTCTTGTAGAACTACCAACAAAAAGAAAAAAAAAAAAAAAAAAACTAATAATAATAATAAAAATAAATACATATTACACATATAAAAACACCTAGACCAACGCAAGTATGCATATTTGCAATGAGCCGGAATCGAACCCGTGACCTCTGACTTAGCAGTCGAATGGTCTACCGCTACGCCACAGAGGTCGATGTTTACAAAATCATGTTTACGTAATCCAATTAGAATGTTTTGGTTGAAGCGTCGGTCGCGTAGTGATTAAAGAAGTGGTCTTGAGATCGAGAAGTCCCGGGCTCGAATCCTGGCTCTTCACCACTGACGTGAACCCCTTCCTAACACATACTATTTAGCTTGGTGTTATGAGGAATAAAAGTAATTTTAGTTAATACTTTAAAATATAATTGAATAGCCTAGTAGAGTAAGCAGTTTATTACCAAGCTAGTTTGCAATTTAAATTTAATTTTAACGTTTAAATTTGTTTATGGGTAAATTTCTAATTTCAGGTAAACTTGATAATGGCGCCATTAAAAACACGGGGAGATAGGAACGCTATTCCCCCTGGTGACTATACTGCCGGCCTTATGGGAAAACATTACAGTCGATAGCCATGCAAAGGAATACTTACGCTTATCGATATTAAAAATAATAATGTTTATATTATTAACTGAGCCCTTTATTTGATACGATACTTGTCCGTTCCGTGACCACAATAACAAAACAACTTTTACACCCTTACATTAAAATGTTCAAGGGCAATCATATCGCTTAGTGTGATCTCATAAACGCAGTGTACAATTCTATTACACTTGAAATATTATAATACTTAACTATTTCAGTCTTTTTACGTGGAATAAATTAAGTATTATATTATTATTCTAGCTGATGCCCGCGGCCCTGCCCGCGCGGAGGTCGGTTATAGTTTAGTGGTCATATCTCCGGTTCTACTTAACAAATTGCAATCAAACATAAGGCAGATTTCAAGACTGCTCAAATCCTTTTTAATAGAAAAAAATCGCATCAGAATACTTTTTTTTTTCTTTATTTAGGACACGTCAATTTGACTTCACCTCGCCTGATGGTAAGCTGAAGGTAAAGTCTCAGGAAAGAGGGTCACCATTACATACACGTACCATGTTAACAATGGTGGCACTCAGCTTGACGGCCTCATCAGAAGAGGATTGTCGTCGCAGCACCGCGTGACACCCACCGCCTACTAGTGCTGCGACCACAATCTCCCTGCCCGGCTATGCACTTGCTGACCCCTGAACGCAATCAAACCGAAATTGGATTACTATGGAGGGTTTTTCGCAATCGTGCACGGTGGTACCTACCCGGCCGAATTTTGTGACAAATTTGTGTTATCAAATTTTTGCCACCAGTATTTAGTAGTTTTTGCGTCCATCGCGAACAAACTGACAAGCCTGCCATGGCGAGTGTTCTAATGAGCTCTTCCAATTACTTCCACCCTCTCCTTCCGTATACAGGACAACACGTGCAAGGCACCCTCAAAAAAATGGTGCAAACAATTCCTTCAGGAACCGCTTTGTTTTTTCTTGGTTCGGCAGCTATCTTTGCCGCACCATCAAGATTTATAAATCTCTACCAGCACACGTGTTTCCTTCCTCCTACAGTCCCGGGTCCTTTAAGCGGGGCGTGAAAAGCATCTGATGAGGCCGTCAAGCTGAGTGCCACCATTGCAACATTATCCGTGTCTGTAATGGCGACCCTCATTCCTGAGACTTTACCTTTAGCTTACCATCAAGCGAGGTAAAGTCATATTGACGCGACCAAAATAAAAAATAAAAAACAAACAGACAAGAATTCCAAAAAACAATATTTTTGTTTTCCGAATAGTTCATTTAACATAATATATTCAATATGATCAGAAGTTTTTATTTAAATATAATTATAATAATATCGCCCGTGGGTGAATATATATGTGGGTCGAATAGGTCCAATGACAATCGTTCCACATAAAGTATCGGAGGCTGACTGAACTGCTGAAACTGGTTTACTGTTTGGCAAAAAACGTTTCCCAAAGTGTCACATGCCAAAGTATGTTTCCCAAATTTTCATTTGGCAAAAAAACATTTGGCAAAACAACTTTTCGCAATTTTACAGTTAGCGATACTATTTTTGGCAATTTATTGTCGAACAAATAATTACATGGCAAAGTTTCATTTTACCAAGTATTAGGTAGTCAAATATGGTTTGGCATAACATACTTTTCCCTGGCATGGCTGGCAACATACATGGCAAAAAATACACTACTGCATGGGTGTTTGTTTCACCTTGGGCAAATAATTTACAGGTAAGAAACTCTGTAATAATTATATTACTATTATACAAATCAATTCCTCTGTTGGGGCCACAGTTCTAACCTAACCTAACCCACTTTTCTGGCAGTTCCGATCTAGCCTACGTAACTTATATGAAATTAATGTATTTTACTTTATTTATAATCAATTATTAATGAGACATGCTTTTGGAATATATTTTTTTACAAAATAAAGTATTTGCTTAATGTATATTTGACTTGATAAAAATTGAGCAAGTAAAAAGTTGCCAGATGAATATTTGACGAAGTGATCAAAATGCGAAATATAAATTTGTTAAAGATTCTTTTGGGAATGAAACTATGCGATAAGTTTTTTGGGAAGTGAAATTTGACGAAACGTATTTTGCCAAACGGCAGGATCCCGCTGAAAACTGACTGAAAACCTCGGAGAATGAATAACAATAAAATTACAGAATATTAATACAAGAGATATAAATATGATATCATAAAGAACTTGCCATTAAGATATAGCAATCAGTTTTAAAACAAAAACATAAGATTTTCTAAGCATACCACTACACTTCATTTTTTTTCTAATTTAAAATTTTCAAATCCTCATAAATAAAATAATAAATGTATACACCGAGTTGAGGATTATTTATACGGCGAGCACACATACAATTTCTGGTGGATCCTCAAAATATTCAAGTCACATGGCAGCCATAATTTTGCGACTTTAATAAATGAAATCGTAAATATCATAAGTATGTAAACTAAACGTATTCAGACTAATAAGATCATTTACTTTACAATCGCTTGAACTTCAATATAATAAATAGAAACAATGTTCTGAAATTGAAAACATAAAAAGTAAAATATGTTACATATTTCATTAACAATGAAATCAATAGTACAGTCGCCATCGGTATTAGCAGACTACATATAAAACAAATCTTATTCTTTGAAAATTACGAAATATTTATTGATTGTAGCAGATCCAATTCTGTACTTTGAAGAAATTTGGAAAAAATAGTCCTATCTATAAAATTGATACTGAAGTCAAAAATGTAATACACTTTTTCTTTTTTTTTTTAAACCGCACGCCGTCTCGGGCCTTCAGACGCCGGGGTGTAAGGTTACCCATAGAGCATATCCCTCGCACCCCGACTGACCCTGGGCCATCTCACCACTAACAGCATCGCTCATCCTGTCTCCTCTGAAAGCAGAGGAGTACGGAGAGCGATGTGTTCCCGCCACGTTGGGTATTGGCCGACGATCAATGCCAACCCTATGAAGGGGAAGTCATTGACCGCCGCCCAGGGTGTACCGGCCGCTCCGATTCCGTTCCCCCCGGACTGCAGCGGGATCGGAATCGGAGCGACACTCGAGGAGGTTAATCAACACATACCCCAAAATTGTAATACCCTAGCAGATACCAGCGGCTCCGCCCACGCGGAGGTCGATTGTCGTTTTCTGGTCATATCTCCGGTTCTACTGAACTATTGTTATCAAACGTACAGCAGATTCGAAGTGTGACTAAGACCTTTCTAATAGAAAAGGGTATCAAAATCCGTTCCGTAATTTTTGTATCCATCGCGAACAAAGAGATAAACAGTCAAACAGAATGCCCAAAAAAAATAGGTCTGTAGGCACAGTCAACAGCCCGCCACCTGCTTCTATCCTTGCACACATCACGAGCTTCCTCCACGGTCATTAAACCGCCGGTTCCTAGTGCCAGTATTTGCAACGCATCGGTACTTTTATTACAATAACTTGTAGATGAAAATAGGGTTTAATTCCGAAAACGTTCCGCTCATAGTGCAACGAGTTAATGGGACCTGTATTTTTTTACGTGTTATCACCCCATCGGTGTCAACGATGGGATGGGCGTGTTGGAATCGGACCGACTAAAACCAACACGGTGTCCTCCCCAAGTGTCCATTGCCGGGTACCCTTTTTTTTTTTTTTCGTGCGGAAATCCCTTCGGATACCCCCCCGCCGGCCAGCGGGGGTGGTTATGTCGGACTTGCACCGACTAAAACCGCACGCCGTCTCGGGTCTTAAGACGCCGGGGTGTAAGGTTACCCATAGAGCATTTCCCTCGCACCCCGACTGACCCTGGGCCATCTCCGGTTTCGAGATGGCCCCCTTACTTGCTCTCCACTGTGCCATCTGCTAATCAGAGGGACACGTGGAAAGCTTCCGAACAGCCCTCAACAGAGCCGTCCTCGGCTCGGTCGGAGTTCGCCGTAGGCGGCAGCGTCTCTCCCACCCTAGGAGAGAGGCGCTGCCGTCTCCGTTGCCCAGGGTGCACCGCGTGGAGGTCCCCAACCAAGCACCCCTCCCCAACCAAGCACCCCTCCATTGCCGGGTACCCCGGGTAAGCCCTGCCTGTGTTACCTAAAATACATAAAAATATCCCGCTTTGACTAAACGCCGTGGTCACCGATCAATGGCGTTTTGTGAAAAGAATTCAGATATGGTACGCACTATATCTGCATTATTTTAACAGGAAAATTACAACAGTGATTTTTATGAGAAATAAGAAAGTGATTTCAGAAATATAGCTTTCATCGCTATATTTCTGAAATCACTTTTGATGACACTGAAATCTGAAATCACGGATGACAGTTATTTTTGTGCACAATTTTAGTAGTCCCTACTGTTCTGGTTCACACCTACCCTTGGTCATATTCTTCATAAATATTATTTTTTTCGTACCTAATTCCTTTTTATCGATTATGATCGAGTAGTCCCGGGTTCGAATCCTGGCCATGTCACAACCGACATGAACTTACTTGTACCTACAGGAACCGGAATACTAGTAGTATTAGTTTGTAGTCATTTTCTTTAAAATCAAGTAGCCTTTATGTAGTAAAGTAGTACTTATATTTAAATTTACATACATACATAACATAACTTCACGCCTGTATCCCCGAAGGGGTAGGCAGAGGTGTATTACACACCCACGATTCGCCAGTTAAGTTGAGGTCCCAATGTAATAGGGGGCGAGCCTATTGCCATCTACCGGGCACATTATTAAGCGAGCGATAATTAACATTTATTAATGCACACATAACTACGAAAAGTCAGAGGTGTGTGCCCGGGGCGACTGAGGATCGAACTCGAGACCTCGTCTCAGCAGTCCGTTACGTACGCCACCGGGCTATCGCCGCTATTTTCATAGCGGCGAAATATATGCAAATTTATAGAAAAATTTGCATACTGTGTATTGTTAATTTTAAATTTGACATAATTAAATTTGATACATTAAATTTGACACAAATTTTTGGAGGACACGTGTGGTTTTTGTCGGTCCGATTCGGACAAATCCAACTTATCGTTCGCACCGATGGGGTGGAGCCCGTAGGGGATTCCACACGTAAAAACAAAAAGGGCTACATGGTACGAATTGTAACTTTTTAATTTTAATATTTTTTACTGACAATTTGAACATCATCAAAATATTCAAGCTATTTTGTACAATGCTAACTGAACAAAGATTGTAAGAATTATCAGAAATAAAAAAAAGCAATATTGAAAAGTTTCAATACGGATAAGTGGCCCTAATGTTGGTTTTTTTTTTACGTGCGGAAATCCCTTCGGATACCCTCCCCGCCGGCCAGCGGGGGTGGTTATGTCGTGTATCGACTAAAACCGCACGGTGTCCTCCCCAAGTGTCCGTTGCCGGGCACCCCGGGTAAGCCCTCGAAAGGATAACCCCAGGGTTACCGGCGGACCTTGGCCGCCAGCGCGGCGTCGCCTGATAGGGTCGGGTTTTATCCCGCGTCGGTAAGCAGGCAAGCCAAATAAAAGGTGATGGGGTTTCTTTGACTTTTACGGGAGTAACTACCGTCTGACCTTCGTAACCTCGTGGGTAAAACCTGCACCAGCTGCAGGTATACTAGCTCATAGGTAAGGTTGGTTTAGGCCCCTAGTTTAGTAGTTTAGATTCATGTATTCCGAATTCACCGTACGAAAACATGAATGGCCAGTTCCAGTGGTGGTCAACGATAGTAGTGAGTTCAAACCGCAAACCCAACTAAGTAAATAAAGCGAAGACCGCCATTTGCACATAATCTCAACGCAAATACCTGCCCACCATGTTTATAGTGCTATTTATTTATTCCGCTAGAATTTTGCGCTCGAATTTTAGTATCCTTATATGTGGGGTAGTAACGGGACAGGTCCTTATCGATGTACTTAATCGTTTCAGATATTTCTTTATATATATAAGTATTTTGGTAACTGAAATTACCAATATTCCGCCTAACCCCTCCAGCTAAGCTTAATTGCTTATGTTAGGAGTGAGTTCACGTCGGTAATGTAATGGCCAGGATTCGTCAGAACTCCTTAACCGCTAAGCTACCGACGCTTTAATTTTTTTTGAGCTGAGAGTGAGACGATGTCGAGCGAAAGCTCCTGTCACTGCACTCGATGTATTTCGTTTGTATACCTCTAGCGCCTAGACCCTACGACCGATTTTAATGATTTTTAGCATAATCATAGATGATAGTGATGTGACGCACATAGGCTATACATATTTAAATTATGAAGTACCAAGGAGGAATAATCACCGAACAAAAAATTCTAAAGCTGATTTCTCAAAAACAACAATTAGTAAAATCTAAGTTTTGACGCCAAAACGTAGCCTATAACCATAAATACTGATTAAAAAAAGAAAACTGAAAATCGGACAAGACACGGAGGAATAATCACCAAACAAAAAATTCTAAAGCTGATTTCTCAAAAACTACAATTTGCAAAACATGCTCCTTTCCAAAACACTCAGACATGAGCACTATCAGCTCTACAATTCGAGAGCTACTGCCTTGCGGACCTAGTTATATACTCAATTACTCACTTTACTTACTACTTTATATACTAAACCGCGGTAGCCTAGTGGTATGGGTAATGAACTGCTGAGACGAGGTCTCGGGTTCGATCCCAGGTTTTACCATGGCACACACCAATGACTTTTCGATGCTTTTCGAAGTATGTGTGTATTTATCGCAGGTTTATAAGTGCCCGTTTAATGGCAATAGGCTCGCCAAATATTACATTGGGACCTAAACATAAACTGGCGAAATGTGGGTGCTAGCACCTCTGCCTACCCCTTCGGGGATATAGGCGTGAGTTTATGTTATGTTATGTTTATATACTCACTGGGGGCCCTGCCAACACCATCGGGGCCCAAGCCAACCTCACCTGCTAGTTAGTGCACCTGATAACAACGGACGACGATCTGGCACAAGCTTTCCTCTTCACAAGGAATCTCAGGGTTGGGAGATCTCATGGCAGTCGCTCCCGTAAAAGCCGACATACCAATAAAAACCAGAAGTGGATCTCGGTCTTCAAAGAGCAAAGCCTCCATGACCGTTAATAAAACCACTATGACGATGATGATTATACTCACGCCTATTTTCTTCCAGAGCAGGCCTTCCCTTTTTTGTTTTTTTTTTTCGTGCGGTAATCCCCTCGGTTAAACCCCGCCGGCCAGCGGTGGAGGTTATGTCGGGCTTGAACCGACTAAAACCGCACGCCGTCTTGGGTCTTCGAACGCCGGGGTGTAAGGTTGTCTATACAGCATTTCCCTCGCACCCTGACGGATACTTTGCCATCTCCGGTTTCGAGATGATCCCCTCGGGTTTGGGAACCGCGGTGTACCAGTCTTGCTCCGGAAAGGGTGCTAGTCGCCCTGCCGTCCCGGCCTGCTTCTGCTGGGGTGACCGGCGGAGGGCAGGTCGTCCCTAGCCTAGTCATAGCCCTTTTTTATGTCACACCTCTAGTTTTAGGGTTAGGTTGTATCACGATAACAACTTACTATAAGTTTAACTGTGTGCTTGTTTGCTAGTACTACAAAAAAGAAACAAGAAATATCGATTTCTATAATGTAGCGTGTCCCATCCCTACCGTATAATATCAACTTTTACGATCGCCTCTTACCATATAAATGTCATTTGCTTTTGTGTATAAACTACTCCGCTTTTTATGCGTTTTATTCGAATGTTTGCTAGCTTTGTACCGACTTTACTTTTACTGCTCACCACCGATTTGAGTCGGCGTAATATGATCTCATATCGAACTGTAACACATGACGGGGGGGTTTACCTGACTTGCAAAACAGGGGGCATGAATAATAATGTTATTATTGGTACTTATTATTTAGATTGACTTATCCGTATTATACAACTGCGATAGAAGACCGTTTGTTCTACCTCAATGTGCTGTGTTATTTATATAAAGGGTAGGTAGACGTCCTTGCTAGTAATAAGAAATGGATATCTATACTATTATAAAATTGTGAATTCATTGTGTCTGTATATTGGAGATATTATTTACTGGTGGTAGAAAATTGATGACACAAATTGGTCACAAAATTCGTCCGGATCGGTGCCACCGTGCACGATTGCGAAAAACCCTCCATAGTAATCCAATTTCGGTTTGATTGCGTTCAGGGGTCAGCAAGTGCATAGCCGGGCAGGGGGATTGTGGTCGCAGCACTAGTGGGACCGGTGGGTTCACGCGGTGCTGCGACGACAATCCTCTTCTGATGAGGCCGTCAAGCTGAGTGCCACCATTGTTAACATGGTACGTGTATGTAATGGTGACCCTCTTTTCTGAGACTTTACCTTCAGCTTACCATCAGGTGACGTGAAGTGAAATTGACGTGTCCTAAATATTAAAAAAAAAATGTTTTTTCGTCTATTTTAGTACAAAATACACAACGCCATCTAGACCCAAACTAAGCAGAGCTTGTCATATGGGTTCTAGAATACTTATAAACATACTTAAATACTTTTTTTTTGTAAATAAATACATATTATACATAGAAACACCCAGACCAATGCAGATATACATATTTGCAATACACATATTTGAACCCGCGACCTGTGACTTAGCAGTGAATGCACTAGCACTACACCACAGATGTCGTTACGTTAAATGAACGATTCAGAAAACAAGAATATATTTTTTGTAATCCTTATATGCTTGTCTGTTTATCGGTATGTTCGCGAAGGATGTAAAAAATACTGACTGGATTTTTTTTTTCTATTAGAAAGCTCTTGGTTAAACTTAAAATGTTTGATTGCAACTGGTTCAGTAGTAAAACATAGATAAATATTTACATACATACGTCATAGAATTCCTCCGCATCATCACCAATATTGGTAATCTCCCCAGAAGACTGGCAAGCTGAAAATTGAGGATTGTATGGTTTTTATTCGCGCCTAAAGGAGTCGGTTACAAACAAACATACAAACAAACATACAGGTGAAGCTAATAAAAAGCGTATAAAAATATTAAAAAGGCACAGGTTACAGATTTGTTAAAGTTTTATCATAGTGTATAAAAGAAAGTCACAACGTTTTCACCTATATATTATATCTATATTTATTATACCACCTTTTCTTTTCACATATATTTAGTAATATCATAACTTTCTAATGCAACCTTTGGCGGTGAAAGATTGAAAAGCTTCAATCAAGAAGGTTCCATACAGGTAAAAGTGACATAGATCTTTGGATCCAAATTCAAAATTTAGTTCAAGTTGAAAAAAAATCACCACCCAGGTAGTCTATACCATGGCTCAAAGTTATATTAGCTAAATATTATTCAAAACGCAGTATACAATCTCTTTTGAAGCGCAACTTAAGCTTAGCACACGAAATATTTAGTTTCTGTTAAACATATAAACACACGCTTCATCGCTACGAAACTTTCAGCGCAAAATCAAACACCTGTTCGTGATTACCATAAGCCAATATATACCTAAAGTTTAACTAAGATATTAATCCGAGCTGGATCTAGCCAGACGTAATGTCAATAGGAGCAATGGCCTGTGAGACTTTTAACTTCAACGAATTTGTGTACGTTTAGTGTTCTGGATTTAGTTGTGAGTCTGCTTCGGTGATCTTTGGTATTGATTTATGAATTCGTAATAAAGGAGGTGTCTGAGGCGGCAAACTCGAAACCAGAGATGGCCCAGGGTCAGTCGGGGTGCGAGGGACATGCTCTATGGGCAACCTTACACCCCGGCGTCTGTAGACCCGAGACACAACGAGTTGGTTCAAGTCCGACATAACCGCCCCCGCTGGATGGCGGGGGGGGAATCCTAGAGGATTTCCGCACGAAAAAAAAAGGGTTCCACCAAAACAACAAGAACCTTTGGAGCCCAAGTTAACCTCACCTCCTAAACGGGTATACAGCTGACGGTGTCCCCGTCTTGCCCCGGTTTGGGGGAGAGACGCTGGTCGCCCCACTGTCCCGGCCTGCTTCTGCTGGGGTGACAGGCGGCCTCACCTGGCACCCCCAGGCCTGCGCTCATGGAGGACGGAGGTCGTTAAGTGACCTCCAGCGCCTGAGTCGCCTGCGACGCGCGGCGAACATGTTGTGGGCTCGGCGGGCCGGGAGATTTCTAAACCTCTCCCGGGTGCGCCCGCCATCTCCTTCGCGAGCATTACATGCTCGCAGAAGGAGGTGGCGGCGGCTCACGCGCTCGCGCTCCGCACCATTGCCGCAATCATGCTGCTGCGCGAGAGGACTCCCACCCCGAGACGCAGTGGTACCTCCGGAAATCCTTGCCATAATGACTAATTACGTAATATTCTATTGTAATGTGTAATTGTGTGTGTTGAAGCGTTGGTAGCTTAGTGGTTAAGGAGTAACCTTACGATCGAGAGGTCCCGGGTTCGAATCCTGGCCATTACACTACCGACGTGAACCCACTCCTAACACAAGCAATTTAGCTTAGCTGGAGGGGTTAGGGGGAATATTAGTAATTTCGATTACTAATATTCTTTTTATAAAAAATAAAAAAAAAAAAAAAATTTGATACGTACTGCCTGATCCCACAGTCAAACCGTTTGTACGGTTTTGTGGGGCCATTGTACTAGATTATATTAAGATAATAACATGTATTTATATGAACAAATAAAATAAAATAAAAAATTATTCAAACGGGTCGACTTATTTCCACTAAAAATTTTTACAAAATTTTTGTTCCAAGTCTGGCAACAGTTTATAAAGCTCAGCTCAAATATATTCCGTACGTTTTTGAGTAACGTAAGCCTAACGCAGTGTACGTTACTCGTTAAAATCCCGCCAGCCGATGTCCGTGGCAATGGCCCTTGTAAACGTACCGGCGAAATTCTATCTTCCATCGCCCTTTACGCTAACTTATACAGAATGATTTAAATTTATCCTATCCTGCCTATATTATAAATGTGTAAGTTTGCGGAGATGTTCGGATCTGGCTGAAATTTGGTATAGGGATAGGCTATTTCCATTACAGGAATCGTTTTCCATGGGTTGCCGGAACGGGATTAGAACTCTATGCGGGTGAAATCGCAGGCAGTAATAGTAGGCTATAAATAAATTAATATTATTATATGCCGGTACTGCCTTTTTGGCACCGCGATTTAGGTTTGCGTTTAATCGTGAAGTCGTGTATTCAATTTCCCGAATTTCACAATATATATTTTTTTAATTATCTGAATTAGTACGAAAATTAGAATCGAGAGATGACAATAGGTTCGCCCCAATTGAGAGTATAAGACTTAATAGGAAGTCAGTGTCAATCCATTTTAAGAGTGGTAGAGTCAAGCAACAGTCATTTTGGCTGTAGCATGAATGGGCCCTCGACCGGGAAGCACCACCCTCTCACAGAATATCGACGCCAAGTAACAGTATTTGAACTGTTGCGTTCCGTTTGGTGAGTGAGAGTGCCGGAGCCCAAACTCCTTTCCCATCCCCTCCCAAACTCCTTTCCCATCCCCTTTCCTTTACAGGGTCGGCAGCGCGAGTGTGACGCCACTGGTGTTGCACACGTCCATAGGCCGCGGTAACCGCTTCCCATCAGGTGGGCCGTGTGCTTGTCTGCCACCTTAGTGGTATAAAAAAAAAGTGTAACTCACGTTCAGGAAATACGTGAGTAATATTTCTTTTTATGTCTAGATCGCGCTTTTATGCAACTTCAAACAAAAGTTCCCATCTGATGGTAATAGGGTTACTACATGTGATGAGAGACAGTTGAATAAATGTTATCCCAGTGTCCTATTCTTTATACTTTCTAATACGGAAAATATGTTACATAACATCATAACATAACATAACATAAACTCACGCCTATATCCCCGAAGGGGTAGGCAGAGGTGCTAGCACCCATATTTCGCCAGTTTATGTTTATGTCCCAATGTAATAGGTGGCGAGCCTATTGCCATTAACCGGGCACTTATAAACCTGCGAAAAATACACACATAACTTCGAAAAGCATCGAAAAGTTATTGGTGTGTGCCATGGTAATACCTGGGATCGAACCCGAGACCTCGTCTCAGCAGTCCTTTACCCATACCACTAGGCTACCACTACCACTAGGTTAAGAAGAAAAAAGATTTAATGCAACATGAATCTTGAAGTTACTACCAAAATAGAACAGCCTGTATAAGTCTAGCCGTGCATATTTAAGACCTTCATGTCTAAGGCTTGACAAACTAACTAATAAGCTTCCAAGTGCGCTTGTTATACTGCCTCGACTCTGTGTAAGTCGACAAGGTCGACTGCCATTATATCTTGACATATACAACGATTCTTTTAACGGAAACATGTCCTGACCTTTTGGGGCTCTTCCAAAAACTGTCACGATTAACAACTCTTGCCAGGCAAAAATATGCACTAAGGCTTTTCGGGTATGCTTATGTATTCAACTGTCACCTCAAACAACTAAAACTGTATTAGATAGCCTAACAAAACGGAATAGACCCTTTTGAACGTGACTTTGTTTGCACTAAAACTACGCAAATACGGCTGTATTTTAGTAGGTAACAAGAATGTTCTGGTACAGAAATGCCTAATAGGAGGCTTCGATAACGTTAATTGTGTAATAGAAGTTTTGGATTTTTACATTTATTTCTTCGAAAATCCGATCATCTGAACTGTGTTCTTACGTTTTACTCAACGAAATTCATGGAGTAAAACGTAGTAACGCAGTTTGGTTTCAATTGACATTGGTTCCTAGAACTGTTGAAACCTTACATTTATTTTTGCAAATGTACATTTATTACCAGTACGAAACAAAATAAACACAGAACCTTTTTTAGATTATGTCGGGCTTGAACCGACTAAAACCGCACGAAGTCTCAGGTCTTCAAACGCCGGGGTGTAAGGTTGCTCATAAGGCGTTTCCCTCGCACCCTGACTGACCCTGGGCCATCTCCGGTTTCGAGTTTTTTTTTTATATTTAGGACACGTCAATTTAATCTCATCTCACCTGATGGTAAGCTGAAGGTAAAGTCTCAGTAAAGAGGGTTACATACACGTACTACGTTAACAATGGTGTCACTCAGTTTGACGGCCTCATCAGAAGAGGATTGTCGTCGCAGTACCGTGTGACCCTCACCGGTCCCACTAGTGCTGCGACCACAACCCCCCTGCCCGGCTATGCACTTGCTGACCCCTGAACGCAATCAAACCGAAATTGGATAACTATGGAGGGATTTTCGCAATCCTGCACGGTGGTACCCACTCGGCCAAAATTTGGGTCGAGATGGCCCCCTCGGGAATACACACAGAACCTCACCAAGTTACATCCAGCTTAAAAAAAGATTTTTCATTCGTTTTCGACGATAAACATTCTGAAGTCTATCAACAAATTTTCATAGTAGTCTAATATTGCGAGTGAAGCCAGTTGTGTAGCTATGCAAGTGACACTCTAGCCGGAATCCGTGGTAGTGCAGCGGAGCGTGTAAGCCTGCAGTGTCGGGTTACACGATGCGGCCGCCAGACGGCGCGGCACCCGCTCCACCGCTTGTTGCTAACTCATGTGAGTAACTATACCTACTACACGCGATGGCTATATTTATCATTGAAAACCATGCAAGCTATGCATCTTAGTTTTACACCACTGCTTAAAAAGGTGAGTAATGTCCTTTTTGACACCGCGAACGACTTCTGTGGCGTAGCGGTAGAGCTTTCGACTGCTAAGTCAGAGGTCGCGGGTTCGATTCCCGCTTATATGAATTGTATATAAATTTCTATGTGTAATATGTATTTATTAACAAAAAAAAAGTATTTATGTATGATTATCCGCAATCTAGAACTCATATGACAAGCTCTGCTTAGTTTGGGTCTAGATGGTGTTGTGTAAAATATTTATTTATTTATGTTTGCAGAGTGTGTGTAAGTCAGTTATTTATTCCACTCATCATCATCGAAATGTTAGTATCAGTTGCATCCAAAGCTTGCAGTTTGAAGCCCGGAGTCCACCCTCCAATTTCTTATTTGGCTTTTTATTACTTTTACGGGAGCGACTGCAATCTCACCCTCCGACGACCCCAAGAGCAGAAATACCGGTTGGCAAGTGAGTTTGGCTCGAGCCCCGATCACTCATTTACTGCAGTTGTTTAATCCACTATCACTTTAAAATGCCCGAACAGGTTTAGATAAGGGGTATTTTTGGTAAGGATTCTAAAGATATCCCGGTTTCACTCGGGATGATGTGATGGGTGTACGGGCCCCATCACGACTGAGACCAAACCAACCACAGCTGCAAAAAAAAACTTCTGTTTTTTTACGTGTGGAAACCCAAAGTGCCAAAGATGGGATGGGTGTATCGGAATCGGACCGAATAAAGCCACACGGTGTCCTTTCCAAGTGTCCATTGCTGGGCACACGGGGTAAGCCCTCGGAAGGATAGCCCCAGGGTTATCGACGAACTTTGGCCGCCATCGCGACCTCGAAAATGTGGTCGGGTTTAATCCCGCGCTGGTGATTTGGCAGTCGTATATAGGACACACACGACATGCCTCCGTCATGGCCTGCTTCTGTAAGAACGGTGAATCGGCAAACTGTCGTCCTCAGGCCCGATCATGGAGGTCGGTAGTCCTGTGCGTAGACAAGTCTACGGCGCCCTCACCGCAGGCTGCGGAACTCGGGGGGCAGGGTTACCTCCCGCTAGCCTCCGTGGCCTCTTTGGCGCAGATTACCTGCTCGCAAAAAGAGGCGGCGGCGTGCCTCTAGCTCCCGTTAGAGATCACGGCTCTAACCATGGTCTCCAGCGCGAGAAGGTCCACGTCCAGGACCGCAACAAGATCCCGGTGTTGACTCGCCCACGCTGAGCACTCCACCAACGTGTGGAGCGGTGGATGCGCCTCAGATACTTACCGAAGCACCCGTGTCAGGTGAATATCTGCGACATCCGGTAGGAGAGGTCACCGTGGTGCCTCTCCAACCACTTCTCCATGAGCAGCGTCAGCGCCGCGATAGTGGCTTCTCCCCACCTCGGTTGCTCAAGTATTGTTAATGGGTACATTGACATAGGATTTTAGGTATAAAGTAAATTTTAAATAAACAAGTAGTCTTCTGCTACTAGCGTTTAAGCTTTCATTGGTAACAGCGCGAACTAACGTAGCGTTAGGTAATGTGGAAATAAAACTGTTAGCTCTTTCCGGGGCCAGACGGGAACACCGTGGTTCCCAAATCCGAGGGGGCCATCTCGAAACCGGAAATGGGCCAGGGTCAGTAGGGTACGAGGGAAATGCCTTATGGGCAACCTTATACCCCGGCGTCTGAAGACCCGAGATGGCATGCGGTCTTAGTCGGCTCAAGCCCTACATAACCGTTACCGCTGGCCGGCGGGGAGGGATCCGAGGGGATTCCGGCACGAAAAGGTACTTTGTGGTAATTAATGGGAATCTAACTAGATTTTTCCTTTATTTTAACGATTTTGAAGCATATATTTACTTATTAGATTGCAAGACGTTTTAAAATACCAAAATGGCTTTTACGGTAGCGACAATCACCTGACCCCCTTACCCTCAGAGGAAAGTCTTCGCCGGAGACTCATCCGTCAATCAGACCTGCATCGACTAGCAAGTGAGGTTGATTTGGGCCGACGATCATGATAGGGTCCTCCTACACCCTACAAGTAGAAACATAACCATTCATACTAACTCAATTAAATTTTTAAGCATTTTATATGCTTGCTTTTTTTGTAAAGATTTAGATCGGAAAAAGAGAACATCTAGGACGGGACTTGAACCCGCGACCAGTCCCTTAAGACGTGTTAATGTATCGGAGAATTTCGAATATCTGGGACGTGTCTAGGTGGCTCAGTTGGTCAGAGCATTCCCTCTGTAAGGGACTGGTCGTGGGTTCAAGTCCCGTCCTAAATGTTCTCTTTTTCTGATCTAAATAAGTTGAGTCTGTACATTGTTATTATATGTTATTATATTAAAATTAAATGAACGATTCTGAACACAAAAATGTTTATTTTTTGGAATTCTTGTCTGTTTGTCTGTTTGTTCGCGATGAACGCAAACACTACTGAACGGATGTTGATGTGGTTTTTGTATTAAAAAGTCTTAGTCAGACTTAATTTCTGCCGTATGTTTGATTGCAATTGGTTAACTGGAGCCGGAGATATGAGCAAGAAACGATTACTGACCTCCGCGTGGGTGGAGCTGCAGGCATCACCTAGTATAACCTATGTACATAGGGGGTAATGTACTTATCTAAGGGTGAAAGAATTTTTCCAATAAATTCAATGGTTCTGAAGATGACCAAATAACGTTTTTTTTAATCCCCTCGTATAGGCGGGGGAGGTTATGTCGGACTCGAACTGACTAAAACCGCACACCGTCTCGGCTCTTCAGACCCGACCAGACGGGGTGTAAGGTGGCCCATAAGGCTTGTCCCCCGCACCCCGGCTGACCCAGGGCCATCTCCGGTATCGAGATGGCCCCCTCGGCTTCAGGTACCGCGGTGTCCCATTCTTGCCCTACGAAAAGGAGGGACCCTGCTTCTGCCAGTGTGACAGGCGACTCCTCTTATCACCCCCAGGGCTTCGCTCATGGAGGACGGAGGTCATTGAACGACCTTCGACGTCTGAGTCACCTCCGCGCCTCGCGGGCTCCGAACATATAAACTAACATAACTTCAAGCCTATAACCCCGAAGGGGTAGGCAGAGGTGTATTACACACCCCCGATTCGCCAGTTATGTTAAGGTCCCAATGTAATAGGGGGCGAGCCTATTACCATTCACCGGGCACATTATTAAGCGAGCGATAATTAACATTTATTAATGCACACATAACTACGAAAAGTTAGAGGTGTGTGCCCGGGGCGACAGGGGATCTAACTCGAAACCTCGTCTCAGCAGTCCGTTACGTACGCCACTGGGCTATCACCGCTTTTCACATTTAAACTAATGCACAAAATTGGATTTCGCGTCTCCCTTTATAATACTAGTTTAGGTTACTTTGAACCGTAAGTCTTGAAACCTGTTCATTCGCTACCTAGTTTTCTCAGAGCTATTAGCACGCTCTGTTTGCTCAAGTGCATGGCAGTGAAATCCACACTCTCCGTGTTTAACTCTTGTTATGATAATTCTGAAGGAGATTATTTTGTTTGTTTGTGTTTACAAATTTAGCTCTTTGAATAGAGTCGCCATTATTTTGCTAGGTTTCCAATAAAGGGTTTTGCACAAGATATAGAGACAGGATATAATCGCAATATACGTATTTATTTATGTGTCGCAATATACTTATAATTTATTATAGGTACACCACTCTAGCGCGTCGCAGGCGACATGGAGGACGGAGGTCGCTTAACGACCTCCGTCCACCATGAGCGCAGGCCTGGGGGTGGCAGGTAAGGCCGCCTGTCACCCCAGCAGAAGCAGGCCGGGACGGTGGGGCGACTGGAGCCCCTCCCCCAAACCGGGGCAAGACGGGGACAGCGTGGTTCCCAAACCCGAGGGGGCCATCTCGAAACCGGAGATGGCCCAGGGTCAGTCGGGGTGCGAGGGATATGCTCTATGGACAACCTTACACCCCGGCGTATTAAGACCCGGGACGGCGTGCACTTTTAGTCGGTTCAAGCCCGACATAACCGCCCCCGCTGGCCGGCGGGGGGTATCCGAAGGGATTTCCGCACGAAAAAAAAAAATAGGTATCCGAAGGGATTTCCACACGATAAAAAAAAAGGTACACCACTATAACTACCCAATTCTAGCAATCTAGTCCATCTAAAGGTTGTCTGGAAGAGATCGCAAATTGCGATAAGACCGCCCATTGTACAAATTTTTTTTTAAGTATCTTAGACATTTGTATCCTTTGGTTGGTGTGCAATAAAGAGTATCTATCTATCTATCTCTGTTTCGCAGCGTCTATTGCTTGGTGGTTAAGAAGTTGAATTACGATCAGGATCTCGATAAAGTTGGAGTGCAGAGGTAATGCTTTATGGGCAACCTTATACCCCGGCGTCTGAAGACCCGAGACAATGTGCGTTTTTAGTCGGTTCAAGCCCGACATAACCGGCTGGCCGGCGGAGGATTATCCGAGGGGATTTTCGCAAAAAAAAACCGCTTAAGCTGCAATAGATGAAAAGGCGTTGATGTTAATACATTCCAACAACTCCTTCAAAGCTGTAATAGACTTATATAAGAATATGAAAAAAATACTTCGGTAATAATTTTGTGGAAACTGCTATTTCGAGTTTGTACATAACTTTTTTAAGATAACCCTCGCCTAATTCTCATCTCAAGGTTGTCTGGTAGCCATCTCTCTAAATTAAGGCCACCGAATTGTACTTCTTATACTTTTTAAAGTTAGTTTTTTATTTTAATGTAGGTACAATATTTTTATTTTTTCATAAAATACATCTATTTTTTGTTTTACTAAGATAGGACAAAAATACGGCGGCAAGAATGGAGTGGTTCTACAAGAAAAGTATCACTTACTTACTGTACTTATAATAATAGTTTATTTATTCAGATAACAAAGATCCATTATTTGTTATAATTGCAAGTTTAAATTATGTTGGTATTCATAAATTAAATCCCTACATTTACATTAAATAAAAATTAATAGAAATTATACATTACACAATCAAATGAATAAATTATTATCTTAATTAATTAAATTGTGAACTAATCAATAATTATTAAAATTACAAATTAATTAATTATGTCGAATATTAAATAACATTTTTAATGAAATACTTTATATAATTAGAAATAACTATGTCAAATATTCAATTAAATATATAAATAAATTAATTATTACATTAACGACGTCTCAATAATGATCTAGGCGTGAATTATATAGCAAAGGCGAACTTAAGACAAGCTTAAGGTGAGCTAACGCGAGTTTAAAGCGTACTTGAGATGCTTTAGAGGCATACTAGAGGCATGCAAGAAATATGCTATCGCAACAAACTTAGCCTGTATATTGGCACATCATACCAATATACGCTTCGGGCTCACCTAATTTAGAGTTCCGTAGCGTAACCAAATGGCAAAAAACGGAACCCTTATATCCGTATGGCACAGTCACTTTTTTTCTAAACTGAATAGTTTGCGCGAGAGACACTTCCAAAGTGGTAAAATGTGTGTGTGTGTGTATGTCCCCTGTAACTTCTAAAATGAGAGACTGATAAAACTAAAAAATATATATGATGTACATTACCATGTAAACTACCAACGAAAATTGGTTTGAACGAGATCAAGTAGTTTTTTTTTTACATAACATAACATAACATAACATAACTTCCCGCCTGTATCCCCGAAAGGGTAGGCAGAGGTGTATTTCACACCCATGATTCGCCAGTTATGTTGAGGTCCCAATGTAATAGGGGGCGAGCCTATTGCCATCTACCGGGCACATTATTAAGCGAGCGATAATTATCATTTATGAATGCACACATAACTACGAATAGTCAGAGGTGTGTGCCCGGGCAACTGGGGATCGAACTTGAGACCTCGTCTCAGCAGTCCGTTACGTATGCCACTGGACTATCGTCGCTATTTTTATATATATTTTTTTAATACGTCATAAATCGTAAATCGCAATTTACCTTTCATTCAATCAAAGTTTTAAACTTGATATTAAGTCAGAGGGCAGTACACAAAAACCGGCCAAGTGCGAGTCGGACTCGCCCATGAAGGGTTCCGTAGCAGCAAGTAAATTTTTTATATTTGAGTTGATTGAATGAAAGGTGGGATGACGATCTGCGAAAGACTGCGGGCAGATGCTGGATGCGGCAAGCTGAAGACAGGGCGCTATGGCGCTCATTAGGGGAGATCTATGTCCAGCAGTGTACTAGCATAGGTTGATGATGATGATGATGATGATGAAAGAAAGGTAAATTGCGGTTTACGATTTATGACGTATTGAAAAAAAACTACTTTCTAGATCTCGTTCGAACCAATTTTCGGTGGTAGTTTACATGTATTATGTACATGTACAAGTTACATGTTACATACAAGTTTACATGTATAAAGTACATCAATTTTTTTTTTCTCACTCTTCTCGAGTGTCTCTCGCGCAAACTATTCAGTTTAGAAAAAAATGATATTAGAAACCTCATTATCATTTTTGAAGACCTATCCATAGATACGTATGGGATTTTTTTCTATTTCTGCGTAAAAATCTTAATGCGGTTCACTTACCAAGTTTCAACAGCAAAGTTATTATAGTTTCGGAAAAAAGTAGCTGCGACATACGGACGGACAGACAGACAGACATGCCGAATCTATAAATATTCCGTTTTTTGCCATTTGGCTACGGGACCCTAAAACTAGGTAAACCCTAGGTAACCGTTTACCATCTGATGAACCACGTGGTTGTTTTCTACCCTTACAGTACACAAAACGAGAACACAAAGTTTATTTACCCGAACACTTTCCCTCGCATCTTCACGCATCAATATGTTTGTAAGGAACTTGAAGCTTGTGAAAATCAAACTGAATCAAATTAAGACCGACAGAACTTGGACAATTATTCCAAAATGCCATCGCGTGTACAATTAAAAGTTATACAATAACAGCTCAGGGATTGTCCTCTCGCACGAGCGCAGCCTTCGTACAAAACAGCCTATTTTAATGGCCTATTTAAATCTGTTTTGTGGGCACGAGAGGCGAATACCAAAATTTATCTCTACACTCCACTGGTCTGATTTGAAATTATCGTTGTTAAGGAGTTACGCACTTTCTGCGCCAATGAGTCGCTACTGTGATTTCAGATTTATATTACAAACTTTAAAATTATAGATGAAAAAACTTTCCTTGAAACTTAACTTCTAAATTTTAAAGTTTAGTATTGTGTGACAAATTCACACCTGAGCTGTAAATGTACCTTGGTTTTTCGTACCCCTACAGGTAAGGGGTTCCTGAATGGGTGCTTTTTCTGTAGGCTGTACATGTTATTTACCTTAAGGCTGTATTCTACATGTTATACTCATAAATATTGTAGATTTTCTGGTGGATGCATCCTCTTTTTTAACCACATGTCTTCTCTCATGCGAGGAAATAGTCTTAAGATATATCCGAATGAACCGTGTTTAGTGTGCGTAAACTAAAGGACAATCTATGTTTATGGAGAATGCGTATGCTTCAGTGGTAGGCTATGTTTTTAACTCGCCTGACTGCATGTTTTGTAATATGCGGTTTTGAACCTCACGTCCGCGATTGATTCAAACAATGGTACGTAATTAACGAGATAATATATTCTGCAACTAGCCGTTACCCGCGACGTCGTCCGTGTTAACGGAATAAGCAGAGGACATAAGCTTGCGATAAGCTGCCATGCCATTAATTAAAAATATTACTAGTTTGGTACTCGGTATATTGGGTGCAGCTCTTACGTTTTACTTCTAAAACAAAATGGAGTTGACCTTGAGTTTGTATTACCTAGTTCTAGAATATGTTTGTGTTGTCAACTCACCTGACTGCATGTGTTGTAATATGCGGTTTGAACCTCACGGCTTCGATTCATTCAAACAATGGTTTCAGTCTTACTGGTACCAAAAATCTAACCGAGAAGGTTTACAGTAATAAACGAGATAATATATTCTGCTATTACCCGCGACTTCGTTCGCGTTAAGTTCTTAATAGATCAAGGTATGTTTACTTCTGCAGTCTCGATTCCAACATATGTTAAGTTATTCCATCGTTATATTTTCAATTATTTATTATGAAGAATAAAGCCTTTTTCATGAGACTGACTCATCGTTGATAGCTCTACGTTGATGAGTCCGTCACCTGAAAAAGGCTAAAACTTTTGAAGTTAGAACTATGACATTGGGACAGTAGGTTCCTTGTATCACTGAGGTGATTTTGTGCGCTCGTGTTACATAGAAAAAAATAATTCGTTAGAAATAGAGGTTTATAATGCGTAACATCGACATCAATATCACCGATACCTTAATATAATGGCGTGATGATATTAATTATGAAATGTCTATGCATCTATAAACAACTACGGTGATAGTGTGGACACTGAGGAGTGTTTTGAAGCGAGATGGTTCATGTCCGATGTACCATTGAGGAATAATCACCGAAAAACAGTTCCACGAGCGCGCGGCCTTAGCTAAGCGCGCGACCGTAGTAAGATGTCTTATTTTCAAGTAAGAGTCCTGCTCGCTCAGCTCAATTTATTTCAGTCGCACCCTGCACTCAATTCCTAGTTTTACATGTGAAACTCTTTGAAGTTTCGAGATTTTACATTTTACTGGTACTATAGATAGTGGTAGCGCTGTATGGTTAATTCCTTCGATTTTCGTCATGGCATCTCACCAGCTGCAGGGCCAAGGTAATAACTAGGGAGTTCGTGCACCTACCTGAAGAACTTCTAGCGTCGACGCTAGTAGTTTTAAAGTTCTGGCGAGAGCACTCGGGGCGGTTACATCGCACACCACATTTAATGCGGTAGTCGTAAGGGATGAGAGAACGACGTCCCTACACCCATAAATAGCAGGCAACGAAAAAATGTACCGCGACGGATGATTAGTGAGTCCTCTGGTTTTGGTTGGCGCCGCTCCGGGCGGCGCAGCGGGTGCAAAATAAATAAAATAAATAAATATTCTACGACATTCTACACAGCGCTTTCTAGACCCAAAGTAAGCATAGTTTAACTAGCTTGTGTTATGGGTTCCAGAATGCGGATAAACATACTTATATACTTTTTTTTTTTTTTTTGTAAATACATACATATTATACATAGAAACACCCAGACCAATGCAAATACACATATTCATGCATACAAATATTTGCACTGAGCGGGAATCGAACCCGCGCCCCCTGTCGTAGCAGTCGAATGCACTACCGCTACGCCACAGAGGCCGTCAAAGATTATCTATATGTCGGTGCACGAATAAAATGATGACGGAAAGGATTAGGTAGGAACTGATTGACACCATGACATGTTAGTTACTAAATATTAATACAGATGGCGCTACCAGATAGATAGATAGATAACACTTCATTTGTACACCGTTTACAATACATACACAAGTAGCACATTATTTATTATTAATAAGCTTAGTGTAATACTCTATTATAGTTTATGACCATAACCTAGAAAATTGTACATGCAAACACTCAGCTGAATCTGTTCAGCGGTTTTCAAGTGATTTGCATACACCGATAATTAAAGCAGACAAACAGACAAGCCGACAAAAATTCTAAACATCACATTTTCAGCATCGGTATCGCTCCTAGAACACACATCAATTATTTCTTGGAAAAATATTTAATGTACAGTTTACACCTCGTTACGATTTTATTATATGTTAAGATAATTTTTATGACTGGAATTACATTGGCACCTAAACATAACTGGCGAATCGTGGGTGTGTAATAAAGCCTACTTTTATTTTTTTACGTGCGGAAATCCCTTCGGATACCCCCCCGCCGGCCAGCGGGGGTGGTTATGTCGTTTATCGACTAAAACCGCACGGTGTCCTCCCCAAGTGTCCGTTGCCGGGCACCCCGGGTAAGCCCTCGAAAGGATAACCCCAGGGTTACCGGCGGACTTTGGCCGCCACCGCGGCCTCACCTGGTGGGGTCGGGTTTTGTCCCGCTTCGGTGAGTTGGCAGGCGTGTGTAGGGCACACACGACACGCCTCCGCCACGGCCTGCTTCTGTAAGGACGGCGAGTCAGACAACTGCCTGGGAGGGCAGCCTAGGAATATTCTACTGCAGTGCTATCAAAACATAAACTAAACATGGCTTTTACTACATATTTGTAAGATACGTATAAATACTATAAAAATACGTAGGACAGACAGATATTAATTTTAATGCCTTATTTTGTGACACTTTGCGAATATGGCTGTAAATGTGGAAGCAATAATCTTGGCGGATTACTTTGTGAAATATTATAAAATTAATGTGAAAGTTGAAATAAAACTATTTTTCCTTGAGTCTCCCCGTGACCATGGCTGCTGAAAAGCAACCGAAACGTCGAGATCAATGTAAAATATAAATTAACATCAAATAAATCGCGATAGAATCCGTTAAAAATAGTTTTATTTCAATGAGACCAATATTCTTAGCAATCCATGGATTCTCCGTGCCGGGTCCATCGCGTTGCTGAGTTGGGAACTCGGGACAGTGCCTGGGACTTGCGAACCAAGTGTAGGTTTAGAAGGGGCCCCTTTTGTTGATGTACATCAACACTCACCTTCACTACCCAAGTTCCCCTCCCTGCCTAACCAAATTTGATACGAACCTACTAGGCACTAGTAGGTTCGTATCAAATTTAGACATTCGCGTAAACTTCCGACAATACAATGTGAAAGTTTGTAAAGATGTTTGTTACTTAATCACGCTCAAACGGCAGAAAGGAACGACATTTGTTAAGGCATATATTATAGTCTGAAATAACAGATAGGCTACTTTTAATCCTGGAACATGTTCCTGTGAAGAACGCGAAAACTACACCACGTGAGTGAAGCCGCGGGCATCATCTTGTTTGACATAATTTTGATTTACATTGAGGCATTAATTTCCAACTTTAGCTATTGGTTAGAAGACGCATTTTGATATAATTTTAAGTGACTGTGAGTCATGACCACCCCGAAGGGAAAGTGTTTCTACGGCGAAGTTAGTTAATTTCCTTTGCCTTGTTTACTTTTGAAGATACTGTCCCCTTGTACTGTAAATATAGCGATGGAGTACGGAAGGCATGTCGGGGAAAATACCCATCGGTAGATGAGTTCAAATGTAATGCATTTATATTTCTTTCAGAAATAATTTCTAAAGACGATGGACGAACGGAGATTGGTAGAAAATTTATGAGATGAAGGTGAGTGAGCAGGCGTAGCAGGACGGTTCAAGGAAAGACCAGGTCAGCTGGTAACCGGCGGGCTGTATGAGAATAAATACTGAAGCCGAAGTGGAAGTCCTATGCCAGGATTGAAGCAGGTGGAGAGGTGATGTTCCTGTTTACCCTAATAGGAAAGAAGCGAATTTACTAACCAATTCCTGTAAATTTATGTACAAAGGAACGCCTAATAGTCAATACATTCAGGTAACTATGCTAAATCTGTACAACCGCATAAGTAAACATTATTGTTTTTTCTAAAGATTTAGATCGGAAAAAGAGAACATCTAGGACGTGACTTGAACCCGCGACCAGTCCCAGGGAGAATACTCTGGCCAACTGAGCCACCTAGACACGTCCCAGATATTCGAAATTCTCGGATACATTAATACGTCTTAAGGCGACGTTGGAGCCATCTACCGTAAATCTTGCGAACTACGGAAACAGTGAATAACTTTACAGTCATTTTTAAACATTGTTTTTTAAGACGCCTTAAGACGTATTAATGTATCGGAGAATTTCGAATATCTGGGACGTGTCTAGGTGACTCAATTGGTCAGAGCATTCCCTCTGTAAGGGACTAGTCGCCGGTTTAAGTCACGTCCTAGATGTTCTCTTTTTCCGATCTAAATCTTTAGAAAAAAGTAAGCATACAAAATGCTTAAAAATTTAATTGAATAAACATTATTGTCTCAAAAATCTGACAAGTTTTGCTTTTACTGGATGAGTGTCTAAATAGTTTGGATTATGAACAGACTGAATGATTGATATGTTTTTGCCAATAAACTCTATATATAACTATTTAATATATTGCATAACTACTGCATATTATAGCGGCTGGCACCAAAGCTCACTTTCGGACTAAACATTACTTATTTAAATTTCTACATAAAGTACAAAAATCTTCAAAGTATGAATTATTAATGTTTTAATGATATAAACATAGGTATATAATAAAATAAACATAATAAAACATATAATATGTGTGTATAGATATATCTCTTAATATTAATATTACGGACATGCATGTGCATACATTATGTGTATATATATATATATATATATATATACTTGCGTTCATTATATTCATTCAATATTAATATTACGGTAAACTAAGATTTAAGAGATATATCTATACACACATATTATATGTTTTATTATGTTTATTTTATTATATACCTATGTTTATATCATTAAAACATTAATAATTCATACTTTGAAGATTTTTGTACTTTATGTAGAAATTTAAATAAGTAATGTTTAGTCCGAAAGTGAGCTTTGGTGCCAGCCGCTATAATATGCAGTAGTTATGCAATAAATTAAATAGTTATATATAGAGTTTTTATATATTACATACATACATGTCATCTATATCCAAAAAATTACAAATTCTTTACGTTATTTACAAAAAGAAAACAACTGAGATACTACCGCATTAATGTTGTATACTTACTTTAATTTACTGCGACAGAAAAAAGACTAAAAAATAAAACAAAGGCATTTGTGTCTTTTTTAGGGTTCCGTTGCCAAATGGCAAAAAACGGAACCCTTATAGATTCGTCATGTCTGTCTGTCTGTCCGTCCGTATGTCACAGCCACTTTTTTCCGAAACTATAAGAACTATGCTGTTGAAACTTGGTAAGCAGATGTATTCTGTAAACCGCATTAAGATTTTCACACAGAAATAGAAAAAAAACAATAAATTTTGGGGGTCCCCATACTTAGAACTGAAACTCATAAATTTTTTTTTCGTCGAAGCCATAATATATGTGTGAGGTATCTATGGATAGCTCTTCAAAAATGATATTGAGGTTTCTAAGATCATTATTTTCTAAACTGAATAGTTTGCGCGGGAGACACTCCCAAAGTGGTAAAATGTGTGCCCCTCCCCTCTAACTTCTAAAATAAGAGAATGATAAAACTAAAAAAAAATATGTGATGTACATTACCATGTAAACTTACAACGATAATTGGTTTGAATGAGATCAAGTAAGTAGTTTTTTTTTAATACGTCATAAATCGTAAACCGCAATTTACCTTTCATTCAATCAACTCAAATATAAAAATTAAAAAAAAAAACATTATTATGTTACTTGCTGCTACGGAACCCTTAATGGGCGAGTCCGACTCGCACTTGACCGCTTTTTTAGTATTCTCTTTATAAATAAACCGCAGAGGTTATCTGAAAGTTTTACTTATACTATATGTTTACGATAGACTCACCTGCTTGTATTGTTCTATTCAAATCACAGTCCACATAAGAATATTGTCCTTAATTGAGCTAAGAGTAAGACGAAGTCGAGCGAAAAGCTGTCTATACTCCACTCGGTGAATTTCGACCAATCGACCAATTTTGACCAAACTTGGCATGTAAATACAACTTGATACCCGGAAGGTTTAGAAAATATAAAATTGAAAATCGAACATATCATGGAGGAATAATCACCATTCAAAAATTTCAAAATCTGATTTCTCCAAAATGATCAATGTTGAGACCACGATTTTGGCGCCAAAATGTTTAACTTAACTATTGGCTTAATACAGAAATAGAAAATTGAAAATTGGTCTAGCAACGGAGGAATAATCACCGAAAAATCAATTCCATGGTATTCAATTGAAAAAAATTACGCGTGAATTGTAGGTAGTAACTAGGTAGTAGCTGGTGGTAGAAATTTGATGACACAAATTTGTCACAAAATTCGGCCGGGTAGGTACCACCGTGCACGATTGCGAAAAACCCTCCATGGTAATCCAATTTCGGTTTGATTGCGTTCAGGGGTCAGCAAGTGCATAGCCGGGTAGGGGGATTGTGGTCGCAGCACTAGTGGGACCGGTGGGTGTCACGCTGTGCTGCGACGACAATCCTCTTCTGATGAGGCCGTCAAGGTGAGTGCCACCATTGTTAACATGGTACGTGTATGTAATGGTGACCCTCTTTCCTGAGACTTTACCTTCAGCTTACCATCAGGCGAGGTGAAGTCAAATTGACGAGTCCTAAATATAAAAAAAATAAGGTAATCATGTAGTGCACTCTCAGCTCAACATTGCAACAGCAGAATGCATTGCGCCCCTGGTTCAATTAAGTTTCAGCGCATATTGAACTGAACGAGAATCTTACCTCGCCCTAACACAGTTGCGACTAGCACGGGAGGTAAAGATTTTATTTTACAGATAATATGCTTAAAAAGAGGTTGAATGTTTTTGTATTCCTAAAGGAGTTAGCAAAGAACATAAGCTTGCCAGAAGCTACCATGCCATGAATTAAAATTATTACTATTTTGGTACTCGGTAGATTTGGTGCAACATCTTACTTTGACATCTAAGATATAATTGAGTTGGCCATGAGTGTGTATTACCTAGTTCTTTTCTTAGAAGCTGACCTATCGCAATCAAATGGTCTTCTGGCCACCATTAATATTACAGTAATCCACAGAACTAAACGGTTTCTATGCGTGCAATACAATCATTATACACCAATGGTTTTAAGTATAGCTGAATTCCCGAACGTATACACCTATATCTCAAATATATACTTACTAAAAAGCCTCCTCCAAGACGTGAACTACTTTGAATATAATCTTCAAATCCAACGTGTTACCAAAGATTCCATACCAAGCATACATTCAACCCTCTCGAGAATCGGACTCAAAATATACATCAAACAGTCTTACCCGCAAAAGGACTGGCGTAATGATAACATACTTATTTACACTTGTACTCCAGCTCCCGTTGCTCATTATGAAATCTGTAGATACACTGAAAAAAACATCGTTTACAACTCGTGCAGAACACGCTCAAACACTTTCAATCTAAACCCAACCATAGGTTTCCGCAATAAAGTTGCCATTCAATCACAATGTTGTAAGAAGATGTTTCGATATGGTTGTGTGAAGGAATGTAGGTCTCAATCAGCAGACATCAAAGTGCAAAGATCAAAGCGAAGCTGAAGGCACAGGTATCGCGATATTGAGCCCCGTTTTAATAACGAGTCAAGATACCGCACGGGTGACGGGTGGCGGGTGACGCAGTAAACAAATTGGCAATCAGATACTTGTGATTTATTTCAAGTGTGTGGAAGACTGTTTAAGGATCCGCTTTCATAGAAATATTTGATTGAATACTTTATTGAAGCGTTTGCTTCATTTCGAAGATAAGTGAGCAACACAATGGTGTGTACTGTAGCGTCCGGGGGTTGGACGCCACAATACCTCGTGTTGATAATAAGATAAACACAGAGGAAGAAATTTATATGGGCATTTATTATATCAACAAAAGCTTCCTATAACGAGTTTAGGGAGGTTTTTACGCGTATACTTTTATATTACTTCGAACTAGGGAATCGCGAACTCCGCTCAAGGACTGAGCCTAAATTTAATGCACTATATTCTCTTCGGCCGGCGGACCCGGGCGGCGCGTCTAGTCGCCCGCTGTCAGCCGCACAGCCGAATGCAGCTCCACGCCGCAATTGTTTTTTCTTCCCTAAGCTAATTTGAAACACAAAGTATTTATTTTTAAACTCTGACACATGATGGCCAGGAAACGAACCGTAGTGTGTGGGACGAGGTCCGAACACTACAGTACACTAAGTGCCTTGCTATGACAGATAGAATATGACCCTTATGCCTTAGTCTTTAGATTGTATAAAATTTTTCGTGTCTGGATTCTTTCGAAGCTCTAGCAGTCTCTAAATCAAAATGTTAATTATCGCTCGTTTAGTAATGTGCCCGGTAGATGGCAATAGGCTCGCCCCTTATTAAATTGGGACCTAAACACAACTGGCGAATCGTGAGTGTGTAATAAGAAAGAAAGAAATAGAAAGAAAATTGATTTTTATTGCGGATAAAACACATGCCTTAATATTAGGATTAAGGAAAAAACCTAAATAAGAAAAAAACAAGAGATAATAATAATACACAAGTCCACACAACAATATTACACTTAAAAATAGAAAAGTCTAAAATAATGGTGGGCCTACAGCTACTCAGACGGCGACCATGTCGTAACACCAAAAAGGTTCGGGGTTTTGCGGCAAGGATATTTTTATTTCTTATCTGTGGTCGCCGCCTGAGCAGATAACGCGGCATGTGACATGCACGTGACAAAATTGACATTAGTGACATTGTCAACGTGTCATGTCCCACGTGGCACATAGAAATTTATGTGTATCATTGTATTACAATTAAAAGAAAATGTACAATGTGTCCGCAATAAGGGCCAGACACTCTGCATAAACTGAGGTGGGTATTAGCCACCACAGAACTGATTTTCTAATTTAATACACCTCTGCCTACCCCTTCGGGGATACCCTGAAGTTATGTTATGTTCTAGCACAGATGGACATCTCCCTGGCCAGTTAATCCATAACCAAAATCCATTGGGCTAAATCGGTGATTATTTAGGGCTATGAGAAAGAAGCCCGTTGTAAGAAAATCAGCTTACTGTAGTGGGATACGATACCACAAAGAAACAAGAAACTATTCAACTACCTATAAAATAAATGTATCAATCCAGAGTCAAGATAAGTTTCAACATGTCAGGGTAGTTGAATGACGTCACGAATGCCAATTTTTCCCCGTTCCTTTATCGGCAGAGTCCCTGGAGGAGGCGCGTCGATCCCGGTAACTTTGTTGCCACCTGCCATCTCATTTAACACTATAACCCTCATACATACGAAATAAATTCTAGGAACGTTGTTTTTCGTTTTTTGTGCCTAGTAGGTACCTTTTCTTTTTTCTTTTTCGTGCGGAAATCCTCTCGGATCCCCTCTCCCCGCCACCAGCCAGCAGGGGTGGTTATGTCAGTTTTGAACCGACTAAAACCGCACGCCGTTTCGGGTCTTCAGAGGTGTGGTGGGTCTTCGGGTGTAAAGTTTGCCCATAAAGCATTTACCTGGGGGGCTAGTCCGACTCCTGCACTAACTTTGCTGAGAACAATGATTAAGGGGCTGGTCCACAAACTGGGCTGACCACATCTGCCGATACACCGATGGCCCCAAGCATCCTAGAGTGGAGACCTCGAATCAGTATCCATGCTTCTTATCAAATTTCGTGATTCTGACTCAATGGGACATTTTAATAATATAGGTTTTGATTCACAGAAATAAACAGGCAGACAGACAACGAAGTGTTCCGATAAGGGTTCCGTTTTTAACCGTTTCCCAAACTGGGGCTAGACGGGAACGCCGTGGTTCCCAAGCCCGAGGGGGCCATCTCGAAACCGGAGATGTCCCAGGGTCAGTCGGGGTGCGAGGGATATGCTCTATGGGCAACCTTACACCCCGGCTTCTGAAGACCCGAGACAGCGTGCGGTTTTAGTCAGTTCAAGCCTGACATAACCGCCCCCGCTAGCCGGCGGGGGGGTATCCGACGGGATTTCCGCTCGAAAAAAAAAGGTACGAAACCATCAAAACACTCAAGGTCGCGGAAAATCTCTTAAAAGTTTGAATATATTCTTAGAGAAATAATATCCTTATTATGCAGTGAATTTTACAAGTACAGCCTCCAGCTACCACGGATCTGAAGACAAACATTTCTCTAAGATTTACCTGTCTAGACAAGTTTTTTATTCGTGAGATAAATTGAATTTGAAGCGGAGGACAAAAATGAAAAATATGTAAGTATCAACGTTTATCAAGTTATCCTTAAGGGAATGGGGATGGCTGCCTAAATTACGCAGTAGGGGTGGAGTTAGATTAGTTAAGGCGATTACAGCTGCCAACGTCCTTGATCATTTGATCTCTACTGAGCGCTGTCGCCGCATCACCCGCACGCCGACTTCAACGTAACGTAACATATAGCATAACTAGGAATTCAAAGCAGGGTGCGACTGAAATAAATTGAGCTGAGCGAGTAGGACTCTTTCTTGAAAATAAGTCATCTTACTACGGTCGCGCACTTAGCTAAGGCCGCGCGCTCGTGAAACTGTTTTTCGGTGATGATTCGTCAATGGTACATCGGACATGAACCATCTCGCTTCAAAACTCTCCTTAGTGTCCACACTATCACCGTGGTAAATTTGGTCCAGATCGCGCCAGTGGTTACGGAGGAGTTCAGCCACCAACAAACGGCTATGCCGCGTATAAGAGCTTCGCTCGCTCAGCTCAAAAACAGCTTGTAGGTACTTCACACTAGATCTGACATGATTACTGTCTGCTAAAAGAAACAAATTGAAAAACCATTTATTGATACAACATCATTTACATACTTATTGTAGGAATTATTTGGTTTTATCCTAAAAATTATAGTGATTTTAGTATTCTTCTGTCTATTATTTCTTTTTCTTATTTTAAATTTCGAATAAACCATTTCACTGTGTATATCCTAAAGAATGTGGCATATATTTTTCAAATCTGTAAATTTTATATTAAACGAGAGTTTTTATAATTACCGATTTTTCGATCGTCAGCCATTGTGTTCGCCTTAATAGGAACAGATACATATTAGAGTCCAGAATTTAAAAAAAAGCGGTCAAGTGGGAGTCGGACTCGCCCATTAAGGATTCCGTCGTAACAAGTAACATTATAATGTTTTTTATTTTTATTTTTATATTTAAGTTGATTGAATGAAAGGTAAATTGCGGTTTACGATTTATGACGGAAGTTTACATGGTAATGTGCATCATTGAGCTGAGTGAGACGAAGTCGAGCGAAAGCTCCTCATACCTGACTTCAGGATTTTCTTTGTCACAGGTCTCCTCCTAAACTACAAATCCAATCAGAACCAAATTTGGCATGATTAAAGAGGTCAATCAGAGGAAGGTTTATGGATATATTTTGAAAAAATTAATGCTACCACAGAGGAATGATCACCGTTAAAAAAATTCCAGATGGAATTACATAATAACCGCTCGAGACACTGTGACCAAACTTTACACGCTCAGAAAGCACGTCCAGAGTTGTGACTTTCAAAAAGAATTTTCAAAATCGGACTTGCCACGGAGGAATGATCACTGTTCAAAATCTGATTCACGATGTCTCACTCAGCTCAACATTCCAAGCAGCGATTCGCCTTGCAGACCTAGTATTATAATAATATAATTATATTATAATAATATAATTATATTATTATATAGCCGCGGTAGCCTAGTGGTATGAGTAAAGGACTGCTGAGACGAAGTCTCGGGTTCGATCCCAGGTATTACCATGGCACACACCAATGACTTTTCGATGCTTTTCGAAGTTATGTGTGTATTTATCGCAGGTTTATAATGCCCGGTTAATGGCAATAGGCTCGCCACCTATTACATTGGGACCTAAACATAAACTGGCGAAATGTGGGTGCTAGCACCTCTGCCTACCCCTTCGGGGATATAGGCGTGAGTTTATGTATGTATGTATGTTTTAAAATTATATTAGGTTCAGAAATATTATTCCAATGATACTTTGAATCCAAAACTGTTTAAGAATTTGAAAGTTATAGTGGAATAAAAAAACTCACATGAATGTATCATGAATCCTGAAAACATTACACTTCTTTTTAGCAGCCATGAAAAAAGGGTAAAAAAGTTACGAGGGTTGATTTAGGTCATAGATTTTTGTCTGGAAAAAAAATGACATATTTCAAGAATGTACCAAATGCAGATATCACAGTCTTATTTTTGAAATAAACTTTTTTTTATATCACTCAGGTGGCAGACAAGCTCATGGCCCACCTGATATGAAGGTATAACAGGTTACCAGTAATATGAAAAAAAATTAACAGAAACTCATCAAATAATAAAATTGAAAACACACGAATCCGGAGATACTTTCCCGTCGTCAAATTGACGTCATTAAAATATAAAATTAAGTCTGGGTATAACCCACTTTGCTGGGGCATTACTACCCCGTTTTAATGAATGACAGTATAAATTTCCCTGCTTCTTTTAAGTTATTTCAAAGGGGAGCCATGTTTTCCCAGCGTTTACATCGTTACAACGTCGAAGCCAAACATTGTTAAGTATAGCACTTAAATAACTTGGCGCAATTTGTAAGATATGACGACATTGTTGCCCACTTGATTTATGGCGCTGTTAATGTAAATGATAAAATGTTATTATGAGACATTTTATTGGTACATTTTTTATAGAACATATTTACATTATGGTAGTGGAACCGGTTTTGGCAACCAACGGATGCTTACTATAAAAATGTGTATATAACCAATTACAGTCAAGAGCACTAAATTAGGTTAGTACGAAATGGCAAGAATATCAAAGAATCTCCAATTTGCATAATATAAAAAATTCACTACAATTTGGGATCATACAAATATGTTTGGCTTTATTTTATTTTTTAGATCACACAATACAGAGCTTAACATTTTATCTGTTATGGGAACGCCCTGCTATTGGTTGCAATTCCTTGACGTCATACAGACATAAACGTAAAAATTACTTTGAACCAATTTCAAAAATTAGTCAAATAGTGTATTCACAACATAATGGTTACATGTTGCGTGTGTAAAGCGAATTAATGTAATACGATATTAAAAAATCGCTCCCGCTCATAGCTCATACCACAACTCGCCTTAAGAACTCACTCTTAAGTTTATTTAGCTTAGTTTTAACTTAGTTCTTTTGATATGAGCACGTTCTATTATGCTAATTCATTTAAACCCAACTGAGTATATGCCAGTTAGCTTTTTAATTTTCCAAGTCCTTAGTGAGTGCTTGACTTAATTGCATTATATTTTTTTATAAAAATTTACCTCTTTTTAGCTGGAGTTCAGTTTTATTGCGCATAATGTGCAACGAGTTTAAGCATTTGTCCTGTATAAATAATATTTTTTATTCGACGAAGCTTCTTTCATATAATTCTGTCTAAGTCTTTGAGTTTGCGTGTACCATCCTCGACTGCATCGTCACTTACCATACCGTTTCTTATATATGATATACACCAGAGCCTCCTCAAAAAACTAGATGCGAGTGTCACGAAGACACTGAAGTCGTGGCTAGCTCAGTCGGCCGACCCGTCGGCACTATATAGATCCGCGAATAATTTTGGAATGACGCTTAAGAAGCCATCAGAACTCTATAAACACCTAAGAGTAACTAAAATGCACGTCTTATCGGAATCTAAAGACGAAATAGTAAAAGTCCTTCCAAAAGATAAAAATGCATCGGAGCTCGAATCACGCCTCCAGTTCCATAAAAGATTCATGATAGGCTCGCAGACTGGTAGAGTAGGTCTAGGTAATATTCAGAGACAAACAGATAAAGAAATAACAAAATCTTTTCTTCAAGCAGACGAAAACAACACCTATAAGGTGCACGCAATGAACCTAGAAATGCAAAACGAATGGTTGACCCTAGGTGAATTTTGTATTCCCATAGCCTTAAAATGGCGTACCATAATATACGACTGGTCACCGGCCTTACTTAAATTTTACCTAAATGCATTCCAGTTGACCCTCCCCGACCAAAGCAATCTGGTCAGATGGGGAATAGCCACAGATAAAACATGTAACTCATGTGGTGAAGCAACTGGTACGGCTAGGCACCTACTAGTGGGTTGTAAAACGCTATTAGACCGGGGTCATTACTCGCGCCGTCATGATAAGGTATAAGAAATCATACGTGAGGCTGTAAGTTTGGCGGTAGCTAGAGCGAAAAAAGGATTAACCACAAACCAAAGAAATGACATTGCGTTTGTAAAGGAAGGCTGCTCAAAGAAATCACCTCAAAAGCCATATTCAATTTTGATAGCTGCCGTTGACTGGACAATACTCGTAGACACGTATGAGAAGCACTATAGGATACTGGAGGATATCTGTGCCTCATCATCCAGACCCGACATATTCCTTTTTTCACGATCGCATAAGCGTGCAGTGCTTGTAGAACTCACAGTACCGTGGGAAACTAATATACCTAAAGACCACGCTATAAAGACAAACAAATACTTTGATTTGACAAACGAGTTAACCAAAAACGGCTACGTGATTAAACTCTATGCCGTAGAAGTAGGAGCAAGGGGAATTCCAGCTAAATCCCTGTACAACTTACTTAAAGACCTCGGATTGCCAAGAGCTTCAGTAAGCTCTTTATTAAAACGTATATCAAAAGTGGCATTGTTAGGATCTTACCAAATTTGGATAGGTAGGGGGGGGAACACTACTGACGGTGGAGGTGAGCGCTGATGCATCACAAGGTGGCCACCCTAAACCTACATCTGGGTCGCAAGTCCCAGTCGCCGTCATGGTGTTCCTCTCTGTACCACGCTATGGACCCGGCGACCGCACGGTGAATCCATGGAGTGCTGAGAATCGGATCTCTCTATCAATAGCAAATGTGTTTTACTTACCTATGTTATGATTTGCGATAAACGATATTTTATTTCTTTCTTTTTAGGGTTCCGTACTCAAAAGGTAAGAAAGGAACCGTTAGAAGATCACTCAGGTCCGTCTGCCTGTCTGTCTGTCCGTGTGTCACCACCTGTTTTCTCAGGAATAGGTGGAAGTAGTCTAGAAGTGGTAGAGTCAAGCAACAGTCATTTTGGCCGTTGCATGAATGGGCCGACTCGACCGGGGAAGCACCACCCTCTCACAGAATATCGACGCCAAGTAACAGTATTTGAACTGTTGCGTTCCGTTTGGTGAGTGAGAGTGCCGGAGCCCAAACTCCTTTCCCATCCCATCCCAAACTCCTTTCCCATCCCCTCCCAAACTCCTTTCCCATCCCCTTTCCTTTACAGGGTCGGCAGCGCGAGTGTGACGCCACTGGTGTTGCACACGTCCATGGGCTGCGGTAACCACTTCCCATCAGGTGGGCCGTGTGTTTGTCTGCCACCTTAGTGGTATAAAAAAAAAAGCAAGTTGAAATTTATACCAGATACTGAGTCCCTATAAGGTGTATATAAAGTCAACACGATACAAAGATATGGGCAAATTTAGATTTTTGCAAGAACTTGTAAAGGACCAAAATTCAATCCCTTCAGATACCCCCCGCCGGCCTGCGAGGACGGTTATGTCGGGCTTGAACCGACTAAAACCGCACGCCGTCTCGGGTCTACAGACGCCGGGGTGTAAGGTTACCCATAGAGCATATCCCTCGCACCCCGACTGACCCTGGGCCATCTCCGGTTACGAGATGGCCCCCTCAGGTTTGGGAACCACGGTCTTGCCCTGGTTTGGGGGAGGGGCGCTAGTCGCCCCACCGTCCCGGCCTGCTTCTGCTGGGGTGACAGGCGGCCTCACCTGCCACCCCCAAACCGGAAGTACCCAATAGGTTTGAGTCAAAAACCTATATGGTAGTTCCCATTGACCTAAAATCACGAAATTTGGCAATTAAAACGAAATTAAACGGTGTCCTCAAACATACATTAACTATGTATGTTTGAGGACACCGTTTAATTCTCAACTTTTATATGTTTTTGCTTTAGCTATGCTGCAAAACCTTACTTTTTACCAAATTTCACCAATTTACTAACTCCAATTAAGATAGGCCTCTGATTTGTATGGGCGCTCATACAATTTAGAGGTCTAGCTTAATTGAGACCAACTTCAAATAAGATGTATAGTTTTCTACGGAACCCTCAGGGCGCGAGTCCGACTCGCACTTGACCGGTTTTTCTTTATGAAAATAAATAAAATGTAATGTAAAATTCGAAGGGAGGTATTAAAATAGTGGTGGACACAGACATCAATCAATTAGCCTATTACAGTCCACTGCTGGACATGGCCTTTTCCTATATGCACCAGAGCATAAGATCCTCCGCCTTGCACATCCAGTCTATCCCAGCTAACGTTAAAAATATAGGTCCACTTTTTTAAATTCTAAAATGATACAGCTGATAAAGGTAAGATAAAAGCGGCGGTAGCCCAGTGGCGTACGTAACGGACTGCTGAGACGAGGTCTCGAGTTCGATCCCCAGTCGCCCCGGGCACACACCTCTGACTTTTCGTAGTTATGTGTGCATTAATAAATGTTAATTATCGCACGCTTAATAACGTTCCCGGTAGATGGCAATAGGCTCGCCCCCTATTACATTGGGACCTTAACATAACTGGCGAATCGAATCGAAGGGGTAGGCAGAGGTGCTAGCACCCACATTTCGTCAGTTTATGTTTAGGTCCCAATGTAATAGGTGGCGAATTACGAAGGCTGTAGCCGGAGGATGCAAAAAAATGCAAAATATTACTTAATAAATTTATTAATAACGATTACAATAATCAGAACTACAACTAGATTTGACGAATGTCAGATACAAAGTGAAGCGAAAACGGAGCCGCCGCGTCCGGTGTCTTCACCAAGCACGTTTCGCTGAAATAGCGCCTCGTGTCCGCCGCTGTCGTTATGCGCGATTGTGAGGTAAATGCGTGTCAGCATTCCTGGTGCTATGCAATGGTGTAACACGCGTGTCAGCGTTCCTGGTGCTATGCAATGGCGTAACACCTCCCCCGAAGATCAGCAACTATTTCGGAGTCGGCAGAGATGACGAAATAGTGCTGTGATTGATCGCAATCTTGCTTGGAATGACTTTGTTGGATTCTCGAATCTCAGCGTAGTTGCCTGAAGAAGCTACAGCATCCAATTCTGTAGATTTTGCTTTATAAGGATGGTGTCTTCCGTAACGTCGTCGGTAAATCAGGGTACCAGTGAGAATAACTGCTCCGAATAGTATTATATAGATAGGAATTGTAGTGTGATACAGACTCGCATCACTGGAATCGTTCAATTTAACTGGGGTTTGTAACGATATCTTCTTATTGATGGAGTGCAGGTTTTCTAAATCGAGGGAGTCCAATACGAATGGCGTTTCAGTAGATGTCTCGGCCTCTCCAAATGTTGGGAGTTGCATTATCTCCAGGGCGAATCCTTTAATGTGATTGTTAGAATTCGCTAAGGTGAATTCGGGTGTCCTTATGTGGCAGTTATGCGGGATAGTGGCCAAATAGCTTCCTTCAAGAGTTTTGTACGTTTCATGTCCACAGGAAATCTTAATTATGGCTGGGAACGGGAAGCTCATAGTATAATGTTTCTCGTCGAGTTGTTCTACGGCTTGCCTCTTCAGGGTGACTGATGTTAACTTGCAAGACGGTTGAAGTTCCTGGCTGGTGATGAGATGCTGGATACAGTCTGGTTCACCTTGAACTTGGTGTTTCATTTTTGCTTCACAGAGATACAAGGAGTTAATCTTCGGGCATTCAGCCTCTATGTACATAGAACCATGCTCAGTAATCGCAATAAAAGGTAAGATGGGTAAGAGGATTTTATTATATTTGTTAGGGACAATGGATAGTTTGTAAAGGGTATATGTTGGTGGGAAAATGATCGGCATCTTGAAAACTATAACTATCTGATTATCTATATAAAAATAACCTAATCTGATTACATCGTAGTAATCCCTAAATTGCAAATCTAGGATTTCTTTATTTGAATAAAGAGTCCGTAGCCTATCTAACATATTTCTTATTTCAACTAAGCTAATAATTGAATGAGGTGTGCTCGATGCACGTATAAAAGCTAGCGTGTATTCTAATCTATAAAGTTCTTCGGATAAGCTCTCTATGTAGTCGTTTAACATTATAAGGTATTGGGCCATATGGGCGTAGTGAACTAAATCCGGTTCTCTACTATTGAGTATGCGATTTAATACGTGAGAGATGCGTATTTGATTCTCGGTTATGTTTGTTAGTAGTTTTTCGTTATGTAAAGCCCAATTTTTAGATAAACTAACATGCTGATTAAATTGGACCTCTAATTTGTGTTCGTTTTCCTCAAGGATTCTTATGGCGTTATTATACCTGATGGCATCCATTTGGTCCAGATTACCAGATATGCTTTTAATAATGGAACCAAGACCATCTATAAGACCTCTCTTGTATCGACCATGCTCAAATGATTCTAATTGTATAGATATTTTGCTTAACTTAGATGAGAGATAATTAAAATGGGGTTCGAATAAAAATGAAGTCTTGTTATTCAGTTTAGGTCTGAATTCCGACATCTTAGAATTAACTAAATTAATTTGAGTTTGTATACTATCCAGATTAACATAATTAAGGAAAGAGTGATAATGTGAAACTACTCGTGTTGGCCCTAAGTTAAAAGGGAGTAGATCGGGACCGTTACCCAAGCTGTCAATCGTTACTTCTTGTCCTTGAATCATTTGGAGTAGTAGTAAGAGTAGCATCCTGTAACAATACAATCTCTTTAGGGCTTCTCTTAAGACGAGATTTTGCAACAGGGCCTCGTTTTTTCCTAGTGTAGATATGGATAGGAAGGTCGGCTAAGACTGTGTCCTGTGTAAATCGTGGTGCAAGTTTTTGCCTATTTGCTAGGGGGTTTTTAACGAAGACTTGTTGGTCAGGGCTATATTCCTTTTCGGGTTCACGATCCTTATTGCGGTTTTCCGTTAGTTCCGTACGGTTATGTAGAGATTTTTCGTTAATAATATCGTAAACTTGAGTTAAACGTTTTTTATGGTCTTGTAGATACTGTTGAAATAAGTGTTCAGATAAGTCAACGTCTAGGGAGTCTCGAGGGTCAAAGTGTCCGGTAATTAGGTCTATAGGTCTGCATTTAGTGAAGCTATGTATGGAGCTGTTATAACCTAAAACTGCATAGGGCATGAGGTTTATGATAGGTTCATTATGCTTTTCTAATTTCAAGATTCTGAGATGCTCGAGAATAGTTGAATGAAAACGCTCTACTATACCGTTGTCATTAGGGGTGTGTGCAAGTATTTTATGGTGCTGTATTCTATGGAGTCGTACGAATTCCGAAAATAAGGCATTTGTAAATTCGGGTCCTTGGTCCGTTACAATAGTATATGGAACGCCATGATGGGTGCAATACGTTAAAAGAGCTTGAACAACACTTAAGGCCGTACCATCTCTAAGATGATATGCCTGAGCATATTTCGAGAAAGCATCAACTAAGGTAAGGAATTTCTCGTTCTGGGCAGTGAAGAGGTCGAGGTGTACTGTTTCGAAAGGTTTGGTTGGTGGAGGAACTATGGAGAGTTTTTGCTTAATAGGATTTCGGTCATACTTCGCTTGGCCGCAGATACTACATTCGCTAATATATTTAGTTATACTTTCTTTCATTTTAGGCCAGTAATAGCGATATGATAAGGCAAGGAAACATTCGGTTATTCCACGATGGTTCGTTTTGCCTTCGTGATAATTTCGTATAATCTCCTGTTGTCTTAAGTAATCTTTGACGTTCTCTACCTCTTTTTTTGTTAAGACAATATTCATGGCGGAACTCTTAAATTTATCTTGTATAATTGGGATAATACTATACATAGCTAGGGGTGGATGAATAATAATGCCAGTTTTTACCTTTGGATTAACATATTCTTTTACAGCGTTAATAACGTCATCTTCGAGATTAGATTCCGATAATTGTATAGTAGTCTTAGTATGGGATTCGAAAGGTTTAGATACGGTGGGACGTTTTTTTATATCTCCTACGACTACAAGGGATATTTGACGATGGAATTTATTAAGGGGGTCATCGGATATTGAGACTTCTAATATGGGATTTTCCGCGTTGGTATGGGCAGTTATTGTAGTTGATCCGGCAATTGACGGGGGTTTTTCAGACGTGTTAACTGCAATAGAGATTGCATCCTCGTGATTGATTTCAATACGGGACAAAGCATCAGCATTAGTGTTTAATTTACCTGGTTTGTAGACAGTAGTGAAATTATATTCGCTTAGTTTTAATCTCCACCGAGTTAGACGTGAATTGGGTTCCTTTAGATTCATAACCCATTGTAATGGTTTATGGTCTGTAATAATTTTGAATTTTCGACCGAATAAATAAGGACGGAAGTACTTAGTGGACCACACAATGGCTAATAACTCCTTCTCGATGGTGCTATAATTAATTTCACTAGAGTTTAGTGTACGGGATGCGTATGCTACAGGTTTATCACTACCTATCGGTCCTTGGGAGAGCACGGCACCAATGGCAAGATTAGAAGCGTCAGTCGTCAGTATAAACTCTTTACTAAAGTCCGGGTATTGTAATATAGGGTCGTTAGTCAAAAGCGTTTTGCACTTCTCAAAACAGCTAGTATAATTGGGATCGGATGTGGTTACCTTTGAATTTTTCTTGAGGCATTGTGTCATCGGTTTTGTGATACGGGCAAAATCTGGGATAAATTTCCTATAATAACCTAAGAGACCTAGGAAACGTTTAATTTCTGTAGCCGTTTTGGGTAGTGGGAATTTTTGTATAGCTGCAATTTTATCCGGGTTCGGCTTGATTCCATCTTTACCTTTGATGTGTCCTAAGTATGCAGTCTCTAACTTTAAAAATTCGGACTTGTTCATTTGGATTTTAAAGTTTGATTCCCGGAGTCTCTGAAATACCTTTTCCAGGTTTACCAGGTGTTCCTGGAGCGAGACAGAGAATACGATTATGTCATCAAGGTAAACTAGGCAAATGGTGTTTTGTAGGTCCCGTAGGACATTGTCCATGACGCGTTGAAATGTGGAAGGGGAATTTTTGAGACCCATCGGCATCCTAAGGTACTCGAAATGACCGTGCTCTACTGTAAACGCAGTTTTATGAATATCATCAGGGTTCATTTCCACTTGATAAAACCCACTTGCAAGGTCTAGGGTGGTAAAATAGTGACAGTTGCCTAACTTATCCAAGACGTCAGAAATGTTAGGTATGGGATACCGGTCGTCAATGGTTTTCTCATTAAGTTTCCGGAAGTCGATTACCAAGCGCCATTTTTGCGTGCCGCTGGCATCGTTCTTCTTGGGCACAACCCAGATGGGGGAGCTCCAAGCAGATTGTGACGGGCGTATGATATTCTGCTCCAACATCTTGGATATTTGGTCCTGAACCTCCTGTTTATGTATAAAAGGGTACCTATAGCTTTTTGTATATATTGGGGCTTCGTCCGTAGTCCGAATAGAGTGTTTGACTTGGTTAGTGAAAGATAGAGGTTCGCCCTCAACGTAAAATACATCGGCGTACCGGGCACAAAGTGCTTCTAAGTTTGCCTTCTCTTCAGGGTTCAAATGATTCGTACGCAAGCGAGACAGGACTTCCCTTGCACGATCGTATGGTTGCTTGGTAGGCATACATTGAACGTTATACAATTCTGCGCTAACTGGGTTATCCATTGAGAATATTACATCGTGACGCGACGAATTTGTTACCTCTACTATACCCCTATTATTTTTCACGGTAGTAAGGCAATCACCGACAAGGCAATTAGAGACAGTCTGTTGCGGAACTAAAACTTCACCATTTTGAGAGTTTATTGGAATCTTTACTAGTTTAGACGAGTTAGCTGGTATTATATCCTCGTACAAATTACTATTGCGCGAGTCATACATTAATAACGGAATACTGGAATTACGCGTGACCAACAATCTATTTTTTAAATCAATGTTAGATTCTAATTTTTCTAGTAAGTCATAGCCAATCAACCCATCGAAAAAGTCATGAAACGCGTAGACGTAAAGGTTAACCTCTCCAGGCTCGTTAAATTCCTGGAAGTACGGTATCGAAATGGAGTAGTCATTCCTAGTTGACGCGTGAATATTCGTGACTGTAAAGGGGTCATAAGTTAGTGGGACGTGAGATAAAAAATTTTGAACTACTATGGGACTAATGAAAGACATATTTGCACCTGTGTCAATTAACAGCTTAATAGGTGGGTTCGTAATCTGAATGTATGGTAACTGCCTCTGAATTTGTAGGTTAATCTCTATCCTAACTTGTCGGATTTGGTGGTCTTCTGAAAATCCTTAGTCTCAGTCGGAGAAGCGTCGGTTACTTCCTCTACGGTACACGGGTCAGTATATTGATTTTGCTCACACATGTAATCATTTGTAGGGGTGTAATCCGGATACTCAAAGAATTCTTGGGGGTAGTAATAATCATCAGGATAATAATCGTTATAACAGCCATAAGGGTCACAAAAATCATTAAAGTTTGTTTCTCTAGTTTTAAAATAATTTGACGGCTGAGGATTTCCAAATCTAGACCAGTCATGTGGTGCGCGAGGCGCAAATGGCCTAGGTACATAATGGCTAACGCCGCTCATAGGCTGCGGCGCGTTACTAGTTGATGGTCTGGGACCCGGCATTCTAAAAACCTGACCTTGGGGCCCGTAATTCATCGGAGGCGCGCTAAACACTTGTTGGGTCCTCGTGGGGCCACGATATTGCGGTGATTGATTTTTCCAAAGCGGGGTGGATTGTTGCACATGAGGTATGAAGGGTCGCGGAGGCGCTGGCATATTAAAAGATCTACCGGGTGGCAAGTTGAAGGATCGCGGTACATGAGGGGCTGCGTGAAAAGGCTTAGAGTCGTAAAAAGGGTTTTGACTGACCTGGTGTTGAACCTGGGGCCTACTCGGAGCATGTTCGTTGCGCTGCTGTAAGTACAACGTGTTCATCTCTTCATGCACGAACTCTAGGGCTTTTTCAATTGTATCAGGCCGCATGCACCGAATGCGAGAGCCTAATGGGTCGCGTAAACCGCGTACATACGACTGTAGCGTTAGTTTTTTATATAAGGTGCGTTTCGATTCAATGGTACTGGCTATCGTTTCATGCAGGCTGATATAAGTCATAATGGTACTAAATAAATTTTGGCACTGTTCATAATACTCTTGTGGTGTAGCCGAACCTTGACTTAAAAGGGCTAAGTCATTGTATAACGAGGTTTCGTCCCGTTGGTCCGCAAAGTTATTAACTAAGGCACTCCTAATGCCCTCCCAGCACCATGAGGTGTCTACCGCTATCTAACCTACGGGTCCGAGATTGCCGTGGATGGAAAATCTTGGATTACAAAGGGGATCACTTAAAAGATAGGAAATGCGGTTTTAGAGCGATTCTAAAGTACTCACATATAATATATCTTGTACCTCTCTGCTGTATCGATGTCTGGATACTCCTCTGGTCTGCAGCTCTCGTAGGTTCGGATACTCGACACGTGGCGTGATAACCGCGCGGGTGGCGACTCGCGAACGCGAATATCGATATGAGATTTTCTAATCTCGCGAACCGGCCCGCGAGTATCCTACCGACTGCGCCAATTACGAAGGCTGTAGCCGGAGGATGCAAAAAAATGCAAAATATTACTTAATAAATTTATTAATAACGATTACAATAATCAGAACTACAACTAGATTTGACGAATGTCAGATACAAAGTGAAGCGAAAACGGAGCCGCCGCGTCCGGTGTCTTCACCAAGCACGTTTCGCTGAAATAGCGCCTCGTGTCCGCCGCTGTCGTTATGCGCGATTGTGAGGTAAATGCGTGTCAGCGTTCCTGGTGCTATGCAATGGTGTAACACGCGTGTCAGCGTTCCTGGTGCTATGCAATGGCGTAACAGGCGAGCCTAGGTGGTATGTTTTGTTGTCATGATTATTCTTCATTACAGAATACATGACGATGAGGATCTGAAGATGAATGGAAAATGCCACTGAAGCTTCCTCGGGGAAAATGGTAATCTGCCTACCCCTTCGGGAAATGCGTGAAGTTATGTTACTGTTATGTTATGTTATGTAAAATGATACAATAATTATTTACCAAGTTGACTTGACTTAAGCATGGAAAGTTTTTGTACATTAAATTTCCTTGTGGACAATTTAATTATTTCTTCTACAGTTCATGTCTTTAGGGAATTCTTAAGAGATAGGGGGCAGTTTGATAATTGGGCTTTAACGGAGGATAAATCAATAAACTACTGATACAAATAGAATAAACAAAAGCTTTTATACCGATTAGGTGATACCTAGACAAGCACACGGTTTGCAACACCAGGGGCGTCACTCTCGCACTGCCGACACTATAAAGACATTCTAAACTCCTTCTTGAAGAACCCTGTAGTCGCTTGGGAATACCACAGCAAGGATATCATTCTACAGGCTGATAGTGCGCGGGTGAGTTGCAAAGTGTCAGGATGGATTACCTTTTTGTGACGAGCGGTGCGATGATAGAATGTGGATGTAGGCATCATGTTAAACAATTCTTCTGAACATACACCTTCATATAGGTGGTAGAACACACACTGAGGCCAAATCTCTCCTAAGGCTGAGAGGTTCCACATTGCCTGGTTTCACATTGAAGAAAATTTATTACTAGGCATAGTATGTCCCCTGGGGTTATCCTTTCGAGGGCTTACCCGGGGTGCCCGGCAACGGACACTTGGGGAGGACACCGTGCGGTTTTAGTCGAGACACGACATAACCACCCCCGCTGGCCAGCGGGGGGGTATCCGAAGGGATTTCCGCACGTAAAAAAAAGCATGGTATGTCCTGTGGATACCTCTGCACGTCTGAACTTTTAACTTTGATAAAATAGGAATCTTTTTAGTGAATGTAACACAAACAAAACAGAACAAACCTACAAAAACCATATTTTTTTTTAAATTTGTCTGTTCTTTTGTCCCCTGTAATCTCTAAAGTAGCTAGGCATATTCTTACTGCTAATAGCTGCAAAAAGTATCAGAATTCCACGAGGATGAAGTCGTGAGCATAACTAGTTAAATATAAAAATTTAAATTGTTTTTTTTTTGCATTGCAATCATGTTAGTTCGTTTTATAGGTTCCAGAATGCGGATACACATACTTACAAACAAATATTTGCACTGAGCGGGATTCGAACCCGCGCCCCGTGTCGTAGAAGTCGAATGTACTACCGCTATGCCACAGAGGGCGTCAATCGACATCTCTTATGGATAGGAATCCGTTGGCACAAATTTTATTTCTCAAATTGTAACTGCAGCAGGTTAGGAAAATCGTTGTCAACAAAGATAGATTTTCATTAACACAGGGACATACTTTGTGAATGTATACATTAGGTATGTACTGAAGCAGGCCGGGACGGTGGGGCGACTAGCGCCCCTCCCCCAAACCGGGGCAAGACGGGGACACCGTGGTTCCCAAACCCGAGGGGGCCATCTCGAAACCGAAGATGGCCCAGGGTCAGTCGGGGTGCGAGGGATATGCTCTATGGGCAACCTTACACCCCGGCGTCTGTAGACCCGAGACGACGTGCGGTTTTAGTCGGTTCAAGCCCGATATAACCACCCCCGCTGGCACGCGGGGGACTATCCGAAGGGATTTCCGCACGAAAAAAAAAAAAGGTATGTACTACAAATAATAGAAATCATAGATGCATTATAAATGGCTTGTATCTCCAAGCTTGTGATACACTTATTCTGAAAGGGATGTTTTTACCGTAAGTGCATTATGCGCGCGCACGTACGTACCCTTGCTTGACATAAACATACATAAATGTAGGGATTAATGGAAGGTTCGGAATTGCTAAAGCTTAACGAAGTAATTTTTTACTTGTTTATTCGCTGGCACGGTTTACGGTAAGTAGGTAAAGTTATGTAGCGCGTTGGTATGGGACGAACATTCACGAAAATGTGTGTGAAAAATAGTTAACTTGTCTCGGCTTTAAATTCCTGTACATTTTTCGAGTCTTGTGTGAAAATATAATTTTAAAATTTTGTAATTTGTATTCAGTTTTTTTTTGAGCGAAGCTCGTCAGAGCTTAATACATCATCATCATCATCATCATCAACCTATTCTAGTCCACTGCTGGACATAGATCTCCCCTAATGAGCGCCATAGCGCCCTGTCTTCAGCTTGCCGCATCCAGCATCTGCCCGCAGTCTTTCGCTTAATACATGAGTCATCTAAAATAGAGTAATCTCTTTTAGACCATCTTCTCCTCCCAAACGACAGAACCGATTCTAATGAAATTTCACACAAGCAAAGATGCTACTGATGGGAAGGACATAGGCTAGAAAAATCAAAAGTCCCATGGAGGAATAATCAGCGGAAAAAATAATTAAAATCTGATTTCTCAATGAACAAAAAAGTTTCATTCACACGATTAGTATTAAATTAAGTAATTTGTTCATATACACAAAATAAAAATCTATTGGGCCGGAAATCACACAGTGATTGTCAAACTTCGGGCCAAACTTATTTTTAGGGACAATTTGTATGCTAGGTACCCGAAGCTTTCCACGTGTCCCTCTGATTAGCAGATGGCACAGTGGAGAGCAAGTAAGGGGGCCATCTCGAAACCGGAGATGGCCCAGGGTCAGTCGGGGTGCGAGGGATATGCTCTATGGGTAACCTTACACCTCGGCGTCTTAAGACCCGAGACGGCGTGCGGTTTTAGTCGGTGCAAGCCCGACATAACCGCCCCCGCTGAAGAACCCCCGCTCTCCAGCGGGGGCAGTATCCGAAGGGATTTCCGCACGAAAAAAAAAAAAAGGTACCCGAAACCTTGAACGTACAAACCCCAAAACCTAATCAGTTCTTCCCATTAACCAAACAAGATGATTGGCGAAAGAATTTTTTAAATCGGATAAGTGGTTCTTTAGTTATTGCGTAAACAGACATCCAGACATCCAGACCAACACAGACAGACCGACACAAAAAATTGTTTGGCTTAATTAGACTTACAATCATGTGAAACGTCGAAAAAAGTGATAAAAAGTGGGTGTAAGAATTTGATTTTTTTTTGCGTGATTTTAGGACTTCGGTGTCCACCTGGTTGGTGGTCCGAAGTAAAAGAAAAATGAAGGTCGGACTAGCCATTGAGGAATTATCACTGTTAGAAAAAGTCCCGGTGAAATTGCTTCGCTCAATTTTTGCAACAGCAGAATGAGTTGCAGACCTAGCTATATACTCCTCCTCCAAGCCTTTTCCCAATTGAGTTGGGGTCGGCTTGATTTCGATATGTTCCTTGAACTGACTGCCATCTAACTTCCAGAAACCACTGGCGATATCGAAGTTCTGTAGTCACACCAGTACGTTAGACTTCTTTATATTCCCTCCTATATGAATATATAGGAGGGAATATAAAGAAGTCTAACGTACTGCTTCAGGAATCTGTAGGATGGACAGAGGCAGAATCCTGAGAAATACACACACGTTGCCACTTTGGATGGCAATGCTTATTCTTGGTGCTAAAATGATGCCAGCCTTCTGGTCAAGAGAAGCATTGATCATTCGTGTCGCAATATCCCTGAATAGATTGCAAGCACTCGGACCCCATGCCCCTAACATTTCGACTCCAAACGGCGCAAATTCATAATATCTAATTAGATTCGCGTATTAGCGTCGTTTGAGAGCCTTCGCAGAAGCAGCAGCAGCACAGGCACAGTCAGCCGTGCTGGCTATATGGGTAGGAGCAATGGTGTCGATGCATGTTAGCTCCCAAACCAGAGTCCTACTCACTTTCAATGGTATTAATGGCATACCGTCCGGTCTCTTGCCATCGTCGCGTGCCAAATCATTTGGTTCAAGTACAATTGGCACTACTACTTAAATTAGACCTGACGTGAACTTTCTTATCTTCGTTTCCTTACTCTCAGAGTATGTATACTATTTATGTTTTAAACTTGATATTAAGTCAGAGGGCAGTACACAAAAACCGGCCAAGTGCGAGTCGGACTCGCCCATGAATGGTTCCGTAGCAGCAAGTAATTTTTTTCATTTTAGTTGATTGAATGAAAGGTAAATTGCGGTTTACGATTTATGATGTATTAGAAAAACTACTAACTAGATCTCGTTCAAAACAATTTTCGGTGGAAGTTTTTTAAGCTATTTTAGGGTAGCTTTTTACCTTTTTACCACTTTGGAAGTGTCTTTAGCGCAAACTATTCAGGGCCTGTAGACAAAGTCACATTCTACTAGTGGAATCGCAACGAAGCGAACCTTCAAAAGACCGAAATGTATGGGAGAGACAACATTTGTCGACATGTCACGTGTAACAAATAATGTCACTCCCATACATATTGAACATTTGAAGGTTCGCTTCGAAGCGATTCCACTAGTAGAATGTGACTTTGTCTACAGGCCCAGTTTAGAAATAATCCACTCGAATGGGTTTGGTGAAAAAAAAATTTTTGAGGTTCAGTTCTAAGTATCCCCCAAAATTTTTTTTTTCTATTTTTGTGTGAAATTCTTAATGCGGTTCACAGAATACATCTACTTGCCAAATTTCAACAGCATAGTTCTTATAGCTTCGGAAAAAGTGGCTGTGACATACGGACGGACAGACAGACAGACATGACGAATCTATAAGGGTTCCGTTTTTTGCAATTTTATTTATTTATTTAAAATTTATGCACAACAATAAAATTGTACAAAGGCGGACTTAATGCCAGAGGCATTATCTACCAGTCAACCTTTGGGTGATGCAGAGATAAGCCCAGTAGGTGCTCGAAGGATTTCCATTAAAGAAAAAGAATGGTACAAAAAAAACAAATTGAATACAAAAAGATTTTTTTTTTTTCCAATTTGGCTACGGAACCCTAAAAAAGAAAGTCTTTTAATTTTTCATAGGAAAAATGTACGATATACGTGTACAGCACTACACGGGGAATTCGAGGAATATACGTTAAACCTGCCGTGAGCTATATACTCTGCGCTTGAAATAAGTGAACCGTCGTCGGTGCAATTTTGAATACTGGGAAAAGCTTGGCTCTGCTTTTAATATGCCCCTTTTTTACAAAATTTTATTTTCGATGATCGCTTGTAAGTTATTCGCTTCAAAGCTTGAAAACCATTTTTCAATCTTTTACTGGTATCCGTTGTAGTTGAATCGCATACTTAATGTATAAGTTTGGGGTTAGTGCTAGGATGTACAGACCGGAAGTCCCTTTTTTTTTTTTTTTTCTTGCGGAAATCCCTTCGGATACCCCCCCGCCGGCCAGCGGGGGCGGTTATGTCGGGTCTACAGACGCCGGGGTGTAAGGTTACCCATAGAGCATTTCCCTCGCACCCCGACTGACCCTGGGCCATCTCCGGTTTCGAGATGGCCCCCTCGGGTTTGGGAACCACGGTGTCCCCGTCTTGCCCCGGTTTGGGGGAGGGGCGCTAGTCACCCCACCGTCCCGGCCTGCTTCTGCTGGGGTGACAGGCGACCTCACCCGCCACCCCCAGGCCTGCGCTCATGGAGGACGGAGGTCGTTAATGGTAAATTATAGGATAGAATTATAGCTGGTATGTTTTGTTGTCATGATTATTCTTCATTACAGAATACATGACGATGAGGATCTGAAGATGAATGGAAAATGCCACTGAAGCTTCCTCGGGGAAAATGGTAAGATAGTGAAATTTGAACTCGTATGCTTTATTCTCAACAACAGAAGATAGTGCCTCTAGCATTTTTTTTTCTTTTTTTTTAGGTAACCGAAATTGCTAATATTCCCCCTAACCCCTCCAGCTAAGCTTAATTGCTTGTGTTAGGAGTGGGTTCACCTCGGTAGTGTAATGGCCAAGATTTGGACCTGGGACCTCTCGATCGTAGGGTCGACTCCTAAACCAGTAAGCTACCGACGCTTTATTTATTATACTTACGAAAATGTTACTTAAATTTTATTCAATTTGGTTCTCTTTTTTAGGTAGATTTCGATGAAATCGATCTACCTATTGGTTTCTTAACTACTGTCGAATTTAAAAAAAAATCTTCATAGGAGGTCTAGTTATGACCCCCTGGTCCGAAATGACCACTGGTCAAAAAGTTTAAATATATATATATATGTGTATGTATGGTTCCACTTCCCAAAATTTGCGGCACTCTCACGGTCGCATTTTTGCCCCGATCGCTTTCAAACTGCGGTCAAAAATTGCTTGGGTGTAAACTTAGTTTAAGTTCGTGAACGGGTGAAATCCGGCCTAAGGGGACGGTAGGGCCTCACTTTTTGTGAAATCAGTTTTTCCTCAAAATTTCACGTTCCATGAAAGATATTCGAACCGTTCTAATTTTATCCCATAGTATACATGAATACCAACAACTTTTAATTATAAACCTATAAGATTAAAACTTTAACTAAAAGTGGAGGGGGGAAAAACCAAATTTTTTCGGGAAAAAAATCATAACTTCTAACCGGAGAACATTCTTGCAGTCGAAAACATTTTTAATCGATTAAATGTCTGAAAAGTTTTTCGCTAAAAGTTACTGTTTTCGAGAAAAAAAAATTAAACTGTTTAAAGTCCGTAGTTCTCTATATAAAATAATATTAATTGCTTCACGAAATCTACCTGTGCGTTCCCCCTGCGGCAACGGATTTTTTTAATTATTATTCCTTAAAAGTTTTTTAAAATACTTTCAATTAGAATAGAGTTACCTAGTTAGAAAATACATTATTGAATGTACAGGGTCCTACTAACATCCTTGGGGCCCCAGCCAATCTCACCTCCAAGTCGGTGCACCTGCTGAACTACGAGGCTCTGGCGCAGGCGCACCTCTCAGGGTTGGGAGGTCAAACGGCAGTCGCTCTCGAAAAAGCCGACATACCAACCTAAAACAACAAGCTTACCAAAAATCAAAATTTGGACCTCATCGCCAACGCGTTCAACACCTTGTGCTGGAGTTGCATTAGGGAGGCGCTCGTGTATCACGAAGTGCCTCTCTACCTCCGCCGCATAGTCGGGGCGTATTTGACGGAGAGAGCCGTCTTCTACCCAACCGTGACCGGTCTCGGCCGGCGTGAGATGTCGTGCGGTGTTCCGCAGGGATCGGTCCTGGGGCCGCTCCTGTGGAACATCGGATACGACTGGGTGCTTCACGGTGAGCTCGGAGACGGTGCCGCCGTCACGTGTTACGCGGACGACACGCTCGTGACGGCGTGCGGAGCGACGTACCGCGAAGCGACCCTGAAGGCCACGACCGCGGTTGCCCAAGTCGTGGAGCGGATCCGGCGGCTGGATCTAGAGGTGGCTTTGCATAAAACCGAGGCCCTGTTCTTTCATGGGCCTAGGAGCAAGCCACCTGAGGGATCCAGTCTCATCGTGGGAGGTAATCGCATCGGCATCAAGCCCCAAATGAAATATTTGGGGCTCGTGCTCGACGGCCGATGGGACTTCGGAGAGCACATCCGAAGTCTGGCCCCCAAACTGAAGGGCACAGCTCTCGCTCTGGCGCGGCTGCTGCCCAACATGAAGGGGCCCGATGACTCCTGCAGGAGACTCTACGCGGGGATCGTGCGGTCCATGGCCCTGTATGGGTGCCCAATATGGGCGGAGGCCCTGAAGGCCGGAAGTGTGCGGATGCTGCGCGCTCCGCAGCGAGTGATGGCCATCAGGGTCATCCGCGGGTACCGCACGATCTCCTTCGAGGCGGCGAGTCTCCTTGCCGGAACTCCGCCATGGGACCTGGAGGCGAGAGCCCTTTCGCAACTGTACCAATGGCGAAAGGAGGCGCGGGAGCAGGGACTGAACCCCGAGCATCGAGAAATCGAGGCCGTACAGTCCCAGCTCCGCCAGGCCATCGTGGTGGAGTGGAAGGAACGACTTGGGCGACCAAGCGCAGGGCACGCCGCAATAGCGGCGGTAAGGCCCATCATGGAGGATTGGCTAGAGAGGCGACACGGAAGCCTCTCGTACCGACTGACGCAGGTGATCTCCGGGAAGGGATGCTTCGGGGACCACCTGGATCGGATCAGGAAGGAGCCAACGCCTGAGTGTCATCACTGAGACGCGAGCGAGGACTCAGGGCTGCACACGCTGGCGGACTGCCCGGCGTGGGAGGTGCCGAGGCGTGACCTCGTGGCAGCCATCGGGGTGGGAGTCCTCTGGCTCGGCAGCATGATTGCGGCAATGGTGCGGAGCGCGAGCGCGTGGGCCGCCGCCACCTCCTTCTGCGAGCATGTGATGCTCGCGAAGGAGATGGCGGAGCGCGCCCGGGAGAGGTTCAGAACCCTCCCGGCCCGCCGAGCCCGCAACATGCTCGCCTCGCGTCGCAGGCGACTTAGGCGCCGGAGGTCGCTTAACGACCTCCGTCCTCCATGAGCGCAGGCCTGGGGGTGGCAGGTGAGGCCGCCTGTCACCCTAGCAGAAGCAGGCCGGGACGGTGGGGCAACTAGCGCCCCTCCCCCAAACCGGGGCAAGACGGGGACACCGTGGTTCCCAAACCCGAGGGGGCCATCTCGAAACCGGAGATGGCCCAGGGTCAGTCGGGGTGCGAGGGATATGCTCTATGGGCAACATTACACCCCGGCGTCTGCAGACCCGAGACGGCGTGCGGTTTTAGTCGGTTCAAGCCCGACATAACCGCCCCCGCTGGCCGGCGGGGGGGTATCCGAGGGGATTTCCGCACGGAAAAAAAAAAAAAAAAAGGTACTAGCAATATGGATGATACTGAGAAATAGAAAATTATGAATAAATAAATAAATATAAATATTGTAGGACAAAGTACACAACGCCATCTAGACCCAAACTAAGTAGAGCTTGTCATATGGGTTCTAGAATATACATATAATCAGAGAAACATACTTAAATACTTTTTCTTTTGTAAAAAAATACATAGGTATTATACATAGAAACACCCAGACCAATGCAAACATACATATTTGCAATGAGCGGGAAACGAACCCGTGACCTCTGGCTTAACAGTCGAACGCACTACCGCTACGCCACAGAGGTCGTCAATTCATCGTGAAGTAGCTACCAAAGTATTGCTTTTTAAAGCGTCTGTGCTATTTGCTACAATTTCGCTCCCGCTCTAGACTATATTAAACCAGTTTCTTTACTGGCCAATAAACATGTTTACTGTACGTAGCTATTTACAATTTTATCTTATTTACTATATTCAGCTAATTGCTATCACTGTCAGAAACCGAGGTGGCATTAACTCGCCCTTTTATCTGTGGCACTAACTGTACCAAGTAGCTATAAACCCGGTGATAAAGTAAAAAACTTGTTGAGTACAGGACATAAACACACTGCCTTGTAGTTCAAAGAAAACATCGTAAACGTTTACAAGTCAACTAAGTATGACATGTGGTGTAAATCATAAGCGGAGTCGATTCCACCCTCCTCATCTGCAGACCGGTACAACTGTAGATTGACGGACGAGGCTCTGGCGCAGGCTTTCCTCTCAGTGGGTGGGGGGGGGTCAGACGGTAGTCATTCCCATAAAGAAGAAGAAAGAGAAGAAGACGTAAGCGCACCCGGCATAAACGCTAAGATGACGAAGACTGTTAGTGAAGAACATACAGTACATGCAGTACAGTACATGTACAGAACATTACATGTGACCATATCACAATAACATATTACTTCGAGGTTATTTTGAATTTTAGAATTTGAATATAAGTCGTCTGTCGTAAAGGTATAGAAGAATATAAGTGTGCTTACATACATGTGAGTGTTAATATAGCCTAGCCTACCGCTTTGAAGACATATAATAGCCTCTATAGAGGCTGTCACTGCGTTACTGATTACTATTTTGCCGTATTTGCCTTTCAGCCAGTGTGTAGTTACGCTCGTTGCGGTTCTGATTTAACAATGATCTCGTGATATTCTTGTGCGAAAAACTAAGTATCAATATGTCGTCATTCACAAAAAAACTATGACACAATCTATACTATTATTATAAAGCTGAAGAGTTTGGTTAAATGCGCTAATCTCAAGAACAGGCTCGAATTGAAAAATTATAAAAATAAAAAAATATTATGTTGATTGTTAAAAAGAATGAAATTGTACACACACTATTAAACGTATTTCAGGAAAGTTCGATACGGGCAGTATGTCTCCTAACGCACTGACAGAAAGTTTAGTTCCAGAGGTGATATTACTGTGACGTATCTGATTTTGATTTAACATCGTGAACAATAATGTGACGTATTTTATAATAATTTATTAAAAGCTAAGTACACTCGCTTGAGCTCTTGCTTCTGTTGCCTGCCCTACTACACGATACACCTCCCTCCGCCAGTTTTCCCAATCAGTGACAGTCGCTTATTGAATTTTGTTGTGCTCGCGACTTTCAATAATTCCGACGGCACTGTACAAAACTTTGTCAATTTCCTTAACGGGGAACGTATCTAGGTTTGGACGAAATTCTCACAAGTTGGAAACGTTTTAAAGATTTCGTTCGAGTTGTACCTACCGAAGTTGTCCTCGGACAATATTGGGTTGTTTCATTACAAATACTGTTACCTGTTTCTAGTTAATGTCCCGGATAATTAGTTTATATATTGTCTACCTTGAAATAGTAGGTAGCTTACGTTCCGGGACACTGGACAAAGGAAACCTCGAGGATCTGATAGTGTAATAACTTGTAATACTGTGAAAGTAATCACGTAGATTTGACAGGGTAGCAGAAATGCTCCAAAACCCATTCCTCTCCTGCAAGAGGAATCTGGAGAAATGGATAAATTTGCGGTTGTGACAATTACATAAATTGTCTACAGTGATATCTAGACGTAAACTAAGCGAAGTTTGTATTAACATTTGTGAATACATACATATTAAATACATACTAACACCCAAACAATACAAATAAACAGATTTATGTATTTTTATGCGACATAAGTTTGCGTTTATATTACCACCCGCGTGGATGTCAGATTTCGTTTTCTGGTCATATCCCCGGTTCTACTTAACCAATTGCAATCAAACATACGGTCATATTTAAAGTCTTTTTTTTTAACGTGCGGAAATACCTACGGATAGCCCCCGCCGGCCAGCGGGGGCGGTTATGTCGTGTATCGACTAAAACCGCACGGTGTCCTGCCCAAGTGTCCATTGCCGGGCACCCCGGGTAAGCCCTCGAAAGGATAATCCCAGGATTACCGGCGGACCTTGGCCGGCAGTGCGGCCTCGCCTGGTGGAGTCGGGTTTTATCCCGCATCGGTGAGTAGGCAGGCAGTGTAGGACACACACGACACACCTCCGCCACGGCCTGCTATTGTAAGGACGGCGAGTCGAAGTCTGACCAAGATCTTTCTAACAGAAAAAACGGCATCAAAATCCTTTCAGTACTTTTTGCGTCCATCACGAACAAACATAAAAACAGACAATAATTCCAAAAAATATATATTTTTGTATTCAGAATCGTTAATTCAACATAACCTTAGTAAATTTTTTTCATATTTGATGTATTCCCGTCCAATAACACCCAGATGAGTAACAGTGATACTGGTTGGAAAATTGTCCCAACGTATTGAGTGCGACCATGAGATACCAGGAGATCCTGATTTTGATTCCATTCATCTCAAAACGTGTATCGTGCACTTTTTTGTTACCTACCATAGCAGCATAAATAAACCTGCAATGATATGAGTTTTTAAAGCACAAAAGCGTTGCACAAATGCGTTGACGGCCTCTGTGGCGTAGCGGTAGTGCATTCGACTGCTACGACTAGGGACGCGGGTTCGATTCCCGCTCAGTGCAAATATTTGTATGCATGAATATGTCTATTTGCATTGGTCTGGGTGTTCCTAAGTATAATATGTATGTATTTACAAAAATAAAGTATATAAGTATGTTTATCCGCATTCTGGAACCCATAACACTAGCCAGTTAAACTATGCTTACGTTGGGTCTAGATAGCGCTGTGTAGAATGTCGTAGAATATATTTTATTTATATTAGAGTCATTTGTAGGGGTGTGTGTTGGGTAACCTCCTCGAGTGTCGCCCCGATTCCGATCCCGCTGCAGTCCGGGGGGAACGGAATCGGAGCGGCCGGTACACCCTGGGCGGCGGTCAATGGCTTCCCCTTCATGGGGTTGGCATTGACCGTCGGCCAATACCCAACGTGGCGGGAACACATCGCTCTCCGTACTCCTCTGCTTTCAGAGGAGACAGGATGAGCGATGCTGTTAGTGGTGGAGGCCACCGTAGGGTCCTGGGGGATCCAGGGGCGGGTTGGCCCACTGCTCACGCAGGGGCCGACCGGCCCTTGTGCCGCCGCCGGTGAGAGAGGACTAGCCATCCTCTCGCGTTCCGTAATCGGCAGGTGATCAGCAACGACCTGACTGGTGGCTCCAGAAGGGTACGCTGTGAACTTGCCGACCGGAGGGCTTGCCTTTATTGGCCGGCCCACGACAAGGAAAAGTCTATAACACCCGACAGCGAAGTCGTCAAAACCTATGGATACCAGCCGACCTCCATAGTATATAGGCTTATCCAGGTGCAGGGGGCTCCGCCTGGATGGACCATCTTTCCCCCATACTCGTGGGATATGTAATGAACACTATCAACTCAAATAAAATACAAAAACCGGACGATACAAATAATGACGACCTTGGCGCGGACAAGGGCATCCGAGACGATGGAGCGGAGGTAGTGGGGGGTGAAGAGGAGGTGAGGCGGGGGCCTCACTCGCGGTCTGTCAAGGCCGTCTTCACCAGACCCGCTACTCCGTTACCGACAGGTGGGGAAACGGACGCAGACATTGCGTCTGCGGCGTCGACGGCGGGTACTGACAACGAGTCAGTATCCAGCCGTATGGAGACCGAGGAGGGTCTCCGACGTAAGCGGCCTCGCTCGGGTGGACCGTCCCTTGACCGGAGCAGAAGCTCCGGACAACGGACGGTCTCCTCGAGTGAGGATGATCGGCCGGCCAAAATATTGGCCACCGCGGCGACCAGAACGCTGAAGCCGCCGGTGCACGTCCCTCCACTACCCAGTGGCAGGGACCAAGGCGTCTCCGCGGCGAGGGAACTCCTCGCAGCACTTGCCCGCATTACGGAAACCTTAATGGTTTAATGGGTCCAAAAATGTGGCGGGCAAAAAGAATACGGTGGCGGAAAACGTCGCTGTCGCCAGGACGGCGCTGGAGCTTCTCGGTAGGAGCGTCACCGAGGAGGAGGCGAAGCTCAGGGCCCGGGTCACAAGCCTGGAAACTGAGCTGGCCAACTCCTTGGAGCAACAGCGGGTCCTCCGGGAGGAAGTCAGACAACTGACCCAGATGGTCAGGGGATCCCCGGAGGCCCAGAAGGCCCCAAGAGCCCAGGAGGTGGCGGACCACCCGAGGGCTCTTGCGCCGCCAGGGGGGGCGCCTACGTCAACGTCGGCGCCAAATGCAGCGCAAAAGCCGGCGCCAAAGTCGGCACCTAAGCCGGCGCCGAAATCAGCGCCTAGGCCGGAGCCCAATCCGCCGCCAGAGCCTGCGCCTAGTGTGGTGCAACTCTTGGCGGCTATCGAGAGGCGGCTCGGTGTTCTGGAGGACCGGGCTTACCGTCCCCCACTGGCACGGCCGGCGTCTTTCACAGCTGCTGCCGGTGGTAGGCCTGGCCCCGCCACCCCAGTGACCCCAACGCCACAAGGGAAGGGGAAAAAGCGCGGCACCCCCACCCCCGCCATACCCGCCACTCCCGCTGCACCCGAGCGTTCCTCCAGAGGGGAGGAATGGGTGGTAGCGGGAGCCGCCAAAAAGGCGAAAAAAGCCGCCAAAAAGGCGGCTAAGAAGGCGGCAAAAGCCGCTGCGGCAAAGGCGCCGAAGAGGCTCCGCGCCCCACGCTCCACTGCCGTCGTCCTGACGGTGACGACGGAGGGTGTGAAGAAGGGCGTGGGGTACGCCCAGGTCCTGAGGCAGGTTAAAGCCTCAGTGGACCTCAAGGCCCTCGAGATAGAGGGGGGGCTCCGGTGCAAAGCAATTCGCACCGGAGCTCGCCTCCTCGAGGTCTCCGGCGCCACCAGCGGCCCCAAAGCCGACGCCCTAGCAGCCAAGCTGAGGGAGTCGCTGGATACCGAAGCTGTCCGCGTCACCAGACCCAACAAATGCGCAGGTTTGCGCATTTCGGGTCTGGATGACGCGGCCACGACGGAGGAAGTCATCTCCGCCGTCGTGGAGGCGGGCGGCTGCCCCCGTGATCAGGTGAGAGCTGGAGAAATCCGCTTCAGCTCCACCGGTCACGGCACGGCAGTCGTCAACTGCCCCGTCGCAGCGGCGCAGAAAATTGCGGACGAACGGAGCCTCCTTGTTGGGGGCTTCCTAAAGGCGCGGGTGCAACCTGGCCGTGGGGCATGTGGGAGTGCAGTGCACAGCGGGAGACACCGTGGGGGATCGGTGCTTCCGCTGCAGTCAGCCCGGGCACAAGGCCAGTGCTTGTGATGCTCCGCCGCGCTGCTATAAATGCGTAGCGGAGGGCAAACCGGCGGAGCACCGGGCGGACAGCAGAACCTGCGCCGCCTCGAGGCCAAAGCCCCGTTCGTCCGCAACGGGTAGCGGGGGTGCCGCTCAAGAGCGGCCACATTCGCGGCGAGATGCGGAGATGGTCGTCCATTAATGGACACACCAATCCGCATCCTGCAGGCGAACATAAACCACTGCACCGGTGCTCAGGATCTTCTGTACCAGAGCATCGTGGAGTGGTCTATCAATGTGGTCGTGGTCGCTGAGCCGTACTGGGTCCACCCCGGAAGCCCGGTGGACCTGGACGGCGTAGCGACCGTCTTCGGGGGGTCCGCCGCGGACACCTCGCGCCTTGCACTCATTGCAAGGTGCAGAGGCTGTGTCGCGGCGGACTATGAGGGCTTGGCTGTCGTGGCCTACTTCTCGCCAAGCCTTGACCAGTACGAGCTTGAGCTAAGGCTCGCTGAACTGGACATTGTTCTCGCTGCGTGCCGTCTTCGTCCTGTCTTGGTCCTGGGAGACTTCAACTCCTGGTCTCAGGCCTGGGGCTCCCGGGAAACCAATGACAAGGGGCGAGTACTGGAGGACTGGGCCAACAGCCGTGGTCTAGAGGTCCTCAACCGGGGGAATGTCGCCACCTGGGAGCGGCGGGGGCTCAGTTCGGTCATGGATGTCGCGTTCGCGACCCCTGCTCTCGCCCGCCGCGTCCAGGGTTGGCGCGTGGTGGAGGAGGAGGAGACGGATTCCGACCATAAGTACATTCGGTTCAACGTCTCCCCTCCAACTAACCTGCCGCCGACAATCGCGAATCCCCCGGATCCACGTTGGGCGCTCAGACGCCTGGATCGGGAGGCTCTCCTGGAGGCATCCATAGTGCAGGCCTGGATTCCGTCACCGGCCAGGCCTGCCGATGTCGACGCAGAGGCGGAATGGTTCAGGAGAGCCATGTCGCATATCTGCGATGCGGCGATGCCTAGGGTTAAGCCCGGCCCGGCCAAGAAACAGGTGTACTGGTGGTCAGCGGAGATCGCACAGCTGCGAGCAGCGTGCGTGACCGCTCGCCGCCAGTACACCAGGTTTCGCCGGAGGCGTCGCCGATCATATGAAGCGGCAGCCCGAGAGGCGGTGCTGTATGAGGCGTACAAGGGGGCCAAGAGGACCCTCCAGGAAGCCATAAAGCAGCCCAACGGCGGGCCCGCGAAGAGCTGCTGGAGTCTCTGGAGCAGAACCCATGGGGGCGTCCTTACCTTGCGGTCAGGGGCAAAATCCGCCCAAGGGCGCCCCTACTGACCCAGAGCCTCCAGCCGGAGCGGCTGGAGGGGATACTGGGCTCCTTGTTCCCAGCGAGAGCGGAGGAGCATGTCCCTCCGCGTATGGCTCCGCCTCAGGCGCCTGACGCTGATAATAGCGAGAGCGATGTGCCCGAAGTCAGGGAGAGTGAACTGGGGGTAGCAGTGCTCCGGCTTAAAGCCCGGAAATGCACTGCCCCCGGACCCGACGGCATTCCAGGCCGAGCATGGGTCCTGGCCCTGGAGGAACTAGGGCCTCGACTGGTGGCACTCTTTAGGGCATGCCTCGAAAGGGGCCAGTTTCCAAAGGCTTGGAAGACGGGGAAACTGGTCCTTATCCGGAAGGCGGGGCGGCCGGCGGACCAGCCATCCGGATACCGGCCGATCGTGTTGCTCGACGAGGTGTGCAAGCTCTTTGAGCGGATTATTGCAGAGCGCCTCGTCGAGCATCTCACGAACGTGGGGCCAGATCTGGCGGACAACCAGTTCGGTTTCCGCCGGGGGCGCTCCACCGTGGAAGCGATCATGCGCGTTAGGCGCCTGGCGGAGGAAGTAGTCTCGCGGGGTGGGGTGGTGGTGGCGGTGTCTCTCGACATCGCCAACGCCTTCAACACCCTACCCTGGAGCTGCGTTAGGGAGGCGCTCGCGTATCAGAAAGAAAAAGAAAGAAACATTTATTAGTGCAAAGAGGCCACAAACTAAGTACATAAAATTATATAACAACTAAAGATAATGATTTTAAAATAACAGGAGCATAATAGTTATGTGGCACACAAATGCACCAAATGGGTGCCCAGTTCAGCATGTGCCAGATAGTAACCTGGCGCTGGTTTTATCCTGGACCCCGACTAGTTAGTGACACACGGACGCCCCACCGTCGATGCTGTGTGTTAATGACGTGTGTAGTGGTGTGTTTGTGAAATAGATAGTGTGATAGAGTATAATGTATAGATAAATATAATGATACGGTTAATACACAACATATACAATCAAATGTGTGTCATGAATAAACTCAAATTAGCGATATATTAGCGTTTACGTTATCCAGCCTCCTTTGAGCTTCCAAGAGAAACAGCCGTAGACGTTTTCTAAACGTGGTTATCGTTGTAATGGAACGTAACGGTGGTGGAAGATTATTCCATATTTTGGAAGCTGCATAACGAAAACTACCCCTGAATGACGCAGATCGATGCTGCTGTATAAATAGTTGCTGGGAGCACTGCCTTCTGGCACACAATCTTCTGCCAGTAACCCAGCCAAGCTTATCAAATAAATATCGTGGCTCCCCGCATCTGATAACACCGAACAGAAGACATGTCATATGCATCTTTCTTCTGGTTTTCATCTTTAGTAGAGAATAATTGCTTAAGTAAGGTGTGACATGACTTCTGTGTGGTATCGCGAAGCAGAAACGAGCACAGGCATTTTGAACGCGCTGTACTAGTCTCTCAGTGCGAGCCAGCAGACGTGGGCCGTAAACTACATCGGCGTAATTGAGCTTAGATAAAACAAGGGACTCAGTTACATGTACCCTTAGTGCCTCAGATAGATGTGGCCTCATTTTATACAGTACTTTTAAACGGTAGAAGCAATTCCGAACTGACTCAGCGATATGCTTTTCAAATCTTAGGCTGGGATCCACGTATAGTCCCAAGTTGCGAGCTTCAGTAACCCTATCTATCAGCTCACCCATGAGACTTAGGTTTAGGCTGGTGGGTACCCGACTGATCTGAGTCTTGGTACCAAAAAGCAAATACTTAGTTTTATGTGGGTTTAATAACAAGCAATTACTTTCCGCCCACGTTGTTATGCGCTTAAGATCGTCATTCAACTTTGCAACAGCCGCTCCATGTTCACCGGGGTTGAATGACAAATACACCTGAACGTCATCGGCATAAATATGATACTGACAGTTCTTAAGGCAATTTGTTATGTCCGCACAGTATAGACTGAATAAAATAGGCCCTAGGATCGAGCCCTGGGGCACGCCTCTACCGATGGATGCAAGGTGTGAAGCAATATCATTTCCATCACTCGCTTTTAGTACTACCATCTGCTTGCGACCATCCAGATAGCTGTGAAACCATGAGAGTGCCCCTTGATCGACACCGTAATACCTAAGCTTAGACAAAAGCAATCCCGTATGTATCCCATCAAACGCGCGAGAAAAGTCCAACAAAACCAACACCGTGCACATTCCCCTGTCTTGAGCAGCTAGAATATTGTCCGTCACGTCTATCAGTGCGGTGGCAGTGCCACGTCTTTTTCTGAAACCCGACTGTAAATCAGGTAAAATATTATATTTTTCTAAGTACTCAGTAAGTTGTTTACACACAACTTTCTCCATAACCTTTGAAAGACAAGGCAAAATGCTAATGGGGCGGAGATCTTTTATATTTATGGGATTTGCTGTCTTAGGTATTGGCCTAACAGCCGCAATCTTCCAAGCATCTGGAAATGTGGATGTTTCAATCGAACGATTGATTAAGCCAGTAATGTAAGGCAGTGTGTAGGGCAGCGTTAAAATAATCATATTTAATGAGACCCCATCATAGCCCTCCGCATTCGATTTCAACTCGGCTATGGTCGAGGCTATGACGCCAAGTGATACCGGCATAATCTCGAACGAGGCATCGATATGTTTGTGAAACTCAAAATAAGTCATAAGAGATATACTAGCTAGAGAGTTCCCAGGTACATCCAGAAAACTGTTATTAATTACTGTGGGGTCAGAAAAATGGGACGGAAGTTCTTTATTCTGTTTAAATCGACAGACAGTCTTTTTTAAATTTTGCCAAAGTAATTTAGTGTTCTTAATATGTATATTAATATGATATTTATAATAGGCTGCTTTTTCATAATATAAAGAGGTGTTAACTAAAGATTTTAATTGCTTATAATATTCCTTCCCGGACACTGACTTAGTGCAACGGTATTTAGCTAGCGCTTTATCACGTAACTTCATCATGAACTTTATGTTATCCGTGATCCACGGGTACGATGGTTCCTTAATAAGACAAGCTTTAACTGGGGCATGTAAGTCAAAGACAGTTAATACATTTTGATTAAAAGCATCAACCATAGTGTTCACAGAACTCGCACCTACGAAGTCACTCCAATCTAATGTTGCCAGATCGAAGGTTATACTATCTTGACAAACATCTTTCAAAGGTCTAAATTTGATGAAGAAAGGCGTACTCTTCTCTTTTTTGATATTAAATTCACAAGTAATAACAGAGTGACCGTTGACATTCCGGAACGGTTCAACATAAATATGCCTCGCGCGAAGATCTGTACACACCAAGTCTATGAGAGTTGCACTGGTGTCCGTAAAGTGGGTAGCTGTAGTGACAAACTGTTTAAGACTGAGACTGTTTATGAATTCAGTCACTCTTTTAGATTTATCGCTCGCCACTAGCATGTCAGTATTGAAATCCCCGAGTAAAATACAGTGATCACACTGGCCCAGGGAGGCAATTGTGTCAGTAATAGCATCAAGAAACAACTGTAAGTCCTGCCTAGGCGGCCGATAAGCAGTACCAATTGTGAGCTTTCTTCCATTTAAAGTAGATGTCAACCACATTTGTTCGATGGAATTGTATCTTGGATCTACCGGGTGACTCCACGTACGCACATTGAACCCACGTCTGATGTAAAAGCCGACACCCCCACCTCTTCCATTGCAAATGCTTGACGGGCGGGGTATATGGCGCAACCGATAGCCAGGGACGACAGGCGCACGGCCTTCCTCACCTGGACGTAGCCAAGTCTCATTAACTGCCATCACATCGACACGGTGCCTATCGAACAAAGCGATGAAATCGTCATGATGCGTTCCCAAAGATCCAGCATTATGGAAACCAACCTTTAAAAACTTATCAACGATCATTGCGAACATTTTGTACGTAATCAACACAGTTAGCTCGATCCATTAAACGAAAGATATAAACTGACAACATAATAACTAGGAGAAAGAAGTACTGTAGTTGTCCAACCATTATTTTATGTCCATTAGACTGTAGGCTTGTTGAGGTGTATTTTTCAATTGTAATATGTATTTGTATAGTTATGTAAGGGATATGATGTAAATACAGATCACACAAAAATGGATTAAAATTTCGTGTATTTTTTACAATTATTGCTAATAGTGTAATGAAAGTTTTAGGTGTGTAATATATATAGTTTACAATGAACACATTACAATATTTCATAGTAAGCTCGTTAAAATTACAGTTTTGTGTTAAAAGTGTATCAAAACAACAAACATTCGACGGCGGAGAAAGAAACAGAAGCCAATAGTGATACGCTTTATATAAGCCAACAAAAATAATTGCGAGTTCAGTATAATTTGTTATGCAACAAATATGACTAAAACTTAAAATTACGAATACTCTATTACTGACATCTATAGCAGTGTGAATTTGAACCGTAATGTGAATATTTTGTACAACATACTCGATACAATATGTCAAAAGTGTATCAAAACAATAGTCATTCGACGGCGGGGAGACTAATAGAAACAGACAGTAATAAACTGTATATAAGTCAATAACAGTGGCTTCTAAGGCAATATAAATAGTTATATGATAATTATAAATGTAACTTGAATTCACAATTAATTGATAACTTACATTGTGAAACCTACTGTATCCGAAAATTATATACAATAGATACGCTAAGTATAGCATATCTTTGTAAAATGGAATGAGATTTAATTTATATGAACAGTATATATTAAAAAAATATATATGCTCAGAGTTAAACATTTTAGCTTTACGTATACACAGCCGACTGCCGGCGAACAAAATCATATATAAATATAGGAAACAATAGGCGGACCGCTAGTTCCGCCGTAAGACGACGTGAGGTAAACAAAGTATATTGAATATAGCCCGCTTATTGTCATACACACCATCTCATAGTATATGTTACATGCGTTAGAATATTTAGGAACGAAACTATGATAGTTTTCTCTAGTGGTGCTATAATTTAGGGCTTTAACAAAAAATAAAAACACTGGATAGTCATGCAACACAGATATATACGAGTACATGCTAATAAAAAAAGATAATAAAACGAGTAATAGAATTATAGGTTTCAATTTAAGGGCTAAAGAAACGTTCGATATCCGCTGCGCTTCGAATGACACATGCCTGCTCCCCAGGTTTGCTCCGCGCAAGTACACGTCCACGCCGGAACCAAACAAACTTCCACCCCAGACTCTGTACCTCCACCGCATTGTCGAGGCATATCTATCCGAGAGGGCCATAGTTTACCCGAGCTGGCTAGGGCCAGGGCGGCGAGAAGTGTCGTGCGGTGTTCCGCAGGGGTCGGTCCTAGGGCCACTCCTGTGGAACATCGGATACGACTGGGTGCTGCGCGGTTCGTTGCTCGAGGGTGTCAGCATAACGTGTTATGCTGACGACACCCTCGTTATGGCGCGGGGAGCAACGCACCGAAGCGTGGCACTAAAGGCCACGGCAGGGGTTGCTCAAGTCGTGGGTCGAATACGGCGGCTGGGACTCGAGGTGGCTCTCCACAAATCCGAGGCTATGTGTTTCCACGGGCCTCGGAGGGGGCCACCTGCGGGAACCAGCATAACCGTAGGGGGCGTAAGCATCGGCATCGGGCCCACGATGAAGTACCTTGGGCTCGTACTCGATAGCCGATGGGACTTCGGACCTCATCTCCGAAGTCTGGTCCCGAAACTGAAGGGGGCTGCGGCCGCGCTATCGCGGCTGATGCCCAACGTTAAGGGACCCAACGCCCCCACTAGGAGACTGTACCTGGGGATCGTGCGAAGCATGGCCCTGTACGGGGCCCCAGTATGGGCGGAGACTCTGGCGGCCCGCAACGTGGCTGTATTAAACAGCCTGTTAAAAGCGATGGCCGTCAGAGTCATCAGGGGGTATCGCACGATCTCCGTCGAGGCGGCATGTCTCCTAGCCGGGACCCCTCCATGGGACCTGGAAGCGAGAGCCCTTGCGCTGCTGTACCAGTGGCGTAAGGAGGCGCTGGAGCGGGACCATAGGCCGGAGCCCCGAGAAATCAGGGCTCAGCGGTCCCTGCTCCGCCAGGAACTCATGGAGACATGGAGGGTGCGACTTGAGCACCCAAGGTGGGGGGAATCCACCATTGCGGCGGTGAGACCGATCATGAAGGAGTGGTTGGAGAGGGACCATGGGGACCTCTCCTACCGGATGTGCCAGATGGTTACCGGACACGGGTGCTTCGGTAAGTATCTGTGGCGCATCCACCGGGAGACAACGCCGCAGTGTCAGCACTGCGAGGATCCTGGCGAAGACACGGCGCTCCACACGTTGGTGGAGTGCCCTGCGTGGGCGAGTCAACGCCGGGATCTCGTTGCGGTCCTGGGCGTGGACGTTCTCTCGTTGGAGACCATGGTGAGGGCCGTGGTCTCCGACGGGAGCAAGTGGCACGCCGCCGCCTCTTTCTGCGAGCAGGTAATGCGCGCGAAAGAGACGGCGGAGAGGGAGCGGGAGAGAACCCTGCCCCCCGAGTTTCGCAGTCTGCGGCGAGGACGCCGCAGACTCATCTACGCCCGGGACTACCGACCTCCATGATCGGGGCCTGAGGACGGCAGTTGGCCGACTCGCCGTCCTTACAGAAGCAGGCCGTGGCGGAGGCGTGTCGTGTGTGCCCTACACACGCCTGCCAACTCACCGAAGCGGGATAAAACCCGACCCCACCAGGCGAGGCCGCGGTGGCGGCCAAAGTCCGCCGGCAACCCTGGGGTTATCCTTTCGAGGGCTTACCCGGGGTGCCCGGCAACGGACACTTGGGGAGGACACCGTGCGGTTTTAGTCGAGACACGACATAACCACCCCCGCTGGCCGGCGGGGGGGTATCCGAAGGGATTGCCGCACGTTAAAAAAAAAAAGAGTCATTTGTAGGATTAGAACTACTGATACATGTAAGCCATACTTCATTAGCCTGAGGATACTGACGATGCCATGTATGTATATATTTGAGACAGTTATGTTTGTTAAGCAGAACTGGGAGAAATTCTCAGTTATAACCAGCAGTCGCAGATCTGACAAGCTATGTTTGGTGCCAGTCAAAACTGGCCTTCCACAGAAAAGTATATTTGTAATGGCACCCAAGATATACAACAAACTTGCAAAAGCCATTAAATCTTGTGAAATATTACTTATTTTTAAAAAAGAACTACAATCTATTCTGCTAAATAAAGCTTATTATTCGATAGATGATTATCTTACTGACAAAAGCATTTAATTTAATTTATAGACCCAATTTCAGATTTAATTTTAATTTCCTTTGACATTCTGTAACTTTTAATATTATTGTTTGTTTAACTGACATTGTTATTTGTTGTAATTCCATTTTATTGACTAGTGTAATACAATATAATATATTTGTACATAACTCAATGTGGTAGGACGTAGAGTAAATTATAACATAACGATAAGACCTGTAACTAATCTATGTTCCACAAATAAATGATTATGATTATGATCATGATTAACATTCCAAGCAGAAATCGTTTCGCAATTATTTACAAACATTATGAGCAGTAATCCGTTTCTCTCAATATCCTCACACAAACAGTTGTTGACGTTAACGCTACCGTATTTCCCCGTCATCCAAACGATTTGGCTCAAAGGCGATATGGAATCAACAAGCAATTCCGTTTACAGAACTACCCACTAGTGGGCTACGTGCGATGGAGTGGTCGGTAAAAATAAACACACTTGTTAAGGAAACGCTGACTACGAACTTGATCCATTTATACCTCACGATTTTGTAATATTTTTATTAATTTTCATATCATATCGGATAATACACTTGTGATAAAATCTTATTATATCTGTGACTCTGTTCATATAAGAAACTAGCGGCATGGGACCCGGCTTCATCCGGGAATAAATTCGTAAAAAATGACTGATAACCCGATTGCAGCGCCATATTCAAATTGAATTACGTGCTTCTTACGATGAAAATGATGTCCTTTCCATATAATCGTTCATCACCTATTTTACCCCCTTAGTTACAAAATGTTGGAAAACGCTGATACAAGTGTTCATTTATTCCTAACCAAAATTAGGTTTATGAATTGTCATGCTTCTATATTCAAAAATGATGAACTGCCCATATAAACTTTCAACCATTATTTCCAACTCTTAGGGGTAAAATTTAAAAAAAAGGTAAAGCATGTGTTCATTCATTTCTCACCAAAAACAGGCATATGAAATGTCATACAAATGACGGACTTTCATACTAACGTTCATACCTTATTTTGCCACCTTAGTAGTGATATTTCCAAAAATCCTTTCTTAGTGGATGCCTACCACATAAAAGGTATCTACTGGCAAAATTTCAAGTTTGTAGGTTCAGCGGTTTAGGCTCTGCGTTGATGAATCAGTCAGCCAGTCAATGAGTCAGTCGGGACAAGTAATTATATATTTATAGATTAAAATTAATTCCTTCAAACCACGCTCTGTACTACCTATTATATAGGGGAAAGAGCGCAACGAGCCTTGTTAAAAATAATGTATTTAAAAAAAATTCGGTACCCCACAGAAAAACTTTACCAAATCAGCGATGTACTCTCTGTCCGAAAATTATATATTACTCAAATAATATTAAAAAAAGCATAAGACTTTAACTTACGACGTGAACATAATTAAATCCAAAAGAAGATCATATAATATAGCTCAAGTTCCAAAAACCAGAACTTACTTCGCTTCCATACAATATAAGAAAAGATCAGCTCAATTGTATGATAGACTAAATAAAGAGTTACAGGTATATACAAAACAGTACTATGAATGTAAAAATCATATAATCAATTGGGTAAAACCACTTACATACGATGATACGGAAACACTTTTACAACTTACTACTTAACAAATTCAGACAAACAGACGACACACACAAACACACTCTCACAACACATCGATCACACCTTCACACATGCAAACACACCCTCTCATATACACACACACACCCTCAATCATAAACCCTCAGAGCGCTATATTGTTTGTGTATAGGGATATTTTAAAATAAAAATTTAAATAAATAATGCAAAAAAAATTACTTAATAAGTTTAATTAGTTTTTTCATGCTAGCTTACCTAGTATTGTGTTAATATTATAAGTTATGTAATGGAAGAGGGGAGGCTCCTAACACAGGCATCAGATGCTTAAAAGGAGCTTCCAAATACTACCTTTGTAAACCATGCTTTTGACACAATAAATTGATTATAAATTGATTATAAAATTGATTATTGATTATGTTATTAAGAACGGCAGAAAAAGAGGACATGGTGCCCTTTGGTAGGAAGTGATAACTTTAACTTCAGCTGCAAGCCGGTTCATAAACCCTCAGAGCGCTATATTGTTTGTGTATAGGGATATTTTAAAATAAAAAATTTAAATAAATAATGCAAAAAAAATTACTTAATAAGTTTAATTAGTTTTTTCATGCTAGCTTACCTAGTATTGTGTTAATATTATAAGTTATGTAATGGAAGAGCGGAGGCTCCTAACACAGGCATCAGATGCTTAAAAGGAGCTTCCAAATACTACCTTTGTAAACCATGCTTTTGACACAATAAATTGATTATAAATTGATTATAAAATTGATTATTGATTATGTTATTAAGAACGGCAGAAAAAGAGGACATGGTGCCCTTTGGTAGGAAGTGATAACTTTAACTTCAGCTGCAAGCCGGTACAACTGCTGGTTCACAAACGAGGTCTCTCTCGGGATTGGGGGGTCAGACGTAAAATAGTCTCGTCACATTACATGAGTCCAAAAAACATATTCCGTGAAATGTTGGTACCAATACACCTCTACCTGCCCACATGTGGATATACTCATACAAGCGTGAGTATGTTAATATTAAATGTCAAAACCATTACGTATATATGTAATTTCTAAGAAAAAAATATTCCCAAAATAATTTAGCCTATTCCTAAAATATTGTAATATGAAACGGAGACTTCATTAAATTCGTAAGACGCGCGCCGAGAAGGTCGAGAGTTGTAAAGGTACTTGCACGCCAACCTGCAGAATCGCTGCGTCAAAGGAACGCCACGGCGGCTACTGACTTATTGCTATTAAATTGAACACACTACTTTTTGGAAAATTCCTAGTCTTTCAACACTTTTTGACGTATTTGCTGAAAGTTTGGGGCTGTTTGTTGAATGTGAAAGATTTTGAGCTAAACTGGTGAAATGTTGTCAATTTATTATAAAGGTGTATCCAAGATGAGATAGGCAGACGAGAATATTGTACGCCAACATTTATATGGATTGAATGTATTACATTTCTTTTATAGACTTTGATCGTTATGCTGAGGACAAATGAGACTCTTAAAAAAATAACTGTTACAGCTGTTGACGTTGTTGACGGCAGCGAACGGGACTCTATTAGGTTCGTGTGACCAAAAACAGCTGTCGGGTCAATGTTGTTGCATGCAGTTAGAAATATAGAGGCTAGAGTATTTAGAAAAATAGCTATTAGGTGACCGTTTTCTGTAATATAACTGTTAAGCAACCATTTTCTTTAATGTATCTTTATTCTGGCAAATAGATCCAATAGCCAGATAATAATAAATAATATAACAATATTTTATAACCCTGAATTACATACGCGTCTTGCTTACTAAGCCCGTAGATATGTAAAGATGCATGCAATCGAATTTCTGAGCACATAACCTATTTAACAAGGGTTTCCATAAACAACAAAAAGAGAATAACAATCAACAAACAGTATGGAGTCCGCATCCCATATTCCGATGAAATGTCGCATGATGTTGACACAAACCATTCCTGCATGGACCCTTAGGCGGCATTCCCACAATACAATAATATAAACAAGGCCCGGCACGAAACTGTTTGTACGTCATTATAATTCTTGTCTTTTTCTTGATCCAAGCGTTAATTCCAATTGCATCCAAAGATCGAACTGCTCTTCATTTTAATTGGTTTGTTTTGGTTTTGTGTGTGGTACCGCCGTCTGACCTTCCAACCCCTATAGGAGAACCTGCACCAGAACTTCGTCTGTTAATCAAGTGCACCGGATGCTTGGGCTCCGTATTTCTTGTTGAGGCCCTTTATGCTAGGCTTTATGCTAGGGTCGAGCATCAGTCTTGTATGGGACACTATGGAGTTCACAAGATGCCAACTCTAGCTCCAGTTCACTAAACCACCGGGCTGCCGTGCGTTTGAGACAGCATCTCTGTGTGTGCAAACGGTCACGCTTGGCCGGTTTCTATTTGGCGCCAGCAAAAAACCGGATTGCGTTGAAACCGTATCGTGAGAATGCGGCTTTACACCACTGATCGATGGTAGAAGAAAAAACAAAGACAAAAAATTGGGAGCTGAAAAATGTTGATATTATCTTACATTATCTTACAGAGAGGAACCCGGACTGCGTAAAGTTTGTATTACCTGTTACATTTATGACGGAGTAAAACAAGTTTTATATCATTTATTGGGCCGAAGAGTACGCTGTACTCTTGTATCAATATTACTTTATAATAATGTGTTGTTCGTTACTCAGGTTTCGTCGCTACGAAGGCTGTATGAGATTATGCACACTGTTTTCGTTAATAACAGGCTTTAAATTTAAATAATTTTATTAAATAAAGGACAATGCCCATGTCACTATGGAAATCGGTTGCACACTTTTTTTTGCTATGTCACATAAGTATAAACTGGATTAAAAAGCCTGCATTAAGTATTATCTGAAATATAAACACATATTGTAACAGAACTTGGGGTTATTGAGAAATTAAATGATTACAACGAGAAAAACGAACAACAACAAGAAAATATTGTGACACAGACTGTTGAACTGACGTTTGAGTAAGACAGGGATACCATGTATAAATTAAGAGAAAACTACCACTGAAGCACACATTATTTTACAACTTTAACTGATTATCACTAATAAACTACGAATACATACACGAAATATTAAGATTTCATAATTGCAATATGTTTGAATGTCACATCGCGAATTATTATCACGTATTATTATTTAACCATTTTATTTTAAAAAGAGTGGTATATTTGCATTCTACCACCACTGGTTTATTTTATATAATGGTAACAATTAAATTAAAACGGAAACGATTATTCATTCAAGTTTTATATCTTTATCATTTAAATTCAATCCCCAAGTTCTATAGAAGCGATTTAGTGTTGAAAAGTCATACTATAATCAATATTACTTTTTAACATTTGAAATATTGACGCGAACGTCTAAAAGCGCAACCAAGAATGGGCATTCTCCTTTCTAGAAGTCAGATGAACATATAATCACATATATTTTTCAAGGTTTCTCACGATAGTGTACAAAAATCAGTATAACCACTGATGGTTAAGAAAGTAAGTAACTGCCGTCTGTAGAGCGAAAGATCCTTCGTTATACCTCAGACAATAATCCTTATAACCGTCTTTATCCAACACTTACAATAAAGCGAAGATAAAGGACATCCTAGTTTGTCATTTTAAAATTTATGAGACAAGCCATTTATTTATAGAAAATATTACTTCCGAAAGGACAAATACATTGGTGTATTATCAAGATATATTGGGAATACCTTCCCTTTCTCCTTTAGTTACCTCGTAAAATGTCAAATGAATGAAACATTTTCTCAAAGAATTAAGCGAAGATTCGGCAGTGCTGGTATCGGTACAATCGCTTAGGGCTGCCACTCTAATATTAAGAATATTCCAATACCTTAACTTAAAACGTCTGTAGTAGGTGTACATACATACATATATGTCAAGTGACACCTTTTTCGGGTAGGCAGAGACATCTTTCCACTTGCAACGATCCTGGCATACAACTTTGCCTTCTTCCACTTTCATAATTGTTTTTATACATCCACGCAGGTTACGGGTACTTCCGATCTGGCCTTCCTTCAAAACGTCCGCGATCTGATTGGCATACGTACGCCTAGGTAGACCAGTAGCCCTCACGTCATGTATCTGCTTCATCAATCTCCTTTCGACCATCCTCTCTACGTATCCGAACCATCTAAGCAACCCTTTCTCTATCTTGGTCACTACATCTACCACACCACAACGTTCCCTTATCACGCTGTTCCTCACTCAACCCATCAGGGTCACTCCAGCTATACTTCTCAGACTTCTCATTTCCACAGCATTCAGTTTACTTTCATGTTTCCTCCGCCACACCCAACATTCTCTACCATACATAAGTGTGGAGCCGAGTACACCTCTATGTACAGCCAGTCGTGCCTCTTAAAATACTTTCTGGCTGCTAATTAAATTATGCAGCGCCCTATTCACTTGATTTCCAGCCAAAACTCTTCCCTCAATATCACAGTCATACTTTCCATCCCTCGTAAACTTTGTATCCAAGTATACAAACTCTTTCACCTGTACTACTGTTTCTCCTTCAATCAGAATTCTATTATTTGTCATGCTTTCGTCTCTTTCAATAACCATTACTTTGTCTTACTTACATTCACTTTCATTCCTTTGTCTGTTAAGACACCGTACATAATAGGCGTAATAGGTATACTTTCTCGCTTATTGTTATTATTTTATAAAGACATGAAAATTTAACTAACATAGTTAAAAGTCAGACATGGGGAAAAATCAATATTCAAGGTTTTTTTTTTCGGTTTATTTTTTGAGACCACGATCATATTGGGCCCTTACGTCTCAGGCTTACTCCTACTGAAATAATGCCTCTGAAGTAGGTAAATCTAATTTTGAAACTATTTCAGGATGCGCTCTCTTTGAAGAGTGTAAACTATATTTTTTTAGGAGCACCATGCCAACTGACGACCTAGTGTCGTCGATATCCCTTGGTCCCCGCGATTGCTGGACCGATTTCACTATTTGTTTTTGGTTGTTTTTTATTGTCAGGAGAATGTTCTTATGAAAGAAAAAGTTAAGAGAAATGCGCGAAAAATTTAAAAACATCGAAAACAAACGAATTTTAAGGTAAGGCACCTAATTGGGGTGTGTGTTGGGTAACCTCCTCGAGTGTCGCTCCGATTCCGATCCCGCTGCAGTCCGGGGGGAACGGAATCGGAGCGGCCGGTACACCCTGGGCGGCGGTCAATGGCTTCCCCTTCACCCCTTCATAGGGTTGGCATTGATCGTCGGCCAATACCCAACGTGGCGGGAACACATCGCTCTCCGTACTCCTCTGCTTTCAGAGGAGACAGGATGAGCGATGCTGTTAGTGGTGAGATGGCCCAGGGTCAGCCGGGGTGCGAGGGATATGCTCTATGGGTAACCTTACACCCCGGCGTCTGAAGACCCGAGACGGCGTGCGGTTTTAGTCGGTGCAAGCCCGACATAACCACCCCCGAAGGGATTTCCGCACGATAAAAAAAAAAAAAAAAGGTAAGGCACCTAATTCTGAGGCATGTTTCCCATACCTTGAAAGAACATAAAACTAAATATTTATTATACCTTTCTGTAGAACTAGCTGTTTTTATCAGAAATGTTATTTATCTTATTTCTTTAAATATACTCATAGTTTAGCTATATGCATTTGGTTCCTAATTTCGAGTTCATAGAATATAAAGGAAAGGATGACAAAATGACACCAGAGTAAGTAATTTACTTAGATAGGAAATAACATTATTTTAAAGAGATGGAAAATGAAATATAGTAAATTAACCTCACTAAAGGACATTTTCTTTTGTTTTGTACTTAGTATTGTACAAATAGATAATAACAATGTTGTGAGATTATTATTACCAAGTTTTATTTAGTTGTATATAATCATACAAAAGTGCTTAACAAACTACGTAAGGTAATGACCACTGCGTCATATAACGTGTGTCAGTACCACGGACATAGGTCCCATATAACTTTATTCCGTCTTAAATACATTGGAATAACGTTTACAAGACGAAATCAAGATTTTTTTTCAAGTATTAAAAAGTAAAAGGTTTTGTAAAATGAATGAATTAAATTACAGGTTTATTGCAATATATTTTAGAAAATATATAAAGGTCACTCAGAATTATTTTTTTATGCTTGGCTTTCCCATACAACGAATCAATAAGGTACCTAATTAGCTGATATTTTACCTGCTATAATAATTAGAAAGTGCGCCGCCACAGTATACCTTGGAAATAGATATTTATATTCTTGGGTTCTTTGAGTAATCAGAAGTAAAACATTAAGATCGTAATCATTAAACTGCCTTCAAAATAATCAAAACAGATAATATCTATGAAATTGCATTTCCGAGTTACATATCAATCAATATTTAGGAACCAAGTAAAATATTTGGCACCTAATGCCATGGTATTTTCAAACCTTATTTCCTCCTGAATGTATCATGGAAAAGTGTTATAGATAAAAAAAATGAAATATTGTAAGGTATTGTCCTTACAATATTTCAACCAAAACAATTACTCGCACAGTGTAAAACTATTATCTAAAACACTAATTAGCAAATCGTAGTACTTACGTGCATAAGGTCCGAATATATGAAGCACGCATTCGAGTCAGCTGCTAGTCCCAAACTGACCGATTATATCGCCCATGGAGATTATGTAGCAGCAAGTAACATAATAATGTTTTTTTTTAATTTTTATATTTGAGTTGATTGAATGAAAGGTAAATTGCGGTTTACTTACTAGATCTCATTCGGTGGAAGTTTACATGGTAATGTACATATTTTTTTTTATAGATTTACCATTCTCTTATTTTAGAAGTTACATGGGGGGAGGACAAACATTTAACCACTTTGGAAGTGTCTCTCGCGCAAACTGTTCAGTTTAGAAAAAAAAAATTAGAAACCTCAATATTATTTTTGAAGACCTATCCATAAATACTACACACGTGTGGATCTGATAAAAAAAATTGAGGTTCAGTTCTAAGTATTTACCCCTCAAAATTTATTGTTTTTTTTTTATATTTTTGTGTGAAAGTCTGAATGCGGTTCACAGAATACATCTACTTACCAAGTTTCAACAGCATATTTCCTATAGTTTCGGAAAAAAGTGACTGTGACATACGGACGGGCCGACAGACAGACATGACGAATCTATAAGGATTCCGTTTTTTTCCATTTGGCTACGGAACCCTAAAAAGTACTGGTTAATTGCTTTGACATCACCGTTTTCTAAATACATCGGAATATGGTGCTATTTTTAGAACCCCTCGGAATTAAGTGCTTTTTACCTTAACTTTTATAATGTAACCTTATGGTGTTTGATGTATCTTTTTTTTTTTTTTTTTCAATATTCATAGTTAATGCAAAGCCAATCTCCGTAGGACCGGACCAGCACATCAAAAATATACATTGAGATTCTTATCAAAATACAAAAAATGATATTTCAGTTTCCCTTTTCGGATATATCTGCAGTTATCTCCAACTGTCCAGCAGCCCTGGTATCGACTTAAGGCCGTATTTTATTTTTATTTATGACCCGCCCCGCCGGCCCCTGGCCTTCGACAATTAATCAACTCTGTGCCGACCGCCTAATGGCTGTTTTCCTTTGCCTAATGACCTAGGCATAGATTCATGACAGATGCGGTATCAGTATAGACTTAATTGCGCTTCAATATTTACGGGGCAAACAAATTTTTGTGTGTCGAAGTTTTTTTTAATTCCCATACAATTAATGTTTAATCTTTTTAATTATTTGTTTAATGAACTAACTTAAACTGATAGTCTCTCCTGGGGCCCGATTCAGTAAAATTAAGTTTTTAAAACGTATGATTTCCAATCTTACGAAAACTTCAAAATCGATTTTAAAACGAATCAAACGTTGAGTGATTCTGAAGATTTAATTGCCACACGAAAACCTAGTAATGTTGACAGATCATACGGTACGGAATACCATAGTATTTTTACGTTTTTCTTCCTAATCGAATTGAACTCACGCGATTTAACAATATGGCCTTACTGAATCGAATTATTTTCAGTTCATTTCTTTCTTTTTTAATATCTGATGTCACAGTGGTTGTGTGATGTTTACGGTCACAATGTTTTATACTTGCAAAAATATTTAATCTATGTAATATAATGTTACCTGGTTTCATGTTTTTGGAATAACTTGATCCAATTATGGCCTCACAAATGATAAGTGATCACCGTATGCCGCATTTTATGCTATTTATGATAACGCCAGAGGTCAGAGGTACTCTTCTGAGATCACAAGCGTCGGTAACCGCTTACTATCTAACCGATTACTTGTTTCATACCACAGTAGTATAATAACATATACTTATGGTCGTTTAAAAACAAATTATTTGTGCTTTATCACGAATATATGTAACATAATGTAACATAATCACCGTTTCGGACTCGGACCGACTAAAACCACACGATGTCCATTGCCGGGAACCCCGGGTACGCACTCTAAAGGATAACCCTAGGGTTACCGGCAGGATATAAGTACCAACGTAAGTTTGTTATTTCTTACTTCCTAACGAAAAAACTTTATGAAGTTGTCTAAAATTTACCCACAGCGGAACCGGGATCAGTAATTCACGCGGGTGGAGCTGCGACCGTAGACTAGTAAAGCAATAAATATAAAAAAGGATTAAATGGAGGTTCGCATTAGTCGCTGAAGAAAAAATGTCGGTAATTATCACATCTCAAAAATAAGAACAAAATATTAGGTCTTCTCTTTGCTTTGCTCTCTTTTAGACGACTCATGTATTTCGTTAGACCATCTTCGCCTCCCAAACGGCTGAACCGATTCTATTGAAATTTCACACAAGCAAAGACGTTACTGACAGGAAGGACATAGACTATGTAATTAATAATTCATGTGTACCACGGGGGAATAATCACCGGAAAAAACAAAATCTGATTTCTCAATGAACGAAAAAGCCTCATTCACGCGATTGGTATTAAATTAAGGCGTTTATTCATTTACATAAGACAAAAAAAGAAAAACGAAAATCGGACTAGTCATTGAGGAATTATCATCGTTAGAAAAAGTCCTGATGAAATTTCTTCGCTCAATTTTTGCAACAGCAGAATGAATTGCAGACCTAGTCTAGGATGGTTATATTTTAACACCACCAAAGTAGCTAACAAGCTAGAATTTTAATTTTAACTTTGCTTATCAAGCCCACTGAATATAGTCGAGGCGGGAGCCTACTGGCTAAGGCATCGGTCTAGAAGTGCCTCAACTATAACACTACCGTTACATACCCATCCTCCATGACTCCTGTGGCGTAGCGGTAGTGCGTAGAACGGCGAAGCCAGAGGTCGCGTGTTTGATTGACGCTCAGTACAAATATGTATATTTGCATAGGTCTGGGTGTTTCTATTCTACATATAAATTTTTACTAAATTTCTATTAAAAATGTATTTGTTTACAAAAAAAGCATTTAAGTATGTTTATCCGCATTCTAGAACCCATATGATAAGCTCTGCTTAGTTTGGGTCTAGATTGCGTTTTGTACTTTGTCCTACTACCTTATTCTAATACAGTGCGTGCAAATAACAATGAATGAGATGATAAGTAGGTTTCTCCACAAAAACAACTTTAAAAATCTCTATGAAACGCTTGGGCAGAGCAAGACCATTGAGGTACAATATCAAAAAACCAGATAAAAAGTGGTGTACGTAACAGATTGCCGAGACGAGGTCTCGAGTTCGATCGTCAGTCGCCCGGGGCACACACCTCTAACTTTTCGTAGTTATGTGTGTATTAGAAATGTTGATTATCGCTCGCTTATTAATGTGCCCGGTAGATGGTAATAGGCTCTCCTCCTATTGCATTGGAACCTAAACATAACTAGTGTCTAGCGCCACTGTACATGAGCCGACGCCTGGTCATTTTGGTTACTATATAATAATAATAATAATAATAATAAAGCCCTTTATTCAGACCAACTTAGCATCTATTTACAAAGTATTGAGAACTTAAAACTAAGAGTATGGATATATATATATATTTTTTGTAGCTATACTTTTCCTATTATTCTATTCTAATACTTAATTAATGTTTGTAGGTCTGTTTGCCAGTCGGCAAAGGCCTCCTCCAACCTTTTCCATTCCTGTCTATCTTGGGCCACTCTATTCCACGTTATTCCTGCCACTTGCCTAATGTCATCATCCCACCTTTTCTGTGGTCTGCCCCTTTTCCTTTTTCCTTCTCTAGGGTACCATCGTGTCACAATTTTGCTCCATTTCTCTTGACCTCTTATCATGTGCCCTGCCCATTGCCATTTGAGTCTTCTGATTTTATCTGTTATGTCTATGACCTTCGTCTTTTTACGGATCACATGGTTTCTTATTCGGTCCGCCCTTTTCACATTCAGCATACTTCTTTCCATTGCATGTTGGCAACTTTCCAGTTTTCTTGTCATATCTTGTGTTAAAGTCCATGTTTGGCAGCCATACATTAAAACGGGTAATACGCAGGTGTTGAAAAGTTTTTGCTTTGCATTAATGTGAAGAGTTTTGTCTTTCATGGCCTCTCTCAGACTCCAGTATCTCTTCCAGCCATTTGTTATCCTTCTTTCGACTTCCTTGCGTATAGGATCCTCTTGTGTTATTAGCTGTCCCAGATATATGTATTCGTCGGTGTAATCGATTTGGTTATTTCGTAAGTGTATGGTTGTTTTCTTCCCGTTTGTCATTATCTTTGTTTTCTCTGGGTTCAACTTTAAACCTATCTTCTCACTTTCATCCGCTAGTTCATGTATCATTTGTTGTATGTTTTCCGGTGTTTCAGCAAATAACACTATGTCGTCTGCAAACCTCAAGTGTGTTAGGGAGGCTCCGTCGACATTGATTCCCAGATTTTCCCAGTTAAGACCCCTAAAGATTGTTTCGAGAACCGCTGAGAATAGTTTTGGAGATAGAGGGTCTCCTTGTCTGACACCCCTTCCTACTGTAAATGGTTTACCTTTCTTTTCTAGTTGGATTCTTGCGGTGCTATGACTATATACATTTCTTATTAAGCGGATATATTTTTGCTCGATTCCTTGTTCCTTTAGGGACTTCCATATTTTTCCGTGGTATAATGAGTCGAATGCTTTGGTATAGTCAATGAAAGCAATGTAGTACTCGCGCTGGTATGCTTTATACTTGTCTATGACTTGGCGGACAGCATGAATGTGATCGATTACCGAGTAGCCTTTCCGAAAACCTGCTTGTTCGATGGGTTGATGTTCATCTAGTGTTCCTTCTATCCGTTTTAAAATTATCTTGGCAAATATCTTATATATGTTAGACATGAGACTGATTGGACGGTAGTTTCCGATGTCGTGTTTGTCTCCCTTTTTATATAAAAGGATGATGTTTGATTCTGTCCATTTCTGTGGGATAATTTCTGTGTATATAATATCATTAAACATTTCCGTGAGGATCGGTACGATTGCCTGCTTGTTTCGTATTAAGATCTCGTTGTTTATACCATCGGGCCCTGGTGTTTTGTCTTTCCGTTGTGTGTCTATTGCTTTTTCTATTTCTACGTGAAGAATTTTGGGGATATCTGAGGTCTCTAATAAATTTATTTCTTCTCGCGAGGTGTTGTTGCATTCATACAGTTCTTTGTAGTAGGATGTTGCAATTTCCAGTATGTCTTTTCTGTCGTAGTTCCATTTTCCTCTATTGCTTTTCATTTTTACTACCCAGTCTAAAGATTTCGGTAGTTCCTTGTATGCTTTTTTGATACCACCCGTTTTTAATATGTGTTTTTCAATAGTCTCCATTCTATATCTGTTCCTATCTATTCTTATGCTTTTCTTTATTTCTTTGTTAATTTCTGTTAGATGTTTTCTTCTGTCGTTTGCGTCTCTTGTGTTAATTAAGTGGCTCCTTTGTTCGAGCAATTTTATAGTGGTAGTCGTAAGCCATTGCTTGTGTTCTCTACTGGCATTTGCAGCGAGTTTTGTTTCAGTTTTAATAATATTCTCGATCCAGTTGTATTTTTCCTGTATGTTTAGGTTCTTTGTGTTTTCTTTAAAGTTTGTGGATTTGTCTCTCAGGCTGGTTGTTAATTGTTCCATTTGGTATTTTCCGAGCTTTACACTTGCTGGATCTTGTCTTGGTCTAGGTTTTCTTGGTTGTTTTATTTTTAATTCGGCTCTGATCAGCCTATGATTGGTGTTAAAGTTGAGTTGGTTGATGACGTTGAAGTTGCTGAAGTAACTGCGTTTGTTGGTCATAAAGAAATCAATTTCATTTTTTGTCTTCCCGTCTGGTGAGATCCAAGTCCACATTCTTTTCTTATTTTTCTTATATATAGTATTTAAAATAGTAAGGTTGTTTTCTTGTGTGAAGTTCATAATTTTTTCTCCGTTCCTGCTTCTGGTTTTGTTGCAATATGTGAATGGTCCTAGTGTGTTTTCTCCAGGACGCTTGTCTCCAATTTTGCCATTGAAGTCTCCCATTACTATTAAATTTTTATGAGCGTGATCTCGGATGACTTTATTTAATTCAAGATAAAATGTATCTATTGTTTCTAGGTCTGACTGTTCTGTAGGTGAGTACACTTGTATAATAGACCATGGGTCTTGGTATCCTGGTAGCTTTAAATTCATCATTGCTGTGCGCTCTGAAATGCCCATAAATCCTTCTATATAGTCCGTCAGGTGTTTCTTTACGATAAAGCCGACCCCATGGTGGCCAGGAGTGGTCCCTATATGGTATAACAAGAAATCCTGACACGAAACAATTCTTTCTCCCAATCGCCTCACTTCGCTAAGACCAACGATGTCCCATTTGATATGTTCTAGTGCGTATGTTAATTCTGTTAAGTTTTCTTCATTTTTTAGAGTGAGGGTATTCAGTGCTGCAATATAGATTTTTTCTTCTCTTATTTGTAGTGTTGGAGGGTTGTGGTCTCCATCCCCCACGAGGACCAGTCGGATTGGGGGAGATTGTGTTTTTACATTTTGTTGGTTTAAGTAGTTTGTTTGAGTTTCCGGTGTTCCGAATGTTAATTGCTATTGGTTCTTGCGTGTGGAAATATTGGTTAGAGAGTTTGATTTGATTCTCATTGCATCGAAGGCGTTTGTTCTGTTGTTGGTGTTTTTGAGAGAGCTCAGTGTTTGTTGTTTTTTGGGTTGAGTTTTTGACGGTGACTGTGGTGAGGTAGATTGTTCCCTTTTCCTTTTATCTTTGTTGGTGTTAGGTTCTTTGATTATTATTTTATCGTATTTCAGAATAGCTATGTTTCCTTTTTTCCTCTCTTCTAGTAATTGTGGTACTAGAGCTCTCCTTTTCTCTAATACTTCTTTCGAATAATCCTCCGATATATAAATTCCATTTAGTTTCTTTTTGTTTTTCATAATTTCGTTCTTCTTCCATTCGCTTAGAAGAGAACATAGTACCGGTCTCGGTTTGTTCTCGGCGTTTGGTTTCCCTAAGCGGTTTAATTTGTTTACTTCGTTTTCTTCTAACTTGATCTTTAAATCTCTTTTGAAGTTCTCCTTTATATTCTGGAATAGCTCAACTGTTGAGTTTTCGCTTTCTTCTAATCCAAAAATAATTAGGTTATTACTTTTTTTTCCCCTTTTAAAGTATTCTATCTCCTTCTCTAATTTTCCGATTTTTTCTTTTAGTTTTTCGTTTTCCTCCTTGATAGGCATTAGTTTTTCATCCATCCGATCCATAATATTTTTTGTAAGAGATTCTGTTAATTCAATTGTCTGATTTTTCATTTCCATTTTCATTTTTTCAAATAATATTTCAAATTGTCCCTCCATAATTTCGGGCCAAGTTACTTGGAACGGAACGTAAAAGTAAATAGTAACTCTAGGTTTTCTTGTTCTGGCAACACTGTAGTTTATACCAACCGAACTAAGTGACAGAGTGACATCAAAGTATCAGTGACACAAGACTAACAGTTGAAGTCACGTGCAACTTATTGAAATATTAAATAATTCAAAATGGCGGTTATTTAATGTTCTGACCTCGGATGTTGTTGTTGATCTTCAATTTCACTTTACTGGACAGATGTGATGCGAGTCCCACGGATGGTGTTATCCAGATCCACCCCGGCATCTGTAGTGCTGGTTTCAATGGTGTTTTTATTCAGATGTATCGTATAACTTTTTTAAATCTTTAATTTTCTAGGAGTATAGTCACAACGCTGTTGGCACTTTGACAACCGGACAAAAAGTGGTGTACGTAACAGATTGCCGAGACGAGGTCTCGAGTTCGATCGTCAGTCGCCCGGGGCACACACCTCTAACTTTTCGTAGTTATGTGTGTATTAGAAATGTTGATTATCGCTCGCTTATTAATGTGCCCGGTAGATGGTAATAGGCTCTCCTCCTATTGCATTGGAACCTAAACATAACTAGTGTCTAGCGCCACTGTACATGAGCCGACGCCTGGTCATTTTGGTTACTAGTTTTCATAAAATAAGATGGTTAAATCATAATATTTCTGACTTAAGTGAGAACAACATTGCAGCCTACCTCAGATGACTATCGCTATATCGGCGAGTTCGCTATACTCTGGTTGTTTTGTAGACAAAGTGATTTATTGATTCTTGTTAAAGGCATTTACGGCCGGTTTCAATAATCCATATATCCTTTACCAACAGTTAAAATAGCTACCATTAGTATCTATCGGGAATTTAATTAATAGAAAGATAAACAGAAAATGACTTTGATAATATTGAAACCTGGGATAGCTATCTACCTTTAACTGTAGGTAGATTATTGAGACTGGCCGTAAGTGTCTGGTTACTAACAATAGTTTCAGAGGAGAATAGATAACAGTCATCCTCCGACCTTTTTTTTTTTTTTTTTTATGCTTGGGACACGTCAATTTGACTTCACCTCGCCTGATGGTAAGCTGAAGGTAAAGTCCCTGGAAAGAGGGTCACCATTACATACACGTACCATGTTAACAATGGTGGCACTCAGCTTGACGGCCTCATCAGAAGAGAATTGTCGGCGCAGCACCGCGTGACACCCACCGGTCTCACTAGTGCTGCGACCACAATCCCCCTGCCCGGCTATGCACTTGCTGACCCCTGAACGCAATCAAACCGAAATTAGATTACTATGGAGGGTTTTTCGCAATCGTACACGGTGGTACCCACCCGGCCGAATTTTGTGACAAATTTGTGTCATCGAATTTCTACCACCAGTGACCCTTCTCCCAACTCAGTTGATGTCAGCTTCTCAGTCTTACTACGAAGCGGCTGAACTTTGATATTTTCCTTGAAGCGACTGTCGTCTGACTTCCACTACACACTGACGATATCTAGGTTCTGTAGTGAGACCAGTTGTCGGACTTTTTTTGGACTCCAAATACCATGAACGATTGCCATGATAATGAAATGTTCGTATGGCAACCTGGACCGACGGCTTAACACGCTCTCCGAGGCACAGAGGGGTCTCAATATTATAGTCAAAGTCAAAGTCAAAGTCAAAGTCAAAGTCAAAAACCATTTATTCTGTATAGACCATTAATACGGCACTTACAAAACATCATAAAAAAAAATCTAATGTTTGGCAAATGGACCACCGGTTCGAAACGCGGCCCTGTCCTGATTAGACTCCGGCAAGAAACTCAGCGGGTTTTTTTTTGGTCTAAAACCTATCTATGACCTGGCTAGTATCGTTTATCATTGCCAAGTGTTAACCTACTCGCATACTACTTAGCCACGAGGAGTATAGATACAATATGTGCATTAAATAATATAAAACCGATCGTATCCGTTTTCGCCACCACCAATGATTTCTCTCCACTACTGAAGAAGAACTAGCGCATTACGATTGAACCTAACCGGTTCACAGTGAGTACTATTGAAGCGTCGGTAGCTTAGTGGTTAAGGAGTCGACTCTGCGATCGAGAGGTCCCGGGTTCGAATCCTGGCCATTACACTACTGACGTGAACCCACTCCTAACACAAGCAATTAAGCTTAGCTGGAGGGGTTAGAGGGAATATTAGTAATTTCGGTTACTAATATTCTTTAAGAAAAAAAAAGGTTCGACAAAATTCGGCATTCTTATGTTGACTATCGAAACTGGCAAGGCTGAACGTAGATTGAAGAAGGAACCCGAAAAGACGCGAATAGCTTTTGCACTGCCCCAGTTCGGTGATACGCTGGATGTGACGCTGCGATGATCAGATTGCGTTATCTAGCCCAGACTAAGTCTGTGGTAGGAACACTTTATGATTTATTTGTTTGTTCTACTAAGCGTGTCTTTCTGGTATATAAATCATTACTACTATAAATAGATTACTTTACTGGAGCCGTGGGATAATTACTATAATCTCGAGGTCTTGAAAATGATTCCCGAGTGGGCTAAAATGTTGTTGGCATTTTCTGCTTGGAATTTCTTAGAAACATCATACAGTCTAAACTAGAGGCCATATATGAACCGCTACCTGTGATGAACATATCGCACGCCTAGATAAAGACTAACACAACTAACACTTTTTTCAGGAAACGAAAAAAACGTTTAATTCTATTTGTAGTTAATTTTTTAGAAACTTTAAATGTATAATGTTTGTAAATATACAATTAATTATATTACTAATTAACGGTTTGTCATGAAATAGCACAATGACCTTAGTAATCTAATTTTTTGAGTAAGACTAGTATTCATTACTAAATATTTATTCAATTATTTTACTAACTCAAATTGTGTTGATGTTACTGAATTTTTTTGAGTTAATGCAGTCTTATTCTGTTTATTTTCTATCTGATCTCTATCAATATTAGTAGTGTATATCTTTATAATGTTAGTGCATTGTTGAAAAATATAAATAAAACAATACTGTTACTAGAAAAATATTATTTTAATTAATTATTTAAATTATAAACAAATAAGGATAACAAAGAATTACAATTTTTATATAAAATTTCTAGAAAAACCTTGTAAATCTTTGAATAGGTTTAGAAGCAATTATCAAAAATCAATGTTTTGTAATAAAAATCACATAAATTCTATAGCAAAAAACTCTATCAATCCTTGAATAGGTTGATTAAACATTTTAACAAAATTAACACTTCTAATAAATGGCACATAGAAAATAAAACATAATTTATTCTTCTGTTAATAAAAATCTCTATCAGTTCTTGAAAAAATTGGTAAAACATTAGCAAAATAATTAACCATTTTAAAGACATACTTAACTAAAAGAATCACAGCTCTTTAATACTACTTATGACTATTTCAGTGTCATTTGTTATTTTCTTAAATAAGTAGGTACGATCGCAAAAATGTGAACTGTTAACTCTAAATAACTACAATTATTGTGTAAAAAGACTAAATAGTCATTACAATCAGACTTTGTTTTGAGCTTCATTATTTATGTATGTAAAAAATCTTAGGAATCAGTCATCATCAACATTTGAGATCAATATTACATGGTAATTTGATCACCAAAGTTACTTAATTTATTATAATCAGACTTTGAACATTATAATTATAATAGTATCTTAAAGTTTGTCGTAGTGGTTCAGCAATTTTATCTTTGCATTTTAATTTGCATTTGTCGGTACATGGAGGTTTCACTGCTCTGTTCGGGGCCCTTTTGTTGGTGGAAGTTATATAATTTATATTACGCAGAGCTTTCTTAACATTTGAGACCCAGCATGCAGAGTTTCTTGATCTTTTCCTGGACCTCTGAAGGCTCTCAGTTACAGTTGAAACATGCTCATTATATGGTTGAGAGGGGAAGGTTGAGGATCGTTTTATGAAAGTGTGACAGTATCTGGTATAGCCAATGGCATAGACTGATTACCCATTTCAGTGTTACTGCTGCTTGAAGAGCTACTAGTACCTGATGGTGAACTAGAGCTAGACGAGGTAGAACTTGACGATGGAGACCTAGAGGGAAGGGTTGTTTTTCTACAATTAAGGTAGGTTCCCGCGTTGGTAGATAAAACGAAATGCGGATCAGCATCAGAGTCATCAAAATCGCTACATTCGCTATTAACCGGTGAATAGAGAACGATGGTCTCACCTCGGTACTGATAGACTGTGATAGTAATAGGTTGTTGTTATTTTCTAACTCTACATTGTCATTATTTAAAGTTTCCTCAGACGGTTTGTTACTCAGAGAAGGCGTTGCTACCGTTTCTTGCAGGTCTAACTGAACATCGGTGCTCGCAGGTTCGATTAAGTTAATAGGCAACACTTTTTCTAACCTTAGAAGACCACAACCCTTCATCTTCTGCAAATAAAATTGACTCATTTGAATTAAATCACAAAGACTATACTAACTAAAAAAAACTTTATAATCGAAGTAATATCCGCTTTAATTGTATTTTTTCACTCACTGTCAAAAATACAACATCAACGCTAAATAATCCTGATATCGAAAGATGAATAGCATTTTATGACATTGGAATAAGATCGAATTTTATTTAAACCACAAATACTCGATCAACTAAAACAATCTAAATTTATTTCAACAAAAACAAATTATTTTCAGTTAGGTAAATAAAAATACTTACATTGGTTCATCAATATTGCAGTAAGTCGAAATAGTCAGATTATCGTCTCAAAAAAATAAAAAATTATGTCACTAATACTAGACTAATTCAAAATAATTCCAATAATTCATTGCAGTGAATCACGAATAATAAACTAACTCGAAATACTTGAGTCTTTGTGTGCTCGGATAGCGTCTATCCGCGCCGCATCTAGTGATGCACGACTTTTGTTGGCGGGGTTGCGAGGGTATCAAATCTTTAACACTCACTTATAGGGCCGTCAACTTATTATTATTTGACATTTTAATACAGGTTTCTTTGGAGTTTGTGCAGTTTACTACGCAGATTCCTATAATAATAATAACTCGATTTTGAATTATTTTGAATTGTGTTAGTCTTTATCTAGGTGTGCGATATAGCTATATTTTTTAAATTAAAATTTTGTATTTCATGGCATTTACAGACTGAATTTAGACAGTACAATACTTCGACGTGTAGCGAACTTCTAAAACACACAGATCGACAAGTCATTGCTTCGACAGACAATTATTAGACAACACACACCTTCGAATTATCACTACTTCGACAGACGATTATTCGACAGATAATACTTAGACAAGATACATCTTCGAAAGACCACTACTTCGACAGATTTTTAAAATTATATTCCAACAACAAGTAAAGTGGGTTAGGTTAGGTTAGAACTGTGACCCCAACGCCGAAATTGATGTTTCAATTGTTTGGGTATATATTTAATTAGGTAGGGCACATTTTTAATATATTTCAGAGCATTATTATTTTGGGAGAATGTTAAAAAAATCTGTCAAACTAGTGGTCATTCGAAGATGTGTCTTGTCTAAGTACTGTCTGTCAAAGTAGTGGTAATTCGAAACTGTGTATCGTCTAATAGTTGTCTGTCGAAGCAATGACTTGTCTATATATGTGTTTTCGAAGTTCGCTACATGTCGAAATATTGTACTTTCTAAATTCAGTCCGTAACGCATTTCATAGGGCTAAAGGTTTTACGACATTCGATATTAAGCATGTAAGCGTTTATAGCGTCGGTAGCTTAGTGGTTAAGGAGTCGACCTTACGATCGAGAGATCCCGGGTTCGAATCCTGGCCATTACACTACCGACGTGAACCCACTCCTAACACAAGCAATTTAGCTTAGCTGGAGGGGTTAGGGGGAATATTAGTAATTTCGGTTACTAATATTCTTTTTTAAAAAAAAAAAAAAAAAAGCAATTGACATGGGCTGTATGCCATGAGCCATGAAACGTGCCGTTCTATTTGACTGTAATTAAAAAATTCAATTAAATTTTTAAGCATTTTGTATGCTTACTTTTTTCTAAAGATTTAGATCGGAAAAAGAGAACATCTAGGACGGTCAGAGCATTCCCCCTGTAAGGGACTGGTCGCGGGTTCAAGTCCCGTCCTAGATGTTCTCTTTTTCCGATCTAAATCTGTAATTAAAAAGGTTCTCCCTCCATGGCGTAGACCTGAAAACCATAGATACCCTGCTCAAAAATACTTTTACAATAATATGGATAATCTATCCCCAGACTGCTTTTAGCAATAGCGAGTTCTGCCGCAGTGCATGGGGTGCATGGTAGAAATTTGATGACACAAATTTGTCACAAAATTCGGCCGGGTAGGTACCACCGTGCACGATTGCGAAAAACCCTCCATAGTTATGCAATTTCGGTTGGATTGCGTTCAGGGGTCAGCAAGTGCATAGCCGGGCAGGGGGATTGTGGTCGCAGCACTAGTGGGACCGGTGGGTGTCACGCGGTGCTGCGACGACAATCCTCTTCTGATGAGGCCGTCAAGCTGAGTGCCACCATTGTTAGCATGGTACGTGTATGCAATGGTGACCCTCTTTCCTGAGACTTTACCTTCAGCTTACCATCAGGCGAGGTGAAGTCGAATTGACGTGTCCTAAATATAAAAAAATAAAAATATAAAAAATTAAGTTTTCTATCAAAAAATTCGCCCAAGAAGTATCCGGTGAACGTTTACTACCTATCCTTGCGGAGATGTACAGCCGTAAGTATAATACAGATAAAACACTGACAGATAAGTATAATACAGATAATACAGGGCTCCCCAAGTGATAAAGTATGTGACTTAAGTCTTTTATTCGAACATTTCTAGTGACAAACAAAAACAGAAACGATTCCTCGGAGAGAGACGGTCAATCTTCGATGACCTTATAAAAATGGATGTAAAAACCATAGCACAAATATATATCACGTTTCGTAGGCAATCTGTTTGACAAATGGTCAATATTCATCATGTGAGCAGCCAAGGTCAGGGGACGCATTTATATCTTTATGCATTGGATATTATAGCGGTACATCAATCTGTGGAATAATGGCTGTTCCAGTTCTGATGGCTCCATCATCATTATTCGTGAGATTTATGTACTCATACTAGGACAGAAATGAACAGCGTAAATCTTTTTTAGTGAAATGAACTTTGATGCTGTGTGATGACTGTGACGTAACATGTAACGAAAGTAATTGAATATATATTTAGGTAAAAAAAAAATCTTACTAAAAGACCAATCACATGAATTTAAATACGAAGGTCAATATCCTAGGATGAGGCTTGATCCCGTGACCAAACAAGGGACTGGTCAAGAGCGTATACTATGACCAACTGAGCGAACTAATTGCTTTAAAATTTCATTCATTCTACCAATCACATGTTAATTTATTCATAAAAAAGTTAAAGTTAATAGGCGCCTGCAAAAACATTATTAGCAATTATTCTGTGCAAAAACTTAAATAATAATTTATGTACAGGCATTTTAACGTTTTTATTATTAAATATTTATAGGAGCATCCTAAAGTTGTATAAAAAATATATGTTAAGGCACCTAGCAGGTACTAAATCTTTTCATTAACATCGTGGGTATTAGAACGCTAAAACTATGGGAACTTGGAAGAGGACAGCCAACCTAACGTCAGAATGGCTGGGCACTTTATTTCTTTGATAGAGTTCTTAACGCAAAGGTACCAAATACTTCATCATAGGTACTGAGTAGTACCAAATAGGTACTAAATAGTGCACATGGTGTCATGTGCATATCTCGTTTGGTCCAGCCATCTGACAGTCACCATTTCTTGATGAGTTCATTGCTTCACTGCTAAGAAGATCTTTCGATGAAGCTAGTCAGGTAATAATTCTATTCGCAATTATCATCATTATCTTAACGTGGTTCCCATTTGACCAAGGTTTTCAAGTTGAGCCCTGACTCAACTTACTCCTTCTCCTACTTTTGGTTACCTCCTTGCTGGTGCTGCTGACTCCTCCCTGCTCCTTGCAGGTGAGCTTGGCTTGGGCTTAGTAATAGTGGACCCTACATACCCATGTGTCCTATACGTTAAGTATATGTTATGTTAATTAGATCTCCATGTATACGTTAATCTAGCTATAGGTCTATAACTTTCCACCGATCTCCATGATCGGGGCCTGAGGACGGCAGTCGACTGGCTAGCCGTCCTTACAGAAGCAGGCCAAGACGGAGGCGTGTCGTATGTATCCTACACGCGCCTGCCAACTCACTGACGCGGAATCTAACCGAGTCCGTCAGGGTCCCTGGGGTTATCCTGTCGAGGGCGTACCCGAGGTGCTTGGTAAAGGGCGCTTGGTAAAGGGCGCTTGGGAAGGACACCGTGTGTTTTAAGTCGGTTCGATTCCGACACACCCACCTCATCGCTGGCACCGGTGGGGTGAAGCCCGTGGTGGTTTCCTTTTTGTACTTTCAGAACACTCTATTAAATATTGTGTGTACGCGAACGTAGCCAGAGCAATGATTCCGAAGCAGCTCTGCTACCAGCCCCCTCACTAAGGAGGAAGCAAATGCGAAAAATGGGACTACGAGTAGGTAGTTGTCAAACTGTAGCCCCACTAGTCGCTTTCGCGCTCGGAAACCGCGTTACGAGGCACCGGTATCGTCGTAAGTCAATGATATTAACTTAAGTCTAAAAAATCGCGTAGTGGAAACGTGCGTAAAACTTAATCATTAATTTATCAACCGTGTCTCGTAAAATCCGATGCCAAACTAGACCCGCAAAATCGGCACAAACAATTATTACTAGGTTAGGTAAAAGGGATTCGACCAACTTATTAGTTTATGAAATACCTGAATTTCCCGTAAAGAATAAATAAGGAAAAATATGAAAATCAGTACAAATAAGTTCTGGGAGCCGACCGGGCACAAATCAGAAACAAGAATGCAAAATTTGGACCAATTCTAGTTTTGGGGTCTACCGGACGCCACTTGCAAAAATCAATAAAAATGTTCAGGATAGGCTTCTAAACGTTGTTGAGAGCTCCCCAATAAATTTCCAAATATTATTTTATTAATTAATTTGAGCCCCCCAAAGTGACTCGCTCTTGATCAAAAAATCACAATATGGGAAAATGTTAGGTCAATTATATAGATCTCAAGCAACAATATTTGGACGGAAATATTATCAAAATTAAAACCCACAAAGTCCCAAAAACAATTAAAATAGCACTCAAATCAAAACAATCATGCAAATTCAAAGGATAAATTCCGATCGCAAGCGATTAGGCAACATTCGACTTTTAGGCAAGATTAATCAAGTATTTAATATGAAATAGTAATTTATTTTACAAAGAGGGTAAATCAAAAATGGACGACCCGCTACGTCCCAACGTGTACAATTATTACAACCGAAATCCGCGTGGTACTTCAATCGAGACAAAAGATCGATCGATTTCAAACAAAATACGACGACTAAACCAAAAAATAAATCAAATCTCAAGAAAATGAAATAAATAAGTGGGTTGTTAACTAGCCTTATTAATTACGGCCCCCTTATTAGGAACAAATGACCCAGTGATAATGTAACTAATCTAATCCTAGTCTAATGTATGTTGAGGATGTATTATACAATAGATTACAAAAATTATAAAAGATTTCACTTCCCTTATGATTTGTGTTCCACCGCAGCAATGGTTCCAAGTCCAACGAACGAGATGGGCGTATTCACTTTACTTACGGCAGCCTAGTGGTATGGGTAATGGACTGCTGAGACGAGGTCTCGGGTTCGATCCCAGGTTTTACCATGGCACACACCAATGACTTTTCGATGCTTTTCGAAGTTATGTGTGTATTTATCGCAGGCTTATAAGTGCCCGGTTAATGGCAATAGGCTCGCCACCTATTACATTGGGACCTAAACATAAACTGGCGAAATGTGGGTGCTAGCACCTCTGCCTACCCCTTCGAGGATATAGGCGTGAGTTTATGTTATGTTGTTATGTTACAAAGAGATAACTATCTCGATAATTAATTTTCACCAATTAATCAACATTCAACAAACAAAATCAAAACAATGTTCCTTCAAAGCGCGTGGCAAAGCCAACCAAAATCTCGCGGGCACTTAATCTACCAACGAGCTAACCTCGATAACTTTTAAAGAGTAAAACCTCGCGCACAACTCGCGATGTACTGCCGGCATATCACGCCCACTTCGTCCGGTAAAGGTGTTATTGCGCTCGCACTCCTAATAATGAGCAGAAAAAATAATATAAAAACACCGACACTCCAATACGCGGTGAAAACATCAAACTATAATTATTTAACAATTAAAACTAAACATTGTGGTAATATTTAGTTGCAGCTGTTGTTTTACCCAGCTATCGATTTAATTTTACTAGGATAAATTGGCAGACAATGTTTAGACAACTCACTTCCCAAGTATTTAAGGTTTCAGACTTGGTTTAAAATCACTGTAGTCGCTCAAATTTTCCTACTAATTCTTCCAAGCCATTGACTCAAGACATAGACGCCGATAAACATAACGTCAGCAATATTGCGAACACCCAGGCTACCTAAGTGAACAAGTATAGATGCTTAACGTCACCATATCTGTTTCGTGTCGTCGAAATTTGCGTTTAGAATTTTGCAGAAAAATCTTAAAGTAGATAATAGTACAACATTGTTGACACAAATTGAGTAATTAGTGAAATTGTATGGAAATAAATGTAAAACAGATTGCTTAATCCCAAATGTCTCAAAAATAATTACATTTCACATTAATATAACAATAATAATATATTGAAGTAAAACTATTTTTAACGGATTCTATCACGATTTATTTGATGTTACTTTATGATTTACCTTGAACCCGACGTTTCGGTTGCTACTCAGCAGCCATGGTCACGGGGTTCGTCAGGTTCAATGTAAAATAACATCAAATAAGTCGCGAAAGAATTCGTTAAAAATAGTTTTACTTCAATGTGTGACATTCGCGTAAACTTCCGACCGTATCAAATAATAATATATTTAATTTAAGGATACTGATACAAGTCAGATTACCTGTGTTTCAGGTAATATGATTTAATAAAATAATATATACCTATCAATACATAAATATAAATATTCTACGTCGTTCTACACAGCGCTTTCTAGACCCAAAGTAAGCATAGTTTAACTAGCTTGTGTTATGGGATCCAGAATGCGGATAAACATACTTATATACTTTTTATTTTGTAAATACATACATATCATACATAGGAACACCCAGACCAATGCAAATGGACATATTCATGCATACAAATATTTGCACTGAGCGGAAATCGAACCCGCGCCCCCTTCGGTAGCAGTCGAATGCACGCCACAGAGGCTGTCGAATGCCTGTGTCTTCGGATATTTGAAATTGCAATTTGAGCTGTTCCAAAAATCAAATACTTAAATCACTACGTAGCGTTGAGACTGGAATTGTAGGACACCCCTCTATATTACAATTTGTAGTACTGCTACACTAAATTCAACTTACCAGTCAGCAGCCAATTATTCTCAGCTCAGACATTAAAACAAGTCCCAACTAAATCATCCTAAAACTCCCAACAGTACCTAAAATACCTTTCTTAAAGGAAAATTACAGAAGTTGGGCTCAGTTAACGAATTTGAATATCCCAGCATTGGCCCTGGACTACTTTACTTTACACTACGAAGTTTGTTCGCTCGTCTACAGGCGTGTTGCTTTGAGACCGGCCAGTCATTAAGAAAGTAATTATTTCCCTTTTTTCAAGCTTTGTTCTTCATTTAATTGTCAAAGTTAGGTTTAAACTGTAATAAATTGCCGATGAGTTCACTATCTTTGAGAAGCTGTTTGCGCGGTGGAGTGGAAAGGTTTTTAATAAGATCGTCGTCACGGTACTCATTCCGTCTCATTATAGTCTTTGAGAGTTGAGGCTGGAGTTTATTTTACTAGAAATAAATATGTATAGTCAAGTAGGATACGCGTAGATTTTTTAAAAGCGTTTGTTTCACTTGCAATATTTTTACTTTAGTTTTTTGATTGAGGCTTGACTAAGATTTTTGGAGCCGAGGTCAGCCTGTAGACCTGCTGATTAACGGTCGAGGTACTGGTACAGGTAACGGGGCCTTCTCCCAAGGCGGCCATCTCGACACCAGAGATGGCCCAGGGTCAGTCGGGGTGCGAGGGAAATGCCTTATGGCCAACCATACACCCTGGCGTCTGAAGACCCGAGATGGCGTACGGTTTAAGTCAATTAAAGCCCGACATAACCTCCCCCGCTGGCCGACGGCGGTGGGGGGCAAACATAAATAAACATTAAAAAAAACAATCAGATGTAAATTGAAGGTTTCGTCACCCTTCGCATTTCCGCATCTTTAATTAGAGAAACATGCTAAGCAGTAATTGGACTTCTGTAGGTCGAGTAGACCCCTCGAGGCCCGAACTGCCCCTCGCTCACTGTAAAAGGAATTCAAATAAACTCGCACGTTTCAGCGTCTTTTAATGATTTTCACAATGTGTTTTTAATGTTGTGTAAATGTTGAAAGTTTCTTGTTCAAACTGCAAACCTAACTTCTCTTCCCATTTTCCCAGAATCACTCGAAATGCTACTTGCTTACCCTAATTCAATAAAAGAAAATACCACTCTGCCCTCCCAACATATGACCATCTAAAGGTCAAAGCATAGGTTGCTTAGTGGTTAAGAAGTCAGCGTTACGATCGAGAGGTCTCGGGTTCGAATCTTCATCATCATCATATCAGCCGTAGGAAGTCCACTGATGAACATAGGCCTCCCCCATTGACTTCCATTTCGACCGGTCTGTAGCGGCTTACATCCACCGAGTCCCTGCGCTCTTTACCAGGTCGTCGGTCCATCTTGCGGGAGGCCTTCCTACGCTGCGCTTCCTGTCACGTGGTCTCCACTCAAGAACCTGGGTTCGAATACTAGTCATTAAACTACCGACCCCACTCCTAATAGGAGCAATTTAGCTTAGCTGGAGGGCTTAGTAGGAATACAAGTAAATAAATAAATATTCTACGACATTCTACACAACGCTATCAACAACACAAGCTAGTTAAGCTATGCAACGGACACTTGGGGAGGACACCGTGCGGTTTTAGTCGAGACACGACATAACCACCCCCGCTGGCCAGCGGGGGGGTATCCGAAGGGATTTCCGCACGTAAAAAAAAAAAAAAAAAAAAAAAATGATTATATACTTTGGGTCTACCAAAGTAAGCATAGCTTAACTAGCTTGTGTTGTGTATTTATAGACTGTGGATAAACATACTTAAATACTTGATATTGTTCGAAGTTCACGCGAATGTCACACATTGAAATAAAACTATTTTTAACGGATTCTAACGTCGCGTCGTCGGGATCAATGTAAAATATAAAATAACATCAAATAAATCGCGATAGAATCCGTTAAAAATAGTTTTTTTTTGAATACTTAAATACTTTTTTTTTGCAAATACATACATAGAAACATCCAGACCAATGCAAATAGACATATTCATGCAGACAAATATTTCCGGGAATCGAACCCTCGACCTCGGACGAGGCAGTTGGCTCTATTGTCACACCATGGAGGTCATCGTTTTTTAATTAAATACAATTTCAATAATTTCAGTTAAGAATACTGAATTAAAAAGAAAAAAAAGCCTCGTAAAAATCAAAAAAAAAACGTACTGGTTCCGTAGCTTCAAAATTTTTAATTAAGTGTATATGTTTACCCGGTGTACAATGAAGTGTAATAATCAAATGAATGAATGTAAACTGTTCCTTACTGGACACGCGCTTAACGACCTCCGTCCTCCATGAGCGCAGGCCTGGGGGTGGCAGGTGAGGCCGCTTGGCACGTCAGCAGAAGCAGGCCGGGACGGAGGGGCGACTAGCGCCCCTCCCCCAAACCGGGGCAAGACGGGGACACCGTGGTTCCCAAACCCGAGAAGCCATCTCGATACCGGAGATGGCCCAGGGTCAGTCGGGGTGCGAGGGATATGCTCTATGGGCAACCTTACACCCCGGCGTCTTAAGACCCGAGACGGCGTGCGGTTTTAGTCGGTTCAAGACCAACATAACCGCCCCCGCTGGCTGGCGGGGGGGTATCCGAAGTGAATTCCGCACGAAAAATAAAAAAAGGCACCCGGACAGGATATAAAATAAAATTTAAAAAAGATGCTATCTAGCTTGTCATAAATCAGAGTTCAAATGGAAGCCTTAAAAATCATAGCCTGCTAGAATTTGTTCACGCTATCGCAGATATTACTAACGAGAACGAAAATATCGTCGGACGTCGAGTCGGCCCTCAATGCTATCTCCAGTGATGTATGTGGCCGATGGAGTTGCCAGTTAAAGTGATTTCCCCATAAAAATGGGAGAATCTGAATGCAGAAAAATACTTCTGCATGAGTTATTTTATACATAAAACACCAATTAATGAATTGTCGTTTTTATTCAGACAGTTCTCCTCATCTATAATTTCTTTTTAATTATGACAGATCTCTTCATCTAGTTTGAAATAAGAGATAAAGATTTCAATATGAATTTTGCTATGAATTATGAAGATGTTTATTGTAATTAATGTTTGGATATTCAATTCCCGGCATTATTTTAAGTATTTGATATCTAAATATCTATTCAGCTTTGAATTTGAAACACAATTATAATATTTATTTGTGTTTATATCTCAATTGATTACTTTAACCATATACTGGTAAGATGATAACAATATAGATATATATATATATATATATATAAAATTCGATGCAACTACATTAATGTATATTTAAACTCTCACTTAAATCAAGTTTATTAAAGCTGTTTTATGAAAATAATATTAATTGAATCTATGTCTACGTCTAGCCAGTTTATAAGATAAGACGCGTGAAGAGGATTATTTCTTTTTTTTTAGAGAGCTATTATCCTACACGTGCTATTTTTATTCACCGGGATGATGTCATTTAAGTTCTTTTGCGGACAGCTTTTTTTATCTATGGAGATTTGTTGGGACAAACTCTTACTTCCACCACATTGCTTTAATGTTATTTAGCATTGTAAATTGGTAGCATATAGCTAAATTCATATACATACCTACATAAAGTCATTCTCATTCTATTTCATGCCTTTTTCTTCTGAAATAAGCAGAGACAAGAGCCCGCCATGTGCTTCTACCCTTAACTCACTGCATGAGTTTCTTCAACTGTCATTATTCCTTTCACGTAAACCTTACGGCTCCGAGTACTTCTGTGGAATGTAAATGTTACAGCAAAGTATGGCAAACTCAGGTACATGTAAGTGAATAAACAAGCCGGGATCGACTTCGCAAAAAATACATTGATCAAATTGATAATGTATTTAAAACTAAAATATATTAGTTTTTGCATGTGCTATTTGTATTTAATATCCAATCAACAATCTCTCATCTATATCTTGTGTATACTAACTATCTTAAACAATTTAATATTGTGACAACGAGCGTCGTTATCTCGAAAACTACTGATCGAATCTTCTAGAATCGAATTAAAACGCATTGTTAGTGTCGAAGTACTCTACCAATCAGTGTAGAAAAATCTAGAAACGCCAACAAGAAATCACAACTACATCGAATACCTATTAACGACCTACAAACACCTACAAAAATACCTACAAAATCTTGAATACAAGGTTATTCACCTTGAATGACGACGCGTCTGTACCTACTACTGTAAGTACCTTTCTCGAACGCTCTACTTAGATACCTAACGTGCCTTATCTCTAGATGATTCTGGACCATTCTACCCTTCTAATTAAGAGCTATAAAAGGCGCCCGGATATTGACACGCGGTCAGTTGATTTTCGGAAGCAAAAGTGAACACATCATACTGGAGCGATCCAAGAGGATTATACCTGTGACCTAAGCAACGACTGTGGACTACTGTGAACCCTTACGTAGTATTACTTACTCTGTGCTGTGAACTGCTGAGCGACTTGAACTGTTGAAGAGTACTGTGTGTGTTAGTTATTTAGTTGTCTAGTTTGTGGTGAGCGAATAAACCTCTTCGTTGTATAAACAGCATTTAATTGTACCCTGCGCACGTAACAATATTTATATTTTTCCAATAGTATATATAATATCTTAAACAATTTTAAATATGTTAAACAATTAGGGGAGATTTCAAAATGTGTGACGTTAACTCCGGTTAGGCGCAACACACAGTGTATATAAGCATTCCAGCTATATATATAGTGTTATGATGCCACACGCACTTCACAGCGATATCCTGCGATTTACCAAATTGTTTTCAATGCAGCGCATTGGTGTCAACCGATAGAAATTATGACTTTTGATAATACAAGACTATATAATATGAACAGTTGCAAATATGAGTCAATATGAGACTAAGTATTTGTTCGTTTATACAGAATCTGTACTTACTTCGGAGTCAAAACTCTATCAGGTGCATTTTATAAGTTTGCACTGGAATAGCACTTCATTTCAAACTCCATAAGGATGACATAACATTACACCCCCATATCACTTAGCTCATCCCCGGAATCGAACTCAAGTGGATCTTATTTACCGCGCCTGAATCCCATTCAAGGGCTTACTAAATGATATCTATATAAACAAGGACGGTTGCCAGCTTGGCAATCAACCCAAACTTAAGCGTAGCGAGATTTGCCTATCCAACAAGAGGTCACCGTGACCGGTCGACTTTTTCCATTGATTTAGTTTTTCGGTGATTATTCCTCGATGGTAAGACCGATCTGGACATTCGACCCCTTACGACACTCAGTAATGTCTACTTGATGACCGTGGCAAATTTGGTCGAGATCGGTCAAACGGTCTCGGAGGAGTATCATTTGTTTGAAATGCAACTTTGAAACCAAAGACGCTTCGCTCGCCTTCGGCTCGCTACGCTTAATAAAAGATAATAGTAAATTTTGTTGCTAAGCGCAAAACTTGAGAACGGCTTCAACGATTTAGATGGTTTCTTTTTGTAGTGTGAGTAATTGTCAGGAGAAGATTTATACAAACGATAATTTTGCATAAGAAGCCGCGGTAGCCTAGTGGTATGGGTAATGCACTGCTGAGACGAGGTCTCGGGTTCGATCCCAGGTATCACCATGGCACACACCAATGACTTTTCGATGCTTTTCGAAGTTATGTGTGTATTTATCGCAGGTTTATAAGTGCCCGGTTAATGGCAATAGGCTCGCCACCTATTACATTGGGACTTAAACATAAACGGGCGAAATGGGGGTGCTAGCACCTCTGCCTACCCCTTCGGGGATATAGGCGTGAGTTTATGTTATGTTATGTGTTGTTTATAATTTTGCAAAGTTCACGGGTAAAGTTGGTGCCCGGGTGATGCCGGGCACAAACAGTAGTGCTATTTAGACACCAATAATCAGCATCCTTGTTATATAGGTTCTAGAATACTGATAATCATACATATAATAGTACATAGAAACACCAAGACCAAGTAAACATATTCATGCATAGAAACATTTTTAGTAAGCAGGAATCAAACCCACGACTTCTGTCATAGCACTCAAATGCTCTACACCACGCCGACAGGTCTTATAGTCGTAATTAATTACGTAGATTTAGCATACTATTACCACTTAATCTTTTCATTACACGCGCATAATATAAATAATGGATCTACTTCGCTTGAAAGCGACGCCGCCGCTCAGCCGCAACCGTTAATACACATTTTTAATATACCAATTACCTTCAATATTAAGTCCACAAGGATCCGACTATATCTGAATTATTAATTTCAATTTTTCCAAGTCGCGAACTTGGCTCCCTTATTACGGCTCGGTGGTCTTGTATTTCGCCCCTCGCTTCTCACCCCTAACTCGGTCGCCTCTTCCCTGGGGATATATTAACTTTGACCTGACGAATGGAGTTTTGACACTTTTTTCGTGTCACAGAATTAGGGTAGTTTGTACGTGGTGCTTCAGTAATGCAGATGGAAATTGGGATGGTAACTTGAGTTAGTGACTTTCATATTCTAGCTGGACAACTTTGTATTTGGTTGAACACTTTGAATATTGTTGGAGTTTATCTTGTTTTTGGCCATGGAGATCGTTCTGATGGACGTTTAATAATGCCTCACTTAGTAAAATAACTTGCGTCATCTTGAATATTTCGCATTGTATACACTTACTTTTGAATTATGACTACTATCTAATGGATTCGTTACACAGGAAAATCTTCGTTTTGAGATAGTTATCAAATAAGATTTGCAGTGATTTTTTCGTTTTACTAACTCTATTGTCGAAGGGTAGGTATATGGTGAAGATATTGAAGGGCCTCCAATATGATTTTTGAAACTCATGGTTTATGGACACTTTTTTTTTGGCGGGTGGAAACCCCATCGGTGCCGACGATGGGGTTGGCGTGTCTTAATCGAACCGACTAAAACCACACGGTGTCCTCCCCAAGTGTCCATTGCCGGGCACCCCGGGTAAGCCCTCGAAAGGATAATCCCAAGGTTACCGGCGGACTTAGGCCACCACCGCGGCCTCACCTGGTGGGGTCGGGTTTTATCCCGCGTCGCTGAGTTGGCAGGCGTGTGTAGGACACACACGACACGCCTCCGCCACGGCCTGCTTCTGTAAGGATGGCGAGTCGGCCAACTGCCGTCCTCAGGCCCCGATCATGGAGGTCGGTAGTCCCGGGCGTAGACGAGTCTGCGGCGTCCTCGCCGCAGACTGCGGAACTCGGGGGGCTGGGTTCTCTCCCGCTCCCTCTCCGCCGTCTCCTTCGCGCACATTACCTGCTCGCAGAAAGAGGCGGTGGCGTGCCACTTGCTCCCGTCGGAGACCACGGTCATCACCATGGTCTCCAACGAGGGAACGTCCACTCCCATGGTTTATGGACTCTGAAGTAAGAGAAGCTTACTCAGACTCAAGTGAGAGTCTTTTGGTGTTGAGAGTCAAACGACAGTCCCTCCCTCTAAAGAAAGATCCCTGGAGGGAAATCAAGAACGCGCCGAGTGCAGTCTCCGTGGTCCGAAGTGCTTGGGATGTAACCGGGACTACTGCTGTCACGATGATCATGATGACGATCTCTTCTACTGAACTTTGTGGCGTGGTGGTAGAATGTTCAATGGCTACTTCGAAAGGTCTTGTTCGATTCCAGCTCTTACTTTACAAGCTGATGCCCGTGGTTTAGCCCGCAATGGGGTCCGATGTAATTTTTTGGTCATATTTCCGGTTGTAATTAACTAATTGCAATCAAATATACGGCGGATTTTAAATCTGACTGAGACCTTTCTAATAGAAAAAGCCACGTCAAAATCCGTTCAGTAGTTTTTCCGTCCATCGCAAGCAAACAAACAAACAGATAAACAGACAAACGGACAAACAGACGGGAATTTCAAAAAAATATTTTTGTGTTCATAATGGTTCATTTAACATGACCCAAGTATTTTTTTTTAATATCGCCAAGGAACAGACACAACTAATTCACAATTTTAAAATAGTATAGACATAACATAAACATAACTTCACGCCTGTATCCCCGAAGGAGTAGGCAGATGTGTAATACACACCCACGATTCGCCAGTTATGTTTAGGTCATGTAATAGGGGGCCTATCTAGCCTATTGCCATCTACCGGGCACATTACTAAGTGAGCGATAATTAACATTTTTAATACACACATAACTACGAAAAGTCAGAGGTATGTGCCCGGGGCGACTGGGGATCGAACTCGAGACCTCATCTCGGCAGTCCGTTACGTACGCCACTGGGCTATCGCCGCTTTTTAGGGTTCCGTTGCCAAATGAAATGAAAAAACGGAACCCTTATAGATTCGTCATGTATGTCTGTCTGTCCGTCCGTATGTCACAGCCACTTTTTTCCGAAACTATAAGAACTATGCTGTTGAAACTTGGTTAGCAGATGTATTCTGTGAACCGCATTAAGATTTTCACACAAAAAAAAAACAATAAATTTTGGGGGTTCCCGTACTTAGAACTGAAACTCAAAAATTTTGTTTTCAACAAAATTGTGCGGATAGGTCTTCAAAAATGATATTGAGGTTTCTAATATCATTTTTTTCTCAACTGAATAGTTTGCGCGAGAGACACTTCCAAAGTTGTAAAATGTGCCCCCCCCCCCCCTGTAACTTCTAAAATAAGAGAATGATAAAAAAATATGATGTACATTACCATGTAAACTTCCAACGAAAATTGGTTTGAACGAGATCTCTAGTAAATAGTTTTTTTTAATACGTCATAAATCGTAAACCGCAATTTCCCTTGCATTCAATCAACTCAAATACAAAAATTTAAAAAAAAACATTATTATGTTACTTGCTGCCACGGAACCCTTCATGGGCGAGTCCGACTCACACTTAACTGCTTTTTATAATAATAGTACAGATAGAAGATAATGTATACGACAAGCCTCGGTAGCTTAGTGGTTAAGGAGTCGACCTTACGATCGAGAGGTCCCGGGTTCGAATCCTGGCCATTACACTACCGACGTAAAACCCACTCCTAACACAAGCAATTTAGCTTAGCTGGAGGGGTTAGGGGGAATATTAGTAATTTCGGTTACTAATATTCTTTTTATAAAAAAAAAAAAAAAAATGAAGGCCTTATAAGTTTTCCCTCAGCTTAAGAGGCTTTCGCTGATCACATGTTGCTCTTAAGACATGTCGCCATCTCGTTAATCCCGCATTCATTCGATTACTGACACGCGATCTATCTTGCCATCATCTTGGACAGATGAACTGAAGTCTACCAACTGAGAATATAGAAGAGAACCATCAAAGTTGAAAAACAATAATAGATTTTGATCCTACTTCCCTTTAAATCAGAATAGCAGCGATAGCCCAGTGGCGTATGTAACGGACTGCTGAGACGACTTCTCGAGTTAGATCCCCAGTCGTCCCGGGCACACACCTTTGATTTTTTGTAGTTATGTGTGTATTAATAATAAATGTTAATTATCGCTCGCTTAATAATGTGCCCGGTATATCGCAATAGGCTCGCCCCCTATTACATTGGGACCTTAACATAACTGGCGAATCGTGGGTGTGTAATACACCTCTGCCTACCCCTTCGGGGATACAGGCGTGAAGTTATGTTATGTTATGTTATGTTATGTTACGTTACGTTACGTTACGTTACGTTACGTTACGTTACGTTACGTTACGTTACGTTACGTTACGTTATGTTATGTTATGTTACGTTATGTTATGTTATTAGCTGATACCCGCGGCTCCGCCCGTGTGGATGTAGGTTATCGCGACTTTTGGTCATATCTCCGGTTCTACTCAATCAATTGCCATCAAATATACGGCAGATTTTAAGACTGACCATGACATTACTAATTAAAAAAACCGACAAGAATTAAAAAAAAATATTTTTGTGTTCAGAATCTTTTATTTAACATAAGTATTTTTTTAAATTACTTCAAAATACAGACACGACTAATATACAATTTTATAATAGTAAAAAGCCTGATTAACTAAAAAATACGTTCATGCAAATGCAATTATATTATAATCTTTGAAACAAAATGAGCCCACACTGAAAGGGTTTTATCGTAGACACGGAACTGTTACACTACCCACGTACTGGCATCATCATCAGATCGGCTCCAAGATATCTACAAATTTTTTTTTTTTTTTTATATTTAGGACACGTCAATTTGACTTCACCTCGCCTGATGGTAAGCTGAAGGTAAAGTCTCAGGAAAGAGGGTCACCATTACATACACGAATCATGTTAACAATGGTGACACTCAGCTTGACGGCCTCATCAGAAGAGGATTGTCGTCGCAGCACCGCGTGACACCCACCGGTCCCACTAGTGCTGCGACCACTATCCCCCTGCCCGGCTATGCACTTGCTGACGCAATCAAACCGAAATTGGATTACTATGGAGGGTTTTTCGCAATCGTGCACGGTGGTACCCACCCGGCCGAATTTTGTGAGAAATTTGTGTCATCAAATTTCTACCACCAGTATGTTATAGTATTTTCATCCGAACTAACACATACAAAATTTCATTTCGATTTTATAATAAAAAGTCGGTTCAAATTGACTTTTAGGATTTAATTACACTATTTATTTGTAAGTTACATTAGAAGTGAAATCAATTTAAGGGTGTTAAGAAACTAGTAATTACAATATATGATTTTAGATTGACATGGTCATTTACATTAAAATTAGAATTATAAACGGGATATTTACCATGTTTAGTACATCCGTGATCATGGTACTTGTAACAGTGCCGAAATATCGGTATCTCGAAAAAGATATGAGCCGAGGGTGACGGCCTAGCAAGCCAAACCCGAGAATATAATCGCTAAAAGTCCGAATAAGAAAAATACCCCCAGGACAGTCCGAGAGGGGGGGCGGAAGATCTGTCCACCGGAAGGAAAAAACGACGACTCTGGCGATAATACGGATTTGAAATGCCCCACGTGCGGGAAACAATACAAGAGGCGAGCTTGGTACATCAAACATTTGAATACACATGGTGTTGAAGCACGACAGCCGTCGGTAAGAACTTCATCAGTCACTACGGATAGAGTTGACCCTCATACATCCCATGGTGAACCATCGTGTCAAAGTAACCAGGAGTCCATAAATATCCGGACACGTCTTAGCATTCCGAGCCTTCAAAACTCAACCTGGAAAGTGCACGACGAAAATTTGGCCATTTTGCTAGAACATCCAGGCAAGAAACAAGATCTAAATAGCCAAGTAAACACTTTCCAAGATACAATTTATACGTATTTTAGTGAGCATTATCCACCTCCAAATTACCATGCTCCTAAAATTAAAGAAAACTCTTTTAAAACTAAATTGCGGAGAAAGAAAAGGGAGCTAAAGAAAAAACTTCGAGATGCCAAAGCCTTGGGCGATTATCATCTTAGTCACCAACTGTCTAGGGCATTAAGATCAATTCTTAAACTAATACAAGGTATATCGCAACAAATAGCAAACAATTGCGATAGTTACGATAGGGCAAGGCACGAAGTAAATTTTGATAAAAACCCTTTTCAGTACTCAGAAAACATCTTTAAAAGCCAAAATGGTAAACTTCTTCTGACCAAAGAACAAACTTACGAACATTACAAAAACACTTATGAAATACTTAAATGCAGAACACCATACAATCAACCGGAAACCCAAAGACCTCACGACCCTCTAGTACAATTCCAAGGGAATGCACCTACCATAGAGGAAATAGAGATACAAATAAAAAAGAAATCATCTAAATCGGCTCCGGGCCCTGATGGGGTTCCATATATAGTGTATAAAAAATGTCCAACAGTTCGTAAACATCTCACAAATATATTCAGTAAAATCTGGTCAGAAAAGAATATACCAGTCGCATTTGGCGAAGCGGTTTTCGTTCTCATTCCAAAAAAACATGAAGTGACCCATCCTAAAGATACTAGACCGATAGCACTAACTAACACAATTTCAAAAATATTTTTCTCAATTCTACAAACAAAAATGTGTCATTTTATGATTAACAATAGGTATTTCGGACCTAACCACCAGAAAGGGTTTTTACCCGGCATTTCTGGTTGTCTGGAACACAATAGTCTGTTAGCGGAAAGCTTAAAAGATGCCAGAAAATACGAAAGACAGATAACGGTATGTTGGATAGACCTAGAAAATGCATTTGGCTCAATTCCACATTACCTTATGGTATACGCGTTGCAATGGTATAACTTTCCGCCCGTGGTCATAGAGATAATCGAGTCGTATTACTCCCAGCTAAAATTTGCTATAAGCTTCCAAGAAGTACACACAGGACCATTACGGTATAATGTGGGACTGTTTCAGGGATGCTGCTTGTCACCAATAGCATTTAACATAGTAATTAATATCTTAATTACCAAGTTAATACGTCACGAAAAGAAATGGGGTTATCGGTTTAAAGTAAATAAAATATACTCAGAGTCCATCTTAGCTTTTGCTGACGATCTCGCAATACTGACGCGCAATCCAAAACAATGTCAGGAACTATTAAAGGAAGTCGATGAGTTCTGTTCGTGGACAAATGGACTGAGGACGAAGCCCAGTAAGTGTCACTGTCTATGTCTGGGTAGACGGGACACCAAATTTACCTCTTACGACCCGGGACTCTTCATTGGGGGTAAACCAGTTTCCATAGTCGCTGAATCGGTGCCATTTAAATTTCTTGGGAGAAAGATAGACTATAAAGGACGCACACCATCCTTAGATGAAGTTGTCGATACGTTTATAAATGACCTAAATAAAATAGATCAGATACCACTAAACAATATCAAAAAAGCTTGGATATATGACAACTACTTAACATCACGTCTGACTTGGCCTTTTCTGGTGTATGAATTCGGTAAAACCTTACTGGCGAAAATAGATGCAACTGTCATAAAATCGCTAAAATCGTGGCTTGGACTAGCGCACTCTGCTGATTCCTCTGCTCTATTTAGGGATCAAAATAATTTTGGGATGAAACTTAAGAAACCATCGGAGCTCTATAAACATCTTAGAGTTACCAAAGCCCACATCTTAGGAAAATCCCAAGATGTCACAATCAGGGCACTCCCGAAAGATAATAACGCGTCCGAGCTTGAATCTAGACTTCTATTCCATAAACGATTTATGATAGGGGCCCAGTCAAACAGAGTGGGGTTGGGAGTACGAGAGCCAGAAAGGGACCAGGATATACTTAAGTCCTTTCTAAAACAAGACGAAAATGATAAATATCGAGTGCACGCGATGAATTTGGAAATCCAAAATGAATGGTTGACAATGGGAGAGTTCTGCATACCGATGGCCTTAAAGTGGCGCACCTTGATCTATGACTGGTCGCCGGCCCTGTTAAAATTTTATCTTAACGCCTTTCAGATGACCCTCCCAGACCAGAGTAATCTGGTAAGGTGGGGGAAGGCCACAGAAAAACAATGTTATACTTGTGGTGAGGCAATAGGGACGGCTAGACACATATTAGTAGGATGTAGGGTGCTTCTCGATAGAGGCCATTACTCACGCCGCCACAATAAGGTGCTTATCATCATACGTGAAGCAATGAGTCTGGCAGTAGCTAGAGCCCAAAAAGGATTGACTACTAACAGACGTCATATCAACTTTGTGTCTGAAGGTTCATCCATAACACCCAGGAACAAACCTTATTCAATCTTAGATACTGCCCCAGATTGGACTCTCCTAATCGACACGTATGAAAAGCACTACAAAATTCCGGAGGATGTTGGGGTTTCGTCATCTAGACCTGACATATTCCTATATTCTAAGAGATTAAAACATGTGGTTCTTGTGGAACTTACTGTACCGTGGGAAACAAATATACCGAAGGACCACACAATAAAGAAAAATAAATACTATGATCTCACAAACGAATTAATCAAAAACGGTTACGTGGTTAATTTGTATGCAGTGGAAGTGGGAGCGAGAGGTATACCAGCAAAATCTCTCTATAACCTACTTAAAGATCTAGGCCTATCGAGAGCTACAATAAGCTCATTACTAGGACGAATGTCTAAAGCGGCACTAGTAGGTTCGTATCAAATTTGGTTAGGCAGGGAGGGGAACTTGGGTAGTGAAGGTGAGTGTTGATGTACATCAACAAAAGGGGCCCCTTCTAAACCTACACTTGGGTCGCAAGTCCCAGGCACTGTCCCGAGTTCCCAACTCAGCAACGCGATGGACCCGGCACCCGCACGGAGAATCCATGGATTGCTAAGATTACGGTCTCATGGTAAATATCCCGTTTATAATTCTAATTTTAATAATTACAAAATTAATTAATCAAACTGCAGCTAAAAAGCCCGAAACAAGTTTGATAGCAGGTGGTACCCACTTGCAAATCATAAACGGAAAAGAATTAATGGGTTCCGCCTGCTATCAAACTTGTTTCGGTCTTTTAAGCTGCAGTCGGGTAATTTTATTTTTTAGTTATTTATTTTTATTTGCAGCTTTTTAGTGTGAACATACAAGAGAAACGAATCTGGACGAAAACTAGACGAAAACTGGATTTAATAAAGGGGCTCAGCTTGTTGTAAGCTCCGTAAACGCTTTAATGTATCACTCGTCATTTTAATTAGAAATATGTTTTTTAAATCACCTTTTAGAGTTCTTCATTTTGATACCCTACTCGATAAGTTTCAGTCCAAGCCGGAACTCCGCCGGAGAGCCCTTTCGCAACTGTACCAGTGGCGAAAGGAGGCGCGGGAGCAGGGATGGAACCCCGAGCCTCGAGAAATCGAGGCCATGCAGTCCCAGCTACGCCAGGCCATCGTGGTGGAGTGGAAGGAGCGACTTGGGCGACCAAGCGCAGGGCACTCCGCAATAGCGGCGGTAAGGCCCATCATGGAGGATTGGCTAGAGACGCGACACGGAAGCCTCTCGTACCGACTGACGCAGGTAATCTCTGGGAAGGGGTGCTTCGGAGACCACCTGCATCGAATCAGGAAGGAGCCAACGCCTGAGTGTCATCACTGCGACGCGAGCTGTGTGCAGGGCTGCACATGCTGGCGGACTGCCCGGCGTGGGAGGCGCCGAGGCGTGACCTCGTGGCAGCCATCGGGGCGGGAGTCCTCTCGCTCGGCAGCATGATTGCGGCAATGGTGCGGAGCGCGAGCGCGTGGGCCTTCTGCGAGCATGTAATGCTCGCGAAGGAGATGGCGGAGCGCGCCCGGGAGAGATTTAGAACTCTCCCGGCCCGCCGAGCCCGCAACTTGCTCGCCGCGCGTCGCAGGCGACTCAGGCGCCGGAGGTCGCTTAACGACCTCCGTCCTCCATGAACGCAGACCTGGGGGTGGCGGGTGAGGCCACCTGTCACCCCAGCAGAAACAGGCCGGGACGGTGGGGCGACTAGCGCCCCTCCCCCAAACCGGGGCAAGACGGGGACACCGTGGTTCCCAAACCCGAGGGGGCCATTTCGAAACCGGAGATGGCCCAGGGTCAGTCGGGGTGCGAGGGATATGCTTTATGGGCAACCTTACACCCCGGCGTCTGTAGACCCGAGACGGCGTGCGGTTTTAGTCGGTTCAAGCCCGACATAACCGCCCCCGCTGGCACGCGGGGGGGTATCCGAAGGGATTTCCGCACGATAAAAAAAAAAAATATATATATACATTTTTCCACATAACATAACTTCACGCCTGTATCCCCGAAAGGGTAGGCAAAGATGTATTACACACCCACGATTCACCAGTTATGTTTACGTCCCAATGTAATAGGGGATGAGCCTCTTGCCATCTACCAGGCACATTACTAAACGAGCGATGATTAACATTTTTAATTTACACATAACTACGAAAAGTCAGAGATGTGTGCCCGGGGCGACTGGGGATCGTACTCGAGACCTCGTCTCGGCAGTTCGTTACGTAGACCACTTGGCTATTGCCGCTTTTTCTACACTGTTCTAGAATATGGTGTCAGCCAGTGAAGTCGTAATCTACCCTTGTGGGAGTAAGCAATGTGGTTCAACCTAATCTGTATAAGTTCTTACAAGAGAACTACGAACTCGATCACCACAATCTAATATACAAAATTCTCGTTTCGCGGTGTTTGTAGTTAAACTCCTCCGAAACGGTTTGACCGATTCTCATGAAATTTTGTGTGCATATTGGGTAGGTCTGAGAATCGGACAACATCTATTTTTCATCCCCCTAAATGTTAAGGACGCCTAATGCTAATTTTTTTATTTTTAGATATTTTATTTTTTATTTTTTATGATACAGCATTAGAAAATACATACAACCCTGAATTTTCAACCCTCTACGATCAACCCCTATTTTTCCATCGCGTTTTTTTTTTTTTTTAATAATTTCCTTCAATTATGATTTTTATCTCAATTCAATTTGATCTGCCGCCTTCGCCGGTCGATGACCGATCAACTATCAATCGATCAGTTATCCCCGCTAGATGTCTACCGTGGTCACCTCTCATGCAGCAAACATCACGGAGTAGGGATGAGAACGAAGCCGGTCTCCTGTCTTACTCACTATACAGTTTTCAGCATACTTTCATTGTCTACAACGCATTCGATTATAAGTAAATCCCCGCACACTTTTAGTAGATAGTTATTTTTATTGAACTAAAAAAATGTTTCCTAGAAATAATATACATGGCAAAACAACGTTTGCCGGGTCAGCTAGTATCTCTATAAAATATCACCTCAACTTTTCAATAATACGCTCTTCAATCGAAGACATTATTAGAAGTTAAGGTAAAATGGGTTGCATATAGAGTTGATATTGGGTAGTGGTGATAAAATTAATTCAGCTGATGCCAATAACGACGTCTCCGGACGCCGCGCCTGAGTGGGCTTGTTGTAAAGTGTTCAACGCAAGTACACCGCTCCACTAATAGCGGAAATAACTTTCTATACTTATTAAAAAAAATATTGGTGATGTTTTTTCTAGTACGTATAAACTAATCAAAGACAGAAAAGTGTCCCTATTTTTCGTGCGGAAATCGAAGCGAAGAAGGGCGCTTCTTCTCTTCGATTTTTTCTATGAGTTATTTTTTTAACTCAAGTCATCGTAGTTTACACATAATATATAGCCTATGTCCATTAGGGATAATGTACGTTTCAAACGGTGATAGATTTTTTCCAACAAGTGCAGTGGTCCCGATGATTACTCCACACAAATAAACAAACTCATAAACTTCAGCCTCTCTCTTTATAATATTAGTATACTAGCTAATACCCGCGGCTCTGCCCGCCGGAGGTCGGTAATCGTTTTTTGGACATACCTTTCTAATAAAAAAAACTGCATCAAAATCCAATCCAGTTCAATAGTTTTGCGTCCATCACGAACAAACAAATAAACGGATAAGAATTCCAAAATATTTCTTTTTTCCCACATTTAACGTAACTTAAGTATTTTTTTAAATATCTTTAAATAACAGACACGACTAATTTACAATTTAGGTATTTAAACTATCATGGTCACTAACATAAGAATTAGTTACTACTTATGTTCTTATTTAGTTATTAGTACGCTTACCGTAAGCGTCGTGTGTCGCGATCGTGATCGAGTTCGAGTGTGTAGTGAGACCAGTGGTAGTGGTGTGGCGCGTCAGAGACGAGTACGAAAGAGGGTAGATCGATATATTTACTCTTAAACTCGTTCACCCTTAACCGCCATCTTCAGTTCCTTTCCTCCGTGATCATGGCGCTTGCAACAGTGCCGAAATATCGGACACTCTTAAAAACACATGGTAAATATCCCGTTAACTCTAATACCTATAATTTACAATTTTATAATATGCTTCAAAGTAAATTTATTCCCGCTCTCACTGAGACCCCACCGTTACAACTAGCACATAATGTTTCCCCAAGGAGACATCGTCGGCATTGGCCCGCCACCCAGCTTCGCTCCGCTCATCCCCGTTTTACAACTGGACTCATTTGGCGAAGCTCGTTATTGGCCAAATGCTAGTTAGCTGTACAAACCGAGAGCCTTTTAACATGGATTATAAGGGCTTTTGAAATAAAAATTGAATGTTCAATAAAAATAATATTTGAAAAAGAAACCCGACAAAGGAGAATGCCCATTCTTAGTTGCGCTTTTAGACGTTCGCGTCAATATTTCAAATGTTAAAAAATAATATTGATTATAGTATGATATAAAACTTGAATGAATAATCCTTTCCATTTTAATTTAATTGTTACCATTATATAAAATAAACCATTGGTGGTGGTATGCAAATATACCAATCTTTTCAAAATAGAATCGGTAAATAATAATACGTGATAATAATTCGCAATCTGATATTCAAATATATTGCAGTTATGTGATCTTAATATTTCGTGTATGTATTCGTAGTTTATTAGTGATAATCAGTTAAAGTTGTAAAAGAATGTATGCTTCAGTGGTAGTTTTCTCTTAATTTATACATGGTATCCCTGTCTTTAAACATTCCAAAAGAAAACTCAAACGTCAGTTCAACAGTCAGTGTCACAATATTTAATTGTTGTTGCTGGTTTTTCTCGTTGTAATCATTGAATTTTTCAATAACCCCAAGTTCTGTTACAATATGCGTTTATATTTCAGATAATACTTAATGCAGGCTTTTTAATGCATTTTATACTTATGTGACATAGCAAAAAAAGTGTGCAACAGATTTCCATACTGACATGGGCATTCTCCTTTAATTATTACTTACAAGATGACCTTAGACGCTGTCTACACACCAAAGGCTTTACCCGCTGGGAAAGGCCCACGGCTTCATTTTGGAATATAGGTGAAAAAAACGGTTAACGGTACAGAAAAAAAATCTAAAATCAATGCATTACAGATGCTACCGCGCTAGATTGACCCTGACGTACCCTGAAATCCTAAAAGAACATAAGCTGCACAGCCTGCAGTCTAGACGTTGTCTTCTGAAAGTTATGATGCTGCATGGAATGTGTAACAATAGATTTGACTGTTCCAATATTTGTAATAATAAGACCGATATTCTTAGCAATCCATGGATTCTCCATGCGGGTGCCGGGTCCATCGCGTTGTTGGGTTGGGAACTCGGGACAGTGCCTGGGACTTGCGACCCAAGTGTAGGTTTAGAAGGGGCCCCTTTTTGTTATATTGTACCAAGAACTGTAAACCGGCGAGAGGCGCGTGTGCCCAGGCTTTTTCACACTGTAAAGTGTAGAACCAATGCAGGGGTACGCGGGCCTCTCCGTCGCCTTTTAGATAACTATAACACGCACTTTGTTCATTTGGATATTTTCGCACTTTCGCACAATGAATTTAAAAAGCAAGCTATTTCATCACTTCCCTAATTGGAAAATACAAATACATTAAGGCAGAGGATTAGCACAATTTAAATTTTTCCACGAACTACATTATTCTGCGGACATAAGTGTGGGTTCCACATTTACCAAGTTTGTTACATTCTCCTTTTATTGAATGATACAATGTATTACTGTTTTGTGTCCCAATATGAAATAAATAAAGAAATCGGATGGTGCCAACTCGCGCGAACGAGCGAGTTCGACGCAAGCCAGTTGACGAATAAGTCAAGTTTGTTCGCAGCACAACTTTCTGTTGCCACCGGATTGCCGGCAGGTTTGGTGTTTAGACAGCCATTTCACTATCGATGTGAAACTACTCCTAACACAAGCAAGGAAGCTGGTTAGCTGGAAGGGTCAGAGAAAACCTGGGGTTATCCTTTCGAGGGCGTATACGGGGTGCCTGGCAATGGGCGCTTGGGAAGGTCACCGTGAGGTTTTAGTCGGTTCGATTCCGACATACCCACCTTGTTACTGTCACCGGTGGGGTGAAGCCCGTGGGTGTTTCCACACGTAAAAAAATTAAAAAAGAGAGAAAATACTAGTAATATCAGTAATTAATAAAATTTAAAAAATGTAAGTACCTAATGTATATCTCCTATGTCGTTTTTAACTTATAAGCCGGTAGCTTAGTGGTTATGAAGTCGGCCTGACGATAGAGAGGTCCCGGGTTCGAATCCTGACCATTATACTACCTACGTGAACCCATGGATTATTTTATATATGGATTTTTTTTACACAATCTTGTGCAAATTATCTGCACGAAATTAGCTTATTATTGATTGCACAAAACAATCTCCCCCATGCGTGCATAAGCACGATGCAGCGCAGGTCCATTTACCAAACATTAGATTTTTTTATGACGTTTTGTAAGTGCCGTATTAGTGGTCTATACAGAATAAATGGTTTTTTACTTTTGACTTGACTTTTGACGCAGTGTGTTACGGATATGGTGATCAATTATTTTTATGTTTTAAGCAATTTTGTGGCTGACTGTACGTTAAAAACCGTCAGTAGTTTCTACATGTAGTCACTAAAAGCTCTCTCACACACTTAACAATAAACTAAAATCACAAGGGTAGCTAATGGGTCCATAATTTGTACCTAACAACTCTCGCGCAGGCTTTATGCCATATAGTCACGGCATTCAACCGTAAGGACGTGGATTACATCCTGTAATGAATATTTATATTTATAGGAGTGATGTGCTTGGCTAGGCTGTTATTAGATAGATACCTTTTTTTTTTTTTGTGCGGAAATCCCTTCGGATACCCCCCCGCCCGGCCAGCGGGGGCGGTTATGTCGGGCTTGAACCGACTAAAACCGCACGCCGTCTCGGGTCTTCAGACGCCGGGGTGTTAGGTTACCCATAGAGCATATCCCTCGCACTCCGACTGATCCTGGGCCATTCGCAGTGTCCCCTCTGATAACAGCAGAGGGGTACCTGGAGCGACCACGCCCTCCCGCGGGCCTTGCAGGCCCGCCATACCCCGACCCCCTCGTGCAATGGGGTCAGCTGGCCCTGAAAATGGTCGGTTGGTCAGACTCTTGGCCGTTGATGTTGACACCAGCTACTCCAGAGGAGCAATCAATGATGCGTCATCGCCCACGTTGCCTAGGGTGCACCAAACTTGGAGGTGATCCAACCAGTCGCACCCCTATTAGATAGATACCTAATATTTTCGGGTTGCGAGGGATATGCTTTATGGGCAACCTTACACCCCGTCGTTTGAAGACACGAGACGGCGTGCGGTTTTAGTCGGTTCAAGCCCGATACCACCACCCCCGCTGGCCGGCGGGGGGATCCGAGGGGATTTCCGAACGAGAAAAAAAAGGTACTTCATATTTCTCTATTTCGTGCAGATGTTACAGTTTTCATATAAATTACAGTGCGATATATTATTTTTTATTTTATTTATTTATTTATTTATTTGTTTAGAAACTTAACAGCTATGATACATATATCGTGGATAAATTAAGAATTACATAGGATTCTTAGCCAGTAACAAAGTTTCCCGACATGTAAAAATTGCATGCATCACTTAAAATATAAGTAATATCTATGTATTTATAAATATTCTTACAATCTTATTCTAACTTAATCTAACAGTTCTTTTACAATCTTTATTCGGGCAAGTATGATCGTAACTTATTAATAATTTTTTTCTTAAAAACACTTTTTGAGAGGTGGAAGATGTCAAAGTCATCAAAGTTGTCATTGTAGCAACTAGGTAAGCGTGTGAGAACTGCATTTTTACCGTAATTAGTGCGATGCAGAGGAACACTGAAAAGGCGGGTATGTCTAGTTCGAGTTTTTGGTGCACTTAAATTTATATTAGAGAGAAGGTCCATACTATCAATTTCGCCTCTTATAATAGCAAACAAAAAACCCATGTCAAGTAACACGCGCCTGCTAGACAGAGGCAGTAGATTATACTGCTTACAGTCATCAAGATATGATACATGTCGCCTCCTTGTCTTGAAGTTTAGATGTCTTAGGAAACGTTTTTGTATTCTTTCTATCCTATCCATATATGTAACATATTGGGGAGACCAAACAGGACTGCCGTAGTCCAGTACACTTTGCACGTATGCGCAGTAGACAGTTTTGAGACAATTTATATCTTTAAATTGAGAGCACGTGCGCATAACAAAGCCTAAATTTCTGAACGCCTTACTTGTAATGGTGTCTATATGGCGAGATAAAAGCATCCTCGAATCCAACACAATTCCCAGGTCTCTAACATGATCTACCCTTGCAATAGCATTATCACCAAATTTGTATGTGTACTCGATAGGCCTTCTACGGCGAGTAAAACTTATGCATTGACATTTGTCAATATTAATGGTAATATTATTGCGTTTATAATATGAAAATAAAGCATCAAGATCGCGTTGTATCAATTCGCATTCAAGTCTCGAATTAATTTTCATATAAATCTTTTTATCATCTGCATACATTAGATGTTTCGAATTACTCAAACATTTGTCTATATCATACAAATAAGCACAATAAAGAAGAGGCCCGAGGTGAGACCCCTGCGGCACTCCTGATGGGATATCAATGAAGTTAGATTTGAATCCCCTAGGGTAACAGCTTGCGAGCGGTTTGTTAAGTACGACCGTATCCAGCGTAGTAAATCCCCATGGATTCCTAACTTATATAGCTTAGCAAGTAGTATGTCATGGTGAACACGGTCAAACGCCTTTTCAAAATCTGTATAGATTGTGTCGACCTGCCCAGTGGACTCCATCTCACACAAGACATAATTACAAAATAGAGCAAGATTAGAGTTAGTGGAACGGCCCTTTACAAAACCATGCTGAGTATTCGGAATGCTTTGTGAAATAATTGGGTAAATGCTGTTGTATATAATTTTTTCAAAGATCTTACTAATAATAACAAGGATAGATATGGGACGATAATTCTGAATTACCGACTTTGATCCTTTTTTATGGATAGGTATTATATGAGCTTTTTTCCACATGGATGGAAATATGCAAAGCTGTAATGATTTTTGAAATATCAAGTATATAGGATAGGATAGATTGCTAGCACATCTTGATAAAAGTATAGCTGGTATTCCGTCATAGCCAGGGCCCTTTGTCTTGTCAAGTGTCCTTAACATATTGAGAACCATATCTTCTGTGAGAGCTACCTTTGACAAAACATTAATATGAGTATCACAGTCTGTACCAGGCATATTTAGAGAACCATTAGCAGGAACATCAATAAACACACTATGAAAGAAATTGTTGAAAGCTGAGCATACGGTCTGTCCCTCAGTAAAAGTAACACCTTCTGATGTAAACAGGTTAGGATATTGACTGCCACCTCTTTTTGACTTAACGTAAGTCCAAAATGCCTTAGAGTTGCGGTTTATATTAGATTCTGTTTTAGATATAAAAGTACGAAAACATTTTTTCTGTTCGCGGTGTTGCCTATCACGAAGAATAGTGAACTCTAAATAGTCACGGGGATTACCGAATTTTTTCCATTTTTTGTGTAGTTTATTTTTCTCCTTAATTATTTTCACCATGGATGGGCTAAACCATGTAGGATAATTACTATTGTGGTGTTTTTTAACTAAAGGAACAAACATTTCAACACTATCATTCAGTATTTCATAGAACCTGGTCACGGCATCGTCAACAGTACCAGCATGCAAGACCCCAGACCAATCAATCTGACTCAAGTGATTGTTTAGAGCATCGTAGTCGCAGCGGTAAAAATTATGTCTTATATTAATTTGTTCGGTGAACGACGTAATATATAGGTCTGCTATTTCTATACAGAAGGAGGGATGATGTTTATCTTCCTTCAAAAGGCTACTGTTGCACTTAAACACACTAAGGGGTAGGTTACAAAAGGCCAAGTCTAGCGTACGACCTATGGTGTTCTGAATACAGTTGTACTGTTGTACATCTTCAAATAATAGGTCTTCAACAAAAAGGGTAGCCGCAGATTGAAGTTCTTTTGTTCCAATGTTGACCAGCAGATAACTACCATCGGACCATTGTAAGCAAGGAAGATTAAAATCCCCTACCAACAAAACCGTATCAGACGAATGGGAAAACGTAAGCTCCCGTAATGATTTTTTAACTTCATCAAGCTGAGTAGGTATATTAGAACTACCGGACGGGATATATGCTAAAACAATGTGTAAATTGACTGGTGTGTGTAAAACTTGGGCGGAAATAGTGGCACAAACTAGCTCAGACGCTATACCACTAAAATCAAAAAGCACACTGGCGGCGTATTTACGTTTAATGCAAATCATAACACCTCCACCACTTACTTTATCGGTACGTAACAGATCACGATCCCGGCGAAATATTTCGTATCTATTATCACATATTTCACTATTTAAAATATCACTTTGTAGCCACGTTTCTGTTATTAAAATTATGTCGTAGTTGTGGCTAAGGATATTGTTATACAGATCCAGACATTTTGTGCGTAGGCCACGGACGTTCTGATAATAGATACTTAAACTTTTTCCTTTAGTAGCCATTATATTTGGTTATTACCGTACCAGGAATCACGCCGCAGCAGTCGCGACATATATACTGAGTCATGTAAGGAACTATCTCTTGGTATCCCAATTAATCTGTAACGATGTAATGCGATATCACCATAGTGAGCAGTGAGTATTCTTGTACAGAACTTTAAAATGGAGATCAATATTAAATTATTAATACACAATAAAAATGATAATTGTATTTGTATTTTTATGTGTATGGGGCCATACCAAGACCCTCGGTGCCAATTCAATCGCACCTGCAGGCCAGTGCATTTGCCAAGTGACAGCCAAGGTTCTGGCGATGGTGCTGGCTTTCTTCTCTGGGCTGTGAGGTCAGACGACAGTCGCTCCCATAAAAGCCATACAAGCCAATCCGAGAGGAAGGGAAGGGGTAATGGGAATCCGGGCGCCCAAATAGATGCAACCAGACACAATGCTAACGTGACCAATAATAAACACGATAAAATTGACAAGTAATGATAAAATGTCTGAGTCAGAACTTGTTGCATATTTAATTTGTACGCTGCTAGGATCCTTGATTGCGCTCCGTAGTACACATTATAAGCATATACCCCATACACTATAGTAACCAGAATCAGAGAATATGCGTAACCAGGCCGCTGAATGTATGAAAAATATGTCATTACCTCAGTTTGTGTACAGTTCACTGCGGATCCATGTGAGTGCACCCCGCCGACGCAATAATAATACTTAGCAACACATATTAGTCCATATGACTTATGATAATGTGATATAGTTAGATGAGTATTAGAATACATGATAAAAAGTACCATGGGAGAAGCTTGTGTCATCGCCAGCACCGTACAGTATACCGTAGTTAGGCTGTATTTAAGAATATTAGTGATAATTTTATTTCTCAATATACCAATAGAAGGACAAATATGTGTGATATGAAGCAAATATAACTCATGAGACAATAATTTAACTAAAACTATGATGTATACCTCAATTTGGACTAGATATATATGTATACGAGCATCTACATACATTTTTTTAATACCGTGGCACATGTTAACAAACTTAGTGCTGGCCATAAATCCCTCTAAACTGTTCCTGAAAGTGACCGCCGCACACACATATACGAACGCATATACTTCACAGTAGCTGTTGGAGACTTCACACTGCTCGTCAATACATAAATTGTCTAGTGTATTTATTGACATGGAAATAGGATGAATAACACAGTAACTAGCTCTTTTCAATATGAAATATAATCTATCCACCTCTCGATAATTATTAACAATAGTACGAGAATATAAGTAGTATTGAAGTAAATTAATAGAATATAACGAAATATGTGAATTAGTTACAACAACAACTGGGCTCAATACTTTTCAAAGAAAAAAAATTTTGGTTTTTCCCCCCTCCACTTTTAGTTAAAGTTTTAATCTTATAGGTTTATTATTAAAAGTTGTTGGTATTCATGTATACTATGGGATAAAATTAGAACGGTTCGAATATCTGTCATGGAACGTGAAATTTGGAGGAAAAACTGATTTCACAAAAATTGAGGCCCTACCGTCCCCTTAGGCCGGATTCCACCCGTTCACGAACTTAAACTAAGTTTACACCCAAGCAATTTTTGACCGCAGTTTGAAAGCGATCGGGGCAAAAATGCGACCGTGAGAGTGCCGCAAATTTTGGGAAGTGGAACCATACATACATATATATATATATATAAACTTTTTGACCAGTGGTCATTTCGGACTCAGGGGGTCATAACTAGACCTCCTATGAAGAATTTTTTTAAAAATTCGACAGTAGTCAAGAAACCAATAGGTAGATCGATTTCATCGAAATCTACCTAAAACAAAAAAAAAGAATATTTGTTACTGAATCACGCTCAAACGCCTGAGTGTATCTGGCTAAAATTTGGTAAATAGATAGATTATTGAGCTGAGAGTGAGACGAAGTCGAGAGAAAGGCTCTCTATACTCCACTCGGCGTATTTCTCGTCTTCTTCACAGGATCTTAAGATCTCTCTATACATCCAAAAGAGGTGTAAAAAAAGGCAACAAAAAAAATGTTTGAATGTTTGTTACTCAATCATACTCAAACGCCTGAGTGTATCTGGCTAAAGGACAATGCCCTTGTCAGTATGGAAATCGGTTGCACACTTTTTTTTGCTATGTCACATAAGTATAAACTGCATTTGAAAAGAGTTGGGTTTGCCTTGTATTATGGTTGACTCTACACAACTCCAACTCTTGGTTTGTTTGATATATATTGGTATAAAAGGTATTGGTAAAACAAGAGTAAGTTTAAGGAAAGTATTTATATTCACTCACTAATAGTTTACACTGAAATGGTTTATGTTATAATTAACTTATATTAATTAAGATAATGATTCTAATGGTTTGGAATTAATGGTTAATGGTTTTGGTTGCAAGTACGCGGTAGCTCCGTGAGGGCTTTGGACACGAACTGGCTACACATTAGCCAAATCGAACAAATATGCATAATTGCAAACGATGCAATTATACGCATTTGTCGAGTGTTTGATTTACTCGAACATATTCCCGACAGCAAGATGAGTACGGGATGATAAGTGATGGTGCATGAAGTGATATGATGATTACAATGTAAACTAAGAATTTCTCTAAATGGTAAAGCTCAAAAATATTGAATAACATGTAAGATATTAACAAAAAGTTAACATTTAAACTATAGTGTCTTCCACAGTTAATGTGTCATTTAGGTGGCCATTGTCCGTACTTTCATTTCGCTTATTTACACTAGGCCACCGTTTGGCGCAACGGTGCAACTGATGACTGATGTCACTTTGGTGGTTTATCTCACTCATGATTATCACTTCACTATTATATGGTCTATTGTCTAAATTCGGACGCGGGGAGGCTCCTGGGGGCTCCCGTCGCTGCTGCAAACTTGTTGTATGGTGTACTCGTCTTCGAGGTGGTTCAATCATCTCCATTATCTGCTGACAATCTCTTTCACCATCTCTTGCATTAGCAGGTTCTCGGCGCGGGCAACAACGCCTGGTTCGCCAGATCCATGCAACGATCGCACCGACAGCGCATGATACCATCGTGTAACTGATCACGTAGTGATGAATGTCATGGGGCGATAAAGCCTCAACTTCGGCGTTGCTGCTCCTTAACTCTTCTATTGACTTTCCCTTTTCCTTAATCCTTAATAATGAATCCTTTCTTTAATATTCTTATATACTTCCTGGGCTGTCTCGAAACAACTCTTTTTAAAATATACGTGGTTGAATTCCGCAAACTCACACATTTTACGGTGGTTGCTTTGGTACTCTCCCCAGTAAGCTTCCAACATTTCCGCTTTCCGCTTGTAATTGTCGATGGTCTTCCTGTCAGAGCCATCTTTCTTGATATTTGTCAAGAATTTGGTCAGAACTTCATAGAGCTCAGTTTGGTTGATGAATACGGCGTCGGAATTCATGTTTAGAAATTGGTTCAGAAGAGAAGTAAACGGTAGTGGTTAGGAATAATAATGGTGTGATCTGACCTGTTTTGCTGCGTCTGGTCTGGTACTGCGACCACAGTTGGCAAGCTTGTACAAACCGCTGTGATCCCCTCGCTTGTCTGGTGCAGGCACTGTATCACTGTATAGCCACTGGTTGTTTTATCGAAGGACCATGAAAAGAGTTGGGGTTGCCTTGTATTATGGTTGACTCTACACATCTCCAACTCTTGGTTTGTTTGATATATATTGGTATAAAAGGTATTGGTAAAACAAGAGTAAGTTTAAGGAAAGTATTTATATTCACTCACTAATAGTTTACACTAAAATGGTTTATGTTATAATTAACTTATATTAATTAATATAATGATTCTAATGGTTTGGAATTAATGGTTAATGGTTTTGGTTGCGAGTACGCGGTAGCTCCGTGAGGGCTTTGGACACGAACTGGCTACACATTAGCCAAATCGAACAAATATGCATAATTGCAAGCGATGCAATTATACGCATTTGTCGAGTGTTTGATTTACTCGAACAGCATTAAATAGCCTGCATTAAGTATTATCTGAAATATAAACGCATATTGTAACAGAGCTTGGGGTTATTGAGAAATTAAATTATTACAACGAGAAAAAAAATAAACACAAGAAAATATTGTGACACAGACTGTTGAACTGACGTTTTAGTAAGACAGGGATACCATGTATAAATTAAGAGAAAACTACCACTGAAGCACACAATAATTTACAACTTTAACTGATTATCTTATCACTAATAATTTACGAATACATACACGAAATATTAAGATTTCATAACTGCAATATATTTGAATGTCACATTGCGAATTATTATCACGTATTATCATTTAACCATTTTATTTTAAAAAGATTGGTATATTTGCATTCTACCGCCAATGGTTTATTTTATATAATGGTAACAATTAAATTAAAGTGGAAACGATTATTCATTCAATTTTCATATCTTTATAAGTTAAATTCAAACCCCAAGTTCTTTAGAAGCGATTTAGTGTTGAAAAGTCATACTATAATCAATATTATTTTTTAACATTTGAAATATTGACGCGTACGTCTAAAAGCGCAACCAAGAATGGGCATTCTCCTTTAGAAATTAGATAGATTATTGAGCTGAGAGTGAGACGAAGTCGAGCGAAAAGCTCTCTATACTCCACTCGGTGTATTTCGGTTGTGACGCTACTCCTCCTAAACTAATCGACCAATTTTTACCAAACATGGTATGTAAATACAACTTGATACCCGGTTTAGAAAACATAAAATTGTAGATCGACATATCATGGAGGAATAATCACCATTCAAAAATTTTAAAAATCTGATTTCTCGGGGGTAGTTGTTGGGCAGGTTTTGTAGGTGATCATGTAGTGCACTCTCAGCTCAATATTGCAGCAGCAGAATGCATTGCGCCCCTAGTAGTCTTGAATAACACATATTTGTCCCTGGAATAGATCCCCATGGGTGCAGGAACGGGATCAGAATGTCACGCGGGCGGAGCCGCAGGCAACAAGCTTGTATTTTTACTTTTTTTATATTTAGGACACGTCAATTTGACTTCACCTCGCCTGATGGTAAGCTGAAGGTAAAGTCTCAGGAAAGACGGTCACCATTACATACACGTACCATGTTTTAACAATGGTGGCACTCAGCTTGACGGCCTCATCAGAAGAGGATTGTCGTCACAGCACCGCGTGACACCCACCGGTCTCACTAGTGCTGCGACCACAATCCTCCTGCCCGGCTATGCACTTGCTGACCCCTGAACGCAATTAAACCGAAATTGGAATACTATGGCGGGTTTTTCGCAATCGTGCACTGTGGTACCTACCCGGCCGAATTTTGTGACAAATTTGTGTCATCAAATTTCTACCACCAGTATTAGTAACTCAAAAATTATTTCATCTAATAACAATCAAATCCCTTTCCTTCACATGACACTGTATTATCTGTCACACATGTTGTGTCAAATGAACGCGCGCAACTTGTTCATAATTAAGTTATATAGCGCTCGTCACGTGTGTCGTAAAATATTGTTACAAATATAAAAATATAGTAGGTGCACACCATATGTGCCTATGTTAATATATTATTGCCTGTTATGAGGGGTAAGCAGTAAGCAGCTTGGGTTTTTAACGACGTGTTTATGTGAACATCGAATTTTTTTTCATGTTCTATTAAAATACTAATAATACACACCACATATCAACATTGTTTAGGGACATTTTACATTTATAGAGTACATAATAAAAAAAAATTGAATTCTAGAAAAATGTTTTTAATACATCATACCAAATTGTTGATATTTTCATGGTTCCGTAGCCAAATGGCAAAAAACGGAGCACTTATAGATTCGTCATGTCTGTCTGTCTGCCCGTCCGTATGTCACAGCCACTTATTTCCGAAACTATAAGATATTATATATATTGGGGTTTCTAATATATTTTCTTTTCTAAACTGAATAGTTTGCGTGAGAGACACTTCCAAAGTGGTAAAATGTATGTGTGTCCCCTGTAACTTCTAAAATAAGAGAATAATAAAACTAAAAAAATATACGAGTATGATGTACATTAATGTACATACATGTAAGCTGATTGACGTACGTAAGTCTGGTACGTCGTAGGTCTGGTTGAAAATCAGCGCTAGGCATCAGTCTGGCCGAGCGAGAGGACTCCCACCCCGATGGCTGCCACGAGGTCACAGCCATCGGAGAGGACTCCCACCCCGATGGCTGTGACCTCGTGGCAGCCATCGGGGTGGGAGTCCTCTCGCTCGGCAGCATGATTGCGGCAATGGTGCGAAGCGCGAGCGCGTGGGCCGCCGCCGCCTCCTTTTGCGAGCATGTAATGCTCGCGAAGGAGGTGGCGGAGCGCGCCCGGGAGAGACTTAGAACTCTCCCGGTCCGCCGAGCCCGCAACTTGCTCGCCGCGCGTCGCAGGCAACTCAGGCGCCGGAGGTCGCTTAACGACCTCCGTCCTCCATGAGCGCAGGCCTGGGGGTGGCGGGTGAGGCCACCTGTCACCCCAGCAGAAGCAGGCCGGGACGGTGGGGCGACTAGCGCCTCTCCCCCAAACCGGGGCAAGACGGGGACACCGTGGTTCCCAATCCCGAGGGGGCCATCTCGAAACCGGAGATGGCCCAGGGTCAGTCGGGGTGCGAGGGATATGCTCTATGGGCAACCTTACACCCCGGCGTCTGTAGACCCGAGACGGCGTGCGGTTTTAGTCGGTTCAAGCCCGACATAACCGCCCCCGCTGGCACGCGGGGGGGTATCCGAAGGGATTTCCGCACGATAAAAAAAAAAAAAAAAAAAAAAAGGCATCAGTCTGGCATTATGCTGAACCAGGTCCTATTCGGCAAGCTTTGAGATCTGTAATTAAGGCTATTCTTTTTCTTTATACTTTAAGTGCGTCTCAAAGCAGACTGAATAAATTTATTTCTTTCTTTCTTCTTTCTTTCTTTCTTACATTACCATGTAAACTTCCACCAAAAATTGGTTTGAACGAGATCTAGTTAGTAGTTTAAATACGTCATAAATCGTAAACCGCAATTTAGCTTTCATTCAATCAACCCAATTAAAAATAAATATTACTATGTTACTTGCTGCTACGGAACCCTTCATGAGCGAGTCTGACTCGCACTTTGCCGCTTTTATTCTTGATATCAATTTTTTTTTTAAAGATTATAAAGCGTGGCAATTCTAGAATTGATACTTTTTTAATTACATCCATTAATGTAATATAATAATAATAATAGAATGTATTGAATAGCGAAACCACAAAACTCTACTGGGACCGAGATATCATAACAGATAAAACGACCACGAATAATAGACCAGATATCTAAGCGCACGGCCGTGCGCAGGCCAAGTTCCAGCAACAGGCCGCGCGCATGCCGTGCACTATTTACACGAACCGTTTCGACTCACTTTTGACCCCCCTGTAGCTCAGTGCCTATTGCAAGTACAGAGATAAAACTTTACGTACGTAATTATATACTAGTACTAAAGCAGTATGCCAAATTTCATAGATATAGCTTCAGTAGATCCTGAAATATGGCCCTGTGAATATAGCTAATTTTGGCACTGACTCACTGACCGGTAATCAAAACCTTTAGGCCACTTCCAATTGTCCTAGCGTTACGAAATTTGGCACACAGGTCGTGTGTTATGTGTAGATTAACAAAAAATTAAGAAATTTAAGAAATCGGTCAAGCGTGAGTTGGCTCAATCTAATATCGAGTTTTTAATACTAATATTTATGAACCAGTGATAATACAATGAGAATACGAAGAGGAGGGGGCAGAGAGAGAGGGGGAGGGGGTATAAAATATGTCGTAAGAAATTTAAGAAATCGGTCACGCGTGAGTTGGCTCAATCTAATATCGAGTTTTTAATACTAATATTTATGAACCAGTGATAATACAATGAGAATACGAAGAGGAGGGGGGAGAGAGAGAGGGGGAGGGGGTATAAAATATGTCATAAGAAATTTAAGAAATCGGTTTAAGAATTCGGTGTTTCGACCTGATTTACCCGAATTATCGTATAAAAAACGTAGTAATTTAACACGAGCTCAAGTTTTAGATGATTTGCCTACAAAAAAAAGTTGTTTTGAAACGCAAAATGGCTTCGAAGGTTAACAATGGATGCGGGCGTCGTACAAAAGAAAAAAATAGGTACGATTTCTTGAAAAAAAGTATTGAAATCCCACCAAAAACATACCTGTTAAAAAGGGGGCCAAGTTCCCATCGGCTAATTGTTCGCCTAAAAAAGGGTTGAAATCCAATCCAATACCAAGTTTAGGTGCACTTTAAAATCGATCATATTCACCTTCATCAACACCCTAATCCACTGGTAAACATTTGCCATTCCCAAGACGCGCTACCACACCCAGTCCTCCGCCTTCCGCATCCAGCCACTACTCGCCACCGTATTCACGTCAACGGTCTATCTGGCCGAAATTCACTTTACCATACGCCCAACTTAAAATATGATATAGTTGTGTAAAAACGTAACTACTTGGTTCAAAATATCTAAAATTTATAATACTCATAAATTTGAAGTTGGCAGGTTTTCGTGTTGTACGTAACACTTGATTAATTGTATAATTAAATTTATTATTTATAAAATTAAATTAACCTGCCAAGTTAAAATTTATGAATATTATAAATTTTAGATATTTTGAACCAAGTAGTTACGTTTTTACACAACTATACCATATTTTAAGTTGGGCGTATGGTAAAGTGAATTTCGGCCAGATAGACCGTTGACGTGAATACGGTGGCGAGTAGTGGCTGGATGCGGAAGGCGGAGGACTGGGTGTGGTAGCGCGTCTTGGGAATGGCAAATGTTTACCAGTGGATTAGGGTGTTGATGAAGGTGATTATGATCGATTTTAAAGTGCACCTAAACTTGGTATTGGATTGGATTTCAACCCTTTTTTAGGCGAACAATTAGCCGATGGGAACTTGGCCCCCTTTTTAACAGGTATGTTTTTGGTGGGATAACACTTACACTAAAAGCTGAGAAAATCACATATTTAATAGATATTTCGATTCCTAATTCTGAAAACATAAAGAAAAAATATACAGAAAAATAACAAAAATACATACCACTTGCTGATGAAATACGACAAATGTGGCATCAACACACAGTTAAAATCATACCTATCATTATCTCATCTACAGGTCTCATCCCAAAATCATTACTTAAATCATTCAAGGAATTAGGCCTACATAAAAAATCATACATATCATTACAGAGATCAGTTGTAATAGATACTTGGTTCGGTGATTCCTCACATCCACTACCCAAACGCCCATTACCATTCAGAATGGACCAACCCACTTGGCTTAAGCCCGTGATAGGTTTCCTACATACCAGCAAAAAAACTGAGAAAGTTAATACTTTATAAACCACAATAATAATCTTTCTAAAATATCCCTAGACAGTGTTGATGTGTACACACACAGGTCTGCAGTGTAAACGTTCTAAGATAGTATGGTCCTTTTAGCGATTTCCAAGTTGCGTCCAAAGTTTTTTATTTATGCCACTTAGATGGCAGACTAGCACACGTCCCACCTGATGGGAAGCGGTTACCGTGGCGTATGGACGTGTGCAACACCAGGGGCGTTACACTCGCGCTGCTCTTAGAGCCGTCCGCTTATTCTTTTTATTGGTATATCAGTTTTTTCCGGAGCGACTGTCGTCTGACCTCCCAACTCCGAGAGATGCGCCTGCGCCAGAGGCTCGTACGTTGTTTAGCAGGTACACCGACTAGCTCAGGCACCGGAGGTCGCTTAACGAGCTCCGTCCTCCATGAGCACAGACCTGGGGGTGGCAGGTGAGGCCGCCTGTCACCCCAGCAGAAGCAGACCGGGACGGCGGGGCGACTAGCGCCCCTCCCCCAAACCGGGGCAAGACGGGGACACCGTTGTTCCTAAACCCGAGGGGGCCATCTCGAAACCGCAGATGGCCCAGGGTCAGTCAAGGTGGGGTGTGTGTTGGGTAACCTCCTCGAGTGTCGCTCCGATTCCGATCCCGCTGCAGTCCGGGGGGAACGGAATCGGAGCGGCCGGTACACCCTGGGCGGCGGTCAATGGCTTCCCCTTCACCCCTTCATAGGGTTGGCATTGATCGTCGGCCAATACCCAACGTGGCGGGAACACATCGCTCTCCGTACTCCTCTGCTTTCAGAGGAGACAGGATGAGCGATGCTGTTAGTGGTGAGATGGCCCAGGGTCAGCCGGGGTGCGAGGGATATGCTCTATGGGTAACCTTACACCCCGGCGCCTGAAGACCCGAGACGGCGTGCGGTTTTAGTCGGTGCAAACCCGACATAACCGCCCCCGCTGGCCGGCGGGGGGGTATCCGAAGGGATTTCCGCACGATAAAAAAAAAAAAAAAAAAAAGGGTCAGTCAAGGTGCGAGGAATATGCTCTATGGCCAACCTTACACCCCGGCGTCTTAAGACCCGAGACGGTGTGTGGTTTTAGTCGGTTCAAGCCCGTTATAACCGCCCTCGTTGGCGGGAAGGGATTTCCGCACGAAAAAAAGGTACACCGATTAGCAGGTGAGGTTGACTTAACCCCAAAGGTATTTGTAGGGTCCTGTATACCTTGTACACCGCCGTCAGACCAACCCTGAAAGACAAGTCTATACTGCTCGTTCGTCTCTCAACAAGTGGGACAGGGCCCTGATATCTTAGTGAGGCCTAATTCAACAAAATTATGTCTCTGAATTTGGTGAGATGACTTGGTATCGACAAAATATGTACTTATTTGAAACAAAAAAAAAACATCGGATAAAGTAAAAAAAATTAAAAAAAAACTTAAAAATAAAAAACAAAAAATGAAAAAAAAAACACCACCAGCGACCAGCGGCACGTGACGCGATGAGCACACGTGACGCTGCGCTGGTCGCGATTTAGGTATTTCCCACACATCCGCTTGGAGAATACTGCGAGGAGAAGGACTGCACGCCTACCACGAGCGTCACGGGCTCGTCGCGTTACGTGACGGTGGTCGCTGGTGGTGTTTTTTTTTTTTTTTATTATTTTTTAGGTTTTTTTCATTTTATTTTTTTTACTTTACCCAATTTTTTTGTTTTTTTCAAATACATATTTTATCGACACCAAGTCATCTCACCAAATTCAGAGACCTAATTTTGTGACACCTTATATAACTCCTATAATTGTCCGAGAATCCCCCTAGAAAGGGACTTCCGTGGGTTCTATTCCCGCCCTGGATCTTCATCATCATCATCATCTTACCACCTGGGGCCCGGGGCCACTTACTCCTCCTCGTTTTCATTTGGTTTATACGGTTTTAACGGGAGCGACTTCCTACCCTGAGGGGAATGTCTACGACAGAGCCTCATCCGTCAAGAAACAGGTGTACCAACTTTCCAGGTAAGGTTGGCTAAGCCCCATAGGCCTTAATAGGGCTCCATACCAAATTTAATTTACCAAAATCAATACTACAATGGTTTCATGTTTGCTAATTACAAAACCGGGCTTCAGGTAAACAAATACTTGTTTGCCTCATGTGGCAATTAATTAATTGATTACACATCTAAAACCAATATCAATTATCTCAGTTTTGCTAACCGAAATGTTTTATCAGATGATGTTTTGACACAATATATTTTTGTAAAAAAAACACGTGACAGTGAATTTGTTTTAATGATTAAAACTAGGTCTGCGAGGCGAATCGCTGCTTGCAATGTTGAGCTGAGTGAGACATCGTGATTCTTGTCCAATAGATTTGACCGCTATTGCGGAATCAGATTTTAAAAATTTTGAACAGTGATCATTTTTCCGTGGCAAGTCCGATTTTGAAAGTCACAACTCTGGACATGCTTTCTGAGCGTGTCAAGTTTGGTCACAGTGTCTCGAGCGGTTATTATATTGTAATTCCATCTGGAATTTTTTTAACGGTGATCATTCCTCTGTGGTAGCATTAATTTTTTCAAAATATATCCATAAACCTTCCTCTGATTGACCTCTTTAATCATGCCAAATTTGGTTCTGATTGGATTACTAGTTTAGAAGGAGACCTGTGACAAAGAAAATCCTGAAGTCTGGTATGAGGAGCTTTCGCTGGACTTCGTCTCACTCAGCTCAAAAATTAATTTCACGGCCTGTGACTTGGCGGTAGAATGTTCGGCAGCCACGTCAGAGGTCGTGGGTTTGATTATCGCTCAGCACAAATATTTTTATCCATAAAATCTTTGATTATATTATTTGTTTGTATTGTATGCACTGTCGTATCGTTCATCCGATAGCTAAAAAACTTTTTTTTAAAGAAATCGTACGATGTGAAGCTGCGACTGAGCAGCTAGTATATATATATCCGGATTATAGAACCAGTGTCATAAGCTATATAAAAAGTTCTAGAATTCAATGAATACTTCCTATAGATTTAAATCGGGAAAAAAGAACATCTAGGTCTTCGAGGGCTTACCCGGGGTGCCCGGCAATGGACACTTAGGGAGGACACCGTGTGGTTTTAGTCGGTCCGATTCCGACACGCCCCATCGTCGACACCGATAGGGTGAAGCCTGAGGGGGATTCCACACGTCCCCCTGTAACGAACTAGTCGCGGGTTCAAGTCCCGTCCTAGATATTCTCTTATTCCTTTCTAAATCTATAAGAAAATTTCTAGAATAATTACCATATATAAGCCTCTGTAGTACATAAATTCGTAACAATAACAAATACATTATAAACTCAGTAACTAAGAAGTTGGAGTCAACACCCACACCCACACTGCACCTAACTTCGACTAGTTCGTACATCAATCTGTCCTCACGTACAGTCGCATGCATAGAGCGCTGGGTAGTTTGTCGTCGGCGCAGGTCGCGTGTCGCTGCGACAATTAGTTGCGCTTATTACTTGATTGTCGTGTCGCGATAAATTATGTGCCTATGACATGGCGTTAAGGTAGAGACACAATCAGTTAAAGTGTCTTTCGATATGATATTTGACTGCACGGGCATCTGATTGTATGTACATCGAGTGTTAGATATTAGACTAACATTTTTACAAGAATAATATTGTATTTCTGCATTATAAATAAGTAAATATTGTTAGAACTGAGTACACAACGCCATCTAGACCCAAACTAAGAAGAGCTTGTCAAATGGGTTGGGGCAAAAAGTATTTAAGTATGTTTATCCGCATTCTAGCGGATAAACATACTTAAATACTTTTTTTTTGTAAATAACTACACATTATGCATAGAAACACGCAGACCAATGCAAATATACATATTGGCACTGAGCGGGAATCGAACCCGCGCCCTCTGGCTTAGCAGTCGCACGTACTACCGCTACAACACAGAGGTTTCTAGAAAGTAATGGTTGACTATTTATCCCGCGAAGAAGAACTGGAACGCTTTACCCACACACGTGTTCCCTTCTTCCTATAATCCTGGGTTCTTTAAGCGGGGCGTGAACAAACATCTGTCGGGTTTTAGTTGGTTCAAGCCCGACATAACCGCCCCCGCTGGCTGGCGGGGGGGTATCCGAAGGGATTTCCGCACGAAAAAAAAAAGGTAGGGCCACCATTCTAGGGTCAATCTCTGGAAATGGTGACCACTACTTTTTGGACTTCACCTTAGCTTACGATCAGGGGGGGTGCAGTCAATTTAACAGACTAAATATTTAAAAAAAACACCAATGGAAGAAGTAGGCGGACCCGAGCGGGATTCGAGATAAAAGCCTCATATGCAATGACGAACAACGCTTCGATGTAGATGATGGCGACTTGTATTAGTACAGTGATATCAGATAGGTTAAAGAAAAGGACACTCATGTAGGTACAAGGTTCAAGGTACAAGGTTTCAATTAATAACATGAGAGTCATGTTGCGTCAGAATTTTACACTAAATTTCATTTAGAAGTAATACATCGGAAACATACATAACATAAACTCACGCCTATATCCCCGAAGGGGTAGGCAGAGGTGCTAGCACCCACATTTCGCCAGTTTATGTGTCCCAATGTAATAGGTGACGAGCCTATTGTCATTAACCGGGCACTTATAAACCTGCGATAAATACACACATAACTTCGAAAAGCATCGAAAAGTCATTGGTGTGTGCCATGGTAACATACCTGGGATCGAACCCGAGACCTCGTCTCAGCAGTCCTTTACCCATACCACTAGGCTGCATCGGAAACGCATGATACCAACAAATTGCAAAACAATTTTTTTTTCTTAACAAATTTCACCATCTTCAGTATGACTTGAGTGCAATCTCCGGTAAAACCTAATAAGATAAAATCCTCCGCTGAATACAGAATTTTTATGTTTAAAGATTCTAGAGATTAATACATTTCTTTAATCCACTAAATAGATGTAGATTTAGAACAATGAAGTAAACGGTAAGATCAAGGTCTAATTTATTAACCCGCCCCTCACCGTAACTGGTGCGAAGGTGCCCACTACGCTGGCTGCATTGCCAGTTGTATAGCGATGGCTAACGTTTGCACCAGATACGAACCGGTGCAGGAGTCACCTATTTTGTCCCGCTAGTATTTTTAATTGGTTTTAACTAATACTATATGTCAAGAAAGGGTAATGCAGCCGCTGTTATATCATCATTATTTTTTGTTAAATCATCCTTTCTAGAAATCGTATTATGAAATTTCTCTATATTTTAGATAGTCAGGTGAAAAATGTGTATATATCTCTGATGACAAGTGGTTGTATTTTTCAAGCTTCACGTTTTTGTTACCCGGGTTCCGCTCTCCTGTTCTTCCTATTCCACAATAACAGGAAAACTACATTTAAAAAAAACATCTAATTTAAATAGAGCAGACAGTTGGAATGTACCGCCAGCTTCGGACCCATTCATTCACTTTATTAATTCCAAAATAAATAAAAAATCAACAACACTGACATGAGACATGACACTGTGAGGTCATTCTGCGTAAATAGCAACACCAACAATTCAGTATAGTTATCTCTATATATATTATATATATTTGAAGTGTAAGTTATCTCAAAGTACCCGACTTTGAGATAACTTACACTTCAAACTATAAGACAACCACCATCTTCAGTCTCCCCGTGACCATGGCTGCTGAAAAGCCACCGAAACGTCGGGTTCAATGTAAATAGTAATACAACATCAAATAAATCGCCATAGAATCCATTAAAAATGATTTTATTTCAAACATTGCGTAAACTTGCAACAATATAAGAAAGAAAGAAAGAAAGAAAGAAACGTTTATTTGATGTATGTATATCAGGAAAAATATCAGGAAAAATTTAACTTATTATATAATAATATTTATTATTATTTATTTAGACTTAATGTTATCTTAACGAGCTGATATCTCAGCCTACCCTGAAGTAAGAAAGGGGTAAGTTAATGTAAATATGTATGTAGTTCCTATATATAAGTGATAGAGTACGACAAAAATAATTAATTCACAGTAGGTATCTGTAATATTACCCAAAATTGAATATTTTACGCTCGGTGTATCTTAACCTTTACTATACCATATGTGACATCACAAAATCACTAGTAGTATTGTCACGTGTGAGTTATAGACGCGATTATACCCACGTATTTATGTATATAGCTGTACAAGAGACTCACGCTTACGTATCATTTGACGACACGAATGTATACATGTTTTAAAATACATGACGTCTTTAGTTTGAGTACTAAAACTCCCACATCTAAGCAAGCAAGCAATCAATTTTAACATTATATTGCGTATATCATTCTCTGATTGTGTCAACTAACTAAAACAAAGACAGTTGTGCCACCTTTTAGTGGGACAGAAAAAATTGGACACTTTACGATGGTCATATTATTTTAGTGCAATGTTAAATTTGATTTAGTGGCACTAAACAGAGTATGTGCTGTGTATTGTTAATCTAAAATTAGATGATAGGTACTAAATATTATGAATGAAGCAGATGGATATTTATGATATTTATAATATTGTTATTTCGTGACCGTACAAGATTTTTATGGCACTGAGCAACTGAACTAGGTTTACTCGAAAAGTTTTTAACAGTCATCATTGACGGCCTCTGTGGCGTAGCGGTAGTGCATTCGACTGCTACCACAGGGGGCGCGGGTTCAAATTCCCACTCAGTGCAAATATTTGTATGCATGAATATGTCTATTTGGATTGGTCTGGGTTTTTCTATGTATAATAAGTATGTATTTACAAATAAAAGTATGTAAGTATGTTTATCCGCATGCTGGGACCCATAACACAAGCTTTTTTTTTTTACGTACGGAAATACCTTCGGATACCCCCCTCCCGCCCCGCGGGGGTGGTTATGTCGTGTCCCGACTAAAACCGCACGGTGTCCTCCCCAAGTGTCCGTTGCCGGGCACCCCGGGTAAGCCCTCGAAAGGATAACCCCAGGGTTGCCGGCGCTTTGGCCGCCACCGCGGCCTCGCCTGGTGGGGTCGGGTTTTATCCCGCTTCGGTGAGTTGGCAGGCGTGTGTACGGCACACACGACACGCCTCCGCCACGGCCTGCTTCTGTAAGGACGGCGAGTCGGCCAACTGCCGTCCTCAGGCCCCGATCATGGAGGTCGGTAGTCCCGGGCGTAGATGAGTCTGCGACGTCCTCGCCGCAGACTGCGAAACTCGGGGGGCAGGGTTCTCTCCCGCTCCCTCTCCGCCGTCTCTTTCGCGCGCATTACCTGCTCGCGGAAAGAGGCGGCGGCGTGCCACTTGCTCCCGTCGGAGACCACGGTCCTCACCATGGTCTCCAACGAGAGAACGTCCACGCCCAGGACCGCAATGAGATCCCGGCGTTAACTCGCCCACGCAGGGCACTCCACCAATGTGTGGAGCGCCGTGTCTTCGTCAGGATCCTCGCAGTGCTGGCACTGCGGCGTTGTCTCCCGGTGGATGCGCCACAGATATTTACCGAAACATACCCATAACACAAGCTAGTTAAACTATGCTTACTTTGGGTCTAGAAAGCGCTGTGTAGAATGTCGTCTGACCCTCCGAACGCCCCTTTTTTTTTTTTTTTTTTTTTTTTTTTTATCGTGCGGAAATCCATTCGGATACCCCCCCGCCGGCCAGCGGGGGTGGTTATGTCGGGCTTGCACCGACTAAAACCGCACGCCGTCTCGGGTCTGATGTTTCAAACATTCTTAGACTATAGCTGCGACGCTAGCGAGGACTCAGGGCCCGGCGTGGGAGGCGCCGAGGCGTGACCTCGTGGCAGCCATCGGGGTGGGAGTCCTCTCGCTCGGCAGCATGATTGCGGCAATGGTGCGGAGCGCGAGCCCGTGGGAGGTTCAGAACTCTCCCGGCCCGCTGAGCCCGCAACATGCTCGCCGCGCGTCGCAGGTGACTCAGGCGCCGGAGGTCGCTTAACGATCTCCGTCCTCCATGAGCGCAGGCCTGGGGGTGGCAGGTGAGACCGCCTGTCACCCCAGCAGAAGCAGGCCGGGACGGTGGGGCGACTAGCGCCCTTCCCCCAAACCGGGGCAAGACGGGGACACCGTGGTTACCAAACCCGAGGGGGCCATCTCGAAACCGAAGATGGCCTAGTGTCAGTCGGGGTGCGAGGGATATGCTCTATGGGCAACCTTACACCCCGGCGTCTGAAGACCCGAGACAGCGTGCGGTTTTCGTCGGTTCAAGCCCGATATAACCGCCCGCTGGTCGGCGGGGGGGTATCGAAGGGATTTCCGCACGAAAAAAAAAAAAGGTGTGGTATTCCAGCCTGCGGACAGAAAGCCTGTTTACCAAGTTAGTAATATAAAAAAACCACGGTAAAAGTGAAACTTACTTCCTTATCCCTACTCCGCGGCCGACCGTCACGCTACATGCAACACACAGACGAAAAAGTTTGAAACTATTTAATAAAAGTTTCACTTTAAAATGTTATCAGCTGTCTCCAACCGAAATCTGTTTGCCTATTTGTTTATAATACATATTAATAAATGTATTACAAGAGGGTTGTGGAGTCAAACTAATTGGGGGTGGAGACGAAAACATCGTCAAGTGTTTGCTCCGCATTCCTGGACACACGGTACACGAATATTTTATAAGGCACAATGATCGTAACAAAATGGAGAAGGCAAAAATTCTGATTGAAGGATACTGATTGTTCGGATATATTTCCAAAGAGGTAATTAGAAATTAACCGCGGTAGCCTAGTGGTATGGGTAATGGACTGCTGAGACGAGGTCTCGGGTTTGATCCCAGGTTTTACCATGGCACACACCAATGACTTTTCGATGCTTTTCGAAGTTATGTGTGTATTTATCGCAGGTTTATAAGTGCCCGGTTAATGGCAATAGGCTCGCCACCTATTACATTGGGACCTAAACATAAACTGGCGAAATGTGGGTGCTAGCACCTCTGCCTACCCCTTCGGGGATATAGGCGTGAGTTTATGTATGAGTTTATGTAATTAGAAATACGGTGCTAATGATGGTAAGCAGTCAGTGTAGTTTATGGAACTTAATAAAGGTACCTTTATTCTTTAAAGAGCCACAAGCGGTAGCAGTTTTCAGATGATATTACTCTACAGAGGACGAGGTTAATATGCTAGTAAGATCAAATTTCACCAGTGAAAATAATTGCGAACAAGTTCAAGTAAACTGAACTTGATCGCGGTCACTATCATTGGCAAAACCGCTCTTACAATCCAATTAAGTTATAGCAATTCTTCAATGTGCTATTTATTATACATAATATCTTCACGCCTGTATCCCCGATGGGGTAGACAGAGGTGTATTACACACCCACGATTCGCCAGTTATATTAAGGTCCCAATATAATAGGGGGTGAGCCTATTGCCATCTACCGGGCACATTATTAAGCGAGCGATAATTTACATTTATTAATGCACACATAACTACGAAAAATCAGAGGTGTGTGCCCAAGGCGACTGGGGTTCGAACTCGAGACCTCGTCTCAGCAGTCCGTTACGTACGCCACTGGGCTATCGCCAATTGTTATTGTATGCATAAAATATATACAATGGGAGACCTCTCTTCCCGGCAAGATTTGAATGGATTTGTATGAGGATACGATTACGGGGAGTACCAGGAAACCAGTATCTTCATTTTTTCTGGACACACCTTTCTTAAGCATCGAAAACCTCTGCGGATCTCACTGATATCAATTTTATCATAAGACTTTTACATTACCAAGATTTAAATAAATGTGTATTATTAACTAGCGATTACCACATCCATTTTTGTTTTCACCCAGCTCCGTGTAATTCTTCAGGGCTAGAAGGGTTCGCCGCGTGCGCATACATTATGCATGCTAATTTATCGACGGGTCAGCTCGGCGTACCGCTATACTGCGGTGTGCTGTGCTATTCTTGAGAAACTTGGATTGCACGACAGTGAGAAGGGTATTCATTAATGTCACGATATCGATTTTGTGACGTATGGGTACTCGGTTATCATGTACCTCAGGGGGGACATTTCCGAGGTATATGAAGTCACAAGTGTGGATTTATTATGGATGTGGTGGAAATAGAAAATGGCGAAATGTAGTATTATTTTTTGTACATAACATATCTTCACGCCTGAGTCCCTGAAGGGGTAGGCAGAGGTGTATTACACACCCAGGATTCGTCAGTTATGTTTAGGTCCCAATGTAGTAGGGAGCGAGCCTATTGCCATCTACCGGGCACTTTACTAAGCGAGCGATATTCAACATTTTTAATACACACATAACTACGAAAAGTCAGAGGTGTGTGCCCGGGGCGACTGGGGATCGAACTTGAGGCCTCGTCTCGGCAGTCCGTTACGTACACCACTAATTTATACGCTGAATGAAAGTACCTTAATAATAGCTTTTGTATTACAGGCTATTTAGAACTTCAAAGTTTCTTTTACGCTAGGGATTGTGTGTAGTGTTGCCCATTGCAAGACCAAGACGAGACTTGAGCCAGTCTTGGTCTTGGTCTTGCACCGATACCCCTGGTCTTGGTCTTGGTCTTGGTCTTGCACGCTCAGTCTCGGTCTTGGTCTTGGTCTTGCAGCAAGAGTCTTGCGAGTCTTGCAAGTCTCGCACTTATCAATTGCTTAGTGTGATTTAGTAAGATATGAAACATCGTAATGAAGTATGGAAACTTGTGATTACATTGACATAGATTCCTATGTCAATGACTTGACATCATTTTTTAAATATTGTCAAGATAAATAGTGATAGTAATCGTAATCACCATATATGGAAGGAAACATAATAAAGACAAAGTATGCAAAATACTATTTATTGAAATTATCAATTTTAAGCTCAAGAAACAATAAACATGGTAAATATCAGGTAGATTTTTAATAATATTAATAATAAGAGAATTATTATAATAATTCTTTTGACCAAGAATTAATGCAAAGTAACCACCTGGCTGACTCATCACTTAACCTATTTCTGTGTTTTCTTATTACTAGTGATGCTTTAGAAAATAATCTTTCAGCGGGTACTGAAGTTGCAGGTATTGAAAGAAAATCACGAGCCATCTTGGATAAAATCGGATATTCCGTTTCATGCGTCCTCCACCACTCTAAAATGTCTTCCGAGCTGGTGGCTCTCGGCTTACTTAAATACTCCTCCAACTCGTCAGTTTTCATTAAGCCACAGCCAGATCCTGAAGACGTAGAGGGACCTGTGTATAGCTTCTCGAAATCTATTATGTCTTCATCTTCAATATCTTCATCATGATCGTGAAGAATATTTTCAATATTTTCATTGTTCTGTGGAGACTTAGACATAAGGTTTATTGTACTTTTATATTGCGTATAAATTTCATTGAATTTGCGCAGGCTTTCTGTTTTTATTTGCTGTTCCCACGTAGTCATTTCGAAAGTCTCAGCTTTGTGCCTAGGGTCTAAAATTAAACTTGTACAGTAAATCCAGTTGCTCTTCTTATAATGCTTAAGCATTTTATCTCGGGCTGCTTGAAAACCCAGAACGAGCTTTTCGTCCACTTCGGTTCGATTTGGTTTCTCGTCTAATTGTTTTGCCATGGATTCAATTTTATCCAGTAAAAGATTGAATGACACAACGACTAGCGGTATTGTAACATATTTTTCTCCACCAAGTTTAGTTGATAAAACTTTAAAGTTTATTAGAAACTTATATATTTTGTCGAGTATTCGCCATTCAATTTCCGTGATTTGAAAATCGTTTAATTCGCTGACAGAAGTACACAATATGTTAATACCCATTCGGACTTTTATACCAAATCCAATCATATCATGTGTAGAATTCCATCATGTTGGACAGTCAAGTATGGGATTAAGATCAGCTGGCACACCAGATGCTTCACAAGCAGAGTGGAACTTTCTTTTTAAGATCTCACTTCTTTTTATTTTACAACAAATACTGCGTAATTTTGTAATCGCTGTACGTGAGTCAGCAATATTTGGAATATGTTCTTCATCTTCTTCACTTTCCTCTTCATACTGCTGTTCTCTTTCTGCATTTTCAGTGTCACTATGTAATGCTAAAGTTTTTAATAAATCTTGTACACCAAGGTTCAAAATGTGAGCAAAGCACCGGAAATGTTGATTGTCTGAGTCAAAATGTGGCATTTGTTTGCCAAGTTCAAACATAAATTGCGTATTTGCACTAGCGTTGTCGACCGTAATACCCTGTATTTTATCAACCAAATCATATTCAACTAAACATTCGTGGAAAATAGTTGCAATATCTTCCCCAGTATGTCGACCGTGTGAAGGCATAAAATCAAGGACTATAGATCGATATTTCCACTCGTTGTCTATATAGTGCACAGTGACGCCATAGTAACTCCTACCAGCAATAGAGGTCCATCCATCTATGGTAAATGACATTTTGCACGAGTAATGTTGTAGTCGGTTCTTAACATGAGATTGTAGTTCTTCAAATCGCTCTTTAATCTTCCGTCTGAGAGTTGACCTTTTAGGAAATACCATCATTGGGTTCGGGCAAATGGATCGAAAATATTCTTGTGTATCTTCATCATCAAAAAATGAGAAAGGAAGATATTTTTTCACAATCCAATCAACTGTAGCTGCCACAAAGTTTTCACTGCGGTTTCTAGAAAGTGCTGGCTGAAATAAAATAATAAAACATATTATGATAATTATATGATACAATACAACATCAATACTATGAATATTTTGTTTGTTCGTCGTTTAATTATTATTAATTAACAGCTTTTCACTAAATGTATTATGATAGTATACAGAGTGATCAACCCAAATGGGTCAGTGGGGAGAAGTTAGAAACTATGAGATATAGCGAGATTTGTTATTAGCAACCATGGCTTCGATTTTGGATATAATAATAATGACAGTCAAACTTTTCTTCTAACTTTCATACATAACCGGGAATCGAACCCGGTCGAAGTCTCTGTAAACAAATTCAGTTAATAATAATGACATTCAAACTTTTCTACTAACTTTCATACATAACCGGGAATCGAACCCGGTCGAAGTCTCTGTAAACAAATTCAGTTAATAATAATGACATTCAAACTTTTCTACTAACTTTCATACATAACCGGGAATCGAACCCGGTCGAAGTCTCTGTAAACAAATTCAGTTAATAATAATGACATTCAAACTTTTCTACTAACTTTCATACATAGGTAACCGGGAATCGAACCCGGTCGAAGTCTCTGTAAACAAATTCAGTTATTTTCGTTATTATTGTGAGAAGCGTCGATAGCTTAGTGGTTAAGGAGTCCCTTACTATTGAGAGGTCCCGGGCTCGAATTCTAGCCATTACACTACCGAATGTGAACCCTCTCCTAGCACAAGCAATTTAGCTTAGTTGCAGGGGTTACCGGGAATATTAGTAATTAATCGGTCATAATTATGATTCATTTATCTGCATAGACCACTTTTTTATCTACATCGATATTTATGCATTACAAATTGTTTTGTTGGCGCACCAACGCAATTTGTAATGCATGGCGAGATATACGGCTCTGGGTCAGCCGGGGAGAGAAATGTGCACGACAATCTCCCACGCACAACCAATGACATGGGGCGGAAAAAAATGTTAAATAGGTATCTACCTACTTGTTACCAGAATTGCCATACTTTTATATGTTTTGTTGTTGGTAATTAGGTAGGTACCTAACTATAATTACGTATATTAACACTTAGGTAGGTATTTTTTCTTACCTGTCTATTTTCTCCATCTCTCATTAAAAACTTTGATATGGGCCCCTTTGTTGGCTTTTGCTTGATTAGTTGACTTGCAGGAAGTAATAGTCGCGATTCCTTCTCGTGAAAAGACAGTAGATGCTTCCTTAATCCTGAAGTATTTCTGTTCTTCATTTTGATTTCAACTTTCTTATGGTGGCATAACTTACATGTAGCAGTTTCAGTGGCATGAATTATATCGAAAAACTCATCAAATTTACTTTTTAGTCTTTTAGACCTAGTCCAACTCTCACTACTCTGACTAGAACTATTTGAATCTATGTCACTCATTTTAAAACCCGGTTGACTCTAAGCGCAGCTTAATCAAAACCAAAATGCATTTTTATCATGATGAACGCCCTTATATACAGCACATGCCGAAAGGCCAAAAGATACCTACATAACCTACGTTCGGCATCTATTGACAAAAATAATATCCTTCCAAAGACTATAAAAACAGAAACGTAATCTTAACGTAGTATCAAATTCCTCAAATCCAATCTCTGCAATCCGAGCAAAACAATAAAGTGACGGAGGTAACTAAGTGAATTCTATCAAAAGAGGAACGAAATTATTATTAATTGACTTCAACCCACCTTTTTTTAAGTTTTTTTAAGACTATTGCACTAAGCACTAACCCTATTAGGTAGGTTAGGTACTATCCCTGTGATCAAGTAGGTATAATACTATAACATCTATCTATCTTTATGGTGTGGCTACAATATTCATTGCAAGGACTATTGCAGGATTTGCAGGTTGCATGACAACTTGCAGGTTATCGTGTCCGTTCGTTATGAGTTATGACACTTTTGAGCACCCAGAAACTTAATTTAATTAGTCTTTGAAATGTCGGATACCTTTGACTTCAGAGCGGCAAAATCAAAAAAGAAATTCACTTGTCGCAAACTCTTTTAATATACCGCCACGTCTTTGTCGGTAAATATCAAAAATATCGTAGATTTATTGTATTATATGTATTAGCTGTACAGGGGTGAATTCAGGCGGAAATAGAATCTGGATATTCACTTTTTCCGATTTAAATCCATTAAATTCATGGAAATAGAATAATTGGATCACATAAAGTATAACTTTGATTCTCACACAAAACTCTATTTATTTTTAAAGCATTTATGTATCGATTTTATTTTAGTGATAAATAATTTCTGAGAAGTAAACTCATCATCACATTCATTGGTCACCTCTACAATTGGGCTGTTTAATTTTACGTAACGTAAGTATTTGCCGTGCTGGTTTGGTTCCCGGTGGAGTAGAATAGGACCACCCCATCTCTTTTCATGGGTGTCGTAGAAGGCGACTATGGGATAGGGGCTGTTCTACATCCGACAATAAACACACAGCCCAAGACAAAGTGCCCAATCGACAAAATGTTGGTGTTAAATACTCCTCTGCCTACCCCTTTGGGAATTACGGGCGTGAGCATATGTATGTAGGAATGTGTATTACGTATACAGTAATATACTTATATTACTGGTGGTAGAGCCCCGCTGGAACCGTTAGGTGTCAGCATGAATGGGCCGGCTCGACCGGGTAGTTACCACCCTGGCACAGAATATCGACGTAAAATAACAGATCTACTGTTGTGTTTCGTTCGGTGAGTGTCAGTTCCGGAGGCCCAAACTCCCATCCCTCCTCTTCCTCTCTCCCCTTCCGCCTCCTTTATCCTGCCTTTCTCTTTCCACCGTCTCCTTCAGGCGGTAACGCGTTAGTAGCAGCCTTGGTGTTGCAAACGTCTATAGGCTACGGTGACCACTTTCCATCAGGTGGGCCGTAGGCATGTTTACCGCCGTAGAAACATAAAAAAAAAAACAGACGTAAACTGATTTTGATGAAACTTTACAGTAATATTAGGTACCTACCTACTTACCCACCTACATAGGCTAGATTTTTTGCAATAACCAACGTACACGTTCAGTGCAGTAAATAGTAACAATATTCAATTTGATAATGAATTAGTAGGTACCTACCTAGTAACCTACCTTGTATTTCAACACTATTTACACAAATAGCAATTAATGAAAAAATAAATATATTTATAATCGTCTTATTCGATTCTGATTAATCAGTAAAAACGCGCCCAATCCGTCCCCTTTCGCCGGTGTCCTTTGACGGCAGCCATAATGTCGTTTTATCTCTATATTAAAATCTTTATTTTAAAGCGGTATCTCTTTGACAAATGTTACACGTGGAGAGTAGGCATAAAGCTTTAGCGTGGCAAGTACATACATTTCCATATGCCAAATAGGCAAAAATCGGCGGTATAATGGTATACGTACCTACAGTCAGTGATAGTTGATGAATCTTGAGACCTTTAATAGGGGCTGTCAATGAAATAATAGGTACCTACAACAAATGCATAGATCGATAAGTGCAAATAAGTGCAAGTCCTCTTTGTATCTACATGAAGCTTAAATAAATATAAAGGACTTCGAGTCTTGTGTCACATAAGTAAGTAGGTAGGTACCTACTTTACATTGAAACTGCATATTCTCATAATAAGCGTCACGTCGTCGGCGGCGGCGTCGCCAGAACAGAACCGAGTGTCTTTAAAAAACGTTCGTTCCTCTGCCGAATGATAGTGGCTAGTGGCCTACCTACTTCTAAAAATATTAAAACACAAACCATTCATATTACACAGTAATTTAAAACAATTGAGGGACACGTGCCTATTACAGATTATGAATTAAAAAATCGTGTGTGTGTGTGTATCTACTTATTCTCGGGATAAAAAGTAGGTAACCTATGTGTTATTCTAGGATCGAGGCTCTAATGTAACTCTGTACCAAATCCAGAGCCGTTAGCCGTTAGAGCGTTATTGAGTAACAAACAAACATACAAACATCTTCACAAACTTTCACATTGACACTGCGCAAGTCGCCGCTCGCGCTGATTGTCGGTAACTAGTAACTACCGACAATGAGCGCGATTAAGTACCTAGTGTACCTACCTGCCTATGATGAAAAGAACTTCAGTCGTTGGCTAGCGCGGCTTGTGCCACGTCTATATTGGCACGCACGTCAGACATCGGGTCGTACGGCTGCCAGTGGTATGATACATAGGTATAACAACATGTGGCAATTTGTCTCTAAGGGAAAATGGAATAGGTACTAATTACCGCCTGTGCTCTTCATTAACTAGGGCTTTAGGTTCAAGGTCAGTGAAGTTTCCTTTCTATTTACCTACGCTAAACATAGGTAGGTATAAAAACATACTACAAAAAAGCAACAGGTAAGTATGGTGGTAAGTACCTTATCTCATCATCATTCTCTGAGCCTTTTCCCAACTCAGTTAGGGTCGGCTTTCTAGTCTAAGTTGCGGCTAACTACGATATTTTCCGTGAATTGACTGACGTCGGACCTCCACAACCAATTAATTGGCGATATCGAAGTTCTGTAGTTAGACTAGTCGGACTTTTGAGGGCTCCAACTACCCGTAACGACTGTCACAGATGTTCGTATGGCAACCGGGACCGACGGCTTAACGTGCTCTCCGAGGCACGACCAGACCAATGCAAATACCCATTTTCATGCACACAAATATTTGCACTGAGCGGGGATCAAACCCGCGCCTCCTGCGTACAGGTCGCGTTCACTACCACTACGCCACGGAATAGGTAAGGTACCTACCACAGCCTCCGTCTATCATTCTATCAGTAGGTATAGACGTAGTAGGTACCTAGGTACTATTATTTATTCTGTGGTATAGAAACTAAATACCTAGTACCTACATACTCAGGTATTAAAAATGCTCAAATCTCAGTTTGACTTCACTGCAAGACTGCAAGAGTCTTGCAGACGTAGTCTTGTCTTGCGCAAGTCTTGCAAGGGTCAGTCTTGGTCTTGGTCTTGCAAAAAATAGGTGGTCTTGGTCTTGGTCTTGGTCTTGCAAAACTGCAAGACCAAGACCAAGACTGCAAGACTCTTGTTCTTGCAGTCCGATTTTGGGCAACACTAAATTTGTGTGTATGGGGGTGTGTGTTGGGTAACCTCCTCGAGTGTCGCTCCGATTCCAATCCCGCCGCAGTCCGGGGGGAACGGAATCGGAGCGGCCGGTACACCCTGGGCGGCGGTCAATGGCTTCCCCTTCATAGGGTTGGCATTGATCGTCAGCCAATACCCAACGTGGCGGGAACACATCGCTCTCCGTACTCCTCTGCTTTCAGAGGAGACAGGATGAGCGATGCTGTTAGTGGTGAGATGGCCCAGGGTCAGTCGCGGTGCGGGGGATATGCTCTATGGGTAACCTTACACCCCGGCGTCGAAAGACCCGAGACGGCGTGCGGTTTTAGTCGGTTCAAGCCTGACATAACCGCCCCCGTTGGCCGGCGGGGGGGTATCCGAAGGGATTTCCGCACGAAAAAAAAAAAAAGGGATTGTGTTTATGGCAGTTTATTAGAAAAAAAATTATACTGTTAATGCAATTGAAATAGTATGAGTATAAGCTTTAAGGTTGAATTTTATGCGCATGAAATTGTATGTTTACACTGTTTAGATAGTTTATTTATTTGAATCTTTAGGCACATGGGGATGTACAAAGGCGGACTTAATGCCAAAGGCATTATCTACCAGTCTACCTTGGGGTGATGCAGAGATAAATTGAATTAGGTGATCGTATGGTTTTGATGTAACATTATTATTATGAGCTGGTACAATAAATAACTATAATATATTATATGCATAATATAAATAAATAATAAATATTCTAAAACATATTACACATCGCCTTCTAGACCAAAACTAAGCAGAGCTTGTCATATGGGTTCTAGAATGCGGATAAACATACTTAGTTACTTTTTTTTTGTAAATAAATACATATAATACATAGAAACACCCAGACCAATGCAAATATACATATTTGCAGTGAGCGGGAATCGAACCCGCGACCTATGACTTAGCAGTCGAATACTCTACCGCTACGCCACAGAGGTCGTCAAATATACAACATACAACAATCAATATATAACAACACATACATATAAATACATTGAATATAATATAATATTTTAGTGATTATGTTTTAAAGCTTCGCTAGCTTAGTGGTTAAGGAGTCCACCCTACGATCGAGAGGTCCCGGGTTCGAAGTCCATTACACCACCGAGGACTACTAACACAAGCAATTTAGCTTAGCTGGAGGGGTTAGGGGGAATATTAGTAATTTCGGTTACTTATATTCTTTGAAAAAAAAAACTACCTTGAGTTACTGTAGAGTTGGTAGAGTATCTTGTTTTTTTTTTTTCGTGCGGAAATCCCTTCGGATACCCCCCCCCCCCCCCGCCGACCAGCAGGGGTGGTTATGTCGGGCTTGAACCGACTAAAACCGCACGCCGTCTCGGGTCTTAAGACGCCGGGGTGTAAGGTTACCCATAGAGCATATCCCTCGCACCCCGACTGACCCTGGGCCATCTCCGGTTTCGAGATGGCCCCCTTACTTGCTCTCCACTGTGCCATCTGCTAATCAGAGGGACACGTAGAAAGCTTCCGAACAGCCCTCAACAGGGCCGTCGCCTCGGTCGGAGTTGGCCGTAGGCGGCAGCGTCTCTCCCGCCCTAGGAGAGAGGCGCTGCTGTCTCCGTTGCCCAGGGTGCACCGCGTGGAGGTCCCCAACCAAGCAACCCAGTTGGTAGAGTATCTGTGTGTAATTTATGTCATACCATCATCATCTAAAAGATCTTTATTACATCAGAGACTTTCACCTCGAAATCAGAGGTGGACTTTATCCTGCTTTCTATTTGGTTTATCTTGGTTTTTACGGGAGTGACTGCAGGTGTACTGGCTAACCTACCAAGGTCAGTATGGGCTCTGAAAATATTGATGGGGCTCGTACTATCCTACACAACGTATAATAAAATATATAAATAAAAATAAATAAATATTCTACGACATTCTACACAGCGCTTTCTAGACCCAAAGCAAGCATAGTTTAACTAGCTTGTGGTATGGGTTCCAGAAAGCGGATACTTACTTATATACTTTTTTTCGTAAATACATACATATTATACATAGAAACACCCAGAGCAATGCAAAAAGACATATATTCATGCGTACAAATATTTGCACTGAGCGGGAATCGAACCCGCGTCCCCTGACGTGCAGTCGAATGCACTACCGCTACGCCACAGAGGCCGTCAAAAGTTTACAGAAAAAGAAGGAAAATAAATATGAATATCCTCTAGAACCTATATTACAAGCTAGGTGTGCCTAATTTGGGTCTAAATGGTGCTGTTTAATTATGTCCTATAATATTTATTTATTCTTTCGTGCACCAAAAAACATAACATAAATTTACGATCCGTTCTCTTTATCTTAAATACCGAATCGGGAAGTCTCTAAAGGTTACTGACCTCCAACCGAACAAAGAACTTTAATTAGTATTCTTTAAAAAAAAAAAGAAGAGCCCAGATTTTAGGTTAACGTCCGATTGAATTAAAACTGAAGTTTAGTTTTTTAGCCAAGTCTGGCAACCCTAGGTGTGTCAAAGACCTTAATATCTGGTGATACCCACTGGGTCATATAAACGCTGAAAATTAAGATAGCTACGCTTTCTAAAACTAGATGGATAATTGTCTATTGTACACCAAAATTAGTTATTCATTTCATTTCAAATTCATGTTCCACTTTTAATTCTTCTTTATTGACTTTTTTTTATTAAATATTATACGTACTTCTGGCTCCGATAGTTTGTGCTAAAAGTAAGCCACCTTAAAGGTTAGCTCGTACACACTTGAAAGCAAAATCACTTAGGTCAGATTTCACTGGTGAAAATAATTGCGCTCTAGATCAACAACACACTGTATGACGGCCTCTGTGGCGTAGCGGTAGTGCATTCGACTGCTACGTAAGGGGGCGCGGGTTCGATTCGCGCTCAGTGCAAATATTTGTATGCATGAATATGTCTATTTGCATTGGTCTGGGTGTTTCTATGTATAATATGTATGTATTTACAAAAAAAAGTACATAAGTATGTTTATCCGCATTCTGGAACCCATAACACAACCTAGTTAAACTATGCTTACTTTGGGTCTAGAAAGCGCTGTGTAGAATGTTGTAGAATATGTATTATAGAATATTTAAATATTTATTTATGGAATGCATAACTAACATTACTAATGGCGGCCTTTTCGCATAATTAAAAATAATCATGAATAAATAACTGCTGAATTTACACAAAATTATTCATCAAATAGTAAATCATTTCGTTTCCATTCCATCAACTTCAAAAAAACCAATTCATTTTAAATTAATTAGCCTTTTTTCCTGCCACTGAATTTTATTCATAAAACAAATTAACCGGCGCGTTTTAAGTCCCAGCGCGTAGTTTTTGAATAAACTGTGGCCGGCAAACAAGAACAAAAGTTCAAATTTAGAATTCTTTCGGATGCCAGTGATGAAAGGTGGTGAATTGATTACCACTATGCAGGCGATTCTGAGAAGAATCCTTGATGAAGAAAGGTTCGGTATAGGTTTATTTTATTGACTTCGGCGAGCTAAATTCTTAACATAATATATTAAAACCTCTTGAGATATGCATCCATGTTTAAAACTATGTGTTATGAAGCTTATCTGTAATCAATATGGATGTAGTAACTGTTTTATGAACTCTTATTGGAATTATGTGAACATTTCCGAAGACTTATTTTTGTTACAACTAAATAATAACAGAATCTAATATTTTGGGACATATAACATAACATATAGGTAGGTTAGAAAGTTTTTACAGGGTTGGCAGCGCGACTGTGACGCCTCTGGTCTTGCACACCTCCATAAATCGCGGTAACCGCTTCCCATCAGGTGGGCCGTGTGTTTACTGTAATTTTTTTATTTAAGTGGTATAAACAATAAAAAAGAAAACATAGTTTTGTAATATGGGTTCTAGAATGTGGATAAACATACAATACATAACATAAGATACATTTTTCTTTCACTTTATATTTAACTACAATATTGTAGTTAATAATAATAATAAATAAATATTCTACGACATTCTACACAGCGCTTTCTAGACCCAAAGTAAGCATAATTTAACTAGCTTGTGTTATGGGTTCCAGAATGCGGATAAACATACTTATATACTTTTTTTTTGTAAATACATACATATTATACATAGAAACACCCAGACCAATGCAAATAGACATATTCATGCATACAAATATTTGCACTGAGCGGGAATCGAACCCGCGCCCCCTTACGTAGCAGTCGAATGCACTACAGCTACGCCACAGAGGCCGTCAGGCAGTTAAGTAAACATCCAGATCAATGCATGAATACAAATATTTACACCGAGTGGGTATTGAACCAGCAAACTTCGACTTCACAATTAAACGCCACGCCATCCAGTTCGTAAAAAATAGGCAATAGATGACATATTAATAATCTAAGCAATAGATATAGTTTTTCTGAGCTCAAATGGAGCGACTGATTCAAGAACTACATATTTTACATAGGTTAAAGTTGAAGCACGCTAAATTTTGTTAGATTTATGATATCGGAATACCACTTTGTGTCCAACCAGGGAACTGGGGACCTTTTTCATGATCCACGTGACCAATCTCCATACAGGGCACTAATTCTTTTTTTTTATATTTAGGACACGTCAATTTGACTTCACCTCGCCTGATGGTAAGCTAACGGTAAAGTCTCAGGAAAGAGGATCACCATTACATACACGTATCATGTTAACAATGGTGGCACTCAGCTTGACGGCCTCACCAGAAGAGGATTGTCGTCGCAGCACCGCGTGACACCCACCGGTCCCACTCGTGCTGCGACCACAATCCCCCTGCCCGGTTATGCACCTGCCGACCCCTGAACGCAATCAAACCGAAATTGGATTACTATGGAGGGTTTTTCGCAATCGTGCACGGTGGTACCTACCCGGCCGAATTTTGTGACAAATTTGTGTCATCAAATTTCTACCACCAGATTTTTAGGCTTGTTCACTGTTGGACGGAGAACAGTCCCATGCTCTAATCACATTGTACAAAACCCACAAGAGGAGATGCAGTGTCTTCTATTCTACTTTAAACTTGTGTGTTCTGAGTGGTAGGCAAGGTAGTCAAATTATAAGGTAAAAAAAGTATAAGGCGTAAGGCAATACCAAAAAAAAACGTACCTTATACGTTCGATTTTGTTTGATTACGCCTTAAGCCTTACGCCTAATGCCTAACGCCTTACGCCTTATGCATTACGTCTTATCATGCCTTAGGGCCTCATAAGGTCAAGGAGACGCTTTAGTAGTGGGATTGTTTATATTAAGCGCGCACTTTTGGCACATTAGAAGTATAATTCGTGCATATAAATAACTTAAGCGTTCAATATCATCCTTCTGCGCCAATTCCCACAACGTTTAAGGGGCTCATAACTCTGACGTCACACAAATCCACCATGAAATTGGTGCGTTTACGAATATCCTTGGAAACCGCTGGCGGCGGGGATTGTAAGTGAATTATAATTTGCACATTGATGCCGGGATAAAAGAAAAGGTTATATGCATCAAATCTCTGGTAGGGACAGGCGTGAACTGTCATAATGAAATTTGAATGCTGGCTACACCGTTACTAAAAATAAGTTAATATAGCCGTAGAGTTAAGATTGACTAGCTGTTGCACGTGGCTCAGTCCGCGTGAAATACTGATCTTATTCCCGCGACCCACAAGAACCTAATCCTGGTAATAAAAAGCAGTTTGTAGTGTGCAATTTCAGACCACAATCTACTATCTAAATCTAATCTACTGCGGAAATCCCTTGAGATACCCCCCCGCCAGCCAGTGGGGGCGGTTATGTCGGGCTTGAACCGACTAAAACCGCACGACGTCTCGGGTAAGGTTGCCCATAAAGCATAATTGCGAAATTTAATTTGGATCAGATCAGCCGTTCTGGCGTGATTAAGTAAGAAAAATCCATTAATTTCATCCACGGGGTGGTTGGTGCCCTAACTTCCAAACCAACCTCACCTGCAAAACGGTACTCCTGCTGGTTGACGGTCGAACCTCAGGCGCAGGTTTTCCTCTCGGGGTTGGGAGTTCAGACGGCAGGCGCTCCCATAAAAGCCATATAAGCCAAACCAAGAGGAGAAGGAGTAAGCGGACCCTGGGCCCCGAGGTGATAGGTGATAGCCTCGGATGTGACCGGGAACAGCGCTAAAATCATGATGATGAAGATCAAATTAAAGTATTCGGATCGTGGGCTCCGAGGTGATAGGTGAATGCCTCGGATGTGGCCAGAAACAGCGCTAAGATGATGATGATGATGATGATAAACCAAAGTATTCGGACCCTGGGCTCCGAGGAGATAGCTGATAGCCTCGGATGTGGCCGGGAACAGCGCTAAGATGCTGATGATGATGATCAAACTAAAGTATTCGGATCGTGGGCTCCGAGGTGATAGGTGAATGCCTCGGATGTGGACAGAAACAGCGCTAAGATGATGATGATGATGATGATAAACCAAAGTATTCGGACCCTGGGCTCCGAGGAGATAGGTGATAGCCTCGGATGTGGCCGGGAACAGCGCTAAGATGCTGATGATTATGATCAAACTAAAGTATTCGGACCCTGGGCTCCGAGGCGATAGGTGATAGCCTCGGATGTGGCCGGGAACAGCGCTAAGATGATGATGATGATGATCAAATCAAAGTATTCAGACCATGGGCTCTGAGGTGATAGGTGATAGCCTCGGATGTGACCAGGAACAGCGCTAAGATGATGATGATGATGATAAACCAAAGTATTCGGACCCTGGGCAGCGAGGTGATAGGTGATAGCCTCGGATGTGGCCGGGAACAGCGCTAAGATGATGATGATGATGATCAAACCAAAGTATTCGGAACCTGGGCTCCGAGGTGATAGGTGATAGCCTCGGATGTGGCCGGGAACAGCGCTAAGATGCTGATGATTATGATCAAACTAAAGTATTCGGACCCTGGGCTCCGAGGCGATAGGTGATAGCCTCGGATGTGGCCGGGAACAGCGCTAAGATGATGATGATGATAATGATCAAATCAAAGTATTCAGACCATGGGCTCTGAGGTGATAGGTGATAGCCTCGGATGTGACCAGGAACAGTATTAAGATGATCATGTTTATCCATCCATTTAGTACGAAGCCAAATTTACTAACAAAGTTTTGAACTCGAAATGAAAGTATCTATTTATGTGAAAGGTGAAAACTTTACATTGAATAAAAACACAAAAAATAATTGATTTATGTTCTAGGAGCGATACCGATGCCGAATATATGATTTTTGTTTTTTTTTCTGTTTGTCTGTGTGTCGGTTTGTCTGCTTTTTATTATCGACTAGCTGACCCGGCAGACTTCGTACTGCCTCAATCGATAGCACCTTTTAAACCTTCTCTGGACCTCCACAAATAATTCAAGACCAAAATTAGCCAAATCGGTCCAGCCGTTCTCGAGTTTTAGCGAGACTAACGAACAGCAATTCATTTTTATATATAAGAAGAAGAAGAAGAAGAAGATTTCCGAGCATCACTTGAAAACTGCTAAACAGATTTAGTTGAAATTTTGCATGAACATTCTACTAGGGCATGGTCATAAACTGCACTTTAGATCATCATGCTATTATAGGTATGAAAGGAGCGGAAGAGCAAAACCGGTCTAAACTATTATTGATGAAAACTTTATTATTACCTACAAGGTAGATCTTTACAAAATGTGTAGTTCAGTAGAACTGAGACATGGTCAATATCTGGACTATATCTCATCACGCTATGCCTGAAAGGTAATGTAAAATCTCAAAACTCCACAGAGTTACCCACGTACTAACGATAGTTGATTAGAGACGCATAAACATTTCATAATGAATTTATCTACTTCATTTCGTACGAATTGTCAATGTTAATATTCCGAACTTCACGCGTACGAAGTTGCGGGCAACATCTAGTCTCAAATATTAGTCATAGCAACAAACTATTGCAAAGCTAATTTATATCAATTGAACTACTAATTTTAACCAAAAGTTTCTTATAAAACCAATCAAAATTATTTATTTAAATCAACACCAATTAACCCACACACTAACTCATCACGGTTAAATCACCACTACACTACTCATTAGTGTAAAAAAAAAACATTTATTAGTCCAATTATAAACACTTAAATGTCATCGGAAGTCGTAAATTCGGTACCTAGTCATTAAATGGCCGGCGTTTGGCAATTTGACGCAATTGGCGTGGTTGGGATGCAATAAGAAAGCAATAAAGAGCATTAAGAGACAATTATAGAACACCTGGATGCGACCATTATCTTGCTTGTAACTACTGATGGTTGGTTGGTTAATCGACGGATGGGCACGAATAGTTGCTCAAAGATGTGCAGGAGATGGGATACGTTAAAATGGGACTGAGTGAGGAATAATTTTAATTAAATTAAGACTAAATGATTGTAGTTTAAAAAATTTAAAAATAAGCTTTTTACTATAAATATACATGGTATGCAGGGCGTCTCACGACGATGCCACAAGGAGGGAAAGTATCTTCAAAAATTAAGATAGTGATTTTAACTAAAAGGAGACTTTAAAATCAATTTGAACTGCATTCAAAGATTTTTGAAAACTCGATTGCGACACTCGGTAATCGAACCGGCTCAAATCCAACGAATTAAGCTCCTGTACTTTAAAATGGCATCAATCGATAGAGTCAGTCATAGGAATCAAATATCTATAATAAACATGGTTAATTGAATAAAAAGAAATCCAAAATTCCGAAATTTCGACTTATAAAATGATTTTCCTAAGTTTTTATCTATTTTCGTTAATAACTTTGTTACCTTTGGTCCTACGACTAAAAGGTACACAACCAAAGTTGTAGAAAATTCAATTTGCAACAAAACTACTTTTACAAATTTTCTGTGTATAACATAGTTCGCCCGATGTAGCGTAAAAACCATTCGCAACAGTTTTTCAAGATGGCGGCCGCGGGCCAAGGGTTGCGACCCCACAAACTTTACACTAACGCTCTCTTCATATCCGAAAGAAGAAATTGCGTTCTGAAACTTTTGTACGCTAAGCCTAAAAAAATGTAACCTTTCAATGGATTGAAATGACGTCAAAGATTGTTAATAAGGTATTATTAGTAGAAGGCGTCTGTAGACCCGAGACGGCGTGCGGTTTTAGTCGGTTCAAGCCCGACATAACCGACCCCGCTGGCCGGCGGGAGGGTATCCGATAGGATTTCCGCACGAAAAAAAAAGTTAGAGAGATTTGATTCTTATAAGTACACAGTGTTATTTTTCCGGATTTTAGCCGGTTCGATTACCGAATGTGGCAATTGAGTTTTCGAAAATCTTTGAACTCAGATTATAATATATAAATATAAAATATAAATATACATATTCTACGACATTCTACACAGCGCTTTCTAGACCCAAAGTATGTGTTATGGCTTCCAGAATGCGGATAAACATACTTATATACTTTTTTTTTGTAAATACATACATATTATACATAGAAACACCCAGACCAATACACATGCATACAAATATTTGCACTGATAATGTTTTTGAAATGAAAATCTACATTTTACTACTCTTCTTTAAGTAAAATTGTAAAATCTACGTTATTTTGAGATAATATCCCTCAATGTGGCATCACCGTGGAACGCCCTGTATATAGGAGTCATTGCGGACGGACAACGAAGTGATCCTATAAGGGTTCTGTTTTTTCCTTTTGAGGTACGGAACCCTAAAAACAAAAAAATCGCTTGACAACAAAGAGAAAAGTTCACGAAGTTTTACCGGTTTAATATATCAAGACGGTTGACGGCAATAGGGTCACTCTCTGTCTTATATGGAGCGAAAACAACTGGACTGACCAAATAATAGAACAAAACTTTCTAACATACTATTGCCACGAGACGGCCCTACTCCCAACCAAATGAAATATAGTGAACTGAATTTACTTCCTTACACGAATAAGAACAGATAAAATAATGTATTATTGAAGTTGAACAAATAGCCCAGGTGGACAATTATCATTTATTACAAAGCCAAAACACATTAGTCCTCCAAAATTACCGTCTAAATCTAAAGGCACATTCTCAACTAACAAACCTTATTATCAAATTCCAATTGTAACCCACATTTAAAATCACTTGAAATTCTCCCAACGTCTCAATCGATTACAATCGAACCAAAGTCAATTAAAATTCGATGCTTTTTAGAAAATCGCTCGATATAAATCAGGGGCGATGCGTTACGAATTCAATGCATTTACATAATCGACCACTTCACTGCCGCTTGACTATCGGCTCGTCCAACCATGTTTCATTGTAATATTAATGCGAGACCACCTAAATTATACAACAAAGTTTTACAATTCTCAACTTTACCACCCAAAAAATAGAGTTGGGAACTTACAATTCGACCGTAGGTACAAGATTGCGTTGGTATATTTAAGTGAGAACGAACTACAATGGGACAAAGAAGCGTCTGCAATTAAAGTGGAGCTTTTTGCGTCGGTCGTTTCAGCGCCGGAGGCTTTTATGCGAGGCGACGCATTGATCGTGTTTATTGATGTGACAGATCGAGGGACAAGCGCTTGTTCCGACGATGCTAATGCAGTCTTTCCATTTGGTTTGAATATAAGCGTTAATAACGTACTGAGTGACAGAGCCATACCAACATCCTTGAGGCTGAAGTCAACCCCACCGGTAAGTTGGTGAACCAGCTAAACAACGGATGAGGCTCCAGTGCAGACTTTCCTCTCAAGCTTTGGAGGGCTAACGGCTGTCGATCTCAGAAAAACCGACATACCTTTTTTTTTTTTTTATCGTGCGGAAATCCCTTCGGATACCCCCCCGCCGGCCAGCGGGGGCGGTTATGTCGGGCTTGCACCGACTAAAACCGCACGCCGTCTCGGGTCTTCAGACGCCGGGGTGTAAGGTTACCCATAGAGCATATCCCTCGCACCCCGGCTGACCCTGGGCCATCTCACCACTAACAGCATCGCTCATCCTGTCTCCTCTGGATGCAGAGGAGTACGGAGAGCGATGTGTTCCCGCCACGTTGGGTATTGGCCGACGATCAATGCCAACCCTATGAAAGGGTGAAGGGGAAGCCATTGACCGCCGCCCAGGGTGTACCGGCCGCTCCGATTCCGTTCCCCCCGGACTGCAGCGGGATCGGAATCGGAGCGACACTCGAGGAGGTTACCCAACACACACCCCAAAAACCGACATACCTAATTTTTGATAATACTAGTAACTGAAATTACCAGAATAACCGCGGTAGCCTAGTGGCATGGGTAATGGACTGCTGAGACGATGTCTCAGGTTCGATACCAGGTTTTACCATGGCACACACCAAATACTTTTCGATGCTTTTCGAAGTTATGTGTGTATTTATCGCAGGTTTATAAGTGCCCGGTTAATGGCAATAGGCTCGCCACCTATTACATTGGGACCTAAACATAAACTGGCGAAATGTGGGTGCTAGCACCTCTGCCTACCCCTTCGGGGATATGGGCGTGAGTTTATGTTATGTTATGAAACTACTAAGCTAAGCTAAGGTAAGCGAAATTACTTGTATTAAAAGAAGATTCTTCTGGACCGGATTTGGTTAACACCGTGTGCGATTGCGAAAAACCCTCCATAGTAATCCAATTTCGGTGTGATTGCGTTCAGGGGTCAGCAACTGCATAGCCGGGCAGGGGGATTGTGGTCGCAGCACTAATGGGACCGGTGGGTTCACGCGGTGCTGCGACGACAATCCTCTTCTGATGAGGCCGTCAAGCTGAGTGCCACCATTGTTAACATGGTACGTGTATGCAATGGTGACCCTCTTTCCTGAGACTTTACCTTCAGCTTACCATCAGGCGAGGTGAAGTCAAATTGACGTGTCCTAAATATAAAAAAAACCGTTGAAATACTCATCATCTTCTGAACTTTTTGTTTTTTTTTGGTAGGCTCTCGTTTGACCACTGTCTCACCTATAGATATGGATCGGAAAAGAAAACATCTAGGACGCGACTTGAACCCGCGACCAGTCCCTTACAGGGGGAATACTCTGACCAACTGAGCTAGCTAGACACGTCCCAGATATTCGAAATTCTCTGATAAATTATATTCGTCTCGCGCGCGACGCTGGAGCCTACGTTGTGTTGTATTGTTTGTACTTATCACTAAACATCTGGAATCATAGTGGAAAGTAGCCTTAAAAGCAAGAACAGATGATGCAACATTGGTTTTTTTTTTATATAACGGTTATTAGTAACCGAAATTACTAATATTCCCTCTAACCCCTCCAGCTAAGCTTAATTGCTTGTGTTAGGAGTGGGTTCACGTCAGTAGTGTAATGGCCAGGATTCGAACCCGGGACCTCTCGATCGTAGGGTCGACTCCTTAACCCCTAAGCTACCGACGCTACAAATGACGTTAAACAGACAGCTATACATTATTGTAATGCTTCATGCGCGAGTGGAACAATCCATTGAACAAGGTAGTCTGTCAAGGGGCTGGCAACTCAAGCGCTTATTAAAAACATCTCAATGATGTATTGCCAGTAATTTCTGTGGAACACCCCCTAAATGGGGGTGCATCCCGTCGGCCGAGCCGAAAGTGAGGCGGAAACAGGGATATCTAAAGTTTTGTAACTGATTTTTTTAATCTATTTGGATGGCGTATAAAGTCGTGAAAGATTTGATTTAGTGGGGAAGAGATTTAAGAATATTTCTGGAGACCTTGACGGTTACTTAGTATTATCGTTATTAAATTTATCCATAGTATTTTTAACAGAACCGACACTTTTTTTACCGAAACTTTCAATAACTTGCAAAAAAATGGAAAAATACAAAAAGTGGTCAAGATTTTATGAAATCTTCTCACAATGGCACCATCATTTTATGATGTTGCAATTAAGCCCTCTTTTCGTATTTTTATAGTCTACTAGTTTATGCCCGCGGCTTCGCCCGCGTGGAATTCTGATCCCGTGTCCGCTTCGCATGGTAACCTATTCCAGGCATAAAAAGTAGCCTATGTGTTATTCTAGCCTATAATCTATTCCTTTACAGATGTTTCAGCCAGATCCGTTCAGCCGTTTTTGCATAAAATAGTTATAAACATCCATACATCCACCCATTCAAACTTTCACATTTATAATATTAGTGCGATTGAAATGTTTGAGGCTTAACGTGCAAAATTCAGAAAACACAATTTTATTTTTTGAATGTCTAGTAGGGGTTTTAAATCTTACATTTTCATGCATATAGTGGCGATACCACTTCCACCCAGGCGCCATCTAGCAACAGTAAGCTCAACTACTTCGATACCACGTGAAATCAGCGCCACCTAGCGACCAACAAGCTGAACCAGAACCGTCTACTATGTCACAATCGTGCATCGCGAAAATGTAGTTCACGCGCTATACAGAATCCTAACTTCAACAATTAGGGCCTCGACCCGCCAGGCGCAATCACCCTTCCTGGTCGGAGGAGCATCACACCTCATTTCTCCACACATACAAATATTTCCACTGAGCAGTATTCGAACCCGCGATCCGGCCGAATGCTCTACCGCGGCGTCTTAGAGGTCGTCTGATTTTGTACTGGACAAAAGAAGCATAATTTATAAATGTATTCGGTTAGTCAGCAGCAACCCTAATCATTGTTTTGATTTATAGGTTTCTTAATAAATACGCAGAGTGGCACCACGATCGGCGCTGTAATATTAATTGCGGAGCTCGTTAATAATTAATGCGCTACTACCCGCAACGCTAATAGATTGTCCGGACTCCACCCGACTGTGCTCGGTATCGACTATCCTATCAATGGATTTTAAAATAAATGAACATATAAAATAAATATTGTACGACATTCTACACAGCGCTTTGTAGACCTAAAGTAAGCATAGTTTAACTATTGTCGGAAGTTTACGCGAATGTTACACATTGAAATAAAACTATTTTTAACGGATTCTATCGCGGTTTATTTGATGCTATTTTATATTTTACATTGATCCCGACATTTCGGTTGCTTTTCAGCAGCCATGGTCACGGGGAGACTGTGTACAGGATCAATGTAAAATATAAAATAACATCAAATAAACCGCGATAGAATCCGTTAAAAATAGTGTTATTTCAATAGTTTAACTAGCTTGTGTTATGGCTTCCAGAATGCGGATAAACATACCTACTTTTTTTTTTGTTGTAAATACATACATATTATACATAGACCAATGCAAATAGATATATTCATGCATAGAAATATTTGCATTGAGTGGGAATCGAACCCGCACCCCCTGTCGTAGCAGTCGAATGCACTACCGCTACGCCACAGAAGCCGTCAAAATGGATGAATTTGGCAACTGAATCAATACCGATGGCGTTGCACTTACTTTAAAGTTCTTTGTCGAACATCAAATATAAATATAAATCTCGTACTTTGTTTAGTTCTTTTTTTTTATATTTAGAATACGTCAATTTGACTTCACCTCGCCTGATGGTAAGCTGAAGGTAAAGTCTCAGGAAAGAGGGTCACCATTACGTCCATGTTAACAATTGTGGTACTCAGCTTGACGGCCTCATCAGAAGAGGATTGTCGTCGCAGCACCGCGTGACACCCACCAGTCCCACTAGTGCTGCGACCACAATCCCGCTGCCCGGCTATGCACTTGCTGACCCCTAAACGCAATCAAACCGAAATTGGATTACTATGGAGGGTTTTTCGCAATCGTGCACGGTGGTACCCACCCGGCCGAATTTTGTGACAAATTTGTGTCATGAAATTGCTACCACCAGTAAAAGTTGTTTGCATTTTTGTGCTATTGTTCATCCGATTGCGATTAAACTTTTATGCAATTACTTTTATGTTTATACTACTAGACTGGCTACAACCAAAAAGAAGCCAATAACCGAAAAGTTGCGAAGAAATCGCTTGTCCTGGTTCGGACATATAATGCGTAGGGATAAAAGTAGGTAATATTGTAAGGAAGGCGTTAAGTATGGAAGTGGACGGTTACAAAGGGAGAGGAAGACCTAAGAGGAGATAGATGGACTGTGTGAAAGAGGATATGGTTAAAAAGGGAGTGAATGTTGAGATGACCGCAAGCAGAGATGAATGGAAAAAGCACACATGTTGCGCCGACCCCAAATAAATTTGGGATAAGGGCAGAAGGATGATGATGACTACTACTAGACTGGCTACGAAATAAATCGATCTAAGGCCACTACTTGACCAGTAACAAAGCGCCACATTATATTGCTGTCATACAGGTGACATTACAACAATGCGCGCTATATCTACGCCTATAGAAATAGGTGTCAAAATTCAACTTATTAATCTAGTTTCTGCGTCTTGTTCCACATTCCAAATTCAATATCATTCCCACGTCACTCAGGAACCTCGACTCATGATCTTCTCGAAACCGGAGATGGCTCAGGGTCAGTCGGGGTGCGAGGGAAATGCCCTATGGGCAACCTTACACCCCGGCGCCTGAAGACCCGAGACAGCGTTCGGTTTTAGTCAGTTCAAGCCCGAGGGTACCCGAGGGGATTTCCGCACGAAAAAATAAAAATAAAATGGTTAGACAGTCTTTCATCCAATTACCAGGCTAGAACATGTGTCTAGCTTGTGTCTCGACTAATGCTTCTCATGAAGGGAAAGGGTTTGCTCTCGTCCAGTAGGACATGGTTGCTAGCAAAAGTGACCAAGACCTGTCGGGAGCACTCACGTCACTCCGACAATAGGTTGGACGTTCCTTTCTTTCCAGCAATAATTCTTACACAAGTTAATAACATCTGTCTATCCCTTAGAATCTACAAGCTTTTTTTAACTTGTGGATAAGAATAACCCCAGGGTATAATATCCAAGCTTGCAAATAGTTAAACAATAATTGAAGCCAAGGAATATTAAACATTCATATTTTAAGCAAAGCGTTGGCTGTAAAACAAAATATGCATGGCAATTATTATAGAGCTACAGGCGTTTATGACAACAGTAATTATTGAGAAATTATGCTATTCTTTGTTGTAATGTTATGCTTAATGATGATAGGGATAAGTACAGTTTGCAACTATAAATATGGAGGCCCAAGTCACTAGGGGCCTCTACATCAGTCGCAGAGAAGTCACCGCCGTGGAGAGTTCTCCGCACTCGCCGGGCCCAGACCTGTACCACTGAAGATGTCGACCGCAGTGATCGACGAAACGTTTGGGGCACAAGTTTTCTATGGACCACGGCCGTGAAGCAGTATATTCTACATACAACACCGGCCGTGAAATCTTAAAATTTATATATACAGAGGTTTGAATTTTATGTCACTCAATGTGCAAGTTTTGGTTGGTGATGACCGGCACATTGAAAAATCTACTTCAAATATCAAAGTACTTGGTAACAATAATATATGTAGGTATATATTCACTGATTTCGGCGGTCTCTCCAGATAATACCAATACCAGTCTGCTCCAATTTCCAGTATCTCGTCTCTCTTATCCAGGCCGATGGGAAAATTGATCGTGAAGAGAAGCACAGAATTGAATTGCAGGTTGGATGAAGTGGTGGCAAGTCAGAGGCACGATATGCGACCCGTAATTTCCCCTTAAGCTTAAGGGGAAAATTAAAAGACCATGAGCAGACCTGCCGTCTTGTATAGATCGTCATGTTTGGTCTTGAAACTGACGGAAGAAAGATAACTGCATGTAGTGGAGATGCGTGTGTTAAGATGGATGTGTGGTGTGAGGAGAATGGATAGAATAATAGTAATTAGTATAATAGAGGAATTTGAAGAGAGGAGGTTTGAAATTGCAAAAGTGTATGAAAAATTTAAAAGCCAACGACTATCGTTTAATAGACGTATAATGAGAAGAGATGAATGTTATGTTGTTAAAAAGATTCGAAGTATGAAGGTAGAGTCAAAGTCAAAATCAAAAACCATTTATTCTGTATAGACCATTAATACGGCACTTACAAAACGTCAAAAAAAATCTAATGTTTGGCAAATGGACCACCGGTTCGAAACGCGGCCCTGTCCTGAGAAGACTCCGGCAAGAAACTCAGCGGGCTGTTTTTTTTTATCTATTTACAAACATATTAACTTAACCTTAGTACAATATTTCGTTTGAGTAGCATAGACAGAGAGCAAACAGTTCATATCCAAGCTTGTTTGTCGTCTAAATAATCTTGAATTTTATAATAGCCTTTTTGGCAGTTTACTTTTAATTTGGCTTTTAAATTTATGAAGAGGTAGATTCTTCATTTCACCAGGAAGCTTGTTTTAAGGAGGGCTTTAAGAGCAGAGGAAGGCCCAAGAACATATGTATGGAATGCGTGCAAGAGGATATAGCAAGGAAGAGGGTGTCTGAGGACATGACATCTGGCAGGAATATATAGAGGAGAATGACATGATGCACCAACCCCAAAGAATTGGGACAAGGGCATGTAGATGATGATTGATGGCACTGGGTGAAACTTGCTATACATATTGAATTGAATTACTGGTGGTAGAAATTTGATGACACAAATTTGTCACAAAATTCGGCCGGGTGGGTACCACCGTGCACGATTGCGAAAAACCCTCTATAGTAATCCAATTTCGGTTTGATTGCGTTCAGGGGTCAGCAAGTGCATAGCCGGGCAGGGGGATTGTGGTCGCAGCACTAGTGGGACCGGTGGGTGTCACGCGGTGCTGCGACGACAAGTCTCTTCTGATGAGGCCGTCAAGCTGAGTGCCACCATTGTTAACATGGTACGTGTATGTAATGGTGACCCTCTTTCCTGAGACTTTACCTTCAGCTTACCATCAGGCGAGGTGAAGTCAAATTGACGTGTCCTAAATATAAAAAAATTAAAAAAAACACTTGTACTTTTCCACTAAATTTATTAAATTAAACCTGACAGGTCGAACCTTTGAGAATGCCTAAGGTGAAACCGGTCAGGTTAATTTTATTAATTTAGTAGAATAATTCAATATATTTAAATTTTGAATTGATTATCATCATAACCGACATTTCAATTATGGAACCATTTATAAATCTACTTAAACAACAGAATAATCACCCTTTTCAACCCATAACCCTTTTAAATTTCTTCTTATGCTGCGAAAAGTGCGTGGTTCATTTATTTTGAAAAACTATTTTCCAAAAAAAAATATAAGTATGTTTATCGGCATTCTAGAACCCATAACACAAGCTAGTTAAATTATGCTTACTTTGGGTCTAGAAAGCGCTGTGTAGAATGTCGTAGATTTTTTTTTTTTTTTTATCGTGCGGAAATCCCTTCGGATTTCCGCTTCGGATTTCGCTTGCACCGACTAAAACCGCACGCCGTCTCCGGTCTTCAGACGCCGGGGTGTAAGGTTACCCATAGAGCATATCCCTCGCACCCCGGCTGACCCTGGGCCATCTCACCACTAACAGCATCGCTCATCCTGTCTCCTCTGAAAGCAGAGGAGTACGGAGAGCGATGTGTTCCCGCCACGTTGGGTATTGGCCGACGATCAATGCCAACCCTATGAAGGGGTGAAGGGGAAGCCATTGACCGCCGCCCAGGGTGTACCGACCGCTCCGATTCCGTTCCCCCCGGACTGCAGCGGGATCGGAATCGGAGCGACACTCGAGGAGGTTACCCAACTCACACCTAATTTACTTACCTAATAATATTACATACAAGAAATAAAAAGTTGCGGGTAGCGTAGCATCCAAATATTTCATATGTTTTTAAGATAAATCCGTAAAATTTACAATCCAAATAGGACGTTTTACGATTGCAATCAAAAGGGACTATGATGATTTAAATTTCTCAACTGCTTGTGCTTTCTAGTGTTACGGAACGATAGCACGATTCAGCACGGCCAATTACGCCATCTGTTGATTTCGAAACTAAACAATACTAAATTAATGCTAAAAATAAGTGGGTGGAAACCATCGTACTTATTTATTTTCTTGAAATGACAGGCTCTCTTCCAAGTACAGTCAACAACAAAAGTGGATTAACACTAAAATATTTACAAACATTTTTTACATTAGAATACATGTACCTTTGTTTTTTTTTCGTGCGGATATCCCTTCGGTTTCCCAACCGCCCAGCGGGGGCGATAATTAATATATACATAAATGGTTTTAAAATCCCCAGAGGACAAAGTTATTATATTTAATTTTTTCATTTGGTCATGTTTTATTTATTATTTTATGAAAGGTTTAAGAGCTAAAGTGGTCAATAATTTATATAGTTATAATTTGCTAACCCACTTTTGTCGTTGACTGTATCTAGCTACAACAATATGTATTGTATTCTGTAAGATATTTTGCATTAATTTGTAAACATTACTGGCAAGAAAATTTTAGTATATTAAATAATAAATAATTTAAAATTATCATAAAAAATCTATCAACAATGTTGTCTGTAAGTACTTTTTTTTTAACTAATCACCTTATATTTCACACGATATTGTCGGAAGTTTACGCGAATGTCACACATTGAAATAAAACTATTTTTTTACGGATTCTATAGCGATTTATTTGATATAGGATAGGTCAGTCATGGTCACGGGGAGTCCCGTGACCATATCTGCTGAAAAGCAACCGAAACGTCGGGTTCAATGTAAATTATAATATAACATCAAATAAATCGCGATAGAAGCCGTTAAAAAATAATTTTATTTCAATTTATTTTTCACACACCACTAATCAAGTAACATACATACATAACATAAACTCACGCCTATATCCCCGAAGGGGTAGGCAGAGGTGCTAGCACCCACATTTCGCCAGTGTATGTTTAGGTCCCAATGTAATAGGTGGCGAGCCTATTGCCATTAACCGGGCACTTATAAACCTGCGATAAATACACACATAACTTCGAAAAGCATCGAAAAGTCATCGGTGTGTGCCATGGTAAAACCTGGGATCGAACCCGAGACCTCGTCTCAGCAGTCCATTACCCATACCACTAGGCTACCTTTAACGATTGCTTTAAAACGATGTTTTCTGTAGTGCGGTAAGACCTTCCCCGGTTAGGCTGTTCGTAATTCAACCTGGATCTTCGGTTATCATTTACCTCCTCTCCTTGATAACTGATCAAGTTCAGGTAAAAACCTTTTGAGCTTAAAATATACTTTTCAAATACGTTCGGAAATATAATCTAAGCCTATAAGTAAAATAAAGATAATAATTATCGATTTTCAAAATGACTCATCCCCGTTTTCCCACCACTAAAAGTGAAAAAAATCTTAGAACTACCCTTGAAATACGGCCTATTAAAAAGCAGCCAAGTGCGAGTCGGACTCGCCCATTAAGGGTTCCGTAGCAGTAGGTAACATAATAATGTTTTTTTTATTAGTTTTTATATTTGAGTTGATTGAATGAAAGGTAAATTGCAGTTTACGATCTATGACGTATTAAAAAAAACTACTTACTAGATCTCGTTCAAACCAATTATCGTTGGAAGTTTTCATGATAATATATATCATATATTTTTTTTAGTTTTATCATTCTCTTATTTTAGTTACAGGGGGGGGGGGACACACATTTTACCACTTTGGAAGTGTCTCTCGCGCAAACTATTCAGTTTAGAAAAAAATTATATTAGAAACCTCAATATCATTTTTGAAGACCTATCCATAGATACCTCACACGTATGAATTTGATGAAAAAAATTTTGTTGAGTTTCAGTTCTAAGTATGGGGACCCCCAGAATTTATTGTTTTTTTTTCTATTTTTGTATGAAAATCTTAATGCGGTTCACAGAATACATCTATTTACCAAGTTTCAACAGCATAGATCTTATAATTTAGGAAAAAAGTGGCTGTGACATACGGACGGACAGACAGACAGACATGACGAATCTATGAGGGTTCCGTTTTTTGCCATTTGGCAACGGAAACCTAAAAACAACAAAAGCTTTTCTTTACCGCAATATAAAGACTTGGAATTCTGTTCTAACACGCGTGTTTCCTGCTTCCCACAGTCCCAGGTAGTTTTTTTTTTATATTTAGGACACGTCAATTTGACTTCACCTCGCCTGATGGTAAGCTGAAGGTAAAGTCTTAGGAAAGAGGGTCACCATTACATACACGTATCATGTTAACAATGGTGGCACTCAGCTTGACGGCCTCATCAGAAGAGGATTGTCGTCGCAGCACCGCGTGACACCCACCGGTCCCACTAGTGCTGCGACCACAATTGCGTTCAGGGGTCAGCAAGTGCATAGCCAGGCAGGGGGCCCGGCTATGCACTTGCTGACCCCTGAACGCAATCAAACCGAAATTTGATTACTATGGAGAGTTTTTCGCAATCGTGCACGGTGGTACCTACCCGGCCGAATTTTGTGACAAATTTGTGTCATCAAATTTCTACCACCAAAGCATCTCCGCCAAGCTGAGGGCCACCATTGCAACATCATCGATGTCTGTAATGGTGCCCCCCCCCCCCCCCCCGTTCCTGAGACTTTAGCTTATCATATTGACGTGACCACAATAAAAAATAAAACATTAAAAGGTTTATCTCCGTTATACCCCAATCGGTGGTCGACAACCAAATACCGTCAAACTTCATTTCTCACAAACATCCTTCCTTTTGAAGTCGCTCAAAAAATAAAGTTACCATTTATTTCTTATCACTGACCTTCATGGAATACAGTCATATGGTAACGAGCTCAGAAAATAAAACGCCATGCCCAAAACCAATTTGAAGTTTACATATTGTATCAAGTCGACTGTACAAAAATGCCCAATCTAAGTTTTTTCTCCCATTAATCATAAGCCCAATAGTGAGCGAGTGGGCCGTGGGAGAGCAGGGAGATCGGTCAGCGGGTACACAAACAGGAGCCAGTTGTCTCGCACGCGCAATTTGAAGCAAATGGGCCGCGGCTCATTTACCACCGGCTTGTTTTGGACGCAGTCAAAGAGTAACTCCTGTAAATAGTGGAGACATGGCACTGAAATAAGGACATAAGACACCGTTTTTTGGTATTAGGTAGCTAATAAGTAAATCTGTAAAGTAACCTGATCGTAAGCGGTTATAGTTTTTTTCAAGAATACCAACAAATGGGAAAAGGAGAGTGGGAAATACGATAGGAGGTAAGGCTAATGGCACACCGAAATCAAACTAAATACCTACAGAATATGGCTCAATGTTATATGAAACGATTGTGCTTCACAAATATTGAGGAACGGGGCGTAAAGTTCCTTCAACACAGAGGGACGATCCTCCGACTAGGCCTTGCGCTTTGCCTTGCGATTTTGTACATAATCATGTTAATCAATAGTACCGAAGTAGTAGTAATAGTCCAGCTACATTGCGCTAGATAGCGCGGGATACAAGATTTTTACGATAATGTTAAGTTTATTTTCATAGAATAGAAATAAACTTAATTGTACACTAATCAAAACAGGTATGAAACCTGGAATACACAGTCAACTTATCACTTAAAGCAATTTCTTTAGTTTGAAAGTCCTACTAAAGTTCCTATAAAATAATATAACAGGTTATTTTAAACCAATTTTTTTTGTTGCTTTTAACATACAAAATTTCTAATATATGGGACGTGTCTAGGTAGCTCAGTCGGTCAGAGCATTCGCCCTGTAAGGGACTGGTCGCGGGTTCAAGTCCCGACCTAGATATTCTCTTTTTCCGATCTAAATTTATAGAAATTTATAAAATTATTCATAATAATTTCATAGAAAGTAGAAATACCGGAATGTGGATTGATATTTTAGTGTGTGAGCAATTCATTCAGAGAATAAATATAAACATAACATAACATAACATAAACTCACGCCTATATCCCCGAAGGGGTAGGCAGAGGTGCTAGCACCCACATTTCGCCAGTTTATGTTTAGGTCCCAATGTAATAGGTGGCGAGCCTATTGCCATTAACCGGGCACTTATAAACCTGCGATAAATACACACATAACTTCGAAAAGCATCGAAAAGTCATTGGTGTGTGCATGGTAAAACCTGGGATCGAACCCGAGACTTCGTCTCCGCAGTCCATTACCCATACCACTAGGCTACCGCGGAATGAATAAATATAATTTAGAACAATATTTAGTTTTAAGGCTCGACGCTTCTTCAAAATCCCCCCTTGATCTATGTCTATCACGGTAGTAGTTGCAAACTATCGCACTCAACCGCTACTACTGCCCTAATAAAGAAGAAACATTTTTTACACGAACCTAGCCGAACATTGTCGACTATAGCCGAGCATTACTTCCGCGCGGGCGCACGTTCGCACAAATAATAAAAGTTTTTGAACTGTACATAATCTTGTCTATTCATACGTCGCTTTCGTACGAATAACAGTTTTGTTATGTTATATGAATGTGGGACGACATTTGGTCGAAATAAAAACATTTGTTCGTTCCTATTTGGTTTATATTAGACGATTGTGATATTATTTATTGTGTTTCCACAAAATATTATTGGATGAGAAAAGTTTCAATCGACTCCATCGTAGGGAGTTTCGTCGGATTGACTTCATATCCGATTCATATAAAAGTTCACTACCAAATGGTCCGGAGCACCATGGGGTGAATTCATACCGTTCATCGAGACAATTGGGACATGATAAACGCGATGTAGTTTTCTCGTTTGTCATATTATACTCAAATGTGCAAGGATATTTGCCTACATTTTCACCAAATTTTCTACTACCTTCGCTACGCGGTTTCACTCACGTTAGTTACTCAGGGATAACGTAGCATTCTAATGGTGTAAGAATTTTTGAAATCGCTTCAGTAGTTTCAGAGTTTATCGATTACAATAAACAAATCTTTCCTTTTTATAACATTAGTAGGTATACATAACCAACCAAGCGTAGGGCACGCCGCAATAGCGGCGGTAAGGCCCATCATGGAGGATTGGCTAGATAGGCGACACGGAAGCCTCTCGTACCGACTGACGCAGATGATCTCCGGGAAGGGGTGCTTCGGGGACCACCTGCATCGGATCAGGAAGGAGCCAACGCCTGAGTGTCATCACTGTGACGCGAGCGAGGACTCAGGGCTGCACACGCTGGCGGACTGACCGGCGTGGGAGGCGCCGAGGCGTCCTCCTTCTGCGAGCATGTGATGCTCGCGAAGGAGATGGCGGAGCGCGCCCGGGAGAGCTTCAGAACTCTCCCGGCCCGCCGAGCCCGCAACATGCTCGCCGCGCGTCGCAGGCGACTCAGGCGCCGGAGGTCGCTCAACGACCTCCGTCCTCCATGAGCGCAGGACTGGGGGTGGCAGGTGAGGTAGCCTGTCACCCCAGCAGAAGCAGGCCGGGATGGTGGGGCGACTAGCACCCCTCCCCCAAACTGGGGCAAGACGGGGACACCGTGGTTCCCAAACCCGAGGGGGCCATCTCGAAACCGGAGATGGCCCAGGGTCAGTCGGGGTGCGAGGGATATGCTCTATGGGCAACCTTACACCCCGGCGTCTGTAGACCCGAGACGGCGTGCGGTTTTAGTCGGTTCAAGCCCGACATAACCGCCCCCGCTGGCCGGCGGGGGGGTATCCGAAGGGATTTCCGCACGAAAAAAAAAAGGTATACATAACCATAAAGAGGCTTATGGTCTCACGTAATAGGGACCAAGCCTTTTATCGTCTAACGGGTAGGTACATTTCCGGAGTCTATGCAGTTACCGAGACTTTGCCAACAAAAAACCCAATTACAATTTGCTCGACTCTGGAATGGAACCGGGGGCCTTAAGCGCGCACGTAAGCATAAGCTACTACTAAAACTTATGCAACGAGATTATTGTGGAAGTCTAGTTGCAATGTGTTTTATATATTTTTGAGGTTTTTCTACAGAGGTGCATTTGCCCCTGATGAGATCATCATTATCTAGTGTTTTACCCGATCGCATCCGAGACTGTCTCGGGATTTGTACTGAGCGGGAATCGAACCCGCGTCCTCCGGCGGCGTAGCAGTCGAATGCTCTATCGCCACGCCACAGAGGCACGCCACAAAATCACTGATTTTCCAGGCGCAAATTTGCATCAATAACCACTTACCATCGGGCGAGACTAAGCTTGTTTGCAGACTCACTGGTATATGCAAACAGGTTGAGTCCAAACTGAAAATGTACGTGTTAGAGAACGCAATACGAGAGTCGTTAATTAATAATGCGATTGTTAGCACGTGGTACGTGTACGGTCGGGGCCGGTACGACCGCGCCTCGGCACAACTCGGTACGTCGGAACTCGGTACGGCAAATTAAACAAATGCAATGATTTGTATAAATAAATTCTTGTTCTTGCAGCGTCCACTGTGAACCAATCAAATTACTTCACTTTGTTAGTTGATTGCATACAACGAGCCAGGATGTCTGGATGCGGTCATTTTTAATGAAATCCTTTTGCGACTGCTTATACTAGGTCTGCAATTCATTCTGCTGTTGAGCAAAAATTGAGCGAAGCAATTTGAGCAGAACTTTTTCTAACCGTGATAATTCCTCACTGGCTAGTCCGAATTTCGTTTTTCTTTTTTGTGTTGTGTATATGAACAAATTGCTTAATTTAATACCAATCGAATGAAAGAGGCTTTTTTGTTCATTGAGAAATCAGATTTTAATTATTTTTTCCCATGATTTTTTAAAATTTTTTTTTTAAAGAATATTAGTAACCGAAATTACTAATATTCCCCCTAACCCCTCCAGCTAAGCTAAATTGCTTGTGTTAGGAGTGGGTTCACGTCGGTAGTGTAATGGCCAGGATTCGAACCCGGGACCTCTCGATCGTAAGGTCGACTCCTTAACCACTAAGCTACCGACGCTTTCCTAGCCTATGTCCTTCCCATCAGTAACATCTTTGCTTGTGTGAAATTTCATTAAAACCGGTTCAGCCGTTTGGAAGGAGAAGATGGTCTAACGAAATACATGAGTCGTCTAAAAGAGAGCTTCACTCTTTCAGAGCTTCGCTCAATAATTTTAAAGACTGGGTTGATACGTTGATTACTCCTCGTCTTGTATATTGAAAGGCGCTGTTACACCGACATTTCGCCAGTTAGGTACGCAACACGCCCGAAAGGCCACGACCGCGGTTGCCCAAGTCGTTAAGCGGATCCGGCGGCTGGGTCTCGAGGTGGCTCTGCATAAAACCGAGGCCCTGTTCTTCCATGGGCCTCGGAGCAAGCCACCCGAGGGATCCAGTCTCATCGTGGGAGGAAATCGCATCGACATCAAGCCCCAAATGAAATATTTGGGGCTCGTGCTCGACGGCCGATGGGACTTCGGAGAGCACATCCGAAGTCTGGCCCCCAAATTGAAGGGCACAGCTCTTGCTCTGGCTCGGCTGTTGCCCAACATGAGGGGGCCCGATGACTCCTGCAGGAGACTCTACGCAGGGATCGTGCGGTCCATGGCCCTGTATGGGTGCCCAATATGGGCGGAGGCCCTGAGGATCAGAACTGTGCAGATGCTGCGCGCTCCGCAGCGAGTTATGGCCATCAGGGTCATCCGCGGGTACCGCACGATCTCCTTCGAGGCGGCGAGTCTCCTTGCCGGAACTCCGCCATGGGACCTGGAAGCGAGAGCCCTTTCGCCACTGGTACAGTTGTCCTGGTACAGGCGCGGGAGCAGGGATGGAACCCCGAGCCTCGAGAAATCGAGGCCGTGCAGTCCCAGGTCCGCCAGGCCATCGTGGTGGAGTGGAAGGAACGACTTGGGCGACCAAGCGCAGGGCACGCCGCAATCATGGAGGATTGGCTGGAGAGGCGACACGGAAGCCTCTCGTACCGACTGACGCAGGTGATCTCCGGGAAGGGGTGCTTCGGGGACCACCTGCATCGGATCAGGAAGGAGCCAACGCCTGAGTGTCATCACTGCGACGCGAGCGAGGACTCAGGGCTGCACACGCTGGCGGACTGCCCGGCGTGGGAGGCGCCGAGGCGTGACCTCGTGGCAGCCATCGGGGTGGGAGTCCTCTCGCTCGGCAGCATGATTGCGGCAATAGTGCGGAGCGCGAGCGCGTGGGCCGCCACCACCTCCTTCTGCGAGCATGTAATGCTCGCGAAGGAGGTGGCGGAGCGCGCCCGGGAGAGACTTTGAACTCTCCCGGTCCGCCGAGCCCGCAACTTGCTCGCCGCGCGTCGCAGGCGACTCAGGCGCCGGAGGTCACTTAACGACCTCCGTCCTCCATGAGCGCAGGCCTGGGGGTGGCGGGTGAGGCCACCTGTCACCCCAGCAGAAGCAGGCTGGGACGGTGGGGCGACTAGCGCCCCTCCCCCAAACCGGGGCAAGACGGGGACACCGTGGTTCCCAAACCCGAGGGGGTCATCTCGAAACCGGAAATGGCCCAGGGTCAGTCGGGGTTCGAGGGATATGCTCTATGGGCAACCTTACACCCCGGCGTCTGTAGACCCGAGACGGCGTGCGGTTTTAGTCGGTTCAAGCCCGACATAACCGCCCCCGCTGCCACGCGGGGGGGTATCCGAAGGGATTTCCTCACGATAAAAAAAAAAAAAAAAGGTACGCAACACGAAGGGCACGCCGCAATAGCGGCGGTAAGGCCCATCATGGAGGATTGGCTAGAGAGGCGACACGGAAGCCTCTCGTACCGACTAACGCAGGTGATCTCCGGGAAGGGGTGCTTCGGGGACCACCTGCATTGGATCAGGACGGAGCCAACGCCTGAGTGTCATCACTGCGACGCGAGCGAGGACTCAGGGCTGCACACGCTGGTGGACTGCCCGGCGTGGGAGGCGCCGAGGCGTGACCTCGTGGCAGCCATCGGGGTGGGAGTCCTCTCGCTCGGCAGCATGATTGCGGCAATGGTGCGGAGCGCGGGCGCGTGGGCCACCGCCACCTCCTTCTGCGAACATGTAATGCTCGCGAAGGAGATGGCGGAGCGCGCCCGGGAGAGATTTAGAACTCTCCCGGACCGCCGAGCCCGCAACAAGCTCGCCGCGCGTCCCAGGCGACTCAGGCGCCGGAGCTCGCTTAACGACCTCCGTCCTCCATGAGCTCAGGCCTGGGGGTGGCGGGTGAGGCCACCTGTCACCCCAGCAGAAGCAGGCCGGGACGGTGGGGCGACTAGCACCCCTCCCCCAAACCGGGGCAAGACGGGGACACCGTGGTTCCCAAACCCGAGGGGGCCATCTAGAAACCGGAGATGGCCCAGGGTCAGTCGGGGTGCGAGGGATATGCTCTATGGGCAACCTTACACCCCGGCGTCTGTAGACCCGAGACGGCGTGCGGTTTTAGTCGGTTCAAGCCCGACATAACCACCCCCGCTGGCACGCGGGGGGGTATCCGAAGGGATTTCCGCACGAAAAAATAAAAAAAAGGTACGCAACACGAAGTCAGTCGACCCTATACAGCAAATACAAAGAGGCGGTGTTATAATTAGATTTCCCCATCAATTAACTACTAAGTCTGCAAGGCGAATCGCTGCTTGCAATGTTGAGCTGAGTGAGACCATAGATTTGACCGCTGTTGCGGAATCAGATTTTGAAAATTTTGAACAGTGATCATTCCTCCGTGGCAAGTCCGATTTTGAAAATTCTTTTTGAAAGTCACAACTCTGGACAAGCTTTCTGAGCGTGTAAAGTTTGGTCACAGTGTCTCGAGCGGTTATTATGTAATTCCATCTGGAATTTTTTTAACGGTGATCATTCCTCTGTGGTAGCAATAATTTTTTCAAAATATATCCATAAACCTTCCTCTGATTGACCTCTTTAATCATTCCAAATTTGGTTCTGATTGGATTAGTAGATTAGGAGGAGACCTGTGACAAAGAAAATCCTGAAGTCTGGTATGAGGAGCTTTCGCTCGACTTCGTCTCACTCAGCTCCATCTACCTACATCTATGGGGTTTTCACCAAATTATAGATATCGGTAATCGGTATTCGGGGTGCGAGGGATATGCTTTATGGGTAACCTTACACCCCGGCGTCTGACGACCCGAGACGGCGTGCGGTTTTAGTCGCTTCAAGCCTGACATAACCGCCTGGCCGGCGTGGGAGTATCTGAGGGGATTTCCGCACGAAAAAAAAAGGTATCGGTAACCGCTTAGCAGACCAAGCAACCAAGACTATGTGCTCCTTTCCTACCTTCATCATAATCATCATCATCTTAGCGTGGTTCCCAGTTACATCCCACAGCCTCTTAGTGTGGCTTAGACAGCTTTTATGGGAGTGACTACCGACTGACCTCCTATCCCTGAGAGAAAAGCTTGCGGCAGGGCTTCGACAGCTTCAATCAGCAGGTGAGGTTGGCGCGGGCCTCAAAAATACTGTTCCCCTCCTTATACTATAAAATAGAATATCATTAACACTAGCTGAGAAAGTATAAGTACAGAAGAAAATAAAAAACATCTAGGACGGGACTTGAAGCCGCGACCAGTCACTTACAGGGGAATGCTCTGATCAACTGAGCTACCTAGACACGTCCCAGATATTCGAAATTCTCCGATATATTATATACGTCTCTGGGCGACGCCGTAGCCATCCACCGTAGGACTGGTCGCGGGTTCAAGTCCCGTCCTAGATGTTCTCTTTTTCTGATCTAAATCTATGGGAAAGATTAGCATGGTTATCGCTTAAAAATTTAATTTAATTATAAGTAGGGAAGTTTTAGCATATCCATGTAACCGTTATTAGTGTTCCGTGTCCACACAGTTCGACGTCCATGTTGGTCTTAATTAATTTAACCCGTTCTTGCCCAGGTAGACGGTAAGTTTTTTGTACATACGAGTCCTACTAAATCGGCAAACAACCGTTTGTGTGCGGGTGGCCGTACCTTGCATTCTTTTTTCCTAATATTTTCTACCCTCCTTTCACCTTATTTTTTCTGTCTGCAGAAACCCCCTCGTGCTTTAGATCACCAGAATCAATGATGAGGTGGGTATATCGGACGTAAACCCACTCAGGAATTATATTAATCAAACTAACTGTTGCCCGCGGCTTCACCCGCGTGGAATTCTGATCCTGCCCCGTTTCCCATGGGAACCTATTTCACCACCACGACCTTTTTTTTTTTTTTTTTTTTTTTATCGTGATATAATATACACAATCTCACCATATTTCATTTTGTTGCATCTAAAAGGGTTTAGGCAGCGTTTTCGTTGAATTTTTATCCGACACCAACTAAAATCATTATATTTTAGGCAATGTACACAAAAACTTGACAAATTATATACTAAAACCTTCCTCGAGAACCTCTCTATTAATTGGTGAAAGGATGGGGGGCAGGACGGACGGAGGAAGGGAAGTGGGAAGGTGGGGAAGGACGGAAGGTGCTAGGGAGAGAGCGAGGGAGGGAGTGAGAGATGTCTGTATGTGTGTGTGTCTGTCTGTAGCATCGTAGCTCTCAAACGGATGGACCGAATTCGATGCGATTTTTTCATTTGAAAGCCAGTTTCCTTGCGGTGGTTCTTAGCAATGTTTGGTTAAAATTAAACCAGCAGTGTAAGAGTATCAGTTGTTTTCCAAAATGATGTAAGGCATTTTTGGCGTATGATTATTCGATTAAGTGTTTTTTGCTTTTGAGGGTTGTTCCTTAAACTACAAGGACATTTTTTACGTTTTTTAAATGTTAAATTTATGATTTATTATTACTTTTCGATTTGTTGGTTTTATCTAATCTATTGTGTACACTTTCCTCACCTCTATATTTTTTTCTACCTCTTCCGCTCAAAGATTTACTGGTAGAGAAATCTTATAGAGTTAAGCTCACCTTTGTACATAATTTATTCAAACATCATCATAATGAGAACGTAGTACAAACCTACGTTTTAACTCATAACTCGTAACTCATAACTCATAACTCATTTATTCGTAAGAATATTACACGTCAAAAAATTACAATACGTACTTATCTGTTAAGCATACCAGCATTAAATGTGTAATACAATAATAAGTCCGTTTGATTTGTCAATTTCTATGGGTAATTCATAATTCAAAATGTCAGCTAAATTATATAAATAAAATTAAAAATACACATCAACAATTAATTGAATAATTCAAATAGGTACCGTTCTGGAAGTCATTACCTTAATTCTAAGTAGGTATATTTCACTGTTAGCAGTTCGTCAAACGAGTAAAATGCCTGCTCGATAAGCCATTTCTTCAATCTGACTTTGAAGGACCCGATGCTGGGAGCACAAGTTACATTTATTGTTACACCTCTGTCTACTACTTCAAAGATAGACAGTCGTGAACATTTTACGCGAAATCTTTTTACGGCGACAGCCAAGTGCCTGCAATTCGTTGTTATTTTGTTTTCTTTTTTATTCTCATAATACAGTTGTGCGAATTATTTGTCAGTCCAATTGTGAGAAAATTGTATTTGTTAGTGTTTGCTTTACTTTGTTATAAATTGCGACCAGCTTTGTGCAATAAAATGGTAATTTTAGTTTTTAATGTACAATAGGAAGAAATAAGTTTAAAACCGTATTCAACTTTTTTAATATTACTAAGGACCTGTTGGTAAATAGTTGATTGTGGCACCAAAGGTCTCACTTCTGTATTGCCTCCAGCAAAGAAGGGAAAGCAGGGATAAGGGATGGTACCAAATGGGGTGTGTGGGGACCATCAAGATTTTAGGGGACCAAACCAACCTCACATGCAGTACAGGGTTTACTTCTAGGGTCAGTGGGCGGTCAGTCGGCAGTCGCTGCCGTAAAAGTTTTTAAAAAATGAAGAAGAGGAATAGGGGTAACAGAATGGAAAGCTGAAGGTCTGCTGCAGTCTCACCAAATATACGATTCCAACTAATATTATAAATGCGAAAGTTTGTGAGGATAGATGAATTGATGTTTGCTACTCCTGCATGCAAAAACGGCTGAACGGATCTGGATATCAAATCAAATCAAATCAAATCATTTTATTCGCATAAGACAGGTACATAGAGTTGGTTTATATAATTATATATATGAGTGCTCCGCCTTACCTCTGACAGGTGTGCAAATTTGAAAATTATATGTTAGCATGCAACAATGACATTTAAAAAAGCTTATTATAACTGTTGTCTTAACAATATTATCAAACCAATGTCAAATTAACAATAATACGTATTGAATAACGTCATAGTATGTAATTAATAATGTCAAAATATCAAAATTTGTAATTAACAATGTCAAGTTTTTAACAGTCTGATTAATAATTTCAACAATTAATAATGTCTACGAATAAATTTTAAATAATCTTATTGGTCCTCGCAACATTTGTCCTCTAAATATTCGCGCAGTGAATAATAGCACTTATGGATCAGGAATTGTTGCAACCTTTTTTTAAAGAGGTTTATGTTTGGCAGATCTTTAAGCTCCTTAGGTAATTTATTATATATATGAGGAGCCATACAAAAAAAGCTTTTATGCATTAATGCCGTTTTACAAGGTACAATACATAGTTTTCCAGTGTGGCGAATCCTTGTCCTTTTTTCAAACTGTTCCAAATGTTTTTTTGTAAATATGGCACATTCTAATATATATTTACAAGGCAGAGTTAGCAAGTTATAATTTTGGAAATATGACCTACATGAATCTGTTCGTTCAATACTGAATATGGCTCTGATACAACGTTTCTGTGCTTTAAAGACACGTAACCAGTCCGTGGCATTTCCCCAAAATATAATTCCATATCGTAGAGTTGAGGTGACCATTCCGTGGTATGCTGTTATTATTGTTGGGATGGATGCTATATTTTTTAAATTATAAAGCCCAAAAGCATACTGATGGACCCTGTTGCAGACATACTCTATGTGGGCGCTCCAGTTCATTTGATTATCAATCTTTAGTCCTAAGAATTTAGTTATACTGTCTTCTGTGATCGTTTGACCTTTACAATTTATATTTATATTTGGGTCAATCCTTCTTTGTTTGAAGTTTAATATTTTTGTTTTGCTAATATTAATGTTTAAATTATTTACCTCTAGCCATTGCATAATTGAATTTATTGAATTATTGATGTCAATTTGGAGTGATGTCATGTTTTTATTAGTATAAAGAATAGTAGTATCGTCAGCAAATAAGGTCATATTGTATGTCGTAGTTTTAGGTAGATCATTGATATATGTTATAAAAAGCAATGGTCCAAGCACACTACCCTGTGGAACACCAAATTTAACAGTTCTTGAGTCTGACTGATGTATATTTTCAGTTTTGGTTTTTCGACATATATCAGATATTTGCACCACTTGTTTTCTGTTTGACAAATATGATTTCAGAAGATTGTAGGCATTTCCCCTTACACCATAGCGATATAGTTTATCTAATAATAAATCGTGCCTTACATAGTCAAACGCTTTGGACATATCCATAAACATGCCCATCGTTGGCTGTCTATTATCAAGACCAAACATGACAGGTTTGAGAAAGTTATATATGGCCATGTTAATATTTTTATTTTTCCTGAATCCATATTGTTCAGTTACTAAAATATTTTCTTTCTCAAGGAAACCATACACACTCTCAAATATTACCTTTTCAAATATTTTTGCAAATATTGGGATTAACGCTATTGGTCTATAGTTTCCCATGTCTTGCTTTTCTCCTTTTTTGAATAGTGGTTTTACGATAGTTTTTTTTAATTTTTCCGGAAAAATTCCCTGTTCGATGCACATATTGATAATGTGACAAAACAGGGGCAATGATATGACCTAGATCTTTTACTACCAATGTTCTAATATCGTCGTATCCAGTACTATTGGTGTTTTTTAAACAGTTAATAATATTTAATATGTCGTTCGGTATTACTGGTGCCATAAAAATCGAGTTATTATTAAAATCTAATATATTATTGCATTTTACTTTATTTTTTATATCTACCATGTCTACATAATAATTGTTAAATGCATTACAAATTTGTTTTGGATCATTTATCTGTGTACCATTCAAATTTATATTACTTATATTACTCTTAGGCAATTTTGATTTGGTTGAATTTATAATATCCCATGTCGCCTTAGACTTATTTTTTGATAGTTTAATATGATTATCATTTTTCGTTTTTTGTGTTAATCTTATAATTATTTTTAATCGTTTAGCATAAGATTTATATTTATTTTTGTTTTCTAGTGTTGGCGCTCTCCTGTACTGCCACATCATTTTACGTTTCCTCGCGCTACATAATTTCAACCCTTTTGTTATCCAATTTACTTTACTATTTGTTAACCTCTTGATTCTTTTGATTGGGAAACATAGATCATATAGAATTTTAAATATATCAAAGAAATTATTAAAAGCTTCATTTGCATCTTTCTGTTGGTATACATCAGAAAAACTCAGTTGTGTTATATAGTTTGGCATAGAGATAGATTCATCATCTTAGCGTTGTTTCGGACTTGTTGTGAACTTAGTTTATGATGAACCTAATTTAATAACGACTATGTAATTTAATTCTTATTCATTAGCTCGTTCCATATGAAATTGCCGTTATTCTTGAAGAAATTGGAGGAAGCTCAATTTTCAGTACTAACATTTTTGCATTTTTTTTAGGAATGTTAAATCCAATTTTTTTAATTTTTTTGTGTATGAATGAGACAACATTAAACTAACAAACAGCAACTTTTATTACATTTTTGAAAAGTGACAGCTGTTAAGTAATACGAAATATATTATCAAAATGGATAGCATTTAGGAAGTACTGTTTTTGAAGATCGAATTAATTTATCAAGCGGCCAATAAAAACAAAATTTAATCCAGAGTTGTAAAATCTTGAAATCAACTTTTAAACAAAATATAAATAATGGAAATAGCTATTAAATTACAGGAATAACGAACTCATGAATTTGTGAAAATTTCGGCAATTTCATAGGTAAAGACCTATTATATTTCTAATTAAGCAAAACAATCACATTATTTAGTAATTCCAATATATAATGATTGAAGTTGATAATGGCTCATATAATATAAATATTGTTTAATGTTAATGTTTGCATGCCATAAAATGAAATGGTGAATGTGCTGAACGAAAATAAAGTGGCATCTTGTACTACCACATTTCTGCAAATAAAGAATTTGAATTTGACTCTTTATTTATTTAGACTTTCTAAAACAGTTTAAGATATTCGGAATACTGGCACAGCAGACATCTAATAAGTCTAGGTTTTCTGAGAACCGTGACCGATTCTGGTTCTGGGTGAGGTCAATAACTTTTTAAAAAAGCGGTCTGGTTCCTGGCATTGTTTGAGTCGTGACATCGGCTTATCTATTGCTTGAGTATAGCATTTCCGTGTGTTTTTGTGAGCCACATTAAGATGATGCTAAGATTCATGAAGATGTATGTACTTAGCTTTATGTATAGTAGCAATAATAATGGATCCGTATTTATCTGAGGGTTTCGTACTTCAATCGGAAAAAAGCAACGTTTATTTGTATGTCTATCCGTCCGACAAGCCCTCTATTTTTATAGCGCTTAGGCGGCAGACACCTCCCCACCTAATGTGAAGCGGTTACCGTGGCCTGTACCTGGCTAACAGTGGGGTGCGACTAGTTGGAACATCTCTAACTCAGTGCACCCTGAGCAACGTGGGCGATGACGCATCATTGATTGTTCCTCTGGAGTAGCTGGAGTCGACGTCAATGGCAGAGATTTCGACTGGCCCTTTTTAGCCAGCTGACCCCAATGCACGAGGGGAACGTGGTATGGCGGGCCTGCAAGCCCCGCGAGGGTGGTCGCTCCAGGTAGCCCTCTGCTGTTATGTGTTTTTGAGGCTGCAATAAGACTCCGGGGCCCAAACCAACCTCACCTCACAACGAAAATTGGTTTGAACGGGATCTAGTAAGTAGTTTTCTTTTAATACGTCATAAATGGTAAACCGCAATTTACCTTTCTTTCAATCAACTCAAATATAAAAAAAATTAAAAAAACATTATTATGTTACTTGCTGTTACGGAACCCTTAATGGGCGAGTCCGACTCGCACTTGGCCGCTTTTTTATGTCAAGAAAATTGAAACTTTTACGACTAAATAAATAATAGCTAACTTCTATCTTTATAAGTAAAAATGAATCACCGAAATGTATGCATAGTTTCCGAACGACTGCACCAAATAGGATAATTCTTTTTTTTGTCAGAGTAAGGTTTGTATGAAAGAAAATTTTTGGAAAGTCCACGGATAAGGTGCTATTATTGCAGCGGGGTGAAGCCAGGGCGCGCAGCTTGTACTATGATAAACTTATAAATGTACAGACACAGCTGTGTTACATTGGAGATATTTTAAAAAACTTAGGTTATGTTAAATGAACGATTCTGAACACAAAAATTTTTTTTTTTGGAATTATTATCTGTCTCTTTGTTCGCGATGGTATTTTTTTAGAAAGTCTTGGGCAGACTTAAAATCTGCCGTATACTTGATTGCAATTGGTCGAAAACCGACCTCCACACGGGCGGAGCCGCGAGCATCAGCTAGTTTCCATAAAAAACCGAGAAAAGTCCAGGACTGGACTTGAACTCATGAACGTTGCTCTCAGACCTAAATATAAGAGAATTTCAACTATCCAGAAAAGATCTTGGTAGCTCTGCTGAGACAGTCGTCCCCATAGAAAGGGGCTGGTCACAGATTAATGTCTCGTGGTAATGTCAGGTATACAGACAGTTAAAGAACCAAGATGACCTGGAAGTCCCTTAATAGGTCGACAGGTCGGCTGCTGCTGGCAAACTGCGTAAAATGGGGTAATTTTTTTTTAAGGAATGTTAGTAACCGAAATTACTAATATGCCTCTAACTCCTTCAGCTAAGCTTAACTACTTGTGTTAGGATTGGTTTCACGTCAGTAGTGTAATGGCCAGGATTTGAACTTGGATGCAGAGAATGCGGGCTGTGACTGTGTTTTATCTCTGCAAACGATAGACCACCTGTTATCGTGCCAACTGTGCCCCAAAACCTGCATAATTGAGGAGACGACGAAGCGACTGAGGGATGTCAGTGTAGCTGAATTTAGGTTTGGACAGATGGACAGTTTGGGAGGGGATGGGAAAGAAGTTTGGGAGGGGATGGGAAAGGAGTTTGGGCTCCGGCACTCTCACTCACCAAACGGAACGCAACAGTTCAAATACTGTTACTTGGCGTCGATATTCTGTGAGAGGGTGGTGCTTCCCCGGTCGAGACGGCCCATTCATGCAACGGCCAAAATGACTGTTGCTTGACTCTACCACCTTAGATGTTTATTTACACATGTTTACTGTGATTATGTGTTAAACAAACATAAACACACACACACATAAGTGACGCATGTTAACACCATTACGTAATTAAGTTAAATTAGGGCACCGCACCAAATGTAGCGGGACGGCCGCGGCCCCACACTCCGCTCCGGATCGGATTAAATAAGTTAGAATCGGACCGCCAATCGTGACTACCGAACTAACAGCTAACAAATTAATAAAACCACTAATGGGGTACGTGGGAGAAATAATAGGGAAATTGTATTATTAACTCGGGTATACATTTTAAGGCGGTTTCATGTCACATCTATACTATTTATAAAATTTGTAAATTAGCTGTGTGTATGATATTGGATAAATCTGAAAAAAAATATGTTGTATTAAATGAGCGATTCTAAACACAAAACTTTCTTTTTTGGAATTCTTGTCTCCCTGTTTATTCGCGATGGACGCAAAAACTACTGAATGGGTTTTGATGCGTTTTTTTTTCTATTAGAAAGGTCTTGGTCAGACTTAAAATCTGCCGTATGTTTGATTGCAATTGGTTAAGTAGCACCAAAGATATGACGTAAAAACCTACGCGCGGGTGGAACCACGGGCATCAAACAGATAAACAGACAAACATACCAGAATTCCAATAAAAAAAATATTGTTTTCAGAACCATTCATTTAACATAATTCTAGATTTTTTACAGTTACAGTATTACAACTTACAATTTTATATTAGTAATAGATATATATTCGGAATGGACGACCTGAAAAACGTAGCTGGGATAGACTGGATGCGCAAGGCGGAGGATCGGGTGCTATGGCGTACAATGGGAGAGGCCTATGTCCAGCAGTGGACTGCAATAGGCTAATTGATTGATTGATGTATTCGGAAAATGTAATTGTGTAGTTGATGCAATCAGTATCACTTGTCTGTACCCACCTTAGTTTAAGTCGCTCATATTTGTATATAAAATGTAAAAGATCAGTGCAAATATGTATATTCGCATTGGTCTGGGTGTTTCTATGTATAATATGTATTTATTTACAAAAAAAAAGTATCTGGGTATGTTTATCCGCATTCTAGAGCCCATATGACAAGCTCTGCTTAGTTTGGGTCTGGATGGCGTCTAGAATACTTATTTATTTATATGTATTTAAGGTATTTCCTTCTTTTTTTTGCGGAAATCCCTTCGGATACCCCCCCCCCCCGCCGGCCAGCGGGGGCGGTTATGTTGGGCTTGAGCCGACTAAAACCGCACGCCATCTCGGGTTTACAGACGCCGGGGTGTAAGGTTACCCATAGAGCATATGGGCCATTCGCAGTGTCCCCTCTGATAACAGCAGAGAGGTACCTGGAGCGACCACGCCTTGCAGGCCCGCCATACCCCGACCCCCTCGTGCAATGGGGTCAGCAGGCCCTGAAAAGGGCCTGTTGGTCAGACTCTTGGCCGTTGGCGTTGACGCCAGCTACTCCAGGGAGCAATCAATGATGCGTCATCGCCCACGTTGCCCAGGGTGCACCAAACTTGGAGGTGATCCCTTAAGGTAGTCGCACCCCTTAAGGTATGTACCTATAGAAGTAAGCAACCTTTTTAGACTTAAATTGTAGACTCCTTAGGATCGAGTGAATTACAATAGGACAGGTTGAAAACCGGCGCTAGAAAGCTGTCTAGCTGTCTCCGCAAATACTAAACCTGATCCTTTTCGGCTGACACGTGAGGTACACAAATAAATGATTGTATGTATGCTTTTCACTTATAACTTTTTTTTGTAAACGTTTACCTTGCACGTCGAGGAATAAAATACTGAGTTTTTGAAGAGGGTCGGGAAAAAGCATCTGTTGAGGCCGTCAATTTGAAGACCAACCATTTTATAATTGATCATAGTGTCAATATGTCAATTCTTACCATCAGGCGGGGTGAAGTCTGCATCTAATCAATGTGAACTTGAACTAGCAAATAAAACCGGCCAAGTGAGAGTCGGACTCTCGCACGGACGGTCCCGTACCATTCTCAATAAAACCGGTAAAATAATCAGGTCCTTTGTCTGGTAGCTCCACTTAAACATTTATTTTAGTTTAATTTTATAATTAAAATTTTAAAGTAAGAAGTTTTACTCAATATTCTGTGAATATTTAAAGCACCTGTTGCCGTTACCAATATCGAGCAAAAACGAGCAAAAATTCACGTTTGTTGTATGGGAGCTCCCTTAAATATTTATTTTATTCTGAATTTTAGTATTTATTGTTATAGCAGTAACAGAAATACATCATTATTTGTGAAAATTTCAACTGTTTTACTATCTTAGTAATAGGGTCTTGTTTTACCCTATGGAACCCTAACCAGAACAAAAAAATTTGGTATTGATCTATTCCATAAGCTGAACAATATCATTTTGTAGTTTCCATACAGATATACATTACAAAAAGGCGTGCTATCGCTATACAGATAGATATCAAAATGAATTAACTCATTTATCTAGCTTCTGCACCCGTTCCACATTCGTAATTTTTTTTTTTATACAACTAAGGTGGCAGACAAGCACACGGCCCACCTGATGGGAAGGGGTTACCGCGGTCCATGGACGTGTGCAACACCAGTGGCGTCACATTCGCGCTGCCGACCCTGTAAAGGAAAGGGGATGGGAAAGGAGTTTGGGAGGGGATGGGAAAGGATTCATTCCCGCCTCACCCACGAACCGTGACACAATTTTTGTTACAAACACCTTATACAGTCATTGTACATAATATTATCTGCTTGAAAGTAAGCACATAACTACCCTACGCTTAATGAAAATACCCTGAAGGGCTCTAACGACCGTAATCGCATTATTTCCCAACCAGTCTACCCTAGGTTTTATATTTAGCTCTCAGATCCTGGGTATGGCGCCCTAATTAACTTAATTACACATTACACGCCCCAACTGACGTACAAACATGAAAATTCCTAACTACCCTCAAAGTTTAGCCAACCTTCACTACAGCCTGCCCTTTTTTCTACCACAGTTCTCAAAGAACGGAAGGATTGCTGTACCACTGAGGAGAAATTAAAGGAGGAGAAATTAAGAGGAGTTTTAGAGTCTAATTACTCAATTTGAAGCTGTGAAAAAAAATGTTTACGGTGCTGACTTCGCTCTGGCAAACTTCGCTTCACACGTACCGAAGCTAATAAATAATACATTTGCACTAATAAATATTTCTTTCTCTCTTTCTTTCTTTCTTTCTTATTTCAGCATTCGACTGCTATGACAGGGGGCGCGGGTTCGATTCCCGCTCAGTGCAAATATTTGTATGCGTGAATATGTCTATTTGCATTGGTCTGGGTGTTTCTATGTATAATATGTATGTATTTACAAAAAAAAAAAAAAAAAGTATATAAGTATGTTTATCCGCATTCTGGAACCCATAACACAAGCTAGTTAAACTATGCTTACTTTGGGTCTAGAAAGTGCCGTGTAGAATGTCGTAGAATATTTATTTATTTATTTTATTTATTTACTGTACAATAATATATTTAGTAACTTAGTTTCTTAATCTATCGTGCATTATTTGATTTTCTAATTAGTGCATAATTACCTTATGTCAATGTCTACTTGGATGACAGAGCTTAGCTCGGTTTTTAGGGATTTTCTTTAGAAAAGCCCTTTTGCTAACGAGTTGTCGTTGACGTCGTCGTTGCCAATTTTCTGTCACGGTTTTGGGTATGAAGGAGATGAGCTATCGAGTTGCTGTTTTCGGTAATAGATTCGTGCTGGGGTGAACCATTGCAAGATAAAAAAAAAATCGCAAAAAATCGCAAAAAAAAAAAAAAATTAAAAATCGCAAAATCGAAAATCCCTTGTATTCGGCTGAGCTCGTCTCAGGATTTTTTTTTTTGCGACGTTTTGATAAAAAATGAAGCCTAGCCGGGACGATTTATCGCCCCCGAAGACCCCTGTATACAAAATTTCATGAAAATCTTTGAAACCGTTTCCAAAATTCAGATTATATATTTATACATTCATCATTCAGATTATATATTTAGAGCATTGCTCGTTTCAACGTATTTGATATAGCATCATAACATAACACAAATGGATGAGCAATCAGATTTGTTACACACAATAATCATATCCGGCCGAGAATCGAACGCTGGACTGTAAATCAAGACACGCTGTATTAACCGTGACCTTAGCATTGGGGGCGACACCGCAACATAATATGAGAGAAAGTCGTTATTATTTATCATTGTTGGTTGTGGTAGAAAGGTTTTGGCGACTCGGTAAAGCGTGAATGATGTCTGTCGTATCGCATCTATAATAACATTCTAACTAACTGTACCCCGCTGCTTCGCCCGTGGTATACTTCGATCCCCGTGGCACCCATTTAATCCATAAACACCCGTAATTGTTTAGTTTTACAATAATGTATGGAAAGCTCGATTTGTTGATAGGTATGAATACTGAGGGGTGTGTGTTGGGTAACCTCCTCGAGTGTCGCTCCGATTCCGATCCCGCTGCAGTCCGGGGGGAACGGAATCGGAGCGGCCGGTACACCCTGGGCGGCGGTCAATGGCTTCCCCTTCACCCCTTCATAGGGTTGGCATTGATCGTCGGCCAATACCCAACGTGGCGGGAACACATCGCTCTCCGTACTCCTCTGCTTTCAGAGGAGACAGGATGAGCGATGCTGTTAGTGGTGAGATGGCCCAGGGTCAGCCGGGGTGCGAGGGATATGCTCTATGGGTAACCTTACACCCCGGCGTCTGAAGACCCGAGACGGCGTGCGGTTTTAGTCGGTGCGGGCCCGACATAACCGCCCCCGCTGGCCGACGGGGGGGTATCCGAAGGGATTTCCGCACGATAAAAAAAAAAAAAAAAGGTATGATTACTGAGCTCGCGAGCGCGTGGGCCGCCGCCACCTCCTTCTGCGAGCTTGTAATGCTCGCGAAGGAGATGGCGGAGCGCGCCCGGGAGAGGTTTAGAACTCTCCCGGCCCGCTAAGCCCGCAACATGCTCGCCGCGCGTCTCAGGCGACTCAGGCGCCGGAGATCGCTTAACGACCTCCGTCCTCCATGAGCGCAGGCCTGGGGGTGGCGGGTGAGGCCGCCTGCCACCCCAGCAGAAGCAGGCCGGGACGGTGGGGCGACTAGTGCACCTCCCCCAAACCGGGGCAAGACGGGGACACCGTGGTTCCCAAACCCGAGGGGGCCATCTCGAAACCGAAGATGGCCCAGGGTCAGTCGAGGTGCGAGGGATATGCTCTATGGGCAACCTTACACCCCGGCGTCTGTAGACCCGAGACGGCGTGTGGTTTTAGTCGGTTCAAGCCCGACATAACCGCCCCCGCTGCCCGGCGGGGGGTTATCCGAAGGGATTTCCGCACAAAAAAAAAGGTACTTTTATTTTATGGCACCAATCCACCCATTGTTTGTTTGGTTACTTCAGAAGTAAGTTGTTATCGAGTGAGAAGCCTTGCCCTCGGGGTTCTTAGAGTAGGTATAGATGGTAACAAAAATCTTGACAATGTAATCTAGGTGCACAGTTACGAGTTGTAGGTCTCCTTTGTGGTAAGCCCGGGGCGCAACGGCAAAGGTGCGCCGATCATAGATAGGTATATAAATAAATAAATATTCTACGACATTCTACACAGCGCCTTCTAGACCCAAAGTAAGCATAGTTGAACTAGCTTATGTTATGGGTTCCAGAAAGCGGATAATAGTAGATTATTAACCAAGGGGATAAAGCAGTGTCTTCTGTCGCGGGTGACGATTTAAAATGCGAGCGTAACGAAGGACTCGAGGTTTACTCCCGAGCGTAGCGAGGGTGTTAAAAACTTAAATCACGAGCGAAGCGAGGGATTTAAGACGACTTCTGAGTGTAGCGAGTAATTTAAGTTCACCCAAGACTAAGACAGCTTTATCACCGTGGAAAATACTCTACTTTTCGTACCATTTGCGAAAAAATTAACACAATAATAATATGAGATAAGCATTTATTAAAAATAATGACAATTAAAAGTAAAAGTTAACATTTGAAACATTGGTCCAATTAATGATAGAGTTACATTTTTGTTTGGTACATTTATGGTTGATGAGAAGTTTGATAATAAATATTGTTTTGAAAAAGGAATACGCATTTATTATGCAGTTATGATTACTAAATAAAATTACGAAAACCGACGAGGCCGTATGAGCTTGATGCCTTTGCTTTTCTGACAAAACAATATTAGTCTAGGACACAGATGTAGTTCAGTATAAATTTCGGTAGGTATTCCAAATTTCAATCACATTCTCCCCCTACAGGATGAATGAAATTCAGTTCAATTTTCTTTCCCTGTTTTTAACAGATTAAAAATGACTATTGTTATGTTCGCTTTTTGTGGCATAGAATGCCACTTTTTTGAGCAAATGGTACGAAAACATACTTATATACCTTTTTGTGTAAATATATACGTATTATACATAGAAACACCCAGATCAATGCAAATAAATAAATAAATAAATATTCTACGACATTCTACACAGCGCTTTTTAGACCCAAAGTAAGCATAGTTTAACTAGCTTGTGTTATGGGTGCCAGAATGCGGATAAACATACTTATATACTTTTTTTTTTGTAAATACATACATATTATACTAAGAAACACCCAGACCAATGCAAATAGACATATTCATGCATACAAATATTTGCACTGAGCGGGAATCGAACCCGCGCACCCTGTCGTAGCAGTCGAATGCACTACCGCTACGCCATAGAGGCCGTCAAATAGACATATTCATGCATACAAATATTTGCACTAAGCGGGAATCGAACCCGCGCCCCGTGTCGTAGCAGTCGAATGCACTACCGCTACGCCACAGAAGCCGTCAAACTAACCTATACGTACCTTTTTTTTTTTTATCGTGCGTGCCAGCGGGGGCGGTTATGTCGGGCTTGAACCGACTAAAACCGCACGCCGTCTCGGGTCTACAGACGCCGGGGTGTAAGGTTGCCCATAGAGCATATCCCTCGCACCCCGACTGACCCTGGGCCATCTCCGGTTTCGAGATGGCCCCCTCGGGTTTGGGAACCACGGTGTCCCCGTCTTGCCCCGGTTTGGGGGAGGTTCGCTAGTCGCCCCACCGTCCCGGCCTGCTTCTGCTGGGGTGATAGGTGGCCTCACCCGCCACCCCCAGGCAACCTATACGTACCTATATAAAAGTACTGACTGAAAGTGCTCGCGTCACTGGCTTCTATGGCTTTTCATAGGCGTTTCTTCAAGATTTTTGTCTCGAGGTATACTACTCCTGCTCCCACGCAGGGGAAGGAAACTTCCTTTTAGCTATACTTGCTCGCAAAGCATGGTTTTTAATTGATTGAACACAGATATCAATGGAACTTTTCGAATGTACACAATCGTGAGAATTGTTAGAGGGACATGTTGCAGTAACAAGTCATGCTATACGAACTTTGTAAGGCGCTTAGTTTTATGTGGGTTGTGTTCGCAATATTTGCTTCAAATGAAACATTTTATCGTGTGTTTAGTGCATAATATAAGGCATATGGTGTATAATTCTACTACCTAATTAGTTTCAGCAGATGAGAAACGGTAAAGAGGGTATACAGGGGTCTCTTAGACGGAAAATAGTATGATAATAATAGTTTAACGGCATAAAATTAGGTATGTTTAAGGAGTCAGTGTCTTCTCTACCAGGACCTCTACATTTTTTTTGCAACATATTAAATTAATGTAAGTACCTGAATCATAAATAAACAATTGGTATACGGAGAATTGCTTTATCAAATATTAATTAGTAGCCTACACGTATAAGCACTTGAACAATACAAGTAGTAATCAGATACATAATCGATGTCAATTATCTGCTTACATATCTGAAACGCATTCATGTCTATAGGAAATGTGCGCATAATCGACATAATTGTCAAGGCATACTTGAAATTGATATTCAAATGATAGACTGTCGATGCGAGACCACTCCCAACAAATAATTGTTAATTTATAATAATTGTTATTAGTAGTCTATTTTTTAATAAAGAAAAAAGTGGAATTCAACCCGTACAGAACAGTAGGTATATTCAATGTTCTAAATATCTGGCAGGCGAATTAGGCGCCGGATGTCGCTTAACGACCTCCGTCCTCCATGAGCGCAGGCCTGGGGGTGGCAGGAAAGGCCGCCTGTCACCCCAGCAGAAGCAGGCCGGGACGGTGGGGCGACTAGCGCCCCTCCCCCAAACCGGGGCAAGACGGGGACACCGTGGTTCCCAAACCCGAGGGAGCCATCTCGAAACCGGAGATGGCCCAGGGTCAGTCGGGGTGCGAGGGATATGCTCTATGGGCAACCTTACACCCTACGTCTGTAGACCCGAGACGGCGTGCGGTTTTAGTCGGTTCAAGCCCGACATAACCGCCCCGGCTGACCAGCGGGGGGGTATCTGAAGGGATTTCCGCACGGAAAAAAAAAAGGTATATTCAGTGTTGCCAAGTCAGTAATGGAAGCATGGCCAAACAATTTAAAAACGGTGTTAGAATGTTTAAAGTTTGTCTCTCATAAAGTTGCCAACAATGACAAAATCTGTATCCTTTTTGAGTTTTTTACTCATAAAAGGCAACACATCGGTAAACAATAACGTTCAAACTTCCTCATCTAAACTAATCATGGCGTTAGACAGCGCTAGAGGCATCTTTGAGCAGACTTAAAACTGATTAACATATCAATCAGGTTCTACTGACTGTAGAAAGGTACTGCAGAAGCCTAAATCCAATATTTGCCTCACTGGAGACAATCTTCATAAGACCTTCACCAGTAATAAATATATCAAGCTAGTCAGTGAACGCTATTTTGTCACTCGTACCTTATCAATAAATAAGCCTAGATTATTACTGATTACTTAGCTTAATTTATTGGCAAGGAGAACCCTCTGCTTGGCAATGACACTCAGGTCAATTCTACCAAGTCAAAGTCAACCATCACAAAAACGAGGTAAGGGGTATACTAGTTACAAGTTTTATTTAACTTGCTCTGTAGACCGATATTCTTAGCAATCCATGGATTCTCCGTGCGGGTGCCGGGTCCATCGCGTTGCTGAGTTGGGAACTCGGGACAGTGCCTGGGACTTGCGACCCAAGTGTAGGTTTAGAAGGGGCCCCTTTTGTTGATGTACATCAACACTCACCTTCACTACCCAAGTTCCCCTCCCTGCCTAACCAAATTTGATACGAACCTACTAGTGCCGCTTTAGACATTCGTCCTAGTAATGAGCTTATTGTAGCTCTCGATAGGCCTAGATCTTTAAGTAGGTTATAGAGAGATTTTGCTGGTATACATCTCGCTCCCACTTCCACTGCAAACAAATTAACCACGTAACCGTTTTTGATTAATTTTGTGAGATCATAGTATTTATTTTTCTTTATTGTGTGGTCCTTCGGTATATTTGTTTCCCACGGTACAGTAAGTTCCACAAGAACCACATGTTTTAGCCTCTTAGAATATAGGAATATGTCAGGTCTAGATGACGAAACCCCAACATCCTCCGGAATTTTATAGTGCTTTTCATACGTGTCGATTAGGCGAGTCCAATCTGGGGCAGTATCTAAGATTGAATAAGGTTTGTTCCTGGATGTTATGGATGAACCTACAGACACAAAGTTGATATGACGTCTGTTAGTAGTCAATCCTTTTTGGGCTCTAGCTACTGCCAGACTCATTGCTTCACGTATGATGATAAGCACCTTATCGTGGCGGCGTGACTAATGGCCTCTATCGAGAAGCACCCTACATCCTACTAATATATGTCTAGCCGTCCCTATTGCCTCACCACAAGTATAACATTGTTTTTCTGTGGCCTTCCCCCACCTTACCAGATTACTCTGGTCTAGGAGGGTCATCTGAAAGGCGTTACGATAGAATTTTAACAGCGCCGGCGACCAGTCATAGATCAAGGTGCGTCACTTTAAGGCCATCGGTATGCAGAACTCTCCCATTGTCAACCATTCATTTGGGATTTCCAAATTCATCGCGTGCACTCGATATTTATCATTTTCGTCTTGTTTTAGAAAGGACTTAAGTATATCCTGGTCCCTTTCTGGCTCTCGTACTCCCAACCCCACTCTGTTCGACTGGGCCTCATAAATCGTTTATGGAATAGGAGTCTAGATTCAAGCTCAGACGCGTTATTATCTTTCGGGAGTGCCCTGATTGTGACATCTTGGGATTTACCTAAGATGTGGGCTTTGGTAACTCTAAGGTGTTTATAGAGCTCCGATGGTTTCTTAAGTTTCATCCCAAAATTATTTTGATCCCTAAATAGAGCAGAGGAATCAGCCGAGTGCGCTAGTCCAAGCCACGATTTTAGTGATTTTATGACAGTTGCATCTATTTTCGCCAGTAAGGTTTTACCGAATTCATACACCAGAAAAGGCCAAGTCAGACGTGATGTTAAGTAGTTGTCATATATCCAAGCTTTTTTTATATTGTTTATTGGTAGCTGATCTATCTTATTTAGGTCATTTATAAACGTATCGACAACTTCATCTAAGGATGGTGTGCCTCCTTTATAGTCTATCTTTCTCCCAAGAAATTTAAATGGCACCGATTCAGCGACTATGGAAACTGGTTTACCCCCAATGAAGAGTCCCGGGTCGTAGGAGGTAAATTTGGTGTCCCGTCTACCCAGACACAGACAGTGACACTTACTGGGCTTCGTTCTCATTCCATTTGTCCACGAACAGAACTCATCGACTTCCTTTAATAGTTCCTGACATTGTTTTGGATTACGCGTCAGTATTGTGAGATCGTCAGCAAAAGCTAAGATGGACTCTGAGTATATGTTATTTACTTTAAACCGATAACCCCATTTCTTTTCGTGACGTATTAACTTGGTAATTAAGATATTAATTACTATGTTAAATGCTATTGGTGACAAGCAGCATCCCTGAAACAGTCCCACATTATACCGTAATGGTCCTGTGTGTACTTATTGGAAGCTGATAGCAAATTTTAGCTGCGAGTAATACGACTCGATTAACTCTATGACCACGGGTGGAAAGTTATACCATTTCAACGCGTATACCATAAGGTAATGTGGAATTGAGCCAAATGCATTTTCTAGGTCTATCCAACATACCGTTATCTGTCTTTCGTATTTTCTGGCATCTTTTAAGCTTTCCGCTAACAGACTATTGTGTTCCAGACAACCAGAAATGCCGGGTAAAAACCCTTTCTGGTGGTTAGGTCCGAAATACCTATTGTTAATCATAAAATGACACATTTTTGTTTGTAGAATTGAGAAAAATATTTTTGAAATTGTGTTAGTTAGTGCTATCGGTCTAGTATCTTTAGGATGGGTCACTTCATGTTTTTTTGGAATGAGAACGAAAACCGCTTCACCAAATGCGACTGGTATATTCTTTTCTGACCAGATTTTACTGAATATATTTGTGAGATGTTTACGAACTGTTGGACATTTTTTATACATTATATATGGAACCCCATCAGGGCCCGGAGCCGATTTAGATGATTTCTTTTTTATTTGTATCTCTATTTCCTCTATGGTAGGTGCATTCCCTTGGAATTGTACTAGAGGGTCGTGGGGTCTTTGGGTTTCCGGTTGATTGTATGGTGTTCTGCATTTAAGTATTTCGTAAGTGTTTTGGTAATGTTCGTAAGTTTGTTCTTTGGTCAGAAGAAGTTTACCATTTTGGCTTTTGAAGATGTTTATATGTACGGTATGTATGTAAATTCTGGTTAAATCTTGCAACTGAATTTTCAGGCAATTATCCCAACCGAGATGAAATTTTACATGCACTTTAAGTTTGGATGACAATACATTAATATGGTACCATTGAGCTGGTCTAATGGAGTTAAAAGGTGGCATAGGAACTCCCAAATTTAACAAGATAAACCTATCGTTAGGGCTCATTTATTTATCTTGACAAACTCTCTAGTGGGACATGGATTTCAGGGTCCGTTGATGGAGAAGGAAAGCCATAGGAATTCCTAAGCTAAACAAGTTGAACCTATCGAGTGTGGGCTCATTTGTTTGTCAGTTCACAGCTATGTGATGTCCAAGGTCTGAAGATGGAGACGGTAGGTAGTCTGGAGTTAAACAAGATTGACTTGTAGCGCAATAATAAAATTAAAAAATTGTGCGCTACAAGTTTTTGACATCAGCACAACCCGTTTTTTTTACGTGCGGAAATCCCTTCGGATACCCCCCGCCGGCAAGCCGGGGCGGTTATTTCGTGCATCAACTAAAACCGCACGGTGTCCTGCCCAAGTGTCCATTGCCGGGCACCCCGGGTAAGCCCTCGAAAGAATAACCCCAAGGTTACCGGCGGACCTTGGCCGCCAGCGTGGCCTCGTCTGGTGGGGTCGGGTTTTATCCCGCGTCGGTGAGTAGGCAGGCGTGTGTAGGATACACACGACACCCCTCCGCCACGGCCTGCTTCTGTAAGGACGGCGAGTCGGCCAACTGCCGTCCTCAGGCCCCGATCATGGAGGTCGGTAGTCCCGGGCGTAGATGAGTCTGCGGCGTCCTCGAAGCAGACTGCGAAACTGGAGGGGCAGGGTTCTCTCCCGCTCCCTCTCCGCCGTCTCTTTCGCGCGCATTACCTGTTCGCAGAAAGAGGCGGCGGCGTGCCACTTGCTCCCGTCGGAGATCATGGTGCTCACCATGGTCTCCAACGAGAGAACGTCCACGCCCAGGACCGCAACGAGATCCGGGCGTTGACTCGTCCACGCAGGGCACTCTACCAACGTGTGGAGCGCCGTGTCTTCGCCAGATCAGCACAACCCTTGCATAAAATTATTATATATTTTAGTACAGCAGGTTTATTTAAAAATAAAGGCTTGTATTTATAATTTTTTTTTATCACATATCCATAAGTCAGACACGTATAACATAATTTTACTGCATCACAAACACCCAACGAGTTCCTTAATAATGTGGATACTAAGGAAATAAACCTGATTTAATTTGATTTGCCTGCATAACACGTACAGTGTTCTCGCAAGGAAGTGTGTTTGCTATTAAAATATTACAGGCGCTGAGCAAACAGCCACGTCTTAATGTTCGCTGCTCTGTACGAAATTCATAAATCAGTATTCTTACTTTGTATTATACAATACATTACATTGTATACTTTACCTTTTCTTTATTGAATGTAAATTAGGTAGTATTTACCTAGCTACTCCTAATTCGCAATACCGCAGTGCCATAAATTAGTTAAAAGTTATTTTTTTACTCTTTGACAATCAGTGCTTTTATTGCACTCAATTTAAGTACTTTGTGATACGCCCTTACGATATCAGAAACATATATGTATAAAACTCCATGAATAACGTGTTATAACTGCGTTAGCCACTTCATAAGAACATAAAAAAGAAGCACACGAATATATTTCACATTCACCCTCCAATTTCTAGCCAAAAATACAAGCCGAGTATGTAATATATATATCCAATAACAATTAATACCTAGAACGGGCGGCCATTTTGCCATAAGCGAGAGATAGGACCGCAACTTAGTGCTATCATGTCCAATATTTATACCTCACAGGTGAATAATGTGGGTTCAGTAGGGACATTTTTGTGGACCCCTAAGTAGGGTGCGGTACAAGAAATAAGCGTTAAGATAATACTTTTAAATATTGCAATACTTCACAAGTTTTAGCACTTTATGGATGTACAAAAATCATGGAACTCGCGTCATCGTCACTGAACGCTTTCCATTAGCTATATGTTTACTGTGTTTATACGTGTACTTTTTTATGTTTTCAATTGTGTCGGCACTACCGGAGTGCCACTGTATTTATTTTTATCAGGTTTGGGTTGTCTTTAACCTCTGACACAAAAAGAGGGGTGTTATAAGTTTGACGTGTCTGTCTGTCTGTGGCTCCGTACTTCGCGAACGGATGAAGCGATTTCAATTTAGTTTTTTTGTATGAAAGGTGAGTTACGGGCGAGTGTTTTTAGACATGTTTGATGAAAATCGGTTGAGTCGTTTAAAAGTTGTGGGGGGGGGGGGGTGAAAGTGGAGAAGAAAAAAAACTCTCTGCAAATATAATCGAGTGGGGTCTCAAATGAAAGCGCATCACGTGCACATTTTTTACTTTTTAAAGGGAACTCAGGTTATTGTGTCGATAAGGCCGCCATTTGTACATATGTAGACTGTAAAATTAGAATTATAAACGGGATATTTACCATGTTTAGTATCTTTTTCGAGAATCCGATATTTCGGCACTGTTACAAGTACCATGATCACGGATGTACTAAAGTTCTGCAAGCTAGTTGTTACTCGGCAAACCGTATCGGTCTACCCTCTTCCTCACTCGTTTCTGATGCGCGTCACCACTACCACTGTCCGCGTTCTCACCACGCACTCGATCACGTTCACGACACACAACACTCACAGTATCGGCTCGCGCGGTTTTTGGAATTGCAGTTTGTTTGGGCGTTGTGAACATACGGATCACTGGATGCCAGACACTCGACAGTTGAAACCCATCCTCCCGGTTGAAGTTCTTGTACTTTTTAATTTCAATTGCTTCTTTCACCATTCTGGGTATGTAGTGGCGTTCTGTCGAGAGAATTTGAGGGTTATGTAACTCAATCCAGTGATTCGCCCCCCCTCCAAAAGATGTTGAGCGATAGCCGATTTCTGTGGCTCGTTATTTTGACCGCCCTGATGTGCTCTTTGATCCGGCTTGAGACAGTACGTTTGGTCTGGCCTATATAGGAGCTCCCACAGCTGCAGTCAACAAAAACCATCTGTCCCCTACCATGAAAACACATGTAATAAACGCACAGTAGTTAATCTTTCGGACATAGTGCTAACCGAGCCAGCACGGAATATCCTGGAGAGAGGGTTGAATTTCGCTCCAACACCAAGTCGTATTCCATATGATAAAGTGATCGGAACTGTGGAGGAAGTGGTGCGACGGAATAAAATACCTGCTTCCGAAGCGGAGATTTTAAGGCAAGATGTCGCTATCACTTTACGTCACTCGAAGCCTCCACAGCCGAACATATCGGCCACCGAACTTGCCGCATTACGTGACCTGCGTGATGATAAGAACGTTCTGGTATTGAAAGCCGACAAAGGAAATGCGACGGTAGTCATGAATGTCACTGAATACGACAGAAAAATTCGTGATTTATTGAGTGACGTGGGTACCTACAAAAAGGTGACTTACAACCCGACGGCTAGGACGCCACAAACTGCAATTCCAAAAACCGCGCGAGCCGATACTGTGAGTGTTGTGTGTCGTGAACGTGATCGAGTGCGTAGTGAGAACGCGGACAGTGGTAGTGGTGACGCGCATCAGAAACGAGTGAGGAAGAGGGTAGACCGATACGGTTTGCCGAGTAACAACTAGCTTGCAGAACTTTAGTACATCCGTGATCATGGTACTTGTAACAGTGCCGAAATATCGGATTCTCGAAAAAGATACTAAACATGGTAAATATCCCGTTTATAATTCTAATTTTAATGTAAATGACCATGTCAATCTAAAATCATATATATGTAGACTGTGTATTCCAAGTACCTATGCATACTCTGATTGGTGTACAATAAAGTTTATTTCTATTCTATTCTATAAATAAATATTCTACGACATTCTACACAGCGCTATCTAGACCCAAAGTAGGCATAGTTTAACTAGCTTGTGTTATGGGTTCCAGAATGCGGATAAACATACTAATATACTTTTTATTGTAAAAACATATACATTATACATAGAAACACCCAGACCAATGCAAATAGACATATTCATGCATACAAATATTTGCACTGACGAATGCACTACCACCACGCGACAGAGGCCGTCAACTGCGGGGGTTTTGGCAGCCCAGTTTTGCTTGCCGATGGTTCTTCATCAGAGTAGTTCACTGCACCGAGGTGAGGTGCCCGGACAAGCTCACCGTTCGCAACAGAATCTAGTTTCAAGCCCAGCAAGTTCCATTTCAGATGCTGTCCCTAGAATGGTGACCCCCTCTTTGACGGCCTCAACAGATGCTTTTCCACGCCTTGCTTAAAGAATTCGGGATTGTAGCAAGATAGGAACACGTATGTGGGTGTAGCATTCCAGTGCATTATCGTACGACAAAGAAAGGTATTACCGAACCACTTAATTTGCGATTGCACCGTATAATATTTTGGCAGTCTAGGCTATACGCGAATACTGCACGATATTTAAGAACGTGGTCTACGCTGTGCGTTCCAAACGTAGAGATCTGTCCATTGAAAGTATTTTGTAAAAATAATAATTCCCCAAAACGATTCGAAAAATGACCAGCACATACCTAATACATTTTTAAAGCGACTTACTTTACTAGCTTACAATCAAGCACCCTGTGAAGGCCTTTGTGGTCCCAAAGAATGGATCGACCTACAACACGAATTAAACTTATACAAAAAAGTCGCTTCAGCTCATCCCTTGCGCGAAATTCACATTCGGCAATTCAACCAGATTTGTAGCCGACTGAGGTTATTGTAGTATGACAGTCCCACCATTTTAAGTTTATCTCCAACAACAACGTTGCCTCTTAGTCCGTACGCTGTTAATGTACCATCTCGGGTTTAACAATTAACGACGGGACAAATGTTTGGAACACGAAACGATAACTGCAAACATTTAGGTTTAAACGCGCGGATTCGCGCTACAATTTATAAACGTGATAATGTTATGAGGTCGGACCTGATAGGGGAGATTTTTGTCATAGCGCTGTGGAAAGGTCCTGAGGTATGGGGATTTGTGTATCAGTCCAATTTATGAGAGGGCTGGTAAGCCATATTTTTTTCAGGGATACCCCAATGGTGTCGAACAGTTAACTACCGACTCAGAACTCTTAATTGGTTAGAAGTGCTTTTCATCCATAGTGCTTTTGAGTCAAATTACAGTCTAAAGTAATTACGCCCAAAGCAGCTGGTTAATACTAGTTTGAAGCACCTAGCTGATTGCAGTCTTGCTTGGATGGATTAGGTAGGAAGATTACGCTACGCTTTCGCCCTTAACCTTCGTAGTTTTTATATTACCACTCAAATTTCCGATTCTAATTACTTTAATATGAATTGCAGACAAAACAACTCTTGACAATTTTTTTACAGATATATGTAGGTACTTTTGCCCCTTTTGAGTTTTATCTAAAACCACAGATTGCATTTTGCCCCTTCTGAGTTTTATCTAAAACCACAGATTGCATAATGCTATTCTTATACTAAAACATAAGTACAAAGATCATTAAAGAATTCTCCAGTAATACTACGTTGTGGGTTCAATGCCCGCTCGCCCGCAAGACTAGGAGAGCCGACCCCAAATAATGGGATAATGGCTAGGTCAAGAGAGAGAGAGAGAGAGTAGTTCCTGAGATTAGCGCGTTGAAACAAACAAACTCTTCAGCTTTATAATATTAATATAGATTTTATTAGTATACAGGGTGTACATGGGGCCCACCGAGATCTCCGGGGCCCAAGCTAACCTCACCTGGAAGCCGGCACACCTGCTGACTGACGGACCAGTCTCTGGTATAGGCGTACCTCTCAGGGTTGCGAAGGCAAACGGCATTCGCTCCCAATAAAAGCCAAAAAAAACCATTCAAATGAGTGAGAGAGGAAGGAGAGCTGACTACGGGCTCCAAAGCGCTTTGGAAGCGACTGGGATTGGAGTCTGAATGAATAAAATCATGATTATTATACACTGTGGAATGATCTCCCTACTGTAGTTTTCCCAAGCGACTACAATATGGGGTTCTTCAAGAAGGGCATCAAAAGGTTTCTACAGGGTCGGCAGTGCGAGTGTGACGCCATAGGTCAAGGTAATCGCTTCCCATCAGGTGGGTCGTGTGCTTCTCTGCCACCTAAATGGTATAAAAAAATACCTTCCAATATTTTCTTAAATTTAAACCAAACGGTAATGGTTCTCTAAATGATTTTAATACTGTTGTACTATTTCCAGATTCCAGACGTTTAATCCGGGTTAAACGTTCAAAGTAACGATAAACCGTTAGCGGGAATTTCCCTTGTCGATATATAGGACATATTTGGGCGATGTGTGGCCACTCGATAACATAGGATTATGGAAAACAGTACTCGGCACTAGGGATTAGGGGTATTTTCAGGGATTCACTATGCTAGGCGAATGTTTCAACATTTTTTTTGTTGTTACGGTTAGGGTAGTTCGGTTATTGATTTTTTGTTAGAATGGACATAAACTATGTCGCCGTCGCATCGTGTTAAAAAAAGCGGCCAAGTGCGTGTCGGACACGCCCATTAAGGGTTCCGTAGCAGCAAGTAACACGATAATGTTCTTTTTTTTAATTTTTATATTTGAGTTGATTGAATGAAAGGTAAATTGCGGTTTACGATTTATGACGTATTAAAAAAAAACTACTTACTAGATCTCGCTCAAACCAATTATCGTGGCAGTTTACATGGTAATGTACATCATATATTTTTTTAAGCTTTATCATTCTCTTATTTTAGAAGAAGTTACAGGGGGGGGGCACACATTTTACCACTTTGGAAGTGTCTCGCGCAAACTATTCAGATTAGAAAAAAATGATATTAGAAACCTCAATATCATTTTTGAAGACCTATCCATAGATACCACACACGTATAGGTTAGATGAAAATATTTTTTTTGAGTTTCAGTTCTAAGTATGGGGACCCCCAAAATTAATTGTTTTTTTTTCTATTTTTGTATAAAAATCTTAATGCGGTTCACAGAATACATCTACTTACCAAGTTTCAACAGCATAGTTCTTATAATTTCGGAAAAAAGTTGCTGTGACATACGGAAGGACAGACAGACAGACATGACGAATCTATAAGGTTTCCGTTTTTTGCCATTTGGCAACGGAACCCTAAAAATTACCTCCGATCATAATCTTGTAAAGTTTTATGCGGTTCGGTACTTCCTTTCTTTGTCGCACAATATATAATTGGAACACTTTATCAACGCACGTATTCCCTTCTACCTACAACCCTGGGTTCTTTAAGTGGCGCGTGAATAAGCATCTGTCGACGCCGTCTAGGTAGGGGCCATTCTAGGGAAAATCTCTAAAAATGGTAGCCACTACTTTTTGGGCTTCACCTTACCATCAGGCGGGGTCTAGTCTATTTGACGGAATAAATATTACAAAATAGATTACTCTACCCGCACACGTGTTTCCTTCTTTAATTGGGCGTGCAAAAGATAGATAGATAGACAGATAGATACACTTAATTGCACACCAACCAAAGGATATAAATATGTAAGATACTTAAAAAAACTTGTACAATTGCGATAAGACAGACGGGCATAAGTATTAGAGTTAACGGGATATTTACCATGTGGTTCTAAGAATGTCCGATATTTCGGCACTGTTGCCACTTACGGCACTTACGGCATTCTTAGAACCACATGGTAAATATCCCGTTAACTCTAATACTTATGTTAGTGACCATGATAGTTTAAATACCTAGACAGACGGGCAGTCTGCTAAATGCAATTTGCGAAAAGCATGTGTCTAGGCCAATGACAAAGACGTCAAGAATGGGACCACCATCTCCGTCAATCAGCATGTACCCTCTTCGACCCCGAAGCTCTTTTAAATTAAAACCAATTGAACATGAAGTCGGTTAAAAATTCTATCGAGATTAAATCACCATTAAAGATTTTCTTTAACGAAAACGTTCGAATTTAGAGAAGCAATTCCTAATCTGTACAACACGTCTACAATCCAAGATTGCGTTGCTCCATATAAACCCGCTACATTCCCATTAACTTTTTATAAAGGTTTTCTCATTAAATAGCAAACAATAGCAAACACGACGGTGTCTGGGCGCTTTTCGCCTATTTACACAGCAGCTTAGGCGACCGACAGGGCCCAAGATTAACCAGGATAGTTCCACAAACACTCATTCATTCGGCCGCCCTATTCAGACGAGCTTTAATAAGAGACCGACACGGTAAGCGGCTTACTTTCTCAAATACCGGAAATTTAGTTTCCTTGGTATTTACGGTTTTATTTTAAGATTTCTGTTTACAGGACGCTCCTAATTCTGCAAACGAATTATCTGTTTGATGTTCTCGATTTTGGTTCAATGTATCGCGGTTTTGATTCGATTAAAATGCTATTAACAAGTTCTATAGTTTTAAAGGACCTAAATGTGCTATTCGTAATTGATATAATTTATCCCATTCATAGCTACAAAGGCTCTTTTGGAAGTGTAATCCTCAGTTTCAAAACTTTCATTTGTCTCTTTTATATTCACGTGACAGGGGACGAGTCAATTATCATCAACTTAGTAGGTATTTCGAACTGTGCTGGACTGGAACTAAGAATATCTCAGATTCTTCTTCAATTCCTCGCCTTTTGTATTTATGAATTAATTTAATTCATCTATACGAATGTTATAAAGAGTGAGGCCGAATTTAGTGAGTTGGTTTAGTCAGTCTTCGGAACCACTGCACTTATTGTAAAAATTCTTTCAATGGATAGACATATTATATATTATGTGGCTTGAGTGTAAAAGAACTCATAAAAACCGAAGCGAAGAGTGGCTATGAGCTATTGGGCTCGTTAGCCTCTGTGGCGTAGCGGTAGTGCATTCGACTGCTACGACAGGGGGCGCGGGTTCGATTCCCACTCAGTGCAAATATTTGTAGGAATGAATATGTCTATTTGCAATGGTCTGGGTGTTTCTATGTATAATATGTATGTATTTACAAAAAAAAAGTATATAAGTATGGTATCCGCATTCTAGATAGATAGATAGATAGATAGATATAAACTTTATTGTACACCAATCAGAATATACATATATGGAAACTTAAACAATACATGTACAAATGGCGGCCTTATCGCTAAAAGCAATATCTTACAGGCAACCTTTGGATGGACATGAATTTTAAATGAGCTAAATCGTATATTGGGTAGTTATTGGTGTAATAGGAAAAGATAGAGGAGTAACGTAGTCATATAATGTAACAGACTAGATTACAAACACATATGATTGCAATGTACTAGGTACATATACCTTTTTTTTTTTTTTTTTATCGTGCGGAAATCCCTTCGGATACCCCCCCGCCGGCCAGCGGGGGCGGTTATGTCGGGCTTGCACCGACTAAAACCGCACGCCGTCTCGGGTCTTCAGACGCCGGGGTGTAAGGTTACCCATAGAGCATATCCCTCGCACCCCGGCTGACCCTGGGCCATCTCACCACTAACAGCATCGCTCATCCTGTCTCCTCTGAAAGCAGAGGAGTACGGAGGTACATATACATTTTTAGGTACATATACCTAAAAATAAGCATACAATGATACATAAACAGACATATATAATCGAACATAATTGTAGGTAATATAAATTATTCATATAGACATACAAAATTTATATATATACTAAACCTACACATAAATTAGAACCCATACTATTCATCATTCTAGAACCCATAACACAAGCTAGTTAAACTATGCTTACTTTGGGTCTAGAAAGCGCTGTGTAGAATTTAGTAGAATATTTATTATTATTATTATTATTAATATGTATGTATTAATATGTACGAATAAAAAACTTTAACAAAAAATTAAACCGCCGAAAAAACTGAAATGCAAAAAATAATAAACCTTTTTTATTTAACCTTAATAACTAACTTCTTAAAGTAATTAAACTGTATCTAAGTATATATTTTTGTAAATAGATGAGTTTTTAATTAACCTTAATAACTAAGTTCTTAAACTAATGTAAGTATAGCTAAGTAAGTTTGAGTCGGCGCCCAACAAGTTATGTAATTGATTAAAAACGTAAAGCGCAATGCACGGCGAGGCGCGGCGCGACACGCCCCTTCGCCGGAAAGAAAATGCGCGAGCGTTCACGCAGATAATGTCAGCGAGACAACAACCCGAACGGGCACACACGAGTGGGCGTGCCGAGAGCGTATTTTTTGGAATGTTAATGTTTACCGCTGGAGATTTCATGTTGCATTGTTAATTAGATTTGATTATTTCGTTAAATTTAAGATAATTCAGTGATCTTTGCACATTGATTGTTTGGCGCCGTCTCAAAATTACTTAACTATACTTTCATTAATTTAAGAACTTAGTTATTAAGGTTAATTAAAAACTCAACTATTTACAAAAATATATACTTACTTAGATTACATCATTACTTTTTGAAGTTAGTTATTAAAGTTAAATAAAAAAGGTTTATTATTTTTTGCTTTTCAGATATTTTTTGTGGCTATAATCCTCTAATTACTACATGCTTAATTTTTGATTACTTTTAAAATATCTACCTACCTTACTTAAGCTATTTAACTTTCGTATAATACTTCTTTAGTCATTATTTGTTGTATAATATAAATACTTAAAAAAAACAGGCTTTATACACCAACATGGTAGGCCTACAAAAAATGCTCATCAATCATCCCGTTTTTTTTTTTTTTTTTTTTTACCTTTTTTCCTACCTGGGTTGGGTTTTTAGTTTCAAATTTATATGGGATCAACTTCGGGGTAGGTATACTCTTTCTAATAAAAGAAGAATTATCAAATTTGTTATGCGTGGTCATAACTTTTTTTTTTTTTCGTGCGTAAATCCCTTACAATCAGTGAGTGAACTATAAATCATCCCCTGTTTTCCTACCCTTAGGGTTGGATTTTTATTTTCAAATTTTTGTAAAACTGTAAAAACTTATGCGTGGTCGTGAGAACCTCCTCCGTTTTATCGTCGGTTAAAAAGTATATAAGTATGTTTATCCGAATTCTGGAAACCATAACACAAGCTAGTTAAACTATGCTTACTTTGGGTCTAGAAAGCGCTGTGTAGAATATCGTACAATATTTATTTATTTATATTTGTAAAAAATGCTCGAAACGAAACTAAACCAAATATTTACCAGCTTAGGTGTTAATTGATAATGAAAGTCATAAAAATAAACAATAACTAAATAACAAACATTTAATAGTGTCCCAAAATTAATCAAAGCTTAAGACGCCTGGCGAAGGAATGCTCAACGCATCGCCGACTCTTCATTCCCGGAATAAAATAAATAATTCCAGGGGTGAAATGTTCAAAGTTCTGCTCGGCCCGACCCTCAGAGGTCCTCGCTGGCCTAATTAGGGAATGCACTTGAGTGACCCTTCAGTTTACGAGCGGAGGTCAATAAATAGCGGCCTCAGTTGAGCCAAATGACTGTAGTTTGGATCTGAGGCGATCTGTGGTCGTCGCTGAATTCAACATTATGACACAAGGAGTCGTCCTTCAAATTAATTCTGTGCTATCAGCGTTTTCGTCCCGTCGTCATACTTCTCCATAACATTATCACTGTAATGATATATCAAGTGGAATGGTTCACATTTATGAAAGGGCTAAGTTAAGAAGTTATTTAATATTGTTTCGATATCATTTTTAGGGTTCCGTTGCCAAATGGCAAAAAACGGAACCCTTATAGATTCGTCACGTCTGTCTGTCTGTCCGTCCGTATGTCACAGTCACTTTTTTCCGAAACTATAAGAACTATGCTGTTGAAACTTGGTAAGTAGATGTATTCTGTGAACCCGCATTAAGATTTTCACACAAAAACAGAAAAAAAACAATAAATTTTGGGGGTCCCCATACTTGGAACTGAAACTCAAAAATTTTTTTTTCATCAAATCCATACGTGTGTGGTATCTATGGATAGGTCTTCAAAAATGATATTGAGGTTTCTAACATCATTTTTTTCTAAACTATTCAGTTTGCGCGAGAGACACTTCCAAAGTGGTAAAATGTGTCCCCCCCCCCCCTGTAACTTCTAAAATAAGAGTATGATAAAACTACAAAAAATTCCAATGTAACCATGTAAACTTCCACCGAAAATTGGTTTGAACGAGATCTATAGTTAGTAGTTTTTTTTAATACGTCATAAATCGAAAACCTCAATTTACCTTTCATTCAATCAACTCAAATATAAAAATTAAAACAAAAAAACAATATTATGTTACTTGCTGCTACGGAACCCTTAATGGGCGAGTCCGAGTCGCACTTGGTCGCTTTTTCTAAGTTATAATGTAAGTGTATTTAGCCCGTCAATTGACTTCACCCCGTTGGATGGTAAGAAGCTAGGGTGAGGTCCAGAAGATATGTGCACTCATTTCAAGACACTAGCTATCCTAAAACGGTGGTCCGTACCTTTTTTTTTTATCGTGCGGAAATCCCTTCGGATACCCCCCCGCCGGCCAGCGGGGGCGGTTATGTCGGGCTTGCACCGACTAAAACCGCACGCCGTCTCGGGTCTTCAGACGCCAGGGTGTAAGGTTACCCATAGAGCATATCCCTCGCACCCCGGCTCACCACTAACAGCATCGCTCATCCTGTCTCCTCTGAAAGCAGAGGAGTACGGAGAACGATGTGTTCCCGCCACGTTGGGTATTGGCCGACGATCAATGCCAACCCTATGAAGGGGTGAAGGGGAAGCCATTGACCGCCGCCCAGGGTGTACCAGCCGCTCCGATTCCGTTCCCCCCGGACTGCAGCGGGATCGGAATCGGAGCGACACTCGAGGAGGTTACCCAACACACACCCCACGGTGGTCCGTACCTTGACGGCCTAGACTAGGCTTTTTCACGCCCCTCTTGAAGAACCCGGGATTGTAAGAAGAAGGAAACGTAAATGCGGGCAGAGCATTTCAGCTCTATAACGTGCGACAAGAAGTAGGTACCTAACCGCTTGGGTTTAGACGGTATTGTTTCTACCGTATGCGAGTGACATCGCAATCCTGCACGTGTTGTTCTGGATAGGAAGGGAGACGGTGGGATTAGCTGAAAAAGCTCATCAGAAAACCGCACGCCGTCTCGGGTGTAAGATTGCCCATAAAGCATTTCCCTCATCCCTGGGCCATCTCCGGTTTCGAGATGGCCCCCTCGGGTTTGGGAACTGCGGTGTCCCCGTCTTGCCCCGGAAAGGGAAGGGGGGGGGGGGGGGCTAGTCGCTTCTGCTGGCGTGACAGGCGGCCTCACCTACCACTCCTCGTCAGCTGCAGCACCCATAACATAATTTACCATGTAACCAATACATTTCCTACTTAAAATTCCTAGTTGCATCCAAAGTTCGCAGTTTGAGATCCAGGGGCCAGGAGGGACTTCCGTCTGACCTCACAATCTTGAGAGGAAAAGCCCGCGCCAGAGCCTCGTCCGATGTTAAGCTGGTACACTGACTTGCAGGCGAGATTGGCCTCAAGGATGTTGGTAAGGATACACCGTATATTAAAAAGAACTTCAAATACCACACTAATACATAACAAACTATTCCAGTTTCCCTGTACAATTATAATTTTACAACACAGTCCATATATTAAAATTAATACCTTTTTTTTCTTTTTTTTTTCTTGCAATACCTAATAACCTAAACTGTCGACAACCGCTGGGGTAAACGTGTTCTTGAGTGGAGACCGCGACTCGGCAAACGTAGTGTAGGACGCCCTCCGGCCAGGTGGGAACAACGATCTGCGAAAGACTACGGGCAGATGCTGGATGCGGCGAGCTGGAGACCTATGTCCAGCAGTGGATTAGTATAGGTTGATGATGAACGATGATGAACCTAAAGTATTTAATATCATTTCCTTCTGTACTTAGAGTACACTTCTCGGAGATATTTCACCCTCTCATTGTACCACAGTGGTGCTGTGTGGAACTCAGAGTCGATGACCAGGACTGCTGGCTGCGAGCTGTTCGTTCGGTGCCACTTAACTGGAGGTGACGTGAAGTCCGGTGTTGGGTCACTGTAACCAAAGCAAAACACATTTAAAAGTTGGATTTTTGAGATACCATGCATGAGTATAAATGATAATAGGATATAGCCCTTTTGACATTGGGAAGTACAAATGAAAAGATACCGCAGCCGCACCGGCACTCTCACCAAATATTGTTAAATTTGCTGCATCTCCACCAAAGATTTCAATATTATCTTAGCGGTAGAGCATTCGACTGCTGAGTCAGAGGTCGCGGGTTCGATTCCCGCTCGTTGCAAATGTAGTGTATAATACGTATAAATTTACAAAATAAAAAGTATCAAAGCATGTTTATCCGCATTCTAGAACCCATATGACAAGCTCTGCTTAGTTTGGGTCTAGATGGCGCTGCGTAATATGTCCTAGAATATTTATTTGTTTTATTTTCAATAGAAGAAATAAATCCCTTACCCAAATTTTGCAAAATTTGTCCACATGGTACTCATGTTTTCGATTAGGGAGTTCTCAAACAACGCTGGTATGAGACTTTGCGAGAACAAGTAAAATAGTTCATCTGCATGAGTAGCTCCATTTACTTCTTTTAAAGGTGAAGGCACTAAGAAAAACTTGGCAACATTTCTGTTTCCAGAATATTGAAACATATAATTGTAGATGGGATTATCATTCGTCTTCAGAAGCAATTCAGTTTCTTTTAATGAGGGATAATTTACAGATAATTCACCCACCCATTCTGATAACTGTATTGATGTATTTACAGATATTTCTTTACCATCCATGTACAACCTTTCTAGCTCATGTGCTACTTCTAGCCTAACTTTTTCAGATGTAATTTCCAAATTTTTTGGTAATGACTTTTCAAACGTGATCTGAGGTATCGTTGTATCATTTTCAATAGCAAACAATAAAAGACCTTCATAGTTGTTCGCACCTATCAACATAGGAACTTTGTTGTAACTGCCTCTAGTTAAAACATCAAATGGTGACTCGGTTAAAAATGGTTCCTCACCCTCGAAAATTTTCTCAGCACAAGGTGTATAAATTATTTCAGAGGGAGCTATATTCCCTTTCTGTCTCGGCACCCTGGTTAGTACCAGTTCAGCGTCAGACTTTGTCATAAAGTATTTGTACAAATCATATGGATCCTGTGATTCGAACAACATTACTTTGGCTAGAAGACTCGCTAAGTATACTGGACGGTACTGATAAGCCCATGCAGCTAAGGATGAACCACTCTGCATTATAGCTTTATGAAAAAGCCCTTTTGACATTGGGGAGTACAAATGAAAAGATACCGAAGCCGCACCAGCACTCTCACCAAATATTGTTAAATTTGCTGGATCTCCACCAAAGATTTCAATATTTTTCTTGATCCAACGCAGGGCCGCAACTTGATCTTTCATACCTGCATTTCCTGGAGCTTCTTTGATACCAAGGCACAGAAAACCTTGAATATTTATTCTGTAGTTGATAGTGATAAGAATCACGCCTTTGGATACCAAGTAGTTTGGACCATAAAACATACCAGTACCCGAACCCCTGTAGAATCCACCACCATGGATAAAAACCATAACAGGTAGTTTAGAAGCTGGAGTTGTGTTCAGAGGTGTATAAATGTTAAGTGTAAGACAATTTTTGGTTCCTATCACCAATGAGCCCATACTTTGGTGACATCTTATATGTTCGTTGACTGCATCGAATACCTCTTCCCATATTGGTTCTGGGCCTGGACTCTGTAATAGAAGACTAACTCATTAAGAAGACTACGTAGTAATTAGAAGTAAGTAGTTTTTTGTTATAACAAGTAGATCATCAAATTGACTGTATGATGGTAAGCAGAGGCTTAGTAGTTGCCACCATTGCAAGAGGTTGTTAATAGAATGGTTAAGCCCCGCTTAAAGAACCTGGGATTGTATCAAGAAGGGAACGTGTGTAGATAAAATGTTAAAGCATTCCAGTTCTTTATCGTGCGACAAAGATAGGAGTCACCAAACCGCTTAGTTCGCGATAGTATCGATCGCACCATATGAGGATGACATGCAGGCAGAGCCGTGGGCAACAGCTATATCTATACTAATATTATAAAGAAAAAAGTTTTTTTTGTTTATAACATAACATAAACTCACGCTTATATCCCCGAAGGGGTAGGAAGAGGTGCTAGCACCCACGTTTCGTCAGTTTATGTTTTAGGTCCCAATGTAATAGTTGGCGAGCCTATTGCTATTAACCGGGCACTTATAAACCTGCGATAAATACACACATAACTTCGAAAAGCATCGAAAAGTCATTGGTGTGTGAAAACTCCGAAAACTACTGAACCAATTTTAAAAATTCTTTCACGATTGGTATGCTGCATTATCCCTGAGTAACACGGACCTCGGGCTCCAAGGTGCAGACTTCGGACACAACTGCGATGATGATGGTTTTTTTTTAGCCGACTAAACCACACGGTGTCCTCCCCAAGTGTCCATTGCCGGGAACCCGGGTAAGCCCTCGAAAGGATAAGTGAAAATATTTCTTACCTTAAACCTTTCTCTAACAGAAGCGTAAGGTATACCCCTGTATGCTGCATGTGATCCATCTGGATCGATGGCTCCCCGCGCTGGGCCATTGCTTAACTGGATCGTGATTGTAGGCTGTCGAACGAGGCGAGCTGCCCACAAAGACCACAACACCAACCATTTTGCACTCCATAAGCCCATCGCAAACTGAATTTAAATTCTTATTTGATTTGGGCAAACTTGATTTTGGGCAATTTTTGAGTAGATTTTTCACAATTTGGGGACTTCTAGGTCACATAAAGATTTGCATGTCATAAATAAAGTGACTCACTGGCATCCATGATTATGCTAACACCTCATTGCAATGCTTTCTGTAAATAAATATAAGTATTATTAGTTATTTTTTAATAGATTACTAAAGCGGCTGAGAAGACCTTACATGGATGTGTCCGGTACAGGTCGGATCAGGAGGTCAAAGGATTGGCAGAAGAAAGAGTACAGTAGCGATTACTCTAAACTCAAGAGCACAACTCAGATATAGGTTGATCCTGTAGTTTATGATTATGCTAGCGACCGATTGTGAGGTCCTGAGGTCTGAATCCAGCATTCTCGGGTCGAACAAAGTATTATCGAGTTTCTTTTTGTCAGGAAATGCTGAATAGCACCACGGAGTCTGGATAAAATGCTATCCTATTGCGTGAGATCAAAAGTATAGTTAGTCTCCATTTCTAAACAAAATAAATGACTCTGGTCATGTATAAATACAGGACCAGAGTCATCCAAATTTTCTTCATGGCCATTACTTAATAAAATTGAAAGAATTACTCGCCTTTTTTATTCAGAAATAATAAAGGTGACTGTACTCAAGGGCAAAAAATAAAACTGATTTCCCACAATGATTGAATTATTTTGTTAATGTGACAAAAAATATTGTTTGTTTTTTCTGTTGTTAATAATAATTGTTTTTATAATTATGACGTCGGTGTCAAGTGAAACATTTGAACATTTCATTACCTAAACTTATAACAGTTAAATCTACGTGTGTAATTACTATGTGCCTATGTATATTTACAGAAACCAGACGATAGAAATGCAGAAAATGCCATACGTCGTTGCCTAGAGTATGGCATTTTCTGCATATGTTGAAATCAGCATCAGAAATACTGGTGGTAGAAATTTGATGACACAAATTTGTCACAAAATTCGGCCTGGTGGGTACCACCGTGCACGATTGCGAAAAACCCTCCATAGTAATCCAATTTCGGTTTAATTGCGTTCCGGGGTCAGCAAGTGCATAGCCGGGCAGGGGGGTTGTGGTCGCAGCACTAGTGGGACCGGTGGGTGTCACGCGGTGCTGCGACGACGATCCTCTTCTGATGAGGCCGTCAAGCTGAGTGCCACCATTGTTAACATGGTACGTGTATGTAATGGTGACCCTCTTTCCTGAGACTTTACCTTCAGCTTACCATCAGGCGAGGTGAAGTCAAATTGACGTGTCCTAAATATAAAAAAAAAGATATCAATCCAGCTAAATCCATGTTGTCGTGTTGGTATATGAGGCCCCACCTAGATCTATCGTCTGGGCCTAAGTCTGCAAGCCGGTACACGTGCTAATTGAAGGATGAGGTTCTGGTGCAGCCTTAGCTCTTGGGTTTGGGTGGTAGTAGTCTAAGTTGCTTCAGACCCATCCTTTTAGGGTTCCATACCCAACGGGTAAAACGGGACCCTATTACTAAGGCTCCAAGGTCCGTCCGTCCGTCTGTCACCAGGCTGTTTCTCATGAACCGTGATAGCTAGACAGTTGAAATTTACCGGTATAACAATAATAAAATTGCTAAAAATAGAAAAAGCATCGGTAGCTTAGTGGTTAAGGAGTCGACCTTACGATCGAGAGGGCCCGGGTTCGAATCCTGGTCATTACACTACCGATGTGAACCCACTCCTAACACAAGCAATTCAGCTTAGCTGGAGGGGTTAGGGGGAATATTAGTAATTTCGGTTACTAATATTCTTTAAAAAAAAAAAAAGAAGGAATAAAATAAATATTTAAGGGGGGTTCCCATACAAGAAACGTGATTTTTTGCTGTTTTTTTACTCGATATTAATAACGGCAGCAGGTAGACGCTTGAATATTTACCTAAAAAATTAATAAGTAGTAGGGGATTATGTTTTTGAACCGTTTGGGGTTGAGACGTTGGGGTCATGGGGTCCAAGCGCCCGTTTTGTGTACAAAAATTTGTCAAAGCGGCTGATCGACGCTACACGTGACCAGAAGGCTGGACTTTATCTTGCACAAAGAATTAACATTGCCATTCAACGTGACAATGCTGCCAGTCTTCTGGGAACATTACCAGTCGGTGATGATGCGGAGGAGTTCTATGACGCATGTATGTTAATATTTTTCTATATTCTAGGTTTAGTTTACTTGGGTTATGTTAAATGAACGATTCTGAAGACAAAAAAAAATTAAATGAAAATAATATAGATTAGAGTGTATTGTATGGATAATGGTACGGACCCCTTCGTGCGCACTCGCACTTGGCCTTTATTTTTAGGGATTTTCTTTAGAAAAGCCCTATTGCTATCGAGTTGTCGTCGACGTCGTCGACGTCGTCGTTGCCAATTTTCCGTCACGGTTTTGGGTATGAAGGAGATGGGCTATCGAGTTGCTGTTTTCGGTAATAGATTCGTGCTGGGGTGAACCATTGCAAGATAAAGAAAAAATCGCAAAAAATTGCAAAAAAAAAAAACAAAATCGAAAATCCCTTGAATTCGGCTGAGCTCGTCTCAGGAATTCAACTTGTTTAATACATCATCAATTTGATTAGTGTTTGTTCTGCCGTCTGCGAGGTCACCCCGGCCTTACACGTGCCTTATTGAGGTATTCGTGACGAGGTGCGAGGGAAACTCGAACCCGGTATGAGGTAGTCTGAAGACCCGAGACTTATCAGGTTCCGAGGTTCAAGCCCAACATAACCATCCCCGCTCGCTGGCGGCGCATATGAGGGGATTTCCGCACGAAAAAAAAGGTATTCTGCATTCCACTATCCTACTATGGATGTATGAATATTGATGATGTAACGCAAACACGGCTGCACAGATCTGGCTGAAATTTGGTACAGGGATAGATCATGGTCTAGAATAACATATAGGCTACTTTTTATCCCTGATATAGGAAAGCTAGGTCTCTAACAATACTAGCTAATGCCCGACATCCTTTGCAGCTCCATTTTACCTTAGTTTATATTCTTTAGGCCAGTAACCTTCAAGGGTGGCTGCATATCTAACCAAAAGTTCATCGTGATCAAATGAATGGAAATGTGTAGAGGACATTTGTTACATTTTAATATAAATTAATTAATTATGAATCTAATTAAATTGAATTTTAGTATTTACTAGTGGAGACTTCGTCATCATCATCATCATCATCATCTTAGCCCTTGGATACCCCCCGCGGATGCCCTCTGCGGATCGGGACAGACCTGAGTCTCTCCGGGACCCCCTTCGCCACCTATTCTCGAACATTACTCGCCGTGAGTAAGACACCGAGCGAGAGGACTCCCACGCCGAGGGCTGCTATGAGGGCCCACCTCGGTGCCTCCCACGCCGGGTAATCTGCCAGCGTGTTCTGCTTGCATCACAGTGATGGCACTCAGACGTTGGGTCCTTCCTGACCTGACACAGGTAGTCCCCGAAACATCCCTTCCACCTGCGTCAGCCCATACGAGAGGCTCCCGTGTCGCCTCTCTAGCCAGTCCTCCACGATGGGTCTTACCACAGCCATTACGGCATGCCTTAGAATATTCAAACCCTAACGAACACTCGTACCAAAGTTATATAAACATACCGGTACGTAATTGAAATCTAATTCAATAACCAATAGAGTCGAAAATCGATATCAGAACACATGTTAACACTCACACCGCACCGGTTCGTAACAAGGAGCAGTCACAAGGTTATCACTTATCACAATAAATTTTGTATTATAGCACTTTAATTATATCACGATGTTACTGTTAACACTCGACACGTCTATCCTTCTCGTAATTTCGTCACATAATAAAATAATACACGAATTATGCAAATTAAAGTGACGTCATCGTTGTTGCTACTGGTATTTGTGAGTGTACGTTGAATATAAAATGTTTAATGGTTAATCTTGAAGCATTATTTAGATATTACCAATGTTGCCAGTAATCTTTTCATGATTTACCTACTTTAGAAAAAAACATAATATAGGCAATGAAGGTATGGGATAAGACTGATACAAGCTGTCCATGATGTCATCAGTGCTAAGGTCATCAGATACTTCACAACAATCGCAAAGAAAGAACTAAAATGCATAAAATACTATACAGAATAACAATAAAAAAACCGGCCAAGTGCGAGTCGGACTCGCACACCGAGGGTTCCGTACAAACCTGTCGACAATCGAGTCATAGTTATGGCAGTAGTAAATTTAAATTTTTTATAAATATTTTTAATTATATGATGTAATTTAAAATTTACGGTTTTCACCATTCTGTCTGTACTATAAGACGTTACTTCGTACCAAATTTCAAGATTCTAAGTTTACTTAGGTTTTGATTCCCGTGCGAGTTTCGAAAATTTGCGGCATAAACGGCTGTATCTTTTGATTGCTTTGGCTTAGAAGTTTGATTTTTTCACAGCTCCAAGAGACAGTAGAGCTGAGTATTAGATAAAAATTTCAGTTTGATACCTCCACGCGTTCCTGAGAAAAACGGTCTTGACAGACGGACGGACAACGAAGTGATCCTATAAGGGTTCCGTTTTTTCCTTTTGGTGGTACGGAACCCTAAAAGTTAAATTAAAACTTAAAAAAAAACCCCCGAAACAATAACCTGAGATCCCTTTAAAAAGTAAAGAATAATGAAAGAAACTCAATCTTAAAGTACCTGATACAGGTACTAGGGATATGCTCTATGGGCAACCTTACACCCCGGCGTCTGCAGACCCAAGACGGCGTGCGGTTTTAGTCGGTTCGAGCCCGACATAACCGCCCCCGCTGGCCGGCGGGGGGGTATCCGAGGGGATTTCCGCACGAAAAAAAAAAAAAAAAAAAAAAAAAGGTACTACTTGATTGACCACTTAGTTGAGACTATTTGTAATTGAATTGTTAGGTTTGGAGCGGTCCACTTAGAGGGTTAACTTAGTGGTATGGAGTTGGCAGCCTTACAATCGAGAGTTCCCGGGTTCGAATCCTAGCCATTACACTCCAGACGTGAATCGACTCTTAAGACAAGTGATTTAGCTAAACTGGAGGGGGTTATACTAGTAATTTCAGTTTTATAGGACTCTAAAAAAATTTCAAAACTAACTTAGTCCGATGCGATCAATGCTTTTTTGTAATTTTTATAATAGAGGACAAAAATATTGTTACCTTTTTTTTTTTTTTTTATCGTGCGGAAATCCCTTCGGATACCCCCCCGCGTGCCAGCGGGGGCGTTTGTATCGGGCTTGAACCGACTAAAACCGCACGCCGTCTCGGGTCTACAGACGCCAGGGTGTAAGGTTGCCCATAGAGCATATCCCTCGCACCCCGACTGACCCTGGGCCATCTCCGGTTTCGAGATGGCCCCCAATTTAAAAATAGTTTTAAGTCAAGTAGAAGGGTAGCACCAGGTAAAAATTGTGTTTCCGTCAATAAGTATCTAAATGGAGCTCTATTTTGTACTGAATGAGATTCAAAATAAGGCTACGGCGTATCTTGACCGCGATATAAACATTGTAATACAATTTCTATAGTTAGATAAAGATAGATAGATGAAATAACTGTTATTAGTGACCTACATAATATATGTACATATATCTTATCATACCTGTTTATCTAATACATCGATGTTAACGCCAGATATCTCCGTAGAGCTTAAATTGTATTGTTCTGTACAGTTTTTTAGGGTTCCGTTGCCAAATGGCGAAAAACGGAACCCTTATAGATTCGTCATGTCTGTCTGTCTGTCCGTCCGTATGTCACAGAAACTTTTTTCCGAAACTATAAGAACTATTCTGTTGAAACTTGGTAAGTAGATGTATTCTGTGAACCGCATTAAGATTTTCACACAGAAATAGAAAAAAAAAACAAAAAATTTTGGGGGTCCCCATACTTAGAACTGAAACTCAACATTTTTTTTTTTCATCGAAGCCATATGTGTGAGGTATCTATGAATAGCTCTTCAAAAATGATATTGAGGTTTCTTATATCATTCTTTTATAAACTGAATAGTTTGCGCGAGAGATACTTCCAAAGTGGTAAAATGTGCCCCCCCCCCCCTCCTGTAACTTCTAAAATAAGAGAATGATAAAACAAAAAAAAAGAAAACAAAAAAAATGTACAGTACCATGTTAACTTCCACCGAAAATTGGTTTGAGCAAGATCTAGTAAGTATTTTTTTTAGTACGTCATAAATCGTAAACCGCAATTTACCTTTCATTCAATCAACTCAATTTATACACCCACGATTCGCCAGTTATGTTTAGGTCCCAATGTAATAGGGGGCGAGCCTATTGCCATCTACCAGGCACATTACTAAGCGAGCGATAATAAACATTTTAAATACACACATAACTACGAAAAGTCAGATGTGTGTGCCCGGGGCGACCTGGGATCGAACTCGAGACCTCGTTTCGGCAGTCCGTTACGTACACCACTGGGCTATCGCAAATATAAAAATTAAAAAAAAAACCATTATCATGTTACTTGCTGCTACGGAACCCTTAATGGGCGAGTCCGACTTGCACTTGGCCGCTTTTTACATAAATAAATAAATAAATGAAAAATAATATACAAATACTATAAATACAATAATATACATTACAATTCAATATTATATATTATACAAATACATAATTAAATTTATATACATTCGGCTATACCTGCAGCTATTAATATATTTAATGCTGGACTTTTGCAAGGTTTCTTGTATCTTTCCTTTTTTTTTGTGCCGAATTCCCCTCGGCTGCTCCCTAGCCCCCCCCTCCCCCCCGCCGGCCATGGGGGTGGTTATGTCTTGCTTGAACCGACTAAAACCGCACGCCGTCTCGGGTCTTCAGGAACCAGGGTATAGGTTTCTTATACCCGCGAGGTACAATTTGGAAATTTGTGTGCTATAATAATATTTTTGATTGATTTGTGAATTGGAACCACGTTTTACGAAACAAAAATACTTTTCACGTGTCATTCATTAAATGTCGAGAGTGATATGATATGAGATAAGAACTCAAGTTTCAAAGTCCAAAATTTTGCTATAGAACGCATCTACTTCATAGTTTTTATTGATACTTCGTAGTGCGATCGGTTTTTTGTTGTTATTTCGAACAAAACACAGCCAGTAAACATTTTTTTACAATTTTTGATAGAATCTATCATAAATTATAGCCTAATAGTCCAGTCAAAGTCATAACCAAGGAATAATTAGCATAGAACTGAAAATTGGCAGAGACGTTAAATACATTTTATAAATAAAATGTCAAAAATCCCCATCGATCCTACTTCTGCAAAAAAAATTATTCAAGGTCAAACGTACAAAATTAAGGGTTTTTCCATTTTACTCGAAAACGGTAAGTTTTATCGTGAAAATAGGTCAGACAAAGTTGTAGATCATACAATTCTCTACAAAAATGGTCTGTCTTCTGTTTTCTCTTACGACTCACCATTAGTTAGATATCGCGGTTTTAATAATTAGACAGACCATTTTTGTAGAGAATTGTATGATCTATAACTTTGTCTAACCTATTTTCACGATAAAACTTACCGTTTTCGAGAAAAATGGAAAAAACTTTAATTTGTACGTTTGACCTTGAATATATTTTTTTTGCAGAAGTAGGATCGATGGGGATTTTTGACATTTTATTTATAATTTTGTATTTAATGTCTCCGCCAATTTTCAGCTCTATGCGAATTATTCCTTAGTCAAATGTCTATTTTGACTGGACTATAAGAAACACTCTAAAATAGGTTATCGTGATGTAGTTATGTCGTTATTGAACCACCTGAAATTACTTGATGTTTGTTGCTTGACCTTAGGAAGAAGTCCGCAGAAACCCTGCCACCTAAGCTCTAACCTAAGCATCTGACGGCAGGTGGCATCGTTATAGGGAGCCGAACGGTTTGCCTCTCCTGTCATGCCTCCTACCATCTCAGGCTGTAACTCCTCCAATTCACTTCTGATTAATTTAGAAACTGGTTAACAGTTGAACTTTCCCTGGGACTTCGCGAGTATCATTACCTACTCGGTGTGTTCGTGGGTCACCCCTGTTGATCCTGATGTATAAGAGTTACGGCAGTGGGAATATCAGCTCGGAAGCGTCGGTAGCTTAGTGGTTAAGGAGTCGACCCTATCGAGAGGTCCCGGGTTCAAATCCTGGCCAATACACTACCGACGTGAACCCACTCCTAACACAAGCAATTAAGCTTAGCTGGAGGGGTTAGGGGGAATATTGGTAATTTCGACACTAATATTCTTTAAAAAAAAATATAAAGAAAATTTTAAAAAATGCGGCCAAGTGCGAGTCGGACTCGCCCATGAAGGGATTCGTAGCAGCAAGTAACATAATAATGTTTTTTTAATTTTATATTTGAGTTGAACGAAAGGAAAATGCGGTTTACGATTTATGACGTAAAAAAAACTACTTATTAGTTCTCGTTCAAACCAATTTTTGGTGGATATTTAGATGGTAATGTACATTTTTTTTTTAGCGTGTGGAAACCTCCACGGGCTTCACCCGACGATGGGATAGGCGTGTCGGAATCGGACTGACTAAAACCAGACGGTGTTCTTCCCAAGTGTCCATTGCCAGGCACCCCGGGTAAGCCCTCGAAAGGATAACCCCAGGGTTACCGGCGGACTTTGGCCGCCACCGCGGCCTCCCCTGGTGGGGTCGGGTTTTATCCCGCGTCGGTAAGTTGGCGTCGGTGCAAGCCCGACATAACCGCCCCCGCTGGGGTATCCGAAGGGATTTCCGCACGATAAAAAAAAAAAAAAAAAAAGGTACATGTTTGGTAATGTTCATCATATATTTTTCATAGATTTATCATTCTCTTGTTTTAGAAGTTACATGGGGGGAGGGGACACATTTTACCACTTTGGAAGTTTCTCTCGGGCAAACTATTCAGTTTAGAAAAAAATTATATTAGAAACCTCAATATCATTTTTAGTAAGGGTTCGGTTTTTTGCCATTTGGCAACGGAACCCTAAAACTGGATGGTTTATATAGTAGATTGTCCCGTTAAAAATTACCATCTCAGGCCTGTTTCTGCTAAAGTGAAGCTGCCTTATCCAATACACTCATGCATCCGCTGATGGAGGCCAGATTGTGAAGTCCCCCTATTATGTCTGTGCGATTAAGCATATTGCCAACCGTCGTGAGATGATTTCTCGAAACACGGGTTTCAAATTTCCAGTCTAGCGCGCCATTACGTCATTGGTTCAAGGATGCAAGGCCATGAAATTGCATTTGCGTAGCTGGTTTGACTCTTTTTTTTCTGTTTTATTTTAATGCCTAATTATTATTTATTCATAATTAAGTAAAACCTGCTGTGTTTTAATTTTTATTACCTATTGCTATGTACCAGGTGCGGGGTGTACCAACATCTTTGAGACCCAATCTAACCTCACCTTTTAGTCGGTGTACCTGCTAAACAATGAACGAGGCTCAGGCGCAGGTGCACCTCTCAGGGTTGAAAGTTCAGACGGTAGCCACTTATGGAAATGAAGAAAAAAAAACCAATTAAAAAAAAATTACGAACCTCGCGAACGGGAAAACGCTATGGACCTTTTTTATTTTATTTTTTTCGTGCGGAAATCCCCTCGGATACCCCCCCGCCGGGCAGCGGGGGCGGTTATGTCGGGCTTGAACCGACTAAAACCGCACGCCGTCTCGGGTCTGCAGACGCCGGGTGTAAGGTTGCCCATAGAGCATATCCCTCGCACCCCGACTGACCCTGGGCCATCTCCGGTTTCGAGATGGCCCCCTCGGGTTTGGGAACCACGGTGTCCCCGTCTTGCCCCGGTTTGGGGGAGGGGCGCTAGTCGCCCCACCGTCCCGGCCTGCTTCTGCTGGGGTGACAGGCGGCCTCACCTGCCACCCCCAGGCCTGCGCTCATGGAGGACGGAGGTCGTTAAGCGACTTCCGGCGCCTGAGTCGCCTGCGACGCGAGGCGAGCGTGTTGCGGGCTCGGCGGGCCGGGAGGGTTCTGAACCTTTCCCGGGCGCGCTCCACCATCTCCTTCGCGAGCATCACATGCTCGCAAAAGGAGGTGGCGGCGGTCCACGCGCTCGCGCTCCGCACCATTGCCGCAATCATGCTGCCGAGGTCACGCCTCGGCACCTCCCACGCCGGGCAGTCCGCCAGCGTGTGCAGCCCTGAGTCCTCGCTCGCGTCACAGTGATGACACTCAGGCGTTGGCTCCTTCCTGATCCGATGCAGGTGGTCCCCGAAGCACCCCTTCCCGGAGATCACCTGCGTCAGTCGGTACGAGAGGCTTCCGTGTCGCCTCTCTAGCCAATCCTCCATGATGGGCCTTACCGCCTTACGGCGTGCCCTAACGCTATGGACCTATTGCTATTTAAATTAAACACAATAACTTTCTCATAAGACTTTATTCCCTAATTTAGACGATAAGACTTGACATACAAAAATATTTAACAATTGACTATTTACAAAATAATGCTCAAATTGCAATCGATCTACGAAACTTCTTCATCATCGTTTTCTTCTGAACTTGGAGTAAACTTCTCTGAGGTACTTGACCCTCTCATTGAACCACAACGGCGCTGTATCAAACTCAGCGTCTATCACTAGGGATGTCGGCATTGAGCTATTAGTTCGGCGCCAATTAACTGGTGGCCTGGTGAAGTCTGGTGTAGGGTCTCTACAAATGAAAATAGAATTCAAGTTAATTGTTTACGAACTTTTTCTTTATTATACGCAAATACATTTGGGAACGCGACGACTGTAATTAGATTGAGAATAAGATCAACACCTCCTCGCATCAATTGCAATGTTTTATGACCTAAAGGAGTAATGATATATTATGTGAATTCCCTTATTTTTATTCATTTAGGTTATAATGATGATCAACGTCAAGAATAATCTCATCTACATTTACATTTTTTTTACAATGAATATGTTTTTAAGTTCTATCAGCCACTGCTTGGCCAGTGAATTAATATACCACCCGCAACAGAACGATAACTATTACTTAATTAAAATCAATATTCAGTTGATTAAGGCTAATGAAATTATGTTCAATTTAGTTTCACCAAACAAATGGATAAACCTTTAAAACTTTTTAACATAGCTTACAAGAATTTCTTTATTAGTGCTACTTGGCTTTAGAATCAAGTACACTTGCCCATATTTAGCGAAATTTGTCCACATGGTGATCACATTCTCAATCATTTTGTTCTCGAACAACGATGGAACAATCGCCTGTGAGAACAAGTAGAACAGGTCATCAGCATGTGTGGCTCCCTTTACTTTTTTCAAGTGCGAAGGCAATAACATCTTGACTATATTTCTTCTACCAGAGTATTGAAACATGTAGTTAAAAATAGGGTTCTCATTCGTCTTCAGAAGCAATTCAGTTTCTTCTAATGCAGGATAGTTAAAGAAAACATCACCTATATATCTTGATATCTTAACTGATAAATCCAGAGAAAAGTCATCTTCTTCCATGTACAATCTTTCCAATTCTTTAGCTATTTTCAACCTGTCTTTCTCAGAGGTAATGTTCAAATTTTTTGGTAATGATTTCTCAAACTTTATTTGATTTATCATACTAGTATTTTCCATTGACATTCGATAAAGGCCTTCCTCTTTGTTAGTACCTATTATCATAGGAACTTTATTATAATTGCCTCTACTTAGAAGATCAAATGGTGATTCAGTCAAAAATGGTTGCTCACCCTCTATATTTTTTTCTGCACATGGTGTATAAAGCATTCCGGAAATCATCACATTTCCTTCCTTTCTTGGGACTCTAGTCAGTATAAGTTCATCATCAGACTTTGTCATGAAAACATTGTATAACTCATGGGCATCCTGAGATTCATATAGCATCACTTTGGCCAGGAGACTCGCTAAGTATACTGGACGGTATTGGTAAGCCCATGGACTCAAACTTGATCCACTTTGTGTTATAGCTTTATGAAAAAGACCTTTAGACATAGGAGAGTATAAATGAAAAGAAACTGCAGCCGCTCCAGCACTCTCACCAAAAATGGTAACATTATCTGGATCACCACCAAATTCTCTAATATTCTTTTTAATCCAACGCAATGCTGCTACTTGGTCTTTCATGCCAGCATTTCCTGGAGCTTCTTTGATACCAAGACATAAAAATCCTTGAATATTGAGTCGGTAGTTAATAACGACTAAGATCACACCTTTGGGTACTAAATAATTTGGCCCTAATATCATACTGCTGGCCGAACCATCGTAAAATCCTCCACCATGGATGAAAGCCATTACAGGCAGTTTGGAGGCAGGGGTGGTGTTTAAAGGTGTGTAGACGTTTAAAATGAGGCAATTATTTGTACCTGCTGTGTAACTTCCAATCATACGTTGGAAACATCTCACATTGTCGTTAATAGCTTCAAAAACAGTTTCCCATTTTGGTTCTGGACCTGGGCTCTGTAACAAGACGCACGATTGTAATCCAACTCAACTAAGTTGAGTAGGATTAAAATTAGAATAAATCAATAGTTTTTCTATAATATCATACAAATAGAAACAGAATCATTTTGAAACGCATTACTTATTGTAAATCCTGGTGTACAGAAGTCACAGGATCCATATAGGTGATATTGGTATGGAATAAGACTGATACTAGCTGTCCATGATGTAACCAGTTCTAAGGACATCATATACTTCACAACTATTATCACAAAGAAATAAATAAATTGCTTATAATACTATACATAGTAACAATTAGCGTCGGTAACTTAGTGGTAAGGAATTGGCCTTACAATCGAGAGTTCCCGGGTTTGAATCCTGGCCATTGCACTACAGACGTGAATCGACTCTTAAAACAATTCAGCTTGGCCGGAGGGGGTTAGGGGAATACGAGTAATTTTGACTAATAACAGGACTCAAAAAAAAATGAAAAAATAATTTAGTCCGATGCGATCAATGGTTTTTTTTTCAATTTTTATATTGTAACCTAATTATTGTAACCTAATTTAAAAATAGTTTTAAGTCAAGTAGAAGGGCAGCACCAGGTAAAAATTGTCTTTCCGCCAATAAGTATCCAAATGAAGCTCTATTTTGTTTCAAAATAAATCTAGTACTGACAGCGTATCTTGACCGCGATATAAACATTGTAATATAATTTAAATAGCTATATAAAGATAGATAGATGAGATAACTGTTATTAGTTCCCTACATTATGTATAATACTAGATGTCTTGGTAGACCTTAACCAATATTGTTCTGTACAGTTTTTATATAAATACAAAATAAATGAAGAATAATATACTAATAAATACTATAAATACAATAATATACATGACAATACAATAATATTATACAAATACAAGACTGCGGGCAGATGCTGAATGCGGCAAGCTGAAGACAGGGCGCTATGGCGCTCATTAGGGGAGACCTATGTCCAGCAGTGGACTAGAATAGGTTGATGATGATGATGGTGATACAAATACATACATAATTAAATTGATATAGATTCGGCTAAACCGGAAATCCCCTCTGATACCCGCCCGCCGAAGGTGGTTATGTCGGGCTTGAACCGATTAAAACCGCACGCCGTCTCGGGTCTTCCGACGCCGGGGTATAGGTTTATTGTACCGGCGAGGTACAATTTGCAAATTTGTGTGCTATAATAATATTTGCTCGCAATAATGCACCTACTAAGTTTCTCTTTGCACCACCTTCGGTAGACTGCTAGAGAATGCCTGAGGCATTAAGTCCGCCTATGTACTTGTGCATAAAGTTCAATAAAATAAAAATTGAGTTAAGGGAAACACCAGAAATGCTATTCCGTCATCGATTTAGCTACTTACTAAACCTTACCAGCTCCCTGGGGTTATCCTTTCGAGGAGTGCCCGGTAATGGACACTTGGGGAGGACACCGTGTGGTTTTAGTCGGTCCGATTCCGACACGCCCACCCTATCGTTGGTGCCGATAAGGTGAAGTCCGTGGGAGTTTCCAGACGTAAAAAAAAACCTTACCAGCTTTTCTAATTTAGAATTCAACGATTTCTGAATTGGCACCACGTTTTACGCAAACAAAAATACTTTTAACGTGTCATTCATTAAATGTCGAGAGTGATATGATATGAGATAAAAACTCAAGTTTCAAAGTCCAAAGTTTAGTATAGAACGTATCTCCATCATAGTTTTAATTGATACTTTACTACTATACTACTGATACTACTTTATTGATACGTTAACCTTTTTTTACAATTTTTGATAGAATATAATCATAAATTATATCCTAAGAAACCTCTAAAATAGGTAATCATGATTTAGTTATGTCGGCATGAAATTACTGGATTGTTGCTTGACCTTAGGAAAAAGTCCTTAGAAACCCTGCCACCTCAGCTGCCTTTGACGGCAGGTGGCTTCATCATAGGGAGCCCGGCGCTTTGCTTCTCCTGTCATTCCTCCTACTATCTCAGGCTGTAACTCCTCCAATTCACTTCTGATTAATTTTTAAACTGGTCAACAGTTGAACTTTCCCTGGGACTTCGCGAGTATCATTACTCGGTGTGTTGGTGGGCCACTACTGTTGATCCTTGTGTACAGGAATATGGGTGGGATTATCCCGTCAAAAACTATCATCTCAGGCCTGTTTCTGCTAAAGAGATGAGCTGCCTTATCAGATACACTCATAGCCCCGCTCATGGAGGCCAAATTGATATGTCCCCCAGTATGACGTCCTCTGTGGCATAGCGGTAGTGCATTCGACTGCAACGACAGGGGTTGCATCAGTGCAAATATTTGTATGCATGAATATATCTATTTGCATTGGTCGGGGTGTTTCTATGTATAATATGTATTTACATTTACAAAAAAACACGTATATAAGTATGTTTATCCGCATTCTGGAACCCATAACACAAGCTAGGTAAACTATGCCTACTTCGGATTTAGATAGCACTGTGTAAATGTATTATGTCTGTGCGATTACCTATGTTACCAACCGTCGGCGTCGTGAGATGATTTCTCGAAGCACGGGTTTCGTTTCGTCGTGTCGTTTTCATTTGTTTCCAAATTTTATTTTTAATGCCTAATTATTATTCCTCGCGATGGGAAATCTCTATAAGATGACCTATTGATATTTAAATTAAACATTATAACGTTTCTCATCAGACTTTATTACCTAATTTAGGAGATAAGACCTGACATTTAAAAATATTTTTACAACTGACTATAATACAAAATAATGGTCAAATTGCAATCGATCTACGAAACTTCTTCATCGTCGTTTTTTTCTGAACTTGGAGTAAACTTCCCTGAGGTACTTGACCCTCTTATTGAACCACAACGGCGCTGTGTCAAACTCAGCGTCTATCACTAGGGATGTCGGCATTGAGCCATTAGTTCGGTGCCAATTAACTGGTGGAATGGTGAAGTCTGGTGTAGGGTCTCTACAAATGAAAATAGAATTAAAGTAAATTTTTTACGAACTTTTTCCTTATTATACGCAAATACATTTCGGAACGCGACGACTGTAATTAATTTGAACACCTCCTCGCATCAATTGCAATATGTTTTATGACCTAAAGGAGTAATGATATATTATGTGAATTCCCTTATTTTTATTCATTTAGGTTATAATGATGATCAACGTCAAGAATAATCTCATCTACATTTACATTTTTTTTACAATGAATATGTTTTTAAGTTGTATCAGCCACTACATGGCTATTGAATTCAGCTAATACACCACCCACGACAGAACGATTACCATTACTTAATTAAAATCTATATTCAGTTGGTTAAGGCTAACCAAATTATGTTCAAATTTATTTTCACCAAATAGATGCATAAACCTTTAAATCTTTTTAATATAGCTTACAAGAATTTCTTTATTAGTGCTACTTTTCTGTAGAATCAAGTACACTTACCCATATTTAGCGAAATTTGTCCACATGGTGCTCACATTCTCAATCATTTTGTTCTCGAACAACGATGGAACAATCGCCTGTGAGAACAAGTAGAACAGGTCATCAGCATGTGTGGCTCCCTCTACTTTTTTCAAGTGCGAAGGCAATAACATCTTGACTATATTTCTTCTACCAGAGTATTGAAACATGTAGTTAAAAATAGGGTTCTGATTCGTCTTCAGAAGTAATTCGGTTTCTTCTAATGCAGGATAGTTAAAGAAAACCTCACCTATATATCTTGATATCTTAACTGATAAATCCAGAGAAAATTCATCTTCTTCCCTATACAATCTTTCCAATTCTTTAGCTATTTTCAACCTGTCTATCTCAGAGGTAATGTTCAAATTTTTCGGTAATGATTTCTCAAACTTTATTTGAGGTATCATGGTCGCATTGTCCATTGACATTAGAAAAAGACCTTCCTCTTTATTAGTACCTATTATCATAGGAACTTTATTATAATTGCCTCTACTTAGAAGATCAAATGGTGATTCAGTCAAAAATGATTCCTCACCCTCTATATTTTTTTCTGCACATGGTGTATAAAGAATTTCGGAAATAATCACATTTCCTTCCTTTCTTGGTACTCTAGTCAGTATAAGTTCATCATCAGACTTAGTCATGAAAAAATTGTATAACTCATGGGCATCCTGAGATTCATATAGCATCACTTTGGCCAGGAGACTCGCTAAGAATACCGGACGGTATTGGTAAGCCCATGGACTCAAACTTGATCCACTTTGTGTTATAGCTTTATGAAAAAGACCTTTAGACATAGGAGAGTATAAATGAAAAGAAACTGCAGCCGCTCCAGCACTCTCACCAAAAATGGTAACATTATCTGGATCACCACCAAATTCTCTAATATTTTTTTTAATCCAACGCAATGCTGCTACTTGGTCTTTCATGCCAGCATTTCCTGGAGCTTCTTTGATACCAAGACATAAAAATCCTTGAATATTGAGTCGGTAGTTAATAGCGACTAAGATCACACCTTTGGGTACTAAATAATTTGGCCCTAATATCATACTGCTGGCCGAACCATCGAAAAATCCTCCACCATGGATGAAAGCCATTACAGGCAGTTTGGAGGCAGGGGTGGTGTTTAACGGTGTGTAGACGTTTAAAATGAGGCAATTTTTTGTACCTGCTGTATAACTTCCAATCATACGTTGGAAACATCTCACATTGTCGTTGATGGCCTCAAAAACAGTTTCCCATTTTGGTTCCGGACCTGGGCTCTGTAACAAGATGCACGATTTTAGTCCAACTCACCTAAAATAGTGGAGTTGGATTAAATTATTATTAATATAATTAATATTAAACATTATTATCATACAAATAGAAACTGAATCATCTTGGAACGCATTACTTACTGAAAATACTGGTGTACAGAAGTCACAGAAGTGTTAGTGACTGGGATTAATTCCATGGAAAAAAAAGAATTTTCTCTCGAATAATAAAAGTTATTAACCTTTTCCACATTAATATTGTTGTCTAGTGAATACAAAATTTTGTCAGAATTTCTCAAATTTATTAAAATATGACCGTTCTATATGGATTTGTTTCAAAAAATAATTTTATTAAATTTGCCCTTGGTACTCTCCAAGTTCCCGCCCTGATACCCTCGGGGAAGAGGAACTTCGGATCCCTCTGTATTAACAAATACTGTATCCCCTATAACTTTGCGTAATATGGTTGAAATGTGATGTGAATTTGCTGCCTGTTACTGTAGGATACATATATTAATATTTGCATTTAGTTTATTTATGTATCTGTGACGACACCACATATACCCAGCGCCATCTATTGCCAACAAGTTGAATTACTTCTATACTACTACGTCACTACCGATCCTGAATCGCGACCGATCCCAACGGCAACCACCGCAGCTGCAGCCCGCCTGGCGTGACCACCTTGCCTGGTCGGAGGATCTTCCCTTCGTGTTACAACATATCACACCCTTGTTCCTCTACATATATATGTATGCTTTTAGCTTTTGTAATTCCTTTTGTACCTATTACTATGGAAATGGTTTCAGTGTGTCTATTATGGATTATGGAATCGGGTGATTTCAACTTTGAGTGCGTGATATTTTCTAATTTTCTCTAATTCTGTATGTTCTATGTTATAATCTGTTGGGATAGTTACGTCTATTGAGTAGTTTTTATTTTCAGTTTTGTTAATGTATATTATATCCGGCCTATTGTGTGTTATGGTAACATCTGGTTGAACATGTATCTCCTATATTAGTTTCGTTATGTAATTTTCTTTTATTTGTGGTTGAGTTAATAATTCTTTCCACCAAAGATCTGCTTCTTCAAATTTCTGTTTCCTAGCTAATGCCCAGCATACTTACTTGACAATATTGTTCTGTCTTGCCGTATAGAAAGTGCCGGCCAGTTTCTCACAGCCTGAGGACTCGTCTTTAGTCAAGCATAGTTCGGCACTTACCATTGACAGATTTTTTAGTGTATCCCGTTCTATTTGTTTAGTTACTATTGCTTGGTCTTATTTGGCGAACACTGTTAATTCCAATGTGGGAGAGACCGGTTGTTTTTTAAGCCAACGAAACGACAATACCCTATCTATATTCTCCTTCTTCATGAAGGACCTATACAATTGACCATGTAACGGTTTCGCCTTACGAATTAGTTGCTGCCTTCTTTATTTCTCCATCGGTGTAGTTTTGTTCCTGTACTTATTTTTCTACTGTATTACTTTTTTCCTCTTTATATATTGAAAATTTATCTCTTCGTGTGTAATGTGTACCATGGTTTTTATGATATCACCCTGACCTATATTTAAATATTGCAAATATTTTATCATTTAATTAGTATATAACATTTCTATATTTGAAAGTCCTCTTCCACCCTCTTATAAAGGTAAATATAGCCTTCCGATGTCTGCTTTCTGTTTTTGTGCTTGTTCAATGATAACATTTTGCGTGTCTTTACATCTATTCTATTTAAATTTTTACTTTTTTATGATTTTCTAAAAAAGTATACCGTAAAACGGGAATAGCATAAATATTGATGGCTGTAAAGAGATTCCTTGCGTTGTGTTTTGCAAATGCATTTTAATCTTTTGAAATATTCTTTTTTAACTTGATCTCTAATATTGTTATGATATATTTGTCCTGCTTCAATAATACGCCTGCTTAAATACTTATAGTTTTCATTCTCCTTAAGGTGCTCAATTTGATCTACGTTCTTTCTTCTGGCTGTCAAGTGTAGTATATTACATTTGTTTAAGTCAAGCTCCATCCCTATGCCTCTTGTGAAAATTTCTGTGCTATCTACTTTTAAACTGTTCTTGTTTTTGCCGAATATTTTTAGATTATCCATGTATAATAAATGGTTAATTGTTTCACTGTCTTTAAGTGTGTATCCTTTGCTGATATATTTATCGAGTACATGTGATAACGGGTTGATACGTAAACAAAATAAAAGAGGTGATAAAGAATGATCTTGGCATTTGCCAAGGGCGATTATACGATGGGTATAAATGGGATCAGTGGTGACAGAAGTATTCATGCCACGGGCTTTTTTTTACGCGTGGAAACCCTTCGGATAAACCCCCCCCCCCCCCCGCCAGCCAGCGGGGGTGGTTATGTCGTGTATCGACTAAAACTGCACGGTGTCCTCCCCAAGTGTCCGTTGCCGGGCACCCCGGGTAAGCCCTCGAAGGGATAACTCCTGGGTGGCTGACATATTTTATCGATTTATTATTATTTATTTTAATAATTTATAATAATAGGTCTGTATTCATTTGATTAACCAGGACTGTTAAATACAAAGTTCACTTATGTATTTTGGTATAAAAGCTTGCTAACCTGAAACTTTTCTCTGACAGTAGCATAAGGTATGCCCTGGAACATCGTATGCGAGCCATCAGGAGCGATTGTTCCCCGCACTGGTCCATTACTCAGCTGGATTGTGGCAGTCGGCTGACGGACGAGCCGGCCGGCCCACAACGACCACAACACTAACCATTTTACACTTAGAGTCATCACTACAAGCCGTCCTACCTCCACAGCAGGGCACTGTAGACTCGTATCTCTTGAGCCTCTTCAACCAATGAAATGAATCGTTTTAATTACGTGATAGATTTCTCGGCGATTTCATTGGTCGAGACATACGAGGCTTATCTTCGGCATGTAGGCTGCTGTTAGTTTACAAGCTTAGCATTTTACCACTTGCCTACTTCAACGTACGTTTGTAAAAGTAGTAATCGTATTTTAGTTATATCGTAACTACGTTGTTTTAGTTCTAACCTAATTTTCACGATTAGATAATAACTTATTATCTATATCGTTGATATTTCGTAATTGTGTGATTATTCTTACAAGTAATGTGTAGGTACTTAATTTTTTTATCCAGTCTCGGACAACAAGGAACTTACTAATAATAGCCGTAATGCAAGAATTTAACACCTTATTTATATTTCAAATCCTATGAGTTAAATATTTCACCTAAAACCCTATACCATAACTTAACATCAAACGATGGAAAGGCTTGCATGACGGCCTCATCAGAAGAGGATTGTCGTCGCAGCACCGCGTGACACCCACCGGTCCCACTAGTGCTGCGACCACAATCCCCCTGCCCGGCTATGCACTTGCTGACCCCTGAACGCAATCAAACCGAAATTGGATTACTATGGAGGGTTTTTCGCAATCGTGCACGGTGGTACCTACCCGGCCGAATTTTGTGACAAATTTGTGTCATCAAATTTCTACCACCAGTATTATTAACAAATATGGATCAAGTCCGAAATAAAAATATATTATTATATTACAACTATTTTGGGTTTGCATACATTTTGCGAGTTGGCCATCAGTCTCTAAAAATTGGTATAATTAAAAATATCTGGGTGACTGAACGTCGCTCGGTTTTTTTTTTCTTTTTTTTTAAATGAAACCTAGCTTGATCGAATTTAGCGCCCCTGAAGCCCCCTGTCTACTAAATTTGAGGCCCAAGCCGACCTCACCTGCAAGTTGATGCTGTTAGAAGGTCAGACGGTAGTCGCTCATGGTGAAGTCGACTTACCAATCAAAACAACCACCGGACCTCAGGCTCCAAAGTACAAACTTTGGACGCAACTCGACAATTATTAAAAGTCGATATTAAGTTAGTTGGATGGATATCCAACTAACTTAATATCGACTTTTAATAATTTAAGCGGTGGAACACGCAAATTTTATTTGTCCTGTGAAACTCCTGCGCCAAAAGACGTCATCCCGCTTAAGTCGGAACCACCGAAATCACCCAATTCCATTGAATCTCCTGCACAATGCTAAAAAAAATCTAAAATATCTTTATTACTGTACATAATACTCACGTTGATATATTTATATCCAAATGGAAAGGTATATCAGTACCTATTGCTTCGTTAACAAGACGGTAAAAATCGTTCCGAATAAATATTTGTGCATAATACATAAACGGACATAAATCTAGTTTTATAAAAATGTGGTAATAGCGTTATGTATGACTACACAACAACCGGACCGGTCCAAGAGGCGCGCACGCACTGCATTCGGCCACCGCACTAACAGTTGATCATACGCGTCGAAAGTAAATGTACTCAATTCAGTTACATCTATTTCTGTTATAGTGTATATTAAACTCTAAACACAGCTAGTTAAAATTGATTTTTCTTTATGATGAAGTGCAATAAATTGCAATATATGCGTGATAGTTTGTGTCGTGGAAACTCAGTGTAAGTAGGCTAACTAAATAGTTACATGACAAAGTGTGAATGACAATATTCCTTCGACAACATCTGATAGTGTAATTTATATTTTGGCTTAGAGCTGCAAGGTTGATTATTCATTGAGATAATTGGGGTTTTTATAGAACAAGAGCCAGTGAACGCCATAATACGCTTTAGTAGGTAAAAACAAAGTAAAAAAAAGTGACCTTGGATCTTGAATCTGTTGAATCAACCAAAATATTGCTATTTTAGTAGACAATAGGTGGTGGAGGTGTATAAAAATAGGTGCGCAAGAACCTCATAGTATAAAAGGTGAAATTTATACTTATATGTATGTTAATTGGATAACTATTTGAAGATGCTTTGTAATCAGCCTGGCAGTTTGGATGATTGAAACCGACAGCCAGCAAGTTCATCTTACCTACTATGGCACACAATTTTTTGGCCTTAATACTAAAACGTTGGTCTAGCGTTCACGGGCTCTTAACCAGTCCGCGATTAACTCACGGGTCAAGGGTGTTAGTAAATACAATAGAACGTCTTCGATTGTCAACTGTACTGACACGTGGAGAAAGAAAACATTGTATTTCGCACAATATTTGTGTTATTGTTAGTGTTCTAGTCTGCCAATGACTAATAAGAAATTAATTGAATTGCTAGATAATAGATATAGATGTACATTCTTCCCAAGTGAAGGTTTCCGGAAAATAAGCAAAAGAAAAACAGATTTAAAACTTGCTTTGGATTTTGGGATGAGACAGATAAACAAAGTGACAAAAATTAACCAGATTAAATTGAAAGGGGTTCCATTGTTCTGGTTCGGACGTGTGATTTAAAAGGATGAAAGTAATATCGTAAAGAATATTGAAGTATGGATGTGGAGAATTGCGAAGGGAGAGGAAATACTACAAAAAGATAAATGGACTGTGTGAAGGATTATGCTGCTATGTAAGAAGTGAATGTTGAGATGACTGTAATCAAAGATGAATGGAAAAATATATAATATATTGCGCCGGCACTAAATCATAGTATATGACTACACTTATCATAGCATATAGGATAAGTGTAGCAAGATGGACTTATAGATAGGAATTTTGATGGTGATAATGATCAAAGTGTGTAGATAGTAAACTGTGCACAAGCTAAGTCTTAATTAATGATGTTAATAGTTGGAATAGCTTTGTTTTTTTTACTGACTCCACCAATCCCCCAACTACAAATTCTCATATTAGTTTGGAAGTGATATTATTAGAAAAATAGCAAAATGCGTTATGTCATTTAGAAAGAATTCTTCATTCCAATCTCGAACAAAGAATTATGTTCATGCTCCATTGTAGGAAATACCTACGTAAGACTGATCTTTCAATAGACCCTACTACTAATTATTGCCACAACAAGTAAACGTTACTTTCCATCATAAAATCTTTCTACTTCTCTATATTCTGTTTTAGATTTATTATCAATCTTAGGTGGTCTAATTTGGAATAATAATTCAAAGATTGAATAAGCTTGTTATAAATTATAAAATTATTCCTATAACGAATACTTATTGGGAGTTCTGACGTCTTAAAAAAATTGCCTTTTATCTTAGTTTAAAATTATGAGGCAATCTGGTCTTAAATAATCTTAGGCTTGATTCACTGTTCATAAATTTAGATTTTGTACAGACAAACTTAGTTATTTCTTAGGTCGATGTTTTATACTACGTACCAAGAAAACGAACAAGCCAGTGGAACTATAACAAACCGTACAGCATGTATACTGTTATACTGCTAATTAAAGTTTATAACCTTCGTAAGATGGTATTTTCCCCGTTGAGGTTGAAAGAATAATTAATTTTATTGAAGTTAGGATGCTTGGCTGAGAAACCCCCGCTTGATGCATCCTAAGTAGCTTACGTAGCTGTTCGGTTTTGAAGTTCTATATCTGTTTATTAATCAATCAACAATTTTATTGCTGAAAATTTAACATAATAAGTAGGTACATCTAAGGTGAGGTGCGACTGGTTGGATCACCTCCAAGTTTGGTGCACCCTGGGCAACGTGGGCGATGACGCATCATTGATTACTCCTCTGGAGTAGCTGGCGTCAATGTCAACGGCCAAGAGTCTGACCAACCGGCCCTTTTCAGGGCCAGCTGACCCCATTGCACGAGGGGGTCGGGGTATGAGGGGCCTGTAAGGCCCGCGGGGGGGCGTGGTCGCTCCAGGTACCCCTCTGCTGTTATCAGAGGGGACACTGCGAATGGCCCAGGGTTAGTCGGAGTGCGAGGGATATGCTCTATGGGTAACCTTACACCCCGGCGTCTGTAGACCCGAGACGGCGTGCGGTTTTAGTCGGTTCAAGCATGACATAACCGCCCCCGCTGGCCGACGGGGGGGTATCCGAAGGGATTTCCGCACAAAAAAAAAGGTACATCTAAGGTGTTATACGCATGTCAAAGAACACATGTTTAAGATAGGTGTTTTGTCTTCTGACTAGTATTCTGCCCACGTGGGAGTGAATAACATTTTGGAACCCTGCTTCTCTGCGTGTGCATCTAAGTCGCTAAGACCACAGTGAAGAAATAACGACGAGGGGCGCACTGCATTGACTGCATACACAAACCTATCCAGAAATAAGGCAAAAAAAGTAGCCCTGACTTAATTCTACTTAAATAATGCCATACAAATAATTTTTGGCAGTATTATCTATCTGTGCTTGAAGTTGATTGATAATTTTCTTATGAATCCCATCACCATATTCATACTTTTCATCACTCTTTTCAAAAAACCATTATAGCTGATTATACATAATAAAGAGTTATAACGCTTCATTTTTTGAATTTTCAATTTCTTTTTTATAAACAACTCACAAATTGACAAAAAATAAACGATTGCATTGTAAGCGCGTACGAATCGCCAACTTCAAACATAAAAAGGTATGTAGGTTTGTATCAATTCATGTATCATACACCAAACCTTGTTTTCGTAGGCATGCGAAGAAGTCACGGTACTAATTACAATTACTTTACCTATATATTTCTTAGAGCACATCGTGGGGCGCTACGTTTACTAGACCGTTGCAAGTTAGTCAGCGGACTGATATAGCATGACATGTCTGAAGTATTCGTTGAACACAAATTAAATTTTAAAAATCCACAACCAACACGGAAAATGTACCCGAAAAAGTCGGACGTCGGAATATAAAATCCACTTGAAAATAGTTACGAAGCAAGTTTTAAATAAAGTTATCCAACACTACAAATCCAATAATAAACATAAACATTGGTTTTTCGTTGATGTGTGAAAGGTGGTTGACTCAAGCATAACGGTAGCCACAAGTAGACAACCAAATCTATGTGTGTCGTAATGTCGCTTTTTTGTTTGGTCTTTAATATAGTAAGTACACAGAGTATATACAGGATCTTTTTAGTACAGATAAACCACAACAATACACTCTAATGCAGAGGCATTCAGATCCGTACTATCGTTACCTGTTAGAAAAGAGAGTTGTATAAGACAATAAACATATGTTACGTATGGCTAATCCTCCCTGGGGTTATCCTTTCAAGGGCTTACCAGGGGTGCCCGGCAATGGACACTTGGGCAGGACACCGTGCGGTTTTAGTCGATGCACGACATAACCGCCCCCGCTGGCTGGCGAGAGGGTATCCGAAGGAAAAAAAACGTATGGCTAATCCTAATTAATATTAGAAGGGAGTTTGTTTGTAACATTTCATTTTACATACAAGTAAAAGATACAGGGTAACTTTTATCTAGTAAAAGTAATTATTCCGTAGGGATAAAAATATATCTTTTAGTCACGTCGTCGTTGGTTGTCATAAAGGTTCAAAGTATGAATGTAGAGGTTTTAGAAGCAGAGGTAGGCCTAATAAAAGGTGAATGGAATGCGTGAAAAAGGTTACAGCAAGGAAGGGAGTGACAGTAATGCATGGAGGGCATGACATGTTGCGCCAACCCTAAATAATTGAGACAAGAGCAGGTAGATGGATGGGATAATGGCTAGGTCAAGAGAGAGAGAAGAGCAGGTATGTGGATAGTCACATCGTCGTTAGTAACGTCGTCAACCTTTTCATACAGTACTTCAGTTTCGGGTGCTGCCTTTTTACAGAATATCACCAATCTGGATAATGTGTAACTATTTATTATTGTCCTATAATGTTGCAATGCATTGACCAAATTGGTGTTTGCTGATGGCAGTTTAAAAAAGACCCTTAAATTTTAAAGGAAATCTTTCTAAATTTTTCAGATCCACACTGAACCGCCATTAGCAATGTAAACATTTCTATAAAGAAATACAAAAAGAAATAACAAATATTACAAGCCACAAGACTAAAACGTGTCATGAAAAGACAGATAAGCTAAAAATCTTTAAGCATGTAACGATGATTATCGTGATTTATAATTAGAAATTCTTCGACTAACATTGCATATATAATTACTTGAAGCAAATAAAGAGACCAAAAAAGCAGTACTATAAACAATGTGAATAAAAAAAGGAAAAATAAAAAAGTTACACTATTGGAAGGTGGAAATAAAAGTCAATAATGGGAATGATAAGTATTAAGTGGTTGGTGCTGTGTTCTTTGGCACTAGCGCGGCTGGTGAGGCAGCCAACAGCTCCTGTGCAGGTATCTGGAGGCCTGGTACGAGGGCTGATAAGACCTGATGGTGCTTTCACAGAATACTTTGGAATACCTTACGCGACAGTCACGCAAAGATTTCAGGTAACTCTTCATTCTATTTTATGTCAATGTGACTAACTCCGATTACTTATAGTAACCAGATCCTTAATCTATGTTAATAACATCGGATAATTGTCCAAATTGAGCTTAGGGGGATTTGGAGATTATCTACATGAAAGTAATACGATAAACTCGTTGGCTAGTAATCGAATTAACAAGAAAAGTGGATTAGAGAAGACAGCGATCTCCAATCATTTTTGAATGAAATTTTCAATGAAGCATTACTATGATAACTTAAATCAGAAATACTCAACATCCAGTATAGGGTTTAAAATCGGGACAGGTTCATTCTAAGGGAAATTCTTCGCCAACTGAGATACCTGGACTGGTTCTGGATAGCAAACACAGTCTACTTACATCTTATTGTAACGTAGACGCCATCTATCAAAGTGCTTACAAACTACGTGAAAAAAAAAATGGTGTAACAATCATTTTTATCACCCCGTCCTAGATATTCACTTTTTTGGGGTTACAATTAAAATGATACATACTTGTTCTATTCGTTCGTGCATCGAACTGATTTCCTCAATATGGTGATGCATATTTCAAGCTGCATAATCCAATTACAATACAATTAAAATGGATATTTTTCAAGCTGCGTGTTTCATGAATTGTATAAGTACGGTTTCAATAATAGCGTGCAATGTAAGTAGCTAGTTACTTAAAGATAACGACTGGTTTGGTTTAAACCAAAATATAATATGTAGTTTCTGTATATGAAGTAAGATGTCTGTGGAGATCAATATCGTGCAGTTATATAGTTGTAGCTGTTCGATAGTGAACTCCGTGATTTATCTAGGTACATATATAGGAAACCTATTTTTTAAGAAAAACAAGTTGAATTCCAGAGACGAGCTCAGCCGAATACAGGGGATTTTCGATTTTGCGATTATTTTTTTTTGCGATTTATTGCGATTTTTTCTTTATCTTGCAATGGTTCACCCCAGTACGAATCTATTACCGAAAACAGCAACTCGATAGCTCATCTCCTTCATACCCAAAACCGTGACAGAAAATTGGCAACGACGACGTCGACGAAGACGTCGACGACAACTCGATAGCAATAGGGCTTTTCTAAAGAAAATCCCTAAAAAGAAGAAAAAGATTTATTTTCATAGAGTGCAACGCAAGAACATATCATTATGAAATTCGACACATTTATATACTGTGTACTTACAATTTACAGACTAAAATTATTACTATAAATATTTTAGGGCAGTCGACGGAATAAATTAGGACATTTTTTAAACACCTGGCAACACTTTTTATTAATTGTAATATGATTATATCATTGTGTACACAACTTTTAGCAATTTAAAAAAAATGTCTATTCATATTTTATCTAGTAAATTAATAATGTCATAACAATCCAATTTACCGTCGACAATATCTTAAGCTGCTACAATGTCAGTATTATTGTTCTTTGAACTGCAAACTAATAGATGTTAGTGACACAATAAAGCAGCATGTAACGGTTTTGTACTAATCTACTTATGATTACAGCCTACGCCCCAGCCGTATGGCGACCACTGTCATAATCATACCTTGATGTATTACGGAGTGTCGAGTAATAGGAACTTCCATTTTAAATCCAATGTTTCTATTATTTCTTCCCTTTATTACTATATTTTAAAGATCTGTTAATTCTAACAGGAACATAAACACGACAACAATAACTTTTATTTTAAATTATATTTAAACATCAGAACGATAATCGAGGGTCCATGTCTACGATTGTATAATGACCAGCAAAATTCCTGATTATGTACTCTAGTTGCGCTTGCGCAGAATGCACAAGTTTTAAGTCTCTTTGGTAATAAGCTACGGTGGAGGTGCGCCAATTAACCAATTATAGATTAAATTAAACCAATCACGGACTTAAAGAGCTTTTATGGGCTTTTTGGTCGATTCGTATAGTGCACATATGACATACGCGAAGTTGCCGATGTTCGTTCAGGAAATTTGCCGGTAATTATAATTAGTACGCGTCTGCTTCGAGTTTGCCGTTACTTTCCGCCACGCTTCACCATACCGCACCTCAAGCCAGAGCTAATTAGTACCAATAACAACGCTGTCACGGGGTCCGACTTGAGGTACGGTATGGGAAAGCGCGGCTGTTCTGGCCCTCGATTTAAAGTATTCAAACTTACCTACTATATACCACAAATTAATTCAAGGCTTTTAATAATTCCAGAATCCAGGACCTGAGCCGAAATGGGAAGGCATTTTCGACGCTTATGACGAACATATCAGGTGCACCCAAAGATTCACCAACACTAAAATTTTAGGAAGAGAAGACTGTCTATCCATCAACGTATATTCACCACGTGAAACTTCAAGCCATCTGCTTCCAGTCATGGTCTTCATACATGGTGGTGGCTTCAGAGATGGATCGGGATCCCCTTTTATATATGGTCCGAAACATTTAATGCAGCACGGTGTCATTCTAGTAACTTTCAATTATAGATTAGAAGTTCTAGGTTTCTTATGCTTGGGGATCAAGGAAGCACCTGGCAATGTCGGACTGAAGGATCAAGTAGAAGCCTTGAAGTGGGTTCAGAAGAATATCAAAGTATTTGGCGGTGACCCCGAGAATGTAACAGTATTCGGTGAGAGTGCAGGTGCTGCGTCTGTGGTGTATCACCTACTCTCTCCAATGTCCAAAGGATTGTTCCAAAGAGCTATACTGCAGAGTGGTTCCGCTATGTCTCCCTGGAGTCTACAATATGAACCTTTAGAGACTGCCAGTCTATTAGCCAAACAAATGGGCTTCAACACTAAAGATCCATATGAACTATACAAAATATTTACCAACTTTACTTCAGAGGATTTGTTAAAGTTCCGCGTGCCTAGAAAGAAAGGTGATATCATTTTATCTGAAAATATTTTTGTACCATGCGTAGAGACAAAAATTGCCGGGATAAATCGATTCTTAACTGATATTCCATACAATTTGATAATGAAAGGAAAATACAACAAGGTCCCAGTCATTTATGGCTTCAATAATGCCGAAGGTTATATGTTTACGGGTAAAGAGAATGATACGACGCTTTTAAATATGAATTTCTATAGTGCCTTGCCACGAGACCTCGTTTTTCCATCCGAAGAAGAAAAACTGACAACAGCAAAAAAACTGGAAGAAATGTATATGGGTGGAGAAAAAGTTTCAAACGAAACTCTTTTGAAATTTTCTAAATACGAGGGCGATTCCAGTATAACCTACCCTACGATAGCAACGATTGACTTATTTTTAAGGACTTCGGTCGAACCCGTGTACGTTTACAAGTTCTGTTACGATGGTATGCTGAACTATGCGAAGTTATTATTTGGCTTCAAAAAGTTCCCAGGAGCAACTCATGCAGATGAAATATTTTACATATTCAGTGCTGGAGCACCTATGAGGTACTACGTGGAACAGACGTTCATTGACAATGTTACTGAGTTATGGGCCAACTTCGCCAAATGTGGGTAAGTATTTTCTTCATGTGATTTCAAAATAATAGTAAGAGTAGTTTTCACGCGAATGTTTATTTAAATTTCACATTGTTCATTCAAAAGAAACAAAGGAATTAAAGTTTAATTTATTCTCTCTAAAATATTACCTAATTCTAGTAGAAAACAGAGAATATATTTGCCTGCATACACAATTCTTGTGTTTGTATACAAAATTAAAGTTGTATGCTGCTGGAATGAATTGCGCAGCACCCGTGGATTGAATGAATTCATTAAGACTGGCTGTATTATTTTAGTAACTGAATAGTGTTCGTTATATCAACAAATTTTAGAATATATTAAATATGATTAGCTCGTACACTTATATCAGTTGAACAAGTAACAACCAGCAATAGCACGAGTAGTTTTATAAATTCATGTTACAAGCGGAATAATTGTCTGGACTTAATTAAACTAAATAATTACATAGATTAACTATGTAATTATAGCGTCGGTAGCTTAGTGGTTAACGAGTCGACCTTACGATCGAGAGGTCCCGGGTTCGAATCCTGGCCATTACACTACCGACGTGAACCCACTCCTATCACAAGCAATTTAGCTTAGCTGGAGGGGTTAGGGGGAATATTAGTAATTTCGGTTGAGAAGAATACTAGTTCTTTTAAAAAAAAAAAAAAAAAAAAAAAATATTTAGTTATTAGTAGTTAAGATAACAGTTAAAAATTAACCATATCGCTCGCATTATATTATATTGTCTATGGTGCAACATACCCGTATTATAGACAAGCAATGGCTTAAGGTTGTCGAACTGCTATAGTTACTGTTAATCGATGTCGACAAAGTACAATGCAATCTCATAAAAACTTAATAAGGTTAAAGGTTCTTATTCTAACCCGGAGGTAAAAAGTAGTGAATAGGTATTAGGTAGTGGTAGGAACAGATTAAGTAAAAATAAATCTGAATACAGGAATTGGTGATGGCACTGTGAAATAGGCATATCTAATGAAATGTAATTGGTAGCCCACCCGTAAGTTTTATAGTGGTGCATGCAGTAATCGTGTTGCAAGATAGTACTAGTAATATTAATATACTTAATTTTGTATAACCAGAAATAATCCTTGACCTTGGATGGATTATTTAATAACTAGCTGTTGCCTGGGCTTCACCCGGATTGTGTAACCGTACCCGCTTCTCATGAGGGCCTAGGGGTAAAAAGCCTATGTGTTATTTCAAACCATAAACTACCCCTGTTCTAAGTTTCAGCCATAAGTTTAGGCATAAGACCGTACTTGAGTAACAAACATCTTTACAAAATTTCACATTTATAATATAAAGTAGGAAAGCTTCAGCAACAAAGAATTTGCTTGAATTACCTGGTCCAATTATATTTTTCTCTTGCAGTGATCCCACACCACCAACCAGATCGCCAGTCTTGCCAAAATGGGAGCGAGCCGACCCCCAAAACCCACACTTGTTAATCATAGACAAAGAGTTCTCAACATCACCAATGTGGGACGATGAGAACATTAAGTTTTGGAACGAAACATATTCTAAATATAGGAGAAAAAGTTTAATAAATTCGTAGTTAGATAGTTGTAGAAATAAGCAAGAAATAATTTGTATACTTTTATAAGAAGTGAGATTAGAAAATATGGTTTTAGTCGTTTCGAATCCGACATAACCATCCCCGCTGGCCGGTGGGGGGGTATAAGGGGGGATTTCCGCACGAAAAAAAAAAGTATAGTGGTGCAGTGCAATTGTTAATAAAGTACGTGTGAGTTGTTTGCCAAAAATAGAGGAACCTTAACTTTAACATCTGGATATAATTGTCAAAATGTCTGTGATTTTCATTTCTAAAACAGTAAGAGTACCAGTCCAGTTTCATTGAAATAAATATACTTACTAAAAAATTAGAATGTATTTAGACGAAGAAGAGTAAAACCTCTGTTACAATATGATCGAACTACAAATTTAGTTGTATTTTATGCTTTATTTTCTTGATACAAGATTTAAATTTCATTAAATGTAAAATGGTATTAACTTGCTATGACGCAGTCGTTCTAATTTAAATTAAGTAAAATCAAATGAGGCGAATATTGATATATTTAAATAATTATAGAATCTTATTCAGAAGCCAATCTTTCAGTATAAGTTTATAAATATTTAGGCTTTCACGGCCATGTAGGGTAGGTACGGTTGCATGTAGAATATACTGCTTCCGGGCTGTTTGGCCGTGGTCCATAGAAAAATTGTATTCCAAACATTTCGTCGATCACTGTGGTCGACATCTTCAGTGACTCGGGCCTGTACATCAGTCGCAGAGAAGTCGCCGCCGAGGAGAGTTCTACGCAATCATCGGCGCCCGGACCTGTTCCACTAAAGATGTCGACCGCAGTGATCGACGAAGCGTGTGGAACACAAGTTTTCTAACAGCCCGGAAACAGTATATTCTACAGTATTAAGTTTGTTCTGTTACAGGAAGTTTATATTAAAGAAATACAAGTTTTCTAACATCTTCTTCTCTGTGATATGCAACGAGTATACCGTACAAGTGTACCCGAGGTCCGAGGTAAAGCCTCACAACGCTAAGATGATGATAATGATACAATATGTTACAAAGCGAGTATTCATGCAGTCACTACAGGATAACCAACAATTTTCTGTACACGGCGTAATTCGGTGCTCGTTGGGAATGTTACATTAAGCCGCATAGGTGCGGGGTGCCCTAGCGGCGGTAAGGCCCATCATGGAGGATTGGCTAGAGAGGCGACACGGAAGCCTCTCGTACCGACTGACGCAGGTGATCTCCGGAAAGGGGTGCTTCGGGGACCACCTGCATCGGATCAGGAAGGAGCCAACGCCTGAGTGTCATCACTGTGACGCGAGCGAGGACTCAGGGCTGCACACGCTGGCGGACTGCCCGGCGTGGCAGGTGCCGAGGCGTGACCACGTGGCAGCCATCGGGGTGGGAGTCCTCTCGAGCATGATTGCGGCAATGGTGCGGAGCGCGAGCGCGTGGGCCGCCGCCACCTCCTTCTGCGAGCATGTGATGCTCGCGAAGGAGATGGCGGAGCGCGCCCGGGAGAGGTTCAGAACCCTCCCGGCCCGCCGAGCCCGCAACACGCTCGCCTCGCGTCGCAGGCGACTCAGGCACCGGAGGTCGCTTAACGACCTCCGTCCTCCATGAGCGCAGGCCTGGGGGTGGCAGGTGAGGCCGCCTGTCACCCCAGCAGAAGCAGGCCGGGACGGTGGGGCAACTAGCGCCCCTCCCCAAAACCGGGGCAAGACGGGGACACCGTGGTTCCCAAACCCGAGGGGGCCATCTCGAAACCGGAGATGGCCCAGGGTCAGTCGGGGTGCGAGGGATATGCTCTATGGGCAACCTTACACCCCGGCGTCTGCAGACCCGAGACGGCGTGCGGTTTTGGTCGGTTCAAGCCCGACATAACCGCCCCCGCTGGCCGGCGGGGGGGTATCCGAGGGGATTTCCGCACGTAAAAAAAAAAAAAAAAAAAACCGCATAGGTACCGGTGGCGGAGCGTGCCCGGGAGAGATTTACAACTCGACCGGCCCGCCGAGCCCGCAACTTGCTCGCCGCGCGTCGCAGGCGACTCAGGCGCCGGAGGTCGCTTAACGACCTCCGTCCTCCATGAGCGCAGACCTGGGGGTGGCAGGTGAGGCCTGTCGCCCCAGCAGAAGCAGGCCGGGACGGTGGGGCGATTAGCGCCCCTCCCCCAAACCGGGGCAAGACGGGGACACCGTGGTTCCCAAACCCGAGGGAGCCATCTCGAAACAGGAGATCCCGCAGGGTCAGTCGGGGTGCGAGGGATATGCTCTATGGGCAACCTTACACCCCGGCGTCTGTAGACCCGAGACGGCGTGCGTGTAAGTCATTAACAAAACCAAAAATTTGAATTGTAAATAAGTCAATTAAAGATATGCATGTCAATACAATAATAAAATATAATCACAATTTAAATTACACATTAAATATACAATTAATAACAATTTTAAATCAATAAAGAATCATAAATATAAATATCGTAATCGCCCTTTGACATCTCAGTTTCTGTGTACATCATGCAGGCAACTACAATGACTCATATATATGGGCAGTCGAGCCTCGCCGCAAGCACGGCCAGCATGCTGTTGGTGCTCCCACGCCCGCGTCGCACCGCCATTAAGACAACGGTTGACACTTGTGAAAAAATGAGTGGATTTTGTTAAGAGGGAGAGAGAGACAGAGTAAAATATAAGTAAATTTAAATAATTGGAACATAACTCATATTTATGGAAATTGTAAATTAGCTGTGTCTGTGCATTTGAGGTATTTAAAAATATTATATATTTTATAAAGTTATATTATATGAGCCAATCTGAACATATTTTTTTTTTGGAATTCTTGTCTATCTGTTTGTCTGTTTGTTCGCGGTGGACGTGAAAATTACTGAACGTATTTTCATACTTATTATAACGTCTCGGGACCTATCACTTACTTTTGCCGACGTTTCGGATGTGTTGCAGCACCCGTGGTCATGGCTTGACTGCCCGGCGAGCGTCGAGAGGTGTGCGAGGAAACATTTTTGTGCGCCTACCCTCCATTACTTTCCTAATGAATGGTAAGGCTGGCGACACACCACACTCACTGTATCAGTTCTTAACGGCACTTTGTTTATTGGTTTAAGCATTTTAACGTACGTAACGTATTTTGATGCGATTTTTTTATTAGAAAGGTCTTGGTCAGACTTAAAATCTGCCGTATGTCTGATTGTCATTGGTTAAGTAGAACCGGTGATATGATCAAACACGATATCCGAGCTCCGCACGGGCTTTATCATGTATAAAATACGAGTAGAATAGAAAAAATAAAATAGAATATAAAAGGTATCAAGACTGTCCTTAGTAAAATAATGTTTTGTGATATCAGCACTTTTCTAATTAATGAAATTTTGAAGTAAATAATCAGTTTGCCAACTTTTTCTAGAAATTTAAATCTCCCCAAGACGTGTATATAGAAGAATACCGGCTTTCCAGGGAGTGTCCAGGTAGCTCTGTTGGTGGTTCCCCCTAGAAAGGGACTGTTCGCGGTTTCAACCCCGCATATTTAAACTTAACTTATTCTCTAAAACCTTATAGCGGCACCACACTTCGCTATTCGTTACCGCCTATGCTGTATTCGCTTTAATATTTGTCATGTGATCGTCATTTGTCATTTGATGTGCCAAACATGTATTATTTGTGTTACCGCTGTTGCTGGCTTATTTGTATCCTTTGATGCGTGTCAAAAAACAAGTGCACGAATATTTATTTACTATTATGCGTGCGAATAAAGCAATACATAACTTCACGCCTATATCCCTGAAGGGGTAGGCGTAGTGGGTGTATTACACACGCACTGTTCGCCAGCTATGGTTAGGTCCCAATTTAATAGGGGGAGAGCAATGAATAAAGCAAATATAGACGAATAATCCACACTTCGTCGTATTCGAATAAGGCGAATAACAAATAGCGAAGTGGGTGTATACATGAATATACATATGCCACCAAAAACATTTCATGTAAAGTAGGTTGCTAGGAGTCACAGACTTATAACACTTTCACAGTTCAAAGTTATCAGGTGTGTAGAGCCAAGCCCCTAACTTCGCAAGGCAAACGAGATATCTTAATTTCTTCATTAGATATTTTTGTGCAAAGCCTGGCTTGCATGTCTAATTTTAGCTCAAACCTCTACAGTTTTATAAGGATGTTTGGTGTCGAAGCTTGTCCTTCGTACCCTGGGGTAAGCTCTCTAACTCTCTCTCTTGATTTGGCTAGTCAGTGCTAGACCTGCTAAATAACGGACGAGGCTCTAGTTTTCCTCTCGGGGCTGTGAGGTCAACCCGAGGTGGCCATTTCGAAACTGAATACGACCCTGGGTCAGCCGAGGTGCGAGGGAAATGCCTTATGGGCCACCTTACACCCCGGCGTCAGAAGACCCGAGATAGCGTGCGGTTTAACTCGGTTCGAATTCAACATAACCACCCCCGCTGGCCGGCGTAGAGGTATTCGGGGGTACACCGATATACCAAACAAAAACAATCAACGGGCCGGGCTCCAAGGTGCAAACTTTAGATAAAACTGGGAAATCGCTATAAGTAATGACATCCAGAAGAAGTAGGTACATTTTATTTTTTTATGTTTTTTTTTTCGTGCGGAAATCCGCCCCCCCCCCCCGCCGGCAGACAGCGGGGGAGGTTATGTCGGACTTGAACCGACTAAAACCGCATGCCGCCTGGGGTCTTCAGACGCCGGGGTGTAAGGCGGCCCATAAGGCATTTCCCTCGCACTCCGGCTGACCCAGGGCAATCTCCGGTTTCGAGAGGGCTCCCTCGGGTTTGGGAAAGGTCTCTAGTGCTGAAAACTAAGTAACCTCGTCTTGCCGGGTGCACTGCCACGGCTCCAGATACGAAAAATTAAAAATAAAATGCCACTATAATGTGAAAACTAAATAAATAATGGTTAACCAAGTATTTTGAAAGCGCCGCGTGTTAGTTTGGAGCCCTAGCTTTAGCGAGACTGTACAAACACGAGTGCGGTCCTAAGCGAGGTTTATAATCTGCTTTTCTTTCAACTACAACGAGAACTCCAGTGAAAACAACAACAAAAGTTAGGATTGTGTGTGTCGCAAATCCGTAACGTTGTTTACATATTAAGTTTGACGACAGAATATGTGGAACCCGGTGTGGAAACCCCCTCGGGCTTCACCACACCGGTGCCAGCGATGAGGTGAGTAGATGTAGATGATGGTAGTGCAGAACTCGGGGAGCAAGGTTCTCTGCCGCTCCCTCTCCGCCGCCTCTTTCGCGTGCATTACCTGCTCGCAGAAAGAGGCGGCGCGGCGTACCACTTGCTCTCGTTGGAGACCACGGCTCTCACCACGGTCTCCAGGAAGAGAACGTCCACGCCCAGAAGCGCAATGAGATCCCGGGGTTGACTCGCCCACGCACACATTACAAGCTAGTGAAACTATGCTTACTTTGGGTCTAGAAAGTGCTGTGTAGAATGTCGTAAAATATTTTTTTTTTGTAGAATATTTATTTAATGCAAAATTTAAAACTAAACTAAATTATACAAAAACGGTTTAAAAACTTAGGTAGGTTGTTTGGCAGGATGCCCAGTGGCCAGGATATAGACAGAATTCCCACATTGCTATTGAAAGTGTGAGAAGACTACATTCACAGATGTCAATGTACAACTGGTAAGCGTTTGCTGGTAGGAACTTTCTGCCTTCTGCTGAGTTCCATAAAAGGTCCATGTGCAATTCAACGCCTTGCCTTTTACGTGTGTCGATATTAAGAAGCATTTGTTACCGTTATATGATTGCTTATGCTTCAGCATATCGGATCACAAGGAATTAGGCCGGTTCCCTGTCAGCACCGGCCTGCGTAGTAGCTACGGGCTCCCCAACAGTTGTTAGGTAAGAACTAACGGATATTTAGTCGAGCCTCCAAACGTTTATACATTGGCAGCGATAGATTGTAACCTTTTTTCTTAATAAGGTTACTCACCCCTCAGATTCAAATCCGGGCACCACACACTATAACCTCCAAATCGGGTATTACAGTTTTCTTACTTATAACAAATATCACAACAAAGACAATAAAGATGGAGTATGGATACGACTAGTGACCTCTCAAACAAAAAATGAATCTTAGGGCCACTGCGAACATCCTTATATATGCAATTAATTCTGGATCTTGCTAGAATCGTTCCTACGCTGATACTTAACTCGAAACTTCCAAGAGAATGAATTGATAAAAAAATAATGGGCATAACGCATAACTCACGCCATCTGACGGGGATTTGCCGAAACAAGACTAAAGTCAGCCACATCGATGCATTCACAGTAGTTGCGACAGTGCGACTGTGTCCACAGATGGCGCTAACTACAATTACACCTTTAACAGTGTTCTACTGTTACAAAACCGTACGTATTGACCCTGCCCTCATTTTTTTCTAGAACTATAAACTAAACATACAACTAAACGCCGTGCATATCTATAATTGCGTTATGTACTAGATATAAGTCCACAAAACCTGTTATTTAAGTTTCAAATGTAATATACATAATCTGTTGATGTGCCTAATAAAATAAAAAAATAAAAAAACTACATATTGAGTTCGGTCATTAAAGTTCACATTTCAATAAATGAACAGGCGAGGCACAACTAAAAATTTCGAAACATTGCCATAATTAATGACTGCAAATAATTTGCGTAACTAAGAACCTTCGAATTGAAAATTCGAATAGCTATATTAGAATTTGGTTATGAATTTTTTTTAAACATGTTTCAATTTAAAAACGAATGTTAAAAAGCCATCATAGATAATTACACTCTGGCAAGCCAACCTCTCCTGCTCGTCTGTGCAACTGCTAAACAACGGCAAAGGCTCTGGCGCAGGCTTTCAGTCGCTACCGCAAAAACCAAGATAAGCCACTTCAAGAGAAAGAGTAAGAAAGCGGATCCCGTGCTCCAAACTACCTTTTTTTTTTTTTTTTTTTCGTGCGGAAATCCCTTCGGATACCCCCCCGCGTGCCAGCGGGGGCGGTTATGTCGGGCTTGAACCGACTAAAACCGCACGCCGTCTCGGGTCTACAGACGCCGGGGTGTAAGGTTGCCCATAGAGCATATCCCTCGCACCTCGACTGATAAGCTTTAGATGCAAGCGACACTAGCGCTGTGAGAAATTTGTGACAGTTTGTGAGTTTGTGAGTTTGTGAAAGTTTGTGAAAGTTTGTGATGTTGTGAGTTCGTGAAGCTCTGGATCTACTAAACAGATTTTGAAAATTCTTTACCAATAGAAAACTACATTATTCGTGAGTGTCATAGGCTATATATGATCACGATACTACCCATGGCAGCGGAGCAGTAATCATAAATGTCAACAAATCCGACAGATTCCCATACATTATATGGAAGACAAATAAATTACAGGCATATATACGTCAAAGGGGTGCAACAGGAGTTCGAAGCCCTCCCCGGGTGAATCCGGGGAGGGCCCTAGTGATGTATAAGGTAACAAATCAGCATGTGGCGTGTTATGCGACACGATTGACAGTAACAAGACCTTCATCAATAACAAAAACACAACAAGAAATACAGTACAGTACTTTTTGCTTTTTCTCATAGCTTAGGATTGCCACCCCCCTCCCCCCCCCCCCCCCACCTACGCCCATTTGAAAAATTCGCACTGTAGATGCCAGCAATGATCAATGCTAAAATAGGAGTAGCCTTTAGTCCGATGGCCAGTCTTCGCTTAAAGGACCCGAGATTGTATGAATAAACTGAAATCGTGTATTGGTAAACAATTGCAAGATCAAGCCAGGTACTTATTCTTTCAATTAAATTGTTTGCAGAGGGTAGGCTGATGTCACCGCTGCGCATTACTTTACTATTTGCCTTGCGTCATGCGTGCAGTGAAGTCAAAAAGATACAAGGGTCAAGATTATATTTGTATCTGGTTATACTATTTTCGTGTTATCATCGTCGTTAAACATTAATAGAGTGGTCATTATAATTACAAGAGACTGTACTTACTACAGATAGTGAAGCTGAGATACATATAAGTATTATTAAAAGGTAGGTGTAAGCATAGACCAATATGGTCTATGGTGTAAGCTATATTTTAATACAAAGACTACTTTATAGAGACTTATTTGTAAAAAGACCAAAAAGAAATAGCCCGCTGAGTTTCTTGTCGGAGTCTTCTCCGGTTGAGGCCGCGTTACGAACAGGTGGTCTATTTGATAAACCTTGGTCTAGTTTTTTTTTTAGCTTTGCGTTTTAATGGTCCATACAGAAAAACCAATTTTGACTTTGACTTGGGAAATACTCAAAGATGAATTCAGTAAGATTTAGTAAGAAAAACACTTGTTATACACAGCGAAAATTAATGCACTATTAGTCTTTTAGTTTTTAAGTGTTGAAAATTTATTGATATTAAAATTGTAATAAAACCTTCCGCTGTATAACTAAGTAAATGCAATACACAGAGCACTAGTTTGAGGTCACTAGAAGATGCTTGTGAGGATTTATTGACATTTTACAACTTTACCAAGGATTTTACCATTGTACTATGTATACAAGCGAAGAAACTCGCAATACCATGCTATGTCACCAAAAACACGTAAACTCATGCTATTACTCTGTTGATAGCCCGCCCCGGCGCCCCTACCATGTACCTGTGCACGTACTCATTCATGTTATTGTCAAACGACCTTCGTGTTGTGAATGGTTCGTCTCGCTATCACAGCTCATAAATCCTAATACATTAGGTGACCATAGTCGCGCCGCGTCTTTGCAAAAACGTGTGAATAGTAAACTAATAGTAGTATGTGTTCCAATTTCAAATTTTTGAAAATTAACTTATTTCGAATTATGAAATTTTCGGCGTGTCGACCTACTAGTCTATGGTGTCGACTATAACAATACACTTTTTTTAGGACGTTATCAGTGTCTATAAAATTGTAAATAATCTATGGTTTAAAAAAGTGTGTGAATTATGTTAAAAATAATATATTGATCCGTTGAGCCTCATCCAGATTGCAAATATATCATTACGATTACATAACTGTAAGCTAAATGTTGTGATAAATACATCATAGCTTTATTTTTGCCATGTAACTAGGTATGTATTTGACTTCAGGGGAGTTGCTGCTTCAATTCCCAAATCCGTTATTGCATTCCAAAATGTGATTCAGTTGTCAGATTAAAATTAGGTTACAATTATGGACCCTGTCGGGCACAGCACAATGTTTGGAGAGAGAAATAGTTTGATAAACTTAATTATTAGGTATATTATCTTAGTATTAGTTTATTTAATTGATAACAATTATATTTCAATTAAGTATATTATTTTGGATCTTATTATTTCGTTTCTTTTTATGCTGAATGTATTATAACTTTTTATTTTATTGCATTTATGATGTAAATATACTTCAATCCTATTTATTACAGAGTTACATCCAATAATAGAATTTAATCATAGTCAATACAATTCGATCTAATACAACACAATTTTTACTGTATAGTGTGTCAAAATCATTCATGCGGATACATATCATACAATCTTAAAATTACAGTTAATTTTTTCGTGCGGAAATCCCCCCTCCCGCCGGACAGCAGCGGTGGTTGTCGAATTCAAACCAACTAAAACCGCACGCAGTCTCGGGTTTTTAGACGCCGGGGTGTATAGTAGGGCCATCTCTAGTTTTGAGATGGCCCCCTTTGCTTTGGGAACCACGGTGTCCCCGTCTTGTCCTCGGAAGGAGAGATCTTAGTCTATCCCGGACCAGGTCCGCCGCCTCCTTATCGAGCATTACTTGTGTGGGCTTACAGACACGCGCTTGCGCTCCCCCACATAGCTTTAAGCAAGACGCCGAGTGAGAGGACTCCCACTCCCAGGGCCGGCATGAGGACCCTCCTCGGCGCTTCCCACGCCGGGCACTCCGTCAGCATGTGAAGCCCTGAGTCCTCGCTTGCAACACAGTAATGGCAGTCAGACGTTGCCTCTTTCCTGATCAGTCACAGGTGGTACTCAAAGCACCCCTACCCGTCACAGGTGGTACTCAAAGCACCCCTACCCAAAGATCACCTGCGTCAGCCGGTACGAGAGGCTCCATTTCGGGCGCCCTAGGCACGAGCCTAGTCAGCCTCATCCAAAAAGCGGAAATCGGTCCTTGTCTTATTGGCCCGAGACGGCGTGGGGTTTTGGTCGGTTCACGGTTAAAAAGGTACCTTGGAATTAATAGTTTACATATTTATCTTGTTGATTATTATTAGATTTTAAAAATCATCTATGGGAGAGTGTTTATTTCGTATGAAGGTCACAGCATTGCTGCCAATAGCGGGAAAAATTCCCGATTTGCGGGGAATTGAGGGGAAGCGCAGGGAACTGCAGGATAGCGCGAGGAATGACAAAAATCGGGGAATATCGGGAAATCCAGCCAGACCTATATTTTTGAAGGGCTCAAACTATATTTTATCGGGTAATGCTTACAATTGAAAAATCACGTTCGGACTTGGCAGATATAGCTCGACACTGCTACTGATTGGTAAAGGCATCCATTTCAACTTCATTTGCAACATTACTTATTCATTATTCAATCATATTCAATTCACATTATTTCAATAAAAAAAAAAAAAAAAAAAAATTGTTTGTTTGTCGATTTTTTAAATTAGTGATTACGGTTTAAATTTCAACAAAATTATGGAAAAGTGATTAAAAAGTGCACTTAAATGTAAATAAGGACGCGGTGATCTTACTTTTAATGTGTTTCTTCCAAAAATATAATTTGGGCAATTAGTGAAAGTGGTAAAATCGGGAAATTTCGAAAAATTGACTGCGCTGACGCGGGGAATCGAGATTTTTTTATTGGCAGCACTGGGTCACGGTCCCGAGACTCAGGAGGGCTTGCTTTGTCTCCCACCGAAAACCATTAGATGTACTTTGAGAAACTGCTCATGAGATGTTGTTTTCTCAGCGGACAATACTATAAATTAACAACCCGCCCTCGCTTCACTTCGTCAGTAAGTTTTTTTTTTAACTCAAGCCATCTTAATGTACACACTTTCAAATGGTAAAATATTTTTTCCAATAAGTGCAGTGATTCCGAAGATTACTCCAAACATATCAACAGACTCATAAAATTCGGCCTCATTCTTTATAATATTAGTATAGAAATATAGATAGTATAGATATCATAATTTGTATAATTTTATAAATAGTTTAAAAAAAAGACCATTATTTAGAAACTATAAAAATATATTGTCGCCGACTATACCTAGCCTCTTTATTATCAGGTCATCAAGAGGGCCCATTACACCTCAGATTTACGTCTATCTTCCCTCGAATACGTTATTATTATCTGTAACCATTTTCTAAGGTTTACCTATCGTGTTATCTTTGATAAATTGGTCTTTCGCTTTAAAATAAGTTTCTTTTTTTTTTCCTTCAATATGCTAGATATAAATAGAGGTGTTTTTTTTTCTTTCAATATGCTAGATATTAACAGAGGTACTTTTTTCTCCCGAGGGGGCCATCTCGAAACCGGAGATGGCCCAGGGTCAGTCGGGGTGCGAGGGATATGCTCTATGGTCAACCTTACATCCCGGCGTCTGTAGACCCGAGACGGCGTGCGGTTTTAGTCGGCTCAAGCCTAATATAACCGCCCCCGCTGGCCGGCGCGGAAATCCGAAGGGATTTCCGCACGGAAAAAAAAAGGTACTTTTTTCTTCGAGGTGCGAGGGAAATGCCTTATGGGCACCTTACACCGAGGCGTCTGAAGACCCGAGAAGGCTTGCGGTTTTAGTCGGTTCAAGCCAGATATAACCGCCCCCGCTGGCCAGCAGGGAAGTATACGAGGGGACTGCCGCAAGAAAAAAAAACGTTTTTTTTCTTACAATATGCTAGATATGAATAGAGGTACTTTTGTTTGTCAATATGCTGGATATTAATAGAGGTACTTTTTTCTATATATATATATGCTACCAATAGATATGCTAATACCAATAGATATGCTACCAAACTCAAAAGGTGAATATTTATTTTGCATACCATTAAGACGGCAATTACAAAAGTCAATGAAAACAAATAGGTAAGAGGAAGCAGACTCCAAAATATCTGTTTTATTTATTTTTTTAAAGACAATTACTTACCAAAATTAGAAATATTCGCCCCTAACCCCTCCTGGTAAGCTAAATTGCTTGTGTTAGGAGTGAATTCACGTCTGTAGTATAATAGCCAGGATTCGAACCCGGGACATCACGATCGTAAGGCCAACTCCTTAATAAACCACTGAGCTACCGATGCTTGTTTACCAAATAGACCGCCGATTTAATGAGTAGAATAAAATACCCGGCATAGCCGTTTGTTGGTGGCTGAACTCCTCCGTAACCAGTAACCGTGTGGACAGTGAGGAGTGTTTTGAAGCGAGATGGTTCATGATACGATTGAAGAATAATCACCGAAAAACAGTTTCACGAGCGCGCGGGCTTAGCTAAGCGCGCGACTGTAGTAAGATGTCTTATTTTCAAGTAAGAGTCCTGCTCGCTCAGCTCAATTTATTTCAGTAGCACCCTGCACTGAATTCCTAGTTTAATTGAGGCTGATCTCAAAAAAACAGATTTATAGGCACTTCCCATCGTTTGTACGAACGGGAGCTGAATTCCACAAGGGCAAGGCTGCGGCAACAGCTTGTTTAAATATAATCAACTGACGCAGCAAGGATTAACGCCAAGATGACCTCCAATGATCTTTTATCATATAGAGATTTATCTCAGATGCATACAAAGCTTCAAGTGCAAGCAATTTGTTGACAGTTTATGAGGGTATGGCAGCGCATAAAATACAAACAAATATTTAGCTTCATATTAAAACAAGTTGAATTCCTGAGACGAGCTCAGCCGAATACAAGGGATTTTCGATTTTGCGATTTTATTTTTTTGCGATTTTTTGCGTTTTTTTTTATCTTGCAATGGTTCACCCCAGCAGGAATCTATTACCGAAAACAGCAACTCGATAGCTCATCTCCTTCATACCCCAAACCGTGACAGAAAATTGGCAACGACGACGTCGACGACAACTCGATAGCAATAGGGCTTTTCTAAAGAAAATCCCTAAAAAAGTGCTAGAAACATAACAATTTTGAATTACATTAAACTTATTTTTTGACTTTTATACTGCCAATGTCAAATGACATTATTTGTACGCGCACCTGACGAAATAGAACAAAATTTCACAATAATATGTAACGATAAAAAGACAAATGAACCTAATTAGTGTTCAAACAAGGTACAACCTTAAAACCAATTGAGTTACAGTTAAATTTCGACCGAAATCATTAAATAAAATGACATTTAATTTACGCTCACAAATTAATCGTCATGGTTCAAAGCGCAAAATTATTATTAATAAATAAGTAAAAATTCTAAAATCATTTTTTTTACTTACCTATATAACATTTTATATTACTTATTATTTGCCAGTAAGTTGGCAAACATCCTTGAATTCGTAATCAAACAAAATTAACTGAACATCCTCATCCCGGCAAAATGATTGCATTGTGAGTTACAAACTTAATTGCACCGAGTCGACCGTGAAGAACACAATATATCCTTAATAATTAATGTTGGCAAGCCTACGAGCTACGCGCAAAAACTACATCGTGTTATTTTAATAAGGGTCAACCAGCCAACCGTTTATGATTGAGTTCCCACTGAAGCACCGCGCATCTCCGTGTGGAGCAGAAAAGATACGTCTGCAAATGTACTAATTACATCTTACTTCTAATTTAAATGCGAATATCATAAATATCATATCACCAGTGGGTTGTGAAGGTCACGTGGCTGAAGCTGACTTCAACGGAGTTGGAAACAAATAAATAAACAGGGCAAGTTAATAAATAAAGAAATGCTCGGAGGATGCAGACTATTATAAATGCGAAAGTTTCAATGATGCTGTGGCGATACCACATGTACACAGGCGACATCTAGCAACAGTAAGCTCAACTACTTCGATACCACATGAAATCAGCGCCATCTAGCGAATAAACAAGCTGAACTACAACCGTCTACTATGTCACAACTTCCACGTGATTCTTACGTCATAATCCTGCATCGCGAAAATCAAGTTCACGCCCTGAGTAGCATATATACAGAATCCTAACTTCAACAGTTAGTGCCACGGCCCGCCAGGCGTGATCACCTTTCTTGGTCGGAAGATCCTCCCTTTGTGTTGGAGGAGCATCACACCTCATTCTTCCACAATCCATAGATTTGTGGAAGAATGTTACTCAATCACTCCAGAGCTGCTGAACGAATGACGATGAAATTTAGCACCTATAGATTATTATCTAGAATGTACGTAGTTAATAGTTTCCTGTGGATTGCATCCGTATTTCACGAGGATGGATATCAGAATCCCAACAATACACTGTGGAGACAAAGTGCAATAAACTTGTAATAACTGTGTTATGTTACATTAGGGTCGCGTCGAACTAGTGTCAGAGGTCTTTAGCCGATAAGGTGAACCGTAATATTTGTCTATCATAGTTAACCTTACCGCTTGTCCCATTAACCTTAATGTATACAAGAAACTTGGTTTTAGTTTTTTTTTTATATTTAGTCCGTCAAATTGACTGCACCCCGCCTGATGGTAAGCTGAGGTGAAGTCCAAAAAGTAGTGGCCAACATTTCCAGAGATTGTCCCTAGAATGGTGGCCCCTACCTGCAACCATTTTTCCATTTACAAAATTTAACGGTAATTTTTTTTATAGTAAATAAATAATAAACCTGCTACGACACTCTACACAAATATTATTTTTATTTAAAAATTGATAAAGGTTTTCACAATAACGCTCCCTTTGCCACAAAGTTCTATTATTTAAAATTATCTGCAAGTAACTAAAGTAAGGTTATTATGTTTAAATAGTGCTATTTGCGACAAAAGTGGCTTAACAAATTCTAATTTATTAATCACTTTCAGCTCTCAAACCTTCCATAAAATAATAAACTAATAATGAAATATAAACTTTGTCTGGGGAATATAAAACTACATGTATATTCATTACATATATGCTCCATGGGCAACCTTACACCCCGGCGTCTGAAGACCCGAGGCGGCGTGCGGTTTTAGTCGGTTCAAGCCCGACATAACCGCAAACGCTGGCCCCCACCGGCCAGCGGGGTCGCTGGCCGCAGTGATTTCCGCACGAAAAATAAAAGGGTATTCACATCCCAATTGGAAAAAAATGTTAATTAAGTGTTAATCCACTTTTGTCGTTGACTGTACCTACTTATTTTGGCGCGTGAGAAGGAACCTGAACAAATTGTATTTTTAGCGAGGGACGGAAGTTGCAGGCGCCGCGCCGATGTTACACACAATCGAGTTAGTTATTTCAATTTAGAACTTCCTGTTCCATTATTTCAAAATTGACAATTCTAGTTGTAATTTCAAACCACGGGGTTATTACTACTATATACGTGAACTGAAAACCTCTGATCCCTTTTTGAAGTAATAACTTATTTAGGTGCGTTATACACTTTTCTACTTTAGGCGCGTTGAACACTTTGTGATGTTTAAAACTCATGCACCTTGCGTCATCGTTACTGTACGCTTTCCATATTTTTATAACAACGCCATCTTTGCTGTAGCTAATGAACTCGTTTGGAACCCTCACAAAATTATTTTATTCTGACCTTGATGAATCTTCGAACTGATTCATAATGATCAACATAGATGGCTCTGTAAATATATTTTTTGTGTTTCACTTCTGTTAGCACTCCCGGAGTGCTACTTTTATTAAGAAAATTGCGCGCTTCGAGGATTACGATAGTAATTTCGGTTACTAACATTGTTTAAATTAAATTAAAAATTATGTTTATATTGAAAACTGCAGAAAGCCAAAATAAATGTGTTAGTCTTTTTATACATTTTATTATAATTATGTTAATGAAAAAATAGTGGGGAAAGGCCATACGATCGGGAGTTCCCGGGTTTGAATCTTGGCCTTAACACTACCGACGTCCTAGGTGAGTAAAGTTTAGGTAGCCGTAAATCCACTCCTTACACATGCAATTTAGCTTAGTTGAAGGGGCTACGGTGAATATTATTTAAAAAAAATACCTACGAATATGAACATGATATTCGAATAGGATTTGTATAATTTCATGTGAATAATATTCACATAAAATCATACAAATTCAATTAAATTTTTAAGCATTTTGTATGCTTACTTTTTCTAAAGATTTAGATCGGAAAAAGAGAACATCTAGGACGGGACTTGAACCCGCGACCAGTCCCTTACAGGGGGAATGCTCTGACCAACTGAGCCACCTAGACACGTCCCAGATATTCGAAATTCTCCGATATATCATATACGTCTTAAGGCGACGTTGGAGCCATCTACCGTAATTCTTGCGAACTACGGAAACAATGAATAACTTTACAGTCATTTTTAAACATTGTTTTTTGATGACTCCGCCTAATTAAGGGTTCAAGTCCCGTCCTAGATGTTCTCTTTTTCCGATCTAAATCTTTAGAATCATACAAATTCGTCAAACAATGACTTGTATAATTTTAAGGTTCAAACTGTCAACGTCGCAAATACTTGGTAGACAACCTGGGTATATTATAACTTGGTTATTGTTTACTATAAATGAATTAATTTAAAAAAATTAAAGACTTTTGTACTCATCATTCCTGGTCCTTTACCAGAGGCCACTGACAAATTCCTGAGAGAAAAACTAAATGTGTCATATGGCAATGTGCCGCAAAAATTCCAGTTCTAGGTTTGATCATAATTATCTTAGCCTTGTACCCGGTGCGGTGGCGGCAGGTATGTAATGAAGCATATATGTAATGATATATAAAAAAGCGGCGATAGTCCAGTGGCATACGTAACGGACTGCTGAGACGAGGTCTCGAGTTCGATCCCAAGTCGCCCTAGACACACACCTCTGATTTTTCATAGTTATGTGTGCATTAATAAAATGGTAATTATCGCACGCTTAATAATGTGCCTGGTAGATGGCAATAGGCTCGCCCCCTATTACATTGGGACCTTAACATAACTGGCGAATCGTGGGTGAGTAATACACCTCTGCCTACCCCTTCGGGGATACAGGCGTGAAGTTATGTAATGTATGTAATGTACCCGGTTGCATCTGAAGGTTTTCACCCTGGAGACCTGGTTCTGTTTAGTCCTTATCCACCTTTTTTTGCTTATTCAGCTTTTATGGGAGCGACGGAGAGGAAAGTCGGCACCATATCACCTCGTTTGTCAATCAGCAGGTACATAGGTGTAGTTGGCATGGCCCTGAAGGTCTCAGTGGGGCCCCGTATACCCACCAGGGTTGGAGGTTTATATTTTAAAATGAAACGGCAAGAATTACAATACTATAAACGTTACGACAAAAGTTTCGTAAAAAATATTTAACAATTCTAATTGTCTTTGTAGCCCGTTTCTCATGTATAATTATATATTTATACTACAAACAAGCCCACAGAATAATTAAATGACAATATAATAGTCTTAGAAGTGCGCGCGCGCAGGATTAACGCCTCACAGGCCTCACTAGTGCAGAGGAAAAAAGTTTTGTTTGTTATTGGTAAGTTTTGTTTTTTGATTAGATCAGAACTATAGTTTTGTGGGGTGCAAACCGATTCATATTTCGAAAATAAGTTGGTAATGAAATAGGACTTTACGAATTCCAAAAAACGCAGGGCTTTTCATTTAACATAACTTGTGAAGATGAAAAAAAATATATCATAATTTTTCCCGATTTTTTTTGTTTTATTTTATTTTTTAGTATCATTATCAAATGATACTCATTATAAATATTTTGTGCTGAATATACTAAAAGAGATTATTATAAAAATTCTAAGTCGAGCATCTTTTGTTTTATATCATGCGACCAAAATACATAGACTATAATTAAATCATGAAATTTAAAAAATGTGCCCTTTTTAGGGTTCCGTACCTTTTTTTCCGTGCGGAAATCCCTTTGGATACCCCCCCGCCGGCCAGCGGAGGCGGTTATGTCGGGCTTGAACCGACTAAAACCGCACGCCGTCTCGGGTCTTCAGACGCCGGGGTGTAAGGTTGCCCATAGAGCATATCCCTCCAAAAGGTAAAAAAGAAACCCGTATTAGATCACTCTCATGTCCATCTGTCCATGTGTCACCACCGATTTTCTCAGGAACGGGTAGACCTAGCAAATTGAAATTTCTGAAATACCGAGGTCTATGGTCCCTACTAGGTTTATAAAAATCGAGGTCCTGAGTCAACACGATAAAAAGATATGGGTATATTTAGATTTTAGCGAAAACTTGTCAGTACCAAAATTTACCTTAATTTTCAACTCTTTTTTTCCGGAATTTTTCCTTTATTTGTGCTTGAGACCTTGCTTTTGTGGTTTTGGGTCGAAAACCAAAATGGTTCCCTTTGACTTAAAATCAAGAAGTTTGGCAAAATTAAGTCTTACAACACAAATAAAGGAAGAATTCTTGAAAATAAATTAGGGTAAATTTTGGTACTTACAAGTTTAACTTTGTAAATGTTATTGTAAAATAAATAATAAAAAAAACATGGGTACGCACGAAACCCTCGGCGCACGAGTTCGATTCGCACTTGACCCGTTTTTTTAATGTGCAAAAGAGCTCTGGAAACGACAGGGTGATTAAATCTTCTCTGGTAAGAAATAAGCAACACAACATGACACGTGTTGTCCATTTATAGAATTAATGTGTGCCTATTTGTCACGGCTTCATGAATATTAATGTAATTATCATGATCATGCACGTAGATGGTGCATGTATCAGTAAACAAATCTTGAGTACTGTTGTAATTTTATTATATTTTTCGTATAATAACAACAACATCTCCTAAGTCTGTCCACTGGTTCGTCTGAAACTGGGTGAAATTACATCAAATGGGAAAGATTTTTTATGAACATTATTTCATTTCAACATTTTTAGGGATTTTCTTTAGAAAAGCCCTATTGCTATCGAATTGTCGTCGACGTCGTTGCCAATTTTCTGTCACGGTTTTGGGTATGAAGGAGATGAGCTATCGAGTTGCTGTTTTCGGTAATAAATTCGTGCTGGGGTGAACCATTGCAAGATAAAGAAAAAATCGCAAAAAATCGCAAAAAAATTTATCGCAAAATCGAAAATCCCTTGTATTCGGCTGAGCTCGTCTCAGGAATTCAACTTGTTTTTTACTATGAATTTTTTTTTAAATAACAGACAACAAGAAATGACTTGCCTTTCGAAATACTTTTTATGATTAAGTAAGCTGTCCTTAAAAACCATACAATAAAAATCGTATTAGGTGGCAGTTGCTCCCGTAAGAGTCAAGATATCAGGATGAGAAAGCGTAGAAGAGCGAACCCCGGGCTCCAAAGTGCAAGCTTTTGGATGTTGGATGCAACTGTTAAGTCTGGGATAATGATAATGTATGAGCAACAATTTTTTTTTTTTCGTGCGGAAATCCCTTCGGATACGCCGCCGCCGGCCAGCGGTTATGTCGAGCTTGAACCAACTAAAACCGCACGCCGTCTCGGGTCTTAAAACGCCGGGGTGTAGCAATACCTTTTTTAGGGATTTTCTTTAGAAAAGCCCTATTGCTATCGAGTTGTCGTCGACGTCGTCGTTGCCAATTTTCTGTCACGGTTTTGGGTATGAAGGAGATGAGCTATCGAGTTGCTGTTTTCGGTAATAGATTCGTGCTGGGGTGAACCATTGCAAGATAAAGAAAAAATCGCAAAATCGAAAATCCCTTGTATTCGGCTGAGCTCGTCTCAGGAATTCAACTTGTTTTTTCTTGCGGAAAGTATATCATTTTGTTCTGAAAAATTAAACACAAAAGATTTCGTTTTTTTTAACAAAATAATATTACCTTCTTTTGGACACATAATCGTTAAGTATTGTTGAACTGTAAATAATTAAAATGAATGATACTTGACAATCGTTGCCAGTAATTACTTATGGGTATTAATTAAACATTAGTTCATTGTTATTGTAGGTTCGTTCACATAAATTTGTTACATTTTGAGACATAATGAAGTGTAGTAAATACTACACTAGCCGCTGCCCATCTCCATCTGACTTCAGAGGAATGAAGAATGTAATTTATCGAAATAAAAAGTATTCAAAATATTAATCCAAGTTATGAACCTGAAGCTGGCAAGCTATCATTCAAATCTGAATGGAATCTGCCTCTCATTTTCTGAGGCTACTGACTGATACTTAGTGAGGTGGTGGTAAAATTATCATCATCGTCTTAGCAGGTGCACCGACTAGCATGTGAGGTTGGCTAGGGCCCCATAGGCGTCGGTAGGGTACACCCTATAAGAAAATGCTGCAGTAAATTTATTTGGACGCAAGTCTTTCTCTTATAGGAAAAAAAATATTTAATGTGGACTTATTTATTTATAGAATTAATTATATAAATAATAAATTTCCATGTATTATATCAACATTCTTCTACTGACTTTTAAACTTTACAATTCACCATTTACAATAACGTTTTCTGGTATAAACGCGATCATTGTATATTGTACATACATTTAAACTGCCTGACATTTTGACCCTGGTCAAAGTCGTGACGATCGATAAATTGATTCATTTGTGTATGAAAAAATGTAATAACTTCTAAGTTTTATCACACACACACACACACTCACCTCTATTTATCGGTTCAGTTTTAACGGTACAGTGCGACTATAATGATTTCTTGTAGTGTACGTGCCACCCATAAGGCGGTTTTACACACGACACCGCAACGATGAGCGGTAGGCGATGAGGCGGATCTCATGTTGCATCGTTCTCTAAGAAATCCATTGAAGCCAAATACATGGACACCACCCGATAGCGCGGTCGGTACGTGTATTTGGCATGAGATCCGCCTCACCGTTGACCGCGTACCGCCCCGATGCCGCGTGTAAACCGTCTCCGCACATCACCGGTGATGCGCCGCCACCTCGCCGCAGCGGTGCCGTATGGTAATGATTGATAAATAGGTCTGATATCGGTGATTTTATGTTGTTTTAGGAGGTTCGGGTCCAACAAAGCTGCTTCGTAGTGCTGTCGGCAAGGTGGTGCCCTGTGGCCCACGCGATAAGTAAATTAACGAATGAGACTTTGATAATATTGAAATACAAATATGAACTAAGCAACCAAAGTTCCAAACTATTCATAAAGTAAATTACACAATTGAGAATACCAAGCTACACCAAGATGATCTTGCTAAGACACAAGTGATGAAGTGGCTGGCGTTGACCTGGCTGATCGCGGCGGGCGTGGTCCGCCAGCCGTCGCCGGTGGTGCACACTCGCAGTGGGTTCATCCGCGGAGCCGTGAGCCACAACGGACAGTTTTTCGAGTACTTCGGGATACCATACGGGACTGTGGATGAGAGTAATCGCTTTCAGGTAAGTTTATATACAAGGTGTTAGGGAAACACTTCCTAAAACCAAGACAGATAATAGTACTGAAGATGAATAGTAAATTGAGCAATTTTGTAATATTTTCAGTTTTTTTTTATAATGGTTTATATTTTTTTATTACCATTATTCACGCTCCGTCATGTAAGTTCTGGTTTGTCATCCCGACATACATTACGGCATTAATTTTTAAGTAAAGTGATGCAATCTCTTATGAAATTACCGTTTCATTTAGCTGTACCTTTGTTTTTTTTTTTTATTGTGCGGAAATCCCTTCGGATACCCCCCCGCCGGCTAGCGGGGGCGGTTATGTCGGGCTTGAACCGACTGAAACCGCACGCCGTCTCGGGTCTACAGACGCCGGGGTGTAAGGTTACCCATAGAGCATATCCCTCGCACTCCGACTGACCCTGGGCCATTCGCAGTGTCCCCTCTGATAACAGCAGAGGGGTACCTGGAGCGACCCCCCCCCCCGCGGGCCTCGGAGGCCCGCCATACCCCGACCCCCTCGTGCAATGAGGTCAGCTGGCCCTGAAAAGGGCCGGTTGGTCAGACTCTTGGCCGTTGACGTTGACGCCAGCTACTATAGAGGAGCAATCAATGATGCGTCATCGCCCACATTGCCCAGGGTGCACCAAACTTGGAGGTGATCCAACCAGTCGCACCCCTCATTTAGCTGTACCTACTAACACGATGGAACGTGAATTATACTAATAAAAAAACCATCGAAAAATAAAATCACTGTATTTCATTTTGAAATAAAACAATTTTTAACGGATTCTATCGCGGTTTATTTAATCCGTTAAATCCTATATATATATATATATATATATATATATATATATATAGGTATAAAAAAGGTATAGGTATGACAGCCTCCGTGGTGTGGCGGTATTGAAAGCGGCCGCTACGCAGGAGGCGCGGGTTCGATCCCCGCTCAGTGCAAATATTTGTATGCATGAATATGAGTATTTGCATTGGTCTGGTCGTGCCTCGGAGAGCACGTTAAGATGTCGGTCCCGGTTGCCATACGAATATGTATGACAGTCGTTATAGGGGAAATGGGTGAAATGGCCCCACATAGAAGGGCTGATCACCCGTCTGGTCAAACGGCGTCCCCACTGGCAGTATATATATATAGGTATAGGTATAGAATCCGTTAAAAAAATATAGTTATAGTTACAATGGGTAGGTGAGGGGGCCATCTCGAAACCGGAGATGGCCCAGGGTCAGTCGGGGTGCGAGGGATATGCTCTATGGGCAACCTTACACCCCGGCGTCAGCAGACCCGAGACGGCGTGCGGTTTTAGTCGGTTCAAGCCCGACATAACCGCCCCCGTTGGCCGGCGGGGGGGTATCCGAAGGGATTTCCGCACGATAAAAAAAAAAAAGGTACTATAACCTGTCTTGGTTTTCGGGAGCGTTTCCCTAACACCCTGTATCATTCTCGAAGGCTTAATGACTAGAATTCGAACCTCGGACCTCTCGATGGTAAAGCCGGGTTCTTAACCACTAAGCTACCGATATGATATTACGACTCATACCAAACGCACACTTCTTTCTTTTTCTTGTTTTTCTTCTTTTTTTTAAATAAAGTCGGTTTACTGACGATAGTTGAACGTGACAACGTCATAAGAACGCGAGGTAACGCCGCATACGTCATGTGGTAACGCCGCATACGTCATGTTTTTTCGTGCGTGCAGCCGGCTCCATCGATTAATAAGACTTTGTCACGTCAAAGGAATATTAGTAACCGAAATTACTAATATTCCCCCTAACCCCTCCAGCTAAGCTAAATTGCTTGTGTTAGGAGTGGGTTCATGTCGGCAGTGTAATGGCCAGGATTCGAACCCGGGACCTCTCGATTGTAGGGTCGACTCCTTAACCACTAAGTTACCGACGCTTTAAAACTACTTACTTACTTCTATTCCTAAGCACTAGAATCAGTATAACATGGTGCAGTTGGAATGGAACCATGCATTCATCACTACATAATTATAAAACAAAGCCCACTGTCGCATCTGTCGATCTATTCGCGATAAACTCAAAAACTACTGCACCGATTTTCATACTATTTTCACTAATGGATAGAGTGGTTCTCGAGCAAGGTTTTAGTATATAATATATAAGACGGCAATGAGTCACCCTGCATACAAAGGTACTTACTAGTTTATCTTCTGGTAGATGTAAAAGTAAAAAAAGCGGCCAAGTGCGAGTCGGACTCGCCCATTAAGGGTTCCGTAGCAGCAAGTAACATAATAATGTTTTTTTTTTTTTAATTTTTATATTTGAGTTGAATGCATGAAAGGTAAGTTGCGGTTTACGATAAATGACGTATTAAAAGAAAACTACTTACTAGATCTCGTTCAAATCAATTTTCGTTGGAAGTTTACATAGTAATGTACAACATATATTTTTTTTAGTTTTATCATTCTCATACTTTAGAAGTTACAGGGGGGGGGACACATTTAACCACTTTGGAAGTGTCTCTCGCGCAAACTATTCAGTTTAGAAAAAAAATATTCTAGAAACCTCAATATCATTTTTGAAGACCTATCCATGGATACCACACACGTATGGGTATGATGAAAAAAAAATTTTTGAGTTTCAGTTCTATGTATAGAGACCCCCAAAATTTATTGTTTTTTTTTTCTATTTTTGTATGAAAATCTTAATGCGGTTCACAGAATACATCTACTTACCAATTTTCAACAGCATAGATCTTATATTTTAGGAAAAAGTGTCTGTGACATACGGACGGACAGACAGACAGACATGACGAATCTATAAGTGTTCCGTTTTTTGCCATTTGGCAACGGAACCCTAAAAATGTATACTTATTTTTATTTATTTTTATTTCATAAGACAACAACGTATGCCTTTTGTGTGAGAATCAGTATGAGTCGGTCTAGCCCTTAGGCGCGTCTATAAAAGTTTCACTTTGTAGACTCTGTACTTAGACTTGAATAGGGAATAGGAAACTGAATTGCTTCTTTAAGCGAGGTGTAAAGTAGCGTCTAACGAGACCGGCCAACATTTTATAATTTGTGACATCTGAAATGGTTGAGCTGAGACTGAGACGAAGTCGAGCGAAAAGCTACTCGGTGTATTTCGGTTGTGACGCTACTCCTCCTTAACTAATCTGCCAATTTTAACCAAACTTAGCATGTAAATACAACTTGAAAACAAAAAATAAAATTGAAAATCGAACATACCACGGAGGAGTTATCACCCTTCAAAAATTTCAAAATCTGATTTCTCCAAAATGATCAATGTTGAAAAAGACCGAAAAAGAAAATTGGAAATCGGTCTAGCAACGGAGGAATAATTACCGAAAAAACAATTCAATTGAAAAAAAAATACTCTCAGCTCAACATAGCAACAGCAGAATGTATTGCGCCCCTAGTTAGTTTTTGAACTTCACCTAAGCTCACCAGGTGAGGTGATGCAGTCACAATACGGACAAAACATAAAAATCCCACAATTCTTTAGGAAAACATGTAGCCGGGAAATCAAGCCTCCCTTTTTTTTTTTATCGTGCGGAAATCCCTTCGGATACCTCCCCGCCGGCCAGCGGGGGCGGTTATGTCGGACTTGCACCGACTAAAACCGCACGCCGTCTCGGGTCTTCAGACGCCGGGGTGTAAGGTTACCCATAGAGCATATCCCTCGCACCTCGACTGACCCTGGGCCATCTCACCACTAACAGCATTGCTCATCCTGTCTCCTCTGAAAGCAGAGGAGTACGGAGAGCGATGTGTTCCCGCCACGTTGGGTATTGGCCGACGATCAATGCCAACCCTATGAAGGGGTGAAGGGGAAGCTATTGACCGCCGCCCAGGGTGTACCGGCCGCTCCGATTCCGTTCCCCCCGGACTGCAGCGGGATCGGAATCGGAGCGACACTCGAGGAGGTTACCCAACACACACCCCAAATCAAGCCTCCCTGGGAAGAAATTCCTTTCCGATCACATAGTAGACAACTGTTCTAGCCCTTCCAATTACAACCCTTGTATTAGAAGAAAGTAGTGTAAGCATTATTTACAACAATTCCTCACAAAAAAAAACATTATGCACTTACATACTCAAAATCTCGCCATAGTCTATACCAATTTATTTTGATAACCATTATGTTTAAAAAAATACATTAATTTTTTCGACATAATGTGTAGCAAACTAGTATTGCGGTCAAGGTCTGACCGAATGGCAAATCTTCTAGACCTGGCCCACCTTGACCGTCTGCATTCGCGAGCATAGCACATACTTACATTCACCCTGACAGAGCAATTAAGTACGTTGCGGTTTAATATTCTATGTAACCTGTACGCAGCATAATTACCAATAATAGGCGGTATTAGCAGGAAAAGTTCTTGAGGAATTATGGTCGAACTATGTTACAAGAGTATTTATTGAAAGCAAGGCAAGTTTCAGTGCATAAATAAAGTTAGGAAAATTGCCTACTAAAGTTCAGATATCGGTCTATTCGCCAATTTTCCCTGAAGTCTCGGATGGCTAGAAGACAAAATCTCCAAAGATCCATGACAGTTGATGCTGTGGTGGTAGGTGATCAGCCTTTAACAACTAGCTTCATACAAAGTTCAGACTTCAGGTAGGTTAACTTCGTTTAGGTTACAAAATAACACCTATGAGCTATTACATTCGTAGTGTATTTAAGATCAGAAGATCGCGATTTCATACCCTGGCTACCGACTGTGACGTCACTCGACTCCTCGACTCAAGAAATTTAACTAGGCATGACCAGAAACGGGTAGGCACTGAGAATAAGTATTAATAATTAAAAAAAAAAGCAAAGTGAAATTCACATATAACAAAAGATATGCAAAAGGTAACCAGCTGCCGCCGGTCGTTTCATTAAAAGCCTTCATTTTGTATAAATATTTCCCGTCCGAAACCAGGACGAGCATCTAGTTAATAAATAAACGTTTAGATACTCGAAATGTTTATTACTTGCACGTAAATTCACTAAGCGCCTAAAGTTAAGTATCTGCTAATTTGCTATTACAAATTGGCAGGCGCTCAATATAAATATGCTATTATTGTCATAAAATGGAGCGGATGTTGTTAAACATGCTATAATAAGAATGTATATTGCTAGTACAGTCAACGACAAAAGTGGCTGAACACTAAAATATATACAAACCTTTTTAGGGTTCCGTAGCCAAAAGGCAAAAAACCGAACCCTTTTAGATAAGTCATGTCTGTCTGTCTGTCCGTCCGTATGCCACAGCCACTGTTTTCCGAAACTATAAGAACTATCCTGGTAAAACTTGGTAAGTAGATGTATTCTGTGAACCACTTTAAGATTTTGACACAAAAATACAAATAAAACAATAAATTTTGGGGGTTCCCCATACTTAGAACTGATAGGTACTCAAATTTTTTTTTGTCACCTAACCCATAGGTGTGTGGTATCTATGGATAGGTCTTCAAAAATAATATTGAGGTGTCTTATATCATATTTTTTTTAACTGAATCTTCCGCAGACACTTCCAAAGTGGTAAAATGAGACCCACCCCATTTTTTTTTTTTTTTTTTTCGTGCGGAATTCCCCTCAGAGCAGGCCCTCCATGCCCCGTCCCCTCGTGCAATGGGGTCAGCTGGCCCTGAAAAGGGCCGGTTGGTCAGACTCTTGGCCGTTGACGTTGACGCCAGCTACTCCAGAGGAGCAATCAATGATGCGTCATCGCCCACGTTGCCCAGGGTGCACCAAACTTGGAGGTGATCCAACCATTCGCACCCCAGTTGTGAAAGTACCTCAATTTACTTTTTCTTTAGCGTCCTCCAACTTCGTAAGTGTAACAACACCTCATGGTCACTGTGACCAATCATCAGCGTCAGCTAGTATAAATTAAAATAGTAGATTGTTCAACAAGGGACTAAAACAAGCCATAATGACTCGAGATGTTTTTGGCTAATAGTTCGAGTGTCATTATGGTTGTTTAGTCCCACGTTCTCTACTTTTCACTTTGAATGCGAGGAAAAAAAACGACGTTCTATACAAAATTATAATATTTATAATAACAAAGTTTCTTAAAATTACGTATTAATCGTTAATCTAACCTAAGAAAAGTTAAAAGTGCAATTTGTACATTTATTTACATTTAAATGTATGGTTTTCCCTGGTATATTAAGGCGTTACGGTTTAAGGGTGACGATGATGACATATTTGGTCCGTAATTCATTAAGTTGCACAATTAATTGGTGTAGGTAATTGGTGATTACAACGCAAGCTAAATACGAATAATCTATTCAAAATTCAAATTGCAAAGAAATTTGTCCCGCGGTTTTTTTTTTGTTAAGTGACGTACGCTTTAAATGCTTGCATATTTATAAAACAGATTCAAACTTGAAAAATAATATAAAACTAATTGGAAATGCATAATAAAATGAATTAATCCTTAATACTTACATAATAATTAATTAAATTAATATCATTAATCACGTGTTTCACGAAATTAAATGGGTTTTTTAAATTTTTTCAAATGTCATTTTGAGGTTATTTCTATACACAATCACTAAAAAGGTGATAATCCTCCCATTCACAAACACCGTGATTGGCTGTTTAGGAGTTTTCAAAATAAATTAAAAAAAATACTTTAGTCCCTAGAGATCAATAAGGAACTTTAGTCCCGATATGCAGAGACTAAACTACTAGTCAACCTTATAGGTAATGCAGAGAATAAAAACGTGTGTGCGTTATGAAAAATAAAATTATTAAAGAAGGTATATATCAATCAATCAATCAATCAATACATACCTATATCATATTAATATATGCGTACATAAATATATCAATATATACATAAATATATACATAAAATAAATATACTTAAATAACCATACATATTAAAAATTTAATAACCCATAACTATTTACTTTGCTGTATCTGCCGATTTGTTTGACATGAGTTTAGCGACACTAGTTTCCAAACTTGATATTTTGATATTCTGTGGTTGTGATAGGTTGATTCTGTGGGTATTCTCTGAACAGCCGATAGTTGGGACATTGTGTGCAGCGAGCTTAATAATTGCCAATGAATATAACGACCTCCGAACGTAAACAAATACAAATTTATGACCAGAAATGACGCATATTTTATATACTTAAACATAACATAACATAACATAAACTCAGGCCTATATCCCCGAAGGGGTAGGCAGAGGTGCTAGCACCCACATTTCGCCAGTTTATGTTTAGGTCCCAATGTAATAGGTGGCGAGCCTATTGCCATTAACCGGGCACTTATAAACCTGCGATAAATACACACATAACTTCGAAAAGCATCGAAAAGTCATTGGTGTGTGCCATGGTAAAACCTGTGATCGAACCCGAGACCTCGTCTCAGCAGTCCATTACCCATACCACTAGGCTACCGCGGCTTATACTTACGCATTATATAATAGATCTAACTGGTACAATAACATTATATCAGGTTGCTGCGCATATAATTCAGAGGTCAATGCCCTCATCTCAATTTCCACTCGCTAATCTAACCTTGACATACTTCGGACTTTATAAGATTCTACACTCAAAACGAGTTTTTCGGGCATTACGTCAGAACACGCATATAAACATTGTCTACTAGAATACTTTATTTTTTAGCAACTTCGTGAAAAAAGGTCAAGTACACAGAAATTAAAACGCAATGTACGCAACGTAAATCGCTTAACACTCACGCGTAACCAATGCGTAACAATCTATGTGACAGCATTGCGAACACCCACTATATAGGGCTATTCTGTAATGACAGTGTACGGTATAGTAAACAAATATATTAAAAAAAAAAAAAAAAAAATATTACGTAGGACTGAAAATATAAAAACTGACGAGAATAAAAATGCGTTAGTATTTTTTAAATTTAATTATTTAAGATTTTACAAATGTTTAAATGTTGTGGGATATTTATTACACAAACCTGTTTTTAGGGTTCCGTTGCCAGGGGTGTGTGTTGGGTAACCTCCTCGCGTGTCGTTCCGATTCCGATCCCGCTGCAGTCCGGGGGGAACGGAATCGGAGCGGCCGGTACACCCTGGGCGGCGGTCAATGGCTTCCCCTTCATGGGGTTGGCATTGATCGTCGGCGAATACCCAACGTGGCGGGAACACATCGCTCTCCGTACTCCTCTGCTTTCAGAGGAGACAGGATGAGCGATGGTGTTTGTGGCTGAGGCCACCATAGGGTCCTGCGGGATCCAGGGGCGGGTTGGCCCACTGCCAACGCAGGGGCCAACGGGCACTTGTGCCGCCGCCGGTGAGAGAGGACTAGCCATCCTCTCGCGTTCCGTAATCGGCAGGTGATCAGCAACGACCTGACTGGTGGCTCCAGAAGGGTACGCCGTGAACTTGCTGACCGGAGGGCTTGCCTTTATTGGCCGGCCCACGACAAGGAAAAGTCTATAACACCCGACAGCGAAGTCGTAAAAACCTATGGATACCAGCCGACCTCCATAGTATATAGGCTTATCCAGGTGCAGGGGGCTCCGCCTGGATGGACCACCTTTCCCCCATACTCGTGGGATAAGTTATGGACATAAATCTCTCTAACAAAGAAAAACCGGACCGGATAAAAATAAACCAAACAGACAAAGGCAAGAATATGGACTCAGAAAAGGACGGAGTTTGCGCGGAGGTCGCGCAGCAGGCGGGCGTAGAGGTGACGCCAAACACCTCGGCGGTGTCGGAGAGATTCGACACCGCGAGCGAAAGGAGTAGGGCGAGCAGCCCGTTAGGATTGGGCGTCAAGGCGCAGAAGCGCAAACGGCGCCCAAGGAAGCAGCGACTAGGGGAGGGCGTGTCGAGGATTACACCCTCACCGGGACGGCCTCCTCCAGCGATGAGGCGACCATGTGGGCGCCTAAGGTGGCTGCAGTCCGCCGGGCGCGAGGAGGGCTGAGGGGTGGGCAACACAGCCGGGCCCCTTCGGCCACTGGGAGGGCCGCGGAAAAATCGCCACCGAGGCCTTCCACCTCGGCGGTGACGGAACCGAGCGGGAGGACGCGGTCTCTTTTGGAGAGACTCCAAAAGGTGACCGCGTCATTCCAGGGGTCCCCAAACCCTGAGCAGGAGGCGATGTTGAGCATTGTGCTCGACATTGCCTCCGAGAATGAGGGCCTGGCGGCGCAGCTGGCCGAATCCCGTCGAGAGACGGCTCGACTAGCTGCAGCCGTCGAGGAGCTCAAGAAGGGGATAGCGAGCTCGGCCCAAACGGCGCAAAGGGCGCAGCCGGCGGAGCAGACACGCGTGACTCGCTCGTCCGCGAGTCGGTCAGCGCAGCCAGCGCTGTCGGCGCGGCCGGTGCAACCGGTCCAGCAGCCGGCACCGTCGGTGCGGCCGGCGCAGCCGAGGGCACCGCCGGCGGAGTCCTGGCTCCCCTATATGGAGGCGCTGGAGGAGAGGATGATGTGTCGGATGGAGGCCCTAATGGACTCCATCCGCCGCCCGCCTCTGGCGCCACCAGCGGCCGGCTACGCGGCTGTAGCCCAAAGGGGCCCTACCCGCCCGGCCGCGGGTGCGGTTGCGACTCTGCCGGTCCCGGCTCCTCAGCCCCCTCCCGCTCAGGGTAAGGGGAAGGGCAAAGGCAAGGGGAAGGGCAAGGGGAAGACGTCCCCAGCCCTGGCCCCAGCCCCAGCCCCAGCCGTGGTTCCGGCTACCTCCACCCCATTGGAAGGGGGCTGGGAGGTGGCTGGAGCCAGCAAGAAGAGGCGGAAGGCCGCCAAGAAGGCCGCCAAAAAGGCCAGGAGGGCCGCGGCCGCCGCGAAAGCAGCGCCGGGGAAGCTCCGTGCCCCCCGCACTACGGCCGTCGTCGTCACCCTAACGGCCGAGGCAGCGGGTAGAGGCATGGGGTATGCCGAGGTGTTGGCCAAGGTGAAGGCCAACGTCGACCTCAAGGCCCTCGAGATCCCGGGTATCCGGTGCAAGAGCACACGGACGGGAGCCCGGCTTCTCGAGGTCCCCGGCGCCGCCAGTGGCCCCAAGGCTGACGCCCTAGCGGCTAGGCTGAGGGAGTCGCTGGATGCAGCCGACGTCCGGGTGTCCAGGCCCATTAAATGCGCAGAAGTGCGCATCACGGGCCTGGACGACTCCGTCACGGCTGAGGAGCTTAGGCTCGCCGTGGCGGAGGCCGGGGACTGCTCCCCGGACACAGTGAAGGCCGGAGCTATACGCTTCGGCCACGGTGGACAGGGGGCAGCAGTTGTCGGCTGCCCTATCGCGGCGGCCCAAAAGGTCGCTGACGGGCGGAGCCTCCTGGTAGGAGGCTTCCTGAGGGCGCAGGCACGGCTCCTGCAGGCCCGACCGGCCAGGTGCTTCAGGTGCCTGTCGGTGGGCCATGTGGGGGTGCACTGCACAGCGGAGGTAACGGCGGGTGACCGTTGCTTCCGCTGTGGCCAGCCCGGTCATAAGGCCGGCACGTGTAGCGCCCCGTTGCACTGTTTCAGATGTGCAGCGGGGGGCAAGCCGGCTGACCATAGGGTTGGCAGCAAGGCCTTCCGCCCCTAGTTCGCAGCGGGATGCGGAGATGGGGGTTCCATAATGGATCCTCAACTCCGCATCCTGCAGGTGAACGTTGGCCACGGTGCCCATGCTCAGGATCTTCTGCGCCAGAGCATGGCACAGTGGGCCATAAATGTCGCCGCTGTCGCCGACCCATACACCCACCGGTTCCTCGGGCCTACCTGGGAAACCGCGCTGGGTGGGTCGGCGGCACTGGTGCACAACCCTGCCGCCGGCAGCCCCCCTCTTGCCGTCGTTGCAAGGGGACCCGGCTGCGTGGCGGCAGCGGTTGGCGACATAGCGGTCGTGGCCGCTTATATCACGCCGAACCGAGACCAAGCTGCATATGAGCAATGGCTCCGTCAGCTGGCCGTCGTCGTCAATGCCTGCCAGCCCCGTCCGGTCCTTGTGCTCGGGGACTTCAACGCCTGGTCGTATGCCTGGGGTTCCCGACACGAAGGGGGCGCGACGGGGCATAGAGGCAGGGCACTGGTGGACTGGGCCGCACGACTCGGCCTAGTCCTCCTAAATCGGGGGGCCGTGGACACGTTCGTGACCTCGAGGGGTAGCTCCATCGTGGACCTATCGTTCGCGAGCCCCTCGTTGGCGCGACGTGTTCAGGGCTAGCGCGTCGTTTTGGGGGAGGACACAAGTTCGGATCACCGATACATTCGGTTTGACGTGTCCCCCCCTGCGAGCGACGCGCCGGCTGCACCGGCTCCACCCGAGCCACGTTGGGTGCTTAAGCGACTTGATCGGGAGCTCCTCCTGGACGCCGCCATCGTACAGGCCTGGGCCCCTGCGCCGGACAGGCCTGTCAGCATAGACGATGAGGCGGAGTGGTTCCGGGAGGCCATGACCCGTGTCTGTGACGCGGCGATGCCTAGGGCTCCGCCCTATAATCCGAGGGGTCCGGAGGTCCAGAGGTGCCCGAGGTCACTTGGGTAGAACTAGAGCTGGCGGTGAGAAGGCTAAGAGCCAAACATACCGCCCCGGGACCCGACGGCATTCCAGGCCGAGCGTGGGTCCTAGCTCTAGTCGACGACGCTCTCGAGCCCCGACTGAGAGGGCTTCTCAGCGCATGTTTGGAGCGGGGCCAGTTTCCGAAATTGTGGAAGACGGGGAAACTGGTCCTCATCCGAAAGGAGGGGCGCCCGGCGGACTCGCCGTCCGCCTACCGGCCCATAGTGTTGCTCGACGAGGTGTGCAAGCTCTTTGAAAGAGTAATTGCGAAGCGCCTCGTCGAGCACCTCTCAAGAGTGGGGCCGGACCTGGCGGATGGCCAATATGGCTTCCGCCAGAGGCGCTCCACCGTGGATGCCATCATGCGCGTGAGGGCTCTGGCGGAGGATGCAGTAGCCCGGGGTGAGGTGATGTTGGCGGTGTCCCTGGACATCGCCAACGCGTTCAACACCTTGCCCTGGAGTTGCATTAGGGAGGCGCTCGTGTATCACGAAGTGCCTCTCTACCTCCGCCGCATAGTCGGGGCGTATTTGACGGAGAGAGCCGTCATCTATCCAACCGTGACCGGTCTCGGTCGGCGTGAAATGTCGTGCGGTGTTCCACAGGGATCGGTCCTGGGGCCGCTCCTGTGGAACATCGGATACGACTGGGTGCTTCGCGGTGAGCTCGTAGGCGGTGCCGCCGTCACGTGCTACGCGGACGACACGCTCGTGACGGCGTGCGGGGCGACGTACCGCGAAGCGACCCGAAAGGCCACGACCGCGGTTGCCCAAGTCGTTAGGCGGATCCGGCGGCTGGGTCTCGAGGTGGCCCTGCATAAAACCGAGGCCCTGTTCTTCCATGGGCCTCGGAGCAGGCCACCCGAGGTATCCAGTCTCATCGTGGGAGGAAATCGCATCGGCATCAAGCCCCAAATGAAATATTTGGGGCTCGTGCTCGACGGCCGATGGGACTTCGGAGAGCACATCCGAAGTCTGGCCCCCAAATTGAAGGGCACAGCTCTTGCTCTGGCTCGGCTGTTGCCCAACATGAGGGGGCCCGATGACTCCTGCAGGAGACTCTACGCGGGGATCGTGCGGTCCATGGCCCCCTGTATGGGTGCCCAATATGGGCGGAGGCCCTGAGGATCAGAACTGTGCGGATGCTGCGCGCTCCGCAGCGAGTTCTGGCCATCAGGGTCATCCGAGGGTACCGCACGATCTCCTTCGAGGCGGCGAGTCTCCTTGCCGGAACTCCGCCATGGGACCTGGAAGCGAGAGCCCTTTCGCAACTGTACCAGTGGCGAAAGGAGGCGCGGGAGCAGGGATGGAACCCCGAGCCTCGAGAAATCGAGGCCGTGCAGTCCCAGCTCCGCCAGGCCATCGTGGTGGAGTGGAAGGAACGACTTGGGCAACCAAGCGCAGGGCACGCCGCAATAGCGGCGGTAAGGCCCATCATGGAGGATTGGCTGGAGAGGCGACACGGAAGCCTCTCCTACCGACTGACGCAGGTGATCTCAGGGAAGGGGTGCTTCGGGGACCAACTGCATCGGATCAGGAAGGAGCCAACGCCTGAGTGTCATCACTGCGACGCGAGCGAGGACTCAGGGCTGCACACGCTGGCGGACTGCCCGGCGTGGGAGGCGCCGAGGCGTGACCTCGTGGCAGCCATCGGGGTGGGAGTCCTCTCGGTGCGGTCTTGGTGCGGAGCGCGAGCGCGTGGGCCGCCGCCGCCTCCTTCTGCGAGCATGTAATGCTCGCGAAGGAAGTGGCGGAGCGCGCCCGGGAGAGACTTAGAACTCTCCCGGTCCGCCGAGCCCGCAACTTGCTCGCCGCGCGTCGCAGGCAACTCAGGCGCCGGAGGTCGCTTAACGACCTCCGTCCTCCATGAGCGCAGGCCTGGGGGTGGCGGGTGAGGCCACCTGTCACCCCAGCAGAAGCAGGCCGGGACGGTGGGGCGACTAACGCTCCTCCCCCAAACCGGGGCAAGACGGGGACACCGTGGTTCCCAAACCCGAGGGGGCCATCTCGAAACCGGAGATGGCCCAGGGTCAGTCGGGGTGCGAGGGATATGCTCTATGGGCAACCTTACACCCCGGCGTCTGTAGACCCGAGACGGCGTGCGGTTTTAGTCGGTTCAAGCCCGACATAACCGCCCCCGCTGGCACGCGGGGGGGTATCCGAAGGGATTTCCGCATGTCTGTCTGTCTGTCCGTCCATATGTCACAGACACTTTTTTCCGAACCTATAAGAACTGTGCTGTTGAAACTTGGTAAGTAGATATATTCGGTGAACCGCATTAAGATTTTCACACAAACATAGAAAAAAAAACAATAACTTTTGGGGGTTCCCCATACTTAGAACTGAAAGTCAAAAAAAATTTTTTCATCATACCCTTCCCATTAGAAGCTAGCCTCCCATGGCAGCTAGCCTTACGTGGTGGTATCTATGGATAGGTCTTCAAAAATGATATCGAGGTTTCTAATATCATTTTTCTCTAAACTGAATAGTTTGCGCGAGAAACACTTTCAAAGTGGTAAAATCTGTGTGTCGCCCCCCCCCCCCCCCCTATAACTTCTAAAATAAGAGAATGATAAAACTAAAAAAAATATATGATGTACATTACCATGTAAACTTCCACTGAAAATTGCTTTGAACGAGTTCTAGTTAGTAGTTTTTTTTTAATACGTCATAAATCGTAAACCGCAATTTACATTTCATTCGATCAACTCAAATATAAAAATTAAAAAATAAGTAATTATTATGTTAGTTGCTACTACGGAACCCTTAATGGGCGAGTCCGACTCGCAATTGGCCGCTTTTTATTTTATAATGCACGCCACGCCCCAATATAACTCTACCTCGACTGATGGTAAGCTTAATGTAGTCTCAGGGTGACCCCCATTGGATTAACGTTACAGACTCCAATAATGTAACAATGGTGGTCCTCAGCTTGACGGCCTTATCATATGCTTTTTTTTGGGATTTTCTTTAGAAAAGCCCTATTGCTATCGAGTTGTCGTCGACGTCGTACCAATTTTCTGTCACGGTTTTGGGTATGAAGGAGGTGAGCTGTCGAGTTGCTGTTTTCGGTAATAGATTCGTGCTGGGGTGAACCATTGCAAGAAAAAGAAAAAATCGCAAAAAAAATAATAATCGCAAAATCGAAAATCCCTTGTATTCGGCTGAGCTCGTCTTAGGAATTCAACTTATTTAAATATAAACTAGTACTGGAAAATATAAATAGGTATTATACATAGAAACATGCATATATTGACACTGAACAGGAATCAAATCCGAACGTAGCAGCTGAATGCTCTACCGCCACACCACACAGATCGAATAGCAAATTAAAATAAATTATTAATTTAAAAAGACTTTTTTTTAAACAAGCTTTCTAGTAAGTACACAATCAGACGAATCTAATAAGCCCAAATATGATAGGTGTATCTTATTTAGTTCAAAAGTTCCTATGGCCACCTACCGTTTCCATCTTAAGACTCTGTAGCATCAGAGCATTTGCCAAGATAAAGAGTATTTGCCAAATTCGATTGGTTTATATTGTTTAGTTCAGGAGTCCCTATGGACACCTTCCGACTCCATCATCAACCGGCTTCATAGTACCATATTGTCGTACTGTAGACATGTATCAATAATAGTGTGACGCACTGTTCCAGATAGTCAATTAGTTTTCTACTGTGTAAAAGTGGAGCAAAATGATTACCAGTAATTCGCCGGCAACCCTGGGGTTATCCTTTCGAGGGCTTACTCGGGGTGCCCGGCAATGGACACTTGGGGAGAACACCGTGTGGTTTTAATCGGTCTGATTCCGAGACGCCCATCCCATCGTTGACACTGATGGGGTGAAACCCGTAGGGGTTGCCACACGTAAATAAATAAAAAACCAGTAAATAACTTTCTTGAAAATTTTAATAATAAATATAAACCTAATATATATAGACGACCTTTGTGGAGTAGTGGTAGTGCGTTCGACTGTTAAGCCAGAGGTCGCGGGTTCGATTCCCGCTCAGTGCAAATATGTATATTTGCATTGATCTGGGTGAGTAATTAAATATGTTTATTAAAAGAGTATTTTAGTTTGTTTATCCGCATACTAGAACTCATATGACAAGCTCTGCTTAGTTTGGGTCTAGATGGCGTTGTATACTTTGTCCCACAATATTTATATTTATTTATTATTTATTTATTTATAAACGAATATAAACCACAGTTACCTATCATTTCACTTAGCTCCATTAATTAAATATTCTTGTACTTCCAGGCACCATTGCCAGCCCCGACTTGGACTGGCACCTTCGATGCCTTCAACGAGAATACCTGGTGCCCGCAGAGCTCGGTTGGTCCCATAACTCTTGGGGAGTCCAACTGCTTGAAATTGAACATTTACGCACCAATCCAGTATACCAAACTCCTACCTGTAATGGTATATATTCATGGTGGGTGTTTCTTTGGAGGAACTGGATCACCCTACTTATATGGAGGAGATTTCTTCGCAGAACATGGAGTGGTACTGGTCGGTGTGAACTACAGACTGAGCGTGGAAGGATTCCTATGTTTAGGTATCAAAGAAGCTCCAGGAAACGCAGGTTTAAAAGACCAATTAGCCGCTTTAGAGTGGGTTCAGGCAAATATAAAATCATTTGGTGGAAATCCTAATGAAGTTACTTTATTCGGGGAAAGCGCTGGTGCTGTGTCAACTTCGTTTATGATTCTGTCTCCAGCTGCAAAGGGTTTGTTTCATAAAGCTATCCTCCAAAGTGGTTCTTCTTTGGCACCTTGGGCGCTTCAGCACGACCCAATAAAAGCTGCAAGTAATCTAGTCAAAAAACTTGGATACAATACTGAAGATCCCAAAGAAATATATAGTATTCTATCAAAGAAATCAACCAAAGATATAATTAATACAATTAGTAAATACGAAGATAAATTCTGCGTGGCAGAAACTAATATATTTGTACCGTGTGTTGAGGAACGCATCGAAGGAATCGAACCTGTAATAACTACTCACCCTGCTGATATACTCACGACAGGGAACTACACAAAAGTTCCTATGATCATTGGTTACACAAACAACGAGGGCATATACTTCGTCGCAGCAGATTATGGAACCAGTCTGAAGAATAACACCGTAATGGTAGATCCAATGAATACTTTACAGACAGACCTGCAATTCCCTTCTGATTTTGACAAGAACTGCACAGCAGATAAGATCAGACGTCATTACTTCTCGTCTTACAAGGAAGATATGATAATGGATATGGTGGATTTGTACTCGGACATTCATTTCAAATTCCCTATAGTATTGGAATCTGAGTTATATGCGAAGACAAGCGACCAGCCAATATATTACTACCAGTTCAGGTACAATGGGTTAATAAATATGCCTAAGATAATATCAGGATTCGGGCTAAGTAATGGCGCGTCTCACGCGGATGAGTTGTTTTACCTGTTCAAGCCGCATTCGTTCCCACTTCCTCAACGATATCTGGAGAACAATATGATAAGGCGAATGGTCACAATGTGGACAAATTTTGCTAAATACAAGTAGGTATACTTTTTTTTTTTTTTTTTTATCGTGCGGAAATCCCTTCGGATACCCCCCCGCCGGCCAGCGGGGGCGGTTATGTCGGGCTTGCACCGACTAAAACCGTATCATACAATTTTGTTGAATTCTTCTTGTATTTACATGGAGGAAATAGTTTTTCTTGTCATGAAAATTTATTTCTCTGCTTCGGTGGCATAGTGGCATGGAGCACAGCTGCTGCGTGAGGGTCTCAAGTTCGATGCCCAGATCGGGTATAGGGTTTTTCCGTAAGAAACTTCACAGTAGTGGTATGAAGCTTAGAAAACCTCAAAATTCCCACATAGGATATAAAATATAGATGGCAAAATATACTACAATATATGACCTTTAGGTTTAAGGTACTACGGGATTACGGGGACACCGAGGTTCCCAAACCCGAGGGGGCCATCTCGAAACCGGAGATGGCCCAGGGTCAGTCGGGGTGCGAGGGATATGCTCTATGGGCAACTTTACACCCCGGCGTCTGAAGACCCGAGATGGCGTGCGGTTTTAGTCGGTTCAAGCTCGACATAACCACCCCCGCTGGCCGGCGGGGGTGGTTGTGTGTGTGTGTGTGTTATGTGTAAAAAAAAGTACTACGCAATTCTTTTTTTTTTAATGTAGCCTTTATACACCGGTGTTAGGGAAACGAAGACAGGCGACAGTACCTACTTAAGATGAATAAAATTTGAAGCGGTTTTTTGCTCGACCGGTTAAGAAAAGAAGTTATATAATTTTTTTAGAATTTTTTATTAGCATTAATCACACTCCATCGTGTAAGTACAGCTAAATGAAACGATAATTACATAAAGAAAAAGCGGCCAAGTGCGAGTCGGACTCGCACATTAAGGGTTCCGTAGCAGCAAGTAACATAATAATGTTTTTTTTGAATTTTTTTTTTTATATTAGGACACGTCAATTTATCTTCACCTCGCCTGATGGTAAGCTGAAGGTAAAGTCTCAGGAAAGAGGGCCACCATTACATACACGTACCATGTTAACAATGGTGGCACTCAGCTTGACGGCCTTATCAGAAGAGGATTGTCGTCGCAGCACCGCGTGACACCCACCGGTTCCACTAGTGCTGCGACCACAATCCCCCTGCCCGGCTATGCACTTGCTGACCCCTGAACGCAATCAAACCGAAATTGGATTACTATGGAGGGTTTTTCTCAATCGTGCACGGTGGTACCCACCCGGCCGGAATATTGTGACTAATTTGTGTCATCAAATTTCTGCCACCAATGATATTATAGATTGTATATTCGAGTTGATTGAATGAAAGGTAAATTGCGGTTTACGATTTATGACGTATTAAAAAAAAACTACTTACTAGATCTCGCTCAAACCAATTTTCGTTAGAAGTTTACATGGTAATGTACATCATATATTTTTTTTAGCTTTATCGTTCTCTTATTTTAGAAGTTACAGGGGCTGGGGACACATTTTACCACTTTGGAAGTGTCTCTCGCGCAAACTATTCAGTTTAGAAAAAAATTATATTAGAAACCTCAATATCATTTTTGAAGACCTATCCATAGATACCACACACGTATGGGTCTGATGAAAAAATTTTTTTTGTCTTCCAGTTCTATGTATGGGGAACCCCAAAATTTATTGTTTTTTTTTCTATTTTTGTGTGAAAATCTTAATGCGGTTCACAGAATACATCTTTTTACCAAGTTTCAACAGTTCTTCAGCACATAGTTCTTATGGTTTCGGAAAAAAGTTGCTGTGACGGACAGACGAATCTATAAGGCTTCCGTTTTTTGCCATTTGGCAACGGAACCCTAAAAATGAATATCGGTATGACGTCTTGCGCCGGGCGGGGTCAACGACCGGTTCATCTAGCTGTACCTTCAAACCATCTAGCTAACACGGTGGAAAAAAATAATAAACCGATCAAAAAAAATTGCTCAACATTTTATTTATCTTCAGTGCTATCGCCTGCCTGTCCTCGTTTTCGGGAGCGTTACCCTAACACCCGGTATAATACAGGCAGTTGATTTATTAAACTAAAAATTAAATGAGAGAGTGGTACTGCCCGGTCGAGCCAGCATATTTGTGCCAGAAAAAGCCAAGCAAAATTCGTTTAGTATATTTGTTTGTTTTTATCGTTTTTATATCTTCATTTACGTAGGTTTTAGGGACGTGGGTAGAAAATAAAAAGAGTCAAATAAGATGAGGGTCGCTCTCAGTGCGTTTACGAGCATATTAACTGAACCCTTTCCCTTGTTTCGCACATTTTATATTTTTTTCATGACTCTATAGAATACATTAATCCTAAAAATTAATGTAATTATAACATAACATAACATAAACTCACGCCTATATCCCCGAAGGGGTAGGCAGAGGTGCTAGCACCCACATTTCGCCAGTTCAAATGCCACTTCGAAAAACATCGAAAAGTACTTGGTGTGTGCCATGGTAAAACCTGGGATCGAACCCGAGACCTCGTCTCAGCTGTCCATTACCCATACCACTTGGCTACCGCGGCTTATGTAATTATGTTAGTTCAAATGTGTAAATTTAGAACCAAGTCAAAAGTAGATATTTTGTGGCCTCATTTATACAACATTTTTGATTGAATAACCCTCTCTGTTGACTTCACCTTTGACTCACGGTAATAATTTTCGCTTTATTTATTTACTAGCTGTTGCTTGCGGCTCCGCCCGCGTAGAATTCTGATCTCGTTCCCGCAACTCATGGGAACCTTTTCACGGGATAAAAAGTAGCCTATGTGTTATTCCGGACTATAATCTATCCCTGTGCCAAATTTCAGCCAGATCCGTTCAGTCGTTTTTGCGTGAAAAAGCAACAAAGATACATACTCTATCGCGTCATCATCTAACTATCGCGTCTTTAATACTAGTATGATTTATGGAATGTATGAGTTTACAGAAGCAGGCCGTGGCGGAGACGTGTCGTGTGTGTCCTACACACGCCTGCCAACTCACCGACGACGCGGGATAAAACCCGACCCTATCAGGCAAGACCGCGGTGGCGCCCAAAGTCAGGATAAATTACCCAGGGTTACCGGTGGTAACCCTGGGTTTATCCTTTCGAGGGCTTACCCGGGGTGCCCGGCAATGGACACTTGGAGAAGGACACCGTGTGGTTTTAGTCGGTCCGATTCCCGAATCGTTGTCACCGATGGGGTGAAGCCCGTGGGGGTTTCCAAACGATAAAAAAACAAAAAAAAAAGATGAGTTTACGATTATACTAGTCCAGGATCCGATTTTAGTCCATAGTCCAATTTTAGTCCATAGTCCAATTTTATAAATGATTACTATTAGGTTATTTTCCGTGAGTAGCTGCATTCGATTTGATGCCCAATTTTTTCCTTGCAAGAATTGAGAATCGAGAAGAAAGAATTGCTCGTTAAAAGGTTTTCGTGGCTCGTTTAAATTATTAATACTTTACTATGAAACAATTTATATTTAAGTAGAGATCCGATTCTCAGCACTCCATGGATTCACCGTGCGGTCGCCGGGTCCATAGCGTGGTACAGAGAGGAACACCATGACGGCGACTGGGACTTGCGACCCAGATGTAGGTTTAGGGTGGCCACCTTGTGATGCATCAGCGCTCACCTCCACCGTCAGTAGTGTTCCCCGCCCTACCTATCCAAATTTGGTAAGATCCTAACAATGCCGCTTTTGATACAGAGAGATACGTTTTAATAAAGAGCTTACTGAAGCTCTTGGCAATCCGAGGTCTTTGAGTAAGTTGTACAGGGATTTAGCTGGAATTCCCCTTGCTCCTACTTCTACGGCATAGAGTTTAACCACGTAGCCGTTTTTGGTTAACTCGTTAGTCAAATCAAAGTATTTGTTTGTCTTTATAGCGTGGTCTTTAGGTATATTAGTTTCCCACGGTACTGTGAGTTCTACAAGCACTGCACGCTTATGCGATCGTGAAAAAAGGAATATGTCGGGTCTGGATGATGAGGCACAGACATCCTCCGGTATCCTATAGTGCTTCTCATACGTGTCTACGAGTATTGTCCAGTCAACGGCAGCTATCAAAATTGAATAAGGCTTTTGAAGTGATTTCTTTGAGCAGCCTTCCTTTACAAACGCAATGTCATTTCTTTGGTTTGTGGTTAATCCTTTTTTCGCTCTAGCTACCGCCAAACTTACAGCCTCACGTATGATTTCTAATACCTTATCATGACGGCGCGAGTAATGACCCCGGTCTAATAGCGTTTTACACCCCACTAGTAGGTGCCTAGCCGTACCAGTTGCTTCACCACATGAGTAACATGTTTTATCTGTGGCTTTTCCCCATCTGACCAGATTGCTTTGGTCGGGGAGGGTCAACTGGAATGCATTCAGGTAAAATTTAAGTAAGGCCGGTGACCAGTCGTATATTATGGTACGCCATTTTAAGGCTATGGGAATACAAAATTCACCTAGAGTCAACCATTCGTTTTGCATTTCTAGGTTCATTGCGTGCACCTTATAGGTGTTGTTTTCGTCTGCTTGAAGAAAAGATTTTGTTATTTCTTTATCTGTTTGTCTCTGAATATTACCTAGACCTACTCTACCAGTCTGCGAGCCTATCATGAATCTTTTATGGAACTGGAGGCGTGATTCGAGCTCCGATGCATTTTTATCTTTTGGAAGGACTTTTACTATTTCGTCTTTAGATTCCGATAAGACGTGCATTTTAGTTACTCTTAGGTGTTTATAGAGTTCTGATGGCTTCTTAAGCGTCATTCCAAAATTATTCGCGGATCTATATAGTGCCGACGGGTCGGCCGACTGAGCTAGCCCTAGCCACGACTTCAGTGTCTTCGTGACACTCGCATCTAGTTTTTTGAGGAGGCTCTGGTTTATATCATATATAAGAAACGGCCAGTTAAGACGCGAGGTTAAATAATTGTCATAGATCCAAGCTTTTTTAACATTACTTATTGGTTGTTGGTCTACCTTTTTTAAATCGATAATGAAACTATCAATTAATTCGTCCAAAGCTGGAGTGCAACCTCTGTTGTCAATCTTTCTTCCGAGGAATTTAAAAGGCACGGTTTCAGATATAGTTAAAACGTTTTCCCCGCCTATACTAAGCCCTGGGTCATATGAAGTATACCTGGTACCCCGCCTACCCAGACATAGACAGTAGCATTTGCTAGGTTTTGCTCTCATTCCATCTGTCCATGTACAGAAATCGTCTACTCTACGCAGTAGGTCCTGGCACTGCTTTGGGTTACGAGTCAGTATTGCCAAATCGTCCGCGAAAGCGAGGATAGATATTACAATAAATAAATATTACAATATTATACCGGTAACAAGAGCGACTACAGTGGAATCACATTTTCCCAATTCAATTTCCGGATCGACCCAAAATGTTATATTTTTCTGTTAGAAAATTCACGAATTCTGTTTTTTTTTTCGTATCTCACATAATAAATGGAGTTCATATTTCAAATGACAAGAAAACAAAACTCCAGACCTTTTGCATAGAAACCACTTCTACCTACTCCACCAAGCCCCCGAGTCATCTCCAAATGTGCAAGATACGAGCCAGACAGTTTTTTTTTATACCAAGGTGGCAGACAAGCACACGGCCCACCGCGGAACGGTGAACTGAGGGAAGTGGTTACCGCGGCCTATAGACGTGTGCAACACCAATGGCGTCACACTCGCGCTGCCGACCCTGTAAAGGAAAGGGGATGGGGAAAGGAGTTTGGGAGACGATGGGAAAGGAGTTTGGGAGGGGATGGGAAAGGAGTTTGGGCTCTGGCACTCTCACTCACCAAACGGAACGCAACAGTTCAAATACTGTACAGTTACTTGTATTCGTCGATATTCTGTGAGAGGGTGGTGCTTCCCCGGTCGAGTCGGCCCATTCATGCAACGGCCAAAATGACTGTTGCTTGATTCTACCACTCTTAAAACAGTTCTTCTGTCTAGGTAATAACTAAAGTGTTGGACCGCCCAACCTGCCGTCATCAGGCTATTAGAGTGATTTTTTTACAGGCTTTCACTTAATTGTATTCACTTATTCTCGACATTAACATATTTAAGGTAATATCTTTTAATATAAAAGAATATCTGCTACTTTATAACCACATTGTTAAAATAAGTTACGCAATTAACATCAAATTTATGCCCACCTTTATCCTCATTACTCCGCATATAATGCACTTTTATATTTAATTTTTATGCAAAGCTTGCCGCAGGGAAATAGTACTTATAAAAGCTCGCAGCTTATAAATTATTTTTATTATATGTTTATGAGCTGTGAGACTTTGGAACTGATTTATTTTGGTATCAAGTTATTCAAGAAATAGGCTTGAAACTTGCAAATTACTATCGCACCTAGAACCCATCCCTAGTTAGTAATTTTTTAGCTAATAAATACCTATTTTACTTCGTGCGGAAATCCCCTCGGATACCCCCCGCCGGCCAGCGGGGGCGGTTAAGTCGTGCTTGAACCGACTAAAACCGCATGCCCATAGAGCATATCCCTCGACTGACCCTGGGCCATCTCCGGTTTCGAGATGGCCCCCTCGGGTTTGGGAACCACGGTGTCCCCGTCTTGCCCCGGTTTGGGGGAGGAGTGCTAGTCGCCCCACCGTCGCGGCCTGCTTCTGTTGTGGTGATAGGCGGCCTCACATGCCACCCTCAAGTCTGATATTAGTACGCAAATAACTATATGCAGGGCTTGGCCATAATCGTCAGCAGTCCCTTTTTTTAGAGGAATATCAGATACTTCTCCATTTGAGTAACGTGCATGAGACACCAAACGACACGTGCCACCTTCTCTAGCCCGTTAATAGAGTCACGAGTTTTTTTTTCCTTGGAATACCCATATTTTTTATCCAATGCGTTGCGGGAACGAGACCAGAATGCTACAACTAGTTTAACTGTTAATAACATTTATTCGTTTCAATTCCAGTGACCCAACGCCCTACACATCGCAGTTGCTACCATTCAGATGGTACCCCAGCAGACGGAGGAATCCCATAGCCCTGGTAATAGACTCCGAGATCAGCGCAGCACCCATGTGGGACGAGGACTCCGTGCGACTGTGGAACGACACTTACAACAAGTACAGGCGAAGAGACTATGGTTCCAAGCAGTTTCAACGATATAAGCTATGACTGTAACTTGAATTTCTTCACTACCAAATATGTGTCGAAAATAATTACTTACCACAAAAAAAAATGCGGTAGCGGTTTCTCATGAAAAAAAGAGGAAAGTGATGTGAACTGAAAAATGTGTGCTGAGTTGGTTTGGGCACGTAAAACGAATAAGTTAAGTCATCCTCAAGTCTTCTCCCAAGTCAGTTGGGCTCGGCTTTTCAGTTTAGACTGAACGACTACGAACGACGACTACGAAGCGGCCGAACTTCCATATTTTCACCCTAATTACGCACCTAAGATTTACACTCGTTTCGATCTTTATTGATCGAATTGTGTAGTTTGATCACCCAGTAACCATTAAAAGTAATCAATTTGACAATAGCACGATATGACCTCATACCTTGTTATTTCATAGAAGTATTAATTGAACGGACCCTTTTAAAGTTTACCTACATAACATAAACTCACGCCTATATCCCCGAAGGGGATAGGCAGAGGTGCTAGCACCCACATTTCGTTTATGTTTTAAAGTTTAATGCAAAGAAAATAAAATAATAAAAAGAATCGGAGACTTTCGAATATCTGGGACGTGTCTAGGTAGCTCAGTTGGTCAGAGCATTTCGCCGTAAGGGTCTGGTCGCGGGTTCAAGTCCCGTCCCAGATGTTCTCTTTTTCCGATCTAAATTTATAATAAAAATAAATTATTAGACTTGGTAAAGGCATATGACAAGGTGAACAGGAACTAATTGTGGAAGGTACTGGGGTGCAAGGGATATGCTCTATGGGCAACCTTACACCCCGACGTTTTAAGACCCGAGACGGCGTGCGGTTTTAGTCGGTTCAAGCCCGACATAACCGTCCCCGCTGGCTGGCGGGGGAGGGGTATCCGAAGGGGTTTCAGCACGAAAAAAAGGTACTATCCATGTATGGGGTAGACGGTCCCTAAATACGGGCTCCGAAGTCATTGTATAAGGGCTCTAGAGTCTGGTAGGATTAATGGCGCCTACGAAGACTGGTTTGATATCTCCAAGGTTGTATAAAAAGATTTTTGGCGCGGACTATATGAAGGTGAATGCAAGACGAATGTTTTAGTTTTTTTTTATATGCTACTAAGGTGGCAGAAAAGCACAGGATGGGAAGCGGTTGCCGTGGCCTATGGACGAGTGCAACACCAGTGGCGTCATTCTCGCGCTGCCGATCCTGTTAAAACCTTCTTGAAGAACCCCATATGGTAGTCGCTTGGGAGCAGTACAGCAAGGAGATCATTCAACAGTTTGAGCGTGCAGAATGAAGTTTTTTTCATAGCTCACTGTGCGTGCCTTTACCGGTTGCAACGTGTGAGGATGAGTTCTGTAGCGAGTGGTGCGATGATAGAATGTGGCCGTGGGCATCATGTCGAACAATTCTTCTGAATTTTTGATAGAAACCAAATGTAACAAACCGAATGTAATTATATGATTCAATCATGAATATGTGAAACAAGTGTCAGAGTTTGTAAACTTGGGTAGTTTGCTCACATACGACGGAGTTATTGAAATGAGAGTGACTGCGGGAAATCGCCTTATTGGTGCGCGCTACGCGGTCAGTCAGTGCCTATAAAGGCAAGATAAAACGGCGGACTTGTATTTAAGGTTTAATGACATTAGAGGATACTCGTGAAGTGTGTAAGGACAGAAGCAGATGGCGGGCTGTTCTCTCCGCACACCCTGGAGGGGAAAAGGCGTGAGTATATGTATGTACGTAAAAAGAAACTACTTAATTTGACTTTACAATTTACCCTACTCTTTGAATGGACACAACTAACTTAACCGTCTTTCCTTATAACATACAGTTCTTAGGTGTCGTCAAACAGTCTCTCTGTTTGACGACACCTAAGAACTGTATGTTATAAGGAAAGACGGTTAAGTTAATGAAATTAATGAAAGGATAATTCCAAGAGTGGTTCGAGTCTGATATAACCATCCCCAGTGGCCGGCAGGGGGCATCCGTGGGGATTTCCGCAACAAAAAAGGTTTTTCAATATAAACACATTTAAATATGTATCAACATTTAAAATACAATGTTTTGCTAAAGTTTGATATTTGTTTGTTTGAATTGGTATAAATGATTTATTAAAGTTTAATATTTATTGTTCCTAAAGGGTTTTTCATTTATAAATAAAGCTATATATGTATTATACCCAAAGTTGACGCCAAATTATGAACTATTTAGCAAATCCAATACAATTGGTGAACAAGTAGAAACTGGTAGGTGGCTTCTTGCGACTACACATTAGATATGTGCAGACATGGTTCATACACTTTAATAGTCACCCACGAAAAATAAATTATTGCTTAGGTTTAGGTTATATATTATTTAAGTATGCCTAGAACATTCTGAGCGCAGCAATTGTAGCATACCTCCCCCGTGGCGAATTATTTATTAGTATCTCTTCAGTATCGCACTTCAGATAAGCATTTCTTCAGATTCTTATTACTTTGAATCTTCTTTCTATGGCTGCTCAAATGTAACCGAAACATCGAGAACAAGACACGCGCGAGAAATATGTTTTTTTTCACAAATTGTATCGTCATTTATTTTAATGTTAAACTAATTAGTTTAACATTAAAATAAAATCAATAAAATAATAAACAATAAAACCTTCCTTGGCTGTTGGGTAACAATTGTTTTACTTCAATCTTCAGTCTAAATTAAATATTGTGACATTTTAAAATTAGTAAGTTGTTTATTTTAAACGCTGCGTTAAGTAATATAGGGAGATTCAATAGGTTGATCAGCCTGATATAAATTACCAACAGGTATAATTTCCAATTTAAGTTGTATTTCACACGCCTTGTAAAAATAGTTGCCAATTATGAACGTCGCTTTTCTGAGCGTTTAAAGTTTGGTCACAGTGTCTAGAACGGTTATTATGTAATTCCATCTGGAATTTTTTTAACGGTGATCATTCCTCTGTGGTAGCATTAATTTTTTTCAAAATATATCCATAAACCTTCCTCTGATTGACCTCTTTAATCATGCCAAATTTGGTTCTGATTGGATTAGTAGTTTAGGAGGAGACCTGTGACAAAGAAAATCCTGAAGTCTGGTATGAGGAGCTTTCGCTCGACTTCGTCTCACTCAGCTCAATTATAATGAAAGAGGAAAGATTTATTTTGAGAGTAGAATTAAATAATAGCTTACAGTGTTAGAGATACTTATATTGGATTAAATAAACACACCATTGAGCAGCCCTCTCTGTAAACACTGCCTACCTTCTATTCTAATAAGTCAAACACATCAAAAATTTCTTTGCAAGTTTTCCAATATTGAATAGGTACTGGCAGCCCGCCCTTTATTTTATTTTATTTATTTATTTTAGGAAGTCTTACAGTCTAATAATAATTTATGTATTACAGTATGATAACAATATTGCTAATTGCAAGCCTAGGCATGTTTATATAGGGGTGTGTGTTGGGTAACCTCCTCGAGTGTCGCTCCGACTCCGATCCCGCTGCAGTCCGGGGGGAACGGAATCGGAGCGGCCGGTACACCCTGGGCGGCGGTCAATGGCTTCCCCTTCACCCCTTCATAGGGTTGGCATTGATCGTCGGCCAATACCCAACGTGGCGGGAACACATCGCTCTCCGTACTCCTCTGCTTTCAGAGGAGACAGGATGAGCGATGCTGTTAGTGGTGAGATGGCCCAGGGTCAGCCGGGGTGCGAGGGATATGCTCTATGGGTAACCTTACACCCCGGCGTCTGAAGACCCGAGACGGCGTGCGGTTTTAGTCGGTGCAAGCCCGACATAACCACCCCCGCTGGCCGGCGGGGGGGTATCCGAAGGGATTTCCGCACGATAAAAAAAAAAAAGGCATTATTATATATATATATATATATATAAATATATACTATATTTTATATATATATTTATTTACTTATAGCGCTTATCAATTTAACAAAATAAGAAGAACGTTTACGATAAATTTACTAACAAAAAATACTAACGATACGTTATGATAAGAATACAGATAAAATATGTATTATATATATAGAAAGATAAAAAAAAAACAGAAGATAAAAGAAAAAAAAAGAAAAGCACCGGATCAGTCTACAGCACTACACTGATTGATGTCTTCGACGGGGCTAGCACCCACCCCAAAAACTTGTCATACATGCATTTTTATTTATGTTCGAGCTTGTACTTACAGAACAAATCTAATCTAGGGGTATCGAAACCTCATTAATATTTCTTACACTACGAATGAGAAAACCAACGCGTCTTTAATTAGTACCTTTGCAACAGTGGAAGAATTTTTGTGTGTCCAGTGCGAAGTCCGAAGACTAACCCTCTTTATAAAATTAGTATAAATAATATTAATCAATAAAATACTGTTATTTTATTTTATAAATTGAAAATTTATCGTACTGCTTTTTTAACTCAAATCCAGACCCTAAATCGTACATCGATTACATAAAAAGAAACGAACGTGTCTCTGTCTACCTCGTCTGTACACTGCCAACACCATTTAATGAAAAACAAATAGATTCTCGCGAGTAGCGAAATAAAGGACTGAACCTCAGATATTTGGTTAGGGCCCGTCTAATTGCTCCATCCCTCAACGAACTGGTTTGACCTGACGTACAGGCCATTTATAAATTAGGATGTGGTTTAAGCGAAAATACATATTTGAAGGATTAATAAATTATATTCTGAAGTTCTAATTTTATTTCCGAGTACTGCCGCTTTGAGGATATGACGAATCAGTTCTATTGAAGTCGAATCGACTGCCTCGCGGAAACCATTCCTCCCCCCCCCCCCTCCGCCGGCTAGCGGGGGAGGTTATATCGGGCTTGAACTGACTAAAACTGCAGGCCATCCCTGGTTTTCAGTTGCCGGGGTGTAAGGTGGCCCAGAAGACATTTTCCTCGCACCCCGACTGTCATAGAGCTATCTCCGGTTTCGAGATGGCCCCTCGGGTTTTGGAACCACGATGTCCCCGTCTTGCCCCGGAAAAGAGGAGGCGTGTAACGCGCCGCCACCCCGGCCTGCTTTGGTAGGATGACAGCTGACTCCACCTGTCACCCCCGGCCTGCGCTCATGGAGTGTATCAGTCACCTGAAACCGACGTTTTATGAATCAATCCTTTTGGGTTACAGTCGGCCAGGTGAATGTATGTGTGTTCTCGCTCTTTACCTGTACACACGTGTTAGTCAACGCTGTTAGTGGATTTATGAAAGTTACTGTCCATTAATTTTCCAAAGATAACAAATGAACAGCTGATAACCAGCGCAGACACTGGAGAACTTTCGGGCACCGCAAATATAGCTGAGATCTTTGCCAGGTTTAACATGACAATTTAGTATCTATTAAAAATACTTTTTTTTATGGATGATAGCCTCACGTTTGACCTTTATCTCACCTGATCGTAAGTGACGATGTGGTCTACGATGGATCACGTTTGCCTAGAAGGAACCTATTCACACGAGACTTGAAGATTCCGAGGTTATAGCTTTCCGGAAACACAGATTCAGGCAGGCAATTCCACTCCTTAGCTGTACGCATAATAAATGTGTCGCCGAAACGTTTCGAGCGTATGAGTGGAATATCCACCATGTAGCGGTGGCGCGTCGCTGTGCGTCTGGTCGTTCGTTGGTGGAAAGGGCTTGAAGGTGTCAAGTTGTGCAATTCCAGCGCACACTCTCCGAAATGCATCCGGTAAAAAACCGATAGGCCTGTAATCTTTGCGTCGATATTCAAGGCTCTGAATACTTATTTACAAGCAAAATAAAAAGCAGACATACGGAGTAAGTATAATATATCGGAGAATTCCGAATACCTAGGACGGGTGCAGGTAGCTTAATTGGTCAGAGTATTCCCTGAGTAAGAGACTGGTCGCGGGTTCAAGTCCCGTCCTGGATGTTCACTTTTTCCGAACTAAATCTATTGGAAAAATTAGCATACTAATTGCTTCAAAATTTCATTGAAAAGCCATATAATTGACGAATGGAAAAGATAGTTAACTTGCAACAATAAGATTTCTAGTTCCAAAAAAGATTTCACACGTGTCCGAGCCGTGAAAAATTTTCGGAAGAAATTTTCCTAAATAGGATTATTGACCATTCATAAAAGTAACCTACTGAATCTGCTTATCTGAAACGAACAGCAACACTACAATGAAACAAAACTACTTGGTTATCCATCAATAAATATTCAGGTGCTATAAAAATGCAGAATTAAAACTACAACTGAACTCTTTGTCGATACAAACTAACATTAAGACAAGACTTATAATATCAAGAAGTGTGGCAAATCTTTGCGAGCGTCTTCAGGGTGTAATAAAGATAATATAACCGCTGTTTGTTGTTTGTAACAATTTAGGATGAACAATGAACATGAATCACGAACAAGTTGCATAAAAGCGGAGCAGCGACAGTCAGAGGTAATGGGCGAACTTGCGCCGGTAACAATGGACTTATTACTGCGAATCTTTGTGAGATATGTATATATTTAGTAACTGCAAATGCTTGGAAGAACCTCAGGGTATCCTCTGAGGACACAGCATATCTTTTGATTAAGTGCAAAATGTGAAAAATATAGTGTACAGTGAAGATGGCTTGTCACTATTGCTGAAGCAGCTTCGCGAGTGATAATGTTATGTTATCATGACAGGCTAAATTCAATTGTATGCAGTATACCAGAAACAAAATTCACTCATATTAGCACGGTTCATCCAAAGCTTGCTTGTACTTTGAAGCTCAGGGCTCTACATCTGCATTATTTCGATTTCATGGCAGTGCATATTGGTGGTTTGGGCGCTTGGAACGAATGAGTACTGAGCGAATGACACACCAAGTATATAAGGCAGATGTAAGTGGGCAGGCAAGCCGTGGTCGACCTCGCAGAACTTACACTGATCAAATTAATGAGGTTTTGAAAAAAGGGCAGGTCAAAAGCATTTGAAACCGGCGGGCTTGCTTAAAAGGTTTAATGACAGCGAAGGAAGCTTGTAACAGGGGTAGTTAAATTTAAGGTAGTTATAAGTTACAAGTTATTAGAAGTTAATTGTTGGTTTGATTAAGGTTATAGCAGATTAAACATGAGACTAGTTTTACCTTTCATATATTAAATATTATCAATTGTCAGTGATCTCAAGGGTGAGTACACATAGTTCAAATAAGATTGAAGTTAAAGATTAAAAGAAGAGATGTGAAGATGTAAAGACGTGAAAAGCGTGAAGACGTGAAAGACGGCCCGCGGCAGCCAGGAGTCTGCACTTAGCTCTGCCTGTAGTATCCGCCCGGCGTGTCGCGCTGGCACCAACCGCTGCGTGACTCGCTCGGCGGACCAACGGCTCAGTACCAGAGCTATGCACTTGTGGAAGCGATGCAGAAAATTAGGGGCTCGCAAAACCGCTGCACTATAATTTATAACGTCGGCTGAAAGAAGCGGCTTGGTGGGAGTTCATAGATAATATGCCACAGCCGATAGAGTTGACCACGGCTAACCATAGACAGAGTCGATGAAAGAATACAGATAATATTAGTAGACTATGAATCGATATCAACTAAGGAATCGACTACATATTCACTAATATCCTTAAAAGTACAATGTGCATTGTTACAAGCTCGTGAAGTATGTAAGGACTGAAGTAGTTGGCGGGCTGGTGTCTCTACCTACCCTGGAGAGAAATAGGCGTGAGTAGCCCGGAAGGAAAGCCTGCGTCAGAACCTCGCCTGACAATCAGCAGGTGTATCAGCTTGTTGGTGAGGTTGGCTAGGCTTCGAAGATCTTGGAGGGGTTCCATACTTCATATATACACCACCATCAGCTCCACCCGCTTGGAGGTCAGTTATCATTTTATGGCCATTATTTCAGGTTCTACTAAACCAATTTTATTGCAATCAAACATACGGCATATTTTAAGTCTGACCAAGGCCTTTCTAATAGAAAAGACCGCATCAAAATCCAAAATCCGTTTTTGCGTCCATCGTGAACAAACATACAAGAATTCCAAAAAAATATTCGGAATCGTTATATAATAATAATAATCTTTATGGACAGAAAGATACATTTAACATGTGTGAAAATGTATTACAGGAGCTAGTGTTTTCCCCTTATTATATAGGGACAAAGATGATGTCAACAATTAATTAAAATTATAGTCAAATCAAAATGTAAATAAAACAGAAAATTCAAACTAATTAGGAGAAGTATTACAATAATAATTTAAATAATCATTCTAAAGCATGCAAAGTAATTGTGTTAAAAGGTATTGGTGCATCCGCGGCAGTGTGTGTTTGTGTAAGAGTGCGCGTGTGGTGTGAATGTTGGTGTCTATATTAGTAGGGTCAGTCGGGGTGCGAGGGATATGCTCTATGGGCAACCTTACACCCCGGCGTCTGTAGACACGAGACGGCGTGCGGTTTTAGTCGGTTCAAGCCCGACATAACCGCCCCCGCTGGCACGCGGAGGGGTATCCGAAGGGATTTCCACACGATAAAAAAAATAAAAAAATAAGGTATAAGAGTGTATGTATATGTTCGTGTGATTACTTGTTCATTGCCTTCACGTGCGTGGACGTGTTTGGCGCATCAGAGTTTGGCAGTGTGCTATAGACTATTTTTATACGCTTATTATTAGCTTCACCTGTATGTTTGTTTGTATGTTTGTTTGTAACCGACTCCTTTAGGCGCGATTTTGACTCAATTTAAACGGCCAGATTTCGTTCAAACTTTGTATATTTATCGAGGACCGATGACAATACACTAATTTGATAAAAATATTCCATTTTTCAATTTGCATAATAATTTAAACTAATGAATTCGCGAAATATTTACTGACAGCTCAGTAAATATTTGATAACAGCGCCATCTATCCCGTCAACTTTGTATCACGTAGTAACGAACAATGTCACATTATAGACTCTGAAATGGCACCAGCAGCGTGTTAATTTATTTATGAATAAACAAAACTAAAAAGTAGGAAATAAACTAGGACGGTTACCAGCTTCGCAATCAACCCAAACTTAAGCGTAGCGAGATTTGCTTCGCAATCAACCCAAACTTAAGCGTAGCGAGATTTGCCTATCCAACAATAGGTCAACGTGACCGATCGACGTTTTTCATTGATTTGGTTTTTCGGTGATTATTCCTCGATGGTAAGACCGATCTGGACATTCGACCCTTTACGACACTCAGTAATGTCTACTTGATCACCGTGGCAAATTTGGTCGAGATCGGTCAAACGGTCTCGGAGGAGTATTATTTGTTTGAAATGCAACTTTGAAATCAAAGACGCTTCGCTCGCCTTCGGCTCGCTACGCTTAATAATAGTTTAAAAAAACTAAAAAACACGCTTTTTATAGAAAACCGAACTAAAAATTTTTTTATTTACATTATTATTAATTTATATTTATTATTACTATTCTTAATTTAAATTTATTAAAACTTATTTTCTATTTGTTTAGTTCGGTTATCTATAAAAAGCGTGTTTTTTAGTTTTTTAAACTATTATTTATTAACAGGTTAGGTTAAGGCGGCGATAGCCCAGTGGCATACGTAACGGACTGCTGAGACAAGGTCTCGAGTTCGATCCCCAGTCGCCCAGGGCACACACCTCTGACTTTTCGTAGTTATGTGTGCATTAATAAATGTCAATTATCGCTCGCTTAATAATGTGCCCGGTAGATGGCAATAGGCTCGCCCCCTATTACATTGGGACCTTAACATAACTGGCGAATCGTGGGTGTGTAATACACCTCTGAGTACCCCTTCGGGGTTACAGGCGTGAAATTATGTTATGTTATGTTTCAGTACCTTCGTAGTCCAAGCCATTCAGCCACGTACCCAAAGTGTTGTTAAATTTTTTATTAGATTGGGTATTGGTTTTGTAGGTTTTCAACAATGCATTGTAGATTTGTGGGGCCAAAACGTCGAAATGTTTTTGGGCAAAGCAAGTGCGCACACGAGGTACTGGACAATGCAGGACTCTTTTTGATGTATCGAGTATCTTTTTAAAATTTCAAAGATTTACATCTTTCTAACCGAAAGTACATCAGCCCTTTCATAAACCTTGTGTATTTCGTCTTGTCAGTATTTAGTGAAAGGAGACTATTTTATAACCACTTTGTCACGGTCGCCAATTCTATCTCAGCTAGATTAAAGACTCGGTCCCAGGTACTACCGTGAAACAGCAGGACTGTGTCATCAGCGTACATAATAATATCAAGCCCAGGCAGCACAACACCACAAAGGTCGTTAATATAAATTAGAAACAATGTTCCCGCAAGTGTGCTTCCCTGCGGGACGCCGTAGCAGCATTCCGCGCTGTCACTTTCCTGTTTCCCAATCCGTACTTTTTGAGACCTACCAGACTGGTAGTTTTTGAACCATTCCAGTGCCAGCCCCCTGATACCAACATTCTCAAGTCTCGTGAATAGAATAGGAAAGGATACCGTGTCAAAGGCTTTTTGTAGATCTGGGAAGACTCCCAGACACCTCTCACGTTTGTCTAAATACGATGTCAAGGCCGTTGTGAGTGAGAGAACAGCATTTCGGTAGATTTACCTCTTCTGCAGCCATATTGGTTGTTGTTGTTGTTGTCGTTGGACTCCAGGTATCCGATCACTCTCTTATTAATAATGTTCTATAGAATTTTTGATAATGCTAATAACAGTGAGATGGACCTGTAGTTTGTTGGCTTATTTTTATCGCCAGACTTAAATATTGAGCAAACCACAGCTCTTTTGAAGGAATCCGGAAAGACACCTGTTTCAATGCTTAGGTTGCACAAATATGCAATAGGTGCTGCTAGTGACTGAGTATTCTGTTTCAGGATATTGGTAGGTATATTGTCCCATCCTGGCGAGCTATTTGATTTTAGTGCCACACCCCTTACCTCGATAGGGTCAGTTGGTGTTATTGATATTGAATGCAATGGTGAACTTGATGTCTTCGCTTTGGCGGCCAAAACACCTTCACAAGTTTCCGTCTGTTCCAATATGCGGGCAGCCAAACTACAACCTATAGATGTAAAATAGTGGTTGAACCTATTCAGAGATTCTCCGGGCAAAACACCGGTGGTAAGAAGCTCTTCTGTGTTATTCTTACCTTGCCAAAATTGCATACATCTCTTATAATCTTTCACGTCTCTTTCATATTGCCTTTATTGTCATTCAGTTTTTGTCTATAGTAGTCAATTTTAAGATTCTTAATAATTTTATTGCATGAGTTTCTATAAGCCGCGGTAGCCTAGTGGTATGCGTAATGGACTACTGAGACGAGGTCTCGGGTTCGATCCCAGGTTCTACCATGGCACACACCAATGACTTTTCGATGCTTTTCGAAGTTATGTGTGTATTTATCGCAGGTTTATAAGTGCCCGGTTAATGGCAATAGGCTCGCCACCTATTACATTGGGACCTAAACATAAACTGGCGAAATGTGGGTGCTAGCACCTCTGCCTACCCCTTCGGGGATATAGGCGTGAGTTTATGTTATGTTATGTTATGTTTATGTTTCTATAATTAATATATTCTTGTTTTAATATAATATCATGTGCGAATTTAGTAACTTTTTTGTGTAATTTGTCTCGTTTTCTAATACATTTGATAATTCCGTGCGTAATCCAAGGTTTTAGATGTTGATAGCGTTTCGAGATGTTTTTGACGTTCGTGTTATTGCATATCACCGCAGATATCCTGGATGAGAGCATGTCTGCAGTGGATTTGGGGTCACCTGTACAGAGTGCTCCAATTTTCTCTACCGAGTATTTCGTGTATCGCCTCGTAGTTAACTGTTACCTACTGTTGAAACAAATTTCTCTTTTTAACTTTGGTATTATTAGTATAGAGTAGTATTGGAGAATGATCAGTCAACGGTTGCCCAAAAACAATAGTCTGCCAACTTTTACAGCTTTTCACCATAAAGTGATCCAGACAGCTATTTTTTCGGGTCAGCCAAGTGATGCCCTGTCTAAGCCCGTATGTAGCTAACATATTAAGGTAGTTATGGGGCGAGTCCGCAATATTTTCTGGTATAGTGGTTATATTTATGTCGCCTGTCAGGATTACAGTTTCACTCGAAATATTACGTAGAATCTGTTCCAGTGAATTGACATAAGTGTTCGTGTTTTTAAAGCAGGGAGGCCGATACGAGCAAACAATAGTGTATTCGGTACCTTGTAACGGTTAAGTTTTATGTAGGTTTTATGGGGTTTTTGATGAAGTTGCATGAAGTTAAGGGGACTTATGCACTGTAAAATTTAATTAAATAATATTTGTAATTGAGACTAACTACCGGCTAGGGCGAGCAGAGATAAATAAAAAGTCGATTACAATATATTAGGAGATTATAATCGATGTAAGAGAACGTTACATAAATTTATATTAGGCATTGGACTAAATGAACCTCAGGGAATGGATTCGTAATAAATATTCTGCTGTGGCGTTGTTCGGTCCGTTGTGCAAAGATGGTAGACTAAGCACTTAGCTAGTGGACACGTGGCTAGTGGTGTTGCCGGCATGCCAGGGTCTCCGCTGGTGTGCCTCGCTACCGCTATGATGGTGCGAAGCCCGGTGCGAAGACCCTGGAATTAGAAAAAGTGCGGGTCAGTTTGTCACTAGGTAATTACGTCCAAGTGACCCGCTTAAATAGCAGGTGAAGAGAATCTCCCAGTGGCAATGCAGCGTAGCTAGAAGCTATAAGAAAAAGAATATAAATAGGCAGCACAAGCTGGTGCCGCGACCTCTGACCGTAGGGGTCATCGGCCTCGTGGCACTAATTAGGTAGGCTGGAATAGCACACATAATAAAACAAAATATATTAAGCCATGCATTTTAATATATTAAGCTGCACCGCTGGAAGGTCTTCACCTGTAGAAAGAAGTAGGAAATGTTGATCTCAAAACTTACCCGGAGCCGACAGCAGTTGGCCACGGGGTCAAAGTGAACTTCCTCGGCGAAGGTTCCAAGGAAAGGGACGATTTAAGAGCCGTCAGTTGATAACTGGGCTAGTGTTGTCCAATCTCGCTCGCACAACCATAGATAATTAGTAATAAGTTATCGAAACATACTAAAATATCGATTTATTTATGGATATAATTTTAATTTGATTTGTAAAGAATCCACAACGTTACAACCTATAGATATTATTAGGCAGTTTCCCTCTAAGAATAGAGGTTCACTAGATACTACATCAAGTCCCATGTGGGCATATACAACCACACCATCATATTGGTTCAGCGTATTCCGGGTCCAGTACATATGGTAGTTGTTGATGTTGGGTGGAATATGGTCCTTATCAGTCCAGCATTCTGTCAATACGATTATACTATCGATATTATACTGTCGATATTTATATTTAAGGTAGATATGAACGCCAGCATTGTCAGAGTTACAATTTATACTCCTTATGTTTAAGGTCAAAATGGTTAGGCAGTCATTATTCTGAGGATCATAGTTGAGAACCTGAGGGCAAAGCTTTGAGTCACCTAAAGAATAACATTCAACGTGCTTTGAGTTCTCAATCTCATTTGTAATAAATTCATTATTATTATTATCGAATTTTAATTGCAAGATTTGAGAGGCATAGTAGTCATAAGAAATATATAACATGGGACAGTCAACTTTAGATACATGAAGGCATTCAGAGACATCACTTTCAGACAATCAGTAACAATAACGGTCGTGGAAACATTGTGTGGCAAGGCTGCACACTCTGAGCATTGGCATTGATAAGTTAGAAAGCGGATGTGAGTGCAGTGTGTGTGTTTAAAGAGGTAGCACTGCAGTAAAATTGTGTATTTAAGTATTGTTGTGTCCGAGTGTTTGTATAGAGCGTTTAGTGAGTCGAGTGAGAGCATAACTGAGTCTGTTTATTTGCAAGTAGTGGAGTGTAAGTATGGTGTTTGATATAATTTGTATAGTAGATAAGAGATACACATATAATATGATTCTTATTCAGATTTGGCTTTACTTAGACATTAAATAGAAAGACTATAAATTCAATCGGAGTAAATGATTTAACATCAGAATAGACAATCAAATAGTAAATCTAGTGGGGCGGAATCACACAGTGATTGTCAAACTTCGGGCCAAACTTAGATATTTTTGTTGCAGTATTTTTATTCAAAATTACAGACCTTAGGTAGGCTTTATGCATATTATTCGACGCGTCTTTATATATTGAGCAATACATATGAAGAAAATGAAATCAAATCAAACGTCTTCGACGTCAAAAACACAAAAAAATGATTTTATATTTCAGTTTCTTTCAGTCTGGTTGTTTTATGTAAATATACAATATACTTATTGTCATTGTCACTCAAATGTCAAAGTCAAATACGCGTTACTCTGATAACTAGAAAGAAACTCACTTGTAAAAGTTTTTTAGGGACAATTTGTATGGTAGGTACCCGAAACCTTGAACGTACAAACCCCAAAATCTAATCAGTTCTTCCCATTAACCAAACAAGATGATTGGCGAAAGAATTTTTTAAATCGGATAAGTGTTTCTTGAGTTATTGCGTAAACAGACATCCAGACAGACAGACCGACACAAAAATTTTTTTTGCTTAATTAGACTTAGAATCATGTGAAACGTCGAGAAAAGTGATAAAAAGTGGGTGTAAGATTTTGATTTTTTTTGCGTGATTTTAAGACTTCGGTGTCCACATGGTTGGTGGCCCGAAGTAATATTGGTGTAAATGCATGCATAGCAAACGGATTTTAGACTATATATTACGGTAACGTGCTCGACAGGGGCTAGTCATTTGATTTCTTTGAATTTATCAAGATCAGACTCATCATCGATTCTTTATTTATTTATTTTTTATTTTATTCTTTTTACACACACAAGAAAATGATAGTAACATAAATAACATTTCAAAAATGATGTACAAATGCGAGCTTAACTCAATATGAGTTCTCTCCCAGCAAACCTTTGAGTAATAGAGGAAGAATAATTTAAGAAAGGGTGTGAAGTGTACATTACAAGATAAGATTCTTCTAGTAGCTTCACCTTCTGCGTGCCTTAATTTAACATAACCGCTGTATTTTTTTTAAATATGTGATACAATGCATGATATATATATAAATAAATATTCTACGCATTCTGGAACCCATAACACAAGCTTATTAAACTATGCTTACTTTGTGTCTAGAAAGCGATGTGTAGAATGTCGTAGAATATTTATTTATTTAATTTTATAATAGCATAAATAGTCATATTCCTACCACTGTGATTGCCACAAGTATTGCGACAAATTGTAGCCGGTTAATTTTTAAAGATGAGATCGACCGATTTTGAAGCTTTGGGTATCTTAGAACGAATTTAAAAGTTTAACGTTAGCAAGTGAATCATTGTTCTATCACGTATCGAATATGCTCCTAAATAGCATCATTACCTACTTATACAGCCAGGAGGGACATATTATGCCAGTTTTCGCAAAATTTTACACACGACTGTGTTACTACTGTGTACATTAAACACCCGAATTGGATTGAACTGGAAGATTGTGTACGGTGAAAACTACACAACTCTTAGTCGAAAATAAGATATTGGTGCAGATTCTGTATGTTAACGAAAATACTTTCCTTTACCCCTGGCTAAGCTAAACTGCTTGTGTTAGGAGAGTGGGTTCACGTCGGTAGTATAATGGTCAGGATTCGAACCATGTACCTCTCGATTGTGAGGCCAATTCCTCAACCACTAAGCTACCTACGCTTTTCTATAATAGCGCGTATTGGCTCACATTAAGCACTAGTAGTTTAAAAATATATATATTACTAGCTGATATCCGCGGCTTTGCCCGAGCGGTAGTCGATTTTTTGGCGATATCGAAAATACGGCAAATTTTAAGTTTGACCAAGACCTTGTCTAATAGAAAAAAAACTGTATCAAAATTCCGTTCAGTAGTTTTTGCGTCCATCGCAAACGTTCAGAATCGTTCATTTAACTGAAAACCAATTAATTAATTTTATATATCTCCAATGTCAGATACAACTAATTTACAATTTTATAATAGTGTAAAAGATGAGATATTAAAATTTCATCTCAACTGATTAAACTTTAATAAAATATGTTGCTTTTAAATACTTTGAATAACAAATAAGTTTCCCAAAGAGCCTTCGAAGACTGGGTAACATTAGGAAAGACTGTTTGAGACTTAATTACATTCGCTTCTAAACCTTGAATACTTTCACAGGTCATTGAACTGTAAATAAACTGAAATTGAAAATAGAGCCTTCGTTTCAAAAGATCTCAATGAGATTTATGATATTTTTATCTATGAATCACTTCATAATTTAAGATATTGACGTTACTATAGGATTGGGCCAATAGGTACCGCCGGTAGCGCGGGAGCAGGGACAGAACTCCGAGCCTCGAGAAATCGAGGCCGTGCAGTCCCAGCTCCGCCAGGCCATCGTGGTGGAGTGGAAGGAACAAAGGAACAACTTGGGCAACCAAGCGCAGGGCACGCCGCAATAGCGGCGGTAAGGCCCATCATGGAGGATTGGCTAGAGAGGCGACACGGAAGCCTCTCGTACCGACTGACGCAGATGATCTCGGGGAAGGCGAGCTTCGGGGACTACCTGCATCGGATCAGGCAGGACCCAACGCCTGAGTGCCATTACTGCGACGCGAGCGAGGACTCGGGGCTGCATACGCTGGTGGTCTGCCCAGTGTGGGAGGCGCCGAGGCGTGACCTTGTGGCAGCCATCGGAGTGGGAGCCCTCTCGCTCAGCAGCATGATTGCGGCAATAGTGCGGAGCGCGAGCGCGTGGGCCGCCATCACCTCCTTCTGCGAGCATGTAATGCTCGCGAAGGAGATGGCGGGGCGCGCCCGGGAGAGATTTAGAACTCTTCCAGCCCGCCGAGCCCGCAACATGCTCGACTCGCGTCGCAGGCGACTTAGGCGCCGGAGGTCGCTTAACAACCTCCGTCCTCCATGAGCGCAGGCCTGGGGGTCAGAGGTGAGGCCACCTGTCACCCCAGCAGAAGCATGCCGGGACGGTGGGGCGATTAGCGCCCCTCCCCCAAACCGGGGCAAGACGGAGACACCGTGGTTCCCAAACCCGAGGGGGCCATCTCGTAACCGGAGATGGCCCAGGGTCAGTCGGGGTGCGAGGGATATGCTCAATGGGCAACCTGACACCCCGGCTTTAGACCCGAGACGGTGTGCGGTTTTAGTCGGTTCAATTCCGACATAACCACCCCCGCTAGCCGGCGGGGGGTATCCGAGGCGATTTCCGCACGAAAAAATACGCTTTGTAAGTACAGGCATGTGCCTGTACATACGGGATGCCACGCCTGGTCGCTCGAGTCATCAGAAAGAGATTGAGTCTCGCCACCACAGTAATACAGTGATTGCACCAAGTGGCTCTAGTAAAGAGCAACGCTTGGAGCTTACTGGAGCGCCTTGCTACCTATCGTCGTAGGCCAGTAGCAACAAATATTCAACTCTACATCCTTTTATGAAGATGTTATCACACAGAAGTATATTGTGACGTTATTAACCTTTAATAACGGTTAATAAACCGTAACTTTATATCGATGTAACGGTTAATAAACCAGTTATTATTATACAAATCGAAATGATTATATTTTGATCGACTGCTGACCAAACTGCTTTAAAAATAGTATCTCATTCAAGCCTGATCTTGCAAACGCAATGAAACGTATTGAATTATCCCCCATACCGATTTTAACTACTAACCCATTCTGGCTTTGCTCGGAAAATTTCACGAAAGAAAAGTCCTGTTTCACCCCATTTCAGCGCCACCTACCGGGTCGAATAACCTTTACACAATTGCAAGCTATAAGTTGATGATGAACAAAGAAACAAACATTGATCATACATGAATATAAATATGATATATTAGATAGATTAAAATAAGCCCCGTGAAACCACCCTTTTTTTTCATATTCAGACCGTCAATTGACTGCATCCCACTGGATGGTAAGAAGCAAATGTCAAGTTCGAAGATACGGTCTTCTCTTTCAGATTCTGACGATCCTAAATGTTGGTTAATAAATGGTTAAGATAGATGATACATGGTTAAGATAGATAGAAGATAGATGGTTAAGAAATCATTGATTGTATAATAACATAACATATCATAACATAACATAACATAACATAACATAACATAACATAACATAACATAACATAACATAACATAACATAACATAACATAACATAACATAACATAACATAACATAACATAACATAACATAACATAACATAACATAACATAACATAACATAACATAACATAACATAACATAACATAACATAACATAACATAACACAACACAACACAACACAACACAACACAACACAACACAACACAACACAACACAACACAACACAACACAACACAACACAACACAACACAACACAACACAACACAACACAACACAACACAACACAACACAACACAACACAACACAACACAACACAACACAACACAACACAACACAACACAACACAACACAACACAACACAACACAACACAACACAACACAACACAACACAACACAACACAACACAACACAACACAACACAACACAACACAACACAACACAACACAACACAACACAACACAACACAACACAACACAACACAACACAACACAACACAACACAACACAACACAACACAACACAACACAACACAACACAACACAACACAACACAACACAACACAACACAACACAACACAACACAACACAACACAACACAACACAACACAACACAACACAACACAACACAACACAACACAACACAACACAACACAACACAACACAACACAACACAACACAACACAACACAACACAACACAACACAACACAACACAACACAACACAACACAACACAACACAACACAACACAACACAACACAACACAACACAACACAACACAACACAACACAACACAACACAACACAACACAACACAACACAACACAACACAACACAACACAACACAACACAACACAACACAACACAACACAACACAACACAACACAACACAACACAACACAACACAACACAACACAACACAACACAACACAACACAACACAACACAACACAACACAACACAACACAACACAACACAACACAACACAACACAACACAACGCAACGAAACGAAACGCAACGAAACGCAACGCAACGCAACGCAACGCAACACAACGCAGGCAGAGGTATATTACACACCCACGATTCGCCAGTTATGTTTGCCATCTAACGGGCACATTACTAAGCGAGCGGTAATCAACATTTTTTTAATACAAACATAGCTATGAAAAGTCAGAGGTGTGTGCCCGGGGCGACTGGGGATCGAACTCGACACCTCGTCTCGGCAGTCCGTTACGTATGCCACTGCGCTATCGCCACTTTTTTCGCCTGTGTTTAATGCGATCACACCACTCCTGCGTATGTGTTGTGTACATACGCTTGGGTACATCTAAGTACAGTAACAACAAAGTAAGCGCAACAGCCATAGGCAAACTAATATTACAACTGCAACGTGACCTCAATCGGTGGTGTAACTAAGGACCAAGTTAACTATGTAGGCAAGTAATGTTCGAACTGTTGCACATTCACGCGACACAACATACTGCTCAAAGTTAAATTAAAAATGGCCGACGTGACCCTGCAAATTAACTTGGGCGATTATGTGTTGAAGTTTTTAAGTTAAGTCGCCTATTAGAGGGTACAGTTCGTACATGCGTAACATTATACAAGGTAAACTTTACTCACCAGGGTTCATTATTAGAAAGGTTTTTTTGTAAGAATTTTAGTAACTGATATTACTAGTATTACTTCCTTCTTTGTATTAAGTGTGGGTTTGAATCAGTAGTGTAATGGCCTGAATTCGAACCCGGGACCTCTCGATCGTAAAGCCGGCTCCTTCACCACCCTTTCCTAAAAAATGCAACTAGGGTAAAGATCACTGTTAATATTTGTGGTTTTTTTTTATGGTTCTAGTATGAAATTTATCAATGCACGATTGTTTAAGACCGAAATAATCATACACCCCTCAATATACATGGCATGTCATGTAGCGTTTCTTTTTTAACTAGGTTTTCAGGCACGTCGAGGCATTCGTTTGACAGGCACTTTCAGTGTTTATGTGATGTATATTTAATAATCTAACTTTGTAAACAGATCTACTAAGAAATATAATGTATTATTTATTTAAAATAAACTTTTTAAAAGCAAGCTTTCTAGTAAGTGCATAACTAGACAATTAATTTTACGAAAGTAACTGACATTACAGACAGAAATCTGCGTAATAAAAATAAACTGATCCTTCCATGTTATCGGCACAGCAAAGTTAGTGATTCTTTTAGGGGGGAAGGTATACGCTTTTATAATAAATTACCTGAATCGGTCCTTAATATGCCTGACAATAAATTTAAGACCTTTGTTAAGACCACCTTATGTAAAAAAGCATACTATAGGACAGATGATAACCTTAAAGACAAAAATGTCTGGTTTGAGCGTGGTGCAGGCTCCTCCTAAAATGATAAATTGTTACAACTACAGCATAATATTGTAGTAGGCACGCGACCTTTTTTACCATATTTTAACTTTTTCAATTATTTGAACGTTTAACTTGGGTTAAATTTTATTATTACATATTTTTTATATACCTTTATTTATCTTGACACGAGACAAAAATGTACATTCGTCCATATTTAGTCTTAAGAAATCACTATTATAAGCTGACGTCTCGAAAATGCCGCAGTGGAGTTTGTTGCGCCGTTTCTTCTCCACTAGCGCCTAGGAAGCTGTGGTAAACTTAGTATTAAGCAGTTTTTGAAGTCAAAAAGATGTAATTACGTTGCACTATTTTGAAAAATAAAGACTTAGACTTAGACCAATCAAATGAGCCCAAACATGACGGGTTTATCTTGTCTAGTTAAGAAGTTCCTATGACCTCCTATCGTCTCCCTCTTCAGACTCTGAATATCAGACAGTATTAAAATAATTACCAAGACAAAACAAATGAGCCCAAACTCGATTGGTTTATCTTGTTTGGCTCATGAGTTCCTTTGGATACATTCCGACTCCATTATCAGTTTCTTAGTAGGTACCATATTATCGCATTGTCACCGGAGATACGCAAGTATACCAAATTTGAGTCCAATCTTTCGTCAGGACGTTATTCTAATTGGGCTTCCAAGATTTGACCCATACCTACTAACTAACGAACGAACAAATAGAGCTAGTTAAATAAAAGATTGTAATTTTTTTTATTATAAATAACGCTGGCTTGTCACCAAAAACAAAGCATCTCAAGAAGGTGCTCCTAATACGTCTTGAGATTATTTTTCTAATTCAAATTTGTCAGGGACGTACTTCAGCAGGAATTTCTATTCCAAAACAATACGCGAGATACAGGTGGATGCGAAGTTCGCTACGTTTTCATGAAACCCACCTTTAAACCTAACGCCTGCTTCCAAAGTACATGTGACAGCAAAAGTGGTAACAACTAACAACAATTACTGAAAAGTCAGATTAGATCTGTCTCGGCAACTTTAGTGAAGTCTCAAATTACATTACCATACATGAATGGTTTTGATTAGCGCCTGTCTGAAAGTGCTCGAGTTAGGTCCGATGTAACTTTGTTTTATCTTTGAATATATCAGGCGTTGTTAGCCCGTAAGATAATTGATAAACGGTTAATTAACCACTTTAATATCTACTGCTCGGTACTTATTACTCTTGTAAGATCAATAACTATTAGAGTGAAGAAAGAATGTACATATTATAACTGGAATCCATGCAACAATGTATTTGAAGAATTAATTGTAAAATAATTGCATTTTATCTGCGCGTTTTACGGCTGCGGGGAAAGGCAACAGTCACCCAGTTCAGCATCTGCCAGCACAAGAACCTAACGCTGGTTTTCAACTAGTAATCTGTAATGTAACTCGCAGATGTTATTGAGGTACAGGATTCACCGGATTTTATTTTAGATTTGTTCCTATATTTGTGCGGTACTTTGTAGGTTTCCGTTGCCAAATGGCAAAAAATGGAACTCTTATAGATTCGTCATGTCTGTCTGTCTGTCCGTCCGTATGTCACAGCCACATTCTTCCGAAACTATAAGAACTATGCTGTTGAAACTTGGTAAGTAGATGTATTCTGTGAATCGCATTAAGATTTTCACACAAAAATAGAAAAAATACAATAAATTTTGGGGGTTTCCCCATACTCAGAACTGAAACTCAAAAATATTTTTTTCATCATACCCTATGGATAGGTCTTCAAAAATGATATTGAGTTTTCTAAAATCATTTTTTTCTAAACTGAATAGTTTGCGCGAGAGACAGTTCCAAAGTGGTAAAATGTGTGTGTGTGTGTCCTATAACTTCTAAAATGAGAGAATGATAAAACTAAAAAAAATATATGATGTACATATTACCATGTAAACTTCCACCGAAAATTGGTTTGAATGAGATCTAGTAAGTAGTTTTTTTAAGTCATAAATCGTAAACCGTAATTTACCTTTCATTCAATCAACTCAAATATAAAAATTTAAAAAAATATGATTATGTTACTTGTTGCTACGGAACCCTTCATGGACGAGTCCGACTTGCACTTGGCTTGCTTTTTTAGATTTGTACAAGCATTTGTGTGGTTCTTTTTTTTGGATTCGTACCTGTATTTGTGCGGTACTTTTTTTAGTTCAGGTAGCAAATAACAAATAAGGACTTTCAACACTGAAAAATCTTTAAGAATTTAAATGTAAACAGAAAAATATTTTACTGCAAAAAGCATACTATAGTTAAATTAGAAAACAAAGGTATTTATTTCCTGACATTGACATTATATAAATTGTAACCTTAATCAATATGACATTCTTGAAATTTCCTAGTCTTATGACAAATTGAGATGATAATGTAATTAATTATAATAAATTATGATATTAGATAATTATAATAGGTTTTTACCTGTGAAATTGCCGAAATTTTCTTACAAATTCATGAGTTCGTTATTCCTGTAATTTAATAGCTATTTCCATTATTTATATTTTGTTTGAAAGTTGATTTCAATATTTTACAACTCTGTATTAAATTTTGCTTTTATTGGCCGCTTGATACATTAATTCGATCTGCAATTGTTTGTTAGCTTAATGTTGTCTCATTCATACACAAAAAAAAACATAAAATTTGGAATTGTCATTCGTATAAAAATTGCAAAAATGTTAGTACCTACTGAAAATTGGCTTTCCTCCAATTTCTTCAAGAAAAACGGCAATTTCATATTAACGACCTAATATTTGCATGCATAGGTTGTATGAGGCCAATTTGGTTGGTCATAAATTGATATCATGTTTGAACATTTATGTACCAGGTGTCAGTGGCGAGGGGTCCATATATCCCGATTCTTTACGGCTTCCCTTTGCAGAGATCCAAAGCCCAAAGCATGGGCTTCATCAACAGGCTTTTTTAAAAGCCACCATTATCGTACAATGTAAGACTTTGTCCGATACATGAATGCTTAAATTACGTGTAGGTAGGTTTAGTGAGGGTGGTAAAAATCGAAACATTGATCGCCGATTTCCTTTTCATCGGCTTACCTTTTGACAATTTTCACCCTTCGCCACGTGATAGGGAAAGTTCTCAAAAAACGAAGATAGGCACAAAAAATAAAACCAACTTCAAAACCAAGAAGCCGTTGAATAGTGAAAAATAACAGAAGCACATAAGACTTACGTTGAAGTCGATGCCAAGCCAAGTCGGAAGGGTTTCCACATACGCACCGGGTTGCGAGGGAATTGCCTTATTAAGTCACCTTACACCCGGCACATGAGACCTGAGGCGGCGTGCGGTTTTAGTTGGTTCGAGTTCGACATAACCACATCCGCTGGCCGGCGTATACGGCATTCGAGGGTATTCTGCACGAAAAAAAAAGATACTATACCATTAGACAAAAATCGTGGCTTTTAGTTTTTAGACAATAATAATATTTCATTCTTCTTTTTAAAAAGAAGGTTGGTAACCTAGGCGTACGCATTTTAATCAGATCGAGGACGTTTTAGAGAAAGGCCAGGTCAAGATTACCCGTAACTGGCGCGCATTTTTGAAAACAATAATATTATGAAAGTAGAATAAGCCAAAGGCGTATACCAAGATCGTAGCAAGTGGAAACATGTTGTCTCTGCCTACCCCAATGGGAAAGAGGCGTGACTTTATGTACATATGTATTAAAATTGTCATAATGTATAATGTAACGGTTATACCTCAAAAAATACACATAAAACGAGCTATAGGTCTGTTTTGGTCATATCTCCTTGCAATCAAACATTCGACAGATTTTAAGTCTGACCAAGATCTTGCTCAAATCAAAATCTAGTGAGTAGTTTCGCGAACAAACAGACAAAAAGATAAAGAGACATAAATTCCAAAAAAAATGTGTTTGTCTTCAGAATCGTTCATTTAACATAATTCAAGTATTTTTTTTTTTACATAATCCAATGATAAACCGACACTACTAAGTAAATTATTATTAATTAAGTTAATATCTTAAAAAATATAATATTAAAGGTATAATTTTATAGAAGTGTTACAGTCGTACTATAAACGTAGCCAGGACTTTTTTTAACCTATAACAATACATATTTATTTGTATTTATCAGACTTAGAGGGTACGTGCAGGGGACTATGGCTATTATCCATTCGCATCAGCCTTCGTGTCCATCGTGACACCGTGAATAAGCTGCAGAAGAGAGACCTGCAATGGAGCAGTCTATGTCTGACAATGTCTGGTTATATGGATAAGAACTGTAGAGCCAAGAAGTGCAGAAGTGCTGACTTGACGTAAAAGATGCTCTTACTATCAAGGATCTAGAAGACCGTGCCTGCTGAAGGAAAAGTAGCAAGAAAGCGGAACACTTTACCCGGCCGGGAATCAAACTCAGAACCTAAAGCACAGCTGTAACACTTGCTACCGCAAGACACGATTTATTCATACTTAAGCTTTACGGAATTAACTATTATTGTCACAAAGACAATAACACATATTCCTAGGTAGCTTAGTGGTTAAGGAGTTGGCGCTACGATAGAGAGGTCCCGGGTTCGAATCCTGGCCATTACACTACCAACGTGAACCCACTCCTAACACAAGCAATTTATCTTAGCTGGAGGGGTTAGGGGGAATATTAGTAATTTCGGTTACTAATATTCTCAAAAAAAAACAGATGCCACTTATCTTTCGTAACCATTGATTTTTTTGTATATCAATGTTCGTAACATATAAAAATATGTATGTCACTACTACATAAAGTAGATTAAGAGCTCAGAAATGAGCATATCCTCATAAAAAATTCAAAAGCTCATCAGGCTCCTAATCACAATAAGAGGCATTTAAGCCGGCAATAAACGCAGCAATCGCACTACGCATTCATATATAAAGCGTAATTAAGTGCAAGTCAGAGGTACGCTGGACGGCGGCTGTTAATCCGGGTAATAAAGAAAAATACCCGGGAAGCGACGGCTAATTGTTATAAACTGGGCAAACATGCAAATTGGACGAGGAAAGGACTTCCTCGGCGTTTTAATTCAAAACTTATCTCGTTGGACCCCGCCCGCAGTACACCGGCCGACTAGTCTGTGGACTTTACTCCACCAGCCATACACCGAATAACTTCGCTCTTTTTTTGTACTTTATATCGTTGGGCGAAGGAATCAATTTGCCGTTCGCAAACTGAATTTGTTTTGATTGATTAAACAACAATTTAGTTAACAGAACTGTTTTCGAGTTTGCATTTAATTGACAGTTTGGGTTAATGACACTGTTAACTTTGAATTAAGTGGGAGCTTTCCTATATCTGTTTACTGCTTAGAACACCATGAGTCAGCAATGCGTAGATGAGAATTAATTGTCTTATAGGAAAATGAGATTGTTTCCCAATATGTTTATGGCAGTTTCGTGCGAGATTAAATCGTAACGAAAAAAGGAAATTCACAGCAATAAAATGTTTTCTGCTAATCAATTAGTGCATAACTATCTTAAGTACCTATTGTAGCTTAGTGGGCCCCTCTAGCTGAGTTACAGTGCACTAGTTAGGCGTAATGATAAAGAGAATACTGATGAAGGGTGTCTCTTGGTGATGAAAGGACGCAGGGACATCGTTTATCAGTATTCTGGTGGTGTCAAATTTCTTTAAGAAGTTGATAATATACAATAATTAATATAAATTATCTAACTGAGCTTATTAAAAACGAAAAGTTGTAAAATTTATGTCCGTTTCTATATTTTGATGTTTCTTTAATTTGATGAAGAATATACTGCTTCCGGGCTGTTTGGCCGTGGTCCATCGGAAACTTGTATTCCAGACGTTTCGTCGATCACTGCGGTCGATATCTTCAGTGGTACACGTCGGGACGCCGTCGAGTGCGGAGAACCTTCCTCGGCGGCGAACTCGGTGCGACTGATCATCAGTCGAACGTCAGGAACGGCAACGAACGGCAGTCATGCAACGCCGGCCGTGAAAGCCTTAAGATTTATATTTCTTTAATTTAATCATCCACCGAATCTCTAATTTTGTTTGGAACTCCACAGCTGTGGACACAATCTGCCCCACCTAGGGGGCCCTAAGACATTAAGTAAGTCAAGCCCAACCACTAATATGACTAATAGTAAAGTATTTGATAATTGCATGGTAGACAAAGACTTATCTGGGCTGTATGTGCCCGTACGGACCGATAAAGCTACTATTGGGGCAGCGCGGCTTAAAATGCTGCAAAATCAACATCTCGCGTTGACATTCTTGAGCAAGGCTCAAGGCAAGGCAAGGCAAGAACAGTTAGCACCGAAGCTTTACCGTTACCAGCAGGTGTGCTGCGGGTCGATCTTAAAGGTTAGAGACGCGCAGCTATGTACTATGCTACAAGGGATGGCAGGGATGTTACCTTTTTAGCCGAAAGAAATCGCTGTAAAATCGTTAGATTGTTTAACCAGCAGAAACATGTATATGAAGGCCTTGTAGATTAATGGCAACATCGTAAGAATCATTTCTTCTTACTGGTCATGGTAACATTAAGAGGAAGCGTTTAAGCTAGTCGAATTTCCGCTATGTCAGTGTTCAACACCTTATTCTAAATATGACCAATCGGTCGTCGAGCCGGGGTCAACGACCGGTTTCATTTAGCTGTACTTACTCGATGGAGCGTGAATAATGCTAATAAAAAAATTTAAAAACAAATGATTAATAAAAAAATTAAGCCGATCGAAATAAAAATAGCTCAATTCTTTTTTAACTTCAGTACTATCGCCGTCAGCATTTTCTGGAGCGTTACCTTAACACCCAGTATACATACACGCATATATTTAAAATCTAGTAAGTAATCACATATTTATTAAACATCACTAGCCATTAATTCCTGTTTGTTTCCACTTGTCCTACTGACCTACGGTAGAAATACTAGCGTTCTTTTGTATTATTCACATGAACTTTAACATTATACCCCTCAAGACAATGTCGAATTCAAACCGACTAAAACCGTACGCCGTCTCGGGTCTTCAGGATGTAAGGTGGCCCCATAAGGTATTTCCCTCGCACCCCGGCTGACCCAGGGCCACATCAGGGGCTGTCAAACACAGTGTCCGTCTTGGCCCCGGAAAGAGGAGAGCGCGCAACGCACCAGCGACCCGGCCTGCTTCTACTTAGGTGACAGGCGGCTCCACCCGTCACCCGCAGTCCAAGACGGTTCAGCACTAAACTATCTTGAGGGTTATGTGCGTTCTGTGTGATTTTAATGAGGATAATTACTTAATTAGTTACATAAAATGAGTGATGAATGTAAACGGGCTCCTGTTATAAAAGCCAGTTGTGTTAATGCCTTTTTGAAAAGAAGCCAAACGAAACAATGAGCTCCTCTTCACGCCATAGGGCAATTTAATTTTAATGCACTTAGTATTATTGTCTGTGACTTTTCGTTCGTTAAACCCTTAAGTGTTTTCATTGCAACTTCTGTGACGCGCACTTTCTTTGAAATCGGTCTCATGTTGAGTTTCACAACTTTTAGATCAAATTATTTTTGTTGAATTATAAGTTTTGGACATTTTTCACAGTTTTGTTGGTAAAGTGGTCTTATTATATTAATATTATTTTTATTATTCTTTAAATCGGGATCTCGACATACTGCGTGATATTACAACGAAAGTAATCTTGATTGATGTGTGTGGCGTGACGGCAAAGCGTTCAACTCACCTCAGCCATACCTTTTTTTCGTGCGGAGAACCTCCCGGACCTCAGATCAGACATACCTCAGGGGTTGCGGGTTTGACACCCGCTCGTGTAGGTACAAATGTTTGGATGCATGAATAGGTCTATTTACATTGATCTAATTAAGTATATTTACCCGTGGTCTAGAAGCCAAGCTATGCTTAGTTTGAGTCTGGATAGCTCTGTGTTATATTATATCTATTATGACTAATATATGTTGTAACGAATGTTTACCAGCTACGCGTGTCTCTGCAACACTGCTAAGCTATCTCTAGGTGGAACACACGTACACAGCTTATCTGATTGTCCTTATTTAAAAATCTCGAAAAAAGTATTGTATCATTTAATAAACAATATTAAAAAAATATTTAAACCGATGGAAATAAAAATTTCTCAATTTTTTTAACTTCAGTATTATCGCTGTCGGTTTTTTAGGAGCGTTTCCTTAACACTCAGTAGACATACGCATATATTTATTTATAATCTAGTAAATAATCACATAATTATTGAATATCAGTAGCCATTAATTCCTGTTTGTTCTTGTCCTACTGTTCTACGGTAGAAATACTAGCGTCCTTTTGTATTATTATCTTATCTTTTATCTTTATCTCTTATCCAAGTTTCCAAATTTTTGACGTGACAGCGTCTTATAATTCGATGGAGCCGGCTGCACGCAGGAAAAAATGAGGATTAAATGGAACGCATTTAAGGCTTGAAGTGCAAGCGAGAGCGCGGAACGAGCGACAAAGAGGCACAATCGGCCTCCGCGTTCGGCAGCGTTCGACATCTGTCTCACTCCTACTTGAGTGAGCGATGCGTCCGCGTGGACAGCTGCTATACAATAATACATTTACATGTTTTCGTCAAGTATGAAGTGGAGTGAATTTTTATAACCGATCTTAGTGGTTAAACAAAAAAAAAATTTCTTTTGAAAAATGCAACCATTCCATCAGTATTCTCTTATGACGTTGTCACGTTCAACTATCGTCAGTAAACCGACTTTACAGACAACCGATTAGGACCGGAACAGATAGGGAGACTATTGTCGCCAATCTCTCACATATATTATAACCAATCACGTCATACACAACAGTAATGTGATTCGTTATCTTTTTGAATTGAACATAGAATAAGTCGAGAAATAATGGCAGCTGCGCCATTGTGTGTGTGTGTGTGTGTGTAGTTGCGCACTAATAAAACGTAAAAAAGTAACAAAATGAAGTATTGAAACGCATGCGATGCCATTACTTATCAATTACAAAATTAATAATGAATAAAAAGTTATAAAGATATCTAATTATAATATTATATTTTAAATGGACGTATAAAGACAATGTATAGAGTGCAATTTTGGAAATATGACCTAATATCAACATTAAATTTGAATAATTCGCGCTAGTATCTAGAGAGAACAATGCTTATCAGCCGCTAGCGTATCTGAAATGTGGTTCGATGACACGAAACATTTTCTTAGTTGGCTATTTCTTACATGTGGGTAAAATCATTACATAAAATCATTGCACTACATAATGATGAAAATTCGCGTGTTCATTAAAAAATGTGTACGAATATTTCGAAAAGGTTTTTTTTATTATTTCGACAGGAATAAATTCAAACTAGATTTTTATGAACTTTACTCTTTATTTGATTGTACTCTAATCAGTATAATATCATTAAGTCTATAGGATTTTTGGGATGGGAAAACTATTTAATTTGCGACACCGTTACTGACACCTCTGTAAATTGTAATTTTCTGACGATTCAAAAAATATAATGAAAATGTTTTGCATTGGCTTTGTATAAAATTCCATCCACCAGATCCACTTACAGGTACAGTCACATTGCGAGGGATATGCTCTATGGGCAACCTTATACCCCGGTGGCTGTAGACCCGAGACGGCGTGCGGTTTTAGTCGGTTCAAGCCCGACATAACCGCCCCGCTGGCCAGCAGGGGGGTTTCCGAAGGGATTTCCGCACGAAAAAAAAAAGGTACAGTCACATTTGTTAATATGCAATTTAATTGCAAGCATTATTAAATACTTGCACAATATTTTTTACTCATTTACTAACGTTCAATTTATAATTTGGAATCACATAATAATTACAATAATTATCTCGTTAGAATTCTACCACCCGTGACGGTCAGGAGTGTCGCGAATGATGTTTCAACCCACACCCGTGACGGTCGCGAGTGTCGCCACTGATGTTTCAACTCACTTAACTCGAGATTCACGTATGTACTTACATACTAACGTTATTGTCATGTGTGCGTGTTATTGTTTTCGCTCGTAGTGTACCTAGTGTATAGTTATAGATCTATATACTGTTTACTATAGCATATAAGTAACTAACTGGCACGGCAAACTTCTTGCCGCCTTAGAATCAAGTTATGTTGGCTACCTTATCAGCTGATATTCCTGAATGTCTCATTTTTTTAATTATCCTCATTGCTAGTATAGACACAGAATCCCGAGGGGGCCATCTCAAAGCCGTAGTTGATCCAGGGTCAGCCGGGGTTCAAGGAAATTGTCTTCTTTAGCCACCTTACACCCCTGCATTAGAGACCCGAGACGGCGTGCGGTTTTGGTCGGTTCGATTTCGACATAACTACCCCCAACGACCCCATTCAGCCGGCGGTGGGGTATCCGTGGAGATTACAGCAAAAAAAAGCCAAAAATGTATAGGCGGAGACAAATCTAAAAAATCAAACATCATGAAAATTGATCCAATCGTTCTTGAGATCATCGCGGTCATCACAAACACAACTTTGTTTTATTATATACATAGATTATTATGGTCAATGTCACGGACAGTGAAAATAAGAAACAAACTGACCTTCGGTCATTATTTTTATGTGATGTATATGCATAAAGACACGTGCACATTAAAACTAGTACTTCGAAATAATACTTTTTTTTTTTTTATACCACTAAGGTGGCAGACAAGCACACGGCCTACTTGATGGGAAGCGGTTACCGCGGCCTATGGACGTGTGCAACACCAGTGGCGTCACACTCGCGTTGCCAACCCTGTAAAGGAAAGGGGATGGGAAAGGAGTTTGGACTCCGGCACTCTCACTTACCCAACAGAACGCAACAGTTCAAATACTGTTACTTGTCTATGGAATTCCATAGAGCTCTTTCAGCTCTAAATACTAATTAGTTCCGGAAAAGACATAGTGATTAAAACTTGTTATAAACATTAACTACACATCATTAGTCACACCTAAAACAGCTATTGTAGAGTAAGGTAACTTATTTTCATATATTTTTATCAATCGCACTAAAAGATACAGTCGTTAGTCAACCAGCTAGTGATCTGTAAGTATTAAAAGTTAGCGAACCTAACAAACATTCCGCATGGTTTACGCAAGGCCTGTTAAGACACCGTGCACAGGTCGCCAGGCCTTTCGTTCAGTACTGGTTGAACTGCGTTCTACACCACAGCTTGTGGTTTATGCAAGTGGTGAACTTCATCAATGAACTTAAGGAGAACCGGATTAAGCTGACATATATTTTTATCACAGTGTTCATAAATTGGTCTAAATGTTATCCATGTGAAATGTACAGTGGTGTAGTTTAATTAAGTGTTCATCAAACTGAATTTTGCCTCGAGTTAATATTATGTTAATGCAGGTTAAAATTCCGTATCGCCAGCCGTAAATATAACATTTTAAAAGTGCATCAAGATTACTTAATAAAGCGTTCAGTTAGTTTTCTCCAGCGTACTCTTTCTTAGTATGTAAGATATACATCTGCGGAATCTAACTTCTAGATATGGCCCGGTAATAGCGACAGTTAAAATACGCCCTTGATTTTTTATTTTTAACGTTGCAGTAAATCAAGTTTTCTTTTTCGTAGGACCGTTATCTGTACATTAAGAGAACTTCTCGCTTGAACATGTCGGCAGTACACAAACAGGACTCGAGGTAAAATAATGTGTGCGGGTTCAATACAAGAATATGTTAAGAAGGGATAAGTTTTTGGTGTTACTGTTGTGTGTACAATGTGTGTGTGCGTTCGTCAGGTACACACCTGTAGTAGAAGTCAGTGAAGGCAGGTTAAGGGGATTCCGCGGCCTCAACGGACAGAAACGGTATTATGGGATACCGTACGGCATCAGCGAGAGATTTCAAGTAAGTTATATGATATGATGTAATATTTAGCTGCTATTAAGGTGAGCTAATATTTAACCATTATTATACGGCCGGTAAAGACGCTATCAAATGCACATATATATTTTGTGCAACATTCGCTTGATTTATGGCATGAGTTTATGAAAGAACTAGCTGTGCCTTGTGGCTTCGCCCGTGGCATACGTAATTTCCCGTAATTTATTAGATCTACATTGATGTATGGAAATTTGCCCGATTTGTTGACATTTATGACTACTGTTCCGCTCTCCTAAGTAGTAGCGTAATGATATAACTTTCCCCGATAAATGGACTATCCAACCCAAAAAGAATGTTTCAATTCGATCCACTAGTTCCTGAGATTAGCGCGTTCAATCAAACAAAGAAACTCTTCAGCTTTATACTTAATACTAGTATAGATTTATATAACGAAGCAGGTTATTTGTCTTGCAATCTTGTCTTCCCTTTTCCATCCAAGCACCGATCCCGGCTGCATACAAAGTTTACACTTCGGAGCCACAGCGGGGGGGGGGGGATATCCGGGGTATTTCCGCACGAAAAAATAAGAAGCGTGGAGGAAGTTTGAGTTACGCTGTCTAGAGTAACGGGGATTTCATAAGCACATTTAGCCGCCTACAACCGTTAAACTTCAAAAAGTATCTACTTTAAAACTTCTTGTCTAGTATTCGAAGCCGGGTCCGTCAAAGTATTCTTACTGTGTGGAAATTCTGGTAGCAGGACGGAATCCGAAAATGTGCAATGTATATTGACGGCAGTAGGCTCTGTATCTATTACAAGGAACCGAACACAGCTAGCGAAGCAGATCAGAACAGCTGCAGCTAAGTGTACCACACTTCTGCCTACCCATTCACCAATAATAAACAGACATGAGTTAAGAAACCGGGGCAAGATGGGGACACCGTGGTTCTCAAACCCGAGGGGGCCATCTCGAAACCGGAGATGGCCCAGGGACAGTCGGGGTGCGAGGGATATGCTGTAAAGGCAACCTTACACCCTGGCGTCGGAAGACCCGAGACGGCGTGCGGTTTTAGTCGGTTCAAGCCCGACATTATCCGAGAAAATTTCAGCACGAAAAAAAAAAGGTACGTCATAAAAAATCTTTCAATCGTCCGTCAATCAGCAAGTTTACCGGCTTCCGGTTGACGGCTGAGGTTGACGTGGACCCTTGGATCTTGATAGGATCCCGACACTTTTTTCTCGCTTGATTAGTCTTTTCCGATACCATTTGACACAGATTCAACTCTCACCGTTAACTCTATCATGGTATTTTAAACTACGAAACAGTGACAATTATTCGAGAAGGAGACAAACAAGAATTCGCTGTTGGTGAAGCAATATAAATGTTTGATGATGTTTTTAAATATTATATACAAGCTGAGGTCTTAAACCTGGATTTTTGGGGATTTTCTTTAGAAAAGCCCTATTGCTATCGAGTTGTCGTCGACGTCGTCGTTGCCAATTTTCTGTCACGGTTTTGGGTATGAAGGAGATGAGCTATCGAGTTGCTGTTTTCAGTAATAGATTCGTGCTGGGGTGAACCATTGCAAGATAAAGAAAAAATCGCAAAAAATAGCTCGTCTCAGGAATTCAACTTGTTTTCTTTTTGTTGCAAACTCGTACAAGTTCAAAAGTCCATGAACGGCGGAGCTACGTCATAGTATAAAATCAGTTAGCGATTATGAATCATGGGTCACGGTGACTTACACAACGAATGTCAACTCAAAAAACTTTAAAAAATATGATTTAATAATCGTATCCCAAAAATACCAATATAGATCGCGTCCACCAGAGCTACAGAAAATTTGATATACCACCACCAAAAGCAATGTTTAAAACATTTTCAATTAAACTTGTAAAACCTTAATCGCAAATTGCCTTTGTAATTATCATCGGCCATCCTTATGCAAGTTACTCAAATTATCCCATCGAAAGGTGGGTGTAATATTCCTCTGTGCTATATTAGTACTCCTGTAATACTCCTATGAAAAAAAATGTCTCGTATTATGTTTCACGATTACATTAAGATGCATATGAAAAATCTATAGAATAAGACGCATTCCGCGTAGCTCAGTAGGAAGCCGTTTGCGTACTGCTAAAGAGTAGAATGCCCTGCCTGAGTCTGTGTTTCCGGAAAACTATAACCTGGGAGTCTTCAAGTCTAGAGTGAGCAGGTTACTTCTAGGCAAGCGTGCTCCACCTTAGGCCATATCATCACTTACCAACAGGTGAGATAGAGGTCAAACGCGAGCCTATTACCAATTAAAAAAAGCCTTTTGTCACTTTGGTATTTCTATGTATAACATAACATAAAAACATAAATAACATAAACTCACGCCTATATCCCCGAAGGGGTAGGCAGAGGTGCTAGCACCCACGTTTCGCCAGTTTATGTTTTTTAGGTCCCAATGTAAATAGGTGGCGAGCCTATTGCCATTAACCTTAAATTAAAACCTGCGATAAATACACACATAACTTCGAAAAGCATCGAAAAGTCATTGGTGTGTGCCATGGTAATACCTGGGATCGAACCCCAGACCTCGTCTCAGCAGTCCTTTACCCATACCACTAGGCTACCGCGGTTTTATGTAAAATAAGTATGTATTTACAAAATAAAGTATATAAGTATGGTTATCCGCATTCTGTCACCCATAACACAAGCTAGTTAAACTATGCTTACTTTGAGTCTAGATAGCGCTATGTAGAATGTCGTAGAGTATTTATTTATTTATTACTTTAATAACTGTTTCAGGTTTAGAAATTAAAAATGACTTTAATTGTTTTTCAGCCACCAAAACCACCGGGAAAATGGAACGGAGTGTTCGACGCGATACAGCAGTTTGATACTTGCGCCCAAGCCATTTCTATCTTCCACCTGGGCACAGAGGACTGCCAGAAGCTCGACATCTACACTCCAGAACACGCCAGAAAAAACAAAAAGCTTCCTGTTCTAGTCTTCTTCCACGGCGGAGCCTACTACTACGGTGCTAAGTGGAATTATAATGCTGAGTTTCTAGTCAAAAAGAATGTCATTGTAGTTATAGTTAATTATAGAGTTGGAGTCTTGGGATTCCTCTGTCTAAACAATGTAGCGAACCTCGGATTAAAAGATCAGCTAGCAGCTTTGAAGTGGATCCAAAAGAATATAGCAGCTTTTGGAGGAGACCCTGACAACGTGACTATTTCTGGTCAGAGCGCAGGAGCAAGTTCTTCATCTATGCATATGCTATCGAAACGAAGTAAAGGACTGTTCCACAAAGCTGTCCTGATGAGCGGCGTAGCTCTTACTCCATGGGCTTTCAATGTAGACCCGCTAACACCCGCCTTTGAAGATGCAGCAAAATTAAGAAAAGTCAGAAACGAAAGGGATGTGTACAACGTCTTTCATAAAGCGTTGCTTCATGATTTATTGGCAGCAACTCACGATACCTCAATCGACCCTAAGTACTTTAAATATTCACCATGCGTGGATACTAATTTCACTGACGCGTTCTTCCATGATACACCCTACCATATTATTAAGACAGGAGATTTTAATAAAGTGCCTACGATAATTGGGTTCACTGATCTAGAAGGAATATTATTTTATGGCCTGAATAACCAAAGAAATTTAGATTACTTAGACGAAACTTTCACAGATAGACTGCCTTCCACATTCTCTTGGTGTTCTGAGAGAGATAAAAAGAGAATAGCTAAACAAATTCGTTCGTACTATTTTCAGAGACAAAGGATTAGTAGTGATGTGTCGATTAAAGGAGGTATCAGTTTGTACTCAGATTGGTTAGCTTACGGAGTTATAGATGCTTTCTCGAAGCTGCTGGCCCGATATTCAGATAAACCGGTCTTTAATTATATGTTCTCGTATGAAGGAGGGCGAAACTTCGTAAGCTTTTTGTTCAATCGATTCGGTGTGAATGGAACTTCACATGCGGATGAATTATTTTATTTATACAAGCCTGGTGGAATCACTTTACCGGTAAACAATTTGGACAAACTAATGATAGACAGATTCACCACGATGATCACTAACTTCATGAAGTTTGGGTAAGTTTGCTGAAATGTAGTCTTCTCACAATCGTAAAGCACTTTATATTAGAATCTTGGTAGAATTTAAACAAGTAAATGTAGTTGGTATTAGTCTTAATTATATTCAGCAATTTGTATGCCATAAACGAAAGTGGTCAGCAGATCGGACCCCGGCCTCCAGAGTGGAAGCTTTGAATGTAACCAGGGTTGGCGCACGGATGAAGAAGAGAAACGTAGTTGCTATTATTCTTAATTATTCTTAATCATTTATATACATACACATATATATATAGGTATTTAGACTATCATGGTCACTTTTTTTTTTTTTTTTACGTGCGGAAATCCTTTCGGATACCCCCCCGCCGGCCAGCGGGGGTGGTTATGTCGTGTATCGACTAAAACCGCACGGTGTCCTCCCCAAGTGTCCATTGCCGGGCACCCCGGGTAAGCCCTCGAAAGGATAACCCCAGGGTTGCCGGCGGACTTTGGCCGCCACCGCGGTCTCGCCGGGTGGGCTTGGGTTTATCATGGTCACTAACATAAGTATTAGAGTTAAGGGGATATTTACCATGTGTTTTTAAGAGTGTGAGTGGCGCTTGCAACAGAACCGAAATATCGGAAACACTTAAAAACACATCGTAAATATCCCGTTAACTCTAATACACATATATACTTACACCTTTTTCTCTCCCGGAAAGGTAGATACATTATGCCATAATTTATATGCATAAAATACAAGGGAAACAAAGGATATGAATGATAACAGGCTATAACATTAAGTGGACGTTAGAATTATTAAAAAAAATAGATTATTCGATGTCCAAAGTAGGAGTTTAAAAAACCAAAACACATTCTTCGAGGTAACTTGTAAAAAAAATTGATTCCTACTTCCACAATGACATTCAATGATTCGTTTGTTCACAATTATCTCAGCGCGACTGTTTCTTTGAGATACTCGTACAAGCTATTCACACACTGTTTTGTTTCCATTTCTCAACACCATTGGATAAGTACAACTCTACGCAAATATGCACACTGAATACACGTATTACGAACATATCCTGTTTGTTCGCGAGTAAATTTCGAGATGGTGTGATACATAGTGATGCAATTTTGCGACTCTACCTGTTTATTCGAGGAACCTAAAATGATGTTAAGTGGCAAGTATTTTTAACTACTAATGGTACTGCAGCCAATGTATTAAGTACCAATACTGGGTATGGCACATGTACAAAGCCCTGCCAGGTATAATTGCAATTATAGGATGTTGCCACACTTAATGAATAGGTAGGTACCTATAAGGGAAGCCCAACATAACCGCAGGTTCCGAAGGGATTTCCGCACGAAAAAAAAAAAGGTACCTATAAGGTATGTTGTATTTTGCGCGGTTTATGAGAATGATTAATTCTCTTTACCTCTTTTCACCGCTATCAAGAACTCTTTGGAGGCAATTCATTTCTATCTAAGATTATAGATCTTCATTAGACCATATTTCACTAGATTACAGTTAATTCATGCGTTTATAATTTAATTTTTTTTTTATTATTCTGTTTTGCTGTTCGAAAATCTCCCCAATTATTACCCCGGCGAAGGCACGACAAAGATGTTATTACGTTAAAATCCAAGTGATGAAAACCTCACGATGTCCCCATTATCAGACGGAATGCTAGAAGCCGTGTTTACCCACGATGCAGATTTCTTAACAGACCTGTCCCACCCCTATTTTAGCCCTACTTTGATCCTATTTCTTTGCAAATTCTCGTCCGATACGAAAAGTGTGTCAAAGAATAAATGAAGCATTCGGCTCCTTGACTATGAAGCCTGAAGTGCAGTGCCTTGCGAGCTAGGATATAGAGGTAGATTAAAATCTAGTTGAGTTGTTAACGGCATCAAGATTATTTTACCTCATAACGGAACTATGTAGGTCAACGCTTTCAATTTTTTTTTTTAATTAATATACATTTATTCAGACAATATGTCAGAAGGTAAAAAGTGTTAAACTATATGATAATGGTCTACGCGTCAAACCCGTTGAGGTAGCTATGTCAGTTAGACTATCATAAAACCTCCATATTCTGTACGTATAACAAGTAACAGTATGAGTATCTATCTCTCTTGGTGAAGTAGTAAAAGCACAACACATGCTATTTTGCTATAGGTTAAATAACTTTTATAGACGAGAACATGTATTATTCATCATACGCTTAGCTATTTCCCAGCTTGCACTTTGGAGAACTCCGATAAATGTTTTTGATATACCATCGGCTTTACCGGGAGCGAATGCCGTCTCACTTCTCAACCCCGAGATTAAAGCTAAAAAAGAAGAAGAGCTAAGAAAGAAGCGTCGGTAGCTTAGTGGTTAAGGTGTTGACCCTACGATCGAGAGGTCCCGGGTTCGAATCCTAGCAATTACACTACCGACGTGAAACCACTCCTAACACAAGCAATTTAGCTTAGCTGGAGGGGTTAGGGGGAATATTAGTAATTTCGGTTACTAATATTCTTAAAAAAAAAAATTGAAAAAAAAAAGCCTACGCCAGAGCCTCGTCCGTTGTTTAGCACCGACTAGCAGACAAGGTTGGTTTGGTCCCCAAAACCGTCAGTTGGTCCTGTACACCCACGTCTGACGGTATAATTATTGTAATAAAACAATTTCTTATACGTCATTTTCAGGGACCCTACACCGACGGAAACGGAGCTGATACCGGTCCGCTGGCCGCCCATCACCCCATACAGGTCCCAGGTGATGCGTATAGACCACCCACTTACAGTTGAAGACGTACCAGCCCACAACAGAGGGGACTTCTTCCTGAACATCCTGTGCACGTACGGGCTTAGCGGATATGTGCCTTGTGAGAGCGCCATGCAGTGCAACTTAGACAAGTGAACCATGTTCGACATCAAAGATCATAAACGTTACAAGATTAATGTTCTTTTATTATAAACTAGCGACCCGCCCCGGCTTCGCACGGGTGCAATGGATGTTATTGTACATATAAACCTTCCTCTTCAATCACTCTATCTATTAAAAAAAACCGCATTAAAATCCGTTATGTAATTTTAAAAATTTAAGCATACATAGGGATACAGAGGAGTTGCAATGATTGGTTCGGCAGCTATTTATCAGGACGCAAGCAGTGTGTCAAGATAGGAAGCTAATGCAAGCTAATAAAAAATTGTTAATTTTGGAGTTCCCCAGGGCAGTGTCCTGGGACCCACCCTCTTCTTGCTATATGTCAATGACATAGCTTCCCTCCAATTGGACAAAGCAAATATTATCTGCTATGCCGATGATACTCCTATAATTTTTGGTGAAGACAATTGGGAATCTGTAATTGATTCAGCTGAGAGGGGCGTTTCCAAAATAGCTAAATGGCTGAATCAAAACCTGCTGTCGCTAAACACGTCTAAGACTAACTTCCTATGCTTCCATAAAACTATTTTGTTTTGATTTTTGATCACTACTTGATTTTGATCACTAGGATTTTATTTCCAAACTAGCTGTGCCCGCGATTTCGTCCGCGTGGATTTCGATTTGAACCGTCGGTAGCTTAGTGGTTAAGGAGTCGACCTTACGATCGAGAGGTCTCGGGTTCGAATCCTGGCCATTACACTACCTACGTGAGCACACTCCTAACACAAGCAATTTAGCTTAGCTGGAGGGGTTAGGGGATATATTAGTAATTTCGGTTGCTAATATTCTTTAAAAAAAAAAACTGCAGCCTCAGCACCTAATTCAACTTTAGGCATTAAAGTACACACATGCTGCTATCCTCAACAACAAGTTTCCAAAACCTGTAACTGCAGTGTCATAACAAGAATATATAAAATCAAATATCTAGGCGTGGTGATAGATGACAGGCTCCAGTTCGAAGACCATATCAGGGCGACATCTGAGAGGGTACGGAAACTTATTTACCCAATAAAACATCTCCGAAGTGTAACTCCGCTACCTCTGTTCAAACAAATATACCTCGCAATGTGTGAGTCTGTACTTACCTACTGTATTACCACTTGGGGAGGCTCTGCTGTTACCAAAATGATAATGCTGGAAAGAGCACAAAGATCCATCCTAAAAGTCATGCTTCGTAGACCGCGACGATTCTCTAGAGCTCCTTTACAAAGAATGCAACCTACTAAGCGTACGAAAACTGTTTATATATATAAAGCTATAATCAAGGTCCATGCAGTGGTTATTCAATCACCCGAATATGAAATCATGCTCAGGAATAGAGTTTACAAAATTCCAATTCCTCAAGTGAAGACAGCCTTTGCAACACGATTTTCTAATTTCCTGCACCCATTCCTCTACAACCGTCTGAATAAAAAATGCTCCATAAAAAATTGTCGAGTACCTGAAGCCATGGAAAATATAAAAAACTGGCTCCATAAACTCTCCTACTCACAAACGGAAGAATTTCTCAAAGTCTAGTTTAAACACACACACACACACACACACACACACACACACACACACAACAGATAGGTACACTGGCACATACACTCAACTCCCACTCAATATATAACGATATTAATGTTGTAACAGAATTTATAGATTATATTACTTATAGGGTTAGATTTTTGGTTGGATAAACTACTTACATACTACACTTAGGAAACTTGCAGATTCATAAATAGATACCTACAATGTTGTTTAGAGCTCTAAATTAAATAACGGTAAGTCATCCTATGATTTCCTCGATACAGACCATGAGTCTAGTGTGGAAATTATTAGAAATGTTCAACCGAAATGTCTTTACAATATACTTACTCAAATGTAAACTGGAAGTGGAAATATATCTGTAAATTGCTAATGTATGTATGTTGTTAAATAAAGTTTTTTTTTTTTTTTTCAAGAGAGGCAGAGAAAGCGACTTTGTTTTATACTATGTAGTGATGTTAATAGTCATATCCTGTTGGAATTGTGGTAAGCAGTTGTCGTACCCATTGGCAAAAACAGGAGGACTGATTGCAGCGTCACCTACCGGGTGGGCGCTTTAAGCGGATTATAGGATTTTATTTCCAAACTAGCTGTGCCCGCGACTTCGTCCGCGTGGATTTCGATTTTTAGGGTTTTAGTTCTTTTGTGCCACACTATAATTACATTTCCAAAATTAAAGTAACCTATCTTACGCCTTACCTATCTACCAGTTAAAGCTCCGTCAAAATCCGCCAAGCCGTTCCAGAGTAAATCAGATTTTATTCACAATTTTGTGGGTTTTAATTTTTTTATATATTTCTTTACGATACTCGATACTCTATATATTTCTTTAAAATTAAAATAGCTAATATTACGCCTGGTAACATTACCTATCTGCCAGTGAAAGTCCCGTTAAAATCGGTTTAGCCGTTCCAGAGATTACCTCATTCAAACAGACAGACAAAAATTTTAAAAATGATATCTTTGTTATATGTATCATGTCTACATTCATGTGCAATCTAAAAAATCTGTTATTTTAATATTACAAACAGACACTTCAATTTTATTTATTTGTATAGATTTATCTTGTGGGAAGTCGGAACTGGCTGAAAAGCCCTTTCATTTCTATTCAGCATCATACTCCTAGCGAAGTCCTGGTTACGTACAAAGTGTACCTACACTATGGAGCCCGGGGTCCGGTAATTACTTTTGATTGGCTTATTGACTTTTAAAAGAGCTACTGCCGTATGACCTCCCAAACCCGAGAGGTAGACCTGTGCCAGAGCCTCGTCCATTGTTTAGCAGGTGCAGAATTAGCAGGTGGGTTGGCTCGGGCCCTGAAGGTGTTGGTAGGGCTTCTTATGGCGAATAGTGCCAGCCCAAATTGTGCAGAGTGCGCCACTTCTGAGGATGTACATCATCTGTTGGTGCAGTGTGTCCGAACACGGGTATTAAGAGTGACTTTATTGGAAGTTGCTGATACACGATCGATGGATATTGAGAGGTTCAATAGCATTCCGGCCAAACCTCTCTCTGAAGCTGCCATTCTAATTTATAAAATGACGAAAGCGTAGTGTACTTGTACACTAGGTCCGCAAGGCAGTAGCTCTTGGAGTGTTGAGCTGAGAGTGCTCATGTCAGCTTTAGAATTTTTCGTTCGGTGATTATTCCTCCGTGTCTTGTTCGATTTTTAGTTTTCTTTTTATAATCGGTATTTATGGTTATAGGCTACGTTTTGGCGCCAAAACTTAGATTTTACTAATTGTGGTTTTAGAGAAATAAGCTTTTGAATTTTTTGTTCTGTGATTATTCCTCCGTGGTACTACATAATTTAAAATTGTAATAGCCTATGTCTGTTACATCACTATCATCTATGATTATGCTAAAAATCATTAAAGTCGGTCGAAGGGTCTAGGCGCTAGACGGACACACACGAAATACATCGAGTGGAATGAAAGGAGCTTTCGCTCGACTTCGTCTCACTCTCAGTTCAATTACATAATTTTAAGTCATATGTAAGCTCAGGGTACCATGGAGCTCGCATGGCCTCTAAGGCTAAAATCACCTAAGTAAATAAAGTTAAAAAAAAAAGTTGTATTCTAAATTATTTCTTTCCATTCCTCCACAATCAATGCATCAAACACTACAAGTAACTACGCTATATCTGCGCAGTCGACTTCGAAATTGATTTATCAGCTGTTCGGTATCAAACTTACTACATAGAAACTACTTAATATAACCAAGTAATGTACAATATCGGCAACAACAAATTCTTGTGTCAATATAAGATACCTATCGGTTTATGTGCCGTGAACGTCGCATTCCTGCCAATAATTTATTCGCGGAACTCGCCCAACATCTTGAGAGTACAACTCGAACATTACTACCCACTACCAAAGCGCCCATGTCCGTCCACTTGCAGTGCGTTATTGCGTCATAAATTCACAATTCACCTTAATATACTTCTGAAGATTGCGGTCGACTGCGAGTCTGGAACAAAATATTCCACGTCACATATTCGTACAGAGTGCACCGCATACAACGCTCTTGGGGTGAAGTGGACGGACCCTCACATGAACTGAAATAAACTATAAATCTGTAAACACGCTTGAGGGGCGCAGCAAACAGTCCGTACACGATTTATAAATATGCAGATCAAATATTAAAAGGAGAGCCACAATATCATCCCGGAACGGACAAAGAGTATGCGCACACAGAAACGACTTAGCTCTCGATGTCAAAGTCAAAGTCAAAAACAGTTTATTCTGTATAGACCATTAATACGGAACATACATAACGTAAAAAAAAATTAAAATAATGTTTGGCAAATGGACCACACCGGTTCGAAACGCAGCCCTGTCCTGAGAAGACTCCGGCAAGAAACTCAGCAGGCTGTCTTTTTGGTCTATTTACAAACATGTTTACTTAACCTAATTACAATATTTCGTTTGAGTAGCATAGTGAGAGAGCAAACAGTTCATATCAAAGCTTGTTGGTCGTCTAAATAGTCTTGAATTTTATAATAGCCTTTATGGCAGAGTTGTTAATCTAATACGTTTTTGAATTGAATTTGATTGATTTGCGACTAAACGTGTCGAAGAATTGTAGTCTACAACTAATCACAAGGCTTTTGCAAAGTGCAGAGCAATCTAGTCTGTTATAATTATTATTGCAAGTTCGAGTAAGTAATTTAGTATACCAAAGGATTACACACCGAAACTGTAATTACCAACAGTCTATACAATTTTAGAGCCGGATGCTTTTGGAGACATAATTGCAACAATTATTTATTTAAATTGTATTTATAATTGAAAATAGGAAACCTACTTATTCTCTTGTGGTTCATTACGCAATATATATAGATCTACTAGAAATAGGCACATAAATGCGATGGTGATCTGCTATTCAGTTCAGATTACAATGATTATGATGAAATATAAATTAAAAAAATATGTTGAAGTCGGTGCCCAATCCATGGAGACGTCAACCCACATATATTGTAACTACGGCACGCGGCAGGACTACGCGTAGACCTACCTTACATTTCTACCTAATAGTCCTAATACATCTTTGGTTAGGCACCGACTTCAACAGGAAAGTCCTAAGAGTGTGTTTATCTGTTGAATTAAATTCAGTTATTTTTCACTAATTAGTCCCTTCTTAGTTTTTGAAGTCGATTCTATTATATTATCGATATGTAGTCGATTATATATAAGTCGATTTATATTTATTGATCTATATTTTTATATATTTATATGTATGTAACTGATTTATTGAAACTAGAAGTTCATCCGACGAAAAATTGTTAAAAGACCGCGGGCATTCACAAAACCTTCTCTTAAATGTAACAATTTTTTTACTGAAAACCACATCAATATCGGTTCAACAATATTCGTGATACAATGTTTTTTTTTTTTTTATCGTGCGGAAATCCCTTCGGATACCCCCCCGCCGGCCAGCGGGGGCGGTTATGTCGGGCTTGCACCGACTAAAACCGCACGCCGTCTCGGGTCTTCAGACGCCGGGGTGTAAGGTTACCCATAGAGCATATCCCTCGCACCCCGGCTGACCCTGGGCCATCTCACCACTAACAGCATCGCTCATCCTGTCTCCTCTGAAAGCAGAGGAGTACGGAGAACGATGTGTTCCCGCCACGTTGGGTATTGGCCGACGATCAATGCCAACCCTATGAAGGGGTGAAGGGGAACCCATTGACCGCCGCCCAGGGTGTACCGGCCGCTCCGATTCCGTTCCCCCCGGACTGCAGCGGGATCGGAATCGGAGCGACACTCGAGGAGGTTACCCAACACACACCTATTCGTGATACCTTTTTTTTTTTTTTTTTATCGTGTGGAAATCCCTTCGGATACCCCCCCGCTGCCAGCAGGGGCGGTTATGTCGGGCTTGCACCGACTAAAACCACACGCCGTCTCGGGTCTTCAGACGCCGGGGTGTAAGGTTACCCATAGAGCATATCCCTCGCACCCCGGCTGACCCTGGGCCATCTCACCACTAACAGCATCGCTCATCCTGTCTCCTCTGAAAGCAGAGGAGTACGGAGAGCGATGTGTTCCCGCCACGTTGGGTATTGGCCGACGATCAATGCCAACCTTATGAAGGGGTGAAGGGGAAGCCATTGACCGCCGCCCAGGGTGTACCGGCCGCTCCGATTCCGTTCCCCCCGGACTGCAGCGGGATCGGAATCGGAGCGACACTCGAGGAGGTTACCCGACACACACCCCCCTATTCGTGATACCTAATCACGAACAATGATACCTCCTTTTTAATAATCATTTGAGTATACTTAATCCTTCTCCGGAATGTAAGAAATCCTCCTCTGAAAACCGCATCAAAATCGGTTCAGCCAAATGCGAGAAAATCGCGGACAAACATTCATAAAAACATACCAGACAATCAGTGAACCTCCTTTTGAAGTCGGTTAATAAAACTATCCTACTTATTCTCTAAACTATAAAATACTACCTTGAATATAGTCGTGACGGCAAAACTGGTTCAGCAGCCCATGATGAGTAGTAGGTTCTTGACATGTTCTGAAACTTATATCATACTAGCTGTTGCCTGCGGCTTCTCCCACGTGGCATTCTGTACCCGTTCTTGCTTCCCATATTCCAGGGATAAAAAGTAACCTATGTGTTATTCCAGACTATAATAAATATAATCTATCCCTGTACCAAATTACAGCCAGATCCCTGCTGCCGTTAGAGCGTGATTAAGTAAAAAAGCGAGAATAATAATAAGAATTTGAGTTGATTGAATGAAAGGTAAATTGGGGTTACGATTTAAGACGTTTTAATAAAAAACTACTTACTAGATCTCGTTCAAACCAATTTTCGTTGGAAGTTTACATGGTAATGTACATCATATATTTTTTTTAGTTTTATCGTTCTCTTATTTTAGAAGTTACAGGGGGGGGGGGACACATATTTTACCACTTTGGAAGTGTCTCACGCAAAAAAAATGATATTAGAAACCTCAATATCATTTTAGAATACCTATCTATAGATACCACACTCGTATGGGTTTGATGAAAACCCCAAAATTTATTGTTTTTTTTCTATTTTTGTGTGAAAATCTTAATGTGGTTCACAGAATACATCTACTTACCAAGTTTCAACAGCATAGTTCTTATAGTTTCGGAAAAAAGTGGCTGTGACATACGGACGGACAGACAGGTAGATATAACGAATCTATAAGGGTTCCGTTTTTTGCTATTTGGCAACGGAACCCTAAAAACATCTAAACATACAAACATCTTCACATTTATAATAATATCCGGGTGGAATTTTTACACGTTTTCTGAGACCCAGCTAGATCGATTTATCGCCTCCGAAACCTGCTGTATACTAAAGCCGTTTCCGACATTCAAATTATATATAGGTAGGTAGTATATATAGTACATATAGTAGTATATATCGTATTTATATAAAAACTACCATGTCAATAGCAGACTAGACTAGAGGACTATTGTAGAATATAATATAATAAATAGTAGGTAATATTAAATTGTGGCTATAATTGAGTTTGGTTCAATATTTTCAGGCAGAGCACTTTTCTTTATGTCTATTTTTCTACTTGACCAACTGGAACTAATTGTTCTTTGCAAGTTTATTAGACTGTGTAAACTGTGTTATAATTTTCTTCAAATTATCTAAAACTGAGGGCTGCCCAAGAAAATATTATCGTTTCAAACTCACTCAATCCTACAGCAAGTATCAACTAGATCTCAGAATTGCTGCAGGCTAGTTTTAATATTCACCTAGTACTAGGAATTCAGTTCAGGGTGCGACTGAAATAAATTGAGCTGAGCGAGCAGGACTCTTACTTGAAAAATAAGGCATCTTACTACGGTCGCGCGCATAGCTAAGGCCGCGCGCTCGTGAAACAGTTTTTCGATGATTATTCCTCAATGGTACATTGTATTTGAACAGTTGACCCCTCTAAACACTCAGCGGTGTCTACACTATCACCATGGCAAATTTGGTCAAGATCGGTATTGTGGTCCCGGAGGAGTACAGTCTCGACCAAACGGCTTAGCCACGTAGAAGAGTAATAAATTCAATTTCACGAAAACCCGCAATTTATACGAGTAGATACCTACCTACTTTTAACTTTATGTCAAATGTCGTGTTTTAATCCCCTGCAATGCAGGAATCGTCCCCTAACGCCAGGGAATTGAGAGTAAAATTTAGCAAGCCGACATCTGCACCCTATCTCCCCGTCTGTCAACCTGTCTGGTGTTTGTCGCGAGCTCGCAGCGGTGCACTGGCATCGTCTCAGAATAAATATTCAATGTTTTCATTCAATTTCTCGCGACCACCCCTCGCGCTCCCGTCCCCACAGCGGCCTGCAACCGGACTAAAGACTAAATCCATCGGTGTATCATATATCACTTTATGGTACACCGATAGAGTAATATTCAAGGAATTGACTACTATTAGTCAATTCCTTGAATATAACTCTAACCTATGGTAGGGGGTGCGACTGGTTGGATCACCTCCAAGTTTGGTGCACCCTGGACAACGTGGGCGATGACGCATCATTGATTGCTCCTCTGGAGTAGCTGGCGTCAACGTCAACGGCCAAGAGTCTAACCAACCGGCCCTTTTCAGGGCCAGCTAACCCCATTGCACGAGAGGGTCGGGGTATGGCGGGCCTGCAAGGCCCGCGGGAGGGGTGGTCACTCCAGGTACTCCTCTGCTGTTATCAGAGGGGCCACTGCGAATGGCCCAGGGTCAGTCGGAGTGCGAGGGATATGCTCTATGGGTAACCTTGCACCCCGGCGTCTGTGGAACCGGGACGGCGTGCGATTTTGGTCGGATCAAGCCCGACATAACCCCCCCCCGCTAGCCGGGGGGGTATCCAAAGGGATTTCCGCACAAAAAAAAAAGGTACTCTACTGTCGTATTGTACCACGGTTAACTTTTTTTATATATAACACTTATAGAGATCTCCATCACCTCTCCGAGGGTCTCATGGTTAAGTGATAATCGCGTATATCAGCACATTGCAACGTTAAGCAACTCTAGCCAAGGCGGTCTAAGGATGGGCGACGATTCTTCTAGCACATTGAGACCCCTTCGTGCCTCGGAGAGCACGTTATGCCGTCATTCCCGGTTGCCATACAACCATCATCTATGGTTGTCGTTACGGGTTGTTAGGACCCTAAAAAGTCCGACAACTGGACTGTGGAGGTCAGTCGCCAATCGCTTCACGGCAAGTATCGAAGTTTATTTATTTTTATTTACTTTATTGTACGCCAAATTACAATATTTTTATACAGAAATTAAGAAGACAGGATAAGTACAAAGGGCGGCCTTATTGCTTTACGCAATCTCTTCCAGGCAACCTTTGGATGGAAATGTACGTTGGTTGGAGTATTTGGTAGCTGTTGGCGTTTAATTAAATAGTTACATCACATACGTACCGTAAATACCGTAAATACCCAAAAAATACATATCTACTTGAAAATATATCCATAACTAAAAATACACATACTTAAAAATACTTAATTATACTTAAAAAATACATACATACACCGATACGATCTATGCTACACGTGACACATTGGGCAAATAGTGTTCCTTGACCATTCCTTTAAACTTCACCAATGTCTGAGCTCGTCTCATTTCCACTGGCAGTTCATTCCACAGGCGAACAGCTGTAACTGAAAAAGAGTTATCGAAGAAGCCCGTAGAATGCCTTGGCATTCTTAGGACTAATCTTGCCGATGATCTCAAACACTTTTCATGCGAATCGGAAAGGAACTGAAAGCGCTCTTTTAAGTAGAAGGGTGTTGAAGGGTTGAACAGGATGTTGTATAGCAGGGAGAGGATATGCAAGTTCCGACGCAACCTAACGAAGTTCAGCCGCTTCGTAGTTCGACTGAGAAGCGGACCCTAACTGAGTTGTAAAAGGCTCTTTATGGCAATGAGAGATCTCTTTATGAGATCTTTATGGCAAAGGTGAGCAATTCTTATGTGGCCATACCCAAAAACTATAAAATAAAATGAATGATAAAAGATCAAAAACTCGACAGCTACTGAAAAGACCGAAACAAGTTTGATAGCAGGCGGTACTCTTTTGCAAATCGTAAACCGAAAAAAAAAATCTGAGTCCCACCTGCTATCAAACTTGTTTCGGTCTTTTCAACAGCAGTCGGGTTTTTGATTTTTTGTATTTCATTTTTTTTTAATTTTGTAGCTCATTGCCGTTTGTATAGCGGTGTAAACTTAATCTACACAAATAAATAAAATTAAGTGTAGTCTGCTTGTAATAATAAAATAACAGATTTATGAATGTATACACAATACTAATAACAAAAAAAATAGTTTGTCTGTCTGTCTGTCTTTAAAGTGTATGTTTGAAAGACGTAATCTCTGGAACAGCTCTGCCGATTTTGACTGGCAGATAGGTAATGTTACAAGGCGTAACATAGGCTACTTAAGATTTAGATTGGAAAAAGAGAACATCTAGAACGGGACTTGAACCCGCGACCAGTCCCTTACAGGGGGAATGCTCTGACCAGCTGAGCTATCTAGACACGTCCCAGATATTCGAAATTCTCCGATATATTATATACCTACGTCTTAAGGCGACGCTGGAGCCATCTACCGTAATTCTTGCGAACTACGGAAACAATGAATAACTTCCCGTTCTAGATGTTCTCTTTTTCCGATCTAAATCTTTAGAAAAAGTAAGCATACAAAATGCTTAAAAATCTAATTGAATAGGCTACTTAATTTTAGAAACATAATAATTAGAGTTTCGCCCAAAAGAACTAAAACCCTTAAAAATATAAATCAACGCGGTCGAAGTCGCGGGCACAGTCAGTGGTGGATAAATATGCACATTTTATTTATTTAATTTGTACAGCCTTTAAATTACCTTGATAAATAAAATTAACAATTTTCAATTGTATTTCAACATTGAAAAGTATCTAATTTGCTAAATCCCAGGTTTACCGCAGTACGCGAGGTCAGTCAGTGTAAGAATCCGTTTTTTAATGGTCTATACCGTCTTATAAGTTTAATGGTCTATAGGTACAGAATTAATCTCCATGAGCGCAGGCCTGGGGGTGGCAGGTGAGGCCGCCTGTCACCGCAGCAGAAGCAGGCCGGGACGGTGGGGCGACTAGCGCCCCTCCCCCAAACCGGGGCAAGACGGGGACACCGTGGTTCCCAAATCCGAGGGGGTCATCTCGAAACCGGAGATGGCCCAGGGTCAGTCGGGGTGCGAGGGATATGCTCTATGGGCAACCTTACACCCCGGCGTCCGCAGACCCGAGACGGCGTGCGGTTTTAGTCGGTTTTAGTCGGTTTTAGTCGGTTCAAAAAGGTAAAAGTACAAATACATTACTTGCAAAATTCACAGATGAGATAAATACATACTTAAATGATAAAAAATTCGTTATTGCCATATTCTTCGATTACAAAAAAGCATTTGAGACATTAAAAATAAGCACATTATTGCAGGCGATAAAGGAGTGTGGAGTGGTGAAGCCACTAAATGAATGGCTCGGAGACTATCTCACTTCACGCTCCTATCGAGTCAAGATCGGGGGCACGCTCAGCGAGGCCAAGCGGGTGCGGTGTGGCGTTCCCCAGGGCTCGGGGTGTGGACCTGTGTGCTATTTAATGCATGTAAATAGCTTATGTGGAACATTGCAACATTGCACCGCACATATGTTCGCAGATGACTTATGTGTACTGCGCGCGGGCACCGACTTGGCCGAAACGTGTCGACTAGTGCAACAGGACGTGGATGCAGTTGTTAAGTGGTCACACGACAACGGCATAGTACTCAACGCTGAAAAAACAAAAGAACTGATCATACATTCTCCCTATTTACCAGTAAAAGACTCCCCTTACTCACTGTTCACTCATTCATATGAATGTTTTCACAACAATCTGGTCAACTGTGCCTGCAAACCGATAGAAAGAGTCAAGTGTGCAACCTATCTAGGAATGAAAATTGACGAACACTTCTCCTGGTCCGAACATGTTCAGTACATATGTACCAAACTTAGAGCTATATTAAGTAAATTCAACCACTTGAGTTATAAAGTTCCCCGTAGTACTCTAAAACTGCTATATACAAGCTTGGTGGAGTCTATCCTGGATTATGCGCTCGACTGTTATGGACTCACTTATAAAACACATATAGACAAGTTAGAAAACTTACAGTTGAGATTTGTCAAATTATTAGTGGATAATAAAATTAAAAACAAGTATAAAGATGATTACTCCAAGCTATTTAAATTATGTAAAATATTACCAGTCAGTGTAAGACACAAATATCTACTTGCTACCAACAACCATGGCAGTCTAGAGCATGATCCAGCGCGGACCTGTTATTTAGATAACAGATACAACACACGAGCAATGTCAGCAGGCAAATTTGTAGTACCTAGGTGTAATAATATGTACGGAGATAGGACGCTAAATAAAAGAATACCTTACATATTAAATAGTTTACCTGTAGAAATAAGGACAGAAAGTAGAAAAATGTTGTTTAAAATTAAATTAAAGAAACACCTAATAGATTCGCTACCATAATGTAACACTATAATGTATACTCCATAAAATAATTAGGTAAATATTGTCATTAGATTATACTTAGATATTTTCCCTGATCTCACAGTCAAACTGTTTGTACGGTTTTGTGGGACAATGTGTTAGTTCGTAAGATATACATGTACTTGCTATAAATAAATAATAAAAAATAAATAAAAAAAAAGCCCGACATAACCGCCCCCGCTGGCCAGCGGGGGGGTATCCGAAGGGATTTCCGCACGAATAAAAAAAAAATGTACAGAATTAATGAATTTTAACTTGACTTGAAGAAACCCTTCAAAATATACATAGCACACATTGAAAAAAACAATTTTTAGAGGATTCTATAGCCATTTATTTGATCGTTTACATTGAAACCGACGATTCGGTTGCTTTTCAGCAGCGATGGTCACAGGGAGACTCACTCCGGGACGGGTCTCCCCGTGATAATGTAAATAATAAAATGACATCAAATAAATCGCGATAGAATCTGTTAAAAATAGTTTTATTTCCATGTGTGACATTCGCGTGAACTGCCAACAATATCATACATAGAAAATTTTCCAGTGTAGGGGGACACCGTGGTTCCCAAACCCGAGGGGGCCATCTCGAAACCGGAGATGGCCCAGGGTCAGTCGGGGTGCGAGGGATATGCTCTATGGGCAACCTTACGGCGTGCGGTTTTAGTCGGTTCAAGCCCGACATAACCACCTCCGCTGGCCGGCGGGGGGGTATCCGAAGGGATTTCCGCACGAAAAAAAAAAAAAGTACGCGGGTGACTGTCTTTTCGGAGGTATGACGTCATACATCGTCATACTCTATGGCCCAACCAATGATTAAAAAGGGATAAAAATGATAAAATAAGAACAGACCTAATTGTTGTCACTCATTTACTGTTCTTTATTTAATAAACTCAGTTAAGCAATTTATTTGAACTTTAGGAAACTATACCACATTGAGATTTTCGGTCTCTTCTTGGCTAACATACTTTAGAATTTCGGTAGCTATTATTTTGTAGTCAGCGCTATTGGTATTCCTCAGAGAGTTAATTGCACACCACAAGACACGCACAGAATGATAAAATTAATAATATCTAGGTAATTATGAGTTTTATCGTGTAGAGCTGTTAATAAATGACCTTCCATTACTGATTGCCATTCTATTATCTAATTTCATGCTATCGTTCAATGTTGATGTAATGTGTGTAAACTGATATTGATGTGGTCACGACGTCAATTTATTATTCTGTACCCCACCACCACACTATTCATCTCAGGTTAAATAGATAATGTGCGTCATTTCATGCATTTACATAATTATAAATCTTTAGGCTATCACTGCGATCGACATCTTCAGTGGTTTGGGTCCGAGCGCCGACGAGTGCGTTGAACTCTCCTCGGCGGTGACTTCTCTGCGACTGATGTAGAGAGACTGATGTATGGACCACCGCCAAACAGCCCGGAAACAGTATATTCTACATTTACATTATTGTTTCTATTATTATCTAACGAAAACCTCGGTGAAACAACACTAGATACTTGCTTAGTGTTGTGATTTGGCAGTCATATAGAGACACCAAAAGCCGCTGTGCCAATGGGTATCGATATGGAATAGGTAGTGTTGTTTATACTTTAATTAAGTGTTCATCAGTCTCTTTTGAATGATTCTTAATAGATTAATCTTAAAACAGGTTAGAAGTTTGAATCACGATTCATAAGTATAAAAATTTCATGCTCTTTTTAAAAGTGCACCGAGGTTACTTCACGAACTTTCGAGCGCACTTCAAACATAAATACCATATGCACCGAAGCACGTAAAGTGAGCCGCTCATAATAGCGTCAGGATTTAATCTTAACATTCCTCTCATCAAACAACTGAACCGAAAATTTTAACAGAATCAAGATCCCTTATTCCTACCTAAAATGAATTTGAGGATCTAAATCTACTGGAAGTTCCCATATGAAACCGATGGCAGTAAGCACACCAACAAGACTCGGGTGTACAGGGCACTATCAACAACGACCTCTGTCCTCCATGAGCGCAGGCCGGGGGGTGGCAGGTGAGGCCGCCTGTCACCCCAGCAGAAGCAGGCTGGGACGGTGGGTCGATATCACTTACAATATCACATGTAGATCCTGTTAGAAGCCGAGTGAAAAAATAGTCGCAGTATCAGCTTGTTGTCTCACTAGTTCGACGATCGAACTAGTGAAATTTTTTCTTTCTCTTTAATTCAACCGTCGAACTACTGAGACTATTTTTTCTCATTTGTTCCACCGTCGATCTTACTTTAATCTAGAAACCATATACGCCTACGCCACCAATACGCTTGTTTCCTAAAAACGATTTATATTGGTTTACATAATAATATGTGTACATCTATACCACATTCTTCATATAATACCTGTGGTAGGTGTAATTCTCAAAGGGATAGTAAACGCAACGTGGCTGTTCTAAACAGCCCGTTAAAGGCGATGGCCGTCAGAGTCATCAGGGGGTTCGCACGACCTGCGTCGAGGCGGCATGTCTCCTAGCCGGGACTCCTCCATGGGACCTGGAAGCGAGAGCCCTTGCGTCATTGTACCTTTTTTTTTTTTGTGCGGAAATCCCTTCGGATACCCCCCCGCCGGGCAGCGGGGGCGGTTGTGTCGGGCTTGAACCGACTAAAACCACCCGCCGTCTCGAGTCTACAGACGCCGGGATGTAAGGTTACCCATAGAGCATATCCCTCGCACTCCGACTGACCCTGGGCCATTCGCAGTGTCCCCTCTGATAACAGCAGAGGGGTATCTGGAGCGACCACGCCTCCCCGCAGGCCTTGCAGGCCCGCCATACCCCGACCCCCTCGTGCAATAGGGTCAGCTGGCCCTGGAAAGGGACGGTTGGTCAGACTCTTGGCCGTTGACGTTGACGCCAGCTACTCCAGAGGAGCAATCAATGATGCGTCATCGCCCACGTTGCCCAGGGTGCACCAAACTTGGAGGTGATCCAACCAGTCGCACCCCTGCGTCATTGTACCAATGGCGCAAGGAGGCGCTGGAGCGGGGCCATAGGCCGGAGCGCCGAGAAATTAGGGCTCAGCGGTCCCAGCTCCGCCGGGAACTCATGGTGACATGGAGGGAGCAACCAAGGTGAGGGGAATCCACCATTTCAGCGGTGAGGCCGATCATGAAGGAGTGGTTGGAGGGGCACCACGGTGACCTCTCTTACCGGATGTGCCAGATATTTACCGGACACGGGTGCTTCGGTAAGTATCTATGGCGAATCCACCGGGAGACAACGCCGCAGTGCCCGCACTGCTAGGATCCTGGCGAAGACACGGCGCTGTACACGTTGGTGGAGTGCCCTGCGTGGGCAAGTCAACGCCAGGATCTCGTTGCGGTTCTGGGCGTGGACGTTCTCTCGTTGGAGATCATGGTGAGGACCGTGGTCTCCGACGGGAGCAAGTGGCACGCCGCCGCCTCTTTCTGCAAGCAGGTAATGCGCGCGAAATAGACGGCGGAGAGGGAGCGGGAGAGAATCCGAGCGGTTTTAGTCGGTTCAGGCCCGACATAGCCACCCCCGCTTGCCGACGGGGGGGTATCCGAAGGGAATTCCGCACGTAAAAAAAAAACGGCCAAGTGCGAGTCGGACTCGCCCATGAAGGGTTCCGTAGCAGCAAATAACATAATAATGCTTTTTTTAAATTTTATATTTGGTTTGATTGAATGAAAGGTAAATTGCGCTTTTCGATTTATGACGTATTAAAAAAAAACTACTTACTAGATCTAGTTCAAACCAATTTTCAGTAGAAGTTTGCATGGTAATGTATATCATGTATTTTTTTTAGTTTTATGCTTCTCTTATTTTAGAAGTTACAGGGGGGGGGGGGCACATTTTACCACTTTGGAAGTCTCTCGCGCAAACTACTTGAGTTAAATATTGATAAATGTTGAGTTTCAGTTCTAAGTATGGTGAGATTTATTGTTTTTTTTTCTATTTTTGTGTGATATCTTAATGCGGTTCACAGAATACATGTACTTACCAAGTTTCAACAGCATAGTTTTTATACTTACGGAAAAAAGTGACTGTGACATACGGACGGACAGACAGACAGACATGACGAATCTATAAAGGTTCCGTTTTTTGCCATTTGGCAACGGAACCCTAAAAAGGGATAGTAAAGTAAACATCACGAATTTAGATATATTTGACACGGACCCAAACTTTTCATCGAACTACAATTGGTCGGCATGACAATTTATCGACATAACCCCCATTGAGCGACAGGGATAATTACACATATAATAGGCATTATTTTTTTGTTTCTGGCTAAGCTTGTTGAGATAAGCAAGGCAGAAAAATATTGTTGCAATTATGTATATGAAGAATCTGGTATGGTATGGTAATGATGTACACACATTATTATGTAAACCAATAAAAACCGTTTTTAGTGAAACAAGCGTATTTTAAATTTTATTTATCGTTTTTCAGTTTCTAGATTTAAGTAAGATCGACGGTCGAACAAATGAGAAAAAAAAAGTCTCAGTAGTTCCACCGTCGAACATTAGAATAATATTATGTAATCTGTGGTCGAGCTAATGAGAAAAAAAAATCTCACTAGTTCGACGATCGAACTAATGAATCGAACACTAGTGACTAGTGAGAACAATTCAAAGTCTCGAGCGCGTGGCGAAGCGTCGCTAAGAAAGCAGTAAGTTATATTGCCAATGTTTATCAATGTGTAACAGTTACAATACTGAATATACAGAATTAATTGTGGTAAGCGCCATCTGTAGGACACGGTCGCAACTACGGTGGTTGCAATCGATGTGGCGGTCTGTAGCAGCTCCCCGTCAGAGAGCGTGTGTTATGCGGTCGTATCGATTGTTGTTGTCAGGTCATTCTTATCGAAGTTTGCAGCGGGATATGCTCACCGGTATTTTTCTCGCAAGATCTAGAATTATTTAAGTATATAAGGATGATCGCAGTGACACGATTTTTATTTGTTGTTTGAGAGGTCATTAGTCCTCTACTCTGAAATTATATCGTCTGAAGTTATTATAGTGAAACATAAATTCTCTTCAGTTTGGAGGTTATACGATGTGTGGGTTCGTGTGTGTTCCCAGATTTGAACTGGTAAGTTGTTCTTTTAATTGCTGTTAGTCTATTCGCATAATGGAGATGTGTTATTGATAAAAGTTGTGTATCTTCATAACAGGGTCGTTAGTTCTGGGAGAAAACCCCATATACAATATATATACTCTGAGGTGTCAATCGAGGTGACTTGGAGGCCGAGACCTTGAGAACGCAGATCACTAGGGAAGCTCCGGAATCTGCTCTGCCGGTCCCCAACCACTGACGGTCCCAAGGATACCTGAGTTATACAAGGTCAAGTGTCAGTTTCCCTTAAACAGTACCTGGTCACTTTATTACTGCTGACCGGCGTGAGGCTGGTGTATTGTACATCTAATGTGCCACTACTAGCTGGCATCAGGTAGAAATATATACCCACAAGATTGTTAGATTGTTATCTGTATATGTCTGTATCATATAAGCTCCTAAAATCACTTCTATTTATATTTATGTTTCTACTTCATGTGTAATGTTTCTAAATAACTATCTGTGACTGTGGTATTTCTCTGTATGTAAATATATGTATGTACAACTGTATATTGTGTTTCATTGGAGATCAGCTGACCTGTGCACCACCTAAAACCTCTGATAAAGGCGCCCTGGGATTAAGAAACTCTGTTGCTCAGCTGGACTAGCCGGTGTGTAACCCTAGTGAGGAAAAAAGGTTACAAAATTTGTCACAAAATTCGGCCGGGTGGGTACCACCGTGCATGATTGCGAAAAACCCTCCATAGTAATTCAATTTCGGTTTGATTGCGTTCAGGGGTCAGCAAGTGCATAGCTGGGCAGAGGGAATGTGGTCGCAGCACTAGTGGGACCGGTGGGTGTCACGCGGTGCTGCGACGACAATCCTCTTTTAATGAGGCCGTCAAGCTGAGTGCCACCATTGTTAACATTGTACGTGTATGTAATGGTGACCCTCTTTCCTGAGACTTTACCTTCATCTTACCATAAGGCGAGGTGAAGTGAAATTGACGTGTCCTAAACATGAAAAAAAAAAAAGACGGAGAAGAATAGCTCGGTAGTAGGTACCTACTGCACTTATCCTTGAAATGTCGCTGCAATCTGCACAGTACAGATATGCACTCCGAATTATTATATTAGGACGGTGTCCTTTTGTTATTAACACCCTAGAGATTTTGCCGTTGCGTGAATACCTCATGTGTCTCTTCGACAGTATGAATGAATGTTCCAATACGCTCTTTCAATTAATCCTACCCTCTCTTTTAATGTACCCAGCCCTGAGGTATCACGTTCATACGGTGCAAATAATACCATCTCGAATAATCCATCTTAATCCATTCTAGTTTCCTTCATTCTATAATCCCAGGCTCTTTAAGAAGTAACCATTTGATAATTGATAGCATCTGGAATGGTAGCCATTAGCCATTCCTTTTTGGCCATTGACCTAAGCTAATCAGGCGAAGTACAGTCAAATCGACGGACCTAATGTAAAAAATCTACCAAATACAATAATAATAAATACACCGGGTTCAGAACATTAAATTTCCTCTCGATATTTTTACCAGTTTTATCGGAACCGGTTAGAACATAAATTACATATAATTATCGGTTCGTGCGAGGTTGAAATCAGTCCCCTCAACAATTGGTGTTCATCCCTCAATAATTTTTACAATTAACATAATTATTCAATGATTCGTTATCTATGGGTGTCGTTATAAATTCGTGTTGGTGTTATGAGATTTCCATAATGGCACCATATTTCAATCTTAGGCGATATTAATGAAGTGTAAATCGATAAATCACGCTGTGGAAAGATTAGCATTACAGCAACGATTCGAGCACGGTGAACATAAGTCGATGACCTCTGCGGTGTGGCCAGACCAGGGCCAGACAAAGCGTGTTCGATTCCTGCTCAGAGTAAATATTGCATTGCCTGGGCGTTCCTTGTGTATTTATTACATTTACGTACGCTAGATGGTGAATGTAATTATGCCCTATCTAATATCTACAATCGTATAGTGTATATTATACATATAGGTACTACATACATCAGGCCTGGGGGTGGCAGGTGAGGCCGCCTGTCATCCCAGCAGAAGCAGGCCGGGACGGTGGGACGACTAGCGCCCTTCCCCCAAACCGGGGCAAGACGGGGACACCGTGGTTTCCAAACCCAAGGGGGCCATCTCGAAACCGGAGATGGCCCAGGGTCAGTCGGGGTGCGAGGGATATGCTCTATGGGCAACCTTACACCCCGGCGTCTGAAGACCCGAGACGGCGTGCGGTTTTAGTCGGTTCAAGCCCGACATAACCATACCCGCTGGCCGGCGGGGGGGTATCCGAAGGGATTTCCGCACGAAAAAAAAGAAAGGTACTACATACATATCTACTTTCGATATTTTTACCAAATACCATATATATATATATATATTTACCAAATACCATGCCCTACAACTAGCTGCCTGCAGAACAACAAAAGTCACACAAACCACAAAACAACTCTTCAGAATCCACAGACTGTCCCCCTTAGGAACCCATGCACTAGCAGATGGTTTTGTAGGCAAACCTCTCTCGCATTCAGGGTAAATGCTGGGGACCTCGTACTCTTACGGACATTTTTAGCAAGAACTTTAAACCCTTTCGCTTTTACTTTCAAAAGTTCCATGTGGAATTGGCTACATCGAACTACTGGGAATATATCGTCATACTCACGGCTGTATATTTCCAAAGTGAGTGTAAAATACCTCTACAGGAGCTCTGCTCTTCGGCAACTTTTCGATCTTACATTAAAGGGACGAGGAAGGGGTAGTAGATGGGGGAAGACACCTTTTTTTTTTTTTTTTTCGTGCGGAAATCCCGTCGGATACCGCCCCAGCTGGAGAGCGGGGGGTCTCCAGCGGGGGCGGTTATGTCGGGCTTGAACCGACTAAAACCGCACACCGTCTCGGGTCTTAAGACGCCGGGGTGTAAGGTTACCCATAGAGCATATCCCTCGCACCCCGACTGACCCTGGGCCATCTCCGGTTTCGAGATGGCCCCCTTACTTGCTCTCCACTGTGCCATCTGCTAATCAGAGGGACACGTGGAAAGCTTCCGAACAGCCCTCAACAGGGCCGTCCTCGCCTCGGTCGGAGTTGGCCGTAGGCGGCAGGGTCTCTCCCGCCCTAGGAGAGAGGCGCTGCTGTCTCCGTTGCCCAGGGTGCACCGCGTGGAGGTCCCCAACCAAGCACCCCGGGGGAAGACACCTTCGGTGTTGCGAGCATATCAAAACAGAGTAGGCCGTGTGCTCATTCGGTTCCGTAGATATATATTTGCTGAGCTGAGAGTGAGACGAACTTGAGCGATAGCTCCTTTCACTCCACTCCATGTATTTCGTTTGTGTCCCTCTAGCGCCTAGACCCTTCTATCTTATAATCATAGTTAATAGTGATGTAACGGACATAGGCTATACAAATTTAAATTATGAAGTACCACGGAGGAATAAGCACCGAACAAAAAATTCTAAAGCTGACTTCTCAGAAACTACGATATTCTATGCTCCTTTCCAAATCACTCAGACATGGGCACTCTCAGCTCAACATTGCAAGAGCTACTGCCTTGCGGACCCAGTGTTATCCTAGTTGTTGTGTCCTCCTTTTCAGCTGCATTACGTAAATGAAAAAATGAAAGTCAAGTGAGCAGTTTAAACATAATATATTATTAAAAAAGAAAACAATACAATATAAGAACAATATTGTAGACTGATCTTTACAGAGCATGTTACACGAGGCTTAGCTTGGCAATGTCAAGAGTCGATTTACTAAACGCGCCAAATATTAGTGGAACCGACACTTCCGTGAGTATCCTGCCCGGTACCACTAATATTTGAGTCCTGTACATACAAACTTATACACTAAACTACAAAAACTAGCAAATCTGACAATTATTCAAAACAAAGTTGAATTTAGCATCATTCAGACATTCGAGAATTATTAATTTTAAAATAAAACAGGCTAAATAGGCGCAATTACTATCTATAACATCGAATTGCTGAAACCAGTCCCTCTCTCCCCTCCAAAACGTATTAACCGCCTCGTGACCGATGACGCATATATGCGTCATGAAATCCTCAACTAATCCGATGACGTATATGTGCGTCATCGAAAAAACTTTGTGGCCAGAAGTATAGTAGTGCTGTATCGCTCTTTCTTAGGGAACGGTACAGCGGTGCCGGTCAAACTATAGTAATTTGCAAAAATAGATGTGGCAATGAATCGGTTCATTAAGCAACTCTTATAGATATAACCACATGCGGACCAAATTTTGTTACATTGCCTTTAAAAAAAATTGCTTGATACAATGTTATATTCCTCATAAAGTAAATAATCGGCTAAATATTTAAAACTTACAATTTGCCGATAAAAACAGACCCAATGGCGTTATACTATTTATTATTTTTATATTTTTTTACAATTAAAGTATATAACTAGATTCAAAACAATTCTCTACCACACTCGTTGTCGATTCCTATAAGGCTATTATCGCCTCGCAGTGATTAGTGAATTTCGGCATAAGTTCAGAGGTATAAAATAATCACTGTTAGGATGTGTGAAGATATTTCTCAGTAAAAAAAATGAATCCGTTTCAATTATACAGTAAGTATATCTAGGAGACTACGATTGGAACATTTGTTTATTGCATTCCTTCAAATAGTCAAATCTATTTGACGTCGCCGTTACGGATTATAAGACTATGGAGTACAACTTGGATTCGCTTGGTATCAGAAGGGGAATTATTCCCATTCATAGACTATCTAAGTTAAATCGGAAAAGTCAACTTTTAGGGCGGGATTTAAAATCAAGACCAGTTCTAGGGGGAAAACTCTAGACAAACTGATTTACCTGGACCTGTCCTGGAAAGCCAAAATGCACGTCAGCGAAAGACTGCGGGCAGATGCTGGATGCGGCAAGCTGAAGACAGGGCGGGAGACCTATGTCCAGCAGTGGACTAGAATAGGTTAATGATGATGATGATGATGATGATGATGATGATGATGATGATGATGATGATGATGATGATGATGATGATGATGATGATGATGATGATGATGATGATGATGATACGTCTTAAGGCGAATACTTGTCAGTGTTAAGGTGGTTTGAGGTGTTCGAGGATGAGCATTGAGAAAAAGACGTCTACTCGGCGGGAATCGTGTATTCAGAGGAGAGACATAGACAAGTGAAAACCTCCTTACCATGGTGACAGAAGAGTCAGAAGCATAGCGTACAAATTAAACGCCAACCCCCTTTCTGACACCATGTTAAGGGGTTGAGGTATTCAAAGCTGCCAAAATTTAGCTAAAAATTCAGTCTATTGGCCAAACATTTACTCAGATATTTAGACTTACATTAATTCATGTGATATTTGTCTGATCTTATCAAGAAATCACACCTATTCCCTGGCACAAGGTAGGTGTTGATCTTTTTGACTTTAAATCACAGAAATACCTTTTGGTTGTTGATTATTTCTCTAAATATGTCGAGATTGCACTTCTTATTGACAATTCTAAAGCTGATAATGTCATTGCTCATCTTCAAACACCGCAACCCCTTAACAGTCAGTTTGTTATGATTTTCGTATGTAGACGATAACTGTGGCAATCAAAGCCAGGTCCGGCAGCTCAATCACGTCACGTCACGGGCTCAAGTCCCTTCCTAGATGTTGACTTTTTCCAATTTAAATTAATAGAAAAAGCTAGCATACTAATTGTTTTGAAATTTCATTCAACAACTTACAGTGGCAATCGCAGTTGATTACACCATTCTCTGTTACGTGTCGTTCAACAAGCTGTTTTAATCAGAAAGACAATTATGTTACACCCCTCCTAAACATAGGTCTAAAACAAATATACAAATTCAATCATTTGATTAACAATAGTTCGATAAATTACAATGGCACTAATATTATTGCTTTCTGCGTAATAAGTACTCATTAATAATGATTATCGTGTATAAGTTTGTTTGTATTTCCATCATTCGAACTTTGCCTTGTCTCAGTCCAATGTTAGTACTATTGCATTTAGATCATTATCGATTCAGATCGGAAAAAGAGAACATCTAGGACGGGACTTGAACCCATTACATTGCTTAAAAATTTAATTGAATTTAGACCATTATATTCAGAACTTTGTGATACTTTCTCCAAGGACTTGCATTGCTCTAACTCTATATAGGAGTATCATCTTTAGTTAAATGGCCACGACTAAATTTGAATTATAGCCACAAATAATGAAATATAATATGTTTTAGTGAAGTCTATTGTAAAAGCGTGTTGATATGTAGACGTGTAGAACTCTTAATACAATCCTTTTTGTATGTACAACAGTTGTATGATCATCTTCATCCAAGAGATCTCAGAGCGTATGATCCAAATGCACTAGTACTACGTCCTACTCTAAACTTAGCTTGTCTATACTCTTCGCACGTTACACATCCCTATTTTAAATTTTAGCGGAGCCACTGTTGCTGTAGAGTCGAGTCTTAAAAAACATTAGTTTGTTGGTCGATTTCAGACTAAAATTAACTGCTACGATTACCTGTACAGTCACAACGAAACTATATTCGATGCGTTATAAACAAAAATCGTTATAAAAATATTTGTTGATAATAATCGACTTTTGTACACACCCGAACGCGCCGAGTCCGTCCGAATACTAAAATATACACGAAAATAAAATATAAAATAATTACAACAACAGTGTTCCGCACGATACAATTACCTCGTTGAATTTATATAACGATATATGTACGTCGCACGCTCCCGCCGCGCGACGCGACCGCTGCAGTCGCCAACGTCCGCTTCGTAGTCTGTCGCGGCGCACACTTACTTGCTTACTTTTGTTACACGTTATATGTCTCACTTCATAAATATAAAAACGCTCGAGCGCAGCGGGCGGCGGGCGGCGGGCGGCGGGCGGCGGGCGGCGGGCTGCGCGGGAGTCCATCTCTCGCCTGGGGGTCGTCCCCGGCGGCAGGTCTCGCCGCGGTGACGTCAATGCCGCGCGGCCGCCCGCTCGCCGCGGCAAAGCTTAAGCAACGACTCGCTAAGCGATAAACACGTATATTACACATCATACTTGGCGTGGAACGTCTCGCCCGCCCGCGTCACCACCGACGGACCCTCGCGTCCGATATCCACCTCGGGTCCGCTAGCGCAGACACAGTTAATCAGTCGACGGGCCGCACTAGGGGGGGCGCGGGGGCGGAGATGTGAGCAGGGGGCGGTCGTTAGGGGTTGTCCTTAGCGTGCAGCGGCTGGCGGCTGGCGCTCAGCGGCTCAGCGGCGCAGCAGCGCGCCGAGGTCGGCGAAGGCGCAGGCGCCGAGCGCGCCGCGCGCCATGCGGCGCAGCAGCTCGCGCGAGTGCGACACGCACGCCTCCACCGGCGAGATCCACTTCATGCCCTGCGCCTCTGCAACGGCAACGGCACGCGGCCTTACTACGCGCTGCGCACTCGGGGCCGGCGGCGCTCGACATCACAGTCGGCGCCACACCAATTATCATTAACTACTCGAAACTTTTTGTTGTAAAATTTAAAAGGATTATGCGCGCAGCTATTTCAATAATGATGAGGAGCGAAACGTAATATAAGTCATGAATTATATAACCACAGTCGCGTGCGATTAAATCGATTCACCAAGTGTACACTGAGTTACAATTTTTCTGAAAAGACCTGACTGACTTTTTTACTTTGCAAGGACATATACTGTTAAAATTGGTTCAGTACGTTATAGTACACATCAAGTATGACCTACCTACTTATATTTGATCACAACAAGCGGAGTTAGCTTCACTTATGTCCAGATTAGGTACCTCAATTTAGAAATTGCATAGCTTAATAATTTAATGAAGAAAGGTTTATTGAAAAAAACATTAAGTTATAATTGAAAAAAAAATCAGGTCTATAAATCGTGTCAGATATTTCAAATAGAATAAACCTTTGATGCGCATTCAAGGGATGATTCAATTTAACCGCACGAAATTATATGAAGCTAGCTGTTGCCCGCGGCGTCATCGCGTGGAATTCCAATCCCGTTCCCGCAACCCATGAGCACCTATTCCTGGGATAAAAAGCCTATGTGTTATTCCAAACTATAGTAGTAGTAGTAATATAATCTCTTTATTGATATAATACGATCAAAATAAATACAAATATAACATTATGGTATATACAATAGGGTGTTTGACTACTGCTAAAAAATAGTTCTGTATTATGTATTACAACATAAAAATGCAGATTGCATCAATATTTTTTTGAGAAATGTTTTATTTACGATAAAAATCGATATTAAAGTTTGATTTAAAAAAAGTAGGCGCCATAACGGATCCCGTGACATGTGACGTCACACCAAAGTAAACAGTAAGCTACTTAAAGCACGTTTGTATAATTATTGAAATTAGTTGCAAAAATAATGGTTTATTTTGAGATATATGAGATAAAAGTGAAACATTATTAGTAATTAATAATTGAACCAGTCGGCTAACACGAGGAAATGCAGACAGCCTGTCCCTCCGGCCGTCTACGAAACCGCATGTTCGTAACCAGTTACAATACAAGGAAAAAACTTCTTCGTACGATACCAGTTACGAAGGACTAGATTTTTTTCCCTATACGATACTTGGTTACGTAGTTACGAACAAAACATGATTTCTCTTTGTACGATACCAGTTACGAAGAAATAGATTTTTTTCCCTATACGATGCTTGGTTACTGGTTACGTAGTTACGAACAAACTGGTGAATATTACCGAATACCAGCCTACAAAATATGTGAAATGTCATCCGGGACCGACGGCTTTACATGCCGTCCGAAGCATGTATCTTCATATAGCTTCTTGTCGGGCCATCAGGTGATCAACCTGCAATGTCCTAACCAACCTGGCACAACTAAATTATAAACATAAAGTAGTTGTCCCCACCAGGATTCGAACCTGGTACCTTCAGCGTGACAGCCTGGCACACTTGCCACTACGGAAATAAAAAATTGAATGAAATGAAAAACAAATGTATAAAATTATTATTAAATGTATTCATTTTCATTGCAATACTGTAATTAATGCAAAGAAAAGAGAAAATAAGTATGCCTTCTTACGCTTATCAACGAAAAAAAGGTTATTAATAAAAATGAACTTAAAAACTACTAGTAGCTACTATAACCATCTAATATTTTAAATCTTATAAGAAAACGGTAAAAGAGAGAGTAAAGAGTAAAAGAGTTTTCATACACAGTCTAATCTCTAAAGTGGTTTGTGATTAAAAGAGTTTTCATACATAGACTACTCACTGAAGAGATTTGTGATATCGCATATGGTAGTACCAATGAGTATGTTAGTACTGATGGACAACAAAATGACTGGTTAGTTGTGAGGAATATTAATTACTCTTTCGTATCTAACTACCGAATATTTACTACGTAACCAAGTATCGTATAGGGAAAGAAAACTATTCCTTCGTAACTGGTATCGTACGAAGAAGTTTTTTCCTTGTATTGTAACTGGTTACGAACATGCGGTTTCGTAGGCGGCCGGAAGGCAGCCTGTATTGTAAAACTCTGTTTACTTATGTGTGACGTCACAGAGCGTTTATAAGCACGTGATCAAATCTCAAGAAAAAGTGAGATTTTAATCTTGATTTTTTAACAAAAAAGAAACTTATTTTATATTGAAAATTAATAAAATATGTTTTTAAGGTACATTTTATTAGGATGACAACAATTCGTACAATATTTTAAATACAGTCAAAATGCCTATTGGCGGCCTTATCGCACTGTGGCAATCTCTTACAGGCAACCATTGGATGGAGAAAAAAAGTCGGAATTCTTGTTTGGGTAATTGATCAAGTACACCATACTTGATCAATTTAGGTACCTGAATATAGGTACACTTCAGATCATTGCCAAACTCAACATTATTTTAAAACTATACAAATACTATATGTACACACCTACATATACATACAGATACCGGCAGAGCATTCCACAAACGAACCGCTTGAACGGAGAAGGATTTATCTGTGCAAGTTGTAGAATGCACCGGCATTTTAATCTTAAATTCTCTGTCGATCTCAAGAACTTGCTATGTGTATCGCTCACAAATTAAAACGCATAATTCATCCCTATACCAAATTTTAGTCATATCTGTTCAGCCGTTAGAGCATGATTGAGTAACAAACATCCAAACATCTTCACAAATTTTCACATTTATAATATTAATGGAATAATATACTCAAAACTAAAGAAAATATATAGTTACATAATAAAAAAACAATGGATAGATACATAGACGTGTAGTACATAGGCGAACTGAAAGGAGCGCAACTCTCAGTCTTACCTAGGGCGCCTCGTTTTAAAGCGCGCAAATAAAAATATCGGGCGGGCATACCCAGTATGGCGGAGTTGAGCGCCTCGCACACCGCCTCGCGCCGCACCGGCTCCAGCTGCCAGCCCACCGGGCTGTCCCACGGGTTGCTGTACGCCAGCAGGCTGAACGCGTCCTGCACACATCACACCACACCGCGTTAACACACCAACCAACTCCAACAACTATCTACTTCACAAATGTATACTTTTTCGTCTCTTCGGCGCGAAAACGGCACCTTTGCAGCGTGAAAACTCACAGCAAAATCGCATTTTGTTACATACAAAACAACGTTCGTCGCCCTAATAATTGTCGCGTATTTATTTACCTAACAAATACGCGACAATTATTAGGGCGACGAACGTTATGGTAGGGGAGCCCAAGTAGCTAAATGTGGGTTTACTAGAGTGTCGTGGAGACCTATTGGGTTTTCAAGATTATATGCTAAAAAGAAAAAAGGTTAATGATGAACGCCCTTTAACTGGTAGGATTAACAGGTTTGTAAAATTTCAAAAAATAAAAAACAGTTACCTGGATATTCTCCAGCACGTCAGAGATTAATAGTTTATACACCTCACGTCTTTCTGATAACGGAGGAATATTAATCTTCCGGTTTGCATGGGGAAAATTAAAATGATGAAAAAGTGAGAAAAAAATATTACTCGATCGATAGATCTTCAGCAGGGATGTCAAGTGAACTCCAAAAGAGCTCCTCTTAAACAGACTGATGATTTGGACGCAATCTAAACTCATGAATTTGTCACGCGCAAATCGTCAGATTATTAAAACGCACACTTTTTTCACTACTCACCTAACTGACCTTACCTTAATCTTATGCGCTCGTGTAAATCCAATGATATTTCTTTTTACGCATGCGACATTATATAAATGTTTTTCTACGACCATTTGGTAATTTGCTTAATACATAACCACAAGTGATATCTCAATAGTACTCATTCCTGCCAAGTCGTGTTACAATGACCGTTTCCACACGGGTAAACCGTTCTACAATGAAACTTTTTAATTTTTATTTTAAGGCTATGGCATCAAAAAATCAACTTACGATTATGCCAAAAAGCGCGCGTATTTGCGTCACGACTAAACATCGCATGTAATTAGGCTGTATGGATGAATTGCCTTTGCCTTTCACTTGTGGGATTATAACAACAAAACTACATTGCGCGCGCCGCTCTATTTTCGCGCCATTCTTAAAATTGTTTTGAAAGAGTTCAACATTGACGGTTTTTTGTATTTATTTATTTCATGGTCGTAGAAAAAGTTTTGTATGCCACTGCCGCAAACAGCTATTGTAATACTCGTGCTGATCTATTGTGCACAAACTAGCACTCGTGTTGCAATAGCTATCATTGCTTGACAGTGGCATAAATAACTATTCATGTTTAGTTGAGGTAGGTAGGTACTTAAAAGTGTGCAAGGTTTCCCCATTATGCTATTCTGCCTCGCTCAAGTAAATCCTGAAATCTTTTCTAGGGCTCCCCTACTATTAGTGCGACTGGTTGTTCTCGCGACAAACGATAGGGCGACGATTGATCGACGAACGATAGCGCGACACAACTTTCGTTCGACAAACAAAGACGCGAACAAACATTGCAGCGATAGTTTAATTACAAACATTAAAAAATGAATATCTGTAGGCCTAACATGAAATGTAAATCCGCAATTGCGGGCCCACACGAAACACGAAGTGTCATTTAGGTACCATAAAGTTCTTTGAATTTCGATCGTTCGATTGGGACCATAAAGTATCCTCGGGGCTGAGTCAAACATATCAAGGAGGTTATCGTTTACAATTTATTTCTATCAAAATGAACTATTATAAACCAGTATGTTAAAAAATACATTCCTTAGAAATGGATTATGATAACCTTTCAACCTTTTGAAATAAGTCGTATAGTATCGTGTTTTAATTTTATATTTTTTTTGCTGGTCGTTTAAATGATGTTATGATAGAGTTCAGGCCTATTGCACTGTCATGTGCCTTCTTCGGGCCCAGATTGCGGAATAAGCTCGTTGCATGGTACCGATTGCCCAAATTTCAGTCCGCAATTGCGGATGTAGGTACGTTTCATTGTAGGCCTGCTGATACTAAAATCCGCTTTAGTGTGAACAATAGTATTACCACATCATACAAACTCGGTTTTCTCTACCGCAGACGGTAGCGAATACCGCTTAGGTTTGAATAGGTCTTAAGGGACGGTACGTACCTCCAGCATAGTCTTAACGAACTGGTCCTGCTGCAGCTTCTGGCTCATGGCGTACAGCTCGCGTCCGAAGGCCAGCATGCGCTCCACGGACGCACGGGACCCGCAGCTCCCATCGCCCTCTACGCACCACATCACTCACTTCAGAAAAACTCCTTGGATTCATAGCCCAGTCGACGGCATCCAAGCCAAAATATCACTCCCCGCTTATCAAGATCAAAGTACTTTTCAAAGCTTACCATAAAATTATTTTGGCTTAGATTTAATTGTAATTATAACCGGTAAAAATCGGCTGCAATTACAATTATGGCAGCTAATTGAGGTGGTAAAGACACTTAGGTTCAAAAAAAAAGTTAAACAGTAAGTACTCGTATTTCATTAGTATGTATACCTGTATAATCATTATATTACAGGTTCATATCAATTTTTGTCTGCCTGTCGGTCACTATATTGACTTCAAAACTTGACAAAACGTCCAGAATGTTATGATAGAAACCACTATATCACTATTTGAAGCTGTTCGTGATAGTTCCGAACACATACCATTTCAAAAATCTAGAATGAAACACATACTATCTATGAGCAAACCCATATATTGCAATAGTTTCAGTTTTATGCTGACATAGACATTTATATGACATAGTAATGTACACATAAAATTAATTTACATTACTTCAAATCAGCAATAGCAGAAAACATTTCGAGCTTACCCTACCCATATATAATGGTCCTTCGAGCTGGATTTCATAAAATACGAATCAATATTTCACCTAAGTTCCTCGGCCACGTTATATACAGATTAGTACTTTAACTAATAAAAAAGTCAAGTCCTAATATCGTCACTTGAACAAATCGGGGAAAGAAAGAAATTAGTTAAAGTCAGTGCTTTGGAGAAGAAGGTAGTAGATACCAATCTCAGACCGTTCATGCATAAACTGTTGTCCCCTGTCGGTAATATAATGTATACATATAGATACTAAATATAATAATATTAAAGTATATAAGAAGCGTTAATCCAGTCATGCCATCAATATATCTCTTTCCCGCTCGCACACCATCCCACTGAACCCTCCATGCTATGCCGATACATGCAATAATTTGACTACAGTCACACGTCACACCCAATATTACCCTTAAATCTTAGGCTTTTAGTTCTAATTACAATTATTCCCTTGTTTTCAATACAATAAACCTTCATATTTGGCCAAAGAATACATAGCATGGAATGAGTTGGCATTAACTCAAACTTAACCTCTGAGAGTTCTTTTATTTGACAAGATAGAATGCAGTTATTGTAGCTGCGCTGGTAGAAATAGTAAGTCTTAATAATATTACTAAGGTAATGCTTTAACAAAAAAATTTTTTTCGGAAATTTCGGATAAATGCCTGTCTAAAAAAAGAAGAATTTTCCAAATCCGTCTATATATGACAGAGTTATGCCCGAACATACATAAAAATATAAACATCCGAATTGAGAACCTCCTCCTTTTTCGAAGTCGGTTCAAAACAATAAAAATCGCTTTAAATTTCGAACAACTGTTTAACTAGCAACAGAGGGTAGAATGACTACTTACCTATCAGGAGTGTGGCTTCTTTTCGTTTAATGAATAGTGATTAAATTTCGATTAATTCTAATTTAGTCTGGCGATTGCACATTACACTGCACAAGTCGAGTGATGAAATCACAAATTAAATGGTATCTATTGAGTCGACGTATGACTAGAACATATTGTTTATTAAAAACACTACACGTGCATATAAAAATGTATACATAAATACGTAGACAACATACATATTATAAATCGACTATTGCTGTTTAATTGTTAGTTATCATATAGCAATTAAATATTACTTATTATTTACTGCATACACATTTTTTGATATAAATCGAAACTTAATCTTGACGGTGATTTTTTGGAATGACAATGTAATAGGTTTCGGTTTGTCTAATGATTGCCATCTAGATATTATAGCAATTAAGTCCTGATTTATATGTAATACTTGTTTTAGAATGTATAATTAAAACTGAGAATCGAAATTATATTGCTTTTTTCTAACGTTCTGTCAGCAAAATAAATATTTTATGACATTCTAAAACGAAACGTGTACATGGTTTAGTAGGTTAAGCTGAAAATATATCAAAAATAAAACAAACTACAATATAGTACTTACTGTTCTTGAAACCTTAACTAAAACAAAAACATCTGCCCATTTAACTGACATCGAACTTCGTAGGGACTGGGAAAGTTAGTCGAGATGTTTATGTTCACGTGGTAATATGTCACCTACCGAGCGTCCTTTAGCCTACTTATCTAAGGCCCGAAATCTAGCATGACCCAGTCATGAATCTCGACTTGAAACTAGTTTTACGTACAGATTGTAATCTAGAACTAAACTTGAGTGGAGATTTTAGGAACGTAAATCACCTTATTTTTTTTTTGTTTTTTCGTGCGGAAATCCCTTCGAATACCCCCCGCTGACCAGCGGGGGCGGTTATGTCGGGCTTGAACCGACTAAAACTGCACGCCGTCTCGCGTCTACAGACGCCGGGCTGTAAGGTTGCCCATAGAGCATATCCGTCGCACCCCGACTGACCCTGGGCCATCTCCGGTTTCGAGATGGCCCCCTCGGGAGGAACGTAAATTACCTAAGCGTCAATTCCGTCAATGAAAGGAACGACAATCAATTCTAACTAAGCTAGATTTATCAGTTGAATAAAACGTGAGAACGCAGTTTAGTTCAACTTAACGTAATAATGTCGAAAGTTTACGCGAATGTCAAACATTGAAATAAAATTACTTTTAACGGAATCTATCGCGATTTATTTGATGTTATTTTAGCAGCTATGGTCACGGGGCGACCCCAGTGACCATGGCTGCTGAAAAGCAACCGAAACGTCGGGATAAATGTAAAATATAAAATAACATCAAATAAATCGCGATAGAACTGGTGGTATACTGGTGATAGAAATTTGATGACACAAATTTGTCACAAAATTCGGCCGGGTAGGTACCACCGTGCACGATTGCGAAAAACCCTCCATAGTAATCCAATTTCGGTTTGATTGCGTTCAGGGGTCAGCAAGTGCATAGCCGGGCAGGGGGATTGTGGTCGCAGCACTAGTGGGACCGGTGGGTGTCACGCGGTGCTGCGACGACAATCCTCTTCTGATGAGGCCGTCAAGCTGAGTGCCACCATTGTTAACATGGTACGTGTATGTAATGGTGACCCTCTTTCCTGAGACTTTACCTTCAGCTTACCATCAGGCGAGGTGAAGTCAAATTGACGTGTCATAAATACAAAAAAAAAAAAAGAATTCGTTAAAAATAGTTTTATTCCAACTTAAACGTAGTTATTTTCACAAATGAAATCCGACAAAATTTAAACAAATCTAGCATCGTTATAGCATCTGCATTAACCAGATGTTTGGTGGTGGTAAGTTCGTTTAGTATGTACCTAATGGAATTTATAGAGGCTATTTTAGCTTGCCCTAGTAGAAACAGACCCAGGAGGGAATTCATTCCGACAAAATGCATCGAAATCGCCAGTACTGGCACCCAAGGCCAGTCGGGGTTCCAGGGATTTCCCTCTAAGCTTAGTATCCTAAGCTATAATTTCGGAAAACTTTTGACTCGACATTTTCCTCAAAATTTTCAATCGTGATTATGATTAAATTTCGACCAATGATTTTATAGTTCATTAAAAGTAGTTATACTTTTATTAAAAATATCGTTTTGAAGACCTTTATATTAAATTTTAAATTATCTATATATATAAAAATGAAACCCGTTTTCCGTTGTCACGACATAGCATGAAAACGGCTTGACCGATTTGGCTGATTTTTTTTTTGTAGTTTTCTAATACTCTGTACAAGGTTCTTACGGAAAAAAATATTTAAAAAATCTCTCAGAAAGATTGAAAAATATACATTTAATTTTGCATATTTTAAACAAAGCGCGTTACGAATGTCAACGTCATTCAATTTAAAACAAAAAACTCTGTGGTGATCTATGACACCACAGACATAACCGCGCTAACAAATGTCAACCTTTGATGTCAACGTCATTCAATTTAAAACAAAAAAATATGTGGTAATCTGTCACACATCCATAACCGCGCTAAAAATAATTTTATTTAGTTTTTGATAAGGTTCGTTTTGTTTTAAAAGACTAAGAAGTTTTTTGTTTGCTAATAAGTGTTTGTTAATCACGGTAAGAGTCTTTCTTAGGTATGACGAGACCTGGGAAATAGGTATTCATTTTTATATGGAGGATATAGATTCCAGTTCAAATTGAATAGGTACGCATACATAAGATAGGTCAGCTATACAAAATAAAGTAGTGCATCAAATTTACGCTAAGGCGGTACGAAGTTCGCCGGGTCAGCTAGTTGAAAATATAAACTTTAGCAAATTCTCGATAAAATGGTTACACAAACATATAGGCAGACTGATACGGACAAGCAAGTAGGTGACAATTTACATTCCACAATGTGATATTACTGTAGTTATAACGGTCGAGCCACGTGTAGACCGAGTACCAACTAAACCAGGTGTAGGGATAAATCAATATTCTCATAAGGATACGGGCCAAGGTAGGGATATGGCGAACTGAATCCAATGTTCAGAATATTACAAATGCGTAGGAGTTGCTAGCGATGAGAGTTTACGAGTGCTGACTGTCATGAAGATGCTTACAGTCCTCGAAGCGATGCGATCAAGGTTTACTCTGGTTCCTCCCCTAACGTTTGTGTATGATACAGCTTCTTATTCGATAAGTAAAGTTTTTATTGTTATACGATTCTAGTTTTATGATCTTATTATGCCTTGTGCGATAAGGCCGAAAATTCTATGAAACATACTATAACATAAGATAAGAGATGTTGATTCCTTGTAACAAATTGAATTTGGCGGCTTCAAATGCAATTTCAACAAAAAATTGAGTTGAACACACCACAAAACCCAGTTCATCAACGCCTAACTTAACCTAAGGATAAACCTCGTGGAAATGCAATAGAAAGGCTTGCCAAACTGAAGCCCTGAAATAAGAAATAAATAATAGTTTTAAAAAACGAAAGAACACGCTTTTTATAGAAAACCGAACTAAAAAAATAGAAAATAAGTTTTAATCAATTTAAATTAAGAATAGTGTTAAAAATTTCAATAAATATAAATTATTAATAGTGTAAATAAAAAAATGTATTTCATTTAAAAAAAAGCGTGGGGTGCATGGGTCAGTAGATATAAATATTTTATTGACAGACATGAGTAGAGTGATTATCATTTTGATAATATCGTAAAAAGCACCCCACTTTTTTTTAAATTACATTACTTAGTAATATACATAATTTTCATTTTTTTTATTAAGCGTATTTGGTTTCAAAGTTGCATTTCAAACAAATGATACTCCTCCGAGACCGTTTGACCGATCTCGACCAAATTTGCCACGGTGATCAAGTAGACATTACTGAGTGTCGTAAGGGGTCGAATGTCCAGATCGGTCTTACCATCGAGGAATAATCACCGAAAAACCAAATCAATGGAAAAAGTCGACCGGTCACGTTGACCTATTGTTGGATAGGCAAATCTCGCTACGCTTAAGTTTGGGTTGATTGCGAAGCTGGTAACCGTCCTAGTTTACACTATTATTAATTTATATTTATTAAAACTTATTTTCTATTTTTTTAGGACTTAGTTACTTTTTAGTTTTGTTTATTTATAAAAACTTTTTTTAGAGTTTTTTTAAACTATTATATGCTTTCAATTAATTTTATTTTTTATTTTAAGCATTTTGTATGCTTACTTTTTTCTAAAGATTTAGATCGGAAAAAGAGAACATCTAGGACGGGACTTGAACGTTTAAGACGTATTTAATGTATCGGAGTATTATATGCTTTGTTGAATTAAAAATTCTCTTTGGTGTTGGAAAAGTATAATGGTTGGAAATTAAAATTTCTGCCTTATCGACTATAGATGAAAATTATATAAATTAACAAATATCTTATTTTGCAAATTGAAAAATGGAATAATTTTATCAAATTAGTGTATTGTCATCGGTCCTCGATAAATCTACAAAGTTTGAACGAAATCTGGCCGTTTAAAGTGGGTCAAAATCGCGCTCAAAGGAATCGGTTACATACAAACATACAAACGTACAGGTGATGCTAATAAAAAGCGTATAAAAAAGCACTTCGGGAGTGCCGACAGAAGTGGAAACTTGATGTATTTTTTGAATTGTCATAATCCATAAATCCTATAATAATAATATAATATAAACCTACCTACCTATCTCCCTGCCTCCCCCCCCCCCTCTATATTTGTGTCACCATGTCTAGAGGCCATGGGAAAAGGAAATGGAAAGAAAAAACATGTAATTTTTTTTTCCTGCCAATACTGGTAAACAAACTTTACACTTTGCGGGGTTCGGTTTCCCATGAGCTTCTATTTCAATTCATTAAGATCCATCCTAAATTGTCGCTCGTAAGGAATGACAAAACGAGGATACGTGGTGGTTTTGTCTCTTCTATTAAGTGTAATTTCCCTAACCTAAATAGACATTATAGTACATAAAAAAAAAAATATAGTCTATACTCTATGACATTCTACACAGCGCTTTCTAGACCCATTGTAAGCATAGTTTAACTAGCTTGTGTTATGGGTTCCAGCATACGGATAAACATACCTATATACTTTTTTTTGTAAATACATACATATTATGCATAGAAACACCCAGACCAATGCAAATATTCATATTCATGCATACAAATATTTACGTACCGCTACGCCACAGAGGCCGTGAGGCAAGTTTTCTATGCAAAGACAAAATACTAACTCACTAAAAGACTAATACTTATATTAATTTCTCCGTAACATCTACATTTTATTGTAAAACATGTAAAACCAAATTGAATACTTGAGTTTTATTGTTGTAATGTATGTCTCACAGAACAATAGATGGTAAGATCGGTCGCGTACCGAGAATGAAGGGCGAGGAAGAGGAACCAGAGCAGTGGTACAGCGTAACAGTGGTACAGTGGTACAGTGGTACAGCGGTACAGTGGTACAGCGTAACAGTGGTACAGTGGTACAGCGGTACAGTGGTACAGCGTAACAGTGGTACAGCGGTACAGTGGTACAGCGTAACAGTGGTACAGTGGTACAGAGGTACAGAGGTACAGAGGTACAGCGGTACAGAGGTACAGAGGTACAGCGATACAGTGGTACAGTGGTGGCGTGAACACAGAAGACATGTGATTACCCACCCGCGCGGAAGTCGGGCATGAGCGCGGCGATGCTGGCCGTCACGCCCGGCATCCCCTTCACCAGCGGCCACGCCCCACCTACAAGCACGCCCACAGCACGTCACCACCGTGACGTCACCCCGCCCCCCACGACTGCGTCACTTGCAGTAGCGTGCTCGAGGTGCAAGTTATGACTTTGGAACTACTTTGCAACATTGACGCACGTTATACCTATATTTCCATTTGTAGTTACTAGAAATTCTGGCACGTCAGGCAAGCTAATATGAAGGGAGGGGTATATATAGTAATAACTTGCACCTCTGTTACCCTTATCATGCGTAAGCGATGACTCACGCGGACTAAACTCAACTGAACGAAAAAAAAAAAATTATGCTCTCAAGTGCCGATGAGTGATCTCGAGTCTAAATGCAATGTTACATGAGCGGTTAGTTAAAAAAGCAACTCTAAAATTACACTAAACACATGCTAAAGATACTAAGTAATTCAATGCCTACTTGCATCCAAAGTGTCACCAGAATTTAAAAAATGCTAGCATGGTAGATTTTTAGATGATTTTTATATATACCAAAAGAACATTTCGTGAACTGTTTCTCGAAAAGTTTCAGTTATAGAACATCACATATTTTAAATAATCATTTGTGACGTCCTAGCTACGAGCCTAGAACAAACCAACAAACATTACACCGATTATACCCTTAACACATAACCGAAATATGAAAAATAATAGATGCAAACTAAAAAGGGGTTAAATTATTAATAAAAGCGTAAATTCAAATTAAATAATAATTATATTTGTTTAATGATTAACATTTGTCAATTTTATATAGTGTGTCCTAAGAATTTTTTGAAGTTGTTACCATCGTAATAAGATAGCGTTAACGGAATATTAATCCGTTTAGTATAAAACAGTTCGCGCTTGACCATCCAACAGCGTGTAACAACTCGTGCAAGAGATATAAATCCTTTGAAGATATATATTATATAAGTAGTAAGAATTAGCCCAATGTTTACATTATCATGCAAAACTAAAGGAAACGAGCGAATAATAATAAAAATGATAAATGTGACTAAATAAATAAAAATGAATGATTATGGTGTGCAAATAATATATAATCTTTCATTAAACTTATAATTAAATTAATTAGTTACATAAAATTAATAATATATTTTTTATATCATATTGAATACAATTTGTATTACAGCTGTGTATGTATATACATTCAGGTACATCATATATATTCAGATACACTTTTTATGTGGGTGCCAATTGGGGTATAAACATAATAATTTAATAAGACGAGAGATTTCAAATAGTATTTTGGAGGTAAGATTGAGTTTGATTGTAAATCAAAATAACGAAAAGAAAAGAGAACGTTGTAACGTATAATTACACACACGGCGAACGGCGGGGTTCGAACCCGGCCAATTAGACCGCATAACAAACATACAATTGTGTTTGTACGTTAGCGTGTTTATTGCGTGGATGTGGGTATAGGTATAGGTGTGAGTGTGTATGGGTGTGTGTATACAGTACTCGACTTTCGGTCTGGCACGTCACGTCAGGCAGAAGAGTTCTCGATCGACAGTTCGATCGAGATTGGCTTGCTTCGATTTTTGAGCGAAGCTCTTATACCTGGCATAGCCGTTTGTTGGTGGCTGAACTCCTCCGTAACCACTCGCGCGATCATGACCAAATTGATGACGGTGATAGTGTGGACACTGAGGAGTGTTTTGAAGCGAGATGGTTCATGTCCGATGTACCATTGAGGTATAATCACTGAAAAACAGTTTCACGAGTGCGCGGCCTTTTTTTTTTTTTTTACGTGCGGAAATCCCTTCGGATACCCCCCCGCCGGCCAGCGGGGGTGGTTATGTCGTGTCTCGACTAAAACCGCACGGTGTCCTCCCCAAGTGTCAGTTGCCGGGCACCCCGGGTAAGCTCTCGAAAGGATAACCCCAGGGTTGCCGGCCGAGGGTGCGCGGCCTTAGCTAAGCGCGCGACCGTAGTAAGATGTCTTACTTTCAAGTAAGAGTCCTGCTCGCTCAGCTCAATTTGTTTCAGTCGCGCCCTGCACTGACTTCCTAGTGTAGAGCGTTCTCTCTACCACACATCAGACTGACAATCCCACTAATACCATAAATATGAAAGTTTGGATGGATGGATGGATGCTTGTTACTCAATCACGCCAGAACGGCTTAACGGATCCGGCAGAAATTTGGTACAGGTATTAATTATAGTCTGGAATACGTCATAGCCTTTTTTTATCCCTGGAATATAATTGAAGCGGGAACGGGATCGAAATTCCACGCGGGCGGAGCCGCGGGTAACAGCTGGTATGACGTAAAGGTAAGCAAAGTCGGACTTTCACGCTTCTTCCTAAAGTGCCAAGTCAAAACTTAAAAACTTTTTGAGAACATAATGTTATGTACTTGTGATATGTATGGCATGTCTAAAAAACCGGGTACTGTTACATACACCGTGGTTGTGAGGGTGCGTGCGTGTGTGTGTGTGCGTGTGAGTGCGTGTGAGTGCGTGTGTGTGCGTGTGTGTGCGTGCGCGCGTGGGCGCGTGCGGTGCGCGCGCGTACCTGCGGGCGCGCCGTTGGCGTGCGGCGGCGCCATGTCCACGTCGCAGTCCAGCGTGGCGCCCGGCGCGCCCTCCGGCGCCGCGCCCGCCACTCCTGCAACACGCGCTTGCGCCGTTAGGGCTTGGCGGTAGGGCAGGCAACTTCGGCCGCACCCTATGGTAGCCGACAGACTTCGTCGACGAACGTCACTAACTGGTCAACCGATGACGCGAGAGGCCTTTCCGCTTGCTCCTACTGAGTTCTCCTACTGGTAAGAGCACAAGGATAACCTATTCCTCACCTAACCTAACCTAACCCAGAAGCTATATTGTGAGAATAGTGTGAGCAACAGGAAATAAGCTTAGTTTTATTTCCTGTTGCTCACACTATTCTCACAATATAGCTTCTGGGTTAGGTTAGGTTGGAACTGTGACCTCAACGGAACCGCTGGTCCGGAAAGTTGGATTTCGATAGCAAGCTAGTAGCGTGTGTAAAAAAATCTGTCAATCTTTGTTAGTAGGAGCACGAGGATATGCTTATCCTTGTGGTCCTACCGGTAGGAGCATAAGGACATATTGGTCCTCCTGCTCCTACCGGTAGGAGCATCGAGTAGGAGCAAGCGGAAGCACCCGACGCGAGCGCTTTGAGCGCGTCGAGTATAATGGGCGGGCGGGGGCGGGGGCGGGGGCGGGGGCGGGGGCGGGGGAGACACGTACCGTTGGAGTGCTTGTCGTGGTGTCCGTTGGCGGGCGCGCGCGACGTGTGCGAGATGACGGACGTGGCCACGCCGTTGGCCGCGCCCTTCTCGCCGCACACCTGCCGGGTACCACAACAAGCAACGTTAACTCCAAATTCCACAACTTTTTCGACAAATCCTTCACAATACAAGCTGCACACCTATGGAATGCTTTGCCTGAATCTATCAGACGAGCAGTTATTACCGACTCTCCAGAAACTCGTCAAAGTAACTATGTAGGTATAATTTATAGTATTATATTATTTGTATCATATATACCTTTTTTTTTCGTGCGGAAATCCCTTCGGATACGCCTCCGCCGGCCAGCGGCGGCGGTTATGTCAGGCTTGAACCGACTAAAACCGCACGCCGTCTCGGGTCTTCAGACACCAGGGTGTAAAGTTGCCCATAGAGTATATCCCTCCCATAGAGCATATATCATATATACCTATGAATTTATGTGTAGCAGTATTATTGAATATACTATTTGTATTTCTCTTCTAGAGTAAGACTAAATAGTAATAATTTATTATAGGTACACTACTACAACTACCCAATATAGTACATCCAAAGGTTGCCTGGAAGACATCGCAAATTGCTATAAGACTGCCCATTGGTAAAGTATTTTTGTCTATTAATTATTTGTATCCTTTATTTGATGTGCAATAAAGATTATATATCTATCTCTGAGAGTATATGCAAACGATAGCTATCGATTCCCGTATTCGCATATTATACAAAAAAAAATAACTCATTTAACCTTTGACAAAGTATAACACCTTATGACAGAATAGACATGAGAAAACCCTTTGACCTAGTTGACACCTAGGTACTGTAGTGTGCGACCTTGTTCGACCACTACAGTTCATTGTAAAAACCTCCCTAAACTCGATATAGGAAGCTTTGTTGAATTAATAAATAAATGAGATATAACTATCTTTCCTTGCGTTTATCTTTCATCAACACGACTCAGGCGCCGGAGGTCGCTTAACGACCTCCGTCCTCCATGAGCGCAGGCCTGGGGGTGGCGGGTGAAGCCGCCTGTCACCCCAGCAGAAGCAGGCCGGGACGGTGGGGCGACTAGCGCCCCTCCCCCAAACCGGGGCAAGACGGGGACACCGTGGTTCCTAAACCCGAGGGGGTCATCTCGAAACCGGAGATGGCCCAGGGTCAGTAGGGGTGCGAGGGATATGCTCTATGGGCAACCTTACACCCCGGCATCTGTAGACCCGAGACGGCGTGCGGTTTCAGTCGGTTCTAGCCCGACATAACCGCCCCCGCTGGCTAGCGGGGGAGTATCCGAAGGGATTTCCGCACGAAAAAAAAAAAAGTACTATAAAAGCATAAGGCATATGGAGTAGGAGAAACTGTTTATTCTCTCGTCTTATCTTAGCAATTAAATGCATTACATTATTAGATTAATAACTTATACAATAATAAAAATATCGTGGAAATAAAACAAAGAATAGTACATTCCACGGTGTACCGCAAGGTAGCGTTTTAGGAGCTGTTTTATACAAAAACTTTAAAACACAATTTGGTCAAATCTAATGCTTTACCTCTGAATCGGATCCGTTGACCATCTCTACGAACTGTCGATACTTGAGCAGAAACAATAAGTCGAGGTCCCGTTCCAAGAGGCCGGGGTACAGCGCGCGGGTCACTTCGATGGCTTCACCGATGCGACCTGACACTATCAGTTTGGATACTCCTGGAATGTGACAAGTCAATTATTATAATTTGCAGAAAAAAAAAACTATGTCAATCTGCACTAATAAAAACCAAAGCTAACACCTTACACTAAAAGATCACACTACCATCGACAACAGCTAATAAGAGATAGTTTACTGCCGTCAAACAGACATTTTCTATGTCTTTTAAAGAGTCGGGTTATATAAAGAGGGTATCTCAAGTATATTCAAGATTCGTCTCATACAATAGAATAGCTAGCTGAACACGAGCTCTATATCATATTGTTAATGAAAATTCTATCGCTGGCGCAACCCTACGCGTGTGAGGGCGGACAGAGCTATCGATCGGCCTGTAGTGATCGTTAGGGGATACATTAATTCGAGCGAGTGACGTGTTGCTCTTTACTAGCCAATATAATCTTTTTTGAGCTGAGTGAGACGAAGTCGAGCGAAAGCTCCTCATACCAGACTTCAGGATTTTCTTTGTCACAGGTCTCCTCCTAAACTACTAATCTAATCAGAACCAAATTTGGCATGATTAAAGAGGTCAATCAGAGGAAGGTTTATGGATATATTTTGAAAAAATTAATGCTACCACAGAGGAATGATCACCGTTAAAAAAATTCCAAATGGAATTACATAATAACCGCTCGAGACACTGTGACCAAACTTTACACGCTCAGAATGCATGTCCAGAGTTGTGACTTTCAAAAAGAATTTTCAAAATCGGACTTGCCACGGAGGAATGATCACTGTTCAAAATTTTCAAAATCTGATTCCGCAATAGCGGTCAAATCTATGGTCCCACTCAGCTCAACATTGCAAGCAGCTATTCGCCTTGCAGACCTAGTTTTATTATTCCTTATAACAAACTGTACACAGATTAGTTCTACATAACACATAAACCACTAAGGTTTAAAGATTTAATATCAGTTTAACAATATGCACCACATTTCAACCTTAAACAATTATAGTTTACTTAATTACGCCGGTACACTCTTGTCATTGACAGCCAATTCAGGCCCGTGTGCATGGCGCTGACGAAAATTATTTCAAAGTATTTAGGTGTTCTGTTCCTACGAATCCACCACCAAGTACAATCTTCCTCATAGCGATTGCAAAGTTGCGTCCAAAATTTGCCCTTTGGAGTGCAGTATCCTCTTATAGATTTTGATTAGTATTCCAGCTTTGGCAAGAGCGATGCCCATCTGAACAACCACGAAAGGAATGCCTCCACCAGATCCTCGGCCGTTGTTTAGCCGGTGCACCAACTAGCAGGTGAGGTTCCTTTGGGCCCCAAAGCTGTTGTCGGAGCCCTATACCGTCAGGTTCAATGAAATTAGTGCTATGTTGATGTCAGGGCAAAATCAATGTTATAAGACTTGCACAATGATCTATGAGTACGGCGCCAAGTATTACGGGAGTGAGTGAGTTGAGTGGTGGGGGGGGGGTACTCACGCTGTCTGTTTTTGATGGAGGCGATGTCCTCGTCGATGGGCTGGTGCGTGGCGCGCGCGAAGGCCTGCGCCGTGCCGCAGTAGCCGTGGTGCACCAGGTACGTCGACACCATCCTGCGCACACCACACGCGATAAAGGACCACTGGCGCTTCGAGCCGCCGTAACAGAATATCACGAGACGACTTTACTATAGTGACCGGCAAACTTTCACAATGACGTTCTCTAAATGCGCAGAACGTGTTATTTAAGTCTCTTTGGAGGTAAGTGCGGGGTGCGAAGGGCAAGGCGCGTCAATTAACCAATCATAGAGTATGTTCAAATAATCACGGGCTCAAAGGGCTCGCGCTTTTCGTTGGTTAGCTATTGCACAAGCGCGAAATTTTTGAAGTTTGCTTATGAAGTTTGCCGGTAACTATATCTATTTGTAATATTGCATTTTTTTGTCAAATAAGTTGGCATTTATTTTGTTGTCTATTTACTGAACGGAATTATTACCAGTAACTTTTATATTGGAGGGGTACGACAGATCAAAAATTTACGAATATTTAACGTTTCAATATTTGATGCTGTTTAATTTGAATATTTATGTTCACATAATGTAACGTAAAAAAGTACAAATAGTATTCGAAACGGTGAGATTTAGAGTGAGAAAGAAATGCAGTAAGCTCGTAGCGACCTATGTAGAACCTGCTGCCACTGGCCCTGGTCGTCGGGCAGCGGGAACTCGTCGATGGCGCGGCGCGTGCGCGCGCGCAGCTCGCGCAGCATGTCCTCGATGTCGAACACGAAGGGCTGCTGCCCGAAGTTGGCGTCCACCACCTCGCCCGGCGTCTGCAGCCCCACCGTCGGGTACAGGTTCGGCTGCAACGTACACTTGCCACTTACTAACCTTCCGTTTTCACTTTCATTCATAGCGTGAGTGCCCCGTTTTTTTGCAAGCTTTTATTTAACTTGTTACCATTAATAAGCTCACGTTTGACTTAACTATCTCGACTCGTGGAAATGATGATGTGGTCTACGATGCAACAGACTTGCCTTGAAGGAATCTAATCATTCGAATCTTGAAATTTCCCAGGTTTTACAAATACTCAGGCATGGAGTTCCACTCTATGTAGCCCGTTTGGAGCTCCTTGGACAAGTCGACGTAAAGCACCTGAACATCTGTTCCAATTATCTACCCATGGACGTTTAGATAACCACCTCTATCTCGGCGCACGGAATAAATCCATCTAGCTATCAGATTGAGACCTACTACAACTAGAATACCGGTTGTATTGTATGTAACGATTAAAAACAAGACAGCGAACCTTGTTGCAATCATAGAATCTCACATTGTCTTTCCATAATTCGATTGAGTCTCGTTTAAACTTCTGTCATTTGCCAATACATATCTAAGTAAAAAAAAACAACAGTAAAAAAAAATATTTTGAGCATCACAACTCGTTATCCTAATATTGGTTTATATTTGAAGTAGAAAATTCTTCTTATCCTCAAAGAGCTCTTGAAGAAATATGTTAGGGCGCGACAAAAAAAGGATTTTATTTACTATTGCCAACCGAACGTAAACTTGTTTGATCGGGCAAGTTCCTATTTGCTCAGCACGTTTGAGCTAAGGGAGCCACCCTTAAACCAATTTCAATACAAGAACTATACGAGTCACGAACATGTTTAGACAGATTGAGGGGCGTCTTACGGAGATCGTTATCAGGACTTTGAACCGAAATATGTAATTAGAATTTTAAGACATTATATTTAATGACAGACCAAATGATATGATTGAATTATAATCACATTTTTTGCTTATAATTTCAGTTAAAGGTTGAATTTTTTATCAGAAACGCAATGAAAGAAGATATTTTAAATATAATTGGGTGCACAGGGCCCTAATAACACCTTTGGGGCCCAAGTCTACCTTCAACCTGGGCTCCAAGGTGCAAACCATGGACGCAGCTGGTAAATCGCTATGAGGATGATAATGAATTGATCTTCAGTTCAAGATCAATGGCCAATAATAATCGCCAAAGAACATTTCTCATTAATATCGCACAGCCGTCCTCAAATTCCAATTGCATTTACACTTACAGGTAGTCCTCTGAACGCGATGCCTAGATGGTGTCCGTTTTTTGTGTAGAAGCACGTGTTATCCACAAGGTTGACGCCGCACCCGATGACGTCGCCGGTGGTGAAGGTGGGCCCGTAGGGCTGCCCCGTGCCGGACGAACAGAACGAGTGCCCGTCGTCGCCGTGGTAGCCGTACGAGTGTTTGTCCCAGCCTGGAACATTGAGCAGAATCGTCGAATTTGTTGTGCAGGTAATTGAATTAACAGATTTTGGGTGCTTTATTTTTCTTGACGACCAGTAATAGAGCTCTCGACTACTAAGTGATGCCCGGTTAGTTTAAATATTTGTATGCCGGAATATATTGCTATTTGCATTAGTCTGCGTTTTTCTGATTAAAATATATTTCTAAATATTAACAAAAATGTATTTAAGGAATTTCTATTCGTGTTCTAGAACCCATAGTAAAAGCTATAGTGTAGTATGTTCTAGAAGGTCGACCTAAGCGTACGTATGTTAATGAAATCGAGGACGAGGTCAAGAGTACCCGCAACCGGCGAAAATATATATATAAAAACTTATGGATGTAGACGAAGCGAAAGGTGAATGCCAGGATCGTAGCAAATGGAAAGATGTTGTACCTGCCTACCCCCATGGGAATGAGGTGTCACTTATGTGTGTAAAGTTAAATACATACCATTAACCGTTACAGTTAAAAATAACTGTATTAACTCTCGCCCGTATATATCTGAAGGGTTACTCTTAGGCAGAGGTTTACCCGGGTAAGCCTAATGCAATAGCCTATTTCTCAAGAGTACTACAAAAATATGCTCTCGCCTTTATCCCAGAGGCATGTCGGTCGCCGGTAGTTCCCCGCCTGTATATACACAAATCATAATTTAGTTATCAAATACGCAGTAACGCAATAGGGACACGCAAACCTATCTCAGAGTGATCAGCTTAAAAGATACTACTAGCTTTTTGAATATAATCATGAATTATGCTGCCTGTATTAATTTAGCAATCGAAATTGCCCACCCGATGGTAAGGGGGTTAACATCAGAGCTCCAAAGGTGTTGGTAGCAGATGGTAAGAGCAAGTGAGAGAGCCAAGGCCTCCGGTGCTCAAAAACTTCAGCTGAATGCAGATAAATAAACTGTTACGGGCGTAGGTGCAAGAGATCTTAAGATTCTGCAAAGACAAGTAGGTTGGACGGGATGCCGTGAAAGACGACAATCACACGCCCCCTCCTAAAGGGGACCTAGGGGAATAAATTAAGTAGCCCCCATATGACGCAGTTGGTGCGAGCTGTCCGGCTGTAAAGTGAAGTGTCCGGAGAATTAGTCCGGCTTGAAATAATAATGTATTTTAAAAAATTGTGACGCTTCCGTATGTCGTCTTATTACTTAATATTTGTTTGGATCTGGATATTCCAAAAGCAACGATGTATAAAGTTTAAAAATAGAACAGCCGCAGAGGTGAATATAATTTATTTTACACCAAGTACCTGTCTGACTTTGTCTGTGATGACTCAGTTAGTTTCTTTTGTACTTCCAACTACCTGGTCATGGGTATATCAACATGTACTGTACAGGTAGACATGTTTCCGAGCACAATCGTGAGTAATTGGCTAAACGCCAGCCTCTTGTACGACTACTAAAGCAATATACCCAAACACCCTATAAAATTGTGCCAACAGTTTTTTTTTAGTCTCCCTAACCTACCCCCCACTCTTACCACACCTACCACAGGAAATCTGTCAACCCTGCACATTCTAAGTAAGATAGGAAAGAGGCCATTCGCCATGTATGAGGTGGTAATATGCTGTCAACCGCGGAAAATGTCCCTACGGAACTACAAAGGCTTAGGAGTGTTAGTGCCCTCAGCACTGCCCAATAATAGGGATTGCTGCATGCCGCTGCAATCTGTCGTGAGCATTTAATAAATGGGTACCTACCAAGAGATGAGAACAGTCTCCATGCAGGAGCGAACCTGTGTCTTATGTACAAAAGACACTACAGTTCCGGCATGAACAACACAGCTTAATTAATATGGCTGCAACATACTACATAACAATACTTGCAATGAATGTTGATGAATAACTTTCAATTGTTTTGTTGCTATCTAAATAAAAGAACTACTACATCGTTCAAAAATAATACACAAAACACCAAAGAATGTGTAAATTTCCTTTATACATTTTTTAATGGCTTTTTAAATCGGAATGCTGCAGAACATTTTAACTTTTTTACTTACTTATCACGTTAGTTTTGTACATCGTATAAACAAGATACGACCTTTGTGGCGTACTGCCGTCCTCAAGCTAAGAGGCGGTCAAGTGAGATCTGGTCAATTTTCACGTCTTAATTTTAAACAACTTTATTCACGTAAATGCTCAAAAAATATTCATCATATGATATATGACAACGTAGAAAAAAATATATGCCCTTATTTTTCAGCCCTAGCACGAAATTGGCTTTTTCACTTTTCCGTTTTTTAGCTGGACCACGGTAGCATAGCCATAATAATATTTGTATTAATGAATGTCTTTCTGCATTGGTCTGGGTGTTTCTATGTATAATATGTATATATTTAAAATAGAAAATGTATCTAAGTATGGGTATCCACATTCTAGAACCCATAACACAACCTAGTTAAACTATGCATTGGGTCTAGATAGCGCTGTGTAGAATGTCGTAGAATATTTATTATGATTATTATTTATAGATACAAGGTAAATAAAAAGTCGTCATTAAAGTGAAATTCTCCGTCACACTCACCAGGTAATCTGTTCATATTGACGCCGTGGGCAGACAGCCCGATGCCCATGTACCCATCGCGGCCCTTCGACACGATGCGCACCTCGAAGTAGTACAGCCCACAGGCGGCAGGGATGGGGTGTGTCGCGCGCACGCTCGCTGCATCTTTGTGGGTTTTGCCATGACCTGGATGAACAAGGACGTAGTTACTGTGGGACTTAAACTAAATAGATTGTACAATATGTAACATACTAGTGTCCAATCCGTGAAGGTGTATAAAGGTATCAATATTAGGTTCTGCGTAATTCGTTTTGGAAAAAACTGTAATAAAATTTAGGTCGATGCGAAAACTTACATGGCAACCCAGGAGGGCCACTCTGTGGAAAAAAACTCTCTAAAATAAAAATAACAATAAAGCACAAAGGGCGCGGCGGTGGAGCCAGCAGGGTGCGGTGTTGTGGGCCGGCGCTAAATATTATTGGATATCTACTTTGTGGTAAATCACATTCTTCAATTATGTGGACATATTATGTAATTATGATCTAGAAAATGACATTTAAAATTCCAATAACACATTTATTTTCATAAATATATTATTTTTAATTTCATATATGGTTATGTATTTAGGATACCTATGTGTCCCTTATTGATCGGACACTAATTTTGTTACATACTGTAGAGAAAGATCATAGAAAATATACGCTAGTGTCACGATTATCAAGAGGAAGGGCTCCGCACCTATAGCTTGTGTGAGAAGATGTTCAGCATTTTCGCAACGTGATAGACGACTAACCGACATTTAATTTTAGGGTTATTCTCTGTAGATAATTACATAGATTAACCCGAATTATGTGTTTGATAAGGGAATATGAAATTTTAATAAATTTATCGATAGATTTGACAAAAAAATATATAAGGTGTCACAAAATTAGGTCTCTGAATTTGGTGAGATGACTTGGTATCGACAAAATATGTATTTGAAACAAAAAAAAAATTTCGGGTCAAACAAAATAAAAAATATAAAATGAAATTATTTTTTTTACCCTATATTATTTTTTTGTTTCAAATACATATTTTGTCGATACCAAGTCATCTCACCAAATTCAGAGACCTAATTTTGTGACACCTTATATATGGCCTGGAAACCTTTGCTTTTATATCCAGGAGAACAGGCCCGCATCATGTTACGTTGTATGGGCCCTGATAACGGTGTTCGAAATCCATGACATTAAAAAGCAAACTTTTTAAAGAATATGTGTATATTATTTTTTTATTTTTTATGTCGAGTTGTGATAAGCAAGTACGTCACTGTTCCCATACTAACGAGGTTTAAGGGCATTTTGATTTGTATCCTGTGGTTCTCTACGCTTAAATAAATTTAGATCACAAGTAATCCTTATAAAGGGAAGGTCAGTAGTACGTTTACGCTAATAGCAGCTTCTCAAAGCAATATGTAAAGGCAGATACAAAAGATCCAGGCAATACAAGATTACAGTCAGTTTTCTTCAACCGATTGACGAAGAGTGAAATTGCGATTGTATTTACAATCTTATCTATAAGCAAGGAGCTGAATACAATTGTGTATTTAAATATTCAGTAATGTTATTATTGACATTGGCAAAAATCGTGCAATGTTAGTTTCTACTTTTTCATACCCTCCACATGTAGGTATTCAACAAAAGTACTAAGTCTAGTATTCGTAAGTATCATTAATAATATGTGATATTAAATAGTTAAGCTAAGAACACCCGATTAATTCACCTTTGAAACAAAAATAATCAAAATCAGTTCATCCCTTCGGGAGTTATGATGCCACAGATAGACACGTCAAACTTATAAATATAAATTAGCGTCGGGGGTTAAAAAAGAAAGGACACCAGTAGGTACTACAGTAGTACGACATCTCAGCTAATACAACAAGTTGAATTCCTGAGACGAGCTCAGCCGAATACAAGGGATTTTCGATTTTGCGATTATTATTTTTTTGCGATTATTTTTTTATCTTGCAATAGTTCACCCCAGCACGAATCTATTACCGAAAACAGCAACTCGATAGCTCATCTCCTTCATATCCAAAACCGTGACAGAAAATTGGCAACGACGACGACGTGTCGACGACAACTCCTTAGCAATAGGGCTTTTCTAAAGAAAATCCCTAAAAAAAACAGTTTAACCTAATGAAAGAAAGAAACAAATGTTTTTTTTTTTCGTAAAACGTAACAATCATGACAGGATCGGAACGCTTTGTCTGAACCCATTTGGTTTGTTGACGGCTTTAGGTTACTTTCACTGAAGGAGAAAGGTCTCTTTTGTATGAGCGGAGCCGTCGAAAATGTCGTATTGTGCACTTTCGAGCTAGAGGTACCTGCTGTAAGGTTTACATCCACCCTCCACGTGTATTCAACAAAAGCACTAAATCTCTTCGCAAGAGTTATTCATATTCACTAAAGATTTACCGATGTACAGTCAACGTCAAAAGTTGCTTAGTACTAAAATATTTACAAACGTTTTTTACATTGGAACACAATCATTTATCAAAATTGATGTATATAAATACATCGTTTTATAATATAAAATATTAATATGTATAAAAGTTAATATTTTTCATGTTTTGTTGTATGTTGAACAACTTTTGTCGTGGTTTGTTAAACTATAAATAAAATAATATTGTAGGGCAAAGTACACAACGCTATCTAGACCCAAACTAAGCAGAGCTTCTCATATGGGTTCTAAAATGCGGATAAACATACTTAAATACTTTATTTTTGTAAATAAATACATATTATACATAGAAACACCCAGACCAATTCAAATATACATATTTGCACTGAGCTGGAATCGAACCCGCGACCTTTAGCTTAGCAGTCGAATGCACTACCGCTAAGCCATGGAGGTCGTCTAAACTATGCATGCCAGCACTTACGATGCAGGCGTTGTTAGGCAGAGGAGACCATACTCCTTGATGAAGAGCCTCTTTTAGGTGTTAAGGGCAAGTCTAACTAATTGCTCCAGATATACACGTACGTATCAGCGTCTATGTCAAATAAATTCCTACCACTGTTAGCAAACCAAGCACTGCTCACTCACAACGGTTGTTTTATTTACTATAGCTAACTCACGATCTCCAAGCCGTCGTTTTGTCTTAGCCACAGACAAGCTGGTTTATACTAGGTCTGCAAGGCGAATCGCTGCTTGCAATGTTAAGCTGAGTGAGACATCGTGATTCTTGTCCAATAGATTTGACCGCTATTGCGGAATCAATTTTTTTGAAAATTTTGAACAGTGATCATTCCTCCGTGGCAAGTCCGATTTTAAAAATTCTTTGTGAAAGTCACAACTCTGGACATGCTTTCTGAGCGTGTAAAGTTCGGTCACACTGTCTCGAGCGGTTATTATGTAATTCCATCTGGATTTTTTTTAACGGTGATCATTACTCTGTGGTAGCATTATTTTTTTCAAAATATATCCATAAACCTTCCTCTTATTGACCTCTTTAATCATGCCAAATTTGGTTCTGATTGGATTAGTAGTTTAGGAGGAGACCTGTGACAAAGAAAATCCTGAAGTCTGGTATGATTAGCTTTCGCTCGACTTCGTCTCACTCAGCTCAATTATTTACACTTTCTAAACCAAGCATACAAACCATAAAGCAATTTGTCTGATACGAGTAAATAAAGAACAGTCTGAGTAAATCTAACGCGCTAATCACTACGGTCTTTCCAACTGAATACAGCAAAGGATTGTTTTAAAAGCGTGAATAAGAAGCGTTTATAAATAAGATAGAGATAAAGATCAAGGCCTACACATATCAACACTGTCTAGCAATATTTTACATTTACAGATGTACATAATTAAAACAAATATGAATTCTAGAAAAATGTAATTAATACGTACCAAATTGTTGATGGCACATTTTAATTTTTAATATCAAATTTAAATTAAAAAAACAAGATTTAAAACGTGGCAGTTTTAGAATTGATATTCTTTAAATTACATCCATAACATAACATAACTTCACGCCTGTATCCCCGAAGGGGTAGGCAGAGGTGTATTACACACCCACGATTCGCCAGTTATGTTAATGTACCAGTGTAATAGGGGGCGAGCCTATTGCCATCTACCGGGCACATTATTAAGCGAGCGACAATTAACATTTATTTAATGCACACATAACTACGAAAAGTCAGAGGTGTGTGCCCGGGGCGACTGGGGGATCGAACTCGAGACCTCGTCTCAGCAGTCCGTTACGTACGCCACTGGGCTATCGCCGCTTTTTTATTTATATCCATCCATGTAAAGTATCCTTAGACAGTGTTGATGTGTGTACACTATTCATTCGTGTATTTAAAATGTATAAAACTTTGAAACGAGAAATAAATAATACCTAGCAATCTGTTTACAACTCACCCATACTAAGGAAAAAAACATGCATTACACTTTACAAGTTTGAGAGCGGGGCAAACAATACATCTATTATAACTAAGAACCGGTTTACATTTTCACGATCGCTCATATCGGAAGGCGAGTCATCAACCCACCTAATGGTAAACGGTCACCACTGCTCTAGAACACAGGAAATGCAACAGAACTGCGGCCTACCGTGAAATTTGTACTACTTTTGTCTTTGCTAATGGTCGAGCCGTGAAGGGCGAGCTCGGCATTAGGAAGTGCTACCCTTATTACCTCTATACTCAGGCCCTTAGTTGGATAGAAAATATAACACATACCGGCAAATCTGTCTGACTGTTTTAATAAAATAGTCCTCTGTCATATTATAGTCATCCTAAATTGCACGGGCCTTCCGGTTGCATCCAAAGCTTACATCATGGAGCCCTGAGTCCGCGCTGCTTCTCCTCCTATCCTTATAGATTAGTTTATCTTGTTTTACCGGAGTGACTTATGTCTGACCCTCAACCCCGAAACGAAAGCATATGCCGGAGACTCGTATGTCAATCATCAGGTGTACCGGCTTGCAGGCGAGGCTGGCTTGAGGCCCTAAGACGCATAGGTACATCTACAGAAGTAAACTGTCTGTATAGGTGCAGTCAATTGTGGCCGCGGTGCGAGGGAATTGCCTTAGGCCACCTCATACCCCGGCAGTAGAGACACCCAAGAGAGCGTGCGGTTTCAGTCGGTTCGAGTCCGTCATAACCACCCCCGCAGCTGGCTAGAGGGGGTATCCGTAGGGATTTCTGAACGAAAAAAAGGTACAGACAGTTGGGTAGGCTATAAGTATTTGGACGAGAAAATATTAGTAGCTCTAAACAAAACAACAACGTTTATCGTGTGTAATACCTTTTTTTTTTATTGTGCGGAAATCCCTTCGGATACCCCCCCGCCGGCCAGCGGGGGCGGTTATGTCGGGCTTGAATCGACTAAAACCGCACGCCGTCTCGGGTCAACAGACGCCGGGGTGTAGGGTTACTCATAGAGCATATCCCTCGCACTCCGACTGACCCTGGGCCATTCGCAGTGTCCCCTCTGATAAGAGCAGAGGGGTACCTGGAGCGACCCCCCCCCGCGGACCTTGCAGGCCCGCCATACCCCGACACCCTCGTGCAATGGGGTCAGCTGGCCCTGAAAAGGGCCGGTTGGTCAGACTTTTGGCCGTTGACGTTGCCGCCAGCTACTCCAGAGGAGCAATAATGATGCGTCATCGCCCACGTTGGCCAGGGTGGACCAAACTTGGAGGTGATCCAACCAGTCGCACCCCCGTGTGTAATACCTAGTTTTTAAATTAGTTCTGGTTGAGCCGAATAGTAGCAGTACTAAGCGAAGTTTACAACTCTCCCAAGTCGTACAGGCCGATTGGGCTTTTGCCTGTCCTTGGGAAGTTATACGAGAAAATGTTGGCGGCTCGTCTCAAGTTCCACCTATTACCACGGATCAGTACTCGCCAGTACGGCTTCATGCCCCGGAGGAGCACCGAGGACGCCCTCTATAACCTGCTTCAGCACATACGCGGCAGACTCTTTGAAAAGAGGATTGTCGTGTTAGTGTCGCTGGATATAGAGGGCGCCTTCGACAGCGCATGGTGGCCAGCTATAGTAGCACGACTGGCAGAGGAAAAGTGCCCCGTTAACTTGAGGCGGGCAATCAGCAGCTACCTGAGTGAAAGGACAGTCCGGGTAAGGTACGCGGGCGCTGAGTGCAGAAAAGGCACCCAAAAGGGCTGCGTCCAGGGGTCAATAACGGGGCCCCTTGTTGTGGAACCTGCTGTTGGACCCCCTTTTAAGCATGTTGGAAGAGGATGGGGACTACGTTCAGGCCTTTGCGGATGACGTATTCCTCATCTTCGACGGGGATTCCGCACAAGAAATCGAGAGACAGGCCAATGCCTCCCTCGAACGTGTTCGGGCGTGGGGCGTCAAAAACAAACTTAAATTCGCACCGCACAAGACCAACGCGATGGTCATAACCAAGAGAAGAAAATACGACAATCCACGCCTGAACATGGGTGGGGTGGACATTGGCCTGTCTGACGAGGTGAAAATCCTGGGACTAACGATAGATAGGAATATTAACTTCAACAGCCACATTAGAAAAACTTGCGCTAAGGCGGTTAATATTTACAAGAAGCTGGCACGGACGGCCCGGATCAGCTGGGGGCTTAACCCCGAGGTGATCCGGGTCATCTATACTGCGGTTGTAGAGCCTGTCATCTTATATGCAGCCAGTGTGTGGTATGAGGCCACTAAAAAACAATGCGTTCGGAAGCAGCTGAACGCGGTTCAGCGTGTGTTCGCTCAAAAATTGACGAAGGCCTACCGCACGGTCTCCCTGAACTCGGCATTGCTGCTGGCTGGGATACTCCCTCTGGACCTCCGAGTTCGGGAGGTGGCCTCATTATATGAGGTCAAGAGAGGAGTGTCCCAGTCATGGCTAGGGGACAGGGAGATCGAGCGGCTGGCTCCCATTTTGGCGGCCCCGCACCCCGCGGAGCGCACGCGTCTGGAGTTCGACTGCGTGGTAGACGAGGAACAACTAAATAATATTAGACCGCACGACATCCGCATTTACACTGACGGGAGCGGGATTGGGGGCCGGGTCGGGGCTGCTGTTTCTGTGTGGAACAAGCAGTCCGAGACCAAGGCCCGCAAGCTCGCTCTCGCAAGTCACTGTACCGTCTACCAGGCGGAGCTCCTGGCGCTGCGTGAAGCGGCGTGTGAGGCAGAGCGGCACGGCGTTACCGCGTTCGGCATCTTCTCGGACAGCAGAGCAGCGCTCCTCAGTGTAGTCAATCCGCACTCTCATCACCCCCTATCCGTAGAGACCAGAGGCGCTCTTGGTCGCTGTAAACAGCGGGGCAAGAGCGTCTCTCTCTACTGGATTAAGGCCCACGTCGGCCTCGAGGGTAATGAGAGGGCGGATTGCCTCGCTAAGGAGGCTGCCCAAAAATTAAAGAAAAAACCTGACTACGACCTATGTCCTGTTTCATTCGTCAAGAGAACCATTCGACAGGGCTCTCTCGACGAATGGAACAGGCGTTACCAGGAAGGTGAAACGGCCTCAACCACAAAAATATTTTTCCCCTGCGCGATAGAGGCGTACAGGATCATCAGGAGGATTACCATCGAGAGCCAAACAACCCAATTCCTCACGGGGCACGGTGGGTTCGCAGAATACTTGACTCGCTTCAAGTGTAAGGCGGACCCATCGTGTGCCTGTGAGCCTGGGGTCCCGGAGTCGGTGGCCCACCTCCTGATGGTTTGTCCAATCCACGCCAAGGACAGGCTGGATTTGGAAATCGCCACTGGCGTCAAACTGGATACGCACGGCATCACACAAATCACGTCACAACACACGGAGTCATTAATCAAGTATGCTACCAAAATCGTCAGAATTGCCAATGATCGAAACAGAGTTTAAAAACTTATGTTAGCACCTTATGCTGGGCATAATGTCGCCTAGCCTAGGAATTTACAAGCTAAAAAACAAAATAGCTCCAAATTAATTGTTATATATAAGAAATATAGAATAAGAAAAATAAAAGAAAGATGTAATAGCCGATTAAGAGAAAAACATATGTATTAGAAGTTAAGTAATAATTTAAGAAGATTATGTAAAAGATTTTTTATCAATAAAAACAATAAAAAAAGAAAATTAGCATAGTGTAGAATAGGTACACAAAGTCCCAGATGCCCCCATATCCCTGCAGAGTATGAAAGGACGAATGAAAGTGCGAGAAGAATACAAGCGAGAACTAGTATGCCTAAGAGACTCGGAATAAAAGAGGAAAGCATAGGATTAAATTAGGAAGCCTTTAATTAAAAAGTGAAAATAGGCCCCGCTCCACAGCGGGGGTAGGTATAAAAAAAAAAAAAAGCGAAGTTTACACGGTTATAATATATAAAGTGTTGTGGGAGTTCTAAATTAGTAAAGAAATATTTGTAACAAAGAGGCGTTATTAATTATAATTAAATATGCAATGATGTCACGATTAGCATCATTAAACAGCTTTAAAAGCAAAGTAACTGGTGTGTGTCTTTATTGCTGTTTACGAAGTCAGCTAGCAGGAACGAGGCCGCATCAAAAGCCTTTTTAAATATCTATAATATAAAAATGAATCGCTGAATGTGTTGCTAAGCGCAATCTCGAGAGCAGCTGAACCGATTTCGCTAATTCTTTTTTTATAATATTCCTTGAAGTACGAGGATGGTTCTTAAGGAGAGAATTTTTTTAAAAATGACAAAAAAAAAGGTTACAGGCATGTTTGGGATAAATAGGTGCCACGAGGCCAAGTATGCCCCGGGGGAAGCCGCGGGAGACAGCTACTTCCAAATAAATATAACATAGAATAGAATTATTTTAAGTTTTTTTAAACGATGCTTTCGATTTCTTGCTGTCTCTTTTGGGTGTAATACAGCTCCTAAGCAGATGTTTAAATAATTCTAACCTATTTAAAAAATAGTTGTTCTCTTAGGATTTTAATGTGAACCGCGAAAATTCTTTACACTGCTGTCCAATTTCAATAATAAAATAATAAAAAGTACCTACAATTAAATGGGTCATGGGCCTCACCAGAATTGAATCAAATTTATATGGGTCTCGTACACATGCTGATTATAGGACGAGGCTCTATCGGAGGCTACTCTCTTGGGGTACGCAGGTCAGAAGACAATCGCACCCGTAAAAACCAAAATAAGCCAAATTAATTATGGTGGAGGAAGATAAGAGTAGAAAAGCGAACTCTGGGCTCCAAGAAGCACGCTTTCGATGTAACCGCGATTTACGCTGCGTTGTGAAGAAAACTGAAATTTATAAGAGCTTTAAATAGGCTAGACCTGGAGAGGGATCCGCTAAAATTAGTACTCAGGTAGATATCATCAACATGAAGTTTATAAATACTATCCAAAGTGTATAAGTATAATTTTAATGTGAAAACAAACATCCCGAATGCTAGCCAAATACGCAATCTGGGTGAATTTCAAAACAAGGCCAATAGGGAACGTTAACGACCTCCAATTAAAAAAACAAATAGCATTTATATGCAACACCATGAATTTAGAGACGCACATACCTACTGCCGCGGTCACTCACAGCACTAACAACGTAGTTAGAACCGTCAGGCGCCCTAATATATAACTAAGAAAGAAGTAAATACGGTTGTATCTCGTATACCGCTGCCGTATATCGTGAAAAACGATTAGCCTATCAAGGTCACACACTTGAAACGATACTACGCTACATAAGGTTGGCCACAAACACGCCAACGTCTGGCATCAAACACGCGTAACAATAAGCGGTGCTCGTAAGAATTTATGTAGATGACGACCGACGCGGCTTCATATCACGCTCACGCCTCCTACACATGCTAATGAGCGACCAATCAAATAATAAGACAAATACTAAAACAATACAAGACTTGAACGATAAATCTGGAACGTATGTTATCAGCAGAGGTCTACGAAGTAAAGAGCATATTTGCCTAAACTTCAAAGAATGATGTAATCACTTATAGTACGATATGGTTACGTAGGACAGGTCCAAGCAGCTCAGTGTAGGTCAGTTCCAACTAGAAAGGGACTCACGGCTTCAAGTTCCATTCTGAATATTGACTTTTTTCAATTTAAGTTTATAGTTCGATAGTAGATAATACGTCTTCAAAATCTCGATAGCCCACAGCCGCGATTAGAATGGTTTTCTTAATTTCTTCTGGACAAGCACAAGAGCAACAACAACTTTGCTCTACTCAGAAATAGAAGTAGATTTGACATAACAGAAGCCTGACCTAGATTCAATTGCTCCGTCGTGCTGTTACAGGCACTAAACAATACTATCCAAACAAAAGCGATTTCGAGCTTTGTGGGAAGCGCTCCCAATTCTTCGAATGAATCCTTGCCCATATTATTCCCTGGTCGGTCAGGCAATCAGGTCGCGATTGCAGCATGCGGCGCGCACACTCTCATAGAGCTGCGCGTATACACGACCAACATAACACACAGGTTAACGAACCGCCAGGCCACGTGTACACAACAACGTAGATAAAACCACTGGATGCGTGTGGGATGAGGTTTATTACTGCAACTAGTCTGTTTAAACTTTAGAGCACCATAAAAATATATCAAGTGGAAGATTGTCGCATCGCGAGCTAGCTCATTGAGTACCGTATCTGAAACCGCAAGTTTTAGCGTGTCAATAATAAATTTAATGCTAGTATCGATCGTGAACACAGTGAGCATGCAACTTTGTAACTGTACAGACACTGTGCTATTTTCGTCGATGTAAGTGTGACATTCCATGCTAATAAAGAACGAAAAGAAAGAAAGCTTGAAGAATTTGCACCTTGATGAAACAAATGTGAACATACTGCAATTTTATTTATTCCAACAAGCGGAGAACAAAGAAATACACAAAGCGTTCGAATCAATAGAGCATTACCTTCCAACCTACAATGAAGCCAAACGGAATAATGAATCACTAATGCTGCACTCGGGCACAGTTGTATTCAACGACAAAGAACAATCTAACAATATTAAAACATCAATCGACATCAAACATCTGATAGTTGTTCCAGTATGCACAATAAACTATCAAGACAAAACGTTTTAGTCATAATTAAAGCCAAAAATACCCGTGAAAAGAAAAAGGCTAAATGTAAAATTTTGTGCTAACTATTTCACTTCTTAGGGTTAAAAGCCAAAAATATTAAAAAATACTTGATCGTTTTAAACTGGTTTCATTATTACTGATGCCAACGTAACCCAGTAAGTGATATAATAATAAGAATCTGATTGTGACATTTGAGCGGAAATACAAGACATGCAAAAATACAAAAAAACACTAATTAAAACGCGTCCGTAACCTGTACATTTTTTTTCCGTGCGGATCGTGGAAAAAATACAAAGACTTAATAAACCTTTTATAGCAAAACAAAGAAAAAACAAAACACTATTCAGTTTTATAAATTAAAGTTTATAAGTTAGTTATTCTATCACGCAAAAACTACTAGACGAATTTGGCTAACATTTGGCACGCCGATAGAACATGACCTAGACAAGGATTCCGGTGATTTGTTTCCGTGGGAAAAATCTAAATTGTTAACATAAAATCTACGCGAACGAAGTCACAGGTAACAACCAACTAATAATAGGGGGCGGCCGAAGAAAGCGGTCAGTTCGTCGGCCCTTGTCCTGTGACTTGCAATCTTGACCTCCGATAACTCAGTACACATTGAATACAAGTCATGGATTTTATTATACGCGGCCATCGCTTTTGAATTAAAGTATACTCGAAAGATCATTGAGTGAGAAGTCTTTCAAATTCTCTTATTTGTGGATCAGCCACACGATTTGAGTTATGGCCGAGATCCATCTGTTTTTAATAGTTATTTCATAGATAAATACGTATCGGCTGGATTGCTTATCAAAACATGCCTGAAGCTGTTTCTTAAAAAGTGATTTACCACTTATTGGATATAGAAAATATAGCTTTTTTCATTATGTGACTTACTAACAATATGAAAGTGTACAAATTAACGAACTTGTTTCAACTGGATGCAATGAAATATCTAGCTAAAGAGGTATTTTTTCATTTTTTTACATAATTATACACATGTGTATAGTTGTTTGAAAGTCTGAGTTCTATATTTCATTTTTTTTTTATTTGAAAGGTGGAATAGTCGGAAATGTTCTTAGCTATTCGGGGGTTTTTAAATTGTTAATTCAATTATGTTAAAAACCTGTGTGAAATACATTCAAATCCTAACAAACAACATTACGTTGTATGTACATCGAACCCAAGGCCTCACAATCGCACCCAAAGCTAAGTTATGTACTTCACATTAAAAACAGACGGACCTCAACTTGAAATTAAATATGCATGAAAATCTTAAAACTTGAGAAGTTTTAAGATTTTCCCTTGCGTCAATGCGTCAGTTAGCGTGACGCCTTTTCCACAACAAGTCCAATTATATGGCGACAAAAACTAAATCTCGTTCAAACGCAGACCTTCAAGGGTCAGATGCTATTGTTTCCCAAAACCCGTACACGGCTGTGGGTCGAAGGAAAGTTGGCGCGTTGGCGTTCACCCAACACTGATATCGTCAAACATTTGACAAAATGTCAAGGCGTACACGAGGTCGACACACTCGTGGTTTCTCGAACAAAGAATCCAAAGCGCAAATCACTCGGTCAATTTTATCACAACGACGTATTTTGAAACAATCGACCAGGTCAAACGTACAATACGCATACAAATACTCAAAACTCACACTACTCTTAACAATTAATTCCTACGAATTCAACAAACGGTACTATTTCTAGAATTTTCTTCCAAATCAGTTGAAGCATACAGATGTATGCTTCAACAGCGTTTTAGATAACACATACATTGTTAACCGGTACTGTGGGTGTTGTCTAAACGGCGTACACTGCTAACACGTTAATAATATGCTGCTAATTAAGAAACCATGTTTATCTTTGTCAGGTCTCTAACATAAATACTGCCGCCATCCTCAAATCACCTTAGGTATCATTTTATTGGTAAGGCCCATCATGGAGGATTGGCTAGAGAGGCGACACGGAAGCCTCTCGTACCGGTTGACGCAGGTGATCTCCGGGGACCACCTGCATCGGATCAGGAAAGAGCCAACGCCTGAGTGACATCACTGCGACGCGAGCGAGGACTCGGGGCTGCACACGCTGGCGGTCAGCCCGGCGTGGGAGGCGCCGAGGCGTGACCTAGTGGCAGCCATCGGAGTGGGAGTCCTCTCGCTCGGCAGCACGATTGCGGCAATGGTGCGGAGCGCGAGCGCGCGGGTCGCCGCCACCTCCTTCTGCGAGCATGTAATGCACGAGAAGGAGATGGCGGAGCGTGCCCGGGAGAGATTTAGAACTCTCCCGGTCCGCCGAGCCCGCAACATGCTCGCCGCGCGTCGCAGGCGACTCAGGCGCCCGAGGTCGCTTGACGACCTACTTCCTCCATGAGCGCAGGCCTGGGGGTGGCAGGTGAGGCCGCCTGTCACCCCAGCAGAAGCACGCTGGGACGGAGGGGCGACTAGCGCCCCTCCCCCAAACCGAGCACACCGTGGTTCCCGAACCTGAGGGGGCCATTTCGAACCCGGAGATGGCCCAGGGTCAGTCGGGGTGCGAGGGATATGCTCTATGGGCAACCTAACACCCCGGCGTCTGTAGACCCGAGACGGCGTGCGGTTTGAGTCGGTTCAAGCCCGATATAACCACCCCCGCTGGCCGGCGGTGGAGTATCCGAAGGGATTTCCGCAAGAAAAAGAAAGGTATCATTTTATTACGACCTACGTCCTCCATGAGCGCAGGCTTAGGAGTGGCAGGTGAGGCCGCCTGTCACCCCATCAGGAGCCGGCCGGGACGGCGGGGCGACTAGCATCCCCCCCCCACTCAAACCGGGGCAACACGGGGACACTGTGGTTCCCAAACCCGAGGGGGCCATCTCGAAACGCGAGGGAAATGCTTTATGGGCAACCTTACACCCCGGCGTATGAAGACCCGAGACGACGTGCGGTTTCAGTCGGTTCAAGCAAGACAAAACCGTCCCCGTTGGCCGGCGGGGGGGTATCTGAGGGGATTTCCGCATGAAGAAAGGGTGTCATTCTATTAGGCCACACATAATTGTGTATATTATGTGTGTAATCTAACCAGATGACCTACGACCGCCATTATCAGTAAAATATCATTAGCAGGAACAATGGGTTCAATCTAGGGAAAAATAGCATTGTATGGGTAAAATTAGCCGCAATCGTTAGTAGACCGTTGATCTCCCTGCAGGTGCACGCCGGCCGGCCTGTAAATCGCACGGATGAGTCACGACTAAGTATATGCGAGACCATGTTCATGCCTGAATCATTCGTCAGATTAAGACATTCGTTTTCCAGAGTGCACGTACTAAAGGTGCCTATCTGGAGAGCTAACATTCAACATTACACATCTGTGTTGCCTAGATGTTTCTGAGTCTAATATGTACCGTTATTGGCGAATGCACTAACACTGCTTTGAAAAAAAATGCCATTTAGTATACGATATTGCAAAATCTTATCTATTGATAGTCCTTAGTCATATCCTAGTGTCGTCATAATTAAAAAAACAATATTCTTAAATGTACTATGAAGGTTACCAAGTGCACGCATGCAACACGTATGTTAGTAATGAAAACAAAATGGCCAACGAAAGGAAACTATGAAATAATAAAGTTTTTAGTTCAACACTATATTAGTACTTTGTGGATATTACTACAGTATGATAAAATTAAACCATTCATCATCATCATCATCACGTCAGCCACTGCTGGGCATAGGCCTCCCCCAAGGATCTCCACAACGATCGGTCCTGCGCTGCCCGTATCCAGCGGCTTCCCGCGACCTTGACTAGATCGTCGGTCCACCTTGTAGGGGGCCTGCCCACGGAACGTCGTCCGGTACGCGGTCGCCATTCGAGAACCTTTCCGCCCCAGCGGTCATCGGTTCTCCGCGCTATGCGCTTAAACCATTGCATTTACAAAATGCAAACTTTGTAAACAATCATCCAAACACCAATATTTTTGTTTAACTGAAAAAATACGAATAACAAGCAAAAACAGGTGAATTGTAGCAAAAGCGTATAAATAAGTTTATTAATAGAAACTAATACAGCGTAGATATAAATATGCCAATGCGACACAAATTGTAATAAAGTGGAGTTTTCTATAGCGTGAGAGAAATTTATAGAGGCCGACACGTGCTCTGTGCTGTAGAAGGCGTGAGTCGAGCAAAAATTGGAGATCAGAACGCTCCAACGACGAGGGGTAGTATGGCTGTCGTGAAGTATTTAACGAGAGACAAAGCACATGTCGACGCTACATTTGAAGATAAGCATAGAGATAGAAAAGAGACAGTCGGAACGCGCATTCCTCGTGATGTTACAATACACAGAATGTCGATGTTGGCGCATCGTTGCTAACAAACAGATAACGGTCGAACGGTCCGGAGCTACGTTACCGTACACGGTCCGTCTGTACGTCCGACGCGGAAACTACGCAAGCGACCTTAATGTATTCATAAACACTTCAATGTATACTCGTCGTACGTATCGCCACTGTTTATTAGCAAGATGCGCGGTACTTATATTATAATGTTTGTATGTATGTGTTGACGTACGATACATCCAGAGGCGTAAGTGGAGGTAGGGCAGGTGGGGTCGGCGGCCCGGGCCCTGCGTCCCACCTTACAACAAATAGAGAAACATCTATGTCCATTAAAACGAACCACAGTCGGACCCCATACACACCACTTACGCTTCTGGCTGCTCGGCGATGCAACGTCTTCGAACGAGATTCCTCGAGACCGTGGTGTCTGGTGGTTCCGCGTCAGTAAGTTAGTTCGCTGGCGATGGCCAGGCGCAACGCTGCGAGTAATAAACCGTGGCAGCAATGGATGCGTGCAGGCACAATATATCATGCAATGTCCTGACTACGCGCACACGAGCGTTTAGAGCATAGTGGTGCCATGGAGCCGAAAATTATCTATGCTATTTTACTTCTAGAGTTAATACTATATTACATTCTAAGTCTTATCAAAGAGTATTCTAGTTATGTACATCAAAAGTACTTTACAAGAGGGAAAGTGAAGGCATTTCCAATGTTGAAGGAAAGGGAAAGGAAGGGAGGACTTGGCTAATTGAATGGCTTGATGGTAATCCAAGGTCTCCTCCTACCTCTCTAGTCTGTGCAGTAAGCAGTCTGCCGTCTCGATATATTTGCATATAGCTGATGATGGAATTTTAATTAGTCTCCGAATGCATATTAATAAGACATTCAAGTAATACGGAGTCAATAACTATTAATTAAAAGATGCCAGTTAATAATACTGCCCAGTAAGGAAAGTCTGTCTGGGTAGAAGTCGTTGATTAAATATTATTGATAAATATTATAACTTTGTAGGGCTCATAAAAACGCCAGCCGCGCTCTTTGTTAAATATCATGGACATTATCAAGTTCATCGAAATGATTAGCAAAGAAAAGGAAAACAGTAGGAATGGTGCCGCCATTTTGACTGGTCTAATACCCTCGTTAAGCAACGGACTGCCGAGACGAAGTCTCGAGTTCAATCCCCATTCGCCCAGGGCACACACCTCTGACTTTTCGTACATACGTGTGTATTAAAACTGTTAATTATCGCTCGCTTAGTAATGTGACCGGTAGATGGCAACAGGCTCGCCCCCTCTTACATTCGGACCTAAACACAACTGGCGAATCGTGGGTGTGTAATACAAAAAAGTAAAACAAGTATTATAATACTTTTTACGGCTTGCTTCAATTGTGATGAGCAGTCAAAAGAAAATAAAACTCTGCTCAACATAAGCAACTGAATGAAAAAGCTATTCATTTCAGTCCACAGCCCGTTAATGCGAGAAATGAACAACGTAAGAGTTGATGTACGTACATAGTATCTGCAGACAAAGGTATTAAAGTACACGACGGGAACAATTAGCCCATGTCGCGGTTGCTATGCGGGCGTGCGGTGTGGCCTCCCACCACAACCGAGCGATTATTTCAAATTAAATTAACTCCAACATGTTTCGACATAAATACCTAACATATTGCTTGCTTTGTGCACGCCACTGAGTCTATCTTACGCTTAATATCTCCGAGGGTTTAGGGAGGCCTATGATTTGAACGCACCGTAAGGCTTTACGGAATTTCGTGACTGACTTAATTTCGATGCCTTGGGGTGAGCTTGACGTTATAAGTCACGTCATTTACACAATACAATACTTAAAAAAAGCTCTTTCTATTGAAGCTTAAATGTATACCTTTCTATGACGTTAAAGAAGACGGCGAACTGCCTTTGTTAGACAAACTCAACGCAGACAGAAATGAAAATATAATAGCACTAACGGCCCGGGAGCTTCACACGGGTTTAAATTCGTGAAAAATTACCAATAACCTGATTGCTACGCCACCTTTCGGGGTCCAATGGTAACTATAAGATACCTCCAACGTCACCTTAAGACGTATTAATGTATCGGAGAATTTCGAATATCTGGGACGTGTCTAGGTGGCTCAGTTGGTCAGAGCATTCCCCCTGTAAGGGACTGGTCGCGGGTTCAAGTCCCGTCCTATATGTTCTCTTTTTCCGATCTAAATCTTTAGAAAAAAGTAAGCATACAAAATGCTTAAAAAATTAATTGAACTATAAGATAATTGCCTATTATAGGCATTTAATTTGAATATGGTGTCTCTCGCGTGTCGTGCGGTGTTCCGCAGGGTTCGGTCCTAGGGCCACTCCTGTGGAACATCGGATACGACTGGGTGCTGCGCGGTACGTTGCTCGAGGGTGTCAGCATAGTCTGCTATGCTGACGACACCCTGGTTATGGCGCGGGGAGCAACGTACCGAAGCCCGGCACTGAAGGCCACGGCAGGGGTTGCTCAAGTCGTGGGTTGAATACGGCGGCTGGGACTCGAGGTGGCTCTCCACAAATCCGAGGCTATGTGTTTTCACGGGCCCCGGAGGGGGCCACCTGCGGGAACCAGCATAACCGTAGGGGGCGTGAGCATCGGCATCGAGCCCACGATGAAGTACCTTGGGCTCGTACTCGATAGCCGATGGGACTTCGGACCTCATCTCCGAAGTCTGGTCCCGAAACTGAGGGGGGCTGCGGCCGCGCTATCGCGGCTGATGCCCAACGTTAAGGGACCCAACGCCCCCACTAGGAGACTGTACCTGGGGATCGTGCGAAGCATGGCCCTATACGGGGCCCCCGTATGGGCGGAGACTCTGGCGGCCCGCAATGTGGCTGTATTAAACAGCCCGTTAAAAGCGATGGCCGTCAGAGTCATCAGGGGGTATCGCACGATCTCAGTCGAGGCGGCATGTCTCCTAGCCGGGACCCCTCCATGGGACCTGGAAGCGAGAGCCCTTGCGCTGCTGTACCAGTGGCGCAAGGAGGCGCTGGAGCGGGGCCATAGGCCGGAGCCCCGAGAAATCAGGGCTCAACGGTCCCAGCTCCACCGGGAACTCATGGAGACATGGAGGGTGCGACTTGAGCACCCAAGGGAATCCACCATTGCGGCGGTGAGACCGATCATGAAGGAGTGGTTGGAGAGGGACCATGGGGACCTCTCCTACCGGATGTGCCAGATGGTTACCGGACACGGGTGTTTCGGTAAGTATCTGTGGCGCATCCACCGGGAGACAACGCCGCAGTGCCAGCACTGCGAGGATCCTGGCGAAGACACGGCGCTCCACACGTTGGTGGAGTGCCCTGCGTGGGCGAGTCAACGCCGGGATCTCGTTGCGGTCCTGGGCGTGGACGTTCTCTCGTTGGAGACCATGGTGAGGGCCGTGGTCTCCGACGGGAGCAAGTGGCACGCCGCCGCCTCTTTCTGCGAGCAGGTAATGCGCGCGAAAGAGACGGCGGAGAGGGAGCGGGAGAGAACCCTGCCCCCCGAGTTTCGCAGTCTGCGGCGACGACGCCGCAGACTCATCTACGCCCGGGACTACCGACCTCCATGATCGGGGCCTGAGGACGGCAGTTGGCCGACTCGCCACTTACAGAAGCAGGCCGTGGCGGAGGCGTGTCGTGTGTGCCCTACACACGCCTGCCAACTCACCGAAGCGGGATAAAACCCGACCCCACCTGGCGAGGCCGCGGTGGCGGCCAAAGTCCGCGGGAAACCCTGGGGTTATCCTTTCGAGGGCTTACCCGGGGTGCCCGGCAACGGACACTTGGGGAGGACACCGTGCGGTTTTAGTCGAGACACGACATAACCACCCCCGCTGGTCGGCGGGGGGGTATCCGAAGGGATTTCCGCACGTAAAAAAAAAAAAAAAAAAAAAACTAACCAACAATAGGTATATGTATAAATATTCATGCTTGTATCTTCAAAAGTGACGAACTTCCCATATGAACTTTCAACCCCTATTTCACCCCCTTAGTGGTAAAATTTTGACAAGAGCTGATACACGTGTTTATTTATTTCTAACCAGAAGTAGGTATATGATTTTTCAAGACTCCATCTTCAAAAGTGACGAACTTCCCATGAAAACTTTCAACCCCTATTTTAAAGGGGTGAAATTTTTAAAAAGTTGGTACACGTGTTCATTTAGTTCCAACCAAAAGCAGGTCTATGAAATTTCATGCTCCTAACTTTGAAATGACGTTCATCCCTTATTTGCTACCTTCAGAGTAAATTTCATAAAAAAAAATCTTAGTCGAAGCCTACAACATAAAAGCGTCCAAGTGCGAGTCGGGCTCGCCCATGAAGGGTTCCGTAGCAGTAAGTAACATAATAATGTTTTTTTTTATTTTTATATTTGAGTTGTTTGAATGAAAGGTAAATTGCGGTTTACGATTTATGACGTATTAAAAAAAAGTACTTACTAGTTCTCGTTCAAACTAATTATCGTTGGAAGTTTACATGGTAATGTACACCATATATTTTTTTTAGTTTTATCATTCTCTTATTTTAGAAGTTACAGGGGGAGGGACACACATTTTACCACTTTGGAAGTGTCTCTCGCGCAAACTATTCAGTTTAGAAAAAAATGATATTAGAAACCTCCATATCATTGTTGAAGACCTATCCATAGATACCACACACGTATGGGTTTGATGAAAAAAAAAATTTGAGTTTCAGTTCTAAGTATGGGGACACCCAAAATTTATTGTTTTTTTTCTATTTTTGTGTGAAAATCTTAATGCGGTTCACAGAATACATCTACTTACCAAGTTTCAACAGCATAGTTCTTATAGTTTCGGAAAAAAGTGGCTGTGACATACGGACGGACAGACAGACAGACATGACGAATCTATAAGGGTTCCGTTATTTGCCACTTGGCAACGGAACCCTAAAAAGCATCTACTGCCGAAATTTCTAGTATGCAGGTCCAGCGGTTTAGGCTCTGCGTTGATGAATCAGACAATCAGTCGGGACATAGTTAATGACCAATTTAATGGCTTATTCCATTACTGTTCGCATCTGTATCGGCACTTTTTATATCTGTCTATTACTAGTAATATAAACTACGTCCACCAATATCTGAATGAGTGAATATTTATACTAGCTCTGTCCTGTAACTTCTTTACGCTATCATGACGGGACAATATGCGTAACAACTGATTAAGGAGTTGGGTCATTGTGTGGAATGTAGAGATGTTACCATTCCCAAATTATTTGCAGTTGTGGACAGGCAGGAACCCCCTATCTCTTACTATCTACACTTTTGTCCTGAAGTAAAAAAAGCTCAGATTGCACTGCGTGTAGGTAAGTCCCGATCAGGAGCAAGCTTGACCCTGTGTTTGGAAACTCGCGTGCAACCCTGGTCGCTTGCAAATCATAACCTTGCTATACAGTACGGATAGACGCCACTTACCAAGCCTCAAGGTTTCAGAGAATAATGAATGAATAGTTCTCCCATTGCTAAAGAATTCAGTTTCAGCATTTCCATATCTACAAGAAGGGATAGACAAGTGGGGAGGGTTGTAGTTTCTGCCTGATCTGGAGGGAGAAAGGCATTAGTATTTATCGTCAATACACTCGATAAGTCTAAACTCTAGGTTGACAGTTGTTAGTGTGATATTTGTCATCGAAAAATCAACTAATTCGCTACGAGACTGCGTATACAAGCTAAGTACCTAGTTTTTTGGGTCTGGGTAAACGAATAAGTTCATTTCATTTTAAGTAGGAAAAGATCAATGTTAGGTTTTTTTTCTGTTGTACGCGTTCACACAGCAGACTATGGGGCCCGGCGTTTCACATTTAGGTAGTGCGTTTCCACTATCTTCCCTGGTCTGGTCTGCATCTTGTGGAATTAGTTGGCACTAGACAGATGGCAAAGATTGACTTTTCTTCGTTGGCTGCCTGCAGCATGTGTTCGTCTTAGGTATTAATTCAGAATGAGGGTACACTTTGAATTTATTTGCCGATATGAACGAGTTGGATGCAAGAACGGTATAATTCAAGCAATATATTATAACCGTGGCGATGCGCATGGCAACGTATCGCATATAATATTAGTAGCATTGTCGGTGTTCCGACACCTCACTCAAGGCGACCACTCGGGTTTCAGCGCAACACTGAATAGGTACGTTTATTTATTAGGTCGTTACATATGAAATTGCCGTTTTTCTTGAAGAAATTGGAGGAAACCCAATTTCCAGTACTAACATTTTTGCATTTTTTTTTAGGAATGACAAATCCAAATTTTATGATTTTTTTTGTGTATGAATGAGACAACATTAAGCTAACAAACAGCAACTTTTATTACATTTTTGAAAAGTGACAGCTGTTAAGTAATATGAAATTTATCATCAAAATGGATAGCATTTAGGAAGTATTGTTTTTGCAGATCGAATTAATTTATCAAGCGGCCAATAAAAACAAAATTTAATACAGAGTTGTAAAATCTTGAAATGAACTTTCAAACAAAATATAAGGTGTCACAAAATTAGGTCTCTGAATTTGGTGAGATGACTTGGTATCGACAAAATATGTATTTGAAACAAAAAAAAATATCGGGTAAAGCAAAAAAAAAAAAATGAAAAAAAAAACCACCAGCGACCAGCGGCACGTGACGCTGGTCGCGATTTACCCGATATTTTTTTTTGTTTCAAATACATATTTTGTCGATATCAAGTCATCTCACCAAATTCAGAGACCTAATTTTGTGACACCTTAAATTACAGGAATAACGAACTCATGAATTTGAAAGAAAATTTCGGCAATTTCATAGGTAAAGACCTAATATTATTTATAGATAATAACTTAGATTAATATTAATAATCTAAGATTAATAATATTAATATAAAGAAAGAGACCGAATTTTGGAGTTTGTATATATGTTTTGGGGTAATCTTCGGAACCACTGCACTCATTGGACAAATTCTTTCACCATTTAAAATGTAAATTATCCCCGATGGACATAAGCTATATATATGTATTATTTGTGTAGCTCAAAGAAACTCGTATAAACATAAGCTATATATATGTATTAATTGTGTACCATAGCTCAAAGAAACTCATATAAACCGAAACAAAGCGAAGGCAGGTTGCTATTTAAGTATAAAACTAAACGATCACTGCACACACAAAAAAGTGGCGGTAGCCCAGTGGCTTACGTAACGGGCTGCCGAGACGAGGTCTCGAGTTCAATCCCCAGTCGCCCCGGGCACACACCATTTCGTAGTTGTGTGTTTTAAAAATGTCAATTATCGCTCGCTTAGCAATGTGCCCGTTAGATGGCAATAGGCTCACCCTTATTTCATTGGGACCTAAACATAACTGGCGAATCGTGGGTGTGTAATACACCTCTGCCTACCCCTACGGGGATACAAGCGTGAAGTTATGTTATGTTCAATCACTGCGTTTTTCTCCACACATTGGTAACGCCGACTCTGGTATGACTATACCAGAAGAGTCCACATATCACGCCTATTCCTGAATGGGTAGGTGTATGTATGTATATAATATATATTGACACTGATTGACACCCACATTTCACCAACTGTTATCGAACCCACATAATAGAGGGTGTTCAGACCCTTGAGAATTTACCGACAGAAAATTGAACGCCAGAACATGACAAAATCATGAATTTTTATGAATAAGATTTTTTTTTTGAAACATATTTTTGCTTTCTTGGTCACCCAAAAAATACAATAGCGAAGAAAGCTAGACTTCTCTTTGTGTAATGTTATTTTATTTCCCAGCAAAATATCACAATTGCAGTCAATTGACGGAACGAATATTAAAATATATATATAGTACATGACTGCACAAGATACTCGAATGGTGTGAAAACAATTGTGGAATCGGCGTGTGTAAATATACATATACTTTAAAAATACGCAACCGATAAGTTGGTTCTTATAACGAATTGGAAGCTATGAATATAATATTTACAGAACCACTCGTTTTCTGGCCCAAGTGATGTCACATACATTGCAACTACAAAATACTACGGAAAGGACGGCGGCATCGATATACCCTTTATTGGTTACTATCGTTCCGCTGTTCCCAGCAGAGGGAAATCTTTCCCCAGAGTACCAACAACGTCGTTCATGACTACTCCAATAGAGTTACAAAAGAACTAATTGATCTATGAGTTGATTAAATGAAAAGTAAAATGCGGTTTACGATTTATGACATGATAAAATAAAAACTACTTTCAAGATCTCGTTCAACCAATTTTCGGTGGAAGTTTACATGGTAATGTACATCATATATTTTTTTTAGTTTTATCATTCTCTTATTTTAGAAGTTACAGGGGGGGGGGGGCACGTTTTACCACTTTGGAAGTGTCTCTCGCGCAAACTATTCAATTTGGAAAAAAAATGATATTAGAAACCTCAATATCATTTTTGAAGACCTATCCATAGATACACTGCACATATGGGTTTGATGAAAAAAAAATTTAAGTTTCAGGTCTAAGTATGAGGAACCCCCAAAATTTGTTGTTTTTTTTCTATTTTTGTGTGAAAATCTTAATGCGGTTCACAGGATACATCTATTTACCAAGTTTCAACAGCATAGTTCTTATAGTTTCGGAATAAAGTGGTTGTGACTACGGACAGACAGACATGATGAATCTATAAGGGTTCCGTTTTTTGCCTTTTGGCTACGGAACCCTGAAAATTACTCATAATTTCTGGGCAAATTTTTCAATATGTATTTGCAATATCCACATAAACTATACATCACAAGATATAACACTGTTGTCAATGAAATTCTTTCTTCTTTAATATAATTTAGTGAAAGAATCTGAAGCGTTTATTGCAATTGCGTGACAAAAAGCAGTTTGAAACAAGTCGAATACAAAACAGCCAATAAATATAACAAAACCTCTGACATACATAATACATTATTAGGTAATTATGTGATTCCGAAACATCAGGTGTCAGCGGCTGTGGACGGGTTAGACCTAAACAGTCATGTTGAGTGTGTAATTCCAACACAATAAGATTGCAAGTAGTTTGTATTTTGTCGTAGAGCCAGTTTTAACGAACTTGACCTGCCATTGGTGCGGTTTGGCCTACTTCGATTCCACAGACTGATTTGATCGCAACAAAAACGCGATGCGTAGGTTTGCATTTTTTATTTCGGCTATAACATTAAAGATACACATTGTAAATTATGACACATTACATGTAGATTTAAGCTTATGTTAAACAAAGAAAATCTTTTAAAAATAATTGTCCTCATCTACGAGTATTTCAAAATAAATAAAAAGCGGCCAAGTGCGGTTCCGTAGCAGCAAGTCACATGATAATGCTTTTTTTTTTTAATTTTTATATTTGAGTTGATTGAATGAAAGGTAAATTGCGGTTTACGATTTATGAGGTATTAAAAAAAAAACTACTTACTAGATCTCGCTCAAACCAATTATCGTTGGCAGTTTACATGGTAATGTACATCATGTATTTTTTTTAGCTTTATCATTCCCTTATTTTAGAAGTTACAGGGGGTTGGGGGGACACACACACATTTTACCACCTTGGAAGTGTCTCTCGCGCAAACTATTCAGTTTAGAAAAAAATGATATTAGAAACCTCAATATCATTTTTGAAGACCTATTCATAGATACCACACACGTATGGGTTAGATGAAAAAAAATATAAAAATAAAAAATAAAAATGTATTTATTTCACAAACAAATTAGGTGTAACATTTAAATTGACATAATTCAAAAAAAGTGTGCAAAATAGACTACTAAGAGTGTCATCCTGTTCTCCTAGCTAGGCTATGTAATAGCCTGTGTTAAGGATGAACAGTTTGCGCACCCCCATAGGTTGATAAATACTAAATTAACAATTTATTCAACATACATTTTATATTTAACATTAATTCTATTTATCGTTAATTATTCAACATTAGATCTATATATCATTAATTATTTTATATTTTACATTAATTCTATTTATCATTAATTATTTTACATTTAACATCAGTTTTATCACTCGATACATTTCTTATTACATAAAGTGTGTGTGTGTGTGTGTGTGTGTGTGTGTGTGTGTGTGTGTTTGCGCGTGAGCGTGTGCGTGTGCGTGGGCGTGTGCGTGTGTGTATTAGTTTTGTGATTATATTTAGGTTAGTGTGCTCAACATATCCTCAGTTTCTTCAAACGTTTTATTCATTAAATAATTCTGTACCAGGCACCTACATTCAAGACTTGTCAAACCAAATAAACAATACTTTTACTGACATGATTATAAAGAAAAGATCCCAAGTAGTAGAAAAATCTTTTTGTGAATTCGTAATTAGGTTTTGGTACAGCACAGATTTTATCTGTCCTACGTTTGGTCAATTTCACATATGATGTATTGCGGTGTTGTAAAAGAACTGTGTGTAGTATAAACAGTTGTCTAACATTGAGGACATTGCAGTGTTTGTATAGTTCGCTGGTGGGGTAAAGTATTGGTCGGAAGGTGGCAACTTTTAACACAGCCCTGTGAGCAACCTCTAAGGGTTTAAGAAATTTTATGGCAGCTCCACCCCAGCAAGAGATGCAGTATGTGATGATGGAAAGGCAGAGTGCATAATAAACCCTACGAATGATATTTTGGTTTGCCACATAGCGGAGTGTTTTAAATATATATATTAACTTGCGTACACGGCAAGTCAGAGTTTCAATCTGCTGTTTAAAATTAAGTTTCTGATCTAAAACCACACCCAAATACCGCACCGCATCAACTGCACATATATGAGGACAGTGACAATTTGAGCGTGATGAAGGTTTACAGGAATGGGGCGTTAAGGTCATAGTAATTTTCGGCTGAGACACTTTAGATATTGAGAACATAACAAATTTTGTTTTCGCAGCGTTAAGTGTAAGAGTGTGAGAGAGAAGCCAATCTGATGCAGAGTTCAGGCCTTTTTGAGCATCGCTAAGCAACTTGGACCAGGTGTCAGATACAAAAGTAATTGCTGTGTCATCAGCGTATGAAATAATTTTCGAGTTTGGAATATTAAGGTTGCACAGGTCATTGATGAAGACAAGAAACAAAGTGGGCCCCAATATACTCCCTTGTGGAACACCATAGTGTGTGGGCAGTTCTTCACTCATAAAATCTCCAATTCTCACCATTTGCGTTCGATTTGTGAGAAAACTTTTAAAAAACTCCAATTGTGGACCCCTGACACCGATTCCTTCCATTTTGCATAAAAGTGTATTGATGGGTATCGTGTCGAAGGCTTTTGTAATGTCCAAGAACACGGTTAATACCTTTTTTCTATCATTTAATTTTCTGACAATAAAAGTGACGAGCTCTTGGACTGCGTCTGAAGTAGACTTATTTTTTTGAAAGCCAAATTGGTTGTCGGAAATAATATTATAATGTTCCAGGAACTTAGCCAGCCTACAATTCACCAATCTCTCCAGAATCTTCGAAAGAGCGCTTAGGACAGCTATAGGACGATAGTTACTGATTTGATTTCTGTCTCCACCTTTGTGTATGGGATAAATGATAGCCCTCTTCAATGAGGTAGGAAAAACAGAACGTTGAAAGCAAAGATTAAAGATATGACTCAGAATAGGTGCCAGGATATCACTGTAACGTTTTAAAATAAGTGGTGAAATTTTGTCCCAACCGGTAGCCGCATTTGTTCTTAATGAATTTATTTGACAGCGAATCTCGTCAGGATCTGTACTTTCAAAAACAAGAGACTTTAAATTAGTGTAGTTGGTTCTAGTTATTTCGGATTGTGGATTTGTCTGTGAAATCTTGTTTGCTAGTTCCGCTCCAATTTTTACAAAATAATTATTTACATCATCACACGTTTGTCTGCCAGGTTTTGAATGCACTAGTAATTCCGTAGAAGGATGTTTATTTTTGCGAGTATTCGTTATATTTTTTATAGTTTCCCAGAGAGCCCTCGAATCATTTCCGGCCTTCTTTAGTTGTTCTGTATCATAAGTGCGTTTTGCTTTTTTTAGGATTTTTGTACAGAAATTTCTGTACCTTTTATAGGTAATTTTCAGAATTTCATTTGTTGGTGATAATTGTACTTTCTTATGCATGGAATCCCTATTACGCATACACCGTAATAAACCTGGTGTTATCCACGGCTTTATTATTCTTTTATTTGTTGGCAGTTTTACAGTGGTACTTGCGTGTATGGCCCCCGAAACTAGGTCTATCAGAGTATCTATGGCTGTGTTAGGGTCCTCAATGTTCTGCAGAGGAGTAAAGTCAATTTGTCTCATAGTGCAATCTAATAATTCGTAATTTAATTTAGTTACGGTTTTACTTTGCAATATTTTGCTTTGTTTAGTTTCAATACATAATAATGTTGAGTAGTGATCAGTAACGGACGCTTCCAATACAAAAGTAGTTGCCAAGCATTTAGTTCTCAGGAAGATATGGTCAAGACAGTTGTTTCCCCTTGTCTGGTTGTTGTATGCAGCTAAAAACCCGTGAAATGCAAGGCAATTTAAGTAATGATGTGATCTAATTTCTGACATATGTTTAATGTCGATGTTTAAATCACCTGTAATAATAACGGTCTGAAATTTAGTGAGAGAAGGTAAAATATTATTAAGTGTTAATAGAAAATCGCCGATATCACTGTTCGATGGGGACCGGTAGACGCATAATACAGCTATATTAGTACCAAGTTTAACAATCAATCCAGAAGCCGACTCACGAAATTCTGGTTCCTCTACAGTGACAAGTAAGTTAGATTTAGCATAAACAATAACCCCATCACTTTGGTTGTTATTTTCTGTTGTTCTATAAGCTGTATAATTTTGAATGTTAGGTGTGTCTTGGTTTGTACTACAGTTCAACCAACCTTCAGTTAGAACCAAAATTTCACAGTCGAAAGACAATCGGGCGAGAATAGTTTCCAGACCCTCGAAATTACGACTTATAGAGCGTATGTTCATTGTGAACACTTTCAGCCATTTTTTTGGGTTACCTATAATTTGATTACACTTTTCAGGTGTACAAGAGTAAGATTGTGATAGAGAGATGTCATCAATATTATCTAGAAGGCTGTTTATGTTGTCAGTCATTTTAAATTAGTTCTAAGGAGGGTAAAATGGAGGTCACGTATTGTCGTACCACATCGGTTTTTTGAGACAGAAAAAGCAACAATTAACAAAAACACATTTATAATAAATATGCTGTTCTTATTGTCTCTAACAACTGCAAATATTTTCTTTTGTATCCTGTGTGTATGTTGTTTTGTAGGTGTGTAATTATTATGTGTATAATTTGTAGGCTTCATGTCATAATAGTTCACAGGTAGATTTATTCGTAGATGCCTGATCAAAAAAAATATATATTACTGGTGTTAGAAATTTGATGACACAAATTTGTCACAAAATTCGGCCGGATAGGTACCACCGTGCACGATGGCGAAAAGCCCTCCATAATCCAATTTCAGTTTGATTGCGTTCAGGGGTCAGCAAGTGCATAGCCGGGCAGGGGGATTGTGGTCGCAGCACTAGTGGGACCGGTGGGTGTCACGCGGTGCTGCGACGACAATCCTCTTCTGATGAGGCCGTCAAGCTGAGTGCCACCATTGTTAACATGGTACGTGTATGTAATGGTGACCCTCTTTCCTGAGACTTTAACTTCAGCTCACCATCAGGCGAGGTGAAGTAAAATTGACGTGTCCTAAATATAAAAAAAAAATTGCGTTTCAGTTCTAAGTATGGGGACCCCCAAAATTTATTGTTTTTTTTCTATTTTTGTATGAAAATCTTAATGCGGTTCATAGAATACATCTACTTACCAAGTTTCAACATCATAGTTTTTATAGTTTCGGAAAAAAGTGGCTGTGACATACGGACGGACAGACAGACAGACATGACGAATCTATAAGGGTTCCGTTTTTTGCCATTTGGCAACGGAACCCTAAAAAGTAGCACGACCGCAGTCAGCAAAAAGCGAAATATCCCAGCTTCAGCGCATCGGAAACTATAGATAACGAACGAACAGTTTGTACCATCCCCTTATTTATTGAAACGTGAGGGTGACATCCCGTACATTTTGGCCCATTAAACCTGTCCGTCGCAAGAAAAATGGGTGTAACTTTCAATAACGGTTCTATATCATAAAGTCAGTGGCGAACAAGTTGACTTTCACTATCAAAGCCTACCGCTATTGCGTAACCGTGCTGAGCCGTCTTACTGTACGATTATGTGTAATTCATATTTCATATGACGCTTGTAGTGATTCGCAATCCTGATTGATTGAGGATAGAATCACTTCGACAACCTATTTCCTAATCAAAATGATCATCTTCAAATCAAATCTTTCTTTCCAAAGATTATACTCGTAGCTGCACGATCCCCTAGAATTTAGCATCATCATGAACTGCCTGCCCTTTTCCTATCTGGGGTCGACGCAACGTATCAATGGCTTCTCTTCTGTCTTACATCCCTGTCAGACGTTATATCCTCAGCTACTTCTTTTCTGGATTTGTCCTCATTCCACGTCCATGTTTTCTTGCGTATACCGCTGATCTTAAAGCCCTCTCTCTACGTTCACAGGAATTGTAATTGTACAGATTGTAACTCTCTGAACTCATCTGCGGGCTTATATTTCAATCATAGCGCTTTCTTTACTGAAAGGCTTCGTTTGTCGCTTTGCGATATATATTTTCGATACAAAGCCATCGCTTTGCCAATTACCCGTGCACTAGTGTTGCGATACCCATTCTGATTTATTATTATCGAACAAACTTAATAAGCATTATTCAGCCATTATATGAAATATTTAATATTCTTTAGTGTCAGAGCTGTATATAGTTGAACAATTAATTATCACCATAATATAGCTGACCTGTAAGTTGCTCGCTCTCATTTTTACATAACACATAACATAACATAAACTCACGCCTGTATCCCCGAAGGGCTAGGCAGAGGTGTATTACCCATTCACGAATCACCAGTTATCTTTAGATCCCAATGTAATAGGGGGCGAGCCTATTGCCATCTACCGGGCACATTACTAAGCGAGTGATAATTTTTAATATACATTCTCATTTTTCTTATATGAATACTTTGAATTAAATTCACTGTCATTGCTATTAACATCGGTTACATAGCAAAAACAATCGTAAAAGAAAAGCAAAAATAAGTATAAGAATCATGATATTATTCGTTTAGCTAATCTACTTAGTAACAAGAATAACAAATCAACATTGCTGACTTGTTTCAATAAAAAAAAATACCTCGAAACATACAACAAACATACAATAATACAAGTAGTATTGTACCTTAACCGTTCAGATATAAAATCCAAATACTCAAAACGATAAAAACTATCATTGTTTCAAGTTTCTCTGCCAAAAGTTACTTTAATACAAAGGATCTACGCTCTAAATGGAATCAAGCTAAATAGATTCTGATGATATCGGGGCTTCAACGAGGCCGTAGTAAAAATTCATATAAGGAAAAATAGACTCTAACACGTAGAGTTTGAGAGTGTTTATGAATGATAGGGCATCAAGTGAGGGGGGAGGAGCACGTGGCTGGCGACCCGACGCAAGCGAGCTTGACCCAGTTAGTAGATGCACCATTTCGGTCCCATTCTGAAGACAAGGGCGGCCCTTTACCGCCACCCATGTTTGCGATCTCGCATATCTGCCGGTTTCCTTTGTTCACTTACAATCGAAATAGGTGCAACAGTACTGAACTGCACGAAATAAATTTAACTTTCAAAATTGTTAAAATGTTTGAAGACACGATAAAGATCGTTAAAACCAGCAATTTATGAACCGTAGATTTCGATTTTCGATCTAAACTTGTAGCATTTGGCAAGCTGCCGTGACACGGGCACGACGTCTCTCGGCGTATAGTATGCGACTACATATCATTATAAATATTAATCGTTATGTTGTTTACTATCTATTAAGTCAGGTTTGCTTTATATTATACGCATGAGCATATATTTATTTACTAATTACGTAGGTACCAGGATTTGTAAACTACAGATCTAATCGAATAGAAACGTAATAGAAAAAATATAATTTTATTAAATTTCTAGTATTTTGAACAAAAGAGTGAACAGTAATGTGGCGAAGCTATTTACTGAGTAGTACAGGGTGAAGAAGTAAATAATATTCAAATTACGATTGCGGACATGTCAGTAATTAATACGCAACTTTGTGCTACACCGTACCAACATTATAATTCGAACACCAACGTAATTTAGTAGAAACGAGTTCGAAGCCGGAAATGATAAACATAACACTACTACGCATATACCTGCTATACTCCAGAGACTATTCATAGGGACTGACCTAAAATAGAAGCGCGATCCTCGTACGGCCGACATACAGAACTTGACAAGCTTTTGTACGAGGATAATTCCATATTTTACACTGAAGTGATCATCAAAAAAGTGTATATAAATTAAACTAGGCCAATTGCAGATAGCAGATAGAAACGGGTCACCATAGAACCGTTTCTATCACTTATTGACTGGAGAATGTTACTGCATTGTCATTAATGTTTTAACGCAGTCTTACAGAAATTGAGTGTACATTTCAGAATCTTGTAATAAGCATGCAGATCAGCTCATGCATGTAGGCACGGGTCAACTTCAAGCACCGTTAATTAATTAAAATTCGACTAATAATATCGTAACAACCGTTACACGTCATACTTTACTTAACTAATAAGTCGAATACATTTTAGACTTTAATCGGTACTTGAGTTCAGTTAACTCCAAGAGATATACATGACTTATATGGACGAAATTCTAAATTATAATTAATATACCGTTTATGCTTGTTGTGTCAATTAGACTCCCGTTTAGTGATAGGCTTGGGTGATAAAGGCTACGATTCCAGATGCTATTAATAGAAAAATGTATAGCCCTTAGTTTAGATGGCCCCGATAGATGTCTTTTCACGCCTTTTGCAACACAGGATTAACACGAGTATTGGTAAAGCATTCTAGTTCTTTATCGTGTGACAAAGGAAGGAGGCAAAACGTTTCATTCGAGGCATTCTTGGTGTTGTTCTGGTTGTGAAGAGTGAAGGCAGAATTAGTTGAGAGATTTCATCAGAATGCTCGCCATGGTCGAGACTAGGTGGTAAAATACGACCAATTTTACAATGTCATCGGATACATTGCAAAATGTTTATAAAAATTAAGGCTTTTAATGCTTCATCTACAATATCTACATGGACATAGCAATGCTCTCTCCAACAAAAAGATCCAATACATTGCGAAGACAGTTTGTAAGACGCTTGGTAATAAAAGTATGCCAGTTTGAGAATAAGCTAAGCTCAATATAACAAAGAACTTTGTAACTCTTGTGTTGGAAATCAAATATTAACTACTTGCAGAAACAAAGAGAAATTCCTATTTGTCCCAACCAACCCACATTCGATGCGATGAATTAATACACGATAATAAGCGGGGTGAGCGAAAGGGACCGGGGACGTTTCAGTCTTTCATTCATAAAATATAACCCTCAAGTCAACGCCCTGGATAAATGCGAAAGATAGGGCGTTTTATTCAACAACGCGGATGGTAACGGAATATCCATATATGGCAACTCCACGAAAACTTGTTACTGACTTTCATAGTAATATTAAAAACTTTCTTTTATTACACTTCAATCGGATAAAAGAGCATTTTTTTTATTATATAAAATAAAATTTCTATTTCTGAGGTACATTTCAAACGTAAATCTACACCTTTTGTTCCGAGATTTTTCCATGATCAGTCTGTATAATGTCATCCACCAATTATCATATAAGAAATATGACTCATATGTAATAAATTTATTAATTCCATAAAAGTGGATCACAGAAGGCATACTGTGCTAGGGGATTCGGCAGACAACTAAGCTAAGTTAAGATATCAGATGAATAATTCTTGAAGTCAATAATTCATGAAACGATTAAATAACGATTCCCCAGCTACGGCGGCAGATATAAACCGGATTGAGTGTTTAGATCCGTAACGTGACTTAATTATACGCCTGACTTGCACCACACTATGAGCCCATGTGTTGGATCTATTTGTTGTTATGGCTTTATTTTTTTAATTGACTATTTTAGGACATATTACACAGCCCCATCTAGATCTAAACTAAGTATATCTTGTAATATCGGTTCTAGAATGTGAATATTTTTGCTGTAAATATTTACATATTTATACGTAGAAACACCCAGGCCAATGTAAAGAAACGTTGATGCATATAAATATGTGCACTGAGGGAGAAACGAACTTGCTACCTTAAAAGATTTTCATTTATACTCCATTTGGTTAGGTACTTAAAAAAAGGTAAACAAGAAAAATGGCGAATTTCAGAGATTGTCAACCTTTAATGACAATGGTATTTTCGTGAACATCCGCTCTATAAGGATAAGTATCTTTGGGCCACGTTTCCTCAACAAACTTGAATATGTTTATTACAGTTTGTTTCTCTGAAGACGAAACAGGGCCCCTCTTGATACGTTTCTTCTTCGGAGATGGAAATGAATGGAATCTAGGACGACTAGTACCAGGTTCAGGATCACCCATTTCCACAGTTAAACCAACAAAACAATTAACAAAACTACTAACAACTATAACAAAAAAAACTATAGGTAACAATAACAGCACAGAAACACCAAATTTTAACAATTATGGTAACGAACAATATACGAACTGCGAATAGACGTATGGCGCGATCCGGAAAAAAACTGTTTTGAATACCTGTCTTTTTAGTTTCTTTATGGTAGGCACAGTGCAATACTTTTTAAAATCATTTTAAATAATATAATTATTATGATTTTTCAGCTTAGGAAATAATAATTGCAACTTAATATTAAACAAAGTAGTTAAATATAGAAAAATATAAGAGAAGAAATGGATTTTAAGTTCTAAAATGATTTATTTTGGTTTCCTTTTATTTCGGAACGAAAAATGCCCCTATAAAAGAACCCTTTTTACGATTTGTTTACCTTTTTTTAAGTACCTAAACAAACGGAGTATAGTTGAAAAACTTTTAAGGTAGCAAGTTCGTTTCTCCCTCAGTGCACATAGCTACCTCCTAAGTAGCAGTTGTACGTTCTACTGCCTCGCTACAAAGGTCGTCAAATTGCATCGACGTATTATTTTTACAAAAATTTTAGTAATGATAAAAAGTTAAAGAACAGAATCCAGTTATTTTTCTTTCTTAAAGATATCCTTGCTTTGCTTTGGAACTAATAATAAGCAGTGCCGTCGTTATGCTAAAAAGCGGTTAAGTGACAACTTTATTCTCGTAAATGCTCAAAAACATATTAGTCTAGTCGACAAGTTGTAAATGGTCGAAAATAGAGATACTGCCTTTAAAATTATGTGTGATACCTCATTATATTCGGAATGACGCATTAAAAAAAATGTGCCAAAAACTTGTAATAGCACATAAACAATTTCTAAAGTTAAAAAATAGGCATTTCGTTTTTCACCAAAATTTCATAGACTATTAATATTTAAGAATTTTCAAAAAAAGATTCTTAAAGATGAGGAAATCTCCAAAAAAAACTCTCATTTCCCTCCATTATTGGAACTCTCTCCATTATTTATAATTTTAATTTAATGCTGAAAAGGTTTCCGCGCGGCGTTTTTAAGTTGCGCGCACGGGGTCAAAAGCGAGTACGACTTAATTTTTACGATTAATTTTTTGAAGGTTTAAATATCCTCTTAAAAATTTGAAGAAATTATGGTGTATTCTGGAAACTTTAAGTTATTCTTTCAACAAGTTAAACCATAGTAAACTAACATTTTTTTTAAATACCGTCTAAATAAAAAAAAAGTTTAAATAATTTTCGTAAAAAAAATTCGCTTCGTGGAGCCTTTCTTATATACATACATAGCAAGAACACGCCATTGAAAAAACAATTAGATATATAATAATATTATTAGATATATAATATTATTAGATATATATTAAAAGTATTGATTATACGGACATCGACTTGTCTGTCTGGTAGTAATTTTCATTATCGTCATGACAAGTTAAATCATGTACAAATCTGAGATAAGTTGCCAGATTTGCTACTTAATGGTTACTTGGCATAGCAGTATATGTGTTGACTAGCAAACATTGCCGTCATCAGTTATATTGAATTTTAATGAATATGCAATCACAGTGAATTATTCTCTCCACTAATAACATTTCCAAGACGATTAAAAACCAGCAGCAAACATTCCATGCCGCAAACAACGCAAACCCCTGCTCCCGACATTTCGTGTCTCCTGTAACTACTTAAACAATTTTGTTGCGGTTTTCCAATTGACTCGAGATTTCCCCAGAGCCGCTTCACCTCTCGGATGCCTGGTTGAAATACAAGCTTTTGATCCCATTCATTTTCAGTCAACCTTTACAAATACAAAATGCAAATGAAGCATCTTTTAAACAACAAGCCGTAAGTACTTACAATTATTTAAAAAGTTATTGATCTGTTTTATTAATTATCCAGTGGCTGATTGGGTGTGGAAAGAGACTATTGTATGAATAATTGGAAAGGGTACGCTAAAGAGATTTGGGCACGTAGAACTGAATATTGAGCCAATGACAGACCGTGTAATGCACATGTTAGAAAGCACTAAATCGCAGAACATAACACTGATCAAATTGATAATGTATTGAAAAAATGCCCGGTAAAGAGCTCTCGAAACCAGCAGGCTTGCATGAAACCGGAGAAGCAGCTCCTGAAGAGTGTAAGAACAGTAGCAGGTGACGGGCGTATGTATGTATATGTCCATTTTTTTTTAAATTTTGTTTAACTCAATAATTAATTTACTACACTTAGAATAAAAACATCTGTTGCCAAACTGCAGAGCAGTGGCTGAATGTATATATGATGGGGCAGGATCTTGCAATAGACCACTGGACTACTAGATAACAACTAAATTTATTTATTTATTTATTTCATATTGGGACACAAAACAGTTTTACATTGTATCATACAGTATATAAAACTGCAGTTAATGCCAATATAATACAAAACTATACAACCCAGCTATGCCTTGGATAGAAAATTATTCTTTCAGTAGACACAAGTTGGTGTTGGCAATGGGGTTGCGTTCCGGACACATTCCATCTAGAAAGTTCACCTTCCTCATGGCCATATCAACTTCGCCAAACTGCGTAATATGTGGAGTGGTAGAAGACGTGCAACATATTCTGATGGAATGTGTACGGTACCAAAAACTGAAAGAAGTTCTACTGAGGAGTAATATAACGGCAATTGGAAGATGCAATAGTATCCTGGCAAGTCCTCTGTCGGATACAGCACAGGACACCACTATGAAGGAGCGACATAGTCATATTGTGGCAAAGCTCCTTAAATAAAGATAAAAAAATAAATACTAATGACTTTTCAACGCCTGTGTGTACACAAATGTTTCCACGAAGCATTAATGGTTGGCATTTCCAGCAACGTGCATTAAATTTAATACGACCTTTCTATGGAGACCCCGGAGTATATGGATATGCAAATCTGTAGGGAGAATATATACGTGTTTTTGCATAATTATGTGAATGCCTTGAAGGCAGTAAGGCTTAGCTTTGCCCAGTATGAAAGGGCCGAGTCGACTCGGGTAGTACCCCCCACCCCTGCTTAATATCCACGTCAAGAACCAGTAAGCTACCTCTTGTATGGCTTGTGAGAGTGCCGGAGGTCTTATCTAACTCCTTTGTTTCCCCCATCACGCGCGACTGACATCGCTAAAATACTGCTACAAGCTTTCATAGGGCGCGTAGGGAGTCAATATATTAGGTGTCACAAAATTAGGTCTCTGAATTTGGTGAGATGACTTGGTATCGAGAAAATATGTATTTGAACCAAAAAAAAAATATTGCGAACCAATATGGTGATCCGGTGTAGGGACCAATAGCGATCGTTTGCACATCAATATCATCAATCATCTGGTTCTAATACAATTATATTAATTATGTCGCGGGTTCCAGTTACATGAATCGGTACAACGGTGAATACATTTTAATTTTTTTTTATTGAAGAATAGTAAATTCTAAATGTAGGTACCTACCTTTTTTTTTTTTTCGTGCGGAAATCCCTTCGGATACCCCCCCGCGTGCCAGCGGGGGCGGTTATGTCGGGCTTGAACCGACTAAAACCGCACGCCGTCTCGGGTCTACAGACGCCGGGGTGTAAGGTTGCCCATAGAGCATATCCCTCGCACCCCGACTAACCCTGGGCCATCTCCGGTTTCGAGATGGCCCCCTCGGGTTTGGGAACCACGGTGTCCCCGTCTTGCCCCGGTTTGGGGGGAGGGGCGCTAGTCGCCCCACCGTTCCGGCCTGCTTCTGCTGGGGTGACAGGTGGCCTCACCCGCCACCCCCAGGCCTGCGCTCATGGAGGACGGAGGTCGTTAAGCGACCTCCGGCGCCTGAGTCACCTGCGACGCGCGGCGAGCAAGTTGCGGGCTCGGCGGACCGGGAGAGTTCTAAGTCTCTCCCGGGCGCGCTCCACCACCTCCTTCGCGAGCATTACATGCTCGCAGAAGGAGGTGGCGGCGGCCCACGCGCTCGCGCTCCGCACCATTGCCGCAATCATGCTGCCGAGCGAGAGGACTCCCACCCCGATGGCTGCCACGAGGTCACGCCTCGGCGCTTCCCACGCCGGGCAGTCCGCCAGCGTGTGCAGCCCTGAGTCCTCGCTCGCGTCGCAGTGATGAATTCTAAATGTACCTATTACTATATTTTGATAACAGTCACACAATGTTTCTAAATTAATCCATTAATTAATATTGCCCGATTTAAAGTTCGTGTTTTTGGACTTTAATTCAATTTAAACATGTACTTTCTCAACAATGTATTAACTGTGCTGTGTGTATGCTCAAAAGTCAAAAACCATTTTTCTGTATAGATCATTAATACGGCACTTACAAAACGTAAAAAAATAAAATTAAACGAATGTTTGGCAAATGGACCACCGGTTCGAAACGCGGCCCTGTCCTGAGAAGACTCCGGCAAGATACTCAGCGGGCTGCTGTTTTTTTGGTCTATTTACAAACATGTTTAATTAACCTAATTACAATATTTCGTTTGAGTAGCATAGAGAGAGAGCAAACAGTTCATATCCAAGCTTGTTCGTCATCTAAATAGTCTTGAATTTTCTAATAGCCTTTTTGGCAGCTTTTAATTTGGCTTTTAAATTTATGAAGAGGTAGATTCTTCATTTCACTAGGAAGCTTGTTGTAGAAGCGTATACAGTTACCCTGAAAGGAATTACTAATCTTGTATAGTGGACTATTACAAACTACAAGATTTTTTTTATATCTAGTATTTACGTTATGTATATCACATAGGCTTAAAAAATTGGTAATTAAAAGATTCAACTCTCACATCACGTTCGTGTACAAACCAAGCCTGTCTGCTTAGATGTGTAAGCATCGTCTTACTGATTTTTTGTTATAAAATAAAACATTATCTACAGTTAACAAGACAACAGCTTGCCACACGACAATAGTAAATGATCCACGATGGTTTACGCTCTACCCACCAATGTGCACTGTACGACAAAGGCTAGCCACTCGAGCTGCAACAACGGGGAACGGAACGCATTCCCCTGCCAATTGTAACTCTTCCAAACAATTATAAATATTCCAAATAATAAACATCCTGTAGAAGTATAGCCAACAAACAACATCTGTTGGATTAATGACGTGTTACTTTAAGGTATTTGTCCTCACATCTGTATATCTCCGAAAAAGCACCTGGAAATGTATTTTTTGCAATAACATTATTATCACCGGAAGAAATATATACATATAAAAATTAAACGTAGATATTCGTTTTCATAAAAGCGGCGAAAGCCCAGTGGCGTACGTAACGGACTGCTGAGACGAGGTCTCGAGTTCGATCCCAGTCGCCCCGGGCACACACTTCTGAATTTTCGTAGTTATGTGTGCATTAATAAATGTTAATTATCGCTCGCTTAATAATGTGCCTTATAGATGGCAATAGGCTCCACCCTATTACATTAGGACCTTAACATAACTGGCGAATCGTGGGTGTGTAATACACCTCTGCCTACCCCTTCGGGGATACAAGCGTTATGTTATGTTATTCGTTTTCATTGTCATACACCTAATGTTCGTTTCCAGCCACGACCATTCGGCATCTCATAGATTTTCAATGACAAACCTCACATAAAACTTCAATGATGCAGCTGCAGTAAAATTTTAAGTGCACTTAACACGGAAATTTGACCGTAACAGTAATGAGTTATAAGTGATAACATAGTATCAAAAGCCGCGGCGAGGGGCCCAAATATGCCGATTGCCTTTGCAAACATGCAAAGCAAAGCACAAAGCATGAGCTTCAGGAACAGGCATTTAAAAAGCCACTATTATACAATGTAAGACATTGTCCTATACATCAACGCTTAAATTACTTGCAGGGATAGTGAAGGTGGTAAATGTCGAAACATTGATCGCAAATTTCCTTTTCACCGGCTTCCCTTTTGAAAATATTCACCCTTCCCCACTGATCAAAAGTAAGTAACAACAGTTAAGTAGGAAGTATTAAAAGTGATTCCGCCAATTAAGTTGTGGAAGATGAAGGGTTCGTATAAAAACCCGTTCGTAGCAACCCGCATTCGTTTCGCTTCGGTTAATATGGTTTATGGTTTTTTATCTCAAACCATCGTAATTTACACATAATATAAATAACCTATTACATTGGGACCTTAACATAACTGGCGAATCGTGGGTGTGTAATACACCTCTGCCTACCCCTTCGGGGATACAGGCGTTAAGTTATGTCTTTATGTCCATCGGGGATAATTAGTGCGAATCGAGTACTAAGCATAATTTACCTTTGAAATGGTGACTTTTCGATGCTTTTCGAAGTTGTTTTTTTTTTTTATATTTAGGACACGTCAATTTGACTTCACCTCGCCTGATGGTAAGCTGAAGGTAAAGTCCAAGAAAGAGGGTCACCATTACATACACATACCATGTTAACAATGGTGGCACTCAGCTTGACGGCCTCATCAGAAGAGGATTGTCGTCGCAGCACCGCGTGACACCCACCGATCCCACTAGTGCTGCGACCACAATCCCCCTGCCCGGCTATGCACTTGCTGAACCCTGAACGCAATTAAACCGAAATTTGATTACTATGGAGGGTTTTTCACAATCGTGCACGGTGGTACCAACCCGGCCGAATTTTGTGACAAATTTGTGTCATCAAATCGCAGGTTTATAAGTGCCCGGTTAATTGCAATAGGCTCGCCACCTATTACATTGGGACCTAAAACATAAACTGGCGAAACGTAGCACCTCTGCCTACCCCTTCGGGGATATAGGCGTTATGTTATGTTATGAAATGGTGAAAAAATTTCTCCAATAACCGCAGTGGTTCCGAAGATTACCCCAGACATTATGAACAAACTCACAAAATTCTCTATTTTTATATTAGTACTAGTACTACGAGTACTATCTTTATAATATAGTATATATGAACGCGGCTCCGCTCCCGTAGCCCATGAGAACCTATATCCGTGATACAAAATGGTTCATGTCGTATGGGATTACCGGGAGGTAATCCAGCCAAATTTAGGAACCCGTTATTGCGTAATTGATTTATGATTAGAGACTCAATATAATTTGTATCTAGGAGACAATCAGTCATCTACGTACCAATAAGAATTACGAAGAGATCATCTTTGATATATGAGGGAGACTATCGTATTTAAAAACTGAACAAGGACTTAAAAACCTTTAGACTACAGGACTCGGATCAATGACCCGTGAACATGAGCTAGTTTTTCCGCTGTCTCGTCAGTAACGATTACTTAGTTTTACTAAAAATATTTTTGACGAATATTCATGTATCCTACATTCACAGCTATCTCTTTACGGTAAACCGGTTCGTCATGCCACAATACGGTATCTTGTTTTTCACTTGCCGAGTACGTCACTAGATAGAAGTCCTGTCTGACGCTCTAGACACCAGAAATTTGAGAATCTCCCATGTGTTATGGTATTTTTTTCGGGAGCGGCTGCCGTCTGACTTCCCAACTTTGAAAGGAAAGACTGCGCCAGCGCCTCTTATCGTTGTATGGCAGGTGAGGTTGGCATTGGCCTCCAGGATGTTGCTAGGGCACTGTATACCCACAAGAGATAGATAGATAGATGAGATAACATTTCTATTATTGGCATGTCTGTATTCGATCGCTAACTCACCTGCTGGTAAATGAAGACGTGGTCGACAACCAAACAGAGCGACGAAGCAGAGCTTGTCTAGAAGCAACGGTTAGGTGTGTATGTCGGAATCTAAGCGACTAAAACCACAACCTGTTCTTTCATATCTATCGGAGAACCAGGTGCGTTCTAATTAAAAAACGCCTGGTAACCCGACGCGTTGCATGCTAGCTAAGAAAGGTAAACCTTTACTTCTTGTAAATTTTACTTTTACAAATTTTTTTTAAGAATATTAGTAACCGAAATTACTAATATTCCTCCTAACCTCTCCAGCTAATCTTAATGGCTTGTGTTAGAAGTGGGTTCACGTCGGTAGTGTAATGGCCAGGATTCGAAACCGGGACCTCTCGATCATAGGGCCAACTCCTTAACCACTAAGCTATCGACGCTTCTATATAAGAACCTACACGTAAAATAATAGAATTTAATATACACTATATACTCAATAGCATTAATACATTGACGGTTTGCCCCATTTTTCTTATGATGCGCGCGGGAACACCCTCGAGCTTCACCTCACCGGAGCCAGCGATGAGGTGCATGGCCTGAAGCGAGTTCCAACTGATTTGTTTTATTCGACCAACGCCGTGTGAGCGATTCAATCACAATTTCAACTCACGTATGATTCTGTGAAACAGTCTATCTGTAATGTTATTGATTTTCCCAATCCTCCTGTACATAAAATATATGCAGAGTATCAAGTATTCCACGAGTGCCGAGTACAGAATAAGATAGCCGCGGATATATAAAGCTACTTAACCTCGTCTGAAGAAATATACGTGAATTATCAAGACTCAGTATGTTACACGAGGGAACAAAAAATGAAAATATACGTCGTCAAGTAGACTGTTCTAAAAAAGGGCATCTCACACTTGCCTGAACTTTTAGGTCTGGATGAGAAGTTGAATGACAGTAGCGAGGTCCTGGGGTATGTAAAGAACAGAGGCAGATGACAGACTGTTGTCTATGCCTATAAAGTGAGAAAGGCATGAGAATATATTCATGTAAACTAAAATTGTATAAATATAAATACGGTGCGTTGAAGAAAAGAATACTGCGTTCAGGTATCGAATACCAGGGGTGCTTGGTTGGGGACCTCCACGCGGTGCACCCTGGGCAACGGGGACGGCAGCGCCTCTCACCTAGCGTGGGAGAGACGCTGCCGCCTACGGCCAACTCCGACCGAGGCGAGGACGGCCCTGTTGAGGGCTGTTCGGAAGCTTTCCACGTGTCCCTCTGATTAGCAGAGGGCACAGTGGAGAGCAAGTAAGGGGGCCATCTCGAAACCGGAGATGGCCCAGGGTCAGTCGGGGTGCGAGGGATATGCTCTATGGGTAACCTTACACCCCGGCGTCTTAAGACCCGAGACGGCGTGCGGTTTTAGTCGGTGCAAGCCCGACATAACCGCCCCCGCTGGAGACCCCCCGCTCTCCAGCGGGGGCGGTATCCGCACGAAAAAAAAAAAAAAAGGTATCGAATACCAATCCTAATTAGTACTTAAATGTAAAAGTGTTTGTTACTAAAAATAGCAGGATAGACTTCACAAAAATTGTGTACACTGGTAGAGTAGGACATAGGTAGACATAGAATAGGATCCATATATATCGCGGGCATGGGATGGGATCAGGATTCCACGCGGGCAGAGCCACGGGTATAGGCTAGTTGAGTGTAAACGGCTCAACACAAGAAAACCTTATATCCTAACTTCATGTATCGTCAGCTTACTCTTTGGACGTTGAAACAGTTAATACAGCGCCTCTCTCTCTTGACCTAGCCATTATCACATTATTTCGAAGTAGTTAATACAGCCTATTATTGTAATATTAATTTAGCCTTAACTCCTTAGGCTTCTACAATATTGTAACTTAAAACTTTTCTACCCTCGCCTTTTAGGGAGTATTAACGAATGCCTTTCTCGCATAACAAAATCCTGTTTAAGTATTAGCCTAAACGCAAATCTTTCTGCAAAACTTTCTCGCAACTCCGCCCTGCTCATCGCGATTTCAGTTACTTGAATCGTCGAAGTTTGGCGGAGTAGTCTGCTGCAGCAACTTATGCTCATCTGGTGAAAGGGTCAGTTATTTCCGTCTAACGATACTGTCTTTGAATCGATAGTATGATCCCATGGTTCGGGTCACCTTATCTCTGATTTACTATCAGATTTTTTACTGCTAATTTGGATACCATAAAAATTTTAAAGCTATTTTGTACTGTACAAAATAGCTTTAATATTTTGACGGTGTCCGAATTGTCAGTAAAAAAATATTTTAATTAAAGTGTCAATTCGGATAAGTGGCTCTAGAAATTTGTGGCCTTAACGTCGGGTAGCCAAAATAATATAGTAATTTCTCACAAGTATGCAGATTCCTCTTTTACAAGCTTTAATTGCTTTAAAAAAAGGATTCCGAGGTAATAGTAAATGGGTAACACTAACAAGGTAAAGGTCGACCTAGGCTTACGTATGTTAATCAGACCGAGAACGTTTCAGAGAAAGGCCAGGTCAAGAGTACCCGCAACTGGCGCGCATGTTTGAAAATAATTATGACAGTAGAAGAAGCCAAAGGCGTATGCCAAGATCGTAGCAAGTGAAAACATGTTGTATCTGCCTACCCCAATGGGAAAGAGGTGTGAGTTTAAGTATGTATGTATGTATGTATTAGCTTTAACCTATAAATACCTAACTATGCAAAAGTATGTGACATCCAGATGACAATACATTAATTTTATATGTGGATGTAAATATTGGAAAATAGAAGATTCGAAATAAGAAAAGCAACGGAGATACACACAACCGTATAGAATGCAGCATGCTGCTAATTTATTAATTTATAGTCGATGGCCCGCGTTTGGCCATTGTCTCACCTGCTCATTGGTGATGTGGTCGACGATGGAACACGCTTGCCCAGAAGCAACCTATTCACTCGTGACTTGACTCTTCAAATGCTTTCGATAGTGATAACTTTTGGCAATACTTATGATTGAAACGCCGGCATCTATTTTTTTTACCGACGAACTAAACTGAGTGGAATCATCCTGAATAATTAAAGTTCTCTTCCAGGTCGGTGCCCAGAAAGTGACTGCCGCGGGTTCAGGTACGAGTGATTTCCTCAATTCCTTTTCGAATTCAGATTTACAATCCAATTAAGTATCTCACTCGAAACCACCACTGTATTGAAAGCCCTGCAGTATCGTCACTAGTTTTTACATCAGGAACAAACAAAAGCAGTCTCGGAGAGCGATCAACGTAGAGCGACGGCTCCGTTAACAGGTTTCGTGGGTCGTTAGCCCCGCACACCGTACCCGGGACCTAGGCTGCCTTACGTCGTATTGTCTGTCTGTCTGTTGGATCCAGGAGGATCCTGCGAAATATTCTCAGGAGCAGTACAAAATACGATAACTGGCCAGGTTAACCTCTGCCTACACCTTAGGGTCTGAGTATATAAATTAAAACAACGAGAAACAATTACGAGAGTACAATCAAATTTAATGCTGACGACAATTCGTGGGAAATTTCGAAAAAGACACCTTCGAGGGTAAGTCTAGGGGCAGAAGAGACGAGTAAATTTAAGTCATATGACTTATAATATAATCTAATTTTGTGTGTTTTAAAAATAAATAATCAGAGGAACTGCCCATTATGCCTAGTTTTAGAAAAAGAAAATCAGTTCAGCATTATAGCTCCAAAGCTCGCTTTAAAACAGATTAGACCTAGGTATAGTAATATATCTAGATTTGAGTAAGAGCCAAGTTTTGTATTAATATTATAACAAAGATTTTACTAAGCACATCGAGAATCCATTTGTTCGTAGAGTTTCTGAAATATATTCCAAGATTACCTAGCAAATGTCAGACGAGACACCTTCACGTACCCTTCAAGCACAGAAAGGCATTTAGGTGTAATGAAAAATCTTAACCTACACGTTAGAAGTTTTCTTATAAATTTCATGTTCAATGATGAAACACTGGTTAAAATTTTTACCAAATGATTGATCATCCCTCGGAATCGATCATCCCTAGGCTTGATTCCAGCAGAAGTGAATGCAGCAGCTGTGTAAGTCTTGGGTTTGATTTCGGGATTCAGACTATTCTGTTAGGACATTCTTAGTAGCAGTATGGAATCTAGAAGCGTGCACGATAGATAGCAATTGGCTCGTTCACAATTATGTGACTACGAAAAATATAACTGGCAAAATATGAGTCTACATCCAATACACCTAAATTAGAGATGGAGAAATATATACAATAAAAGTCAGCTAGGGTTAACATTCCACGAACTTAAAATAAAGAGACTCGTCTTTAATACTCAAATAATATCTAAACATTTCATCTTCCAGCGGGGACGCATTAGGGGGAGCTTCAGACAACAAAGGTGGCACAATATACACAGTCAGCGTCTAAGGGTCTTTGGCCGGAGTCTAGACGCGAAATTAGGCAGGGTGCATTGGTAGGACGGACTATCTGCAGCGAGATGCCGGTCAACAACCGTCGCGACTCCCCCGATCGATACGTACCTTAGGCGTACCCTCTAGAGTACAAAACCCTTATGTTAATACTGTATTTTGATTTTAAAGAAATTGTTTAAATTCATTGTGACAACCACGAAAATGTAATGTTTTAGCGGTGTAGATAAAAATAAACATCTTTCTCCTAGCGACATACTTGCATTAGACATAGAATGGACTCTAATTTAGTTATTTTTGAAGATATTTGGATTAAATAAAAACGATAACCTATTTTATTGCAGTTTGTAATTTTCCACTCACTTAACACGATTACTGTTTCCTTTCTTTTAAGTCATAAACTATGAGAAATACAGTATACTGCTATTTACGACTAGTCAATCTATCTATACATATATCGTTAGTATATATAGTTAGAATATATAATCACTTGTCCCGATTGATGGACAGACTGTCTGATTCATCAACGCAGAGCCTAAACCGCTGGACCTACTAACTTGAAATTTCGGTAGTAGATACTTTTTACGTTGTAGGTTTAGTAATTTATACATAAATGGTTGTAGGAAAGAAAGGATTTTTGAAAAGTTCGCTCCTAAGGTGGCAAAATAAAGAATGAATGTTTGTATAGAAGTTCGTCATTATCAAACTTAGAAGCTCAAAATTTCATACATAACTTCTGGTTACAAATGAAAGAACGTCAAAGTTTTTCAAAATTTTACCCCTAAGTGGGAAAATAGGGTTTGAGAGTTTACATGGGAAGTTGGTCACCTTTGAAGATAGAAGCATGAAATTTCATACAAGTGCCTCTGTTCAGAAATAAATGAATACGTTTTTAAGTCAGAGACAAAAAAAATTACTACTAAGGGGGTAAAATGGCGATGAACGGTTATGTGGAAAGTTCGTAATTTTCGAAGAAGCATGAAATGTCATATAGCTACTTCTGTTTTCAGCGTTTTTCAATATTTTGCAACTAATAGGGTAAAATAATTAACGGGTGTATGAAACTACGTCATTTTCAATATAAAAAGCACGAAATTCAATTTTAAAAGCTTCTTATACCTATCTGATACTGCCCAATGGAGCCTGCAATCGGGTTATAGGTCAACAACACTGGCAAAAGCATCCTACCTATAAAGTTTACAAATAAGTGTAAAATAAATGACACATGTTTACGACAAAGTCATTAAAGTTTAATCATATTAAAAGGTCACGCGATCCAGACACCTCACGAAATCCACTCATAAATTAGTAAAGTCGAAGGAGACGAGCTTTTGCACTTCACGAGTAATGATTATCACTTATCATACATTACTGATAACTTATCACTGTTGTATCTATTTGTGCACGTCTACACTTAGTATTTGCACCGAACGAGCCAGCGCCCCCAATCATGGCAAGATGAACCAGATTTGTTTTTTTTTTTTTTATCGTGCGGAAATCCCTTCGGATACCCCTCCGCCGGCCAGCGGGGGCGGTTATGTCGGGCTTGCACCGACTAAAACCGCACGCCGTCTCGGGTCTTCAGACGCCGGGGTGTAAGGTTACCCATAGAGCATATCCCTCGCACCCCGGCTGACCCTGGGCCATCTCAAAACTAACAGCATCGCTCATCCTGTCTCCTCTGAAAGCAGAGGAGTACGGAGAGCGATGTGTTCCCGCCACGTTGGGTATTGGCCGACGATCAATGCCAACCCTATGAAGGGGTGAAGGGGAAGCCATTGACCGCCGCCCAGGGTGTACCGGCCGCTCCGATTCCGTTCCCCCCGGACTGCAGCGGGATCGGAATCGGAGCGACACTCGAGGAGGTTACCCAACACACACCCCAGCACAACGGTACCTACCATGAAACATGAATAGTCAAATGTAATATTAATACCTTTTAAAATGATGAAGTACAATTAATTGTTAAGATGAGGTATCTCATGATTGAAATGAAATCACAAAATATCATTGGGCATTTTGTCAGCCAATTGTGTACAAATATTTTCACTTTCTTATAAGTACTTTCGATTTTTAATTACGTCAGAATTTGATGACACGTTGAGTACCGATAAGTAAGTGAATGCTCTCATTACAATAATCCATCTTGGGGGATATTGGTGCAGCGGACCTTACACTCATAAATCAACGTAAATATAACATTGTGTTCTTGCGGACTGACTGCGGTTCTGACGGAGTTCTTATCTCGCAAGCTCTGCAGTTTTATTTCTGTATAAGCATGCATTGTCAACAAGTTCCTAATGATGTCCCTGGACAAATGTAGTACAATATAGTAATTGTGACAATTATACAGAAAAGGAGCAGCACATAGGAGTATTTGGCTCAACCAGTCGCTTTAAAGACAAAAATAACAATTTTAAAAGGTATTCCTACCTGACACTTGGAAGGGTCTATAGAACAATGCACTATAAGTACTCTTTTTTTTAATGTTGGCTCATTTGTCTTCTTTTGTGGACAACAAAAAAATTGCGGCATTTTACGAATACTCTCGTGAACAAATTTGAATCTCGTGAATTTTGGATAGATATTTTGATGTTTAATATCGACAAATAATTCTCAGTCAATCTGCTAAACCGCCGAATGCTGATGTTCGGAGACAGCGTGTGGATTATATGGATTCGACTGCTATACAACTGCTTCCTTGTGACGAAAAATTGCATAAACCCAAGATTAAAAGAATATCAAACATTCCGTACCCATTCTCTTAACCTGAGGCTTAAATCAACAACAAGTTCAAAACCATTTTAGACCTGCAACTATTGAAATATTGAAGTCATGGGATCTCGATGAAAAATCTCAGCATGATGAAGCTAACTACTTTTAGGTCAAATACCACTGGAGGAAAAAAGCCGGTACCTCCTACCACGATCGCAGCCCAGGCTCAGTCGGAAATACAATCGGAGCTCTGGGAATATACCTAAAATATAAGCACTTTGTAGCTATCGATCTATACAACAACACACCCCGTTAAAAAGATAAAATTAATACAGTGTTATGGGCAATAAAATATGTCAAGGATAATAGCTCAGTGCCGTGAGCCGTCTAGTCCATTAATTTGTTTCTCGTTATCTGACTACATAAAACTCATGACAATTGTCTTCCCTACATGTATTTACCTAACAATCAAACATGTGATAACTAACTGCGTTCATTTATCTGCTAACACTCTATTATTTATATCAGAAACATATATAATAGCGTATATATATATATATATATATAAGTAGGTGTTAGATACTTATTACATCCTTGCCAGCCAATCGACCTTAAGAAATAACTGTACTGTATTTTAAACTTCATGAAGAGCGTGTTAACAACACACGGTTAGAAGCAATTTGGTGGATTAAATCAAACGAATGGTTTAACAGTGTATGTAGTCACTGTAAAATAAACTATAAAACTTTGTCGTACCTTTTTTTTTTTTTCTTTTCGTGCGGAAATCCCTAAAGTGGTTTAATAGTGCGATCGATGCACTGTCAGATAGTAATTATTATCGGTTAGACTGTGGTGTATGGCAAGTTAACTGACCTATCCTCAAACTTTACAATATATAAGTGGACAGGCGTATGGAAGAGTTAAGAAGGGATGGTATTAACTGCATTATAAGCCGTGCTGACGCAAGACCTTGCCCCTACCCCTCTACAGATGGAAGTGTCAGCGTTATGCGTCGCACGAGTTTATTAAACCTACATGCAATATACATGAAGTCACACCTCTTCACTATTGGGGTAGGCAGAGACAACATCTTTTCACTTGCGACGATCCTGGTATACGCCTTTCGCTTCTTTTACATTCATAATTATCTTCATATTCGGTCAAGAGTATCCGCGGGAACTCTTGACCTAGCCTTTCCTTGAAACGTCTTTGAGCTGATTAACACACATACGCCTAAATCGACCTAAACCGGGTTGCAGGTTCACCCTCGCCTCATAAAAGTTTCGTCAATCCTCTCTAGGTGTTCGAACCATTCCAGAACTCCTTCTCTATTCTGGTCACAGAATCTGCAAAACATGCCTCAACCTTCCCTTATCATGGCTATTCCTGACTTGATCCATGAATATCGTCATCATAAACTTCTTAAACTTCGCATTATTAAAACGTAACAAAAATACTAATCCTTGGGTCAGGTAAGAACCCGTAGAGTCCCCAAAAAAACTTTGAGTAGTCTGCCAGTATGTATTGGAAAAACATTCAAATTCTTCCATATTCTCACAGATAGATTCTCTCATGATGCGGAGAGAATTTAGGGTTCTATCCGTAAGATATGACATGGTTGCGTTGCGAGAATTTTTGCGCGGTGCAGAGCGATGTTAGAAAATCCCTCTTCAACCCCTACTGTCTGTGTTTCCTTACGTGTCAACTGTGGGCTCGATTTTCGAGGTCTTCTTGACTATATTAGGGATTTAATATTCATGAGATATCTGCAGTGCGTCGGTTTAAGAAGCGGGGGTTTTCTGATTTCTTTGGTTAGGGCATGTATTGCATCGTACTGGGCAAGGCTCAAGACTTAGCCATCAATTTGCTTTCTACAAGGATGGTTAGAGTATATAGGTAGTCTTTTGTTACTCCACGTTTCGTAACCAGGGCGTATAAGTACGAACAACACTACCGGTTATATTATCTGTCTTTAGATACGGGGTCATTATTAGTAAGGGAAATCCATGCCCAGAGCCCAGCTGACTTGTGAGGACCGTAATGTAGTAGCATGGTATCACTTATAAAAAATTTGGTTCCAATACTCAATTTTAGTATCGGAAATCTCTTGTAGCAATGATATGAGTTATTTTGAATATTTGAATGTTTTTCCGTGATTTTACTGGTCGAACAAACTCAACATGAATCTGCAGTGTCACGTAGCATGACATTGCAATTTGTTAAGTATCCATAATATGTAATCCATTTTAACATACAGTCAGTATTAGCTCAACTTCGATACTTATTCTATGAAGTCAATCATTTCCTTACATGGATCCTGGCAGAGTAAACATGTTATGTAGGGTAGAGTTAACTAGTAAGTATTGTTAAGAGTGCTTGGATGGCAAGGAACCCAGCTTCCACCTGCTCGGCAAGTGCTCCATCTATTCACTGGTAAGATGAGAGATTGTGAGGCACACTGGATATAGGAGACCTGGAGGATTTGAATATGTAATGAGTTTTAAGATTTTAGTAATGGAATAGGTAGGTTTGATGTGATGCCATAAATGATGGGCATCCCACAGCCTTCCCAAAAGGAAGAAGCTGGGGAAATAAATAAATTGGACCAGACACAGACATTGCGGATGGATTATTTGTCCAGTTGCCATATCTCTGTTGGAAATAATAACTTCAATTAGTTAGTAATTAACAATTTGTAGGTGTTCCCAGTTGAGACCTCCTACAGTATGTATGATGACTCGGATGGGAGTATCTTCACTATAACAATAGATATATAATTACCATTTTAATTTCTGTGCAGGAAACTCACGGTGTGCAATAATTATTTACGATCAGAGTAACAAGTTATTTATTTTCATAGCAGTTAGAGCTCAACAGTAATTTAACAAGTTATAAAATGTATTGCAACTCAACGCTATAGGTAAATGATAATGGAAGTCAATGAAACCTAGTCAAACCAAATAATCCTAATGAAATGATACAAAAAGGAGCAACTTACTATTAATAATAGTTACATTACTAATGATAAAAACTTTTTGAATACTGTAAGAATGTAGAAACTGTCCCAGAGTACAGTAAGGTAATTAATTAACATAAACAATATTGATATTATGTTTGAAATAATTTGTCTGCCATTTTAAAAGGAAGAGACCTTGCGAAATACCACACGTGTTTTATTATTACTATTTTTAGATATAACAGAAATGAACAAAAACAAGCACATAATCATTTCTTTAAATTGATTTTGAGGTGGAATAGCCAAGCCATTATTTTATTCCTGAGTGTTGTTACAAAATATGCGATCAGCTGATTTCTTTGTTTGACTGCTACGACGCTCGTCGCCACAGTATGAGCTGTTATGACACGTCAGACGCCTTACAAATTAAATAAAACTACGTAAAACTCTAGTCAACTACATTATAATAACTCTATGCCAAATTGACGAAGAGTTTAGCAAATTGGTAATCCATAAACAAACCTTGAAAGTTCTTACCTTTGTAATGGACTCGTAGATTATTTTGTGACAACCCGATGTAGCTGAATTTGTCTTTAGTGCTCCAGGATCTTGGTAACGGTGTTTCCTCTTCGTTCACATTAGGATATAGCAATTTTAAACGATCTACTGTGTCACTTTGCACTTGATTTTGGGAATCCATCGTTCCCCGTCCACTACCTATCGCAGCCATTTCTAATTTCTGTAATTTCATGTAATGTCAGTGACGTCACGTTAACATCAAATGTTTTCAAAGCTACCGCTTGGGGGCAGCACAAGTATATTTTCTACCACAGATTTAATATTTTCTACCATTAACAAAACCGTTAGTTTTACTGAAAATCAAAGACAACTAACCAACATCAACGAAAATAAAATAAAATTTCTTACAATGAGCTGAAGAGAGGCTGTTATGCTTTAACTTTATTAAAATAGAGAGTTCAAGAAACTAATTTAATGTTTTAATAAGTCAAAATCTACGGTCAAAATAGTTTACATGAGGTAGGTACCTATAACAAGATAGGGTTGTCACAACAACAAACCACTTCAGAGATAAAACAGGATTATCACTTTCTAACTTCATTAGATTAACTTATATATGAATAACAATTTTCTCATTCCACAAATATGGCTGGTGTACCAAAATTTGTAAAAGATATTGAAATAGATGTTTCAGAAAAACTAGTAAAAGTAAAGAACAATGATAGTGAGTTATTGGAGGCACAACAATTATACCATGATAAAATTCTAGAGGTAAGACTGGTCATCTGAAAATGTGAGTGATATAAGATAACACTCATACAACCATAACGAAATCTACCTACTGTATGGCATCGTTTCTCTTTATACATTTGCCAAAATGAAATCATACTAAAGTTACTGGTCCGTTTATCAAAGTATTTAAACAAGAATTACTATTACTACTACTTAAATATACCTACTGAGAATAGGTTCCTGCTCGGGGATGGGGGAACGGGATCAGTCCAGGTCAGTACCATTTCACGAGAGTCGAACCACGGGCAACTGATTCTCCTGTTATATCATAACATATTTTTATCCCCTAGTTTAAACGATTACTATTTTTAACAGATTTATCAAGAAGCTTTCAAGAAATTGCTAACGGGGTCTATTACTTACTCAAAAATTTTAAATGAAATCAAAGAAGCATATGAGAGTTCAATACAAATTCGAGATGAACGTATATCACAATTCGTCACTCAAGATGTAAGTGTAATTTTAATATTCTAGGTACCAGGGCTGGCTTTATCCACGGGTGCAAGGGGTGGGTCCAGGGGGGGGGGTCTTAGGGCTGCAAGCCAATCACATTAAATAGAACTAAAATTTTATGTGTGTCAAAGTATAGCCACCAAAGTCACCAAAAAAACTCATATAATTGAAAAGTAAGTATTAATTTAAAAAATAGAACAAACAAATTGTGTTCTAATTTTGTTGGCGATCTCTGGTAGCCTACGCTCAAATAGAACCGGCCAGGAGTTGCTGGAGACTTTCGACCAAGGTCCGTTAGGAGTAGTGAGAGGAAAGTGACGCCCATTGGCACCCACTAACTCAGAGTTCGCTGCCGGAGTTATTTCGAGGAGAAGTAGACTCACGTCCCCAGAGCTAGTGATGAGGTGGGTATGTCGAACTCGAACCGTCTAAAACCGCACGGTGTTCCATCACTTCGGCCTGTGTAGCCGGGGAATTTGGTGTACTCTAGACAGTATCCCTCCTCTATAGAGAAGCTCGCGCACCCTGAGCCTGCTTTTGCTGGGGTAACGGCTAGCCCCAAGCGTAACCTTTAGGCTCGCACTTACGGGGAACGGAAATCGTTCTGCTATCTCTGGCACCCGTTTCGCCCTCTACAGTACGGCAGTTTATCCTGTTCCTTTTCCGCCGTCTCTTTTGTATTCATCACTACCTCGCAAAAGAAGGGAATGGCGTTCCACACACTCTCAGTACTGACTGACTATTATGTACTATGACTACCACCAGGCTCTGTAATTTGAGGTGCCCTACTTCAACGATTGCTTGGAGGACACGGTGCCGCTCTGTACACTCCGGGCACTCTGCCAGTGTAAGAAGCTGCGTGTCCACGGAGTAACCTTGGTATGTGGCACTCGGACGTTGGCTCCTGGTTTTTACGATGCAGGAACTCACCGAAACTGCCACGTACGGTGTGCACCTGCATCAGCTGGTAGGAAACTCTACCGTGGCGCCAGTCCAGCCATTGCTCCATGCTGGGCCTTACCAGCACAATCATGGCGTGCCCTGCTCTTGGCACGTTGCTGACCGTCAGGTTCGCCACCCGATCCCAGCGTAGAACATCCTTCAGAAGCCATCGAGCCCCTTAAAATTGGGCAGCAGCTACACGAATGCAACCTCTACCCACTTGACCTTGGGAGCTGGCTTTCAGAAATTATATCCATAGTCCCACAACCCATCGAGTCCAAGCACCAGGTACTTCATCGAAAGCTCGATGGCGATGCAAGACTAGAGCCCATAGGTGGCCGATTTCAACTCCGGGGCCCAGAGAAAAATAGAGCTCTGGACTTGTGGAGGGCCAGCCACCGAATACGTCTAACGACTTGGGCAACTCCGGCCGTAGCCTTCATGGATTCTTCACGGTGTGTCTGGCCCCGCGTAGCACATCACAGCAACACCCTCTAAAAGAGCACTATCAAGCACCTCCTAGTCGGGACCTGAGATCCTATAAACCCGGCACCCTCGCTTGGTCTGGAATGCCATTAGGTTCCGGAGCGCTTTTTTGGATTTGAGCCGTAACACCGCTACCTCTTGGTCTACCCAAGTTACTACCAGCGCAACATCATCTTCTATGTTGGGCAATTGAGGCGGAGCCATCGACTATAAAGTGAACATTTCCGCTATTGCGGGAAATAAGGCGCCTAGGTACGTTGTGCATGTTGAAAAAATGACTTGGTTTGGTATGGAGGCCGCTCCTGTGGAATCGGCGATGACTAGATGCTCCACAATGCTCATTTGGAGGGTGTTGCCATGAAGTACTACGCCGATGACTCACTCGTATTTGGTGGCTTGGCCTCGAGGTGGATATCTTATCTATCTAGGCACACCTGGTTCCCCGGCAACACAGGCAGATGTGACGAAACGCCAAGTTTTTATCGACTTAAGTTTGACTTAACCATCCCATCGTTAGTTCCGATGAGGTTATCCACCAAAGGGTATCCCCACGTACAAAAAAATTAGGGGGGGGGGGAGGGACGCAAGCTGATTTTTTGCACCCCGACGCCTAATATGCTTAAGACGGTTCTGGGCCGTACATTACCAAGTGAATGAAAGCAAATGATAGTCAACGAAAACAAACTATAATATTAATCTTATTTAACGTAAATTTAACAATGTGGTGTCTCAGACGTCATGGAGAAAATAAGAAGATCCGATATCATAAGGTCTATGTTATTTGATGTTACATTTCATCGCGATCATAAGTTTACATTGAAACGCCTGGTTGAGTAGGCTGCTGAGTTGAAACATACTTGGAGACATACATAGCCTATATTTTATCTATATTTTAGCCTATTTTTACCACCGACATTTAAGAGGATCTAAGTCTGTACTTCCTTTTTTGTTTATATCAGCGTAAGAATTAAAAAATCTTCATCTCTAAAAGTGTAATAACGCTAAAATTATTATTTTAAAACATCATTAAGTACATTAAATTGTATTACATGTAATGTAATATAATTGAACTTATAAAACAAATATATTGATAGCTTAAAATACTTTGAATCGTGACTACGCAATAAAAAAGTTACACTTTTGACACTTTTGACGTTTGTATCATTTTGGCATATTGCTTGTCTTGGCATATTTTTGTTTTGTTTTTTAAACAGTACTCTGCTCTGCTGTGTTACACAGCTGCAGTTTCTTTGCATTCAGCACCCTGTTGAACCAGCCGTGGAATTGTCGCAAACGCACACACATTTAGATATTTTGATTTTGTTCAAAATATATAGTCATTTCTTCAGTATTCATTTTGTCACTACTTAAATACCTACTATTTTGCTTTTGCGGAATGCTGTCCACCGCCGAAACACCGACCATATTAGTTCTAGATGCAGGTTTTTCTGGACAACTATCGCGTCACGTGGGAACCAGTCCAGACGGCGACCCACTATGGTGTTCCAAGTTCCTCCAAACTAATCCAGATGGTGTTGTTAAAACACACCTTGACTTCCTACGTGCCGGTTCAGACGTTATTGAAACTAACACATATCAGGCTTCTGTAGGAGGTTTTGTCAAATATCTTGGCGTTACACCTGAAGAAGGTTATGCACTTATAACTCGTGCGGTGGAGCTGACAAAGCGCGCACGTGCAGCTTATAACGAAGAATGTCGGCAAGGTAATAAACGAGTTAGTAGTATTCTAATAGCTGGTTCTGTGGGCCCTTACGGCGCATGTCTTCATGACGGCTCCGAATACGATGGTAGCTACGCGGCTAAAGTGAGCACTGAAGTAATAAGAGAATGGCACACCCCTAGAATCAAAGCTTTAGTTGCAGCAGGTGTTGATCTCCTAGCTTTTGAAACAATCCCTTGTCTAAAGGAAGCTGAAGTTCTTGTAGATATGCTGAAAGAGTACCCACAGATGAATGGTTGGCTTTCCTTTAGCTGTAAAGATCAAAATTCCCTAGTCAATGGAGAGGACTTCAAGGCTGTTGTAGAAAAATGTTGGGAAAGGAACCCTGAACAGCTAGTCGCCCTTGGAGTGAACTGCTGCCCACCAAAAATAGTAGCTAAACTATTTAAGGGCATTAATGATCACAGGCAGTCAATTATTCCCTTTATTACATACCCTAACTCGGGTGAGCTGTACAGGCCTGAGGAGGGATGGGTTGGGAGAGAAAAGTGTGAGCCCCTGGCTAACTTTGTACAGGAGTGGTTAGATCTAGGGATCAGGTATATTGGTAGTTGTTGTAGAACATCTGATGCAGATATATCTCAAATAAAGGAGCAAGTTCAACTGTGGTTAGAGAATAAGAGAAGAGAATAACTAACTAATATTCAATTTGTAGATAAGAAACTTAGTTTATCAAAGTTTATGTAGGTGTATTTATATCTATTGAGGTATTATTTCTTAGGTTCATCAATATATAAATTATATTAAATGTGTTAATGTATGTTTTTATCCAATCAGTTTTATTGTCCATTAATTGAAAGAATCTAATAAATATTTTGAACCAGTTTCTAATAGAGTCTCAGTGAATAATTTACTGTACAAGGGTGACATAACTCTTAGAAATTGTTAACTTTAAAGTATTGGGTTTTATTATTTAGCCCAGTGACAAGGGAAAATGTTATAACACAAGCCAATAGTGTTTGGGATAACTCTTTAAACTGTGTATCTGATTTATTAAATGGAATGTTTCATATTATGTTTAGTATTGTATATTAAATTATCTTTGTTCCTTAAGCATATACCTATATGCTTTAGGAAGAAAGATAATTTTCCTTCATAAAATTCATAGCTTGTGAATACATTCATAAGGTGTCACAAAATTAGGTCTCTGAACTTGGTGAAACAAAAAAAAATCGGGTAAAATTAAAAATATAAAAATAAAAAAAATAAAATAAAAACACCACCTGCGACCAGCGTCACGTGACGCGACGAGCACACGTGACGCTGGTCGCGATTTAGGTATTTCCCACACAAGGAGGCGCGGGAGCAGGGATGGAACCCCGAGCCTCGAGAAATCGAGGCCGTGCAGTCCCAGCTCCGCCAGGCCATCGTGGTGGAGTGGAAGGAACGACTTGGGCAACCAAGCGCAGGGCACGCCGCAATAGCGGCGGTAAGGCCCATCATGGAGGATTGGCTGGAGAGGCGACACGGAAGCCTCTCCTACCGACTGACGCAGGTGATCTCAGGGAAGGGGTGCTTCGGGGACCACCTGCATCGGATCAGGAAGGAGCCAACGCCTGAGTGTCATCACTGCGACGCAAGCGAGGACTCAGGGCTGCACACGCTGGCGGACTGCCCGGCGTGGGAGGCACCGAGGCGTGACCTCGTGGCAGCCATCGGGGTGGGAGTCCTCTCGCTCGGCAGCATGATTGCGGCAATGGTGCGGAGCGCGAGCGCGTGGGCCGCCGCCGCCTCCTTCTGCGAGCATGTAATGCTCGCGAAGGAGGTGGCGGAGCGCGCCCGGGAGAGACTTAGAACTCTCCCGGTCCGCCGAGCCCGCAACTTGCTCGCCGCGCGTCGCAGGCAACTCAGGCGCCGGAGGTCGCTTAACGACCTCCGTCCTCCATGAGCGCAGGCCTGGGGGTGGCGGGTGAGGCCACCTGTCACCCCAGCAGAAGCAGGCCGGGACGGTGGGGCGACTAGCGCCCCTCCCCCAAACCGGGGCAAGACGGGGACACCGTGGTTCCCAAACCCGAGGGGGTCATCTCGAAACCGGAGATGGCCCAGGGTCAGTCGGGGTGCGAGGGATATGCTCTATGGGCAACCTTACACCCCGGCGTCTGTAGACCCGAGACGGCGTGCGGTTTTAGTCGGTTCAAGCCCGACATAACCGCCCCCGCTGGCACGCGGGGGGGTATCCGAAGGGATTTCCGCACGATAAAAAAAAAAAAAAAAAAGAAAGGTATTTCCCACACATCCGCTTGGAGAATACTGCGAGGAGGACTGCACGCCTACCACGTGCGTCACGGGCTCATCGCGTCACGTGACGCTGTTCGCTGGTGGTGTTTTTTTTTTAATTTTTATTTTTTTTAATTTACCCGATTTTTTTTTTGTTTCAAATACATATACAAATATACAAATACAAATACAGATGACTTGGTATCGACAAAATGTCGATACCAAGTCAAAGCTTAGTGGTTAAGGAGTCGACCTTACGATCGAGAGGTCCCTGGTTCGAATCCTGGCCATTATACTACCGACGTGAACCCACTCCTAACACAAGCAATTTAGCTTAGCTGGAGGGGTTAGGGGGAATATTAGTAATTTCGGTTGCTAATATTCTTTAAAAAAAAAAAAAAAAACACCAAATGCAGAGACCTAATTTTGTGACACCTTATATATACTCACCAATATAAATGAAAATGGAAGCTGACAGGTATCATATTATACAGACCCTTTGCCACTAATGTGCTTGTGCAACAAATATACAAGTTATGTAATCTTGCTACTAGTATAAGTATGAAAGTGTGGATGCATATTTGTACTCAAATATACCAGAATTGCTGGGCATCGGTATACCAGCTAGTAGTCAAATAAAGGACTGACATTGATATGTTACAGAGAGTATTTGGCATATCGGCAAAAAAAAAGCAAAGAGATGACAAAATTAAAAAATTGTTGAAAGAGAATGAATATATCAGGGAAGAAAATCTAAAATTAACTTTCGAAATTTCTAAACTTAAAAAGGATATGGGGAAGGTGGGTACAATTTACGAAGGTTGGACGCATCTGTGTATAATGTGATTGTTAAGCTTTCATTGTAGCATTTCACCTCTCCATTCCATTCATCCATCTATTAAGTACTGGGATTCAAACCCGGATCCTCTCGATCGTAAATCCCACTCCTTAACCACTAAGCTACCGAAGCTTCATATATGATGTGTGTGGACAAAAAAATATCATATTGCCTATGAGATTAATTATAAACGCGAAAGTTTGTGCGATGTATGGATGTTTCTTACTCTTTCACGCAAAAACGGCTGAACGGATCTGGCTTCAATTTGGTACAGGTATAGATTATAGTCTGGAATTCCATGTCTGCTATTTTTTATCATGTACCATGTATTGTTCATGTCGGTACCTATTGCTACTAAGTCCACACTTGAAACTAATTTGGCCAGTTTCTGAATTGAGAAATTGAAGTTGAGTCAGGCACAGTGCGCGTGGGAAGCTGCATAGTAAGCGTTGACGAAACTCAATTTATTTAGAAACCGCCTAATAGTCTAATACGTAATTTAATTAACTATCATTAAGAATATATCATGCACCAATAAACAATTTAAATCGTAAATAACGTTCATATCACAACAGTAACGAATGCACCGATATGCTTATTTTAATACGTCACTGATAAAGTAGTGAAATACGCAGATGCACACGGTTATATGTACACTATACTTTCTGATATTCAGTGGAAAATATTGGTTTTATTGGATTCAGGACTGAAATAGCTGTTCTATTCATATATCTGTTGGCTTTAGACACTTTCTCCTAAACATTTGTTAAATGTTGTGTTGTGTTTAATGCCTCTGTTTAACGTGCAAGAAAGGCAATCTTTCTTTCGTAAACACTATAATTCTTAGGACTATTTTACAAAACACACCATTATAGGCGGGTTCTTCAAGCGGGGCGTGAAAATGTTTCTGTGGAGGCCGTCAAGGTAGGGACCACCATTTTGGGATCGTCAGCATCTGGAATGGTGGCCCGTATCTTCTGGACTTCACCCCAGCTTCTCACCATCAAGCGGGGTGCAGTCAATTGACGGACTGCATAAAAAATGAATGAAATGGGCCTCGGGGACGTATCGGAAGCGAGCGCGACCGCTGGCTGTGCACAATGACTCGAGTTCAATAACACAGACCTTGTTATTGAGTTTCTTCGTTATGAAATTTTTCCTAGCAACACAGTGAGAACATGTTTAGCGAAATGTGGGTACACCTCTGCCAACCCCTTATGTACAGGCGTGAGTATATGAAAAAAGTGGGTGTTGCATACTTCGAGTCGATGACCTGATATGAGGACTGGTGTGTACATGATTGACAAAGAACCAATGTCGATTAGTGGTCGTTCAGAAGAAGCAAACTCATTCTTGGCCCAACAAGATCTATGAAATCACTGTACACCATCGCACCCGTACCGTCTAATGTGCTTCCATTGTTTACATATTTCGCACCATTAATATTCTGATTGCATCTCAAACTGTAACTCCTGTAGATTTAAATTGGCAGCTCATAACTAGCCTCAAGAATTCTGGAGTCTGAATCCACCTTGTAACTGAGCTTAATCTAATCAATATAATGCAATTTCTCAAGCTGTCCGATGATAATTTTTCTGACTACCTGTCACTGATGCGAGAGAGGGATGCTCGCTACACGTTGTACTTCGAGAACCTGGCACTGCATTTGAAGATCAAGGAGTTGGATGGCAGCTCTTATCAGGTTGACGAAGCTTATGGAGACCCTGTTGTACTAAGGATAGCTTTAGATAGATGCCGGTATGTATACATAATTCAAATTAAAAAAAATAATTGTGTAAATTGAAATAAAACTATTTTTAACGGATTCTATCGCGATTTACTTGATGTTATTTTATATTTTACATTGATCCCGACGTTTCGGTTGCTTTTCAGCATCACACACTCGCGTAAACTTCCGACAATATCATAATTATGTAAAGTTGTAGATTATGTAAATATATTTATACAATATTACATACATATTACATATATACAATCTTTGTACTGCAAAAACGGGCGGTGTGGGCAATTTATAAGTTGGGCCCAAGAGCCTCCGAGAAAAGTTCAAAGAAATAAACATTCTAACTGTAGTTTCCCAAAATATTTTTGAAAATCTTTTGTATGTTTGAAGAAACATTTCCATTTTTTAAGGCTTTGTGATATATATAACGTAAATACTAGACATAAAAACAATCTTGTGGTTTGTAATAGTTGACTCCACAAGATTAGTAATTTCTTTCAGGGTAACTGTATACGCTTCTACAACAAGCTTCCTAGTGAAATGAAGAATCTACCTCTTCATAAATTTAAAAGCCAAATTAAAAGTAAACTCTGCCAAAAAGGCTACTATAAAATTCAAGACTATTTAGACGACAAACAATCTTGGATATGAACTGTTTGCTCTCTCTCTATGCTACTCAAATGAAATATTGTACTTAGGTTAAGTAAATATGTTTGTAAATAGACCAAAAAAAAAACAGCCCGCTGAGTTTCTTGCCGGAGTCTTCTCAGGACAGGGCCGCGTTTCGAACCGGTGGTCTATTTGGTCTAATCTTTAATTTTTTTATGACGTTTTGTAAGTGCCGTATTATTGGTCTATACAGAATAAATGGTTTTTGACTTATGACTTTTTGACTTTTGTTAAGCGACCTCCGGCGCCTCAGTCGCCTGCGACGCGCGGCGAGCAAGTCGCGGGCTCGGCGGGCCGGGAGAGTTCTAAATCTCTCCGGGGCGCGCTCCGCCATCTCCTTCGCGAGCATTACATGCTCGCAGAAGGAGGTGGCTGCGGCCTAGCCCTCGCGCTCCGCACCATTGCCGCAATCATGCTGCCGAGCGAGAGGACTCCCACCCCGATGGCTGCCACGAGGTCACGCCTCGGCGCCTCCCACGCCGGGCAGTCCGCCAGCTTGTGCAGCCCTGAGTCCTCGCTCGCATCGCAGTGATGATACTCAGGTGTTGGCTCCTTCCTGATCCGATGCAGGTGGTTCCCGAAGCACCCCTTCCCGGAGATCACCTGAATGAAGATCGTGCGGTACCCGCGGATGACCCTGATGGCCATCACTCGCTGCGGAGCGCGCAGCATCCGCACAGTTCTGGTCCTCAGGGCCTCCGCCCATATTGGGCCCCCATACAGGGCCATGGACCGCAAGAATCCCCGCATAGAGTCTCCTGCAGGAGTCATCGGGCCCCCTCATGTTCAGTTTGGGGGCCAGACTTCGGATGTGCTCTCCGAAGTCCCATCGGCCGTCGAGCACGAGCCCCAAATATTTCATTTGGGGCTTGATGCCGATGCGATTTCCTCCCACGATGAGACTGGATCCCTCGGGTGGCTTGCTCCGAGGCCCATGAAAGAACAGGGCCTCGGGTTTATGCAGAGCCACCTCGAGACCCAGCTGCCGGATCCGCTCAACGACTTGAGCAACCGCGGTCGTGGCCTTTAGGGTCGCTTCGCGGTACGTCGTCCCGCACGCCGTCACGAGCGTGTCGTCCGCGTAGCACGTGACGGCGGCACCGTCTACGAGCTCACCGCGAAGCACCCAGTCGTATCCGATGTTCCACAGGAGCGACCCCAGGACCGATCCCTGTGGAACATTTCACGCCGACCGAGACCGGTCACGGTTGGGTAGATGACGGCTCTCTCTGTCAATTACGCCCCGACTATGCGGCGGAGGTAGAGAGGCACTTCGTGATACACGAGCGCCTCCCTAATGCAGCTCCAGGGCAAGGTGTTGAACGCGTTGGTGATGTCCAGGACACCGCCAACATCACCTCACCCCGGGCTACTGCATCCTCCGCCAGAGCCCTCACGCGCATGATGGCATCTACGGTGGAGCGCCTCTGGCGGAAGCCATATTGGCCATCCGCCAGGTCCGGCCCCACTCTTGAGAGGTGCTCGACGAGGCGCTTCGCAATTACTCTTTCAAAGAGCTTGCACACCTCGTCGAGCAACACTATGGGCCGGTAGGCGGACGGCGGCGAGTCCGCCGGGTGCCCCTCCTTTCGGATGAAGACCAGTTTCCCCGTCTTCCACAATTTCGGAAACTGGCCCCGCTCCAAACATGCGCTGAGAAGCCCTCTCAGTCGGGGCTCTAGAGCGTCGTCGACTAGAGCTAGGACCCACGCTCGGCCTGGAATGCCGTCGGGTCCCGGGGTGGTGTGTTTGGCTCTTAGCCTTCTCACCGCCAGCTCTAGTTCTACCCAAGTGACCTCGGGCACGTCGTCGTCATCCATGTCGGGCGCCATGGGCGACCGAGGCGGAGTCATCTGCGGTGGAACATGTTCCACCGCCCGCACTGGGAACAGGGAGCCCACAACTCCTCGCCGAGCAGCTCCGGCTGGAGATACCGGGTTAACGGCGGGGGGCTTGGGGCGCAGCTTGCCCCTCACCATCCGGTAGGGCCAAGGGTCCCGCTCCAGCGTCTCTAGCAGCTCGCGGAAGGTGGCCTGTTTGACCCGCCTTATCTCCGTTCGGAGGGCTTCTCTGGCCTCCCTGTATCCTTCGTACAACTCCGCCTCTCGGGCCGCCGCATCTGCGGGGCGGAGACGCCTCCTACGGAATCGGGCCCACCGGCGGTACGTGATCACGAAGGCCCATCTGAGCTGCGCGATCTCCGACGACCACCAGTAGACTTGACCCCTCGGATTATAGGGCGGAGCCCTAGGTATCGCCGCGTCACAGACACAGTCATGGCCTTCCGGAACCACTCCGCCTCATCGTTTATGCTGACAGGCCTGTCCGGCGCAGGGGCCCTGGCCTGTACGATGGTGGCTTCCAGGAGGAGCTCCCGATCAAGTCGCTTAAGCGCCCAACGTCGCTCGGATGGAGCCGGCGCGTCGCTCGCAGGGGGGGACACGTCAAACCGAATGTATCGGTGATCCGAACTTGTGTCCTCCCCCAAAACGACGCGCCAGCCCTGAACACTTCGCGCCAACGAGGGGCTCGCGAACGATAGGTCCACGATGGAGCTGGCCCTCGAGGTGACGAACGTGTCCACGGCTCCCCGATTTAGGAGGACTAGGCCGAGTCGTTCGACCCAGTCCACCAGTGCCCTTCCTCTATGTCCCGTCGCGCCGCTGTCGTGTCGGGAACCCCAGGCATACGACCAGGCGTTGAAGTCCCCGAGCACAAGGACCGGACGGGGATGGCAGGCATTGACGACGACGGCCAGCTGACGGAGCCATTGCTCAAATGCAGCTTGGTCTCGTTTCGGCGTGATATAAGCAGCCACGATCGCTATATCGCCAACCGCCGCCGCCACGCAGCCGGGTCCCCTTGCAACGACGGCAAGAGGAGGGTTGCCGGCGGTTGTGCACCAGTGCCGCCGATCCATCCAGCCCGGTTTCCCAGGTAGGCCCAAGGAACCGGTGGGTGTATGGGTCGGCGACATTTATAGCCCACTGTGCCATGCTCTGGAGCAGAAGGTCCTGAGCATGGGCACCGTGGCCAACGTTCACCTGCAGGATACGGACTTGAGGAACCATTAGGGAACCTCCGCATCCCGCTGTGAACTGGAGGCGGAAGGCCGGCCTCGGCTCCCCTCCGGCGCAGGCCTTATTGCCAACCCTGTGGTGTGCCGGCTTGCCTCCCGCTGCACACCTGAAGCAGTGCAGCGGGACGCTACACGTGCCGGCCTTATGACTGGGCTGCCCACAGCGAAAGCAACGGTCACCCGCCGTTACTTCCGCCGTGCAGTGCACCCCCACATGGCCCACCGACAGGCACCTGAAGCACCTGGCCGGTCGGGCCTGCAGGAGCCATGCCTGCGCCCTCAGGAAGCCTCCTACCAGGAGGCTCCGCCCGTCAGCGACCTTTTGGGCCGCCGAGATAGGGAAGCCGACAACTGCTGCCCCCTGTCCACCGCGGCCGAAGCGTATAGCTCCGGCCTTAATTGTGTCCGGGGAGCAGTCCCCGGCCTCCGCCACGGCGAGCCTGAGCTCTTCTGCCGTGACGGAGTCGTCCAGGTTCGTAATGCGCACTTCTGCGCATTTAATGGGCCTGGACACCCGGACGTCGGCTGCGTCCAGCGACTCCCTCAGCCGAGCCGCTAGGGCGTCGGCCTTGGGGCCACCGCCAGGGACCTCGAGTAGCCGGGCTCCCGTCCGTGTGCTTTTGCACCGGACGCCCGGGATCTCGAGGGCCCTGAGGTCTACGTTGGCCTTAACCTTGGCCAACACCTCGGCATACCCCATGCCTCTCCCCGCTGCCTCCGCCGTCAGGGTGACGACGACGGCCGTAGTGCGAGGGGCACGGAGCTTCCCTGGCGCTGCTTTCGCGGCGGCCGCGGCCCTCTTGGCCTTCTTGGTGGCCTTCTTGGCGGCCTTCTTGGCGTCACCTCCCCGCTTGCCTGCTGCACGACCTCCGCGCAGACTTCGTCATTTTCGTAATACTTTTTCGTGCCCTTGTCGTTGTTTTTTGAATCGTCCGGTATTTTATGTATATGAAGATTTGTGTCCATAGCATATCCCACGAGTATGGGGGAAAGGTGGTCCATCCAGGCGGAGCCCCCTACACCTGGATGAGCCTATATACTATGGAGGTCGGCTGGTATCCATAGGTTTTTACGAGTTCGCTGTCGGGTGTTATAGACTTTTCCTTGTCGTGGGCCGGCCAATAAAGGCAAGCCCTCCGGTCAGCAAGTTCATGGCGTACCCTTCTGGAGCCACCAGTCAGGTCGTTGCTGATCACCTGCCGATTACGGAGCGCGAGAGGATGGCTAGTTCTCTCTCACCGGCGGCGGCACAAGTGCCCGTCGGCCCCTGCGTTAGCAGTGGGCCAACCCGCCCCTGGATCCCCCAGGACCCTATGGTGGCCTCAACCACTAACACCATCGCTCATCCTGTCTCCTCTGAAAGCAGACGAGTACGGAGAGCGATGTGTTCCCGCCTCGTTGGGTATTAGCCGACGATCAATGCCAACCCCATGAAGGGGAAGCCATTGACCGCCGCCCAGGGTGTACCGGCCGCTTCGATTCCGTTCCCCTCGGGCTGCAGCGGGATCGGAATCGGAGCGACACTCGAGGAGGTTACCCAACACACACCCCTGACTAGAAATACCTACTGATAGAATGTATTTATAGGGAACAGCTAACAAGAACGCAAACAGATTTGAAGAAGAAGACAGATGAATACGAAGATGCAGTTCCTAGGCGTCAGTACGATACCCTGGAGGCAAAATACTTCGGCCTCGTCAAATCGTTTGATTCATTGAAACAAGAAATTGAAGTTCTTCAAGGAAACCATAAACGGATTTTGGGTTCGTAACTTTTTTTTTCGTGCTGAAATCCCCCCCCACCGGCCAGCGGGGGAGTCTATGTCGGGTTTGAATCGACTAAAACCGCACGCCGTCTCGGGTCTTCAGACGCCGGGGTGTAAGGTGGCCTATAAAGCATTTCCTTCTCACCCCGACTGACCCTGGGCCATCTCCGAATTCGAGATAGCCACCTCGGGTTTATGAGGGCGGGGGGGGGGGGATTAGTCGCCCCGCCGCGCCGTCCCGGCCTGCTTCTGTTGGGATAACAGGGCTTGACGTCGTAGAGGACGACGTGTGTGCCAATTACCTCTGTACCAAGGAAGCCCAAGACCGTGTGAGGTGGAGGAGTAAAATCCGGAAGGCGAACTCTAGACTTCGAGGTGAGAGCCTCGGATACGACCAGAACTAGAAGAAGTTGATGACTCTTGTATTCATTGCCAGGAGGCATCATTTTTTATTGTAAATGGAAAAGAGAGACATGCTTTTCCCACTACGAGCCAGGCACCTTTTCACTTAGGTCTCTAAGGTAGACTGGACTGGGGGAAGTACCAGTGTACTTAACTCTCACTTACTTAGTCAACTTTAAGTAACAGAAGCTTTGCTATACCTACCTATACGCAGGCGATGCGTCCGTACCTTCTTCGTTTTCTCATTGTCCTCTTTTCTTTCGGATTTGTCAGAAAGACTCGGAACAGTTCTAGATAAAAGTTATGTAGATACTTCACCACACTAGGTCCGTTTCGTCGTCATTTCAAGGCAGTAGCTCTTGAAATGTTGAACTGAGGTCCCTCTAGAGGTACACAAACGAAATACATCGAGTGGAGTGAAAGGAGCTTTCGCTCGACTTCGTCTCACTCAGCTCAATTAAAATATTATCGACTCGATGTGGTCTGCTGTCTAATAAACAAACAGAAAGGTATATAAAACAGTACCTTTTTTTTTTCTTTTTTTTTTTCGTGCGGAAATCATACATCTAGGTAAATACTACAACTACGTTTGCTCCATACAGCATTAAAGATATCCATTGAAGAGGAGTTGTTTGACACCAAAGAGCGGTGCAGTGAATTAGAACGCGCCGGTACTCCACGACCGCAGTGGGAACTTTGTGCCGACTTCATTGGAGGTGGACGAGACCGGTAGGTGTCAAACAAAGAATCAAAATTTTCAACATTGCTATACGGTTACAATTTGCACTGTAACTTTTATCTAAAAATATTATTACAGTAGGTACAATAATCAGTCATTGCACAGATGGCGCGGCAAATAAAGTAGTCGCATTTGTCAGTGCAAGGCAAGGACTGTTGCAGATCCGATTACTACACAGCATATTTAATACAAAATTTGCAATGTGAATTTGTATAGATTCTTATGCATATTACCCAGATGGCGACAATTAGCCAGAAATCTATCATCACGAGACATACTCAGAGTGCTCTTAAAGGAATTGGGTCCAGCAGCGGAAGGCGATAATTTAGAACACTTCGATGGACTGGTATGTAATTTTAAAAGTTAGGTACTATGAACTTCAGGGCGGGGCGACTAGGAGAAATCGGGGCAAGACGGGGACACCGTGTTTCTCGAACCCGAGGGGGCCATCTCATAACCGGAGATGGCCCAGGGTCAGTCAGGGTGCGGGGGAAAAGCTTTATGGGCAACCTGACAACCCGGCGTCTGAAGACCCGCGACGGCGTGCGGTTTTAGTCGGTTCAAGCTCGACATAATCGCCCCCGCTGGCTGGCGGGCTCCCGAGGGGATTTCCGCACGAAAAAAAAAGGTACTATGAACTTTCGGGGTGCGAGGGAAATGCCCTATGGACAACCTTACACCCCGGTGTCTGAAGACCCGAGACGGCATGCGGTTTTAGTCGGTTCAAGCCCGACAACCTCCCCCGCTGGCCGGCGCGGAGGTATCCGATGGGATGTACGCAAGAAAAAAAAAGTCACTATGAACTTCATGCCTGTCCATTTTCTGGCTTATAATACCTTGATTTTATCTAGGGTATGGATCCAGTCATACCTCCGTACTTGAGGTATGAAGGCAAGGTCCGCAACCTACGACTTTCCCGGCGCGAAGTTAGTGTGATTATCAATGATATCTGGCTTGGCAAGATTAACCACATCCAGGAAATATCCATGCAAGATTATGTTACCAAGTATTTCGAAGATAGGTAAAAGTTTAAGTTATTTAATTATTAAATTTCTCACACTCATCCTTACAAACACTTATATTATTAAGCAAAGTAATGTGTTTTACTTCCTCTGCCAATTTCCCCATCGTTTAAACTTCCTATTCAATTTTTGATTAGGCGGGTAATCACCAACCTGTCCGTGACTGTTGTTACTTACCCAAAGCATTTAAAATTAAGTGGAGAATGTAGGTGAATTATTACAGATACCAGCAACCATCAGTGCGCGCAGAATGGGCTTACAATCTGTGCGCCGGAGCGGAGCAAATGCTAGATGAACCGCAAGTCAAACTGTTCTGGGGTGTGCTGCACGGCCATCTGAGTGAACATATCTATTGGGGACACCGAAACCAGTGGCAATTGCTTAAGGACCAACTGTACAAACATAGTAAAGATAAAGAGGTAGGTATACTAGGTATGTTGGGTACTGTTAGGTGTAACTGGGTGCAGCTAAGAAATAACATACACGGACTTGAGCGCCATTTTGTTCTGCGTGTTTGAAACAACGTCCTTATTTTATTACTTAACTCTACTCAAATATTTCTTACAGACTATATTGATCGATGAGTTTGAAAAAGTATCTAAGGCAGTATTTCCGCTGAAAAGTGAAGTGGATATTAAGAATATGATGGACGTGGTGCGCAAACAGCTTAAATTGAAAATTAACAGCAACGAAATCAATTTGGATAAATTATTTCAGGAGGTTGGTTACCGTTACCTTCATATGCAAGTCCTGCGAAGTGTGACAAGTGGATGTGCGCCTGCGATTTCGTTCAAAGTCGGCAGGTTCGATATAATATCGATTATCGTCTGGCCGACCCAAGGGATCTTTCGAACTACCCAGATGACTGATCTTCTTCTTCGAGTCAATGGCTACGTTGGATTTTATCGGCCCGATACTTGGCGACAGCCACAGTAGTGTCCGCTGCACTACATAGGTCTTCGATAGTACAGGTTGAGGGGCACAGTGAGCAAGAGAGCAAATGCGACATGGACTGGTTATCTCAGAGGAGGCTTAATCCTCTGAGGCCGCCAGGCCTTATCGTCGCGCGCTCACCTCAAGAAGAAAGGAGAGTTAGCTCTTCTTTGTCTTGGTCACCATCACCAACAATAGTGTCAACCTGCCGGTTGATGATAAGCACTGAACACTTCTCTCAGCGAGTAATTCACCTCTCGTGGCAATAGATCCGATTGCGGAGACTTTGAGATGTTTGGCTCCTAGCCTACATAGCTATTTCGTCATGAATTTACAGTGAGAAAACGTTACCTAAATATAAGCAGGTAAATCTCTTTATGGTACATTTTCAGAACGAGGAAGGTTTCGATCGTGTAGAATTTGCACGTGAACTTTACCGTCAGAGACAGATGGCTCAGGACAAGTATATTAGAGAAGTAGTTGGAGAACTTGGAGGCAAGCATGCTTCTAACAAGACTGTGTCCGTGGAGAATGTTAAACGAGCATTTGCCATTGTAGATCCTGCTATAGGTAATTGAAAGAATGATTACGTAATTAACCAGTAGGTACGTTCTCGACAGGGGTGCTTGGTTGGGGACCTCCACGCGGTGCACCCTGGGCAACGGAGGCGGCAGCGCCTCTTTCCTAGGGCGGGAGAGACGCTGCCGCCTACGGCCAACTCCGACCGAGGCGAGGACGGCCCTGTTGAGGGCTGTTCGGAAGCTTTCCACGTGTCCCTCTGATTAGCAGATGGCAGATGGATACGAGTAGTGGAGAGCAAGTAAAGGGGCCATCTCGAAACCGGAGATGGCCCAGGGTCAGTCGGGGTGCGAGGGATATGCTCTATGGGCAACCTTACACCCCGGCGTCTGCAGACCCGAGACGGCGTGCGGTTTTAGTCGGTTCAAGCCCGACATAACCGCCCCCGCTGGCCGGCAGGGGGGTATCCGAGGGGATTTCCGCACGAAAAAAAAAAAAAAAGGTAAGTTCTCGACAGTGTTTAAGAGTTGGCTGACATTGTATTTCTGTTTTATTTAAAGATATCTTCACAATCATATTATACCTACGTATTTAATTTTAGTGTATGTGAATAAGTATACTTTAATGTTTAAGAAGTAAACCAATACGAAATTGTCGGAAGTTTACACGAATGTCACACATTGAAATAAAACTATTTTTAACGGATTCTATCGTCTCCCCTTGCATGGCTGCTGAAAAGCAACCGAAACGTTGGGATCAATGTAAAATATAAAATAAAAAATAAATCGCGATAGAATCCGTTAAAAATAGTTTTATTTCAAAGTAAACCAATATTTTATTATTTCTAGATCACATCCGCATGGAGTGTTACATCCGGTGGGCGTTTTGTGATGCAACTACTGAAATGAATAGAATTCCACCGGTTCTTTTAAGAACTTTGGCCACAAGACTTGCTGCTGGTGACATAGAAAGAGTTGGACCGAGATATCGCGCCACTCGCCGAACGACTTACAAATAGAAAGAAAGAAAGAACATCCTTACACACTTCACGAGCTTTCTCTTGTCATTATTTGTACCTACTATTTAAAATTAATATTATTAACTTCAATTAAAGTGTTTATAATTTTAATAACATCCTTTAGTTAATATAAAATATAAGTAAAAATTGGATAGTACGCCTATCCAATTTTTACTTATATTTCGATCTCTCTTTAAAATAACCATAAAGTACATCGACCCATATTATACATAGAAACAGCCACACTATAGTAAATGGACACATTCAAGGTATGCATGAATAGGCATGAATATGTCTATTCACATTAGTGTGGCTGTTAAATATTGGCACTGAGTGGGTATCGAGTTCACGGTCTCCGAGAGTGGCCGGCTTTACCGCCACGCGAGCAAGCCACAGACGTCGTCAAAAAAGAGATGAAAGGAATTTTGTTGAAAAGGTACAAAGTATGAATGAAAAGGGCTTTAGGAGCAGAGATAGGCGATAGTCAAAATGGATGAAATACTTGAAAGAGTATTGCATGGCAAAGAAGGGAGTGAATGAGGAGAATGACCACAGAGTAAGTAATAGACAATGACATGTTGCCCGGATTGCACGGACCCGAAATACGAGAGCAGACAGATTACGAAGGTGATAATTCATAAGTGGTTACAGCACAGATGAATAAATAGTTACTACATAACAGATACATCATTCCCATACAAAAGCGAAAATACCTACTCTATACTACCCTACAAAATTTTAATAATAATACCTGCTGCACAGAACGAGAAGAATTGTACCTTAAACACGCGTCTATAGAGTCGAGACTGTGTTGCCCGCCGTGCGAGTGACGCCATCGTAAGAATGCGCTAGGGTTGTACCTATGATGATTATTGTAATAAAACGAATGTTACGAATCAACCATGTTTTTTATTAGTCAGTTCAACCATTGGTATAAAATTACGAAATAATTTACAGTGGCTATAGCTATATATAGACTTCCGTATTAACCTACCTATAGCTAAAATATCAAAGAAATCTAAAATTAACGGACATTACCTATTGCGTAAGTACTAGGTAACTACAGTATTAGAATTACCTATAAAACAACACTTTTATAATACCTGACTCAAAAAACTCCTTAATTTACGATTTACATACCTGCTTATTACCTACTTATGTTCAAAGAAATAAATGGTGACAACATTCATATATGTAGCCGACGGGCATGGGTTTTGGGACCTCGCAACGGAAACTCGTATTATTTTTTACTTTATGTACTTTAATTTCTGGACACAGATCTAGAGAAACATTGAATAAAAAAAAACACATTTGAAAATCAGTCACAAGTCCAATATGGCCCGCACTTTTCGAGTGCGGCCGGAGACCCTTCGCGTTTTGCACTCAAGGCTGATCTCTACGGTGATCTACGGTAGATTCTACGGTGCGTGATTGGAAAATCGTTGCGGGGATGCCAACCTCCCCGCGATCTGATGATTGGTCGGCGCTATCAGTGAGGCCAACATTACTGGCTTGGGGTTGCCTCGTTATAATAAGATTTAAAATACTACTCACCTTTCTTCGTCTCTTGGCAATGAAAAAAAACGACAATTTGTCCATTGTTTTCATTCATTTAAATTTTGTTTGACTTTTACACCCATCCACTGCATAATAATTACGTGGTTTCTGCATTTCGAAGTTCCATAGATTATTATATATATACTAGGGGCGTTCGGCAGCCCTCTGCCAGTTGTATCTTCGACGATACGCCGAGCGGTAGGTATATAGCGCGTGGCCTTGAGCGAGTGACGGAGCCCTGGTTACAGGGCGTAATGCAGGTATCATTCACAGCGATCATCTCGTTAGACCGTGTACCGAAATCCGTCCATGTGGCTGCAGCTCGTTACTCGTTTGTTTGCTCGTATTGACAGCACGAATGCTCGCTTTATATTACGCCGTGTAACAGCACGCTCTCAGTCAGTACACATATTTATAGCGACGGGCGTATATATTGTACGACACACCCACAGACATAACAGACCGAACATTTTCGATTTATTTTGAAGCCATATTTACCACATAAGCACACAAGTTGCGCAGAATTTTAGGATAAGGGCTGGAGGATGATGATGATTTACCACATAAGCTACGTAGCTCGGACGGGGCCGAACTAAGGCTGACAACCTCTACGAATAATTTTAATTTTGCTAACGTATGCAGTTGCACAACTGCCTATGTTATTAAAATTAATTGATAAAAGTCAGAATTAAACATTTTATTATCATTAATATATGGCAGGTCACAAGAATTAAAATAGAAACGAGCAGAATTGTTTACATATTTGTTTATTTAATTTTAAAGAATTTTTTAAGTAAAAAAATATTATTCGCACTGAATCCGACCCTGATTAAAAAATGACAACTAATACATCAAAATTGTTCTATTTCTTATTCTTTATCAATACTATGGAAAATTTGATTCAACGCCATATCTACACTTGTGTGAGTGTATGTACAAGGCAAAGAAAAGGATGGCTTATTACCAATTGGCTAGAAAGAAAGAGATCGTGCATCGTAGACAAAATTTAAATTTAGTACTCCGTCTGGTGTTATATAATCATCTTGTCTGGGGTTGTACCCTTAGGGCGGATCCAGACAGTCAATATTTATCGCAATCCAATATCGCGATAATATCCGGATTACTCTAACAATATATTATTATATCGTATCGTATTGTACCTACTAATATTATAAATGTGAAAGTTTGTAAAGATTTTTGCATGTTTGGATGTTTGTCACTCACTTACGCTCTAATGGCTGAACGGATCTGGCTAAAATTCGATAGTTGAAATTCAGGGATAGATTATAGTCTGGAATAAAACATATGCTACTTTTTATCCCGAAAATAGGTTCCCATGGCAAGCAGGAACGGAAATCGAACAACAGCGGGCAACAGCTAGTGTTTTGGTGATTATAAAATACAGTGTTCACTGGATCACAAAAATATTTGAATTTAACGGCAATAAAATCGCAGATCGCGTTTGCACATCAATATTATCATGTAAATTGAGAAGATCTCGATAAATATTCACTGTCTGAATCCGCTCTTAGTATCTTACTGGATATTAGGGCTTTGGCGCAAAGCCATCAGCCTAATCCTAAACATAGAAACTTGGAAAATATGTAATGAATATCAGTGTCAAGTAATTTGATAAATCAAGTAATTTGCATATGAATTCAATTTAATGTAGTGTTTTCGTCATTCAGTCAAGGTCAAGTAAAGTCCTGCATAGTCATAGTCAAGTTAGTCCTGCCCTAGTAAAGTAGTGGAGGCTTTACTAAAGGCTTATTTGGAGTTTTGGAAACAACACGGAACTTGTGTATGTTGTCAAAGACGTTATGTCTAAAAACCCACCATTTTTACACATAAAAACTAGAAATTACACATCCCTATTTTAAAAATGAAATACTACTTCGATGCGTCTTTTCCCGTGTTGGCGCCAAAACTCCTACTGCATAGTTTATTATATTTAAACTTCCTACTGGTACCAAAAACCCAAAAACCAAAATTCCGATATCCAAATTTTGTTGTCATATCAAATTGTCACTGTCAAAATCATGCTGCTGTCAGCAGAGTGTCAGTGAAGATTAGGTGAAGATACAGTGATGTGATATAACCTTAAATCTTATTTGTTTACACATTTATTCCCACTCTCAAGTCGTGTTATTATTATAACCTATTTTCATCAAGTTTTCTTTGTAGTAAAATGACTGATATAATAGACACTGAAGAAATAGATCGGGATACTGTAAAACCTACAGATCTAGAATCGCAGTTTAATAAAAAGTATACACTGCTAACAGAAACAGCAGTATCTCTTAAAAAATCTTACATCAATAAGTTACATGGAAACAAGTGAGTATAACGACTATTCGTCCTATGTTATGCATTTCTAGGCAATTAGGACATTTCTACAGCAATAATTTTCATATATCTGCTACAGATCACTGAAACTAGCAGTAAGTCAGTCAGACAACAGCATAGAGGTGTATCATCTAAATAACGCATCACTAACAAAGGTATGTCGACTCAGTGGACACTCTAAAACTCTGACAGAGGTGGTGTGCGATCCCAAAGAAGAACACCTGGTATACTCTACAGGTCTAGATGGAGTTGTCAAGTTGTGGGATACAAGGACTAGTGGTAGCTGTGTGCAGGAGTATAAAGGTATGTTTTTGAATTTCAAAATCCTATTACCTACTAATATTATAGAAGTGAAAGTTTGTGTAGATGTTTCTTCCTCAATTACGCTCAAACGGCTGAAATTTGGTACGGGGTAAAAGTACCCTATGTGTTATTCCAGACTATAATCTATTATAGTCTGGAATAACACATAGGGTACTTTACATCCATAAAAAACTTTCCCATTTGTTGCGGGAACAGGGTCAGAACTCCACATGGGGAAAGTCCCGGGCAACAGCTTGTTTAAAATAAGCGTCACTCAGCTGAGCCTCTAGATACTACAGATTAAATGAGATACTTATTGCTGTCCCTAAAACATTGACAGACTGTGTTATCTTTTGTTAATCTGTTTCCTGTTTTTTTTCAAGATGAACATCAATCGCCTTAATTACATTTTCAATCTTTCTTAGCATAGTAACACAGCTAACAATTAAATCACAACCACAATGATTTCAGATGAGGAGGAGGAGCTCATCCGACCATATGAGTGCATGGATGTCTCACACAATGGTAGAATGTTGTGTGCCGGCAGCCAGGTAGTAGAGGATGAGGCCTACCTTGTGTTCTGGGACCAGAGGCTGACTAAACCTCTAGGGGGATACTGGAACTCTCATAATGATGATATAACACAGGTATAGTATATGCATAACTTTTTTAAGAATTTTTTATTGTTTTTAAGATACTTTTATTAACTTGATATGTATGTATGTAGCAAATGGAATTTTTCAACAAGACAATACAATAGTTGAGATCAAATATAAGTATTAGTTTAAAAAACTAAAGAACAGGCTTTGAGAGAAGACCATCTAAAAAGGTAAAAATAATTATTAAAAAGCATGGGCTGCTTGATGATATTTGTTGTAAGCACTCCACACTTTTAACTTCTTAGTTGGTCTTCTGTCAAAGTGCGTTTTTTTTTTGTTATTACACTATTATTTATTTGTTGTCCTTTCTTTTCATATTGCTCAGTTTTTGGGCTACTTTAGAATAATACGCTGATCCACCAACTATTAGAATATCAAATTATAAAGCTTTTTGAATTCACCTCGCCTGATGGTAAGCTGAAGGTAAAGTCTCAGGAAAGAGGGTCACCATTACGTACACGTACCATGTTAACAATGGCATGGCACTCAGCTTGATGGCCTCATCAGAAGAGGATTGTCGTCGCAGCACCGCGTGACACCCACCGGTCCCACTTGTGCTGCGACCACAATCCTCCTGCCCAGCTATGCACTTGCTGACCCCTGAACGCAATCAAACCGAAATTGGATTACTATGGAGGGTTTTTCATCAACTAAAATAATATCTCTATTTGACTAAATATTTCCAACAACTTCTAGGTGAAATTTCATAAAACCAAAACAGAGGTCCTAGCAACAGGTTCCTTGGATGGCCTTCTCAATATATTCAATGTGATGGAACAAACTGAAGACGACGCACTGAGATATTCACTGAATGTGGAGAACTCTACAGAGAAATTAACATGGATAGATGAGAAGCATGTGGCCTGTATCACACAGTCTAACGACCTGCAAGTGTGGGACACTGAAAACGGAGACCTGATTAAAGGTTTCAGCAGAGATAAAGTGTCAAGAAGTATTAAGGTAATAAGTTTGCGAAATTAGGAAGTTGAATACATGAGCAGGTTAATAAAAAATTAGCAAGTATGTTTATGTTATCAGATGAATAAATTAGTTTTATGGTTTGCAGCGAAGCAAGGGCGACGACTGTTACTTAGTTGATACGTATATGTCTGCGAACGAGACGCCGGTGCTGCTCGCGGGGTCTTACGGAGGTGATGGGTAAGTCAAAATCTAAATTAGATTATTAATTTCAAATTAATAAATAATACTTAACTTGACACTTGACATGGTAGGTTCAGTACTACAGAGTTATTAACCAATATAAAATATAACCAAAAAACTTTTAAATTAACAAACACCTGCATTTTAGCTTCTACCAGTCCATTGTTAATTTAATAAGCTACCTGAGACTATTGTTGTTCTTTCATATTCCTTAAAACTGGACCGAGGTCATATTTAGGTAGATTTCGATGAAATCGATCTACCTATTGGTTTCTTGACTACTGTCGAATTAAAAAAAAAAATCTTCATAGGAGGTCTAGTTATGACCCCCTGAGTCCGAAATGACCACTGGTCAAAAAGTTTATATATATATATATATATGTATGTATGGTTCCACTTCCCAAAATTTGCGGCACTCTCACGGGTGCATTTTTGCCCCGATCGCTTTCAAACTGCGGTCAAAAATTGCTTGGGTGTAAACTTAGTTTAAGTTCGTGAACGGGTGGAATCCGGCCTAAGGGGACGGTAGGGCCTCACTTTTTGTGAAATCAGTTTTTCCTCAAAATTTCACGTTCCATGAAAGATATTCGAACCGTTCTAATTTTATCCCATAGTATACATGAATACCAACAACTTTTAATTACAAACCTATAAGATTAAAACTTTAACTAAAAGTGGAGGGGGGAAAAACCAAAATTTTTCGGGAAAAAAATCATAACTTCTAACCGGTGAACATTCTTGCTGTCGCAAACATTTTTAATCGATAGGCCATTTTTAAGTCTAAAATAAATGTCTGAAAATTTTTTCGCTAAAAGTTACCGTTTTCGAGAAAAAAAAATTAAACTGTTTAAAGTCCGTAGTTCTCTATATAAAATAATATTAATTGCTTCACGAAATTTACCTGTGCGTTCCCCCTGCGGGAACGGATTTTTTATTTATTGATTTAAATTCATATACTTTTGTATCATTAAGTCCCTATTCATTTAATTTTTAAGAAGTAACATGGCATATTAAACTTTCGCATGTGAAGTAAAACCGGCCAAGTGCAAGTCGGACTCGCGCACGAAGGGTGCCCTGCTATAATGTATAAAAAAAAGGCAAAAAAATATTTGTTTTATTTCAATTTAAGTATATATTTTTAAAGTGAATATATAACTAAATATATAACTAAATATTCTGTAAATATTCCAATCGTCTAACTGTTGCCATAGTTGTACATAGCAAAAAATCACGTTTATTGTATGGGAGCCTCCTTAAATATTTATTTTATTCTGTTTTTTAGTATACCCTTTGGGTACAGAACCCTAAAATAAATAAAGAACTTTGCTTTCTCTTCATCTGTTTATTTTTGAGTACTTTGGTGTTAGCTTTGATACAATATAATATTTACTCATTTAAATACCTATTGAAAATAGTTATGATCGAACACCGTGGTACGGGGACACCATGGTTCCCAAACCCGAGGGGGCCATTTCGAAAGCGAAGATGGCCTAGGGTCAGTCGGGGTGCGATGGAATTGTTTTATGGGAATCTTACACCCCGGCGTTTGAAGACCCGGGACTGTGTCAGAGGGGATTTCCGCACTAAAAAAAAGGTACGTATCTATCATAACTATTTTCAATAGGTATTTAAATGAGTATATGTTACATGTCGAGCTTGTAATCATTTACTTCGCATATGTATGCTAAGTAAATGCTTTCATTCTCGACATTGCCTATTATGTTGTAAGACAGAAGATGGCCAACCGTCAATCAATGCCAGTTGTAGTCCCGCATTACATCACAGTAATTAATAAAGTAGTTCCATAAGATTCAAATACATCCCGTCCCACACATGTATAATATGATGCTTTTAAAGTCAAATTGTGTGTATTTAATTAATCATTAATTACAGGCATGTGCTAAGATCCGTGATGATCCCAGACAAGAAGCTGCACCCGTGCACCAACTTCGGCGACAACAAGCAGACGGTGCAGGCCTGTTGGTATGACAAAGATGTAAGTAGTCACTGACTGAATTGAGCTATAAACGCTTAACCCTTTTCTTCTAATTATAACAATACGGCTCAACAATTGACGGCCTCTGTGGCGTAGTGGTAATGCATTCGACTGCTACGACAGGGCTCGTGGGTTCGATTCTCGCTCAGTGCAAATATTTGTAGGCATGAATATGTCTATTTGCATTGGTCTGGGTGTTAAATTATGCTTACTTTGGGTCTAGAAAGCGCTGTGTAGAATGTGGTAGATTATTAATTTATTTGTTATTTAATAGGTCAGTCTAATTTCGCATCTTTTTAAGTTTAAAATCGTTATATTTTTTTTTTTTTTTTAAACATACTACGATAAATAACACTCCTTTTTTTTCTTTTAATAGAGTACTAGCAACCGCAAATATAATATTACATGTTTGTCATTACAGCGCGACATCTTAGTGACGACCGGCGAGTCCGGCCTCATTAGCGTGTGGACCGAAGGCGAGAGTAAACAAAATGGAACCACTGCTACGAAGCTGTCGCATTCAATAAATAAACTGCATGTAAACAGGCACAAACCTTACTGAAATATACTTTCATGTTTTATTCAACTGTTTCGTAAATTCCACATACATGTTATGATTCCTTACTATCGGTTCGTCAACCACTGAACAGTGGGTTAAGGTTGGGAGGAAGAACTCGATTAACCTTGAACGCCTAGTGGGATCTGATTCAGAATGTCCCTTTCGCAAAAAGTTCCGTTGATGCAGAATGCCATATAAAAAATGAAATTGGCTCCATACAAAGTACCTTTTTTTTTTTATTGGAACCTTTAGCGAATAGGACGTTTTTCAGACGTGGTATCTAGGCCAACTGGAATACAGCTTTCCTTAAAAAAAACGAGTATATTGAATAACTTAGCACTTTATTCGAGACCCAAAATTACTAATATTATATACCTATTTTTAAATAAACAAATTCAATACCTATACATAAGCGACACGAAGCTGTGACCTTAGCGAGCCGTCGGCCAGCGCCAGCTCGCCGCGGCCCGCAACCGTCGCACATATACAATAATATGAATCCAATACATTTAAAAAATAATTTTATAGATACTTACTTATATAATTTTGTCTTTTAAAACTAAATTAATAATTTACAACACAGTCACATCGATTACATTAATCAGCTGCCAATATGAGTACCATTGAACGTCAAGAGAATACTTTAAAACACACATGTAGACTCACAATACACAACATTGTATTGTCCCAAACTGCACCAAAAGTCATTTCAAAGCGAAATGCTTACCATGTTGTATAATAAATCATCACTTACAAACAAAACAATTAATACCTGTTAAATTTTATTTGTACTCAAAGGATAATCACGAATGTACCATTGGAATTTAGTTTTGTAGATATCATTTATTAGATTTATAGTGAGAAAGATTTATATAAAGGCATGCTCTAAAAAGCCGTGGTAAAATTTTATATATTTGATGAATGTTAACAGATTAATATAACATAATACAAGCCGGAAATGTACTTATATAAATTAATGGTTATTTTACAGGCTTCAAATGTTATATGAATCACAAACGCGCATCAAACGTGAGGCATGATTGCATTGTTCTTTGGTAACGCAGTGTTGAGTTAAGAGATAAAAAGGTTCTGTGGTAGCGCCTGAGGATCACTTCGATGACAGGAACATGATCAGTCTGAAATAGAAAGGGCTACATGTTGATTTTTGTCAGTACATTCTTTCCTACACATGTTTTTTTGGATCTGAAGCAGTATGTCCTATTCACAAAATGTAACCCTGAAAGAAAAAATCCTATTCGTGAAACGTCCCTGTACGGTTTACGTACAAGCAATATTATTTTGCTGAAGTCGCAACCTAGTTTGCGCTCTTCATTTTATATTAATTTTATAATAAAGTCAGTTGAACATTAGCAGTCATAGCTCTTAAACCACGAATTAGCATCCAACCTAACTCTGTGTAACAAATAAATCAAATATCTTAAAATCAGTGGTTTTCGTCAACTCAAACTAAACTAGTTATCTACACCTAAACGTATCCTGAGCCGTACTTCAAATTTGTGGTCCTTCGAACCGGATGCTGAAACACTTGAAGGACAGCCCGACCAGAAAGGACTTGGCGTATCTGGAGGAGCGTCTTTCTCGGTTAAACAACAACTCGGAGAGATTTGTTCACACCCATCAACTACTTGAAGAGTCTGGAACAACAGCCCTTCAATACTTTACTGATGACGTTTTCGGCAGCACAAAACGGATGTATGAAGACGTTTTACATTTTTTACACAAAATTTTACACATATTATACAAGACATGTTGAAAAGAAAAACGGAGTTACCATCTGCAACAACAACTAAGGCGGAGTTACCACTTGCTGAGTCACCGAAAGATGAAATAAAATCGATCATTAGTTCCGACGATATTCAATTTCATGTACCGCCTCGCGAATCGAACGAGACTGCAGAAAAGAAACAGGATCTTTTGCGTCAGTAATACTGTAACTTTAAAGTATTTGAACACGCTGTGGAGAAGATAAACTTAAAACTGAGCGAATCTATGGAAAAATATGCATTAGAAGATTTGTTTGGACATCCTTAAAACTAAGTGGGAACCTATCGAAAAAGCTAACTGGCAACTTGACTGCATTCTGCAAGATGAAGATTCTATTTAAAAACGAAAATATAGAGCTGCAGAGCTTATTTATGACAAGCTAAAAAAGAAACTACAACATCGAATGTGGAACAATGCTCACTACGAAAAATCAACGCCAAAAATTGTAATCCCGGATTTTTACGGTAACTGCAACCAATGGCTAACTTTTAGAGATATCTTTATTGAGAGAGTGCATAATAATTCATTATTGTGGAACGCTGAAAAAATGCAAAATTTAAAATAAAAAATCAAGGGTGAAGATGAGAGAATGGTTCAACATCTCCGCACCAGTGCTGAGAATTACAAATCCTGTTGGGACATTCTTACTTACCGCTAATAACAAGCAACTACTATTTACATCCTACGTGAATACGCTCTTAAATCAACCTAATATGCAACAAGCAAGCGCAGCGAGCATAAGAAAACTACATGATTGTTGGGGACGACAGAAACGGGATGGATGGCCAAGAGGTATATGGCGGCCTAACGACTTTTATACCGCTGGCGCTTCTGTCGGGCGGCGAGTGGACTGTATGAAGATCTTGATGCTGGCGGGTGGACGAAGGTGCCGATGGGAGCGTGGATTCTGATATGCTTGCGGCTTGATGAATGATGATCTGCAGAAGGGTACTTCAATTCCAAAGGTCTTTCCAGTGAAACAGCGATTTCTTACTTCTTGTTTATTAGAGGTGTTTTCTCTAGGGCTGCTGGTTCCGGACTGAATTCGGGAGGAAAAATGACCGGTTTATATAGGGTTCTCTGACCAATCAGAGCCCTTTGGATTCTACCTACAAACTGCTTTAGCCAATCAGCGGTTTTGTTTACATTGCCTATTTTACTTTTCCTCACGGATTCTATATTTTACAATTTTATCTTATAGATAATACCTTATATTTACTTAATTACATAAATTTAACAATAAAAACATTAGTTTTAAACCTTAAAAACTATAAAAATAGCTATCGGCTCTCGTTATGGTAAAGTTCTACAGTAGCTAAGCTTCGTGGCGCGTTCTGCGTAGGTGGCGCCGCCAAGCGGAAATGATTGGAGACTCATTTGGGACTTTTTATTCACTTAAATCTAATTACATAACCTTATGAACTATTTACAAATTGCAAGTATTGGCGTCGTCGCTAATATTCTCCCCCACGGTGCGTGGCACTGCATCCTCGGGCAGCGACGATGTGGCAGGTACCAGTATGATGACTCGACGTGTCGGCCGTCGGAGTACTCCACCCGAAGTCCGCACGTCCAATATCCTAGTTCTTCCGTCTGGTCCTGGATATGCCTTGATGACCTCGCCTCGGGGCCACGAATTTCTCGGCAGCGTCGCGTCGACTATGAGCACGATGTCGCCTATCTTCGGATCGTTAGTTTCCTTACCCTCTATCTTTCTAGGCATCAAGAGGGGTAAGTACTCTTTGATCCATCTCTTCCAGAAGTGGTCCGCTAGCCTTTGCGTAGTTTTCCAGCTGGGTCTTCCTATCAACTCGGTGTCGTTGAACTCGCCGGATGCTGACATGCCGCATGACCTACCCAACAAGAAGTGGTTGGGGGTCAAACTTTCCTCTTCAGTGGGGTCCATGCTGACGGGGGTGAGGGGTCTTGAATTGACGGTGTGCTCCACCTCGGTTAGGAGCGTGTGAAGCACTTCTTCTGGCGGCGACTTCTCTTCGAGGACCGCTGCTAACGCTGTCTTGACCGATCTTACGAGCCTCTCCCAGGCACCTCCCATGTTCGGACAACCAGGAGGGATGAACTTCCAGGTGATCCCTCTCTCTTGTGCGGCTTGCTGCAGCTCTTTGTTCGCCCCGAAGAAGTTTGTACCGTTGTCGCTGAAGATTGTCTTCGGAGTTCCTCTTCTTGCTGCCATCCGTCGGAGTGCCATAATCATAGAGCTAGTGCTTAGAGATGGCACTAACTCCAGATGTACAGCTCTGGTGGTGAGGCAAGTGAACAGTGCCCCCCAGCGCTTCTCTCTTCTTCTCCCCACGGTGACGTGCATTGGCCCGAAGTAATCCACAGCGGCGTTGGTGAACGGGAACTGGTGATGCTGAAGACGTTCTCTTGGTAAGTCTCCCGCTGGTGGTATCCCCGGCGTACCCTTTCTGGTCTTGCACCACTGACAGCCGTGAGATATAGCTTTCAGTGTTGCTCTTAAGCCGAGGACCCAATACTTCTGACGGATTTCGTTCATGACCGTTGCGTTGTTTGCATGTAGGAACTTCTTGTGGTAATGCTCGATGAGGAGGCGTGTGATTTTGTGCCTTCCATCTAGCACAACAGGATTCATTTTTCTTTCGCCTTCTTCTTGAAATTTGTTTGTTCTACTTCTTAATTTGATGATGTCGTCTTCACCCATGTAGACGTCAATCTTCTTTATTCGACTTGCATTTTCTAATTGTTTCTTAGCCTTCAATTTTCTTAAGTCAGCCGAGAAGCTGTCGGCTTGACTCATCTTCAATAATAACTTTTCAGCCTTCTTCAAGTGTTCTTCGTGTAGAGGTACGTATAACCGCTTGTCTGCGCTGGCGGAGACTTGTAGCTTACTGGGCTGGGTCTTCTTTTGTGGCTTCCAGGGCTCGTCCTTCTCTCGGGCGGCGGCGGTGGTTGCCTTGCGGGTTCTCAGGCGGCTGACGAAGGCGATGACTCTCGCAGTAGTGCGCAGCAATCGCTCCCAGCTTGAGAAACGTTCCAGGTCCAGCAGAGTCTCGTCTGTTGCTTTTGTTGCCATCGCTTTCAGTTGATTCTTCTCTTCTAGCAGCGCACCTCCTTGCTTGAAGTCTCGATGTGGCCACTCTTCTTCTGGCTGGCGGAGAAATGACGGCCCCTGGAACCACCTGGCGTTGCTGTCGAACTCGGCTGGGACACCCCTTGTGGCGTCATCTGCCGGGTTCTGCTTGGTAGGCACCCATCTCCATTCTTCAGGTTTCGTTTTCTCTTCTATTTCTGCCAGTCGGTTTGCCACGAACGTCTTGAATTTTCTAGGTTCTGAGTTGATCCATTGCAGTACAGTGCTGGAGTCGGTCCAGTATATTGTCTTTGATGCTTCGAGCTCCATCTCTTCTCCGATCGACGCCGCCATCCTACTACCAAGCAAGGCCGCTTGTAATTCAAGCCTTGGGATAGACACTGGCTTCGTAGGCGCGACTCTGGCTCTGCCGGTGATCATAGAGACGTGGACTCGTCCCCCGGGCTCGGTCGTCCTCCAATAGACGACTGCTGCATAGGCTTCTTCGCTTGCATCGGTAAATGTATGCAGCTGTCCGCTTCGACTGCACGGTGAGATGCACCTCGGGATCTTCAAGCTCGATAATGTTGATACATTTTCTAGGTATCTTTGCCAGGCTGCTTCTTGTTTTTCACTTATAGCTTCGTCCCAGTCCGTCTTAGTACGCCAGATTTCTTGAATCAATTTCTTTCCTTGTATTAATACTGGCGCGGCGAATCCCAATGGGTCGAATGTAGACATAACGGCGCTCGTGACTTCTCTCTTGGTCGGAGTCCGTTGCCCATTCAGCAGCTCTTCTGGCGTGTTGCGTAGCCCAATGTTGAAGACTAACGCGTCTTCTTTAACCAGCCATCTTAGACCGAGAGTCTTCTCTTCTTTCGCGAGTGGCAGTGAATCTTCTTTATTTGCTTCTTCTATGTCAGGCAACGCAGTCGCGTAGTTACTAGCCCAGCCCTTAAGATGAAAACTTGCTCTTGCATGGATTTCTTTAACTTGCTCGGCTATCTTCTTTGCTTCTTGGGTTGACTCGAAGCTCTGGAGATAGTCGTCCATGTAATGGTTTCGGCTGATGGCTTTCACTGCTTCGGGTCGAGTCTCTTTGAAGTCTTCTGCGTTCTTGTTCATGACGTATATCGCCGTCGCCGGTGATGACGCTGCTCCAAAGATGACTGACGTCATACGATATTCTTCTGGCTTGCCTGTCCTCTTCTCACCTCGCCACAGGAACCGTAGGCTATCCCGATCCTCTTCTCTAATCTTGATACGAAGAAACATGTCTTGAATGTCAGCCATGATTGCCACTGGACCTTCTCTGAAGCGCAGCAACACCCCAAACAATGACTGCAGTAGGTCTGGGCCTGGTAGCAGCACGTCGTTGAGGCTCTTTCCGTCGTACTTGGCGGCTGCATCGAACACTATTCTTGGTTTCTTCTTGATCGGGTGTATCACGGCGAAGTGAGGTAGGTAGAAGGTTCTACCTTCACTGACGACGTTTGAAGTCTTCTCTGCATAACCTTTTTCAATGAGGTTCTTGATCTGCTTCTCGTAGGACTGCTTGACCTCGCTGTCTCGATCTAACTTCTTTTCTACGTTCACCAAGCGTCGTAGAGCTTGATTGTAGTTGTTAGGTAGGGACTCATCTTCGCTCCTCCACAGTAGGCCTGTCTCGAACTGACCGCTGGGAAGTTGTTTCGTTGTCTTCTCGAGGATTTCCAGGGCTCTTCTGTCGCTATCGTTCGTTGGTAGCTTGTTCTGAATTCCAAGTGATTCTAATTGGAAATGCTCTCGGATGACGTCTTCCATGGCTTCATCTGCTGTCTTGGCTCTGCCGTAGTGGATGAAGTGTACCGCAGCGCTGGAACCCGTTTCACACCCATGTAGCACCCACCCTAGACTAGTGAGTGAGGCTACGGGCTCGGATGGTTTTCCTTTCTTCAGTCTTCTTGTGACGATAAGGCCCCAGTTGTCTTGACCTATCAACATCTTCGGTTTCTCGGTTGTGTAGAGAAGTTGATCTTCAATCTTCTTTAAATGCTGGCAGCTGGTAATAGTGTCCTTCTTTATTATTTGTTCTGACAGGTTGAGATCGTCGATGGTTCTTGCAGTGATATTCTTCTTGTCTCTTCTGAAGGCACCTTTAATCTTCAGTTGTATCTTCTGGGAATCCTTGATGATCTTTGTACCGACTGTTTCAATAGTTAGCGTTTCTGTCTTGCCCTCAGCTCCGATCGTCTCTGCCACCGCCTGGTCTAGAAGCGTGATGGTTGAGCCTTCATCCAGCAGCGCCAGCACCCGAGCTTGCCCTTTCGGTCCGTAGACGTCGACTGGCACGATCTTCAGGTATGCTTTTTCTCCACTGATGGTGTTGTGGATGGAGGCGACCTTCCCTTCTGATGAGCTTACTTCTTCTTTCTTCTCAAATGGTTTCGGCGGCTTGTCGGAGTGTAAGATAGTGTGATGCCATCTTCCACATTTCTTGCAGTTTGGAGCTCTACAGTTGGTTCTTGAATGCTGGAACCGTAGACACTTGAAGCACGTTCTAGCTTTCTTCACTATTTCCCATTTTTCGTCAATGTTTGCTTCTTTCAGCTTCTTGCATTCTATCAGGAAATGCTCTTCTTGACATATGGGACAACTCTTCTTAACCTTCTCTCGTTCAGTTTCATGTGAAGACTCTCCTTGAATCGTATGCACGGGTCTTCTTGTACCCCTCTTCTGGTCTGAAGGCTCTTCAATTGGGGCAAAGTCACCGCACATGTCTGCTTCTACTTCTAAAAATTCTTCAATGAGTAGTAGCTCTTGTAAATCTTCCTCCCTTCGGCTTCTATGGTAGGCGAACCATCTGAATTTCATAGCTGGAGGCATCTTCTCAATGATAGCTTTCAATGTTTCAGGAGAGCTGAGATACTGCGGCTTCTTCAAGGCTTTGATTGTTTGAACGGCGTTCTTGACTTTGCTTGCAAACGTACAGATGTCGCTTGGGTTTTCAGCGACTTTAAGTAGGCTCTTGATCTTCTCTAATTCCGCCAGTGCTAGTGCCCCAGGTCTTCCAAATCTTGATTCCAGCGCCTTGAGTACTTCGTAGGGATCTTCAGCGGTGAATAGTAGGCTCTGAACAGCTTCCTTTGCTCTTCCCTGGATCGCTCTTCTGAAGCGTGCCATGTTCTGTATGTTAGAGAACGAGGCAGCTGTGTCTTCGAAGGTCCTCTTGAACGCCAACCATTCTTCACAGGAACCGTTGAAGTGAGGAAGTTCAACCATCTTTGATGACATTGTTTCATGCGACTTCTGAGAAATCTCTTTAATAGCTTGAGCTAACTCCTGGATGTCGCTCTTCTTTTCTTCACGTTCAGGAGACTTTCTTTCTTCGGTGGGCCCGACCCCTGTCTCGACGACCCATTTTTCAACTTGGGTTATTTCGTACGACTCTTCTCCAGCATCTTCTTCTTCTGATTCTGCGGCGATGAGTTCCAGCTTAGCCCGAGCTACCTTGGATCGCGCCTCGGCTAGCTCGAGCTCCCGTAGTGCCAACGCCATCTTCGCTTGCACTTCTGCTCTCTTCCTATGCGACGAGCGGGACGGTGTGTCCGTGTTGCGGGTCGACTTCTTAGGGTGAGGCCGCTGCAGACTGTCTTCATACTTCGATGTCGGTGCGCTTGCTTCGACCCGACGTGAAGTGACACTTCGCTGACTGTCTTGCAACGTTGTATGGCTGGCTGTGATGGTACTCTGCTCCTCAGAATCTTCAAATTCCTCTTCAATGATGCTGGGCGGAGGCGCCGTGCGAGTCGGCTCCCCTTGCACAGACTCCAATCTTGACCCATCGAATGATTGTAGTCTTGCTTGCTTCTGAATCAGCGGAACTGGCTTTTTTCTGCTTACTGTACTTGCGGACCCCGTAGTACCCGTGGTCGATGAACCGGTGCTCGTCGTGGCGGTGCTCGCTTCACTCGGCGTATTCATGCTCCAGTCCGACGAGGTGGTTTCTTCTGAAGTCTTCGATTGTTCTGATCCTGCTCTTGTGGTTGGCATCTTCTATTCTTCAAATCTTGACCCAATCCGGCTATCGAAGGACCAAAAATGTTGGGGACGACAGAAACGGGATGGATGGCCAAGAGGTATATGGCGGCCTAACGACTTTTATACCGCTGGCGCTTCTGTCGGGCGGCGAGTGGACTGTATGAAGATCTTGATGCTGGCGGGTGGACGAAGGTGCCGATGGGAGCGTGGATTCTGATATGCTTGCGGCTTGATGAATGATGATCTGCAGAAGGGTACTTCAATTCCAAAGGTCTTTCCAGTGAAACAGCGATTTCTTACTTCTTGTTTATTAGAGGTGTTTTCTCTAGGGCTGCTGGTTCCGGACTGAATTCGGGAGGAAAAATGACCGGTTTATATAGGGTTCTCTGACCAATCAGAGCCCTTTGGATTCTACCTACAAACTGCTTTAGCCAATCAGCGGTTTTGTTTACATTGCCTATTTTACTTTTCCTCACGGATTCTATATTTTACAATTTTATCTTATAGATAATACCTTATATTTACTTAATTACATAAATTTAACAATAAAAACATTAGTTTTAAACCTTAAAAACTATAAAAATAGCTATCGGCTCTCGTTATGGTAAAGTTCTACAGTAGCTAAGCTTCGTGGCGCGTTCTGCGTAGGTGGCGCCGCCAAGCGGAAATGATTGGAGACTCATTTGGGACTTTTTATTCACTTAAATCTAATTACAAAACTTATTACATAACCTTATGAACTATTTACAAATTGCAAGTATTGGCGTCGTCGCTAATAATGATGTTATGCTAGAGTGCTTAAACGGAAACCTTGGAGAAGACACTACTAGCTACGGACCGATATTTACTGACCTATTAGTTCAAAAGCTAGATAGCTTAACGTACAACGATTACCAAAAAGAGATAAAAAAACCAAGAGAAGTCCAAAATTTAGAAGAATTTATCTCATTTTTGGAATTTTGTTTCATGGGGCTAGAAGTTGAGCAAGGAAATATTCAAAAATCATCATCATCATCAAACATTGGAAGTCAGAAAAACAACCTCACAAAACATCGGAAGTCCGTCATAATAACTATAAATATAATACACAAAGGTCAACGTTCTGCAATAAGTCACAAAATTCGGCAAATGCCTTCTTTACAACGGCAAGGAATTGCCCAATCTCCAAAACCGATCACGTTCTAATGAAATGTGACAAATTTCTAGCTATGAATTCTAAAATACGTGAAGGAACAGTGCGTAATATGCACATTTGCAAAAACTGTCTGTAAAGTCATGGAGAAAAACAATGTTATTCTCGCAAGAATTGCAAGATGTGTTGTATGCCACATCATATACTTTTACATGATGCTGAATAATCTGGCAATCATCAGGCAATAAGAACAAGCACTTCATCGACATCAGCTTCTGATGGGGTCAACAACATAACAAGTGAAGAAACGACTGTACTTTTGAGAGCCAGCACAATTGACGGAGATTAAATAAAATTAAGAGGTTTACTTGACCAAGGTTCACAAGTTAGCCTCATTACGGAGAACGCAGCACAACGTCTCAGATTACCGCGACGCAAAATGAGCGCTGTCGTGTCAGGTGTCGGGTCGCTAAGCGGCAATTGCAAGGGATCAATGAACTTAGAATGCAAGTCAATTTATTCAGACTACACATTTAACATAGAAACTCTTATAATGAAAAAACTCGTAAACAACTTAACAACTACATCGTTTTCAATTAAAAATTGGGAATACTTGGAAAACTTTCAGACCCACACTTCAATACCTCAAGCCCTATTGATCTACTTTTGGGTGCCGACGTTTATTCTGAACTTAAACTAGATGGAGTCATCAGTAGCGGTAGCTACCCTGTAACACAGCAAACCAGAGTGGGATGGATTTTATGTGGAAACATAAAAACATTTAACTGTTTCGTAACAATGAACGACTTAGAAAACATGACAAGGTTCTGGGAAATCGAAGAAATTGCTGAAACTTCCACATTAACGAGCCAGGAACATTACTGTGAAGAATATTACAACTCGACAACAACAAGATTGGAAAACGGACAATATATTGTAGAAATGCCTATGAAACCTAACTACGTCAATGACTTATGTTAAAAACGTCACAAGCGCTAGCTCAGTTCCTTCAACTTGAAAGGAAAATGCTGACAAACAAAGAATTGAATAAAGAGTATAAACAATTTATGAATGAATATGTTGCTTTGGTACACATGAAACCTGTAGCTGAAAAAAGTAAAAGTCAAGGTTACTTAATCATGGCGTATTGAGAGCTGAGTCTACTGCAACAAACCTGAGAGTAGTTTTCAATGCGTCCTACAAAACAAAGAATAACAACCGCAGCCTCAACGATCTTATGCACTGCGCCCTAACCTGCAAAAGGACAGTACAGATGTGGAGAAATTATATCGTTATATCGGTTGGACAAGAAACAGCAACATCTGCAAACTATTATTTGGAGATTTAGTCCGACGGAACCGATGCAAGAGTGGCAGTTGCAAACTGTAACCTACGGAATGAATAGCAATGCGCACACTACATCAACTTGCACAAGATGAGAAGGATAATTATCCCGAAGCAGCGAAAGTTCTGAAAGGCTTTTTCTACATGGATGATTTGGTTTATGGTCAAGATACTGTCGAATCATCGAAAATCTAGTTGCTAACTGATTGTGTTGTTGAAAATAGGAGGTTTTAACTTAAGAAAATGGAAAAGTAACGATCCGTCTATATTACAAAACTTGACAGATCAAAGGAGCAGTAACACTAACATCGAATTTAGTCTGGAACAAACATCGAATACAAAAATGTTGGGCATAAGATGGAATAAGTACCGATACTTTCACTAATCACAGGAACTTAACTGAGAATAAAAATATTACAAAACGGACGTTACTGGGTGAAATAAGTAAACCCTCTTGGCAAAAACTAAACTCTGATTCCAAAAAATCTGGATCAGCAACATCGACTGGCATGAACGCTTACCCCATGGTATGGTATGGTATGGTTTCGCGAGCTGGTATCCGCACTCCACGACAAGGCGCGGTTTTTGCGTGAGGGTGGGCATTTCACTCGATCCACCCCAACTCATTGAAGAACGCCAGCAGGCTATTCACGCTGCTGGCAATCTCACGGAGCACGCTTACCCCATGAATTAACCCAAGAGTGGGAGACGTTAAGAAAATAAATTACTTTGATTAAGAAACTTTCAATACCAAGATATACATATATAGATATAGTCAGGATGGAAATCTGGAGATACACGGATTCTGCGATGCAAGTGAAAAGGCTTATGCATGCGTCATTTACTGCCGAGTAAGGAATCAAGACAATGTTAACAAGATTCCGATTATAAACGCGAAAACGAAGGTTGATCCGCTAAACAAAAAAATAACTCTGCCTAGATTGGAGCTCTGTGGGACCTTACTACTTGCCAAACTTATAGAAAAGGTCAAACGAACTCTCCATAATAAAAACCTACAAATAAGTTGTTGGAGCGACTCTAAAGTTGTCTTAGCGTGGATACAAGGCGATATTAACAGATGGGAGACATATGTGGCTAATTGAGTAACACAAATCAATACTATTGTTCCTGCAAATCAATGGAATTATGTTAAATCGGAAGAAAACTCTGCTGACTGTGCCACTCGAGGACTATCACCTTCTCAACTTCTTAACTTTAAACTTTGATGGGATGGACCAGAATGGCTAAAAACTTAAGCAGGCGATTGGAGTCGTTGCGGTCGGCCAGCGGCAGCGGGTGCGGCGGCGCGTCGCCGGAGTGTCGGCGCAGGGGAGTGCAGTGCGAGGCGTACCTGAAGTGTATGGCCTTGTTGGACAGCAGGCGGTTGGTGTCGTTGCGGTCGGCCAGCGGCAGCGGGTGCGGCGGCGCGTCGCCGGAGTGTCGGCGCAGGGGAGTGCAGTGCGAGGCGTACCTGAAGTGTATGGCCTTGTTGGACAGCAGGCGGTTGGTGTCGTTGCGGTCGGCCAGCGGCAGCGGGTGCGGCGGCGCGTCGCTGCAGTCCTCGGCGAAGGCGTGCGCGCGCACGGCGGGCGCCAGGCGCGCCTCGCCGTAGGGCCCACGCAGCACCACCCACTGCACGCTCACGCCGCACACCGTCTTGCTTTTCAGGATCAGCTGCGCCAAGCCCCGAGGTTTATGCTATCGCTTCGATCGCTACACGGTAGGGTGCTGCCGGGTCTCGAGCCGACCTCATCTGCTAGCCGGTACCGGCTGCCGATCGACGAACGAGGCTCGGGTCTAACGGCAATTGCTGCCATAAAAGTCGTATATCAGCTTAAGCTAAAGGAGAAGGAGTAATCGAACCGCGGGATCCGAGGCAAAAGGCTCGGGGAATGACGCTACGATGATGATGATGATCATCATCACTGAACACTATATTGGAGGAAGTTTGAAAGTTAAGAATCTATCTGCTGTCGTCGTATGGACATATTATGCGAACAGTGGAAATTAGCCAAAGTATGAATGGCTCAAGCTTCAAGGGCTCGAGAACCAGAATCAAACCCAAGAAAAGATGGATGGAATACGTGAAATAGGACACAGTAAAGGGGTTGACTGAAGAAACGACATCATGCTGTCGGTATAGTGTTTAGAGGAGAGTGATATATTGCGCCGATCCCTAATAATTGGGACAAGGACAAGCAAATGCTGATATACCTACTTCCTGACTAAGCTGAAGCCTTCGGAATGTACAATTACAGATAATGTATTCGATCACTCGTAATCCATCATTAGAAACGGTACTCTTCTGTATTATACGATACTAGATCTTATGGTTTATCGGTCTGTATCATATGTTTATACAAAACTTTGAGCAACGGATCCGTACTTACAGGTGTCCCACAGGGTACGGTCTTGGTCCCAGAGATTTTTGGAGTAAAGTACACATTACAAAATAATATCTATAATGTTTTTGTTACCTGGTAAGTGATCTCTCTCTGTGTGCTCTGGGTAGGATCGCGTTGATTCTTATTGACGAACGCCTTGACCACCCACTGGTGGCCGAAGGCGGAGAAACGCGAAGTTTCGTAGTACAACTTGTGTAAAAATTCTTCAGTGCGATACGGTTTCAGCTGGAGGTCTGCAACACATTCTTCATTCACAAATATTTTGGATTGGTCCGTAAGTAACAAAAGCAAAAACCAACAATTGCCCCCTTCTATACAATTTACACTAAAAAAAAATATGAAGGGAGCAAGAATAAATAAGGAGACATTTTATATTCAATTACATAAATAAATCGCTCGATGTGAAAGATTTAAGAGAAAATACTTAGCAATTGACATCCAATGCCTGAGATAACATGATACGATTGAGGACCTTTTTTCTAGAGGGGAGATTCCCCCCAGAAAGCCAAGAAAATAGTTGTAGCATAAAATCAAACTAACCATTAAAGGTGATCTTCTCATAGGACAGCAGATCCAGCACCTGGTTGTAGACGGTGTTCGCTTCCTTGGCGCACCTGTCCCTCTCGGCAAGCGTGGCCACCACGTCGGCCGCCGACTTGCGCGGGTGCGCGCACGCGGCCTGGTGCGCCGCCGCCTCGTGCGCCGGGCCCTCCCACGGGCAGCCGATGCACGCGTAGCGGCAGCCCGTCAGCCTGCGGCGGGAACGCATGTGCCGACGTTCAAGCGTTACGCAACGCATTAGCCATACTTGGACCTTGCCATCCACCGGAATGAGCTCAGCACAAAATAATATGGGTTATATTCGACCATGTGCCGATACATGTACGTAATAATAACTGACATTCTCCGATATATTTTCAGGTCGAGTGGGAAGCTCGCAACTCACAACTAAGAAATTAAGAATTGGCTTAAGTTCACATCGATTAGCAAGATGAACTTTACATAGCTTAGCGAAGGTTAGAATTTAGCTTCAGAAACATGCGTTTTCACCAGCATTTACGGGATTATTCGATAGAATAGCGAACAGAAATACCGAGTACTGTGGTACAGTGCAACTTATACACGATACAGGGCAAGATTATTAGGGAGCGGGATGAGTTCGGTTCGCATCACACCAGGTGTTACCAAGCGATACAATCAAATGTTAGTCAAGTCAAATATAGCGCGAGAACGTAACGCTGTTTGACACACCTGCGGCACCAGGGTCGCTTGAGCGGCGCGTGCGGCGCCGTGCGGCCCAGCGCGCCTAGCAACAGCGCGTACACACTGGTCACAATGCGAACCAAACTATCGAAGTAGTGACTCTTTGGAGATGTATCGATTACCAGTTGCGAGATCTTGAACTCCCTGGAGGAAAAAAGTGCGGCCTCTTTGAGTTGCAACGCTACCAATATCTAGTTACTACTTTACTTGGTATTACTCTTATTGGTTGTCCTCGTACCTATCTGGATTTAAAGCTGGAATTCGCTGTTCTGAAATTTGTCTTTATCTTAAACTCTTTCGTAATCAGTTGAACCTATTTACTAACGATTGCCCATTAGGATCAGCTTTTGTCTTCAATAAATGTTACGACGCACTACGTCGGCTCTAATGACCTACATGTTAAACATTTGCGATAAGTGATGAATCACCTCTCCTCGCACGTGTTCTCCTCGTGGTGCTGCAACGAGTGGCGCGGGAACACGCAAGTGCAATACTTGCACTCGGATGGTAATTCCGACACCGTCTTCTCAACGGCGAGGTTCCTGGAGGCCGTGGTCTTGGAGATCTCAACGCGGCAGTTGGGGCAAGTTGCTGCCTCGTCGCGCAGTCGAGCGTCAGCCAATAAGTGTGTGAAGCAAGGAGCACACATGAGATGGCCATTACTACACTGAAATTTTTAAAACTGTGTCAATACCATGCGAAGATTGTATGTTAACATAATAGTATTTGTTGGCTGCATGTTTTCCAAATATTTGCATGTGAATGCATTGATTGCCTCAAGTTATTTGAAAAAATCAATGGTGCATTCATTTAGAAATTATCATTTAAATATTAGTGTGAAATTATACATAGACATGGTGTATAAAATTATAATAATATTTGTATGTGTGTTCTACAATTTCTACCTCTGCCCTTGATTGTGAGTGCCTGTAATCAAACTACACTTAAGAAATACACTGTAACAGAAAACATTACATTAAGTATGGCATTTATTGTAGCTTTTTTAATTCATACTGTAGAAATACTTGCCAAAATTTAGATTCAATTTGGTTAAATTTCTTATTTCAAAATTTGTCTCCTAACAATTGATAAATGAGTGATATTCAATTTAATTAATTATCTACAGCATATCAGGTGGAGCTTCTGGTGTGACAACAACAGGAGCAGAAATAAGTGTTCGGTCATTGCCTGTGTCACAATACTGCTTACTACTATAGTCAAGCAAAAAGTAGAAAAATATATAAATATTGAGAAAAAAAAACATTGTATGATGTACTGTAATATTATGATCTTGTAAGAATATGCACAAAACAAAGTAATTTTTGTAGAATTATTTCATTGTATATAGGAATTTTTCTTAACTAAGGATGAGGATTGAATAGGGGGAGTAATGAATAAAGAAAGAAGTAAATCTCTTATACATTTCTTTATTCCACTGAAATGTTACAAGAGTAAGTACACACTACATTTACTTGCTATACAATAGTTATCCTATACAGTAATATCACAGAATAGAACTTAATTCCTAGTTGTACCTACTTAATACAATAACATAGAAAACGGGCCACACATACAGTAACTAATTTAATAAATGAATACAACTTATATTAAACAACAACAATCACAAAAATGATGTGCCCACATCACAGATACTTTAGCTGTGGAACTATACATTGACAACCAAACGACACACAGAATATTGAAGCCCTAAAATTGAACAATTCGTAAAATGGAGAAGTACAAGTACGTCGTGTAGGCGTCAACACGACGCATTATAATTTTATTTCGCAACTGTGCTAACAGCTGCTTACGTAACAAAGGAAAATATATTTAAAACAGCTGATGCGAACATCGATACGATCAGCTGTTTTGGAATACCTGATACACGGCCGCCTGAGGCAGGTCCAAGCATACTGCGCAGCACAGGATGCCTCCAAGCCTGTGCTCGAGCTTGTCGCTCGGCTCTTTCTCGTTTATTTTACGCTTTTTGGTCAAGGGCTCATCAGCGTCTTTCGCATCAAGCGCGACATCAGTCTCGCTCGAACACGGTACAGGCTCTCTCTCAGGCGCCTCGGCCATTCTGCGATGTATATAACAACAACACTATGACACAATCTGCGCTACTGCGTCAGATGGACGCGAAACAATTATCGACGTCTTTCGCAACAAACAAAGCTTTTTGTTGTTTAGATTGTACTCTGTGGATAGATTACCCCCTCAGAGCCCTCACCCCCTCAAATTGCTAGTGATGATCTCACATCAAATTAGTCTTCTTTATTATAGTTTTCCAAAATGTAAATCTGTGCAAGTGAGAGTACATACAAAATTGTAATTATCACTTTAAAATTTGTAAATAAATCAATGTTTATACAATTTGTTAATTTATATGACGAAGTTCATAAAAATATCTATAAGTTGTTCATCACTAACCCATTTTTATGCACTTCAAACAAAGTTGCCTGTACAGTAAATAAATGCTACAATTTCTGCAATTTGATGAGACTAAAGTAATAAGTTTGACGACCTCTGTGGCGTACCGGTGGTAGAGCCAGGTAGAGTATATCCTCTGAGTATATTGTTCTGTGGGTAGAGCGTTCGACTGCTAAGTAGGAGGTCGTGGGTTCGATTCGCGCTCAGTGCAAATATTTGAATGCATGAATATGAATATTTGCATTGGTCTGGGTGTTTCTATGTAAAATATGTATGTATTTATAAAAAAAAAAGGTGTCTAAGTAAAAAGGTAGCTATGCTTACTTTAGGTCTAGATAGCACTGTGTAGAATATCATAGAACATATATATATTAAAAAAAAATACTAGGAGATAGGACACTTTTATTGAACTTTGAGTATTTGACAACGGGATGGACTATTGGGCCCACCTCACATAATTACCTGCCTCCTAAGATACAGGCAATAGCCTAGTTGGGGGTCAGATGACTGTCAGCCCTGCAAAAGCGCTAGTGATATCATGGGAAAGAGGAGACCAGACACAGGACTCTGCAAGTACAAACTTTGGGTACAACTGGCACTAATACTATGATCATGAATAAATTATTAGATATTATTGTAAAAAGTAAGTGCAAATAAAACTTCAAAATAAAATTAAATATTTATTATAATACCTATCTAAGTTTTAATTTCAAATTAGACATTTATACAAAACTAGAGTAGGTGGAAAATTAGAGTAACATTATAATCAAATAGGTACATATATTATCTTATAATATGTTATGATTTTGAGATAAGACTCAAAACCAGTTTGCACTTTCTTCTGTAGAGTTCATATTTTATGAACCCCATGTCACAGTCATATTTTTGGTTTCTTTGGCAAAGACCCAAAGGCTGAGATAATAGTGCCCTTCGTCCCTGTGACATTGCTTGTGAGTGGTTGCTGAACCAGTCCAGGTTGTTTGATTGTCGGTTTATTTGATACATTTGGAGCTGCCTGATCCCATTTAGATTTTCTTTTTTTTTCATCATCATCATCAGTTTTTTTAGCTACTCCTGTAATAAAATCTATCATAGCTAATTTTTCTTTCTTTTCCTTTTCCCTCCTATCCATTTCTAATTTCTGTACCCGAGATAGTTCATCATAATATGATTCTCTGCCCCATTTTAGGGGATCATAAATTTCTGGTGGATAATTTGTATCTAATTCATTTATATCACAAAACTGAATAAGCTTTTCATAAATGCTTGGGTTTCTAAAATTTTTCTTATCTTGTATAATCCTGTTCATATCTAGTCCCTCATTTAGCATACGGCTATAAAATTTTGCAATAGTTTCTTGTAGTTCTTTAGGGCATTTGCCAGTTGGTTCAGGGGGTATGGAGACACCATCCTCAGAGTCATCAGGATCTGAGCGTGGGATAGCTTCATCTGTGTCAGTTTCCATCGATAGTCGGCGCATATCGTCTTGATTTTCTGGTCTCGGCGATAAAGGTTCTTCATCTGATACTATTGTATCATCCACGTAAGAAACTAACCTTCTCTTTGGAGAGACAGGTGCTGAAGCAGGTTGTTTATTTTCCTCTAACTTCTTAGGACTTGTAGGAGCAGACTGAGCTTCTCTAACGTCTTCCTTTTCTGGTGTCTGATCTTCCATATCCTCTTCACCTTCTGAATCTGTATATGTTTCAGTTAAGGACGCTAACGCTTGTGAAGCCATTATGCACACGTTTTTACACTGGATTAAGAATTGATTATAAGAGTTCTAATCGGAATTTATTACTTTCTTTATTTGAAGTATATCACCAAAGTGCAGCATAAAAAAAGAAAAATAATCACCAAACTTTACACACTTTCGAGTTATTTGATACAATAACTGTCAACAACATTTGATCACAGAGTAAGTAAGGTTTTTTTTTTTTTTTTTTTTTTTTTTTTTTTTTTCTGGCTTCTTGCATCGCATTTAGCCAATGTCAAGTCAAGTTAGGGAAATGTTTATATAAAAAAGGTGATTAGAAAGCTAAAGCGATTAAAATTTGGAAGGAACAAAAAGGATTGGGTTAGGTAATTATAACTGTAGCGTATTTATACATATATGTATTTTTTATTGTGTATTTACATGTATAGGTATTATATTTTAATATTATTTATTTCTATGAATGAAGCTAATATATTATATATTTTTACATTACATAAATATAATAAACATTGTATAGATGTTGGAAGAGGAATATTATTTATAATAAGATTACATATAAATTCGTTATGGTTATATAAAGTACAGGAAAAGAAAATATGGTTAACATCACCATACCCTCCACAGGAACAAAGTGGACTATCCACAATGCGGAATTTATGTAGGACCGCAGGAGTGCATACATGACCCAGACGAAGCCTACACAAGATCGTTGTCACTGATTTTGCAAGTCGAATTGTTGAAAACCATGGTTTATTTGGGATAACTGGCTGTATATTTCGATAATATTTCCCCACGTTGGTATTGGCACTCCAATTCTGATTCCAATTTTCCAATAAAAAAGAATGGGGCAGCGACATCAAGTCACTCCAGTAATTCTTATATGGAAAGATGTCGCCATCGACGACAGCTTCCCTAGCTAGTTGGTCAGCTTTTTCATTGCCAGAAATACCGGAGTGACTTGGTATCCATGCAAAGGTTACCACACAATTTAATTTACTACATCGGGTCAAAAGGTTTCGTATTTCAAAAATTATTGGTGCTAAAAGTTTTTTTTGGAATGGGGATCGAGAAATATCTGTTATCGCACTGAGTGAATCTGTAAATATAATAGCATTTGGAATCCTCAGAAGAGCAACATATTCAAGGGCTTTTAAAATGCCCATACATTCCCCAGTGTAAACAGAGGATTCTGGTGGCAATTTAATTTTTTGACAAATGTGATATTGGTAATGGTATATCCCTACACCCACATGGCCTTTATCTGATAATTTTGAAGCATCTGTAAATATTTGATGACATACATCATTTGTATTATTATTCATGTTGTCATTATTATTACTTCGATTTATATTTATATTATGTTTTACAATGGGATCTATTGTCAAAACGTTGTATGGATATTTGAAAAGAGGAAAACGGTTCCCCTGATGTACTGGGGACTCTATCCTTTTAATTCTTCTGTAACTTAAGACCAGACAGGGAGCGTCTTTGTAGGTCCAATAGTCAGGTGAATTTACCATCTCTGAAAGTAACGCCAATTTCTCGAATAGCGGATGATCTTTGATTTGAATATTGCGAATTATGAATCTATCTGATAAATATTGTCTTCTTAATTTTATGGGAGGGTCACTGCATTCGACCTGTAAGCAGTTTATCGGAGTCGATCTCATAGTGCCAGTAACTATTCTTAGGGCAGTTGATTGGATAATATCTAATTTTTTGAAAGCACTTACATTCCCAGGTTCTAACAGAAAAGTTCCGTAATCAAGAACACTCCTTATTAGGGCATTATATAATAACCTCATAGTAAATGGGTGAGCACCCCATCGGACACCAGAAAGACATTTTAAAATATTAATATTGCGTTCACACCTTCCCACGATATAGGTACAGTGAGGTACACCAGTAAGTTTCGAATCCAGAATTACGCCTAAAAATTTTTGTTGATCTTTCACTGGTAACGGTACATCATTGTAAATAAGGTCAATTTGTGGTATTACTCTTTTTCTAGAGAATAGTACGACTGAACTTTTGTAAGGCGATAATGTTAATCCATTATCGTCAAGCCAAATATTTAAAGCCCTTAAAGCTGAGGATAATAACTCCTGACATTCATTTATGCAGTGGTTTTGAACATATATGAGCAAATCATCTGCATACTGTGAGACACTAACATTAGCATACCTTCTGACAGAGCACTCTAGATCAAATGTATAAATATTGTATACTAATGGACTTAACACCGATCCTTGAGGTAAACCCTTCCATACCGTTCTACATATTCTATTATTATTATCTATATCAGGTGAATATTGAATGAATCTTTCTGATAAAATATTTATAATGAAGTTGGCTAATACTAGAGGGACGTTTAGTAATGCCAATTTATGTTTTAATATGGTTATATGAACATTATCATACGCTGCTGTGACGTCTAAAAAAGCTGCTAAAACTGATGCTTTAATTGCGAACGCAATCCTAATGTCGGTAGTAAAAGTACTTAGGCTATCCATAGTACTATGACCTTTTCGAAATCCATGTTGGTTTATAGATAGTAAATTGTTGAATTCCACAAACCATTCTAATCTGTTTTTGACGAGATGTTCTGAAATTTTAGCTAACACAGTATTCAAAGCTATTGGACGATAAGAAGAGGGGTCTGAACTGATTTTTTGTGGTTTTAATAGTAATATCAATTCTTGTGTTCTCCATGAACGTGGGATTTGTCCCGAGAACATTACCTTGTTTATTATAGACAGATAATAGTTGAGACTATCGTTATTGAGATTTGAGATAAACGAATATGGAATGTGGTCTATGCCTGGAGCGGAGTCCTTTAGGTTTGGTAAGATATTTTTTAACTCATTAATTGTAAATGGGGCATTTAACTCACTAAAATTATCATTGTCAGATATATTTATAACATAGGAAAGACCTACATGATAGTCAGGCACTGATGGAGGTGCTAATCTATCCATTATCTGATCTACCAATTCAGGAGATAATGCTTGTTTTTGAGTGTAATTAAAGCATGATTTAAACTTCCTTATATTTTGTCAGACAATGGAAGCATTAACATCAGGACTTAAAGATTCACAAAAACGTCTCCACCCATCCCTTTTTTTATCTCTTAGAATTATCTGTGTTTGCTTGGCTATTTGTTGATAGTTATCAAAGTTTTGTGCGGTCATGAATGTACAATACTGTCTTTCAGCATTTTTTCTTCTTTTTACAGCTTGTGAACATTCTTCATCCCACCATGGAGGAGATGGTATTTTATTGGAGTCCAAACTCTTGAGTGGGAAAAGTTCATTAGCCACTTGTATTAATAATTCAGCAAATGAGTCAGTACACGTCTGAACATTAGAGGAGGAAATTACTGGTAAGTCCTTTACCCGCTGTTCTACTGTGTCTCTATATAGTTCCCAGTTTACATTATTTAATTTGTGTTTAATACGTGGATTCCTTTTCTGTTTCAGTGCTTTATTGAATGGTAAAGTGATCATAATTGGGAAATGGTCACTATTATATGTAGAGTCTAAAGGTTCCCAAGCTAAGGAAGATGACAGATCAAATGTGCAAATAGTCAGATCTGGAGCCGTTGGAGGGTTACAAAGGCGAGTTGGGGTACCAGTATTTAATATACATAAGTTTAACTGATCAATCATTTCTAAAAGTTTTCTACCATAATATTTTGTTTCAGGACAGCCCCAAGCCTGATGATGTGAATTGAAATCTCCAAAGCAAATAAATGGTTTTGAGATACAGTGAAATAAATTGTTAAGTTCATTAAATATGTGTAGAGAAGGGCGAGAAAAATAAATATTTACATAACAAATGTTATTTACATAAATAGCAATGACAGATAATTCATTACTATAGTTAGGAAGAGGAACTATAGAATAAGGGACAGAATTTTTTATGAGTATGGCAACTCCACCATACTCATCAGATCTGTCACTTCGCAAACAGGAGAAACCAGGGATCCTGAAAATGGACCTCTGATTATGCCAAGTCTCCTGTAGGCAGATAATAAGTGGATCATAATTATTTATAATTGTAATTAGATCATGTTTCTTGGGAGTGATACTACGACAATTCCACTGAATTGCAACGGACTTTTGATCCATTGTCACTTGATATCTTGTGTAAAGTGTCTAATATTATAGCAACGTTGGACGGTGAGATGGTAGTATTAGAATTTGACAGCAGTTGGAATAAAGTTTTTATCATATTGTTAGAGTCATCAGAGTCATAATGAGTTTCTTTATTATTGTTAAAAATAGGGCCAGATTTTGGGACTGTAGGGTTTTTAATTATTTCATTGTAGGCAATATGGTCATAACCCTTACTGAACTTTGGGGGGGATCTGGGTTTTGTAAGAATTGTTTTTTTATATGACCTAACTGTATTATTATTCTTGTTATTTACTGTGTTATTATTTGAAGTTACTGTACTTGAATATGATGGGGTAGTTAAAAATGCTTCTGCATATGACTTTCTCGTAATTGGGGGGTGTAATTTAACTGCCTCTATGTATGATATGCAGGATTTACTCATTGTTTCCTTTATTGATTTTTGTCTGTCAAATTCTAAACATTTTTTTGAGTTTGCTTGATGTGATCCCTTACAAAGTATACACCACAATTCATCCTCATCTACATTACAATTATCACCTGAATGACCTTGACCACATTTATAGCATCTGGGGTCAGATCGGCATTGAGTTTTTACATGTCCATACCTACAACAATTATAGCATTGCACAGTTGGATATATGTACAGTTCCACTGGTAACGAAGTGAAACACATGTAGACCCTTTTAGGGAGGACTTGTCCATCAAATGTAACTACAATTGTACCAGTATTTTCAAATACCTTTTCGTTATTTATGACAACCTTTTTTTTAATTCTTCGAATTTTTACGATGGATCCACATCCAAAAGGAACAGATAAATTAACTAATACTTCCTCGTCCGTCCAATCAGTCGGAACTCCTCGTATCACACCCATACGTGTTATATTGTATGTAGGTATGAATACATTGTATTCTTTTTGCAAGCATCCATTGCTTAAAAAGTTATTGGCCTCTGAAAATGTGTTGAATGACAAGCTTATTTTGTTCCTACCTATTCTTTTCAGACTACCATTCACAACACCAGTGATGTTGCTGTTCTTTAAAAACCTTCCGAACTCAATGGGATGAAAAATAGTACGACTATTTTCCGACATAGTCTTTTTTTGTATATTTACAATAAATGGTGCAACATCCGTGTTCTTATAATTTGTGCGACCTATATTTTTTGCGACCTGTTCGTCTTTACCATCAGCGGCAGTGCCCTGATGCGCCTCAGATTGCGGTCCTACAGAGACCCCACACTGGCAGCCAGTACTCTCCCTCTTGGAACCATATTTATATTTTTTTTTATTGCAGCTATTGCATACAATGCGAGTTGCTGCTCGTTTGCGTGCTAATAATTTGTTTTTACCCGATAATGAGCAGTCTGTGTCCATTGAGGATTCAATATTGTCATCAGGTTTTAAAATGTTGGCGCCATTCCCCCCACCGGGGTCGGCCGGTTCCTCCATGGTGACGACTATACACTAGTAATATATACAATAAACTTACCAATAAACAGCTACAACTAGAATAATAATAAATAAACTAAAATAAAATTAATAAACTGGTATTATTTCACCCAATCCTTTCGCAAATTAATATTTTTATAAGTTATTTAAAAATTCCGCGTCCGCTTCAATCGAAGTTTCCCGCCCTTTTCCGTAATATAGGTACATACACTACATACTCATCTGACATTTGATTATTGACGACGTAACGTGAAACGTTTAGTAACTACAAAGTTTATGTTATACCCTTTTTTTTTTTTTTTTTTTTTTTTTTTATCGTTAGGAAATCCCTTCGGATACCCCCCGCCGGCTAGCGGGGCGGATATGTCGGGCTTGCACCGACTAAAACCGCACGCCGTCTCGGGTCTTCAGACGCCGGGGTGTAAGGTTACCCATAGAGCATATCCCTCGCACCCCGGCTGACCCTGGGCCATCTCACCACTAACAGCATCGCTCATCCTGTCTCCTCTGAAAGCAGAGGAGCAGTTTATGTTATACCCTATAAGTTTATGTTATATACCAAACAAAAGTTAATGATGAATGAATCTCTCACAGCCACAAGGCGAGTGCATACAGTAACATTGATTATATGGAATTTAAAAAGAAACATGTTCGCCGTAATTTTGCAGAAATCTTGAACATGTGCAAGAACATTTGAATAAGAACATTTAGAACAACACTCAGTGCCACTCAGTGCAGTGAAATTTTGTCGTATATTGTATCACAGAATTCACAGAACACAACCCATTGTCAAATGATTTTGACACTTCAATAGCGATTGGCAATTTTAACGGGTGAATGGGGGAGTTATGATGGCAATTGCAGAATTAAATTATCGTACGCAAATTAAATTGTGATGTGAAATAAACTAGTTATCATAATCATAAATAGTATTGCCGCTAGCCGCCAATTAACAGATTAAAATGGCGACACAGCCAAGTGATTATACGGAGTTTCCGCCTGAGATAATTCTCAAGCCCCTTGCACTGATCGGACTGTCTGGGCTCGATGCAGTGAACAACGCTGTACATAAGGAGATTTGGGACGCCTTCTCTAACAACCGTCGCGCAGACCGCACACCAGTGCGTTTCAAATTACTCAATAACACATTTGAGTTTCCAGTCGTCAAACCTAAGAGGAATTCGTACGAGTGGTATATACCCAAAGGTGTCTTGAAGAAAAACTGGATACATAAACGCGTGGCACTGATTCCGGCAGTAGTAGTTATATTTTATGATATGGACTGGAATGATCCCCAATGGAATGAAAAAATTATCGAGTGTGCTTCCAAAGTGCAGTCTATCCGTGCGGCCGTGGAAGGCCACGCAACGCGCGTAGCAGTCGTCGTTATACAGAGCCGCCTGTCGCCGCCCCCCTCTGAGTACATGTTGGGCGCAGAGAGAGCTCAGGCCCTCTGTGCAGCATGTGAAATACAGTCAAAAGCACTTTTTGTTCTCCCTCACAGCGATCACCTCATGGGCTACATTATTCGTTTGGAAAATGCTTTCTATGATATTGCCCAGAATTACTACCATCATGAAACAAAAAATATCAAACAGCATAGGGATCACCTTAATAAAACAACTCATCAGTATTTGTTTGTGAGACACCAGTTCAAACTTGGCTACCTCAATGAGCTGAAGCAAGACTTGAGTACAGCTCACAAACATTACATGCACGCTTACAATAATTTACTTGAGACTAGGATTGTAGATACCAATACTCATGAAGTTAGAACTGTGGCAGGCTATATCAATTACAAACTTTGTAAATTGTTGTTTGCTCTCAATCTGCCTAGGGATTCAATAGCCCAGCTTAAGTCACATATAGAAAGATACAAAAATAGAATTGGGTCTACAGAGTTGTTGTTTGAACATTATGCTTGGATTGCAAGACAGTATAGTGCCTTTGGAGAATTATTTGATGAAGCGATCCGTGCAGGGCTTCCAGCTATTCAGTCACAACATCCTGGATTCTATTTTCAACATGCTGCTCAATTCACTGTTAAGAGACGACAAGCAATGAGATCAATGTGTACAGATGCAACACAGTACCCTCCTCCACCTGATCCACTGGAGGGCATTATAGAATTTTATGGTCAAAGGCCATGGAGACCTGGACGCCTTAGTGCTGATCCCCATGACCCTCAGAAAGAACAAGCAGCTGTACTGGCTCTACAGCACAATGAGAGAGTATTCAATCACTCAACTATGATCATCAGCTTTCTAGGCTGTGCAATTTCACAATTCAAGACATTTCATTCCCCTCGAATGAGAAAACAGCTAGTTGTTGAGATGGCAAATGAATACTTCTACTCAGCTGACTATGGCAAGGCTCTCACACTGTTAACTCATATGTTGTGGGATTATAGAAGAGAGAAATGGTGGTTCCTAGCCTCACATGTATTAAACAGAGCTCTGCAATGTGCTTACTTGTCTGCCAAAATACAGGACTATGTGCAACTGTCCATTGAGGCACTATCTAAGTACATTCAAGTGCCAAACAATGATAAAGACAGAATATTCAAAAATATTATATCAGTCCTTAATCTTAAGATTCCTACTGCAGAGCCAGATCTACCAGCCTCTTCGCAACACAAGGCCCTTGATCTGTGGCAGGCGGCCATTGAAAAAGAACCACTATTAGTTTCAATAGATATGACAAATATTTCTAGCTTCTTAGAAGTTAAGCTGAAATTTAAGCAGCCAAGGTACAGAATGGATGAAATGATTGGCATAGCGCTGTATGTCAGGTTGTCATACAACACAGTCCTTGAAGCTAAACAATGCTTTATAGCTATATCTAGTCGCACTGAAACTATCGAAATTCCAATAACAGACAATGGCAACTCTATCATATCACTGGAAGGTGGTAAAGTTAAGAGATTTCAATGTCAGTTCAAGCCAAATCCCCATGACAGTGGAACAGATTTGCACATTAAGAATGTGTCTTTTGTGCTCAACTCAGACTGCAAAAGGAAGATTGTAATGAACTTTAAAATAGATGACAGCAAAGTGTCAGAGACAACAGTACATCCTGAATTGTTACATTTCATAAGGAGTCCAAAAACTGATTATGAATTTGACTGCATTGTGCCTTTAACATCAGCATCAATAACATCACGAGAATGTAGACTGTCATTGCTGGTGAACAACTCTAGTCCTGCACTTCAAGGAGAATGGTTTCCATCAACTTTTACCATTTCTAATAATGAAGACAGCCCTGTTTATGATGTTAAGATATCACTTTCTTTACTAAGTTCTCCTGACAATCCAAACCCTGACTCTGTTACAGAACTGAGTTTCAAGGAAGGAGAGCCTCAAACACAGCCGCTTAAAATAAGCATTGGCAGCATTAGTACATCTGAGAGTTATTCCAATATGTTTTATTTAAAGACAAACAGAACAGCAACCACAACTGTTCAAATTAAAATATCCTACATCATTGACCTGCCGGAAATATCCAAATTGGAATGCACTAAAGAATTTACTACTAAGATTACAGTAATCAAACCCTTTGAAGTGTCCACCCATTTTGTAGCTATGAATTTCCAACCTATTTCAAAGTGCTTTGTGGATGATCCGCTTATTGTAATGCCACAAATAAAGATTTTAAGTCCTTGGGACTTGTTGATAGTAGACACAGAATTAGAGGTTGTTGACTGCTTTAGACATAGTGATGTTAAGAAACCTATCTCCTGTATTAGAAATCTAGAAGTTGCTGAGAAGAACATAGCATCAGATGCTGTTTGTATACAAGCAAAGTATAAACCGAGGGACAACCCAATGAGAGTCGGACTGTACAACATCACATGGAGGCGGAAAACCAGCACTAGCCACTGTGTGATGAGTAGCACTGCACTAGCCGACCTCCCCATTGACGAGTGTCCTATTGCCATTGAAGTCAATTATCCAGAAGTGGTAGAACTGCTGACATCAGTCCCACTCAAGTGTACTTTGTATGGAAAGTGTCTCAGTCCTATCAGGCTCAGTGTGACTGTAGAGGGCACTGATGCATACATGTTCTCAGGATACAAGAAGCTGTCGGTTACAGTCCCTCCCAAGGGAAAAGTGGAGCTGTGTTACAATATACACCCTCTAGTCGCTGGCAACACAACTCCTCCCAGGTTAAAAGCTACTATAATTGGTGGTGGAGCAAGCCAGGAAGTTGTGAGTGAAATGTTTGAAAAAATCTTTCCACAGAATATTTTTGTTATGCCTAAGTACAATAAATGAGAGTATGTAATGTTATTCCTTTAGTTTTAAAAGTATTGTAAATAGTAATGAACAAAGTGCATAAGTTATATTGTAGTTACCTTGTAATTATTTTTAATAATAAATTCAGTTACTTGTTACAATTTCTTTGTTGCAAATGTTACCTCTCTACAAACCATTCTGTCCTATAGGCCAGCTTGGGAGTTAAAAGACAAGGATAATTATTTGCAATGGGGCACGTCTAGTTGTCAGACTATGTTTATAAGCCACCTGATCAACTTTTGATTATCAAAGATTCAGAAAGTATTCAATCCCAAATAAAATAAACACAGTAGGTGTATGTATTTAAAAAAATACATTTATTACAAACAAAATTAATCTTTACGCAACTCAAACTTTTCCTCCTGTAGCCCGTTAGCAGTGATGATCAGAATGTAGATGCAGTCTCCTGTGTAAATATCACGTTCGGCTGCACTGATGAACACATCCTTCAACAGGGCCAAGGCCTTCTCTTTGGGAAGAGGGGCTTCTGTCACATTTTGCATGTTTTTCAAGCCTATCTGATTGTCAAGAAGAGGCTGAAGCTGTGCGCCTGCAGAACCACCAGCTCGGTAGTTAGAACGTTCACAGTGGCCAATTGGGTCATAGCTGTAAACACATCCTTTACCGTCACCATCCAAGCCAGCTAGAATGTTGGACACATAGTAGGGGAAGAAGCGTTTGTAATATAACATAGTGGAGAGCATCTGAGCGACGGCCGGAGTTGTCATTGACTTATTGTGATCATGCTCATACATCTGCATTCTCGCCTGAAGCAGTCTAGTCAAAGTAAGGGTATCGCACCAGCAACCCGTAGCTCCAAGGACAGTTTTCTCTGACAATCTGAATAGTTTCTTCTGTTCTCTTGTGTAGATGGAGAAACCAGTACTAAGACGGGTATCTGCACCAATGACAGCGTAATCTTCACCGGCAATTGCGACAATGCTTCCTCCATTATCAGTATATGGCTCGAAACGATATTGTTTAGCACCGGGAACAGCATATTCAGGTAAATTTCCATCTACGCTCGTCATTTTAAAAATTGTAGTTTACTTATTTGTTATAAATGTAAATTCACGGAACGAATGACACGCAAAAATTGTGAAACAGTGAGATCTCAAACTGACATGCCACAAAATTATATTGTCATTCTCTTTTCATCTCTCCCAAATTTATAATCGTATCATCATCCTATCCTGCTATCTCATCTAACATACTAAACTAGTAAGCTGTTAGAAAGAGAAAATCAATAACATGTTAACTTTTTATGCTTGAAGTGCTAAAAAGAATAAATGGATGGAACGATTAGGTTAAATAGACAATTTTATATTCTTTTTTAGGTCAATTATTTGTATAGAGGTCACAGTGGTTGCCCAAAACGGTTCTTTCCCACCGTCCATCTGCGGAGACCACCTGGGGTCTACAGTGGGAAATAATTTTCCACACCTTGTAGTTGGGGGGCCCAAAATGCTAAATGAAAATTTATTCGAGCGTCGCCTTGCAGGGACCAGTGAAAGAAAATACATTTTTAACCTTTTTCAAATCATCTAATCTTCACCATCCAATAGGTCCGCACGGAAACGTTCGAAGAGTTCAGAGTTCAGAATTTCTTTGTAAAAATTGTTTTTTTTTTTTAGTAAGTTTATTTTAAATTTTATTGTATTTTTATTGTCGAAAAAGTCTTGAGGTCGTGAATAAATCGTGAATTCGTGTAACCACTGGTGATTCAATATTACATATTCTTATCTATGTTCAATATTTATTTGACAAACTATTTTATTGTAATTCTTCTCTTACTACATAAAATAAGTTAAGCATGTGCTACACGGTTTTAAACGGCGGTTTGAAACAGAGGTTTAAAACAGTGTAGATAGTTGTTTTATACCAAATTTCGTTTGACCTTTAGACACCCTTGGCAGCAAGGCTTGCGTTTGAAACCACTGGTAGAAGCGTTGGTTTAAAACTTGTTTGAAACCGTCTCGCCGCTTGTTTAAAACCTCGCAAACGACAGTCACGTTGCAGCAGCGAGCGCAGGCAGACGCACGCGACGACGACGTTCTCAAAATGGTACGAGAAGAAAAAGAACGAGAAGTAGTTACTGAACATCTCGAGCTATATAGAGACTTGCCCTGCCTTTGGGACTTAACATACGAGTTGTACATAGACTAGACTCAGAAAAAAAATGCATGCGACATTTTTATTTTTCTATTTAATTTAGTTCATATGACTAAGGGTTAATCTCTCCTTTAACCATCGCTTTATCCATATTCATTTTTTCTTTTTTTTCTTCAATTGCACACAAAAGAGCAAGACACACCCCAACTCTTTGTTCTTCAGATAGGTAAGGCGCCATGACGTTGTTGTAGTAAATATACGGTGCGAGCGTAGAGACGTCCTATTCACGCAACGTTCTATAAAACACTGATGGTTTTAAACATGTTTTAAACCGTGTAGCCGACAAAGCACAAATCTGTTTTTTCTGTTTCAAACTGCCGTTTAAAACCGTGTAGCACATGCTTTATAAGCATATTACTTACATATTACAAGTAAGTCTGTAGTTAGGCCAATCGTATGACGTTACGTGTAGCGTATACGTCAACATCAATGAATATGTCAAACGTCAGTTTACCGTATTTGATGAAGTGGAATTAATTTTGCAAGAAAACCGGCTGAAACAATAAACTTCGAAATGACTTCATTAATGTCTGTTGTTCCTAAATTATACCAGGAATACATTAACAAAACGCCTAAAAAATTGAAGATCATTGATGCCTATTTATTATACGTTTTCTTGACCGCAGTGATACAGTTTGTATACTGTTGCCTTGTCGGCACTTTCCCATTTAATTCTTTCCTGAGCGGGTTTATTTCTACAGTCAGCTCATTTGTCCTTGCTGGTAAGTTAATAGCAGTTAATTGCTCCTTTTTCCTTGATCCATACACCATTACCTACTTACATATCCAAAGATAACCTGCTAACGTTATAAATCAATGTTTCTTGTTTTCAGTATGTCTACGCTTGCAAGCTAACCCAGAAAACAAGAGCGAATTCCAAGGTCTGAGCGCAGAGCGCGGCTTCGCGGACTTCATATTTGCACACCTTGTGTTGCACATAGTGGTCATTAACTTCATTGGTTAGTATTTTGTAGTCTAACGTTTAAGGCATTTATTAATAAATTCGTTGAATAAGAAGTGAGTTTTTAATTTATTAGTATGACAACAAAGAAGTAACCATACAGCCCACAGGAGTTACTATGGCCTGTGACGGTTTACAACATAAGAGGCTTTACTGATACATTGCTACAGACAGGAAATGGGTAGGAAAAGAGTAGGAGAAAAAGGAAAGTGATCAACTCTCTTGGGAGACAGCTAAAATGTGTGGTAGCACCTAATTTTTTTTCTTTTTTCTTTTAAATCTTTATTATAAGAAGAGGGTTTTGTCATGATGACAATGCCACCCTCATAGGGGATATACAGGAAGCTTATATACTATTTTTAATCGCTAAAACAAACATGCTGTACATAGTCTCTGCGCTCTTCGACAGTGGGAGCGACAAAATATTCACCCACGTTCATGCTATCGAACTTCAGCACTTCTCAAGGCTGAGCTCCGGACACATTCTTATGGAAGGTGGATGTCTTCTATGGTGCCACAGATGGTGCACATTGGAGATTCAACTTTGCACATCATATATGTGAAGCTGTTTAAAGGGAAGTGACTTGAGCGCAGCCTCAGAGCTGTAACAATACTGTACCTTCTCATATTGGAGCCTCCGAACCACAGAGAATGCGGTAGACTGGGTTGGATGATCTTGTACCGGATACCCTTGCTCAGTGATCGCTCATCGAAATATTCGGACCACATCTTACGGCACTCGAGTCTAACATCATGTAATAAATCCTCGTTATGTTATTATTCCATAAACCCATGACCAGATTAGTTTTGGCATTCCCAAATGTTTGTACTCATGGTAACGCCAAGAAGTACCGACCAGACCAATGCAAATACTCATATTCATTCATGCAAATATTTGCACTGAGCGGGGATCGAACCCGCGCCTCCTGCGTAGCGGCCGCGTTCAATACCGCCACGCCACGGAGGCTGTCTGTACTTGAACATAAAACATAACTTAAAATTTGAATTATATTTCCCTAATAATGTTTTAATTTTATGTAATATATTCTCCAGTAAACCATGTTGAATGTGTAAGTTTTATGTAATATGTAAGAGACATGGTTATAAATGGCGCTGTTTACCTTTTATATAGGGTATCTACAGCTACATTAATATCAATCTGCTGTGATAGATCGCTTCAAAAATATAGCATATAGCATAATGCATATAGCATAGAATTTCCACATATAGATATCTGCCCTGTGAAAATTCCACTAGGTTAAGGTAATTTATGTTGTTGCTCACTTGTTGAGATGGCGGACTGATTATTACTTGTAAATGAGGCTAAATATATCTCTAGAGCAGGGTTATTGGCACCATTCTGCGTTTGCACATTTTGCGTTCTGAACATTTTACATATTGAACATTTTGATTGTAGTGCTCATTTTGCTTTTTGGTCATTAAGCTCTGAAGGGATCCAATTGTCCAAGCTCAATATCAGATATTATGTTACAAGTTTTTGGGGTTGTCAGTTAAATAAGGTGTTAAAACTACATCATGACACGTCAGCCTAGCTCATTTCCCGCCACTTCTTTGCAGTGCGAGTCCTTTATATTCCAGTTACTTTAGCATTCGGATCATGGACAGAAGGAGGCAGCTATGGCGTCACTTTATGGTATCATAGGTATACCTAAAAAATGTAGGAAATGCAAAATAAAAAACAAGTACTCGCAATTTATCGTATCTTTATTTTGACTAGTCATGAATCAATTTTCATCGTTAGTTTTATAGTTATAGCAGTAACCTTACACTGTGGCTAATTCAAATATTAAAATATAAACATAAATAAGTACTTATATCTTCTATTTCCTGGCCACAGATTATAAATCATTCCGAAAGAAATACAATTACAGAAATCTTTCGCTTGAGACCAGTACACCAGCAGCCACATAATATACTTAATAATTTTGTCCACACATTTCTAATATCACATTTAATCAATTTTAGTCCACCGTGGTCGGTGAGATTTACTCACTCACTTATTATAACATTGTGTTGTGTGTGAAAGTTAACAATTAAGATAAATTTTTATGTCATTATAAATAACATAGTACGTTTGTTACAAAATATTCACATGTCTCTGTCCAATCGGTGCCGAGCGGTGGGCGCCAACAGGCCGCCTTGGGAGGGGTCTGCGGCCGGGAGGGGCGGGGCAGTGGGCTGCGGGGGAGGAAGGGAGTGGCGATATTCGCACCGACTACTCGGCACCGACAGTCGCCTTCCTTATTTATAATACTTAATATAATTGTGATTCTAATTAAACAATATTTATTGGAAGAATCAATTTTACATTCCGCAGTGTGTATATTTATAACTCTGTGTTATGTAGGTATAAACCGACTAAGTGATTTGAGCGTACAACACACCACCGAATGTAATATCGCTTCGAGCGTTTGTAATTAAGGAGTACTCGGTATTTAAGAGCAGATAATATGAGTACACAACATCGGTGAAAAGAAGGAAATAAAGACGATCGAGTGACCGGATCGGCGCGAACGGACGTCGAGCCGCGACTACGAACTATGGACGATGAGATTTATAATATTACCGTTTGTATGAGATACAAAAATACACTCTCGAAGATGAAATAGAAAAATAAATCGTTAAAATATCACAAAGTGAATTATGTTCGTCAGTCGTCGGCGATCCACTCGCCGCAGAGATCGGAGCGCCAGGACGACTCGGCGCCCCCGTCCCGGCGGGACCACCGATCGAGCGAGGTTAAATATTTATTTTTACGACACGAAAAACAACCCCGTTCCGTTCTTGCCCCCGGGCAAAGGGAGGCAAACGGAGCGACCGTCCCGGTACGATTAACTTCGCTCAATCGGTGCGACGGGGAAGCGATTCCCGGTCCTGCCGCCGAACGAGGCCCGGTGGGAGCGGGGCGGCGGGGGCGGCGGGCGCGGCGGTCAGCTGGGCGGCGCGGGGGAGGGCGCGGGCGCGGCGGCGGGCGGCGCGGCGCGGCGCAGGTAGCGCGCGCGCGCGCCCGCCAGCAGCCGCGCCTTGCGCCGCGCCAGCGCCGCCTCGCGCTCGGCCGCGCTGCCGGGGAAGGCGCCCCAAGCGCCCCAAGCGCTCGGCGCGCCGCTGCGGACAAGCGCCACGTGAGAGGGCTCCACCCATAAAAAGGCAATGGCACTCGGGAGTGCCGACGGATGTGAAAACTTTAACAATTACATGTGTATTTTTTTAATCGTCATCATTCCACCATCCATCCGGACGGATCTGTCTCGGTCGGGTCCGGTCAGGCCTATTGCCACATAATTAAACAAAAACACTGATAACATTCTATAAAAACGGCTAAAAATATTTAAAAATATAAAGTAAACTTACAAGTCGTCGTCCACCAAATGCGCAGAAGTGATCATGCTGTGCCCCGTCCCCCTGTTGGACCGCTCCACGGTGTCGGTGCCAGCCGTGCTGGTGGTGGGCAGCAGGTACGCCGAAGGGGGAGGGGTCCAGGGCTCTATCGTAGAGGTCGCTACGTCGAGGAGGGCGGGCTGTGGCAGTGCAGGCAGTGGATCTCGTTCAGGGGTGGGTTCCGGTACTATGAGCCGCCCTTCGAGAATGTTATCGAGTGTGAGATCCGCGGAGGCGGTTCTCGCCAGATCCGCAGCCAGAGTCGCTATAGAATACTGCGGGAACATGTGTTGAAGCTGCTGTGCCGTGTTGTCTAGGGCTGGGCCCGGGGGGAGCTCCCCGCGAACACGTGTCACTTCCACGGAGAAGCTGGGCAGCCAAGACACGTAACGGGATCCTGAAACATCAATCAATTAATTTTAAAAGACTATTTACTTCACAACGTTTAATCTGCTAATATAAACCTTATGATGGTTTATTTACAACACAGTACCACCTTTCGTTTCATGATTTGATACCTAAATGGGGTCGATCTTCATATAATTATACCATCATTCACAGTGCTACATCACCATGTATACATCATGGTACGTGACGATTATGTGGTTATGTGATAAATAAATCTAGTGAACTGCTGTGGTAAAATACACACAGCTGATGTCCAAAATCATTGATATATTTAAGTGTGCAGGTTACATCGAACATCGAACATCGTCAACGTTCCTGTGAAATCTACAAAAAAATGTTTGTAATAGGACCTGTAAGCATACTCCATGTCAGCACTGACCACAGGATCACAAAGATGAGAACGGTGCACAGCGCGCTGATCACCGCAGGAGAACACAGCAGCTGTTCTTTCATTTATCCATTCTGTATTACCTCAAAATTTTGACAAACGTTGTTCCTTAAAAGTTTCACCACCCCCCCGTGTAACTTTACAGAATACTTGATTTTTAGGGGGGGCGTAAGTGTTATAAGGTTTATTTAATGAAAATGCGTTAAGTTTATTCCAATTGAACGAACTTTCCTTACAAAGAACCCATCGCTTGCTGAAAATTTTGTCAACTTCGAAGTTTAGAGCGGATAAATGGGACAAATATTGAACAGGAGTGGAAATTGAAATTTATTTTGTATCCTATTGACGCAGACAGGAATTTTACTGCTTGACAGAAATTGCAAGATGATAGATGTCTTCTGTCATTGACATCCAATAAAAACTTTTCGAAAGTTAGCAATGAGTTTCATGCAAGTATTTAAATGCCAATAGATGTTGAATAAGGGTCAAGACCATAGACATGATTGAGAATGAGAGACAGACGGCACATGTCCGATATTTTGTGATGCCAAATTTACCACATAAGCAATGTAGCTCAGATGGGACCGAACTAAGGCTGACAATCTATCTCTACGAATAACTACGTAACTGCACTACGTTAGTAAAATTGAATGAGAAAGGCCAATATTAAACATTATACTATCCAAAATATTAGGCAGAATTAGAATAGAAACGAGTAGAATTGTTTACTCATTTATTTATTTATTTTAAACAATATTATTGAATCCGACTCTGTCTAACAACTGACAACTTATACGTGAAAATTGGTCTTAAATATTTCCTACTCGTTACCATGGCAACGAGTGACGACTGGGTTGAAAATTCGCTTCAATGCTATATGTAAGCTTGTGTGAGTAATGAGTATGTACAAGCTAAAGAAACGGATAGCGCATATTACCAAGTGACTAGAAAGAGATCGTGCATTCGTACGTCAGGGACAAAATTAAAATTACATTTTCAGTCTATACCTATCTCTTAAGTTTGTGATCAAGACACATTAATAGACGGCCTTTTGTATTTCATTGTAGCTCTATCGCTTTTTACACTTTGAAACATCCGTAATCAGAGCGAGATACACAGTAGAAAGTGTACGCATTCCTTTGTGTCGACGCGGCGAACGCGTATCGACGGCCGATCACAACTGCAAATGCACAGGTGTCGTGTCTGTGGCGTGTGGCGTGTGGCGTGTCGCGTGTAGTGGGTACAAGTGGCACTGACCGTCGAAGTGGAAGAGATGGTTGGGGTGCGCGTTGGCGTGCGCGCTGTGCGGGCGCGGGTGCGCGGAGGCGGCCAGCGCGCGCCGGCACGTGGGGCACGACGCGTCCTGCTGCACCCACTGGCACAGGCACGAGCTGCACGCGACAGACGAACAGTACACTTATAGGCACTCGGTTACTTAATGCCGAGAATAATGAGCGGCAAATTAATAATGGAAGCTCACAAAGTTAAAGACATGACTGTAATTTTAATTGTCTCTCGATTTACAACGCGTGACCGTTAATACGTGAGAAACAACAACTTTGCCAACATGGTAAACTTTGCCCAAGCAACAAAGTCTAAGGAAATCAACTCATATCACAAAAACTATCAAACTTACGAAAACATTGATAATATTGTTAAAAAATAAAATATACGTGTGGCAACACAGAATAGGGCGTACACTTCCAACTTCACTCAGTTACCTGTCGGCTTTGGGCGAAGACAAAGTGTGTTTTTGTGGGTCAATTATTGTAGATATTTGGAAGTAAATTGTGCCTTTTTTTTTTTTTTTTTTTTTTATCGTGCGGAAATCCCTTCGGATACCCCCCGCCGGCCAGCGGGGGCGGTCAAATGGAATATTGTACTTAGGTTAAGTAAATATGTTTGTAAATAGACCAAAAAAAAACAGCCCGCTGAGTTTCTTGCCGGAGTCTTCTCAGGACAGGGCCGCGTTTCGAACCGGTGGTCCATTTGCCAAACATTAGATTATTTATTTTTTTATGACGTTTTGTAAGTTCCGTATTAATGGTCTATGCAGAATAAATGGTTTTTGACTTTGACTTTGACTTTGGTTATGTCGGGCTTGCACCGACTAAAACCGCACGCCGTCTCGGGTCTTCAGACGCCGGGGTGTAAGGTTACCCATAGAGCATATCCCTCGCACCCCGACTGACCCTGGGCCTTCTCACCACTAACAGCATCGCTCATCCTGTCTCCTCTGAAAGCAGAGGAGTACGGAGAGCGATGTGTTCCCGCCACGTTGGGTATTGGCCGACGATCAATGCCAACCCTATGAAGGGGTGAAGGGGAAGCCATTGACCGCCGCCCAGGGTGTACCGGCCGCTCCGATTCCGTTCCCCCCGGACTGCAGCGGGATCGGAATCGGAGCGACACTCGAGGAGGTTACCCAACACACACCCCAGTAAATTGTGCCTAATGGCGAAAACACATTGTTATGAAAAACAATGTGCTAAGATCTTGTTGTTGACATCGATTATGATGAGGGCTATGATGTTGATGACGACGATTATCATGATAATGAAGATGATGACGACAATGACGTTATTGATGATGATGGTGAACTATGCTGATAAAGATGATGATGGTGGTGGAGTTGTTGATGCGTGATGACAATGATGATGTCGTCGATAATGATGATTACGAAGGTGACGATGACAATGATGATGACAATATCGTTGGTGATGACGACTTCGATTTTGATAATGATGACGACGATGTTAATGGCGATTATTATGATGACTATGATGTTGATGATGACGATAATCATGATAATGAAAATGATGACGACGATGACGTTATTGATGATGATGTTGATATAGGTAAAATACTGTTGAGAGGAGATTAGGTAGTATTTAACTTACTTATGGAACAGATGCGAGCAAGGCAGCTTCCGTGCCTCCTTCATGGGCTCCCAGCAGATAGCGCAGTTGTCTTGGTTCTTCTCAACTTCCTCCTTGCTGGCCATAGGGTAACTGTATCGAATTGAGAAAAGCTATTTAGTTTCAGCTGTGGGCATAGTTTCAAGTCTTTCATTTCTTGCCTTTTCCTGCTTCTTCTTCGAGTCAATGGCTACTAACAATATTCTGGTATCTTGCTAGATTGCGTCGGCCTAATACTTAGCTACACCCACAGTGTTGTCCGTAGTCCTTCACGGGTCCTCAAAAGTACAGATGAAGAGACACAGTGGGCAAGAGAATAAATGCGACATGAACTGGGATGGCTGGTCAATATAGCCCCTTTATGCAATATTCTCCTGGCAGCGGCCAACTTGGGTCGGCGGGCATATTCCGCTGCTTAGAGTCAAATATTCTATGCGATGTGCTATGTAACGAATGGTAATTATAATTTTATTGCTCGTTTAGAAGCTACCCAACTACTTGACTGAATTACAACACATGTCACGTATGATATTTTTATTGTTCCGTACCCAAAGGGTAAAACGGGACTCTATTACTAAGGCTCCGCTGTCCGCCCGTCCATCACCAGGCTGTATCTCATGAACCGTAATAGCTAGACAGTTGGAATTTTCACAGATAATGTATTTCTTTTGCCGCTATAACAACAAATACTAAAATAACACAGAATAAAATAAATACATACAACAAACGTGATTTTTTTTTTTTTGCTTGTTTTTGCTCAATATGGTAACGGTAACAGGTAAATAATGGTACGGAACCCTTACTGCGCGAGTCCGACTCGCACTTGGCCGGTTTATTTTCTTTTATAGTACTAGTCGGTTTTAATAGAAACTATAGCTGTGTTCATTTGGAGCTTATGTTGCGATGTAAGTAGAGTCTTATTTATCGGAAGGTTTGATGACCGTGAAGTAGGTAATGTAAGGACAAGAATGCGGACTGTTGTACGACTCCGTCTAATAGTTGGGACAATAGAACTCTTAATAATATGATTCTAACAAGAGTTCTATGGTTGCGACAAACATATACTTGTTCGCTTGTTTATTGTACGTGACAATTGTAAGCGTGCCATTACAGACAAAAGCCTGCCATCTGCGTCCTTCATCGTCATCTTCAATGTCTGTATCGTACATCGGACTGACAGTTTGATATCTTCAATAGAGTAGTTAAAACGTTTTTTTTCTGAACAATTAAAACTATAGATTGGTTTTAACTACTCTCAAAAGATACCAAGCTGCGATATCCGATGCAAGCCGATCTTGGCCGGAATTTCACGACAATGCCCTATGACGTCAGATGTCACAACACATGAAATGACGAACCACCCACCGGTCCTAATTGTAATTATGTAACTTATCAGATTAATCAATAATGTGTATCCATAATCGATTAATGAATTAAAACATAAATTACAGACTAATTCAAATCGTTTATTAATCGTGTAATATATATAACAACGTGACCAGATTAGTGGTTATAACAATACTATTAAAGAGTTATTAGGAATAATCTTTCATCAATCTAAATTGTTAATTTTATCTTCATGAATGACACCCACTTTAAGACTATAACGAAGAATATATACTCACAACTATTTATCCGGCAATGAGAAGGGTTTCATACCCACGTTAGTTCTGATTAATTTTAATGGTGCCAAGACCGTTTAACTTGCCTTGGGACTTCCTGAGTCAGGAGTTACAGTAGTGGGAATGAGATTGGGATTAGTCCTGTTAAAAAAGCTATATTATCTATAATCCCCACATTACAGGGAGTGGGTCCATTACCATAGAGCAGAGTGTGATTTGGACTATTCTATTAAGAAATTCTCAGCATGCTAAAATACACGGCAACAGAATCGGCCCCTGAAACGAGGGACCAAAAAATACAGTTAGCAAAATGACGATACAGTCTTTACATCTGTCGAGGCTATACAGGAATGAGATCTATTATCCCACTAATATATTATTAACGTGTCTATTAATATTATAAACGTGTAAGTGTGTAAGTTTGTAACTCAATCAAATAAGAACAAGGGCCCGATTCAGTAACGCCCAGGTTTCCAAAACACGTGATTTCAATTTGATTAAAAGAAAAACGCAAAGAAGACCTTGGTATTCCGTATGATCTGTGAAAAGAAACCCTACCTACGCTGTCGTGAGGTTATTAAACCTTCAGAACCACTCTTATTTTTATTCGTTTGCAATTAGATTTTGAAAGCACGTTTACAATCTTTATCATTTTGGTAAGAAATTCTCGTGCATCGCGGGATCGGGATGCGTATACTATATACATGGTTTGTTCAACGATTAATTTACTTAACGATACTTAACTAAGGTAAGTGAAGACAAATCTACTTTGCGGTTACTCCTAACGAAGTGTCGTTAGGTTAAATTATTATGTCAGTATTAATCTTTAAACCACACGATTAAATTGTTAAGAACATTATCAAACTAGGCATTAAGTAATGCGTCATGAGTGGAACATATTAATATACCTATTACTTTGGTACAATTCGTGATTTTTCCATTTTTTTTTTAAGGTCATTTCGACGGCTATGACCACGGTAATGATATCATTACCGTGCCTGGACCAACGACCGTTGCTGTACCTACTTACGAGGCATTTACAACGCTATTGAAGTAGTACTTATTAAAAGGATTAAATATGTTTGTCAAACCGTGCCGTGCATGGAGACTCGGTTTCAATTCCCGAGCCGGGTATTGTGTTACTAAAGGCCTGCGCAAACTAGGGAGCATCCCTGGCATACTTTTCGTTCTTCAAATAGGTCCCTTACAACTGTTTTGAATAACGCACACAACGGATTAAAAGTACCGTGTACAAAAAAAGTCCCCCGAATAATCGAGGCTATCGACGAGGGGGATTTCGGGGACTCCCTCGTTTGAAGAGAGGAGTTGAGAATTGAGGGAGTGCCCAAAAATAGAATGAACAAAAACACAGTGAACTTTAGTCCGCGTTGAGCGCTTGAGAAGGACGAACGTCGAAAAAAAAGACCGAAAGGACGGAATCTATTCTCTTTTAAAACGTCATCTCCTTTTTATTTAACTTTATATAAATAGCAACACAACGTAATCTAACAATATTTGCGTGCGTTTACTAACTTTCCGAGTAACAAATGACCGCAGTGTACATTGAGCCCGTGGAAAGTTTTTGGCGGACATTTTATTCAAGATTTAGGGATTTTTGTCCTCATCTGCGCAGGCCTTATACTTTTGTTACGAAATCACCGTAAGCCGCTAGTGAAACACGATTGCTAAATGCTAATACTCCTATGCCTGCCTTTCGGGAATATACCCTACGATAGATACTTATGACTAGTGCACGAATGAGCGTGATGTGTGCTGACGAACATGTCGGCAGCGCACAGACGACGTACTTGCGCGACATGTGCGTGGCGAGCTGCGTGTAGAGGCGGTGGCGGCGCGCGCGCGCCTGCAGCTCGTGCAGCAGGTGGCGCAGCTGCATGAGCAGCACCAGCGACGCCATCGACACCAGCATGTTGCTGTGCACCACCATGTGCAGCACGTGCAGCAGCTCCGCCACCAGCGCCACCGACTGCGCACACACGCATACACAAACACTTAGTGCCACCCTGTGAAGAGCTTTCACCTATGCTTCGGTACATTCTCTGATGACATTACAATTTAAAAGAAAAAAAAACATTAATAAGGAAGTGCAAAACTTACAGTTTGTCCTAGATATACCTTTTAAAATAGTGACGGGAGCCCTTGAAGAGATTTCGGGATTTACTCGAGCGCATCAGTATAGACAAGGTCAGTTTGTAACAAGCAAAAAAAGTGTGCATTTAAAAAATCTGAAGATATGAGCATAACATAAATTCAGGAGCTTTAATCGCATCCAAATCGTCAATCTTTGAACCGGAGCTCTTATAGAGTTCACTTAACTTCCCTTCTGAAGATCTGACATTTTTATTTTCCCATTTTCTACGTCTTCGTACGGCCACCCCACTGTGCAAACCGGCAAATTATATTCCTCTTTTATCAGAAACACGGGTGTCGTATACAGTATTGATCTCTGACGCGCTCGAAAATGTCCTGGTAACTGTTTTTTTTTTTACAAACCCGTACACACGTTTTTCATCTTTAGCATCTAATCTTCACAATGCAACAGGTCCCGACGATGCTTCGACGACTAGTAAATTATCATTTAGGTTCCTTTGCTTCCCTACTAAAATATAATTTAACGAGTCTAGTATGTATGTAATTATATATTGAGTGTTTTACTAATCTAAGGTTAATTTTGATTGAAAACAACTAAGTTAGCTCCCACCCTGGCGTCGAAGGTAGAATGATCGACAAACGATGAAGCCATCATATCATAAGAAGAAAACATAATCTATACTCTGTCCAACCATTTATTTATCTTTTGGCAGAGGCTGAGAATGTAACTGTTTCATTATTCGTAAAAGTAAATTTTGAAATGCGCTGCAAAAGAATATATTAAAATTGCCTAATCATATGTAAACTAACTAGCCTAAGCTATTTAAAACACTGAAAAGCTTTAAATTTCTCGGTTGAATTAAAATGTATGATTATTCAATCTCGCAATAAAAATAGTTACATTCTACCGAATCTAGAGTTGGCTTCGAATGTATTCGTCTTCAAATCGTAATAGTTTACATTTATTTGCATTTACGTTGACTATTATAGCCTTGCGTTGATATTTATGGAGTCTTGTACCTAGTTTGTATTAAGAATTGTAAATAGGATGAGGTCGAGCGCACTTACGTCGAACACGAGGTGCGTGTAGTAGGCGACGGGCCCGGCCACGTCGCACTCGTACAGCTGCAGCGCGTAGCGCGCCGCCACGTGCAGCACCGCCACCAGCACCAGGACGCACTGCGCGCCACAACCTTGCTCATTAGTCATGCCCACTCATTCATATTCCAATCGTTCGGCCCACGGGACGACCTTACGGCCACACCCACTAACTAGGAATTCAGTGCAGGGTGCGACTGTAATAATCGAGCTAAGCGAGCAGGACTTACTTGAAAATAAGACATCTTACTATACGGTCGCGCGCTTAGCTAAGGCCGCGCGCTCGTGAAACTGTATTTCGGTGATTATTCCTCAATGGTACATCGGACATGAACCATCTCGCTTCAAAACACTCCTCAGTGTCCACACTATCACCATGCTAAATTTGGTCAAGATCGCGAGAGTGGTTACGGAGGAGTACATCCACCAATAAACGGCTATGCCGGGTATAAGAGCTTCGCTCGCTCAGGTCAATTAATATTATAACAATTCTGAAGGAATTTGGATAAAACATCAAAGTTGATAAAAAGCCAAGAAATTTGTAAAATATTGGCAACTGCTACTGACTACGCCGCTTTCAAGTTATTTATCATTTATCATAGTCCAGTACTCTAGTGTTGTATAGACAGACTGAATTTACACGATCGAAATATTGACTTTTTAGGTTTATCACACAAACCCCATTATATTGATCGCAGTGACAGCAGTGCAATTATTATAATCTGTGAAATAGAGAAGTACTACACAGGGTGACGTACGATCGCTACTTTTGCACGGTCGTACGCGCTGTTACTTCACTTTCCTCGAACCATCATTAGAAAGAATGTTTAAATGTCACACTGCAATGGCAGCGTCCGGTACGTTGTGAGATATTTGGCAACTCGATGCAAACAGCTGACAAACACCTGCTTATGTTATTGCGGGGCGAACCCGCAATTTCTTAAAAAAATATATATTTCCGTGTATCGTTTTTTTTTTTTTTTACGTGCGGAAATTTGTGGCGGAACGGAGTGAAATGTTCCTCCAACCTCCGACACAAAGGAAGGATCCTCCGATCAGGCAAGGGGTTGACGTTTGGATGTTGCGTCTTACAAGAGGGGGGGGGGGAGTGTTGCTGCCATAATTTGTCAAAAATTTATGTTAAAATAAAGAATTAACAAATAGAATCACATATTTTAGAATTGCATTTGCATGTTATTTACACAGCTTACTGTATTGAATTTATACTTATTTTTCATGTTTACATAATTAAAATCGGTAGAGTAAGCTCCCTAAATAACGCGCGAATGAAACAAAAAAATAATTGTGAAAGATATGCAAATCAACACATTTTATATGCTATCCAGCACCTGACTTTACTTTCGCGATGCAGGATCAGTAGTTCTGCAGTAGTATCGAAGTAGTCCAGTTTACTGTAGCTAGATGGCGCTGGATACATGTGGTATCGCTACAAAGAATCAAGGTGAGCCAATTGGTCAGAACGGTTGATACGAACCTCTGCAGCCATAAACGCGAAGGTGTCACGTCCAGCGGGCAGGCCCCATGCGGCGGCGGCCCCGAGTAACGCGGTGGTGGCGGTCAGGATGCCAACGAGGAGACAAGCCAGCCGCACATGAGCCCAGCCTCCCGTATTCGGCGAAGAGGACAACTGAAATAGACATATAGTCATAAGTCATTGTAAATAACACCTATTTTTATTTTTTTCGTGCGGATATTCCATCGGATACCGGCCGGCCAGCGGGGGCGGTTATGTCGGGCTTGAACCGAGTAAAACCGCACGCCGTCTCGGGTCTACAGACGCCGGGGTGTAAGGTTGCCCATAGAGCATATCCCTCGCACCCCGACTGACCCTAGGCCATCTCCGGTTTCGAGATGCCCCCTTGGGTTTGGGAACCACGGTGTCCCCGTCTGGTCTCGGTTTGGGGGAGGGGCGCTAGTCGCCCCACCGTCCTGGCCTGCTTCTGCTGGGATGACAGGCGGCCTCACCTGCCACCCCCAGGCCTGCGCTCATGGATGACGGAGTAAGTTCTAATGCGTTTGGTTGCCTTTCTTGCATTAGGTTGAATCGATTATAATGCGATTTTCAGAAAAGTATTTGTTACATTATGGAGAAGGTTTTAGTATACTAAACCGACTTTACAGCTAACACCTGCGATTCGCTGATGACATAGTCTTAATGGCGGAGTCGCTAGAGGAGCTAACCCAGATGCTGGACGGCCTAGCTTCAGCCTCGCGACGCATCGGTCTTGGCATGAATTTGGATAAAAGTCTTGGTCCAGGATCTTGGATGAGTCTTGGAGGAGTCTTGGATGGCCACCTTCTTGAAATTGAATTGGCCATATCTCGCGAAGAACCGACAACCGCCGGGGTAAAAATGTTCTTGAGTGGAGACCGCGACTCGGCAAACGTAGTGTAGGACGCCTTCCGGCCAGGTGGGATGACGATCTGCGAAAGACTGCCGGCAGATGCTGGATGCGGCAAGCTGAAGACAGGGCGCTATGCCGCTCATTAGGGGAGACCTATGTCCAGCAGTGGACTAGAATAGGTTGATGATGAAACCGACTCAGGTCGGTTAAATGTTTCATGCAAATAATTATTTATTATGTTGTCATTTTGCCGTTGTGACAGTACTTTTATGTTATTGCGATGGCATTACATCAATTTAAATTACCTATCTGCGCTCGTCAAAACCAGATAACGAATGCAGCTGTTTCTAATAATTAGTATTGCAACGTGCACTTTTACAATTTCCAAATAATAGGTCTTTACCTATGAAATTGCCGAAATTTTCTTACAAATTTATGAGTTCGTTGTTCTTTTTTTTTTTTTTTTTTTTTTTTTTATTTTTTTATATATATTTAGTCCGTCCAATTGACTGTACCCCGCCTGATGGTAAGCTGAGGTAAAGTCCAAAAAGTAGTGGCCACCATTTCTAGAGATTGCCCCTAGAATGGTGGCCCCTACCTAGACGGCCTCAACAGATGTTTTTTCACGCCCCGCTTAAAGAGCCCAGGATTGTAGGTAGAAGGGAACACGTGAGTGGGTAAAGCGTTCCAGTGCTTTATGGTCCGACAAAAAAAAGGAGTCACCAAACCGCTTGGTTCGCGATGGTATCGATTGCACTGTATGAGGATGACACCTAAGTCCTGCACGTGTTGTTCGGGACAAGAAGGGAGAAGGAGGAATCAATTGGAATAGCTCATCGGAACATTCACCATGGTAAATGCGATAGAATACTGCCAAGGAGGCTATATCTCTACGCAGCTGCAGAGAGTTCCTGTAATTTAATAGCCATTTCCATTATTTATATTTTTTTTGAAAGTTGATTTCAAGATTTTACAACACTGTATTTTATTTTGTTTTTATTGGCCGCTTGATAAATTAATTCGATCTTCACAAACACTACTTCCTAAATGCTATCCATTTTGATGATAAATTGCGTTTTACTTAACAGCTGTCACTTTTCAAAAATGCAATAAAAGTTGCTGTTTGTTAGCTTAATTTTAGTTAGGATTTGTCATTCCTAAAAAAAATGCAAAAATGTTAGTACTGAAAATTGGGCTTCCTCCAATTTCTTCAAGAAAAACGGCAATTTCATATGTAACGACCTAATATTATTAATAAAAAGCTGAAACACATACACAACTGAACAGTGAGTGTCCCCTACACTCACCATTGAACTCTGCACTCACTAGAGTGAACGTTTCATGTGCCTAAACTTGTTTGTCTTTGTCATTAGATATGCTTTTAGGTGCGATTGTATTATCTGAATTTTGATTTGTAAAAAGTCAATACTCAAGATGGGACTAAAACTGGCGACGGTCACATTATCAGCATTCTTGGTATATTTGGATATCTCAATCAGAAGTCATGCGTCAGTCAGTTCAAACTTTAGTCAGCGACGTCAAACGGTATTTACCAGACTTTGACTGCAATGATGAGCAATGATGGAATGATACATGGAATTATGCTTAATATTGTTATTTGATAACTCATGCATGTGAAATCATATAATTAGTTTGCGATGTGCGTTCGCAACCGTGGCTGTGAACCGTACACATTTTTACTGTATAATTGAAGCAAACTTCTCTTCAAGGTCCATTCATTAGCACGTCACTTGCATCGGATAGAATGTTCTAGACGAGACCGATGCAGTTTCTGTTATTTTATTAAAAATTCGAATTTATATACGTATGTAGCGGTCCCTCCGACCACTTGGATCCGTTGCAATTGCTCCATTGATGGATCATACATACTTTGTCTCTACCGGAGTCCGTATACACAATACAGAATCCTATTAATATTATAAACGCGAAAGTTTGTGAGTATGTATGTACGTATGTATGTATGTATGTATGTTTGTTGCTCTTTCTCGCAAAAACGGCTGAACGGATCTAGCTGAAATTTGGTACAGGGATAGACTATAGCCCGGAATAACGCATAGGCGACTTTTCATCCCGGGAATAGGTTCCCATAGGTAGCGGGAACGGGATCAGAATTCCACGCGGGCGGAGCCGCGGGCAACAGCTAGTATATTATATTCTACAAACATACTTGCCAATTGCCATGCATAAAGCTAGGTCTTTTTTTCTTTAAAGTACACAACGCCATCTAGACCCAAACTAAGCAGAGCTCGTCATATGGGTTCTAGAATGTGGGTAAGTATACTTAAATACTTAAAAAAAATACATATTATACATACAAAAACACCCAGACCAATGCAAATATATCTACACATTTGCACTGAGCGCACCATATATTGATTGACAATTGTTCGAATTTAGTATTAATATGACGAACATCACTAAGACTACTCTTTGTTGCAAGTTTCCTTATAAAGATCTGAGGCATCAAAAATAGAAATAATATAGTATACGGCATCATTCTGCATCGTAACTTCATAACTTAACATAACTTCACGCCTATATCCCCGAAGGGGTAGACAGAGGTGTATTACACACCCACGATTCGCCAGTTATGTCTAGGTCCCAATGTAATAGGGGGCGAGCCTATTGCCATCTACCGGGCACATTGCTAAGCGATAATCCACATTTTAATACACACATAACTACGAAAAGTCAGAGGTGTGTGCCCCGGGCGACTGGGGATCGAACTCGAGACCTCGTCTCGGCAGTCCGTTACGTACACCACTGGGCTATCGCCGCATCGTTATAAATAAAACTAAAATTTAGGGCTTCAAAGTCAAGGGCGTTTCTTTTAAAACACATATTAACTTTATGCCAGTACGCCCGGTGCTATATTGATATGTGTCACGCGTGTTAATAGAAAAATAAAAAGAAACATGGCTTTCTAGAGAATAAAACAATAAATAACAGAGTATAATTGCGACGGCCTCTGTGGCGTAGCGGTAGTGCATTCGACTGCTACGACAGGGGGCGCGGGTTCGATTCCCGCTCAGTGCAAATATTTGTATAAATGATTGTCTATTTGCATTGGTCTGGGTGTTTCTATTTATAATATGTATGTATTTACAAAAAAAGTGTATAAGCATGTTTATCCGCATTCTGGAACCCGTTACACAAACTAGTTAAATTATGCTTACTTTGGGTCTAGAAAGCGCTGTGTAGAATGTCGCAGAATATTTATTTATTATTATTATTTATTTATAACATAAACTCACGCCTATGTCCCCGAAGGGGTAGGCAGAGGTGCTAGCACCCACATTTCGCCAGTTTATGTTTAGGTCCCAATGTAATAGGTGGCGAGCCTATTGCCATTAACCGGGCACTTATAAACCTGCGATAAATACACATATAACTTCGAAAAGCATCGAAAAGTCATTGGTGTGTGCCATGGTAAAACCTGGGATCGAACCCGAGACCTCGTCTCAGCAGTCCATTACCCATACCACTAGGCTACCGCGGTCTTTATGTATTTATTTATAAATAGAGTAGTATGAATACAATCATCCATCTATACTATTATAAAATTGTAAATCAGTTGTGTCTGTACATTGGAGATATTAAAAAAATATGGGTCATGTTAAATGAACGATACTGAGCAAAAAATTTTATTTTTTGGAATTCTGTTTGTTAGTGATGGACGCAAAAACTATTGGACGGATTTTAATGCGGTTTTTAGGGATTTTCTTTAGAAAAGTCCTATTGCTATCGACTTGTCGTCGTCGACGTCGTCGTTGCCAATTTTCTGTCACGGTTTTGGGTATGAAGGAGATGAGCTATCGAGTTGCTGTTTTCGGTAATAGATTCGTGCTGGGGTGAACCATTGTAAGATAAAGAAAAAAGAAAAAAAAATAAAAAAAAATTAAGATAAAATAAAAGAAAATCCCTTGTATTCGGCTGAGCTCGTCTCAGGAATTCAACTTGTTTTCTATTTGACAGGTCTTGGTCACACTTAAAATCTGCCGCATGTTTGATTGCAATTGGTTAAGTAGAACCGAAGATATATTTTGACTAAAAAACGATAACCGACCTCCGCACGGGCCGAGCCGCAGACATCAGCTAGTATACATATTTTTATCAGCTCAGCGTTAGTCCCGGTTTTATCCGAAGCTTGCACTTTAACCCTGGGGTTATCCTTTCGAGGGCTTCCCGGAGTGCCCGGCAACGGACACTTGGGGAGGAGAGGAGGGTATCTGAAGGGATTTCCGCACGTAAAGAAAAAAAAAACTTGCACTTTGGAGCACCGGCCCCGCTCTCTTACTTCTTGATTTATCGGAGCTTATCTGTGCTCTTGCAAGAGCAACTTCTATCTGACCCCCACTCAGAGAGGAAAGCCTTGTGGGCGAGGTTGGCGTGGACCCCGAAGATCTTGGTGGGCCCCATACACCACACACATATTTATACACATAATAATATGTATTATATTCACACCAGTAATATTTGAAGGGGTAGGTGGATATATATAACTTCAATTTTTTTAGTCGAGATGCGACTCTATTACTTTATTGCTGAACAGTGGATCTGTAAAGAAAGCTTAACTACCCACAGTACTAACGCGGCAACGCCCGTATAGAGTTATTTAAATGTTTTTTTATTTTTATTTTTTTTACGTGCGGAAATCCCTTCGGATCCCCGCCGGCCAGCGGGCGTCTGTGGTGTGTGTGTGGTGTGGTGGTGGGGTGGTTATGTCGTGTATCGACTAAAACCGCACGGTGTCCTCCCCAAGTGTCCGTTGCCGGGCACCTCGGGTAAGCCCTCGAAAGGATAACCCCAGGGTTGCCGGCGGATTTTGGTTATTTAAATGTATTTACTAAGCTTGGGAGGATAAGCAGGACGCAGTGCCTGTTTACTGCGACTTCTCCAGGGCCTTCGATTGCGTAGATTATGATATGGTAATCACAAAATTACATAACTACGGAATAAGGAACAAGGCTCTCGACCTTCTGACTTCAGATTTAAACAATAGAATTAATAAGGGCGATGTTGAAACAGCATATATTCAGTGGGATTTGTGGTTTAATTTGAATCCGGGCATTCCACAGGGTTAAATACTTGGACCAGTATAACTTTTAATTAAATGACCTTCTTTACTAAGTAAGAGACAAATAAGTGGACTATGACGGAGTAAACAAAGCAATCTTAACAATGGTTCATAATATACTAGCTATGGTCCGCAGCTTTGGCCGCGTGAAATTCTTTTCCCGCTTGACATGGAAACCTTTTGCGGGGATAAAAGTAGCCTATTATTCCAGACTATAATCTATCCCTGTACGAAATTTCAGCCAGATCCGTTCAGCCGTTTTTGTGTGAAAGAATAATAACATCCATTCATACTCATAAACTTCCGCGTTCATAATATCAATTTATTTACTCATCAATAATTCAATTAAAATTAAATCGCCATGAACGCTATCATATAATTACGGAAAATTTCGATGACAAACAAGCTTCGAAATTTACTGTTTGTTGAGTAAATCAATGCAAATATTAGGTCGTTACAATAAATTAAAATAAATTGAAGAAATTGGAGGAAACCCAATTTTCAGTACTAACATTTTTGCATTTTTTTTAGGAATGACAAATCCAAATTTTATGTTTAATTTTGTGTATGAACGCGACAACATTAAGCTAACAAACAGCAACTTTTATTACATTTTTGAAAAGTGACAGCTGTACGAAAGTATGTATGTAGTATGAAAGTAATACGAAATTAATCATCAAAATGGATAGCATTTAGGAAGTACTGTTTTTGAAGATCGAATTAATTTATCAAGTGGCCAATAAAAACAAAATTTAATACAGAGTTGTAAAATCTTGAAATCAACTTTCAAACAAAATATAAATAATGGAAATAGCTATTAAATTACAGGAATAACGAACTCATAAATTTGTAAGAAAATTTTGGCAATTCATAGGTTCACGACCTATTATTAACAACTCATTGAAATGATCTAATTTGACGGAGAAGGACTACGACTAAGACAATGTGAACAAGGCTGCTGAAAAAGTGTAGATATAAAAATAACACAAATCGCCATAGAATTCGTTAAAACTAGTTTTATTTTAAATTATGTTAAGTAAGTAGGTTTGTAAATTGCATTGAAAAAATCCCCGCTGAATTTATTACTAAACTTCTCAGGGACCACGTTATTTAATTTTATAATTTATTTTGAAATTAATGTTAAACATCAGTCTAATTAAAAAAAATATAGGCCACGATAACCGCTTCCCATCAGGTGGGTCGTGAGCTAGTGTGCCACCTAAGTGGTATTCAAAAACAAATTCAAATTTGACTATGTTATTTTGCTTCCTCTTTAATGCCTCATAAACAACGTCGTAACGAAACCTTAATTATTCATATTGCTCATGTTTAAAATACAAACGTATTCATAATTTGTTACAATTACTTTGCTTCCTATTTGATGCCGACCTTATACAGGGTCGGATCACAAGGTTTATAATACCTTGATTCCAGAATTATAATTTTGGCTATTCATGTTACATTATTCATTTTTATGTAACGTTGACCAGTTCTATCTGCCTGCCCGTGTCCCAATTATTTAGGATTGGCAGAATATGTCCTTCTCCTCCATTAATTCCTGTCAGATGTCATCTCTTCAATCACTCCATTCCTTGCCATATTCTCTTTCACGCATTCAGTCCGTCTTTTCTTAGGCGTACCTCCTCGGCGTATTCAAGCCCTAAAGCCCCACATTCCTACTTTAAACCTTTATGATAACATTACTTTCATCTCATGACATGTCCGTACCATGACAGTCAAATTTTTCGTTCACTGGTGCAACTTTCAAACTTCCCTGTAATATACTCATTACTTATTCTGTCCATTCTCGTCACATCCATCTTATTATTTCTTATTATTATTATGCAATTGTCTTTCAACCTTCGCTTATAAGACAAAACATGACGATCCATACAAGACGGCAGGTCTAATTATGTTCTTATAAATTTTTACCTCAAGCTTAAGGGGAAATTGGGGGTCGCATATATTGGCTCTGACCTGCGGCCATTTTATCCAACCTGCGTTAATTCTATGTTTCACTGCACGATCAATTACCCCATCGGCCTGGATAAAAGAGTGGAGGTACCAGAAATCGAAACAGACTGGTATTGATGCAGCATCTAGCACCATGGGTGTACAACTGGAGAGGACGCCGAAATGTACTAAAAATATGTAAAGTTTTGGTTTTACTGATTTTCAAGCCTACACTCTCCATTCCACACTCCATTTCTCCAATCTCCTCTGGACCTCACCCATGAAGGGTTCCATAGCAGCAAGTAACATAATAATGTTTTTAGGGTTCCGTACCTCAAAAGGAAAAAACGGAATCCTTATAGGATCACTTCGTTGTCCATCCGTCCGTCTGTCAAGACCGTTTTTCTCAGGAACGCGTGGAGGTATTAAACTGAAATGTATATCTAATACTCAGATCTACTGTCCCTTAGAGCTGTGAAAAAATCAAACTTCTAAGCCAAAGCAATCAAAAGATACAGCCGTTTATGAAAAATTTTCGAAACTCGTACGGGAATCAAAACCAACAGGGTACTTCCCGTGAACTTAGAATCTTGAAATTTGGTACGAAGCAACGTCTTATAGTACAGATAAAGGAAAAATTGCGAATACCGTACATTTTTAGTTACATCATTTAATAAAAAATATTTTGGAAAATTTTAAAGTTACTACTACCATAATTATGACTCGATTGTCGTGATGGGTGAACTTTTAGTTATATACCTACAGGTTTGTACGGAACCCTCGGTGTGCGAGTCCGACTCTCACTTGGAGAGATCTCGTTCAAACCAATTTTCGGTGGCAGTTTACATGGTAATGTACAACATACAATTTTTTTATGATAAATAATGACTTTTCGAACATTTTCAGCATCATTTAGAATGCATAAGAACTGTTAACACTGAAATTTGACTTCAGGTGAAATGGTAGGTATTATTTATATCGAAGGGTTTGGGAAGGGAAGTTGAGAATTTTAACACATCTGCAACACTTAAAATACCATCGATACAACATAAAAAAATATTCGTCTTCACGACTATTTGAAATAAACAAATATTAACACGTGTTAATTATTGCAAAATGAAGTCTATACACGTCTGCATTATCACATTGGTTAATGTGATTTAAAATAACTTATAAATGGTTTTAAGAACCAAATAAGATATAATTTGTTTTTTTGTTTTTTGGTGTGCATATAATTAAAATACGTTTAATTTGAACTAGATAAGATGTTTGTTTAAAATGATATTGTCATGCTATTTTAAGTACAAAAAGGTCTAATATTTGGCGAAAGGTCCAATGCGTGGGTCAGTTTCTCATAAAAAATACTACCTGTTACCCAAGCGAAACCAAGAGACGTGTGACGTCACTAGGATGCATATTACGAAGGGCATGCGCGGGGAACGCGGCGTTAAATATGGGCCGAGAGTAAAAAGTACTTTGGGACGTCCAGGCGGGATAGTTTTCGTATATAGCTGTTGAAGTGCACAAGCTCTGTTAAAATTGTTAGTTATTTCGTTGGCTGTGTTATGCTAATATAATTGGTGATTCTTTCGACGAGTTGTGCATACTAGACAGTGACAAATGATAACGCTCTCAGGATTGAATATTTGGAGATTTCTATATTTTATTTAAATACCTACCTCAATACAAACCCATCTTCCTGGAAACGTGACAAAAAAGAACTTGTAGGTAACATTGTCTTAAATTCTGGAATTGAGTCTGATTTAGAAAGCGTTTCGAACACCTATTTCCTATAATCTAGGATCCGTGGAATAGTTTTAGGGGTTTTCGCAAGCTATTCCATTCCTTATCCTTAGTTTAGTTCGCATTGTTATTCCCTTTCACACAATTTCGCATATACACCCACACACATAATATCATACACACCTAATGTCTTTGGTACGGGACAAGTAGACCAAAGGTAAATACTACTACTACTACACTCGGGCCATTTTAGTCTAGAATTATTCAGATTAATCCGTTGAGGCGGATTAATAGGACTCGTAGGTAACATATTAAATACGTTTATTTAAGTGATAACTAACCGAAGTGAAGTGTTACGTAAATTATACCGCGTTAAGTCATTTTGTTTACAAAATAATTATCATAAATAACTTAATCATTCTAAAGACAAATCCATTGTGTTTTAATTCAAGTAAACGTGAAATTTATTGTAAAGTTGTGAATAAATACTTTATTCAATAATTAAATATAATTAAAAAGTAGTTATCGAAGATAGTTCCAAAACATTGTCTGAATAAATCAATCAAAAATAAATAAATGTTGTTATTTAACTTTAAATATGTTACTAAATAATATAATTGAAAGTGTCTGGTTAATTTATACTATTTATAGCATATTGGTTTGAATATCAGGATAAAGAGCTGTTGTTTGATATTGATTTTTGATTTATATAAAAATACGTTCGGAAGTGATTTAAATGAATACGTGAAATGCCATTATCATCATCTTCCTGCCCTCATTCCAAATTTTATTTGGGGTCGGCGCAACATGTGTGCTTTTTCCATTCATCTCTGCTTGCGGTCATCTCAACATTCACTCCCTTCCTAACCATATCCTTTTTCACACAGTCCATCCGTCTCCTCTTAGGTCTTACTCTCCCCTTGTAACCGTCCACTTCCATACTTAATGCCTTCCTTACGATATTACTTTCATCCCTACGCATTGCATGTCCGAACCAGGACAAGCGATTTCCTCGCAACTTTTCGGTTATTGGCGCTACTTTTAAACTTCCTCGAATGTACTCATTCCTAATCTTATCCATTCTTGTCACACCACATATCCATCTCAGCATTCGCATCTGCGCTGCATGCAGCCGTCTTTCATCCGTCGCTTTTACGGGCCAGCTCTCTGATCCATGCAGGACAGCAGGCCGGATCATAGGCTTGTAGATTTTCCCCTTAAGGCTAAGGAGGATTCGTGAGTCACACGTTGTTGCCGTAACCTGCCGCCATTTCATCCAATGCTTTACAGCTCGATCTAATTCTCCATCACTTTGTAGTAGTGAACCGAGATACCGGAAGTCGGAGCAGGTTGGTATAGGGGTGCCATCAAGTGCTATAGGTGTGGGGTTAGAGAGACCGCCGAAATCGCAAAACATGTACTCTGTTTTGGTTCTGCTGATTTTTAGGCCAACACTCTCCAGCTTTTGTTGCCATGTTACCAATCTGCTTTGGACCTCGGTTCCATCCTCACCAACAAGGACAATGTCGTCGGCAAATAGCATACACCAGGGTGCCTCTTCCTGTATATCCGATGTCAGTGCATCCATTATCAACAGAAAGAGGTACGGGCTTAAAGCCGACCCTTGGTGCAAGCCTACTGCCACACTAAACTCATCGGTGCTACCCACGGCCGACCGGACATGCAGATATGCGTGAAATGCCATTATCATCATAACATTTTACCTAAGCACTGTAATCAAAAAATTAAGTGCATTATAACACGACTGAATACATCATTCGTGAATTAGAGCAAATATAAATAATTATACCGTTATCAGTTATTGAACACTTATTTAAGTAAGCAGAAGTTGACGAGTTATACATTAGAGTAAATTATCGAAGTGGCTGATTATTCAACTAGCATTTGCAATATATCGAGTAACACATGAAACCAGTGTTAGAAATACAAAGAGATCGTCGTTTGCGATCTCAATTGATGTTCGACTTGTAAAGTGCAAAGAACACATAAGGTTCATTCAGAGACATCTGAAATATCATTATTTGTACACGGTTTTCTAACGAGAGGGTGTATTTTAGTCGAATACAACAATTAATAAACAATCAGCTCACTTATTAGATAATTTAAATACACGACCTCTGTGGCGTAGCGGTAGTGCATTCGACTGCCAAGCCAAAGGTCGCGGGTTCGATTCCCGCTCAGTGCAAATATGTATATTTGCATTGGTCTGGATGTTTCTATGTATAATATGTATTTATTTACAAAAAAAAAGTATTTAAGTATGTTTATCCGCATTCTAGAACCCATATGACAAGTTTTGCTTAGTTTGGGTCTAGATGGCGTTTTTGTCGTACAATATTTATTTATTTATTATTTATTTAATTTTAGCTCCTGGAACCATTTGGGTTTGCCAGTTTGAGCAAGTTATCAGGGTCTAGCATTTCTGGGGTGTGCCTGAAATCCATAAATTATATTTACAAGCTAAAACAGATGAACTCATTTTAGATTGGTATTTATACTAATCTTGAACAAAACCTACATTGGAAGGGAGGCAAACCAAAGCTAAGTGAGGCGATTTACGACGGGTCGGTTAAACTTGTAATGGTATTAATTAGTGAATACTAATATAAAAAAAGGAAAAATACTATTATAAGTTTAGCGTTAGTGGAGGTACTAATAACAGAATTAAATTATTCTTGAGAGAGGAGTAGGAGGAAAATATGTTGATTTAATATCAACCAAAAAATATATGAGCTCACGACAAAACATATGCAATATAAAAAAAATACAGGCCATTATTATATAATCTGGATCCAGAAAACCTCAGTACCTGGTAGATACAATCTACGACCGTAAATGATAACTTGACATTTGAATCAACATCGTATAAGAAAACTAGATTTTATGCAGATAGAGTTCACTTTATTTCAACAAAACTCAAAGGATAGAACATTGGATAATATATAAGATATATTATTATATATATATTAGATAAACCGTAAGTTAGATTAATTTAATGAGGAAAATAATCTCGGCATATATTTGAAAAAAATCGGTTAGGAATTTAATCTCACAGTTTAATTTTATGTTAGGTAAGGTTTAGACAATTACAGCCAAGCTAGTGACGTAGATAGCCTATAGGGCTATTTTCCCGTTACACAGGCTATCGAAGAATAGTCCATCGATATGTTAAATTTTTAGGCTTAGCGTGCTAAAGTCAGAGTACGCAATTTTATTCTTTGGATTTCTAGTGGGGGTTAGTGTTAAGTTAAATCTAAAGGAGAATGCCCATTCTTGGTTGCGCTTTTAGACGTTCGCGTCAATATTTCAAATATTAAAAAATAATATTGATTATAGTATGACTTTTCAACACTAAATCGCTTCTATAGAACTTGGGGTTTGAATTTAAATTATAAAGATATAAAACTTGAATGAATAATCGTTTCCATTTTAATTTAATTGTGGCCATTATATAAAATAAACCATTGGTGGTAGAATGCAAATATACCAATCTTTTTAAAATAAAATGGTTAAATAATAATACGTGATTACTAATTCGCAATGTGACATTCAAATATATTTCAATTATGAAATGTTAATATTTCGTGTATGTATTCGTAGTTTATTAGTGATAATCAGTTACAAGTTGTAAAATAATGTATGCTTCAGTGGTAGTTTTCTCTTAATTTATACATGGTATCCCTGTCTTACTCAAACGTCAGTTCAACAGTCTGTGTCACAATATTTTCTAGTTGTTGTTGTTTTTCTCGTTGTGATCATTTAATTTCTCAATAACCCCAAGTTCTGTTACAATATGCGTTTATATTTCAGATAATACTTAATGCAGGCTTTTTAATGTAGTTTATACTTATGTGACATAGCAAAAAAAAGTGTGCAACCGATTTCCATACTGACATGGGCATTGTCCTTTGTGGTGCGCAACACTCGCAACGCTTGTCCCGTGGCCGCCATCTTGAAAAAAGGGCGTACAGTCAGCGTCAATAGTAGCTGATCAAAAACTGAGTTCCAAAAGTATTGACTCTATAATTTTTTTTAATAACCTGACTTACTTCTTTTTAATATTAATCACTCTCGTTAAGGTTTCAAAATAATCAAAAAACTATTTTCAAAATAAGCTGATAAATTTTTTTTTCATTACTCATAACTATATGGTGTTTTTAAAGTGACTGATAGTTAATTGAATCAAAATAGTCAGACAAAAGGGGAAGTGGTATTATTCAATTATTAGCAGCAGTGTCGGCAGCTCGAGTGTGATGCCCCTGGTGTTGTACATGTCTATAGGCCACGGTAACCACTTTCCATCAGGTAGGCCGTGCGCTTGACTGCCATCTAAGTGGTATAAAAAAGTGCTATTCTCTAACTTTTTACTAGTCGACGAGTCCGCAGCAATCGACCAATCACATCATAGAACAAGGTTGTGCTCGCCGACGATTCTATGATGGGATTGGTCGATTGCTCTACGACGAGCCAGCAGCGCTGTGTCCGTCGACGAGTGAAAGTTAGAGAATAGCACTGCTGTTCGATGTAGTGGGACCACGGGCCCTTAATGGATTAATCACATATTTGAGAATTTAAAAAAAAGTAATTAATTTTCGCAACCGATGCTTTATTGTAAAAAAACATAAACTTTAAAATTAACATACCACTTATCTCCTAAAAAAACGTTTACATTGTAGCTAAGAAAATTACACTTGCATACTTGCATAATTAAAGTTAAGGTTTTCAATGGCGTTTTTAGAATCGGGTATGGCCTCCTGCATTATCTATAATACACTGAAGACGTTCCCGCATGGACAGACCATGTTCTGACATGTATATATTCCTCTATAGTGTTCCCATAACTCGAATACATGATTACAAATAGCGGTTGCAGTGCGAGGAGTTGACGGATCCCAGTTTTGCACCATCAATCCCCACATGTTTTCAATTGGATTTATGTCCGGAGATTTAGGTGGAAATGGCAAAGCAATAATTTCGTCGTTGTGCTCTCTAAACCATGCTCTGGTCAATCTTGCAGTGTGTACGGGTGAATTGTCGTGAACAAAATTAAACGGATCGATGCCTGGATAACAATTTCTAACAGTTGGTATCAAAATGTCTTCCATAATATCAACGTAACCTTGAGCATTCAATCGTCCACCAATTTCTATTAATTCTCCAGGCCCAGGAGACGACATCCAGCCCCAAAATCCAAGGTTTATTCTGCCGCTTGCATGAACATTGACAATATTCCTTTCAAAATACCTTGTGTTATTAATTCGCCACAAGGTGACCCTTCCACTTTCATCTGATGTAAAAGTTTTTTCATCACTTAATATTACATTCTCGAAATTGAAGTCTAGATAATCTCAATCGTTCTTCCTTGTGTATTGCAGTCAGAGCAAGCTTCCTGGCCGGTTTGCGGTGATGTACTCCTGCTTTATGCAATACAAGTCGGACTGTTGAACGTCATATATTAAACTCAGTAGCCAAGTTTGCGACTGGAGTGAACCCATTGTATTCCTTGTCCTTCTAACAATTTCGTTACGTGTAGAAGCAGATGTAACAGTCGGTCGTCCTGTTTTTCGAATTTTATTAACATGTCCTTCGCTGTCCCATCTATTGATCCAAAGAGTAACGGTATTTCGAGCAACACCAACACGTCTTGCGATGTCACCAATTGGTAAGCCATCTTCATGAAGCGTTACTATACGATGTCTTTCATGATCTGATAGATAATGCGACATATCGATGATAAAGGAATTAAGGAAATTTACTAATTTGTAGTGCTATTTAATCAAATTATGACTTCCTAGAAATATATAGGTGCCTAACCTACTTAGGAATAATCAGTAATAGATTATATTCAGTTCAGTTCTTGGTTTATATAGCCACTTCAAGTGACAATTCTTGACAATGCCATAAAACAAAAGGCAGAACACAATATTTAAATCAAAATATACATCAGCATTTTAAAAAGGTTTATGGTCGACGAAAGTTTTATTCTTAATTCAGGTACTTTTGAAACTTTTTATAGAACCATTGTGTGAAAAACTTTTGAAAATTTCTGATACTGCTTTACTTTTGATGGATAGTTTTTTTTTGCATTATGAAAATATTAATGTACCAAACACTTTTGCAACGCGATTTTGTCAGACTATTGTGATATATCTTGCAATGCATTTCTTTTGGACAATTCAGATACTACGCTACTATTGATGTTGACTGTACATGATTTTAAGCTATATCTGGCAAATTATTCTTCGCACAGAAAATTTGTAAATGTTGCAAATTAAATTTTCTATAATTTTAATTCCGTGACTTTTAGTCGTAGAACAAAACATAACAAAGTTATTAACTTACGTTAAGTATGGTATAAACTTACGTTAAATTTGGTATAAACTTACGTTAGATATGGTATAAGCTTACGTTATATAAGTAAAAAAATGGGACCAAATTTTCTATTAACCAAAATAGCTATTTTAAACTTTTAGTGTAGGGTTTTTTGGGATGTATGGGGCGCTATCATGATAATCGGTGCCCTAGCCAACCTCACCTGCAAGCCGGTCTACCTGGTTAATGGACGAGGCTCTCGTGCAGGCTTTCGTCTCGGGATTGGGATGTCAAACCAAACTAAAATAAACCAAATTATGGAAAGAAGGAGTAGCGGAGCAGACCCCGCGTTCCAAGTAGCAAGCTTTGGGTGCAACCGGGAATGGCGCTCGAATTAATTATCGGGTTTGGTTTGTTGGGTTCAACAAATAAAACCTCAGGGTTTTTTGAAGGGGTCTTTTTTTTTCAGGGGGGTCTTTGAAGGATTGCAACCCCACAAACTTGGATTTAACTTAATACTAGGCCCCTCTTGATAACCAAAAAAAAAGAATTTAAAAACAAGCTTTCTAGCAAGTGCATAACTAGAAAAATCAAATGAGCCCAACATGACGATTTATCTTGTCTATGAACACCTACCGTCTCCATCTTCAGACCCTGGATATCATTTAGCACCAGAGTATTGGCCAAGATAAAACAAATGAGCCAAACTCGATTGGTTTCTCTTGTTTAGTTCAGGAGTTCCTATGGGCACCTTCCGACTCCATCGTCAGACCAGCTTATGTAATCTGTGATAGTATCATATTATAGCCTAAGATATGCACCTAAGATATGCAACTATACTAAATTTGAATTCAATCTAAAGTCAGGAAGTGGTTCTTATTGGGTTGCCAAGATTTGACCCATACTAACAAACTAACAGAGCAAGTTAAATAAAAGCTTGTAATAAAATTGCTTTCCCTGAATTTTCCAAACCCAAATGTAACTTTCAATGAACTCGTCATTCGAGGACGACTGTAAAGTTATTGTACGCTAATGATGACAATAACTTCACTAAATGAGTACGTGTCCTATCAACAAAATTGCGGTTAGACTTATTTACGATTTTGGTATTCGAGACGGTTACACAAACATGCCCGATGATAATTTCGGTTTTAAACCCGATAACAATTTATTTACACATGCTTATCATAAACAACGACTAATTTTAAAATCATTTTATTTTACTGTAACCATAAAATTACATTCGTCTTTTGCGTTACGGTGCTATGTAGATGAAAAAAAAAAGCGGGCAAGTGCGAGTCGGACTCCCACACAAAAGGTGTGTGTATGTGTGTATATGTATAATATGTATATAATGGGAACCCTTCTTAATTTGTTTTGTTTTGATTTTTTATTTATTTTTGGCGTGAATATAACAACTAAATATTCTATGAATATTTTAAGCATCTGCTGTTGCCGTAATTAGTATAGACCATAAAAAACACGTTTGTTGTACGATAATTGTAATTTAATTATTTATTTTTAAATTGAATATACAATAAAACATGGTCTGAATATTTTAAGCGTCTACTTGTTTCCGTTATTAATATCGAGCAAAAAGTTTTGAGTATTTTTTGTTATAGCGGTAACAGCAGCAGCGACAACATCTGGGAAAATTTTGAACTGTCTAGCTACCACAGTTCGTGAGATACAACCTGTTGATACACAGACAGACGGACAGTGGAGTCTTAGTAATAGGGTCCCATTTTTACACTTTGTGTACGGAATCCTAAAAAAGAATAAAATCAAATGTTACCCAGAAAATTAAATAAGAATATACTTCATAAGTTCAAATGTAATGTCAGTGTTAGTTCATACGTTCTAAACTCTCCAAAAGGTAGAAATTCGACCTCCTTCACATTATTAAAACAAAGAAATTAAATCAATTACTTAGTTACATTGTTGCAAATACAGTGAGCACTAAATTGCAAGGATGCGTTACCGGCCTTAAACATACATTGTTTTTTTTTAATTTAATTAATAAAAATACCGATACCAGGGCAGCGAAAGTATAAAATTTTATTTTAACATTGACCTTTATTTTTTTTTCTAAAGCGGCTACTAGTTTGTTTGCGTTTAATTTGGGCGTTTAAATATTTTTATCGAAAATCGGTCAAGTGTTAGTCGGGCTCGCGCACTGGACTGCGGGAAATATTAAACGTTGCTATTAGAAAACTGGAAGGCTCGCTGCATAAGCAAACTAAAATGCCAATGAGCTGGACACATCTGCCGAAGGACCGAAGGCCGCAATCTAGTCCTAGAGTGGAAACCGCGAATTGATGAACGAATGGTGAGAGGCCCCAGCCAGATGTCAAGCAGTAGACTTTTTAGGGATTTTCTTTAGAAAAGCCCTATTGCTATCGAGTTGTCGTCGACGTCGTCGTTGCCAATTTTATGTCACGGTTTTGGGTATGAAGGAGATGAGCTATCGAGTTGCTGTTTTCGATAATAGATTCGTGCTGGGGTGAACCATTGCAAGATAAAGAAAAAATCGCAAAAAAAACCCTTGTATTCGGCTGAGCTCGTCTCAGGAATTCAACTTGTTTAAATGTTAACCTAGACATTAAATTTTTCACAGCTTCAAGACGTTGCAGACCTGAGTATTTGATTAATTTATTAATTTACTGAGAACTTGATTGAAAATTTATTGACTGGTCTTAAATTTTCACTTAACAGACAGATAGACGGAGAACGAAATGATCCAATAAGAGCTACGTGTTTTTCTTTTGAGATACGAATCCCTAAAAAATAAGATATTGTGGGAACATATAACTTATTAGTTAGCAGGATTCCCCGGCAATAAATGTCGCCAGATATAACACTGCTATAAAAGGGTTGCTAACCTTGATATTTATGCGTAAGTCAATTAGCAATTTTTCCTGGCAAGATTATGGTCCGAAACGGGCTACTTCATAGCTGATTATAAAACAACATGATACAGTCGAGTGTCGCTGGCTAGACTTCTTAAGGAATATGTGCAATGTAATTCTAGCTATAGATACCTATATATAGCTATAGGTACAACAATAAATAATCATCCCCTGCCTGATCCAGTCAGACACTGCCTGTTAACTAAACATACAGTGCAGTGCTTATCTCACCTTTAAGCACATCAGATTTGCTATATTTGCGATAAATATATTACAAACTACTGAGTTTTATCGATGATAGATCAAATGGGATACGTTCAAAGGGGAGAAAACTACAATTACGTATCCTAAAATATTACTAACGGGTAAAGGGTGTTTTTCGGAGATAACCAAAAACAAATTTAAGCAAAACTTGATCGATAGACTCGATTAAACTCGATAGCTTAAAAAAATATTAATTTAAAATGAAAAAAAAAAGCGTCGTTAGAACCCACACCAATCATAGCTCGTAATATAGGTTATATAATAGGATGCGTTCCCAAATCGGGGGGCACGGCAGTGCCCACACCAAGTCGAGCGCGAAACAAACACTGCCGTACCATCCTTTACTGGAACCATTTCGCCGCATTTTCAGGCCCCTATTTGAGAACCTCTGGATAAGACCAGAACGTAGAAATTTTCGTGATCCAGTAAGCTATAATCACATACTTAAAATCCAAAATTTCAAGTCTGTAGGTCATTTAGTTCCGAAGTTAAGTGAAAGCAAAGTTTCGCATTTATGACACTCACTCATGATCATCAGAATAGAACTAGTACTTCGCATAAACTCAGAGAGCTGAAATTTGGTACAGAGTTAGGGTTTAATGGCCACATAAAGGGAAAAGTATAAAAACTAGGATAATCGAAGATCTGGAGTACCTGGTGACCCTGATTAGAAAACACAAGAGCCCAGCCAAACTATTAGAGATCGACATACCGCCTTTACAAAAAATATTCAACTTGGTGGGCCGCTTGTCTAATAATTACAAATTACAAATTATAAATGTAAAGAGGTTGTATCTAACTGGCTAAAATCCCTTAACTATGATGTTACTGAAAATCTGCTTGATGTGGTCATATAGCCATCCAAGCATATCCATTATCCACACACATTCACACACACGCAAACACACACACACACACACACACACAAACACACGCACACACACACACACACACAAACACACGCACACACACACACAGCGCAGGGCACGCCGCAATAGCGGCGGTAAGGCCCATCATGGAGGATTGGCTAGAGAGGCGACACGGAAGCCTCTCGTACCGACTGACGCAGGTGATCTCCGGGAAGGGTTGCTTCGGGGACCACCTGCATCGGATCAGGAAGGAGCCAACGCCTGAGTGTCATCACTGTGACGCGAGCGAGGTCTCAGGGCTGCACACGCTGGCGGACTGCCCGGCGTGGGAGGCGCCGAGGCGTGACCTCGTGGCAGCCATCGGGGTGGGAGTCCTCTCGCTCGGCAGCATGATTGCGGCAATGGTGCGGAGCGCGAGCGCTTGGGCCGCCGCCACCTCCTTCTGCGAGCATGTGATGCTCGCGAAGGAGATGGCGGAGCGCGCCCGGGAGAGGCTCAGAACTCTCCCGGCCCGCCGAGCCCGCAACATGCTCGCCGCGCGTCGCAGGCGACTCAGGCGCCGGAGGTCGCTCAACGACCTCCGTCCTCCATGAGCGCAGGCCTGGGGGTGGCAGGTGAGGCCGCCTGTCACCCCAGCAGAAGCAGGCCGGGACGGTGGGGCGACTAGCGCCCCTCCCCCAAACCGGGGCAAGACGGGGACACCGTGGTTCCCAAACCCGAGGGGGCCATCTCGAAACCGGAGATGGCCCAGGGTCAGTCGGGGTGCGAGGGATATGCTCTATGGGCAACCTTACACCCCGGCGTCTGCAGACCCGAGACGGCGTGCGGTTTTAGTCGGTTCAAGCCCGACATAACCGCCCCCGCTGGCCGGCGGGGGGTTATCCGAGGGGATTTCCGCACGAAAAAAAAAAAAAAAAAAAGGTACTTAAGCGGCCACTACGATGTACTCCCTATACGAGATGCCTCTCCATCTTCTTCCCCCTTTGATCCCATAACATTAAATTCTGTAACATCAGATACTGCTATGTACATTATTATGACTTAAACTCTACGCAAAGTGAATTGAACATGAAACATAAGGGAAAACGCGGTAGACCGACTAAAACTAAAAATGGAAGACCTAAGGTATCCGAACTGTGGGGTGCGACTGGTTGGATCACCTCCAAGTCTGGTGCACCCTGGGCAACGTGGGCGATGGCGCATCATTGATTGCTCCTCTGGAGTAGCTGGCGTCAACGTCAACGGCCAAGAGTCTGACCAACCGGCCCTTTTCAGGGTCAGCTGACCCCATTGCACGAGGGGGTCGGGGTATGGCGGGCCTGCAAGGCCCGCGGGATGGGTTGTCGCTCCAGGTACCCCTCTGCTCTTATCAGAGGGGACACTGCGAATGGCCCAGGGTCAGTCGGAGTACGAGGGATATGCTCTATGGGTAACCTTACACCCCGGCGTATGTAGACCCGAGACGGCGTGCGGTTTTAGTCGGTTCAAGCCCGACATAACCGCCCCCGCTGGCCGGCGGGGGGGTATCCGAAGGGATTTCCGCACAAAAAAAAAAGGTACTAAAGAACTTATAAATATCATTTTGTCATTTATTTACCTAATAACTGGTACTTCAGCTAGTTTAACCCATCCGGTACCTACTTAACCAAGAATCTCAATGTCATGTACTTACTTGTTTCAGCATCAGAAAGTCATTTCGAATCTACATAAGTACCCATAATATTTAATATATTTAATTATTTTATTAATTTATTTATTTTAATTTATTTAGCCGAAGGTACCACCGGCGGAGCCTTGGTTATGGAGGCGCTAGAGGAGCGTATGATGGGTCGGATGGAGGCCCTAATGGACTCCATCCCTCGTCCGCCTCTGGCGCCACCGGTGGCTGGCTACGCGGCTGCAGTCCGGAAGGGTCAAACCCGCCAGGCTGCAGTAGAGGCTCTGCCGGAGCCGGCTCGTCGCCCCGCTACCGCTCAGTGCTCCGCTCCCACTCAGGGGAAGAGGAAGGGCAAGGGTAAGGGGAAGACGTCCCCAGCCCAGGCCCCAGCCCCAGTCACGGCTCCGATTACCTCCACCAGAACCCCCTTGGATGGGGGCTGGGAGGCGGCTGGAGCCAACAAAAGCAGGCGGAAGGCCGCTAAAAAGGCCGCCAAGAAGGCCAGGAGGGCCGCGGCCGCCGCGAAGAAATGCCCTCATGGCACCTCCATATTCTCTTGTGGCCAAGCCTACGTTGCGCTTTCACGAGTAACCAATCTTCATGGGGTGCACCTCATAAATGTTGAATTCAAGAGTATAAAAGCTCAAGCTTCAGCGATCACCGAATACAACCGGCTTAGGCGTAAATACCGCGCCGATATTTCAGAAATTAAACCGTCTAAACCGTCTAAAAGAATAAATACTGTACAAGAATCAGAACCGGAAAAAAAGAAAAGACAGATTTGTAATAATAAAAAGACTACTCCTAAAAAGCCAAGTCACACAACATTAACTATAATAATAAAGAAATCGCAGTAAGGAACCTTAGACTTGGCACGACTTAGTCTAGATTTAAGTCCATTTGTCTGGACCTCATAACGAGGAACAGAAAAATATTAGTGACTTTCATGTAAATTCGAATTAATTCTAGCAAAAAATTATTAAAATACTTACGTATTCGTACCTATCCTTGCAGAGTTGTCCAAGCAGATGCAGGAAACCGACCAGGGTAAACCAGGAGCACCACAGAAGGACTTCATCCATGTATTGAACATTGATGACTCCGAACACGAATATGAATTTGTAGAAGACATAGTTCCAAAATTTGTCCTTCACACGCTGTGCCTCTGCGACTCGTAGTTGGCCGAAGACGATTCGTTGGATGCCGAAGCCGAACACGGCGAGGGAGCAGTATGCTATGTTGATCAGTGTCTGTAACAACACAATACAACTGATTAAGTACTGTCTTATTCAGATTACTATCACTACCATTCACTTAGAAGTGGGTATGTTGGTGTCTAGTCCATCCAGATTTAACTAAATATTAATACCGAAACCGGGCGAGGCCATTTGACTTGGTCCAAATGGCCGACCTCGCCCGGTTCAAGCCAAGGGGAAAATTATAATAAAAAAGATTAAAAGTTTTAGGCTGACTTGTATCAGTCTTTTTCTTCTCTCGTGTGTTTGGGTATGCAGCACACGTTAGTAGGTGGGCCATGAACCGTGGAGTAACTCCACATTCACACAGCATGTCCCCCCATCTAAGAAACTCCACGTAGACAGATTTTCGTTGCTGCGACCGACCTGTGTCCGTTTAATTAAAGGCCTCCACTTGCCCTGGCACTTGGCCCTGCCCTTCGGACCTATCCAGGCACAGTCATTTTCAGTTTCTCTGACAGCAGGACCGAAGGCGTTGGTAGCAGGCTCTGTGCTCTCCAGAGATTATGTCTGGCTTCAGAGGGTTCGCCATCAATAGGAGCTACGCATGCTTTCACCAGTAAAAATCAATTAAATCAAATTTGGTTCTCACGTCTTACTTAATTAAATTCACTGAGTACGTGTCAACGCGTGCAGTTTAGTCCACCTTGATCGGGGTTCCTGTCATTGGAGCAATAATAAATTTTAATACTTAAATATCAAATTCTCTCATTGACAATTGTGTGACAATATCACCCCATTTCACTCTCATACCTCAAATCGAGTTTGATTTATTTTTTCCGTTATTTCGCTATATTTCCGATATGTCTCATGCTATTATTATTTTTTTCCCTTTTATGTCGTTTTTATAGCTATCTGCTGCACTAGGCTATCAAGTGAAAGACGAATTACCTGGTTTTTTTTTTTTTTTTTTATTATTTTAAAATTTATTTAAAAACTAGCTGACCCGGCAGACTTCGTACTGCCTCAATCGATGACAAACCTTTTAAACCTTCTCTGGACCTTCACAAATAATTCAAGACCAAAATCAGCCAAATCGGTCTCGAGTTTTAGCGAGACTAACGAACAGCAATTCATTTTTATAAGAAGAAGAAGATTTGTAGCGGAGTCAGATTAGCACTTGTCACTTTTTTATGTTCCGAGTTTCTCTACGGACATTGACCGTCTACCACCAGGAGACAATGACGAGTCACAGAGTAATTAATAGAATGTAGAATTATAGAATGCTATGACGGGTATTAAAATCAGCTAGTTTCTTATACAGACCCAGTAACAACTACAAGAAATGGCACCTATCAATGCAATCTCATAAAAGTACAGTACGTTGAGTACGCTTACTACCTATCTAATAAGCATGAATGGCTTCAATCCCCCATAAAATCGATAAAAAAAACTGTATAAAACGCTTGACCTGAAAAATCGCAAATAATATAAGTGCATCATTGATCTGTTGGAAGTGCGCCATATTGTTATACCTTTTTTTTTAGCTATAAAAAAAACAAGATTTCCAATTTATTACTGTTCGCGTTCCATTTCTTTGGTAAATCTGCTGATAATGGTAAGGAGGTGACATTAAAACCTTCCACCTTCAATAGATAACGGAAATGGAGACATTTAGAATGTTATCATTCGCTTTTATTTACATGTCACCGATAAACCCTACATCCTACTGACGGATAACGCATTCTAAACCGGCCTGGAGACTATAGAAGTACCTATGCAATTTTGTAAACAAGTAACGTACGCAATAAAGTTCTTTTTTTAAATATTTCCCTAACGCTTCTGCCTCTGTTACTAAACGTAGGTACTAGGTATTACGTCTCGTGGAGGTGCTTCACCCTATTTTCCATATACACAAATAGGATATGGAAAAAGAGACTCGCTGGATTATTGTTCTTGCAGGATTTCCTTTCTCGATCTCTTGTATACGGGTGTCATTAGTGTAATGGTATGGTTTAAATTGCACACGTCCATAGGCCGCGGTAACCGATTCCCATCAGGTGGGCCGTGTGCTTGTCTGCCACCTTAGTGGTATAAAAAAAAAACAGTAAGTTGAAGCGAGATATTCTAAATGTCCAATTCACGAGATTTGGGGTCCGTAACTTAATTTCGAGAGACATCTGTTAGATTATTGTAATATCGACTGAAAGATTGTGCGAATAGAGTTTAAAGCGAAACAACTTTTTGTCGCCAAACGCTGCTTCGACTGAACGATTCTTCGAATATTTATCAATCGATGGACTGATGTCTCGAATGTTAAATTCAAAACATTGTTTGTAGACATCTCGGTACATAGGAAGCGCTGTACACAGAGACCTCTCTTCTTCTCTTCTTAGATAGCACTTCTTGCCATAAACTTTCCGGACTAGTGGTTCCGGCGCTTCGCCGGCCTCTGTCTCTCGAAATTAAGTTACGGACCTCGAGATTTGAACGTCTGAAGTCATAATAAGCGAGCACTTAGTTGAAGTATGTAATTAAACTGTAGTGCTTAGTAGGTCGACTCATTGCATACGAAGGCCCTTTCATATAAATGAATACAGAGCTTATTAAGTGTTTAGCAAGTTAAACTAGGACGGTTACCAGCTTCGCAATCAACCCAAACTTAAGCGTAGCGATATTTGCCTATCCAACAATAGGTCAATGTGACCGGTCGACTTTTTCCATTGATTTGGTTTTTCGGTGATTATTCCTCGATGGTAAGACATTCGACCCCTTACGACACTCAGTAATGTCTACTTGATCACCGTGGCAAATTTGGTCGAGATCGGTCAAACGGTCTCGGAGGAGTATCATTTGTTTGAAATGCAACTTTGAAACCAAAGACGCTTCGCTCGCCTTCGGCTCGCTACGCCTAATTAGTAAAGCTGTACGAACTGCTATGTAGAGCACAGGTTAGGATGCAGGAACTTGGCTATTGCGGTTTGAAAATGTTGTACACGGTTTACAATTACCTACAAAATACATATACTACTACATATATATACACATATATATACTACTAATACTTCCTTTGTTATGTTTTCATTATCCTCTTTGTCTTCCCCTTTCACTTTGCAGGCAAGCAGTGCACGAGTGAAATCGCTGGTGCCGCCAGCGTTCCTAGGCCGGGTTAGGTAGTACTCATATAACTATATAACAGTTGAATCTCTAAAACTTACGAAACGTACGAAACTTCAAAATGTGTGTTACTATAAGAAGAATATGATGTAAACTATATTATCAGTATGTATTGTTGACCCATCTACTTTGAACACAACGACTAAACTAAGATAAGCCGATAAGATGCTACCTCCAATTATACTGAAGGTGGTAAACGAAACATAGTGTTTGTTCAGACTGGCTTTGAATGCGTGTAACGTCTTCAAACTATGTGAACTGACCCTGAACACAGAATTAGTATTGCATGCAGAGGTTTCCCTTTAGGATTTGGGAACAGTTAAACAAATAGCGACTTCCGCACCACGCCATAAACTAGCTCACATAGTAATCAATCAAAAAAAAAATATTTGCTAGTCTATCATGTGCCGAATTTGAACCCAAGGTTATCAACAGATGAGAGCACTGCAATAGTCACTGGCAGGTGGCCGTGGGCTTAACCAACTAAAGTAGTATTAAAAAAAAACACATTATGGGAGGCAAATACATCACAGTTAGTAAAGGTAATCGTTCTCACTTTAGCTGCAGATTACGCACCGCATAATTGCTTAACGGTTTAAGTAATATATTCCTAAGGTCAATCAGTGTGACCGCAGACGACCTTACACTGAATGTTTATAACATTATTAAAGGTGCATAGTCAACAAGCAATTAAGTTCTGACTTAAGGGGAGATCCTAATCTGCAGGAATTGACAGAAGATTGACAGTGATAGATCAGGTGTTTGATAGGATAGGGTATCGTAGAATCTAATCTCGATTGCCAAAATGGCGATCATACTAGACAGTGGCGTTAACAATTTTGTAAAAATGTGTATTTTGCTAGATATTGGGGACGTTGCGGCGATTCTGCTGCAGAAACCATTCATAAGTGAAGAATAGAGTTATAATAAAATCAATAGAAAATAAGCTCCCATTACAGTGACTTTATGAGAACAATTATACAGGCAGAATTTTTCAACTGAGCCTAAATGGCCAAATTCGAAACTTAGCGAAAAATGCTCAAAGGAGTCTCGGGCCCGATTTTGATGAAACAAAAATGCATCATTGGATTTCAAAAAAAAACAATATCGCTTGTTTGTTTGTGTGGCCTGGTCGTCCGGCCTTACCTTTTTTTTTCGTGCGGAAATCCCTTCGGATACCCCCTACCCCCCCGCCGGCCTGCGGGGGCGGTTATGTTGGGCTTGAACCGACTAAAACCGCACGCCGTCTCGGGTCTACAGACGCTGGGGTGTAAGGTTGCCCATAGAGCATATCCCTCGCACCCCGACTGACCCTGGGCCACCCGGTTTCGAGATGGGCCCCTCGGGTTCGGGAACCACGGTGTCCCCGTCTTGCCCCGGTTTGGGGGAGGGCGCTAGTCGCCCCACCGTCCCGGCCTGCTTCTGCTGAGCAAAAAATGGTTCAGCTTGGTAGAATTCGAGGAAGTAATACTTGGTTATGTAGGACACAATTAGAGACGTGCCTTAGACTCCTGGCTTTTGCACCCTACTCTTGGGATGTATACAGTCGTTAAAATGCCGTACTAAATTATGAACTTACCCCATATTAAAATGAAGCTCTGTGGCTTTATCGATTACCAGAGTGGAGCGACAACTGTCAACTTCATTAAAATAGAACCGGTTAAGTGCATGTCGGACCGCGAACAATGAACGGTTCCGTATTGGGAAAGAATGTTCGATGATAAAATTCAAAGGTGATAATGGTTTTTTTTTTCAGTGACAACGCCATTGTTGATTTAACGAACAATAATTAAAAAAAAAACAATGGCTTACGCTGTCATTCGTACACCATTATGACAACTAAATATAGTACTTGATTCCCTGGGTTCTTGCAAATTCTCTCATGAGATTGAAAATTTTCTTCTAGTTGGTACTTCTTTTTTTTTTTCCGTGCGGAAATCGCTTCGGATACCCCCGCTGGCCTGACCGTCCCGGCCTGCTTCTACTGGGGTGACAGGCGGCCTTACCTGCCACCCCTTCATGGAGGACGGAAGTCGTTAAGCGGCCTCCGTACTTTTTTTTTCTTTTTTTTCGTGCGGAAATCCCTTCGGATACCCCCCCGCCGGCCAGCGGGCGCGGTTATGTCGTGCTTGAACCGACTAAAACCGCACGTCGTCTCGGGTCAGACGTAACTTTGTCGAGAATGTCGAGACTTAACAACTAAATGTTGATGCAAAAAAATTTGATAATTTTTATGTTAATTCTACTATTCTATGCATTAGCATATTATTATTATGTCAGCATTTATATTTAACTGTAAGCCAAAGATTTTATTAAATACTCACACCTGTATATCCCCGAGGGGATAGGCAGAGGTATATTAAACAACCGCAGTTCACCAGATGCTTTTCATCATCACCTTAGAGGCGGGGGCCGCTCTCCGACTCATTCACTTGATTTAGCTTATCTTGACTTTTGCGGGAGTGACTGCTGTCTGACCCCCCCCCCCCTCCTATAGGAATCCGTTAATCAGTCGGAGAGCTAGCTAGCAGGTGAGGTTGGCTCGGGCCACATTGAATTTAGGTCTCTGGCTGTTTTTCGGTGATTATTCCTCAATTTTTTTTTATACCACTAAGGTGGCAGACAAACACACGGCCCACCTGATGGGAAGCGGTTACCGCGGCCTATGGACGTGTACAACATCAGTGGCGTCACACTCGCGCTGCCGACCCTGTAAAGGAAAGGGGATGGGAAAGGAGTTTGGGAGGGGATGGGAAAGGAGTTTGGGAGGGGATGGGAAAGGAGTTTGGGCTCCGGCATTCTCACTCACCAAACGGAACGCAACAGTTCGAATACTGTTACTTGGCGTCGACATTCTGTGAGAGGGTGGTGCTGCCCCGGTCAAGTCAGCCCATTCATGCAACGGCCAAAATGACTGTTGCTTGACTCTACCACCTAGAAAATCAATGGCACATCGGACATGAACCATCTCGCTTCAGAACACTCCTCAGTTTCCACACTATCACAGTGGTAGGTGAAGATCGCGCCAGTGGTTACGGAAGAGTTCAGCCACCAACAAACGGCTATGCCGCGTATTAGAGCGAATAAAATGAAGCGATTTATCAGCGATGACGCGTTCGAAGTATTTACACAAATTGGAATCCATCCTGTATATTAGAAACGTAAGCGATACATGATTTGAAGTAATAAGAGACGATTATATTAAGAGGCGGTCAGCGAGCACGCGCTCGCGCATTAGCCGGTGGACGGCCTTTACCTACATGCATGGAGATAATGCAGCCGCTGCAGCGATGTTACGTATCACCGCGGGATACAGCTCAGTTTTATCAGATCACTACAAAGTATTACTTATTATTACGATCTATTACTTACGATCGAGAGGTCACGGGTTTGAATCCTGGCCAATACACTACTGACGTGAACTCCTAACAGCTACTTAACTTACTTAACAAGCTATTTAACTTAGCAAACCTTTAAAAAAATGTAGTTACTTGAATATACATTAAATCAACATTTGATTGCAACGCTTATTGGAGGTCGCGAGTTAGATTTCCGCTTAGTGCAAATATTTGTATTCATTAATAAATATGTCTATTTGCATTAGTCTGGCTGTTTTATGCTTCTAAGTAGTGAGTTTTCACAAAAAAAAATGTTTATCCGCAATCTACAACTCATAGTACTTGTAAGCTATGCTCAATTTGGGTCCAGATGGCGCTGTGTACAAAGTCAAACTAGTTTGTAGTTTATTTTCATTTGACGATATTGAACCGACTCCTTACAGGTGAACCAAAAACCATCTAAGAGGGTGCCAAATGTATAACATTAATTGCAGCGACGAGTTTAAAAAATAAATTAATATTAACTGGTCTGCTACCGGGGGCACAATAAGCTCCTTTATAGAGACGAATCTACAACTTTTATTCCGGGGGACGAATATCACCAGCGGCTTCTGACCCCAAGAAATTTACCTAAGTTTAGCCTTTCGAGGGCTTACCTAGGGTGCCCGGCAATGGACACTTGGGAAGAACACCGTGTGGTTTTAGTCGGTCCGATTCCAACACGCCCATCCTATCATTGGCACCGATGCGATGGGGTGAAGCCCGTGGGGGCTTCCGCACGTAAAAAAAAGGCCACTGTACCCGCTTAGCATCATCGCCTAGCTTGTTTATAAAATAGAAATAAGCCGGATAAACAATGAATGTACACAAATCTCTATTGAACTTGACATTCTGCCGAAATTAATATTTAAATTTATATAAGGGATGTGATGTCCATAATGCAATGCTTCGTATCGTATGTGAGCCAAGCGATTCTAATTTGATGTCATTTTGCCATTGACTTCTGTTTAATATAATAGATAAACATCTGTAATTACTGAGATAAGTGATAAACAGAGCGTGTAATTAATAACATCTTACTATTAAGGGCCTTTGTACACCACGTTTTTTAACGCGCTGATGACGCACGTTGACCGCAATCGGCACGTTCAATAACGCAAGCCCATCGGTCTGTACTACGTGTGCTATCTACTAATATACATTCAGAAAGCTCTTATCGCTTTTTTTTACATTTACTTTAGCGTTTTTTAACGCGTGATGTTAGCGCGTTAAAAAATGTGGAGTGCAAAGGTCATAAATGTGAAAGTTAGGATGTATGTATGTTACTGTAGCACCCCAGGACGGATGAATGAAAATTGATGAATTATGTCACAGAAAGATTGTAGTCCGGAATCGCACATAGGCTGCTTATCCCGGGAATAGGTTCCTTGGAGTTGCGGAAACAGAATCGGTAAATAAAGCGGGCGGAACTGCGCCGGTAACAGCTAGTTATCCCTTCGGATACCCCCCCGCCGGCCATCGGGGGCGCTATAAAATTTATTAATACTAGATGTTACCCGCAGCTTCACCCGCGTGGAATTCTGCTCCCATTCCCCGCTACCCATGGGACCCTATTCCATCGCCACAACATATATAAGATACACAATTCCACCATACTTACATCATTTTGTTTTATATTCAAGGGTTTAGGCCGAGTTTTCGTTGAAAGCTCCCAGACGACTTATTTTTTTCCGACACCTCCAACAAATATCATTATATTTTAGCCAATGTATACAAAAACTTGACAAAATATATACCAAAACCTTCCTCGAGAACCACTCTATCCATTGGTGAAATCAGCAGTTTTTGAGTTTATCGCGAACAGACAGACGCGGCGGAGGACTTTATATGTAGTGTACCCATGTATGTATGTACCCATAGAGCATATCTCTCGCACCACGAGGCAATACCCGTCCCTATTGCATAATGTACAGTCACACCTCTTTCCCGTTATGGTAGGCAGAGTTTCCACTTGTTACGATTATGGCATACACCGTTCGCTTCTTCTAATTTCATAATTGTCCCAATTGAGTGAGAACGAAAAATTGCCGTTACACGAGTATATGTATGAAAAAACCTTTGCGAATCCCGTTTGTAAATAACAATGATTTCTACTCACTATAACGTAAACATCTAACATTTTTTGTATCAATTAAGTTTTTGTACTAAGTCTTCTATCTATTAATCTTAGTCAGTCCGTGAGTAATACTATGCAACTGTTTCCTAACTCTATAATATTGCTGTAGTGTCTGTCACTCGAGTCTTGCAGCCCGTAGAGGGGTGGGTATAATAGAGGAAGGTAGGTAGTACCACCAGCCGTACTGTCACTGAACTGTCGCGTAGTGCCACCTACCGGGTTCAAACTATGTATGTCTATGAGTGCAAGCTATAAGCTGACAAATTTTTACAGCGAGTGAACGGTACGGTTCAACAGCGCATAAAGTACGAACAAAGAAACATTGATTCTTATTAGACTCTTTTAGTACCTGCTATAAGGAAATATTGATCTTAAAATACTCGTAGTTAAACAAATCAATGTAGAAAAGCCTTGAAAGCCAAAATTTATCATTTATCACACCCCGACAGTGTGCTTGGAGCCGCCACGCGGTCCGTTGCTAAAGTGACAATTACACGAAGTTTACCTGCACAGTCCATCAGGGTATTAATTTTACCATGGTCCATATGACTAAAGATTTACTATATTTGAATTTTAAATCATGTGTATCGGGGGGGTATCCGAGGGGATTTCCGCACGAAAAAAAAAAAAAAAAAAATAGGTACCTTTTATTTTTTTCGTGCGGAAATACTTTCGGATACCCCCCCACTGGCCCTCGGGGGCAGTTATGTCGGGCTTAAACCGACTAAAACCGTACGCCGTCTCGGTTCTACAGACGCCGACGTAACCAAAGGTCTGGGATCAACAAAACAACTATTTCTTACTATGCATCATACTCATACATCAAATCATGTTAAATTGTATAAGGTAGACAAGGAAAATTTAAAACGGTAATAGCCTGTATACGCAGACGAAAAACATTGCGATGACAAGCCTCACAATAACATAACACCACGCTCCCGCATGTCACGGCAGATTATATTGTCACCTTTCGCGATCGCGCGATTTTATCAATTCGCGTTGTCTTCATACATACACACATTAAAAAAAGTTTGTGATCACTTATAGCTAATTCATTAAATTGAACTTTGTTAAGAACAATTCTTTGTTGTGTGTTTTCTTTAAGTAGAAATACCCTGTTTGAAATCAAAAAATAAAACTATTTTGTTATGTTTTATAAAAAAAAAACGAGTAAATAATCATAATGTAATTGTAACAAAAATTTGATAGAAAGAAAAAGACTGTTTAACCAAACTAAGACAACAAAATATTAATAATATTAATATTCTATGACATTCTACACAGCGCTTTCTAGACCCAAAGTAAGCATAGTTTAACTAGCTTGTGTTATGGGTTCCAGAATGCGGATAAACATACTTATATACTTTTTTTTAAATAATTAAATTAAATTAATTTTGTAAATACATACATATTATACATAGAAACACCCAGACCAATGCAAATAGACATATTCATGCAGACAAATATTTGCACTGAGCGAGAATCGAACCCGCGCCCCCTGTCGTAGCAGTCGAATGCACTACCGCTACGCCACAGAGGCAGTCAATTAATAAAAGGTTTATATCAATATAATATATATTTTTAAATGGAAAAAAATAGAACTATTTTATTATTTTACATTCTAATTCTATATTTTTAAATAAAGAATCTAAAAAGAAGAAGAAATCATAATAATAGGTCTTACCTATGAAATTGCCGAAATTTTCTTACAAATTCATGAGTTCGTTATTCCTGTAATTTAATTGCTATTTCCATTATTTATATTTTGTTTGAAAGTTGATTTCAAGATTTTACAACTCTGTATTCAATTTTGTTTTTATTGGCCGCTTGATAAATTAATTCGATCTTCAAAAACAGTACTTCCTAAATGCTATCCATTTTGATGATAAATTTCCCCTCCAGCCACATTTTCGTATTACTTAACAGCTGTCACTTTTCAAAAATGTAATAACAGTTGCTGTTTTTTAGCTTAATGTTGTGTCATTCATACACAAAAAAAAACATAAAATTTGGATTTGTCATTCCTAAAAAAAAAACAAAAATGTTAGTACTGAAAATTGTGTTTCCTCCAATTTCTTCAAGAAAAACGGCAATTTCATATGTAACGACCTAATAAAATCAACCGTAACAAAAAAGATTTCGATTTTTCAAAGGGATCGCAAACTTTTTTGATGTGTGTACGTGAATGTTTATTTAAATTAGATACGAGTATCATGTTACAACATATACCATTGTGTGTGTGTTCCCAGTAGTCCAATGTCCACCTAATCCTATTATTTAAAGTAAGTACATCAATGAACTTGACTGTTTACAGTGTACGAACCAGTGCGACGTATTTACTTTAATTTTAGGACGTAAACATTCTCATCTTTATATAAGGTGTCACAAAATTAGGTCTCTGAATTTGGCGAGATGACTTGGTATCGACAAAATATGTATTTGAAAAAATAAAAAATAAAATATAATTATAAAATATAAAATAAAATGGAACTGGATATTAATATTCTGCTGAAGAAAGAGTTCTGCTGCTTAATATTAATGTTTTGTATTACTCTATCTCTACATCCAATCCCAGCGATAGATTAGGCACAAACTTCCGCTCGGTCCAACCTTCAACCCTGTCCGACAACGGATTGGAATGGGCACGTATCGAGGCTGTGACAACGAAAACATGTTAACAAAACCCTGTGATGGTGGCCAGGATTACTCATCTGATTAGCAGTTCTGACAAACTACCACGTTTTTGTCATTGAACGATTTTAGATGAGTGAAAGTTGGGTTGTCTCCCATAAAAAGGCCGAGGTTATAACTGTTCCAATTATTGTCTAAAAACTGGAAGAAGCTCATCTTCTTTATAAAAGCGCCCAGGCGTATAATATTGATATATAAACATGTTAATGGGTTGTGCTAAGACCAGTCTTGACACTGAGGAGGCTTGTTTAAAGATCCATGACCTTAGTAGGCGAGTTATATCACGATCTCGAGATTTCGACTGTGAAGGCGATTAGTTACGTGAATAGAACGAGTAATACTAGTTCGTGGTTATGTATTCCACTGTTGCCTCGAGGGTAACCGCAGTAGATGGAACATATGCTACACTTGTAGGTGATCAAGCTTCAATGAATCTGTGGCGAAGGTTACTAGTTAGGGACAAACGTAAGTAATGCATGACAAAAGCCTCGATAGCAAAACTTAAAGTTTACAATAAAAAGCACCCCACGCTTTTTTTAAAATGAAATACATTTTTTTTTAATTTATATTAATTGAAATTGTTAACACTATTCTTAATTTAAATTTATTAAAACTTATTTTCTATTTTTTTAGTTCGGTTTTCTATAAAAAGCGTGTTTTTTAGTTTTTTAATACTATTATTTAATGAAGCTTGCACCGGTTGCATTTCTATAGAACGCGTAACAAAAAGCCCATGGCTGTTTCTTAAATGTTTCGCCATAACCGTTATGTAATGTAATGGTATGTATGTCTTCAAAAATATTCATTTAAATTACATACTGTAACGGGCCATATTAATCTAGATTAAATTCACAATCTATTTAAGGTACCTAATTGAATGAGGATTAATGCTGTATTGCAGAAAATCGCTTCGTAAAAATGTTATTATTTCTCAAAAAATGGTTATTGTGGGTTATCCCTAAAAAATAGACATAATATTATCGCGGACTTTTTTGTAGACCTTTTTACAATACTGTGGTACATTATTTTAATCTATCTCGTACGGTTCAGCTAGCGTTTGCAAGGTAAGCGCAAAAAAATGTGTTTATTTACGACATCACATTAGAAACCTCTAAAATGATCAGTGTTTCTCTACTATATTCTGCATATATAATACATATTATAAACCTTCCTCTTGAATCGCACTATCTATTAAAAAAACGCATCAATAGGTATGCGTTGCGTAGTTTAACGATCTAAGCATATACAGGGACAGACAGACAGCGGTATCACTACATAGTATAAAGTAAAGTCACTTCCCATTACATGTAGTGATGCCAGAAATTTGAGAAATATCACTGGACTGGCATTGTTAATGTCCCTGACCGACCTAGTAAATTTTTCTGTTAATGCACCGCGGATAAATATGTCCGCCACCATAGATAGTAAAGAATGGAATGTCACCATTTAAAAGGCGAGGCTGCCAGCAGGATTCACTTTAAACATTCCACTACGCGCGGCGTTTGAATCTTTCCACCAGCGGCTAAGGTCAAGGCCGTTGTTCACCACGACATCTGGATTAGACACGCATAATGATGTGGAACATTACGTCACATCGCGTAACTAGATAACTCAATGTAAATAAATATTGGGCAAAGAAGTGCAGATCACTAAATAGACTTTTTTTTAAACTTATAAATACTCACACCTTTTTATCTCTGAAAGGGTAGGCAGAGATGTTATAATTTCACATATTATCAACTACGTTTTTAGACGTGAAAAATTGTGAAATACCTAAAACAATTATTGGGGGATCAAAATCAATCTTTGTCATTTCTGCTTTAAAGACTACTTCATGCATATGTTGGCCACGACTACGTTTTAGGTGATCCATACTTGAAGTCCCAATTTTCCAATTATATGCTCGTAAAAGTAACTCTTTTTCAAGCATATCGGCTGGTATATCACCGATAACTCGTGTGTGATGTCTTCTAGTGCTTAAATCGATGCTGGGTTATTGGCATACACAAAGATTTGACGTACAGTCAAAGACAAAAGAAGGTTAACAAATTATATTTTGTGGATCACCTTAAAATATAATAAACCTTTAAAAAAATATGAAATAAAACATGAAAAATATTAACTTCTATAAAATAACATAAACATCAACACTATTGATACATCTGTTCCAATGTAAAAAAGGTTTGTAAATAGGTATTATATGTACCTATAGCGTGTATATAATGTTAATCAGCTTTTTATCTGTACCTCCATTACAAATAGTCTAACGGAGTCTAATCTAGGCGACCACTTCATAACGAGAGCTTCCACTAAATTCCAAAATTGTACTGCTCGTATAGGTCACCTAAAACGTAGGCGTGATCAACATTTTTATGAAATAATCTTTAAAACATGAACGGCAAGGATTGATTTTGAGCCCCCAATAATTATTTTTAAATATTTTACAATTTTCCTGTGTTTTATTTGTAAGCTAAAAACCAAACAAAAGATGTCACCAGTTAGTACGATGTGTGTGAATCTTCGGAATGATTGCGAATGATAGGATCGTCTTCAAATATGTAAGTTCATTGGCATACACACTTTAAGAGAAAATAATAAAATTCTTATTCAGGGTCAGTGACTCAATATAACTCATATACGCATACCATCAGAACAATGTCGCTGCTGCTGAACACAGGTCAACCCGTAAATCGTCTCAATCACAATGGCGAATAAATCACTGTAACACTTATTAACTTAATTTTTGTAAAGGCGAGGCCGCGGTGGCGGTCAAAGTCCACCGGCAACCCTGGGGTTATCCTTTCGAGGGCTTACTCGGGGTACCCGGCAACGGACACTTGGGGAGGACACCGTGCGGTTTTAGTCGAGACACGACATAACCACCCCCGCTGGCCAAAAAAAAAGGCATCTATGGAGGCCGCCAAACTGAAGCCACCATTTTAGCTTTATTCGTTGTTGGCATCGATAATGGTGGCCTTCATTCTGTAGACATCACTTGCAGCTTACGAAGTCATATTGACGTGCCCATGAAAACAAATAGACACACATTAAGGTTGTCTGCTGTCTCATGCGTGTGCACGCTGCACGCATGCGGGCGCCTATTTCGTGCAAATAAAATGGTGCGAATTTCGCGCAAATAATATTTTGAGAATTTCGTGCAAATAATGTGGTGCGAAATTCGTGCAAATTATTTGGTGTACAATTTGTGCAAATAATATAGTGCGAATTTCGTGCAAATGATTTCCTGCAAAACAAACATGCAATTGCGTGACACGCATAAGGCAGCGGACAGCCCAAACCACGGGACAACGACCACGTATAGGTGACAATCTCCAATCTTCTTTAGTACTTTCTACGAAGACGCCAGTGGTATGTCGGGGCGGTACGCGGTAGAACGTTCGACAGTTCCACTGCCACGTCGGAGGTCTCAGGTTCGATTCCCGCTCAGTGCAAATATTTGTATGCATGTATAATGTATATTTACATATTATTCACAAAAAAATTAACCCAAGTATATTTTTCTGAAAGTTCTGGCGGAAGCGTGTCGTGTGTGTGCTGCACACACCTGCCAACTCACTGACGCGGGATAAAACCCGACCCCACCAGGCGAGGCCGCGGTGGCGGCCAAAGTCCGCCGGTAACCCTGGGGTTAACCTTTCGAGGGCTTACCCGGGGTGTCCGGCAATGGACACTTGGGGAGGACACCGTGTGGTTTTAGTCGGTCCGATTCCGAGACGCCCACCCCATCGTCGGCATCGATGGGGTGCAGCCCGAAGGGGCTTCCAAAAGTAAAAAAAAAAAAGTAGCGCTGTGCTCAAGTCTAGAATTACCTATTAACATTTTTTCTAGGGTCTAGTGTCGTTTATATGGTATATATTAACTCCATACACTGATTACTCCGCAGACACCGATCAAACAAAAAAACAAAAAAAACACAAACAGCACAAATAGTTGCCGATGTAAAGTTGTATGTAAGTACTCACGGTCATACCGTTAGGAGTTAATTACCCGCGGGTCAGTGCTACGGGCTGACTGTTGACCGACATATACATCACACTTAACTGTTGTTCGGCAGAATTCACCGTCTGTTTCTAAGAATAGCGTTGCGGTTTGTAAGTATAAATAAACTAAAAATGTGTGAATGCTGTTTTTAGCAATACATCCATACAGTCACGCCTCTGTCATATTGGGGTAGGGACAGGCCACATGTTTTCACTTGATACGACGATCCTGGCATACACCTTTCGCATCTTCTAATTTCATAAATGTTTAGCAATTGCTTATACCTGAAGTTGGAAGTAAAGTCTCCGTGGCGTAGCCGTAGATACCGGTTAGGTACAGTCAACAACAAAAGCTGGTTAACAAAAAAATATTTAAAAACCTTTTTTTACATAGGAAATGCATGAACCAATATTGGTTGTTTAAATTTCCTGCTGATGTGATACGGCACTTAGGTTGTAACATATTATCACATTATTTGAGTAATTTTGTAATGCAACTAGCGACATCTGTGCGACACGGGTGCAACTGTTGCGAATGGTTCCATGCGGTATGTGCGCCTGGCTGTGGACAGTTCGACGTAGTTAGGCCAGTCACCGTAAGCTGTCGTGGGAATCGTTGTCTAGTTTATCGACCTCATATTTCTGGAACTCTAGCAATTTTGTCAATCTTTCGAGATCAGTCTAGATTTAATTTAGTATATAAACACCGTCGCGGTATCCCTAGTGTTTTCACTCTGATTGTTACTATACGAGAAGTCACTCGTAGTTGTATTACTCTTGACATATAATATACATTGTGCTATATTGTGATGTATACCTCGAAAAAGACGCCGCTAGAAGTTTCACTATGTTCTACGACACATTCAAGGTACTTTATGATGTATGCTTTCCAATTATTAAAGTTAAAGTTCGCACTATAATAAAACCAAAGTGGTTAAGTCGAGGCATTCGAATATATATAAGGAAGCGTCAATTACTTTGGAAGTTTAGAGCAGAACCAACTGAACACAATAGGCAAAACTTTAAAAACATTTCAAAGCGGCTTAAAACGGTAATTCAACTTACAAAAAAATCTCAAAATGAATATTTTATTCGAAATTCAAAAAATAAAACAAAAGCCGACGTGGAAAGTGATACAAAAGTCAAGAGTTAACTATCCAAATGAAAGTGTAAATAGCATTAAACTTGAAGGTAAAACAATATCTCACCCTCAGGATATAGCAGAAGAATTTAATAATCATTTCATTGATCAAGTGCAACCTATAGGAACCTCCAAGTATCGAAATACAATTAAATCTAACAGACCTTCCTCTATGTTTATGCCACCGACTATTCCTCAGGACATTCATCAAATTATTATGTAACTTAATAATACTAACAGCACAGGGTATCACAGTATCAGCACAAAAGTGGTAAAATTAGTATCAAATACTGTATCTCCAGTGCTGAGTCACATTATCAATAATTGCATTGTCGAAGGTGTCTTTCCTGAACAGCTAAAGATTACTACGATCCTTTTATTATATTTATAAACTCCTTTTTAAAAAACATGACAGGGAAGATTTGTCCTGTTACAGGCCCATAGCATTAGTCCCAATTTTTTCAAAAATTATTGAGAAAGTAATATTTATCAATTTGACTAAACATTTTGAAACAAACAACTTGTTCCACGATGAGCAGAAGGGGTTTCGGCAAAATAAATCAATAAACATGTAATAATATACGATTTTTTGAGAATTATTGTCAATAGAGTAGATCAAAAACTGCCAGTAATGGGATTGTTTATGGATATGTCAAAAGCATTTGACTATGTAGATCATAAAATTCTAATAAATAAACTTAACCGTTATGGCGTCAGGGGTAATATATCTGCATTAATTGAATCTTACCTTCATAATCGTCAGCAAAGAACTATTTCAAGCAGAATAGTCAGAAGATCTGAAGTAACTTTCAGTTCTTCACAAAGAACTGTAACCTACGGCGTGCCTCAAGGCAGTGTCTTAGGACCACTGCTCTTCATTATCTACATTAATGACTTTCCGCATTCTGCTTCCTATCCTATGATCATGTTTGCTGATGACAGTACTCTAGTTTTTAATAATAATGATATAAATAATTTTGAAACTGACATTAATGAGAACATTACTACGGTTATCAATTGGCTTACTATGAATAATCTTAAAATGAATTTAGATAAGACGACAATAATGCAATTTAGACAAAGTAAAAAGAAATCTATTGACATAAATATAAATTATAATGGAAAAATAATTAATAAAACCGAGGTGACCAAATTTCTTGGTCTATACATAAATAAGTCATTGAATTGGAATGAACAAATTCAGAGTGTGTGCAGTAAATTACATCAATACGCTTATAATTTGTACATGCTTAGGAAAACAGTTAATGAAGCCACTTTGATTACAGCCTATCACGGTATTATTTCCTCAATTTTAAGGTATGGAATTATATTTTGGGGTAATGCAACTGGAAAAGAAAAGGTTTTCATAGCGCAAAAACGATGTTTACGAGCAATGTGCAATTTGCGCAGAACGGATAGTTGTGTACCGTTTTTTAAGAAACTTAAAATACTTACAATGCCTAGCCTATACATCTATGAAACTGCAATGTTTGTTAAACGAAATATGGATAAGTTTGAAGCAGTTAGTAGTGCACGTCGAGCAGATAAACTGCAACTAGTTTCCAGCAGAACGGCACTACATCATAACAGCATCTTTGCCATGGCACCAAAAATATATAACAAACTGCCAAAATCCATTAGACTAGAGCCAAATATAAATATATTTAAAAAAGAACTATCAGTATTTTTGGTGAATAAGACGTATTACTCGATTGTGGATTTTATAAATGATAATAATATTAGTTGACATCTATATAATGTTGGTTGACATTTAATATTGATTAACATATTATATTGATTGACATATTATATTGATTGACATATTATATTGATTGACATATTATATTGATTGACATATTATATTGATTGACATATTATATTGATTGACAAATACTATTTTATTCGAATTTCCTTATATTAATTGTTTAAATGTGAAAATTGATATGTATATTCCGACATTACTAGACTTGAAACTAATCGTATAGTTGTTTTGTAGTTGATTGATTTTTTATTTTATTTATACTTAATATTAATTGAATATTTCGACTGTGAAACATGATTGTGAAATATATTTAAATTTGATGCATGTTATTTTGTACACCACACGTGTGGTAGGACATAGCGCACATAACATAAATTATAAGACCTTTATAACTAAAACCTATGATCCACAAAATAAAAATATTATGATTATGATTAAGTTTAGTTTTTGGAAGTTTGGAGGTTATAACTGTGTTTGTGTGCCCATCATAAACTGGTAAGTGAGCTCTCTTACATCGGTGTCAACTTACTCTCATTATGGGGGTTATGTTATTCATGAGAGTTGTGTATATGCAGGCTCGTTTGATCAAGTTATTCTTTGAAGATCATTCGGTGATTCTGATATCGGTTCTGAGGCCGACAATATAAGAGGTCCCATCTACGTACTATCGGGGAGCATATCGCAAGGGCCGCTCCGGGACTTGCAGCGCCGCAGCAAAGCCACTGGTGACCCGCAGGTCTTATTAGCAAAAAGGTCACGTAAACCACATCCTTACTAATTGTTACCAAATGCTGACCGGCGCCTGGTGAGCAAGACCTGTATGATCTTTAAAACCTCTGTATTTGTACCTGAACCTCTATCAGCTATCAAATATCCTTCTGTGTAACTTAACCTATATCTCTGTCTGTGTATTATCTGTGTCCGTTTCCTTCAAATATATGTATGTATAACCTTTTAACGTGTTTCATTGGAGATCAGCTAACCTGTGCACCAAATTAGAACCCTCTGAATAACGGCGTCCTGGGATTAGGATCTCATTTACTCACCTGGACTGGCCGGTGAAGTAGCCAGTGGAAGTAAAAAGGTTACATGGTAGACGTAGATACGGCACTGAGACTTCTCATCTGATGATGGAGTCGGAAGGTGTCCATATGAACTCCTGAACTGAACAAGATAAACCCGTCATGATTGGGCTCATTTGATTTGTCTTATTATGCACTTACTAGAAAGTTTAAAAAAAGTGTTTTTAATCTCTTAATTTATTTTATTATAAGCTCATTTTTTTAAAGTGTGTTAATAAATGAAGCCAGTGGAAGTAAAAAGGTTACAAATTGGCGACTAACGTATGGGCAAGATCTTTTAAGGTTTTCTGTTCTCTGATGAAACTAGTAACTCTGATCTCCTTCTGCGACTCCCAAGATGTTAATTGGTTGTGCTTGAGCAGCTAAGCACGTAATTACTACTTTTCTTGTCTTTTTTCAGCTACCTACACCTTTTGGCAAGGAAAAGACCACAAAATTCCAAATTATTTAAAATTAGCTGTCTGATTTTGGTAAGTTTTTGACTATATTTTTGGCATACCTACCTACTTTTGTGTGTTTCTTCTGTGTTTTATTCTCTTCTAACTTCTCTCATCTAGCCTTCCTATAATCTTTGGGGTTATGCATACAGGTATTTAGTTACTGTCTACTAAATGTATTTTTAAAGAGAATTGTAATTTTTTTATTGTAATTGTTAACCTTTTCTCACCTACCTCACAGTAACTGGAATTTAAAATTAGTTTTTTTAACAATAGGACCTTTATTGAATTCTCTGTGTACGGTTATGATATAATTAACATATACCTTTGTGTTGTTTGTGTTAATATTCACAATCTTTGTTGAGTTCTTTGAACTTTTATGAAATTTTAGTTGAACCTTGTAACTTGCATTGTTAATTAATCAACTTATTTAAATTACATTCATATATCATGGCACAAATTCTAAATATTCATTGAAAGGTTGGAAGAACTTAGGTGTGCACGGGAAGTCACCAAGCCTAGGCTCCTCCTCCTTCTTTCTGACCTTTTGAATGGACCTGCTCTGTCTTGATTCCGCACCAATAAAGCCTACTTTAACTCGTATGAGGACCTACTCAGTGAGCTTAGGGATACTTTTAACATCCCCGATTATGACTATCGGCTCCGCAATGAAATAAGACAGCGTAAACAAGCCCGGTCTGAGTCCTTGGCAAACTATATCTGTACAATGCAAGCCATGTTCTCTAGGTTGTCATGTAGAATGCCCAGTGAAGAACAACTGGACATTCTCATGCACAATATTAGACCTGACTACATGAAGGAATTAGCCCTTCATGAAGTCAACTCTATTGATGATCTGAGACGGTTGGGTAAGCGCTTGGAACTGGCGAGTGCAAGGGCTGAAGCATTTAATGAGCCTGTTCTTGACAAATTTGAGATCTCTTCAGACTTACACCAGCGGAAAGACAAGAACTTAACATATAAGAACTTAAATTAACATCTAAGAATGTAGAGTTTCTATGGACTCCAGAGGCTGAACAGTCCTTCAACCTACTTAAGTCAGCTCTGGTCTCTGCTCCTATTTTAAATATGCTTAATTTTGATTTACCTTTCCGTATACTTAGCGACGCGTCTGCTTACTCAGTTACTGCTGTGCTGACACAAACACACGACGGAGTACAGCACTGTGTCGCGTTTTGCAGCCGTTCTCTCAACAAGAGCGAAGTGAACTACAGCACAACTGAGAGAGAGCTTCTGGCCGTAATTTTCGCTTTGGAGCAGTTTAGGCAGTGTGTAGAGGGACAAAAGTGCACTATTGTCACTGACTATGCCTCATTACTGTGGTTCCATAAGCTAAAATATCCTTCCGGTCGTCTCGCGCGTTGGAGCATGAGACTAAGTCAATTTGACTTCGACATAGAGCACCGTAAGGGTATGTTGTACCAGACGCTCTATCTCGAATAAAAATTGATTCTCTCGATGCGATCTCCACTAAAGACCCATGGTATATCTACACCATGAATAGTGTGCGGATAAACCCTAGGAAGTTACCTAATTTTGATATACGTGACAACCAATTGTATCGCTTCTCCAAGAACAAATATTCTGTCTTTAGACTTTGACTGGAAGTTGGTGGTACCCCTGGAGGATAGAATACTCCTCCTCACCAAGTAACATGACGACACACTTAGTGCCCATGGTGGCGTTTGGAAGATGCACAAAAGGTTAGCCCTAAATTATTACTGGCCCAAAATGTACGAAGACGTCAAACGATATGTAGGGAATTGTGAAGTCTGCAAACAGTACAAACCCGTAATCACGTCTCTTCCTGGCCTCATGGGTAGTCCGAATCGCGTGTCGAGGCCATTTGAGGTCATCATCTCTGTTGATTTACTTGGACATTTCCCCACTTCTAGCAATAGAAATGTACATCTGATTGTGGCCTCCGACTATTTTAGCAAATACGTCACGTTGTGCCCTATTAGGGTTGCAACAGGCGCGGTGGTCGCGAGATTCATTGAGAAGAGTGTATTTCTCGTGCATGGGGTCTGTAAAACCATTTATATGGATAATGGTCCTCAGTTTGTCAGTAAGCAATTTAAACATCTCTTAACTAAGTATAACGTGCCAAATATTTATTATAACCCTAGGTATCATGCCCAGACAAACCAGGCGGAACGAGCCATCCGAAACGTAGTTCAAGCCATCTCTTGTTATGTAAAGTCTCAACACAAGAAATGGGACGAATTACTATTTGCAGCCGCAGCACAGCCACTGGTGACCCGCAGGTCTTACTAGCAAAAACGTCACGTAAACCACATCCTTACTAATTGTTACCAAATGCTGACCGGCGCCTGGTGAGGAAGAACTGTATGATCTTTTAAACCTCTGTATGTGTACCTGAACCTCTATCAGCTATCCTTCTGTGTAACTTAACCTATATCTCTATGTATTTTCTCTGTGTCTCCGTTTCCTTCAAATATATGTATGTATAACCAGTTAACGTGTTTCATTGGAGATCAGCTAACCTGTGCACCAAATTGGAACCCTCTGAGTAACAGCGCTCTGGGATTAGGATCTCATTTGCTCACCTGGACTGGCCGGTGAAGTAGCCAGTGGAAGTAAAAAGGTGTACCTACGGGGCCTACCAAGATCTTTGGGACGCTATAAAGAAAGACGTAGATACGGCACTGAGACTTCTCGTCTGACGATGGAGTCGGAAGGTGTCCATATGAACTCCTGAACTGAACAAGATAAACCCGTCATGATTGGGCTCATTAGATTTGTCTTATTATGCACTTACTAGAAAGTTTAAGAAAAAGTGTTTTTAAACTCTTAATTTATTTTAAAATAAGCTCATTTTTTAAAAGTGTGTTAAGTGTGTTAATAAATGAATTTGAATGCACATACCATTATCCTGTGGTGTAGTAGCACACCACAGAGGCAGTTAAACTTAATCATTAAACCTATTACTAAGCCGACCTTTTACTCCTCAAGACTCCTTCAAGGTCTGATGCAATAACAATCACCAAATATACCAAACATTATAATTAGCTAACTGAAAAATAATTACTGTGATTATGTTCCTATTGTCATATTCTCTTCTTGCAATCGCTGCATCGCTCAGATGCTTGAAAATAACTAAACGTGCATCCATACTAATATTATCAATACCACCAGTAGTACCATTGTACTATACTTTCCACCATCCATATATTGTAATAATATTATTGTGTGTGCATAAATTTTAAATAAATAAATAAAATCAATGCAAAAGAAACTTGCCCGTCTGTATATTACGCTTTCACACCCAACCACTGAAATGATTTTGACTGAAAAAATCTAAAAGATCTAAAGGACATAGGCTATGTTTGGTCGTTAGCGGGCAACAGCTAGTACATTTATTTTATACTAGCTGTTGTCCGCGGCTCCGCCCGCGTAGAATTCGGATCCCGTTTCCGTAAACCATGGGAACTTATTACTATAATCTATCCCTGTGCCTTCGTTCAACTGTTTTTGCGTGAAAGAGCAACAAAGATACATACATACATACTCACAAACTTTCGCGTTTATAATATAAGTAGGATTCCTTGATCACAAAACAACTGTTCACGGAATCCTTACGAAATTCGAGTTAAAGCATACAATAGCGTAATTACATCAAATTGAGCCGTCGTACCAGGGCACGGTGATCGGGTCGTGAACTCGAGGTGAGAGTAGTGTTATTGGTGTACTCGTACCTACCTCCTGCCTGTAGTTACTTAGGCAGAGCTAACGGTCATCGACATCACGCCGCAGCTTGGCTTGCGGCACCATAAACATAGAATTCATACAACAGTAGGTTAGGTAGGAACTATATTTTTGTCAGCTACTGGTTAATTATCTACCGCTAATAAATTGTCCTCAAGAGAGGGGAAAATTAGGGGTAGGGATTAATGTCATCAGCTGTTTCGTGGTCATGTAATCAGAACTCCGAGCTGCCTCCGAGTTACTTACATAAGTATCCAAATTAAAATAGGTATTTATTTCAATTAACCCGCACTCAGTACCTTTTTTTTTCGTGCGGAATTCCCCTCGGATACCCCCGCCGGCCCGCGGGGGCGTTGGTGCGGATCAATATTCGAGTATTTGAGTATAGTATAGTAATTTTAGCACGAAACGTATAGGTACACTTGCATTAATTCCAAAGCTGAAAATTTGCATGAATGTTAGGGATACCAATATAACGAAATTGTTAAAAATCCCCATTGATGTAAAATCGGGTGCAAGTTTTTGTTTATTCAAGGTCAAAGGTCACAAATCAATCAATCATCAATCCGTTTTTTTTTCATTTTTCTCATAAACGGAATGATTACTGTAAACATTTGTAGAACAAAGTTAAAGATCATGCAATATCTATAAAAATGGTGCTTAATTTTTTTTTCTTACGATTCATGAGACTGCAATAGATTTAAAATTATTAGTCGATTTTTATCACGATTCCGGGTCAAAAGAAAGTATCCTTAAGGCTTAGATTTTCTAACAAGTGTTTAAAAATATTGCATAAACAGCTGTAAGCGCTGTAAGTTTTGATGGCGTTGACTTGGAAGTTTGATTTTTTCACAGCCTTAAGAGATTGCAGAGTTAAGTGTTTGATATAAATTTCAAATTGATACTTCCAAGTATTCCTGAGATAAGTGTCTAAACAGACAAATGGATAAAAGGTAAAGCAACAGGTAGACCAAGTGATCCTATTCGGGTTGCATATTTTCTTTTTCAGATACAGAACGTCAAAAACGTCGGGTAGATCAAAGATTTCTATATTTTGAAATCTCGAATTGTATGAATTCACAAGCTGGCGCAGAGTAGCACGCAAACCAGCATTGGTTGTACTAACATGGCTAGTTTTAACTGATAGTAAGCGGTCCGGACTAACTTGTCTGCGCACTACCGTTCTTGGTACAATATAACGCAGTTATTTCTGGACAATCATACTTGTTATGAATAATACCATGCAAGAACATCGCGCCAAGCAGCAATCTTCTCTTTTCCAATGACAAACAATTATAATTCCTAAGCAAATATTCATAAGGGCGGCAATTGTGGCAACATCTGTAATATAGGGCACGAAGAAATTTTCGTTGAACACTTTCAATCAGGTCACTATATTTGTCACAATGTGGCAAACTCGAGACACGGCCTAATGAGCGATGTGTATAGACACCTGTAAGTCGACCGACGCTTTAAATCTCTGCTGTTACGCATTATGAAAACGTATAGTCGATAAGCTTTATTAATATCATTGTCCAATACAATGTCGAGGTCACGTATCGAAAACACTAGCTTCAACACTTTGTTATACACTAAACTGTAGTTGTTGCTATGAACTTTTATGTTCTTAGTGAAGGTGATTGAGTTACATTTAGGCAGACTAAGTGAGAGTTTATTGGTGGTGCAGTAATTAGAAATTCGACCTACGTTACTTTGAAAAAGAACAGTCATTAGTAGTGTTTATAGCCTTGTAAGTTTTTAAGTCGTCAGCGTAAAAAACAAGTGCTAATATCATTAATAAATATCGTGAATAATAATGGCCCCATAATAGAGCCTTGTGGAACTCCAGAAGTTACAATAATTTTGTCAGACTGATAAGTGAGGCATCACTTAAAGCAATATATAAATAGGAGGGTGAAATAAGGGTTGAAAATTTATATGGGAAGATCATCATTTTTGGAAATAAGCACGATAATTCATATACCTACTTTTAGTTAGGAATGAACACTTACGAGTATACCAGCGTTTTTTTTTAATATTAGTTCCGTCAATTGACTGCACCCCGCTGGATGGTGAGAAGCTTGGGTGAAGTCCAGAAGATATGGGCCACCATCCCAGATGCTGACGATCCTAAAATTTTTTTAAGAATTTATCCCTTTCATACTTTCGCGCAATTTTGATTGTCAAGGTAACTTTGTAACTAAAAATTTTGAAACTTTGTCGCTATACTTACTTTTGACGGTCCATGGCATCGTCTACTTTTGACGCCCTGTAGTATCACCTACTTATGACACCTGGGTATGATCATCAACTTTTGACGCTGACTGCACCTACGTAAATGGTGATAAGTACATGGTGGAGTGCTTATAATATGTCCAATGCAAATTACTTATGTTTATTTATTTTTTTATATTTATTCCGTCAAATTGACTGCACCCCGCCTGATGGTAAGCTGAGGTGAAGTCCAAAAAGTAGTGGCCACCATTTCCAGAGATTGTCCCTAGAATGGTGGGCCCTACCTAGACGGCCCCGACAGATGTTTTTTCACGCCCCGCTTAAAGAACCCAGGATTGTAGGTAGAAGGAAACAAGTGCGTGGGCAAAGCGTTCCAGTGCTTTATGGTCCGACAAAAAAAGGAGTCACCAAACCGCTTGGTTCGCGATGGTATCGCTTGCACAGTATGAGGATGACACCTAAGTCCTGCACGTGTCGTTCGGGACAAGAAGGGAGAAGCAGGAATCAATTGGAATAGCTCATCGGAACATTCACCATGGTATACGCGATAGAATACTGCCAAGGAGGCTATATCTCTACGCAGCTGCAGAGGCTCTAGAGAACTGGTGACCTCAGGACTATCAATGATCCGGACTGCCCGTCGCTGCAATCTATCGAGAGCGTCTAACAAGTACTGAGCGGAGCCATCCCACAGGTGAGAACAGGATTCCACGCAGGGACGAACCTGAGTCTTATATAAAAGACACCTCTGGTCCGGCGTGAAAAACCGCCTTACCCTGTTCAGCACTCCGAGTTTGCGTGAAGCTGTTTTAATAACGCTCCCGTTGTAATTTTTGTTGTTAAGTTTGCAGCGAACGTCCATACCGAGCATGTTGACACTGTCCTGTAATGGTAGTGGTGTGTTCCGAAGAGTTGGAAGGGGAAGGAAAGGAGATAACTTTGCTGTAAACGCGCATGCCTGTGTTTTCTTCGCATTGAACTCGACCAGGTTCTCAGATCCCCATTGGGAGATGTGGTCTAGGTCCCGATCGAGCTCAATGACAAGTTGCCTTCTTCTCACCTTAATGTCAGTCTGCTGCAATTATTCTTAATTTGATTTTTACATCAATTTAGTATATGTCAATAATATTATGTACTTTTGATGTGTTGAAATTTATTACAATGCCATCTATGGTCATATATTTAAGTTATTAAGAAGAATTATAAAACATTTTGTCGTCATTAAAAAGCTGTGAGATATAATGTTATTAGTTTTGTCATAACTAAGTTGTTGATTAGTTTAAATAGCAACAAGGATATTGATTAACCTACTGTTAGGTGTACAAACCTTTACACAGCTTAATATGGTCAAAATAGGTATTTTTTTATTCATATTTTAAATAAGAAACGATTAGTGTCATCTATTGGTGAAAACTAATTACTACTTCTAGAATGTATTGGTTGGGTATGTATGATATTACCAAGTGACTAGAAAGAAATAAATCGTGCGTCATAGACAAAATTTGAATTAAGTATTTCGCCTGGTCTAGAAATACACCTCTTTTGTAGAAAATTTTAAAATTTATAAAATATAAAACCCTCTAAAATATGTTTCGAGTAGCCGTCATCGTTGCAGAAATATACGTAAAAAACACAAATTTGTGACCTTTGACCTTGAACATCTTTTTGCAAATATATATTATAATCGTATCCCCAACGTTGTTTTGGAATTAATGTAGGGGTGAAGTGAAGTCTATTCTGATTTTAATCCGTTAAACTGGTGGTAGAAATTTGATGACACAAATTTGTCATAAAATTCGGCCGGGTGGGTACCACCGTGCACGATTGCGAAAAACCCTCCATAGTAATCCAATTTCGGTTTGATTGCGTTCAGGGGTCGGCAAGTGCATAGCCGGGCAGGGGGGTTGTGGTCGCAGCACTAGTGGGACCGGTGGGTGTCACGCGGTGCTGCGACGACAATCCTCTTCTGCAGTGCTATTCTCTACGGTAGCTCGTCGACGAGCTCGTCGACGAGCTCGCAAAATGCTGCTTTTGATTAATATTTTATTTAATTTTAATTTTAATTTTAATTTTAATTTTAATTTTAATTTTAATTTTAATTTTAATTTTATTTTTATTTTTATTTTTATTTTTATTTATGATTTTGATTTTGATTTTGATTTTGATTTTGATTTTGATTTTGATTTTGACTTTGACTATTTAGATTTAGATTTAGATTTAGATTTTAGATTTAGATTTAGATTTAGATTTAGATTTTTGATTGATGATGAAATCTAAATCATCATTAAAATCAAAATCTAAATCATCATTAAAATCAAAATCTAAATCATCATTAAAATCAAAATCAAAATCAAAATCATAAATTAAAATCAAAATAAAAATAAAATAAAAATAAAATAAAATATAAATCAATAGCAGCATTTTGCGAGCTTGTCGACGAGCTACCGTAGAGAATAGCACTGCTGATGAGGCCGTCAAGCTGAGCCACCATTGTTAACATGGTATGTGTATGTAATGGTGACGCTCTTTCTTGAGACTTTACCTCCAGCTTACCATCAGGCGAGGTGAAGTCAAATTGACATGTCCTAAATATATATTTAAAAAAAAACATTAAAAAAATACCGTTCGTACCATTGTATGAACATAACTTACTATTCTAATCAAACATGTTTATACGAACTAGCGCGTTCAGCTCACACTACAATTTCCGTAAACATAATTGAATATTATATTGTGGCTACGTCGTTCCACGTCACGAACAACGGTCGATAAATGACTCAATGGTCGCAACTTGAAGTAATTCGACTACAAACTTAGGACGAGATTCATTGAACGCACTTTAGACTTATTTTGCCAAACTGCAGTTAGACTTTACTATTTTACTATTGTATTCATAATAATGAATCGTAACCCTTGCATAATGAAGCAAAGTCAGTGCGTACTATGAATCCCGTCCCTTACCTAGGATACTGTCAAAACACACTTGATTTTGTACCCTTGATCATCCATTTCTAAAAAGGGAAGAGAGTCACTACGTTGGCTCCTTGACCATCCGACATAGGTCTCCAGCCTTTTCTAATGTTGATCTTGCTAGGATGCTTTGTCTAACTTTTTTTTTTTTCGTGCGGAAATCCCTTCGGATACCCGCCCGCCGGCCAGCGTGTGTGGTTATGTTTGGCTTGAACCGACTAAAACCGCACGCCGTCTCGGGTCTATAGACGCCGGGGTGTAAGGTTGCCAGTAGAGCATATCCCTCGCACCCCGACTGACCCTGGGCCATATCCGGTTTCGAGATGGCCCCCTCGAGTTTGGGAACCACGGTGTCCCCGTCTTGCCCCGGGGCGCTAGTAGCCCCACCCCGTCCCGGCCTGCTTCTGCTAGGGTGACAGGCGGCCTCACCTGTCACCCCCAGGCCTGCGCTCGTGGAGGCGCGCCTGAGGTTGCGGGCTCGGCGGCCCGGGAGAGTTCTGAACCTCTCCCGGGCGCGCTCGGGCTCCGCACCATTGCCGCAATCATGCTGGATGCTTTGTGTACTTACGTCATGTTTGTTTTACCGGACTTTTTACTTCAACCACCATTCATTTGTAGAAAGTTATAAAAAAAAGAAATCATGTTTAAAGCGGATCTCTTTCTGTGCCAAAATTTTTAGTTTTCTAACCATTTAAGTCTGGCCATTAAAGTATTTGCCTATTCAAGTTACGTATTTGAATATGGAAATACAAGGTAATATGCCCCTAAAAACCCCCGACGACGCAAAAACGACGGAGTGCTATTAGTTTGACATGTCTGTGTGTGCGTCTGTCTGTGGCATCGTAGTTCCCGAATTGTTTGCTTAGATTTAGATCGGAAAAAGAGAACATCTAGGACGGGACTTGAACCCGATAATTTCCCGTTCCGTAATTCGCAAGAATTACTGTAGATGGCTCCAGCGTCGCCTTGAGACGTATATAATATATCGGAGAATTTCGAATAGCTGGGACGTGTCTAGGTGGCTCAGTTGGTCAGAGCATTCCCCCTGTAAGGGACTGGTCGCGGGTTCAAGTCCCGTCCTAGATGTTCTCTTTTTCCGATCTAAATCTATAGGAGAAGTAAGCATACTAATTGCTTAAAAATTTAATTGAATTAGCTTTTTTTTTTGTTTGAAAGGTGAATTATTCGGGAGTGTTATTAGCTACGTATAATGAAAATCAGTCGAGGCCATTTTGAATTTTATACTACGTCTGTTGCGGCTGTACCTCAGCACCACACTAGCTCCAGGCATTTCGATTTCACTGCATACCATAACTGAATGTGCCCGACTTCCATCATTATCGAAGGGGTTAGACTCTAATTTATGAACGAAAATTGGAGATGCCAGGCGTCCAGGTGACTTCTAGCGTCTCGTCTAGCAGTGATACAACAATCCCAATTCACACAGGTGCATTTAATTACACAAGCTAAGCTCCATAGATGTTGAACAGCGATGTGGAATGGAAGTGCTGTCGAACAGCTTTCTCAAAATTCTATGTTTCGGATATTGACCTGTTCACAGTAACCAATGCCATGGTGTCAACAGTTTATATTGTAAACTCAAGATTTTGGTAAGAGCTCCAACACTTTGTACCGCAAACGTAATTCACAAGCTAATGTGCAGACAGTGACCTCAGTTCAACTGACCTACAAACTTCTTCAATAGTCCACGTCTGCAGCGGTTACCTTTGTTTTGCTATTTAAATTGTACTAAAACTGTTTTATATATTCTAATTGCATATTGATTAATTAACACATCACCTGATCTTTCGGATGTGTCATCAACCGGATGACCATTATAGCGACGGGCGACGACACTTAACCTAAAGAAAATGATAGAACGGTTGTCTATTCTATGTGCTCGACTTAAATTTTAATAAAGATATCAGTGCTTTATCTCTAAATAACAGTTCAAGACCTTCAGAAATCCGCTACGGACCCGCAATACCACCCAATGAAAAAAACATATCGAAAGAAGTAGTAACACAACACAATTGCAAGTATGACGAAAGTGATGATTTTTGAAAGAGAAGAAAACATGACAAGTCGTACAATTCTGATTGAAGGAGAAATACTACAACAAATGAAAGAGTTTGGAAACTTGGGTTAAAAATTTACGAGCAATGGAAAGTATGACTGTGATATTGAGCGAAGAGTTTTGGCTGGAAATCAAGCGAATGGGGCGATGCATAATTTTATGAGCAGCCAAAGAGAAGAAAACATGACAAGTTGTACAATTCTGATTGAAGGAGAAATACTACAACAAATGAAAGAGTTTGGAAACTTGGGTTAAAAATTTACGAGCAATGGAAAGTATGACTGTGATATTGAGCGAAGAGTTTTGACTGGAAATCAAGCGAATGGGAAAAATTGTCCTTTTAGTCCTCTTCGGAATATAAATCTTTATTTTCATTTTACGTAAAGTTATAGAGCTAAGAGCTTGGAATGTGTTGGGCTAATGCCGAGGGCAACTGTACCTATTTATCTATTTATTTATCTAGAGAGCACATAACCAAAAACTCAACGAGAACACACTTTGTTTTGTTTAGACCTTTAATTAATGTAGTAGGCATCTATTAATGAAAATAAAATATTATCTTAGCAATACGAGGACAATATTGTGGGTAATTGTGGGTAATACATTAGTAAATATTATACATGTACATGACTATACTGTAAACTTTCAATGTATATCTGTTTTTTGTTCCATGAAATAATTAAATAAATAAAGAGGCACGACTGGCTGTACATAGAGGAGTACTTATCCCCACACTTATGTATGGTAGTGAATGTTGGGTGTGGCAGAAGGAACATGAAAGTAAACTGAATGCCGTGGAAATGAGAAGTCTGAGAAGTACAGCTGGAGTAACCCTTATGGAGTGAGGAACAATGTCATAAGGGAACGTTGTGGTATGGTAGAAGATGTACTGCCCAAAATAGAGAAAGGGATGCTTAGATGGTTCCCACACGTAGAGCTGATGGATGAAAGGAGATTAGCGAAACAGATTACAGTCATATGTATTATTAGATTTTAACATATTTATTTATTAATATGTTCATTGTGCGTGTCTAGAATTAAATGTTTTTCTTTCTTTCTTTCTATTTATGAGGCGCGGGCTACTTATGCCAGGATCGTAGCAGGAGGAAAGGTGTTGTCTCTGCCTACCCCAATGGAAAAGAGGCGCGACTATATGTATATCTTTTTTTTATTTCTTGCGGAAGTCCCTTCGGATACCCCTCCCCGCCGGCCAGCGGTATCTATGTAACACAACACATAATTCGACATTGATTTGAGATCTCGCTAGTTCTTCATACCAACTCGCATTCCAGACGGTAAGGCATGCTTATCCCGACGCGGACAGGCTGGCTCGACCAGGGAAGTACCGTCCTCTCCTTAATATCGAGTTTAAGCTGCAGATTAATATATTCATACGGTTGGAAAGTAGATAAGAATGTTGTGGGTCGTTCCTCTATTACTTTCCTTTTACTTACAGCAGGTAGCTACGGACGGGTTACGACTCTAGTGCTGCAAGCGTTCATAGACCCCTGTAACTATTTACCTCGAGAAAGACGTGTAACTACTTGCTTACTACCTTGGTAGTACGAAAAAAATTAGTCTTTCACATCCGACAAGGCGACTGTAAGATCCCCTTTTTTTTTTTTCGTGCGGAATTCCCTTCGGCTACCCCCCGCCAGCCAGCGGGGGCGGGTATGTCGGGCTTGAACCGACTAAAACCGCACGCCGTCTCGGGTCTACAGACAGGTGTAAGGTTGCCCATAGAGCATAACCCTCGCACCCCGACTGATCCTAAGCGCTAAGAATGTATTCAGTTGCAGAATCATATACGTAGTTGATAGGTCATGCTTAACACAATGTTGCAACTATTGTGTAAATAGGTTTCAAGGTGGCCGAGTTTTTACTTTTTCCAGCACAAATAGGTCGCCTGAGGGGAGAAGTAATATCTAACTTTCATGTCATATCGACTGGGAGTAGGAATATGAGTACATAGTGCATAACTTGTGAGTGAGAGTAGTAGTACTTCACTCTCTTTCTTTATTACCTACCCTAATCTAGTCAACGAAGATTTAGCCCTGTAGCACGGTACTTTTTTTGTCGGACCATTAAGAACTGGAACGCTTTACCCACACACGTGTTCTCTGCCTACAATCCTGGGCTCTTTAAGCGGGGCGTGAAAAAACATCTGTTGAGGCCGCCTAGGTAGGAGCCCCCATTCTAGGGATAATGTTCCGCAAGGACCATTAGTGTGTAGTCAATTTGATGAACTAAATATAAAAAAAAACTATGGCGGCGAAGACTGGCGTCTCTAGAGTCACTTCAACCAATGAAGTGATATTGGTCACGTGACTGACTTAACATTTTTCTATTACATATTTCATTGCTTGATCAGACTCAAAAGACATGAGTCTACCTCGCTATGCTGAGGTAGCCGTCCTTGTTTCATGTATTTTTTTAACATTACATCAGTTTGTTATTATGTTCTATGACTAATATTTTGCATGGTGCAAGTTTTATTTTCCATACCACATGGTTGTTGTCTGCAGTCGGTCTGAAGGCAAGCCGCGACCGTAACAATGTGATGAAACAATTTCATCACAATAATATTTCTGTGCTCACTCCCAAGAGAACAATAACTCTTAGCCTATAGAATATAATACGTTCGTTAGTCTAAAGCCACAATGACAATTGCAAAATTATAATCATAATTATCCATTCAAAGTATTTGTTTAATAGAACCTGGAACTTGCTCATGGGAAATTTTATCTTACGCACAAATGTCAATGACTTTACTCCTCCGATAGATTTAGATCGGAAAAAGAGAACATCTAGAACGGGGCTTGAACCCGCGACCAGTCCCTTGCAGGGGGAATGCTCTGACCTCCTGAGCCACCACTGATAAAATGCGCTATATATCATCACGCTATTGTAAGCGTGATAGGAACAGCAGGGTACAATCGATCGAATCTATTTGATCATTCTCTTATTATTAGAAAGCAGACATAAAATTTTGCAGTTCGATAAAACTCGGACATGGTCAACGTTCGGACAATAACTCATCACGCTATAGTGTACTATTATTTATTCTGTGGCTATAGCTAAAAGGTGATGAGCAGTAAAATACGAAATTTTGAAACTACAGAGATACCTATTTTTTATATTTTTTTTATATTTATAAATCATATCATTATAAATCATATCATTATAAATCATATCATTATAAATCATATCATTATAAATCATATCATTATAAATCATATCATTATAAATCATATCATTATAAATCATATCATTATAAATCAAATATATCAAATATTTGATTTAGTCCCGAACATACTTTATGGTCCCGACCGAAAGAATGAAATCCGAAGTAACTTCAAGAGAATCCGTCCGCTTTGTTTGAAAGATTTAATTTGTCCATATCATGTCCCACGAGTATGGGGGAAAGGTGGCCCATCCAGGCGGAGCCCCCTGCACCTGGATAGGCCTAAATGACACTCCTTTCATTCGTGTTTCGGGCATCCGCAATTGCAGAAGTACATTTCATGGCCTACAGATTCCTTCCTAGTTTTACAATATATCATCTACCCATAGCCATTGATTTTTATGAAAATTACATTATAAAGGACGTTTTATGGTAATGGTTATTTTCTTGTTTATTTCAGAAAAAAAGCGGCCAAGTGCGAGTCGGACTCGCCCATTAAGGGTTCCGTAGCAGCAAGTAACATAATAATGGTTTTTTTTTTAATTTTTATATTTGAGTTGATTGAATAAAAGGTAAATCGCAGATTACGATTTATGACGTATTAAAAAAAACTACTCACTAGATCTCGTTCAAACCAATTATCGTTGGAAGTTTACATGGTAATGTACATCATATATTTTTTTAGTTTTATCATTCTCTTATTTTAGAAGTTACAGGGGGGGGGGACACATTTTACCACTTTGGAAGTGTCTGTCGCGCAAACTATCCAGTTTAGAAAAAAATGATATTAGAAACCTCAATATCATTTTTACACATGTATGGGTTTAATGAATTCTTTTTTTTGAGTTTCAGTTCTAAGTATTGGGACCCCCAAAATTAATTGTCTTTTTTTCTATTTTTGTATGAAAATCGTAATGCGGTTCACAGAATACATCTACTTACCAAGTTTCAACAGCATAGATCTTATAGTTTAGGAAAAAAGTGGCTGTGACATACGGACGGACAGACAGACAGACATTACGAATCTATAAGGGTTCCGTTTTTTGCCATTTGGCAACGGAACCCTAAAAACTGACTTGTACATTCCAAGTTCGATGTACTCATTTCTTGCACGCATTATATTCGCATCGAGGCTAGATGTTCGCAAAAGATCCCATAATGATCTAAACGCGTTGGTCTTCGGCCATTACTTGAAGGTGACTCGGATATCCGTCACAGATAATAAATTACCTAGTTTCATTTATACGAACTTGAAACTGTTTATATTGCATTCGTTTGTGTTATAAATAAACCACAATATAAAGCTTGCTCCCCGGTGAAGTAAAACACAGGGTGTGTGTGTGTTTTACTTCACCGGGGAGCCAGCCTCCCTTTAACTTCCTGTAATGAATAAGATAAGACACTATGGCATAGCATTCTTCTCCATCAAACAATAAACACACAGCCAATAAAAATAAGCATGCTTGTTGTCCCCGTGGAATTCTGTTTCCATTCCCACTTCACCATACCATATTCACCATTTACCAGACCATAATTTATACCTGTACCAAATTTCAGCCAGATCCGTTCAGCCGTTTTTGCGTAAAAGAGTAACAAACATCCACACATCCTTACAAGCTTCAGCGTTTGTAATATTAGTATGATTATACCTGCTAGCGGGCTTGACAAACGTTGACCAGTCCAAGTAATAAAAAAAACACAAGCATTCATAAAAAAAATAGAATCCGATTAAAATTCTAACTAAATCATTCAGGAAACACTAACGGACCACAGGCACCACAGCAGCCTTACCGCTGTCATTACCGTGGCTGCTTCTCCGAGGCAGTCATTCTTAACTATTACAATCTCATATTTGTTTTGTTGGTAACACTTCATAAAGTGACATATTATTGATAATCTGTCATCTATCTATCTGTACTATTATAAAATTGTAAATTAGCAGTCTGTACATTGGAGATAGTTAAAAAAACTTGAGTTATTGAAGTAAAACTATTTTTAACGAATTCTTTCGCGATTTATTTGATGTTATTTTAATATTTACATTAAACCTGACGTTTCGCTTGCTTTTCAGCAGCCATGGACACGGGGCCCACGGGGGAGTGTCAATACTAAAATAACATCAAATAAATCACAATAGAATCCGTTAAAAATAGTTGCAATTCAATGTGTGACATTCGCGCGAACTTCCGACAGTATCATTATATTTTTGACGTGACAACGTCTTATAAATCGATGGAGCCGGCTGCACGCACGAAAAAACATGACGTATGCGGCGTTACCACATGATGAATGCGGCGTTACCTCGCGTTCTTATGACGTTGTCACGTTCAACTATCGTCAGTAAACCGACTTTACAGACAACCGATTTTTTGTTAATGAACGATCCTGAACACATTTTTTTTTGCATGGTATTCTTGTCTGTTTGTCTGTTCGCGATGGACACAAAAACTACTGAACGGATTTCGATGCTGTTTCTATTAGAAGGGTCTTGGTCAGACTTAAAATCTGCCGTATGTTTAATTGCAATTGTTTTGGTAGAACCGGATATATGGCCAAAATACGCTAACCAATCTCTCTCTCTACAGCTAGTATCAAAATAAAAACCTATAGCACGAGGCTAAAACAAAAAATAATTGAGTAAATAACAATACATATGTATAAAATGAGTAATCTGTCATTGATCCGGTAATGTTCGGTAGTAGCAGGTATGCGTGACGTCACGCAACACCGTGCGTCGTCTGGTGTCACCCGACCACAACAAACAGTCATACTTCTGGTCAAAGTTGGCACCGCCTCTACTTTCAGACACAAGTAAACAACGTTATCGCTGGCTATTTTCGTAAACAACGCATTAAAATGTGGGAATTATTTAATTTCGCTTAGATATAAACGTTTCTTAGTAAAGCCGTTTTCCGTGACGATAATTTTTTTAACAAGTAACTGAATTCAAACGTTTTTACATCGTTAATAAATCGTTGTCTATAAAAACGCTTAAAATATGATTAATTTTTTCTGAAGCAACGACCATTATGTCCATTTACTGAGTTCAGGTATTAGAAAGTTGAATAGACTGTTAGTTTTAACATGCATGATGTATTTTCGTTTGTTCATAAAAATTTGAAATTCTGATACGTCACATTATATATGCCACGGCCATTGACATCGCCACACGAAAGAGGTACCTATTCTGATTCTTATGTAGATAGGTACCTTTTTTTTTTCGTGCGGAAATCCCTTCGGATACCCCTCCGCCGGGCAGCGGGGGCGGTTATGTTGGGCTTGAACCGACTAAAACCGCACGCCGTCTTGGGTCGAAAGACGCCGGGGTGTAAGGTTGCCCATAGAGCATATCCCTCGCACCTCGACTGACCCTGGGCCATCTCCGGTTTCGAGATGGCCCCCCTCGGGTTTGGGAACCACGGTGTCCCCGTCTTGCCCCGGTTTGGGGGAGGGGCGCTAGTCGCCCCACCGTCCCGGCCTGCTTCTGCTGGGATGTCCGGCGGCTTCACCTGCCACCCCCAGGCCTGCGCTCATGGAAGACGAAGGTCGTTAAGCGACCTCCGGCGCCTGAATTGCAGGCGACGCGCGGCGAGCTTGTTGCGGGTTCGGCGGGGCGGGCCGGGAGACTTCTCTTCCGGGCGCGCTCCGCCATCTCCTTCAGTAGCATTACATGCTCGCAGAAGGAGGTGGCGGCGACCCACGCGCTCGCGCTTCGCACCATTGCCGCAATCATGCTGCCGAGGGAGAGGACTCCCACTCCGATGGTTGCCATGAGTTCACGCCTCGGCGCCTCCCACGCCGGGCAGTCCACCAGCGTGTGCAGCCCTGAGTCCTCGCTCGCGTCACAGTGATGACACTCAGGCATTGGCTCCTTTCTGATCCGATGCAAGTGGTCCCCGAAGCACCCCTTCCCGGAGATCACCTGCGTCAGTCGGTACGAGAGGCTTCCGTGTCGCCTCTCTAGCCAAGCCTCCATGATGGGGCTTACCGCCGCTATTGCGGCGTGCCCTGCGCTTGGTCGCCCAAGTCGTTCCTTCCACTCCACCATGATGGTCTGGCGGAGCTGGGACTGCACGGCCTCTTTTTATCGAGGCTCAGGGTTCCGTCCCTGCTCCCGCGCCTCCTTTCGCCACTGGTACAATTGCGAACCGAGGGGGCCATCTCGAAACCGGAGATGGCCCAGGGTCAGTCGGGGTGCGAGGGATATGCTCTATGGGCAACCTTACACCTCGGCGTCTGTAGACCCGAGACGGCGTGCGGTTTCAGACGGTTCAAGCCCGACATAACCGCCCCCGCTGGCCGGCGGGGGGGTATCCGAAGGGATTTCCGCACGAAAAAAAAAAAGGGCTCTGGCCTCCAGGTCCCATGGCGGAGTTCCGGCAAGGAGACTCGCCTATGTAGATAGGTACCTGACTACTGAATATGTAGATACCTAGAGTAGTACTTGACGTACAGATTGGAAACTCACCCCCTCCCACCAACATCGATTACCTCACCCCGCTCCGACGATCAGTGTGAGTTCATATATCTCTTGGAAAGAAACGTTTTAATTATTCGTATAATACAATAAGCAACTGCTACTAAACTGTAAATAGAATTTGCAGTATGCACTGGTAATAAAGCTAAGTGAATAATATGATATTATTAACATAATAATTAATGTCTACATGAATACATCTTGCATCTTGACCCCATTTGAATGTGAACAACTTAATAGTTATTCACCTTGCCAATTTCAAATTGTGTGTCGTTGTAGTATACAAGGTTATTAAATTTACGTCTCATCGAATTATTTTTTAAACCGCGGTAGCCTAGTGGTATGGGTAATGGACTGCTGAGACGAGGTCTCGGGTTCGATCCCAGGTTTTACCATGGCACACACCAATGACTTTTCGATGCTTTTCGAAGTTATGTGTGTATTTATCGCAGGTTTATAAGTGCCCGGTTAATGGCAATAGGCTCGCCACCTATTACATTGGGACCTAAACATAAACCACAAAAGCGAAATGTGGATGCTAGCACCTCTGCCTACCCCTTCGGGTATATAGGCGTGAGTTTATGTTATGAATTATTTTTTAATAATTTGGTGAAAATGTACGTGTAAATTTTCTATAAACAATAGTGAACACCGACAATCAAACTGCTTTAATTAAATGCTGAACTACGGTTTATGTAGTATTATTTTGTCCTTTTTTTTAACCTGTGGAAACCCGCACGGGCTTCATCCCATCGGTGCCAACGGTAAAAAGAGCGTGTCGGAATCGGACCGACTAAAACCAAACGGTGTCCTCCCCAAGTGTCCATTGCCGGGCACCCCGGGTACGCATTTGTCATTTATTTACGCTTCGCACACAAAATGCCTCATTCGCCCCATATAGTATCTACATACACTGGCAGCATTAATACTGAAATCCTACATTCTTCTTTAGATCTAAGTAAGATATAAGGACACAGACCATGCATAATAACATATAGAAGCCGGCAGCTAGGGTGGACGTGTCCATCTGTGAAATTATAAAGTTGGTTTGCAATACAAATACTTACAAGAATTGAAAAGTTTCAGCCCTAAGTGATAGTACTGTAGCGTCCGGGGGTTGGACGCCACAATACCTCGTGTTGATAATAAGATAAACACAGAGCAAGAAATTTATATGAGCATTTATTATTTCAACAAAGCTTCCTATATCGAGTTTAGGGAGGTTTTTACGCGTATATATTTATCTTTATGCGAACTAGGGAATCGCGAACTCCGCTCAAGGACTGAGCCTAAATTTAATACACTTATATCTTCTCTTCGGCCGGCGGACCCGGGCGGCGCGTCTAGTCGCCCGCTGTCAGCCGCACAGCCGAATGCAGCTCCACGCAGCAATTGTTTTTTCTTCCCTAAGCTAAATTTGATTTACAAAGTATTTATTTTTAAACTCTGACACATGATGGCCAGGTAATCGAACCGTGGTGTGGAACGAGGTTCGGACACCACAGTACCTAAGTGTAGCCATATTTTGTAGAATTCTTGAGAGCTAACTACGCTGAGATCCGGTATGATCACTTCAATGTTTGAATTTATGTGAAGGTAAGATACCACAGAATAGTTAATAGTACTGATTGACGCAAGAAGTTGTATTCCTTTGATGTTCATGAAAACAGCATTCTTATTAGGTATGGTGCGGAGCGCGAGCGCGTGGGCCGCCGCCACCTCCTTCTGCGAGCATGTAATGCTCGCGAAGGAGATGGCGGAGCGCGCCCGGGAGAGATTTAGAACTCTCTTGGCCCGCCGAGCCTGCAACATGGTCGCCGCGCGTCGCAGGCGACTCAGGCGCCGGAGGTCGCTTAACGACCTCCGTCCTCCATGAGCGCAGGCCTGGGGATGGCAGGTGAGGCCGCCTGTCACCCCAGCAGAAGCAGGCCGGGACGGTGGGGCGACTAGCGCCCCTCCCCCAAACCGGGGCAAGACGGGGACACCGTGGTTCCCAAACCTGAGGGGGCCATCTCGAAACCGGAGATGGCCCAGGGTCAGTCGGGGTGCGAGGGATAGGCTCTATGGGCAACCTTACTACCCCGGCGTCTTAAGACCCGAGACGGCGTGCGGTTTTAGCCGGTTCAAGCCCGACATAACCACCCCCCTGGGGGGCGGGGGGGTATCCTAGGGGATTTACGCACGAAAAATAAAAAAATGGATGCGATCCGACATGCGCTGGCTTCTTTTTAAAACAAATCTTTTATCACGCGATAAAATAACTCTAGATAAGTCGTATAACGTCACAGAGTCTAGTTTTACACAATTATAAATTTAAAATACATTTTTTATATTTCTGTGCAGAGACTCTAGCACAGAAATATTTAGTTCTGGAACTATATAAGTTTTAATAATATGTTCTTCTGATTTTCAGGATACAAAACGACAGTTACAATACCAATTGTAAGATAATTGTATCTTTGTTTTAAACTATTGAATTGTAACAATACTTTGCGATAAGTACATGCTCCCTTGTTTATTAGGAGACATTCCGCCATGGGAATCTTTCCATCGCAAAAGGAATTGTTGTGGTTACAGGTCCACGAAAATGATTCCTACCGGTTTATAATTATGCTTTTTTTTTTGCATGATTTATCGCTCAATACATAACAATACTAACTGATATTGAATTCTAGATTTGTTCTATGTCGGCAAGCAGCATAACCAATCACGTCACTGTTTTGTTTGGCGAGTTTGGCGATTCTAGTTTAAGTAATAACGAGGTTTAAGGGCACTACTGGTGGTAGAAATTTGATGACACAAATTTGTCACAAAATTCGGCCGGGTGGGTACCACCGCGCACGATTGCGAAAAACCTTCATAGTAATCCAATTTCGGTTTGATTGCGTTCAGGGCAAGTGCATAGCCGGGCAGGGGGATTGTGGTCGCAGCACTAGTGGAACCGGTGGGTGTCATGCGGTGCTGCGACGACAATCCTCTTCTGATGAGGCCGTCAAGCTGAGTGCCACCATTTTTAACATGGTACGTGTATGTAATTGTGACCCTCTTTCCTGAGACTTTACCTTTAGCTTACCATCAGGCGAGGTGAAGTCAAATTGACGTGTCCTAAATATTAAAAAAAAAAAAACTTCCTTCCTGTTCCTGTTTATATTTTCCGTGGTCGCATATCACCTATCTCAACGTCCATGTGATGTACGCTAGTGCATAAACAATGACAACCAAATAGTCACTTCATGAATACCATATACTAAATTGGATTCAGTAACTTAAATATGGTAATACATATATGCAAATCGATTGTTGTTTCTTTCAAGGACTTCCAGATTAAAATTCATGAGTTAATGAGATATATATATATATATATATATATTTATATAGTTATATATAGATATACAATCAATATCGCCTTCATAAGATAGCTGTTCCTTATCAGTACTATAATTGTGCTAAAGATAAATACGCTGTTATAGGCGATAGTTCGACGCAGTTGCCCGTTTTACTCTCAAAATAGGGCTAGGGCTAACGAAATAACTTTAGTTGCAATTATCCGTTTGCCGCCAAACAAATCAAACACTTAAATAAATAATTTAAAAAATTTGACGGATTTGAGGATGTTAATTTGTAGATATTCCACTAGCTGATTAAATTTTCCTTATATTTGTAACAAAAAATATATATGTCATCGCTAAAAATATTGAGATAATTGAAACGAAAAATGTATTTCAAAGAGTGTTTTTTTGCAATTTTTTTAACAAGAAACTGCTCTATTTATCCAAAAAGTTTTTGAAGGTACGTGAACAGTAGATAATTAGCTGTATATATAAAAAAAAACAACTGTCTAGCATCAGTAATCTTAGAGAGAGAGAGAAATAATCTTAGAAACAAAAAATAAGCATAATTATGGTAGCTTACGTCCAGACTGGGCCTTTAACACAACGGTTGGGAACTGACCACACATGCAGGCACGTGGCGCATTCTCACTGTCTGTCGACAATAAACGACCCGAGTGTACGAACTCTGACACTGGTTTTACACTTTCATTTTCAATTACAGTAACTTTCGTTTTGCTTACGTCACTTTCATTGCTTTCACTTTTAAAGCTTCTTTCGTAAGGTTGACCTCAATCCACATTCAATTATCAACTTATCACGTACAATTATTAGGTTATAACAGGTAACCAAGGTGACGTGACGCTACGCTTAACGCCTGTCACTTTGAATAGGTGCCATTAATTCACGAATGCAGGCTGAGGAATCCTTATTGAGCTGAGTGAGACGAAGTCGAGCGAAAGCTCCTCATACCAGACTTCAGGATTTTCTTTGTCACAGGTCTCCTCCTAAACTACTAATCCAATCAGAACCAAATTTGGCATGATTAAAGAGGTCAATCAGAGGAAGGTTTATGGATATATTTTGAAAAAATTAATGCTACCAGAGAGGAATGATCACCGTTAAAAAATTTCCAGATGGAATTACATAATAACCGCTCGAGACACTGTGACCAAACTTTACACGCTCAGAAAGCATGTCCAGAGTTGTGACTTTCAAAAAGAATTTTCAAAATGGGACTTGCCACGGAGGAATGATCACTGTTCAAAATTTTCAAAATCTGATTCCGATGATAAATTTCGTATTACTTAACAGCTGTCTCTTTTCAAAAATGTAATAAAAGTTGCTGTTTGTTAGCTTAATGTTGTTTCATTCATACACAAAAAAAATCATAAAATTTGGATTTGACATTCCTAAAAAAAATGCAAAAAAGTTAGTACTGCAAATTGGGTTTCCTCCAATTTCTTCAAGAAAAACGGCAATTTCATATGTAATGACCTTTTTTTTTTATCGTGCGGAAATCCCTTCGGATACCCCCCCGCCGGCCAGCGGGGGCGGTTATGTCGGGCTTGAACCGACTAAAACCGCACGCCGTCTCGGGTCTACAGACGCCGGGGTGTAAGGTTGCCCATAGAGCATATCCCTCGCACCCTGACTGACCCTGGGCCATCTCCGGTTTCGAGATGGCCCCCTCGGGTTTGGGAACCACGGTGTCCCCGTCTTGCCCCGGTTTGCGGGAGGGGCGCTAGTCGCCCCACCGTCCCGGCCTGCTTCTGCTGGGGTGACAGGTGGCCTCACCCGCCACCCCCAGGCCTGCGCTCATGGAGGACGGAGGTCGTTAAGCGACCTCCGGCGCCTGAGTTGCCTGCGACGCGCGGTGAGCAAGTTGCGGGCTCGGCGGACCGGGAGAGTTCTAAGTCTCTCCCGGGCGCGCTCCGCCACCTCCTTCGCGAGCATTACATGCTCGCAGAAGGAGGCGGCGGCGGCCCACGCGCTCGCGCTCCGCACCATTGCCGCAATCATGCTGCCGATCGAGACGACTCCCACCCCGATGGCTGCCACGGGGTCACGCCTCGGCGCCTCCCACGCCGGGCAGTCCGCCAGCGTGTGCAGCCCTGAGTCCTCGCTCGCGTCGCAGTGATGACACTCAGGCGTTGGCTCCTTCCTGATCCGATGCAGGTGATCCCCGAAGCACCCCTTCCCTGAGATCACCTGCGTCAGTCGGTACGAGAGGCTTCCGTGTCGCCTCTCCAGCCAATCCTCCATGATGGGCCTTACCGCCGCTATTGCGGCGTGCCCTGCGCTTGGTCGCCCAAGTCGTTCCTTCCACTCCACCACGATGGCCTGGCGGAGCTGGGACTGCACGGCCTCGATTTCTCGAGGCCCGGGGTTCCATCCCTGCTCCCGCGCCTCCTTTCGCCACTGGTACAGTTGCGAAAGGGCTCTCGCTTCCAGGTCCCATGGCGGAGTTCCGGCAAGGAGACTCGCCGCCTCGAAGGAGATCGTGCGGTACCTTCGGATGACCCTGATGGCCAGAACTCGCTGCGGAGCGCGCAGCATCTGCACAGTTCTGGTCCTCAGGGCCTCCGCCCATATTGGGCACCCATACAGGGCCATGGACCGCACGATACCCGCGTAGAGTCTCCTGCAGTAGTCATCGGGCCCCCTCATGTTGGGCAACAGCCGAGCCAGAGCAAGAGCTGTGCCCTTCAATTTGGGGGCCAGACTTCGGATGTGCTCTCCGAAGTCCCATCGGCCGTCGAGCACGAGCCCCAAATATTTCATTTGGGGCTTGATGCCGATGCGATTTCCTCCCACGATGAGACTGGATCCCTCGGGTGGCTTGCTCCGAGGCCCATGGAAGAACAGGGCCTCGGTTTTATGCAGGGCCACCTCGAGACCCAGCCGCCGGATCCGCCTAACGACTTGGGCAACCGCGGTCGTGGCCTTTCGGGTCGCTTCGCGGTACGTCGCCCCGCACGCCGTCACGAGCGTGTCGTCCGCGTAGCACGTGACGGCGGCACCGCCTACGAGCTCACCGCGAAGCACTCAGTCGTATCCGATGTTCCACAGGAGCGGCCCCAGGACCGATCCCTATGTAACACCGCACGACATTTCACGTCGACCGAGACCGGTCACTGTTGGGTAGATGACGGCTCTCTCCGTCAAATACGCCCCGACTATGCGACGGAGGTAGAGAGGCACTTCGTGATACACAAGCGCCTCCCTAATGCAACTCCAGGGCAAGGTGTTGAACGCGTTGGCGATGTCCAGGGACACCGCCAACATCACCTCACCCCGGGCTACTGCATCCTCCGCCAGAGCCCTCACGCGCATGATGGCATCCACGGTGGAGCGCCTCTGGCGGCAGCCATATTGGCCATCCGCCAGGTCCGGCCCCACTCTTGAGAGGTGCTCGACGAGGCGCTTCGCAATTACTCTTTCAAAGAGCTTGCACACCTCGTCGAGCAACACTATGGGCCGGTAGGCGGACGGCGAGTCCGCCGGGCGCCCCTCCTTTCGGATGAGGACCAGTTTCCCCGTCTTCCACAATTTCGGAAACTGGCCCCGCTCCAAACATGCGCTGTGAAGCCCTCTCAGTCGGGGCTCGAGAGCGTCCTCGACTAGAGCTAGGACCCACGCTCGGCCTGGAATGCCGTCGGGTCCCGGGGCGGTGTGTTTGGCTCTTAGCCTTCTCACCGCCAGCTCTAGTTCTACCCAAGTGACCTCGGGCACGTCGTCGTCTTCCACGTCGGGCGCCATGCGCAACCGAGGCGGAGTCATCTGCGGTGGAACATGTTCCACCGCCCGCGCTGGGAACAGGGAGCCAACAACTCCTCCGAGCAGATCCGGCTGGAGACACCGGGTTAACGGCGGGGCCTTGGGGCGCAGCTTGCCCCTCACCATCCGGTAGGGCCGCCCCCAAGGGTCCCGCTCCAGCGTCTCCAGCAGCTCGCGAAAGGCGTCCCGTTTGGAACGCCTTATCTCCGCTCGGAGGGCTCGTCTGGCCTCCCTGTATCCCTCGTACAACTCCGCCTCTCGGGCCTCCGCATCTGCGGGGCGGCGACGCCTCCTAAGGAATCGGGCCCACCGGCGGTGCGTGATCTCCGACGACCACCAGTAGACCTGACCCCTCGGATTATAGGGCTGAGCCCTAGGCATCGCCGCGTCACAGACACGGGTCATGGCCTCCCGGCACCACTCCGCCTCATCGTCTATGCAGACAGGCCTGTCCGGCGCAGGGGCCCAGGCCTGTACGATGGCGGCTTCCAGGAGGAGCTCCCGATCAAGTCGCTTAAGCGCCCAACGTGGCTCGGGTGGAGCCGGTGCAGCCGGCGCGTCGCTCGCAGGGGGGGACACGTCAAACCGAATGTATCGGTGATCCGAACTTGTGTCCTCCCCCAAAACGACGCGCCAGCCCTGAACACGTCGCGCCAACGAGGGGCTCGCGAACGATAGGTCCACGATGGAGCTACCCCTCGAGGTCACGAACGTGTCCACGGCTCCCCGATTTAGGAGGACTAGGCCGAGTCGTGCGGCCCAGTCCACCAGTGCCCTGCCTCTATGCCCCGTCGCGCCCCTTTCGTGTCGGGAACCCCAGGCATACGACCAGGCGTTGAAGTCCCCGAGCACAAGGACCGGACGGGGCTGGCAGGCATTGACGACGACGGCCAGCTGACGGAGCCATTGCTCATATGCAGCTTGGTCTCGGTTCGGCGTGATATAAGCGGCCACGACCGCTATGTCGCCAACCGCTGCCGCCACGCAGCCGGGTCCCCTTGCAACGACGGCAAGAGGGGGGCTGCCGGCGGCAGGGTTGTGCACCAGTGCCGCCGACCCGTCCAGCGCGGTTTCCCAGGTAGGCCCGAGGAACCGGTGGGTGTATGGGTCGGCGACATTTATGGCCCACTGTGCCATGCTCTGGCGCAGAAGGTCCTGAGCATGGGCACCGTGGCCAACGTTCACCTGCAGGATGCGGAGTTGAGGATCCATTATGGAACCCCCATCTCCGCATCCCGCTGTGAACTGGAGGCGGAAGGCCGGCCTCCCGGCTTCGGCTCCCCTCCGACGCAGGCCTTGCTTCCAACCCTGTGGTCGGCCGGCTTGCCTCCCGCTGCACACCTAAAACAGTGCAGCAGGGCATCGCACGTGCCGGCCTTGTGACCGGGTTGGCCACAGCGGAAGCAACGGTCACCCGCCGTCACTTCCGCCGTGCAGTGCACCCCCACATGGCCCACCGACAGGCACCTAAAGCACCTAGCCGGTCGGGCCTGCAGGAGCCGTACCTGCGCCCTCAGGAAGCCCTCCTACCAGGAGGCTCCGCCCGTCAGCGACCTTTTGGGCCGCCGCGATAGGGCAGCCGACAACTGCTGCCCCCTGTCCACCGTGGCCGAAGCGTATAGCTCCGGCCTTCACTGTGTCCGGGGAGCAGTCCCCGGCCTCCGCCACGGCGAGCCTAAGCTCCTCAGCCGTGACGGAGTCGTCCAGGCCCGTGATGCGCAATTCTGCGCATTTAATGGGCCTGGACACCCGGACGTCGGCTGCATCCAGCGACTCCCTCAGCCTAGCCGCTAGGGCGTCAGCCTTGGGGCCACTGGCGGCGCCGGGGACCTCGAGAAGCCGGGCTCCCGTCCGTGTGCTCTTGCACCGGACGCCCGGGATCTCGAGGGCCTTGAGGTCGACGTTGGCCTTCACCTTGGCCAACACCTCGGCATACCCCATGCCTCTACCCGCTGCCTCCGCCGTCAGGGTGACGACGACGGCCGTAGTGCGGGGGGCACGGAGCTTCCCCGGCGCTGCTTTCGCGGCGGCCGCGGCCCTCCTGGCCTTTTTGGCGGCCTTCTTGTCGGCCTTCCGCCTCTTCTTGCTGGCTCCAGCCACCTCCCAGCCCCCTTCCCCTTCCAGGGGGCTGAGGAGCCGGGACCGGCAGAGTCGCACTCGCACCCGCGGCCGGGCGGGTAGGGCCCCTTTGGGCTACAGCCGCGTAGCCGGCCGCTGGTGGCGCCAGAGGCGGACGGCGGATGGAGTCCATTAGGGCCTCCATCCGACACATCATCCTCTCCTCCAGCGCCTCCATATAGGGGAGCCAGGACTCCGCCGACGGTGCCCTCTGCTGCGCCGGCCGCACCGACGGTGCCGGCTGCTGGACCGGTTGCACCGGCCGCGCCGACAGCGCTGGCTGCGCTGACCGACTCGCGGACGAGCGAGTCACGCGTATCTGCTCCTCCGGCTGCGCCCTTTGCGCCGTTTGGGCCGAGCTCGCCATGCCCCTCTTGAGCTCCTCGACGGCTGCAGCTAGTCGAGCCGTCTCTCGACGGAACTCGGCCAGCTGCGCCGCCAGGCCCTCATTCTCGGAGGCGATGTCGAGCACAATGCTCAACATCGCCTCCTGCTCAGGGTTTGGGGACCCCTGGAATGACGCGGTCACCTTCTGAAGTCTCTCCAAAAGAGACCGCGTGCTCCCGCTCGGTTCCGTCACCGCCGAGGTGGAAGGCCTCGGTGGCGATTTTTCCGCGGCCCTCCCAGTGGCCGAGGGGGCCCGGCTGGGTTGCCCACCCCTCAGCCCTCCTCGCGCCCGGCGGACTGCAGCCACCTTAGGCGCCCACATGGTCGCCTCGTCGCTGGAGGAGGCCGTCCCGGTGAGGGTGTAATCCTCATCCGACATGCCCTCCCCTGGTCGCTGCTTCCTTGGGCGCCGTTTGCGCTTCTGCGCCTTGACGCCCAATCCTAACGGGCTGCTCGCCCTACTCCTTTCGCTCGCGGTGTCGAATCTCTCCGACACCGCCGAGGTGTTTGGCGTCACCTCTACGCTCGCCTGCTGCGCGACCTCCGCGCAAACTCCGTCCTTTTCTGAGTCCATATTCTTGCCTTTGTCTGTTTGGTTTATTTTTTTCCGGTCCGGTTTTTCTTTTTTAGAGAGATTTGTGTCCATAACTTATCCCACGAGTATGGGGGAAGGTGGTCCATCCAGGCGGAGCCCCCTGCACCTGGATAATGGTATATATACTATGGAGGTCGGCTGGTATCCATAGGTTTTTACGACTTTGCTGTCGGGTGTTATAGACTTTTCCTTGTCGTGGGCCGGCCAATAAAGGCAAGCCCTCCGGTCAGCAAGTTCACAGCGTACCCCTCTGGAGCCACCAGTCAGGTCGTTGCTGATCACCGGCCGATTACGGAACGCGAGAGGATGGCTAGTCCTCTCTCACCGGCGGCGGCACAAGTGCCCGTCGGCCCCTGCGTTAGCAGTGGGCCAACCCGCCCCTGGATCCCCTAGGAGCCCATGGTGGCCTCAGCCACAAACACCATCGCTCATCCTGTCTCCTCTGAAAGCAGAGGAGTACGGAGAGCGATGTGTTCCCGCCACGTTGGGTATTAGCCGACGATCAATGCCAACCCCATGAAGGGGATGCCATTGACCGCCGCCCAGGGTGTACCGGCCGCTCCGATTCCGCTCCCCCCGGACTGCAGCGGGATCGGAATCGGAACGACACTCGAGGAGGTTACCCGACACACACCCCTCATATGTAATGAACTAATATTATAATCGCGAAATCTGTAAGGGTGAATGAATGTTTGTGACTCGTTCACGCAAAAACTACTAAACGGGTCTGCTTGAAATTTGGCTCAGAGATAGATTATAGTCTTTTAGTCTAATAGAACTTCAATGTAGAATAACCAAAAAAGTAATTAAAATATAAGAATAGCAAATAAGCCACTTTACCCCGGTAATAGATTTGTGTTCGAAAGCTCGAAAATATGATGTTTTTTTAGAAAATATTAGTAACCGAAATTACTAATATTCCCCCTAACCCCTCCAGCTAAGCTAAATTGCTTGTGTTAAGAGTGGGTTCACCTCGGTAGTGTAATGCCCAGGATTCGAACCCGGGACCTCTCGATCGTAGGGTCGACTCCTTAACCACTAAGCTACCGACGCTTCAATTATCGCAGGTCGTTTCTTTTTACCCAAGAGTGTATGTAGTACAAACACTATTGTGCGGTTACATCCCAAAGTTTCCACCGGAAACCTTTATTTAGTATCAGAATGGTATCAGACAATGGCACAGCAAAGAGTGACCGGTTAACAATATTGATTGTTTATGGTTACACTGTCTGTGCGTCGGATACCGCTAGCGTTCTTTATTTGTTTATAGGACAAGAACCGCGCTAACATATTCACAGCAACAGCTACGAGTGCGAGATTGAAACGAATTTATCAGAAAATTTCTCGGTTGCACGACTATTTAAAGAGTACGGGTAATAACGTGGGTGGCTACATTCTATAGTAACAGCTTTCCTCGGTCGCTATGCTGATTAATAAGTCAAGTACTAGCAGCCTCGATTCGAGCGCCGCATCGAAATTAAATCGTAAAAAAATCATAAAGCCCGATGAAGCTTCACCAACCGGTTCAATTGTGAATGTACCAATAAAAACCGTAAACCATAAGAAGTTTTAACATTTAATTTAAAATGAAAATGTAAATTTTCTATTTTTTAATGTCTGAACATTTGGAAAACTCCGATACGCCTGTAACCTGTAAATTTCTAACCAGCAGGTATAACGCCTCCTTCTGCGAGCATGTAATGCTCGCGAAGGAGGTGGCGGAGCGCGCCCGGGAGAGACTTAGAACTCTCCCGGTCCGCCGAGCCCGCAACTTGCTCGCCGCGCGTCGCAGGCAACTCAGGCGCCGGAGGTCGCTTAACGACCTCCGTCCTCCATGAGCGCAGGCCTGGGGGTGGCGGGTGAGGCCACCTGTCACCCCAGCAGAAGCAGGCCGGGACGGTGGGGCGACTAGCGCCCCTCCCCCAAACCGGGGCAAGACGGGGACACCGTGGTTCCCAAACCCGAGGGGGCCATCTCGAAACCGGAGATGGCCCAGGGTCAGTCGGGGTGCGAGGGATATGCTCTATGGGCAACCTTACACCCCGGCGTCTGTAGACCCGAGACGGCGTGCGGTTTTAGTCGGTTCAAGCCCGACATAACCGCCCCCGCTGGCACGCGGGGGGGTATCCGAAGGGATTTCCGCACGAAAAAAAAAAAAAAAAAAAAAAAAAAAAGGTATAATTTCGTACATCTTACTTTGAAAATGACGAACTACCCTCTTAGGGGTGAAATTTTCAATAATGTTTCCTAGGCCCAAGCCTTACAGCATAGAGGGCAACAACTGTCAAAACAAGTTTGTGGACCCAGTGGCTTATATAGGCAGGCAGTCAGGAGTTCAGGACCAGTAGTTATAACACCAGTGCGCTACGTTCGCGTTGTACCGCTAGACTAGTTCTATCTAGATCTAGTTTGATTTTAGGTCACAGAAAAAGTAATTTAAAACCTAGTTAGCTTAGGTTAGATAGGAACTTCAAATCCTATACTTCATAAGATTTCTCAACCGCGATTTACACAGTTGAAAATGATCGTAAATGCATATTTGTAGACCTTTGTGGCGTAGCGGTAGTGCGTTCGACTGCTAAGTCAGAGGCCGCGGGTTCGATGCCCGCTCAGTGCAAATATGTACATATTTGCATTGGTCTGGGTGTTTCTATGTATAATATGTATTTGTTTACAAAAAAAACTATTTAAGTATGTTTATCCGCATTCTAGAACCCATATGACAAGCTCTGCTTAGTTTGGGTCTAGATGGCGTTGTGTACTTTGTCCTACAATATTTATTTAATTATTTATATAATTAATAATTGTAAGTGTATGTACTTTTCAGATATACAAAAACGAACAATTGTGCTAAGTCAGAGGCCGCGGGTTCGATGCCCGCTCAGTGCAAATATGTATATTTGCATTGGTCTGGGTGTTTCTATGTATAATATGTATTTGTTTACAAAAAAAAAGTATTTAAGTATCTTTATCCGCATTCTAGAACCCATATGACCAGCTCTGCTTAGTTTGGGTCTAGATGGCGTTGTGTACTTTGTCCTACAATATTTATTTAATTATTTATATAATTACAAATTGTAAGTGTATGTACTGTACAGATATACAAAAACGAACAATTGGAAAAACTTTTGTATGGATGAACAAAAATTTGTGATTCGTCACAACTACGAGAAATAATTTCAACCATCACATTGGATTTTTGGACATTTGGATTTGAAGCGACGGTAGCTTAGTGGTTAGAAGCGACGGTAGCTTAGTGGTTAGAAGCGACGGTAGCTTAGTGGTTAAGGAGTCGACCCTACGATCGAGAGGTCCCGGGTTCGAATCCTGGCCATTACACTACCGACGTGAACCCACTCCTAACACAAGCAATTTAGCTTAGCTGGAGGGGTTAGGGGGAATATTAGTAATTTCGGTTACTAATATTCTTTAAAATATATATATATATATATGTCATGCGCTGTGTTACTAAAGCTTAATGTTAAATTAATGAAAGAATATAGTACCTATACAGGGTATTTTAAGCTAAGTAGTTCCCCTAAAGCCAATGAGTGCGTGCCTTTTCTTCAACTTCAATGCTCTTATTCTTCCTGTGGGAATAGAATGAAGAGCTATAAGCGTTTATGCGGATTTTGACGGTAAAATTATGCCGAGGCGTGCCCATCAGAACTGGTATCTGGGTTGCAATGTTCTGTGTACAAAATACCGTCGCCCACATCAACCCACGTCCTCTAGAAGGGTTATAAAATCCGATATCTCAACGCGTAAACTTTCTTATTTACTCTTAGTATATTATTTCTGTGTTTATTTTTAAAACATTCTTACACTCCGGCGTCTGTAGACCCGAGACGGCGTGCGGTTTTAGTCGGTTCAAGCCCGACATAACCGCCCCCGCTGGCACGCGGGGGGGTATCCGAAGGGATTTCCGCACGATAAAAAAAAAAAAAAAAAAAAAAAAAAAAAGGTATATTCCACGTTGGGGTGCTTGGTTGGAGACCTCCACGCGGTGCACCCTGGGCAACGGAGACGGCAGCGCCTCTCTCCTAGGGTGGGAGAGACGCTGCCGCCTACGGCCAACTCCGACCGAGGCGAGGACGGCCCTGTTGAGGGCTGTTCGGAAGCTTTCCACGTGTCCCTCTGATTAGCAGAGGGCACAGTGGAGAGCAAGTAAGGGGGCCATCTCGAAACCGGAGATGGCCCAGGGTCAGTCGGGGTGCGAGGGATATGCTCTATGGGTAACCTTACACCCCGGCGTCTTAAGACCCGAGACGGCGTGCGGTTTTAGTCGGTGCAAGCCCGACATAACCGCCCCCGCTGGAGACCCCCCGCTCTCCAGCGGGGGCGGTATCCGAAGGGATTTCCGCACGAAAAAAAAAAAAAAAAAAAAGGTATATTCCACGTTGCGAGAGCCCTTTCGCAACTGTACCAGTGGCGAAAGGAGGCGCGGGAGCAGGGATGGAACCCCGAGCCTCGAGAAATCGAGGCTGTGCAGTCCCAGCTCCGCCAGGCCATCGTGGTGGAGTGGAAGGAACGACTTGGGCGACCAAGCGCAGGGCACGCCGCAATAGCGGCGGTAAGGCCCATCATGGAGGATTGGCTGGAGAGGCGACACGGAAGCCTCTCGTACCGACTGACACAGGTGATCTCCGGGAAGGGGTGCTTCGGGGACCACCTGCATCGGATCAGGAAGGAGCCAACGCCTGAGTGTCATCACTGCGACGCGCGCGAGGACTCAGGGCTGCACACGCTGGCGGACTGCCCGGCGTGGGAGGCGCCGAGGCGTGACCTCGTGGCAGCCATCGGGGTGGGAGTCCTCTCGCTCGGCAGCATGATTGCGGCAATGGTGCGGAGCGCGAGCGCGTGGGCCGCCGTCACCTCCTTCTGCGAGCATGTAATGCTCGCGAAGGAGGTGGCGGAGCGCGCCCGGGAGAGACTTAGAACTCTCCCGGTCCGCCGAGCCCGCAACTTGCTCGCCGCGCGTCGCAGGCGACTCAGGCGCCGGAGGTCGCTTAACGACCTCCGTCCTCCATGAGCGCAGGCCTGGGGGTGGCGGGTGAGGCCACCTGTCACCCCAGCAGAAGCAGGCCGGGACGGTGGGGCGACTAGCGCCCCTCCCCCAAACCGGGGCAAGACGGGGACACCGTGGTTCCCAAACCCGAGGGGGCCATCTCGAAACCGGAGATGGCCCAGGGTCAGTCGGGGTGCGAGGGATATGCTCTATGGGCAACCTTACACCCCGGCGTCTGTAGACCCGAGACGGCGTGCGGTTTTAGTCGGTTCAAGCCCGACATAACCGCCCCCGCTGGCACGCGGGGGGGTATCCTAAGGGATTTCCGCACGATAAAAAAAAAAAAAAAGGTATATTCCACGTCCCGAAGGGGCCATCTCGAAACCGGAGATGGCCCAGGGTCAGTCGGGGTGCGAGGGATATGCTCTATGGGCAACCTTACAAGTTACACCCCGGCGTCTATAGACCCGAGACGGCGTGCGGTTTTAGTCGGTTCAAGCCCGACATAACCGCCTCCGCTGGCCGGCGGGGGGGTATCCGAAGGGATTTCCGCACGAAAAAAAAAAAGGTATATTGATATGCTCTATGGGCAACCTTACACCCTGGCGTTTTAAGACCCGAGACGGCGTGCGGTTATAGTCGGTTCAAGCCCGACATAACCAGTATCCGAAGGGATTTCCGCACGAAAAAAAAAAAAGGTATATTCCACGTCGGGTTTAGCACAAAACCTGAATATTTACTTTCACTGTGGCGGGCGCCGAGAGCTTGAGTACTTTAAAATATCAAAGAAGTCGAGTTTTCAAAGTACCTATACATATTAGCGTTTGACGGAACGACTGCATGATGTATTTATTTAAGTAGGCACTATCGCTCCAGGTTTTAGTCCGTTCATGCCCGACATAACCACCCCCGCTGGCCGGCTGGGGGGTATCCGAAGTCATGATACGCACGATAAAAAAAAAAGACAAAAAAAAGTAGGCACTATCCGTGGATACTGATCGCAGGAAAAGTAAATATTAAAACATTTTAATCAAGCATCAATTATGTTTTTATGCTGTTACACAGAATAAATAATAGTACAAGTACAGAAGACCCTCTGTTTTGATGTTCACGAATGCCGCCTTTTTACGTGCCTATTAATTATTATTAGCAACGGACCGCACGCCAGCCGCGCCGTCATTGAGTTCGGCCCGGCGCGAAGGTCGACATTACTCCGCACCTTGCCGAAGATAGGGTTGTCATTTTTTTAAACTTCGTCAGTGGCAAACGAGCGTACGGTCCGCCTGATCGTAAGCGGATACGGTAGCTTTGCACTATTATATATTCTGTGGCGCAAGCATCGACTATGTCAGAATAAGGTACCCGTCTAGCACAACTATGCTTATTGCTTGGCAACTCTCGTTGCAGGACGTAACGACACCCGTCACTTTTTCACAGTAGTGCACATAAAGAGATAGGTACATTTTTTTTTTATATGTGCGGAAATCCCTTCGGATACCCCCCACCGGCCAGCGGGGGCGGTTATGTCGGGCTTGAACCGACTAAAACCGCACGCCGTCTCGGGTCTACATACGCCGGGGTGTAAGGTTACCCATAGAGCATATCCCTCGCACCCCGACTGACCCTGTGCCATTCGCAGTTTATAGTCTAGGAGCTAGCTACCAAATTCATTAAAAAAGAAAAAACAATATATTTACTTACTGATTACTTTTTATTGGTTTACGTAAGTAAATACTAAAGGTAACGCGGGCGTGACCTGTATTTATTGCTTACTTAACTACAAATGCCTTACTTTTATATACCTACTTTTTTTCTTTTTTACCATCTTTAAATTGCCGGTTGTCAAATTTAATTGTTGCATAATATTCCACTGGGAAACATGCACATGGTGATTGTGGAGGTATATTTCTAAAAAGTTCTATAAGTTTGCTGCCTGGATTACTTTGAACACAATTTTCAAAATTTTCTATGAAAGTGGTTTCTAAATTTTGTACATACTCTATAAAATCTTTTGGTGGCATTTTTAAGCTGCCATAAAAACTAGATTAGTTGTTGAATGCTTTGTATCTAGTAAATAGATTAGTCTCGTCTAAGCCTGCAACTGATCTTGAAATTTCATCTATTAAATCATTTGAAATTTCATCTATTAAAAATGTGCAATCCGAATTTTGGTCATTGTTTCTGCAACCCGCAGCAAAGCAATATTTTGTTGGCCTTATTTTATACATCGTATACAATATGCGCTGGCGACGTTGGTATGCGGGAGACACGCGCGCGAGTGTCGCGGCCCACGGCGGGGCAACCACTGAATAAGCAGCCCCGGGGTTGCCGCCGGCATGTACTTATAATTTCTCGCAGATCGGCGGAGTGACTCCCCCCTGGCTGTTATAGGTATTTCTTTGGGAATTCTTGCCTGTTTGTTCGCGATGGATGCAAAAACTACTGAACGGATTTTGATGCGGTTTTTTTTATTTAGAAAGGTCTTGGACGGGCTTAAAATCTGCTGTATGTTCGACTGCAATTGGTTAAGTAGAACCGGAGATATGACTAAAAACGATTACCGACCTCCGCGCGGGCGGAGCCGCGGGCATCAGCTAGTGTGGTCATATAAATAGAGTAGTAGAACACGCAGTTGCTTTATTTTCATTTCTCTCAGCGCGTCCATTAGTACAATAGAAGATCTGTATCTAGATCTGAAGATCTGCATCTAGATCTGAAGATCTGTATCTAGATCTGAAGATCTGCATCTAGATCTGAAGATCTGCATCTAGATCTAATATATCCAAATACTAGACTAATACACGGCTCTCATGAAGCATTTTGTAAAGCAAATCGAACGACACACCAAAATATCACACTGTGTGCGTGTGATATTTTGGTGTGTCGTTCGATTTGCTAACAGAAACACCTACTTCGAACTTGTAAACATGTAATCTATAGTTAAAAGATTGAGCATACTGTGCTAGAAGGTTCCTGGCTTACAATAACATTACTCATTGGCATTACGATAACTTCAATTTGATCAGTTTTAAAGTCAACAACTCACACAGCATGTTTGTTTCGTGTATACCTACGACATTGGGTATTATAAAGCACAGGTATGTTCATATACGCTTAACGACCTCTGTCCTCCATGAGCGCAGGCCTGGGGGTGGCAGGTGAGGCCGCCTGTCACGCCCTCCCCCAAACCGGGGTAAGACGGGGACACCGTGGTTCCCAAACACGAGGGGCCATCTCGAAACCGGAGATGGCCCAGGGTCAGTCGGGGTGCGAGGGATATGCTCTATGGGCAACCTTACACCCCGGCGTCTGTAGACCCGAGACGGCGTGCGGTTTTAGTCGGTTCAAGCCCGCCATAACCGCCCCCGCTAGCCGGGTGTCACATAGGTTGGGTGCGGGGGAGATGAAGATGACCACGCCATCTCCGGGCTTGATGAGCGCTAGACTGAGGGTGACGCGAAGGGCTACTTCGTCGTCCAAGCACCTGAGCCACCTTAAGACTAAACTGCTGCTAGGACGCCACGACTAGCATAGCTTAGCGAATCAACAAAGTAATTCGAAATAGGTTCAGATATCAAACATGTATTGTACTTTTACTTTTGTATTTTGCCAATTGTAAATAAATTTATTTTAAATCATATTTCAAGGCCACCAGCAATCAAACAGTGTATGCCGTTGCTTCATTAAAATTAATTAAGTATAACAAAAACAGGCAACAGATTTACGTCATAGGATTTGACGCAAATCATTTGCCTGTGCTAAGTGTATATTCTGTATTCTGTGACAGTGTGACAGATATACTATAATATAGTATTCAATTTTGACGACCTCTGTGGCGTAGCGGTAGAGCATTCGACTGCTAAGCCAGAGGCCGCGGGTTCGATTCCCGCTTATTGCAAATATGTATATTTGCATTGGTATGGGTGTTTCTATGTATAATATGTATTTATTTACAAAAAAAAAGGTATATACGTATGTTTATCTGCTTTCTAGAACCCATATGACAAGCTCTGCTTAGTTTGAGTCTAGATGGCGCTGTGTAATATGTCCTAGATTATTTATTTAGTAGCTAGTATTAATATTAATATTATTAGTATTAAGAACCGCGGTAGCCTAGTGGTATGGGTAATGGACTGCTGAGACGAGGTCTCGGGTTCGATCCCAGGTTTTACCATGGCACACACCAATGACTTTTCGATGCTTTTCGAAATTATGTGTGTATTTATCGCAGGTTTATAAGTGCCCGGTTAATGGCAATGGGCTCGCCACCTATTACATTGGGACCTAAACATAAACTGGCGAAATGTGGGTGCTAGTACCTCTGCCTACCCCTTCGGGGATATAGGCGTGAGTTTATGTTATGTTTATGTTATGTTAGTTTTAATTCATAATATACCATGGGTGTGTAATACACCTCTGCCTACTCCTTCGGGGATACAAGCGTGAAATTATGTTATTAATTCATGTCGCGATAACAGTGTCTTAGAGGCACTTAGTGGCATTCATCTGACTCTCGCGGCAATTCTTCATGTGCCGCATGACTACACGCGAGACCTTAGTTTGCTTTGACCGCATCAAAATCGATCGACCCAAAGTTATTAACACACAATAGGCTAGCTGATGCCCGCGGCTCCGCCCGGTCAGGTCAGTTATCCTTTTGTGGCCATATCCGGTTCTACTTAGCCAATTGCAATCAAACATACGGCCGATTTTAAGTCAGACCAAGATCTCTCTAATAGAATAAAACTGCATCAACATCCGTTCAGTAGTTTCTGCGTTCATTGCGAACAAACAGACAAACAAACCAGAAACCCTAAAAAAAAAATTTCTTTGTACAGACACAACTTTACAATTTTTACAAATTTACAATTTTATAATGTATGATAGATAGATGGAAATAAAATCTCCCACCACCTTCTTACTTTTTAGGGTTCCGTTGCAAAATGGCAAAAAACGGAACCCTTATAGATACGTCATGTCTGTCTGTCTGTCCGTCCGTATGTCACAGCCACTTTGTTCAGAAACTATAAGAACTATGCTGTAGAAACTTGGTAAGTATATGTATTCCTTGAACCGCATTAAGATTTTTACACAAAAATAGAAAAAAAAAATTTTGGGGGTCCACATACATAGAACTGAAACTCAAAATTTTTTTTTTCATCCAACCCATACGTGTTTGTTATCTATGGATAGGTATTCAAAAATGATATTGAGGTTTCTAATATCATTTTTTTCTAAACTGAATAGTTTGCGCGAGAGACACTTCCAAAGTGGTAAAATGTATCCCCCCCGCCCCCCTGTAACTTCTAAAATAAGAGAACGATAAAACTAAAAAAAATATATGGTGTACATTACCATGTAAACTTCCAACGACAATTGGTTTGAACGAGATCTAATAAGTAGTTTTTTTTTAAAACGTCTTAAATCGTAAACCGCAATTTACCTTTCATTCAATCAACTAAAATATAAAAATTAAAAAAAAACATTATATTACTTGCTGCTACGGAACCCTTAATGGGCGAGTCCGACTCGCACTTGGCCGCTTTTTTTTTTAGATATATATATTTAGTCCGTCAAATTGACTGCACCCCGCCTGATGGTAAGCTGAGGTGGAGTCCAAAAAGTAGTGGCTACCATTTCCAGAGATAGTCCCTAGAATGGTGGGCCCTACCTAGACGGCCCCGACAGATGTTTTTTCACGCCCCGCTTAAAGAACCCAGGATTGTAGGTAGAAGGAAACAAGTGCGTGGGCAAAGCGTTCCAGTGCTTTATGGTCCGACAAAAAAAGGAGTCGCCAAACCGCTTGGTTCGCGATGGTATCGATTGCACTGTATGAGGATGACACCTAAGTCCTGCACCACTTCAACTTCACCAGGAAAAACTACCTCCTGGACACGACCTCCAATGACCGGTATGGTGGTTTCCAATCGATTACGCATCTGGTCGGCCGGTCGACACAAAATTTATGCAGGCGGGGAAAGCGAGTTCCGGGCTTAATCGCATGTGATTGCGGATCCCCCGTGCAGTCCATGTCACACTTGCTTTCATGTCCCTTATGTCCTACCTCCTGAACTAAAGACGACCTCAGCAAAGCCACGGACAATGCGGTCGAGATGGCAGAATGTTAAGTCAAACAATTTAACTTACAAAATTTTGTGTAAAATAAAGTGAATCATTGACACAAAAGAATAAGAAGACTCAAGTTGTCTACTGCTTGACATAGACCTGCGCCACAGCTCCCGATTCTCCGCCTTCGGCATCTAATAGGATCGGGTACACTTCAGTTCATCTAGTTGGGGGGCGTCCTACCATTCAGTTTGCGGCCAGCGGTCTGCGAGCTATATTGGTAACTCCAATTTTGCAGCTACGTTAATTATTATTTCCCTAAATCACTGGATTTTTTTAATCACAATATTGAAAAGGATGTCCAACACATATCAGTAGTTATGTAACTAAATCGATCATCGATATACTAAATAGGGAACCATGTGCGAATAGAAAGGTGTTTATAAGTGCTAGCGCGCATCTTCATACGGTCTACTTATATTACAAATATGAAACTTTGTAAGTTTGGTGGTGAACCCCCGACGCAAAAACGTGTCTTTCTGTGGTATTGTAGCTCCCGAACGGATCAACCGATTTTGATCTGGATTTTTTTTGTTTGAAAGGTGAATTAGCCGGGAGTGTTCTTCAAACACGTAACACTAGTGAGAACATGTTGAATTCCTGAGACGAGCTCAGCCGAATACAAGGGATTTTCGATTTTGCGGTTTTTTTTTTTGCGATTTTGTGCGATTTTTTGCGATTTTTATTTTAATCTTGCAATGGTTCACCCCAGCACGAATCTATTACCGAAAACAGCAACTCGATAGCTCATCTCCTTCATACCCAAAACCGTGACAGAAAATTGGCAACGACGACGACGCGCTCCATAGCAATAGGGCTTTTCTAAAGAAAATCCCTAAAAAATATCCAGCCACTACAAACATTATCTTTTCAGCATATTTATAAAATATAAAAAGCCGATATCGGGAACTCGATACATTGTGAGTAAATGCTTTACTTAGACACGTAGTTGAAAGGGGAAAACCCGCTAAGTGTCTGTATCGCACGGAGGGATTTACTGGAACTATATTACACATACTTGGAACATTATTATCTGTAGCCGGCCTATTACGCTATTTATTATCAAAATATCGGTTTGGTAAACGTGTGGTATTTCGTATTTCTGATATAAAATTGTCGAAGCACGAAGTCTGTAAGTGTACGTTGTGCGAAGTTAACCCTTTTTAGCTTCTCATTTTTAGGGATTTTCTTTAGAAAAGCCCATTGGCTAAGGAGTTGTCGTCGACGTCGTCGTCGTTGCCAATTTTCTGTCACGGTTTTGGGTATGAAGGAGATGAGCTATCGAGTTGTGTTTTCGGTAATAAATTCGTGCTGGGGTGAACCATTGCAAGATAAAGAAAAAATCGCAAAAAATCGCAAAAAAAAAAAAGAAAAATCGCGAAGTCGAAAATCCCTTGTATTCGGCTGAGCTCGTCTCAGGAATTCAACTTGTTTAAGGTTTTAATCATAATTTTGCCAGTTTGATGGTACTTCCGCTCCCTCTGGAACTTTAGACAACGCACTGGACTCAGGAAGACATGTCCGCAGCCTCTTTGTCTTAAAAAAAAAGGCCATGCTTTTAATAAGTGAATTAAATTAACTTTCTTAATTATAGTTTACTTATGCGTCTAGTAGAAGTAAAGTGAAGCTAAGCTATATTTCATCGGCATCGCGTAGGTATTGTAACTTTGACTTCCTATTGAAGTGAAAACTCTAAGCGCAGTGAAAGGACAGCGATAGCCTATAGAACTTTCTTGTTTTATAAATTCCAGTAATTTTGCTGATATCTACGAAACTATAATAAGTAAATAATCCTTTCTCTATATCGCGCCGTCATCGTGGTTCGTCCGTCCAGATGTCGGTGTTCCCATTGGAAACTATAATAATAGTACATACTTATAGGACACCATAAAAGATAATTGAAGAAGAGGCTATTCTCGTAATCTTAAACCATCACAGAACGAAATGCGAATGTGGCGTAGCGGTAGAGCGTTCCACTGCTAAAGGCGCGTCTCCCGCGTGTGTTTTACTCTACACAAAAAGGTCTATACAAATCATATTTTGTTGATATACACATTCGGCCTCCTGCAGTTTGATATACAGAAATGTTTCGAAAACTTTTGCTGTCAAATAGTTAAATCACTTTGACGTTTGCTATCAAACAGCCAAATTTTGTATTAAATATTTCAAGGCAAAAATCTTGACGATGTACTCTAGATGCGCAGCGACGGAGGTGTCCTAATCAACCAATCATAGATATATAAAACTAATCACAGGCTCGAAGAACTCGCAACATTGGTTGATCAGTCCTTTTATTGGCTTTTAGTCCTAAACTCGGAGCCGACGCTGTCAGTTGCTGTCAAATCAAATGATATGACAATAGTCCGCCCCTTTCACCCGCGCGGGGGATAATGTGTAGATGTTACCCATCGGCCGCAGAAAGCAAAATCAACCAACATTACAGTCCCAAAATGTGTAGCGCAAACCATAGACATGTCTTGTGGACACCTTTTTATGTAGTGTGTAAATTAAAAAACGCGCAGGAGACGGGCCTTAGGACAGAGGTCGCTGGTTCGTTTGCTGTTCAGTGCAAATACCTATGTAAATTTGCTTTGGTGGATCGAATAGAATGCCCACCCTCACGCAAAAACCGCGCCTTGTCGTGGAGTTTCGGATACCAGCCCGTGAAACCATACCATACCATTTGGTCTAGGTGGTCGGTGAGAAGAAGTCAGCAAGAAACTCATGGACCACTCTCATATAAAACTATAATTAATTTAGTTATTTCCCTAACAAAATGACATCAAATTCATCAAATGGACTAAAATGGTCGCTCCTTTGTGAGAATAATGCCTATTTCTTATGAGACCGTAATCTTAGCAATCCATGGATTCTCCGTGCGGGTGCCGGGTCCATCGCGTTGCTGAGTTGGGAACTCGGGACAGTGCCTGGGACTTGCGACCCAAGTGTAGGTTTAGAAGGGGCCCCTTTTGTTGATGTACATCAACACTCACCTTCACTACCCAAGTTCCCCTCCCTGCCTAACCAAATTTGATACGAACCTACTAGTGCCGCTTTAGACATTCGTCCTAGTAATGAGCTTATTGTAGCTCTCGATAGGCCTAGATCTTTAAGTAGGTTATAGAGAGATTTTGCTGGTATACCTCTCGCTCCCACTTCCACTGCATACAAATTAACCACGTAACCGTTTTTGATTAATTCGTTTGTGAGATCATAGTATTTATTTTTCTTTATTGTGTGGTCCTTCGGTATATTTGTTTCCCACGGTACAGTAAGTTCCACAAGAACCACATGTTTTAACCTCTTAGAATATAGGAATATGTCAGGTCTAGATGACGAAACCCCAACATCCTCCGGAATTTTGTAGTGCTTTTCATACGTGTCGATTAGGAGAGTCCAATCTGGGGCAGTATCTAAGATTGAATAAAGTTTGTTCCTGGGTGTTATGGATGAACCTTCAGACACAAAGTTGATATGACGTCTGTTAGTAGTCAATCCTTTTTAGGCTCTAGCTACTGCCAGACTCATTGCTTCACGTATGATGATAAGCACCTTATCGTGGCGGCGTGAGTAATGGCCTCTATCGAGAAGCACCCTACATCCTACTAATATGTGTCTAGCCGTCCCTATTGCCTCACGACAAGTATAACATTGTTTTTCTGTGGCCTTCCCCCACCTTACCAGATTACTCTGGTCTGGGAGGGTCATCTGAAAGGCGTTAAGATAAAATTTTAACAGGGCCGGCGACCAGTCATAGATCAAGGTGCGCCACTTTAAGGCCATCGGTATGCAGAACTCTCCCATTGTCAACCATTCATTTTGGATTTCCAAATTCATCGCGTGCACTCGATATTTATCATTTTCGTCTTGTTTTAGAAAGGACTTAAGTATATCCTGGTCCCTTTCTGGCTCTCGTACTCCCAACCCCACTCTGTTTGACTGGGCCCCTATCATAAATCGTTTATGGAATAGAAGTCTAGATTCAAGCTCGGACGCGTTATTATCTTTCGGGAGTGCCCTGATTGTGACATCTTGGGATTTTCCTAAGATGTGGGCTTTGGTAACTCTAAGATGTTTATAGAGCTCCGATGGTTTCTTAAGTTTCATCCCAAAATTATTTTGATCCCTAAATAGAGCAGAGGAATCAGCAGAGTGCGCTAGTCCAAGCCACGATTTTAGCGATTTTATGACAGTTGCATCTATTTTCGCCAGTAAGGTTTTACCGAATTCATACACCAGAAAAGGCCAAGTCAGACGTGATGTTAAGTAGTTGTCATATATCCAAGCTTTTTTGATATTGTTTAGTGGTATCTGATCTATCTTATTTAGGTCATTTATAAACGTATCGACAACTTCATCTAAGGATGGTGTGCGTCCTTTATAGTCTATCTTTCTCCCAAGAAATTTAAATGGCACCGATTCAGCGACTATGGAAACTGGTTTACCCCCAATGAAGAGTCCCGGGTCGTAAGAGGTAAATTTGGTGTCCCGTCTACCCAGACATAGACAGTGACACTTACTGGGCTTCGTCCTCAGTCCATTTGTCCACGAACAGAACTCATCGACTTCCTTTAATAGTTCCTGACATTGTTTTGGATTGCGCGTCAGTATTGCGAGATCGTCAGCAAAAGCTAAGATGGACTCTGAGTATATGTTATTTACTTTAAACCGATAACCCCATTTCTTTTCGTGACGTATTAACTTGGTAATTAAGATATTAATTACTATGTTAAATGCTATTGGTGACAAGCAGCATCCCTGAAACAGTCCCACATTATACCGTAATGGTCCTGTGTGTACTTCTTGGAAGCTTATAGCAAATTTTAGCTGGGAGTAATACGACTCGATTATCTCTATGACCACGGGCGGAAAGTTATACCATTGCAACGCGTATACCATAAGGTAATGTGGAATTGAGCCAAATGCATTTTCTAGGTCTATCCAACATACCGTTATCTGTCTTTCGTATTTTCTGGCATCTTTTAAGCTTTCCGCTAACAGACTATTGTGTTCCAGACAACCAGAAATGCCGGGTAAAAACCCTTTCTGGTGGTTAGGTCCGAAATACCTATTGTTAATCATAAAATGACACATTTTTGTTTGTAGAATTGAGAAAAATATTTTTGAAATTGTGTTAGTTAGTGCTATCGGTCTAGTATCTTTAGGATGGGTCACTTCATGTTTTTTTGGAATGAGAACGAAAACCGCTTCGCCAAATGCGACTGGTATATTCTTTTCTGACCAGATTTTACTGAATATATTTGTGAGATGTTTACGAACTGTTGGACATTTTTTATACACTATATATGGAACCCCATCAGGGCCCGGAGCCGATTTAGATGATTTCTTTTTTATTTGTATCTCTATTTCCTCTATGGTAGGTGCATTCCCTTGGAATTGTACTAGAGGGTCGTGAGGTCTTTGGGTTTCCGGTTGATTGTATGGTGTTCTGCATTTAAGTATTTCATAAGTGTTTTTGTAATGTATAGTCGTACTTAATAATGCAGAGGCTATAACCACATTTCACCAATCACTGTATTCCGTCTATACTGTCTTTGTAAAATCTGATGTGAATTAGCATACTTATCATGTTGTATGCATATGTATGCTAAATAGAGCAGTTCATCAATCAGTTCATATTGCATGTAGTATTCTCTAATTTCCTAGCCTTGTTCCATAGTCTACTAGAGGCTGGTGGTTCCAGGAGTCAGCCTTACTATCAAGAGGTCCTGGGTAATTGGGGTGAGTTCACGTCAATAGTGTAATGACACAACTGATGTGAACTCACTACTAACCCAAGCAATTTAGCTTAGGTGGTGGGGTCAGGAGGAATATTAGTAATTTAGGTTACTAATTTTTTTTTATAAAAAAACTTATTGTCTTCATTAAATAACCAGAATTATGAATTTGAGACCAGAGAGCAGAGAGAATTGCATATTTATACATTAGGACCTAAACATTAACTGGCGAATCGTGGGTGTGCAATACACCTCTGCCTACCCCTTCGGGGATACAGGCATGAAGTTATGATATGTTTATGTTACTTAAAATTATGTGCAATCACATAATAAAATAGCATAAAGCCACAATAATTCAATTCAAAAGACTTGCATCTTGAACATAAAAGAAAAGGAAATAAGAACTGGCATCTAATTAACATCAATAACAATGCTTTATTCACATTCACACCAGATTCATTTAACCCTGAGGAAACAAAGTTGCACTTCAATTAATATCTATTTGTTGTTGTATGTTGTGTGCATGTCAATTATGTAGATAAACATATTTATTGCTGTCCATTCAACATAATAACTCGCACACAATGCATTACTTTTGCAATTTGTAGCTGTGGTCACTAATATTTTTATAAAAATCTTAATTATGTAATAATTTATTGAAAAAAAAAATATCACAGTTAAAAATGGGAAAAATATTACTCCTATAATAAATATAGACCTAAAGACAAACAAAATTAATTGTACTAAAAATGAGAGCAAAAATATAAACATCTACATACAAGTTGCAAACTGCCAAGGTGACTGTATGTAAAATTATAATATTTTTAGTTTGGATTTGAAAAAAAAAATGCTACTTGAATATTTATGTTAAGGACTATCTGAGGGTCAGTAAAATATATATAATGAAAAAGGAAGTGATAAGATATATAAACTTAATTTTTATTAAAATTGTAATTGATAACATTGTGCCTCTTGAGAAATAAACTTAGTTTAATATTCTTTTTTCTTATCAGAATGTAATGGGTGAAATAGTCAGGTAATTCGCCTTATCTTCACAGTGTGTTAAGTTGCAATGTTCTGCCAAGCCTCTTATCACAATATGCTATATCAACTTATTCTGTCATGTAGTTCAGTTAGCTGTAGGTATGCTGTACCTATATTTACCTGATAAGGAGCAAGACACCATCACGATTTCGGCATGGTAAATATTTTACATACTGACACAGATAAGATTGATAGCCAAAATCAATGTTTTGGTAAGTATTAAAACTACAAGTTTACGACTAAGGTTTGAATACACGTAGATACTTACCCACATACAGAGTGGCTCCTGCATCATAAAAGCCATGACATCGACGAACTGTTCAGTGATGTTCCTGGTGCCGTTGACGGTCATCACCGGCTCTGCACCCATCACCAAGTTCGCTTCAGCATCAACCGGCTCTGCCATCGCGTCTTGCCGACCCTGTGTCACGTTCACACGCCAGTTCGGATCACTAGTCACACTCAGCGCGTAATAAACGGCTATTGAAAGCAGAGAAACACTACCCGCCGTGTAAACCTTGAGATTCGGCAAGGGCAACCTGTCTAATAAAGTCACAGGCATGACGAACGCACAATCGTAATCTGGCGCGACAAATAAACACCTAAACTACACCACAATTTAGAACTTAATGACATTTGACTGTTTTATAGCGCAGGTAATATCAAAATAAGCAGACACGATTCAATTCAACAAACGTACTAGATACACAGACACACATACACAAATAAATAGACGCACACAGAAACATGAATTGTGTTACCATTTAATTAGAAATAAATACCCTAGATAGTAAAAAATAACTCCAAGGTATTAGGTAGTAATACAACAATTGGGGACACTTCACTGTGGATGTCCCTAGCCAAGGGCCTCAGAGGCCCTTGGGTCTCTACAAATCTCAGGCCTTATTTTTCATTGGGCCCCTGAATCGAAATCGACTACATGAAGGATCTTGTCTAATCGTAGAAGCCCTTGATGAGATATTTGCGGCTCAAAATTGATGAGCGAAGGGACTTCGGATAACATTTCCCAAGTCTAACCCAACCAGGAAACTCTACGCGGGAGTCGTGTGGTCAATGGCATAGCCCTATATAGGGCCCCAGTAGGGGCAATGAACCTGACGACCAGCAACATCACAATCCCGCATACTCCTTTGCAGTTGCTGGCCTAGTTTGTAACCCCAAGGTTTAGGACTATCCGTTGAAGAATTAGTCCGTCAGTCAGTTGGGAGTTCGAGGGGTTCGGGAAAAGATAGATTAATTTACCTAAAATATACAGACTTTTTTAAATGTAGTAATGATATCACTGATTGTCTCTCGTTCGGAATTTAGAGAGATTGTGTCAAACGTCAAAGCAAAAATCCAATTTAAAAAAAGCAAACACACATAATATTATATATTAAGTCCGTACTTTTCGTTTTCTGTTTTGTTAGTTTCTGTTCTATCCCTCTTATTTATTTAGGAGTATATTTTCTTTATTACTTTAAAATGTACAGAATGTTTTTCGGCGCACAATGTAATGTCATTTGTGACATCTTTACAGCTGAGACGAAAACGTCAAGAATTTGACAACCGACATAATTTCATCACAGAAGTTTAAAACGCAAACGGTGCATTTTCATAAGATTTGTCTTGCATCACTTTCGTTTTATAAGAGTGCACTTGAGAAGCAACATAATAATTATGCTACAAATCGTAAACTTTATTACGTTGCTCTAATAAAATAAAGTCTTCTTGGATTTCGGTTTGATGTGTTTTGGTGTTGTAAATTGCGATTTTATGGTGATGAACATTGAATAATAATGGCTCAGAGGGACTACGCACCACTTAGCATAGCCTGTGTCCACGGACTGTGTGATAAAATATATGACAAACGTAAATTTGCTGGCGTCGAAATTGAAAAGTAAGTACTACTTGGCATCATCATTGGTCGCTAAGCAAAAGTTTTAGTGTAACACAAGATTGCCTTTCTTCATCACTTACCTCTCCAAAAGCTGCTATGTTACTGACTCATGTATGTGCATCTAATATCATTTCCAGAATGGTGAAAGATTTCAATGACGCGAAGAATACGAGCCAAATTAAGCGTTTGATTAGGGTGCTTGGTCAGGATTTGATGGCCTCAACAAATCCAAATGTAAAAAATGGCGCTCTTATGGGGTTGTCGTCTGTGGCAGTTGGTTTAGGGAAGGTCAGTAACTGTTTTGTTCTCAAAGAGGTACTTGTTCACCTGCACACAGCTTATGAAAGTAATAATATTAGTTTTTTTTTATTATTGTAATAAAATAGTTCATAAAGCACTCCAACCTCCTCAAACAACTAGGAAATGTGGAAGATATTTGAACTAGACACAAGGACAGACTTATATGCTACATGTCAATTGAAATTCACTTAAAAAGTAAGAACTATTAATCATCTTAAAAGATTTATTAGGCTTGTATATATTGACCCGACAGAGATCCGATTCTCAGCACTCCATGGATTCACCGTGCGGTCGCCGGGTCCATAGCGTGGTACAGAGAGGAACACCATGACGGCGACTGGGACTTGCGACCCAGATGTAGGTTTAGGGTGGCCACCTTGTGATGCATCAGCGCTCACCTCCACCGTCAGTAGTGTTCCCCCCCCTACCTATCCAAATTTGGTAAGATCCTAACAATGCCGCTTTTGATATACGTTTTAATAAAGAGCTTACTGAAGCTCTTGGCAATCCGAGGTCTTTAAGTAAGTTGTACAGGGATTTAGCTGGAATTCCCCTTGCTCCTACTTCTACGGCATAGAGTTTAACCACGTAGCCGTTTTTGGTTAACTCGTTAGTCAAATCAAAGTATTTGTTTGTCTTTATAGCGTGGTCTTTAGGTATATTAGTTTCCCACGGTACTGTGAGTTCTACAAGCACTGCACGCTTATGCGATCGTGAAAAAAGGAATATGTCGGGTCTGGATGATGAGGCACAGACATCCTCCGGTATCCTATAGTGCTTCTCATACGTGTCTACGAGTATTGTCCAGTCAACGGCAGCTATCCAAATTGAATAAGGTTTTTGAAGTGATTTCTTTGAGCAGCCTTCCTTTACAAACGCAATGTCATTTCTTTGGTTTGTGGTTAATCCTTTTTTCGCTCTAGCTACCGCCAAACTTACAGCCTCACGTATGATTTCTAATACCTTATCATGACGGCGCGAGTAATGACCCCGGTCTAATAGCGTTTTACAACCCACTAGTAGGTGCCTAGCCGTACCAGTTGCTTCACCACATGAGTTACATGTTTTATCTGTGGCTTTTCCCCATCTGACCAGATTGCTTTGGTCGGGGAGGGTCAACTGGAATGCATTCAGGTAAAATTTAAGTAAGGCCGGTGACCAGTCGTATATTATGGTACGCCATTTTAAGGCTATGGGAATACAAAATTCACCTAGAGTCAACCACTCGTTTTGCATTTCTAGGTTCATTGCGTGCACCTTATAGGTGTTGTTTTCGTCTGCTTGAAGAAAAGATTTTGTTATTTCTTTATCTGTTTGTCTTTGAATATTACCTAGACCTACTCTACCGGTCTGCGAGCCTATCATGAATCTTTTATGGAACTGGAGGCGTGATTCGAGCTCCGATGCATTTTTATCTTTTGGAAGGACTTTTACTATTTCGTCTTTAGATTCCGATAAGACGTGCATTTTAGTTACTCTTAGGTGTTTATAGAGTTCTGATGGCTTCTTAAGCGTCATTCCAAAATTATTCGCGGATCTATATAGTGCCGACGGGTCGGCCGACTGAGCTAGCCCTAGCCACGACTTCAGTGTCTTCGTGACACTCGCATCTAGTTTTTTGAGGAGGCTCTGGTTTACATCATATATAAGAAACGGCCAGTTAAGACGCGAGGTTAAATAATTGTCATAGATCCAAGCTTTTTTAACATTACTTATTGGTTGTTGGTCTACCTTTTTTAAATCGATAATGAAACTATCAATTAATTCGTCCAAAGCTGGAGTGCAACCTCTGTTGTCAATCTTTCTTCCGAGGAATTTAAAAGGCACGGTTTCAGATATAGTTGAAACGTTTTCCCCGCCTATACTAAGCCCTGGGTCATATGAAGTATACCTGGTACCCCGCCTACCCAGACATAGACAGTAGCATTTGCTAGGTTTTGCTCTCATTCCATCTGTCCATGTACAGAAATCGTCTACTCTACGCAGTAGGTCCTGGCACTGCTTTGGGTTACGAGTCAGTATTGCCAAATCGTCCGCGAAAGCGAGGATAGACTCCGTATATTTACCGTTTAGCTTAAACCGATAGCCCCACTTCTTGTCGTGTGTGGAAATGTTGTCTATTAAAATATTTATTACTATATTGAAAACTATAGGTGATAAACAGCAACCTTGGAACAAACCCACATTATAATTTAAAGGTTGCGTGTATCCATCTTTGGTATTAATCACAAACTTTAATTTACCATAATAAGAGGATAATAAGAGGATAAATGCTGTTAGAGGTACTACGTAAACATATTATTATTAACCATGGAACTGTACCTTGGGGTAGAAATGACATATTTTTATAAATATGCATTTTTTTTTAACATCAGATTTTTCGCGCAATGCCATATATTTGTGCAGGGACCAGAGTAGTATCGAAGCATTATTTGGGCACTAGTCATGTTACTGTGTAGACACCGTGTTCTGCTCTTGGGGTACGTACTTCAGTACCCCGCCATTACCCAGTACCTAACGCATCTAAACATAGGCATTCATAAGACTGTCATAGGTGCATTTTATAGACTATAGTTTCTTTGTAATAAATAAATATTGTAGGACAAACTACTCAACATGCCATCTAGACCCAATCTAAGAACAGCTTTTCATAATGGTTCTAGAATGCAGATATACACAACATTCTTAAATATTATTTTTTTGTAAATGAATACATTTAATACATAGAAACACCCAGACCAATGCAAATATACATATTTGCACTGAGCGGGAATCAAACCCGTTACCTCTGGCTTAGCAGTTGAACGTACTACCGCTACACTGCAAAGGTTTTAATTTATTCCTTGTTAAAATTTGTGTTTTATTCATAGGGTATGCCAGCACCCCAGGGTACTGTTGCTGAAGATTTTCTGTGGGTATGGTTCTAGGCTTTAGAATGTTCATAAATTGATGTTGATGGAAGTTAAAAACCTTATGTTATATGAGTCAAGGTAATAGAAGAAAAATCTTACGAAAATCTTTTTTTTTGATGCTGTATTTGTGACAATCTTTCAATCAAATTATCTTTACTATTATAAAATTATAAATCACTTATGTCTGTACATTGGAGGTTTTAAAAAAAAAACATGGGCTATGTTAAAATGAATATTTTTTTTGGTATTCTTGTCTGTTTATCTGTTTGTTCGCGATGGGCGCAAAAACTACTGAACGGATTTTGATGCGGTGTTTTCTATGGAAAAGTCTTGGTCAGACTTAAAATCTGCCATATGTTTGATTGCAATTGGTTAATTAGAACTGCAGATATGGCCATAAACCGATAACCGACATCGAGCATCAGCTAGTGAAAACAAGAACTAAGTGTTAGCTTTACTTCTGTTTTGCTAGTATTAATTACGGCAAGTCCGAAAGCTTTAACGAAGGGCCGCCGGCAGGGCTGCATCGAGTACCTGCCGGAGCTGGTGCACCCCATCGTGGCGTGCTTCAGCGAGGGCGAGTCGCGCGTGCGCTACCAGGCGGCCGAGGCGCTGTTCAACGTGCTGAAGATCGCGCGCGGCGCCGCGCTGGCGCACTTCCCGCTCGTGTTCGACGCGCTGGCGCGCCTGGCCGCCGACCCCGAGCAGCAGGTCAAGCAGGGCGCCGAGCTGCTCGACCGGCTCGTCAAGGTATCGTTCGTGTGTTTTGCATCTCTCCTGTTCGGAAAGTTTCATTTTCATGGGTAGATATCCGGGTGGAAAGTAGCTTATTTCTTCCCTAGGGCAGAAAGTTTTTTTTTTTTAATTTTAAGTTTTGCCATGGAGTCCATGATAATTTAATTACGTCATAATGCCTTGATATCATGACGCTTTTTTTACTTGGCCGCCTAAATGCACATCTCATGACCAACTTGATTACAATGTAACCAATAGATTCGATTTTCAAAACTTATCTAATGTTGGCAGTATATATATATGTGAATTATAACTTTTTTTCAGTATTAAAAAAAAACAATTTAAGTTTGCTAAAGAATTAGCGGGAAAACGAGATTCAATATAAATAAATACCTTGTGTTAATTGTGGTTAAAATGGTTTCGGAAAGTGATTCCAGTGACATGGATATTAATTGAACTCCCGCTGAGATTTAAGAACAGCCAAAAGCTGATGTTAAAATCTATTTTCAAATTGTTCTAATTTTACTTTAAATTTTAACTGATAATCAATATACCGGTGTCCTTTAATGTGGATGTAGTATTTTAATTTCCTCACATAGTCGAAATGAAAAGTAGAGTGTCTACCTCGGGTGAATGTCACCATTTCACCCTCGAACTATTGGCGAAATGGCTGACTTTCAACCCTTGTGTAACAATCTACTATTTAGCATTCAAAGGAAAATTATGTCTATTCCCTTTTATTATGCTCCTTTAAAGTAATTAGGTACTCCATTAGATTAAGATCGGAAAAAGAGACACACGTGACTTGAACCCGCGACCAGTCCATTATAGGGGGAAATTTGAAATTCTCCGTTATATTGTATACGTCTCGGGGCGACGCTGGACCCATCTACCGTAATTCTTGCGAACTACGGAAACAATGAATGATGTAAAAATCATTTTTAATGTTTTTGATTACTCTGCCACATTCATTCAATAAATTTTTGAAGCAATTAGCATGCTAGCTTTTACTATAGATTTAAATCGGAAAACTCCAGCATCATTTTTATTAGGTTCACGTCACGGTATGAGTAATAGCTTGGCATGCAAAAAGCTATTGGTTCAAATTCTCTCTAATTTGACCATTTCATGCATAAAAACAGATTCAGAATTCAGTATTTAAGTCCACTCGGATCTCGAATTGGTATACTGGTGTGCGTGTATGGTGCGATTGACGCTCAATGTTTGTTATCGGTTGCGTGTGCGGTACCTAATTACGGTTATCTGTAATTTATGCATTGGCGTGTGACATGTGTCTACTGTATCGAGTTACCCTTGCCTTGGCGTCCTCGTAAAACAAATAGTTAACAAAAGAAACTAAATTATTGTTTACTATCGTCTTGCACTTGGTTCTGCACATTATTTTTGTTATAAACTTTTATAAATCTAACGTTTAACAACACGATGTAGGTATACATAGTTTAATGCTTTTTAATCCGCGTGTATTTAATTAAAAAACAAAAATAATTATTATTAGACAAGTTATATAATAAAATAGTAGTTTATGCAACTGTCATATAAGGGGTATTAAAACACGAGAGTCTGCTGTTTATCGCGATAATAGGTTGACTCGAGTGTATTAATACCTAAGTTATATGCAGTTTCATACACTACTTTATCTTCACTCATAGGAAAAATTGAAATTAAACAAAGTAGGTAGGTTACAAGGGCGCCATTTTTTTCACAGTTCGAACTGCGCATACGTGTGCCTTTTTTTTCATATTCAGCCTAAAACCTTAGACTAGTTTAATGAATAAAAAAAGATAGCGATACTATAATGAGTGTTATGATACAGCCCAATAATCTTTTTATTAAATTCTAGGAATTAAAGGATTCAGGACGATGGGGCTTTATAGCAAAATAGAACCGAGTCTGCGTATACGAAACTACTTTTTTTTTCGAAGAAATTAAATATCCAGGAGGGCCCCTAACATTAATCTTCCATTAAATACTTATTATACCTATAGATAAAAAGAATGACTCATTCATAAACAATCCATACTGGTCGACGGGTTTACGCGTTGCACGTTGTGTCGCTTCATTTCAAGTAAATAATGCTATTTTTCTTCGATCTATTGTGGTATCGCTCTTCACGCCCAGCCAAAGTGATGCTTAGGTATATCAATAGAATAGTTGTAATGATGTACGCACGTAAATTACTATTATGTTATTTTATAAAATATGACCTGGTTATAAACAAGTTATAACCGGATCATATTTTGTTAGTGATATTGCAATGATGTAAGTTCGTGACGTCGTGTTGTCGCGCGCGCAGGACATAGTGACGGAGTCGCAGACGTTCTCACTGGCGGCGTTCGTCCCGATGCTGCGCGAGCGCATCTACACGCGCAACGCGTTCGCGCGCCAGTTCGTGGTGTCGTGGGTGTCCGTGCTGGACGCCGTGCCCGACATCGACCTCATCGTGCACCTGCCCGAGCTGCTGGACGGGCTGTTCAAGATGCTGGACGACACCAACCCCGAGATCAGGCGAATGTGAGATGGGACAACCGGCGACGAATTATAATCGTTATGCATGGATGTAACAATGTGTCACATAACTATTTAATTTCAGGTGTGATGTACAGTTAAACGAATTTCTAAGGAGTATAAAGAAGGATCCGTCGAGGGTTGATTTCCAGGCGATGATCAATATACTCATAACGCATGCGCAGTCACCGGAGGAAATGATGCAGGTAAGGTCAATTAAATTGTGAAACGGTAGACGGCCTTAATACAGTGAGTCTTGGCAATGCCCTTCACATAATATATGGGACAAATACAAACTTCAGTACATACTGTCTTCATGCTTCTTCACAATCTAACCGCAAACTGCAAGTTATCGTTATATTTGTGGCAGTTGACAGCTATCACCTGGATCAAAGAGTTCGTGGAGCTGGCGGGCGCCAGCATGCTGCCGTACGCGTCGGGCATCCTGTGCGCCGTGCTGCCCTGCCTCGCGTACCACGACGAGCCGCGGAAGAGTATCCTTTACATGCGCCAGCGAGGAATGTTCATGGCAGCTTACTGCTAACAACTAATTTAAATCATCTGATGAGGTTTTCATTTTAATAAATATATACTTGAGAAGAAGTTTAGTTTTCGCTTTTTAACTTTAGTTTTCATCAACATATTTATAAGAAAGTAGCGTGACTCCGCTTGCGTTGTCAAAGTCAAAGTCTTTATTTTTAAAAATAGTGCAACGTAATTACATCTTTTTGACGTCAAAACCTGCTTAAAACTAAGTTTACCACCGCTTCCTAGGCCCTAGTGGAGAAGAAACGGTGCAACAAACTCCACTGCGGCATTTTCGAGACGTCATATTATAAATAGTGATTTCTTAAGACTAAATATGGACGAATGTACATTTTTGTCTCGTGTCAAGATAAATAAATGTATATAAAAAAAAACAAAAGTTAAAATAAATATTTAACCTAAGTTAAACGTTAAAATAATTTAAAAATGTTAAAATATGGTAAAAAAGGTTGCCTACTACAATATTATGCTGTAGTTGTAGCATTAAGAGGGGCCTGCACCATGCTCAAGCCAGACATTTTTGTCTTTAAGGTAATCATCTGTCCTATAGTATGCTTTTTTATGTTGAATTCTGATGCCGTTCCCGCATCCCATGGGAACCTATTCCAGGGATAAAAAGTAGTCTATGTGTTATTTCAGATTATAATCTATCCCTGTAAGAAATTTCAGCCAGATCCGTTGAATCGTTTTTGTGTGAAAGTGTAACAAACATCAATTCATCCATCCAAACTTTTACAGTTATAATATTAATGGGATGGCATACAACAAACAGGAACAACAAACTCCTTAGCAGATTGCCAGGTATCCGAGAGACAGCAGCCACAGTGAACTTCCAGCTCACGAAGCTTGTGGTGTCTCCTGCAGAGACCTCCTCCCCCGAGGCGACGGGCGAGCCCGACGAGCCCGAGGAGGGCGAGGGGCGCCTGAACTTGGACGCTGTAGTGGGCGTGTTGCGGCAGATGTTGCATCACGGATCTGTACACACCAAAGTGGCTGCGCTGGATTGGATATTGCATCTGTACAACAAACTGCCCAGTGAGGTAGGTACTTAGGCTTGTGTTAAGAATATAACAGTCTCTATGCTGGGGTGGTAAAATAACAAACCAGCACACGACCCAACCCCAACACCAAGCCAAGACCAAGCGGTTACTGTGGCCTATGAATGCTTACTACACACTGACACTCATCTTTAACACTCGCTCTCCGTATGAATTATCGTCATTAACATCTGAGCGATGTGTCCCGATTGCACCCGAGGCACCTCGGAGCCCGGGGTCCGTTTTCCTGGTTTTCCTTCTCCACTTCGCACTATCTTGGGCATCCATGGTAATGAGACCATTAGCAAGCATGTTACCCTCAAGACTTCAAGCTAGCACTTCCTGGGTCTCCCTGGCGGCAGTGCCATGGCCATACGTCTGTTATGAATTATGGTATACTGTTATAATATTGATGTGCCGGATTGTTAAAAATGTATAAGTATCCGCGGGTATGAATCCGAGCACGGAAGTTTTGGTTGCAAGATCTTAACCTTTTTATTCGATTGATATCGGTGCACATTGCCTTGAGACGCCACTTGGCGCTTTGCGTGACCGGACTAGACTTAACACTTGCATTGCGCGGGTCTTTCTTTTAGTTATTATCTGAATGACTCTTCGACGGAAGACCTGAAAATACAGGTGAAGAGGGTTGAGCATGCGCGTTGTGTGCAGATGTTCGAGGAAACGGACAAGTTGTTCGTGAGCGTGGTGGGCAGCTTGACGGACGGCTCCGACGACGTGGTGCGGCGCTCGCTCGCCGTGCTCGCCGAGGTCTGCTCGTGCTCGCCGCACGCCGCGCAAGGTACGTCCCGCCCCGCCCCGCACGCCCCGCACGCCCCGCACGCCCCGCACGCCCCGCACCCCCGCCGTACTCGTACTCGGTGCTGAGTTGAGCTAACAATTAGAACAATTTAAACTGATGAGCGAAAATAAAATTTGGTTGTGCCTTAAAATAGACTTTATTTCTTTGAGGTACAGCATAGATTAGACAACCCACTCGTGAAATATTTTTAACATATTAAATATGATTCAATATACTTTGCATCGAGTAAACAAATGAGTGAAGGTCGTTCGCATATTAGACTAACAGGTAAAGCAGTCAATACAATAACAGAAACATAATCTAAAATAATATTACCCGTTTCAATGACACAGCATCATAATCAACTTTTTAAATTAAAATTAAAATTTAATTTAACTTTAAATTTATGATGTGCTCTAGTCACGATCTATAAAATGCAATCCTTCAAGTTGCACATATTATTATATGAGTACTTTTATAGTCACACCTGTTACAACGTGGAAATTGCATAACAATATATCTGTTTTTAAAGATGGCCTCGTAACAGATATCGCGTTGTTTGATTTACGTTTAAAAATAAATACTATACGTTTTGCAGGCGATTTGGAATCGAGTCCATATTACTACAAGTTTCTACAAGCTTTACTGAGGTTACTGGCGGCCGATGATAATTTATTAGAAGATAGAGGGGCTTTTATTATTAGGTGAGTCTACAAAGTTAGCCATACTGTTACAGTATCATAAAGCGATCCTATACATTTTAAATCGTTGGCGAACGAACAATCCATCTCTGCCACTTTTTTTTTCATTTATTTATATGAGGGACCGACGGTTTGAACGGTGGGGCGACTAGCGCCCCTCCCCCAAACCGGGGCAAGACGGGGACACCGTGGTTCCCAAACCCGAGGGGGCCATCTCGAAACCGGAGATGGCCCAGGGTCAGTCGGGGTGCGAGGGATATGCTCTATGGGCAACCTTACACCCCGGCGTCTGCAGACCCGAGACGGCGTGCGGTTTTAATCGGTTCAAGCCCGACATAACCGCCCCCGCTGGGCGGCGGGGGGGTATCCGAGGGGATTTCCGCACGAAAAAAAAAAAAAAAAAAAAAGGGACCGACGGTTTTTAACTTATGGTGTAAGAGTCCATGTTACTTAAGAACTCCAATCAACTAAAGAAATATATTGTATGGGTGGTCTCCGGGCTATACTCTATCCAACAGCAAACATACACATCTTGATTCACGTAGGTCACAAAGTAACATTTAAGAACGGCAATAGGTGAAGCAACTTTCTAGTCGCCAGTAAATGCCCTGTTCGGTAATTCTATTATTTCGCAGACAGTTATGCATCTTGCTAAACGCGGAGGACATTTACAAGGCGTTATCAAAGATCTTGCTCGAGGAGAAAAACCTTCGCTTCGTGGCGACGATGGTGGATGTACTGAACACTATTCTGCTCACGTCGGCGGAGCTGTACGACCTGCGGCTACAGCTGCGAAACTTTAACAAGCCGGTCAGTAATCTATATATATACCAACACGTGCTAGTCTGTGAAACTAGCAGTGCGATTTTAAAATTGTTTTAAACCCAAGGTTATAGGCTATTTATCATCAGGTAATTTTATTTAACATCACGCTTCGACTCTCAGGAGCTAAGCAATAAGAAAAAGGTCCGAAAGAAGTGGGTGGGCGGGCGATATAATGTGACGCAGATACGGCGGCTGTCCGTCAAGCTTTTTGGTGTATGTGTGAGGGAGGCAGAAGCCGCCTAGCCCTGCCGTCCCCAGTACCGTGTGTGTGTGTGTACGTGTGTGCGCGCGTGCGCGCGTGTGTGTGTGTACAGGTTACACACTCGCTGTTCGTGGCGCTATACCAGTGCTAGTGCCACTCGCCAGTGTCGCTGTGCCTGCTCCCGCTCATCCACTGTAATTAGTCCCTCGCGCCTAGCCATTCCGTCTCATGTACCGTGTGTGTGTGCGCGTGTGTGTTTGTGTGTGTGTGCAGGCGACACACTCGCTGTTCGTGGCGCTATACCAGTGCTAGTGCCACTCGCCAGTGTCGCTGTGCCTGCTCACGCTCATCCACTGTATTTAGTCCCTCGCGCCTAGCCCTTCCGTCTCATGTACGGTGTGTGTGTGCGCGTGTGTGTGTGTGTGTGTGTGTGTGTGTGTGCAGGCGACACACTCGCTGTTCGTGGTGCTGTACCAGTGCTAGTGCAACTCGCCAGTGTCGCTGTACCTGCTCACGCTCATCCACTTTATTTAGTCCCTCGCGCCTAGCCCTACCGTCTCCTGTACCGCGTGTGTGTGTGTGTGTGCAGGCGACACACTCGCTGTTCGTGGTGCTGTACCAGTGCTAGTGCCACTCGCCAGTGTCGCTGTACCTGCTCACGCTCATCCACTGTATTTAGTCCCTCGCGCCTAGCCCTACCGTCTACTGTACCGTGTGTGTGTGTGTGTGTGTGTGTGCAGGCGACACACTCACTGTTCGTGGTGCTGTACCTGTGCTAGTGCCACTCGCCAGTGTCGATGTGCTTGCTCACGCTCATCCACTGTATTTAGTCCCTCGCGCCTAGCCCTACCGTCTTCTGTACCGTGTGTGTGCGCGTATGTGTACGTGCGCGTGTTTGTGCGCGTGTGTGTGTGTGTGTGCGTGTGTGCGTGCGTGTGCAGGCGACGCACTCGCTGTTCGTGGTACTGTACCAGTGCTAGTGCCTCTCGCCAGTATCGCTGTGCCTGCTCTGCTCATCCACTGTATTTAGTCCCTCGCGCCTAGCCCTACCGTCTCATGTACCGTGTGTGTGTGTGTGTGTGTGTGTGTGTGTGTGTGTGTGTGTGTGTGTGTGTGTGCAGGCGACGCACTCGCTGGTCGTGGTACTGTACCAGTGTTAGTGCCACTCGCCAGTATCGCTGTGCCTGCTCTAGCTCATCCACTGTATTTAGTCCCTTGCGCCTAGCCCTACGCGCGCGAAAGAGACGGCGGAGAGGGAGCGGGAGAGAACCCTGCCCCCCGAGTTTCGCAGTCTGCGGCGAGGACGCCGCAGACTCATCTACGCCCGGGACTACTACCGTCTCATGTACCGTGTGTGTGCGTGCAGGCGACACACTCGCTGTTCGTGGTGCCACTCCAGTGGTAGTGCCACTCGCCGAAGTCGCTGTGCCTGCTCACGCACATCCACTGTAGTTAGTCCCTCGCGTCTAGATCTACCGTCCCCTGTACCGTGTGTGTGTGTGTGTGTGTGCAGGCGACACACTCGCTGTTCGTGGTGCTGTACCAGTGCTAGTGCCACTCGCCGAAGTCGCTGTGCCTGCTCACGCACATCCACTGTAGTTAGTCCCTCGCGTCTAGATCTACCGTCCCCTGTACCGTGTGTGTGTGTGTGTGTGCAGGCGACACACTCGCTGTTCGTGGTGCTGTACCAGTGCTAGTGCCACTCGCCGAAGTCGCTGTGCCTGCTCACGCACATCCACTGTAGTTAGTCCCTCGCGTCAAGATCTACCGTCCCCTGTACCGTGTGTGTGTGTGTGTGTGTGCAGGCGACACACTCGCTGTTCGTGGTGCTGTACCAGTGCTAGTGCCACTCGCCGAAGTCGCTGTGCCTGCTCACGCACATCCACTGTAGTTAGTCCCTCGCGTCTAGATCTACCGTCCCCTGTACCGTGTGTGTGTGTGTGTGTGTGTGCAGGCGACACACTCGCTGTTCGTGGTGCTGTACCAGTGCTAGTGCCACTCGCCGAAGTCGCTGTGCCTGCTCACGCACATCCACTGTAGTTAGTCCCTCACGTCTAGATCTACCGTCCCCTGTACCGTGTGTGTGTGTGTGTGTGCAGGCGACACACTCGCTGTTCGTGGTGCTGTACCAGTGCTAGTGCCACTCGCCGAAGTCGCTGTGCCTGCTCACGCACATCCACTGTAGTTTGTCCCTGGCGTCTAGATCTACCGTCCCCTGTACCGTGTGTGTGTGTGTGTGTGCAGGCGACACACTCGCTGTTCGTGGTGCTGTACCAGTGCTAGTGCCACTCGCCGAAGTCGCTGTGCCTGCTCACGCACATCCACTGTAGTTAGTCCCTCGCGTCTAGATCTACCGTCCCCTGTACCGTGTGTGTGTGTGTGTGTGTGCAGGCGACACACTCGCTGTTCGTGGTACTGTACCAGTGCTGGTGCCACTCGCCGGTGTCGCTGCTGGCGCTGTGTCTGCTCACACACAACTACAAGCACTGCAACACGCTTATCTCCACATTGTATCCTTTTCAATGCATTTGCAATGTTATGGTTTTTTTATCTTGTTTATTATACATTTGCAAGACAGATTTCACTACCGTGTGGCGATATTAACCGCAAAACATATTCCCGAAGTCGAATTACTGCCGTATGGCATTGTCGACGGACTATGGGCAATTTTATTGTCTATCTTATTAATTACACTTTTACAAACCACATTCCACAAGGTCGATTATGCCATATGGCATTATTGACCGATTGTGGGCAATTTGATTGTTCTTTGTACTAGTCTTATTAATGACACTCTTGCAAAACACATTTAACAAGATCGACTTTTGACCCCTGACTTCTCGTGTCGTATACAATTATTTACTTTTTTAAGAAATTAGTTGAAAATTAGGATGTACTTTCAATGCATGCAAAGCATATTATTTCAGTTAAAGTATTTTCCTGAATATAAGAACAGTGGTGATTTAGAAATTACAGTTGACTTCTTGACTGAGGTAGACAAATTAGTGCAACTCATCGAATCTCCTATATTTGCATGTAAGTACCTGATAAATTCGGTAAAATAAATATAATACTGGTTCTGTTTGATACCTACAGATATATTTAAAAACATGTTCACAAAGTTTATGCCGATTTTTTATATGAAGATGATTTTGGACGAAAGATTAAAAATAATTCAATTTGTAAGTTTTAGTCCATTTTAAGTTTATAAGTAAAGGTTCAATTGGAACCCGCGCGAGGGAGTGAGCTCGGGCGGGATGTGGGTGTGTCGCTGAGCGTTGTTGTTGTTGCGAGACATGCGGCTGGAGCTGCTGGGCGGGGCGCGCGGGGCGGCGGGGGCGGGGGCGGCCGAGCTGCGCGGCGCGCTGTACGGCGTGCTCATGCTGCTGCCGCAGAGCGACGCCTTCCACCTGCTGCGCCGCCGCCTGCAGTGCGCGCCGCTGCTGCCCGCGCCGTACGTACGCCGCACCTAACAGTCTTCAACTAGCCTCGACAAATTCGCGCATGTGCACAAACTGGCCAACCGACTAACCAATAAAGGGGCTGATCAACCCGTGACACGAGCCCTGTGAGCCCGTCATTGGTTCAATATTATATTTAATAATTGGTCGGTTGACGCGCCTCCGCTGCTTCAGGGTCAAAATGTCCAATTCTCAAAATGTCCAACGGTGTCAAAATGTCCAATTCCCAGGATGTCCATCTTTGAGAATGGACTACAGGTAGCAAATAAATTACTTGTGGGTTAGGTTTGGTTAGAACTGACCCCAACGGAGCGTGAGCCGAGCGAGCGTGCCGCGGTAGCGGCCGGCGAAGCGCCAGAATTTATTTGTATAATAACAATATAATTATTATAGTAGTTATTTTGATTCTATCAGTATTTTGTATTTATTGTTTTTCATAAGTATTAATAAAGCGCAATGATGTGTTATTGAACAAATTTACCACATTCTCGAAGATTGGACTTTCTGGGAATTGGACATTTTGAGAATTGGACATTCTGGGAATTGGACATTTTGACACTGCTGGACATTTTGAGAATTAGACATTTTGACCCTGAACGCCTCCGCTGTCGCGCCCCGCTCTTGCCATCAAAGAGACCTAAAAACTTGTTCTGCGCATATAAAGTACATTGTCAAGATTTTTGCCCATAACTCATATACAATCGAGAGCTTGTGCTACCCGACTACCGCCCGTGTGCTATGATACTGTAAAGATATTCAGTGTCACTTGCAACGCGATTAGCTACTGACCGACATTTACCTTTAGGGTTGTTGTCTCTGTTGATCCTGTTCCCGCTTCCCACGGGAGCCTATCAAGGATAAAATACTATAATCTATCCCTGTACCAAATTTAAGCCAACTCCGTTCAGCTGTTAAAGCTTGATTGAGTAACAAACATCGAAATATGTTCACAAACTTTCATATTTATAACATTATATTTTTTCATTTCATTTATTTACTTTCTTAAAAATCCTTACATTGTGTTGAAATGTAACTATAGTCTAACTTATTCTAAACATCTGGAGTATGATAATTTTAATGAATTTTGTATAAGTAAGCATAATTAAGACACTAAACATAACACTTTTGCACACCAACATAGTAAAACATGGATTGGACAACCATAGTTCTAACACCCTACTATGTACCCATGTTTAGCAAAATAAATGATTGATTAATTGAGTAAATTTTCTTAAAAATAATGACCAAATGAGTACAATACATTAATTGTCATAATTATATGTCATGAAAAACAATATCTATAAAGAATAAAATAAAATTTACATACAAAAAATAAAATAAAATAGCAGATGTCCCTTAAATTGTCATTGATATATATAAAAAAGATGTCATATTTGTTTGTACGTGTCATTACATGTCATTCCATGAACTCCTCTATTGAGTAAAAACACCCATCAATAAGAAATGCCTTCAAAGTTGACAGGAATTGGGGTGTATACAGGCAGCTCCTTATTTCTAAAGGCAGCTTATTAAAAAGCTTCACTGCACTGTACCTTGAGCCATGTTTGACCACATTTAATGTAGGAGCAGCGGTAGACGGCATATGTTTTCTCCTCGTTTTTTCTCATAATACCCTTTCCTCGTGACTCTCATATGAGTGTTTATTTTTAGCGAAATTAGTTAGCAAAACCATAATATACAGACTTGGCACCGTTAATACTTTCAAGTCCCTAAAAAACTGTCTACAGGACTGCTGCTGCTTTATGCGAACCATTGTTCTTATGGCCCTTTTTTGTGCAATGAACGCTTTCTGGATATTATAGTCATAGCTGCCTCCCCAGAAAAGAATGCTGTACCTCAGTTTGGATTCCACCAAAGCGAAATACACAGACTTCAGTTGTTCCAGATGCAGAACATCTCTTAAACCTCGCAGCACATAACAAGCTGAGTGTATACCAGCCTCCACATTTAACAACTCACATTTCCAATTAAGGAAGCTATCCACATGTATCCCCAGGAACTTAACAGTCTCGACCAAGTTTAATTGATTCCCATTAAGACTGCATTGTAGTTTGTCAGAATTGTTACTGGTCGATTTAAATAAAATTAGCTTAGACTTTTCTGCGTTAACTTTTAGGCAGTTAAAGGAGAACCATTTCTGGAATTGTTCTAAAGCCTCATTGACTTTTTGGTTTAGGTTACTTAGAGTATTCGCAGAAACAATGGCATTGGTGTCATCAGCGAACACAGTTAAATTAATGTTATTCGGTAACTTATTTACCACACTACTTATGAGGTCGTTTATAAATATGATAAAAAATATCGGACCGAGTACTGAACCTTGCGGAACACCTGTCCTAATATTAATAAGTTTTGACTTAGAGGTTTCTACACATTTTGTTCTGATAGACCCGATTTGTTTATAGTTTTCGTTACTGATCTCCACAAACATGTATCTATTTTGTAAATAAGATTTTAATAATTGTTTTTCTGGACCTCTAATTCCATAATGATCAAACTTTTCAATTAATATTTCGTGATTAACAGTGTCAAAAGCTGAGCTTAAATCAAGGAAGATCCCCGCAACTTTTTGTTTACAATTTAACTTGGTCAATACGTCATCGATTAATGTATTGACCGCGTCCTGTGTTCCCACTCCCTTCAAATAACCAAACTGTCTGCGATTAATAATATTATTTGAACGTAAATGACTAAGTAGTCGGTTTTTTAATAATAATTCAAAAAAATTTGATTTTGTCGGAAGCAAAGAAATCGGTCTATACATATTAGGATCCTGCTTTGAACCCTTTTTATGCACAGGAACAACTCTTGCTATCTTAAACTGGTCCGGAAAAATACTATCTTGGATACATTTGCTATAAAAGTGACTTAATGGTTCTGCCAAAATGTCTAGGTTCTCTTTGATAATAGCAACGGGTACGTCATCATATCCACACGAGCGCTGGTTTTTCATTTTCTTTACCACATCATATACGTCCTTTGGACTAACCAACTCCATGCTCATTTCTCTATCTATTCTATTTGTATTTTCCTGGAGAATCTTTAAAGCCATTTCACATTTGGGGTTTTCAGAATTATGAGTTTTGTTAAATGTTCTAGCAAATATACTCACAACTTCACTAGCATCCGAAGTGATGGCACTACCATTAACTAAAAAGTAATTTTGTTTCTCTTTTCTCTTTATATTTCTGTGCTTATTAATTATGCCCCATATGTCTTTCGAGATATTCTCAGATTCAGATAGTGCCAACTGTACTCCCAATTTCTTTGCGTTTCTAATCACCCTTCTATATATATTAATATATTTATTTCTGTACGCGACTAAGGAGCTATGATTATTGCCTTTTACACAAAGGAAGCGTTTCATTTTACTAGCAGTTTTAATCCCCCTAGTTACCCACCTTAGACTGTTCTCGTGTTTATAATATATTTTATGTTTTTTCTTTCTAAAACTGTCACAGAAATATTCATTAAATTTCGTAAGAAATGTATTTGGACCCATAGCATTTAAGTCGTTGGCTAGTAATAATGCTCTAAACTTACTTTTGTTAACTATATTATAAGTTCTTTTATATACGATCTTAAATCCACTATAACTATTTTTCAACCTGGTAATGTCATGAATTGTGTTGCATATTAACCCCGCATGACCGTCAGCCAATCCATTATGGTCAACCGTGCAGCTTACAATGTTGTCGTTTTCGAGGTTAGTTAAGATATTGTCTAAACAGGAATGTATGTCATTGCGTATAAATGTTACGGTATCTACCAGTGGTCTAAAATTATAGCTAGTCAGCAAATTTATAAAGTCAGTCTTCTTTTTTGTATCACTTAAAATATCTATATTAATCATCACCACATAAGCATTTCTTATTGAATAGGTATTCAAGTAATTTATCCAACATATTCATAAAGACTTCTAGGTTGTTATCATAAGGGCTACGATAGCAACACAAGACACAAACTCCTGATTGAATGTCTCTAACACCACAGGGCCTGTAGACAAAGTCACATTCTACTAGTGGAATCGCTTCGAAGCGAAACTTCAAATGTTCAATATGTATGGGACTGACATTATTTGTTACACGTGACATGTCGACAAATGTTGTCTCTCCCATACATTTCGGTCTTTTGAAGGTTCGCTTCGTTGCGATTCCATTAGTAGAATGTGACTTTGTCTACAGGCCCAGATCTCGAAAGCGTCCATTTTATATAATTTCTGACATATAGATAACTCCATATAATTTCTGTCATCTCGAGCTAGCATTAAAGACCCACCTCTCTCTTTTCTAACTCGGCAATTGTGTGCTACAAGTTTAAAGTTGGCGAAGTTGAACACATTGACAGTAGACTCCCTAAGGAAGTGTTCACTTAAACATACATAATGCACAAAAGATTCTTGCTGATCAACATACATTTCAATTTCATGTTTCTTATTACTAATACCACAAACATTCTGGTGCAAAAAATTTAAAGTGTCATTTATATTATTACTATCTAATACAACATCCCAAATGGGTTCAGTGGAAACTGGTTTTTGTTGCGATTTACTTGAATTTACGAAAAAAATCTATACTATCAGCATGCCCAGCCCCAAATATGCCAGCATTTGGCAAACTGAGCTTATCTAAGTTGCTGTTACTTTCATTTGCTTGATTAGTTTGCGTACTAACGTTCTTTAGGTGCTTAATAGAGGTCAATTCATGTTTACTCGCGGAGTTAATTGACCAGTTTTGATATCTTGTTTTGTAACTTACGTGTAAAATTTCTCTGTGTATTAACTGGCATGCTTGTAATTTATTAAAATAATTAAATCTATTATGATATTGATCTAATGTAAGGAATGTAGACCTCTGGTTGTTATTACACACAAATTGTAACATATCATTAACTTTACAAACATTCAAACTTTTGTTCCGATATACTTTACACACCAGAACGTTCGTATGTACAACCTTCTGCAAGTTATGATGGAGAGAAGTTATTAAATTCAGAGGATTTTTATCATTTGAACCAGCCATTATTAAAATAAAGTCCGAGTAAGTAAAATCTTTGCAAATGGTTGCACAAGAACTTACAATTTCATTAAGAGGCGCATCCCGTTTAATTAATGAGGTTACTGAGAATGAGTCTCTAACATAGTTCTCTAATATCTTTCGCACACCATACCCAGACTGATCTGCAAATATAGCAATTTTGTGCTTGATTTTTGCTGTGTTTTCTTCATGCTATTATCACGTTCCTCTATTTTCCTGCTTAAGTGTAAGCTGCTTGCCTTCAAATTCTCATTTTCTTTTACTTCCACTGTATGTAATAGACGTTCTTGTTCTTTATCTTCAATGCTTACCGAAGATTTACTGAAATTATGGTCGACTTCTGCATCTTCTTGGCTTATATTTTTTGGCGTATAAATCAAAGTTTTCTTAACCATATCTCTCCAGTTCTCCACGGTGTCTCCAGTAGGCATAGATGTATTTAATGTATCATTTAAGGCTGTAGAATGGTGAGTAGACTCTTTTGGCAGAGTCCTGGGTGACCTTATTTTCATGGATACTGTTCGAATTCTGTGTTTACGCTGCGTCGAAAAGAATTTGGTCGGTGTACTTTGTTTGACATGAGTATTTTCCTGTATGCCTACCGATTTTAACCATTTTATTATATTCTCACATATCTCCAATTTATGCCTCAAAGTATAGTTTTCTGTGTTCAAATTATCTATTTCTGTATTTGCAACTTGTAACTCAATCTTAAGTTTACTTATTTCTTCCTTCATTGCGTCAATATTTACCGTAGTACAAGGCAAGCTATGGTATGAAACATCCACCATATTCAAATCCAATTCATCTTCACTAATGGTAATGTTATGCCTTATCTTGTTTTGTCTCCTCTGTGTAATATTTATATGAGGTTCATCATCCATTGTGTTTTAATGAACTGTTATAAAGTTGAAAATTATTGCCTCACAAAAAATGTCCTGAGCTCAAGTTGGATTTGATCCCACGCCGCCTGCGTACAAGTCGTCCGCTTACCGACTCCACCACGATGACGATAAGTATTAATTCCAAATTAATGCATCTGTATATAGGTTGCATAAAGTCCCGAGAACTTCAAAGGCAATAAATAAATTGGCAGCGACGTCTATATTGTGTTACAAAGACTGTTTCCATAGGTACTTTTTTGGTTTTGACATTAGTCTATGTGATGTATCATAGATGGCAGTGTTTTTCAGATATAGGTGGGAATGATTTGCAATTTTTCTATACTTTCAAATGACAATTTACTTTTGATTCAGAGTTTATCACTTTAAATATAGTTCATGTTTACCTAATTGTCTTCGTATTAGCTAATACTTAGGATATATCACCAATTCACTGATCTCATTACAACTTTTTAGTTTGAATGTTTATAGAACTTTTGTTTTCTTTTTTTTTTGTGTTTGTTAAATTTTAAGTGTTACACGTTATTAAGTTTGTACTACACATTGCACGCTTTTATTCCTTTATATATTACACTTTAAAGCACATTTCGATATAGTTTAAGCACTTTTCTATTTTTAAAATCAAATTTTACGCAGACTCGATACGAACGTGACACTTGACGTCACTTCACCCCATTGAATCGATAGGAGGATGACGTCACTGTTTTATGTGACGTAGTCAGTCAGAACATGTGCAAGTTTGGAGACACTCGTTTCCACACTAACGAGGTTCGAATTCCTCCTGGTGGTACATCCCGTGCTTGCACTGCCCAATCTGCCCATACCTATCTTTTAGTTCTAAACTACACTTACTTAACCGACTCGTGGCCAATAGTGCAAGTGTGCGTTATAATCAACCCCAGCCAGGGCAATGACGCATACCTGCGTCATTTTATTTTACAGTTTCAAACATCGTCATGAGCGTCTCATCCCCCGCCCCCCTGCCTTACGCCTCTCATCCTTCGCGAACTTTAGGAGTATCACGTATAAATTTGCCAAGCTATAGTTTTCAAACATAATTTTGGATGATTGTACTGATGTTGCTGTCATTTGACATGACGATGTTAAGGTATCGGTTCTGTACGACTCGTTCATTGCTCTACTTTTTATATTTTGCTTACACAGCCTTCATTATGAGTGTGATACGTGACTTAGAAAAGTGTTACACTGAATAACACGTCCCCGTAAGTTAACGAATGCACGCTACCACGATAAACTTAACGCCGTAGCCATGCGATCTTGAATAACTAAATCTCTAATTCACCTATTCGAAACACTTAACAAAGAATGCACACTACCACTAAAAACTGAACACCGTAGCCATGTGATCTCGAATAACTGAACCTCTAAAAGTCATCGTAAAAATCTTTATTCATAGAACAATCAACTAAATAGAGAAAAAAAAACCAATGACTTTTTGGCAATCAACCAAATCAATCGTTTGTCCATGACAATACAATCAACCAAATCAATCGTTTGTCCATGACAATACAATCAACCAAATCAATCGTTTGTCCATGACAATACAATCAACCAAATCAATCGTTTGTCCATGACAATACAATCAACCAAATCAATCGTTTGTCCATGACAATACAATCAACCAAATCAATCGTTTGTCCATGACAATACAATCAACCAAATCAATCGTTTGTCCATGACAATACAATCAACCAAATCAATCGTTTGTCCATGACAATACAATCAACCAAATCAATCGTTTGTCCATGACAATACAATCAACCAAATCAATCGTTTGTCCATGACAATACAATCAACCAAATCAATCGTTTGTCCATGACAATACAATCAACCAAATCAATCGTTTGTCCATGACAATACAATCAACCAAATCAATCGTTTGTCCAAGACAATACAATCAACCAAATCAATCGTTTGTCCATGACAATACAATCAACCAAATCAATCGTTTGTCCATGACAATACAATCAACCAAATCAATCGTTTGTCCATGACAATACAATCAACCAAATCAATCGTTTGTCCATGACAATACAATCAACCAAATCAATCGTTTGTCCATGACAATACAATCAACCAAATCAATCGTTTGTCCATGACAATACAATCAACCAAATCAATCGTTTGTCCATGACAATACAATCAACCAAATCGAACAACAAAAAAACTAAATTCCATTTCTTTCTGCCCAATAGGGTGTTCCAGCGGTGGTGCCATGATTTCACCTCATTTGTGTAATTGGAACAGTGGTCCCTATCGAGCTATTTACCGACCAAATGTTAGGCGGAAACAATGGAGGCACTTTTTGCAAGTTTGTCTTTACTGTTTCGATGTTTTGAGTAGTCATTTTCTTATAAGTACCATTGACGTAGTATTTGGAAAACCAATTAGTGACTTTTACTGCATCCTTCGGTAATACTTCTTCTTTTAGTATTTCAAAAGCCTCAGGTATCTCATCTGGCTTTAAAAACGCTAACGCGGCCAAATGACGCATTTTGTGAGCAAAAGATGTCGATTCTGAGTATTGTTTGGAGAGCCCAGTATACTGGATATATTCCAAATATTTTGGGTCAGGTGGAAATAACAACACTTGTGTTTAGTTTTAGGAAACACTTTTTTCACCGCATTTATTGACGCCTTCTCGAAGTCAGTAATTACTACGTCAGTTTGCAAATTGGTTCCAAAATGAGATGCTCGATACTTGAGAAGCTCAAAAAATAGGCAATAAATTCTCTCATTTTTGTTGGACAGGAGCCCAAACACCACACCACCTTTTGCACGGTATCGTGCACTCCAATTAATCCGTGCACCGTATAAATTTGATAAAAAACTGTTGGACAGGTACGAAATGTTCCATCTAGGATCCAAAATGGTGACAGCTGGAGAATTCTTATATTTTCTGACGTACCAAACAATAAAATACAATCTTCTTCAGTACTGTAGTGAGCCAGCAGAAAATTACTGTATTCATCTGGAATGACTAGATTATGGAGCTTTTTTGGAGATGTAGGAACACCATTCATCCTTGCTCTTTTACCATCATTCTCATGGCATTTATACTGGGTAAGTAGGGATAGATACACACTTCCACTAGGAATATCTTGAATCGCCGCCTGTATTACCTGTGCCGGTCCATCCATACTATGCTTCGCTCGTCTTTTCAATCTAGCTCTCAATTTTAGTCATCTATTACTTCTGGTTCAGGACTGTGACAATGCTCATTATTATATTTTAGTATTTCCTAAACCCCGCTGTTGTTTTCCTGCAATTAATTACTGGTATTAATACAATTACAATACAAAATTACAAAACTGGACTACCTTTACAAAACACTTAATATATTTTATCACTAGCTTTTGCTCGCGGCGTCGCTCGCGTTAACAAAACTACTTTTTTTGGGATAAAATAAAAGGTACCCTATTTTGTTTCGCATTTATAATATTAGTTAGATTTTAATCGTAAAGGTAATGTAAAATAAAATTATGCAACTTGTATGTACAATACTTAATAAAACTTCTTACAATCTTACCTGGGTTATTAGTCGCGATCCGCAACAGTATGCCCACTTTTTTACACACTGCCAATAACATTTTGTATGTATGTATAATAAACAATATAATGTAAAGTAAACAAATATCCTTCGTGTAGTAGCCTTTTATTCTTTTTAGATACTAGAAATTGTAAGTGCGCCATCATCACTGACCGCAAATTCCCATAACAAGTATTGCAAGAACGGGTAATACAGCTAAATTTTTTCCCATGTACCCGCTAAGGAAAAATATAATTATGAATTTGGTTGATTAACAGATTGACACATAATTATGACTTTTTTTTCTATTTAGATGATTGTTAAATGAATATAGACTTTATACGATGACTTTTAGAGTTTCAGTTGTTCGAGATCAACGGTGTTCAGTTTTTAGTGGTAGCATGCATTCTTTGTTAAGTGTTTCGAATAGGTGATATATTAGATTGTTACATATGAAATTGCCGTTTTTCTTGAAGAAATTGGATGAAACCCAATTTTCAGTACTAACATTTTTGCATTTTTTTAGGAATGACAAATCCAAATTTTATGTATTTTTTTGTGTATGAATGAGATAAAATTAAGCTAACAAACAGCAACTTTTATTACATTTTTGAAAAGTGACAGCTGTTAAGTAATATGAAATTTATCATCAAAATGGATAGCATTTAAGAAGTACTGTTTTTTGAAGATCGAATTAATTTATCAAGCGGCCAATAGAAACAAAATTTAATACAGATTTATAAAATCTTGAAATCAACTTTCAAACAAAATATAAATAATGGAAATAGCTATTAAATTACAGGAAAAAGGAACTCATGAATTTGTAAGAAAATTTCAGCAATTTCATAGGTAAAGACCTATTATTTTATTTACTTTCAAGTGCAGTTCGCATTCGACAACTATAGTTCTCCGCGTACAGCAACACTTGTCGTGTATTGAATCATTATATCTTATCTATCAATATACCTACTTAGGCAGTTTAAATTAACTTGTTTTACTGAACTATTTATAGAACACAGGGTGCGTGGTTGCAACGGAACGGAAACGGTTGCCTTAAGATCATTACTGAAATCTTCCAGAGCGAACCTCTGGAAGATTTCAGTAATGATCTCAAAATGATTCCACCCAATGCACCAGACATATTTGGACTATATTTGATATTATTTTAATTATTACATTGATATTATATTTGACAACAGATGAATAAACTTCAATAGCAAAATGAAAATAAAATTGACCTTAGACAAAACTAATTACTATAAAATAGGCCTGGCGTTTTTGAAACTTTTGCCTTCCTACGAGAGGGATGCATGTTCAATGTCTCCTCTAATTGAAGTACAAGAGGCATTGAACATGCGGCCTTCTTGATCATTGGATCGACTCATAACCACCAAATCAATGGGAAAATCTTTCTTCGTGCGAGCGTCAATCCTGGTTGCATCCAAAAGCCGAGCTAGCGATCGGACTTCGGTCTACTGCTCTATAATTTGATCAATAATAACTTTTACGGGAGTGACAACCGGCCGACCCCGTGCAGAGCACGAAGCTCTGGCTGTTGTCTCAACAAAAACCTACGCCAGAGCTTCGTCCGTCAATCCGCATTTGTACATACGGACTTGCAAATGATGTTGGTTTGGGCCCCGCAGATCTTGGTGTGGCCCTATGGATATAAAAGTGAACGAAATGTATAATCTTTACAATGCATTCATAAATAACTCTGTAGAGCAGGGACCTGTAGATTTGTTAGCTCGCATTGTGCTATTATGATATTTGCTGCCTTTCCTCAGAGCTGAAGTGACGCAAGACGACAGCGCGAAGCCATCGATAGACTTCGACAAGTTACTGGCGGACTTCAACAGCGTCCAGGCGGCGCACCGCGCGTACAAGCTGGTGGACAGGAGTCGCCCCAAGCTGCTGGACAAGGGGTACTCGTAGCCGGCGATACCAACTACTTTACTCTTAATTAGTACAAGCGTAAATGAAGACCTTTTTATACGAAAGGACCAAACGAATTAATTAATCCATTGAATTGTTGAAATTATGACCAAATGTTTCATTTAATTTTTACACTCAACCAGTATAATTTTGTCATATGAATACTGAACATGTTGCACCTATGTAGTTAGTCACAATTTTTTCTGTTAAAATTTCTGTTTATAATACGAAGTGACAGGGCTCAAGGAACGCAAGTTGAACGTCGGAGACTCGCAAGAAGTATTGTTTAGACCCATAACAAATGGAAGCGTCCTTAAACCTCCCTAACATGGGTGAAAGCAGCAGGGCACTTCCTCTTAATTGTATATTCCATGGTCTTGGGGTCTGCGGGGGCACGCGCGCGTGTCACGCTCGACCCAGCGCAGGCCCTAACACGTTTTCAACAGTCGCAATCCAAGGTAGGTTCTTAACACTAACCAAACTTAAAGAGAGTTGCGAATATGAAAGTTATTAAATAATTTATATTAGATACTTATTTTAACAATTACTGATTACCGGCATCTCATTATGTGATCGCTTGTTTTAAATAGACCCGAATTAACAAATCTTTAATTACGTTTTAGTACGTTGTACCGGCTTATTCCCGTAGATACACTTTTGCAAAATGTCTACAGATTCAGAGTGCGCTGGATAGCACAAGCTGTCCGTCGCAGCGTGGCAGCAGACTGGCGCCTAGGGGGTAGTGCAGTGCAGTGCACGGCTGCACGCTTCTACTTTAGTGTACGTTCCACCTTGGGGAGAGCAGTTGGCCTCAAAGTATGTTCAAATTACGCACATATGCGTCATTGGCATGAGATTTTGACGCATATATGCGTCATTGGCATGGAGATTTTTAGCCTATTCTAAATCCGTGGTTTTCACCGTTGCGATATCGGTGATATTGGAATAACTAATATATAACATTGATTTTTGGCAAATAGATGTAAGGCAGGAAAAGACAACGTATCGGGAAGATATTTTTTTGTTTTTTGTTTTTTTTTTTCGGATCCGGGACGCGTGCTTGTTACAAGTGTTCTTCCCTTCCAAAAGAAATTTATTGATAATATTGTGTTGTTGGATTACTTAAGTGCTTTTGTGTTGTTTCTGTGTGCTTTGTATACATATCCTGAGTAAGTAACGTAAATAATCACGTAGATTTTAACATGAATAACCACCCGCCAGACCCTGGTGGAGGTTACGTCCCCGGTCGACCCCCCAATGTTGTTCAGATTACTCAAGGTGATAGTTCTACAACCTCAACGGCCAAGAAGCGCAATAGCCACTCACAGGAAGACGTTGTCCCTGCCAAAAAAGTCATATCAGACCCTTCTGAATCCTCGCCGTCAATACAAACTACGTATATACATCCGGCTTACCAGGATAAGCCAGCAAGCTATTCTGATTCAGATTCTGGCCCGTTTTTGGTTCACGTGTCAAGAGCTGTCGGTGATTCCTCTGCAGGGACGGTATTCCGGCCCATCAAATTTGGTCACTTTTTATATAATAATAAAATTCAAAATATTGTGGAAGGAGGAGTAAAACGAGTAGGACGCAACAGATTATCTGTTGAGTTCAAATCTGCTACCGATGCCAACAACTTTTTAAAGCATCCATCTTTGACAAGAGCCAAATATGAATGCACTATCCCATCTTTTGCCTGCTCCCGCATGGGTACAATCAGACAGGTACCGGTGGATTGGACCCTTGAAGAAGTAGTCCAATCCATTGAAGTCCCGTTGGGTTATGGATCGGTCGTGAAAGCCAGAAGAATGAACCGGAAAGTATTAAGTGAGAATAATACCCCCACATATGTGCCTACCCAAACTATTGTGGTGACCTTTACTGGTCAAAAATTACCCCCACATGTCTACTGCTTCTACAATTCCCTCCCGGTGGAGACTTATGTGCTACCCCTCATTCAATGCCTGAAATGTTGTCGGTTTGGACACATCACATCGCAATGCAGGTCTACTCCTCGCTGCTTTATCTGCGGCCAGGCCCATGAGGGTATCTCTTGTACCTCACAATCCCCCACATGTATATTTTGTTCAGGACCCCACTCATCTAAAGACCCTTCATGTCCGGAGCATTCTCGGCAAAAATCTATTAAACTTGCCATGTCTCACGAGAACATTTCTTACATGGAGGCATCTGCTAGGTTCCCCCATGTGAGAAAGTCTTTTGCAGATACGACAAGATCTTCTCACCCTATATATTCCCAACCTAATACCCAACAATTTACCTCGCTCTCCCCTGAGGGGCCTAAAGGCCCTCAGGTTTCTTATAACAAAACTGTGTTTATTCCCCGAAGGCAGAACAACCCTGCCTCTGGTCCTGGCTATGACAGGCAGGCCCATTACCTCATAACCCAACCTCCTCCTCCTACTCTCCCTAATGGGTCTGCTCTCCCTGATGAGCAAACTAAAAATCCTTGCAATGATAACCTTCTTGATTTATTACTTTCCACTCTCATTAACATGTTAACTCGCTTTAATGATACTGAGCTACCAGAAAAATTCAAGACCAAACTTACTCAGCTGTTAACCCTTACTAGTAACATTCCCACCCCTCCTCCAATGGAATTGTAGGAGCATTCGAAACAAAAAAGGTCAATTAACATATTTAATAAATAAGCATAAACCTCTGGTCCTTGCCATCCAGGAAACCTGGCTTAAGCCCGGCTCTCATTTCAGGATGCCTGGGTATGCTTGTTTCCGGGATGACAGGGGTGATAGGTATGCTGGAGCTGCCATTTTAGTCTCCAGATCAATCATTTACAGTCAGTTATCTCTACCTCATCATAGTGATTCATGGAACATTGTTGCCATTAAAGCAGCAAACATTTCATTTCTCTCTGTTTATATCCCCTATCCAGATGCTTCTATTTTAACTGAGTTAAATAACATTTTGACTTATATTCCCACCCCTCTTGTTATTCTAGGTGACTTCAACATCCACCATACATCATGGGGATCACAATATTGTGGTGATTTAGCACCCTCATTCATAGAACTTCTGGATTCTATGAATCTCTGCATTTTAAATGATGGCTCGGCCACTCGCAGACCGTCCCTTACCCAAAGGGGCCCCAGTGCTGTTGACTTAACTATTTGTTCAGCATCCCTCGCTTCATGCCTGACCTGGCAGATTACTTCTGACTCTCATCAGAGTGACCACTACCCCATTATTGTCTCCTCCCCAGGCAGCTTTCACCAGGATTCACCACCATTTAACCCTCTTCTCAAGTATATCCTCTCAAGAGCTGATTGGGAACTGTATTCTAGTACTCTTGACCAGGAGGTGTCACTCTTGCCATCCCCTGACGCACATAACTATGAGTCTGTTTACTACCTGTTTAAAAAAGCTCTTCTGCGTTCCGCGGATAAGGCAATCCCTATTAAAAGGGCACCTAAGAACAATATCCCCTCCCCTCCTTGGTGGGATCAGGCCTGCTCGGCTGCCTGCAGGGAGAGAAGGGATGCTGAAAGAGATTATAAAAGTAATATGACCATCGCTAATTACTTGAACTACCAAAAAGTAGCTGCTCAAACAGTTAGACTTTTGTCACAAAAGAAAAAAGACGGCTGGCGTAGGTTTTGTGAATCACTAGCCCCTCGTACCCCCCCATCGTTTGTATGGAGAAATATTAGAAGGTTCAGGTATTCTACAGCTAACAACAATGTTGCATCGAATGACCCATCTGCTTGGTTACAGAAATTTGAGCAAAAATTGGCCCCCCCTACAGCTCCCACTGCTGATGAGTCTTCAAGTTTCTTGCCCTCTACCTCTCAAATTTTACACCCTCTGGAATCTTCTTTTACTTTTGATGAACTCTCTGCTGTCTTGGGGTCCCTCAAAGATTCTTCCCCTGGGGTGGATGGTATCCCATACTCATTTATCTTCAAGAGCAGCACTACTTCCCAAAACTTTTTTCTAAATCTTCTCAACCACATTTTTTGCTCTGGTTGCCCACCAGAAGAGTGGAAGTCACAAATTATAATTCCGATCCTCAAACCAGGTAAACCGACTGATGATCCTTCTAGCTACCGCCCCATTGCACTCTCCTGTACCATGGCCAAAATATTAGAGCACCTAATCAAAAACCGTTTAGAGTGGCTTGTGGAAAGTCAGGGTTTGCTGTCTAAAACTCAGTTCGGATTTCGCAAGGGCCTAGGCACAATTGATAATCTCGGCATCTTTAACACTGATATTAGAATAGCCTTATCAAAAAATCAATATTGTGTGGGTATGTTCTTGGACATAGCAGCTGCATATGATAATGTACTTCTTCCTGTGCTCAGGCAGAAACTGCTCAATCTGAGTCTCCCAGAGAAGATAGTCAACTACATCTCCAATTCCCTTTCTGGCAGAACCATTAGCCTTAGAGTTCAAAATTCAATTCTTTCTCCCAGAATGATATGGAGAGGCCTTCCGCAGGGCTCTGTCCTAAGCCCCCTCCTCTACAGTATCTACACAGCTGATTTAGATCTCTCAGTTACCCCCTTTTGCAACATCCTGCAATATGCTGATGATCTAGCTCTATATGTTTCAGTGGACCATATGACAGATGCTGTGTCCAGATTAAACTCAGCAATTTATTACCTCTCTAACTGGCTTACCGACCATGGTCTTTCTCTTTCGGTCACCAAAAGCTCTGTGGTAATCTTTAGCCGCCGTAGATCCATCCCTGATTGTTTAATATCTCTTGATGATCAAAGGTTCCCTGTAAGAGACACAGTAAAGTTTTTAGGAGTCATTATGGATTCAAAGCTTTCTGGGGTAGAACACATTAATTATACTATCCAGAAATGTGAAAAAAATATTAATGTCTTAAGGGCGGTGTCCGGAGTCTGGTGGGGATCCCACCCTTATTGTCAAAAACTAATGTACAATGCCCTTATCCGTAGCCATCTGGATTATGGTTGCTTCCTCTTAGAGCCATGTAATAAAGCAGCCCTAAATATGTTGGATAAGATCCAGGCCAAAAGCATGCGGCTCATCGTTGGCGCTATGAGATCATCACCAATAAATGCTCTTCAATTGGAGTGCGTAGACCCCCCTCTTCTTCTGCGAAGGCAATACCTCTCTGATAGGTATCTATATAAAACCTCTCAACTTTCCTTTCATCCCCTGATACCCAAACTACACAAACTTTCAGAATACATTTCTTCTGGTGGATACTGGACACATAAAATCCATCCCTCTTTATTTAATAGCTTTGTTAATTATGTTCGTTTCCCTTTCCCTTGTTTCCAGTGTAAGACTAACCCCTTGTTTGAAACCCCGTTTGAGGCGATAATCCATAGACCTGATATTGTCCTATATTCAGGTATCAACAAACACTCTGTGGACCCTAATAGGGAGTTAGATTATTTAATCAGCCAAAATTGGCAGGACAGGTTAGCTATTTACACAGATTCTTCAAAATCTTCAGACTCAACTTGTGTTGGATCTGCAGTCTGGATTCCTCGTTACAAAATTATACTGACATATAAATCTCCAAATATCAATTCCATTTTTACTGGTGAATCGATAGCTATACTTGAAGCATTATTATATATTGAGTCTCATAATATAAGCAAGGCAGTAATCTTTACTGATTCGAAGAGCTGCTTAATGGCCATTCTAGCTAATCAATTCTCCAGTAAAACTAGGTTCCCTTTAATCCTTTTAATTAAGCAATCATTGTTCAGGTGTCAAGCTAAGGGACTGACTGTTTCATTGGTTTGGATCCCAGGCCATGTTGGCATAGCAGGTAACACATTTGTGGATTCCCTAGCCAAGGATGCCATATCCAATGGTACTCTTGACCATTACAGAGTCTATGCTCAGGATCTACTCTCACTTGCCAAAATCAGCTTGATGGCAAAATGGACTTTCCTTTGGGATGAATCCAGTAAATTGAAGGGAAGACACTATGCCTCCATACAGACTGACATTCCAACCAAACCCTGGTTTTACAAATTCCGTGAAGCCAGTAAAAGAGCGACCTCGGTAATTTGTCGTCTGCGTCTAGGACATGCTTGCACTAATGTATTTTTGGCAAAAATCAGGATCAGGGACAGCTCTCTCTGTGAGTGTGGCTTAGACGAAGGCTCTACAAATCATATATTCTTTGAGTGCCCAAGAATGAATGGTTCTTTGTATGACATACTCCCTACTGAACGTATCCCTCGACCCATAAATTTTAACTCTCTTCTGACATATACTAATTCCCCACTCATATATTTAATCTGTAACTTTATTAACGCAAATAATATTTACCTCTAGAACTGTGTTTGTTTGCCTTAACCGCTAACCTGTGTGCTTTAATGATGTTTCTTTTGTTCAGGTACTCCAACATTTATTCCTTATTGTACTCTTCTCTTGTACACTCACGAAGATCCTTAGTTATACAGCCTTAGGCCAACACGTTATAACCCGTTTTGAGTTATTGGCGGAAACATCGGAATCGCCATATAAAAAAAAAAAAAAAAAAAAAAAAAAAAGATATTTTTTGCGAAGTTAACGCTTAAAGAAGTGGATGTCATGGGTCATGCTCTCATTTTGAGACGTGGACATGGCGTCCAATCCTTATTAGATACTTAATCACGCATGCAATTAACTAAATGATATAGTGCACTACTGGATATAGGGTTGATAGGATTACTCAGAATGCACGACTCCCTGTTATTTTAGCATGTTAAAAGGTACGCGCCATTGTGCGGTAGCTGTTAATAAGTAGACGGTATTGATGATAATAATTTGATGAAGCAAAGGAATTTAAAAAGTGTTTAAAACAGTCCTACTTGTATGGATCCTTATAAGCTGTCGCGTCGTCTGGCACAAGAAAGATACATATACTACTAGGTATTCTTATGAGAGCTCATGTTCAACATAGATATTAAGGATTGATACTGTTACGTATTCATTGCTTGGATATATGCTTGTTTTAGGTAATTACCTTGCAATAAATAAATAAAGTAGTAAGCGGCGATAGTCTAGTGGCATACGTAACGGACTGCTGAGACGAGGTCTCGAGTTCGATCCCAAGTCACCCTGGACACACACCTCTGACTTTTCGTAGTTATGTGTGCATTAATAAATGTTATATATCGCACGCTTCATAATGTGCCCGGTAGATGGCAATAGGGTCGCCCCTATTACATTGGGACCTAAACATAACTGGCGAATCGTGGGTGTGTAATACACCTCTGCCTACCCCTTCGGGAATACAGGCGTGAAGTTATGTTATGTTAAAACTGATTTAAGAACTAGAATAACCAAATAAAAGATGTGTAATAAATTTACTGTCGCTAAACAATTGGAACCTTATTTGTAAGTATTAAAGGTGCACATTTAGTGTGCGCGCCAAATCAGGAAAGAATCATTTTTGTTTTAAGTATCTTGCAGCGACGTAACTGCAATTATATTGATATTGAGAATACGGTTTTAATAATGTGTATGTTTGTTTGTATTTTAAATGTTATACTTATTTGCTATTATACTTTATCTACTCATGAATTTATTTTCAATGTGCTGAATGTGTACGTCCTGTCCGTTTTTGTTAATGTTAATAATCATTTATATTACGTAGCGTGATCTCGTGAACAAAAAATGTGTTAAGCTTAAATTAAATATGAAATGGCCACGGTTGCTACACACATATAATGTATACTCACTTTATAAATTATTCTGCTCACGCTGCTTACATCTTAAAATCGAGTTATAAAATTGTAAATAAGATGGCGATGGGGAGACTACAGAAGATAAATCAAAATATTTTTTTTGTCTCAACGGCCTAACCTCGACGTTTTCTGTGAAACAACTTCCATCTGACCTCCACAACGCACTGCTGATATTGAAGTTTACCAATACATACTAAGTTTGTTACACAGTTCGATTGAGTTGTAAATACTTTTAAAAAAATGTATTCATCTTAGTCGTTCAAAGAGGCATGAATTGCGTTTTTCGCCTTTTCCCCCGTCGGATCTCTGAACATAAATTAAACCATTGAAACTTTCCTTCATAACTCAGTTCTGAATTTACTTTCGAGGACACCATATTCATGCAGCTCGGTGGATAGAGCACAATTTTGTATTATGATTATCGTTTATGCATTCCACATAGTTCTAATTTGAATAAAATCAATAAAAAAGTTATATTTTTTTTCGTGCGTAAATACCCTCTGATACCCTCCCCCCCGCCAGCCGGCGGGGGCGGTTATGTCGGGCTTGAACCGCTGGCGTGTAAGGTTGACCATAGAGCATATCCTTCCCACCCCGACTGACCCTGGGCCATCTCCGTTTCGAGATGCCCCCCTCGGGTTTGGGAACCACGGTGTCCCCGTCTTGCTCCGGTTTGGGGGAGGGGCGCTAGTCGCCCCACCGTTCCGGCCTGCTTCTGCTGGCGTGAGAGGCGGCCTCACCTGCCACCCCGGGCCTGCGCTCATGGAGGACGGAGGTCGTTAAGCGAAGTTATAAGTAACTAACCTACTTTAATTTGCGTTTGCAACGTATTTAATTGTTCATATTTTGTTATTACAATACTAGGTATATTATAAACATAATATGTAGCGATATTTTGATGACCACTTGTTTTATTTTTCTCCGTTGTGAGTTCAGAAAATGACTGCCTACAATAAACTTGATTGGAGATTATATGAACGTAAATCACCTGAGCATTCATAAATCTCCACCCAAGTTTAGTTCCAGGATACAATCTGTTTAAAGCTACACACCTCAACATCGTCTAGGAATATTTTACATTTATAGATGTACATACATCTATTTCTATTAATCTAAAATATCTCTAGACAGTTTTGAGCAGTGTAGTTTCAAATCGAGATTCATGTCTCGAGTTTTGTTCTAGAATATGGATCTTATTGTATGTCTTGTTCACGTGCTTTTACCTCTGGAAATGGAACTCTGAACAAATAGCGCACTGCTAAATATCCCGCTGTAACACTGGTTAGGTGTGAAACCATCGCGAAGACTCGTGTACTCGCACGCAGGCGCTGGTTGGTGCAAATAATACGGAGCTAATTCTGTGCAGATAATTTGCACGAAATCATGCATAGGACACGCATGCGGGCTTAATGCGATGTCATGTCAGTTCCAATTGGGAGAATTAAGAACACGTTTAATTGTTTGATAGGATATGTAATAATATTCAATTACTATATACATTTGTATAAACACGTATTACTTACACCGAGGTAGGCAGATCCAGTCACACACCTGCGGAGCTTCCGTTGTCAACATTAACCTTAACGATCAAATATTAATTTATTACTATTGTTTTTTTTTAATTCACTATTTTTAAATATTGCTTCATTTTTTTTAACTAATACTACCATAAATATTTTAACATCGTTTGTTTAAATCCTTTTTAAAAGAATGTCACAATGTGTGGCAACCACAGATATAGAGTAGCATAGATACCGCGTAGACGCGTACGCATTGATTAATATGAAAACCGAACGTGTGTGTGAGCCATTTACAGTCCATCAAATCTAAGAGGTACCGTTTGACGTTTCATATTTTTCAAACCGAAACAACTTTGTTCATACGTACATTATTCAGTTTCGATAACCTTTTTCATAAAACCATGAATTTAGAAAGATTTCATTATTGTATCTGTACTGTACAATTCTTAATATCTAAATGTAATTGAAAACTTTCAAACAAAGCAAAATAACACATATTTACACAGTAAATAATTTCTAATAGTTATATTCTTGACCTCATTACAAAGTTACGTAGTTAGGTCACTGCACGTAGTGTTGCGACTCTTCGGATACACTTGTATGCAAAAAAATCGTTTACATATACGAAAAATCGAATGTATTATTTACAAATTACACTTGACAACCAAACAAATATTTTTTCATGTGAATGGGATTTATCTCACATATTACGATTACATAACTAAATAGTTATGTAATCGTAAAATATGAGATAAAACCCATTCACCAAAAATACGTATTTATAAATCAAATATATTTGCTTCTTTAAAAAGTTGTCGAAAGCGATTTGTCGATTTTTGATTTTCGCGCCCAAATAAGTCGGGGTTTCTCGCGCTAACGCTGTCGAAATAGTAAATGGAGTCAGGGATAGTGTTTTTTACATTTATTTTTGTGTATGATAGTATGGGTTTGCATATTACAGAGAAATAAACAAATTTTTAACAAGCACATCCATTGATTTTACAATTACAATTTTTTCTTCTAAGTCTTATTTCTACGTCTAAAACTAATAAAAATAAGGTATGTAGAACCCATTCACAAAAATGTTGTTGCCTGATGTTATAAATTAACGACGTTACTGCGCGACCGCATAATGCACTGAATACACAGATACCCTAAAATAAATTAATTTAATTATTTTTAGGTCAATAGGCAAAATCGCAGGTGTCCAAGTCTCTACAATTTTTTTTTTCTGGCAACACTGCCAACTACAAGCGCACGCGGTCCGCTCGGTCGGTTCGGCGTCAGCAGTCTCTCGCCATCTTGGAAGCTGACTGTGCGCGTACTTGCTTTCTCGTTTGTGTTTTACAATTTGTGACTTGGCTATTACTTTTCTGGACTGATCATTCTTTATCCGTTTACCTTGGCAATATTTATACTGGACTCCGAACTAAGCAAGTGTTTATTAATAATGTCGAAAAGAGGACGTACTTTGAACAGCCAGGCTCGTGAATTGGTGGTAATATTTTTGGACGAAACTTGGCTAAATTCCAACCATTCTGTGCCGAAAACATGGACTGATGATTCTGAAGCTTCGTGCTCGAAGGTGCCGATAGGAAAAGGTGGACGCCTCATAATATGCCATGCTGGGTCAGCGTCTACAGGCTTCGTGGAAAACTCTTTATTAGCTTTCCAATCCAAAAGCACTAAAGAGTATCATGAAGAAATGGACGCAGTAAGGTTCCGAGAGTGGTTCTTAAATTTATTACAGAATATCCCTCCTAACAGCACAATTATAATGGATAATGCCCCATACCACTCTGTGCAAATTGATAAAGCACCTACGTCAGCCAATAAGAAAGCAGATTTGGTGGCATGGCTGCAAAGAAAAGGAGTGGATGCCGACATGTCACTATTAAAAGCTGAATTATTACAGTTAGTGAAATTGCATAAACCACCAAAACCGACATATGTAATTGACCAATTGGCCGAAGAGCACGGGCACAAAGTCATACGACTTCCTCCGTACCATTGCCAATATAATGCCATTGAACTGATTTGGGCCCAAGTTAAAGGTAATATTTTATAATATTATAATAATAACACGAGTACTTCTAACATTTATAATTTAAACAATGGTTTTCGTCTGCTATCAAATAGTTACATTATTGTTTTACAGGTTATGCAGCAAGACACAACACAAAACCACCCTTCAGTGTCAAGAAAATGGAAGGTTTATTAAAGGAAGCATGTGCCCAAGTTACACAGGAAGATTGGAGTAAAGTAGTACAAAAAACAAAGAAAATAATAATGGACGACTTCGAAAGAGACGTACACTTTGATAATGTAATGGACAATCAACTGGTCATTAATTTAAATGACGATGATGACGAAGACGACGATACTAGTACTAGTAGTGAATAAAAAAATATCCTAAACATTTCTTTTATTTAATTATAACAATTGATTTCTTAAAATTCGGATATTATAGTAATCGATCTCTCAAAGTTCGGATATTATAGTAATCGATTTTTTCATCCCATCCCTATCATTCAATTGTCAGAACTGTCAAACGGTACTTCTTAGATTTGACGGACTGTAGTAATAATGCTCACCGTAAACAAAATCATTTGAATGATAACGCGTCCGTCGGCACAATTCGACATTTTCAGATTGGGTATCGGAGGCACGCCTTCTGGTGACGACTTGGGGTTGGGGTATCTGCCCTACTCTTAATCTGAGTTTAACATTGTAATAAATGAGTTCCATCACTTACAACATAAAATATTGTGACACAGCCAGTCACTTAAGTTAACATACAATTATACATAACATCTATTTAAGAGAGCACAGCACCATTTAAAACGATACAATCTTATTTAAATAATCACTTTTAAGTCACAAAAGATATAACAATATAAACTGCATCAAAATATGAATTTATTCATACATAACATCTCTTTGATTAAATATTGATTTGCTATTGAAAATACAAGCTAACTGAAATAAAACTATTTTTAAAGGAATCTATCGCGATTTATTTGATGTTATTTTATATTTTACATTGATCCCGACGTTTCGGTTGCTTTTCAGGAGCCATGGTCACGGGGAGACCATGGGCACGGGCAGTCTCCTGGCCATGGCCAAGCTTAAAATAGTTTTATTTCAAAGCATTAGCTAAACTAAAGTTTAAATTGAAAATATAATTACAGTCTTATATCAGAAACAACACAGGGAACCGATTTCATTAGTAGAATAATCGAAATCCCTTATAAAAACAGTTTGGTGGAAAGCTACATGCAAAGTCTATAAACACCACTTGATTGCTAAAGGATCAAACAATTCGTTACGTTGAGTGAGGACAGTGACGCCCTCATTAAAAAAAAACAGAGGCACTCCCGTGAAAGCTTAAACAATTACGTGTATTTTTTTCATCGTCAGAAAATATATATACAGAATTGTCGGTAAGAGTGTCGCGAATTCAATCGTTTTTTTTTTCATCTCAAAAATGCCCAAAGCGCCACGAGAAGCTTCCACTATTAAAAAAAATATTAGCTGTTTCTTACAAGTATTCGACTGTACACCCGCGTTATTAAAGCCTTTCAAGTATTCTACTAATTAAATCAGTTTCCAGTATAACAGACCGTAATCTTAGCAATCCATGGATTCTCCGTGCGGGTGCCGGGTCCATCGCGTTGCTGAGTTGGGAACTCGGGACAGTGCCTGGGACTTGCGACCCAAGTGTAGGTTTAGAAGGGGCCCCTTTTGTTGATGTACATCAACACTCACCTTCACTACCCAAGTTCCCCTCCCTGCCTAACCAAATTTGATACGAACCTACTAGTGCCGCTTTAGACATTCGTCCTAGTAATGAGCTTATTGTAGCTCTCGATAGGCCTAGATCTTTAAGTAGGTTATAGAGAGATTTTGCTGGTATACCTCTCGCTCCCACTTCCACTGCATACAAATTAACCACGTAACCGTTTTTGATTAATTCGTTTGTGAGATCATAGTATTTATTTTTCTTTATTGTGTGGTCCTTCGGTATATTTGTTTCCCACGGTACAGTAAGTTCCACAAGAACCACATGTTTTAATCTCTTAGAATATAGGAATATGTCAGGTCTAGATGACGAAACCCCAACATCCTCCGGAATTTTGTAGTGCTTTTCATACGTGTCGATTAGGAGAGTCCAATCTGGGGCAGTATCTAAGATTGAATAAGGTTTGTTCCTGGGTGTTATGGATGAACCTTCAGACACAAAGTTGATATGACGTCTGTTAGTAGTCAATCCTTTTTGGGCTCTAGCTACTGCCAGACTCATTGCTTCACGTATGATGATAAGCACCTTATCGTGGCGGCGTGAGTAATGGCCTCTATCGAGAAGCACCCTACATCCTACTAATATGTGTCTAGCCGTCCCTATTGCCTCACCACAAGTATAACATTGTTTTTCTGTGGCCTTCCCCCACCTTACCAGATTACTCTGGTCTGGGAGGGTCATCTGAAAGGCGTTAAGATAAAATTTTAACAGGGCCGGCGACCAGTCATAGATCAAGGTGAGGTAGATCAAGGTCAAATAATACTTGGCCGTCCGTGTATTATATATCTAATAGGAATGCGGTTTTTGTTAATACATCAACAATACTGTGAGATCTGTATAGTTCAGAACATAAGTAATATTTATTCGTATTGTACTAAACCTATATTTGATAGTTATATTTTTAGACCAACGTGACAGGCTACCTATTGTCGTCTATAGTGCAAATTTTCAGACTGCTGACATGCTGCTTTTGAAAATTTCAAAACAGAAGAATCAATAGGACTATCCAACCCGGGAAATGAACTCGAAACAGCAGTCGCTCTCGCTACCGCCACCGAAGCATATATTAAAACTAAGGACGTAATTGTAATTTTATTTAAAATTTCTGACTAATAGTAAATAACATCGATAGTTTACGTTTGTTTATCGATTAACTAGCGAACCACTCCGGCTTCGCACGAGTGCAATTTGATTTTCCGTTTGATTATATATTATACTAGTTGACCCGGCAAACTTCGTTCCGCCTTAGAATCAAGTTATATTGGTTACCTTATCAGCTGAATTTATATCGTGAAAGTCTCCTTGCATTAAAGACTCGAGAAGGCGTGAGGTTTTGGTCGGTTCGAGTCCGACATTACCACCCCCGCTGGCCGGCGGAAGAGTAAAAGTGGCGGTTTCCGAAAAAAAAAAACAAAAAGGCACAGTATAGGCGGAGACAAATCTAAAAATCAAGGATGAAAATTGGTGCACCCGTTCTTGAGTCTATCTCGGTCATGACTACCACGACTTAGTTATATATACAGATAATCTATAGCATCCGTAGAAAAATATTAAAATGCCAGTGAAAACCGCGTCACCGCCCGCTCCCGCTGCGCCTGTGGCTCAGGCGAGCGCGCAGGCGGCCGCGGGCGCGGGCGTGGCGCTCCCGCGGCTGCAGCCCGCGGACGAGCTGCCGCTCGCCGATCCCGACGTGCGCGAGGGGCTCTCGCTCTGACTCTCGCTACTGCGAAACAAACGAGACTCGCTTACCGTCTAACCGAGATTACTCCTTGCGAATGAGTTTGCTCGTTTACAGAGTAAAAAAGCAAATCCATCATTAATAGTAACAAAAAGTTTAGGCAAAAAAGAAGTAATTATGCGGGCGTACCGGTCGGGAGGCGGCGCTGGCGGCTAGGGCTGCAGCTGCTGCGTGAGGTGCGCCAGCGTGTCCACCAGCGCCGAGTTGCCGGCCAGCTGCGCCGCCAGCTCGTCGTGCGCCGCCAGCAGCGCGCGCAGCCCCGCGCCGCGCGGCCCCACGCCCCCGCCCCCGCCCGCGCCCGCGCCCCCGCCCGCGCCCCCGCCCCCGCCGCGCCGCGCCGGCTCTGGCACCTCGCTTCTCTCTGCTGCTGCGTCAGCTCCCACCCGGGACGCGTTACTCTGCAAGTTTTGTAATACATTTGATAGGCTGAGTTTGGTTAACGGCTGACAGTGCGCATCAAATACGTTTAGTAAAATCTAAGTTTTGGTGCCAAAACGTAGCTTATAACCATAAATACCGATTAAAAAAATAAAATTGAAAATTGGACAAGACACGGAGGAATAATCACCGAACAAAACATTCTAAAGCTGATTAAAAAACTACGAATCTTACGGTGAGGCCGCCTGTCACCTTGCCAGGGTGAAAGTAGTAGTAGTAGTGTACTTTCGGTGACCGTCGCGACCGGGTGCATTCCTCTAACATTTCCATAAATAACATTTAAACAGTGACATCCTAAAATTAACATCTCTTTTAACATTTACATATAATAATTTAACTTAACAATTATACAGTGTAATATCTAGTGTAGATCAGAACAATAAACAATTTTGTATTTCCCAACAAACTCTCTTGATTCTTACCCCACTTCCGATCGTATCCCGAACATTGGTCCTTCGATCCTTAAGGACTTCGCGCGTTTCGTGTTCGGTTCGAGTGTAAAACGTGTGAAGTGTGAACTAGCGCAACATCAGGGAAAGGTGGGAGGTGTCCATAGGATCAGGAGTAAGAGCAGGTGCACAACACCCGTCAGGTAACCAGCAACAGTAAGCCAGGAGGAATTCAAGTAAGATCTATCCATTTCTAACCCTATTTCAAAATGTCTTTGATTGAAGAACAGCGTAGCCTTTTAGTAGAACTTGAGAGGCAGTGGACGAATTTCAGAAAGGATAGTAGGGAGAGGAAGAGCAGGCCCGACTATTACAAAGGTCAGTGGAACAAGTTAGACGAGTTATGGACGTCGATACAACAGCATCAGGATCGTATTTCGCAGGAGGTAGACCCCGCGGACCCTTACTTCACGGAGAGATGCTTTGAAGAAGCCAAGGAAACATACCAACTATATGTGTCTTCGATCCATAAAGGAAATCTGGAACAATTCTCAAAACCGTCCAGTGGCGTTTTGGCGATAGGAGAAAGGTCGGGTGAAACTGACCATAGGCAGAAAATTCCTGATGAAGACAAGGAGGAAGCTGCGCGCCGAACTCCACCAACAGTACCAAGACAACAGGGTAGCTACAGCAGAATAGATGACATGCTACGACAACAAGAAGCCAATTTTAGAGCTTTCACGAGAACAGTATTTAACATGGAGCTAGACAGCTTAACAGTGAAATGGGAGTTTGAGGATGCTCTGAAAACACTAGAAAATCGTTGGTCTACCATAGATAAATTACACTTGCAGATCGATAGTGAAATGAACGGAGAGAACTGGGTATATGAGTCCAATTTCACTAAACATGAAAAACAATTTAATACCTTGAAAAAAGAAATTAACAAAAAAATGTGGTCAGTATCTTATAAGGAAAAGTCTACACCAAAATTAGACATTCCTATATTTAGCGGCAACTGCACACAGTGGATGCCATTTAAAGATTTATTTATTGACGCCGTTCATGATTCACAACACTATGATGCCGGATTCCCAAAAAATGCAAATATTGAAAACGAAAGTCAGTGGAGAAGCCGATAAATTAATTCAACATCTTTACATAAGCTCCGAAAACTATAAATCATGCTGGGAAATCCTAAACAAACGCTATAACAACAAAAAACGAATTTTCAGGTCTCATATGGATATATTATTAAACTTACCAAACATACATCATAATTCAATAACCCATATAAAAAGAATGCACGACATAACATTGCAGACGATAAACGCTCTAAACAATCTACAATCACAAACAATCCGCGTCATACAGTATGTCTAAAAATGCAAAGAATGGTCAAATAGCGAAATCTTATAACGTGACCGGATTTGGCTTTAAATGCCCACTTTGCAAACATCAGCATGGCCTGTACAATTGCAAAACATTTTTAACATTTGCAAAATGACAGAAAATTAGAAACGGTGAAAAAACTTGGAATTTGCATTAATTGCCTATTTTCGCACAATGGCAAACCTTGCACTTCCAATCATAAATGTCGAAATTGTAAGGGTCATCATAGTACAATATTGCATGACGCATTTGTTAACTCAGCATCAGCATCAACGTCATGTTCAACTTTGGCAACATCCGAGAGAAACGTGATCGGTAATGCACGTATTTCTCAAGACAACTGTCCGGAAATATTGTTACTGTAGCAACAGCACAACTAAAGGTCCAAGGAGCTGACGGGACATATCACAATATGAGAGCCTTAGTTGATCAAGGGTCCCAGATATCCCTAATTACAGAACATGCAGCAAAGATATTAGGTATTAAAAGAGAGTAGGGTCAGTCGGGGTGCGAGGGATATGCTCTATGGGCAACCTTACACCCCGGCGTCTGTAGACCCGAGACGGCGTGCGGTTTTAGTCGGTTCAAGCCCGACATAACCGCCCCCGCTGGCACGCGGGGGGGTATCCGAAGGGATTTCCGCACGAAAAAAAAAAAAAAAAAAAAAAAAGGTATTAAAAGAGAAAATTACAAAGGGGTTATTTTCGGCGTCGGTCAACGTGAAAATAACTGCAAAGGAAAAATAAAAATAACATGTGCATCACTACATACTGATTATACTTTCCATGCGGAAGTAGTCATTATGGCGAGCCTGGTCAAACGCCTACCAAGCAAAACATTCAGAATCCCGAATTGGTCTACAATTAAGAACATCGACTTGGCCGATCCTGAGTTCAATATAAGCCGACCAATCGATTTATTGCTCGGGGCCGATGTTTATTCAAACATTATATTGAGCGGCATTATAAAGGGAGATGACGCAACACTACCTGTTCACGTAGTTCTAAGTTTTGTTAGAAAATGTAATTACATTTTTTACCGCTAGATGGCGTTGGTCGTACAAGGCCAACTTCTACAAGGCGATGTTAAGAGTCTCCGGTTACTAGTTATAAGCTTTAGAAATGCAATCTTTTTTTGAGATCCTTGTAATTGGTACTTCTTAAATACAGTACAAGATATCCTATCAGGTTTTTTATTGAGTACCCTGGTGGATATCCCCCCTAGTGCGTTTGGCCTCGGACTTTAGACATGGTCCTTACGAGTCGAATATACTAGTTTTTAGAGTTTTACGGCGTCGACACAGTGGTGGTTTGCTGCTGATGGCGCTGAGGTCCTGGTGAAGGTATCAGGTCTGCACAACGAGTTCTACGGAATCTACAGTAAGCTGAGGTCAAACAGTTGGCGGAATTATAGGCGGAAGCGAGTACCGGATTGAGCGGCAACCGATAAGCGGCGGAATCGCAACTTCAACGGGTGTGTGGTTCACAAGACGATCAATTGTATAGTGAGTGCTGTGGATAATAAACTGTGAGTACATTTACCTTTATTAATACGAAGAATTTCGAAAACTTAGCAAGATTTCACATGTGATAGTAGATTTCATCAGACTTTATATTACTTAGTACACATCTAATTTGGTTGTAGTTCGAACTTAGAATATTGTAGCTTTAAAGTAAACTTAGCATCAGTAAATGTTGATTCAAACTTTGAATAAATTTGTGTAGATTTTGGACTTAGCGTATAGTTCAGTAGATTGTTGTTAGACTTAGAATAGTTTTAAGAAAAGTGAACAGACGGGGAACCTATGCCCAATTTTTTCCAAGTTAATGTTGTTGTCAAACACTTAGAAAATTTTAATAGTTAACATTACAGATTTGTAGACTTAGAATAAATTGGTAGTTACTTTGTTGTTTCACTTATAATATTTTGATAGTAGAACATACTAGAAAGCGGTACACAGTGTTATGTGTTAAAATTGTAAGTACATGTAGGATTTAGATTAGTAACAGTTGTTATTGGTAAATTAGAAATTCAAACACCTAATTTAGTTATTGTGTGGCTTAGTAGAATTTGTAGCTTTATTTACTTTTGATTTACTTAAAATGGAGTCATTAATTAAATTACAAATGAACACCAAAACTGCAATTGAAAAGGGGAAGGTTAATTTCAAAAAATCGCCTAAGGAGAGAATCACACAGGGTTATATCGAAACAAGATTAGATAGTTTGGAAGATCAATGGTATACATTTAATAACACACATAGAAAAATTATTGAGGAAGCTACAAAGGAGGACTTGAATAGTGCGTATTTTTCAACAGATTGTTACGAAACCACTCAAGAAGTTTATATTAGTTACAAATCAGATTTGAAAGACTGCATGTTAAAGTTTAAGGTTCCGGTAAAGGATACAGGGAATCAGGAATCTTCTAGGGACTTTAAAGAATCTAAGGCTAAATTACCGAAGATCAATATTCCAATCTTTTCAGGTAATTATAATGAGTGGATAACTTTCAGGGATTTGTTTACTTCTCTCGTACACACTAATAAAAATATAGATGATGTTGAAAAATTGCACTATTTAAAAGGATATTTAACGGGTGAGGCAGAGCAATTGCTACGACGCATTCCTATTACGGCATCTAATTATGATGTGTGCTGGGCTCAGTTAGAACATAGATATAACAATAAACGTCATTTAGCTAGCTGTATTCTGGACTGTTTACTCAGCCAAAAGCGTGTTGGTATCGAGTCGGCAGGAGCTTTAAAAAATTTGTTAGATACCACTACGGATTGTATGAGTGGGTTAAGCAGTTTAGGCATTAATGTGACTACCTGGGATATCATTGTTATACATATTGCGTCATCTAAGCTCGATCAGGAAACTCGCAAGCAGTGGGAGTTGACGGTCGCCACGGATAGTTTAAACGAATTTCCTACCATGGATCAATTTCAATTATTTATGGAAAGTCGCTTTAGAGCACTTGAGCGTATCGAGCCTCAGAGGGCAACAGGGCAGACACATAGTAGCCACTCTGGAAATCATAGGGTTATGTTTGCTACTCATAAAACAGACGTTACTTCTAAATTACGTTGTGAGTATTGTACTGAAGACCACAAATTGTGCTTTTGTAAAGGGTTCACAGAATTAGATTTACAGAAGAAAAGAGAATTTGTGGCAAAGAACAAAATCTGTTTTAATTGTCTTGGTGGTAATCATATGGTGGGTCAATGTAGGAGCTTTTCTAATTGTCGGGTATGTAGAAAAAGACACCATACTCTTTTACATGTTGATGGCGTACTGCCGGTTCAGGTAGATCAAGAAGTCAGGCAAGGCACTTCTTCTGATGAGGTAAAATCTTCACCTGATAGCGTGCAAATGGTGTCTTGCCTTTCAACCAAAATCGCTCACCCACGTCAAGTTATACTAGCCACGGCGCTAGTAAAGGCTCAAACGGCGGCGCGCACTTTTCAAATAGTTCGAGCCTTGTTAGATCAAGGGTCTCAAGCTTCTTTCATCACAGAAGCTGCAGTCCAGTTCTTACGTTTAAAAAGGATTCCAATCAGAGGATTTGTGTCCAGTCTGGGCAATGAGAAGACGACCGTTGCGAACTACATGGTGACCTTGGTGTTACAGTCGTTGACAGATTCCAAGTTCGTGATAGAAGTTAAAGCTTATGTATTAAAAAACATAACCTCGTGTCTGCCAGAGCGACAGCTGGAACAGTTCGAGTGGCCAGACCTAGAAAATCTAGTATTAGCAGACCCACAGTTTTGTAAACCTAACAAGATCGATATCTTGTTAGGAGCCGATGTTTATAGTGAAGTGTTGAGAGATGGAGTGAAAAGGGCTCCAAATGGTTCTTTTGTAGCTCAGTGTACCAGTTTGGGTTGGATCCTTTCTGGGACGGCCTACCTGCAAAATAAGGTCAATTGTACAAATAAGATCACGGCCATGCATGTGCAAATGGATGAAAATGATTTCCTAAAAAAGTTTTGGGAAATTGAAGATCAAGTCCCGAATTTTGAAAGAATATTAACAGTAGAAGAACAAAGATGCGAAGAGTTTTTTGCAGCTACCACTAAAAGAATAGAAGATGGGCGTTATATTGTTAGACTACCATTTAAGGAATCAAACCCGGCATGTGTAGGTGGTAACAGCAGAGAAATAGCTCTTAAAAGGTTCAAGGGGCTGGAGAGGAAATTTAGTAGAGATCAAGACCTGAAAGAAAAATATACAAAGGTTATTAAAGAATATATACAACTAAATCATATGCAAAGAGTACATAGGGATGAATTAGAAATTAGTGAGGCGGTGTACTTACCACATCACGCAGTCATCAGAGACGATAAATCCACCACAAAGGTTCGAGTGGTGTTTGACGCTTCCTGCAAGAATGAGAATGGTGTGTCACTCAACGACACCCTCATGGTGGGTCCTACCTTACAGTCAGACCTTCGCCACATAATTCTTCGTTGGAGAACTCATAACATAGCCCTGGTAGCAGATATTGTAAAAATGTACCGGCAGATAAGAGTAGCAGAAGAAGATACTGCCTATCAAAGAATCATCTGGCGAGACAACCCTGCTGATGATATACAAGATTACAAATTGATGACAGTTACCTTTGGAACCGCATCAGCTCCTTACTTAGCGGTAAAGGCATTGCACCAAGTCGCGCTGGATGAAGGGAAGCAGTTTCCAGCAGCAGCTGAAAGGGTTACAAGTAGTTATTACATGGATGACATGATGATAGGTTGCTCAACTGTAGAAGATGGAAAGAGATTATGTAGGGAAATGAGAGATTTACTTGGTAAAGCAGGTTTTGAGTTGCAAAAATGGAACAGCAATAATAGGGAAATGTTAAAGGAAATAGAGGGCTATGAGAATACGGCTAAGGATAACAATGAGTTAGGCGAAAGGAAAGAAGAAATAGAAATATTTGAGAGTACAAAAATATTAGGTCTTACCTGGTGTCGTAGTACAGACGAATTCAAGTACACAATACAGCTACCTTCGACATCCGAGAGAGTCACTAAGCGCAATATTATAGCTGACATTGCGCGTTTATTTGACCCATTGGGTTGGTTGGCCCCCAGTATAATATTGGCGAAAGTTCTGATTCAGAAACTTTGGTTAGCAGGAGTGAGTTGGGATGACGAGGTGTCCAGTTCCTTAAGATTAGAATGGCAGACTTACCGGGAGGAATTGTTACAGCTTTCCAAGGTCAGGGTTCCGAGATGGTTAGGAATAACTGGAAACGACAGATGTATTGAGTTGCACGGCTTTTGCGATGCCTCTAAGTCAGCGTATGCAGCAGTCGCGTACACTCGTATTGTCAGATGTACAAAGGATGTGTGTGTATCCTTACTAGTTGCCAAAACCAAGGTCGCACCAATTAAACAAGTAAGCATTCCCCGCTTAGAGCTTTGTGGGGCAGTTTTATTGGCACGATTATTAGCAGACGTAGCGAAGGCAATGAATATTCCCAAGAACAAGGTGCACGCTTGGACTGATTCCACAGTGGTGCTTGCGTGGTTGAATAGTCATCCGAGTAGATGGAAAACATTCGTGGCGAATCGTGTATCAGAGATTTTAACCACACTAGATGCAGAACAATGGGCCCACGTTTCTTCCAAAGAAAATCCTGCAGATAGCGCTTCAAGAGGAGTTCCACCTGCCTCACTTGCTAACACCAACCTTTGGTTTAGTGGACCATCCTTTTTAAGTAATATTGATATTGTCTATAGTCGACCGCAGCACGAGGAGATCGTTTTAGAAGAAAGCGTCAGATCCCACGTTGCTATAACCGAGGAAGAGTTACCCTGGGCAAAGTACAGTACCTTGTGGCGATTATTAAGAGTAATTGCGTTCTGCAGGAGGTTTATATATTTTAAAGCTAGAAGAGACAGACCCAAGTATTTACAGAAACTAGAATTAGAAGAAGCGTTAAAGTATTGTATAAGATATTATCAGAAGAAAGACTTTCAAGAAGAGTACTCACAATTAACAAGGATGCATTATCTTAAGTTCAAGGGAAGTAAAATTAGATCATTATCCCCTTATATAGATAGCGATGATATAATCCGAGTCGGTGGGAGATTGCATGAAGCGCCTTGGATTGGACAGGCAAGCCATCCTATAATTCTACCTCATGATGCGCATCTTACAAAATTATTGGTAGCAGATGCTCATGATAGAACATTACATGGAGGGCCTCAACTTATGATCAACTATTTAAGATCTGCATACTGGATTATTGGAGTGAAGAGTTTAGTGAGACAACAGGTGCGCAAATGTGTAACCTGTGTTAAACATAACGCTAAGATTAATACTCAGTTAATGGGATCACTACCCTCAGCACGATGCACTCCAACGAGACCGTTCCTTCATAGTGGGGTCGACTATGCGGGCCCCATAAACCTGCGAACTGCTAAGGGACGGGGGCATCGATCTTATAAAGGTTACATATGTGTGTTCGTTTGTATGGTCACTCGTGCAGTACACTTGGAAGCTGTGAGTGATTTGAGTACGCAAGGCTTTCTGGCGGCATTTAGGCGTTTTGTGTCCAGAAGGGGCCACTGCGCTCAGATATGGAGCGACAATGGTACTAATTTCGTTGGGGCCGCTAGGGAACTCAAGGTACTCATGGAAATTCAGCAGAGTATTGCAGAACATTTAGAGACCAAGGGAACGGTATGGCACTTTATACCTCCTCACGCCCCAAACTTTGGTGGATTATGGGAGGCCGCTGTCAAGTCCACAAAGTTCCATTTGAAGAGAGTTATCGGTGAGTCCACTCTCACTTATGAGGAGATGAGCACATTGCTTACCCAAGTGGAAGCTTGCTTAAATTCTAGGCCTATGACCGTGATTAACGGTGAAAGCCTCGATGAGCCAATACCTCTAACTCCGGGTCATTTTCTTGTTGGTGAACCATTAGTGACTGTCCCTGAAGCCAATTATGAGAACACAAGCATCAGTCCTCTCAATCGATGGCAACTTTTACAAAAAATGTTGCAGAACTTTTGGCGGCGTTGGTCATCAGAATACCTGACCACGCTAGTTCATAGATATAAATGGTCCTTTCAAAATCCCGAACCAAATGTTGGTGACGTAGTACTGGTCAAGGAGAACGACTTACCTCCGGCTCGTTGGTTACTTGGTCGAATCGTGGAAAAAAACCCAGGTCCTGACAATTTGACCCGCGTAGTCACATTATGCGTAAAGGGGTCACTTTTGAAACGACCCACATCAAAAATATGTATCTTACCAGTTAATGAATAAAGGTTTAGTACTGTTAACACAATATTACAAATGTTGTTTAGTTCATAAGTTTAATGTTGGTTTACACTTTTATGGAATTTGTTTGCTCTGATCAGCTGTTGTATGATGTTTTTGTAATCTAACCATTGTTTTTTTGTTTTCAACTTATTGTTAATGTTATTTATTTTAAGAGTCTACCAGTTTTAGTACAGTAGTTCCTGTAAGTGCTCAACCGTCAACCACGATATTATCCTATCAAAGCTACTTGCCATTTATTATGGTATTTATGTTTATGGTTATTAAGGACATATTCTTCGATAATGTCCTTGGTGGGCGGTATGTTCACGTAGTTCTAAGTTTTGTTAGAAAATGTAATTACATTTTTTACCGCTAGATGGCGTTGGTCGTACAAGGCCAACTTCTACAAGGCGATGTTAAGAGTCTCCGGTTACTAGTTATAAGCTTTAGAAATGCAATCTTTTTTTGAGATCCTTGTAATTGGTACTTCTTAAATACAGTACAAGATATCCTATCAGGTTTTTTATTGAGTACCCTGGTGGATATCCCCCCTAGTGCGTTTGGCCTCGGACTTTAGACACTACCTGTCGCGCAACAAACAGAACTAGGCTGGATTTTATGCGGTAATGCACAAACACTCCACTGTAACGTCATAGTTACAAACATTGAAGACAAAACAGTTTTGGGAAGTCGAGGAGATCTCAGGAGAAAATCAGATGTCATCAGAAGAGATCCAGTGCGTAGAACATTACGAACAAACTACAACAAGGAACAAGGAAGGCCGATATGTCGTAAGATTACCGATGAAGAGTGACATGGTCTCCAAACTTGGTTTCTCCAAACAGATTGCCGTCGCTCAGTTCAAAAATCTGGAGAGAAAATTAGAGAAACAACAACATTTTGCTAAGGCTTATAAAGACTTTATGTCAGAGTATATTGAACTCGGTCATATGGAACAATGTACTAGTAGTGTGACGCCCGAATGTTACCTGCCTCACCACGGCGTAGAGCGCGCCGAATCAACGACTACCAAGTACAGGGTGGTATTTAATGCATCGGCGAAAACATCTACAGGCTGCTCGCTCAACGATCTAATGTATAAGGGGCCCAATTTACAACAAAATCTACAGAGCTTGTTATTGAGGTGGAGACTATATCAATATGCATTCACAGCTGATATCGAGAAGATGTATCGGCAGATATTGGTAAACAAATTAGACACCCCTTTACAGAAAATCATTTGGAGGGATTCACCTGAGCAACCTCTACAGTCGTTCCAATTATCGACGGTGACATACAGAACCAAGGCCGCGCCGTTTATAGCGATGATGACCCTTAAGCGGCTAGCAAGGGATGAACGTGATTCGTTCCCTGAGGCTTCCAAGGTCTTACAGGAGGCTTTTTACATGGATGACTTAGTTCACGGCGCACACAACATAGACCAGGGCCAGAAGTTAATTGAAGACCTCACCCGGCTGTTGAAATCGGGAGGATTTAACTTACGTAAATGGTCCTCCAATCATCGAAAGGTATTGCAAAATATACCCGAGGTTCACGACAATCGAGAAACAACATTTTACTTTAAAACAGAAAACACCTCAAAAATCCTGGGATTGGGCTGGAACCCTACAAAGGATACGTTCACCTTTACGTGTCAAGCATCCAAACCTGCCAAATTAACAAAAAGAAGTCTGCTATCTGAAATTTCTAAATTTTTTGACCCTCTGGGATGGCTAGCTCCAGTAGTCGTGAAAATGAAATTATTGTTCCAAAAGGTTTGGAAAAAGAATACTCAGTGGGACCAGGACGTATCGACTGATATATACAATGAATGGTCTAAATTACAAGCAGATTTGAAATACATAAACACCTATGAGACACCAAGATGGATATCGAGTGGGGAACACGACATCATTGAATTACATGGGTTCTGTGATGCCTCGAGTGAAGCGTACGCATGTGTTGTTTACGCCCGAATCAAAAAACAAAGAATACCTATAATAGTCGCTGCAAAGACGAAACTTGTACCCCTCAACGAACAGCTAACTTTACCGCGCTTAGAATTAAGCGGAGCTTACTAATTATCTAAGCTCATTAAGCAAATAAAACAGTCATGGTGCGAACACAACCCGGAAATACATGGGTGGACAGATTCCAAAGTCATTTTAGGATGGCTGAATGGAGACCCAAACAAATGGCGACCCTTTGTAGCCAACAGAGTTCGCCAAATAACAGAGACGATCCCCTCAGAACAGTGGCGATACGTCAACACTAGCGAAAATCCTGCTGACGCCGCGAGTCGGGGCCTATATCCAAGTCTATTCCTGAAAAATCAATCGTTATGGAAAAATGGGCCCGGCTGGCTCACAACATTCGATACACAGTTATGGGAGCAACAAACATTTACACCAGAACAGGAAAAGAAGTCTGCAAAGCAAACTAATGTGGTCTTAAATCACAGAGAAGAAAGTATTATTGATCAGCTGTTAACAAAACACAGTTCATTAAATAAAATCATACGCGTCTTGACCTACATATGACGCCTCACAACCTTCGATCGTAAACAGCAACGACAGGGATATCTCACGTTACAAGAATTACGTATGGCGAAGTTGAAAATTATACGTCATGTTCAATTAAGCGAGTATGGAACAGAAATAGACCACTTAACGAAACATGGAAAGGTGGATTCAAAAAGTAAACTTTTACCGTTGAATCCATTTATTGACAAAGACAACATTCTACGAGTAGGAGGTCGGCTTCGGAACGCCATGATTCACATGGAGATGAAACACCCCAAAATCATACCGAGCGACTCACGGCTCGCTACCTTAGTCATAAACTCAGCTCATAAATTAACATTCCATTGGTGGTCCCCGCCTTACGCTAGCTACTTTGAGACGGGAGTATTGGATTACCAGCGGCAACAATACCGTCAAGAAAGAGCTTCGCAAATGCATTACTTGTCGAAAAAATGAAGGACAACAACAACTAATGGGAGATCTACCGGCACCTCGTATAAACCCAGCCAGCCCATTCTATCATACAGGGGTAGACTACACGGGATTTGTCGAGGTGAAAAGAAACAAAGGACGAAGTGGACTTTCATTAAAAGGTTACATCGCTATTTTCGTATGTATGGTGACCAAAGCCGTACATTTAGAGATAGTGTCAGAACTAACCAGTTCCGCCTTCTTGGCTGCTTTACGAAGAATGGCGGCCAGAAGAGGAACACCCCGGCATATCTACAGTGATAATGGCACGAACTTTGTCGGGGCGAACAAAATCCTGCAAGAAGAGTGGGAACAACTAAAACAAATTTTCAATGACAGTTTTCTCACAGAAGTGACTGAAATGAAGATTGAATGGCACTTTAACGCACCCGCGTGGCCCAGCGCCGGAGGTTTATGGGAACGTGCAGTTAGAAGCTTAAAACATCACCTCAAACGCGTGGTGGGTCAACAAAAATTAACTTTTGAGGAGTACTCTACATTATTAGCACAAATAGAAGCTTGCCTAAACTCCCGACCACTGTGTGCCCTAACAGAAAATATAGATGATCTTGACTATCTATCGCCCGCTCACTTCTTGACTGGAAGATCAGGAATTACGATGATAGAAACAGGTGAAGATGCTCGAACGCGTTGGCATTTGACTCAGAACATATTCAGAGACATTTGGAAGAGATGGAAGGCTGAATATTTAAGCCAACTAACATCAAGAGGAAAGTGGCGGAATCCTCAACAAAACATGAAAATCGGTGATATGGTAGTCATCCAGGACGATAACATTCCATCAGGAAAATGGGCCCTGGGAAGAGTGGTTGATGTCCACCCTGGTAGTGATGATTACGTGAGAGTTGTAACATTAAAAACAAAAAATAATCTGATAAAAAGACCGGTAACAAAATTATCTAGATTGCCATTAGAACAAGAAACCGAATATAAATCACAACCCGACATCGGAGTGTCAAGTAAACCTAGTAGGCATGGTCAGTTATACCTAAACAAACGATCGAGTTTCATTACAACGGCATTGACCTTCCTATATATTATATCAATGGTAACGACCTCTATGTGCATCAACATAAATACACTGGATAAGCAACAAGGCATTTATTTCGATAAATTATCAAACATACAGCTCGTAAGAGATGAGTGGAAAATAGTTGCTTACTACGATCTGCAACCTTACTGGGAAGGGAACACCGCTTTGCAAAAATATTATAAACACCTGGAAAGGGTTTGTGACTACCTAAAACGGCAAATAAGAATACAATTAAGTCATTCACTAAATGAACTGGAACATAATAACAGAGTCTTATTACAACAGTATTCGAACGAGCGCACGTCTTATCAACGGTGTCGGGTATCTGGCGAACTCCCTATTCGGAGTACTCGATGACCGTTTCGCAGAACAGTATACTCAGGACATTACGCTCGTACGGAACAATCAAAAACATTTAGCGTTATTATGGAAAAACCAGACATCAGTAATTGAAGCGGAATTTAATTTATTAAAAAGAACAGAAGCAACCATACAAGTTCAACACAAAATCATTAACAAATATTTGATCTCCCTAGACATTGTTACTAAAAGTTTGGTAGAAAAGATAAATGAGACTGAATTTCTTGTAGAATTTTCTCTTTGCGCCATAGGCGCTAACAATTTACTGATTCACTTAAAAGACATCCAAACCAGTTTGTTGGATACTTTAACCAACATATACAATGGAAACCTGAACATACATTTAATTGATCCGCAACAGCTTCAGAAAGAATTGGGCATTATTTCAGAACAATTAGACAAAGATCTCACTCTCCCGATTGAGAATTTACAGACCAACATGCAGAATATTTACCATTTGCTAAAGGTCAAAACAAAAGCATCAAAACAATATTTGATTTTTTAAATCAGAGTACCGTTAATTGATAAAGATTCTTATGAACTATACAATGCTATACCGATACCCCGACAGATGGGAACAAAAATGGTGAACATTATACCGATTGAAAGCCACATAGCCATTAATCTGGAAAAGGATTCTTACCTCGCCATAGCTCCAGGCGACTGGGATCATTGCTTAGTGCAGGATGTAACAACTTATTTATGTCAACTGAAAAATCCAATCTTCAAACTAAAATCAGACATGGATTTTTGTGTCAAAGACAACAACAACCAATGCAAAACAATCATGTCAACTTGTCAAAATCAATGGATTGGCTTAACTACGATCAAACAATACCTGCACCTTTGCTGCTATCAATGTCCGCTAAGAAAAAATTGTCAAGGTGAAATAACAGCGGAGACACTGACAGGAGCCAACATTATCCATCTCCCTAACGATTGTATGATAAAGACAGAAAATTTTACAATTATCGGTCACAAATTGCGAGAAAGTAGAATGAACATCGAAGCGAACATAGAAACATTTCGAATAGCTCCAATAAACAATATCATAAATTTAACCATACCAAAATTAGTAGAAGGAAACATCAATCAAACGGAAAATGAACTACTGTTCAAAGACCAGATTAACAACTTGAAAAAACAGCCCATGCTCCCTGAAGAAATATCAATCCATGACGTGCATCATTATGTTTTGATTTACGCGTTATGGGGTGTAGCAATCATCGTGGCGGCAGTGTGCTTGTGTCGCCGTGTGCGCTGGCGGTGGCAGGCTGCAGCAGCATCAGCGCCAACGCCGGCTAACCCCGTAGTTTTGGAGATGACGGCAATGGAGGTCACGCGGCCTCAACCAACTACCTGCAGTTTGTACAGTGAACCATCCAGTAGTGCGCGAGTGCATAATAGTGAAAGTGTGCAAAACGAATTTAGGTATAAAGATAAGGGAACATCCCCAATATTAAAGAAATTAGCGTTTAGTGATTCGGTGTGAACAAGTGATTAGTGTAATAAAAAACTCGTGTACGTGTACTTTCGGTGACCGTCGCGACCGGGTGCATTCCTCTAACATTTCCATAAATAACATTTAAACAGTGACATCCTAACATTAACATCTCTTTTAACATTTACATATAATAATTTAACTTAACAATTATACAGTGTAATATCTAGTGTAGATCAGAACAATAAACAATTTTGTATTTCCCAACAAACTCTCTTGATTCTTACCCCACTTCCGATCGTATCCCGAACAGTTATGAAACTGTGGTATTTTATTTATAAATCGAAAACCGTTGTTTTTGAGTCCTTTAATAATGTCATTCACTTTTTTTGAATTGACTCTATTTTTATATACTTTTTACGATGATAACGGCGTCCTTCTTGCAATATTGATACAGCTCCTCATCTTATGAACTCTATTGTAGAGGAATTTGGATAAATGTTTGAAGTAGACATCACTTAACTAAAAAAGATTAGTTTTGTTTAAGTTTTGTGCACAAATTACGCACCAACAGATACTTAAATACACTTTCATAGACCAGGGTCGGTTCTGGACAAAATATGTGTTACTACTAACATGACAGGAAAAATTAATACCAACGTCACATTTATTTGATTATACCCTGTACTGGGTACCAATTTTTTTGAAGATGATTATCTTCAAAAAGATTGGTACCCAGTATTAAGAGCTGCTCATCACGGTTCAAACATGATGAAGCCAACATCATCCCCGGTATCGGGAGGCCACGCCTTCTTGCTTAGCCTCGGCTAATCAGGATCGAGCGCGTCGGTTCCGCAGTTCTCGACCAATCACGTCGTTCCCTCCTCCAACTGCGCCTATAAATTCGCTAGTGACTCGGCCCTCTACATCAGTCACAGTGAATTCACCGCCGAGTAGAGTTCTCCGCACTCGTCGGCGCCCGGACATGTACCACTGAAGATGTCGACCGCAGTGATCACCGCGATGACCGCGTTTGGGACACAAGTTTCTTATGGACCATTTTTCGTCGGAGGTCAATAAGGCGATAACGTACCGTGGTCTGCGCATCGCTGATGCAGTCCCTGATGCTGACCTCGGCGTCCTGCAGGCGCGCCGCCAGCGTCAGCAGCTTCAGCTCGGCGCTTGACACGTCCTTGTCCAGGATCTGCGTCTGCAGGAACACGGTCTGCGCCACCTTGTACCTGCGGACGGGCGGGCTGTAGCGGGCGGGCGGAGGGGCGAGGGGCGGAGGGCGCGGCGGTGCTCCACTCACCAGTCGGCCACGGCGTCGGCGCGCGCGCGGGCCAGTGGCGCGGCGCGCTGCAGCAGCGCGCGCGCGCGGCGGCCCGTCTCGGCCACGGTGATGCGCTCCAGCACGTGGAACTGCTCGTCGTTGTAGGTGAGCGAGCGCGTGGCGCGGTCGCGCACCAGGTGCTGCCACGAGTCGCGCAGGCGCTCCGCCAGCGCGCGCGCCTTGGCGTGCAGGCGCAGCTCGCTGGGGCACGGCGCGGCCGCCGCCGCCGCCAGCCACTCGGCCGCCACGCCCGCCGCGCCCGCGCCGCCGTGGCGCGCCGCCAGCGCCGCCGCCGCGCCGCGCAGCGCCGCCGCCTCGTGCGCCACGAGCGCCGCGCGCGCCGCCCAGGCCTCGGGCGCGCCCGCCGGCGCGCGGGCCGCGGCGCGCGCCAGGTCCAGCGCGCGCGCGGCCGAGTGCGCCAGCGCGGCGTGCGCGTGCAGCGCGTCGGTGCGCGCGCCCACGCGGCGCACGCGCGCGCCCAGCAGCGCGCCCCAGCGCGCCACGCACGCGCCGCACAGCACGGAGGCGGCGCACAGCGCCTCGATGCGGCGCCGGATCACGTGGCCCACGCTGCACGCCGTCTGCACACCAACGGAAGCACGCTGTCATCGCGTCTACCCTTCGTCCTATCCTATTGAACACGTTCCGTGGGATTCGCCTCTTTTGCTGATGAAAATGTTATCTCTCTCACCCCCGATACAAAAGAGGCGTGACTATATGTACGTACCTTTTTTTTCTTTTTAGTGCGGAAATCCCTTCGGATTCCCCCCCGCCGCCCAGCGGGGGCGGTTATGTCGAGCTTGAACCGACTAATATGAGATTCGCATACTTATCTACAGAGAGAAGGCTCCCTTTCGAGGAATTAGGTAACTTTTCCATGACATAATTAATACAGGAAAGAAATGTGCTTATCTACCACCTATATGGTATAAAAAAACGCTATTATCTTACAAATATACACGCTGAGTTTATAGTTGTTTTGGAACGAAATATTTTGGGCACAGTTTCGATGCATGTAACATGTAAGCGTAAAAGTATCTATTTGAAAAACAAAAATATATGTTTTAAAAAAAAAGTCAAAATTTATGTCGTTGGTACAAATCAAATGAGAACTCCTTTCAATTTCACGTAATACGCTTACTACGTTTTGCTACGATTATTTTCATTCAACATTTCCGCATTCGGTATCTATCCAATCAGAAGCCAATTCTCACAGCACCAGTGGAAACATGTCAGGACTCGAACGGCGACGTACGCGCCACCCCGCCGTGTCTGTGCGGTTTGTGCCGGTATCATTAACGATTAATTCTTAGGACTCGTCTGTTGAGGTCATCTCACTGGTAGTTCGTATGTAGTAATGCTATGTAGGTACAGTAATATCAGAATTATTAAGAGTATATGCCTCTATTAGTAATTACCTACGACGTCGTCCATCCGGCTTATTATGCATACGCAGTGCGTAAATATCTAAATAATGAATTTGGTTCACGAAGGATACACCGCGGTAGCCCCAAGACTTGACCCTAGACTTTTATTTGTGATAAAACGACTTGTTCATACTCTTGAATACGAAACTCGAGATGAACTATGCAATGGTGGTCGTACGTCTTCGAATTCGTGAAAAGTGATGGAGACAGACACACATTAAATACGCTAAAATACAATAGCATAAAACCATAAAAAGTGCCCGTTGTGAACCGAACGTGGAGGTCCCGCTCAATTTCGAGCAGTTACTTTGTTTAGAGAAGTGTAAACTAATAAGGTACCTATGTAAGTTGATCATTTTGTAAACAGCTATAATTATTTTTGTTGTTGTGTTTATTTTATTATCACGACATAGACCATAAAGTCATTTATCGTTAAATGATATCCTTTGTCATAAAGTATGAGCGAATAGTGGAGTACCTTTTTTTTTATCGTGCGGAAATCCCTTCGGATAGGTACCCCCCCGCCGGGCAGCGGGGACGGTTAGGTGTACCTAAAGTGATCAATGTGTCGCGGCCTTTTATGCCGCGCTAGGCGGCGGGTCTAATACCTATTCCCACGCAGTTATGAACAAGGACGAACCTTCATTCATTAAAAACTGTCAATGAATTACTGGAGCGCTAATAATGTTTCTACTCGAACGAGTGAAAAAGATTACAGAAAAGTCAACTTTTTTATTATAACCGGTATAGCAATTTGGACATCTCAAAATGCTACCCTAGATTATTCCGAGTAACCCCCCCTCGGGTCCAAAACGACTATAAAGTCAGCGTGTATAGTGTACAGAGATCGTAAATAGTATTTTAGCTACGAACTGTTAAATATTCTGAGTTCTTTGTTATAACTAATCGATATTCTACACTTTCGTTTGGCCTTTGCTTGGCCTTAGTTTTTTACCTGTGAAATATACAAAATAATAAATACCGCGCGACGGTAACAGCTCTTTGCATTAAAATATTGAATAAATTATATCTTATACTAACGCAGACTTATGCCCTAATAGGTTAAAGTACTCATTTCTGTTTAGGTTAAAGTACTATTACCTGATGACAGCACATAATTATCAAACCTGAAACTGTTAGGAAACGCTCGATAGTTGCACGGAGCCTGGAAACAGTACCCGATTAATGACAATAAGCACTTGCTATGTACAAGTTAAATTAATCGCCAGTTTCACCTAAATCTTCAACCAGTACTTCAAGATTTTATATATTATTACAACTAGCGTGGTAGAGTCAAGCAACAGTCATTTTAGCCGTTGCATGAATGGGCCGACTCGACCGGGGAAGTACCACCCTCTCACAGAATATCGACGCCAAGTAACAGTATTTGAACTGTTGCGTTCCGTTTGGTGAGTGAGAGTGCCGGAGCCCAAACTCATTTCCCATCCCCTCCCAAACTCCTTTCCCATCCCCTCCCAAACTCCTCTCCCATCCGCTCCCAAACTCCTTTCCCATCCCATTTCCTTTACAGGGTCGGCAGCGCGAGTGTGATGCCACTGGTGTTGCACACGTCCATAGGCCGCGGTAACCGCTTCCCATCAGGTGGGCCGAAGTGCTTGTCTGCCACCTTAGTTGTATAAAAAGAAAAAAAAAAAAACTAACTGTTGCCCGCGGCTCCGCCAGCGTGAAATTCTGATTGCGCACCCGCAACCCACTAGAATCTGAATGCAAGGATGAAAAGTAGCCTATGTCCTAATCCATGTTCCAAACCACAATCTATCTCTGCGACAAATATTGCGTGCGAAAGAAACATCCATACAAATAAGTTTGCCTGGACGTGTTGTTATTATTTTTATTTAATTAATATTTATTGGTGTTATCTTTATATGAAAACTTATAACTGGGGCCCGATTCAGTAACGCCACGTTTTCAAAACGCCTGATTACGATTCGATTAGTAAGAAGAAAATCTTTAATAGTAGTTTATGCAACTGTCATATAAGAAGGGGTATTAAAACACGAGAGTCTGTTTACACGATAATAGGTTGCGAGTGTTTTTATACCTTTTTTTTTTTCGTGCGGAAATCCCTTCGGATACCCCCCCGCCGGCCAGCGGGGGCGGTTATGTCGGGCTTGCACCGACTAAAACCGCACGCCGTCTCTGGTCTTCAGACGCCGGGGTGTAAGCCTAAGTTATATGCAGTTTCATACACTACTTTATCTTCACTCATAGGAAAAATTTAAATTAAACCAAGTAGGTTACAAGGAGGTAATTTAGCGTGCGCCATTTTTTTCATTTTCAGCCTAAAACCTTAGACTAGTTTAATGAATAAAAAAAGATAGCGATGCTATAATGAGTTTTATGATACAGTTGGCGGTACTATAATAAGTTTTATTTTAATTTTATGTATATATGCGTTTATAAAGTGCGTATGTATAGAATCGTCTTTGAATTCGTAATTCTAATTTTTCGATTTGAGTGTAGATAAAAAATATTTTAGTATTCAGTATGATCTGTCAAAACAAAACCTACCTTCACTTTAGTGAGATTTATTAAACATTTAGAATAGTTGATTTCGTTTTCAATTAGATTTTGAGATTTTAATGTTCGTTAGTTTAGGATAGCATAGCATACCTTTAAAAACCGTAATTTTACTGAATCGAGCCCCTGGTATTTTTCGATTACATTTTATAACTACTCTAACAAAATGAATGTGTGGATGGCACATGTACTCAAACTTTCGCGTTATTATATTAGCACGGTTACCTTGGCTTGGCTGGCGTCGTTCTCCACAGACACGATGTTGGGGAACACGGGGAACTTGGGTATCTCGGGCTCGGGCGCCATGCTCACGTTGTTGTTGTTTTTGTTGAATAGCATCAACGGTTCCTCCGCGGACGTATCTGGGTAATCCTTGCCTACAAAATATATGTCTTTATAAACGGAGCCCATGATACAATGTGTTGATTTGCACTTACGCATCATTCACTGTAGTCGCCTAAGCCTCATAAAGTCGTCAACAATTTATGTAAAAAAAAAAAGAATTTAAATATAGAATCCCACATTTTCGAACTGCATTTGCATGTTATTTAGAAGAACATTGAATATTATGAAATTATTATTTGAAATTAATATAAGAATGCTTCTTATGTCTTCGCTTCTCATGTGCTAGTGATTATCAAAGAAAGAGAGTCACAAATTAATATCTATTGATTTCGAATAGTCTTTTCTGCATTGGGAAAGTTTCGCAGGACGCCGGAAGCCTTCTCTTTCTTCCTTTACTATTATTCTAACTTTACTATTGCTTCATACCCTACGGTGACCACTTACCATCAGTGCTTTTTGCCTATCCTAAGAGTATAAAAAACCCTGAGTGACTGAGAGCAATTTTAGTTACCTAGACCTTTATAGGACACCATTTTTAGCCAACGTCGCGCTAGCGCTTCTACTCTCTTCTTTTCACCCCCACAGCATTAGTCCCGGTTGCTTCCGAAGCTTATACTATGAAGTCTGGGTTCCGCTCTCGGACTCTTTATCTTGATATTGCTTACCTTGGCTTTTGCGGGAGCCACTGCCGTTTGACCCCCCAGCCCCAGAGGAAAGCCTGCACCAGAGCCTTGTGCGTTAATCAGCAGGCGAGGCTTGGCTTGGGCCCCGGAGAACTTAGTGGGGCCCCCGTACACGCACTGCTCTCTTTCTTTGTCTCGTTTATCGGCGTTATACATTGTAATAATCACGAAAATGACATTGTCGAAAGTTTACGCGACAGAATACGTTAAAAATAATTTCATTTTAACCGCCTTGCTAGTCTGAATTTACATTTTTATACAATTGAAAAACGTTAGGTATAACTATATGTAAACTCAAGTCATTGCACTCACTAGACACATTAACATCTGCAAGTTATATTACTTATGGAAATTAAAATAAAGATATTTTTTCCTGGCACATACCTAACGTATTATCTTTGATCTCCGTGAGCATAAGTTTGTCTTTATAGAGCAATATCTGTGACTCGGCGACCACACTCGTCTGCTCACAAATGTACGTCTGCAGGTGTTCATATTTTTCATCTGGTTTTAGAAACACCTGGAAAAAGAAGTGATATCAAAAATATGCATCGGAAACTAGTTTTCTGATCTTTGGAATCGGCTCCGATATTAGATCTATTTTCGAGAGAGGCGGAAAGCTAATAACAGAGTGAAATGGCAGTTTTTATAAATTCCACACACACACACATAACTTCACGCCTGTATCTCCGAAGGGGTAGGCAGAGGTGTATTACACACCCACGATTCGCCAGTCATGTTAAGGTCCCAATGTTATAGGGGGCGAGCCTATTGCCATCTACCGGGCACATTATTAAGCGAGCGATAATTAACATTTATTAATGCACACATCATAACTACGAAAAGTCAGAGGTGTGTGCCTGGGGCGACTGGGGATCGAACTCGAGACCTCGTCTCAGCAGTCCGTTACGTCCGCCACTGGGCTATCGCCGCTTCCATAAATTCCATCTCAAAACAATTACTTTCGTCCTACCTTTATGCAGATGACCTTCAAATATACACGCAGGAACCCTCGAGTCAGCTGTCAGAAGCATTTGCTATAGTAAATATGGACTTGGAACGCGTATGTGAATGGAGCAACAGCTATGGGCTTCAGGTAAACCCCTCGTTGGAAGCCCCTGGATGATGTCATGTCAAATGGCGCCGGCATGTCTTGATCGCCGTTGCTGACGAATCCGACTACTTTTTAGACTTTTTTAGAGTTACGTCGAATCCGGGATTCCCACCATTTATCCTCTGTTTCATTCTCATTTATTCTCTGTTTAAGGCAGGGGGGAATATCGAAAAGGATTTCTTGTACTATATATTCATTCACGCGTACTTTTCGAAACTACATATTGTCAATGAGGTAGTTAACTGAAATAAGCTGGTTATTGATAGCTTGTCCTCCAATGTAAGTACAAAAAACCGGCCAAGTGCGAGTTGGACTCGCCCATGAAGGGTTCCGTAGCAGCAAGTAATTTTTTTATATTTGAGTTGCTTGAATGAAAGGTAAATTGCGATTTACGATTTATGACGTATTAAAAAAAAGCGGCCAAGTGCGAGTCGGACTCGCCCATGAAGGGTTCCGTAGCAGTAAGTAACATAATAATGCTTTTTTAAATTTTACATTTGAGTTGATTGAATGAAATGTAAATTGCGTTCTACGATTTTTGACGTATTCAAAAAAAAACTACTTACTAGATCTTGTTCAAACCAATTATCGGTGGCAGTTTACATGGCAATGTACATAATATATTTTTTTTAGTTTTATCATTCTCTTATTTTAGAAGTAACAGCGGGGTGGGACACACACATTTTACCACTTTGGAAGTATCTCTCGCGCAAACTATTCAGTTTAGAGAAAAATTATATTAGAAACCTCAATATCATTTTTGAAGACCGATTCATAGATATGGGTAGACACGTATGGGTTTGATGAAAAAAAAATGTTTTAGTTTCAGTTCTAAGTAAAGGGCAACCCCTAAAATTTATTGTTCACAGAATACATCTACTTACCAAGTTTCCACAGCATAGTTCTTATAGTTTTGGAAAAAAGTGGCTGTGACATACGGACGGACGGACAGACAGGCAGACAGACATGACGAAACTATAAGGGTTCCGTTTTTTGCCATTTGGCAACGAAACGCTAAAAATCAGTTTGCGCTTGTTAAAACCTGCTAATATGCAGATTGTCTGCTAATAGGTATATGATTAAATAACACGAAAGTCGATCACCGATCATGCATGAACATTCTATAAAGCGGCAAATCGTAAATACCCTGGCGAATAAATCCGCCAGAGACAATGGGTCTGGTGGCGAATTGTTCGTACCTAGCGAATGAATCCGGCTCTAATATAACGTCGGTCCAGAGTAAGCTGTTACGCAATAACCGACATTACTGTTACTGCTTTTTTTTTATAATACCTAGTCTAGCCATAAATATTGTGACAAAGAAAAAAACATTTCTATTGCAAATTGCAAATAACATCTATTACTTTTGCAGTGTGTTAGTTTAATACAAAATATAAAACAATTTAAACTATAAAAAGCTTATTCGAAGTGGTCTCCATTGGCTGCAATACAGTCCTTTAAACGTTGAGGCCAGTTATCAATAGAAGCACACACTCTTTCCATGGGAAAACTCTTCACTGCCAATCGTATGGATTGTTTTAGGGACTCCAAATTATCATGGCGTTTAGAGCAAGCCGTACTCTCTAAAACTGACCATAAATCATAATCAAGCGGATTGAGATCGGGACTACACGACGGCCAGTCTTCAGCTCTGATGAAGGCCGAAACGTTCGTTTCCAACCAAGACTGCGTAGACCGAGCTTTATGACCCGGCGCCGAGTCTTGCTGGAAGGACCATTCTTGGTTATTGAACATGGTGTTGTTAAGGGGCTTCACTACCTTCTCAAGAATGGTATCTTGATACACTTGTGCCGATGTTTTGATACCTTTTGCACAAAATTATGGCTCAGTCACTCTTTCATAGCTAATACCCCACCAAACCATCACTGAAGAACTCCCGAGATAAAATCTTTTGCTTTAGGACAGGAATTCTTCGAATTCTTTCCCTTACTGCTTTGACCACCTTTTTCGTACGAACACTGCGTGGACGGCCAGAATTTTTTCTGTCACAAACAGAGGAGGTCTCATTGTACCTATTAATAGCCCGGTACACAAACATCTTACTAATACCAATCGTATGGAGTTTTAAAAATTGCATTAGGCTCCATACTTACTTTGTGTAATGCAATCAAAGCGATTCGGTTCTCTTTATCACCCCACTCCATTTTAATATCGTAAAATTGTAGTGTTTTTGCGCCAAAATGAAAAAACACAATGAACGATCATATAAAAATGACAGATTCCAAATTCAAATGTAATATTTCGTTTATTTTTAATTGTAACAGTATTTATGGCCAGACTAAGTATGTACCTACACTATTATTTGTGCAATTTATTCACTAATAGCATAACATAACTCCACACATGCATCCCCGCAGGGGTAGGCAGAGGTGTATTGCACACCCACGATTAATACATTCTGATAATCCACAAATACAAATGCACTATCCACTAATAATCAGTAAGTGTATTGTAAGTTAGTGTCTGTTCGTTTTGGAGAAAAAAAAATTAGAATCGTGACAGCATATATCCAGGATTAACATATATTTTTATAACAAATAAACGCAGATCACAGATATTGTTTAATAATTCTACTGCCACAATCATAAGGAACGCATAAGGCACCGGACGGCCTCAGGTTATACTACAGTTGTAGGTGTAGTAGTGGTGGTATGAATTGAAAGGATTTCTTTGGCAAGCTCTAGTTTTCTTTATAAAATAACCAGATCAAATTGATTAACACAGTCACTGGAATATCATTCTGATATAATGTTTAGTTTAGTAGTTGCCGTTTATATTGAAGTTACGTAATTCATCCTGGATTGGCGTTTCACATAATATGGCGGCAGCCCGTATCTTGCATTGTATTTTAATTAAAAATCATTTTAATCTTATTTTAAACATAAAAATATAATACGTTTTTAGATTTAAAACATAGTACATTATTATAATAAACCAAAATTTGACCGATGTTACTGTCATCATACCTATTGCTCATTTAAAGGTATTAGATAGATTTGATGGATTACCAGCTGAAATATCAAAATGTTTCTAATTGATCTTTCTTACCTTTATACTAGCTGCTTTATTGACATGGAATATGTGCATAGCTTTAGTAGATGTGACTATTTGAACTTCAGAGAAGAACCTATCAAAGCTCCATATCCTGTGAGGGTCCACCTCCAACAGGCCAGCGAGCAAGGGTGTGACACATTTGCGTAGACCCACACTTAACTGACAATGAGGAGGGAGATCTCTTGCCCACTCTATTGGTCCATTCTCTGTAGTTTGAGTGCCCTGAGAAATAAATGACATGTTGTTAAAAATATTTGCAGTAACTTTGTACTTAATCATGACTACTGAGGATCTGTATCAAGTAAAGTTTTATCGGGTTTTTATTGTGAAAAACGTGATCCCCTCGATAACCCCCCCGGCCAGCGGGGAAGGTTATTTCGGGCTTGAAACGATTAAAACCACACGCCGTCTCGGGTCTTCGGAGGGTAAGTCTGAGTCTGAGGGAGTGGCCCGTAAGTCTAAGCACGTCTTGCCCCCGAAAAAAGAAGGAGGCCTGCCTCTGCTAGGCAGACAGGACGCTCCACCTGCCTATGCGCTCATGGAGGATGGAGGTCTTTGAGTGACCTCCGAACAGTTAATAGCAATGAGCATACTAGCCCTATGTGGGACTACCAAAAATAACTGGTGAAATGTGGATGTCAATACATCTCTGCCTTATTTCTTCATAATAATATTGAAGGTATATGCTTAAGGATGGCATGATTGACATATGTCTGGCATGTGACCGTCCCGGAGAATCCCTAAGGCATATTATTTCTGGTTGTTCTCGTCTTGCCAATGTAGAGTATTTGCATAGACGCAACCAAGTAGCCAGAATCGTTCATCAGTAACTTGCTCTGAAGTACAATCTTATAGATTCGGAGGTGCCGTATTATAGGTATGCTCCCAATCCAGTTCTTAATAATGGTCATGTCACGTTGTACTGTGATTGATCAATCATCACTAACAGGACTGTTGTAGCCAATAAGCCTGATATAGTGGTGATTGATCTATCAGAGCGTCTCGCTAATTTTTGACATTACCATTCCTCATGATGACAATCTAGTGAAAGCCAAAAAAGACAAACAAAGAAAATATTTCTGCTAGGTATGGCACGCATAGTGAGGAAGTTCCCCTCCATGGAGGCCTTACTACCAGTAGCTTGGTCCCTGTACCTGATACGGGTGGAGCACTGTTTTTATATTTTTAAACATATTTTTATTTTTTATATTATATTGAAAAATGCAATTATATGTATTTAAATGAATAATGGAGAATATCCATATATAGAATGTATTTAAAAATATAATTTATTATATTTATTTTAAAAGTATAGTGATCAACAAAACGTTTGGAACACAAGTTTCCTACCTATGGACCATGGCCAAACAGCCCGGAAGCAGTATATTCTACAAATAATAACACTGTTCGATATTTGATATTTAAAGAGTTAATTAATAGAGATTGTAAGAAAGTTTATTGCGAATTGATATAAATGATTAATGAGTATGCATCAATAGTGATTGTATATAAGTACTGATAAATTATCCTTAATACTGCTACATAAGTAAACTGTACAGTTGGCCCCTTCCTTTAAATTTAAACTATTTCCCCACTTACACCTTTAATAGTTGTAATATTTTCAAACAATATAATATTGTGAGATAATAATGACCCATAACACAATCACAACAGGGCAGTCATTTATACACAATTCAATGTAACACTTACGGCAATAACTCCTGAGGCCTTTTTAGTAGTAATATAGAACATTGTTTCTTTATTCCTCCTGCCTCCATAGGGTCTAAAAGGCAACTGTCCAGTGGCAACATGGTACAGAGTGACCCCTATGGACCACAGATCTACCGTGGCACCAAAGCTTTTTCCCACAGGCTTTCTCAGCACTGCTCGCTCATACATATCAGGATGTAAATATTCCTCAGTGCCATATAGTGACACAAACTGTTCTTCTTCTTGCAGCTCCCTGGCTGCGCCGAAGTCCGTCAACTTATATGTAGTAGTTCCATCTTCATTTATATATTTCATAATATTACCTGGCTTCAAATCTCTGTGCACCAAATTATTATCACGCAAGTGCTTCATGCCCGCCGTTAAGTGCTCTAACACTAAGAGAAACTCCTGCTCTTGAAGGCCATATGTGTTCTCAGGGTCATCTAGAATATTGAATAAACTACCCCCAGTGCACAATTCCATTACAATCACTTTTCCCCGCCCTTCCTGTTCCTCTTCAATCGCGAGAAGTTTCACAATGTTTTCATGCTTCACTTTCTTCAGAACTTCGAATTCTCTCATCTGAACGTCATGCGGTCGCATGTGACTGAGCTGGTTGAACGTCTTCACTGCTACCGGTTCCCCATTATTCTTATTGACACCTTGAAATACAGCACCTGTAGCGCCTTTCCCTAGGACACTAGTTGTACACCAAACATAATTTTCTGAGCCTCGCAAGAAGGACATATTTGAAAGTTTCTTGTGTAATACAGCTGCACTGTTCGACTAATAAAAATAATGTTAAATTAAAATTGAGGTAGAATATTGTAACAGGGGTCGGTACGGTAAGTAACTAAGAAGCACTTTAATATAGCAAATTGTCAATTAATGACGTGTAATTCAAATCATTAAAATAAAAATGCTCACGTACATAAATACAATTACAACTTTCAGACAACAAATTTGACAGTTCATCAGTTTATGACAGTATTGACAGTTGTGTATTTCTTTTTGTAATATTTTTGGGATTGCTGCTAGGGCCTTTGGACTAATATTGATTGTCTTCACATCACAGGCAATAATGAAACTACGAAGATAATTACCGTAACCTAACTTACGTAGCGCACAAAAAATAAAAATGTTTCACACTATTATCAGTTTATTCGCTTCTTCGATTTCCACAGACACTGAATATGAAAACTCTACGACAATTCTACATAGCGCTCTCTAGACCCAAAGTAACCATAATTTAACGAGCTTGTGTTATAATATGTTCTAGAATGCGGATAAATATACTATTTTTGTAAATACGTAGTTATTATACATAGAAACAACCAGACTAATGTAACTCTTCTTCAATACTTTGATGTTTTTTATTAAAAGTAGGTGCAATATATTCATGACTACGAACGCACAGCTAAAATAATCGACGTAAATTGATGCAAATAAGTGTAAGTGATTGCTTGCGATTCATTGGTTTGCAGTGAACGCATATGAAACGCATTCGATCCCAACCTTAGAGTATATATCTAATGCGGTAAAGTGTAACTGTTTTTGTTGTGCGAGTGAATTATCGTAAATTTTAATTTAACCGAGACGTTTAAAGTATTTTACTGTTTTTAATGGATTATGTATAGGTAGAAACATATGACTAGGCAGTTAACATATTTTTTGGTCACGCATTTCCAAGTTTACTTTTATGAATAATGTAAATGTTACGTTCTGAAGTCACTGTCAACAGTTAATTAAACTGTTGGACAGAGCGGACAGAGCATAGTAGTCTGTGGTCTGACCTCTGACTTCTGTCTAGTGTCTGTCACTCCAAAAATGTGTTGACCAGTGTTTACCAAGGTGGACTATAGGCTCATTAATTATTACATTAATTATAGTACAGTAATACATTACCTGATTCTCTGTATTTCCAAGCGAGCCATTCTGTGCTTGGTCTGTGCACAGTATTACTTGGAAAATATCACCACAATTCTGACAGCTGATGTACAATAATATATTTATTTTGTTTACATAAGTCGACATCAGCGTTAATAACCAAATGTAAGTATGATTGTTTTTAGTACTTGCCCTATAGCTATAGTAAACAAATTTCCATCACGACTATATCATGTTAATCGTAACAATAACTTGATGTTACAACCAGGTCGTCGAGATATGCATTACAACGACAACGCTCTAGAAGTAAATCACTGGAACATCGCAGAAATCGCAAACCCAGGAGTCGGGACAGAAGTAGATCACAGACCCCAGAGAAGTCTAAACACAGTTCCAGGTCGCACTCACCAAAAAAGTCTAACCATAGATCAGCAAGTAGAGAAAAGCATAAATCTAAACTCAAGAAAAAGAAAAAGAGTAAACAATCTTCTAGTAGTAGTTCAAGTAGTGACAGTGATGAAGAAGAGCTGAAGTTGCTACAAAGGCTTGAAGCAGAGCGTCTAAGGATCAAAGATGAGAGGAAAAAACACAAGGAACAATTAAAGGCCAATGAAACACCTGAAGAGAAAAGGTAAGTGAATAAGAAAAGTCTCCCACCATTTATTTGCTTCATAGGTTGTTTATAATATGGCATCCATTCAAAAAAGATGGTTGTCTTAATTGCTATTAACATTAGTGTTATATTTGTATTAAATAAGATGATCAAAATCTCATAGAACATAACCTAAATTATGTTTTCTATTTTTTTATTGTTTTTTAAGGCTGTTAGGAGTTTTATGTAAGAAGACGTATCAATTCCATCATTCCTCCATCATACTAAGGTTGTTTGGAAGAGATCACTATAACTAACTTAAGTAATTGTGAAACTTCTTTGTTGGTGTACAATAAAGTATATTCTATTCTATTCTATTCCATACCTTACCTTCAAAGTAACTTAAGAATAATATTAAAGTTTCTACAGTCAAGGGTCACTACCGCAGACTGTTGACTGATGTGGCCAACCAACACAACCAATTTGCACATTTCCCACATGACATTTTGGATAGTACTGATTGAATCTGACCCACATTCAGCCTCATTAGTGACTCCCTTTCTGCTCTGTTCAGCACACATTTAATCAGCAAATATTGCACATCCTCAATTTACCTGCATTCGCAGCAAATTTGGAGTCATGTTTGTCCATTAAAAACCAAGTTAATATTTTGTAAATAATCTCCACTGATTGGAAAGCAGTTGGCAGATAACATGTCAGTGTATCAAGCTTGTGTCCCAAGCACACTTTTGTATGGAAACGTAAACTTTATTATTGCAATTGGGGACACCGGAAGCCGGACGGACGATCCACCCACGATGCTTGTGGGCCACTTCATCCATTTCCCCTGCCCTCTCGTTGGAGAGAGCGTGGTTATTCCAGCATTCACGGCGCCCCTACAAACCTTTTTGTGTCCTTGCAGAATCTTACGATCTGTTCCACCCTCAGATCCTTCAACTTCTCCATGTCCAGTGTGTCCGATCCCAGAAGTTCCCATCTTATTAGTGAGTACATGGGACATTCGGCCAGCAGGTGGAAGCTGGTTTCTTCTGTCTCCATGCACTCCGGACACTTGGGGTCTTCCTTCACTCCGATCACTGTCAGGTGTCTGTTCAGTCTGCAGTGTCCTGTTATTACTTCGATGACGAGCCTCATGTTCCCTCTTGAGAGTTTGGTCAGTTGGCTCGTCTTTTTCTTATCAATGCCCTTGATAAAGATCTTCGACTGTCTCATGCCCGTCGATGATCTCCATCGTCGGTTAGTCTCTGCTATAATACTGCAGCTAATTACTCCCTTGGTGATTTTGTGCGATATTGGGATCCAGGGCTCCGGCCCCACCAAGGTTTTATCGGCACCGTCTCTGGCAAGTTTGTCAGCTGTCTCGTTGCCCATGTTGCCGTCATGTCCGGGCACCCAGGCAACTGTTGAGTCGATTTTTCTTGCCAGTTTATCTAGTGACTCTTTACATTCCTTTACGATTGCTGAGGTCGTTTCCGCTTTGCTGAGTGCCTTCAGTGCCGCCTGGCTGTCGCTGTAGATGGTCACCCTGTGGATGTCGGTCAGGTGTTCGACCAGCTCAGCACATTCCTTTATGGCGTATACTTCAGCTTGAAAGACACTTGCGTATCTGCCTAAGGATATTGATCTATTTATCTCTGATCCGTCTTCGCACTTAATGTGTATTCCAGATCCTGATAGCTTTGTTGTTTCCTTTCTTGAGCCGTCTGTGTAGCAGACCGTGCCACCGGCATCTGTCCTCCAGTCGTCTCTTGGTCCTATGTGTACTCTGTACTTCTTGTCGAAGATTCTCTCTTTCCTGATCAAGTCATTGTTAGAGAGGATCATCGACAGCCTCTCTTCGTAGTTCTTGCTGATACTGGCATGGCCTTTGTCCATAATGGTTCCGGTCCATTGGCCAGTGCTTCTAAGTTTGAACCATTGTTCGGTTGCTTTTCTTTTTATTTCTAAGTCCAAGGGGTTAAGCCCCAATATGATTTCGAGCGCGGCTGTGGGAGTTGTCCTCATCGCGCCCGTGGTCATCAGAGCTGCTAACCTTTGTACTTTGTCTAGTTCGGCTTTATTTCTCCCAATAGCAGTTTTATGCCACCATACAAGGGCACCATGTAGGATTCTTGGCAGGATAATTGCTTTGTAGATCCAAAGCACTATCGCTGGTTTCATCCCCCACGTTCTTCCTATTGCACTTTTGCACTGCATCATAGCCATTTTGGCTTTTAGGCATGTGTTGCTGATGTGAGTCTTGAAGGTGAGCTTGCTATCCAGAGTTACCCCTAGATATTTTACTTCCTTGACAGTTTCCAAGGTTTGGTTATCCAGGCGCACTGGCGCAGTTCTTCCTATTTTTCTTTTATTGGTGAACAAGACTATCTTGGTTTTATCAGGGTTGAGGTTTAGACCTTTGCTCCTGCACCATACTAGTGTTTCTTTTATGCCTCTGTTCATGATGTCACACATGACGCTGAGAACTTTGCCTGTGATCAGGAGCACTCCATCGTCAGAGTACACTTGTGTGTATATGTGCATCCTGTTAATCTTGTTTACTAGTTCGTCTATTAACAGGCACCACAGTAGTGGCGATAGACATCCTCCTTGTGGGAAGCCTCTTCTCGCTATCACCATGTGTGTTGTTCCTGCAATCTCCGCTTTTATCAGTCGGTGTCTTAGCATAGCTTTCACCCATTCTGATATGTCTTTGTCGATTCCTTCTCGATCTAATGCGGCCTCTATCGAATCGGGGGTGGCTCTGTCAAAAGCGCCCTCTACATCAAAGAAGCAGCCCAGTGCGTATTCTGTGTTGTCTATTGATCTCTGCACTCTTGTCACCAGATTATGGAGGGCCGTTTCGGTGGACTTGCCCTCCATATATGCATGTTGATTTTGGTGGAGTGGAGATCCATTCTTGTTTATTTGTTCTCTTATTAGTCTGTCCAGGATTTTCTCTAATGTCTTAAGAAGGAATGAGGAGAGGCTGATGCACCTGAAAGATTTGGCCTCTTGGTATGATGTCTTCCCGGGTTTCGGGATGAACACTGCTCTTACCTCTTTCCATTTTCTTGGGATATATCCAGCTCTGATACTACTGTTGTAGAGAGCCAGTATATCTTTGCTTATGTACTTGCTGGCTTCTTGTAACATTTTAGGGAAGATTTCGTCCGGTCCAGCCGCCTTGTATGGCTGGAATGATCGTATACTCCACTGTAAATGTTCTTCTGTGATAAGGGCCTTCGACTGTGGGTCCTCTATGGGGTTTGAGTCTATCGGCGTGTTATCGTCCTCATATTCTTCGCATTCTGGGAAGTGTGTTTCCAGCATGACCTCAAGTATCCTCTTGGGGTCCGTTAGTAACTCTTTCCCTTTCTTGATACTTCCTAGTTTGCATGTGTTCACTTTGGAGAATGTTTTCACAAGTCGTGCCGCGTCAGGTTGTTTTTCAATTCCTGTGCAGAACGCCTTCCAACTTGTTCTGTTCTCCTTTCTGCATTCTTTCTTGTAAATATTTCTTTCCTCTCTGTACGCGCGCCAGCTCTCGTCATCGTCCTTCTTCAGAGCGTGTTTGAGAGCTCGCCGTGTTCTTTTCCTTTGTTTGCCTAGTGCTTTAGTCCACCAGGGTTGCCCTTTGCCTGGTTTTATCTCCTTGAGTGGGCATGCCTTGTGGTATGCTTCCCTAAGAGCTTCGTCCAGTCTGTTAGCTTCTTCTTCTATTTCTTTTTTATCTATTAGTAAGGTTACACCTCCCGGGTTCCATTTCTTTATGTGGTGTTCGTATGTCGCCCAGTTGGTCTTCCTCGCATTTCTTATCATAATCTTGTCTATCTTGGTCTCTAGGCTGAAGGTGACTCTTCGGTGATCCGACATTGAGTCACTTTCGTCTATTTTCCAGTCCTTGATGTACTGGCTTATACTGTTCGTGGCGATAGTAATATCCAGCACTTCTCTTCTAGATTTGGTGACAAACGTAGGCGTATTGCCCACATTTAGAATCTCCATTCCTGTAGTACTAATGAAATCCAGGAGTAAGTCCCCCTTTTTATTGCAGTCTGTGCTGCCCCATACCACGTGATGGGCGTTGGCATCACAACCTAGAATAATAGGAATGTTCTTACCTTGGTATTTTCTTGTTATTTCCTCCATTTCCTGGGATGGTGGCTCGAAGTCCCTTTCGCTGGGTAGGTACGCAGAGACAAAGAGCACCCTTACTTTATTTCCTGCTTCCGCTTGTACTGTCACTGCAATACTAGCGAGGTCACTGTAACAATCTGCTTTTATTAGTTCTAACGATCTCACTCTGCTGCTGGCGTAGATGCATGCCCTTGGTTTTGACTCACCATCAGCATGATAGAAGATGTCTCCTCCAAGAGAGCCCAGCCCAGTCACGCGTCCGTTAAAGACGTGTGGTTCTTGCAGCAGAGCGATATCGATTTTCTTTTCCACCACATATTTGCACAGCTCATTCATGGCATCGTGGCAATGGTGGAGCGTAAACTTACTTAATAACTTAACTAATAACCGACTTAGCAGCATATTAAACATAATTTGGCGAGACAGGGTCACTAACGAGAGAGCGTTGGAAATTGCAGGACTGCCCAGCATTACCGTAATGCTCAAACAATGTAGATTGTGTTGGCTAGGGCATGTCCATCAAATGGAGGCGTGGCTTTTGCTGTCAAGACATACCCTGTTGACTGAAGTTGCTTTCATCAAAAGAAAGGTTGGAAGACCTATGTTATGTTTTAAAGATTGCACAAAGCGTGACATGGTAACCTTTATGATCAGCCACTATGAATGGGAAAACCTGGCTGAAGATCGCATAAAGAGGCGAAAGTCTGTGGTTAATGGATCTGAAACCCAAGAAAATGGCTGGTTCAAAGTCTTAGCTGAAAAACGTGTAGAGATGGGTCACCTCAACTACACGACCCACAGTTTAAGTGCTGATCTTCGTAAGCTACTGTAGCTCCTATATCCGACTGTACAGTCACTCTAAGGTCTGCCACGAGGTGGGTGCTTAAATTATCTATTTAAGATGGAAAGGCCTACCACTATAGCATCTTCTTCTTCTTCTTTACGCGGGCTCATTTTCCGCATGTGGTCCCTTATAGTTGGGCCTTTTTGCGTGATGTGGTTAGTGTATCCACTGCCCTACTCCAACCATCCAAGCTCCTTCCAAAAAGCGGCCAGGCTGCCGGGTCTGCTGCAGGCCTCTCGCAGTGTGCTTGGTGTTCCCAGGTGTTGTGCCCGTTGTTCCGCGACCTCGCTGCAGTTCATAACAACATGGGCCGGTGTTTCGTCAGTCCTCATGCACGCCCGGCACAATGGACTGTCCGTTAGACCTATAACATACAAATGTTTGTTAAGATTACTGTGCCCTGTTATGGTCCCTACTACAAACCGTAGGTCCGCCCTATTTAAGCGCAGCAGTTTTTTAGAGAGTCGTCTGTCTAGAGATGGCATTGCCTCTCTCGATTGGCGACATTCCTTCGTCTTCGCCCACATTTCGGCGTGTAGTTTCCTTGTTCTGTGTCTCAACCAGCATCTTTGCTGGTTTGCCGATATTGGTATTACGGGTTCCACCCTGTAGGTCTCTATTTCGGCTCCCCTTCTGGCCAGTTGATCGGCCGCGTCGTTGCCCCACTATATCATGGAAATCAATAATGGAGAGCACAGTCAGATGCATTTTATCAGTTCATTCCGTTAGCTATTACCTAATATTGTTTAGTAATTTAATCATGTTCATTGTAGAGCTCGTAGGCTTCGTGAGAAACAGGAGAAGGAGCGCAAACGTCGCGAGCGTATGGGCTGGGACAACGAGTACCAATGCTATACCAACCAGGACAATCCGTTCGGTGACTCGGCCCTCACCAATACATTCGTGTGGGGCAAGAAACTCGCCAAAGAAGGAGTTAAGAACGTGTCGCGGGACGAACTCGAGGCACAAAATAGACAGAAACAACAAGAAAACAAAATAGAGCTGGAAAAGGTAATTTCACTCAACTTTCGATCGATAGGTACTTTAAATTGTCGGTGTGTTAGGGCTTGTCCACATCACCACGTCACGACGTCGTCGCCGTGACCGGCGCGGTGCCGTGACGTGGAAATTTACGTTGCCGTATCGTGCAAAAGTACGTCACGACGCCGCAAAGTTACCGTGCCTTGTAAATTTTCGGTACATTCTTCACTAAATACCAGATAAATAGCAGTCTTGTTGTAGATATTGACCGCACAAAACGTATTCTGCTTCTGTTGTTATTAAAAAAGACAGAGAGAGAAGTTAGAGATAAAAAATGTAAAAAGACAGTACTGGGTGCACCCATATCTTTTAATTATGAATAGTGATGGAAATCATTTCAATAGAAAATATGAGGCGAAGAAAACCTGTGACTACATATTTTACAGTTATTTTATCTGTAACTGTATCAAGTTTTGAAGATTTGCCGACTTACGACACCGTCCGATGTCGGTGGCGACGTGGCGACGTGGCAGGCCCTTAGCTGCCGCTAGCGACTGCCCGGCGCACTACTACTCGCTGCAGGTGAAGCAGCGGCGCCTGGAGCGCGAGGCGGAGCGCGCGGCGCGCGAGGCGGACGCGGCGGCGGCGGCGCGCGCGCGCGAGGCGCTGCAGTTCCACACGTGGGCCAAGCACGAGGACGCCTTCCACCTGCACCAGGCGCGCCTGCGCTCCCAGATCCGCATCCGCGACGGCCGCGGTGAGCCCACACTCGCCTTCCTATACTGACTCTTCTGACCACTTGGTCTTTGTAAGCTACATTATTGGAAACTTTGACACCTCAGTAGTCTCAAATTTAGCATAGGTAACTCTTTACTAACGCTTCTTCTATTTATATCTAAATTGGACTATGGTCTGTCTCTGACAAACTGTTTTAATTTGCAGCCAAACCAATAGACTTGTTGGCGTGGTACGTCAGCTCGGAGGAGTGTGTGGACGCATTGGAAATGCACGAACCCTATACATACCTTAATGGGCTGCAGACGCAGGATCTGGAAGATTTACTTGAGGATATTAAGGTGATAACAGACTATCATATTGAAACATTATTATAGAAGTAGAAACATTCTATAAAGTGCGTATACACTGTGCAGGTGTACAAGGAGCTGGAGAACAACGCCAACGTGGCGTACTGGGAGGACGTGCAGACCATCGTGCTGGACGAGCTCAACAAGCTGCGGCGCCTGGCTGCGCCCGACGCTCGCCGCGACGGCGTGCACCAGGCCGTGGCCGACGACGTCACGCAGGTACGCCGCACGCCCCTCTGTAGCAGGACAACCCAACAAGCCGGCCGTATTTTTACTGTTTGACTAATCCAAGGAAAACGATCAATTCATATGTACTTATCTTATAGATATTCAAAGGCAAAACGGGTGTACAACTGGAAGCTCTGCAGACACAGATCGAACAGAAAATTAGCGGTAGACGAGACGGCGTCGACGTAGGCTACTGGGAGAGCCTTCTCAGCCAACTCAAAGGTGTGTGTAATGGCAACAAACGTCAGTTTTATAATTAAGATACTGATTTGTCCGCCGAGAAACTGATTGCCGAGTGAGAGATTCCTCCGCACGCACGTAACCTAACTTTACCTGCTGCAGCGCACCGGGCGCGCGCGCGGCTGCGCGACCGCCACCAGGGCAACCTGCGCCGCAAGCTGCAGCTGCTCAAGCAGGAGCAGGGCGTGGCGCCCAAGGACGAGCCCGCGCCGTGAGTGTCCTCGCCGGCGGCCGTACTTTTACGAGTGAAAGGAACGGTACTCATGTGTGCCACACGTCATTCGCAGATCCCAACCTACGGAGGAGCCCGAGCCCGCGGCGGGTGGCAGCGCCTCGCCGGACGCGGGCGGCGAGGCGGGCGGCTCGTCGGACCACGAGTCGGGCGCGGAGCAGGACGCGAGCCTGGCGCTGTACGTGGGCGGCCGCTACTCGCCCGCGCTGCTGGCGCCGGCGCAGCTGGAGCCGGGCACGCTGCTCACGGAGCCGGCCGACGACGCGCAGCGCCTCGCCTACCTGCGCGCGCGCCTGCACGCGCAGCGCGACCACGCCAACACGCAGGTACGTGCGGGGCTACGCCGCGACCGCGCCGGCACGCAGGTACGTGCGGGGCTACAGTGCGACCGCGCCGACACGCAGATACGTGCGGGGCTACGCCGCGACCGCGCCGGCACGCAGGTACGTGCGGGGCTACAGTGCGACCGCGCCGACACGCAGGTACGTGCGGGGCTACGCCGCGACCGCGCCGGCACGCAGGTACGTGCGGGGCTACGCCGCGACCGCGCCGGCACGCAGGTACGTGCGGGGCTATACCGCGACCGCGCCGGCACGCAGGTACGTGCGGGGCTACAGTGCGACCGCGCCGACACGCAGGTACGTGCGAGGCTACAGTGCGACCGCGCCGACACGCAGGTACGTGCGGGGCTACGCCGCGACCGCGCCGGCACGCAGGTACGTGCGGGGCTATACCGCGACCGCGCCGGCACGCAGGTACGTGCGGGGCTACAGTGCGACCGCGCCGACACGCAGGTACGTGCGGGGCTACGCCGCGACCGCGCCGGCACGCAGGTACGTGCGGGGCTACGCCGCGACCGCGCTGGTACGCAGGTACGTGCGGGGCTATACCGCGACCGCGCCGGCACGCAGGTACGTGCGGGGCTACAGTGCGACCGCGCCGACACGCAGGTACGTGCGAGGCTACAGTGCGACCGCGCCGACACGCAGGTACGTGCGGGGCTACGCCGCGACCGCGCCGGCACGCAGGTACGTGCGGGGCTATACCGCGACCGCGCCGGCACGCAGGTACGTGCGGGGCTACAGTGCGACCGCGCCGACACGCAGGTACGTGCGGGGCTACAGTGCGACCGCGCCGACACGCAGGTACGTGCGGGGCTACGCCGCGACCGCGCCGGCACGCAGGTACGTGCGGGGCTATACCGCGACCGCGCCAGCACGCAGGTACGTGCGGGGCTACAGTGCGACCGCGCCGACACGCAGGTACGTGCGGAGCTACGCCGCGACCGCGCCGGCACGCAGGTACGTGCGGGGCTATACCGCGACCGCGCCGACACGCAGGTACGTGCGGGACTACAGCGCGACCGCGCCGACACGCAGGTACGTGCGGGGCTACGGCGCGACCGAGCCGACACGCAGGTACGTGCGGGGCTACGCCGCGACCGCGCCGGCACGCAGGTACGTACGGGGCTATACCGCGACCGCGCCGGCACGCAGGTACGTGCGGGGCTACAGTGCGACCGCGCCGACACACAGGTACGTACGGGGCTACAGCGCGAACGCGCCGACACGCAGGTACGTGCGGGACTACAGCGCGACCGCGCCGACACGCAGGTACGTGCGGGGCTACGGCGCGACCGAGCCGACACAAAGGTACGTGCGGGGCTACGCCGCGACCGCGCCGACACGCAGGTACGTGCGGGGCTACGCCGCGACCGCGCCGACACGCAGGTACGTGCGGGGCTACAGCGCGAACGCGCCGACACGCAGGTACGTGCGGGACTACAGCGCGACCGCGCCGACACGCAGGTACGTGCGGGGCTACGGCGCGACCGAGCCGACACAAAGGTACGTGCGGGGCTACGCCGCGACCGCGCCGACACGCAGGTACGTGCGGGGCTACGCCGCGACCGCGCCGACACGCAGGTACGTGCGGGGCTACGGCGCGACCGAGCCGACACGCAGGTACGTGCGGGGCTACACCGCGACCACGCCGACACGCAGGTACGTGCGGGACTACAGCGCGACCGCGCCGACACGCAGGTACGTGCGGGGCTACGGCGCGACCGAGCCGACACGCAGGTACGTGCGGGGCTACGCCGCGACCGCGCCGGCACGCAGGTACGTGCGGGGCTATACCGCGACCGCGCCGGCACGCAGGTACGTGCGGGGCTACAGTGCGACCGCGCCGACACACAGGTACGTGCGGGGCTACAGCGCGAACGCGCCGACACGCAGGTACGTGCGGGGCTACACCGCGACCGCGCCGACACGCAGGTACGTGCGGGACTACAGCGCGACCGCGCCGACACGCAGGTACGTGCGGGGCTACGGCGCGACCGAGCCGACACAAAGGTACGTGCGGGGCTACGCCGCGACCGCGCCGACACGCAGGTACGTGCGGGGCTACGCCGCGACCGCGCCGACACGCAGGTACGTGCGGGGCTACGGCGCGACCGAGCCGACACGCAGGTACGTGCGGGGCTACGCCGCGACCGCGCCGGCACGCAGGTACGTGCGGGGCTATACCGCGACCGCGCCGGCACGCAGGTACGTGCGGGGCTACAGTGCGACCGCGCCGACACACAGGTACGTGCGGGGCTACAGCGCGACCGCGCCGACACGCAGGTACGTGCGGGGCTACACCGCGACCGCGCCGACACGCAGGTACGTGCGGGACTACAGCGCGACCGCGCCGACACGCAGGTACGTGCGGGGCTACGGCGCGACCGAGCCGACACAAAGGTACGTGCGGGGCTACGCCGCGACCGCGCCGACACGCAGGTACGTGCGGGGCTACGCCGCGACCGCGCCGACACGCAGGTACGTGCGGGACTACGGCGCGACCGAGCCGACACGCAGTTACGTGCGGGGCTACGGCGCGACCGCGCCGGCACGCAGGTACGTGCGGAACTACAGCGCGACCGCGCCGACACGCAGGTACGTGTGGGGCTACACCGCGACCGCGCCGGCACGCAGGTACGTGCGGGACTACAGCGCGACCGCGCCGACACGCAGGTACATGCGGGGCTACACCGCGACCGCGCCGACACGCAAGTACGTGCGGGGCTACACCGCGACCGCGCCGACACGCAGGTACGTGCGGGGTTACGGGGCGACCGAGCCGACACGCAGGTACGTGCGGGGCTACGGCGCGACCGCGCCGACACGCAGGTACGTGCGGGACTACAGCGCGCCGACACGCAGGTACGTGCGGGGCTACGGCGCGACCGAGCCGACACGCAGGTACGTGCGGGGCTACGGCGCGACCGAGCCGACACGCAGGTACGTGCGGGGCTACGCCGCGACCGCGCCGACACGCAGGTACGTGCGGGGCTACGCCGCGACCGCGCCGGCACGCAGGTACGTGCGGGACTACAGCGCGACCGCGCCGACACGCAGGTACGTGCGGGGCTACGGCGCGACCGAGGCCGACACGCAGGTACGTGCGGGGCTACGGCGCGACCGAGCCGACACGCAGGTACGTGCGGGGCTACGCCGCGACCGCGCCGACACGCAGGTACGTGCGGGGCTACGCCGCGACCGCGCCGGCACGCAGGTACGTGCGGGACTACAGCGCGACCGCGCCGACACGCAGGTACGTGCGGGGCTACGGCGCGACCGAGCCGACACGCAGTTACGTGCGGGGCTACGGCGCGACCGCGCCGGCACGCAGGTACGTGCGGAACTACAGCGCGACCGCGCCGACACGCAGGTACGTGCGGGGCTACACCGCGACCGCGCCGGCACGCAGGTACGTGCGGGACTACAGCGCGACCGCGCCGACACGCAGGTACATGCGGGGCTACACCGCGACCGCGCCGACACGCAAGTACGTGCGGGGCTACACCGCGACCGCGCCGACACGCAGGTACGTGCGGGGTTACGGGGCGACCGAGCCGACACGCAGGTACGTGCGGGGCTACGGCGCGACCGAGCCGACACGCAGGTACATGCGGGGCTACACCGCGACCGCGCCGACACGCAAGTACATGCGGGGCTACACCGCGACCGCGCCGACACGCAGGTACGTGCGGGGCTACGGGGCGACCGAGCCGACACGCAGCTACGTGCGGGGCTACAGCGCGACCGCGCCGACACGCAGGTACGTGCGGGACTACAGCGCGCCGACACGCAGGTACGTGCGGGGCTACGGCGCGACCGAGCCGACACGCAGGTACGTGCGGGGCTACGGCGCGACCGAGCCGACACGCAGGTACGTGCGGGGCTACGCCGCGACCGCGCCGACACGCAGGTACGTGCGGGGCTACGCCGCGACCGCGCCGGCACGCAGGTACGTGCGGGACTACAGCGCGACCGCGCCGACACGCAGGTACGTGCGGGGCTACGGCGCGACCGAGGCCGACACGCAGGTACGTGCGGGGCTACGGCGCGACCGAGCCGACACGCAGGTACGTGCGGGGCTACGTCGCGACCGCGCCGACACGCAGGTACGTGCGGGGCTACGCCGCGACCGCGCCGGCACGCAGGTACGTGCGGGACTACAGCGCGACCGCGCCGACACGCAGGTACGTGCGGGGCTACGGCGCGACCGAGCCGACACGCAGTTACGTGCGGGGCTACGGCGCGACCGCGCCGGCACGCAGGTACGTGCGGAACTACAGCGCGACCGCGCCGACACGCAGGTACGTGCGGGGCTACACCGCGACCGCGCCGGCACGCAGGTACGTGCGGGACTACAGCGCGACCGCGCCGACACGCAGGTACATGCGGGGCTACACCGCGACCGCGCCGACACGCAAGTACGTGCGGGGCTACACCGCGACCGCGCCGACACGCAGGTACGTGCGGGGTTACGGGGCGACCGAGCCGACACGCAGGTACGTGCGGGGCTACGGCGCGACCGAGCCGACACGCAGGTACATGCGGGGCTACACCGCGACCGCGCCGACACGCAAGTACATGCGGGGCTACACCGCGACCGCGCCGACACGCAGGTACGTGCGGGGCTACGGGGCGACCGAGCCGACACGCAGCTACGTGCGGGGCTACAGCGCGACTGCGTCAACAAAAGTACGCTGTAATCCTAGAAACTACCTACTATCGGTTTGCGATTCGATATATTATGGTTTCCTTCAAACAGTGTTGTATACTACAACCATAACTATAAGCAAAACATTAAGGAAGTACTTGAGCTGCAAAGAACGAATTTTGAGGGCTCTTCGGTGACAAGCGCGGGGCGCGACGGCGAGGGCACGCCAATCAACCAATCATAGATATATTAAAGTCACGGGCTCTTAGTCTCGCGTCATTGGTTGACCAATCCTTTGCGATTGGCCAGCTAACGCACGTGCGCGACTGCTGGCCGTTCGTCGCGGCTGCTGACGCAATGTCTGTCCGCAGGTGGCCAACAAGGCAGCGCAGGCGCCGCCGGCGGGCGAGGCGCTGGAGCGCGAGGCGCGGCGCGCGATGGGGGCGTCCAACGACGAGGTGCAGTTCAGCGTGGAGCACGCGCTGCCCGACCAGCCCTGTCTGTGGGCCGACAAGTACCGACCCAGGAAACCGAGATATTTCAACAGGTACGTATTGTTACTTTGAGAGTACTGCTTCACCAAATATAAGACGATATGCAAAAAGTTGTCTTGAAATCTACAATAAATTGACTGTCCAAAGAGAATGGTAGAGGTAGAAACTAAGATACGGCTTCTTACAGGGTCCACACCGGGTTCGAATGGAACAAGTACAACCAAACTCACTACGACATGGACAACCCGCCGCCCAAGATTGTGCAAGGGTATAAGTTCAACATCTTCTACCCTGATCTCATCGACAAGAATGCCACTCCCGAGTTCTCACTGGTATGCATTTCACATTTTGAATACACAGTAAACAAATTACAAGAAATAACAAGCAGGTTCTTCAAAATTCATTATGGTCTCGGACTGCAGGCAGTAGTGACGAAAACGGTGACTTGTTTTCCTCTTATACAGGCAGGTCTGGGTATGGTATGCTATGGTATCACGGGCTGGTGTCCGCAACTCCACAAGGCGTGGTTTTTGCGTGAGGGTGGGCATTCTATTCGATCCACCCCAACTGTGGTTTTCCCAAGCGACTACAATATGGGGTTCTTCAAGAAGGGCATTAGAAGGTTTTTACAGGGTCGGCAGCACGAGTGTGACGCCCCTGGTGTTGCACACGTCCATAGGCCGCGGTAACCACTTCCCATCAGGTGGGCCGTGAGCTTGTCTGCCACCTGAGTGGTATAAAAAAAAAAAAGAAAAAGAACGCCAGCAAGCTATTCAAGCTGCTGGCGATCTCCCGGAGCGTACCTGTGTTTTCGAAGTACTTACCCTGTATGTGGCGGTTGCATGGCAGTGTAGGAGCACATGTGCCACTGTTTCAACCTCTCTAATGCAGGTTCTGCAGAGAGGGCTGTCGGTGATTCGTAAAATAAAAAGGTGTTTATTGAAGGAGCCGTGCCCCGTGATGGCAGCTGTGACCGTGCGCAGTTGCCGTTTGGTCAGTTGGCGATTTTCAAGCACAGGGAGTGCTTGCCTCGCCTGTCTCCAAACTTCTAGATTTATCCAATAGTTGTTGTGTGGATCTCTCGTTCCTTTGTTTACTATGGTTCGTAGGTATGCAAAGGGGATCGGTATTATGGACTCAGGTCCCATTACCACCATGTCAGATCCTCTCCTGGCATGCTCATCTGCTGCATCATTGCCGCGCGAGCCGCTGTGGCCCTTAATCCATTGCAAGGTTATGTTGTTGAAGTGGCCTATTTGGTTCAATTTAAGATGTCATTCCAGTATTAGTCCCGAGTTTATAGTGTGGCGGTTTAAAGCTTGCAGCACGGCCATGCTGTCGGAGAGTATGCGTATTGAGTGGCCTTCCACTCTCCTGGCCATTACCGCTGAAGCTGCCAGGGTAATCCCCATGCATTCAGCTTAAAATACTGTGTTATGGGTCCCCAGCGATGTCGAAATTGATATATTAAGGTCCTCCGAGAAGACGCCAGCCCCGGTGCCTGTACCAGTTTTTGATCCATCTGTGAAGATGCGTAATTCCGTTGGTCATAAAGCCTCACAGCGGTGATCCTCATGAAGTTGGATCTTGTATTTTTTGTCGAATAAGTGTTGTTTGGGTACACGATATGAATCTCCTTTGTGAGATCTGTGAGCAGTGAGGTGTGTCGTGTGTTCCTCTCGCTCCATAGCTTGAGTGCCCTTAGGCGTATAGCCGCAGCTGTTGCTTCTTGGCGGATGAACAGATCCAAGGGTGGGAGTCCGGGCATGGCTTCCATTGCCGCGGTGGGGGTAGATTTCATGCATCCAGTGGTTGCCATGCAGGCTAGTCTTTGGGTCCGTTGTAGTTTAGCCGCTATTGTGCTGTTTTCGGTCCTTGGTCACCAGATGATAGCGCCATACGCTATCATGGGGCGGATTACTGTTTCGTAAAGCCACAGGATGATTTTCGGTGTTAGCCCCCATTTTTTACCAATCATTCTTCCGCACTGCCAGAAGGTAACCCCGGCCTTTTCTAATTTATTATCTAGGTGGCTACTCCATTTTAACTTGCTGTCAAGAATAACGCCAAGGTATTTGACCTCTTTCGACAGTTGGAGTTCCGTGTCAAAGAGTTTGGGTAATCGGTATTCGCCTAATACCCTTTTGTTCGTGAACATGACTAACTCGGTTTTGTTCGGTTTCACCGATAGTTCGAATTCCCCGCACCATTTTTCTACGATGCGTAAGGCTTGTTGGGTTAGGTTACAGACCGTTCCCGCTACCTTCCCTGAGATAAGGATTGTTAGGTCGTTGGCGTAGCCTATTGTGTAGTCTCGGTTTTTGTTCAGCCTTGTGATTAGGTCGTCTATCACTAAATTCCACAGAAGGGGAGAGATAACTCCACCCTGCGGGCAGCCTTTGGCTATCAGAGCTGTCTGATCTCCTTCCTCAAGGCGAACTACTCTTTTGCTGAGCATGTTTGTTATCCAGTCTGATAGTACCGGTTCCGCTCCATGTTTTGCCAGGGCGGCCTTAATACTGGTGAAGCTGGTTTTGCCGAAAGCTCCTTCGATGTCAATGAACGTTCCTAGGCAAAAGCCTTTTTGTTCGATCGCTTCCTCTATCCGGCTGACTACCAGATGGTAGACTTAACGGAGCTGTATGCGTGCTGGTTTGCATGTAGGGGTAGCTGTTTAAGTGCACCATCTCTCAGCTCCCTCTCGCAAAGGCGTTCCATGGTCTTTAGCATGAAGGAGGTCAGACTGATTGGTCGATGTGCTTAGGGATTCGTGTAATCACCCTTTCCTGGCTTCGGGATGAAAATGACTCCTACTTTCCGCCATCCTTTCGGAACGTATCTGTCTGCAGGGCAGGTCTTTTATTTTTTGTAATTATTTTTTCTGGTTTATATTTTTGGCTGTAACTGTATATAAATTTATATTGGTCTTTCTTACTTAATTAATTTATATTGGTTTTTCTTACCATATTGATATAATATTTTGGCGCCAAAAATACGAAATTTGTATTATTCTTTTTATAGTGTACAGTGTATCTCTGAGGCCTAAGCCAACCTGACAAGCATGTCAATGCGCCTTCTAAATAACGGACGAGGTTCTCAGGTTCGGGACGTCAGAGGGCACTCGAAAAGCCTCCATACCAATTAAAACAAGCATACCTCAAGTTCCAAAGTGCAAACTTTAGAGGCAACTTGAAAATCGCTTCGTTGATGATTAATATCAATATCTAAAAAATTGGTAAGTAAATAATTGGTTTTGACCCAACAGAAACCTTGCCCCGAGAACCCTGACTTCGCGGTGCTCCGGTTCCACGCTGGGCCGCCCTACGAGGACATCGCCTTCAAGATCGTCAACCGCGAGTGGGAGTACTCGTACAAGCGCGGCTTCCGCTGTCACTTCCACAACAACATCTTCCAGCTCTGGTTCCACTTCAAGAGATATCGCTACAGGCGTTAGCCGCAGCACCTTGTACCATACTACTTTCACATGTATTATGTTTTTTTTTATGGCGGAGTAAATAATGGATTTGCTGGTATAATTTTGATTTCTGTACCTTTTTTTTTTTTTTTTTATCGTGCGGAAATCCCTTCGGATACCCCCCGCCGGCCAGCGGGGGCGGTTATGTCGGGCTTGCACCGACTAAAACCGCACGCCGTCTCGGGTCTTCAGACGCCGGGGTGTAAGGTTACCCATAGAGCATATCCCTCGCACCCCGGCTGACCCTGGGCCATCTCACCACTAAGAGCATCGCTCATCCTGTCTCCTCTGAAAGCAGAGGAGTACGGAGAGCGATGTGTTCCCGCCACGTTGGGTATTGGCCGACGATCAATGCCAACCCTATGAAGGGGTGAAGGGGAAGCCATTGACCGCCGCCCAGGGTGTACCGGCCGCTCCGATTCCGTTCCCCCCGGACTGCAGCGGGATCGGAATCGGAGCGACACTCGAGGAGGTTACCCAACACACACCCCTTGATTTCTGTACCTTTTTTTTTTTTTTTTTTTTTTTTTTTATCGTGCGGAAATCCCTTCGGATACCCCCCCGCCGGCCAGCGGGGGCGGTTATGTCGGGCTTGCACCGACTAAAACCGCACGCCGTCTCGGGTCTTCAGACGCCGGGGTGTAAGGTTACCCATAGAGCATATCCCTCGCACCCCGGCTGACCCTGGGCCATCTCACCACTAACAGCATCGCTCATCCTGTCTCCTCTGAAAGCAGAGGAGTACGGAGAGCGATGTGTTCCCGCCACGTTGGGTATTGGCCGACGATCAATGCCAACCCTATGAAGGGGTGAAGGGGAAGCCATTGACCGCCGCCCAGGGTGTACCGGCCGCTCCGATTCCGTTCCCCCCGGACTGCAGCGGGATCGGAATCGGAGCGACACTCGAGGAGGTTACCCAACACACACCCCTTGATTTCTGTACCTATTTGATTTCTGTACCTATACAATAGTTCCTACCCTTGTTCTTCTTTTTAACAAAAATTACAGTCTTATCTTCCTCCTTTTGACCCCACTGCAACTACGCCGAAATAGGAAGCTTTCGTCGTTGACTTGTCTCTATGTTATTTTGAGGACGAATTCAGTCAGATTCAGTGGTAAAGGAAAACTATTGGCAAAGTATGGAAGTCGGCATCCACTGAAGAAGGGTATTAGGTTTTACAAGGTCAACAGTGCGAGTGTGATGCCTCTGGTGTTGCACACGTCCATCGGTCGCGGTAACCGCTTCCTATCAGGTGGGCCGTGAGCTTGTCTGCCATTTGGGTGGTTTAAAAAAAAGGTAGGAAATTCTTGCACCCCTAGTGCAACCCACTTCAGATTATCTCTCTCTTTATCATATACTTCATTATCTATCGCATTTAGAATCTATGTCAGTTTTGTATAAGACTTCTATATACTACTAGAGAAGCGGTGCCAGGTATGAAGCTGGAATAGTGGAGGTTGGAGATGTATAGGATACAGATTAATGAGTTAATTTTGACACCCATCTGTATAGGCAGGTTCTGTAGTGACATCTGTATGATAGCTACAAAAAGTTGCACATGCATTAAAGGTTAACATTGCATTTGCAGAAGCTATCCCTTGTTGTCATAATCCGATACAAAGGAATTTAATTATAATAGTTAATTTTGTAATAGAAATAAATTGTAAATGAGAACCTTGATATGTTTCATCCACTCCTAACAATACTATATGGTCCCAATCGAAAGAACGAAATCTAAAGTAACTTCAGGATACCTAAATGACCTTTCATTTGTACGTGTTTTGTGCGGGCTCGCACTGTTGTATATATCATGTGTAGGCCTACAGACTTTTTCAGTTTAAACCACTCACCTATATAATAAGATACCATATACTATAATGAAAGGAAAAATTAAGACTAGATTTTTTTTCCTCAATGTGTTTATCATATTTATATCTATCTCAATGATATCTTCACAGTTTTTGCTGGTTATTTTTTTTTTTATTATTATTTTTTTTGTTTTTTTTTTCTCAGCTTTTTGGCTGGTTTTAACTGCATTTACGGGCCTAAACCAAGTAAATGCAGATTGTGGTGTGTATCAAATGGGTGTGTTTTCGTCTAACTGCATGAACTTTCTAACTATTCTACATGTGTTTAATATGGCAGCTTTCTGTAGATTGATGTATAGGGATGTATTATTATTATTATTATTATTCTCTTTATTACTCTTAAAATACATATAAATTATATTTTTAAATACATTCTATATAAAAAAAAACAAATATATTTAAAAATATAAAAAATAGTGGCCCACCGGCATCGGGTACAGGGACCAAGCTACCGGTGGTTAGGGCTCCAGGGAGAGGAACCTCCTCACAATACGTGCCGTGTCGAGGAGCACTGCCTTCTGCATCAAGCCCTTGACCCAACTGCCTAACGCGAGCCTCTGGAGATGTTGATCGAGGCTCTTGGCAATCAGTCCGTGAACCGATACGACTATCGGAACAATAATTGCTGAATCCACATCCCACATGTCGACAATCTCGTGAGCCAAGTCCAAATATTTTATTTGTTTGTCTTTTTCGGCTTTCACGAGATTGTCATCATGGGGGATGGTGATGTCAACAATTATTGCGAGACGCTCTGATCGATCAATCACCACTATATCAGGCTTATTGGCTACAATAGTCCTGTCAGTGACGATTGATCGATCCCAGTACAACGTGACACGACCATTATCAAGAACTGGGTCGGGCACATACCTGTAATATGGTACCTCCGAATCTACAAGATCGTATTTCAGAGCAAGTTGTTGATGAACGATTCTGGCCACTTGATTGTGTCTATGTAAATACTCTCCGTTAGCAAGACGAGAACAACCAGAGATAATATGTCTTAGGGATTCTCCGGGACGGTGACACGCCCGACATATGTCAATCGTGCTATTATTATTATTATTAGTCATGCACTAGCAGCTAAAAGCTGATGCGTGCATATCTCAGCACCTGTTAATGTTCACAGAGTAAGTATTTATTTAATCACTATGTTTATACTATTCAAAGTCACGTTCACTTATGGTGTTATAAAATTGTCACTGTTTGAGAACTGTTCGTTTTTTTTAAATAGTGGTCGAGTCTATTTTTGAAAGCATTTACTGAAGGTGCACTTATTACTGTCTCTGGCAGTTTGTTCCAGGATTTCACGACTCGGTTTGGCAGAAAATGGTACCTAGGATTGCTTATACTTAGAGTGCGCGCGAGCTTTAATGCGTGTCCTCTCAAATTCACAGGCGGATTCATCTGGTAGATGCCGCTCAGTCCAGGGACGTCGTAATGTCCGCTCAGAATCTTGTATGTCTCAATCAAATCCCCACGCCGCCTGCGCTGCTCCAGTGTAGTTAGACCAAGTTCTTCCAGCCGCTGCTCGTATGTCTTGTGTCATAGGTTCCAGACCATTTTCGTGGCTCTTCTTTGTACTCTTTCCAGTAAATCGATGTCCTTGCGAAAGTATGGGCTCCATATTTGGAATGCATATTCCAGCAAGGGACGAATGTAAGTTTTGTATATCCTGATGAACAAGATCTTGTCTATATGTGAGAACGCTTTTCTGATGGTGTACATTATGGAATTAGCTCTTTTGGTGATTCCCAAGATGTGCTCATCCCATTTGAGATTTTCCGTTATTGTCACACCTAAATCCTTCTGAGATGACACACTCTGCAAGTTCCTAGAATCAATTGTGTAGGGCAACTTGGGATTATTGTTACCAACATGTAAAACCGTGCATTTATCAGCATTCAGGGTGACCAACCAATCTCTTGTCCATTGAAAAATTCGTTCAAGATCACTTTGGATGATATTGTGGCAGATCAAAGGATTTCCCATCAGTTTAGTATCGTCGGCAAATAGAGACAGATCCGAGTTAATGATATCCTTGAGGTCGGTGAGGAAGATCCCGAATAAAATTGGTCTGAGCACTGACCCCTGTGGTACGCCGCTCAACACATTGTGCGCTTCTGAGTATTGGTCTCCTATTCGTACTTTGAATTTCCGTTCGGATAAAAAGTCCGCGATCCAGTTCAGAAGTTTCCCACGGATGCCAAAGTGATCCAGTTTTGCTACTAGTCGCCTGATTGGGACTCGATCAAATGCTTTTTCATAATCCAGATATATGATATCTGTTGGTTGACGTTCATTCCAGTTTTTCGTCCATTTTTCCAAACACATAAGTAGGTTGGTAACTGTTGATCTACGGGGGATGAAGCCATGCTGATTGTCCATGATAACCTGTTCTCTAGATAGGAAATCTCTCAACTCTTTGGCTATAATCTTTTCCATAGTTTTGCAGACTAAACTAGTGAGGCTTATGGGCCTATAGTTAGCTGCATTAAGTTTGTCTCCTTTCTTGTAGATTGGCGTGACTGTTGCTTCTTTCCAGTCATTAGGAAGTTTCTCGTTGGCTAAGGACAGTTCCATGATCCGAGCTAGCTTAGTTGTGATTACGGATGAGCATTTTTTCAGCAGTAGGGCAGGAATTTCATCTGGCCCCATTGAAGTAGTGTCATTGAAACTTTTTAGTGTTTTTTCAACTAATTCGGGAGTGAAATTCACATGGTCAATACATTCTTCGATTTTTGGTGCAGTTAATGTTGGGATTGACCCCACAGTTTCTCTAACAAAAGATTTTTCAAATTGTTTGGCAAATAGCAATGCCACTTCTTTGGCATTACTAGTCACGAGTAGTGTATCAGGATCCCTTAGAGATGGTGGAATAGAGACTGCTGATGATAATTGTTGTCGTACATAGCTGTAAAACGATTTTGGACCTCTATCCACGACTCCTCCCTCAAACTCCTTCCTCGATTTCCTTACCATAGCGATGATTTTATTGTTCACTTTTCTATATCTCTCATAGGATTCATCTGATAGGTCTAGTCGGTAAACCCTCCATAATCGAGTCTTTTCTTCAGTTAATTTTAGTATTTCAGGCCCTATCCATGGTTTATTGTTGTTGTGATTATTTCTTTTTCGGCTTGTAGGTACATTTTGTTCAACGGTTTTATCAACATCGCTTTTAAAGCAATGCCAAGCTTGTAATACTTCGGTATAGTCACATTGTTTGTCCAAATCCATAGAAATACGGTCGTAATCAGCCGCGAAGAAATTCTTTCTAGGTAAGGTCGCTACTGGGTCACATCTGGCCCGTATATGGAATTGTAATGTTGCTAGCAGGACCTGGTGGTCACTCTTTCCTATGTGCGCTTGGTGTTCAATTCCAATACATAAATTCTCGTCATTGCATAATACTAAGTCTAGAACTGACTGCTGACTGCCTCTCCGACGCGTGATATCAGTCACCAGCTGCTGAAGCCCTGAGTCAGTAAGTAGTTCCACAAACCTTCCATGTAGCGTATTGTATCCATCTAGTTTAGCAAGTGGCCATTTGAAATCCGGTAAATTAAAGTCCCCCATTATGAACACAGTGTGTGGACCGCTACAAGCTGTTCGCATCGTATCAAATAGGATACGATCAGATTCCTCAAAGCCTGTGTGCGGTGGACGGTAGACTCCAGCTATCAGGAACATAAAATCGGAGTATTTAATTGTCAACCATAGTGCTTCCACTGTAGGGTTATTATTTAGGGTCGGGTGTAGGGTAACTTGTATGGGAACATCACAGTGTGCACAAGCAACATAAATCGCCACCCCCCCCCCCAGCCTTTGCCAGTGGCTCTGTCTCGTCTGAACAGTACATAGCCTTTAATATCTATCAAGCTATTACTTATATCCGGTTTAAGATGCGTCTCAGTAAGTATTATGAAAGTAGGTTTTAGTTTATTTATTTCTATTAAGAGTAAATCTCGTTTTGCCATTAAGGATGCCAGGTTCGTGTAGAAGAAGGTAAATTCGGTGATGTTGGACCTCAATTTTTTGGGTCGGGTGCCGTGAATATATTTAATCTTTAGATCAGACTCACCATCATTCGTTCTCTGCTCCAGCTCGGCTTTTAGATTTCTGAAGTACTCACGCTGGTATGGGGTCAGATCATTCTTAATGTTGATACCAGTTGGAAGTTTCTTCCAGTTCTTGAGTATGCTAATGGCTGGCTGTTGACCGGAGAAAACAATTTTCAAGGGACGGGGTACAGCAGCAGCATCCTGCAGGGGCTTCCCCAAACGAATGACGGTCACAGGTTTCTCGTAGCCAGGTATCGGTGTAAGGGTTTTATCCACCTGTTCACGGTCAAACTGCTTGCGGTCATCCACATTTGCCTCAGAGTCTTGTATTTCAGGCACTCCAAACATAATCACGTTGGAACTCCTTCTGCTCCTCTCGCCAAGTTCGGACAGGACAGCTTCTAGAGTGGTGTTTTCAGCCGGGTTCCTCTTCATGGCCTCAATTTCTTGCTGCAGCTCGGTAACTAGCTTCCTGAGGGCTGGCAGCTGGCGCACTCCAAGCTCGCAATCCGGACACAGGTATTTAAGTGTTTGTTTTTGGAGGCAAATGACCCTCTGCTCTGTGGGAGACAAACCACTACACTTGACGCAGATTCTACGTTCACAACCGTGACAAACTACTTTCGCCTCATCTGAAGGGATTTTTTTGGTGCACTTATAACAAGAAGCCATTATTGACCAAGATAATTCCGTAACAATGCTAGGTTATTTTGCAGTAGACACTGCTGAATCACTTTTAATTTTTGAAAAATTCGCGAAAAGTTTTAGGGAATAACACTTTCACTACTGTTTTAGTTTATAAACAACACAAAAGTACTATTTTTAACCACAAATAACGCGAGTAAGCAATTAAAACTTAAATTTTCACAGAAAGATAACAGAACACAAGTGCACTTTCCAAACGCGGGTAGATGAAAAACATCAGGACACATCAATTTGACTTCACCTCGCTTGATGGTAAGCTGAAGGTAAAGCCTCAGGAAAGAGGGTCACCATTACATACACGTACCATGTTAGCAATGGTGGCACTCAGCTTGACTGCCTCATCAGAAGAGGATTGTTGTCGCAGCACCGCGTGATACCCACCGGTCCCACTAGTGCTGCGACCACAATCCCCCTGCGCGACTTTGCACTTGCTGACCCCTGAACGCAATCAAACCGAAATTGGAATACTATGGAGGGTTTTTCGCAATCGTGCACAGTGCCCACCCGGCCGAATTTTGTGACAAATTTGTGTCATCAAATTTCTACCACCAGCAAATGGTAATAATGAATTAAAACAATATCATTAAGCGCAAAAAAAATGTTCTATTAACTTGCACAAGTTTAATGATAAAACCATTTGTAATATATTTTCACATATTTCAATGTACATACTAAAAGATTTTATTTACTATTTTGACTTTTCATCTCCAGGATTGGTAATTTCTTCAGATGCTGGATTACTGCGGAAATTGGGAAACTGTTCCCATGGAGCACTGAGTTCAAAACGCCTAAACTCTTGAGCTAACTCCAGAGGCTCCACCACCACACGCTTCTGCTCATCATCATAACGTACTTCTACATATCCGCTAAGAGGGAAGTCTTTTCTGAATGGATGTCCCTCAAAACCGTAATCAGTCAGGATACGTCTTAAATCAGGATGATTAGCAAAGAATACACCATACATATCCCAAATTTCTCTTTCATACCAATTGGCTGCTTTAAACACATCATTAGCCGACTCGAGAGGGCTGAGTTCGTCGGTGTAAGTCTTGACTCGAACCCTTGCATTATATCGCAAAGATAACAAATTGTAAATTATCTCAAATCTGTATGGTCGGTTGGGTACGTCCATACCGGCAATGTCGATGAGATTGGTGAACTGTGCGCTGTGGTGGTCTTTCAAAAAGTGCAAGACTGGTAGCACTCCTTCAGGGGGTACGAGAACTTCCAGCTCATTCCCAGCTGTTAATTGCACCTTCTGCACATATTTAGGCATACATTCAGCAATGTATTTGCCGAAATCTACGAGCTGGGACTTCTGAAGAGGGTCTATCTTAGCTACAGTTGGTCGGGTTTCCGCTTCAGGCGCGGCTTGATCGGACTTTGTGACTACTCGCTGGATCATTGGGCTCTTGACGGTAGTCAAAGCCTTACGCCCTACAGAGCACCCTGTACCAAGAGCACGTCTTAATAAAAATGACATCTCGGTAGTCGGTAGCACTAATATCAGTTTTAACCTTACGTAATACTATCGAACTTAAATCAACCTCACTCCATCAAAACAAGACTTCAATATTTCAATCCTACAAAATGTCAACGAGACGTATGTCAAGTCAAATGTCAAAGGAATTGCAAATTGCACAGACTGCCTCACACCAGACAAACGAATTATCTATAGGATTGTCGAGGATGTCTATAGGATAACATAGAATAGAAAAAATAAAAAAATGTAAATTCACTACGTAGCTGCAACCGACGCAGCCAAGCGTCGGTTGTCGTGACCAGACCAGACAGCCTCTGTCCTTTTCCAAGCTCTAGTCTATCTCTGTACAAAATTTCATTAAAATTAGTTAAGTGGTGTAGGCGCAGTGATGTTTTTACGCCAAGGCATAAAGATGCATTGAATAAATGTCCAGTTTCCGCCCGTTTCTGCCCAATAAGCACCCAAACGTAGGGCATAAACTTCAAACTTCTAAAATGATGTATTCTATAATATAAAAATGATTCGCTGAATGTGTTGGTAAGCGCAAATCTCGAGAGCAGCTGAACCGATTTCACTAATTCTTTTTTATAATATTCCTTGAAGTACGAAGATGGTTATTACGGAGAGAAAATTTTTAAAAATGGCATGAAAAAAAAACTTATCTATATTCCCAAACAAAAAATTCACGCAATTTTATCCCACGAATTTGTTCCCATGGGTTACGGGAACGGGATCAGAATTCCACGCAGGCGAAGCCGCGTGCAACAGCTAGTTAACTCGTCGGTTAGCACAAGTTTTCGTAATATCGAATATCGAAACTATTTATAAATTTAGATCGGAAAAAGAGAACAATTAGGACGGGACTTGAACCCGCGACCAGTCCCTTACAGGGGGAACGCTCTGACCAGCTGAGCTACCTAGACACGCCCCAAAAAGTAAGCATACAAAATGCCTAAAAATTGAATTGAATAGAAACTATTTATTGATCTGATTGCCAATACATTTTGTGTAACTATTTATTTTAATAACTATGTATTGTTAACACCATGTTCGGATAATATGTTATTTAAACGTTACGCCTGTAATGTAAGTTGCTATTTCATAGACTAGTGTAAGGATGCCCTACTAACAAATGATGATGGACAGAGGAGCACGGCCCCTAGTGCCCGGGGGCTCCAGCTGCAAGACTGGCGTTGACAGGCGTCGGTCGAGCACTGAATTCAGGAGTGCTAAGAATCTCCGGGCGAGGTGCTACCGTCAAACGACCTCAGGCAATTACTCAAAGGAATACCGACGTAAGTTGTCGCTGGTGACATTATGACATATAATACGCGCATATTAAGGACAGACGAGTAGATCATTGAGCTGGAGGAGGAGATGAACAAGCTGCATTGGGACATAGTAGGTTTATCGGAGGTCCGAAGAGAGGGCGAGGACACAACAACCTTAAAGTCTGGCAACTAGTTCTACTACCGGGAGGGCGACCAACAGTCCCAGGGGTGTGTCAGGCAGTGTTGCGTACCTGATACTCAGTATCAAAGAGGTGCTCGTTGAAGGTCATACAGGTTTCCGCACCGACCTCGGCACACCCGGACGACGATGTGGAAGTTATGTATGAGGACTGGGTAGGAAAACTGGGTAGAAGGGGCGACGACAAGTTGAGAGTGGGGCAATTTGGATGTGTGCGGAGGAATCCCAGGGGCCAGAGGCTGTCTGACTTTCTGGAGAAGGGGGAAATAAATAAATAAATAAATGATGAACTCCTTCTTCAAGAAGCCACCTCATAGGAAATGGACCTGGATAAGTCCCGACGGTTCCACGAGGAATGAGATCGACTTCATTATGTCTACAAAGAGACGAATATTCAACTATCCACAGGGTGAAAACCGGAAGCGATCATAGAATGGTTAGAGGCACATGGAATATCAATGTCCAACTGGAAAGGTCTCAACTAGTAAGTGCACGCTCCGACCTACTGCAGCCCATATACAAAACTCCGATAGTTTTCAACTCGAGCTCGCAAACCGCTTCTCTGGCCTGGAGGATGGCGTTTCTGTGGACGAGGTCAACAACAGGTTGATAGAAACTGTCTAAAAGGTAGGGGAAGTCTTCTTTAGACCCCGCCGGAAAGATAGACCTCAAAAACTATCAGATCACGCCCTCGACCTTATGGCAGAACGACGGTCATTGACGTTGCAGACCTCCGAGGACGCTGAAGCATACTGGCAGATCAATAGACATATCTCTATGCCCTTACGACACGATGTCTGTGTCTTTAATACCAATCAAATTAAAAATACGATAGAGCAAAATAAGGGCTCTAAAGTGTTTGCAAGAGACTTGTCAATAGATAAGCCTCATGCCCAATAGGGCAGAGCCAGTTGACGAAGCTGACGATGGCAGTTCAGCGACTACAAAGTCAGAGGAACTGAGGGAGATTGAAAGATTCTACGGACAGTTATATACCTCAGTAGCTAAGCCTGTTGATGATTTTGATAAAGATCCAAGAGTCAAATTAACCCGACAGTACACAGAAGATATTCCGGACATCAGCCTGTATCAGATTAGGATGGCCCTCAAACAGCTCAAGAGAAACAAGGCGGTGGGTGAGGACGGAATTACATCGGAGCTTCTGAGTGCGGGTGGAACACCGAGACTGAAAACTCTACAGAGGCTCTTTAATTTCGTTCTGCTCGAGGGTACTACGCCCGAAGCGTGAAACAGAAGCGTGGTGGTTCTCTTCTTCAAGAAAGGTGATAAAACCTTATTGAAGAACTACAGGCCCATCTCGCTTCTAAGCCATGTTTACAAGCTGTTTTCGAGGGTGATCACGAATCCGAAGGAAGACTTCCAGCCTCCCGAACAAGCCGGTTTCCGTAAAGGCTATAGCACCCTAGACCATGGATTAAATTATGGATATAAGCTGCGGCAGATTATACAGAAGACCGTGGAGTATAATTTGCCACTATGCTTGGCGTTCGTGGACTATGAGAAAGCCGTCGATTCGATCGAGACTTGGGCGGTCCTGCAGTCTCTTCAGAGGTGCCACATTGACTATCGGTATATCGAAGTGCTGAAGTGCTTGTATAAAAACGCCACCATGTCGGTCCGAGTACAGAATCAGAGCAAAGAGGCTATTCCGTTGCGGAGGGGAGTTAGGCAGTGCTTGTTACCAGTGATGACCTACGGTGCCGAGACGTGGTCTCTCACTATGGACCTCATAAGGAAGTTCGGAGTCACACAGCGAGCTATGGAACGGGCTATGCTTGGAGTTTCTCTACGAGATCGAATCAGAAATGAGGAGATCTGTGGGCCTACCGCGCAAGTGTCGTCGATATCACAGCCGTCGAAATGTGGCCGTCGACCTTGACCAGTGGGCCTACCGCCCAAGTGTCGTCGATATCACAGCCGTCGAAATGTTGCGCTGGTCAAGGTCGACAACCATTTTGTACCGCCCCATTGATAATCGATGCCGGCGCGGCGTAAGAATGAATGTAACGCTGTTTTTGACAGGTAAATAGCTGCCGCCTAAAAAAATTCAAATCGACCGCGTCTCATGAGCTGTCGTTTTGAATATTATTTTCTTTTCCGACGGTTGATTACGATGCCGATTGCACCTAACACTGGGCTACTATGGCTTTCATGGGTGCGACTGCCGACGAGTGGGATCTGCCGTCCTATTGCACCTAACACTGGGCTACTATGGCTTTTATGGGGGCGACTGCCGACGAGTGGGTTCTGCCGTCCTATTGCACCTAACACTGGGCTACTATGGCTTTTATGGGGGCGACTGCCGACGAGTGGGTTCTGCCCTCCTATTGCACCTAACACTGGGCTACTATGACTTTTATGGGGGCGACTGGGATCTGCCCTCCTATTGTACCTAACACTGGGCTACTATGACTTTTATGGGGGCGACTGCCGACGAGTGGATTCTGCCCTCCTATTGTACCTAACACTGGGCTACTATGGCTTTTATGGGGGCGACTGGGTTATTGCCCTTCTATTGCACCTAACACTGGGGTACTATGGCTTTTATATTACTCCTTCGCTTATTCCTTCCTTCTGAAACAAACGAAAACAACAAACAACACAGCATAAACGTTTAAGTAGGTAAGGTAAAGATTAAAGAGTGTTTTAATTAGTCGCAGGTACAATAGGAGGGCAGAACCCAGTCGCCCCCATAAAAGTCATAGTAGCCCAGTGTTAGGTGCAATAGGAGAGCAGAACCCAGTCACCCCCATAAAAGCCATAGTAGCCCAGTGTTAGGTGCAATAGGAGGGCAGAACCCAGTCGCCCCCATAAAAGCCATAGTAGCCCAGTGTTAGGTACAATAGGAGGGCGGGGTGTGTATTGGGTAAGGCGGGGTGTGTCTTACGCCGCGCCGGCATCGATTATCAATGGGGCGGTACAAAATGGCCGTCGACCTTGACCAGCGCAACATTTCGACGGCTGTGATATCGACGACACTTGGGCGGTAGGCCCACAGCGCAGGTCAAGGTCGACGGCCATTTTGTACCGCCCCATTGATAATCGATGCCGGCGCGGCGTAAGAATGAATGAAACGCTGTTTTTGACGGTGAATAGCTGCCGCCTAAAAATTCATTCATTTCATTACGGTACCTCATGAGCTGTCGTTTTGAATATTATGTTCTTTTCCGAATGTTGATTACGATGCCGATTGCACCTAACACTGGGCTTCTATGGCTTTTATGGGTGCGACTGCCGACGAGTGGGTTCTGCCGTCCTATTGCACCTAACACTGGGCAACTATGGCTTTTATGAGGGCCACTGGGTTCTGCCCTCCTGTTGTACCTAACACTGGGCTACTATGGCTTTTATGGGGGCGACTGCCGACGAGTGGGTTCTGCCCTCCTATTGTACCTAACACTGGGCTACTATGGCTTTTATGGGGGCGACTGGGTTCTGCCCTCCTATTGCACCTAACACTGGGCTACTATGGCTTTTATGGGGGCGACTGGGTTCTGCCCACCTATTGCACCTAACACTGGGATACTATGGCTTTTATGGGGGTGACTGGGTTCTGCTCTCTTATGGCACCTAACACTGGGCTACTATGGCTTTTATGGGGGCGACTGGGTTCTGCCCTCCTATTGTACCTAACACTGGGCTACTATAGCTTTTATGGGGGCGACTGCCGACGAGTGGGTTCTGCCCTCCTATTGCACCTAACACTGGGCTACTATGGCTTTTATGGGGGCGACTGGGTTCTGTCCTCCTATTGCACCTAACACTGGGCTACTATGGCTTTTATGGAGGCGACTGGGTTCTGCCCTCCTATTGTACCTGCGACTAATTAAAACACTCTTTAATCTTTACCTTACCTACTTAAACGTTTATGCTGTGTTGTTTGTTGTTTTCGTATGTTTCAGAAGGAAGGAATAAGCGAAGGAGTTGGAGGATGAAATTCCATCGTCGGCAGTCGCCCCCATAAAAGCCATAGTAGCCCAGTGTTAGGTGCAATAGGAGGGTAGAACCCAGTCGCCCCCATAAAAGGCATAGTAGCCCAGTGTTAGGTACAACAGGAGGACAGAACCCACTCGTCGGTAGTCGCCCCCATAAAAGCCATAGTAGCCCAGTGTTAGGTACAATAGGAGGGCACAACCCAGTCGCCCCCATAAAAGCCAAAGTAGCCCAGTGTTAGGTGCAATAGGAGGGCAGAACCCAGTCGCCCCCATAAAAGCCATAGTAGCCCAGTGTTAGGTGCAATAGGAGGGTAGAACCCACTCGTCAGCAGTCGCCCCCATAAAAGCCATAGTAGCCCAGTGTTAGGTACCATAGGAGGGCAGAACCCAGTCACCCCCATAAAAGAAATAGTAGCCCAGTGTTAGGTGCAATAGGACGGCAGAACCGACTCGTCGGCAGTCGCACCCATAAAAGCCATAGTAGCCCAGTGTTATGTGTAATCGGCATCGTAATCAATCGTCGGAAAAGAAAATAATATTCAAAACGACAGCTCATGAGGTGCCGTAATGAAATTACACTTCAAAGCGACGCCGTCGATTAGAATTTTTTTAGGCGGTAGCTATTTAACTGTCAAAAACAGCGTTTCATTCATTCTTACGCCGCGCCGGCATCGATTATCAATGGGGCGGTACAAAATGGCCGTCGACCTTGACCAGCGCAACATTTCGACGGCTGTGATATCGACGACACTTGCGCGGTAGGCCCCCCTGGTGGACACCGAAGTGTTAAAATCACACAAAAAATCAAAATCTTACACCCACTTTTTAACACTTTTCTCGACGTTTCACATGATTCTAAGTCTAATTAAGCAAAAAAAAATGTTGTGTCGGTCTGTCTGTTGGTCTGGATGTCTGGATGTCTGTTTACGCAATAACTCAAGAACCACTTATCCGATTTAAAAAATTCTTTCGCCAATCATCTTGTTTGGTTAATGGGAAGAACTGTGGGCCTGCCGCCCAAGTGTCGTTGATATCACAGCCGTCGAAATGTTGCGTTGGTCAAGGTCGACGGCCATTTTGTACCGCCCCATTGATAATCGATGTCGGCGCGGCGTAAGAATGAATGAAACGCTGTTTTTGACAGTTAAATAGCTGCCGCCTAAAAAAAGTGTCATTTCATTACGGCACCTCATGAGCTGTCGTTTTGAATATTATTTTCTTTTCCGACGGTTGATTACGATGCCGATTGTACCTAACACTGGGCTACTATGGCTTTTATGGGTGTGACTGTCGACGAGTGGGTTCTGCCGCCCTATTGCACCTAACACTGGGCTACTATGGCTTTTATGGAGGCGACTGCCGACGAGTGGGTTCTGCCCTCCTATTGCACCTAACACTGGGCTACTATGGCTTTTATGGGGGTGACTGGGTTCTGCCCTCCTATTGTACCTAACACTGGGCTACTATGGCTTTTATGGGGGCGACTGCCGACGAGTGGGTTCTGCCCTCCTATTGTACCTAACACTGGGCTACTATGGCTTTTATGGGGGCGACTGGGTTCTGCCCTCCAATTGCACCTAACACTGGTCTACTATGGCTTTTATGGGGGCAACTGGGTTCTGCCCTCCTATTGTACCTAACACTTGGCTACTATGGCTTTTATGGGGGCGACTGGGTTCTGCCCTCCTATTGTACCTAACACTGGGCTACTATGGCTTTTATGGGGGCGACTGGGTTCTGCTCTCCTATTGCACCTAACACTGGGCTACTATGGCTTTTATGGGAGCGACTGGGTTCTGCCCTCCTATTGCACCTAACACTGGGCTACTATGGCTTTTATGGGGGCGACTGGGTTCTGCCCTCCTATTGTACCTGCGACTAATTAAAACACTCTTTAATCTTTACCTTACCTACTTCAACGTTTATGCTGTGTTGTTTGTTGTTTTCGTATGTTTCAGAAGGAAGGAATAAGCGAAGGAGTTGGAGGACGAAATTCCATCGTCGGCAGTCGCCCCCATAAAAGCCATAGTAGCCCAGTGTTAGGTGCAATAGGAGGGCAGAACCCAATCGCCCCCATAAAAGGCATAGTAGCCCAGTGTTAGGTACAATACGAGGGCAGAACCCACTCGTCGGCAGTCGCCCCCATAAAAGCCATAGTAGCCCAGTGTTAGGTACAATAGGAGGGCACAACCCAGTCGCCCCCATAAAAGCCATAGTAGCCCAGTGCTAGGTGCAATAGGAGGGCAGAACCCAGTCGCCCCCATAAAAGCCATAGTAGCCCAGTGTTAGGTACAATAGGAGGGCAGAACCCAGTCGCCCCCATAAAAGCCATAGTAGCCCAGTGTTAGGAACAATAGGAGGGCACAACCCAGTCGCCCCCATAAAAGCCATAGTAGCCCAGTGTTAGGTGCAATAGGAGGGCAGAACCCAGTCGCCCCATAAAAGCCATAGTAGCCCGGTGTTAGGTACAATAGGAGGGCAGAACCCACTCGTCGGCGGTTGCCCCCATAAAAGCCATAGTAGCCCAGTGTTAGGTACAATAGGAGGGCAGAACCCACTCGTCGGCGGTTGCCCCCATAAAAGCCATAGTAGCCCAGTGTTAGGTGCAATAGGAGGGCAGAACCCACTCGTCGGCAGTCGCACCCATAAAAGCCATAGTAGCCCAGTGTCAGGTGCAATCGGCATCGTAATCAACAGTCGGAAAAGAAAATAATATTAAAAACGACAGCTCATGAGGTGCCGTAATGAAATGACACTTCAAAGCGACGCCGTCGATTAGAATTTTTTTAGGCGGCAGCTATTTAACTGTCAAAAACAGCGTTCCATTCATTCTTACGCCGCGCCGGCATCGATTATCAATGGGGCGGTACAAAATGGCCGTCGACCTTGACCAACGCAACATTTTAACGGCTGTGATATCGTCGACACTTGGGCGGTAGGCCCACTGTAGAGGAACTAGAACTACCAACATAGCAGAGCGAGTCAGCAAGCTGAAGTGGCAGTGGCCAGGGTACATAGCTCGGAGAACCGATGGCCGTTGGGGCAGAAAGGTCCTTGAGTGGAGACCACGTGACGGCAAGTGCAGCGTAGGAAGGCCTCCCGCAAGGTGGAAAGACGACCTAGCAAAGACCGCAGATGCAGGCCGGTCGAAATGGAAGTCGATAGGCCTGCCTATGTTCAGCAGTGGACTTCCTACGGCTGATATGATGATGATGATGAACTATTAATTAGTTAAAGTTATTATTAGAGTTTAGATTCTGGTCGAAAAAACTTCATAGTCAAGCCAACCGGTCAAATCCCGAGCCACTTTACCTCTTTTGTTAATAGTTCTGTGGCGATACCCAGCGCCATCTAGCGACTTCAAGTTGAACTACTTCGAAACTACTACGTTACTACCAATCCTTAATCGCGAAGGTGAAGTTTGCGCTCTGGTATAATATATATACAACATGCCAACGACAACCGTTGGGTCCAGCGGCCGCGCCCCCAGCGCGCGACTTGGCCGGCTGCGCTCAGTCTGCGGCGGCCGCCGCGCCGAGCGCACGCGTGCGCCGCGCGCGCGCGTCGCGCCCCGACATCACCAGCGGGCCCGCCCCGCCCCGTAAATCGCGACCTAGCCGGTTTACGGCGCGGGCGGTTTTAGTCGGCCTCAATTCATACTATATGTTTATATATGTTTATGTCTCCAGCTAACCCAACCTAACGCTAATTCATATTGAAACCAATTACCAAACGTTCCGCTTGTCCACAGTCCGTTCGTCGCCCGGCATACGCGGATACTCCCCGCGAATATCCGCGTTATTTGGAAGCGCGGGCGGAGCCTGGAGCAAGCGGAACAAACAACAAGAAGACGACCAAATGGAAGGCGGGGGCGCGCGTAAGCCGCCGCTTCTGTCGCTGGATGCCTAAGCCAGGCCTTATCCGGTTAGCCGGATATCTCACCTGGCTGGGTTGTCCGCCGAAGCGGCGTGAAGATGAGCGCCCCGCCTCCAACGAGCTCCAAGGGGACCATAACCCCGAGCCAACGCCCCCCTCTATTAAGAGGGGGAGAAGATCACCACCTGCAGGGGGTCAACGCCCCGAGACAGGTGTCCACGCACCCCAGCTGGGGTGTAGTGAAGGAGTGAAGAACCGTTGGGCCGCGGCCCGCCAGGCGTGATCACCTTGCCTGGTCGGAGGATCCTCCCTTTGTGTTGGAGTAACATCACACCACGTTCCTCCACAGTGGTGACCCCGACGTGATCTGATCACGTAACCGTCGCGGAACATATCAGCAGCATTCCTATCGCCACCATCCTATTCACTTCTTCCGCATGAGCGGTAATTAAGTCTTCGCCATCCAGCAGCTTTGACCTCAACTGGGATACCACAACATGCAGCGACCGCTGCAGCCTGGTTACCCTACGGCCACATCAGCCTCTAAGGCACAGCACACTGCACATAGGGTCCACGTAAGAAGAGCACATCTCTCCCGTCTACGCAGCATTCGCCCCATACGCGGGGGACTTACCTCGACTCAAGAGGATTCGCCCCGTCTCACTGCCGAGGACTCACCTAATCGCCTCACCGAGGGCTCACCGAGGACTCACCTCGACGCTTCGCGCCCCGACTCACTGGGCACTTCATCGCAGCACCGCATCACCGCACTCAGCCTCGCATCTTTGGGACCAGCGGTTAGTCCCGACTCACTGGGACTAGTGAGGAAGACTGTTCCATCAATGGAACCAGCGGCATCCAGTTCCAGCTTACCGGAACTACACAAGACTGGCTCTGGCACGTTCCACAAGAGAGCTAAGGACAGCTAACTCATCGCAATCATCCTCCGGTCTTGGAGGGGAGTGATGTGGTGATACCACATATAACCCAGCGCCATCTAGCGACTGCAAGTTGAACTACTTCGAAACTACTACGTTACTACCAATCCTGAATCGCGAAAGTGAAGTTTGCGCTCTGGTATAATATATATACAACATCCCAACGACAACCGTTGGGCCGCGGCCCGCCAGGCGTGATCACCTTTCCTGGTCGGAGGATCCTCCCTTTGTGTTGGAGGAACATCACACCACGTTCCTCCACAGCTCTATCTACAGGACATTGGCAGAGTCGTTGTTTAAGGCACAGGAGCCATTATAAAGAATTGAATTGAATTCCTTCGTCCTATTTTATTTTACTTCTTGCTCTTACATCTGGTCTTATCGTTTTCGCGAAAACATTCGGTCCTAGCTTCGGGCTTCGTTGCCGTTGCTGTTATGTATCCGTGTCTTGTATGTGTACGCGTATTCTAATTGGGCTGGTATCACTTGGTTGTGGTATACATATTACATAGTTATAAAGTAGCTATTGTCGTTGTCGCGTTTTGGATCAGTTCGCGTTTCATGTGTAAACAGTTATTTTCAATAAAGAGTTACTGGGGATCGTAATACCGTATTCATGGTATTACGCTAATACATAGTTATTGAAACTAGTTACGGTTTATAACGCCCACTACTACGGTAATTACTTAAAAAAATAACATATGTTTTGTGTTCGTTCTGCAGTTCTGCACATAAAAATTGCAAATCTTCTGTAATCTTACAAATGCTTTCTATTACAAACAAAAATCATTTTGACCACATGTGTTTGTAAAGTTAGTTAATGTAATATAGATTTAAACTATGTTTGTTACATATTTATGTTTAAAAACTATCACAATTATTGAGTTAATTTATGTGCTACGTATAAATACCTCGTGCAATGTAGTTGCCGCTTTAAAATAGTCATGATATCGGATACCTATTGATTATACATTTTCTTGGAATATTTCGAACAATCACTTTGCTTGGTGTGTAGGTATAGCAGGCTCTAATAATGGGCGACGAAATTGAGCAATTGAAATCAGTGTTTCGGTCGTTAGTGGTATCTAGCCCTACGCAAGTAGACGTCCGCTCGCTTTTGCGCGATTATCGAAATATGATAGGCGCACCAGTGCCACTTCGCAAGTATGGACATGCCAATCCAGTAGACTTTCTTAAGGAGAGGTTTAGTGACTGCTTTCTGGTAAATCCTTGTCATTAAACTTGATTACATACTATTAAAAACAACTTCATGTTTATATCATGGGTGTTTTATGTTTATTTACAGTTTAGTGGGCCTACAAGCAACCCTGTATTAACATTAATAGTCCCCGACACTTTAAAACATATTGATAAGTTTGTGCAGAAACAGAAATCTTCAAGTACCAGCAAATTGTGAGTGGAGTTGAATTATTGTTTTTTCAATATTTTCATATACTTCTTTTATATAAAAAATGTCGATATCAAACTTACATTGTTTCTATGTATAATATGTATGTATTTACCAAAAAAAAAGTATATAAGTATGTTTATCCGCGTTCTAGAACCTATAACACAAGCTAGTTAAACTATGCTTACTTTGGGTCTAGAAAGCGCTGTGTAGAATGTCGTAGAATATTTATTTATTATTTATTTACATATATATTGATGTTTTCAAATTAAAACGCATGCATTCCAAAAAAAATTCTATCTGTTATGACTACTTATGACTGTATATGGCTTACTTTCACTAATTAATAGTTAATTCAGATACACCCAAATTTTTTTATGCAATTCATATAATGTATATTTGAATCTTAAAATATTATATATACACAGTATTTTGAAATCTATTGTTACTTTTACAGCAATCCAAAACGAAGAAGTGTACCAGAGGAAGTAGTGAACCCGCCGAGAGATAATCTCATTTCCAAATCATTTAGCCAAAGAAGTACAGCGTTACAAGTAGAAGTGCCAACGAAGGCATTCACAAGAAGTGAACCAAATGTACCTCCTACGAACTCCCTTGTAACAATAAGCAAACCAAACGCACATCCTACTAAATCTCATGTAACAGTTAGCAAACCCAATATAATATGTAGCAAACCTAATTTAGAATCCAATGTGGTACTCAGTTCGCCTTGTTTAAGTAACAGCTTACATAACGGTGATATAAATGTGCACCATAGTAATAAGAATTTAGAAGATAAGGAAAACACTGACAGCAAGCCAGAACATTCGCCCATTGATAGCAGTAATGCTGTGAAAAACTTCTTCAGAAAGAGGTTACCTCTATATAATAGCTCACAGTATTTAGATGAAGAGCAATACTCAGAAAACTGTAACAGAGAACTCGATGATGACTCAGGGCGACATACATCTTCAAGTAAGTTGCAGTATACTCCTATTATTTTACACATACATTAGTACCTAAGACTGAGCCTCTGTCTTAAGTACAGTGGGCCGATCACCGAAATTTTATGCAGTCTTCACTGTGTTTGCATCGTAACATTTGATTTTGTATTGCTGTAATGCAATAATGATGCATATGTCACGCTCTAGGTGAAGTAGACGTGCAGTGTGACGATTTCCCGGTAGTTTGCGTTTAAGGTATAATTAATGCGTCATAAAATTATGATAATTAGGCCACAGATACTAGCAAACATCTTGAACAAAAGTCAGCATAGTGCAGGAAAGTTTGCACTTGTGCACTGGAGAGCAAAAATAAGCATTTATCATGTTTTTTTAATCAAGCCGGGGTAATTTACACATAATATATAGCTTGCGACCTTTGCGGATAATATAATATCAACTCATTTCATGAATAACCCTCTTTAGGTTGAAATTTTGCGTGCAACGGCGCCCGCTGCTAACTGGCATTAGTATTGTAGTAGATTTTTTTTTTATTAATTTGGTAATATATGATGAAAACTTTTGTTACTAGCCGGGGGACTACAATTGTTCCTTTGTGAATGAAAGTAAGTTGTAGGTAATAATGGGAGAGTAGTTAGTGAGGCATAATACTTCATTATATTAAAATATATAAAGTATAAAATCTTAAAATCTGAAACTCAATAAAATACCCAGAATTCAGATTAATAGAAACAATCAGTAAAATAATCAATACATAGTATAAAACAAAGTCGCTTTCTCTGTCCCTATGTATGCTTAAATCTTTAAAACTACGCAACGGATTTTGATGCGGTTTTTTTTTAATCATCATCATCATCACGTCAGCCAAACGCCCACTGCTGGGCATAGGCCTCCCCCAAGGATCTTCACAACGATCGACCCTGCGCTGCCCGCACCCAGCGGCTTCCCGCGACCTTGACTAGATCGTCGGTCCACCTTGTAGGGAACTGCCCACGGAACGTCGTTCGGTAAGCGGTCGCCATTCGAGAACCTTTCCGCCCCAGCGGTCATCGGTTCTTCGCGCTACGTGTCCCGCCCACTGCCACTTCAACGATGCAATCCTTCGAGCGATGTCGGTTGTTTTAGTTCGCCTGCGGATCTCATCATTTCTGATTCGATCGCGCAGGGAAATACCGAGCATCGCTCTCTCCATTGCTCGCTGGGTGACCTTGAGCCTTCTTATGAGACCCATAGTAAAGGACCACGTCTCGCTTCCTTATGTCATAACTGGCAACACACACTGGTCAAAGACTTTCGTCTTGAGACATTGAGGTATTTCGGACGCGAATACATGCCGGAGCTTCCCGAACGCTGCCCATCCGAGCTGGATTCGACGAGAGATCTCTTTCTCGAAGTTGGACTTACCTAACTGGATCGTCTGTCCTAGGTAAACATAGTGGTCAACAACTTCGAGTGTAATGTTCCCAACATTAACTGGAGCGGGTGCAACATGGGCATTGGACATGATTTTCGTCTTATCCATCTCCAAATACCCACTCATGGGTCATCCAAAGACCCACTCTTTGAGAAGCATTACTAAGATCTTCGAGCATTGTGTTCAGGTCTTCCAAGGTCTCAGCCATAAGAACTACATCATCGGCAAACCGTAGGTGTGTTAGGAACTTGCCATTGATGTTGAAGCCGCATCCTTTCCAGTCCAGAAGCTTAAAAATATCCTCCAACGCAGCTGTGAACAGTTTCGGAGAGATGACGTCTCCCTGTCTCACACCTCGCTGTAGTTGGATAGGATTAGAGCTCTGGTTCTGTAATCGGACTGACCAAGCAAAGTGGCAAGTTGTACTCTTCGGTCTTCTGTATAACTTGCCGCAGCGTATGAATGTGGTCTATGGTACTATAGCCTTTCCGGAACCCGGCTTGTTCTGGTGGTTGGAAGTCGTCAAACCTGCGAGCGAGACGATTCGTAATGACTCTCGAAAACAACTTATAGATATGGCTCAGAAGCGAGATGGGTCTGTAGTTTTTCTAAAGAGTCTTATCACCCTTCTTGAAAAACAGCATCACATCGCTTCTGCCCCAAGCCTTTGGCGTTTTGCCCTCGAGGATGACTGAATTGAAAAGCTTCTGGAGGACCTTAAGTATCGGCTTTCCGCCCGCTCTCAGAAGCTCTGTTGTGATTCCGTCATCACCCGCTGCCTTGTTGGTTTTAAGCTGCTTGAGAGCCATTTTAATCTCGTACAGGCTGACGTCCGGGATATCTTCTGTATAGTGTCGGTTAAGTTTGGCTCTAGGGTCTGTAGCCTTGCTTACAACAGGTGTTTGCTTGGAATATAACTGTCCATAGAAACTCAATCTCCTTCAGGATTTCAGGTGTTGACGAAATGATGCTACCTTCCTCAGTTTTCAGCTTCGTCAATTGACTTTGCCCGATAGACAGATCTCTCGCGAACACTTTAGAGCCTTTGTTCCGCTCAATGGCCTCTTTAATACGCTCGGTATTAAATTGGCGAAGGTCGCTCGTCAAAGACTTAGATATCTGTCTATTGAGCTGTCGATAACGAAGGGCATCCGCTGAGTTCTGTAGCTTCATTTCGTGTCTCTGATCCATGAGTAGGAGAGACTGGCTGGAGAGTTTCTTTAATTTGGGACGGCGGGTTTTATAGTACTTAGACCCAACCGTGCGGACAGTATCCACCACCATGTTGTATAGATCGTCCACATCTATGCTGTTCTCAAGGGCTTCGAAGCGGTTTTGGAGCTCGAGCTGAAAGCACTCGGGGTTTTGGATTTGAACCGGTAATGGTCGGAGCGTGGATTTTATCAGTCGCGATCTTTCAAGCTTGACGTTGATATTCAATGTGCCTCTGACCATGCGGTGATCGCTTCCTGTCTTAACAGCGTTGATCACACTGACATCATTGAACATATGCTTCTTCGTCGACATGATAAAATCGATCTCGTTTTTGACTTTACCGTCCGGACTAATCCAGGTCCATTTGCGGCTTACGGGCTTCTTAAAGAAGGAGTTCATCATGTAGAAGCTCTCCCTCTCCATGAAGTCTGCCAGCATCTGGCCCCTTTCGTTCCGTTGCCCTAATCCAAATTGCCCCACTCTCAACTCATCACCGCAACATTGCCCCAACTTTGCATTGAAATCCCCCATCACAACCGTTTTATGGCTATGCATGGCTTTAGAGATCTCCTACTCCTCATAGCCTCCACTTCGACATCATCGTGTGTCGAGGTCGGAGCTTAAACCTGGATGACATTCAGCGAATATCGTTCCGATATTCTGAGTATCAGGTACGCTACCCTGCTTGACACACTCCCGATGGTAACCACGTTGTTAACGAGGGATTTGTGGACGATGAACCCGACACCACCTAGGGACTGTTGGTCGCCCTCCCGGTGGTATAGTAAGTTACCGGATTGCAGGATTATCGAGTCCTCACCCTCTCTTCGGACTTCAGATAATCCAAATACATCCCAGTGTAACTTACTAACTGCCTCTTCCAACTCTACGAGCTTCGCGTCGAGCCTCAGTGTGCGCGTGTTGTAGGTTGCCAGATCGAGTCGTCGGTGTTGGTAGCCGGATCTTACCCGGGGATTCTTAGCACCCCCTGCCCCGCCGTTGCCATAGCCGCTACAGTAGCTAGGAATAGCGGGGCTGCCGGGGACTGGGGGCCGATTTATTGGGTGTGTAGCCATTTTGGGAGGGGTTTGCCATAATCGCCACGCTTGGCAGGCGGGTTGACGATCGCAGTATGGCCTGGTGTTTCAGGAGGCGCTGCTGCCCGTCTCCTGATGGCGATTTCCCTTAGTCGACTTTTACGACACCCACGGGAAGAGAGGGGGTAGTGCTATTATTTTAATGTGCCGGCACTACACGGCCCACGGTGTTTTTTTAATAGATAGAGTGATTGAAGAGGAAGGTTTATATGTATAATAACATCCATTGCACTCGTGCGAAGCCGGGGCGGGTCGCTAGTATTTTATAAACATTAAAGAGTAATACTTTAAAAAACACACATAGATTGGTATGGTTTCGCGAGCTGGTATCCGCAACTCCACGACAAGGCGCGGTTTTTGCGTGAGGGTGGGCATTTCACTCGATCCACCCCAACTCATTGAAGAACGCCAGCAGGCTATTCACGCTGCTGGCGATCTCCCGGAGCGTACCTGTATTTCCGAAGTACTTAACCCTGTATGTGGCGGTTGCAGGGCAGTGTAGGAGCACGTGTGCCGCTGTTTCTTCCTCTCTCATGCAGGCTCTGCAGAGAGGGCTGTCGGTGATTCCTAAAATAAAAAGATGTTTATTGAAGGAGCCGTGCCCCGTGATGGCAGCTGTAGCCGTGCGCAGTTGCCATTTGGTCAGTTGTCGAAGACGCCTGGTCAGTCTATTTTCAAGCACGGGGAGTGCTTCCCTCGCCTGTCTGCAAACTTCCAGCTTTATTCAATAGCTGTAATAGCTGTTGTGTTGATCTCTCGTTCGTTTGTTTACTATGGTTCGTAGGTATGCAAAGGGGATCGGTATTATGGGCTCAGGTCCCATTACCACCATGTCAGATCCTCTCCTGGCAAGCTCATCTGCTGCATCATTGCCGCGCGAGCCGCTGTGGCCCTTAATCCATTGCAAGGTTATGTTGTTGAAATGGCCTATTTGGTTCAGTTTACGATGGTACTCGAGTATTAGTCCCGAGTTTATAGTGTGACTGTTTAAAGCTTGCAGCACGGCCATGCTGTCGGAAAGTATGCGTATTGAGTGGCCTTCCACTCTCCTGGCCATTACCGCTGAAGCTGCCAGAGTAATCCCCATGCATTCAGCTTGAAATACTGTGTTGTGGGTCCCCAGCGGTGTTGAAATAGATACATTAAGGTCCTCCGAGAAAACGCCGGCCCCGGTGCCTGTACCAGTTTTTGATCCATCTCTGAAGATGCGTAATTCCGTTGGGCATAAAGCCTCACAGCGGTGGTCCTCATGAAGTTGGATCTTGTATTTTTTGTCGAATACGTGTTGCTTGGGTACACGATCATTCATTGCTCCTATCATGGGTATCTCCTTTATGAGATCTGTGAGCAGTGAGGTGTGTCGTGTGTTTCTCTCGCTCCATAGGTTGAGTGCCCTCAGGCGTATAGCCGCAGCTGCCGCTTCTTGGCGGATGAACAGATCCAAGGGTGGGAGTCCGAGCATGGCTTCCATTGCCGCGGTGGGGGCACACAGAGATTACAATACAAAACATCTCAAAACCATGTTACTTTGTGAGCCTGTGATTATAATGGCATCATATCTGCTGCGCATTGAGTTTACAAAGACCTGCCAAAGATTGGAGCCCTGTATGAATTTCAAAATGCTCTCTGTCGGTACCGAATTTATCTGCAGGATACAATCTGCAGATAAATTGGAAAAAACTTGCTCTGAAAAAATACCTTTTTCCATAAAACAAGGGTTGGACATGCATCATTGGATAAAATAATGGGCGGACAGATGTGCCTGCAAGCAAGCGAGCATTTTGCCAGAGTGAATATGCTATCTTTACCATGATGGTATCTTTCAAATGATGGAAGACTTTTTCCAATAAGTGTAGTGGTTCCAAAGATTACCCACAATATATAAACAAACTAACGAAATTCGGCCTTTCTTTATAATATTAGTTAAGAAAGAAGTACAGATTCATAATTTTCTGGTACGAATTTTTGAGACTAGTGTATTTAAGAGTGCAGGGTGTCAGGGTCGACGAATTATCAATGATGTGAACCCTTGGAGCCCGTGATTAGTTTGATATTGTTTATGATTAGTTAATTGCTGCGCCTCGCTTTTGTGGCCGATACAACGACCAAAGAAACTTCGCTTTCTGCGCAGCTAGAGTACATTGTCAAGATGTTTGCCAGTCACTATACTTATGAGTGTTAGAACCATGCATTGTGATGATAACACTCTCATAAACTTAGATAATAACATATTCCTTGGCTTTGGAAAGTCTTAAAAATGAACACATCGATAGCTATGACTCGATCTAAGATTAAAGAACTAAATATTTTTTTACAGGTGGACATAGTGCAAAAGCATTACAATTTGAGCAGCTAAAACAAGATATAATGAAACTAATTACAGATGCACCAGATGGGGTGTGGTGCACCGATCTCATTAAATTGTACAGGTAAGCATACCGGTGCTGAATTTAATTAGATATGATTGTCTTCATACACATGTCGTTGGATACGCTCCGTACGTCTCCGCTAGATGACGTAACCCACGGTGTAGGAATGTTGAAATGTGGTCGACAGGGACAGATACAAGCAGGACTTGAACTTCAGTCGATTCGGGTACACGAGCATCATCAGCCTGGTGTACAGCCTGGAGCAGAGCGTGCAGATCACGCGGCCCGTGGAGACGGGCGACTGGCTGCTGCAGGAGCGGCGGCGCGCCGCGCCCGCGCCGCCCGCGCTGCGCCCGCGCCGCCTGCCGCGCGCCGCCCCCCCCCGCGCCGCGCCCCGCGCCGACCCCGGCGACGCGCTGCCCGGCATCGACTTCGTGAGTGCTCATGTTTATCTGCTCTCCGCACTCCCACGCTGCCACGCTGCCACGCTGCCACGCTGCCACGCTGCCACGCTGCTCCTCTCTAACTCTGTTTAGCCTTATACAAAATAAGCCGTTTTAAAATATTGAGCCGTCATGAACGTCCGGAATATCTTATTTTTTGGCTTTGTTACGTATTTTATTTATTTTTGTGTAAAGAGGTACCAAAGATATGAAATGAAATTTATACATGATGAGAAGTTCAAGCATATAATTCTCAAAGGCCTCCAATGACCTTTTCTTCAAGGGATTATGTGAGGGCAACAATATTCTGTTCTAGCATTATATCATTCAACTGCTGCTTACTACTATGAATCTACAATTTGAAAAACAGCTGATTTAAGTGCATCATCTAATAGCCGTTTTCTTCATACAGAGAAGTGGCTACCCGACGTGAACAACCTCTTGGGAGATGTCGTAAACTTTTAACGAACATTACTCATCCAACGTTGCATTTTTTTTTTGTTTACCTAGTTCAACAACATCAGTTTATGTCTAAATACATTCACAATATATTGACTGTGTTATGATAAGTAAATACATTCATAATATGATTAATTTGTATTGATGAGAACTTTACATCTAGGTGAGTTGTGACTGTCATAAGGGGTCTGATGATGAAGATGGAGGACAGTGAAAATTCTTGTAAAAAATTCTGCTCCCGGGTGCAGGTGCTCCCATATGATTTAAGTTACGTTCACTAAAAAGCGAGAAATAAGTAAAATTAAGTAAAATAGAAGACCAAAAAACAACTTCAAAAACAAAAAAAAAACAGGAAACATCGTAAAAATTCAGTGTTGTTCGAGGCATCGACTTCAACAAAAAAGTTTAACGCTTATTTTTTACTTTAGAACTCGAATATGTAATTCAGTTATTTTTAGTTTTTCAGTACTTGTTTGTAGTGGCTTTTTGGTGTTTGAAGTCGGGTTTTATTTTTTATATTGATTAAAATATTGCATTTTCGATATATCGATATTTTTAAATATATCAACATCGGAGTTTCATATATCGAAAAATTATTGATATTTCGGCTTTATTAAAAAAAAACGTAAGTCTAGTACCTATTTGAATTTGGTAGCAATGCTATCGACATATATGATTGTTTAATTCTGTATTATTAATGGTGGCTGTAGGGCATATGCATGATGGTTATTTTTTAAGTGTTTTGTTAAATTAGTTGTATTTCGGTTGCTTTTCTGATATTTCCCGCATAAGTTGCAGGAAACACTTCCTGTATCAACTTTTTCTAAATATGTCGATACAATGGAAGAATTTATCGAAGAAGGCATATTTTGGAACTAAACTATTTATTACATATAAATACTAAATGTTACATAAATTAAATTATTAAATGACAATAAAACAGTAAATTTATTCTCTTTTTAACTTCGGTCAATGTTAACCACAGACTAAATAAAATAGGGCGAAATATACTAAACTCTTAACGCCGCCAGTCTCTACAGACTACACAAAAAGGACTACACAAATCATATTTTGTTGGTAGACACATTCGGTCTTATGCAGTTTGATATAAAGAAATGTTTCTTTTGCTCTCAAAAAGCCAAATTACTTTGACATCTGCTGTCAAAAAGCTAAATGCTGTTTTAAAAATTGAAAGCATATCAAGTATAGAAAGAGACAAACATCTTGACAATGCTCTACAGTCGAAATAATCTAAGAAGTCCATTTTGACACATGGGATTGATAGAATATAGACACAGACCGTAAGCCTTGCACGTTTTGAACGAAAATAAAACAATTCTAAAATTTATAACTTTTTCGTGGTAAGCGCGGGGCATGACAAATCAACTAATTATAGATATATAAAACGAACCAAGGGCTCAAAGAGCTCGCGTCATTGGTTGATCAGTGCTTTTATTGGCTTTTAGTCCTAAACTCGGAGCCGACGCTGTCAGTAGCTGTCAAATCAAAAGACATGACAATAATCCGCCCTCCTTCACCCGCGCGGGGGAAAATGTGTAGATGTTTTCCATCGGCCGCCGAAAGCATTATTGAAACCAACATTACAGCCCCAAAATGTGTAGCGAAAACCATAGACAGACGAGCGCAACCATGTTTTGTGTAGTGTGTAGAGTAAAAGCGCGCCCCATGCGCGTGTTTTACTCTACACACTACACAAAAATTTCTACACAAATTATATTTTGTCTATATACACATTCTGTCTCCTGCAGTTGCTGTCAAATTTAATAAAATCTATATATTCTGTGACAATTCTCCGCCCCCTTTCACCCGCGGAAGATAAAATCCTTATTTCATCACCCAAAATGTGTAGCGAAAACCATAGAGTAAAGAGCAAAACAGTGTTTTGTGTATATCTTTTTGTGTAGTGTCTAGAGTATAAGACGCGCAGGACAGAAGACGGGCCTTAAGAATTTATTAAGCGTAGTTAGCCGAAGGCGAGCGAAGCGTCTTTGGTTTCAAAGTTGCATTTCAAACAAATGATACTCCTCCGAAACCGTTTGACCGATCTCGACCAAATTTGCCACGGTGATCAAGTAGACATTACTGAGTGTCGTATCGGTGTGTCCAGATCGGTCTTACCATCGAGGAATAATCACCGAAAAACCAAATCAATGTAAAAAGTCGACCGGTCACATTGATCTATTGTTGGATAGGCAAATCTCGTTACGCTTAAGTTTGGGTTGATTGCGAAGCTGGTAACCGTCCTAGTTAGTTCTGTAGTCATAGCCAATAGCAGAGTGGGTTGGCATAATTGCCCAAGTAGCCATGTAATAATATTACAAAAAAATGGTAGGTAGTAGTCTTGTGCCTGCTCGGTCACTCAAAAGATCGCTCCGAACTAATTCAGTTCAAGCAACGAACTAGTTCACCTTAATAGGTCTATTCGGTCAGTTGGTCTCTGTATATGCATTCGGCCGAACTAGTTGTTCTAGTCATTGATGTCTATAGGTTATAGTTCAAATCATTAACCGTTCAGACCTAAATTACGTTGTAAATCGTTGAATAGATAGAAAAGTTCTATTTTATTAGGTGATAGGTACTTATAACATTAGGGCACGCTGCAATAGCGGCGGTAAGGCCCATCATGGAGGATTGGCTAGAGAGGCGACATGGAAGCCTCTCGTACCGACTGACGCAGGTGATCTCCGGGAAGGGGTGCTTCGGGGACCACCTGCATCGGATCAGGAAGGAGCCAACGCCTGAGTGTCATCACTGTGACGCGAGCGAGGACTCAGGGCTGCACACGCTGGTGGACTGCCCGGCGTGGGAGGCGCCGAGGCGTGACCTCGTGGCAGCCATCGGGGTGGGAGTCCTCTCGCTCGGCAGCATGATTGCGGCAATGGTGCGAAGCGCGAGCGCGTGGGCCGCCGCCACCTCCTTCTGCGAGCATGTGATGCTCGCGTAGGAGATGGCGGAGCGCGCCCGGGAGAGGTTCAGAACTCTCCCGGGCCGCCGAGCCCGCAACATGCTCGCCGCGCGTCGCAGGCGACTCAGGCGCCGGAGGTCGCTCAACGACCTCCGCCCTCCATGAGCGCAGGCCTGGGGGTGAAAGGTGAGGCCGCCTGTCACCCCAGCAGAAGCAGGCCGGGACGGTGGGGTGACTAGCGCCCCTCCCCCAAACCGGGGCAAGACGGGGACACCGTGGTTCCCAAACCCGAGGGGGCCATCTCGAAACCGGAAATGACCCAGGGTCAGTCGGGGTGCGAGGGATATGCTCTATGGGCAACCTTACACCCCGGCGTCTGCAGACCCGAGACGGCGTTCGGTTTTAGTCGGTTCAAGCCCGACATAACCGCCCCCGCTGGCCGGCGGGGGGTATCCGAAGGGATTTCCGCACGAAAAAAAAAAAAAGGTACTCATAACACTGGTTGGTTTTGAGCATTGTTTGAATTTGAACTATAAGTGGTGCATTTAAAATTGAAATTGTTTTTTTTACGTAGGTAAGTACGTAAAAACTCAGGAATTGCGTATGACCTTATAAGGAAAAATTAAGTCCGCGTTGAGGGACTTTATGGCTAAGTGGTAACCGAGTAGGTTCTTAAGTAATCAAGTTCTTAAGTTAAGTAACACTAGTCAGGACATTCTTAGGATGGGTGACCAATCTCAATACATTGCGTTAACGGAGCAATTTAAAAAGGGCATTATCTCGTTTCAGCCTAAGGTAGGTTTCGGTATTTCGTTTGCTGGCCGTAACACACATAAATACACCCTGTGAGTATACGCGTGTGGGCATACATTCTCGTAACTGTTGGTTTGCAAGCGAATAATTCGCGAACTGAATGAATACAGATGAACGATTAGCGTTTGGGAAACATGTCTGATCGGTCAGTGTAACTAAACGGTTCCTAATCGTTCATCGTTCGCGAACTACTCAAGATTAGTAGGTAGTCGAAAATGTTTACAATCATTATCATTCAATGTTTTCATTAAATACCTAGTTTCCCACAAAAATACTACGGATATATCCTACGGTAGTAACAAAACAAATAACATCACGTTTCTTCTCGATTGGAGAATCAGGATATCGTTTAGTAGGCGTAGCCGGTCATGATATATCAATTAATCAATATGCGCATGATGCTAACGGTATGACAACTTTCTAATTTTAAATGATATTAATTAGATATATCAACGGTAAAATGATTGTTTGGTCAGAGTGTTTGAGTAATGTAGTGTAATTCGAGTAATTTTATGTTGATAGGATCCGGATGTATTCCCTGAGGACTGTATGCATTTCATGGAGAGCATCGACGTGATGAATCTGGAAGACTTCCGGCCTGGTGCTATGGTGGAAGTCATAATTGGCGAGGTATATTCCCCATCGCAATTTTGGTTCATCCGTCTCGGGGAGAACTATAACATCGCCATGGAAGATATGATGGATGACATGACGTAAGTTCTTTTATTAAAATACTGTATCTGCCTAACATGTGGTAACTTTCAGTTGCCAGAGAGTTGTGGGATGCTTCCAGGTGTCATTATCTATGTAAGCGAAGCTGAATACTATTGTTGTCCATTTCTCCAGTCATTTCTCTTTCTCATTTATGCTTTGATGTCACTTTTATTCTCATGTTCTCTCAGTTTCAGTTTACTTGGCATGTTAGTAACCATTAAATTTGAAAATGCTCAGTAGAGTTGTCCTTCATTTATCCTTTAATTCAAGAAAACAACCCCAGAGCTTAAATTGTTGTTGTTTACACCTTACCACTTGCTACGTGCAAAACTATAAACCGAGTTGAATTATTATTGTGTGAAAGTTAAACAGAATAAATAAAGATGCTAAATATTTAGTTTGAATTGCATGCTTATGAAGTATAGGTATTATGGAAATTGTCATATCTATCTCTGCAATATGGAAAAAAATTAACCTTTTGAGAATAGACGATGACAATTGGATTGAGGTTTATATTATTGGCAATACTTTATCATGATGTCATTGGTCCTTTTCATTTGAAATTAGTGACACCAATTTTATGATTTACTTTTGTTAGTAATAACATAATATACCTTCACGCATATGTATCCCTGAAGGGGTAGGCAGAGGTGTATTACACACCCACGATTCGCCAGTTATGTTAAGGTCCCAATGTAATAGGGAGCGAGCCTATTGCCACCTACCGGGTACATTATTAAGCAAGCGATAATTAACATTTTTAATACACACAACTACGAAAAGTCAGAGGTGTGTGTGTGTGTGTGTGATGTTAATATCTGCATTTAATCTTGTGTGCATGTGTAAAATAGTAAATATGAATTTGTCTTGACTTGCATGTATTTCTTCTTGCGATTATCTTATTATACTGTCATTAAGTTGGTTTATGTGAGTGTGGAGGCTGCAAGAGATGCAGATATCATAGCATTCTGCATTCTATATTAATGACATAAAGGTATAATATTATGTATTGGACATACAAATGAAATACAAACTTATACACCATTATAATATAGTTATAAACATTATTTTCATTAATATCTCTCTCCTTCTGGGGTAGGCAAAGACAACAGTCCTCCATTTACTTTTGTTGTTACGCCTATAATTTACCACATTGTATGTAATGTATTGCTTACTATAAAACTATCATTTTGTATTTTGCATCCGGATGTGGTTAAACACCAAGGAGTTTGACTTTTATGCAGGTTAGTGAAGACAAGACCCTACTGCATAATTTTTGTGAATAAATCATTATTTAGTTTGGTCCGGTCAGCACTTCTAGTGAGCATATAGAATGTTACATATTTTATGAAGAAGGTGTGGAGTTGATACTATATTCATGGTTTAATAGTAGATTGTTACACAAGGGTTGAAAGTCAGCCATTTCACCCGAGATATTCGAGAGTTCGAGGGTAAAATGGTGACATTCACCCGAGGTTTTTAACACTCTACTTTTCATTTCGAATATGTGAGAAAATTAAAATACTACACACACATTTAATGAAACAGGTATACTCATTATCAGTTAAAATTTAAAGTAAAATTAGAACAATTTGAAAATAGATTTTGCCTGTTTTTAAATCTCATCGGGAGTTAAATTAATACCAATCTATGTCACTGGAATCACTTTCCGAAACCATTTTTAACCACAATTAACACAAGGTATTTATTTATATTGAATCTCGTTTTTCCGCTAATTCTTTAGCAAACTAAAATTGTGTATTTTAAATACTGAAAAAGAGTTATAATTCACGTAAACAATAGAAAAGTTTTGAAAATCGAATCTTTTGGTTACATTGTAATCGAGTTGGTCACGAGATGTGCATCTAGGCGGCCATGTAAAAAAAAATATCAAAATCATGACGCTTTTTTTTAAATGAAATACATTTTTTTTATTTACACTATTATTAATTTATATTTATTAAAAAATTTAACACTATTCTTCATTTAAATTTATTAAAACTTATTTTCTATTTTTTTAGTTCGTATTTCTATAAAAAGCGTGTTTTATAGTTTTTTTTAAATATTATTTATTTCCTACTTTCTAGTTTTGTTTATTTATAAAAACTTTTTTTTTGAGTTTTTTAAAACTATTATATGCTTTGTTGAATTAAAAATTCTCTTTGGTGTTCGTTTAGATAAATCGGCTAAAGATAATGGTTGGAAATTAAAATTTCTGCCTTATCGACTATAGATGAAAATTATATAAATTAAAGAAAATCTTATTTTGCAAATTGAAAAATGAAATAATTTTATCAAATTAGTGTATTGTCATCGCCCATCGGTTCTCGATAAATAAATCTACAAAGTTTTGAACTAAATCTGGCCGTTTAAAGTGGGTCAAAATCGCGCCCAAAGGAGTCGGTTACAAATAAACATACAGGTAAAGCTAATAAAAAGGGTATAAAAAGGGAACACCCTGATCTGTAATAGTTGGGCCACAGGGGGACAGAATTGGTTCATTTTATTGAGGATTACATTTACAGTCTATATAATTATATCGTCGTTCGTGTGTTTCGCAGGCGCTATTACAGAAACGAGGGAAAGGATCGGGTACTGGCGCGCGGAGCCGTCCGCGTGGGCCACTACTGCTCCACCGTGTATGAAAAAGATTGGCATCGATCGCTCATAGTTAAGATCGTCGACGCCGATACCGTCAAGGTGAGCGACCGCTGCGGTCTCGACGATACCAACAATGAACGCTTTTCGCGGTAGCGACTGAGCCTGGTGTGCGGCAGGTGCGGCACGTGGACTACGGCACGGTGGACACGGTGGGCGTGGGCGAGCTGCGGCCGCTGCGGCGCGAGTGGGCGGCGCTGCCGGCGCAGGCGTGCCGCGCGCGCCTGGCCGGCGTGCGGCCGTCGGCGGCCGGCTGGCGCTGGCCGCACGCCGCCTCCACCGCCTTCCTGCGCCTGGTGAGCGGCCGGCGCCTCGTGGCCAACGTGGTGGCGCTGGACCAGCGCGACCGCGTGGCCGAGGTGCTGCTCATCGACACGGCGGGCGCCGACGACGTGTGCGTGGGCAGCGAGCTGGTGCGCGCGGGCCACGCCGACGCGCGCCGCGACTCGGCGCTGCGGGTGAGTGTGCGCGACGGCGACGGCGGCGACGACGGCCGCGCCAGCGACGAGTCGCGCTCGGCCTCCGAGGTGCGCGCGCGCGGCCGCCGCCTCGCCACGTGGGACGCGGACTGGGCGCGCCCCGCCGAGCGCCTGGCGCGCGTGCTCGCCCTCGCCGAGCGCTACGCCAGCCGCGCGCCCTCGCCGCCCCCGCCCCCGCTCCCGACTCCGCCTCCGCTTCCGACTCCGCCCCCGCTCCCGCTTCAAATCGCGCCCTCCGCCGCCTCTCCGCCGCACATTACCAGTTCCATACTTCGTCGTCGGCTAGCGCTGGATAAAAAATATCGCCAATCACCAGACCAGGCGGCAGACCGCTCGCTCTGAGTGATACTACGAGTGTTTAACGTTGCCCGACTCATTATTTTTGTCATACTTATATAAATATTTTTACCCCAAAAATTTATTCTGGATCCAGACGGTCCCGAAAACGAAAACGGGCGATAGTACTGAAGTTAAAAAAAATTGAGGGATTATTTTTTCGTTCAGTTGAATTTTTTAAATATTTCTTTTTAATTTATTATTCACGCTCCATCGCATATTACAGCTAAACGATAATATCATAGAAAAATGCATCACTTCACCTGAAATATGGCATCGCTTCATATAGCTGTACTATCACAATAGCGTGTGAATAACGCCAATAAAAAAATAATTAAAAACGTAATTTTTAAAAAAAGTTTGCCGATCGTCAATTTTATTTTATATATTCAGTACATCCGGTTTCCTCCGGTTAACATCCATATATAAGATGTCACAAAATTAGGTCTCTGAATTTGGTGAGATGACTTGGTATCGACAAAATATGTATTTGAAACAAAATAAAAAGGTTTGGCCGATATATGAGAGCCCTATATATATCGGCCAAACCAAAGCGTAGCATTGGTCTTCGCATTGAAGAACACATAACAGATATAAAACACCAACACTCAACGAAGTCTGCTATGTGAACACGGGCTACAGGGACCAACCATTACTTGACATTTGATAAAGTAAAGATATTCTCTAAAGAACATCGGTTCCTACCTAGAATGAACCAAAAGGCTTTAGTAGACTGTTACACAAGGGTTGAAAGTCACATTTCACCCGAGATATTTCTGGCGCTCGAACGAAGTGAGAGCGCCAATAGTTCGAGAGTTAATTAATGGTGACATTCACCCGAGCTAAACACTCTACTTTTCATTTCGACTATGTGAGGAAATTCGAATACTACACACACATTTAATGAAACAGGTATATTAATAATCAGTTAATATTTAAAGTAAAATTAGAACAATTTCAAAAAGCATTTGCCTGTTTTTAATCTCATCGGGAGTGAAATTAATATCCATGTCACTGGGATCAGTTTCCGAAACAATTTTTAACCACAATTAATACAAGGTATTTAATCTCGTTTTCCCGCTAATTCTTTAGCAAACTTTCATTGCTTTTTTTTACTTTCGAAAAAAATAATATAATTCACGTACATACTGCCAACATTAGAAAAGTTTTGAAAATCGAATCTATTGGTTACATTGTAATCGCGTTGGTCACGAGATGTGCATCTAAGCGGCCATGTAAAATAAAAGCGTCATGATGTCAAGGCATTATGACGTAACTTATTTATCATAGACTCCATAGCAAAACGTAAAATAAAATAAAAAAACTACTCTTGAAAATTAAACTTTCCGAACAGGAGAGATGACAAAAATTACCAATGTCAATAAAATTACATGGTTGGACTGTACGTTTGGGATCCAGTCATTCACTTAATAAAACCCAAGAGAAAGTAAATGCAACAAGATTATAAATACTAATACCGACAATTCAACGTAGTTGGCGTACTTTGTAATAACTTTACACTTCACAATATAAGATCTTAGTCTTCTCGTGACCACGGTTGCAAAAGCAACCGCAACGTCGCGATCAGCGTGAATATATTTTTATTTCAATTGATAATAATGGCGGGCTTGAATAAAAGGTTTAAAATGACAGTAGAGGAAGCTCGTGAAGTATGTAAGGACAGAAGCAGATGTCGAGCTGTTGTCTCTGCCTACCCCGGAGGGAAAAGGTGTGAGTATATGTATGTATGTAGTATTACAAGTTTAGGACATACTACAAAACCACATACTACAATACTACAAAACCTGAAGTAATCTTAACTGGCTTGTAATATGGGTTATAAATAAACACTTGATTATTTTTTTGACATTGAAATGAATTCCATGACTGTTCCATTCTAATAATTTCCTTTCCATTCAAAGTTTATACCGCTATTGACATTGTTTCGTAAAAATATGTATAAATGAAAGTTTGTCCACGGCTGAAGTAGTTTTGTGAAAATGTAACTGTAACATGTTTGATACAAACACTTGTTAGCCTTCGCAATAGTATGGTAACACGTCATGTTATCAATCTGTACAGAAAGACTTGAGCGATTTGTATTTTTGTTAGCGAGGGAGATGCAGACATTAGTGGTCAGCATGCGCAGTCATCAGCTTTCAAAGCGAAAGGTATGAAAGTGAATGCAAGCGTGACAGTGAAAAATGAAGCAATGACTGAATGTGATTTATAGGAGCGTGTCTGCCAGTGAGAGACCAAATTTTGTGCTTTATGAACGTCCTTCAAACGGATGCCGCATCCAACAGGAGCAGGAGGTGCCATGTGAGGATTTAAGACGATTTAGTGCTTGAATAAGGGAATTCTTGGAAAGGTTACAAGGAATTTTGAATGGTGATTTTAGGTATATATTTCGACATGCTCTTTTTGAATTTCAACTTTGCCACCTCTTATCTTTACTAGGTACTTGCGCTGCCATTAACAGTTTATTAATAATATCTATTTTCAAGATAATTTTACGATGAAATAGTATTACCTATATAATAGTAAAAATTAGATTGAAGATGGTCCTATATTTATGTTATAAGCTTTTTATTGTAAAATGATACATTTTAGCGTACGAGCGGCGCAAAGTCTACTCCAATACGAGTTTTCGTTGAACTACAATTTCCACACCGGCATGAGGTAGGGTAAGTGGCGCGTTCTTCATCGTGGAATCCCCGTATAATCATCGTCCAATAGGCGATGCAATCATACGAATTCATCGTCGTCGATATCGATCGAAACGTCACAGATAGAATTTCTTCCACATCACGCGCCCTTTGCTCGTTTTTCCGCAGTGGCGTGAGGTGGCCCTGGCCCTGGGTTGGGTTTTAAAACTATCATTAGGCCTGCACTCTGTACACGGCTGCAAAGTGTGGCCATTGCCAGAGCGACAAGCAGGAGCTGCGTGTCACGGAAATGAATATGCTGCGGTGCTTGTGTGGAGTCACGCGTAAGGACCGCACCGCATGAGGCATTTCCGTATTTGCAAGAAATAAGTTTTATCAAGAGCTCCGGAGCTAGGCTCAAGCAAGCGATAACTCTGGAAATGAGTTTCGTCAAAATGCGTGTGGAGAAGACTGCGCCGCTCGTACCCTAAAACAAAAATATAAGAAATGTTATCTACTTTAATTTGTTAGAATGCTATTTTATCGTAAAATTATCAGGGTATTAAATATTGCGGCGCGCTATGCGTCCCCCTCTTTCCAGGGACAAGACGGGCACACCATGGTTCCCAAACCCGAGGGGGCCATCTCGACATCTCGAAACCGGAGATGGGCCTCGAGTCAGCCGGGGTGCAACGGGAATGTCTTATGGGTCTTACACCGCGGCGTCTGAAGACCCGAGACGGCGTGCGGTTTTAGTCCGTTCGAATCCGATATAACCACTCCGGCTGGCCGGCAGGCCGTATCCCGGGGGATTCCCACACGAAAAAAAGAGTAGTAGAAGAAATATTATTAATAAACTGTTTTTAGGCGCCACTTTTACAAAACGCCACTTTTTAACAAGATTTGTTAAAGAAGAATGCAGATATATAACAGAAAGAGTATGGAGTACGTGAGACGGGAGCGTGTAGAGAATGATTACTGACAAAACAAGTGATTATAAGTCTGCAGATCGGTGGGTTGACCTTTGAGTGTATACACAATCCACGGTTGCGGACATTCAGAAATTAAAACGATATCGATAACTTCTCTATCTTGTGGTGTGCATGTTAGCTTTAGTTTCCTAATGATGATTGCAAATAAAACGTATTTTGTGATATGAGACGATCTTGTTAAAAACTTTTCACGTTTATATTATGTCAAACATAAGTTAAACTAGGTATTAGTTGTTAAGCTAGTTTCATAATTGTATAAAAAATTACCTAGATTAATTAAAATAATTACATTATATATTCGTTTGTTATACTTATAAGTAATAATATAATCACTGGTGATGGTAAAGGAAGCTGTTATTAATGGATATCCTGGATATCTGAAATTAATTAATTAAGTTCATTAATTAGCATTTACCCAATTCATTCACCTATTTTAATATATAGTCTCAGTTACTCGTCTCACACAGTTTCGAAATAAAATTGCGTAACCCACTTAGAAAGTGTTCAGTTAAATCTTATATCTTTATTATTTTTTAAACAGAAGAATATATTATAATTTAATATTTGGCTCTTCTTTTGAAGAATGAAGCCGATTAAATAAGTAACTGTTTTATTTTACTTCTCTAACAGTAAAAATTTTTTTTTTAAATATTAGTAACCGATATTACTAATATTCCCCCTAACCCCTCCAGTTAGGAGTGGGTTCAGCTCGGTGGTGTAATGGCCAGGATTCGAACCCGGGACCTCTCGATCGTAGGGTCGATTCCTTAACCACTAAGCTACCGACGCTTTCAAAAACAATGCGGGACGATAATTAGCCACTTGTATTGAGTTGATTGCGAACCGCGCAGCTGGAGCCGGCTCCAGCTCACCGACCTACCGCGCCCGTATCGTGCGGGCCCCAGCTGGGTCGTTGATCTGTTGAATTCAACATTGCAATCTCCAGTGATTTGGCTTACAATGGAGCACTCTTGCTTAAACAGACCTATTCATTAGCGATTTGAATATACCCAGGTGGTGGGAAGGGTGGCTAGGCATTCCACTACTTGGCGGTGTGCATGGTGAAGGGGAAGGGAAAGCAAAACGTGGAAATGGTTCAAGTATAGCTGCCACGTAACGGTTACGCTGAGCTTTGTGTGTGATTGGCTGGTCGTTAGCTCGGGGAATGGGTAATCTTGCAGACGCTCTAAAGAGATAGCATTGACAACCTGTCTGGAGGGCAAAAACTTGTGCGGTGTTTCTGTGGCTATCTGTATGGAAATAGTTTAGGCGGTATTTTAGTTTTTAAATAAGCATTGTTTAAGTAGCAAGCTACTTGTCAATGGTTCGACATAGTTACTGGCAAACTTCGTGACCAAACGTCGATAAGTACGCGCCTGTGCACTTGATTGGCCAGTGCTAAACAAAAAACCAATAAAAGGATTGGTGTTTGAGCCCGTGATTAGTTAAAAACAATCTACCAATGATCGATTGGCGCGCCCCGCACTTACTGCCCACGATACCTAACACGCGTTCTGAGCGGCCAGAGGACAGTGTCACGAAGCTTGCCGGTCGTTCCATATTTGTCGTAATCGCCGAGCTGGGCGGCGAGTCGGAGCGGGGCGCTCGAACCTCGGGGCGGGCGGGGAGGGCTCCGTGCGCTAATCGTGTCCCCGTGTTGCAGACGCTGGACGTGTACCTGTACCCGAGGTTCGAGGCGCTGGAGAGCGGCGCCGCGCCCAACTACGCCGAGGTGCACGCCTACCTGCGCGACGGCATCGCGCTCGACTACGTCAGCGCCTACCGCGACCACGTGCCCGTGCCGCCCGCGCCCAGCGCGCCCCCAGCGCCCCCAGCGCCCCCAGCGCCCCCAGCGCCCTTCGCCTGCGACGCGCCCTTCGTCTGTGACGCGCCCTTCGAACGCGATGCGCCCTGCGAGCGCGACGCGCCCTGCGAGCGCTACTCGCCCTGTGAGCGCGACTCGCCCTGTGGGAGTGAACCTCCCGAGGATGAGGAGGCACTCGAGTGGCGTGCCACGGTTTCACCACCCGCCACCCGGAACGCCTCGGACGCCACTGAATCAGCGCTCGTATCCGATGTCGCGACGCGTATCCCTTTATTCCTTCCTGAAGCGCCTGCCGCTATAAAAACCGATACGGGATCGAATACGGACCCTAAACCGGCGTCGCCCCGCCTCGAGCGGTCGGCCCCGGGCGGGCCGACGCCGCTGTCGGCGGACGCGCCCGCCTACGTGCCCGGCGAGCCGTACGGCGGGGGCGGGCCGCGCTCGCCGCCCCCGCCGTACGGCGGGCCGGGCGCGCCGCCGTCGGCGCCCGGCGTGACGCTGAGCCTGGGCGAGTGCGAGACGTACCGCGTGCTCAGCCACGTCAACCCGGCGGCGGCGCACTGGTTCATGGTGGGCGCCATGGGCCGCGCCTTGGCCGTGCCCGTGCCCGTGCGGCCGCCGGCGCCCGGCCCCGCTCCGCCCGGCTTCGCTCCGCCCCGCCCCGCACTCGCGCAACCGTCACCCATGTGCCCCTCCATACCGTCACACATGCTCCCGCCACTACCGTCACAGACGCATTCTCCACTACCTTCACAGATGCATTCTCCACTACCTTCACAGATGCACCAACCACCATCATCACAGATGCACCCCCCACCACCGTCCCAAATGCACTGTCCACCACCCTCACAGATGCACCACCCACTACCGTCGTATATGCATCCCCCACTACTGTCACAAATGTTTTCTCAACCACCGTCACAGATGCACCCCCCAGTACGAATGCGTCCACCACCTGGCTTCGGATTTTAAATAAAATACCGCCTGATGATAGTCTCTGTCGAATACTAGATTAGATTGTATAAAGTGAGACTTGTATACAATAATAAATGTATATAAATATATACGTACAAAGCGTACTTTTAGGCTCGTCGATTAACTAGTCGTGCTAAATGTTTTATCTCTTACCCTCTTAATAGATACATAGGAGAATACAAAAGTACAAAAAATCGTTTCACCTAACTAAAAGTAAATATGTTAGAGAAAGTTTTTACTCTTTATACAAGATCTTTTGATCGAATAGTACCTTGCGTACATAGTCGGAGCATTGCACTTATGAGTACCACCCGCCAGTCCGCCACAGCGCTGTGGACAGCATCGAGGATACTGTTTACTTAAGTTTAGTTCTGCATAGATATAAGAGTAGCAGCCCGCGCACGCGCACGCGCACGCGCGGCCCGAGGCGTGTCGTGTGTCGTGTGCGCATTTATTGTTTATTTTTCTAGTATTATTTTTTTGTTGAGTTCAGCACACAAATCTGTAAGTGATGATAAGTTAAATTAATGAAAATGTAAAAAGTATAAAAATTGACGAAGTTTGACGAACACATTTGACTACAGATCTATATCGACTACTGCGCTTTTGTGTGCTGTCTTCGATAATAGGTACATGGGATATAAAATCAAGAAGTGCCCTTAAACCTTGTTAAGTTAGGTTATAATTTTCAACAGAGATCCAGCGTATAAATAGTTGTCAGAAACCAGTCGTGTTGTGAATGGGGATGTTCACTAATATTATTATTGTCATTACGTAATTGTATTTCATAATAATATAATGAACTGCTAAAGTGAAAAATTCTTAGGACAAATAATTTTAAAAGATATTTGATTTTGAAATACAATTTCTCGAGGCGCCCAAAAGCGTTCCATACAAAATCGTGTGACACAATGACGTCACATTGGTTAGCGTAAATGTATGGAGCGCAAGAGAATATTGCATTTATCTCAGTCTACATTACGTTTACATGTGATTAATGTATGCTAAAATTAATTAAAAATTTAATAAGAAATCTAAAAATTTATAAATTTAGACTTAACGATATTAACTTAAAGATATATTGACCTATTTTGAGAAACTAGGAATAATAGAAAAGTCATAGTTTCAGTTTAGTTAGGCAATATCTTACTTTGCCCTGCATATTTTTTAGAAAAAACTAAGAGATTAAGCAGTATTGGTTATCTGATGACCAATTCAACATCCCTATTATGTACATCTTCCCGCATTGTGACGCATAAGCGACAGCGGCGGGCACTTTTGATTTTATACTAGGCATCGAGGCACATTATCATTTGTAGTAAGCTATATTATACTTGACACTTTGTTCCTTATAAAATGAACCATTGAAACCTCAACTTATCTGATAGTTAGTTAACATAGTTTTGTAATTTCCTTTTTGATTAATTGAGGTGCTGTGAAATGTGGATATCACTCGACAGTATTTCTTATCCATTATTGCTACATACATTTTTGTATTTGTTTGATTTGTTGTAAGCGTTATATATGATTGATACTGTGATAAAATTGATGAATCAAGTCTAGAGGTCATCTGAATTTGTTTCAATAAAGACAATTGTATAATTTTTGTTTTATTTCCAATACCCATACATTGAACTGCGTTAAGGTATTTATCTCGTTTGCACTTTACTTATTGACTGGCGTTTGGTGGACGAGTCGATGGTGGCTCGGTCGAGGCATTGCCTGCTTTGTCGGTCTCCTAACTTAACTTACTATTTAAAAATCTGTAGAACAGTTCAGTGGTGCGGTCGAAGTATGTGCCTGCGATAAGGCACAAGCGTGACGCTGCATTTGTAATCGACGTTAACACGCTTAAAATAGCATTCCAGGGAGGAACTTCTTCAATATACTGCGTAGCACTGATAAAATCAATATAAGGTTCTTGCTTTATACCTACTAAGTTGTTACCTAGAAGCGTCATGTGTTGTGGATTTTTTCCGAAGCAGAATATTTAAAAAGTAATAAATAAGAAATAATTAAAAAATTACCTATCTACTTCAGCTATCCGCAGAAATCGCCCACTTTGATTCGGGGAAGACAACCTTAATACCACTACTATACACGGCTAACAATCAAGGTGTGCTGAGCTGGAAAATCCCAGGGCAACAGAAGTGGGAACACACTTTTGGTGAGGCGTTGCTACTTCAGGTTCAGGTTAAAGTTCTGCCAAGGCGACAGTGGATCACCTTTTGAGTCACTTGTTTCTCTCAGGGTATGTAGTTATGTGACGTTGGCGGTAGAGCGTTCGATTGCTACGTCGGAGGGTGTGGGTTCGAATCCCACTCACACTTAACGCCTTGCTCTTCTCCCAAAATGACCAAGGACTTCACAGGACTTGCCAAGAGGCCTTTGCTCTGCATGGTTTGTTGTGAAGGCATTCTTACCACCACATTTCTTGCCGTCCGAGTTAGGTTTTAGGTTGGTCCTACTCCAACAATCCTTGTGATGCCCTCGATTATGTTTTACAGAAAGTGTGACGTCTCTAGTGTTACAGACGTCCATAGGCCACGGTAACCGCTTCCCATTAGGAGAGCCGTGTGCTTGTCACTCAATTCAGAGAAGAGAAAACCATACTCAATTCAGAGAACTAAAAAATAGTTTGAAATCCATGTCCATGAATGAGTACCGGATAAAACGGGGTGAATGAATATCAAAGGATGAATAGAAAAGGTATTTAAGCTTTCTTATTTGAGTACTTTTTTCATAGATAAGAAGAGTCTATAGCAGCAATACACCACAAAAAATATATTGTTTCTGAACGAAATTTTTAAATCATAGACAAGGGTTGATTTGACGGGAAGAAAAAAATATGATAACAAACATGGCGGGTTAGAGAGCGTCATTGAATTTTGTTTATTAGGTCAACGTCACCGTAAATGATATCACGCTGATATATTATGTGGTCACATACAGAAGGACGGAGTCTCAATGTTAACGGGGGGAAAAGGTGGGACAAAATATATGTATGCATGATAATTTGATCATTGTGTCAGATAACATGAGCGTGAGGTGGTGGGTCCTTACAGGAGGTGCCGGGGCGAAGGCGCTCGGCGGTAGGCGAGTCGGCGGCTGATATGCAAGCGGCGCCGGCGCGCTACGTGTCAGTGAGCGAACTCTACTCGACGGACGAGGTGGAGCTGCTGCTGGACGAGATTAGGGAGCTGGAGCCGACGAGCTGCCGCGGCGAGGACGTGCAGGTATTTTGCCCTGTGACTTCCATACCAAAGGTGTTTGTTTTGGTCTAACAGCTTTTGACAGGTCCTTCAATATTTATAAAAAAATATTTAGAGGTTAGGGAGTCTAAAGTGAATGCTCATAGAGGTAGACTTATTAATATTTCAGTTACTTACACATTCGTGTGTTGAACGTGCATTATAGATAGGGTAACCTTAAACTAGCTAAAGAAAAGCCCCTAAATTGAAATTGTTAGAGGACAGTTTGTTTATTTTTGTTCATTCTCTACTCTATTTTATAGGCGCATATCTCAAACAACAATACAAAACATAAAGTACTTAGATACATCAGAAATATATGAAATAAATTGTAAAATATATAAATGTGACTGCAAAAGTCATAATATGACTTTTAGGGAGACAGGTATATTATACCTGTCTCCCTATTGTAGTGAGCATGGTGTAATCTAATAACTATAAAGAGAATAATATAATGAGCTAGGAAAATAAACCAACTCAATAAGATACATAGATTTCTGTCACAGAAATAGTTTATGTATTGGACAATATGATTATGAACGACATCTGATGGTAAATCCATTCTAATACCAATACCAATCCTTGCTTTGACGGCCTCTATACACACACTTTATGTAGAAAATAGTCCTCTTTATCTAGTGATACTTTATTATTTTGGATATAGTAAACATCTTTGTGTACTTTTGAAGATGAGCCATTTTTTACGTTTGACCAGGCTCTTGCATTTCTTAGGGCTTCAATTGACCGTAACGAATGGTATAGTATTCGTACGACAATCAGGAGACGACAGCTTAACAATCTCAATGGGTTTAGAATGGTCACCCATCCCTAGATTGACCTGGCTAGAATGGCTTAACCTTGCAACATACTGACCTGCTCAGTTATTGACATCTAACGAGATGATATTATTATAATATCCATGATCCTATAAATGTTGCCAACAAAGACAGTAATCGCACTTATCTACTGATTGAAAATACTTTACATAATAAAAAGCTGTGTCGGTAATGAAACAGTAACAAGCAGTAAAGAGTGTGTAAATCCGCCGGCGTGGGAGCAGGACTTCGAGATAGCGGGCAGCGGCTGCGGCGCGGGCGGGGGCGGCGGCGGCGGCGGGCGCTCGCCGGCCGGCACCGAGCTCACGGAGCGCTCGTGGGACTCGCACGCGCAGTACCGGCGCGCCGCGCCGCCCGCCGCGCGAGCGCTGGCGCCGCTGTACTGCCGCCCGCGCGAGCTGCTGTCGCCGCGCGGCGCCGTGGGCGCGCTGCTGGTGCTGTGCAGCGCGGCCGCCGCCGCCTGCGTGTGGGCGGGCGCGGGGCTGCGCGTGGCGCGCATGCCGCTGGCGCCGCGCCTGCAGCTGCTGCTGCTGGCGGCGCTCTCGTCGGCGCTGCTGCACGCCGCGCTGCTCGTCATGCACGTGACGCGCCTGAGCGCGCTGCTGCCGCTCGACTGGAACAAGCTGGTGCGTACCGTCCGCGTCCTGTCCATATACTTACCTATAGGAATCTTGGACGATCGTCAAAAAGTATGATTAGTTTCCATAATCTATGATCGATTAATTGGCGCACCTCTACAGCCGCGCCCAAAGAGGCCCAAAAAATGCGTACTGCGCAACTAGAGTACATTGTCAAGATTTTCACCCAAGACTATAACCAGTGGCGCCGTCCGGCACTGGAGCACAGTTATCCTCATCATATCAGCCGTAGGAAGTCCACTGCTGAACATAGGCCTATTGACTTCCATTTTGACCGGTCTTTAGCGGCCTGCATCCACCGAGTCCCTGCGCTCTTTGCAAGGTCGTCTGTCCACCTTGCGGGAGGCCTACCTACGCTGCGCTCGCCGTCAGTTATCCTCTGGGGATCTAAATTGTTTCTCATACATGTCTACCATTCGAGTCCAATCGATTAATACCGTTCGTCTCCGGAATCCGACGATTCTTAGCATCTCATGCCTGTCATGCCATGTCATTACGACCGCTACATACGACACTACCGTAGTCGAGACCGGGGGCCCGTCATACTTGGGAAGGTTTAATCTACCGCTAGCACGCAGCCTGGGGCCCTGCCCAGGACGCAGGCTCGCTGTACCGTGACGTGTGCCCGTGTGCTGCAGGGCGCGTGGACGTGCGCGTGGAGCGCGCTGTCGCTGGGCGGCGGCGGCGCGCTGACGCTGGCGGCGCTGGCGGCGGCGCCGTACGGCGGCGCGGGCGCGGCGGTGCGCGCGCCGCTGCTGGCGGGCGCGCTGCTGGCGCTGGCGGGCGCGCTGGCGGCGGGCGCGGCGGCGGCGCTGGCGCTGGGCGGCTGGGCGCGGCGCGCGCGCGCGCGGGCGCCGGCGGCCTACCGCGCCGTGCCGCTGGCGCCCGAGCCGCGCGCCTCCACGTCGCGCGCCGACCCGTTATAGTGAAGGCCGCCCGCCACCGACTTCTAGTCGCGCCGGCCCGCACTCTTTTATAGTTTTGTACCGCGCCGCCCCGATCTCTGTGTTTCCCGCGAGTCTGATTTTATTCTAGTCCGTTTAGATTTAGTGAGCGATGGTTCGCGCCCCCCGGGCCCGCCCTCCCGCGACGCGCGTGCGTCTGTCCTCGTTTTCTCTTCGTCCAGTGCGCATCGGTCGCCGGTTTACGTGTGCGGCGTCCGTGCGAATGTGTTTAAGTAAAAATGTAATTTATACACGAAATGTATGCAAAGGGTAATTTTTTAAAATGTAAGCGAGGTATCTATGGTTACGTTAATAGTGATATATTGTTGTATAGACCGCGCGCGCGCGACCGTCCGCGCGTTTGATTTCGTCGTAAGCTTGTAATGGATCGAATCGTTTGCATGATATATTATGATATTATATAATTATTATTGTTCATAGTAAACGTACATTATAATAACTAGACGTAAGGAAAAGTTCATGTAATAAAGTTGTTATAGGAACAAATTTTATACTATCCGACCCGTCGCCTCCCCGCGACACCCCAGCACCTTGGTTACCGTTGTTCGACGTTTGTTTGTATGTCTTATACATATCACATTAAAGTATCGGCTCGGACACGCGCCGGCCCGGCCGGTCCGGGCGGTCCGGCGCGGCCCGCCCGGCCCGGGCCGGCCGCGTCCGGCTCCGCCGTCTAGTCAGGTGTGGCTAGCGACTAGGGACTAGTGACGAGTATAACCGCTTTGTGTGTTACGTAAGTGTAGGTGTATCAACTGTTTGTCTTGCGGTACGAATGCGATAGACCACGTGAGGAGTTACTTCTTAAGCGGCAGATGTTGATTGTGTATGATCTCGAATAATGTGAGAGTAATTTTTACTTTAAAAATTTTAATGATAATAATTATATGGTTTTATACAAATATATATTTTTTTGTTTTATTTAATCCTTAGATAGGCCAGATCCACGGGAATTTTTATAATTGAGTACTATCAAGCTAGTTTACCGCGGGGGTGAGTAGCTTCATTTTATTGCACAGACTCCCAGCTTTTTCTCTTACAAAAATTGTCGATTGTGTGTCATAGCAGTGTTCGTCGCGTCTTCGCAGAAATCGGAATTATCTTCCATTCGAAATAGTTATGCTATCTTTTGATTAGTTCGACCGGCATACACCTCAATTGGGTAATAAGTTTTTGACTAAAATCAACCTTCTCTACTAAACCTTTACCATTCAATGTTATTGTTATATATATAGTGTTTTGCCTAGGCCACTAGTACGTGAAGCGCGACGGAGGGCCCGCCGTGGAGTCTGACGTCGGGTCGGTCCAAGGAGCCGGTCGATAGGGTATTTCGTCAATACTAATTAATAATAATAAATATTCTATGAAACTCTACACAGTGCTTTAGCACTTACAAACAGACACTCCAATTTTATTTATATATAAAATTGGAAACATGCTATCGTGTCCCCCGTACACAAAAAGGGAGACAAGCTACCAGGCTGATAATTTCCGTCCCATTAGCCTGACCAGTGTGGCTCTGAAGATGATGGAAACGATTATTTCAGACAGGTTGACCGGGTTTTTGGGCCAAGAGGGCATTATTTCAACTAAACAACATGGATTTGTTGGAAGGAGGTCAACAATCACTAATCTGCTGACATGTGTACAAGATTGGACCAAGGAGCTCGCAACCCCATTGATGTCATTTACTTGGACTTCGAACGTGCCTTCGACAAGGTTCCCCACCAACGACTCCTCAATAAATTGGAGTATTTGGGGATACGTGGATCTTTGCTCAGATGGATAAATAACTACTTGGAAGGTAGAACAGTTCAGGTTCGTGTTGGTGGCTCCCTCTCCAAACAGAGACCCGTAGTGAGTGGTGTGCCCCAGGGCTCAGTGCTTGCCCCCCACTTATTCGGAATATACATCTCTGACTTAATTGAACTGATCAAGTCCCAATCTGCCTTCTTTGCTGATGATGGTAAGTTCTTTGCCAACCCACTTACACACTCTCGGCAGCTACAAGATGACCTGAAAGACTGGATCATCAAATTAAATGTGTCTAAATGCAATGTTCTACATTTAGGGAGTAACAATCCAAGATTAACATACAATCTAGAGGGAAACATCTTGACCTCAACTAATCTTCAAAGAGATCTGGGAGTACGTATGACGTCTGATTTGAAGTGGGCAGAGTATATCTCCACAATCGTAAAAAGAGCAAACTCTTTTGTGTATGTTATTCGGAGGTCCTTCCAAACAATTTCAGTGGAAGTTTTTAGGAAGATTTATAAAACCTATATTAGGCCACTTTTGGAATATGGCTTTCAGATCTGGAGCCCATACTTACACAAGGATATCAATCTTCTGGAGAGTGTTCAGAGAAAAGCTACCAAGATACCGCAGGCCCTGCGTCGCATGCCCTATGAAGAGAGATTCCTGCGCTGAATCTAAGCACTCTTGAGCAAAGACGACTTCGAGGCGATCTTATAGAAACGTATAATATCCTAGTAGCACACTACAATCTGCCGGATATACAAGACATCCTCCTCAAAAAAGACAGCCAACGGCCATCCCGCGGACACAGCCTTCGTTTGATACGGGCCTCCGCTATAGAGTGGTTCATAATTGGAACTCACTGCCAGAGGACGTTGTTTCTGCCACTTCTATAAACTCATTTAAAAACAGACTCGATAACTGGCTACGACTGGACAATTCAGTGCTAAAAAAATTGGGACTGTTAAAATGAAGCAAAAATACTACAAAATTTTTATCACTAAGTAGATGTGAACATATCAGCTAGCAGCTGCTCGTTCATAATAAAATAAATAAAAGTAGCACGATTGCGAAAAACCCTCCATAATAATCCAATTTCGGTTTGATTGCGTTCAGGGGTCAGCAAGTGCATAGCCGGGCAGGGGGGTTGTGGTCGCAGCACTAGTGGGACCGGTGGGTGTCACGCGGTGCTGCGACGACACTCCTCTTCTGATGAGGCCGTTAAGCTGAGTGCCACCATTGTTAACATGGTACGTGTATGTAATGGTGACCCTCTTTCCTGAGACTTTACCTTCAGCTTACCATCAGGCGAGGTGAAGTCAAATTGACGTGTCCTATATAAAAAAAAAAATATGTATAGATAATTCGCCGCAGGGTGACTGGGAGGGGTTTATTTTGGGACCCAAGTCTACTTGCAAGTCGTTACACCAGCTGATTGATGGATGAGATTCTGGCGCAGGTTTTCCACCGGGTTGGGGGTCAGACGAAAGTTGCTCCCGTGTAATCCAAGAAACCAATCCATCCGGAGAAGAAGGGTGGCTGGCCGACCGGGGGGGGGGGGGTATCCTAGGAAATTTCCGCACGAAAAAAAAGTACATATCCTACAATATTCGGTCTGAACATAGGTAAGAACCTAAAACTGGACAACATCCCTGCAGCTTCTTTCAACTTTTACTATCAAATCTAGTATCTACCTAAGTTTTACTTAGACAGGAGTATTTTCACAGGACCTATTACTGTCAACTGTGATGGGATTGCTGCTCCTAAGCATGGCGGTGCTGACGATGACAGCCTGCAACTTTGTCAGCTACGTGCATGGAGTGAGTATTCAGATCGATAACGGTGCGGCGCTCATACCCAGCTGACGGTTTTTGCAGTTTGCGTCTACAGGACTTTTGCCCGTTGAGGTAGGCAGAAGCAACATTTTTTAACATCACAATACTTACCTGTCTGGTAGGTAGAAGCGAGCACATGGCGCACGCGACCTGCTATCATGGTCTATGATGCTTATTTTGCATCGCACCACTAGAGATATCACTCTTACGGTTATTCATTCATATACCTACCTACTATATATACTATAAAATATTTCAGCCCTTAGGCATGGCGAGTGCCGCAATGCTGGGCGTGGCGGTGATGCGGCGCGCGCGTGCTCCATCCTAGACCACCCCAGAGGAGCAAGACGCTTAGATCACCCAGTCTTTGATTACTTACTAAAAGTAGGTATGCATATTTATAATGTTCAGTTATATATTATTAAGTACATATTTAACAAATAAATGAGTATATTTGTAACAATTATTACACTATATTTATTTACAGACACTTTGTACAACCAACACCTTTTGTAAACATTATATTATTTCAAGTTTATAATTTCTGCTATAGTAAGAGGTTTAATATTAATTTGTAACATGATGCAGTCCTTTGCTAATGTAGAGTGAGTCCTAATGTATGACAATTGTTCAAGTAGCAACACTAAGATGAGATGAAGTGCACACAGTTCTTGCGCTACAATTCTCTTTAATCCATCATTGACATTGCATGAAAGCTCTTTCTTAATCTTTTATATCAAGATGTTAAAAGCTCCCTTCCTATATCACAAGTTAGTTAGTGTTAACTGATTTGTACATTGGTGAAGTAAGTGTTAACTGATTGCACTAAAGAGTCTGCTCTGGGCTGGTTAGCCACTCCAGCCACTTCTATCCCAAGAAATTCAATTTTATGTGCTGTAGAGTTGCCAATTGCAAAGTGCGGTAGTTCAGATAGATTATTGCTAAAGGTTTGCAGCTGCCGGTGTATATACTCGCATCCAGAGGGACTGAAGAACACCAAACAGCAGGGGGTGGTGGTATCGTTGAGTTCCATTAGATTGCTTCTTAAATTGTCATTTTCTTTAGTCTCATAAACTGTAAGCATGTCCAATGTGAAATTTGATCCTTTCAAAATGGTTGGTAATGTTTCAGTCTTAAAATTGCCACAGGGGAATAAAAACTTGGACTGCTCAGGATTTTCCTTGGTAATCATGTTAGCTAGATTTTCAGCATTGCCTGATGTTGCTCCAATTGCTTCTAAGCCTAGTAAGAGTTTTATTTTGTGGCAGCTGGCCTCTCCTACCGTGTAGATCCGTTTCGTGTTCCAAATGACAAACCTGGCGGGGTCCCAACATTTCGAAACTGCTTCAATTGCTCTCGGGCTAGTTAGTATGAGGCCCGTATAATCTTTTTGTACTAGTTTATCCGATAGTTCTTGTTTGTTTAAGAACTCGAATTGGAGTGGCTCTACGAACAACGCCTTATAATTAACATCTAGAAATGCTCTTTCATAGTCCTCAGATTCGCTCTTGAATAACACAACTTTCTTCATATTTACACGGTTCACATTAAATAATACTGCATCGAGTTCTTTGTTCCTTGACATCTCCACATAACAGCTGACCCTGAAATGACAGAAGTATGTTGAAACTGGGTTGAATACTAAATACAAAACGAGGCAAAACGACTTTCGAACTAGGAAGTATTTCACTGAATGTAATGAGGGCTCTTCAACACATTTATAGGAATGCTTATGCAGCTATAAATTCCATTACCTGCCTTCGAGTCTAATAAGAATATTTTTCTCAACGGCAATTTTTATTTTAATAACTCCATCGTACAATTCATTTTAATCAAATAAAGTACATAGCAGGTTGTTGATATTTCGAAAGTGACAAATATGACAGCTTGACAGAAATGCCATTTTGTCATATAACCGCGTTCCATTTTATGGACAGAACAGTATCGGTACATTCAGTACACAATAGTGAATGATATTACGTAATCCTGCATTGTGCAACGCATTTATAATATACCCAGTCCTTGATTGAATAAAGCTTTTTGTATTAAAATCTAATGTGATTATGAAAATGAATAGTAAGAATTAGATAATTATTAAACTAACATAGAACGCATACAATTTTGTAGACAAATTAGAATTTGAGGTTTCGTTTAGTTTATGCACTTGGTAACGCGGAATTTCAAAATTCAAACAAAGTTGGTATAACCATCTAGAACTTCAAGGTAATAGGATGGTAATAACACTACATAATAAATACTACATAAGAAATACTTAACAAATGAGTTTTATACCTATATATTCATTATGGGCAGATGGATGGGCAATATATTAGAGGATAAGTATTATGGTTATGGTATTAAGTATTACACTGTCAAGTCTAGAAGAAGAAAAGTCATGAATTGGTGTCAAAAATCTACAACAACAAGACACTAATATATTTTAAAATTAACAATAACAGATGAATAGACAATTTTATGGTCGTAATACATTACAATAATCCGTTTTTAGCGTGGTGGGCGGATGTGGGTTACTAATGGCGTTGAATGGATGTTCGAATGGTTTGGTGGTAACAGCGGTAGTCGCGCTGCTACTGTTGCCAGTACAGTACTATGTACCAGATTTGTACTCGAGTGCCGAGGACTCCTTAGCAGCCTCCGACCAGCCGGAAAGTTCACTTACTGGCTTCGCTTGGTTTAACTTGGCGGTCCTAAAGTCGCCGCCGCTTGACCTATTTGTCACGATAACGTTAGTGTTTCTTGGATTTCTCACATATCTTTGCGAGTGGGTTCAAAGAAAGCTGATGGAAAGAAGAATTGTAAAGGTAAACTATATTTGTCTACTTATAGACATTGACGTTCCCTTAATGTCAGGTATCTATTATAGGTACTGCATCTGTGGCGTCGTAATATTGATCACCCTATGCCATTAGTGGTAATAGCCTAATAGGTACGTCGACTTACCCGAGAGGACTATCTCGAAACAGGAGATGGCCCAGGGTCAGTTGGGGTGCGAGGGATATGCTGTTTGGGCAACCTTACACCCCGGCGTCTTAAGGACCGAGACGGCGTACGGTTTTAGTCGGTTCAAGGCCGACATAACTGCCCCCGCTGGCCGGCAGGGGGTTATACGAGATGATTTCCGCACGAAAAAAAAGGTACGTCGACTTAACTATAATAGCTACTTAAATTATATAGCTACCTTGGTATACCTAGGTATGTTCTTAGGTCTAAGCACTATATTACGTGCTGCTTGGACCGCAGTGAACTACAGTACCAGCCCCTAGAAATTAGGTACCTTCCCTAAGTATAGGAGACTTATTACATTGATGAATAATGAAAGAATAATATTAATAAATAGTAAATATTCTAGGACAAATTACACAGTGTAGGTATGTAGATACTATATGGGGCGAATGAGGCATTTTGTGTGCGAGGCAAAAATAAAGGACAAATGAGTACCCGGGGTGCCCGGCAATGGACACTTGGGGAACACACCGTGTGGTTTTAGTCGGTCCGATTCCGACACGCCCACCCCATCGTTAACACCGATGGGGTGAAGCCCGCGGGAGTCTCCACACGCTAAAAAAAGGACAAATTACACAACGCCATCTAGACCCAAACTATAAGCAGAGCTTGTCATATTATCGTTTCTAGAATGCGGATAAACATACTTAAATACTAAAGTGGGTAGGTACTGGACGACTTGTAGGTATGGTGTGGCAGTAAAACGTTCGACTGTTACGTCAGAGGACGCGGGTTCGATTCCTGCGCGTTACAAATATTTGTGTTCATAAATATATCTATTTGCATTGGTCCGGGTGTTTCTATGTAGAATACAGTAACAATATAATTTGTTAGAAAAAAGATGTAGATATCCAACTAGGTATGTTTGCTTCATATCTAACTCATATTAAAAGCTATGCTCAATTCGGAATTATAAAAAATGTCCTAGAATAAAACATATGTAGATATTGTGTGAATTGGAAAATATAACAATACAAAATTTCAATCGCCTTTAAGACATAGCCACAGCGCGATATGGCCGCCAATTGTTTATACCCACATAATCTATTGTTTTTATTGAACTGATTCCATTCTTGGTGCTTACAATAAAGAGATATATTTCTTTTACTACTACTACTAGTATCCAAATCTTTTTAATAAAACCTTACCAACAGGCGAGACAGATAGTGGTCCAATCCGACGTGGTCCTATTAATAATTATGATAAAATTGACTTGAACGGCGTATTTCATAATATGTAATCTGCAGTTAAACCAGTACCTGGGCGTGAGCCTGGAGCGCCTGCGCGCGTGGGACGAGCAGCAGGAGCAGCAAGAGGCGACGCTGAAGATGGTGCAGAACGCCACGTCGGAGTACAACCTGCTGCTGTACCTGCTCCTGCGCCAACACCGCTGCCTGGCTGCGCAGAACGAGTCCCCCGCCAGCCCCTACTTCGACAAGAACCTCGACGACGACCTCACTTTTTTAAAGTCTCTTCAGCTCGACGCGTAATGCGCTCCTTTGCGCCTTTATTATTTAATTATAGTGTTGCCTTCTTTGCAGTGCGGTTTTATTTAGTGCCGCCGCTGCGGTGCCGTAAATTAGTCACCGCCTCTGGCCGCACATGTTAAATGGTTGGTGTAATCCTATATTTCACGTCGATTTATGTTAACCGGCTAGAGCGCACCAAAAACATGGCTGCAGCAGTTTGTTTAATGCAAACGGAGCGTGTGTGCCTTGCCATATTATATTTGCTAACGTTAATTGTTAATGTATCGGTGAAACACACATATTTGTATTACGAGTTTGTAGGTCTCTTTGGTGTCTGCGCGGTTCTCTGTTGTGTTACCTAACATATTTATCCATAATCTACAGTGCCATATTTTTTGTCCTAATCTTCATTTGTCTGAATGATAATTTGCCCGAACCTAATGTCATATAAAATCACATGCCATAAAATTGAAATCCCTAATTACTAAATTAGTTGTTAAATGCCCTAAATTTGTTTTTATAAATATTACAATCAACAATAAAAGCATTTTCCATAAAAGTTATAAACCCTAAATTATCATTATTTAATTTTTACTTATCCTGTCCACAACTGGTACATACGACCCAAGGACCATCAGATCTGTTGTACCCTGGACAGTGTTAATGAATAAAATGCATAGATTTTATTAATTAATTATGTAGTTGAATAACTGATCTTTCTATCTATGCCTATTTCACAGGTCTTATTCTCACCATTTATTTAAAACAAATGTAAATGTTAAGAACTGGCCTAGGTTCAACAGGTTTCCCTACATATTACGCAAACTAGCACTTCAATTATAAAATAATAGTGAAGGAAATTACTTGTGGCAAAACATTAAATCAACAAAATATGGTCTTGTTACGGTAGGTCAACCCGTAAGACAGAGACTTCCTCTTTAGCTAACCATCAGGCGAGGTGAAGTCAAATTGACGTCTTAAGAAAGCGTCATGCCGTTTGCTGATGCGGTGTACGTGTCAGTTAAGGAGCACTGTCGCAATAGATGAAAGAATGGGTCGCAAATAACTAAATTGTCCGCCTAATATGTGATTGGCGTGGTTCCGCCTGGTGTGTGGCGATTTGGTAAAAGGTGGCCTAAATCGTCTAAATTAATTTCTCTAAACAGAAACTCTTGCAATAGACTTAGAACGATGTATAGCAACTCAAAAGTGTGAAAACAACACGTCGCGACGTTTAATTCAGCTGGAGCTTGCTCGGAGAGTGCTCGAGCAGAGCGTCGAACGGCACGAGTGGTGCTTAACATTCACTGCGCGCCAGAACTTAAAGCTGCCACAATGAGAGAATGGTGCCGCTCTTGGAATATTTTGAACTAAAAACAACAGACGCCACCTGGAACTTTCATTTACTATGAATTATAAGTAAGTAGGTACTTTATACATTTAGGTACACTTGACCAGGCTCGATACTCGGGCGCCGGATCTCTGTCCTCCATGAGCACCGGCCTAGGGGTGGCAGGTGAGGCCACCTGTCACTCCAGCAGAAAAGGAGGCTGTCGCCCAGCCGTGGCGGCGGGGCGACAACCACCCCTCCTTTTCGGGGCAAGATGGGGACACCGTGGTTCCCACACTCGAGGGAGCCATCTCAAAACCTTAGATGACCCCGGGTTAGCCGGGGTGCGAGCAACCCCGCTGGCCAGCAGGGGGTTTGGGATTTTCGCACGAAAAAAATTTTAATGAATACTCTTGACCGTAGAGAAAAAGTATCGTACGCCTCATCTCCCCTCTTTTCTATTCTCTTTCCCTTCCTACCCTACTTTAGGAAACGCAAGCGACACCTCTGGGCATTCACAGGCCACTTATTGGGCCATTCACTGCGGCGTTGCTTGTTGGTTACCTAAGTTTATGTAAATGTGTGGTATGGTAACAGATTCGCGTCTACATTGGCAAGGACTTGGGACAAAGTTAATATTCGGGGGTTTCCCCACACATGTCACATATCAAGCTAATTAACTTTTAAACAAATAGTAACTAATATTATAAACAGGATTGTAGGACTTTGTTTTTTTTTTGATTTTGTGTAAGGAGCAAGACAAGTACCAAAATAGTGCACCTCACTGAAATATAGACTCTATGGGCAGGAGCGAGAGTAGCATTTTATAGAATGTAGGTACCTACTCATAGCTTCTATTGGTGGTGTTGCGCAGTTCAAGGACGGTAACGTTCTGCAAATTTTCCTTCTCGGCTGCACAGAGTCCGACTCGCTTTGGTGTTGACTTTGAGAATAATTTTCATCTTACTTAGTTAAAATACCTTAAAAGTGTCTCATTATATTTTACGGTTGATATTTTAAGGTAATTCGGCTGCAGAGTACGACGCCTTCTTTTAATTTCTATTTCAATTCGTTTCTTTGTTCAATTTTAACGGAATTGCTAATTGAGATGGAACTGTAATTGAAATAATTAATAAGAGAGATCGCTTAGGGAAATAATTTATCTTGTGCAGTGGCTGTCGGCGTCGCTCGGGGCAAGCTTGAGTGGGCTGTGCTTCTATTAGAATAATATTATGTAATCTGTGGTGCTACCGAGATAATTTCGTTTCTAAACCGTTGACTTTAATCCTGATGGGTCAACATACACGTTCATTTTGTTTTGTCAATTATAGTGCGGACTTGTTCTACTGTTGTATTCCAGCATCCATTAAATATCGTGTTATGCAGGTAAGGGCAAGCCGTACGTGATCTTAGATGTTTCTTGATTTTTCCGGAACAGTAAATAAATATACAGCAAGTGGTCTGCGAATCCCCACCTGATGAGGAGTCTGCATTTGTCCTTGCCATGGTTTACGAAGTCCGAAGTCTGTTTTAAAACTTCCAGGTGGTAGATTCTTAAACAGCGGGATGAAAGGAATAGGTAGGATGTACGATCCCGAGCCTTAGCCTGTGATCTAGTGAGTGCGACAACTCAATTAATAGGTGAAACTATTGCGGCTTTTTAGTCTTTGCATCATTTGGATGTACAGGGTCCTACCTACATCTTTGAGACCATAGCCGACCTCACTTGTTAGCAGGTGCACCGAACTTGCTTAAAAACAAACACGGCTCCGTCTGCCCCCCAACCCCGAGAGGAAAGCCTGCGCCAGGACCTCGCCGTCAATGAGCACTTGTACTGACTTGCAGGTGTGCCGGCTTGCAGGTGTGCCGGCTTGTAGGTGTACCGGCTTGCACGTGTACCGGTTTGCACGTGTACCGGTTTGCACGTGTACCGGTTTGCAGCTGTACCGGTTTGCAGGTGTACCGGCTTGCAGGTGTACCGGCTTGCAGGTGTACCGGCTTGCACGTGTACCGACGAGAGGTACCGGTGAGGTTGGCTAAGCCCCGAAGGTCTTGGTGGCGATTGGGATAAGGTGTCGAGTGTTTCTCCCTATTTTGGTCTTCTCGTTGGGGCTTGTAACTGCGGACTTCTGAGATAATGGAACCCATAAAATTCAGATTAAAGGCAACTCTTTATGCGTTTTAAACCAATTACTTATCCGTTTTTAGGGTTCCGTAGCCAAATGACTAAAAACGGAACCCTTATAGATTCATCATGTCTGTCTGTCCGTCCGTATGTCACAGCCACTTTTTTTCCGAAACTATAAGAACTATGCTGTTGAAACTTGGTAAGTAGATGTATTCTGTGAACCGCATTAAGATTTTCACACAGAAATAGAAAAAAAACAATAAATTTTGGGGGTCCCCATACTTAGAACAGAAACTCAAAAATCTTTTTTTCATCGAAGCCATATGTGAGAGGTATCTTTGGATAGCTCTTCAAAAATGATATTGAGGTTTCTAATATCATTTTCTTCTAAACTGAATAGTTTGCGCGGGAGACACTGCCAAAGTGGTAAAATGTGTGTCCCCTCACCTGTAACTTCTAAAATAAGATAATGATATACCAAAAAAAATATTTGATGTACATTACCATGTACACTGCCAATAAAAATTGGTTTGAGCGAGATCTAGTTAGTAGTTTTTTTTAATACGTCATAAATCGTAAATGACAATTTACCTTTCATTCAATCAACTCACATATAAAAATTTTACTTGCTGCTATGGAACCCTTCATGGGCGAGTCCGACTCGCACTTGGCCGGTTTTGTCATTGTCTTTCGATATTATGGTAGACGGTCGTAAAAAAAAGACTCAGTCGCAATCGATATTGATATTGTGTGTTTGGTGACTTCTTTTTTTGTCGGACCATAAAGCACTGGAACGCTTTACCCACACACGTGTTCCCTTCTACCTACAATCCTGGGCTCTTTAAGCGGGGCGTGAAAAAATATCTGTTGAGGCCGCCTAGGTAGGGGCCACCACAATCTCTGGAAATGGTGGCCACTACTTTTTGGGCTTCACCTTAGCTTACCATCAGGTGGGGTGCAGTCAATTTGACGGACTAAATGTAAAAAAAACCTACCTGGTACGCGCGACTTCGTCTGCGTTAAGTTCGGAATAGTTCAAGGTATGTTTATTTCTGCAGTCTCGATCCTAACACATATTAAGTTATTCTATCGTTATATTCGCAATTATTTATACTCATCAACGAAGAACTACACTACTAAAGCTAGAACTACGAAATTAGGACATAGCACTCGTTTTACATTGAAAATTCGTTCGAAATAGAGGTTTATATGTAACAGCGAAATCAAGTCTGCTCGATCCCGAAAATAATAACGTGATGATATTAATTATGAAACGTTTATGCGTCTCTAATCAACTATCTTTTTTATACGTAGGTAGGTAACTTTGTTTCCAGATTTTACATTTTACTGCTCATCACCTCTCGTGATGAATTATATGCCAGATTTTGACCATGTCTAAGTTCTGTTGAACAACAAAATTTCGCAAAGATCTACCTTGTAATAATAAAGTTGTCATCAATAGTAGTTTAGATTGATTTTGCTCTACCGGTCCTATCATACCTATAATAGCGTGATGTTATATAGCGCAGTTTATGATCATGCCCTTGAAGAATGTTCATGCAAGATTTCAGCCAAATCTGTTCAGTGATTTCAAGTGATGCTCGAACATCGATAATAAAAAGTGGCCAAGTGCGAGTCGGTCTGGCCCATTAAGGATTCCGTAGCAGCAAGTAACATAATAATATATTTTTTTAAATATTTATATTTGAGTTGATTGAATGAAAGGTAAATTGCGGTACACGATTTATGACGTAGGTATTAAAAAATATACTTACTAGATCTCATCCAAACCAATTTTCGGTGGAAGTTTACATGGCTATGTACATCATATATTTTTTTTAGGTTTATCATTCTCTTATTTTAGAAGTTACAGGGGGGGGGGGGAACACACATTTTACCACTTTGGAAGTCTCTCGCGCAAACTATTCAGTTTAGAAAAAAATGATATTAGAAACCTCAATATCATTTTTGAAGACCTGTCCATAGATACACGTATGAGTATGATGAAAACAAAAAATTTGAGGGGGAACCCCCAAAATTTATTGTATTTTCTATTTTTGTGTGAAAATCTTAATGCGGTTCACAGAATACATTTACTTACCAAGTTTCAACAGCATAGTTCTTAATATTATAGTTTCGGGAAAAAAGTGGCTGTGACATACGGACGGACAGACAGACAGACATGACGAATCTATAAGGGTTCCGTTTTTTTGCCATTTGGCAACGGAACCCTAAAAAGCAGACAAAAAGACAAACCGACAAACAGACAAGAATTCTAAAAATGATATTCATTTATCGGTTCTAGAACACACATAAATTATTATTTTTTGAGAAATATGCAATGTACAGTTTTCACCTCGTTACGAATGTATTATATGTATGGATATTCCAAGGAAATGTTATTATGAACAGCATCACACGAACACGGTGATTACAGACGCGGTAAAAGAAACGTTGCCGCAAACGCATTTTATTTGCTTTATTTACGATGTTAAAATACAAAATATATTTTCATCATCCACGAATTCCATCGGGACGCGCGCACGTTCGACTCTGCGTATAAAATGTAACGTGTGAAATATGTACCCGCTTTGTATAATTTTTACGGAATGGGAATGTGACTATAATTTGTCTGCAGCAGGCGACATTAGCCATTAACTGTTATGTATGTAGAAATGCACAAAAACAATGGACGCAAACAATGCTCAACAAAATGATGGCAAAAAGTTGAAACTGATTTTAGGTAGATTTCGATGAAATCGATCTACCTATTGGTTTCTTGACTACTGTCGAATTTAAAAAAAAATTCTTCATAGGAGGTCTAGTTATGACCCCCTGAGTCCGAAATGACCACTGGTCAAAAAGTTTATATATATATATATGTATGGTTCCACTTCCCAAAATTTGCGGCACTCTCACGGTCGCATTTTTGCCCCGATCGCTTTCAAACTGCGGTCAAAAATTGCTTGGGTGTAAACTTAGTTTAAGTTCGTGAACGGGTGGAATCCGGCCTAAGGGGACGATAGGGCCTCACTTTTTGTGAAATCAGTTTTTCCTCAAAATTTCACGTTCCATGATAGATATTCGAACCGTTCTAATTTTATCCCATAGTATACATGAATACCAACAACTTTTAATTATAAACCTATAAGATTAAAAGTTTAACTAAAAGTGGAGGGGGGAAAAACCAAAATTTTTCGGGATAAAAATCATAACTTCTAACCGGTGAACATTCTTGTGGTCGGAAACATTTTTAATCGATAGGCCATTTTTAAGTCTAAAATAAATGTCTGAAAAGGTTTTCGCTAAAAGTTACCGTTTTCGAGAAAAAAAAATAAACTGTTTAAAGTCCGTAGTTCTCTATATAAAATAATATGAATTGCATCACGAAATCTACCTGTGCGTTCCCCCTGCGGGAACGGATTTTTTTTATACGTGGCAACTGTTGCGAACGCGCCCAGCGCACAGCGTTTTGTAACTTGTTTAAAAGTTTGCTGACTAATATATTGTGATACCTCGTTTACATTCGCGGCTTGCGGCTCGCGCCAGACCGCGACCTAATCAATTATGTTCACACTCTCGTGACTCGGTTAATAGTTTTTGGACTATCAACTATGGAGGACGGCAGTGTGTTAGCGGCATCAGCTCTGAGCTTCTACAGCTACGAAACTAATTTACAATCATACAAAAAATAATTAAACCATGAATGGAATGAAAATCACGAGCAATAGAAATAATGAAACAAATACAAATAACAATGAATATAATGATAGAAAACCGAATGAAAGCCGAACGCGAATGTAAACACCAAGCGCGCATCCTCCGCGAGCTCGCCCCGAGCCCCTTTGACTCGTGCCCAAAAAAAAAAACCGCTCCTGACTCGAGCGCGCGAGTGGAAACGGTGGTTCGGGGCTCGGCTCGCGCGCGAATGTAAACGGGCTTATACAATCTGATATAGAGTTGTGTATTAGGTAAGTATATTATTATGTCTTTATGATGGACGGACGACCTGAAAAAGGTAGCAGGAATAGACTGGATGCGCAAGGCGGAGGATCGGGTGCTATGGCGTACAATGGGAGAGGCCTATGTCCAGCAGTGGACTGCAATAGGCTAATTGATGATGATGTTGCTGCATTTTGTATAATTTGAGAGAGTGCCTTGTCTTGCCTCACCTATACATTTCTTTGTTTCCTTCCTCTCAGTTGGACCATATAACTATTGCTACATTTATATCAGGAATCTATGTATCTAGAGATAATTGAGCGAAACTCTGAAAGAGTGAAGCTCGCTTTTAGACGACTCATGAATTTCGGTTGTTCGCTAACTCCTCTTAAACCACTCAACCGATATAGATCCAATTTGGCATATATACATAACATATGAGTGTGGAGGTTATAGGATAGGAAAATCAAAAATCAAGAGTACCACGGAGGAATAATCACCGGAAAAAATTTAAAATCAGATTTCTCTATGAACAAACAAGCCTCATTCACGCGATTGGTATTAAATTAAGTAATTTGTTCATATAGGCAAAAAAAGAAATACGAAAATCGGACTAGCCCAGAAATTGCGACTAAGGTGTTCAAGCCATTGAATTTTATGAATGGTCCCTTATCACAAAATAACTGGCTGGTTAATAAACTAACCATTAATAAACTATTCAAACAAATTACACTGATGACGGTTATCAGTCGGGGAGCTTCGCTCAATTTTTGCAACAGCAGAAAGTATTGCAGACCTAGCTAAAGAAGTGTTGTGCTGTCACCGGTGGCACTGTCCCTGTATCTCCTGTCTTCTATAGATCTACTTACGTACGAAAAATATAGCTGGTGTAACATGCGTTCGTAATCCACGGTAACACCTTGAAGTCAGCGAGGGATACTTCATTGCCATCTTTATGGAATAAAACTTTTAAGTGTTCAGCAAGGCTGTTGTTGATAGCGCGATCGAAGTGGGCGCGCGCCTCCATTCCGCGGCTGCACAGTTCGTTGCACGCGAACACTATCATAATGCATTTCTTTTAATTGCTTTGACGTTTTATTTGATTTGCGCCCAGTCGAAGCAAGTTTTCTAATTAAAGCGACCACCCCTTTGTGCGGATACTATAATGGAATAAAAGTTCGCACTAATAAGTAAACGCGTCGAATTTCTTCTTTTATTTCTTTTTTTTTTAAGGTTTCTGAAGCATTTTCGCCAATGTTAAATATATCTTATCAATGTATACTATTATAAAATTGTAAATTAGTTGTGTCTGTTCTTTGGAGACACTTAAAAAAAATTACTTGTAACGATTCAAGTTATGTCGGGCTCACGCCGTCTTGGGTCTGCAGACGCCGGGGTGTAAGGTTGCCCATAGAGCATATCCCTCGCACCCCGACTGACCCTGGGCCATCTCCGGTTTCGAGATGGCCCCCTCGGGTTTGGGAACCACGGTGTCCCCGTCTTGCCCCGGTTTGGGGGAGGGGCGCTAGTCGCCCCACCGTCCCGGCCTGCTTCTGCTGGGGTGACAGGCGGCCTCACCTGCCACCCCCAGGCCTGCGCTCATGGAGGACGGAGGTCGTTAAGCGCCCTCCGGCGCCTGAGGGGCAAGCGTATCTCATCGTCGAACACATCATCACTTGAGCCACCGGCAGGTGAGATACTCGTACCTTTTTTTTTTTTTTTTTTTTATCGTGCGGAAATCCCTTCGGATACCCCCCCGCCGGCCAGCGGGGGCGGTTATGTCGGGCTTGCACCGACTAAAACCGCACGCCGTCTCGGGTCTTCAGGTAGTGGTTCAATGTGCGGCCATCAGTTATTTATATCAAGTTTTTTGTGGCATATATAAGCCACAAAATACTGGTGGTGGAAATTTGATGACACAAATTTGTCACAAAATTCGGCCGGGTAGGTACCACCGTGCACGATTGCGAAAATCCCTCCATAGTAATCCAATTTCGGTTTGATTACTTTCAGGGGTTAGCAAGTGCATAGTCGTGCAGGGGGATTGTGGTCGCAGCACTAGTGGGACCGGTGGGTGTCACGTGGTGCTGCGACGACAATCCTCTTCTGATGAGGCCGTCAAGCAGAGTGCCACCATTGTTAACATGGTACGTGTATGTAATGGTGACCCTCTTTCCTGAGACTTTACCTTCAGCTTACCATCAGGCGAGGTGAAGTCAAATTGACGTCCCAAATATAAAAAAAAAAAAATATAGGAAGCACGAGACACCACTCAACTATTTATATCAATAGTTCAAGCATACCAGGTAGGTGGTGACTTTGTTTACTCATTTAACACTATAAAAATATATTATACGAAACTCTTGTATTGATCAAGTGTTTACTGTATTTTATATAAACTTCGTTTCTGAGGCAATGAAGTACACTGCGCCTCAAGGTATCTCAAAGGGCGTATTAAGATAAAATATTCACATTGTTATTTCTCGCTACTTATTGCCGGTACTTCTCAGGAAATATTGGGGCCGCGGATTTAGCTCCAACCAATTTGTGAAATCCCGGATGAAAGACAGCCAAAGAGTCGAGATATTGTTTACCTGTGATACTGACGGAGTGATGTGCAAGCAAGAAGCCGGGTGGAATTACAGAAACCATTATAAATGTTTCGTAATATATAGAGCTAAGAATTTGTTCCCAGGCCGACCTGGAGTTCGCCCGGACGACATGATTGCCACAATTGGGTAAATTATGAGTCACAGACGTCTCGGGGAATCCTTTTTAACACCGGAACAGAAGTTTTCAATGCGGGTCCATATTGACTCACCTAAAGTTATTTATCCGAAATTGTTCTTCCTAACGATTTGTAATCCGAATGATCACTCCTCCTAAAATTTTTCATCCTAAAGTTTTTATTCATACTATTTGTAGTGCTACCGTCGATGTTCATAACACTCATGTTTCCGAAAATTGTTATCAATAAAATCGTTAACATACAATATTAAAGCTCCTACTGTTTTTTATCCTAACGTTTTTATCCCTAAACATAATTACCATAATATTGTCATTAATACTCGGAAAGAAATATTTACCGAGTAATTGACACTTCGCCGGCCGCTGCCGCGGCACGCTCGCTTCGCTCGCTCGGCTCGTGCGTTATGGTCACAGTTCTAACCTAACCTAAACCAACGACTATAAATAGTACCGTGGTATAAGGTGGGTAAAGTGCTACTTGTACCATGGTACTGTTATACTTATATGTTATACATGTTATGTGAAAATAACTAAATAACTGAAACTGGAAAAGTTACGCAAAATTAATGTATATAATACTGATTATTATTAATAAAAATAAATCTAAACAAAAAAGGTATGACTTTCAATAATAGTGTAAAAGATGGTTATGTTGACAAAATATAGGAAGAGAAATAATAGTATAATAGATGTTTATTGCTACCGACATTATGAAGTTGAATGATTCGGAATTAAAACATTAGAGACAGAGTAGTTAGGAATTGTGATTGTTAGGATGAAAAATGTTAGGAAGAACATTTTCGGAGTTCCAATTTTCGGAGTTGAAAATTTAGGTGAACTTTGGCGCACCCTTTCAATGCACTTAAAGATTGCCAGAATTAGAATTAGAATTGATTCAAGTGCCGAGGCATATTGGCTGAGGGTTTGGACTTGCAATTAGGAAGTTGTGGAGTCAACCCACTCATCACCTACTACTTGTCCTACCTGCCTGCCCTTGTCCGTTGGCAAGGGTCGGCGAAACATCTCACCCTACCATACTTTCCTAGGAGATCTCAGCTGTTCAGTCATACCTATCCTGGTGATCTTCTGTTTCACGCAAGCATCCATCTTTTCTTCGTTCATTTCTATATTTTTAACAACATTACGTGAACCAACTCCTAACCCAAGTAATTCAGCTTAGCTGTAGGGGTTTACAGAGAGTACTCGTAAGGAGTGTAAAAACATCAACAATTAAAGTTGTTTTCATGACTTTCATTATAAATTTAATAGCGAAAAGAAGGAACCAGGTAGAATGGCAAATAGGAATGATCTTACACTGTTGCTTAAGCAACCAGTTAGTTGCTTAGGAAGTACAGCAAAGTGCTATCGCTAACTGCTACCCACAGTATGGTGCAACCACATAAATATCTTTGAAGACTCTTCAACTTAAGCCCTATCTTTCTACTTTCCACGTTGGCAACGCCACTTTGATTAAACCACATTGACAAAACTTAATAAAATATAAATGCTAGGGCACTGGCGTGTTGTTTGAGAAGTTTCTTTTTCACGTCGTGACTATAGGTTTCGCTACACATATTAATCACGATGGTATTCCGCAGTGTTTGTTGTAAGGTACTGCGCGTATCAAATCTATTTATACTATTATGAAATTGTAAATTAGTTGTGTCTGTACATTGGAGATATAAACAGAAAACTAGGGTTATGTTAAATGAATGATTCTGGACACGAAACATATTTTTTTTCAAATTCTTGTCTGTTGGTAGCGATTGACGCAAAAACTACTGAACGGATTTCGATGTGGGTTTCCTATTAAAAAAAGGTCTTGGTCAGACTTAAAGTCTGCCGTATGTTTGATTGCAATTGGGAAAGTAAAGTCGTAGATATAATAAAAACAACGATAACCTACCTCCGCGCAGGTGGAGACACGGGCATCAGCAAGTGAGAAAATAGTGTCGTTCACGTCATCTTCGTGATTCTGTGTCTACAGGAAATTGCCATAAAGATCGGTTAAGAAGTTAAGGTGTGAAAGCGTAACCAACAAACTAAATTACTCAGATGTACTTTCAATTTAATGTGAAAAATGTATTCATAATTGAGCTGAGTGAGACGAAGGCGAGCGAAAGCTCCTCATACCAGACTTCAGGATTTTCTTTGTCACAGGTCTCCTCCTAAACTACTAATCCAATCAGAACCAAATTTGGCATGATTAAAGAGGTCAATCAGAGGAAGGTTTATGTATATATTTTGAAAAAAATAATGCTACCATAGAGGAATGATCACCGTTAAAAAAATTCCAGATGGAATTGCATAATAACCGCTCGAGACACTGTGACCAAACTTTACACGCTCAGAAAGCATGTCCAGAGTTGTGACTTTCAAAAAGAATTTTCAAAATCGGACTTGCCACGGAGGAATGATCACTGTTCAAAACTTTCAAAATCTGATTGCGCAATAGCGGTCAAATCTATTGGACAAGAATCACGAAGTCTCACTCAGCTCAACATTGCAATCAGCGATTCACCTTGCAGTCCGAGTGAATAAATAAATAAATATTCTATGACATTCTACACAGCGATTTCTAGACCCAAAGTAAGCATAGTTTAACTAGCTTGTGTTATGGGTTCCAGAATGCGGATATACTTACTTATATACTTTTTTTTAAAGTACATATATTATACATAGAAACACCCCGACCAATGCAAATAGACATATTCATGCATACAAATATTTGAACTGAGCGGGAATCGAACCCGCGACCCCTTCGCAGCATTCGAATGCACTACCGCTACGCCACAAAGGCCGTCAAGCAAACAATTAAGATGTCTCTTGAAACATATATTCTCATTTGAAAAGCACTCTGCATCATCAGACGCCATTCACTACGAGAGCGTGAGGGAAATACAAGTGGAGCCGGCTGCGCTGATTGGCGAAATGTCGATCTCATCATCATTTCTATTCATCAGCGTTCGAATTAGCTAACGCGCTTGGAGCTAATGGCGGGGGCACACGCAGCCACTAATTAAGTGCCGCCTGCTAATGTGTGTGCTATTATTTAGTGATCTGACATATTATGTTGCCCATTAGTGGCTCCACGCGAAACTTATAATCTGTTTACTGTTACTTATACTAAAGGTTAAAATAGACCTTGGCACTAAGTAATAGGTTTTATAGTTATTCATTTCAGGCCCTATCTTCTTTTATCAGTACACTACAAACTCTTGTTTGTTAAACAGATCTTGATGCCTTATCGTATCTAGGTAGGTGTATTTTTGCGTAGTTATGGTCGTAGCAGTGAAATAAAAACTTGTAATAAAATTAATCGATTTAATGTTCTAAATCAGTGCAATGATTTTTGTCGAAGGAAAGTAAAAGAAGGTAGGTTATAAAAGTATTATATGCTCAGCGCCTAGCGCAAAGATGATGTTCTCGAGTAACTCGACTTAATTTGTCCGTCAGTAGGTGACTGTACCAGTAAGAGCAATCGTCCGATCATCCAATGTTTCCAAAGTGCCCAGGGATACATTCATTGCACTGGGACTTAAACATTCACGTCGTAGATAAAGTTATACAAAATATGCAGAACCTTAGGAAAACAGACTTCAATAACATGTGAATGTTGAGGCAATCCATTTTTTTTACGTGCGGAAATCCCGTCGGATACCCCCCTGCTGGCCAGCGGGGGTGGTTATGTCGGGCATGAACCGACTAAAACCGCACGGTTTCCTCCCCAAGTGTCCCTTGCCGGGCACTCCCGGGTAAGCCCTCGAAAGGATAACCCCAGGGTTACCGGCGGACTTTGGCCACCGCGGCCTCGCCTGGTGGGGTCGGGTTTTATCCCGCGTCGGTGAGTTGGCAGGCGTGTGTAGGGCACACACGACACGCCTCCGCCACGGCCTGCTTCTGTACTTCACGGCGAGTCGGCCAACTGCCGTCCTCAGGCCCCGATCATGGAGGTCGGTAGTCCCAGGCGTAGATGAGTCTGCGGCGTCCTCGCCGCAGACTGCGAAACTCGAGGGGCAGGGTTCTCTCCCGCTACCCTCTTTCGCGCGCATTACCTGCTCGGCGGTGGCGGTGCGTAACACTTGCTCCCGTCGGAGACCACGGCCTTCACCATGGTCTCCATCGAGGGAACGTCCACGCCCAGGACCGCAACGAGATCCCGGCGTTGACTCTCCCACGCAGGGCACTCCACCAACGTGTGGAGCGCCGTGTCTTCGCCAGGATACTCGCAGTGCTGGCACTGCGGCGTTGTCTCTCGGTGGATGCGTCACATATACTTACCGAAACACCCGTGTCCGGTAACCATCTGGCACATCCGGTAGGAGAGGTCCCCATGGTCCCTCTCCAACCACTCCTTCATGATCGGCCTCACCGCCGCAATGGTGGATTCCCCCCACCTTGGGTGCCCAAGTCGCACCCTCCATGTTTCCATAAGTTCCCGGCGGAGCTGGGACCGCTGAGTCATGATCTCTCGGCGCTCCGGCCTATGGCTCCGCTCCAGCGCCTCCTCTCGCCATTGGTACAATGATGCAAGGGCTCTCCCTTCCAGGTCCCATGGAGGGGTCCCGGCTTGGAGACATGCCACGTGAGGCAATCCAAAGCAAGTAGCTCATTGCTGAAGAGCTTCTAGTTATGTCAGACAGACATATAGTTATTTTTTTTCGTGATGTGGTTAACAACATACTCGTATTAACGGTTTTTGGCTTTTCTCTTTACTTGTGCTATAAGACCTTGCTTCTTACCAAATTTCATGATTCTCGCTCCATGGGAATAACCGTAGAGGTTTTGATGCCCTTGCATTTGGTGAAATCTGCTACATAAACGGTTGTATATTTTGATTGTATTGACCTAGAAATTTAATTGTTTCACATTTTCAAGGCGTTGCAGGCCTGAGTATTTGTTATACATTTCAAATTGATAACACATTCCTGAGAAAAAGCTCTTGACAGACAGACAGACGGACAACGAAGTGATCCTTTAGGGTTTTGTTATTTTGAGGTACGGAATCCCTTCAGGCCTGGGGGTGGCAGGTGAGGCCGCCTGTCACCCCAGCAGAAGCAGGCCGGGACGGTGGGGCGACTAGCGCCCCTCCCCCAAACCGGGGCAAGACGGAGACACCGTGGTTCCCAAACCCGAGGGGGCCATCTCGAAACCGGAGATGGCCCAGGGTCAGTCGGGGTGCGGGGGATATGCTCTATGGGCAACCTTACATCCCGGCGTCTGAAGACCCGAGACGGGCGTGCGGTTTTAGTCGGTTCAAGCCCGACATAACCGCCCCCGCTGACCGGCGGGGGGGTAAAAAAGGTACGAAACCCTTACACGTAGATACGAGCCGGGCTTCTACTAAGCAGAGTTAGCGAGCGAAAACAAATACGGGTATAATGTGAAAATAATAGGCATCGAGAAGTAAAACGATACCAGCATATCAATGAAGTACACGCCCTCCTCCGCAGCCGTACGACGCTAATTAACGTGTTGTGTGAACAAGCACGAGGGGAGCCACACAATGAACGGGGACGGCCTCTGTGGCGTAGCGGTAGCGCATTCGACTGCTACGACAGGGGGCGCGGGTTCGTTTCCCGCTCAGTGCAAATATTTGTATAACTGAATGTCTATTTGCATTGGTCTGAGTGTTTCTATATATAATATGTGCGTATTTACAAAAAAAAGTATATAAGTATGTTTATTCGCATTTTGGAACCCATAACACAAGCTAGTTAAACTATTTTGATTTTAGATCGGAAAAAGAGAACATCTAGGACGGGACTTGAACCCGCGACCAGTCCCTTACAGGGGGAAACGCCACGAACGTCGCCTTAAGACGTATTAATGTATCGGAGAATTTCGAATATCTGGGACGTGTCTAGGTGGCTCAGTTGGTCAGAGCATTCCCCCTGTAAGGGACTGGTCGCGGGTTCAAGTCCCGTCCTAGATGTTCTCTTTTTCCGATCTAAAATCTTTAGAAAAAAAAGTAAGCATACAGAATGCTTAAAAATTTAATTGAATTAATTAGGCGGAGTCATCAAAAAACAATGTTTAAAAATGACTGTAAAGTTATTCATTGTTTCCGTAGTTCGCAAGAATTACGGTAGATGGCTCCAACGTCGCCTTAAGACGTATTGATGTATCGGAGAATTTCGAATATCTGGGACGTGTCTAGGTGGCTCAGTTGGTTAGAGCATTCCCCCTGTAAGGGGGAATGCTCCCCTATAAGGGGGGGGGGTAGAAAAAAGTAAGCACACAAAATACTTAAAAATTTAATTGAATTAGTTAAACTATGCTTACTTTGGGTCTGGAAAGCGCTGTGTAGAATGTCGTAGTTTTTTTTAATGAACTACTACCTTTTTTTTTTTTTTTTTTTTTTCGTGCGGAAATCCCTTCGGATACCGCCCCCGCTGGAGAGCGGGGGATCTCCAGCGGGGGCGGTTCGGGCTTGCACCGACTAAATGGAAAGCTTCCGAACAGCCCTCAACAGGGCAGTCCTCGCCTCGGTCGGAGTTGGCCGTAGGCGGCAGCGTCTCTCCCGCCCTAGGAGAGAGGCGCTGCCGTCTCCGTTGCCCAGGGTGCACCGCGTGGAGGTCCCCAACCAAGCACCCCAATGAACTACTACCTCAGACATCTAGTGCTAGAGTTGTACCTTTTTTTTATTTTATTTTTTCGTGCGGAAATCCCTTCGGATACCGCCCCCGCTGGAGAGCGGGGGGTCTTCAGCGGGGGCGGTTATGTCGGTATTAACCGACTAAAACCGCACGCCGTCTCGGGTCTTAAGACGCCGGGGTGTAAGGTTGCCCATAGAGCATATCCCTCGCACCCCGACTGACCCTGGGCCATCTCCGGTTTCGAGATGGCCCCCTTACTTGCTCTCCACTGTGCCATCTGCTACTCAGAGGGACACGTGAAAAGCTTCCGAACAGCCCTCAACAGGGCCGTCCTCGCCTCGGTCGGAGTTGGCCGTAGGCGGCAGCGTCTCTCCCGCCCAAGGATAGAGGCGCTGCCGTCTCCGTTGCCCAGGGTGCACCGCGTGGAGGTCCCCAACCAAGCACCCCTGCTAGAGTTGTACCTTTCGCACCAATATGATCGAATCCCAGTGCCGCTTACTCGATATCTGGCGAATCGTTTCACAATCATTGCACTAAGGTCACAATTTATGATCATCATCTGACCCGTGCCTTGGTAATGTCAGATGTTAAATAATAATTTTGCCTTTTGGTTACAAATACATCAAAATCATCAATAATTTAAGCGTCGGTAGCTTAGTGGTTAAGGAGTCAACCCTACGATCGAGAGGTTTGAATCCTGGCCATTACACTACCGACATGTACCCACTCCTAACACAAGCAATTAAGCTTAGCTGGAGGGTTTAGGGGAAAATGTTAGTAATTTCGGTTACTATATTCCATAAAAAAAAAGAGTTTAATATTCATTTGTGATAAGTCATATGACCTCCTTTTATATTTTTAGGGTTCCGTTTTTTGCCATTTGAAAACGGAACCCTAAATAACCCTTTATAGATTCGTCATGTCTGTCTGTCTGTCCGTCCGTATGTCACAGCCACTTTTCTTCGAAACTATAAGAACTATGCTGTTGAAACTTGGTAAGTAGATGTATTCTGTGAACCGCATTAAGATTTTCACAAAAATAGAAAAAAAAACAATAAATTTTGGGGGTTCCCCATACTTAGAACTGAAACACAAATTATTTTTTTTCGTCAAACCTATACGTGTGGGGTATCAATGGATAGGTCTTCAAAAATGATATTGAGGTTTCTAATATCATTTTTGGGGATTTTCTTTAGAAAAGCCCTATTGCTATCGAGTTGTCGTCGTCGACGTCGTCGTTTTCTTCCAATTTTCTGTCACGGTTTTGGGTATGAAGGAGATGAGCTATCGAGTTGCTGTTTTCGGTAATAGATTCGTGCTGGGGTGACCCATTGCAAGATAAAGAAAAAATCGCAAAAAATCGCAAAAAAATAATCGCTAAATCGAAAATCCCTTGTATTCCGCTGAGCTCGTCTTAGGAATTCAACTTGTTTTCTAAACTGAATAGCTTGCGCGAGAGACACTTCCAAAGTGGTAAAATGTGCCCCCCTCCCCTGTAACTTCTAAAATAAGAGAGTGATAAAACTAACAAAAATATATTATGTACATTACCATGTAAACTTCCACCGATAATTCTCATTCTCATTCTCATTTATTCATTAACAATTTGTTACAATTGTGTCTGAAGTACAAAGTATTAATAATATAAAACACAGTAAATTATTGTAGATTAAAAAATTACAAAATCTGCGTACCTATCCAGATCACAAATTACATCAATATAGTCAAGAAATACAATAAAACTAGATAAACCCAATACAATGTCCAATAATATCAACAAGTCAATCAATAATTCATAATCAATTAATCAATAAATTTGTAAAATAAAATAAAAACATAAAGAGAAGTCACATTAATACATTCAATACGATGTAAAATAATATAATCTATAATAATTCAATGTCCCATATGTGAAAGTCATTTAAATATTATTACTCATTGCGATAAATTCTTCCAGTGAATAAAAACAATTATTGATTAGAAAGGTCTTAAGTTTTGTTTTAAACAAGTGCGTCTTATAAATATCGTTTTTTAGTTCAATTGGTAGGCAATTAAATAGTTTAACTACCTGGTATGATGCACCATGTTTGACAACATTTAATGTGGGAAGCAAAGCAGTCTTCAGTGCATTTCGCCGTGTGCTAATTCTTAATTTCCTTTCATCTGCCGTTTCAAATCTATGAATATTTTTGGAAAGATTGCTTAAAACAATAAGTATGTAAAGGCTTGGAACAGTGAGTATCGCTAATTCCTTGAAATATTCTCGACAGGACTCCCATTGTGGAATGCGAACGATAATCCTAATTGCCCTTTTTTGTAGAATAAAGGCTCGATTACAATTATATTGGTAACTATTTCCCCAAAACTGAATGCTGCAGCGCAATCTTGATTCTACTAGTGCAAAATAAACCGTCTTTAAAATTTTTATGTCCACTTCATCTCGTAAACTTCGCAAGGCGTAACAACTGGATGATATTGAAGCATCAATAGCATCCAATTCCTTTTTCCAGTTGAGATGGGCATCAATATGGACACCTAAAAACTTTGCTGAGCTCACAAGATTTATTTTATCTCCATTAAACTTTATATTCAAAGTATCAGTGCCTCGTGCAGTGGTTTCGAATAATATAATATTTGTCTTTTTTGAGTTTACGATTAATTTATTTGCAGTGAACCATTCCTGAAACATATCGAGTGTCTTATTTACTTTAGTGTTCAATAGGTTAATATCACTTGCACTGACTACTGCGTTTGTATCGTCAGCAAATAAAACCAAATCATCATCAGGATTCTTATGTGCAGCATAGTTAATTAAATCATTTGTAAATATAATAAACAATATTGGACCCAAAATGGACCCTTGTGGAACTCCAGTATTAACGCGAAACATCTGCGATTGATAAGCATTTTGGCATTTATTTACATCTATAGCTTTTATTTCAACATACATATTACGATTTTTAAAATAGGAACTAAAAAACTCAAGAACTTTTCCTCTTACACCATAATGTTCTAGTTTCAATAAAAGTAGATTATGATTGACGGTATCGAAAGCGGAACTCAAGTCTAATAAAATACCAACTACCTTCATTTTATTATTTAGTTTCTTTAGAATATCATTAATTAGAGTATCTATGGCATCTGCAGTTCCTACATCCCTTTGATAACCAAATTGTCTCTGATTTATAATTTTATTCTCAATGAGATGACTGACAAGTCGAGTCTTTATTAATTTCTCAAATATTTTTGATAGAGTTGGTAGTACCGAAATGGGTCTATAATTACCCGGGTCTGAAGGGGAACCTTTTTTGTGTAATGGAACCACTTTAGCTAGTTTTAGCTGCTCAGGAAAGATTGACTCCTCAAAAAATTTATTAAAAAAGGATGATAAAGGACTGGCTAGTAAATTTATGTTTTCCTTTACCACAGAGATTTGCAGTTCATCATATCCACTGGTTTTTTTGTTATCCATTCCGCTTACGATTTTCCTAACTTCATGCGGTGTAATAGTAGATAAGGACATTTCGTTTATAACTCTATCAGTGCAATCCTTTAAGTAAGATATCGCCTTATGTGCATGAAGTGAAGTCTCCGAACTTATAAGATTAAATTGTGCAGCAAATACATTGGCAACGTCTTTGGGACTGTCAATACTTTTTTTACAGTGAGTTAGGGTGATTTTTTTTGGTATATTGGTTCTACTTACGTTTCTATGCCGATTTACTACTTGCCAGATTTCCCTGCTACAACACTTTGCGCTTTTCAGCTGCCTTGTCACAGCATTTTGTTTAGCTGCCCTAACAACCTTTCTGAACAATCTTATATAATTATTCCTGTATGTTAAAATACTCATGTCTAAACAGTTACCGTTTTGTGCACATAGAAAACGTTTCATTTTGCTGGACACTTTGACACCTTTAGTTATCCATTTTATGCTGTTTTTGTGACTTATAAGAATTCTTTTAGATTTCTTTCTAAAGCTAAGCCTATATGTGTCATAAAACTTACTTAAAAAGGTATTTATACCCATTGAATTCCAGTCATGAGTGAGTAGAAGTACCCTAAAAGTATCCTGATTACTCTTATTGAATATTCTACGACTTATTGTTATTGTTTGCTTTATGTCCAATTTCGGAGAAAGTAACAATTCACAAAAAATTCCGCCGTGTCCATCTGCCAAACCGTTATGGTCTATGTCAGTACCCTTAATGTAATGATCGTCTAGGTTGGTTACAAAGTTGTCGATACATGAGGAGATATTGTTGCGGATAAAAGTGACGTTTTTAACTAGGGGTTTAAAATTATAACACTGTAGGAGACTCAAAAATTCTGTACGCTCATTGCTATCTTTTAAAACGTCGACATTGAAATCACCAGAAATGAGTGCTTTTCTATTGAAAAAATATTCCAAAGCCCTTTCCAAATTTTTTATAAAATCCGCAAATTTCTCTTTATAAGGGCTTCTATAGCAGCAGCACAAATAGAGACCTGTTTCGACGTCTCTTATACTACACACTTCAAACGAGTCTTCCTTATACAACTTGTTAACTTGAGGGCAGTCAATAAACTCTCTACTACTTTGCCCTAAAATCAAACTACCACCTCTCATTTTAATGGCTCTTGTGTTACATGCAGCCAGGGTATAGCCAGTGATATTCAACAAAGGTGCTGATATTTTGTTCAGAAAATGTTCTGTGACACAGATATAATCCGGTTTAGCTACTCGCATATTTATATACAAATCTAAATCATTTTTTTTATTGCTTATTCCGCATAAGTTCTGATGAAATATATTTAATGTATTATTAATATTGTCAACGAAAAAACTCACTTTCAACATTCTCTAAATTATCGGTTTGAGTAGTTGCGTGTGCCCACAGTAACTTCGAGGTAGCAAAACAAGTCTGAACACTTGCATTACGACAACACTTAGGAGCACATGTTGTCGTAGTTGAACTCACATCATTGCGTATCCTAGTAATATAACTAAAATGGTCATATTTATACTTTAGACGCAGTATTTCTCTATGCAACAATCTGGCCATACTTAATTTAATGAAGTGTCTAGGAGTATAGACTTGAGATTCGATATGAACACTAAAATCAACAATCTGCGCTACATCACAGTTCCTACAAATAAAGTCTATTTTTTTTTTTTTACTTTTATAAAATTTTATTTACATAAATTAATTACTATTAATTAGTATAAAAACAATATCTGTATACCTATATACAAAGCTGCAGGTTTAGGCGTCAAAAAATTCCTCCCCATCGACGTCAACTGGGAGGGTGGCCAGAAGGCTGGCGGCATTGCCACGTTGAATGGCAATGCCAATCCTTTGTACGAGGAATGAACCAGCCCTCTGGTCACGGGTAGCGTCTATAAGCCGTTTTGAAATTTCTTTAAATAAAAGACGGGCACTTGGACCCCAAGATCCCAGCGTCTCAACCCCAAACGGCTCAAATATGTAATTACCTGTTAAATTACTATATTTGCGCCGTTTAAGGGTCTCTGCCGAAGCAGCGGCAGCGCAGGCGCAGTCCGCAGTCCCTGGAAGATGTGAAGGCGCAAGGGTGTCAGCACATGTCGCATCCCACACCAAATGCCTTCCCATCTTCCAAGGCACCAACGACATCCCATCCGGCCTCTTGCCATCGTCGCGCGCCAAACCAGTAGGTTCTAGTACGGCTGGAACGCCGGCGGTGACAAGAGCCCGACGGATAATGTCATTGATGTACGCGTGCCGCGAAAGCCGTCCTGCGCTCCTGCTGCATGAGAGGCCATGGTGTCCAAGGCTACCCACTTCTTCTCCACAGCGACAACGATGCGGAGAAACGCAAGGAGCACCCAAACGAAGGCAAGCAGCGATACGGAAGGTGTTATCGTCCAACATGGTACCAATGTTGGGCGATGGTAGGGCTTGAAGCCAGACACCGGATTCCCACTCCCCCACAGCCAAAAGGCGAGCACGCTCCGCAACATTGGTAGAAGTAGAAATGAGATGTTTTCTTACCATGTTGCAGAGTGGCACATCCCATTGCCTCTGGGAAGATGGGTTATCTGGCAAATCAGCGTTTGGGCAAAACATTTTCCAAGCATTTAAAGCTTCGGCCTTGCCTGGCACTTCCGAATTAGTTAGGCTAGGGGTTAGGATTCTTCTAACTAATTCATCCGTGCCATGCACCGAAGATAGAAATGCTGGTAGACTTATGTCGGTAATTTTGCGAACGCCGAGCCCGCCTAGACGCACAGGCATGGATGCCTGAAGCCAGACACGGTCGTTCATATCCACATTTAGAATTTTGCATAGTGTGTTTTGAATCACGCTATCCATTTTACCTAAAAGAGCCAAATATTTAAAAAGTTGAGTTGATCGGAGAACATGTGTAAATTTAGGAACGAAAAGACAATACCGAATTATAGTGAAAGCAGAATGGATGTTAATTTGTTGCAAACGGTCCGAAACTTCACAGAAATTTTGAATCTTTTCTTCTACGAAAGAGTCATATGCTTCCTCTAAGATTGGGGACCCAAGGAGGCGGAGTGAATCTTTTTGAACAATTTTTAAATTTGGGGCCAAAACGTTGAATTTTGATAATGTGGAAATGATGTCAATGTTATCACTCAGAAGAATTTCACATTTAGTGGGATTTAATTGCAAACCAATGGATCTGAATTCATTTTTAAAAAAGCCAAATCTTTTAAAACTGTATTAACGTCTCCTCCTAGGGTCCCATCATCTAGGTACCATATGTTAAATTTAGAATTTAGCTGCCGAATTACAGGATCTATAGCAAGGCTGAAAATGAGTGGCCCAAGAGGGTCACCTTGTTGACACCCGACTGATGATTCTAAAACGTTGTCCTTGTATAATAATTTTGAAGGGTACCTGTAACATTGCCAGAGAAATTTAAAAATTTTGGGGGTTTCCAATTTTGCTTGTGTCAACAATGTGTCCCTATTCACTGAGTTGAAGGCATTCTTCAAGTCAACTTTAAGAATGACTTCTCCTCCATTGCAGCCAAGGTACGCTGACAGGGCATGTACGGCAGCCTCGCAGCCCCCTTTGGAGCCAAAGCCAAGTTGCAGGGGCTGGAATTGGTTGGTCAAATCTTCGCTGTAAGCTTTACAACATAGTTTGGCTGCCATACGCCTGTACGTACACCCTACGGCAATGGGACGAATACCACCGTCTTTCTTACGTAAGGCGCATAAATTGGCGCCATAAAGTAAGTCAACGATGGCTTCGCACACATTACCTGATAGCATGAGGTTTATTAAGGCCGTTAGCTCCTTCAAAAGTGCATCGCCAGCTTCCCCGGGACCCAGTAGGTCTTTTAGGTGTTGCGGGGTCAAACCATCTAGGCCGCCAGCGGATCCGCTCTTGAAAGAACTAACGGCAGCTAAAACCTCCTTGGCTGAAACAGAGAGAGATTCGTCATCCCTATTTGGAGGTTCTACAAATATGTTTTAACAAGCTATTGAATTTGTACACATTTAAATATATATTAATAAGAATTTCTCCAATTAAGACATTTGTATTTTTTATTTGATTTAACATATAATATAAATACGATTGCACTTTCATGGGGTTTTTATCGTGTGAGCCTCCCAAGATTATCAATCAAATCAATCAATTAGCCTATTGCAGCCCACTGCTGGACATAGGCCTCTCCCATTTTACGCCATAGCACCCGATCCTCCGCCTTGCGCATCCAGTCTATCCCAGCTACCTTTTTCAGGTCGTCCGTCCATCTTGCTGGGGGACGTCCCACCTTCCGTTTACCGATTCGTGGTCTCCACTCTAGGACTCGTTTGCTCCATCGGCCATCGGTCCTTCGGCAGATGTGGCCAGCCCATTGCCACTTCAGCTTGCTTATTCTGCGAGCTATGTCGGTGACTTTGGTTCTTTGTCGGATGGCCTCATTTCGAATTTTATCCTTCAAAGAAACCCCAAGCATAGCTCGCTCCATAGCCCGCTGCGCGACTTTTAAGTCGTGGACAAGCCTCACTGTCAATGTCCACGTTTCGGCACCGTAAGTCATGACAGGTAGGACGCACTGGTCGAACACCTTTGTTTTAAGACATTGCGGTAAAGGGGAGGAGAAAACCCGACGCAGTTTGCCAAATGCTGCCCAACCTAATTGGATCCTTTTGGTGACTTCTTTCTCGAAGTTGTTTCTACCGAGCTGGATAACCTGCCCAAGGTAGACATACTGTTGAACAACTTCGAGTGTCGACCCTTCGATGGCAATCGGCCTGGAGAAATCCCGACACATTGCAAAAGAGTTTAATATCTCTGATAGAGGTGCGTCACGTTTTATGACAGCCATGACAATGAAAGCATCACCAAGGAGGTCTTGTAAAAGTTTCCTTATTCCATATCCGCTCTCATCTGCAAATATCATTATCCTGTGCTTGGTTGATCCCGAAGCGCGGCAATTGTATTTTAAATCTCCTTTAATTTTCAAAGTAGATACACCTATGCTGGCACATGCTGGTACACACTCAATAGGACTCCAGATATGCACCACCTTCGCCAAATCAATGGCGGTACATTGGCCTTCGTCTGTGCTCTGATTCTTCGAGAAGTGGTTTGCTAATTGTATATTTGATAATGAATCAAAACTGATATTTAAATTGGTTGCCGACGGTCTACGACAAATGATACCAGTATCGAGGCCCTTAATTGCGCCCAAAGTTAATTCCCTGGATGACTTTCATGTTCATGCATCTGAAACGTCTTCGATATTGAGGTGAATAAAATTTTAATGGGGTTATATTACCTGAATTTGGCGTCTCTGATAAACCTATAGATTTATATAGTTTTATTTTTTGTTGAAAGTTATTTATTCCCTTCTTCAACGACGTGTTTTCAATACTTAAGCTATCTATTTCTTTATGAGCACTCTGTAACTCTGTGGTAAGTTCAATTAATTTATCCTTCATCCCTATACAATCATTCTCACCGCAGCAACTATGGTTTACAAGACTTTGATAAGAAACATCCATTTCAAGCTCGCTATCATTGAACTTCAACAACTGCCTTATTTGCCTGCTTTGAGTATTAACATTAGACGACTCTTCGTTATATTCCTCCATATTTTTAAAACCCCTAATATCACTCAACCAGCTTAACAATTTCTAAACCAGTTAAACAATTTTAAACCAGTTTAATTACCACTTAACTTATATGTCGAAGTCCGGTTCGCTATCACAATCTGTATGCAGTATATTTCGACGTCTATTTATTAGTACATAATATGAACTCAACGATAGTTTATTAGGTGAAGACGTGTGATTCCATAAAGGGCTGATATAAATCTCAACAAGAGGCGGCGGAACCAAGACTCGAACTGCCGTCTCATACACGTCGGTCGGCAGCTGTATTCAACGAGCCAAACGTTCAGTTATTATCCGAGTTGAAATTAGCGACTATATTCATCACACGAAGAGTCTAGTTGTAGTACTTGTATTGTAGGTAGTGTAGTGGTAAAAATAACAGATGTCTCTAATTTCAAAATTTTGCACGAGGTATTGGTATTAATTATCTGTGCAAGTTGTCCTGTTTTAACGACGTAACATGTTTAAGACACCAATACTGATCTCAATATAACATAGATGACGTTGCTTCAAAAAGAATAAAAGAATTTGATTCGATTTGAATTTCTTCATGTAACGATTCCACTTTTTGTAATTTGTGTTAAGAACATATGTTACACGTGTTTATAAGGTTTATTATCATAATATTTTAGTTATTCACAACATTTCACTGCTTTTTACGTGGTTCACTTGTTGTTATAACTGTAAAATGATTTTTAACCATGTATGTAAATTGTTTTATTGTACTAAAAAAAAGTAACCCTCGCACTTGGCCGGTTTTTAGGGATTTTTTTTAGAAAAGCCCTATTGCTATCGAGTTGTCGTCGTCGACGTCGTCGTTTTCTTCCAATTTTCTGTCACGGTTTTGGGTATGAAGGAGATGAGCTATCGAGTTGCTGTTTTCGGTAATAGATTCGTGCTGGGGTGAACCATTGCAAGATAAAGAAAAAATCGCAAAAAATCGCAAAAAAAATAATCGCTAAATCGAAAATCCCTTGTATTCGGCTGAGCTCGTCTCAGGAATTCAACTTGTTTTTACATCTGTACTTGCAGATACTGCACAAACCGTCAAGCACCACGTACTAATTGCCGACTAGGTGTCACCATTATTACCTTAAGCAGTTTTGTCATAGTTTCATCTCTAAAATACATTTGCTCTGTGAAAACAACCTACAATACACACATTAATTACAGTTTGAACTCGGTAAAGTGTATTATATTTGTGACTCCAAAACCGACCAAATTATACGCTTATAATAGACTTCTTAATACGTATTTACTTCTAAAAAGTTATTTAATAACTCATTTCTGACCCGACCTTTGTTTAATGAATTTTCCTGTGGGAACTTCCTCTTCAGTTCACAAAATAATTTGTTGTGTTGATGGGAGCTTGCGGAGCTTAGCGACACTGCTGATATTATACATACATTTTAATACTCGTTACTTTCACTCCGTAATCCGTAGTGCAATTCTTAAAATGAAAATAGTTTAGGGATATTCTGAATCAACACGTAGGATGTTTGTACAACTCTGTCTGCCTCATCAAGGAGATACAGGAATGTGTAAAAACTTGTGATAGAATGATGACTTATACCGAGGTTCTGTAAGGATTTAGTTCTGTAAGAAGCCTGTGTTGTTTAATTAAATAAATTAACGCCGCGTCTGTAATCGCCACGTAGTTGCAGGCAAAGTAGAATACATGGACTACCGCATGTCTTCCCATGAAATATATAAAAGGTGATAGGACCGTTATCATCTAACAGACATGATATAGCCCGTGACGCTGCTATTGCGTATTACGAGGAACCGAAAAACAAAGCGAAATGTTGGTGTTGATACATCTCTGTGTACTTCTTTAGGGATTTCAGCCGCGTCTTACATGGTCTGGTACAAAGTAAAATAGGTGAAGTTTGTGGGTGCAATCGGGTATACTGTATAAGACCTTTAACGTTGTATGGCAACTTATTAGTAAAGAGGTTAATACCTCGCACATAAGAAATATTCTGTTGCAAGTAAGCACACGCCGCAGTGCTTATGGCAGGGTAAAAATAAGTCCGTAATCGATATTATAATGTTACGTGCGCGGGCTACAAATTAAATGCCGTTTATACAACAAAGAGGTTTAATCGCTCACCATAAAATAGACAACTAAATAACTAGCACACACAGTACTCTTCAACAGTTCCAGTCGCTCAGCAGTTCACAGTAGTCCACAGTCGTTGCTTAAGTCGCAGGTATAACCCTCTTGAATCGCTTCGGTAAGATGTGTTCGCTTTCGCTTCCGAAAAGGAACTGACTCGCGTCGATAGCCGGGTGCCCTAAACAAAAGGTAAAGTAGGTATAGGTATTCGAAGTACTTGTGATTTTGTGTTGTCTTTTCTAGATTTTTCTACACTGTTCGGTAGAGTACTTCGACACTAACAATGCGTTTAATTTCCAGAAGATTCAATCAGTAGTTTTCGAGATATTAACAGAATTTTTAATACGGTTTAGTAGATCTAGATATTATTATTAGTCTGTAGGGGACAGACTCACAAGCGCACAACATGATCTTTTTATAATATTAGTGTAGATAGGTAACACCCAGTTCAATTTCAATACATATTTATACTTTAGCAGTCGAACTCGCGGCCCCAGACGTTGCAGGCGAACGCTCGGTCAATTGTCTAACAACCACAAGTATAATCACAACCCACTACTTCCCACTATCAGGTCTGATGACTTAGCAATACCGCCACCGCTGTTCGGACCGCGCTTGTTTAGTCAATATAAACACAAGTACCTAAGCGTAATCTGAATTCGCTTCGGAACAATATTAAGGTATAGCTGCCGACGTAGGCATTTGTACGGTTTGATAGTCAGCTTTAGGCAAATTTGTTAATTCAGCTAGTATTAAATGGTGTAATGGTGCAAAATGGATGTAAATTGGTGCTCAACGAAGTTTAGCTTGTTAATAGTTTCACAAGTAAACAACAAATTTTGCTGCTACCTTATAATTTTAACTTCGTAACATTAATAAAGTCAACAAACACTAGTTTTAAACAAGCTCGGCTCAAATTACAGTTGGGAAATGTAACCGTTTGTGTCGCTCGCGGTCATGGATACGTGACGGTGTGCGCCGGGTAGACACCAACTGTGACTAACGAACAAGTCAATGAGCCAATGTGAACGTTATGGTAAAAGCAAGCGAAGGGATTGACGAACGCTACTTGTTTCTGTCAGTTCACCTTCGTTTGGTTGGTATGTACCCAGCATACTACACAGACGAGTTGCGGTGTAGACCAGGGTACAAAATATTTACCGCAGTGTGTACCTCCAGGTGATGGCGCAGTTGCTAGAGTGCGGGGAAGAGAAAGGGCACAAATACAATAAGTACATTGGCATTCGGGTATGACATCCGTAATCCACAATGCTTAGAAAGTTCCAAATTCATACTATTAGAAGTAGATCAAAAATGACATTTAAGCAGGTGAAAAATGTTTCTTTCGGCAACCCAAAAAATTAACTTATGGTGTTCAAAAGCCTGTGAAATCGCCTCACACGTAAATATTTCAGCTCGGAGATCAAAATTTTAACTAACAGAATGATATGGCATGCGCGGATGTAACCGCAGGTGAAATCTAGCATATCAAAACCTATGAATCTTGTGAATAGTTTAATCAATCAAGTTTGATTAAAGAGATCAAATTTACATCTCGTCCGCAGCGCGAGGAGCAAGAAGAGGGCCGGGGAGGCGAGGGGCAGGTGTGATATACAAGGAAAATGTAATTATGCGTGTTAGGAAACTGAGACTGATTATGTCTTTCACTAGTTTTGATTGAACATTGATTGGATACAAGTTTAGTTAAGTTAACACTTGAGGATTTGTAACGTAGAGATAAGCTTACTACATGAACATTTAATTCAAACATTTCGCTCTGGTGGCATTTGCGATCAAATTGCCTCAGATGCTTGTTAGGAAGTATATACGCGCGTTTAGATCAAAATTAGTTTCAGAAGAAATTGGTAGAGAATTCTATTCTCTACAACTTTCATAATAAATGTAAACTTTGCAACCTTTTACCTTGAATATTGAAGGGCGCTGACGGTTGGCATAAAGTGACTTCTGAGGTATCAATTGTACTGCTGAAATAAAGGTCTATACAACAATTCAGCTTATTCCGTTAGATTCTGAGGTGAAATGCCTAGACGAATGGACTATAACCTACTTATAGCAGGCGTGTTTAAAAAATATTCTTATTGATTCATTTTCATTAATTTTTAAATAGTTTTTAAATGGTGAAAACTACTAATACTAAATTGTACTTACATTGTCAATCAATCAAGTTCGTAAGAAGTTTTAGTTGTGAACATTAGTTATTCAAAAATACTTCTGAATTAAAACCTTCATGCCTACAATCGCTCAACGCTACTACCATTTGTCGATACTGATATTAAAATTTAACGTACGTTTCCGACGCGCCCCGCATTAGCGACAGCTACGATCCGCTTAACCCCTGTTATACAAAAGTAATGAATTGGTTATCGGCCGGCTTCAGGAACGGCCCATACGGAGCTTATCTGCTGAAAACAATTAATTTAAGCGTGCATTCGATCATGTTGCTATCGAAATATGAATCCTTAATCTGATACCGTACTAGCTGTTGTCTGCGGCTCTGCCCGCGTGGAAGGTATACAAGAAGCCTATGTGTTATTCCACACTTTGTTCTATCCCTGTACCAAATTTCAGTCAGATTCGTTAAGCCGTTTGAGCATTATTGAGTAACAAACATCCAAGCGTCTTCACAAACAACTATTCATATAAAGAATGGCTTTCTCTGAACCTTTTTTATTTAAATATTGAAAAAGAATATTAGTAACCGAAATTACTAATATACATATTCCCACTAACCTCTTCAGCTAAGCTAAATCACTTGTGTTAGGAGCGGGTTCAGTAGTGTAATGGCCAAGATTTGAACCCGTGACCTCTCGATCATAAAGCTGAGTCGTTAACCACTGAGCTTCTCACTAGTTTCAGTATTAATTTGTCCCGTGAAACTAGTGAGCCTGATATGAACTCAGTCGTACGAGTATATTTAAGTATATCGTGTCCAATCAAGTTTGTTTAGCTACTGGCGCCGATAGGATCGCTTCGCAAATCCCTTTGCCATTGAGTCGATTAATTTCGTTCCAATCGGATAGACGTCGCGCGTCGGCATGACTTCATCTCAGCTGATATCTGATCTGTGCGTTTGGATGTTCAGTGAGCCGGCGCGCCGCTCTCTTAGATATCATATCAAGGACGCCACTTCACGCAATACGAACGTTTGAGTAGGGCTATGTCGGTACCTATTACTGATATAGTTGGTTAATTCGAGGCTTGTTTCGAGAGATATCAGATTCTGATTCGGAATATTGATCCTTTGAAATAATATAAGGGAAAGGGCCCTGTATAAATACAAGTAAGAGCAAACTACCGCTGTGTTATTTATGATTTGTCGATACTTTGCTGCTCTGCTGCCAGTCTTTTGTGCACTCCAAGAGGCCCGTGATGCGGTGAGATTTCATGATGGGTTTTAGGTTAAAGTTTCTTTAGTTTTACATTATTAATTGGAATAGTAATTTTAATTTTAGGATCACTTCAGTTATAATTTGTGGAATATATATTTCTGTAATGGTTATTTTAAAATTAGTTTTTCAATAGCATACTGGTGCTGTGCGCTAGTTTTAAACTAGGGTAAAAGATCTCAGAGAGAGAACCGGCTCTTTGCTTGAGGACGCAGCGCCACGCGCTCGTAACTCAGCGGCTCTCTGCTAACTTGGCTCGCTGTTTTTTTTTTTGAAAGTTAGGAAGCAATAATATAGTTATTTTAGCCCAATAAAAAAAAAACCGGTATAAAGCTAATAGGTATTTTTTTTAAACGAATCACGGAATATTCTAGGACATATTAAGCCCCGAGAAATCAGGGCTAAGCGGTCCCTGCTTCGCCAGGAACTCATGGAGACATGGAGGGTGCGACTTGAGCATCCAAAGTTGGGGGAATCCACCATTGCGGCGGTGAGACCGATTATGAAGGAGTGGTTGGAGAAGGACCATGGGGACCTCTCCTACCGGATGTGCCAGATATTTACCGGACACGGATGTTTCTGTAAGTATCTATGGCGCATCCACCGGGAGACAACGCCACAGTGCCAGCACTGCGAGGATCCTGGCGAAGACACGGCGCTCCACACGTTGGTGGAGTGCCCTGCGTGGGAGAGTCAATGCCGGGATCTCGTTGCGGTCCTGGGCGTGGACGTTCTCTCTTTGGAGACCATGGTGAGGGCCGTGGTCTCCGACGGGAGCAAGTGGCACGTCGCCGCCTCGTTCTGCGAGCAGGTAATGCGCGCGAAAGAGACGGCGGAGAGGGAGCGGGAGAGAACCCTGCCCCTCGAGTTTCGCAGTCTGCGGCGAGGCCGCCGCAGACTCATCTAAGCCCGGGACTACCGACCTCCATGATCGGGGCCTGAAGACGGCAGTTGGTCGACTCGCCAAAGTCCGCCGGCAACCCTGGGGTTATCCTTTGGAGGGCTTACCCGGGGTGCCCGGCAACGTACACTTGGGGAGGACACTGTGCGGTTTTAGTCGATACACGACATAACCACCCCCGCTGGCAGGGATTTCCGCACGTAAAAAAAAAATAAAGGACATATTATGAAAGAAAAGAAAGATAATACATTTATTTGCCTTCTAGTCCCAACTAAGCATAGCTTGTAATATCTGTTCTAGTATGCGGTTAAACATACTTATTTTTATTTTTTTAATAAATATTCTACGACATTCTCAAGCACTCTCTAGACCCAAAGTAAGCATAATTTACCTAGCTTGTGTTATGGACTCTATAATGAAAACATACTTATACACTTTTTTTTTGTAAATGCTTACATATTATATATAGAAACGCCCAGACCAATGTAAATAGACATATTCATGCATACAAATATTTGCACCGAGTTGGAATCGAACCTGCACCCCCGTGTAGCAGTCGAATGGACTACCGCTATGCCACAGAGGCCGTCTAAAACTTCTATTTATAAAACATTTATTTTATAAATAAGTATATAATATACAAAGTAACACTAAGACCAAATGGTCTGCGTGGGACAAATGTACTGAGCGGTAATCGAACCGCAACCTCTGACGAATACCACACATCAGCACACTCGGAAAAAAATGCATGAATGTGAAGTTGCCTTTTCTTGAGGTGGCAATAAACCTAAGGATAGCATACAGATATAAGCACAAACATACGCACCCTTTTTTTTTTTTTTTTTATCGTGCGGAAATCCCTTCGGATACCCCCCCGCCGGCCAGCGGGGGCGGTTATGTCGGGCTTGCACCGACTAAAATCGCACGCCGTCTCGGGTCTTCAGACGCCGGGGTGTAAGGTTACCCATAGAGCATATCCCTCGCACCTCGACTGACCCTGGGCCATCTCACCACTAACAGCATCGCTCATCCTGTCTCCTCTGAAAGCAAAGTAGTACGGAGAGCGATGTGTTCCCGCCACGTTGGGTATTGGCCGACGATCAATGCCAACCCTATGAAGGGGAAGCCATTGACCGCCGCCCAGGGTGTACCGGCCGCTCCGATTCCGTTCCCCCCGGACTGCAGCGGGATCGGAATCGGAGCGACACTCGAGGAGGTTACCCAACACACACCCCAACATACGCACCCAACGAGTGTCTGCTTCTCAAGGATAACGGTGACAACCTGAAGGGGGTCAAAATATTGGCAATGTTTTCAGTTGTGTACTGTTTTGTCACCTTGGGTGTGTCAAACGTAATTGCAGTTTCCAAACGCTCGTAATTGAACGTAGTCGAGTTCCTATATCATGTCATGTTGACTGTCATCGCACTTGTATACTGTTATAAAATTGTTAATTAGTTAGTATTAGGTAGTCTGTAAATTAGAAATATGTGAAAAAAGATTTGGTTATGTTAAATGAACGATTCTGAACACACAATTTTTTTTTTTGAATTCTTGTCTGTTCGTTCACGATGGACGCAAAAACTACCGAATGGATTTTAATGCGATTTTTTCTATTAGAAAGTTCTTGGTCAGTTTTAAAATCTACCGTACGTCCAATTGCAATGGGTTAAGTAGAACCGGATATATAACCAAAATACGATAACAAACCGCCGCGCGGGTGGAGCCGCAGGCATCAGCTAGTAATGACTAAATGTGTACCGTGCGAATTGCTTGTTTTTACCTCAGAATATCACACTTCACTGCTACGACGTAGCAGTGCTACAACGTAGCACTACCGTACGAGTTACCAGTGTAGTGTTTGCGGGTAGTGAATGATATATTTAGAGTGTAGGATGTATGGCGCCCCATCACTGTCTTGAAGCCGGTATAACCTTACCTGCTGATAAACGGACGAGGCACTGGCGCATGCGTTCATTTTTCACTTTACCATTTAAACACCATTTAAAAAAACAATGTAAAAAGCTATGAACTACTTTGAATTGAAGAAAACCAACATGCAGAGCTAGATGTGCCTGCATTCGGCCGGCACCTAGACCTGTCCCGGATAATTGAAATGGATAGCTACTTAAGTCTTACAGCCCCTTCACACTAGCGTCTGTTCAGCGGAGGCGTTCTATGGACGTATGGACATCGCAGACGCAGCGCGCGCGTCGCGTTGTCGCTGCGTTTACGCCGCGCTAGCGCAGCGTTTAATTAGCTGCACCGTGTATACGTTCATCGGACGCCTGCTGAACAAACATTAGTGTTAGGGAGCCTTAGCGATATTCTCCTCGAAACTAAAAATTCTCAAGTAAATTAATGATCTGTTAGTGAGATCACGTCTCCATTCAAGGCATTAGCTATTAGTTTTCCGTTTAATCCTCGAATGTCATGTTCGGCTTTAATATACGATCTATTAACTGCGGGTCGTATGACGGATCGTCAAGTAGCGGCGCGCAGTCTGGAATTTGGAGCCCAGTAGGCAGCAATAAGTTATAAGTTATAAATAAGCCTATTACGTAAGGTCAAACATAAAGCTTTTTTTAGGCGTAAAATACATAAACACAGTAAGGCCCCTACGCAGTTTTATTACAATTACATACTTAGTACTTTAGAAATGGGCTCAGGGAAAGCTAAATGTGCTATAATGAAAAAAAGAAATAGGGTGGAAGTAATGGGGATAGCCGAGATGAAAGAGAAATATTCATAGGGCGATATTACCTTAAATAGTATTCCGTTTGTGGGGCTCGTCAGGTGTGATTACCCCAGGAACATACGTATAAATAACGCATTTGTATGCCTTCGCTAGTTCATGATATTAAGCGATATATTATGGCGCCGCCGGCTCCGGCAGAGCTTTCCACATTCATTAGGGTGATGATCAGATGTGGGTTTCAAAATTCACCGTTGATTTTAGGTATTTGATAAGTACTTTAGGTATTTGTTATTATATTATATATTATAGTCGGACTCTGTGGCGTAGCAGTAGTGCATTCGAATGCTACGACAGGAGGGGTTTGATTCCCGCTCAGTGCAAATACTTGTATCCATGAATATGTCTATGTGCATTGGTCTGGGTGTCTATGTATAATATGTGAAGAACCCATAACACAAGCTAGTTAAACTATGCTTACTTTGGGTCTAGAAAGCGCTGTGTAGAATGTTGTGGACTATTTATATTTATTTAATTTATTATACTTACTAACATTATTCCGTAATCAATCAATCAATCAATTAGCCTATTGCAGCCCACTGCTGGACATAGGCCTCTCCCATTTTACGCCATAGCACCCGATCCTCCGCCTTGCGCATCCAGTCTATCCCAGCTACCTTTTTCAGGTCGTCCGTCCATCTTGCTGGGGGACGTCCTACCTTCCGTTTACCGATTCGTGGTCTCCACTCCAGGACTCGTTTGCTCCATCGGCCATCGGTCCTTCCGCAGATGTGGCCAGCCCATTGCCACTTTAGCTTGCTTATTCTGCGAGCTATGTCGGTGACTTTAGGTCTTTGTCGGATGGCCTCATTTCAAATTTTATCCTTCAAAGACCCCCAAGCATAGCTCGCTCCATAGCCCGCTGCGCGACTTTCAAGTCGTGGACTAGCCTCACTGTCAGTGTCCACGTTTCGGCACCGTAAGTCATGACAGGTAGGACGCACTGGCGAACACCCTTGTTTTTAGGCATTGCGGTAAAGGGGAGGAGAATTCCGACGTAGTTTGCCAAATGCTGCCCAATCTAATTGGATCCTTTTGGTGACTTCTTTCTCGAAGTTGTTTCTACCGAGCTGGATAACCGGCCCAAGGTAGACATACTGTTGAACAACTTCGAGTGTCGACCCTTCGACGGCAATCGGTCTCGGTGTGATATGTTCGTTAAACATAACCTTGGTTTTGTCAAAGTTCACACCAAGACCGACAAGTTGCTCTTGTTCCACAAGCGTCCTCGAAACCAACATTACTACTCGTAGTATTCCCGTTAACTCCTTTAGCTGAGCTAAATTGCTTGTGCTAGGAGAGGGTTCATGCCGGTAGTGTAATAGCCAGGATTCGAACCCGGGACCTTTCGATTGTAAGGTCAACGAAGTTACCGTCGTTTTTCTGTTTAAACATTGAGTAGTTACATCACATCACCATCACGTGGAAAGCAGTAAGGTGACTGTCTGAGCTGGCTGACAGACTGACTGTTCCGCCGTCCGTTATAGTAAACCCTGACATTTCAAGAAAAGTATTTTCAAAAACTTCTAGTACTCCATATACCGTACAAAATGCAGCGTACTTGTACCTTACGTAGACATTAAGTGAGGGAGTGGTTTAAAAAGTCCGAATATTATAATTCCTAAGAAACATGCGAATAAAATAATTAACAATCTTGAAATTCATTATTGTGCTGTAGGAATTAAGATTTTCGTTTTTAAATAGTGTACCAGGCTCTAAAAACTACAAATCTATATCGAACAGGCAGCAACACATCCTGTAGTTCCATAGCCTGTATACGTACGTCCTTGATGATTGGCACTTGCACACAACCACTCACAATATATCTTCGATAACATCGCACTTCGCAAAACAAACACAGCCAGGTTATGCTGCGGCGTGACGTAGCGGAGGCTCGTTCTGTCGAGTCAGCGCGCCGCTCCCGCGATATGACGGGACATCAATATAAATGATGGGACTGGTAGCAACACAAGGCAGCTAACAAAGGAATATAATTCCTATTACTTCGCCAATTATATACCATTTATAAGGCAATGAGGTAAAAAGGCTAAATGATCCATCTATTAATATTTTTTTACCAACACATGCGTTTCCATTTCTTTACATAGGACGTTAAAATCATCTATCAAGGACGTCATCAGTAGACCACCGTTTTAGCACTTTTTTGTTTTACTTCGGGCCACCAACCAGGTGGACACCGAAGTCTTAAAATCACGCAAAAAAAAAATCAAAATCTTACACCCACTTTTTATCACTTTTCTCGACGTTTCACATGATTCTAAGTCTAATTAAGAAAAAAAAATTTTGTGTCGGTCTGTCTGTTGGTCTGGATGTCTGGATGTCTGGATGTCTGTGAAAAATTCTTTCGCCAATCATCTTGTTTGGTTAATCGAAAGAACTGATTAGATTTTGGGGTTTGTACGTTCAAGGTTTCGGGTACCTACCATACAAATTGTCCCTAAAAATCATTTTTTTTTGTTTTTGACGTCGAAGACGTTTGATTTGATTTCAATTTCTTCATATTTATTGCTCAATATATAAAGACGCGTCGAATAATATGCATAAAGCCTAAGGTCTGTAATTTTGAATAAAAATACTGCAACAAAAATATCTAAGTTTGGCCCGAATTGTGTTGTCAAAGACAATTACTGTGTGATTTCCGCCCCACTAGATTTTTTTTTGCAACAAGGTGAGTGACCAGCTTTTTTTGTATGCTGCAAGTAGCCTGTGATAAGGAGAAACAGTGCCCTTATCTTAATATGGTAGACATGGATTTATAATTTATATTTATAAATTCGTTCATAAAATTACACACGGCTAGTAAAATAATGTAAATAGGAGCAAAATTTGTGTATTTGTGTGTGTGTGTGTAGGTGTGTGTGTGTGTGTGTGGTGAGTGTGTATGTACATATAATTAAGAACGTGTGATTTGCCTATCCCCTAAAAAAAGAAGGGAAGAAATAAACTTATTTCTCTGCAAATATAAATAAACTATAGGTCTCTCCGTGACCATGGCTGCTGAAAAGCAACCGAAACGTCGGGTTCAATTTAAATAATAAAATAACATAAAACAAATCGCGATAGAATCCGTTAAAAATAGTTTTGTTTCAATGTGCAACATGCTATAATTTGTATGGCTTTGAAAACTGTTGAACTCTTACGACTCTTAAATAAACGTTGTAATTCTGTTTATTACTAGTTCAGCTGCGCAAGCGGCAACCCACAAGTAAACAAAGGAGATTTGAGAGTGTTGATCAGCCACGGTAGCTGCTTGCCAACAAAGGAAACTTACTAGTTTCCGACCATTGTAAAATGCATTTTTGAGCTGTTTAAACGAAGTCAGTAAGATTATTTTTACCTTAAGTACTAATTCATAACTAAAGACGAAGAATAAGGTTGTGTATTGAGTAGTTTCATTGACGGGGCATTGTGAATTGAAGTTATTGAAAGGCGATAAATATAATAATTAACTAGTTGTCATACTAGTCTTATTGTAACGTTGCACGGGTTCTACCGTGTAGTATTGGTTAAAAAAATGAATGATGTAATTATAATTGGTCGACTGCTCTTAGTAATTAGTTTCTGGCATACTCGTACCTACCGTATTCGTCATAAATAATTAACTTTCTAAAAGTCGTTAGACTTAGAAGCCAAGTCAAATTCAAAGTCAAAAACCATTTATTCTGTATAGACCAATAATACGGCACTTACAAAACGTCCATAAATAATAAATAATGTTTGGCAAATGGACCACCAGTTCGAAACGCGGCCCTGTCCTGAAAAGATTCCGGCAAGAAACTCAGCGGGCTGTTTTTTTTTTGGTCTATTTACAAACATGTTTACTTAATCTAAGTACAATATTTAGTTTGAGTAGCATAGTGACAGAGCGAACAGTTCATACCCAAGCTTGTTTGTCGTCTAAATAGTCTTGAATTTTATAATAGCCTTTTTGGCAGAGCTTAGTTTTAATTTGGCTTTTTAATTTATGAAGAGGTAGATTCTTCATTTTACTAGGAAGCTTGTTCTAGAAGCGTATACAGTTACCCTGAAAGGAATTCCTGTTTTTTTTTTATATTTAGGACATGTCAATTTGACTTCACCTCGCCTGATGGTAAGCTGAAGGTAAAGTCTCAGGAAAGAGGGTCACCATTACATACACGTACCATGTTAACAATGGTGGCAGTCAGCTTGACGGCCTCATCAGAAGAGGATTATCGGCGCAGCACCGCGTGACACCCACCGGTCGCACTAGTGCTACGACCACAATCCCCCTGCCCGGCTATGCACTTGCTGACCCCTAAACGCAATCAAACCGAAATTGGATTACTATGGAGGGTTTTTCGCAGTCGTGCACGGTGGTACCCACCCGGCCGAATTTTGTGACAAATTTGTGTCATCAAATTTCTACCACCAGTAAAGTGATCTTGTGGAGTCGACTATTAAATACCACAAGATTGTTTTTATGTCTAGTATTTACGTTATGTATATCATAAAGTCTTAAAAAATTGGAAATAAATAATACTATGAAAATAACTGAAATAAACTATTCTAGCGGTATCCATGTCTGTTAAAGTCCTAATCCTTTACACAGCGTAGGAAGCAGAACTTAATCTACTAGCTATTTTTTCAATATGTGATCCCCACTGTAATTTAGCATCGATACTTAAACCGAGACCTTAAACGGTCGATTTCACAAGATTCAACAACTGTCCATTGAGTTGTACATTGGTTTCCACCTGTGTAACATTAGGTAAGGTCAATTTAATACATTTGGTTTTTTTTTCATTAAGGCAAAGATTATTTAAATTAAACCAATGAACCACTCTTGAGATTGCGTTGTTTACTTCGTCATAATTATCTAATTTACTTTTAATTTTAAATGTTAAGGAAGTATCATCGGCAAACAAAACAATACTATTTTTATCCCTAACGTAGTAAGGGAGGTCATTTATATAAATTAAAAATAAAAATGGTCCAAGTATCGGACCCTGTGGAACGTCCATCGAAACCAAAGATCCCACCGAACGTGTACCGTTCACATCGACCCTCTGAATTCTATTGTTCAAATAAGAAGTCAAAAGGTCGAGAGCCTTGTTCCTTATTCCAGCTGAGGAGCATAACCAGAACCACAGAAAACGTATGTCCAAAATTTTAATTATTATTTCGTATTAATAAATTATCGTAATTAATAAATTTCGTATTACTTAACAGCTGTCACTTTTCAAAAATGTAATAAAAGTTGCTGTTTGTTAGCTTAATGTTGTCTCATTCATACAAAAAAAAACATAAAATTTGAATTTGTCATTCCTAAAAAAAATGCAAAAATGTTAGTACTGAAAATTGGGTTTCCTCCAATTTCTTCAAGAAAAACGGCAGTTTCATAGAAAAATGGCAATAAAATAAGATTGTGTAGCGAGCATGATCAAACGCTCATAAAATACATCTCAAAATCATGTGTGTCTGGCTATGAATACAGAATGAGGGTTACTATTGTTGGTTAGTAATTAGGTGTTGCGCCAGCTCCTCCGAGACTTAATTAGCTCCTCGTGATACAGGCTTATATTGTGTGCTGGTATTAATAGTAAACGGTGTATACTAACCGTATCTAGCTTCAAACTCATCCTAATGTTCAAAGCATGTTGCTAACTCTGATTTTTTACAGTAATTAATCACCACGTCACACCTAATTAAAATGTTAAGGTAAGCAGTCACCGTCACCAACAATCACTGCAGTTTCAAGGTCACAAAACCCGATGACTTCGGGGTTGCACTTTACGTCATTCACCGCTCCTGTCGCTGGAAGTCCTAAACTGGGCCTTGACCAGGTAACCAGCCATCTCATCTGGCTGGGGCGTCAACCGCAACGGCGTGGTGTGAAGAGGAGAAAACCCGCGCCAACCGACCAAGACAACCACAAGGCGATGAAGCCAAACACAAGGACCCGTACCCTGTTCAGGGGTAGAGAACAAAGCCCTAGCGAGAGGGTAAGCGCCCTAAGTACTGCTTCGTATCCATATGGGGTGTTGTGAGGATTAGTGAAGACGAAGTCCGGTAGTTATGGATAATCACACCCCGCTAACCGTACCCTCTTATTACGAATACTGAATTCTAATCTTTGAGCCTTGTAAACTTTTTGCTGTGTGTTCCTCGCTCTTTAATATAGTTGCCTACTATCAGGCTACGGAATATCTTTTGTTATATCATGTTTTAGTAAGAGGAGACAAGTTTCTTTGATAGAACTAAAGTCATTGACTTTAGTTCTATCAAAGAAACTTGTTATGAAATTCATACAAAGATATACGCGTAACATAGCTACTATGGGCCAGGGCTCCGGGCTATCCCACCCTCACTCAGACCGCTGAGTCAACGTTTGCTGTGCGGCTACAATATTGACGTGTTCAAAAGTCGGGCCTTTGTTAGTATTTCATATTAATTTATTAGGAGAGGTGACGTCACGACGACCTCAGTGGCGTAGCTCTAGATCATTCGACTGCTTAGTCGGAGGTCGCCGGTTCGATACCCACTCAATGCAAATATTTGTATGTATGAATATGTATATTAGCATTAGTCCGGGTTTTTTTCTATGTATTATATGTATTTATTTACAAAAAAAAATTTAAGTATGTTTATCCACATTCTATAACTCATAACATAAGCTAGTTAAACTGTGCTTACTTTTGGACTAGGTAGAGCCGTGAAGAATGTTCTAGCTATTAACGTATTTATTATATTGATGTGACCATTGTAAAAATGCTGCTGTTGAGAATTATCTGCCAGAAAAGACAAATGATAATATGCTCAACTCGGAAATCGAACCCAAGATGGCAGCAAACTTATATCATGGAACCAGCGAAGCAGTGTCTATTGTAAGCATCCTGTGTATACTTTTTTAAGCATATTGCACGCACGTATAGTGCTATGTATAGCACGAAACGTTCGATTAACGATTTAATAATATTTTTTTAATGAATCGTTGAGCAAAGTTACTAGTCCACAAGTCGGAAAACTTAGTTTGGTGCTTTCGTTTTTATAACAATGATCACCGTTACTAATTGGCTATTAAAAGGTGAATTTGGCAGACGGCGGCGAAGCCTGATCACCTATTGATTATCGAATAAAAACGTAAGCGCTCGTAAAACGTCCCCGCTCCCTTGAGTATTTGTTGAAGACTATGAATACCACATTTTACGAGTTTGGCAGACGCGACATTCGCCGTAATTATCGGTGTTCGGGGGCGCATTTGCGAGCATTACTACTGAGATTACGATCACTGGTATCCCACTCATATTATAAATGTGAAAGTTTGGATGGATGGATGGATGGATGGATGGATGTTTGTTCCTCTTTCACATAATAACGGCTCAACGGATCTGATTGAAATTTGGTACAGGGATATATTATAGTCTGCAATAACACACAGGCTTTTTATCTTACTTTTATCCCTGTGATAGGTTCCCATGGGATGCGGGAACGGGATCAGAATTCCACGCGGCAACAGCTAGTTTTATTATATATCTATTGAAGCAATATTTAGTGGCAGTGGACACTTGTGTTTACACTGTGTTATCATGAGGAAATATGTGATGAAGAAGTGTGATCATGACCGATATACAATGGCCAATTCAAACAAGATGTAAGAATATCCTAGGATATTCTAGACAACGCTATCTAGACCCAAAGTAAGCATAGCTTGAAGTGGCAGACTTAAGTAAATTTCATGCATACAAAATATTTGCACCGAACGGGGATCCAACCTGAGCGGCATCTGACAATTAGCAGTCAAACGCTCTGTCATCACGCCACGAATGTCATAATTTTTTTTTTTACGTTTGGAAACCCCCACGGGCTTCACCCCATCGGTGCCGACGATGGGGTGGACGAGTCGGAATCAGACCGACTAAAACCACACGTTGTCCTCCCCAAGTGTCCATTGCCCGGCACCCCGATTAGCCCTCGAAAGGATAACCCCAGGGATCCTACCCTTTCGTACTACAGAATGAATAATTATCTAACATTGTTTCAACTCACAGAAACTTAGTCCAAGTGTACGGCAACGGACACTTGGGGAGAGGTAAAAAATATTACTCTACCTGTGTAAAAAATGGCAGCCACATCCATCCATCCCTTTTAAAAGTAGTGAATAAACAAATAAATTAACTCCTCTCGAATTTGTGGTATTACGACTATGTTGCTGCACAGTTGCATATAATTATATGGTATGTAGCTGAAGCCGTTGCTGTATACGGACCTATACTAGTGACTTGCAAAAGTCCAACTGTTTGCCTCGTACCTAATTACATTACTGCGGTAACTAGGTACACCAAAATTATCAACCCTTGAAGTTCAAAAGTTACTTCATTAGACGGAGGAACTTCTGAATTTATACTTACCCTGTGCAAACAGTGGCAAAACAACTTTACGGTCGTATTATGTGGGACCGAACGTTCGTGCTGGAGGTGGGCTATCTGGTGCCTGGGCGAGCGCCTCCCGGCTCAAGGTCACTGACGTCTGTGCTACATAACCGCCTATGAGTACGGTCCTCATATTTAATTTGTACCTAATATTGCGGCTAATTGTTTCCACATAAATGCCACTTTAAAATCAATAGTAACATGTCGCGTGACACTCACGGGAACCGCTTGGCGGTTCAATCAAGGTGCTCTGCTCTCAATTGCAGGTTGTCTCTGAATTATTTTTTTGAAGGTTTTTCGTTTTGCCATTTACCGTTATAATGAATCTGATATAATTCCTTCATTAGGCAACTGAACAACTTGAACTGCATTAGTTGTAGTATCTTACTTGCCAATACAATTTGTAATATTGTTTGTCATTGTAATTACTGGCTATTAAATAAGTCGTGGTCGTGAGTTTTTATTGTTAGATTTTTTACAGGCGTTAATGAGGTATATTTAACATATCATAAACATAACTTCACGCCTGTATCCCTGAAGGGCTAGGCCTCTGCCTAGCCCTAGCCCACCTCTGTGTTTTACACACCCACGATTCGCCAGTTACGTCAAGGTCTCAATGTAATAAAGAGCGAGCCTATTATCATCTACCGGGCCCATTATTAAGCGAGCGATAATTAACATTTATTAATGTACACATAACTACGAAAAGTCAGAGGTGTGTGCCCTGGGCGACTGAGGATCGAACTTGAGACCTCGTCTCAGCAGTCCGTTACATACACCACTGGGCTATCGCCGCTTTATGTGGTATATGGTATTGCCTTGTAAATTTGGCAGCACTTGGATATAAATGTACAAGCATTGACGTTAGTGTTCTTAAGTGTTACTTAATTGACCTAGATTCATAACAAAGGACGCAATCAAATAATGAAAGAATGGAATTACGTGCGGAGATACTATGTTTATTATTTCTGAGGCATATTATATTCGTTTAAACGTTCTTTATAGTCTGCAGTTTGCTGTAAGTACTATCAATTTGATGCTGCATATAAATTGTGAAAGCGGAAAAAAGCACAACAGAAATGCTGTAAAAGTGCAAATTGAAGGTTTTATGTGAACGCGGCCGGAGCGAGCGGCGCGCGGCCGTGATGTAGATTTTGTAACCGGGGATATATTGCGTCGTAAAGTCTGTTTGTGGAATGTCAGAATGATAACCATAACGGTTTGAGTAATCATTTTTCCGAGCGGTTACCACAAACAATATGCAGATGGATAGCTCTATTTAGACTAACTTATTATGGGAGAGGCGATTTACCCGCGTAATGAAATTAAATCCAAGTAAGCTACAACGTGAGCCCCTCCTGCCTTTTTTTTTTACGTGCGGAAATCCCTTCGGACACCCCCCCGCCGGCCAGGGGGGGTGGTTATGTCGTGTCTCGACTAAAACCGCACGGTGTCCTCCCCAAGTGTCCGTTGCCGGGCACCCCGGGTAAGCCCTCGACCAAAGTGGCGGCCAACGTCCACCGCGGCCTCGCCTGGTGGGGTCGGGTTTTATCCCGCTTCGGTGAGTTGGCAGGCGTGTGTAGGCCTGCTTCTGCAAGGACGGCGAGTCGGCCAACTGTCGTCCTCAGGCCCCGATCATGGAGGTCGGTAGTCCCGGGCGTAGATGAGTCTGCGGCGTCCCCGCCGCAGGTTCCAACCTGGGGTCTGTTTTGTCCTGGTCTGCCCTCCCAACCCTGAGAGGTGCGCCTGTACCAGAGCCTTGTCTGTTGTTTAGCAGGTGTACCGACTAGCAGGTGGGGTTGCTTGGGCCCCGAAGGTGTTGGTAGGGCCCTGGGTACAACAAGCGGATCTCGGGCTCCAAAGTGCAAAATTGACCCAACTGGGCAATCGCTATGAGGATGATGAAATATGAAAGTAGAAGAACCGGAAAGTGTTTGCCACGATCGTAGCAAATGTAAAACTGAAGTGGTCTTCTAGCTAAGATCTTATAACCTAACCGTAATACCTTCTGTGAAGGAAACAAAACAAGCACCACTTCTCGCTTCCTAGGACGACCTTCCAGAACCTGCACCTAGTGTAGTACACTTTTATCACTGATCCTACAGTGTTTGCTCAATGATGACACATACAATGCAGTTTACTGATGAATAAATCTTGACTTCTTCTTATTTCAAAATAATATATTATCACTAAATAGATGAATGGAATAAATCGCAAGTCTTTGTGATAGAACCTTAGTACGGATAATCGTTCGGTATTGGTTTTATTTTATATTTTAGAACCGGAGCGGAGCGTTCTGATCCGCACTCTGAAGATACTTAATCACCCTTTCGACGTTCACTGAAGTTCTTGATGTACCCGACGTTCAGTAAAACCTTATTCTTCATAATTCATATTTTAACCAAGTCAATCTTGAAGACGGCTTTATAATCGGCGGATATCTCGCAAATTTTACATAAGCATACTTCGTTTTTAATTATTGTACATTACTTTCCTGTGTACCGTGTGTACGGGAAGTATACTTTCTATTTTCAGCGCTCAGTGGCCATGACAACAAGGAACTCGTTACTGACGGCTTTATTAAAATAAGATACGTCGCCCATTATCCGCTTCGTGTCCTGTTACCGTCACATGCATGATCAAACAATTCGTTCGATATAATTCAATGATGAGTCAACTTGCTTGTGGGCATATACATAGCGTCTGTCCGTGTTTGTTAATAACTTTGTTATCTTTGGTTCTACGATTAAAAGGTACACAACCAAAGTTGTATAAAATTGAATTCGCAACAAAACTGGTTTTACAAATTTGCTGTGCGATGCATAGTTTGCCCGATATAGCTTTTTTTTTTTCGTGCGGAAATCCCTTCGGATACCCCCCCGCCAGCCCAGCGCCCAGCGGGGGCGGTTATGTAGGAAAGGTAATGTTATGTAGGAAAAAAATATTATAACATCTATTGTACCATATTCTGGCAAATAAATTATTTTATTTGATTTGATTTGATATGTCGGACTTGAACCGACTAAAACCGTAAGCCATCTCGGGTCTTAAAACGCCGGGGTGTAAGGTTGTTCATAGAGCATATTCCTCGCACCCCGACTGACCCTGGGCCATCTCCGGTTTCGAGATGATTTGAGAGATTTGATTCGAGATCCCAAACCCCCTCGGGTTTGGGAACCACGGTGTCCCCGCCTTGCCCCGGTTTGGGGGAGGAGCGCTAGTCGCCTCACCGTCCCGGCTGACCGATATAGCCTATAAACCATTAGCATCCGTTTTTCAAGATGGCAGCCGCGGGACAGTGGTTGCGAACCCACAAACACGAATTTAACTTTACAGTAACCCTCACTGATGCCGCCGCCTCTTTTGCGAGCAGATAATGCACGAGAAAGAGGCGGCGGAGAGGGAGCGGGAGAGAACCTTGCCTCCCGAGTTCCGCAGTCTTGTCAACGCCCGGGACTACCGACCTCCATGATCGGCACCTGAGGACGGCAGTTGGCCGGCTACCCGTCCTTACAGAAGCAGGCCAAGATGGAGACGTATAGTGTGTGTCCTACACACGCCTGCCAAATTACGGACGCGGGATCCAACCCGACCTCAAAGGCGAAGCCGCAACGTCAGCCGAAGTCCACTGGGAACCTTGGGGCTTACTTGGAGTGCCCGGCAATGGGCGTTTGGGAAGGACACCGCATGGTTTCAGTCGGTTCGATTCCGACATACCCCCCTCATCGTTAGCACCGGTGGGGTGAAGTCCGTGGTACCATAATTTTTTTTTTTTCGTGCGGAAATCCCTTCGGATACCCCCCCGCCGGCCAGCGGGGGCGGTTATGTCGGGCTTGAACCGACTAAAACCGCACGCCGTCTCGGGTCTTCAGACGCCGGGGTGTAAGGTTACCCATAGAGCATATCCCTTGCAACCCGAAAGCCCGTGGTACCACAGGTAAAAAAAACCCTCACTTCATATCGAAAACAATTAAATCCGTTCTCTGACTCTTGTAAGCTAATCACAAAATGTAACATTTCAACGGACTAAAATGACGTAAAAGATTGTTAATATCGTATTAGTAAGGTATTTGTCGCATTCCGAGGGGATTTCCGCGTCCGAGGGGATTTCCGCACGAAAAAAAAAGGTATTTGTCGCATTGAATTTAAAAGTTTTAATTTCATGGATATCCTTTTATCTAATTAATTATGTTTGTTATAGAGATTTGATTCTTATGATTGACCCTATCGATTGATGCCATAAAAATATAGGATGTTATTTTTTTAACCGGATCTGAAGTCCTCTTTCAGTGAAATTGTCTATCTACATTATTTAAGATACTTTCCCTCCATGTGGCATCACCGTGGGGCGCCCTGTATACAATAATAGCCCACAGGCTATTATCGAAAACAGGCTGTGGTGAGTTGGCGAGATACTTTTATCTCTGTGTCGTGTTTATTTAAGCTCTGCTAGCACTTTTATATTTATTTATTTTAGTATCCAAATACTAAAGCCATTAACAAAATAGAAAACACTCTGTCTGTCTGTACTGTGATATTCTTCTTCTTCATCCCAACACCAATCCCAATCGCATCTAAAGCTCGCACTTTCGTGCCTGAGGTCAGGTTGGCTTGGGGCCCAAAAATCTTGGTAGAGTCCCACATATTATTGTATGGATTTCGCAGGTAGACTGTACCCTGTAGCCCTCAGAAGTAGCTGAACACTTGTAAGTGAAGCTGAACACTTTGAAGATTTGTAATGTTATAAACGATCTTTACATCGAAATCTTTGCCTCGCCTTACCGTATATATGTAACTGCACACATGTATTTACGACATTATTATACCGATTATGGAACCGAAAACTTGTCTATAATTTACCTACTTCACTCCAGTACAGTATATTTATTTTCCTTATCTTCAGTGGACAAATTTAACATTTTTAATTTTTTTATGTAATGTTTTAAAGCTACAGTATTCGGTAACTTGGAATGTGTTAAGCGAATAATGATGGCAACTGTACATCCATAGCAATATAATTATAAAACGCTTTTCCATTATTGATCATTCATAAATCAAGGTTCTTTCACCGCTAGGTGAGCTGTGGGCTTGTTAGCAACCTTAGTAGTAATCACAAATACGCGTTAATTAGTTATTAGCGAGCGTATTGTCAAGACGACGTTCATATTTCATCACAGCTTGCATCTTTCGAACTTGAGTTATAGTCTACAAAAGCAGCTAAAAGCTCAGTTCTGAATGAATTCTACGAGTACACGTGAGAACAAGCTCAGCAGCCCTACCGGCTCTGTCTGCTCATCTATGTTTAAATTGGGATAATGCGCTTAGAGCTAATGGCGGCGCCACGCGGCCGCTAATTGAATAAAATACGGCGCAGGAATTACCGGCTGGTAATGTACACACACGTGTAGCGGCTCCCTGCCGGTGCCGCGGAGATAAAACGTGATTAGACGGCTGTGAGCAGTATTAGCTGCCGTCAAAGTAAACGGTTGTTTAGAAACGTTTATATGTGTTAGTTTCAAGAGTAATTGTGTAGACCTGGTTGTAATTGCGTCTTTTATATATAAACAGTAACGTAATTATACGTTAACGTTACGTTAACGTAATTATTATCATTTCAATACTATGGTCATTTCAACACCATGGTCATTTCAGCACCATGGTCATTTCAACATCATGGTCATTTTAGCACCATGGTCATTTTAGCACCATGGTCATTTTAGCACTTTGGTCATTACACCCCGAAAGGAATATATTTTAGACATATTACACAGCGCCACGTAGACCCAAACTAAGCAGAGCTTGTTATATGGCTTCTAGAATGCTTATAAACATACATATTCATCTATCTACCCATTACAAAATTGTAAACAAGTTGTGTCTTTACATTGAAGATATTAAAAAGAAACTTATGTTTGTGGAATTCTTGGCTGTTTATCTGTTAATCTGTTTGTTCGCGATGAATGCAAAAACTACTGAAAGGATACTGACGCGGATTTTTTTATTAGAAAGGTCTTGGTAAAACTTAAAATCTGCCGTATGTTTGATTGCAATTGGTTAAGTGGAACCGGAGATATGACCGAAAAACGATAATAAACCTCTGCGTGAGCGGAGCCGCGGGCATTAGCCAGTGCATACAAATATTTGCATTGAGTCGGAATTGAACCCGCGGACAGCAATGACCTACCAGCCCACCGTACACCTATTACAAAGAAATTATGACTCATCATTATACTCCAACCTAGTGGGATTATGTTTTTGAGCCGTTTGGGGTTGAGAGGTTGGGGTCATGGGGTCCAAGTGCCCGTTTTGTGTACTAAAATTTGGCAAAGCGGCTGATTGACGCTACACGTGACCAGAAGGCTGGACTTCATTTGCACAAAGAATTAGCATTGCCATTCAACGTGGCAATGCTGCCAGTCTTCTGGGAACATTACCAGTCAGTGATGATGCGGAGGAATTCTATGACGCATGTATGTAAATATTTTTCTATCTTTTAGGTTTAGTTCTCTTTACATTTATTTATAATTAATTTTAATTTAATAATTTATTTTTAAAGTGAAAGAATATATAACTAAACTAGCGGACCCAACAGACGTCGCCCTGCTCAGAAAAAAGCACCACATTTATCAAATATGGTGACATATCGACAGCACCTACCGGGTCCAATTGTGAATCTAAACCATCCTCGAGTCCCTTGAACTCACACAAAACATTTCATCAACATCGGTCCAGCCGTCTAGGAGGAGTTCAGTGACATACACACGCACACAAGAAATATATATATATAAAGATATTCTGTGGATATTTCAAGCATCTACCTGTTGCCGTTATCAATTACACATGCGTATTATAGAAATGAAATGAATACTAAAAAGCGGCGATAGCCTAGTGGCGATGTAACGGACTGCTGAGACGAGGTGTCGAGTTCGATCCCCAGTCGCCCCGGGCACACACCTCTGACTTTTCGTAGTTATGTGTGCATTAATAAATGTTAATTATCGCTCGCTTAATAATGTGTCCGGTAGATGGCAATAGGCTCGCCCCCTATTACATTGGGACCTTAACATAACTGGCGAATGTAATACACCTCTGCCTACCCCTTCGGGGGTACAGGCGTGAAGTTATGTTATGTTATGTTGATGTTACTAAAAGTCTTCTGATAACTGCTTCATAGTGATTAAGAAATACGTGCCTTTTTTTTTTTTTTTTATCGTGCGGAAATCACTTCGGATACCCCCCCCCCCCCCCGCCGGCCAGCGGGGGCGGTTATGTCGGGCTTGCACCGACTAAAACCGCACGCCGTCTCAGGTCTCCAGACGCCGGGGTGTAAGGTTACCCATAGAGCATATCCCTCGCACCCCGGCTGACCCTGGGCCATCTCACCACTAACAGCATCGCTCATCCTGTCTCCTCTGAAAGCAGAGGAGTACGGAGAGCGATGTGTTCCCGCCACGTTGGGTATTGGCCTACGATCAATGCTAACCCTATGAAGGGGTGAAGGGTAAGCCATTGACCGCCGCCCAGGGTGTACCGGCCGCTCCGATTCCGTTCCCCCCGGACTGCAGCGGGATCGGAATCGGAGCGACACTCGAGGAGGTTACCCAACACACACCCCAAGAAATACGTGCCTATAGCTCGCATGTTATATTTTAAGAAGTATGTTATATTTTTTATGTAGAACGTGAGACGGCGAATAGACCGCCATTGTTAACCTCCATCTAATATGGGTATTACTGTTGTCAATATTCATTGAGGAGGGCAAGAGGTTGCGCTGGATCGTTGAAGGCAATTTATAAAACGCATTCAAGAGTGGCAGAGGTGCCGCTGGTGAGGGGGCGCGCTACCTTTTTTTTTTTAAATTTTTTCCCTTTTTTTTTTTTTAATCCCTTCGGATACCGCCCCCGCTGGAAAGCGGGGGGTCTCCAGCGGGGGCGGTTATGTCGGGCTTGAACCGACTAAAACCGCACGCCGTCTCGGGTCTTAAGACGCCGGGGTGTAAGGTTACCCATAGAGCATATCCCTCGCACCCCGACTGACCCTTTTTTTTTTTTTTTTTTTTTTTGTTGCGGAAATCCCTTCGGATACCCCCCCGCGTGCCAGCGGGGGCGGTTATGTCGGGCTTGAACCGACTAAAACCGCACGCCGTCTCGGGTCTACAGACGCCGGGGTGTAAGGTTGCCCATAGAGCATATCCCTCGCACCCCGACTGACCCTGGGCCATCTCCGGTTTCGAGATGGCCCCCTCGGGTTTGGGAACCACGGTGTCCCCGTCTTGCCCCGGTTTGGGGGAGGGGCGCTAGTCGCCCCACCGTCCCGGCCTGCTTCTGCTGGGGTGACAGGTGGCCTCACCCGCCACCCCCAGGCCTGCGCTCATGGAGGACGGAGGTCGTTAAGCGACCTCCGGCGCCCGAGTTGCCTGCGACGCGCGGCGAGCAAGTTGCGGGCTCGGCGGACCGGGAGAGTTCTAAGTCTCTCCCGGGCGCGCTCCGCCACCTCCTTCGCGAGCATTACATGCCCGCAGAAGGAGGCGGCGGCGGCCCACGCGCTCGCGCTCCGCACCATTGCCGCATTCATGCTGCCGAGGGAGAGGACTCCCACCCCGATGGCTGCCACGAGGTCACGCCTCGGCGCCTCCCACGCCGGGCAGTCCGCCAGCGTGTGCAGCCCTGAGTCCTCGCTCGCGTCGCAGTGATGACACTCAGGCGTTGGCTCCTTCCTGATCCGATGCAGGTGGTCCCCGAAGCACCCCTTCCCTGAGATCACCTGCGTCAGTCGGTAGGAGAGGCTTCCGTGTCGCCTCTCCAGCCAATCCTCCATGATGGGCCTTACCGCCGCTATTGCGGCGTGCCCTGCGCTTGGTTGCCCAAGTCGTTCCTTCCACTCCACCACGATGGCCTGGCGGAGCTGGGACTGCACGGCCTCGATTTCTCGAGGCTCGGGGTTCCATCCCTGCTCCCGCGCCTCCTTTCGCCACTGGTACAGTTGCGAAAGGGCTCTCGCTTCCAGGTCCCATGGCGGAGTTCCGGCAAGGAGACTCGCCGCCTCGAAGGAGATCGTGCGGTACCCTCGGATGACCCTGATGGCCAGAACTCGCTGCGGAGCGCGCAGCATCCGCACAGTTCTGGTCCTCAGGGCCTCCGCCCATATTGGACACCCATACAGGGCCATGGACCGCACGATCCCCGCGTAGAGTCTCCTGCAGGAGTCATCGGGCCCCCTCATGTTGGGCAACAGCCGAGCCAGAGCAAGAGCTGTGCCCTTCAATTTGGGGGCCACCCCGACTGACCCTGGGCCATCTCCGGTTTCGAGATGGCCCCCTTACTTGCTCTCCACTGTGCCATCTGCTAAGCAGAGGGACACGTGGAAAGCTTCCGAACAGTCCTCAACAGGGCCGTCCTCGCCTCGGTCGGAGTTGGCCGTAGGCGGCAGCGTCTCTCCCGCCCTAGGAGAGAGGCGCTGCTGTCTCCGTTGCCCAGGGTGCACCGCGTGGAGGTCCCCAACCAAGCACCCCAGGGGGTGCGCTACCTGCCGCCCATTTTATATTCATGTCCATATTAGAAGCGCTCCCATCACCGCGATTGTATGCATTTATTTGCATCGTGATTACTTACGGATTTACATTAAGCGTCGTGATGCTTTCCTAACACAAGCAATTTTGCTTAGCTGGACTTAGCTGAGCTTATACTAGTAATTTCGGTTACTAATATTCTAAAAAAAAATATGCCTTGATATGCAAGGTCAGCTCAGAAAATAGAATAAATAGCGAATCCTCAGTATAATCGCATATAATTTGACGAGGGTAGGTTTTACCCTGTCACTGAAAGTCACCGAGTGTTCATTATGGCTACAAAAGGGGGCAGGTGGTTCATGTCCTTCCTAGGAATCGAGTAAGGTAAGCACTAGCGTAAGTTGGAAGTCATTTTTGTGCCTGCTCCACTATATAGCACTACTGCACTTACACGTAACTCATTACTTGTGGATCTCCTCAGGCGGGGCTAATTGCCGCTAACCGCCTGTTATTCTGCCGTCGGCCTTCTGCGAAAAAAAATCCTATGAATGTGGGATATATGGTAGGTATTATGATTGTGTAGTGTGAGTGAGTGAGATGGAATGCGTGTGAGCGTGAGGAAGGATATGAGTGAAGTCAAACAGACGAATGAATAGAGAGAGAGAAAGAGGCAGCGTGCGAGAGAGAGGGAGGAACGGGGGGAACTGTGGAAAAAATGGTGTGTCGCAGGTGTTCATATAAGATTTAAATAAGAATATACGAGTTTAAAGTGATTACCGCGTTTATTTACCGCTCCCTCCCACATTTTTGGGGGCTCGTCCGGTTGAAAATCAATAATCGAGAAAAAGTTAACAATTAAAATTAAAACATCAAATTCTAACGAATAACCTTACCTACCGGCATACGACGGCGGCGTTATCTTAAAAGTTATAACGACGATTACTGATACTTACCAAAAAGTGACGACGATTACACGGAATTGCACCTATCTACGACGACGATTACTTACCTACGATTCAACGATTACGACGAGCGATGACATCCAAAGATGATATTGGCAGTGAAAATTCGGTGTTGCAGCTATCTAAAGACATCATCCCGCAGTTTAGTGGAGTAGATAAAACCTATCCAGTGGGTAAATGGGTACAGGATGTTGATGACCACGCGGAAATATTCACTTGGAGTCCATTGCAAACTCTTCTGTTCGCCAGGCGGTCACTCACGGGCACAGCAGCGTTATGGTTGCACTCTGAAAAGTTATTCAAAACATGGAACGAGCTAAAGGCTGCTATTGTTAAAGAATTCCCTGACGTTCTAGATCAAAAGACGGCGCATGAAATTATGTCTACACGGAAAAAACGCTATGATGAATCCTACTTAGAATATGTCTTTACGATGCGTGAACTAGGAAAACGAAGCAAAATGCCGGATTACGTAGCGATAAAATACATAATTGAAGGCATACCCGACTTGGAAATTAACAAAATCATGTTGCATGGAACCGCTACCTACCCAGAATTAAAAGAAAAAATCAAAATCTACGAGCAATACAAGGAAAAGACTAAAAAAGACTCGAGCAAGAAAAGGCCTACATTTACAGAAAGAAAGGAATATTATGGTAATCAGCAAGCTAATGTGCGGTGCTATGGTTGTGGCAAGCGTAGTCATGTATCGGAACAGTGTCCACATCGTGATCAGGGCAGAAAGTGCTTCAATTGCAACAATTTTGGGCATATTTCTGCAGAATGTCCTGAAAGAAAAATGGCGGCTACGACATCAAAATTCAACCGAGAGCAACGGCAATCAGCTCGCGTGGCAACGTCATACCAAGATCGGCGAAGTTCGGATAATTTCGGCAATCGGCGAACGAATCCTACGCACGATGACCAACGGAAACACACGACCCCGCCACCAAAGCAAAGTTACTTCAATCTTCCGTACGAGGGCGCTGACGACGAAGATCCGCAAGACGATTCAGTCTATACAATTCATACGTCGGGATCCGGAGTGAAGTTCCACGCGGAAGGCCATCATTCATTACAGTCAACATCTTCCAATATGGCGAAAGAACAACGGCTTGTGATTGGTTCCGATGACAGCCAAACGTCACTGACGAATGGTCGACAAGATGACGTTTCTGACTTCACAGCCGATGAGCAAAACGTAAACAAACGACTAAATAAGAAGAAATTGTTAAAAACGATCCAGATTGTTAAAAATAGTTATGAAAACTGCTTGGTGGATAGTGGCAGCGATATTAACCTAATTAACGAAGAAATCAGTGTAGAAATGATCAACGGAACATGGATAACGACCAACTTGTTACTATCAGGACTCGGCAACTCGAAAGTAACGGCGAAACGTGCCTGTAAAGCAGAAATTATTATCGACGAACGAAAATATTACGATGTTTTGTTTTATGAAGTACCAAAGGACAGCATGCCGTTCGATATCGTGCTAGGAAGTGACTTTTAAGGACTGTAACAACTATCATAAATAGGTGCTCTGTTTGGTTTCGACCGAAAGATGAAGAATGGATGTGTGGTTTGATTTATACTGACGATGAGGTTTGTGATATTTGTCCCATAGGTCATATTACAAACATGGAGGTAAGGAAGGAGATACAGGAGTTAGTGAAAAACTATCAACCGCGACAAATTTACGAAGCGCCAATAAAAATGAAAATTGTGCTTAAAGACGACATCCCAATAATACAACGACCGCGACGATTGTCTCAAAAAGAACAAAAAGAAGTGGAATATCAAGTAAATGAATGGAAGGAACAAGGAATAGTACGGGTAAGTCATTCAGCATATTGTAGTCCAGTCACCGTAGCTAGAAAAAAAGATGGATCGGCCAGAGTGTGTATTGATTTTAGAAAATTAAATCAAAAGATACTAAAAGATGAATTTCCCCTTCCACTCATTGACGACTGCATAGATAAATTATCAGGTGCAAGGGTGTTTTGTACCCTAGATTTAAAAAATGGATTTTTTCATTTACCAGTGAGCGAAGAGTCCATAAAGTACACATCATTCGTGACTCATCATGGACAGTTTGAATTTTTAAGAGCTCCTTTTGGTTTGTCTATTTCTCCAGGCTATTTTATGAGATTTATATCCATTATTTTCCAAGAATATGTGACAAGGGGTTGGATGATCCGAAACTGAGGGGGGCTGCGGCCGCGCTATCGCGGCTGATGCCCAACATTAAGGGACCCAACGCCCCCACTAGGAGACTGTACCTGGGGATCGTGCGAAGTATGGCCCTATACGGGGCCCCCGTATGGGCGGAGATTCTGGCGGCCCGCAACGTGGCTGTTCTTAACAGCCCGTTAAAGGCGATGGCCGTCAGAGTCATCAGGGGGTATCGCACGATCTCCGTCGAGGCGGCATGTCTCCTAGCTGGGACCCCTCCATGGGACCTGGAAGCGAGAGCCCTTGCGCTGCTGTACCAGTGGCGCAAGGAGGCGCTGGAGCGGGGCCATAGGCCGGAACCCCGAGAAATCAGGGCTCAGCGGTCCCTGCTCCGCCAGGAACTCATGGAGACATGGAGGGTGCGACTTGAGCACCCAAGGTGGGGGGAATCCACCATTGCGGCGGTGAGACCGATCATGAAGGAGTGGTTGGAGAGGGACCATGGGGACCTCTCCTACCGGATGTGCCAGATGGTTACCGGACACGGGTGTTTCGGTAAGTATCTGTGGCGCATCCACCGGGAGACAACGCCGCAGTGCCAGCACTGCGAGGATCCTGGCGAAGACACGGCGCTCCACACGTTGGTGGAGTGCCCTGCGTGGGCGAGTCAACGCCGGGATCTCGTTGCGGTCCTGGGCGTGGACGTTCTCTCGTTGGAGACCATGGTGAGGGCCGTGGTCTCCGACGGGAGCAAGTGGCACGCCGCCGCCTCTTTCTGCGAGCAGGTAATGCGCGCGAAAGAGACGGCGGAGAGGGAGCGGGAAAGAACCCTGCCCCCCGAGTTTCGCAGTCTGCGGCGAGGACGCCGCAGACTCATCTACGCCCAGGACTACCGACCTCCATGATCGGGGCCTGAGGACGGCAGTTGGCCGACTCGCCGTCCTTACAGAAGCAGGCCGTGGCGGAGGCGTGTCGAGTGTGCCCTACACACGCCTGCCAACTCACCGAAGCGGGATAAAACCCGACCCCATCAGGCGAGGCCGCGAAGGCGGCCAAAGTCCGCCGGCAACCCTGGAGTTATCCTTTCGAGGGCTTACCCGGGGTGCCCGGCAACGGACACTTGGGGAGGACACCGTGCGGTTTTAGTCGAGACACGACATAACCACCCCCGCTGGCCAGCGGGGGGGTATCCGAAGGGATTTCCGCACGTAAAAAAAAAAAAAAAAAAAAAAAGGGGTTGGATGATTATTTATATCGATGATATTATTATTACAGCGAAGGACGAGGACAAGTGCAAGGAACGACTAAAGAATACATTACAAACGGCAGCTAGTTATGGTTTACACATTAACTGGAGTAAAGCTAGTCTGCTGATGACGAGCATCGGCTTTCTAGGTCACAAAATTGAAAATGGTGAAGTAAGACCATCTGCAGAGAAATCGGAAGCTGTGGCTAAATTCCCAGAGCCAAAAACACTTAAACAATTACATAGTTTTGTGGGCCTTGCTTCATATTTCAGAAAGTATATTCAAAATTTTGCATATATTTCTAGTCCACTCACCGATTTATTAAAAAAAGACATAAAGTTTGAATTTGGTGAAAAAGAAAGACTTTCATTCCAAACATTAAAGCAAAAATTGATGAGCAGTCCAGTCTTGAAGATTTATAACCAAAAGTATGAAACTGAGTTACACACAGATGCCTCATGTTTGGCATATGGAGCTATCTTGATGCAAAAAGATGAGTATGGTGATTTACATCCAATTTACTACATGAGCAGGAAAACAAACGAAAATGAAAAGAAATATACAAGCTATGAGCTGGAGGCATTGGCCATTATTGAAGCAGTTAAGAAATTCAGACATTATTTACATGGAATTAAGTTTAAAATAATAACAGATTGTAAAGCATTTGAGATGACTTTAAAGAAAAAGGATTTATCAGCCAGAGTAGCCAGGTGGGCTTTATTTCTTCAGGAGTTTGAATATGTTATTGAGCACAGATCGGGTAACAAGATGAAACATGTGGATGCACTCAGCCGTAACCCATTTGTAGGACTGTTAGACAATCTGCATGACAACCTGAGAAAAGCACAACAGACAGATGAAGGAATAAAGGCGATTTGTGCTATTTTACAAGAAAAACCTTATGAAGATTATAACTTACAAAACGGTCTACTCTACAAGGGTATAGAGAAGCTATTAGTGGTGCCATTGGTCATGGAAACAACAATTATAGAAAAAGCACACTCAAATGGTCATTTTGCAGTGAAAAAAACTATTGAACTTATCAGTAAAAATTAATACATAAAAAACTTGGAATCAAAAGTACAAAAATATATAACTACATGTATACCATGCTTACTAGCAACAAATAAGACTAGAAAGGAAGGACTTCTAAACCCAATAGATAAAGGAGAATCGCCATTAAAGACTATACATCTTGATCACATAGGTCCTATGACAGAGACTAAAAAACAATATAATTACATATTAACTGTAATCGACAGTTTTACCAAATTTGTGTGGTTATTCCCAACTAAGAATGTGACTGCTAAGGAAACTATAGATAAAATAAAGATTCATCAACAAACATTTGGAAACCCTATGAGATTTATAACAGATCGTGGAAGTACTTTTACGAGCAACGACTTCATACAATATTGTGAGGATGAAGGCATAGAACATGTTAAAATAACGACAGGTGTACCTCGTGGAAATGGACAGGTGGAACGGGTTCACAGAACATTAGTAGCTGTTCTGACGAAGCTATGCATTGAAGACCCTACCTTATGGTACAGACATGTCAGCCGTGTGCAAAGAGCTATAAACAGCACATACCATAGAAGTGTGAACACAACCCCATTTGAACTTTTGACAGGATCTAAAATGAGAACTGGAAAAGATGAGGAAATATATGATTTATTACAGCAGGAAGAAAGAAATAATTTTATTGAAGAAAGGGACGAGTTACGGAAAAAAGCTAAAGAACAAATACAGAAAATTCAGGAAGAGAATCAGAAAAATTATAATAAAAATAGAAAAGAAAGTACTGCATATAAAGTGGGAGACCTTTTTTTTTTTTTTTTTTCGTGCGGAAATCCCTTCGGATACCCCCCCGCGTGACAGCGGGGGCGGTTATGTCGGGCTTGAACCGACTAAAACCGCACGCCGTCTCGGGTCTACAGACGCCGGGGTGTAAGGTTGCCCATAGAGCATATCCCTCGCACCCCGACTGACCCTGGGCCATCTCCGGTTTCGAGATGGCCCCCTCGGGTTTGGGAACCACGGTGTCCCCGTCTTGCCCCGGTTTGGGGGAGGGGCGCTAGTCGCCCCACCGTCCCGGCCTGCTTCTGCTGGGGTGACAGGTGGCCTCACCCGCCACCCCCAGGCCTGCGCTCATGGAGGACGGAGGTCGTTAAGCGACCTCCGGCGCCCGAGTTGCCTGCGACGCGCGGCGAGCAAGTTGCGGGCTCGGCGGACCGGGAGAGTTCTAAGTCTCTCCCGGGCGCGCTCCGCCACCTCCTTCGCGAGCATTACATGCTCGCAGAAGGAGGCGGCGGCGGCCCACGCGCTCGCGCTCCGCACCATTGCCGCAATCATGCTGCCGAGCGAGAGGACTCCCACCCCGATGGCTGCCACGAGGTCACGCCTCGGCGCCTCCCACGCCGGGCAGTCCGCCAGCGTGTGCAGCCCTGAGTCCTCGCTCGCGTCGCAGTGATGACACTCAGGCGTTGGCTCCTTCCTGATCCGATGCAGGTGGTCCCCGAAGCACCCCTTCCCTGAGATCACCTGCGTCAGTCGGTAGGAGAGGCTTCCGTGTCGCCTCTCCAGCCAATCCTCCATGATGGGCCTTACCGCCGCTATTGCGGCGTGCCCTAAAGTGGGAGACCTAGTGGTTATTAAACGTACACAGTTTGGGAGCGGAATGAAGCTTAAACCAAAATTCTTGGGACCTTACAAAGTAACAAAAGTGAAGGGAAATGACCGCTATGATGTAGAAAAAGTTGATGATAGCACAGAAGGCTCAAAGAAAACATCTTCTTCTGCTGACAACATGAAGAAGTGGCCAGAAGAATAACAGTTTATAAGGTATTAAAATCATTATTACTCCTTAAAAAAAAAACTTACTATTTAAAAAATAAAACTTATTTTATATTTTCCTACATGTACTGATGATAGAGTGAATGTAAAGTACATAATGGTACAGCACCTATAGATAAGAGAGATAAGAGCTTTTTGTTTATTAAGTAACAACCTAATTACATTGTATAACGATACCTATATACTTACATATTTACATTGTTTAACTACATACCCAATGAAAGTGTGAAGCTATGTACAATTAAAAACTATAAAACTACATAAAGATTTATTGGCTTCGTTAAGAAAAGTGTTCTTTTTAAGTCAACTTGTATAATTTGTAACTAAGAACTAATAATTTAACTTAGTATATTTTTTTATTTTTGAATGTTTGTGTAGAGCCACTTTATAATAAATATTTCGTTTATTATAAATGTGATAGCAGATAGTGATTTTGTAGTCTGCATAGTCTGAGGACAGACTAGTGGTCAGGACGGCCGAATGTGGGATATATGGTAGGTATTATGATTGTGTAGTGTGAGTGAGTGAGATGGAATGCGTGTGAGCGTGAGGAAGGATATGAGTGAAGTCAAACAGACGAATGAATAGAGAGAGAGAAAGAGACAGCGTGCGAGAGAGAGGGAGGAACGGGGGGAACTGTGGAAAAAATGGTGTGTCGCAGGTGTTCATATAAGATTTAAATAAGAATATACGAGTTTAAAGTGATTACCGCGTTTATTTACCGCTCCCTCCCACATGAATAACTATTTTGAAAAACTAAACCTTGTAGATTAGCTATATTGACTCATAAGTCTGTAACTTCCAGTTTGTCTTTGTTACTTCTTGGCCTCTTTATATGAGTAAAAGTATTAGGATCCATTTTGCGTTTTTTTTTTTTTGCGATTTTTTCTTTATCTTGCAATGGTTCACCCCAGCACGAATCTATTACCGAAAACAGCAACTCGATAGCTCATCTCCTTCATACCCAAAACCGTGACAGAAAATTGGCAACGACGACGTCGACGACGACGACAACTCGATAGCAATAGGGCTTTTCTAAAGAAAATCCCTAAACAAGTTGAATTCCTGAGACGAGCTCAGCCGAACAAGGGATTTTCGATTTTGCGATTTATTTATTTTTTGCGACTTTTTCTTTATCTTGCTGGTTCACCCTAGCACGAATCTATTACCGAAAACAGCAACTCGATAGCTCATCTCCTTCACACTCATCACACCATTGCAAGATAAAGAAAAAAGATAAAAAAAGATAAAAGATAAAATAAAAGAAAATCCCTTGTATTCGGCTGAGCTCGTCTCAGGAATTTTTCTTTATCTGTGTGTGTGCACGAGTGCTGAGAAAAAAAAGATCTTGATAGATTTATGACACCGCAGGGTTATGGCGAGTAGAATCTATGGCCACTCGTTACTTAGTTAATGTTGATTTCATTCTAAAATAAGACAAGGTAAGGTGAACGATTAAATTTTACGATAGCGAGGATGATCGTTTTATGAAACATGTATCCCTGTGGCTATATCAGTTTACCCGGTGTCATTCGATAAAGAAAACACTGTGTTGCGTCTGAGAATTTTCTAACATAAAAATCCGATAACACTCGTACCTCAGGAATCATGCTCAATCATGTGCAGTCCATTTATTTGAAAAATAAGTGACATATTTTTTAAAAGCGACTTAAATGTATGAAGCGTTATTCACCAGTTAATATGATACCGTAGCCCGTCAGTACTCACATGATTTGAATAAGTATAAAACGAATGGTGCATGCCGACATATATTATGTTTGTCAACGAACGGTGGCTCAGATAGCAGCGCGTTACCAAGTGATATATATGCTTGGTGTCTGGGTTGTGACCTGAGTGCCAAGGGCGTTTGTTGACATTTGCATAATCCTAACTTAATATCTTTAATGATATTGTCACAAGTTTACGTGAATGTCACACATTGAAATAAAACTATTTATAACGGATTCCATTGCGATTTATTTATTGTTAATTTATTATTTACATTGAACCCGACGTTTCGGTTGCTTTTCATCAGCCATGGTCACGGGGAGACTGAAGATGGTTGTTGTCTTGTAGTTTGAAGTGTACGTTATCTCTCTCGGGCAGGGGGATTGTGGTCGCAGCACTAGTGGGACCGGTGGGTGTCACGCGGTGCTGCGACGACAATCCTCTTCTGATGAGGCCGTCAAGCTGAGTGCCACCATTGTTAACAAGGTACGTGTATGTAATGGTGACCCTCTTTCCTGAGACTTCACCTTCAGCTTACCATCAGGCGAGGTGTCCTAAATATATATATATAAAAAAAAAGTGCCCGAACTATGTTGAATTGTTGGTGTTACTATTTACGCAGAATGAGCTCACAGTGTCATGAAGTCTTGTTGTATTTTGATTTTTCTTGGAATTAATTAAGTGAATGACTGGGTCCCAAGGTTTAATATAATAAATGATGTTTGTTTATTGGTTAATTGCGCCTTTAGGTCTCAATTTTTGCACCGATCAGCATTGAATACACGTTCTCACGAATACGGAAAAAAACAAAGGGTATCTGTTTGCCAGAAAATCTTACTACTTACATAGTTTTCTCGTACACAATACATATTTAAAGAGAGATAGCGCCCGTGAGTACCTGCGCCTTAATATTGATCCAAATGAACAAGGTTCGGTTGTGCTATTAAAGTTAAGCTGAGTTTTAGTTACATGTAGGTAAGTATTTATAATTTTCTGAGAAAATTATTCAATAATCTACTTTTATCTAAATCGGTTCAAAAGTTAGGTCACGAAGTAAAAATAAATGAATGGTAAAAATATTGGTCGCCTCTTATATCGGTCGACTAGGTCCGGACCTAGTCGACCGATATAAGAAGTCTTCTCTATTTATTTATTTATTTATTCAGGGACAACAAACAGTTACTATATATGTGTAGTACATTTTTTTTAAATAGACTGGTTATTCTACAGGCAATATTGCAACCCACTACATTATCAGCAGATTAAGACACATAATATAGCAGAGTTTGCCATTAGAAGTTGGTACATTTTAAAATAATAATAATTAAAAACAAAGAAAACAAATTAATTTGCGAAAAGAAACTTAAACAAAAAAAAATGATACAAATGAGAAGAAATACATCCATTACAATTATAACAATAAATTGATTAATTGAATTATGCTTATTATAAATTAGGCTCATAATACCTACGGCAGAATAATACCTTGAAGGCGCCAATGTAACGATTAAAGTTTTTTTATAGAAGGTTTTAAAATGGAGTTACATAAATATGAAGGTGTGACTTATGCACTGTAAAAATTAATAAAGTAATTGATGTAATTGAGGCTACTACCGGCTAGGGCGAGCAGAGAAATAAAAGGTTGATTACAATATATAGTATGAGATTATAATCGTGAAGAGAATGTTACATAAATTTATATCTGGTATTGGAAATAATGAATCTCAGGGAATGGATTCTTAATAAATATTCTGCCGTGGCGTTGTTCGGTCCGTTGTGCAAAAATGGTAGTATGCACTTAGCTAGTGGACACGTGGCTTGTGGTGTTGCCGGCGTGCCAGGGTCTCCGCTGGTGTGCCTCGCTACCTCCATTATGGTGCGAAGCCCGGTGCGAAGACCCTGGAAATAGAAAAAGTGCGGGTCAGTTTGTCACTAGGTAATTACGTCCAAGTGACCCGCTAAAATAGCAGGTGAAGAGAATCTCCCAGCGGCAATGCAGCGTAGCTAGAAGCTATAATAAAAAGAATATAAGTAGGCAGCACAAGCTGGTGCCGCGACCTCCGACCGTAGGGGTCATCGGCCTCGTGGCACTAATTAGGTAGGCTGGAATAGCACACATAATAAAACAAAATATATCAAGCCATGCATTTTAGCAGGCAATAAGCTGCACCGCTGGAAGGTCTTCACCTGTAGAAAGAAGTAGGAAATGTTGATCTCAAAACTTACCCGGAGCCGACAGCAGTTGGCCACGGGGTCAAAGTGACCTTCCTCGGCGAAGGTTGCCAAGGAAAGGAATGATATAAGAGCCGTCAGTTGATGACTGGGCTAGTGCTGTCCAATCTCGCTCGCACAACCATAGATATTTAGTAATAAGTTATAGAACATACTAAAATATCGATTAATTTTATTGATATAATTTTAATTGATTTATAAAAAAATCCACAACGTTACATTACATTAAATAACATTAGATAAATGTTAAATTAAATAACATTAACATAAAAATCAGTGCAGCTAATTATAAGAGCTTTAATATAGGTATGTATTAATAAGTAAGTTAATTACAATGAATTACCAATTAATAAACAAGTTGAATTCCTGAGACGAGCTCAGCCGAATACAAGGGATTTTCGATTTTGCTTTTATTTTTTGCGATTTTTCCTTTATCTTGCAATGTTTCACCCCAGCACGAATCTATTACCGAAAACAGCAACTCGATAGCTCATCTCCTTCATACCCAAAACCGTGACAGAAAATTGGCAACGACGTCGACGACAACTCGATAGCAATAGGGCTTTTCTAAAGAAAATCCCTAAAAAATCATATATATTTGATTTAAATTCAAACTTCGAACATGCAAATATATCATAACATAAACATAACATAACATAACTTCACGCCTGGATCCCCGAAGGGGTAGGCAGAGGTTTATTACACACCCACGATTCGCCAGTTATGTTAAGGTCCCAATGTAATAGGGGGCGAGCCTATTGCCATCTACCGGACACAATATTAAGCGAGCTATAATTACTATTTATTAATGCACACATAACTACGAAAAGTCAGAGGTGTGTGCCCGGGGCGACTGGGGATCGAACTCGAGACCTCGTCTCAGCAGTCCGTTAGGTACGCCACTGGGCTATCGCCGCTATTCATATCATATAAATATATCAACATTTATAAAATTATTGTTGTAAGTCCAACATTCGATGGATGGCGCAATGTAGGCCACAGTTAGTATGACATGTGTTCACCGCGAACAACGTTCCTGCACGTTAACGGGTGGAGGCACTGCGTAACAAAATGTACTTGTTAGGTCTAATACATCTAATACTTCTGGTACTAAGTACTTAAATTGGAAATGTTACCGCTTACATCAAGGATCGGTAGCTTAGTGGTGTAACATTGATAGTCAATTTATAGGTGGACAGTAATTTTCAAGTTAATAAAAGGTTATAAAAAGGTTTGATTAATAAAATTTAGCATGAAACAGTTTTACCTTTCATCTTCTTCTTTATATATAAAAATTAATTGCTGTTCGTTAGTCCCGCTAAAACTCGAGAACGGCTGAACCGATTTGGCTAATTTTGGTCTTGAATTATTTGTGGAGGTCCAGAGAAGCTTTAAAAGGTGAATAAATATGAAAGTTGTTATCGATTGAGGCAGTACGAAGTCTGCCGGGTCAGCTAGTATATTATAAAAGTATATATGACAATGAATTATAAGTGGTCTCAGTACCAGAAGCTAGCCCGTGCTTGAGTAAGATGCGACCGCAGAAAATAGGGGTATTCAAAACCGCTGCGCCCACATTTATAACCTTAGTTGACAGTAATTAAGAGTGGGTTCATAGAGAATATTCCACTGCCGATAGAGTTGACCACAGCTCACCATACACAGAGTCGATGAAAGAATACAGATAATATTAGTAGACTATGAATCGATATCAAACTAAAGAATCGACTACATATACCACCAATATCCTTAAAAGAACAATGTGCATTGTTATTAATATTAATGCTAAACTATCTAATATATAATACATAACTATCAATGTTACAGTGGAGCTAAGGAGACGGCCTAACAATCGAGAGCTTCCGGGTTCGAATCCTGGCCATTACACTACTGACGTGAACCCACTCCCAACACAAGCAATTTAGTTTAGCTGGAGGGCTGCTAACTTTAAAAAAAAAGTACACACCAGTGTGAGCTCGACTGTTGAGCCGCTGATGGCACACAGTGCCTCTGTATGTACATTTGATATCGAAAACTATATTCCGCTGCAGCCATCTGATTCTATTTGATATATTCAGTTGGTAATGAAGCGTAATATTCCTTATAATATAACCTCAGCGACCTCTGTGGCGTAGTGGTAGTGCATATGACTGTTAGGCCAGAGGTCGCGGGTTCGATTCCCGCTCAGTGCAAATATGAATTTTTGCATTGGTCTGGGTGTTTATTGGTATAATGTGTATCTATTTACCAAAAAAACAAATATTTAAGTATATTTATCCGCATTCTAGAACCCATTTGACAAGCTCTGCTTAGTTGGGGTCTAGATGGCGTTCTGTACTCTGTCCTAACAATATTTATTTTTTATTTATTTACCTTATGGTAGGTGCAAGCATCGCGGAATGTATGGCCTACTTCCTATGCGCAATTTGTAGTGCTGCTAATTTATGTCTCATAGCCTGCACTAATTGGTTGTATAAAATAATCTAGAAAGTTGACCTGACCTGACCATTCCTGTAGGTTCTAGAGTAACAGCCTCTGTGGCGTAAGCGACTGCGGTTGTAGGTATTGTTGATGGCGTCAACCGGTTAGGTTTAGGTTCCTTCCCTATTGCGTGGGAGTATATTCATTTAGAATATACTGCTTCCGGGCTGTTTGGCCGTGGTCCATCGGAAACTTGAATTCCAGACGTTTCGTCGATCACTGCGGTCGACATCTTCAGTGGTACAACTCGGGACGCCGTCGAATGCGGAGAACCTTCCTCGGCGGCGAGCTCGCTGCGACTGATGTAGCGGCCCGAGTCACTGGCGTATTTATAGGCGCAGTTGGAGGGGAGAAACAACTTGATCGGTCGTGATTGGTTGAGAGCTGCGCAACCGATGCGCTCGATCCTGATTGGTCCTGGCGCTATTCAGTCAAGATCTTCTGTGAGTTCACCTTCAAGTCGCTCACGAGCTTTCACCTAATGATTGGGACCGAGTGGAAAAACTGGCTTTTCACACCATGACCTGGGAAAGTGAGCAGGCTTCTACACGACACAAGAGGAAATTTGACAAGCTCCCAAGAAAACAAGAGTCTGGTCCAAGTCTGGATAAACGCTTTGTAGTAGTGAACCTGTCAGACCACCAACTGTCTGAAGAAGAGAGGCCAGTCTCAGGGGAGAATTTTGACATTATGGTTTGATATTACCGGAAGTGATCTTGGTCACTTCCGGTGGAAGATATCATCGCCAACGTTGAAGCAAGCTTGCGCAAGCTTCCCGAGGGACTGGCAGAGAGGGTCCGCCAAGAGTCCTCCAGAATTCTACAGCAAGCCAAGCCACCGAGGAACAATATCACGGAGAAAGAGCGGAAAGCCTTAAAGAACCTAAGGGCTAATAAGGATATTGTTATCCTAAAAGTTGACAAGGGTAATGCCACAGCGGTTCTCAACACCAAGGATTATGAGACCAAGATCGAAGATCTTCTCGACCCGGCCACCTATAAGGAGATTCCAAAGGACCCAACGGCAAGAATCTTGAGACAGGTAAACAACCTGATCAATGGTTCGTCTATTCCAGAAGAAACGCAGCGTATTATCAAGAAGTCTGAAGCTCTGCCACCTAGGCTGTATGGGTTACCAAAGATCCATAAGCCTTCAGTACCGCTCCGGCCCATCGTGAGCGCTATTGGCTCACCCACTCATCCAGTCTCAAAGTATCTCATCGGACTGCTTCAACAACATGTCGGATCGTCCTCGTCATACATCAAGGACTCGCGCCACTTCGTGGGGAAACTTGAGAATCTCGAGCTACACCCGGATGATCGTCTAGTCAGCTTCGATGTCGTCTCTCTGTTTACGGAAGTTCCAGTCAGGGAAGCTATGTCACGTATCCGACCGCTGTTCTCTAAGGACATCGCAGAATTGTACGAGTTCGTGTTGACGACTTCATATTTCCAGTGGAACAACACGTTCTATATATGAACAAGTGGAGGGTTTAGCCATGGGAAACCCCATCAGTCCTGTAGTTGCGAACTTCTACATGGAATTCTTCGAAGAAGCCGCTCTTGAACGAACGCCCAAGAAGCCTAAGGTCTGGCTCCGCTTCGTAGACGACACCCTTGTGGTTTGGAGTCATGGAGACACGGAGCTGACGAAGTTCCTGAATCACCTGTACAGCATCCATCCTAACATCCAGTTCACCATGGAAGTAGAGAAGAACGGAGAACTGCCATTCCTCGATGTCTTGGTATCCAAAAAAGAGGATGACAGCCTTGGTCACCGGGTCTATCGAAAGCCTACACACATAGACCGTTACTTACACATGGACTCCAACCACCACCCCAGACAGAAAATGTCAGTCATCAAGACCCTGGTCCACCGAGCTAAGAGAATTTGTGAGCCTCAACACCTTCAAAACGAGTTACGCCACCTGGACTCGGCCTTCCAAGCCAATGGATTCTCTGCCCAGGAGATACGGAGAGCTCTTCATCCGAAGAAATGCTCTCTTACGAACCAGGATGAGGAGAAACCTACCCCTTTACGGGAGGCCTTTTTGCCATACAGTCATGGTACAACGGATCGTATCGGGAGACTGCTGGAAGCTTACAACATTAAGCCTATTTTCAAGCCCACGACGCAGTTACGTAATCTTCACCGTTCAGTCAAGGACCCTCGTGACCCACTATCTTCAGCTGTAGTTTACCGAATCCCCTGCTCGTGTGGCTCGGTATACATGGGCACTACTCAAAGAAGCTTCAAGACCCGCCTTTCGGAACATGAACGAAATTGCCGCCTCAGCCACTTCGACAAGTCAGTGGTTGCAGAACACACCCAGGAGGATGGTAATCATACCATCAAATTTCAGAACACCAAGGTTCTAGCTACCACTTCACATTTCTTCCCACGGCTATGTCGAGAAGGCATCGAAATATTCATGCATCCCAACAATTTCAATAGAAAAAACGAAGGTTTTCATCTCCAGAAAGATTGGTACCCAGCACTGAGAGCCGCGCATCATCACAATTCAAACACGATGAAGCCACCACCATCCCCGGTATCGGGAAGCCACACCCCCTTGCTTAGCCTCGACCAATCAGGATCGAGCGCATCGGTTGCGCAGCTCTCAATCAATCACGACCGATCACGTTGTTTCCCCCCTCCAACTGCGCCTATAAATACGCCAGTGACTCGGGGCCGTGAAAGCCTTAAGATTTATAGTGTATTCATTGTTTGTTTTAATATGAAGTGCTGACGTAACTTGGGCGTGAGTAAAAAAAGTAATAAACATTTTTGACGACATTTGACAGAAAAAAATCGCAATTAACCTCAGTGAACCCAGTTATTAGGAACGGTCAGTAGTCATGTAGAAACATAGGAAACGGGATGGACATACATATACATATACAGGTCAAACTTATAAAGTCCTTTTTGTCAGTCGCCGTCGTGTGAAAAAGGAACTCAAGTCAGAAGTTAAAAGGTAACCAGCTTTACTGTAATTAGTACAGATAAGATATAGGATTGTCCCCCGAGCGTCGACCCGTATCCTCAAATCCCTTACTATTAGTATTGAGTATTGCCAACCATATTTTACAAGAAAACTTATCGTAATCGAAAGTCATTCATCGAATCAATCGGTTCTTCTATACATACGTGTATAATAAAAACTGTACATTGCATATTTTTCCAAGAAAATAAATAATGTTTGTTGTAAGAGCGAAACTAATATAGCGAAACGAAACTAATATGCCGAAAATGTGATTTTTATAATTTTTGTCTGTTTGTCTGCTTTCATTATCGATGTCCGAGCATCACTTGATAACTGCTGAACAGATTTGGCTAAAATTTTGCATGAACCTTAGGGCATGTTCATAATCTGCGCTAGTATCATCACGCTTTTTTTTTACGTGCGGATATCCCTTCAGATACCCCTCCCCCGGCCAGTGGGGCAGTTATGTCGTGCATCGACTAAAACCGTACGGTGTCCTGCCCAAGTGTCCATCCATCCATCATCACGTTATTATGGGTATGATAGGAGCAGTAGAGCAAATTCGGTCTTAACAATTATTGATGACCACTTTATTATTACAAGGTAGATCTTTGCGAAATTTTGTTGTTCAGCAGAACTTAGACATGGTCAAAATCTGGCCTATAACTCATCACGCCATACCTGAACCGTAATGAGCAGTAAAACGTAAAATCTCGAAACTCCACCGATAAGACACGCATAAACATTTCACAATGAATATCATCACGCTATTATATTAAGGAATTTGACGGCCTCTGTTGCGTAGCGGTAGTGCATTCGACTGCTCCGACATAGGGCGCGGGTTCGATGCCCGCTCAGTGCAAATATTTGTATGTATTAATATGTCTATTTGCATTGGTCTGGGTGTTTCTATGTATAATATGTATGTATTTACAAAAAAAAAGTATATAAGTATGTTTCTCCGCATTCTGGAACCCATAACACAAGCTAGTTAAACTATGCTTACTTTGGGACTAGAAAGTGCTGTTTAGAATGTCGTAGAATATTTAATTTAGACTATTAATTCAGGCAGAATTATTTTCAATGTTACATATTTCTCCATCTATTTCGAACGACTTGTCAATGTAACACGAGTGCACCACATCACCTCATCCGGCCCGTTAAATAATATGTTAGAATCGAGACTGCACAATTAAACATATCTTGATCTATGCCGAACTTAACGTGTACACAACCCAAAGCCAATTCCATGACATACGATGAGACTTTATCTGCTCATAAGCACGACTTCGCCGCAATGGGTATGTACTTTCGGGGGTTTGCTGGTATGTAGATGTCGCCGTGTAGTGCTGGTCTTCAGTGGAACACCTATTTTGGATAGCCTCGAAGAGTACTTGATTTTTCCAGAATGAAAGAGAGATTTTTTCATGTATGTTCATTTATTCTTTGTGAAGGCCGACTGCCGACTGAGGTATCGAATCAAATTCAATTCAATTAATTCGATTTTTCTGATTGGCCGATCGAACTATCGCGGCTCGTTAGCGACACCGCGGCTTAATGACTTTTCGCGGATGTACCCTTTTTTTTTTTTCCGTGCGGAAATCCCTTCGGATACCCCCCCGCCGGCCAGCGTGGGCTGTTATGTCGGGCTTGAACCGACTAAAACCGCACGCCGTCTCGGGTCTACAGACGCCGGGGTGTAAGGTTGCCCATGGAGCATATCCCTCGCACCCCGACTGACCCTGGGCCATCTCCGGTCTCGAGATGGCCCCCTCGGGTTTGGGAACCACGGTGTCCCCGTCTTGCCCCGGTTTGGGGGAGGGGCGCTAGTCGCCCCACCGTCCCGGCCTGCTTCTGCTGGGGTGACAGGCGGCCTCACCTGCCACCCCCAGGCCTGCGCTCATGGAGGACGGAGGTCGTTGCGGGCTCGGCGGGCCGGGAGAGTTCTGGACCTCTCCCGGGCGCGCTCCGCCATCTCCTTCGCGAGCATCACATGCTCGCAGAAGGAGGTGGCGGCGGCCCACGCGCTCGCGCTCCGCACCATTGCCGCAATCATGCTGCCGAACGAGAGGACTCCCACCCCGATGGCTGCCACGAGGTCACGCCTCGGCACCTCCCACGCCGGGCAGTCCGCCAGCGTGTGCAGCCCTGAGTTCACGCTCGCGTCACAGTGATGACACTCAGGCGTTGGCTCCTTCCTGATCCGATGCAGGTGGTCCCCGAAGCACCCCTTCCCGGAGATCACCTGCGTCAGTCGGTACGAGAGGCTTCCGTGTCGCCTCTCTAGCCAATCCTCCATGATGGGTCTTACCGCCGCTATTGCGGCGTGCCCTCGCGGATGTACCCTAATGGTCGATCGGTCAATCTTACAAATATGCGTTTATTTTCTATTTACAATTATTTATATACCATATTATGTATTCTAATAGGTAGTAGAAATAAGGTGACACGAAATAAGATACAATTTACACTTATAGATAGGTAAACAAGGACGATTTCTTCGTCGCAAACTTATAACTATTATACACGATTATTCCTACAGTGTTTTGTAAATCAGTTTAATTATATACATTATCACTTATGTACTAACTAATTTAACCTTATATACTAGTTGTTCTGCACATAACGCGAACGAAGTCGCGGGCAACAGCTAGTTCAAGAATATATTGATATTTTTTTATGCTAAAGTGTTTATGCTTGGCGTCATATATCACATGCTAGTGTATATATAAACTTCAGCCTTTGTCGGCGAGTCGGCGTCAGCGCCAACATAAATAATAACATTTCAAGTGAACTTATTCACAAGGGCTCGCGGCTAAATGAGAAAATTGATAGCACAACAAAGCCTCGTTCAGTTATATTTATTTCTGAACGATAAATAAATTCTTTGTACGTCATTAGGGGGAAGACGGGGCACATTAATGCACAAAAATTAATGTTCATTTTTAATGGGCGAAAAGCATCATACTAACAAATTTATGTAGACGTAAGCAATATAAAAAAAGCCGATAAAAGTGATCAGGTATATACCGATTTTAATAAAAAAAATATTTGCATCATACTGCCCCGATCGGGTACTTTGATACATAGGGTGGGACTATTTACTTCATTTCGCTCCCTCTGAACCGCTGTCTAAAACTGAATTGCATAATGGGCGTCATACAATTTAGGTAGGCCCGCTGGTATACAATTTTTTTATAAAATTTTCAGAAAAAATAGAATTCTAATATGTAAAATCTATTGCAACTTCGTCATAAACAAAGTCGATTGTTGTGTGAAATCTAACAGGTTACGCACTAGGAAGTAAATATTTGATGAAAACTTGAGCTGTAAAAGTTAAATAAATGGTTGGATAAAGTATTTGATTATCATCAAGACAAATTGATAAGTATCATTGTACCCCGCACTTTATTGAATTAAAGTGCCACAACACGTCTTTAAGCACTTAATATAGTTAAGCATGAGTAGTAGTTAATTACAGAAATAAGATTTTTTTTCAATTCACTACCACACCTGCCTACGAGATTCTCGCTGTGCCGTAATTGTTACTTTAAACTGTTAGTGCATCAGTATATTATAATTTTCATTGATAATAAATAATTTAAATAATTAAAAGTCTTTGGCTTATTCAATATTTTCGTGTTAACAAGCAACCCATATCTACATCAGCTGTTTTGTAACCAAATCCACCACGTGTTTAAGTTTCCTATTGTAATAAACTTACACAATAGTGCATTGTGAGACAAGTAAGCTTAGTTTACTGGGAGGCGGAATCGGAGTCCGAGTCGTAGGGGCGTAATGGAGCCGAAATTGTACGAGTATTGTTCACAAGTTACATACGATACTTTTTTTTTTAATATTTAGTACACGTCAATTTGACTTCATCTCGCCTGATGGTACGCTGAAGGTAAAGTCTCAGGAAAGAGGGTCACCATGACATACACGTACCATGTTAACAATGGTGGCACTCAGCTTGACGGCCTCTTCAGAAGAGGATTGTCGTCGCAGCACCGCGTGACACCCACCGGTCCCACTAGTGCTGCGACCACAATCCCCCCTGCCCGGCTATGTACTTGCTGACCCCTGAACGCATTCAAACCGAAATTGAATTACTATGGAGGGTTTATGGTACCCACCCGGCCGAATTTTGTGACAAATTTGTGTCATCAAATTTCTACCAACAAATCAAATCAAATTTCTACAACAAACTTGAAAAAAGATTGTGATCTTATTTCAATTTAACAAAGGTGTAATATCTGCGGTCAATGGGGCGTGGACATTTTCGTATTTGTAAATAAAATTAAAAGCACTGACGAGTAACGGCACTGTGAGGTTGACTTGAGTTTGCTGAATTGTTGAAGCTTCGCTTACCCAACACTAACGGTGCAGTATATTTGTTTGAGAGTGTTGAAAATTGTTCATTGTAACTAGTAGTAGACCAGAACGAGTGTTAGTATAATCAGAATATAATAAATGAGCACAGAGCAGACCATTAAAAGTGATAAATAGTATCATTTGTATTAATTTTGCCACTGACTGCTACCTACAGCCATATGTTGTCCACACCTGAACAGCAATTTTGCTAAATATATTCTTTTATTGAGTGTGTCTTCTCTACTGTGTATGGCACGTCTGGTTTTATAGTTTACGTTACGTACTTATCCTGTTCTTTTTTTTACGTGTGGAAACCCCCGCGGGCTTCACCGCATCGGTGCCAACGATGGGGTGGGCGTGTCGGAATCGGACCGACTAAAACCACACAGTGTCCTCCCCAAGAGTCCATTGCCGGACACCCCGGGTAAACCCTCGAAAGTATAACCCTAGGGTTACCGGCAGACTTTGATAGATCCCGCGTCGGTGAGTTGGCAGGCGTGTGTCAGGGCACACACGACACGCCTCCGCCACGGCCTGCTTCTGTAAGGACGGCGAGTCGGCCAACTGCCGTCCTCAGGCCCCGATCATGGAGGTCGGTAGTCCCGGGCGTAGACGCGTCTGAGGCGTCCTCGCCTTCAAACTTTGGGTCAGAAAGAGTGGTGAAGAATAAGTATGAGTCCCTCCTTCTATGCACCTTCTAAGCATGTTTGCTGTACGTATTGGTTATTGCGGGGTTGGCTGCCGTCTCACCACCAACCCCGACAGGGAAGTTTGTGCCAGAGCCTCGTCCGTGTTTCAGCAGGGGTACCAGATGGTAGACGAGGTTGCCTTGGGCCAAGAAGATCTTGGTGGGGTCCCATAAACCCTTTAGTTTCGATCGATTACAAAACTGTAATGTTATTCTATCTGTACAAATAAATAAAATTGAAGTGTCTGTTTGTAATATTAAAATAACAGATTTTCAATGGTAGTGAAGGAAACTCGTGAAGTATGTAAGGACAGAAGCAGATGGCAGGCTGTTGTCTCTGCCTACCCCTTTTTGACTGTTTGTCAGTCTGTCTGCCTGTTTAACCCACAAAATTGTTAATAAAATCTGATTTAATGTTTCGTTTTACTACATTAAGATTTTCATGGGACATCAAAAAATACATACATACATACGTGGGACACTCAGAAAGTTTTGCGAAAATAAAAAAAAGTGTTCTATAGGTAAATATTTTTTTATTAAATCTTTTCAAAGTACTCTCCACCAGCCTCTATACAAAGTTTCATGCGTTTGAGCTAGTTTTCAAAACACTTTTTCCAATCCGCCGCAGATACCTCGTTTACAGCCTGCTCAAACGCTGACAGCGCATCTTCCGGCGACGAAAATTGTATCCCTTTGAGCTGATTTTTTATTTTCGGGAATAAAAAGAAGTCGCACGGTGCAAGATCAGGGCTGTAAGGAGGGTGACCTAGGAGTTTAACCGGAGTGCTGTCCAGGAAGTCCCTCGTTTTAAGCGCGGTGTGTGCGGGCGCGTTGTCATGGTGGAGTAGTATCCCGCGGAGCCCTGTGTTTGGTCGCTTGTAGCTCACTACAGAGAAAACTTCTGCCAAGCATTTGGTAGTGTACCATTCAGCGTTGATGCTTCTTTGATTTCGTAAAGGGATTGATAACAAGTAGCCAGATAAATTGAAAAAACTCGCGATCAAAATCTTCCCTCCGCTTCTAGAACGCTTCCCTTTCGTAGGTGTTGATTCGTTTTGAAACACCCAAACCGTCGACTGGCGTTTTGTTTCTGGATCATACTGATAAATCCACGACTCATCACCTGTAATGATGTCATAAACACGCAGAGACGCGCCTGCTTCAAACTTGTTTATCATATCACGACACCATTCCACCCGGGCCTGCTTCTGAGCATCGGTGAGATTGTGCGGCACCCAGCGTGAAACTATCCTTCTCACACGAAGATGCACGTGTAGAATCTCGTGAAGGCTTCCCGATCCAATCTGAAGAATGTTCTGAATCTCTTGATATGTGACTCGTCTATTATCTTGGATTAAATTTTTCACTGCTAGCACGTTTTCTTCCGTAACAGCCGTCAAAGGGCGACCACTTCTTTCTTCATCCTCCAAAGTCAGTCGACCGCGCTCGAATTCGTTATACCAACGATACATTAAAAAACTATACATTCCAAACTATTCTACCTTATTCTACCTACCTATACACGGTCGCCTTGGAAGGGCCTTCATCCATGAATGCCATTTGAAGTCTATCGTACGATTCGTCTGGTTTCAGGCGACACTTGAAATCGTAGAAAATCATAGCGCGAAAATGTTCCCGACGCAGATCCATTTTTCAATGAGACACAATAATTGAAATTATCTTGCAAAAAATGCAGAGAATTTTGAAATTGGAAAGTACTTATTTTTACTCATAAATAATCATATTTTAGAAATAGATTATAACTGACCAGTCTCTCATATATAAAAACTTTTTTTCGCAATACTTTCTGAGTGGCCTGGTACATATTTTAGAAAAAGAATTAGGGTTCCGCGCTAAAGAACTACAACCCTAAAAATCTAAATTCACGCGGACGGAGTCGAGGGCACAGCTAGTAATATATAAATTCGATGTCGAACAGATGAACTTAACCACATGAAAAGGGAGGTAAATTCTCAGATGGTATTATAAGCGCATATAATGTAATAATTCTTATAAAATCGCCAACACGATGCGTTCTATAACATCATTCTCGCTTCGCTCGCTCAGCTCTTATACGCGGCATAGCCGGTTGTTGGTGGCTGAACTCCTCCGTAATCACTTGCGCGATCTTAACCAAATTTACCACGGTGACAGTGTGGACACTGAGGAGTATTTCGAAGCGAGATGGTTCATGTCCGATGTACCATTGAGGAATAATCACCGAAAAACAGTTTCACGAGCGCGCGGCCTTAGCTAAGCGCGCGACCGTAGTAAGATGTCTTATTTTCAAGTAAGAGTCCTGCTCGCTCAGCTCAATTTATTTCAGTCACACCCTGCACTGAATTTCTAGTATTATATTGCCTTTGTCTGGAAGTTCGAACGAATATCTCGCGGCGAATGTATGAACCTGTAGCGGTTTTTGTTACTGAGATAAGGCAAATTGAAATATCCTTTACCTTAACGTATGGAGCTTCTCTTCAAGTAGAATATAGATAGGCGTCCCGCTCAGCACTGAACTCCCACCGTAATTAGATCTCGGTAGGAGGAGATAGCCGCTGTCGGTGGGCGCTCTAATTTATGATACGCGTTCGGTTGTGAGGGTCACGATAGAACCACACAAACGTGGCCAGTCGTTTGTTTTCGTTCGCTGTCAACCGATTCATTAATATGATATTGTCGGACGTTTACGCGAATGTCACACATTGAAATAGAACTATTTTTAACGGATTCTATCGCGATTTATTTGATGTTATTTTATTTTTACATTGATCCCGATGTTTCGGTTGCTTTTCAGCAGCCATGGTCACGGGGAGTCTCCCCAATTAAATAAATCGCGATATAATCCGTTAAAAATAGTTTTATTACAATGATTCATTAATAACTAAACAATTCAATTGACGCAGTGGTTTCAGTAATCATTTAGGCATAATGATAGTTAATGTTATGTGACAAAAACGAATACCTGTACTGTACCGTAGCGGTAGTGCATTCGACTGCTACGACAGAGGGTGCGGGTTCGATTCTCGCTCAGTGTAAATATTTGTATGCATGAATATGTCTATTTGCATTGGTCTGGGTGTTTCTATGTACAATATGTATGTAATTACAACAAGTTGAATTCCTGAGACGAGCTCAGCCGAATACAAGGGATTTTCGATTTTGCGATTATTTTTTTTTGCGATTTTTTCTTTATCTTGCAATGGTTCACCCCAGCACGAATCTATTACCGAAAACAGCAACTCGATAGCTCATCTCCTTCATACCCAAAACCGTGACAGAAAATTGGCAACGACGACGTCGACGACGACAACTCGATAGCAATAGGGCTTTTTTAAAGAAAATCCCTAAAAATATATGTGTATGTGTACTAGTGTACAAAGGTAAGAAGTGAAACTTCTTTATGACCATATTTTTCGAAAAATGATCTACTATATGCAACTTTACAGAAATTGGTTAAATAAAGTTAAATTAGATGAAGTTTAACAAGAGACTTTTATTATCATAGACATGAATACAAATAATACAATTGTTTCATTTTACCTTATTACTACTAAGATTATTACATTCATTAATGTACAAAACAGTCGTATTATTAGCACAGATTACCTTTATTTTTTTTTATTTTTTTTTTATCGTGCGGAAATCCCTTCGGATACCCCCCCGCCGGTCAGCGGGGGCGGTTATGTCGGGCTTGCACCGACTAAAACCGCACGCCGTCTCGGGTCTTCAGACGCCGGGGTGTAAGGTTACCCATAGAGCATATCCCTCGCACCCCGGCTGACCCTGGGCCATCTCACCACTAATAGCATCGCTCATCCTGTCTCCTCTGAAAGCAGAGGAGTACGGAGAGCGATGTGTTCCCGCCACGTTGGGTATTGGCCGACGATCAATGCCAACCCTATGAAGGGGTGAAGGGGAAGCCATTGACCGCCGCCCAGGGTGTACCGGCCGCTCCGATTCCGTTCCTCCCGGACTGCAGCGGGATCGGAATCGGAGCGACACTCGAGGAGGTTACCCAACACACACTCCAGCACAGATTACCTAATAGTTGGTAAGTTAATAATAACTAGTTTTAATGGAATTATATACATTTACATTGGTCAATGTATAACTATCGAGTTACAATCAAAAACTGAGATTAACCTTAAATCACTTTTAAAAAAAAAGCATAATCACACCCACGTGTTAGAAAAAGAGATATAATTACTTACTTTTTTTAGAAATTCACTGGAATTAGAATTAAAATTAACCCTTTGATTTTGCTGATCACTATCAGTCGAATAAATCAATGTAACGGAAAAATGTGATTTTTTTTGTGTAAATTTTTTCCAACGCCGATAAAGAAGTTTCACTTCGAAAACGACATATTATTATTGTTATAATGTAAACTTCCTTACAGTACATAAGTTAACAATAATAATAGTGGACTGTTAAAAAGTACCCATCCTGTAAGAGGAATCAGCGCCCACTCTCGTGTGATTTAAGCCATTTATATAAAATTGTATAAAAATAAATATTATGGATCCATTAGGGTTTTCTACCATTGGTGCTATGGGTGTATGTGTGCATGTTTCTATGCGCGCCTTCCTGTGTGTTTTCAACTTCTTTGTATGTTAAAAGATGGTCACCAGCCAGCTGAAAGTTACATATATATTTATTTTATCACTTCGTAGTTACTTATAAGTCAGCGAGTAGAGTCCAGCGGAAATTGCTTCTCCGAAATCTGATTCTAATCTGAATACTGATCTAAACCGAATTTCATAAATCTTTTTAAACAACGTAAGATCCTCTTGAGCGTAAAACGTAGTTTTGGATAAGATTTTATGTATCAAATGAAATCAGTTCAGCCTGTTCTTGTGTAACGGATGCGAAGGAACTTTGATCTATGTATTAAAGAAGATTTTTTTCTGAGCAAGCAAGACTGCATCGTACAGAAGAACCTCAAGACATGGAATCATAGCTATCGCTGGTGGCCACAATGCAGTGGAGATGTTTGGCGCTGACCGAACTGGCATTTACTTTTCGTCTTGTCCTATGTTAAACATCACAGCTTGACACCAGACACATCACTAGCTTGTGTGATACGTTTTGTCATAATATGTGACAGTTTGACAACAGTAGTTGCTAATGAACTAACGATGTTTGAAGGCACTTTCTCAATAATTTAGTGCGTGTATATATCTAACCTGTGAATATATTATGTATGTATCTATGTATACATGTATAAATGTGTGTGTATATATGTATAATTTTTTTATTATCAGTATTAAAGTACTACCATGTTTCTCTTTTTAGGGTTCCGTTGCCAAATGGCAAAAAACGGAACCTTTATTGATTCGTCATGTCTGTCTGTCTGTCCGTCCGTATGTCACAGCCACTTTATTCCGAAACTATAAGAACTATGCTGTTGAGACTTGGTAAGTAGATGTATTCTGTGAACCGCATTAGGATTTTCACACAAAAATAGAAAAAAAAACAATAACGTCTGGGGGTTTCCCCATACTTAGAACTGAAAATCAAAAATATTTTTTTCATCAAACCCCTACATATTGAATATCTATGGATAGGTCTTCAAAAATGATATTGAGATTTCTAATATCATTTTGTTCTAAACTGAATAGTTTGCGCGAGAGACATTTCCAAAGTGGTCAAAGGTGTCCCCCCCTGTAACTTCTAAAAAAAAGAATAATGAAACAACTAAAAAAATATATGATGTAAAAAATTGGTTTGAACGAGATCTAGTAAGTACCTTTCATTCAATCAACTCAATATAAATATTAAAAATAACATTACCATGTTACTTGCTGCTACGAAACCCTCCATGGGCGAGTCCGACTCGCACTTGGCCGTTTTATTTATCTTGTAATGTACACTTCACACCCTTTCTTTAACTATTCTTCCTCTATTACTCAAAGGTTTATTTATTTATTTAATAGGTTTATCCACAGCAAATGCATTACAAATTGGTATATAAGACATGTTTAGCGAGTAATGTGGCTGATACATTTGCCAATTACGGATAACTAGCATGCGTAATATTATAACATAGAAGAAAAAAAAACGATATTAGCACAGAGAATTAACTAGACAAAATAACATTTCATACAGACTGAGTTTAGCAGAAATAAGGAAAATGAATTACATACCTTTTTTTTTTTTGTGCGGAAATCCCTTCGGATACCCCCCCGCCGGCCAGCGGAGGCGGTTATGTCGGGCTTGAACTGACTAAAACCGCACGCCGTCTCGTGTCTACAAACGCCGGGGTGTAAGGTTACCCATAGAGCATATCCCTCGCACCCCGACTGACCCTAGGCCATTCGCAGTGTCTCCCCTCTGATAAGAGCAGAGGGGTACCTGGAGCGACCACCCCCCCGCGGCCCTGCAGGCCCGCCATACCCCGACCCCCTCGTGCAATGGGGTTAGCTGGCCCTGAAAAGGGCCGGTTGGTCAGACTCTTGGCCGTTGACGTTGACGCCAGCTACTACAGAGGAGCAATCAATGATGCGTCATCGCCCACGTTGCCCAGGGTGCACCAAACTTGGAGGTGATCCAACCAGTCGCACCCCAATGAATTACATACCTACCACTATTTATTTATTATACTGAGTAGGTATACTATCTAGTTATGGCTACCGATAACTCACCTCGTGTATTATTAGTAAACTAGACCACCCAGTTTTTCGCAGGAAGCCATTAGGATCGATTACTAATGAATCATTAATATAAAACTAATGGTGACCAAATCCATAAAACCAATTGCCTATTGTTAACTTAATACAATAACACACCAAACACGTGCAACACGTATACACGCATATGTAAAACTTTAAGTATATAAAGCGATGTAACTTAGAATAAGTATTCTTGTCTTGACAAAGCTCCTGAAGAGCACTTGTATAATTGAAATAAATATTTTTTAATTAAAGTTGTGATCGTTCAAACTTGACTATCTACTTTAATTTGGTGGTGACTATATTGTTATTATTGGAGGCTCGAAAGGTTTGCTGGGAGAGAACTCATATTGAGTTAAGCTCGCCTTTGTACATTTTTTTTAAAATTTTATTTATGTTAGCGATAGCCCAGTGGTGTACGTGGAGTTCGATCTCCAGTCGCCCCGGGCACACACCTCTGACTTTTCGTAGTTATGTGTGTATTAAAAATGTTGATTATTGCTCGCTTAGCAATGTGCACGGTAGATGGCAATAGGCTCGCCCCCTATTACATTGGGACCTAAACATAACTGGCGAATCGTGGGTATTTAATACACCTCTGCCTACCCCTTCGGGGATACAGGCGTGAAGTTATGTATGTTATTATCATTTTCTTGCGTGTACAAAAAGAGTAAATAAAGAAAATAAAAATAATCACGTGAGCGGGTCTATAAGAAAAACTAATAGTTCTACGTCAACATCGACTATTAAATTATTCTGTGTTTTAGTTACTTGAGTTATTTTGGTTAGATGCAAATAAACTCGTTTACTTTTGCAAGCAACGTAGCTACCCAGTCATTACGAATATGTATTTATCACCAAAATTTCAACATGTACCTACTGCCTACCCTACTGTACTGGTCAAGTTTCGTAATCCAAGCCCAGGAGCGCGACCTTGCATCCAAAAATAATGAACTGAAGGACATTTTTAGATAAATAACGGACCCTTATCTGGTAGGTTTGTTTAACTTCCAACATTTAATTAAACCTCTGTCCCTTTCATAACATCGGGCATGCTCGTTTTGTACATACTTCTTTTACAAATAAAACATGACATTCGGGTTTCAACTTAATTATAGTTAATATGTGTATCATTTTAGTAGCATCTAACGATGAAGTACTAAGCGATATCAAATATTTATTAATTCAAATACTTATTCTACGACATTCTACGACATTCTACACAGCGCTTTCTAGACCCAAAGTAAGCACAGTTTAACTAGCTTGTGTTATGGGTTCTAGAATGCGGATAAACATACTTATATACTTTTTTTTTTTTTGTAAATACATACATATTATACATAGAAACACCCAGACCAATGCAAATAGACATATTCATGCATACAAATATTTGCACTGAGCGGGAATCGAACCCGCGCCCCCTGTCGTAGCAGTCGAATGCACTACCGCTACGCCACAGAGGCCACACTTGTTTTTTCTAGCGCGGTGTAGATATTATAAGATATTATAAGATATTATAAGTACACTCATATTCTGACGACTATATTTTTGAACCGAAAAACAAATTTTTGATTGTTTTTGTCCAGTAAAGAATTTATATCTTTAAGAATGCACACAACACATGTCTGTCAAGTATTTCATCTGTAAAAGCGGCCCGTTCCGGCTTCGTACAGGAAAGATTCGTAAAAAATATCTTATAACCCGATTGCACCGCCACCTACCGTGTTCAATTGTGAATATCGGATATCCAGGGACCTATGCAAACACATATAGAAAATTTACTCTGCTTTGATTTTAAATTTCACGCTTTCAAAAGTGACGAATTGTTTTATATAAACTTTCAACCTCCAGAAAAATGCTGTTATATGTGTACCTACATTTATTTCTATCCAGAAGCAGGTACATAAAATTTCGTGCTGCTTATTTTAATTATGATGGACGTTCACACCTTCTTTTACTACCTTAAGGGTGAAAATCTGAGTGGGGCCTGAGGACGGCAGTTGGCCGACTCGCCGTCCTTACAGAAGTAGGCCGTGGCGGAGGCGTGTCGTGTGTACCCTACACACGCCTGCCAACTCACCGAAGCGGGATAAAACCCGACCCCACCAGGCGAGGCCGCGGTGGCGGCCAAAGTCCACCGGCAACCCTGGGGTTACCCTTTCGAGGGCTTACCCGGGGTGTACGGCAACGGACACTTGGAGAGGACACCGTGCGGTTTTAGTCGAGACACGACATAACCACCCCCGCTGGCCAGCGGGGGGTATCCGAAGGGATTTCCGCAGGTAAAAAAAAAGGGTGAAAATCTCAAAAATTCTTTTAGAAATAGATGTCTACTACTTAAAGACATTAACTAACTAAACGCCAGTGTAGTTTGTAGGCATTATAACCTCTATATACGACGCATTGTCAATTGGCGAAGATACCATTTAGCATCACCATCGTGGAGGTTTATATCACAGTCTAGAATCAAATTAGGTTCTAAACTGCTACGCCTTTAAACATAACATTAATAACATTGCTTCTCAGTGCAGTCATCGCACAGTCTGTAAAGTGCCTGTTCCATTTTGCGCTCGCATTCCGTTCTCGTATTCCATTAGTTATGCTGTCTGAAGTATCAAATCACGCTCACTAAGATGCCATCTTATCTCCCCGCCTGCACAGCGCCGAGGTGCCTCGGTGCTAATCTTTATGCATTGCGGCGTTTGATGTAGACGTCGCACATAGCTGGCTAACCAGCATAGTCGGTAATACTGGCTGTGTACTCTGTGATAGCTGTGTTAATAATATAATTGAAGTTATTCTTTCTACTAGTTGAGAATTTATCGCACATAATACAAATAGTACTACTTACTACAGTATCTGTACTTTGCGGTTATGGGTAAATAATTAATAATTGTTTTTCATACGAGTTTATTTTTTTTAATAATGGCGAACCCAGACTTCCGCCGATGTCCGTGGTTACAGTAATAAATGAAGGAATTTGGTCAGTAGTCTCGTAACTGAATAATTATGATCAGTAAATTTGGCAATGAACCCAGCGGATACATCTAAATAAATAGACAAACGTAACAAACAAAAAATATAGTTGTATAACTTATTATTTGAATACAAGTTAAACATGTAATTGTCAAATAGTCGGAACATAGATATATGGAGCAAAACGAAAAAATTCAAGGGAAAAAATTACACCAAAATAACCGCGGTAGCCTAGTGGTATGGGTGCTGCTGAGACGAGGTTTAGGGTTCGATCCCAGGTATTACCATGGCACACACCAATGACTTTTCGATGCTTTTCGAAGTTATGTGTGTATTTATCGCAGGTTTATAAGTGCCCGGTTAATGGCAATAGGCTCGCCACCTATTACATTGGGACCTAAAACATAAACTGGCGAAACGTGGGTGCTAGCACCTCTGCCTACCCCTTCGGGGATATAGGCGTGAGTTTATGTTATGTTATGTAAAATTTACACCAAAATTGGAAATTTCTATTGATTAGTTGATATAAAGCTGTTTAAAAAGATAACAAAAAGGGTAACTGCAAGAGAAAGGTGGCATTCCATTAGTAATATAGACATCAATGCTTCATATAGACAAGACGAGGGATATCAGGAGGTAACTTTATTTATTTCTTGAGTGTGTTTAATGATGATGCGAAGACAGACGACAAATGACATTGGGTGAAATTGGGTGAAATACAACAGTTCGGTTGGCATAGCAAAACCGAACAGTGGAACGATCGGTCACTTGCGGCATAGCTGACCTCACTGCATTCTACCTGATTGTGGTTTATTCTAAGTTTAATTGAGTCCTAAAATAAATAAAAAAAACTTTTTAAAAACCACGTTTTCAATACTAAAAAACGTGGGGCGGGCGCTTTGAAATTTTTAAATTATTGAATATCTAAGGAAAACGATACATTAAAGGATTAAAGCGCCCGCCCCACGTTTTTTACTGTTGAAAACGTGGTTTTTAAAAAGTTTTTTTATAATTATTTTTTTATTAACTACTGACTATTTCTGATGATTAAATATGAAAATGTAAGGTGGCATTAGCCTACATAAAAAAAATTCAGAGCTTTAGGGTGATCAGAAGTGGTCGAAAATTAAGTGTCAATTTTTGGCTTCAGAGGGAAAGAAACACAGAAACACAGACACTAAGTGAAACTAAGAAAAACTTGGTAAAAATATTGTACCGTTAGTGGTGAGCAGGTTATTTTGTCGAACACAGTATTATACTAGAGTACTGAACAATAACAATAACCTACGGGTATTTTTGAAAGCCGCTCAGATCTGATCAGCATCTTGTAAAACGTGGGAACAGACCCACTGTACCCGCCGTCACCATGTACCTATATTTATAAGAGGTTTGCTTTATATCTGCATGGGCCCACCGTACGAATAGCAAAGTACCGTTTCTAGCAGATTAATAGTAACATAATTGTCATTGACTCTGTTATAGAGATGAAAGGTCCAAAATAGCAAAAAATGGTCATGACTCATGACAAGCCACACTGAACTTTATCACTGTAACAAATATAATAATACAATGATGTAATTATGGATCAGTTTATCTGTTTAATCGCGTATCACAGAAATATTACTGCTTGGTTTAGTGAAACTTTTGTATTCAAAAGCTTATGATTTGACTTAAAATGTAAGATATAATAGTGTTAATATACGTGCTAAAACACATATGTCTGTTATTACCACCTCAATAAGCACCAACGAACTATTAATGTTTAAAGGGAGTTTTCTTTCTCGTTGCTCCAAAGATTCCACATTCTTGATCATTGACGGTCAAAGATATGATTTCACAGGACAGTGATTTATGTAAGATCGAGTGAACTACACGTTTCGGTTCGTTCAAGGTCACGCGTTGACCGAACGGATATTTATGAAGACCTTCCGAGTGAATCCTGTTGTGGGGAATCCGCATGGGTCCCTTTTTTATTTTTTTATAATTAGGACACGTCAATTTGACTTCACCTCGCCTGATGGTAAGCTGAAGGTAAAGTCTCAGCAAAGAGGGTCACCATTACATACACGTACCATGTTAACAATGGTGGCACTCACCTTGACGGCCTCATCAGAAGAGGATTGTCGTCGCAGCACCGCGTGACACCCACCGGTCCCACTATTGCTGCGACCACAATCCCCCTGCCCGGCTATGCACTTGCTGACCCCTGAACGCAATCAAACCGAAATTGGATTACTATGGAGGGTTTTTCGCAATCGTACATGGTGGTACCCACCCGGCCGATTTTTGTGACAAATTTGAGTCATCTTGTTTAATATTTTTCATAAAGACTTTTTCTTATTATCTGGTTTCAAAATTATTTTTAAACGGCGAACACATACTTCATTGTGACTATCTGCACTAAGCGTGCGTACAAACACACACATATACTTCAGACGAAGTGTGGTTTACGTCACGGCAGAATGTTAAAAGGAAACAGCAAAACCGCTGTTACTCGGAATGCACCCTGAAGAAGAGGTATTCTAGCCAAGCCATTTATCTAATAGAAAACAAAATACTTTAACAATCAAAACAAAAAAATCCGTTCCCGCAGGGAACACACAGGTAGATTTCGTGAAGCAATTAATATTATTTTATATAGAGAACTACGGACTTTAAACAGTTTAATTTTTTTTCTCGAAAACGGTAACTTTTAGCGAAAAACTTTTCAGACATTTATTTTAGACTTAAAAATGGCCTATCGATTAAAAATGTTTCCGACGACAAGAATGTTCACCGGTTAGAAGTTATGATTTTTACATAACATAAACTCATAACATAAACTCACGCCTATATCCCCGAAGGGGTAGGCAGAAGTGCTAGCACCCACATTTCGCCAGTTTATGTTTAGGTCCCAATGTAATAGGTGACGAGCCTATTGCCATTAACCGGGCACTTATAAACCTGCGATAAATACACACATAACTTCGAAAAGCATCGAAAAGTCATTGGTGTGTGCCATGGTAAAACCTGGGATCGAACCCGAGACCTCGTCTCAGCAGTCCATTACCCATACCACTAGGCTACCGCGGCTATGATTTATATGATTTTATTCCGAAAAATTTTGGTTTTCCCCCCTCCACTTTTAGTTAAACTTTTAATCTTATAGGTTTATAATATTAAAAGTTGTTGGTATTCATGTATACTATGGGAGAAAATTAGAACGTTTCGAATATCTTTCATGGAACGTGAAATTTTGAGGAAAAACTGATTTCATAAAAAGTGAGGCCCTACCGTCCCCTTAGGCCGGATTCCACCTGTTCACGAACTTAAACTAAGTTTACACCCAAGCAATTTTTGACCGCAGTTTGAAAGCAATCGGGGCAAAAATGCGACCGTGAGAGTGCCGCAAATTTTGGGAAGTGGATGTGGATATATATACTTTTTGACCAGTGGTCATTTCGGACTCAGGGGGTCATAACTAGACCTCATATGAAGAATTTTTTTAAAATTCGACAGTAGTCAAGAAACCAATAGGTAGATCGATTTCATCGAAATCTACCTAAAACGTTAATTGCTACTGGCAAAGAATAGAGGATTTTATTCAGCCTGCGTTTCCAAGAAAACTGTTAAAATAGCTGCACAATTTGAACACAACTGGGTACTATGCAGCACACGTGCTAGGCTGCAATTGTAACCAACTGTAACTACTCAGCACTGCACGAAGGCTGCCCTGTGTATCACGGGTATGTCTATTAAGACTTGTGCCGCATTATGCTCTCAGGGTTGTTATCCCCCTCTCTCTTACAAGTGCTGCAGTGAGCTCCACACTACAAGCCTTTGTTCAAATTCATGACCCCCACTAACGTTTTATCTGTAGGAAGTATCTTTTTTTTTTTTGTGCGGAAATCCCTTCAGATACCCTCCCGCCGGCCAGCGGGGGCGGTTATGTCGGGCTTGAACCGACTAACACCGCACGCCGTCTCGGGTCTTAAGACGCTGGGGTGTAAGGTTACCCATAGAGCATATCCCTCGCACCCCGACTGACCCTGGGCCATCTCCGGTTTCGAGATGGCCCCCTTACTTGCTCTCCACTGTGCCATCTGCTAATCAGAGGGACACGTGGAAAACTTCTGAACAGCCCTCAACAGGGCCGTCCTCGCCTCGGTCGGAGTTGGCCGTAGGCGGCAGTGAAGGAACTATGGGAGAAGATGTCAGGATATTCGGGGGTATTGCCTACTGAAATGTGTAGTAGATTACTACCTAGTATTATTAATTTATTTATTATCATTATTCAAGACTAGTGTGTAGGTAGGTATTTTTAGGTAGGGCTAATTTTTTAATGAAAATCTTTTAGTAAAATGTTCAATTAAAACGTACCCCGTAGCGTGTTCTGAACATATTTTTTTTAACTATTTCACTCAGCTATAGTGCTAGATCAAACAATATTTCATTTTTTATATCAATTAAAACCCATAGCGTGCTTCTGTGCTAAAGAAAATATAATATCGATTGCTCCGGTAGCTCGTAGTACTATGTTTCACAACCTTGTGTAGTAAGTAGGTAGCGCGTAGCAACCACATGAGTTGCATAATCGTAATCTCACCTCTGATAACGTGGGACTAAAAGTACAAATATGTATGTAGCATCCCTGATAAGGGCGCGAGAAAAAAGGAACTTACTAAACAAGAGAAAAATTAAACTTCACGTTGTTGAATAGGATATTCTAAGCCAAAACTACAAAGAAATTCAATTAGCAGGAGGAGTTCTCGACAGTAGATCATTGGACAAGCCCTAACTTCACTGCCTCCTAAACAAAACGGTCCACTCACAGAATATAGCCTACATCTCATACGTCCCCAGGACTGTCGAACATTAATACATTCGTTTGTTCCGTATTCTGCTCATTTATATTCCTTCCTGGCGCCTTTCTTATTTGTATCCTGTGTCGACGTCTTTGTACCGTGCACTGCGGTAAGTTCCACTCCATCTCTTAGTAATTTGTATCGTTAACTTGAAATATGACGCCGAAATTGTTTATCCGATAGACCTAAATTGTGGGTTCTGGTTATTTGAGTGCGCGGTTCTTGTTGTGGAGGCTAAATTTTGATTTATTTGCAACCGTCAAAGAAAATAAAATAGAATTCGTCGCTGCTTTTTGGACCCTTTTTTTACCCGACTGCGCCAGAAGGAGGGTTATGTTTTTCGAGAGTATGTATGTATGTATGTATAATTGTTTGGCATGCTCTGCAGCCTGAACGGCTCGATGGATTTTAGCTTGAAAGCTGTCGTTAGATTCGTATTTACTGTGAGAGTGACACTGGGTATATCAAAATAATAAAAAAAACGAAATGGTGGATTTTTGGCGCTAAAATGTATGTTATTCAAAAAATATTTTCACTCAAACTTATCGAGTAGGGTATCAAAATGAAGAACTTTAAAAGGGGATTTCAAAAATATAAATATCATAACTAAAAAGTATACAATAAAATTACTAATTAAAAAATCAAATAACCCGACTGCCCTAAAAAGACCGAAACAAGTCTGATAGCAGGCGGAACCCAGATGCAAATCATAAACCGAAAGAAAATTAATGGGTTTTTGGGTTTTTTTACGTGCGGAAATCCCTTCGGATACCCCCCCGCCGGCCAGCGGGGGCGGTTATGTCGTACATGAACCGACTAAAACCGCACGGTGTCCGGCCCAAGTGAACGTACTTTGTTCAGCTTTCAAAACGAAATCTATTAATGTGAATGCAAACGTTAAATATATAACTTACTTTTTGTTATTAACTCTGGTAACCCCAGGGTCAATAATCCTTTCGAGGGCTTATTCGGGGTGCCCGGCAATGGACACATGGGGAGGTCACCGTGTGGTTTTAGTCGGTCCAATTCCTATACGCCCATCCCATCGTTAGCACTGATGGGGTGAAGCCCGTATGGGCTTCCACACGTAACTAAAAAACCTTTTGTTATTACAGATAGATTAATACGCGTTTAAAAGACAGGGTTTGAACGATACAGGAATAGGAACTTGAATAAGAGTAGGTTTAGAATAGGTGTACTGCCATGTTTAACTATATTATCAGACCAGATGAGTGAGCTGACTTAGACTAAATTAGAAACAATAACTTTTTTTTTTCGTGCGGAAATCCCTTCGGATACCCCCCCGCAGCCAGCGGGGGTGGTTATGTCGTGAATCGACTAAAACTGCACGGTGTCCTCCCCAAGTGTCCGTTGCCTATTTATTTGCTAGAGCAGAATTACAGGTTTAGGGGTTGCTGGAAAAGTTGAATTGTCACAAAGCATCTGTATCAGGCAATAAATCTTTATTGAATTACTACCGTAACTGGCAACGCAAAGAGGTCCTTAATTCTTTATTGTATACAGTAAATAATACATTGAGAAGTAAAAAAAAAAAAAAAAAAATTCTACGACATTTCTCTCTAAAGCGCTTAATTAGCTTATGTTATGGGTTTTAGAATACGATAAACATACTTAGATACATTTTTATTAGTAAACACATACATATTATACATAGAAAACACTAAAACCAATGCCAATAAACATATTCATCTTCTTGGTGGTATCTTACTGGTTACAGCTTCATTCTTACTGGTGGTAGAAATTTGATGACACAAATTTGTCACAAAATTCGACCGGGTGGGTACCATCGTGCACGATTGCACGAAAAACCCTCCATAGTAATCCAATTTCGGTTTGATTTCGTTCAGGGGTCAGCAAGTGCATAGCCGGGCAGAGGGATTGTGGTCGCAGTACTAGTGGAACCGGTGGGTGTCACGCGGTGCTGCAACGACAATACTCTTCTGATGAGGCCGTCAAGCTGAGTGCCACCATTGTTAACATGGTACGTGTATGTAATGGTGACCCTCTTTCCTGAGACTTCACCTTCAGCTTACCATCAGGCGAGGTGAAGTCAAATTGACGTGGCCTAACATAACATAACATAAACTCACGCCTATACCCCGAAGGGGTAGGCAGAGGTGCTAGCACCTACATTTCGCCAGTTTATGTTTAGGTCCCAATGTAATAGGTGGCGAGCCTATTGCCATTAACCGGGCACTTATAAACCTGCGATAAATACACACATAACTTCGAAAAGCATCGAAAAGTCATTGGTGTGTGCCATGGTAATACCTAGGATCGAACCCGAGACCTCGTCTCAGGGTCCTTTACCCATACCACTAGGCTAAACGTGTCCTAAATATAAAAAAAATATACATATAAATATTTGCATCGAGCGAGAATCAAATCCGCTACTTCTAACTTAGTAGTCGAACTCTGACGCTACAGCCGCCGTAGTAAAATAAATCCTTACCTTTACTACGGAAAACAAACGTTACTTGTCATGCAACAAGGCCCAATTTGATGTTGTTACTTATCTCTATTATGTAGATATTTACAGAAACGAACGCTGAGTTGAAATATAATTATGTTTAAATAGCGAGCCGGTCGCCGGCTCCGTCCCTCGGGCAAATTTAACTAGAACGCAAGGATGCCGGCGCCGCCTCGTGAATATACAGGTAATAACACTACTTTATTGGTTATTTGAATATTGTGCTACTTTTAGACATTTGCATTGTGTCTATGTATGTACACATGTTATAGAGATAGTGTAGGTACTATGGTATAGGGGTGCGACTGGTTGGATCACCTCCAAGTTTGGTGCACCCTGGGCAACGTGGGCGATGACGCATCATTGATTGCTCCTCTGGAGTAGCTGGCGTCAACGTCAACGGCCAAGAGTCTGACCAACCGGCCCTTCTCAGGGCCAGTTGACCCCATTGCACGAGGGGGTCGGGGTATGGCGGGCCTGAAATGCCCGCGGGGGGGCGTGGTCGCTCCAGGTACCCCTCTGTTGTTATCAGAGGGGACACTGCGAATGGCCCAGGGTCAGTCGGAGTGCGAGGGATATGCTCTATGGGCAACTTTACACCCCGGCGTCTGTAGACCCGAGACGGCGTGCGGTTTTAGTCGGTTCAAGCCCGACATAACCGCCCCCGCTGGCCAGCGGGGGGGTATCCGAAGGGATTTCCGCACGGAAAAAAAGAAAAAAAAAGGTACTATGGTGTATTTTATAATAGTGTGACTCTGAATGCAGCTGATATCTGCAATTCGCAGAAGCTACGGAAATTGTTACCTACTTACCGCAAGTATTTTAACGTGTGCTAACGTAACGCCTTACCCGTTCTCATTTTTGGGAAACATCCAAAAATTATAACGGGAAAAGCGTTACGTAGGGACAGCAGTTCTACAGCACTCTCACAGGGAATATACAATGCAGCGACCGAATTTCCGTATCTTCGTAAAGTACGTATTGAGTGAGAAGGTGGTACATACACAACGGCAAAAAGCAAATATGGCAAATACGTCATTTAATACTACTACCCTTTTTTTTAAATGCGGAAATCTCCCCGGATACCATTCCCCGCCGGCCGGGGATGGTTATTTCGGACTGGAACCAACTCAAACCGCACGCCGCGACGTCTCAGGTGTAAGTAAAATTTCTCTCGCACCCTGGCTGACTCAGGGACATCTCCGGTTTCGAGATAGCCCCCTTTGTTAGGGGAACCACGTTATCTCCATCTTCTAAAATGGGGGGTCGCGCTACGCACCGCCACCCCTGTTATTACAACTACGCTAAAAGTTAGTTATAAAACTACTTTTAGCATTAATTAATATGGTCGTTAAAAGATTTCCTTACTTTTACGTGTGGGTACTCCTGGGGGGTCTTCATCACCAGCGATGAATTGGCTGTTAGAATGGAATCGATTAAAAATATAGTTCCATCTGTAACCCTTTTTCAGCATTAAGTCACACACCGGCTAGACCAGGTGAGCAACAGAGTTTCTAATCCCAGGGCGCCTTTTTACAGAGGTTCTTAGGTGGTGCACAGGTCAGCTGATCTCCAATGAAACGCACGGATGAGTTGTACATACATATATTTATACACAGAGAATAACAAAGTCACAGATAAGAATTAAGATACAGAATTATCACCCATAAAATAGGAATACAAATATATATAAAAGTGAGTTTAGGAGGTCACAGTACACAGACAGATACACAAAACAATTTACACAGCAAGACAACAGAACACAGTTATAGGTACAATCATATATAGATAATGATGTAGATATTTCTCCAAGATGCCAGCCAGTAGTGGCACAGCTCAGGTATATCATAAACCAGCCTCGCGCCGGTCAGCAGTAATGAAATGAACAGTTATTGTTATATGGAAAGAAAACTTGACCTTATAGATCTCAGGTATTCCGCCAGTGGTTGGGGACCGGCAGAGCAGATTCCGGAGCTTTCCTTGTGATCTGCTTTCCCAAGGTCTAGGTCTCCAAGCCACCACGATTGATCACCTCAGAGTCTCTGCCCTCTAAATTGCTTACAGGGTTCTTTCCCAGAACTAACGACCCTGTTATGAAGATACACAACTTTTATCAATAACACATCTCCATTATGCGAATATACTAACAGCAATTGAGTAAAACAACTTACCAGATCACACAACTGGGAACACACACGAACTATAACCTTCAAACTGAAGATAATATACTTTTCTCAACAATACCAAATAACAAAATTATCTTCAGTGGACACGACTAATGACCTCTCAAACAAAAAACGAATAATAGGGTCACTGCGATTATCCTTATATATTAAATTAATTCTATATCTTGCTAGAATTGTTTACGTTAAGATACCCAACTCGAACTTTCTGTGAGAATGACCTGACAAAGATTCCTGATACGAACGCATAACTCACGCCCTCTGACGGGGAGTCGCTAAAGTCAGCCACATCGATGCAATCACCGTAGTTGCGACTGTGTCCTACAGATGGCGCTAACCACAATTACACATTTACAGAATTGTATTGTTGCACAACCCGGGTTTAGCCCAAGAAACAAGTCCCCAGAAAGGGTCGAAGATCAGCTAATGTTATTTCAAAAAATATTTTTATCATATTACATAACTTCACGCCTGTATATCCCCGAAGTGGTAGGCAGAGGTGTATTACACACCCACGATTCGCCAGTTATGTTTATGTCCCAATGTAATAGGGGGCGAGCATATTGCCATCTACCGGGCACATATCTAAGCAACGATAATTAACTTTTTTTATATTACCTGTTGTATCAAATATACAACAGGTAATATAAAAAAAAGTTAATTATCGTTCGGTGTTCCAACATTACTCAAAGCAAATCCTACTATTTTTCTTCACTAGATAGAATAAAATAAAGTCGCTTTTCCCGTCTGTCTGTCGTTATGTATGTAGTTTTAAAGATCTAAGTTTACTACTACTTCCTACTAAGCAATTTTATGTGTTTTTTTTAAATAGACAGAGTGCTTCAGGAGAAAGTTTTAGATGTATAATACATGCATAATATCACGCAGGCGAAGCCGCTGGCGTCCGCTAGTAATATTATAAAAGTGAAAGTTTGCTACTGAATCACGATCTAACGGCTGCATAGATCTGGCTGAAATTTGGTGCAGGGGGGATTATAGCCTGGAATAACACATTTTATCCCTTTTTCGTGCTGAAATCCCTTCGGATACCCCCCCGCCGGCCAGCGGGGGCGGTTATGTCGGGCTTGAACCGACTAAAACCGCACGCCGTCTCGGGTCTGCAGACGCCGGGGTGTAAGGTTGCCCATAGAGCATATCCCTCGCAGGAAACAGAATACCTCGCGGGCAACTGCCAGTCTGTAATATATTTGCGTACAGGATTCACATCAAACTTTCAGTGTACGTTTGGAGCATTCAGTAGCTGGAAAATTCGAAAGCCTGATGTATTCAACGAAATCAATGCGATTCAGTCAGGTTTCGTTTCGCTCCAGCATCTCGGCGCCCCGTCTCACGTGCTTCAATCCGGATTCCGTAACCGTATTTATTCACTCCCTCGCCGATGCGCCGCCGCCGCCAGCTCTCGTCACCGAATACATTACAATACATTTACTTACACGGCTCTATCGCTGATCCGCTGTGCCTACTCTCTGTGTAATACAAAAGTATATATGCACATGTATCGCGCAAAGCCTTTTCGACTCAATTTAAGTCTATACGAATATATTGCAGACACGTTGAACGTAGTCACATTTCTAACTTACCTGTCTTTTGGTATCTGCATGTGACATTGAGAAGTTTGAAGATCGCTCACAGGTCTTGGGAACCTGCAGTTTGTAAGCTGAGAGCTAACAGAGACTGTTATATCGTTGACCCCACCGAGGGAAATTAATTAGCCGTAATAGCTTACGAAAGCGCCGCATTCCCTGGAACTGATTTAATTCTTAATGCTGAAAAATGAGCCAAGTGATTAGTGAGGGTAATAATGTACTAAAAAATTCTAAGAACTAAAAATTTGCGGCGTAGTGACGTCACACTACACAAGGGGGGCATATATGTACAGTTGAAAGCGACGATAGCTTAGTGGCTAAGGAGTCTGCCTTCCGATTGTGAGGTCATAAACATAATCATAATCATAACATAACATAAAATAACATAAACTCACGCCTATATCCCCGAAGGGGTAGGCAAAGGTGCTAGCACCCACATTTCGCCAGTTTATGTTTAGGTCCCAATGTAATAGGTGGCGAGCCTATTGCCATTAACCGGGCACTTATGAACCTGCGATAAATACACACATAACTTCGAAAAGCATCGAAAAGTCATTGGTGTGTGCCATGGTAAAACCTGGGATCGAACCCGAGACCTCGTCTCAGCAGTCCATTACCCATACCACTAGGCTACCGCGGCTTTTTCATATCATATCATAATCATAATCATTTATTTGCGAAAATGGGTATATAAGGTGTTTACATGAAATTTTTTGTTGAACAGCCAAATTCCGCCTCAAGGCATGCAAATATACGTACTAATTTTAAATAATACAATGAACTACATATAGATTTACACAAGCATTTCAACGTTCATAATTAGTGATTCATAACAATGTCAATGTCAAATTATAATTTCATGAGTAAAATTGAAACATAATAAAAACGAACCATAATCAATGTCATAATGAATAAGATTTAAACACAATACAATTGAGTTATACCAAATGGAAAAACAAAATACACAATAAATGCAATTTTCATAAAATTAATAGCAATGTCAATAAATATGTAAAGTCATAATGAATAAAATTTCGATTTATATAACGGTAATTTTGTCAATATGTCAAGCAGTAAATAATATCATAATGTCACAAACGCATAAAATTACAATTTTGCCAGACATTACACACACTTGTCATCTAAATATTCTTGCACACGGGTGTGAATCCTGGCCATTGCACTACCAACGCGAAACCACCAATAACACAAGCAAGTTAGCTTAGCTGGAAGGGAGTTAAGGGAAACAGCAGTAATTACGGTTACTATTATTATTAAAAAACAGAAAAAAAATTAAACCATAAATTAATGACTCAACTGATATAAATTATGTAAATGCAGTGAGTCATGAAAATATACAAATATATATTAGTTAAAGGTTAGCAAAGAAACTTATAAAATGAATGTTTTTGATAATAATGTTAGCGAATCTGTTAACATGTACGAGTATAACATATTGTATTTGATTAATATTACTTTAAATGTAATAAAATAAACTGATAGTAATTTATTTGCAAATAATATAGTTATTTATAATTCAAATTTGTGAAACGATGACGCTCGGTCGGGCGCCATCTTGTTGTTTACGCCACACTATATAAACCCGAGAGCGCACCGACCGGCCGTCGGATCGCTACGGACCGACGGCGATTTTCATAGCTACCCGCACTAAGAATATCACCGAGCCGCACGGATCACTTATACCCGCACTTCGTAGTTACGCCTCGGTGCTCGCGGAGACGTCAATTTTTGACGTATCCGTGCGCACCGAGCGCGGATTACTCGCCTGCGAGTTCTCCAGATACCCAGGAGCATCACCAGCATCATTAAACTCCTGATCGATCGCAGCTGGCCCGTCCAATTTTTGGCCCCCTTCCAGGACAGCCATGCCTGGAAATAAAAACAGCCCTTCTCAGGGCTCGAGTCTGAATCAGATTCCAAGTCGCAACCAAGCCGAGGATCAGCGTAGTAGACCTGCGACCCCAGCGGCGACTCAGCCGCAGTACCCGCCCAGCCTAAGCATGCCGCTGCTTAGGTCCCCGAGCCCGCCGTACGCGCCCTTCTCGGGCCCCCGCGGCGCCGCCGCTACACCGGCCCACGTACAGGGCCGCCATCAACCTCACCACCCAGGTAACCGCCCACCGGCTCCCTCCGAGGTCGAGCCGATGGAAGTAAGCGCCCCCGCGAGTGCGCCCGCGCCGCGCGAGTCCGCGCCCTCCCGAACTTCGTCGGGACGGTCGCGCGAGCCCCGCGCTGCCCCGGCGCCTGCGCCCGCGCACGCGAGCACGTCGCCCGCCGCCGCGCGCCCCGCCGCGCCGCCCGCGCCCCTCGCCGCGCCCCCCGCCGCCGCGCGCGCGCCGCACCGCGACACTCCGCCCACGCCGGCGTCGAGTAACGTGTCCGCGTCGCGCACGCCGAGCCGCAGGAAGGGCCCCAACGAGCGGGAGGCCCAGGACGCCCTTTTCTCGCCGACGCCTTCGATGCACTCATACCTGGCATCGGACGCCGAATTCTCATCGGCGCAGTCGGCCACACACCTTCCCCCCACGGGGACCGAGAGAGTAGGCAGCGGGATCACTCCGTCCCCGAAGACTCGCCAACAGGAAGCAGTGCACCTGTTCGCAAAAAATCAGAGAGCATTGTCACGAACACAATCCTTCGAGTCCCTGCCACAGCAGCAGCGAGGCTCGAAGAAGCCCAGAAGCCCCGACGGGAAGGAGCAGGAAGGCGACAAGCGCCATTGCGCGACCGCGCCGCAACGGCCGCCGCTGGCACAACGCGACCCGCGCCTCAACAGGCGCGTGGGCGACGCGCCCCCCGTCGCAGTGACTTACGCTCAGGCGAGCACGAGTGCGTCGAAGGCGACGACGACAGCGCGCACGCCGGCAGCCCCCACTACCTCGGCCACGGCGCCCGGACCCCTAGCGGCCCCGGCCCCGCAGGCCCCACCGACCAGCGCGCCCAAGCCGCGCTACCCTCCGCTAATCGTGGAGTTCCTCCCTGACTGGGCATTCCACATGCGCAAGCTCAAAGAAAAGTTAGGGAGGGCTGCAAATGCGCGGCCCTTCGGAAAGGGCATCCGCTTCTCCCCGCAGGGGGAGGACGAGTACCGAGCGGTACAAAGATACTTGGTGGAGCTGGAGAAAGTGGAGAATATCGCGTGGTTCTCCTACTCCCCCCCCGCGGAAAGAAGCTTAAAGGTAGCCATTAGGGGGCTGCCAAGCAATGCGACGCCAGAGGAGGTGGAAGAAGAACTCCGGGAGCTGGGCTATGAGCCGGAGTTTATCAGAAACATCCAGGCGCGGAGCGGCAGACCGGGATGCATCCTATTGGCTGTTTTAAAGAAGACGCCAACAATCACACCCGGGATCTTCGAAATCACGGAGATGCTCGGCATCCCGGGTGTGAAGATTGAGGCCTGGCGGGGCAAGAGAAGACCCGCGCAGTGCCATCGGTGCCAGAAATTTAGGCACAGCTCACATCAATGCCACCGACCGATGGCCTGCGTGCGATGTGGAGGCGAGCACCCGGCCAAGGAGTGCCCACGGCCAAGGGAAGAGCCGGCCACATGCGCTAATTGCGGGGGGGAGCACCCCGCAAACCACCAAAACTGCCCCGTCTTCAAGAAGGAGGCGAGGAATAAGAAGGCGGGGACAGTCGCCCTAACAGGCGAGCCCCGCCCAGTAGCTCCGGTCAAAGCCCAGCCCACCGGAGAACGCGCAGCGGAAGCTTCGCTGATGGCGGCAGCGAACCCGCCCACCGAGCGGGGAGCCACCTCCTCTAATAAAGGAAAGCGGAGAAAGCGCAAGAGGGGCAAGAAGGCCCCTCAATCTCAAGAGGCGCTGGTTACACCCGCGCCACCCACGGACGGCCCAACAAAGGAGACTCATCGCGCTCCACAGCCGGTCGCCGCCCCCGCACAGAGGGGAGGAAAGGCGAAGGCCGTCACAGTCGTGCCGGGCCCGACCTCTCCAGCGGAACTCAACCCCACTATTGATGCGGCGTTGAACATAATATCTGACATCCTCGAGGCGCTCAGAAAGGGCCTGGAACCTGGCGCGATTGTGAGAATCGCGATGAAGGGCATAGCAGATATACTATCGCTCTCCAATGGATTGTGAGGACCTAAGAATACTCCATTGGAATGCCCGCGGCCTAGCAAGCAAGGCCGTCCTCCTCCGCTTTCTGCTGCAGGAACAAAGGATAGACGTGGCGCTGATAAGCGAGACGTACCTGGGACCTGCAGACAAAATTAAATTCCCGGGTTTCCTCGTCTATCGGAGGGACGAGATCTCCGCGCACAACGTGCGATACCGCGGTCTGGCAGTGCTGATCCGTCGCAGAATCGTACACCAGCCCATACCACCTGCTCCCACGAGCACCACGAACAGCCTGTACACGCTGGGTGTCGAGTTGCACCTAGGTGGTGCAAACCTTCACCTCTACGCCGCATATAGGCCCCCGGCTAGGAACGCCATTGATCCCGCCGAAATATTCTCTCTGCTGCAGGTCCAGAACCCGGTCATCATAGCCGGGGACCTGAACTGCAAGCACCCAGCGTGGAACTCATCCGTGCACAACGCCTCTGGTGTACGACTTCTGGCCGACGCCGATGCCCGGGGATACACAGTGTTGGGTCCGGAGGTACCAACCCGGTACCCGGACAACTCCCACAGTATCCCCGACGTGCTCGACATCATCGTTCACAACCATTTGATGACCTGCCAGATCGCGCAGGAGGTACTACCGGACGGGTTCGCATCGGACCACAAACCGGTACTCGTCGTAGTACCTCAACAGCCTACCCGCGCCGTCCCTCCAGCGCCACGTCGAAGACTGGACTGGACCATTTTTAGAGAAACGTTGGAGACCACTACACCCACTCGGCCCATCACCTCCGCAGCCGACGTGGAAGCCCTCGCAGCGGACCTCACCGCGAGTATTCGGAGCGCCCTTGAGACGGCTACTAACACCCCCAGAACCCAGGAGCGATTACCGCAACTGCCGGGACACATCACGAGAATGATAGCCGCCAAGAGGCGTCTTAGAAGGCAGTGGCAGCAGGTCCGCTGCCCTACTATGAAGTCGGAACTCAACCGGCTCGCGGAGAAGGTGAAAGCCGAGTTGCGCATTCACGCCACCGAGAGCTGGGAAAACTATATTGACTCTATTGGCGAGAACTGGGGCTCAATGCACAAACTGTGTAGGCGCCTCACTAACACCCCAGCTCCGGTGCGCCCCCTCGAGCACGAGGACGGGACGCCGAGATACAGAGCAGCAGACCGAGCGGGCATTTTGGCCCGCCACCTGGAGCGTCAGTTCTCACCGAACCCGACCGAAGACCTCACACACGTAGCAGCTGTCGAAGAGCACCTTAGAACCTACTTTGAGCAGCCGATAGCTCCGGAAGAAGCACCGATTTCTTTCTCGCCCGGTATGGTGCAGCGTGCCATCCGCCGGACGAAGAAGAGGAAGGCCCCAGGAGTGGACGGTATCACCAATACCGCACTCCTACATCTACCGTTCCGCACAACTGCCGCCCTCGCCCGGTTATTCACCGGTGTCATGCGCACGGGGGCCTTCCCAACTATTTGGAAGGAGGGGAGAGTGATCATGCTGCCCAAACCGGGAAAAAATATCCTGAAACCTGCGAGCTATCGGCCCATCACCTTGCTTCCCACCATGTCTAAGGTGTTCGAGCAGCTGCTGCTGAGACACCTCACGCCCTACGTGACGCCCAGACCGGAGCAGTTCGGGTTTCGGTCGGACCACAGTACGACGCTCCAACTGTCGAGGGTACTGCACGAGATTACCGCAGCGCGTAATAAACGCGAGCACGCCGTGGCAGTACTCCTCGACATGGAGAAAGCCTTCGACCGAGTATGGCACGCCGGTCTGCTGTACAAGCTGTCACAATCGCAGATCCCCCGTCGGACCGTTAGAGTGGTCTCCACGTTTCTCGACAACCGGACTTTTCGAGTGGCGGTGGAAGACGTGACATCTCCGCTCCACCCCATCACCGCAGGCGTACCGCAGGGAAGCTGCCTATCGCCTGTGTTGTACTCCCACTACACCGACGACATCCCCGTCTCAGAAGGGGCCTCGCTCGCCTTATACGCCGACGACGCGGCGTACATAACGGTGAGCATGAACGCCAAGCACGCTGCACGCAAGATGCAGTGTGCACTAGATCTGCTCCCCGACTGGCTCTCCAAGTGGAGACTGTCGGTGAATGTGGGTAAAACACAGGCGATAGAAATCTCCAACGCCCGGAAGCTCCCACCGCCACTCATACTCCACGGCGAGCCGATCCCGTGGATGTCACAGGTGCGGTACCTCGGTGTCGTCATTGACCGGAGACTCCAGATGCACAAGCACGTCCGCAGCGTCATCGCGAAGGCGCGCGCCACTCGAGCGCGGCTGCGTCCAGTGCTCTCCTCCAACCTGCCAACACGCGTGAAGCTGACGGTGTACAAGCTGTACGTCCGTACCCAGCTCACGTACGCCGCCCCCGCCTGGTACGTCCTCACTAGCGAGACCAACCGGGACCGACTCCGCGCTCAACAGAGCATCATCCTGAGACAGATCGTCAACGCGCCTCGCTATGTGAGGAACGACACCGTCCAGCGAGATCTCCGTGTCGAGAGCCTGGACGCATTCGTCAAAACCCTCGCCAAGAAGATGTTCGAGCGTGCCGACGTGTCTGCCTGGTCCCACATCCGCGGACTGGCGCCATGGCACGCTCGACCTCCGGACCGTCACAAACTTCCGCGCGACCTCGCTGCGGACGTGCCTGAGTAGTCACGCATCTGGAAATCCACCTGAGGGAACAGACCGTACCTGACTCCCCGACCCTCAAATTTGGAGGGAATCCTTTGATAAATGTCGAAACTACATCATTTTTAAATCAGCGCAAAACTGGCGCTGATTTAAAAATGATGTAAACAAACATTACGCAAGCACCACAGGCGAACCTTCAACTGCCGCGCCCCCAGCGCGCGATCGGCCGGCCGCGCTCAGTCTGCGGCGGCCACCGCGCCGAGCGCACGTGTGCGCCGCGTGCGCGCGTCGCGCCCCGACAACACCAGCGGGCCCGCCCCGCCCCGTAAATCGCGACCTAGCCGGTTTACGGCGCGGGCGGTCACTACTCGGCCCATATGATTCTTCGACTTATTTATTTATATCCTAATTATTTCCTAAATAAAACCCCAACTTTTATAACCATACATACCATCTGTTACCACAACGTTCCGCTTGTCCACAGTCCGTTCGTCGCAGCTGGCATGCGCGGATACTCCCCGCGAATACCCGCGTCATGGGGATGCACGGGCGGAGCCTGGTACAAGCGGAACCAAACTAAGAAGACCAAATGGAAGGCGGGGGCGCGCGTAAGCCGCCGCTTCTGTCGCTGGATGCCTAAGCCAGGCCTTATCCGGTTAGCCGGATATCTCACCTGGCTGGGTTGTCCGCCGAAGCGGCGTGAAGATGAGCGCCCCGCCTCCAAGGAACTCCAAAGGGGACTATAACCCCGACCCAACGCCCCCCCTCTATTCAGAGGGGGAGAAGAGACTCCACTTGGAGAGGGCCAAAGCCCTATATCAAGTTTCCACGCACCCCAGCTGGGGTGTAGTGACGCAGAACAGACAGACCGGCCGTCATTCGTTCCGAGATCGTCAGCCTGTACACATCGAAGCTAAGATATTTGGTGAGTCCTTATGTTTGTTTCCTATTAATTTTAATCATTGTTTTATTTTATTTGCCATTGCTATTGCTACTTTTTGATGTAATTGTAATGTTTAAACATAATATAAGCGTGCTGCTAACTTATACTCAGGTAATTATCGTTTTATTATTTACCATTGCCTATTGCAACTGCTTTATGTAATTGTTATATTTAAAATTATTATAAGCTATTATTATTTATTATAGTTATTTTGCTTACTTTACTGAATTAAAAACAAATAATGAAGTACAACCGTTGTTTTGCATAAACACCGATATTCCTATAATTAGGCCCTTTAACATTTCAGAAGTGGGATATTTAGGACGTAATTTTTTTTATAAAGCAGATATTCTGGGTGAATTGTTTTTATTTCCAGGTTAACCATGGAGGGTTCAAAATCCCCTGTGCTGCCTAGTGGTTCACAGGCAAGGCCGCACTCCCTGTTGGATGTGCAGTCATCGCGACGGTGCCGGGGTCGTGAGCTGCGGTCACCGCAGCCATCCCGAAGCTACGAACAGCGGTCTGAAGACCGCGAACCGCGGTCTCGAAGCCGCCACACGTCGTCATCTCGGCGGCCCCGAAGCCGCCACACGCGGTCTAGAAGCCGCGGGCAGGTGTCACCACAACGGTCGCAAGGCCGCGAACTGCGGTCGCGGCACCGCGATCTGCGGTCGCAGGACCGTGAACTGCGGTCGCAGGACCGCGAGCAGCGGTCGCATTACCTCCGGCCGTGGTCGCAGAATCATGAGCCGTGGTTTCGAAGCCGCGAACAACGGTCTTGGAGCCAGGCGCGGCGATCGCCACGGCGGTCCCGGAGCCGCGAACGGCGGTCACTGACTCAAGCGCAACGATCACCATGGCGGGCCCGGAGCCGGGTATGGCTATCACCACAACGGCCTGAAAGCCGCGAGCTGCGAGCATCACAGCGGTCTCCGAGCCGCGAACGACGTACTTCACAGCAGGGACGACCCTCCAACGAGCACCGGGCTACGGTTAATAACGTGGAGCAGGTCAGTCGTATTTTACCTAACTCTACTTTAACTGCAGATAGTAGTACTTTTAATTTATTTATAGAAGCACTAAAATCAGTTGCTTCTCATCCAGATAAAATTAGTTCGTTAAACAATACAGTACCCGAGTTTGAGCCTACGGGGAAAGAGCAGACTATGACCATGTGGCTACATAAAGTGAACGAGTGCGCGGTTATATATGGATGGTCTGATAGGCAAATAATACATTATGCCCTCCCTAAACTGAAAGGCGTAGCAAAAAAATGGTATGAGGGCCTGCCATCCGTCCTTTTCACCTGGCAGGAATGGCAGTCTAAATTACTAGCAGCGTTCCCATCGGATGAAAATAATGGTCAGATGTTAAGCGATATGCTTGCTAGGCGCGCTAAATTCGGAGACTCATTAGATGAATATTTTTATGATAAAATTGCCCTCATCAATAGGTGTTCTATTACCGGGAAAAGGGCCGTAGAATGTGTTTTACACGGTATCGATGACCGTGCCGTTAGACTAGGTGCAGAAGCTGCACAGTTCGATAATTTGGACAAACTCCTCACATATTTAAGAAATTCCCGTAACATCAAAGTAAATACCGACAAACGTAATAGTAATAAGCCTCCTCTACCCAAATCTCTCGATAGCTCTCAAACTAATAACCAATCTCAATCAGCTTCATACAAAAAGAAGGTAATTCGCTGTGCCAATTGTAAAGGGGAAGGTCACATAGTCAGTCAATGTAGTTTACCTATAAAAAATTGTACAAAATGTTTTAGAATAGGGCATGAAACTGAAAAATGCTATTTCAATGTACCTAGTACGGAAAAGTCTGTAAATAGAGTTAGTTTTGACTCAGGTTCAGGTAAAAAGTTTCAAAAACAAGCTTTAGTTAACAATATTCCAATAGAAGCATTTGTAGATCTTGGCAGTGATTGTTCTATGTTAAAAGAGTCATACTTAGTAAAATTAGCTATTCAGAAGGTTGATGTTGACAACTTACCGGTATTGAAAGGGTTTGGTAACTCTATTGTACAAGTCCTGGGGAGAATTACTGCATATGTCCAAATTGACGGTGTTGGGGCATACACGGAGCTGCTTTTGGTCCCAGACAATGTTATGCAAATGCCATTGATGATAGGTCAAACATTCACCGAACAGTCGCATATCTTAATACATAAAACAAGCGATCGTTTTGATATATTACACAATTTTACAGATATTGAAACTTCCAATAAAATTAATTTACACTGTTTAGAATCTACTACAATAGCGGGCGTTACTATAGTAAAAGTATATACTAAACCACAATTTACTGGGGTGTTGTTTATTGAAGGTGGTTTAAGGTATAAAAATAATGTATATCACTATATTCTGAATGGTATTTTTCAATTTAATGAAACTGGTGAGGGTGAGATTGTCATCAATGGCATAAATGCAGGAAAATTATTCTTTAACAAAGACCATCTGGTCGCTCGTGGAAAAATAGCACTTGAAGAAGTTAACAAGGACGTACTCCGCGTATCAACCCAGAACTGTCAACAGCAGTCTAGCTCAATAACTAAATCAGATTTAAGTGTAGGTGAAAATCTAGACCAGTCTACAATTAACAATCTTTTAGGGCTCCTTAACAGATTCCGAAACTGTTTTGCCTTCTCTCTGTCTGAACTGGGTAACTGTAGAGTATCAAGCATGACAATTCCCCTACAAGATAATGACCCAGTCGTTTATAGACCATACCGACTAGCATTGAAAGAAAAAGAAGTTGTGAGAGAAATGGTTAATGAATTATTAGAAAATGATATTATTAGACCCTCTACTTCTTCATATTCTAGTCCAATAGTTTTAGTTAAGAAAAAAACCGGAGAGCATCGGCTATGCGTAGACTACCGCGCACTAAATAAAAGAACTGTCAGGGAAAATTATCCGATGCCCTTGATTGATGACCAAATAGATGTCCTTTCCGGAAACTCTTTTTTCACCACCCTTGATTTAGCCTCTGGTTATTATCAAATTCCTATTTCCGAACATGATAAATACAAGACTGGATTCGTCACCCCCGAAGGGCACTTTGAATTCAATAGGATGCCTTTCGGTTTGGCCAATGCCCCGGCCACCTTTCAGAGAATAATGCATCAGGTCCTCGGTAATCTGCGCTACAAGGAGGCTTTAGCATACCTAGACGACATTATTATACCATCGACTAGTATTCCAGAAGGATTAGATCGTTTGGAATTAGTATTGCAAGTTCTATCAAATGCCGGACTCACTATAAAGTTAAAAAAATGTGTTTTCTTTGGGCGTTCCGTAGATTATTTAGGGTTTGAAATTTCGGCTGATGGCATAAAGCCTGGAGCAAAGAAAATTGAAGCAGTAGAAAATTTTCCCACACCGAAAAACCAACACAATGTCAGACAGTTTCTTGGATTGGCCAGTTTTTTCAGGCGATTTGTGCAAGGTTTTTCCATACTTGCTAAACCACTAACTCGACTCCTTAGAAAGGATACACCATGGGTATGGAATGAGGAGCAGCAAAATTCTTTTCAAAGCTTGAAGGATAAATTAGTTCAGAAACCTATTTTAGCGTTATACAACGTAAAGGCTGATACCGAACTCCATACCGATGCGTGCAAAATAGGAATCGCTGGAATTCTACTTCAAAGGGATGAGCAATCTAAATTAAGACCAATAGCCTATTTTAGTCGACAGACCACACCCGAAGAACAAAACTACTCTTCCTATGATTTAGAAACTCTCGCGGTTGTAGCATCTTTTCAAAAATTCCGAGTCTATCTCGTAGGGATTACTTTTAAGGTGATTACCGACTGTAACTCTTTACGAGCTACATTTTCGAAACGGGACATGTTGCCACGAGTAGCCCGATGGTGGACCCTCATGCAAGATTTTGATTTTAGTATCGAATATAGAGCAGGGGTCTCCATGAGCCATGTGGACGCTCTGAGCCGCAACCCACCTATAGAAAATACAAGTACTGAACATTCTGTATGCCAAGTATCTGAGTCTGACTGGATTACGACAGTCCAAAACGTGGATTTGGAAGTCCAACGGATCATAGGCATTTTGAATGATCCAAATTTAGAAGATGTCACAGACATTACACGTAATTACAAGTTAAAAAACGGTAGACTATTTAGAATCACCCCCGATGGTGATAGGTGGGTTGTACCTAAGGGCGTCCGGTGGCAAGTAGTGAAACAAAACCACGACGACATAGGTCATTTTGCTCTGGATAAAACTCTTGAGAGAGTTAAACTTCATTTTTGGTTCCCACGAATGAGACGTTTTATTAAAAAGTATGTTACATCTTGCTTAGAGTGTGCATATTCTAAAGGTGCTGCCGGCAAAAAACCCGGATTCCTTAATCCAATAGAAAAAGTTAGCCAACCCTTTGATACTGTGCACCTAGACCATGTAGGCCCCTTTGTAAAGAGCACAAGAGGCAATATTTATATATTAGTTATAATTGATGCATTTACGCGTTTCATTTACTTAAGAGCAGTTAGGAATACTAAAACTAGTTCTACTATAAAAATAATAAGAGAATATCTAGGCATATTTGGTGTACCACGTAGAATAATCTCGGACCGAGGAACATCGTTTACGAGTGACTCTTTCAAGGCTTTTACAACAGAGAGAGGTATCAACCATGTCCTCAATGCGGTAGCCACCCCTAGGGCAAATGGACAGGTTGAACGATACAACAGAGTGGTTGTCGATTCATTAACAGCTAAATGCATAGGGACATCGGAGAGTAAATGGGAAGAATACTTGTCAGAAGTTCAATGTAAGGTATAAATAATACTTTTAACAAAGGTATTAATAGAACTCCTGCCGAAGCACTATTCGGTATTAGGCCTAAGGGTATAAGTGACAATAAATTAGTAGCGGCCATTGATGATGGCGTTACAACTAATAAAGAGTTAGACCTGGGTAGTATTAGGGATGAAATTAGTTCATTTGTAGAGAAGTCACAACAGCAACAAAAAGAGAGATATGATAAATCTAGATGCAAACCTATTCAGTTTAGAGAGGGCGACTTAGTTAGAGTAGAACGACAGGTCCCAGCCACAGGCAACAGTAAAAAACTAGTCCCAAAATTTCAGGGTCCTTATAAAATTACTAAAGTTTACGACCACGATAGGTATCAAATAGAAGATACCCCACTGACCAGAAAGGGGAACAAAAAAATATTCCACCGTTGTCGCAATCGACAAACTGAAGCCGTGGTTAAACTTTTCTAGACCTAATGATGATATTCTGAGTGAGGAGCAATCTGATTAATTTGCATGTTTTGTTTAATATTTGGTAATAACGCAGAACAATGAGGTCTGCAATTTCGTCAGTCAGGACAATGAGGCCTGCAATTTCGTTAGTCAGGACAATGAGGCCTGCAATTTATTTTTATTTAATTTTAATCAGGACAATGAGGCCTGTAACTCTTATTATTGTAATAATTTTTGTCTAACTATTATTTTGTCTGCATTAGATGAAAGTGTAAGGTCACACATAATTTTAGAATGGCCGAATCTGTTAGCGAATCTGTTAACATGTACGAGTATAACATATTGTATTTGATTAATATTACTTTAAATGTAATAAAATAAACTGATAGTAATTTATTTGCAAATAATATAGTTATTTATAATTCAAATTTGTGAAACGATGACGCTCGGTCGGGCGCCATCTTGTTGTTTACGCCACACTATATAAACCCGAGAGCGCACCGACCGGCCGTCATTCGTTCCGAGATCGTCAGCCTGTACACATCGAAGCTAAGATATTTGGTGAGTCCTTATGTTTGTTTCCTATTAATTTTAATCATTGTTTTATTTTATTTGCCATTGCTATTGCTACTTTTTGATGTAATTGTAATGTTTAAACATAATATAAGCGTGCTGCTAACTTATACTCAGGTAATTATCGTTTTATTATTTACCATTGCCTATTGCAACTGCTTTATGTAATTGTTATATTTAAAATTATTATAAGCTATTATTATTTATTATAGTTATTTTGCTTACTTTACTGAATTAAAAACAAATAATGAAGTACAACCGTTGTTTTGCATAAACACCGATATTCCTATAATTAGGCCCTTTAACAATAATAAATAAATATTCTACGACATTCTACACAGCGCTTTCTAGACCCAAAGTAGGCAGTTCCAGAATGCGGATAAACATACTTATATACTTTTTTTTGTTTGTAAATACATACATATTATACATAGAAACACCCAGACCAATGCAAATAGACATATTCATGCATACAAATATTTGCACTGAGCGGGAATCGAACCCGCGCCTCCTGTCGAAGCAGTCGAATGCACTACCGCTACGCCACAGAGGCCGTCATAATGATCCGCAAACGTTTTTTCAAACATAAAAGTTTGAAGCATACGCTGAAGGAACTGCTTCTTTAAGAGTTAAGTTACAAAGGCTAAGATACCTACAACTAAGGTAACAAAATATTTCTCTACAGGTTAAAAAATAAACTTACTATGTGAATACTATTACTATAAAGCACTATTTGTTGATACTGACGTGAATAATATTATCTGTAATAATATTATCTATAATAATATTGGTACATAAACAGCTTATACAACAGATCTAGGCGCGCTACAACAGAGGTCTTCGCACACACCACATGGCGGCGCATGAGCACGGACGGTGTCCTTCACCTAACAATAAGATAGCACCTCAACTTGCAGATACGAGCTTCTCACAGTACTTACGCAATGGTTGGACCACCTAAGTGTCATATGTTTTTGGATGCTTCTCTGAGAATTGTGAGACTGTTCATAGCTAACGTGGAGGCGTTATCTAAATGTAGTACTAGTTAAACATTGTTACTTGGTTATCATTAAATCATATTAATTTTCTTAGACAGACTACTATAATACAATCAGACATCACACCTATTCCTATTCAAATACTATTAAAAATGATTATTTTAAAAACATTATCATTATTTGATATGCTTGTACTTTTGCGTGGAGCAAAAACGCATCCAATCGTAACCTAGCGAGTTAATCCTCGCGAGATATTCCATAAATCAGACATGTGCGACGAGCTATCTGTCTTCTTGAAGTCTTAAGATAACTCGTGCTCTTGGGAATTCTCCGTTTCGCACTGTACTGACATTTTCAATTAATGGACAAAATACATGTATTTCTGAACCAAATAAACAGGTGTGCAACACTCGACACAGGGGTTGTTTTTGGTGGGTGTCCTGTTTTTGAATTTTTTTTTTATATACCACTAAGGTGGCAGACAAGCACACGGCCCACCTGATGGGAAGCGGTTACCGCGGCCTATGGACGTGTGCAACACCAGTGGCGTCACACTCGAATGCGTGATGCGTCCCTAACTGCAGGCCCATGTGACAGATCACTGCTGCAATTACTTTATTTTTTACATACTCTGGTACATCCTTGAAGTAGTGGTGGTACTATTTCAAGGATGTACCAGTTCGAGGAAGAGGAGTAAGGTGTTATCGCCGTCAATCGGTTCTAGAATTCGTGCCACTATAAGAGTGAATCCCAATAGCATTATACCCGACCTTGGCACTGAACCCGGGATATTATCACACCAGCGACAGCATCTTCTATTCATCCTCATGAGTTTCATTTACTATATTTCATGTAATAATTGTCAATTTATAAGGAATGTTGAAAACAAATATTACGCATAGTTAAATAAATATAAATAAAAAAAAAAAAAAATAAAGCGGTGACCAGTGGCGTACGTAACGGACTGCTGAGACGATGTCTCGAGTTCGATCCCCAGTCGCCCCGGGCACACACCTCTGACTTTTCGTAGTTATGTGTGCATTAGCAAATGTTAATTATCGCTCGCTTAATAATGTGCCCGGTAGATGGCAATAGGCTCGTCCCCTATTACATTGGGACATTTTTTTTTGGTATATGTTTAGGAGACGTCAATTTGACTTCACCTCGCCTGATGGTAAGCTGAAGATAAAGTCTCAGGAAAGAGGGTCACCATTACATACACGTACCATGTTAAAAATGGTGGCACTCAGCTTGACGGCCTCATCAGAAGAGGACTGTCGTCGCAGCACCGCGTGACACCACCGGTCCCACTAGTGCTGCGACCACAATCCCCCTGCCCGGCTATGCACTTGCTGACCCCTGAACGCAATCAAACCGAAATTGGATTACTATGGAGGGTTTTTCACAATCGTGCACGTAGGTACCCACCCGGCCGTGCGAGGGATATGCTCTATGGGCAACCTTACACCCCGGCGTCTGTAGACCCGAGACGGCGTGCGGTTTTAGTCGGTTTAAGCCCGACATAACCGCCCCCGCTGGCACGCGGGGGGGTATCCGAAGGGATTTCCGCACGATAAAAAAAAAAAAAAAAAGGTACCCACCCGGCCGAATTTTGTGACAAATTTGTGTCATCAAATTTCTACCACCAGTACAAACCTTAACATAACTGGCGAATCGTGGGTGTGTAATATACCTCTGCCTACCCCTTCGGAGATACAGGCGTGAAGTTATGTAAGTATGTATATATGTATAAATAAATAAATATTCTGCGACATTCTACACAGCGCTCTCTAGACCCAAAGTAAGCATAGTTTAACGTTCTAGAATGCAGATAAATATACTTATGTACTTTTTTTTTGTAAATACATACATATTATACATAGAAACACCCAGACCAATACAAATATTTGTACTGAGCGGGAATCGAACCCACGACCCCTGTCATAGCAGTCCAATGCACTACCGCTACGCCACAGAGACCGTCGATTAAGATTGGATTGGATGAAGATTTAATAAAGATTGTACAGTACTATAGATTTGAACCTTTCAATACTACCCCTTTTTTTTTTTTTTTTTTTTTTTTCGTGCGGAAATCCCTTCGGATACCCCCCCGCGTGCCAGCGGGGGCGGTTATGTCGGGCTTGAACCGACTAGAACCGCACGCCGTCTCGGGTCTACAGACGCCGGGGTGTAAGGTTGCCCATAGAGCATATCCCTCGCACCCCAACTGACCCTGGGCCATCTCCGGTTTCGAGATGGCCCCCTCGGGTTTGGGAACCACGGTGTCCCCGTCTTGCCCCGGTTTGGGGGAGGGGCGCTTGTCGCCCCACCGTCCCGGCCTGCTTCTGCTGGGGTGACAGGTGGCCTCACCCGCCACCCCCAGGCCTGCGCTCATGGAGGACGGAGGTCGTTAAGCGACCTCCGGCGCCTGAGTTGCCTGCGACGCGCGGCGAGCAAGTTGCGGGCTCGGCGGACCGGGAGAGTTCTAAGTCTCTCCCGGGCGCGCTCCGCCACCTCCTTCGCGAGCATTACATGCTCGCAGAAGGAGGCGGCGGCGGCCCACGCGCTCGCGCTCCGCACCATTGCCGCAATCATGCTGCCGAGCGAGAGGACTCCCACCCCGATGGCTGCCACGAGGTCACGCCTCGGTGCCTCCCACGCCGGGCAGTCCGCCAGCGTGTGCAGCCCTGAGTCCTCGCTCGCGTCGCAGTGATGACACTCAGGCGTTGGCTCCTTCCTGATCCGATGCAGGTGGTCCCCGAAGCACCCCTTCCCTGAGATCACCTGCGTCAGTCGATAGGAGAGGCTTCCGTGTCGCCTCTCCAGCCAATCCTCCATGATGGGCCTTACCGCCGCTATTGCGGCGTGCCCTGCGCTTGGTTGCCCAAGTCGTTCCTTCCACTCCACCACGATGGCCTGGCGGAGCTGGGACTGCACGGCCTCGATTTCTCGAGGCTCGGGGTTCCATCCCTGCTCCCGCGCCTCCTTTCGCCACTGGTACAGTTGCGAAAGGGCTCTCGCTTCCAGGTCCCATGGCGGAGTTCCGGCAAGGAGACTCGCCGCCTCGAAGGAGATCGTGCGGTACCCTCGGATGACCCTGATGGCCAGAACCCGCTGCGGAGCGCGCAGCATCCGCACAGTTCCGGTCCTCAGGGCCTCCGCCCATATTGGGCACCCATACAGGGCCATGGACCGCACGATCCCCGCGTAAAGTCTCCTGCAGGAGTCATCGGGCCCCCTCATGTTGGGCAACAGCCGAGCCAGAGCAAGAGCTGTGCCCTTCAATTTGGGGGCCAGACTTCGGATGTGCTCTCCGAAGTCCCATCGGCCGTCGAGCACGAGCCCCAAATATTTCATTTGGGGCTTTATGCCGATGCGATTTCCTCCCACGATGAGACTGGATCCCTCGGGTGGCTTGCTCCGAGGCCCATGGAAGAACAGGGCCTCGGTTTTATGCAGGGCCACCTCGAGACCCAGCCGCCGGATCCGCCTAACGACTTGGGCAACCGCGGTCGTGGCCTTTCGGGTCGCTTCGCGGTACGTCGCCCCGCACGCCGTCACGAGCGTGTCGTCCGCGTAGCACGTGACGGCGGCACCGCCTACGAGCTCACCGCGAAGCACCCAGTCGTATCCGATGTTCCACAGGAGCGGCCCCAGGACCGATCCCTGTGGAACACCGCACGACATTTCACGCCGACCGAGACCGGTCACGGTTGGATAGATGACGGCTCTCTCCGTCAAATACGCCCCGACTATGCGGCGGAGGTAGAGAGGCACTTCGTGATACACGAGCGCCTCCCTAATGCAACTCCAGGGCAAGGTGTTGAACGCGTTGGCGATGTCCAGGGACACCGCCAACATCACCTCACCCCGGGCTACTGCATCCTCCGCCAGAGCCCTCACGCGCATGATGGCATCCACGGTGGAGCGCCTCTGGCGGAAGCCATATTGGCCATCCGCCAGGTCCGGCCCCACTCTTGAGAGGTGCTCGACGAGGCGCTTCGCAATTACTCTTTCAAAGAGCTTGCACACCTCGTCGAGCAACACTATGGGCCGGTAGGCGGACGGCGAGTCCGCCGGGCGCCCCTCCTTTCGGATGAGGACCAGTTTCCCCGTCTTCCACAATTTCGGAAACTGGCCCCGCTCCAAACATGCGCTGAGAAGCCCTCTCAGTCGGGGCTCGAGAGCGTCGTCGACTAGAGCTAGGACCCACGCTCGGCCTGGAATGCCGTCGGGTCCCGGGGCGGTGTGTTTGGCTCTTAGCCTTCTCACCGCCAGCTCTAGTTCTACCCAAGTGACCTCGGGCACGTCGTCGTCTTCCACGTCGGGCGCCATGCGCAACCGAGGCGGAGTCATCCGCGGTGGAACATGTTCCACCGCCCGCGCTGGGAACAGGGAGCCAACAACTCCTCCGAGCAGATCCGGCTGGAGACACCGGGTTAACGGCGGGGCCTTGGGGCGCAGCTTGCCCCTCACCATCCGGTAGTGCCGCCCCCAAGGGTCCCGCTCCAGCGTCTCCAGCAGCTCACGGAAGGCGTCCCGTTTGGAACGCCTTATCTCCGCTCGGAGGGCTAGTCTGGCCTCCCTGTATCCCTCGTACAACTCCGCCTCTCGGGCCTCCGCATCTGCGGGGCGGCGACGCCTCCTACGGAATCGGGCCCACCGGCGGTGCGTGATCACGCAGCCCCGTCTGAGCTGCGCGATCTCCGACGACCACCAGTAGACCTGACCCCTCGGATTATAGGGCGGAGCCGTAGGCATCGCCGCGTCACAGATACGGGTCATGGCCTCCCGGAACCACTCCGCCTCATCGTCTATGCTGACAGGCCTGTCCGGCGCAGGGGCCCAGGCCTGTACGATGGCGGCTTCCAGGAGGAGCTCCCGATCAAGTCGCTTAAGCGCCCAACGTGGCTCGGGTGGAGCCGGTGCAGCCGGCGCGTTGCTCGCAGGGGGGGACACGTCAAACCGAATGTATCGGTGATCCGAACTTGTGTCCTCCCCCAAAACGACGCGCCAGCCCTGAACACGTCGCGCCAACGAGGGGCTCGCGAACGATAGGTCCACGATGGAGCTACCCCTCGAGGTCACGAACGTGTCCACGGCTCCCCGATTTAGGAGGACTAGGCCGAGTCGTGCGGCCCAGTCCACCAGTGCCCTGCCTCTATGCCCCGTCGCGCCCCTTTCGTGTCGGGAACCCCAGGCATACGACCAGGCGTTGAAGTCCCCGAGCACAAGGACCGGACGGGGCTGGCAGGCATTGACGACGACGGCCAGCTGACGGAGCCACTGCTCATATGCAGCTTGGTCTCGGTTCGGCGTGATATAAGCGGCCACGACCGCTATATCCCCAACCGCCGCCGCCACGCAGCCGGGTCCCCTTGCAACGACGGCAAGAGGGGGGCTGCCGGCGGCAGGGTTGTGCACCAGTGCCGCCGACCCATCCAGCGCGGTTTCCCAGGTAGGCCCGAGGAACCGGTGGGTGTATGGGTCGGCGACAGCGGCGACATTTATGGCCCACTGTGCTATGCTCTGGCGCAGAAGATCCTGAGCATGGGCACCGTGGCCAACGTTCACCTGCAGGATGCGGAGCTGAGGATCCATTATGGAACCCCCATCTCCGCATCCCGCTGTGAACTGGAGGCGGAAGGCCGGCCTCCCGGCTTCGGCTCCCCTCCGGCGCAGGCCTTGCTGCCAACCCTGTGGTCGGCCGGCTTGCCTCCCGCTGCACACCTAAAGCAGTGCAGCGGGGCATCGCACGTGCCGGCCTTGTGACCGGGTTGGCCACAGCGGAAGCAACGGTCACCCGCCGTCACTTCCGCCGTGCAGTGCACCCCCACATGGCCCACCGACAGGCACCTGAAGCACCTGGCCGGTCGGGCCTGCAGGAGCCGTGCCTGCGCCCTCAGGAAGCCTCCCACCAGGAGGCTCCGCCCGTCTGCGACCTTTTGGGCCGCCGCGATAGGGCAGCCGACAACTGCTGCCCCCTGTCCACCGCGGCCGAAGCGTATAGCTCCGGCCTTTACTGTGTCCGGGGAGCAGTCCCCGGCCTCCGCCACGGCGAGCCTGAGCTCTTCTGCCGTGACGGAGTCGTCCAGGCCCGTAATGCGCACTTCTGCGCATTTAATGGGCCTGGACACCCGGACGTCGGCTGCGTCCAGCGACTCCCTCAGCCGAGCCGCTAGGGCGTCGGCCTTGGGGCCACTGGCGGCGCCAGGGACCTCAAGAAGCCGGGCTCCCGTCCGTGTGCTCTTGCACCGGACACCCGGGATCTCGAGGGCCTTGAGGTCGACGTTGGCCTTAACTTTGGCCAACACCTCGGCATACCCCATGCCCCTACCCGCTGCCTCCGCCGTCAGGGTGACGACGACGGCCGTGGTACGAGGGGCACGGAGCTTCCCCGGCGCTGTCTTCGCGGCGGCCGCGGCCTTCCTGGCCTTCTTGGCGGCCTTCCGCCTCTTCTTGTTGGCTCCAGCCACCTCCCAGCCCCCTTCCAATGGGGTGGAGGTGGCCGGAACCACGGCTGGGGCTGGGGCTGGGGCCAGGGCTGCGGACGTCTTCCCCTTGCCCTTCCCCTTGCCTTTGCCCTTCCCCTTACCCTGAGCGGGAGGGGGCTGAGGAGCCGGCTCCGGCAGGGTCACAACCGCACCCGCAGCCGGGCGGGTGGGGCCCCTCTTGGCTACAGCCGCGTAGACGGCCGCTGGTGGCGCCAGAGGCGGACTGCGGATGGAGTCCATTAGGGCCTCCATCCGACACATCATCCTCTCCTCCAGCGCCTCCATATAGGGGAGCCAGGCCTCCGCCGGCGGTGCCCTCGGCTGCGCCGGCCGCACCGACTGTACCGGCTGCTGGACCGGTTGCACCGGCCGCTCCGGCCGCGCCGACAGCGCAGGCTGCGCTGACCGACTCGCGGACGAGCGAGTCGCGCGCGCCGGCTCCGCCGGTTGCGCCCGCTGCGCCGTTTGAGCCGCGCTCGCCATCCCCCTCTTGAGCTCCTCGACGGCTGCAGCTAGTCGAGCCGTCTCCCGACGGGACTCGGCCAGCTGCGCCGCCAGGCCCTCATTCTCGGAGGCGATGTCGAGCACAATGCGCAACATCGCCTCCTGCTCAGGGTTTGGGGACCCCTGGAAGGTCGCGGTCACCTTCTGGAGTCTCTCCATGAGTGACCGCGTCCTCCCGCATGGCTCCGATACCGACACCGCCGAGGTGGAAGGCCTCGGCGGTGACTTTCCCGCAGCCCTTCCAAGAGCCGAGGGGGCTCGGGTGGATTGCCCGGCCCTCACGCCACCACGCGCCCCTCGGCGGCCAGTAGCCACCTTGGACGCCGGTTTCGCCTCATCGCTGCTGGAGGAGGAGGTCGTCCCGGTGAGGGTAAAGTCCTCATCCGACACGTCCTCCCCCGCCCGAGCCTTTGCGCGCCTCCTGCGCTTGCGGATCCGCTGCACGCCCAGACCCGCCGGGCTACTTGCCCTACTTCGCTCGTTGGCGGTGTCGAATTTCTCCGACACCGCCGTGGTGTTTGGCGTCCCCTCCACGCCTGAGTGCTGCGCGACCTCCGCGCAGACTCCGTCATTTGTTTTTCCGTTGTCCATTTTCATGCCATTTTCGTTTTGAGTTTTTTCGGTTGCCGGTTTCTTTTCGATATACAGATTTGTGTCCATGTCATATCCCACGAGTATGGGGGAAAGGTGGTACATCCAGGCGGAGCCCCCTGCACCTGGATAAGCCTATATACTATGGAGGTCGGCTGGTATCCATAGGTTTTTACGACTTTGCTGTCGGGTGTTATAGACTTTTCCTTGTCGTGGGCCGGCCAATAAAGGCAAGCCCTCCGGTCAGCAAGTTCACAGCGTACCCTTCTGGAGCCACCAGTCAGGTCGTTGCTGATCACCTGCCGATTACGGAACGCGAGAGGATGGCTAGTCCTCTCTCACCGGCGGCGGCACAAGTGCCCGTCGGCCCCTGCGTTAGCAGTGGGCCAACCCGCCCCTGGATCCCCCAGGACCCTATGGTGGCCTCAGCCACAAACACCATCGCTCATCCTGTCTCCTCTGAAAGCAGAGGAGTACGGAGAGCGATGTGTTCCCGCCACGTTGGGTATTCGCCGACGATCAATGCCAACCCCATGAAGGGGAAGCCATTGACCGCCGCCCAGGGTATACCGGCCGCTCCGGTTCCGCTCCCCCCGGACTGCAGCGGGATCGGAATCGGAACGACACGCGAGGAGGTTACCCAACACACACCCCTCAATACTACCCCTGGAATATCCCTACACATGTTATGTATATTGCATGTGTATGGGGGTACCTTTTTTTTTTTTTTTTTTTTCGTGCGGAAATTCCCTCGGCGCCGGCTAGCGGGGGCGGTTATGTCGGGCTTGAACCGACTAAAACCGCACGCCGTCTCGGGTCTACAAACGCCGAGGTGTAAGGTTGCCCATAGAGCATATCCCTCGCACCCCGACTGACCCTGGGCCATCTCCGGTTTCGAGATGGCCCCCTCGGGTTTGGGAATTACGGTGTCCCCGTCTTGCCCCGGTGTGTGGGAGGGGCGCTAGTCGCCCCACCATCCCGGCCTGCTTCTGCTAGGGTGACAGGCGGCCTCACCTGCCACCCCCAGGCCTGCGCTCATGGAGGACGGAGGCCCTTACGCGACCTCCGGCGCCTGAGTCGCCTGCGACGCGCGGCGAGCATGTTGCGGGCTCGGCGGGCCGGGAGAGTTCTAAATCTCTCCCGGGCGCGCTCCGCCATCTTCTTCTCGAGCATCACATGCTCGCAGAAGGAGGTGGCGGCGGCCCACGCGCTCGCGCTCCGCACTATTACCGCAATCATGCTGCCGAGCGAGAGGACTCCCACCCCGATGGCTGCCACGAGTTCACGCCTCAGCGCCTCCCACGCCGTGTAGTCCGCCAGCGTGTTCAGCCCCGAGTCCTCGCTTGCGTCGCAGTTACGGCACTCAGGCGTTGGTTCCTTCCTGATCCGATGCAGGTGGTCCCCGAAGCTCCCATGATCACCTGCGTCAGTTGGTACGAGAGGCTTCCGTGTCGCCTCTCTAGCCAATCCTCCATGATGGGCCTTACCGCCGCTATTGCGGCGTGCCCTTGTATGGGTACCTAATGTTGATAAATATGGAGATATGAGAATCAAACGAGCCATTATGAAGTTATCGAATCACTAACACATCGCACTCAGTCGGCGATAAGGTTTATAGCTTATTTCAAATCCATTAGCCACATCACTTCCATACTCTCTTAGTAAGATTTCCCACGATAACATTGCTCACAAGCACAACATCCACATAACACATGAACAATGCACCGGAGCCGTGAGCGCTGATTCCACGCCGAGAGAGATCGCTCCAGAGATAGCGCACTAATGTGGACATTTGGTAGTTTCGCAGGCACGTATCAATGTCACTAGCCGAACATTTAACTGCACAAACGAGTGCGATGGGGTGAATATTAACTAAATGGTTTGCACATCAGCGAGTTTAATGTCGATATGATCATTTCTATGCAGCAATGCAAATGGTAGTTAAATCTATATATCCCAACTGATAACATAAACTAGTTGTTCGTGCTTGGCGTCGCTCGGGTGCTGGCATTTGCTTTTGGATTTTGAAAAATGTTCTTATATATTTATTTATTGTCTCCATAAATTAACTGAATTATAATTCAATTCAGTTAAGCCATTTCAAGCTTTGCGCTTAGCAACTGGGACAATACGTTAAATTTGCTTTAAGATTCGTGTTCATATAATATATTACTTTATTTTTTTAAAGTCTATCAATGTACAAAGGCTATTTGATTGATTTTAAAAGTGAATATGAGTTAGAGAGAATGGCGCCGCCTAAAGTGGTGCAAAGGTTTTCAATTAAAAATATAGCTGTATTCATTAAACATGTTTTAAATGGAAATAACGTATCTCTTTTAACTTTCAAATGTTACAAACAACAAATCATAGCTCTGTTGGGTGTGCCGCCTGTCGCCCGCCGCCTGCCGCCGCGAACTGTCACGAATGTATTCAATAACGGGCCCTTATCTCTACGTGACGTGGGTGACGTCACATATATCAGCGTCCATTCACATTTTGTTTACAGAAAATGGCTATTGCATATCAAGATGAGTGCGAATCGCTTCTCCTATCAACATTGATTCAGATGACACATTTTAAACAGTGAAGCACTTGATGTTGTTGTTTCAGAAAGCTTATAGAAATAGTAAGGGTGCTCATACAAACAAATATTTGAGAACAGCCGATACTACGGCCGTCATAACAGCTGCGGGCCGGCGCGTATCGTTGGCGTGAACATGCGGCCGAAGAGTTACGGACTGAATTTAGACAGTACAATATTTCGACATGTAGCGAACTTCGAAAACACATAGATCGACAAGTCATTGCTTCGACAGACAACTATTAGACAATACACACCTTCGAATTCCCACTACTTCGACAGACAATACTTAGACAAGACACATCTTCGAATGACCATTAGTTTGACAGATTTTTTTAACATTCTCCCAAAATAATAATGTATCTCTGAAATGTATTTAAAAAATGTGCCCTACCTAACTAATCATGTACCCAATCAATTGAAACATCAATCCCGCGCTCTGTTGGGGTCACAGTTCTAACCTAACCTAACCCACTTTACTTCAACGACAGACTACAAAAAAATCTACGCCACGTAAATGGCAGCCTAAGTGTATCCAATACTGATAAATATCATTACACACTTTATCATTCTCTAATGTTCTGGACAAGGCCAACCGGACGTGCAAGCCGGTACGCCCGTTGATTGACAGACCAGGCTTCGGCTTCCCTATAAGTCTTGGGTTGTCAAACGGCAGTGGCTCCCGTAAAAGTCAACCTATCTATAAGAAAAGGTGGAGTGGGGTGTACGGATGCTGATGAACCTTACATTTACCTTGCGTATCCACAACAACAGCTACCAACTCAAAATAGTACAAAGAATACATACCAATTCTAATTCACTAATCAGTTCAGCTCTTAAACCTTTCATAAAATACTAAACAAACCATGAAATATATTCACTTTGTCCTCTGGGGATTATAAAACTACTTATATATTCAGTATTAGGTTCATGTATTCCAAAATTCAGAATCGTGTCGTTGACTGTACCACCTTAATATGTAGCTGCTTTTGTTCCAAATAATTAGATTAAAACACGGTGTACGTCAAGAGTACCTCCTCAGTTCTCAGTCGGCAGAAAAAATCACTTTAATTCCAACGTTGATTTTAAATGGTCGTGAAACTTCTGCTAAATACTTTTTCAACTGCGACTAAGTTGAATACTTAATTGACAAAAGTCTGCCTGAGCCTCGGAATTAATCAAAAACTTCAGTTGGCGCTAAATGGGTCATTAAGTAGCTTCGGCGCTCCAAAATAAATAATGGCGCAAAAACCGATATTTGTGAAGTGACTAACAATTGTTAAAATTAAACACTTAAGCCGGGTGACGCGATGTTGTTAATCAATTTGTTTTGTGTTAGGCAATAAGTTAGTGTTTAATAAGTTCATGTCATCTGGCAATCTCCAAATTAAATTTTAAATAATTTAATATGTTAAATTTAATTAATATCTAAATAGGTAATGCCCAATGGGCCACCTTACACACCGGCATGCCGGGGGGTTTCCGAGGGGATTTCCCCACGAAAAAAAGAATTATTTATTGGTAACTAGTTGCTGCTTGCAGCCCCATCCATATAGACCGTTTAAATAGGCAGCTAACAAAGATGACCCACCATCAGCGAGTTGTTATATAAGACTGTATCATACAACTGTTCTGTTTTCCACAAAACACACACGTGTGTGCGCCTATATTTACTATTCATGTAATAAAGGTTAACCTTATTGCCGTTAACAGGCACGTTTTCAGACTCCATGGTTTCACTGAGAATGCCGGAATAGAAAGTCTTACACTTTGCCTGACCCGGGAAGTAAACCTAGAAAAACGAACTTAAATGCAATCTGATACCAAGAGATTACTCGTATTTTTTACTGTTCAACGTTTGGCAGCTGCCCATTGTAAGTAATAACTTAAATTGCATGAGGCGTTAAAACAAGAAATTTCTTAGCCAAGTAGTATCTCTAGAACAAATTGCAATTAATTATGCGACTCTCTTGGCCAATTTATAAACGTGAGATATGGCATTAGTGTGTTCTGCGTAGAGACTCGTAGCGTATTTTTATAAAACTATGACGTCACTACAGCTACGCGGCTACGAGACAGCTACGCGAGGCAGGGCGCACTGTCCTTTGTCCGAACTTGAACCGTCTACTATAGCAAGTTACGACGTCTATTTAAGACAATAGTGATTTCTGCAAAGCTCGAAACTCTTTCATGATCCTTCTATGCTATAAGTCGCTATATAATTCTAATCTAAGCAAAGACAAAGAACAGTTAAAAGAAGTTATTACGGTCTCTGAAACGCCCCTCTGACAAGCGCGACGTGTCGCAATCTAATTAAGCGTCGGGGGCTGAGTGTTTAGAGTCAACTTTAAGATCGAGAGGTCCCGCATTCGAATCCTGGCTATTAAACTACCAATGTGAACCGTTTTTAACAAAAGTGATTTAGCTTTGCAGCAGGGGAATATTAATAGATTCGGGTACTAATATTCTGGGGTGTGTGTTGGGTAACCTCCTCGAGTGTCGCTCCGATTCCGATCCCGCTGCAGTCCGGGGGGAACGGAATCGGAGCGGCCGGTACACCCTGGGCGGCGGTCAATGGCTTCCCCTTCACCCCTTCATAGGGTTGGCATTGATCGTCGGCCAATACCCAACGTGGCGGGAACACATCGCTCTCCGTACTCCTCTGCTTTCAGAGGAGACAGGATGAGCGATGCTGTTAGTGGTGAGATGGCCCAGGGTCAGCCGGGGTGCGAGGGATATGCTCTATGGGTAACCTTACACCCCGGCGTCTGAAGACCCGAGACGGCGTGCGGTTTTAGTCGGTGCAAGCCCGACATAACCGCCCCCGCTGGCCGGCGGGGGGGGTATCCGAAGGGATTTCCGCACGATAAAAAAAAAAAAAAAAAAAAAAAAAAAAAGGGTACTAATATTCTTTAAAAAGGAATTTCTATAGATGATTTTATCCACTAGTCGCAAGATAGTTATAATTTTATAATTTTTATTAATTTGAAATCATTTATCGTTTTGACGTGTCATAGAAATAACTAGATATAACTTGACAGTTAACTGCCCTATTAAGTAACCTGCCGAGTGTTAGAGTGCGCAAAACGTTAAGTAATGCCGGTCACCACTTTGTGATGTGTGTCATTATAGGCGCTATAATGTGTGCACGCGCCGACAGATAATTGTCATTAATCACGCGACATTTCGTGTGACGGCGCGGAGTGCGGCCACCCGCGCGGAACGAAACGTAACGAGCGACGCGCGAGTATCACCCACCCCACTGATGGTACACGCACCCTCGTTGGGTGTCTGTGTTACCTAAAGCTAGTCTGAAAGTGCTTTAATTAAACTTCCTGTTGCTTAGAAGTTAAACTATTGCTCTGCAAAATGTGTTCGTCACAATCTTTGAGGACCGGTGCGGCGTGACGGCAGACCGTTTAATTACTATCTTGTTTACACAACTTCTGGATACTTTATGACAAACTGTCATTTTTAGGGTTCCGTTGCCAAATGGAAAAAACGAAACCCTTATAGTTTCGTCATGTCTGTCTGTATGTCCGTCCGTATGTCACAGCCACTTTTTTCCGAAACTTTAAGAACTATGCTATTGAAACTTGGTAAGTAGATGTATTCTGTGACCCGCATTAAGATTTTCACACAAAAATAGAAAAAAACAATAAATTTTGGGGGTTCCCCATACTTAGCTGAAACTCTAATTTTTTTTCTACAAACCCTACGTATGTGGTATCTATGGATAGGTCTTCAAAAATGATATTGAGGTTCCTAATATAATTTTTTTCTAAACTGAATAGTTTGCCCGAGAGACATTTCCAAAGTGGTAAAATGTGCCCCCCCCCCCTGTAACTTCTAAAATAAGAGAATGATAAAGCTAAAAAAATATATGATGTACATTGCCATGTAAACTTCCACCGAAAATTAGTTTGAACGAGATCTAGTAAGTAGTATTTTTTTAATACGTCATAAATCCGCAATTTACTTTTCATTCAATTAACTCAAATATAAAAATTTTACTTGCTGCTACGGAACCCTTCTTCATGGGCGAGTCCGACTCGCACTTAGCCGGTTTTTTTCTTTTTGTTTTTAAATTGGATGTGAAAATGTTTGTATGATGTGGTGTTAATAATACGATGAAGGCAGAGGTGAGCGTTTAAAGGCTGTTAAAGTAAGACTGTGTAAGTGAGGCTGTTTAAAAGTTAGTTACAGACATTATGATGACTGTTTATGTAAAGAAGCAACGGAATCAAAGAGGAGTGTTTTGTCAGGAGTGACCGAACGGTATCATCCAAGATCATTTTTTCATTTTACAGATCACACGAGGACGCGTGATGTGTCAGGACAGTCGTGTCGATGGGACGACTTGGACTCAAGTCGATTGCCAACTATAAAACTCAATGTGATAGCGATTATGAATACTTGTAAATCTTAATTCAATTTAACATGATTTATCATATCCTAATGTTTATCTGAATCTGACTAATTATTTTGTATCCTGTTTGCTAAAGAAACAACACACAAGCACACGGCCCACCTGATGGGAAGTGGTTACCGCGGCCTATGGACGTGTGCAACACCAGTGGCGTCACACTCGCGCTGCCGACCCTGTAAAGGAAAGGGGATGGGAAAGGAGTTTGGGAGGGGATGGGAAAGGAGTTTGGGCTCCGGTACTCTCACTCACCAAACGGAACGCAACAGTTCAAATACTGTTACTTGGCGTCGATATTCTGTGAGAGGGTGGTGCTTCCCCGGTCGAGTCGGCCCATTCATGCAACGGCCAAAATGACTGTTGCTTGACTCTACCACCATTACTTACAGTTATTTTTTATGAAAGTACTTTTTAAATCCTTATTTACTTTAAATTGAATAACCATGTTTTAATATTGTATCCAAAGAGTTTATGTAAATTTCTGCGACGTATTTCCAGTAGCAGAGGTGGCTTAACCCCTCTTAATAAGGCCGGTGCGGGTGGCACTGAGATTCAGAATGATGAGAACAGTCGAACGAGTTGGTTGCTTTGAGAACAGAAACAAAGGGTGGACAGAAAGATGGCCCTGAACTTACAGCTCGAGATCATGTTCATCGTAAATTTGCGCGTCACTATTGTTAAATTTGTTTTAAACATAATTATATTTTTCTAACTTCGTTTTTATATAGAAGTGAAACAATGAAGCTATTGTAACATTACTTTTTTCCACATACGTGTGAAATTTTTAATAAATTGGACGTCTGAAAAGGTTACCTACGTTGGTAGACGTCAGAATTATCAAAAACTTATTAGTACAACATTACATTATTAATTGCAATCAACTACATATACTATTATGAATCTAATTACATCATGCATCTTCAATAATAATAAGAGACCGATATTCTTAGCAATCCATGGATTCTCCGTGCGGGTGCCGGGTCCATCGCGTTGCTGAGTTGGGAACTCGGGACAGTGCCTGGGACTTGCGACCCAAGTGTAGGTTTAGAAGGGGCCCCCATTTGTTGATGTACATCAACACTCACCTTCACTACCCAAGTTCCCCTCCCTGTCTAACCAAATTTGATACGAACCTACTAGTGCCGCTTTAGACATTCGTCCTAGTAATGAGCTTATTGTAGCTCTCGATAGGCCTAGATCTTTAAGTAGGTTATAGAGAGATTTTGCCGGTATACCTCTCGCTCCCACTTCCACTGCATACAAATTAACCACGTAACCGTTTTTGATTAATTCGTTTGTGAGATCATAGTATTTATTTTTCTTTTTGTGTGGTCCTTCGGTATATTTGTTTCCCACGGTACAGTAAGTTCCACAAGAACCGCATGTTTTAACCTCTTAGAATAAAGGAATATGTCAGATCTAGATGACGAAACCCCAACATCCTCCAATCATCATCATCATCATCATCAACCTATTCTAGTCCACTGCTGGACATAGATCTCCCCTAATGAGCGCCATAGCGCCCTGTCTTCAGCTTGCCGCATCCAGCATCTGCCCGCAGTCTTTCGTAGATCGTCATCCCACCTGGCCGGAGGGCGTCCTACACTACGTTTGCCGAGTCGCGGTCTCCACTCAAGAACACGTTTACCCCAGCGGTTGTCGGTTCTTCGCGAGATATGGCCGGCCCACTGCCACTTCAGCTTGCTTATTCTTTGAGCTATGTCGATAACCTTGGTTCTCTGTCGGATGTATTCGTTACGAATCCTATCCTTCAGAGAAACTCCGAGCATAGCTCTTTCCATAGCTCGCTGAGCGACTTTGAACTGGTGGACCAGCCCTACCGTGAGTGTCCACGTCTCAGCTCCGTAGGTCATTACGGGTAGGACGCACTGATTGAAAACTTTCGTTTTCAAACACTGCGGTATGGATGACGAGAAGACCCGACGTAGTTTCCCAAACGCTACCCAGCCTAGCTGGATCCTCCTCTTGGCCTCCTTCTCAAAATTGTTTTTACCCAACTGCACAATTTGCCCGAGGTAAGTGTACTCAGAAACAATTTCAAGAAGGTGGCCATCCACGACGACCGGTCCTGGATCAATGTGGCCATTGATCAAGACTTTGGTTTTATCCAAATTCATGCCAAGACCGATGCGTCGCGAGGCTGAAGCTAGGCCGTCCAGCATCTGGGTTAGCTCCTCTAGCGACTCCGCCATTAAGACTATGTCATCAGCGAATCGCAGGTGTGAGATGTAGTCGCCGTTTATATTTATGCCCTTACCTTTCCAGTCCAGCGTCTTAAACATATCTTCCAATGCGCTCGTGAACAGTTTCGGGGATATGACATCCCCCTGTCTCACTCCTCTGCGCAATTGGATGGGTTTAGACTGCTGACCCTGTACTTGGACACTCATAGTGGCGGCTTCGTAAAGGCATCTCAGCACCTCGACATAACGATAGTCTACTTGACATCGCTGTAAGGATTCCAGAACAGCCCAAGTTTCGACGGAGTCAAATGCCTATTCATAGTCCACAAAAGCGAGACACATGGGCTGATTATACTCTTCGGACTTCTGTATAATCTGCCTCACTGTGTGAATGTGGTCTATGGTGCCATATCCTCCGCGGAACCCAGCCTGTTCCGGTGGCTGGAACTCGTCGAGTCTCCTGGCGAGACGATTCGTGACCACTCGTGAAAATAGCTTATAGACGTGGCTCAGGAGTGTGATGGGTCTGTAGTTTTTAAGGAGGGTCTTATCACCCTTCTTAAAAAAGAGTAACCAAACTCCCGCTCCACGCCTTTGGAGTTCTCCCACTGTGAAGGACGGCGTTAAAGAGCTTCTGTAACTCCTGTATGACAGGAGCTCCTCCTGTCTTCAGAAGCTCTGAAGTAATTCCATCCTCACCGGGGGCTTTTCCATTTTTAAGCTGCTTCAGAGCTAACACGATCTCGTCTTGACTGATATCAGGCAGTTCATCGGTATAGTGGCGTGTCAGGGTGGCTCTGGAATCATGGTCGTCTCGTCGAGGACGGGGAGCATGTGCAGTATACAGACGGCCATAGAAATCCTCTATCTCGGCGGAGATCTCCGGCTTCGACAAGACGGTCCTCCCGTCATGCGTTATGAGCTTCGTCAGATGGCTCCTTCCAAGCTGCTGAGTGAATACTTTGGACCCTCGGTTTCGCTCTATCGCCTCTTCAATGAGGCTTGTGTTGGAGCTCCGAAGGTCGCGCCGTACCATCTTCGCAATTTCCTTGTTTAGGTGTGACCTGTCTGACGAAGTCGCTTGGGTGGTTTCCCGTCTTCTTGCCATCAGCCCCAGAGTCTCATCCGAGAGTTTGGACTTCCTGCCAGTGCGCTGTTTTTTGCAGAACTTGATGCCCTCGTCTCTCAGCGTTTCGACCAGATTGTGTAGGGTCTCGTCAGCGTCATCAGTGGGTTCCAAGGCAACAAATCTTTCCCCGAGAAGCTGCTGGAACTTCTCGGTGCCCCCCATGATTTGGGTTGGGTTAGGTCGGAGCGTGGACATCATCAAACGGTTTCTTTCAAGCTTTAGGTTGATATTCAGAGAGCCTCGGAGCAGTCGGTGATCAGATCCGGTATTAAACCTGTTGATCACTGAGACATCTCTGAATATGTGCTTGCTATCCGTCATGATGAAGTCGATCTCATTTTTTGTCACAGCGTCGGGGCTTTGCCATGTCCACTTCCTTTGAGGCTGTTTCTTAAAGAAGGAATTCATTAAGAATAGTCCCTCTTTCTCAAGGAAGTTGACAAGCATTTGTCCCCTGTGATTCCTAACTCCATAACCATGCGGGCCTATACGGGATTCGTACCCAGACTGGGTACCCACCTTGCCGTTAAAGTCCCCCATAACAACGTTGGAGTGAGCCTTAGTGGTGTTGTGCAAGGCTTTGGATATGTCTTCATACATATCCTCCACTTCATCATCCGAGTGTGCCGAGGTCGGTGCGTAGACCTGAATAACCTTCATGCTATACCGCTTGGATAGCCGAAGGATCAGGTACGCTACCCTGTTCGACACGCTGGAGATTACTTGAACGTTGTTAGAGAGGGCCCTATTGACGAGGAAACCTACGCCACCCTGGGATGTTTTATCACCCTCGCGAAAGTAGAGAAGATTGCCCGAGTCAAGGGTTACGGTGTCCTCTCCCTCTCTACGGACTTCGCATAACCCGAGAACATGCCATTTAATGTTCTCTAACTCCACTTCCAACTGCGCTAGATGATGGTCAAGCCTCAGAGTGCGTCCGTTATACGTAGCCAGGGTCAGTTTGTGAAGGGTTTGGTAGCCTATTGTAGCCCGGGGATTCTTAGCACCCCTTGCCCCGGCGTTACCATGGCCGCTACCATGACCAGGGATAGCGAGGCGGCCGGGAACTGGGGGCCATCTTTTGGCTGTTTCCTTCATTAGGGGGTAGTGCCCATAATCCCCACGCTGGGCAGGCGGGTTGGGGATCGCAGTTTGTTGGAGGGGTTGTTCTGCGGGGGTGCTGCTGCCCGCCCCCGTATATGTCCCTTAGTCGCCTCTTACGACACCCACGGGAAGACTTGGGTTGGTGCTATTCTCTTCTAGGCCGGCACCACACATCCTCCGAATAATAATCAGTATCTAATGAATATAAAGGTAAAAATATATAGCCAAATATTAAAATTTCAAGACAATATGGCGGGACCATTCGTCGAAACTGTAGAACCCATAAGGGCAAGTTGCTGATGGACAATCCTGACTACTTGATTGTGTGCCAAATACTGACAATTGGTAGAACCAGAACAACTAGCCAACTAGTAACAATTTCATTAATAAGGTCAAGGTTCGGTTCCGTGGTTAACCTTTCAAGTTAAGAGAATAGTTTGTGTGTCGGACAATCGCGCGCTAGATGTGCAGATATAGTTTAATTTGATAAGGGTTTCCGTTATTCAATTAAGTTAACGCGAACGTCCCTTCCAGTCAGGGATCCCGACCTCAATTACTCTCAAGTTATAATTACGATCACACAGCTTATTTTTTTCAAAAGTTTCGGTGTCCAATAAAATTTTCTCGTAGTTCGATTGATCGAACTATACGATCGAACCTGGCGGCCGGAAGGAAATTTTCACTATTAATTTTTTAGCTTAGTGAAGTTTACCGCTGGATATAGGGTTTCGCTAATTTAGGGAGATGTTAATATTTAACAATACTCACAGGTACAGGTGGAGCTGGGGTGCTTGGTTGGGGACCTCCACGCGTTGCACCCTGGGCAACGGAGACGGCAGCGCCTCTCTCCTAGGGCGGGAGAGACGCTGCCGCCTACGGCCAACTCCGACCGAGGCGAGGACGGTCCTGTTGAGGGCTGTTCGGAAGCTTTCCACGTCTACCTCTGATTAGCAGATGGCACAGTGGAGAGCAAGTAAGGGGGGGGGGGGATGGCCCAGGGTCAGTCGAGGTGCGAGGGATATGCTCTATGGGTAACCTTACACCCCGGCGTCTTAAGACCCGAGACGGCGTGCGGTTTTAGTCGTTTCAAGCCCGACATAACCGCCCCCGCTGGAGATCCCCCGCTCTCCAGCGGGGGCGGTATCCGAAGGGATTTCCGCAAGAAAAAAAAAAAAAAAAAGGTACAGGTGGAGCTCAGCGTCTGATATATTGAAGATGTGTCTTTTGAATTGCCCACTTAAGTCAGTCCTAGAGTAACTGGTTAGCCAAAATCTTGCACTTAATTCCAACTGTTTACATACAGATACGAGAGATTATAAGCTTGGGTGTAATACAAATAAATAAGAAGATAAAAACAAATAAAGTTGAACACAGATAAGTGTCAAAAGGCAGAAACTCGTAAAACGCGGCGCCCGTCCATAACCACGGGACGGATCGGAGTTTTTTATTTATTCGATAAGTATAAATCACTTTTTGTTGCAATGTTGCCAACTTTTGTCATTTTTATATTGTTTACTAACTGTTTCGGTATAAAAAGAATAATAAATCAAACCACCCAGTGTTACATTCGGCGAGAGAGAACTGAAATCAAGGTCAACGGAAACAGAAAGTAATAATTCTCGAAATTATTTAGTCTGTCTTGCTTTAGTACTGCCTGCGGTTTTTACCAGGGTATACCGGCTGTGGGCGAGATGTCAGGCGGTACAAAGGTGCAAAATACTGTACTTGTACAGCATATGCATACATCGTTATATTATATAACGCGAAAGAATTTTTGTCTAGCCCATTTTCCCATTGCTGGGCAAAAGTCTCCCACAAATTTTACCACTTCTCTTTTTCTACTTTATCATAATAACATCATATCATGATTTCTGTAAAAAATAAATAATTTAAAAATAAAATAACCTGACTGCTGCTAAAAAGACCGAAATAAACTTGATAGCGGACGGTATGATAATGAATCCTTTTCATTTAAGAGTTCATTAATCGAAATCCGTACAGCGGTTTGGAAGATATGAGGTAGTAAAGAATACTACATGCAAACAAGATGCGTACCCTTCCTTGGCAGTCGGGTAAAAAAAATTCAAATGTTAAAACACTTTAGGAAATTGACTCACATTAACAGAGTTCCTCAGGTATGAAAGTTAATTTAACAAACGTAGAATTATTGAAATAAAACTATTTTTAACGGATTCTATCGCGGTTTATTTGATGTTATTGTATATTTTACATTGAATCCGACGTTTAAAATAGTTTTATTTCAATGTGTAACATTCGCGTAAACTTCCGACAATATCAAACGTAGAATTACTCATAAAACTACTAAAGCTCCACAATATAAACTCGCTTGCGTCATATAACTTCTCAGCGTCATCAGCAACTGGTAATGTTTTAGAAGTTGGGCACCACAAAGGCTTGGCTCCAGTTCTAGCGCTGGCTGCGGGACTGGAAATAAAACAGTTTGAATATGAAATATAAGTGGCACAGAGAGCTCGGCGCTCGCCAATAAACATCGGAATGCATTGTGCAGCGTGCTGTCGGCGCCAGCGCCAAGCGGCCGCGCCATGCGTCATGCTCCTCGCACCCATTGCGCTTTCAGATCTCCCATATTTATGACCGTCCTGCAGGTGCATTTCATTGACAGCTAACCTTAGCTCTGTCGATAACTTTACTAGTAAGAAGCTGTTTATATTACAAATATGTCTTTGTTTACTACTAGACCAGCTGTGCGGCACCAAATATTTGCGCACTTAGTCAGAGTTAAATGTCCATAATCAGTTTTATTGCCGAATGTAATGTTATCTGATTCATTGTTATTCTTTTGTCTATTTCTTTGTCTTAACTTTCGAACATTTGGACGCGAAAAAACTACTGAAAATGATCTAGTTCTGCCTATTTGTATCTTTGGTTGGGAGGCCCTATCTGGTCCCAGAGCTAGTAGACATTTTTGGGTAGGTGTTTGAGGCATTCTGAAATTTATTTTTACTTTTTTTTCCTTGATCTTCACCTCCAATGAGACACATCCCATTGTTACCCGACATTATAAAAAAAAATCATAAAACGTGCTTTTTAGGTATATAACTTGCCTCAAGCATATTTTAGTATTTATTTGCAAAATAGTTTTGCAAGCATCTTGCAAAATCCCTCACAAATGGCCTAGCTTATTTATGTTCTTAATTTTTCGATTAAAACTCAAAAAAAAAAATTACGAGTTGCCCCAAAGATATTTTTTGGAAACATAAAGTTTTAAACTGTTTGATAGTATTATAGTAGGGTTGTAAAATGACGGCTACCCTCCAGCCAGCTCTGCGTTTCTGTATTAAGATATTATGGGAGAGGCATCTGTCAGATTGCCTCAAACATTTTTTTTTTATACCACTAAGGTGGCAGACAAGCACACGGCCCACCTGATGGGAAGCGGTTAACGCGGCCTATGGACGTGTGCAACACCAGTGGCGTTACAGTCGCGCTGCCGACCCTGTAAAGGAAAGGGGATGGTAAAGGAGTTTTGGAGGGGATGGGAAAGGAGTTTGGGAGAGGATGGGAAAGGAGTTTGGGAGGGGATGGGAAAAGAGTTTGGGCTCCGGCACTCTCACTTACCAAACGGAATGCAACAGTTCAAATACTGTTACTTGGCGTCGATATTTTGTGAGAGGGTGGTGCTTCCCCGTTCGAGTAGGCCCCATTCATGCAACGGCCAAAATGACTGTTGCTTGACTCTACCACCTACAAAATCTACCTTAAATTGTCAACCAGCTCTCACTGTTGGAAATGGCTACACGAAGCTACTTTGAATAAATCAATCGATTGATTCAGTGCTACAGCGTCCTTTCGTTTTAACTCTTATCACAAATTTTATTATTGGTTTTCTTTTTTAGTACGTGGTACGTAGAACTCTTTATTAATATAATTTTCTTATTAAGCGTAGCGAGCCGAAGGCGAGCGAAGCGTCTTTGGTTTCAAAGTTGCATTTCAAACAAATGATACTCCTCCGAGACCGTTTGACCGATCTCGACCAAATTTGCCACGGTGATCAAGTAGACATTACTGAGTGTCGTAAGGGGTCGAATGTCCAGATCGGTCTTACCATCGAGGAATAATCACCATAAAACCAAATCAATGGAAAAAGTCGACCGGTTTTTTTTTTTTCACAACAAAAGACAACGAAAAGTGGTTACCGTGGTCTATGAATAAATAAAATAAATAAATAATAAATATTCTACGACATTCTACACAGCGCTTTCTAGGCCCAAAGTAAGCATAGTTTAACTAGCTGGTGTTATGGCTTCCAGAATGTGAATAAACATACTTGTATACTTTTAATTGTAAATACATACATATTATACATAGAAACACCCAGACTAATGCAAATAATGCTGAACACTTGCAATAAAAGAGGCGTCATTCACGCCTTACTGCCTACAAGGAGGAATTGGAAAAGGAGAATCAGTCAGAGAGTATAGGAACTGTACTCTTTGCTACTTACTCACAAGCCCTATGCTATTGCACGGCTTCACTATTTGAGGGCGCGTCTTCTCCTTATTCATGATGCATGTATTGTTGCATATAACTATCTGTTTACAGTAAACTTACCGGAACACGAGAGTTAGTTAGGAGCAGCCCTTAAATTACGTTGTCATGTTTAATCATTCACGCGCTGGTAACACTGGCGTGGCGGCGGTAGGGTGGGGGGATTCGGGGCCTCGGTAGCGGTAATTATTTGCTATAGTAACATTATTTCATGTGGTGAACTGCGTACAAAACAATATTACACACTCGGTTGATGCGCAATGGTACTTCCATCAGCGTCGTAGATAGGTATATAATGAGATAAACCTGTCCATCGCGCTTGATTTTAAATAGCGCAGGTTGTTCTAGAGATGGGGCGATAAAATAAACTAAATATTCAGCTTTATTATAAGTATATTTGTGCAGAATTCCAGCAAAAATCTTTATTCTATTAAGAAATAAACCGTGACGGCGCAACCACACAAGTATATTAACACGGTTCGGTTCAAGCCCGACATAACCGCCCCCGCTGGCCGGCGGGGGGGTATCCGAAGGGATTTCCGCACAAAAAAAAAAAGGTACTTGTGCGATATTGTTTGCATAAGCACCAGCTGTGGGCTGCAGCAACTGGCAGACTGCCGACGCGCGGCGTACTGGAATGCTCTACTGGGTCACTGCGTATAGAACTCGTTCTAAACTATAACAATTTTATTAATACATGGCAACTTTTCCTCTTCTTCTTAATAAAGTACGTCATCACCATTCTACCTTCAGTAGACCATTGGCACGAATGTCATCCCTTACGACGCGACGTCAAGCCACCACTTGTTGAGCCTACCCTCCTACCGGGGCCCGGTGGAGGTGGCATACCTAGACATTTGCTATTCACGTAGCATTGCGATCACCGCAGAACGTGGTCACACCAGCGAAGGCACCTTTCTTTTTTTTTTTTGTGCGGAAATCTCTTCAGATACCCCCCCGCCGGCTAGCGGGGGCGGTTATGTCGGGCTTGAACCGACTAAAACCGCACGCCGTCTCGGGTCTACAGACGCCGGGGTGTAAGGTTACTCATAGAGCATATCCCTCGCACTCCGACTGACCCTGGGCCATTCGCAGTGTCCCCTCTGATAACAGCAGCGACGCTGGAGCGACCACGCCCCCCCGCGGGCCTTGCAGGCCCGCCATACTCCGACCCCCTCTAGCAATGGGGTCAGCTGGCCCTGAAAAGTGCCGGTTGGTCAGACTCTTGGCCGTTGACGTTGACGCCAGCTACTCCAGAGGAGCAATCAATGATGCGTCATCGCCCACGTTGCCCAGGGTGCACCAAACTTGGAGGTGATCCAACCAGTCGCACTCCAGTGAAGGCACCTCTCATGTATTTTGTCCACGATGTAACGGACATGAAGACTGTTTCGGACGTGAGAGTTCCACGCACCCATCGCAGCATATTCATCTCCGTGCCACGCAGCTGCTTGTGTCGCTCTGGCAACGGCCACACTTCGCAGCCGTGTAAAAGGACAGGCCTAATTATGGTTTTAAAGACCTCCCCCTTCCCCCTGTACTGTACTGTACTGTACTAAGTAAGGGACAACTTCGGGAACTATCGCATAGGTTTTTTGATGACTACAATTTCTAGAAGTCAAAATAAAACTGTGTAGCTTGTTAGATTAAGTATAATGCTGTAAGCCGTTCCGAAGGAAATAAATGCATATTGTTATTATTATAAATGGTTCTGTTAACAGTACCCGGGACGCGAACCGCGCCCAACTTTCTTCTCTGGCTTTACGATCCTTAACCCGAATGGTTCCCTGCGCACTGATTGTATTGTACAGGGTGTAAACAAATAAAAATTTAAAAGTTTTCTTATCTAATAGAATACCTTCTAACTGTGTAAATCAAGCCTTTTCGTGGATATTAACGTAAACTTCATTAAGAAGTGACCAAAGAATCATCATAATAAATAGAAATTTCACCAACTTTATAAGATTACATAACACAGTCCAGGAGACCTCGCTCTTTTGTAAATTAGAAATTGAAGTAGCGTAAACAAAATTACATCATCGAACTTCTGCCACATGAACAGATAAAGTGTACAGAATGAAAACTTCGAACAAAGCCGTTGCTCGGGAACACTACTACACGCACAGCTATGTGTGCGAAACATGTCACCGACAAGGCACGGGAGGACAGTCTTGACTAGTCTGAATCAGTTCACTGAGGGGACAAGCCGCTTTGAACCAGTAAATTTGAGGAGACGAAGTAAGGGTTGTCGCGATAGCGATACGAGCGCCGCGGACGTTTGTAACTAGGTCTGCAATTCATTCTGCTGTTGAAAATTGAGCGAAGCAATTTCTCCAGGACTTTTTCTAACGGTGATAATTCCTCAATGGCTAGTCCAATTTTCGTTTTTCTTTTTTGTCTTGTGTATATAAATAAATTACTTAATTTAGTACCAGCAATCGCGTGAATAAGGCTTTTTTGTTCATTGCGAAATCAGATTTTGAAAATTTTGTTCGGTGATTATTCCTCCGTAGTACACATGAATTTTTAATTACATAGCCTATGTTCTTCCCATCAGTAACATCTTTGCTTGTGTGAAATTTCATTAGAATCGGTTCAGCCGTTTGGGAGGAGAAGATGGTCTAACGAAATACATGAGTCGTCTAAAAGAGAGCACAGCAGGCTCTGACGAGTTTCGCTTAATTATTTTATTGTAAAAAAAGCGGCCAAGTGCGAGTCGGACTCGCCCATGAAGGGTTCCGTAGCAGTAAGTAACATAATAATGCATTTTTTTAAATTTTATATTTGTGTTGATTTAATAAAAGGAGAATTGCGTTTTACGATTTATGAGGTATTAAAAAAAACTACTTACTAGATCTTGTTCAAACCAATTTTTGGTAGCAGTTTACATGGTAATGTACATCATATATATTTTTTTTTTTTCACCAACAAAATGAACACTTCAATTTAAATTTTCGTATTTTAATACTTTACATATTCAGGATTGTAGTAAAATTTAAGAAAAAATTCTTAACCGAATTAATAATAGTTAATAACAGCAGTTATAACTCCCTACTTAGCCAGATTTTAGAAATATTTTTACAGACAACATGTCTCTCAAAGTTTTATAACCAACTAGCTGCACATTGATACACTCGGATACTTTTAATCGCAGTAAATCTTTTGCGACCTTTATCGTATTTAAAATTCAAATCGCGAGGGTCCCGCTGGGCTTAACTTTAGATCTTTCAGAGGAGATGCCCTGAAGGATGGCGCAATGTTGGATACCTGCCGAACCTGCCCGTGATATCGTCACGGCGGGATGGCTGGATTAGTCATATTCAGAATGCTGTTGTGTATTGATCTGGAAGCGCATTTTTTGAGGGATGCTAAAGTGATACTCGTGACAATTTACGTTCAAGTCTTGTATTATAATGACGGAACTTCGCGTTTAGTATAGGTAGGTCACATAGGTTTTGTTCTCTTCCAGAGCAGCAGAGCAGATGATTCAGGGAAATGGGGTAAAAACCGTATTTGTGCGCGTTGTTTCATGATAGTCCTTAAACGTCTTCCTCTAGGGTACCTGATGGTTATATTCCGTTCGGTAGGTGGCTACCACCATCATTCTTTTTGCGGTTTTTGGATAGTGGAAGGCCACGTCATATAAACCACACTCAACATTGAATGGTTGACTGACCGTGACGTGGCCTAGACTGGTGTTAAGGTCTGGCTAAGTAGGTACGTACGTATTGTTAGGCTTTTGTTTTTTTTAGTTTCGGGGTCCGTTCAGTGCCTTTGGGTGCAAAAAGCTGATGTAGGGGTTTGTCTCGTCGTGCAGACCTCTACAGTTTGAACATGGAGTTTAAATAAAAATAGTATTTAATGTGTTATTATGTGTTTAGGACTTTCAAAATATATATTCCAAAAATCCAAACAAAAGACATTTGCCGTCATGTTCGACCATACACTCGATAATTTCACATTTTCTGTTTGATTTTGAGGACTTTCCTGCTGCATCTCCAGAGTTCTAGATCCAATTCTAATAAAATTTATATGGGACCAACTTGGAGTTAAACTGAACACAAAGCAGATTTTTTTTTCAAAATCGGTTCATACACGACGGTAATATCGATGAACATAGAAAAAAAAATAGATACAGTTGAACATAGAACCTCCTCCTTTTTGAAGTCGGTTAAAGACCAAAAACAATGTAAATAGATTTACATTTCACTTTTTTTGACACACAGTGTAGATAGTAATGTTTCATTCAAACAAGTTGAATGGTATGCGAAAATATATGCATTAAACATGGGAGTCCCTGCTACATAACACAGCATGTTGTTTGTGTGCAGTCAGGGTAAAACGCTGGCAACAAATAGCACAATAATGTTTTGAAACAGATTTTTACTATGCTTATCTTTGTTACACAGTTCACAACGTAAACGGAGTTCACGGAGCTCCAGGCACACGGCTAGGTCAAGTGAGTTCAACAGTCAAGTTTAATTCTCGCCTTTAAATGTATGTAGTCGCATTCAAGAAGCGGTGCGCCTGTATGAAAGCAATTATGAAAGTAGAAGAACGACATGTTGTCTCTGCCTGCTACGATAGGGAAGAGGCGTATGTGTTATTCGAAAGAATTACGTTATAAATAGGAACAGAAGTAGACAAATTAAGCCGACGAGTAAAAAAAACTGGCAGCCACATTTTTTAAAGGGTACCTAAATAAGTAATATTCCCGCTAACCCCTTCAGCTAAGCTAAATTGCTGGTGGTAAGAGTGGGTTCACGTCAGCAGTGTAATGGATTTGAACGCGGGACCTCTGGATCGTTGGAGCGACTCCTTAACCACTAAGCTACCGATATTCATAAAATATTAATTTATTAATAAACCAATTACCAAGATAAATATTATCATTTTCTTCGTAAAACGAAGCCAGTAAGTTATTTCAAAGTGCGCGACCATTCTGTAGTGGTAAGTATTGCAGCAGTATGCAAGCTTTCGTTTCGACACACAATGAAAGAGAGGCATGTTAATAAATTTTTCCTTTACTCCGCAGCTCGATCTCCCGCACAGCCCGCACCTCGCCTGCATGCAGCGCGACACTCGCTGCATTATTCATATAGCCGTTCTGCAAAAATATGCATGCAGCTGTACTGGTATTTGCCAATTCACGCTCAGCCACATTCCAACCCACTTAATATTCAGGTGATGTTTTTGAACAACGATACGTTGAAATTTTTAGTACGTTTCAATATTAGGTTGATGAATATGAATTTATAGAATAAGAGATTTTACAAAACACAATAACTGCTACGGATCTGCAAATACGGTTGCTGTGCGTTAAATCTCGAGTTCCATTTCCAGATTGTGAACGACTGGGTTTTGGTAATAAAGCAAGGTAAATATTATTAATTATATAATTATATATTAATATATATAAATAATGGTGGCGATAGCCCAGTGGTGTACGTAACGGACTGCTGAGACGAGGTCTCGAGTTCGATCCCCAGTCGCCCCGGGCACACACACCTGACTTTTCGTAGTTATGTGTGCATTAATAAATGTTAATTATCGCTCGCTTAATAATGTGCCCGGTAGATGGCAATAGGCTCGCCCCTATTACATTGGGACCTTAACATAACTGGCGAATCGTGGGTGTGTAATACACCTCTGCCTACCCCTTCGGGAATACAGGCGTGAAGTTATGTTATGTTAAATATTATTAAACAAAACAGTGGGAAGTATGAAACTCATTGAATTACAAACTGTAAATACCGTTATATGTGTAACCTAAAAGAGAAGATGGTGTTTATGTTTTATGTACTGTAGCGTCCGGGGCATGGACGCCACAATACCTCGTGTAGAAAATAAGACAAACACTGAGGAAGAAGTTTAAATGGGCATTTATTATATCATCAAAGCTTCCTAAATCGGGTTTAGGGAGGTTTTTACGCGTATGCTTTTATATTACTTCGAACTAGGGAATCGCGAACTCCGCTCAAGGACTGAGCCTAAATATTTATTGCACTAATATCTTCTCTTCGGCCGGCGGACCCGGGCGGCGCGTCTAGTCGCCCGCTGTCAGCCGCCCAGCCGAAAGCAGCTCCACGGAGCAATTGTTTTTTCTTCCCTACGCTCTATTTAAATCAAACAAATAATTATTTTTAAACTCTGACACATAATGGCCAGGTAACCGCATCGTGGTGTGAAATGAGGTTCAGACACCACATCAGCTACGCCCTTAATGGTCATTTATGTGACAGCCTGATTCCCTAGGCATTCTAAATCTGGGACACAAAAAAAAAAATTATGCGAATTGTCCCTTACAATGGGAATAACGAAGCAATCTTTGTAATAATTAGTAAACGATAGTAGAATCTCAAATTATAGCAATTAAACTGTAATAAATACTGAAAAACACGAACAAAGAAAAATTGCTTCATTCTTGGCCAGGCAAAAACCCAGGTTAAAAGAAACCTGACCACAATCAGCCTCATCAAAGAAAAGTTATTGGTATCACTTGCCGATACATTTTAAGGTTTGCCCTGAAAGGACTTAGTAACACAGTACTTTTAAGACCTACCTAACTAAAAAGAAAGATGACATAAACTTATTTATGTCGCCTACACATTACTAAATTATTTTTAAAACAATACTAACGAGAAAGAACTTACTCTATAAAGAAAAGTCTGATCGAAAACTAACTTTCAATCATCGTCGGCGCTTATGTCCAGAACGATTTGACTCTCTTACAAAGCATAGATCACAACTCTCAATATTGTACAAAAAATAATTGTCTAAATCCTACGCTAGAACATCACGAACATAAAAAACAAAACAAATCTATTTATCTTCAGCAGCGCAGCAATATGAAATAAACAGAGAACACATATTAATAATAAAATATTACTAGTTACTAGTTACGCTAGTACGTAATGCGGTTTTAGTCGGTTCAAGATAACACGTTATTCACTACGTGAATTATAATTCTACTCAGACTTATAGTCCTTATTGGCCCTATTGACCCGCAGACAACTATCAATGCTCTTGAAACATTCTGGAACAAGCCACCATCATAGCCATCTTCTCGTTGAGCACATAATATCACATAAAAGCACATAAAAGCAAAATAAACAACGATACTGATAAATGCGTCGCTCCAATTGTCGCACGACGTCTTTCTTCAAACGGTACGGGATCGATCCATTCACTGCCAACTGCAGAATGTTGGCGTTTCCGACTTCTGCGGAAACTAGCGCTTCACCAGCTGTAGCAACCACTAGCTCCTGTGGCAACCAGCACCTCTACCAGTTGTATGGAAACCGGCGTTTCTCCACGCCAATTGTAGCTGTAGCAACCACCAGCTGTATGGAAAACGGCGTTCCTCCACCAGTTGTAGCTGTAGCAACCACCAGCTGTATGGAAACCGACGACTCCACCAGTTGTAGCTGTAGCAACCACCAGCTGTATGGAAACCGGCGTTCCTCCACCAGTTGTAGCGTCCGGGGCATGGACGCCACAATACCTCGTGTAGAAAATAAGACAAACACTGAGGAAGAAGTTTAAATGGGCATTTATTATATCATCAAAGCTTCCTAAATCGGGTTTAGGGAGGTTTTTACGCGTATGCTTTTATATTACTTCGAACTAGGGAATCGCGAACTCCGCTCAAGGACTGAGCCTAAATATTTATTGCACTAATATCTTCTCTTCGGCCGGCGGACCCGGGCGGCGCGTCTAGTCGCCCGCTGTCAGCCGCCCAGCCGAAAGCAGCTCCACGGAGCAATTGTTTTTTCTTCCCTACGCTCTATTTAAATCAAACAAATAATTATTTTTAAACTCTGACACATAATGGCCAGGTAACCGCATCGTGGTGTGAAATGAGGTTCAGACACCACAGTACTGAGGGACGGATTGGTAGTTTCTCGATGCAGCCAATCCATTTGCGATGGTGAAACACGACTATTCCATCATTATGACCACAAATATTTGTGCAATTGGTTTTATATCAAAATTTTAAGTGGGGAGAGATCAGTTATTGCCTGTGTAGTGTCTATATATGTTTTTTTTTGGGATATTAAATAGCCCTCAAGTTGTGGCTAATAATAACTAGGAATTCAGTGCAGGGTGCGACTGAAATAAATTGAGCTGAGCGAGCAGGACTTTTACTTGAAATAAGACATCTTACTACGGTCGCGCGCTTAGCTAAGGCCGCGAGCTCGTGAAACTGTTTTTCGGTGATTCTTCCTCAATGGTACATCGGACATGAACCATCTCGCTTCAAAACACTCCTCAGTGTGGACACTGAGGAGTGTTTTGAAGCGAGATGGTATCACAGTGGTAAATTTGGTCATGATCGCGCGAGTGGTTACGGAGGAGTTCAGCCACCAACAAACGGCTATGCTGGGTATAAGAGATAATAATAATGATAAGTTTATTTTGCTAATATTTTGGAAAATCCCAACGAGTACCACATTCACTTAGGTACATCATGAACCTAGGGCACGCCGCAATAGCGGCGGTAAGGCCCATCATGGAGGATTGGCTGGAGAGGCGACACGGAAGCCTCTCCTACCGACTGACGCAGGTGATCTCAGGGAAGGGGTGCTTCGGGGACCACCTGCATCGGATCAGGAAGGAGCCAACGCCTGAGTGTCATCACTGCGACGCGAGCGAGGACTCAGGGCTGCACACGCTGGCGGACTGCCCGGCGTGGGAGGCGCCGAGGCGTGACCTCGTGGCAGCCATCGGGGTGGGAGTCCTCTCGCTCGGCAGCATGATTGCGGCAATGGTGCGGAGCGCGAGCGCGTGGGCCGCCGCCGCCTCCTTCTGCGAGCATGTAATGCTCGCGAAGGAGGTGGCGGAGCGCGCCCGGGAGAGACTTAGAACTCTCCCGGTCCGCTGAGCCCGCAACTTGCTCGCCGCGCGTCGCAGGCAACTCAGGCGCCGGAGGTCGCTTAACGACCTCCGTCCTCCATGAGCGCAGGCCTGGGGGTGGCGGGTGAGGCCACCTGTCACCCCAGCAGAAGCAGGCCGGGACGGTGGGGCGACTAGCGCCCCTCCCCCAAACCGGGGCAAGACGGGGACACCGTGGTTCCCAAACCCGAGGGGGCCATCTCGAAACCGGAGATGGCCCAGGGTCAGTCGGGGTGCGAGGGATATGCTCTATGGGCAACCTTACACCCCGGCGTCTGTAGACCCGAGACGGCGTGCGGTTTTAGTCAGTTCAAGCCCGACATAACCGCCCCCGCTGGCACGCGGGGGGGTATCCGAAGGGATTTCCGCACGAAAAAAAAAAAAATAAAAAAAAAAAAAAAAAAGGTACATCATGAACCTGATAATATCAAAGTTTTATTGATTTTTATATCTCTTTAGATATATGTCTGATATAAAAGAGTTTTCTAATTTATATGTTTATATGTCGACATATAAAAGTGGTCGTAAACATAACCGGAGCATATAAATAAGACGGCAATCGGATGTGACGCGACTCGTAAAACGTAGTGTTGATCGTCGTGAGGAACTGACGGAGGGAAAGGGTGGTTTTATGAGAGCTTGCTTTTTATTCCACTATCGGCGAGTAGTGTGTGGTGTCGCACGCAGCCTCCCGGAGCCAGCAGTCGGCCGTTAAGAGGTGTTTGTGACTACTGAATAGCATTCATGTTTACACGAATCGTTAAGTTATTTGTAATGAAGAGTAAACATGTTTGTATTATTCCACGGTCAGAGGTCAAAGGTCAAAGAAAGATTTTCAGGTTTGCTGATGTTTTGTTTACTAAATTAGCTCCAAGCCCTGGTGGCGTGGGCGTCGGCAGCATTATTTTCAGAGGAGTGTATCTGTTTGTACAGATTCAATATTCATAAATAATTTATTTACCCTAAAACAAACGGACAATATTTCTGAATATCTGGTTATATTCTAGAAACTTTTTTGAAACCAATAAAAATATGTTTGTGTATTTTCTTTGATGGCAAAAGGAACGAAGCAGGAAGACAAGGGGTGCGCTCATACCCACCTCACCCCTCAGCGTGCATGCCTGGTACCTATGTAATTTACATAGGTTTATTAGATATTTTTAATTTCATGTGCAGTGCACCTTCGCAAGTCAGAAAATAAGACATTGATAGTCCGTTTTATAAACTTCATTTATGGTGCTTCATTGCATATTGCTTTAAAATATTAGTAGTGTTATTAAAATTTCAACAACTCAACGTACTTATTCTACTACTCATGAATACATTATAGACGATTCTATTGAAATAAAACTATAACGGATTTTACTTATTTGATGTTATTGAGCAGCCATGGTCACGGGGAGACTCCCCGTGACCATGGCTGCTGAAAAGCAACCGAAACGTCGGGATCAATGTAAAATATAAAATATCATCAAATAAATCGCGATAGAATCCGTTAAATATAATTTTATTTCAAGTTGTGACATTCGCGTAAACTTCCGACAATATCAGACTATTTTATTTCAATGTTAGACTGGACATACAATACACAGAGCGCGGTGCGCTGCTCGCCCCTACGTTGCCAATTAAAGGCGTGTCGACGGCTATTGGCTCTCCTCCAGACGAACACTTTTCTTTTTCTGTACCTGAGACGAGCGCAAGAATGTCGATAGCTGTTCGACGTCGTGAAGAAATGTATTGAATACTTGAATTCCCGAGTGTTCGCACTCTTGCGGTATATATATAATTACAGCCAATATGGATGCGGAGCACAGAACACAAAAAAAAAAACATTTTCCTGTCCATTTTTTGTGTGATGCGGAGAGTAACAACACGATATAATTGTATACAATTCCTTTTAAAGGGTCTTCTATTCCTCCCGTAACTTAATTGATAACTCAATTGATTTTATAATATCTCAATTATGTACCTTTGGATCATATAAAGGTCGACATAATCATCCCACGCCTCCGATATATCCGCAAACGGGTATAATATATCAAAGGATATTTGGGTAGCGACCCTTCTTGCGTTTGTAATAAAATAGAAAATAGTCCGCTGTTAAGTCCTCACAGAATCTGGTACAGGATGATCCACAAGAAACCAGCAATGTTATCAGCTGTATCAAACCCAAAAGTGATCAAATAACGAGCAAAGCCCCTTATAATGTCGACAACCTCACCGTTAACATTGCTCTCCAAACGTATCGGGTATCGGGGGTAGTTTGAGAGGTGAGAATAGTAATTAATGGACTCTTATCACGTTTCTAACTACCTTCAATTATTGTGTATTCATTCTTAATTAATTTAATTGATCGCACATCATGTAATTTTCTATAGTTTACATTAATGTTAACTGGATCATGGAATAGGTTATATACATACCTTTGAATTGCCTGACGTTTTGACTGAACTCTAGCCCATGTCTAGCTTTACACATCTGTCAGATTGACTACTGAGTGATCTGATAATCGGAGTTGTGTACGTTCTTTGATTTTATGTTAAAGTCTAATAGAAAGAGTACAGTTATGTTTTCGTCAACACAACTGGGCGGGTCAACTGGGTAAGAAGTAGCCTCTCAATAAATGTGAACGTCAAATAGCAATATTCTACATTAGCTGTTGCCCGCGGCTTCGTCCGCGTGGAGTTCTGATCTCGTTCCAGCACCCATGGAAATCTATCCAAACAAATAAAAAACCTTTGTGTTACTCCAGACTATAATCTATCACTGTACCAAATTTCAGCCAGATCCATTCAGCCGTTTGAGCGTGCTTGAGTAACATATATTCAAACATCTTCACAAATTTTCACATTTATAAGGTCAGTAGGATAGGAAAAATAAATGTATGTAATAACCGCGCGTATGAACCGCATGCGCCACTGTACGATGAAATGAATTGTTTTAAATGGTTCAACCCTTGCTATTATCGAAAATGGCCGATAAATCGATTAGTTACGTATAAGTGAAGTTAAACGAGCTGTCAGTAGTGTGGACTAGTGCGATGTTATGGAATATAGATACTCGACAGTAGCAGCGAGCGCCGGGCAATGTAGCATTTAGTTTTCAGATGAAATAGGTTTCATATAGGAGCTGCGTTCTATGACATGATTTATTATTGTAGTATTAAAGAAGCAATAGTCTACCTTATGGTAAGTAGTCGTCGTGACCTATTAGTACTAAAGATGTCACTTGCGCATTGCCACTTTCAGAGAATGCGGAGCGAAAACGGGCGAGTGAGTTAGAATGGCAGGTAACAATATCCAGTAAACTGATACTTTAAGAAGCCCTTCTTGCTCCTCCCGTGTTGGGAGAATCATAGTTCTAACACACATGTTAGTTAATAGTTATTTTACGCCGCGCCGCCGCTGTGGTAGTGCAATGCAACGCGCGTGAATGACAGTTCTTTTTTTGAAACTCATACAGATTCCACGCATCGAGTGGTAAGAATTTGGCTGTCTGATGAGTAACCCTTTGCGCGGAAGACATTGAAAAAGCGAAAAGAGTGTTATTATGAAATTTCATACAACATTATAACACCCGTTCGGATGTTATTATGGTTATTAGGACATTGGATGTATTAATGTTGGCAATAAGCTAACTGTTTCAGAATCTTTTATAGAGGATTTAAAGCATGGGCGTAGATAAAAGCTGTTCACTCATTTTAACATAACTTTTAATTACTAAACTAAAACGGTTTGATCATAATAATAATCGAAAATATCTTCGTAATAAGATTCTCATATTATGAAAGAGCGCGCATCGGAAAAATTATCGTCCACCATTATTAAAGCCGGCCTCAAAGTAAATCAAATCGCTAGATAATTTATTGAGCCACCGAATCAAAATCTACGGTAAGCGCAGATATTAATATGAAAATTAATAACTTTTCATGTTACTGCTTGAGGAAAATGTTAGCGGCGATATCCCATGGGCTGGAACAGTGCCAGACACGGCGTCACTATCGGGAACATCACGTTCTCGTTGGAGAACTCAATTACTGTATTTGCTTTTATTTGAAAACTAGCTGCTGCCCGCGACTTCGTACGCGTTACGTTCGGAATAGATCAAGGTAAGTATGTTTGTTTTTGTAGTCTTAAGTTTTTTTTTTTTATTTTTTTTTTAAAGAATATTAGCAACCGATCTGCGAAAGACTGCGGGCAGATGCTGGATGCGGCAAGCTGAAGACAGGGCGCTATGGCGCTCATTAGGGGAGATCTATGTCCAGCAGTGGACTAGAATAGGTTGATGATGATGATGATGATGATGATTAGCAACCGAAATTACTAATATTCCCCCTAACCCCTCCAGCTAAGCTAAATTGCTTGTGTTAGGAGTGGGTTCACGTCAGTAGTGTAATGGCCAGGATTCGAACCCGGGACCTCTCGATCGTAGGGTCGACTCCTTAACCACTAAGCTACCGACGGTTCAAGTTATTTTATTTAACGGGCCGGATGAGGTTATTTAGTGCACTCGTTTTACATCGACAATTCGTTCAAGATATATAGACAAAATATGTAACATCGGTATCAATGATGATATTCTTTATGAAATATTTATGCGTCGCTAATTAACTATCTTTAATACGTGTGTAACGAGATTTTAAATTGCTGCTCATTACCTTCCAGGTATAGCGTGATGAGTTACAGTCTGGATTTTGATCATGTCTGAGTTCTGCTGAACTACAAAATTTCGTAAAGATCTACCTTGTAATAATAAAGTTGTTTTCAATGATGGTTTAGACCGATTTGGCTCTACTGCTCCTATCATACCTATAATAGCGTGGAAAAAAAACAGTGAAATCTGTTCAGCGGTTTTCAAGTGATGCTTGGACATCGATAATAAACAGCAGACAAACAGACAAAAATTGTAGAAACCACATTTTCGGTATCGGTATCGCTCCTAGAACACAAACCAATTATTTTTTCTGAATAATATTCATTGTACAGTTTTCACTTCGTTACAATTTTATTATATGTATCAATATATGAAATCCATTAGCAAATCTATTTAGATGCACACCACTCTACCACTTGATGAATTCAATTGGTCTATTTTGCAACTTTTAAAATGGCCCGCGTTTTAATTTTTGTGTTGGTCTACAGTGAGTGTTTTTACAGAATTGTTTTCAAGTTTTGATGAAGTCTTATATAGAAGCCTTTATTTTTTGTAAGCGTATTACTTTAGAAATAAATTGAAATTGACGTGAAAAATTGTGCATGACACGTTGAGTAATACAGAATTTGATTACATTTTCTTCGATTTAAAATAAATCAATTACTGCAACGTCGATGCGCTGATCAAAACCCTGTGCTGCAAGCGCATTCTGTAAGAACATTTCACTATATCGACAGCTGAATTCGCGGTGAGATTTCAATTTCGCATTCTGTAAATTTGGTGATGTAACATGGTCGAGCGCCGTTGTAAGGTGAAAGTCATGCGTGAGTTTTTTGACATATAATGTATCGATATGGTATGCTGTAAGTAAATTCTCGCCTCGAATATCAAATTTCCGCACTGTTGAAGAACGAATATAATTGTCATTTTATGAGTTGAACGAAAGTTATCGAGATTTGTGATGAACTAGTGATGTGAGTGGGTGTAACAACTAAAGCCGGTGGTTTCGAGTTAAATTTAGTAATATAACTGTATTAAATACTGTGGGGGCGTTATTGCATTACATAAATACCTATATAAAAATCAACTATGCACTTAATTAATTAATCGGAGAATCTCCGGAGATTACGGCATATTTGCGAATCACCGGGTTTTTTCTTAATCTCCGGAATTTTGTTATCCAGTTAAATAAAAGTCAGGTGTTTATTTCATTTATTCTAAATAAAATACAATAATTTATTAGACGATGATTTTAGTAAGTGTAACGAAAACAAAATACATTAACACAATATTCATTTATGGCAATTTTAGTCTCTGTAATTTTGAGACCATATTTCCAATATAATCATTTGAAACCACTGAATAGTGTGAGTGGTCAAAAAGTAGGTATAGAACGTCTGTGCGCTAAGTTAAATTGCTATATCTTTTGAACCACAATCACTTGTTTTCTTAAATGAATATCTGTAATCTTATTCAAATACCTAATTTTTACTTTACTTATTTTTAATGTTTACCGGTGTGCCTAATGTACATTAGTTATTATTGAATCAATTTTATTGACATCAGTAATAATTACTGCTTCTATACAATATTTTTTGTAAATGCTTAATAAACTGTAATATTTTGTTGATTTACAAAATGTGAATTTATGTTTGAGATAAAATATTCAATGGGTAAAACGTAATACTAATGTGATATTAATAACGTTTAATTCCCTAGTATTCATTAAACAATACATTTTCATTTTAAGACGTACTATTTAGGTCGCAAAATCTCCGGTAATTCACCGAACAATTACCGGACATTATTGAAGACCGGTGAATAATCTCCGTAGACTAAAATCATCGCCAGTGCAAAGCCCTATCTCACTCAGTCCATAGATCTCCCTTCGAACAAGAACATTCTTGACCTTCATTTGGCATGCTTTAAACATCGAATTCGCACTGTCGAAGCAAAGTGAGATTCGAATCAAAGCTCGTTTGACTAGAGATAACCATATTTAGAAAAACTAAGTCAAGATTTTCTGACTTTCCTTTTTTTCTCATTATACGTATTGTTTTGTGTCTTATTTAATAATATTTTGCTAAATTACTATAAAACTGCAGTTCTTAAAAATAATTCCATATTCATAAGTTGAAAATAGCGGCCTTTTATTTTAATCTAGGCTCTACGTGTGAACGTCTTTGCCACAGGTACAACATTTTTTAAGATGAAATTTGTTCTAACTTTTCATTTGAGATTTGACATGACAGTTAAAGCTGAATTTTTGTTATTATTTTAGATCGCGAAAAGGAATAGTATTGAAATAATCATAATTAAACATTAAAACATGAAGTAAGTTATTATATATTATTTAAAAAATATTTCGTTCATGTCATCGTACTTTACTTTACAATGTATTGTTTTTTTCGTAGTACCATGATACGAGTGTCATCCATTTTGGGTTCAATTTGAACAATGGAACTTAAAAAGAAATTCAAACTTGGCCAAAAGTTTCAAAAGGAGCTACTGCGAGAGGTGCAAATAGAAAAATGTAGGAGAACATATCTCTATTTAAGACTGTGTAAAAATGTGGACAAAGGTTTATTTATCTTCTATTTTACGATACATATAGGTAAACAATTTCAAGCTTTAGACAGTTTCAAATAAAAGGTAACTTATTTGAAACTGAACTTTACGCTTTCGCACATGAACAAGACTGTAAAACGATCAGAAGTAGGGGAATTATCTGACCTTGAAGAAAGTTTTATTAATATTGGCTTTCATCAGTTTGTAGGGCAAGATAATATGTACCTATATCTATTTTATACATGTTTATATGTATAATTTGTATGTATTTATAAAAAAAGTGTATAAGTATGCTTATCTGCATTCTGGAACCCATAACACAAGCTAGTCAAACTATGCTTACTTTGAGTCTAGAAAGAGCTGTGTATAATGTCATAGAATTAAAAAAAAAATATATATATACCTGTACATAGTGAATTATGAAAACTATATTGTCCAAATGTTGTATGCACAGCATACATCTGGTTTAAAGTCATGTTAAAAACCCATATGTTAAATATACACTAAATAAAAATATTGGTTCTAGGTGTCATAAAGTTCCTGCCAAGAAGCAACCACTGACTCAACCCCAGAGTTGGTACCCGAAGAAACCTAGTTGATGCCTATCTTATCTATACCCATTGCTTCATTTACTAAATGTACCTTGATTGCTGCTGGCATCTGTAACACTTCAACATCCCGTGCTAACATGGCATGTAACTCTATATAATTTTTTGAATATTAATAGATTATTCACAGACATAAATATTATTTTAAGCCTGCAGAATGTATTGTGAAACATTGTGGTACTTGTGTGTATAGTTAGTTTTTGAGACAAAATGTGTAAATCCAGGTGGTATATTAGTGATCTTTTGTTCTAAATATTTATATTTTAGAAGATTGGTCATGTTTCTTGATGCTTCCACACTGATGTTACCAAATGTTTTGAAACATTATTGAACATTAGCTAACAGTATGAGTTTAGTAAATGAGTGTGTAAGAGTTGCTCCCATAAGAGCCAAACAAACTGAATTTAGATTTTTGGTCTTGTGATTGACCCTTGGTGACCTTAGTAAATGTGACATTCATCTTCACAGTGGTTTCCCAGTTAAAAGTAGAAAATAAAGAAAAAGCCTGCACAAACAAAAAAATGTTTAGTGGGAGTAATTACAGTCCGACCACCACCCAACCCAACTCAAACATGTTACCCCGTGAATGTGTTATTATAGTTCATTCCAAATAATGTTCATAATGCATTTGTTATTGTTGTAGCAACTGCCAGTCGTGGAAGCAGAGGTAGGAGAGTCTTGTCACCACCACCGCAACAGCAGTCCTACTTATCTAGTCTGTAAAGAGGTTGAAGAACAAGTGGACCAATATTCTGCATTATAATTACTGGACTATTTATGGACACCCTGCATACACAATAATGCTGAAAGAGCCCGCTCGAGGCATTCAGGATAGGCTGATGTTACTGGCAGATGTGTTAATAAAATAAAATAAATTATTTATTTGTCAACTGTATTTTAATTTATTTAGTCATACATATAATTTCTTTTATGTTTTGATTTTGACATCTCAACCACCTTGTAACTAGAATGTAGGTACTTGTATTTCTTTCCATCCTAAGGTTGCCTGGAAGATGGCTCTTAGCGATAAGGCTTCCCATTGTACTTCTTCATTTGAGTTACAATGTCAGTCACATCTAAGGTTCGCACTGTGGGGTGGTTTGTTTTGGCTTTTATGGGAGCGGCTGGCGTCTGATCTCCCAACACTATGAGGAAAGCTTGCACCAGAGCGCAGGGTTTCTCGTACGTCAATTAGCAGGTATATCGGCTTGCAGGTGAGCTTGGCTTGATCCCTGTAGATCTTGATGGAGCCCCATATTCATAGCGTCTGTGTTAACCGTTGGTGTATAATGAAGATCTAGATCTATGCTATCTATGGAATATACTACGCTATGAATGTTTTTGGGGCCCCAATAAGATCATCGGGGCCCAAGCCAACCTAATCTGCAAACCGATACACCAGCTGACTAATGGACGACACTCAAGCGCAGGCTTTTCGCTGAGGGTTGGAAGGTCAGCCGGTAGTCGCTTCCATAAAAGCCGTATAAACCAAACTAAAAGGAGGAGAAAGAGGAAGCGGACCCTGGGCTCCGCTATGAAAGCTTCGGATGCAACCGGTAGCTACGCTAAGATGATGATGAAGATGCTTCTTGCAATTAAATACAGTCATGGAAAGAACTAGGTACCTACCTATCTAACTAAATTTACGTAAATTAATTAACTAAGTGCATAGTCGGTCTTTATATATAGGTATTAATATAACGCCTGCAAAATGTTCATTATGGTAATATTCCTAAATTTAACTCAAAAACTCTAAAACATTTAATTGTTACACCCTCATAAATCTAGTTCACACAAATCTCGATAGATTTTGTTTAACTTTTAAAATGACAAATGAATTCGTTCTTCGACAGTGTCGTTACTCGATATTCGAGGCGGAAATTTGCTTACAGCATGCCACGAACGTACTATAAGTGTCAAAAACTCACACATGAGGTTCACTCATCACTGGGTTCACCTTACAAAGACACTCGACAATGTGACGTCATTAATTAAGTGCGAAGATGACAAAATGTTCTCACAGAATGCGTTTAGGCTGATTGATGGATGAGATGCGCCTGGAGCAGACTATCTTCATGGGGTTTGGAGGTTAGATGGCAGTCGCTCCCAAAAGCCAAAAGAAACCAATAAAAGGAGAGTGGAACCCCTGCACCAAAGTGCGACTGGGATTGGAGCTCGAATGAAGAAGTACAAGGGAAGCCTTATCGCTAAGAGGCATCTTTTCCAGGCAACCTTAGGATGGAAAGAAATACAAGTACCTACATTCTAGTTAGATGGTTTTTGTAAATGGCAAAATCAAAACATATAAAAATGAATCTTTACGAAATGATAATAAACGATATTATCTGCCGGGCTCTTGTCACCGCCGGTGTTCCGGCTGTGCTTGAACCTGCAGGTTTGGTGCGTGAGGATGATAAGTGATCAGACGGTATGTTTTGTACCTCGGAAGATGGATAGGCCTTTGGTGTGGAACGCAACGAGCGTCTTCTCATCTTCCAAGATTGCCATTGCCATCCAACGTAGCAATGATAGGCTTTTGGGTACGTTACCAGTCGACATCGATGGGGATAAAGTCTTTGACACCTAAACTTACTTTGTACATTTTTTTTTACAAAGTAAGTTTAGGTGCTTTACCTTTTACTTTGTACATACCTACTCCATCCCCTTTTTTAGAATGTAAATATTTTAGTTTTAGTAGTAATTTTGTTTCCAGTTCATATGTTATTTCTAAAATAAATATCCCCCTCTGTATGACTAAATAAATTAAAATACAGTTTACAAATAAATATTTTATTTTATTAATGGATCTGCCAATAACTTCAGCCTATCTCGAATGGCCCAAGCGGGCTCTTTCGGCATTATTGTGTATGTAGGTAGGTGTCCATAATCGAGTAATTATGGCGCAGAATATTGTTCTTCAACCTCTTTACAGACTAGATAAGTAGGACTGCTGTTGCGGTGGTGGTGACAAGACTCTCCTACCTCTGCTTCCACGACTGGCAGTTGCTACAACAATAACAAATACATAATGAACATTATTTGGAATGAACTATAATAACACATTCACGGGGTAACATGTTTGAGTTGGGTTGGGTGGTGGTCGGACTGTAATTACTCCCACTAAACCTTTTTTTGTTTGGACGCAACTTTTTCTTTATTTTCTACTTTCAACTGGGAAACCGCTATGAGGATGAATGTCACATTTGCTAAGGTAACCAAGGGTCAATCACAAGACCAAAAATCAAAATTTAGTTTGGTTGGCCCTTATGGGAGCCACTCTTACAAACTCATTTACTAAACTCATACTGTTAGCTAATGTTCAATAATGTTTCAGAACATTTTATAACATCAGTGTGGCAGGACCATCAATCACAACCAATCTTCTAAAATATTTAGAACAAAAGATCACTAATATACCAACTGGATTTACAAATTTTATCTCAAAAACTAACTATACACACAAGTACCACAATGTTGCACAACACATTGTGCAGGTTTAAAATAATATTTATTGTTGTGAATAATCTATTAATATTCAATAAATTATATAGACTTACATGGCATGTTAACACGGGATGATGAAGTGTTAGAGATACCAGTAGCGATCAAGGTACATTTAGCAAATGTAGCAATGGATGTAGATAGTCATCAACTAAGTTTCTTTGGGCACCAACTCTGGGATTGAGTCAGGGTTCTTGGCAGGAACTTTGTGACTCCTAGAACCAATATTATTATTTAGTGTATGTATAACATATGAGTTTTTAACATGACTTTAAACCAGTTGTATGCTGTGCATACAACACTTGGACAATTTAGTTTTCATAATTCGCTATGTAGAGGTATATAAATAAGTATAACATACATAGGTACATATTATCTTGCCCTACAAACTGATGAAAGCAAATATTAATAAAACTAAACACTTATTATCGCCAATATATTTTCTTCAAGGTCAGATAATTCCACTACTTCTGCTCCATCACGAGTCTTGTTTCATGTGCAAAATCGTAAAGCTCCCTTTTATTTGAAACTGTTTAAAGCTTGAAATTGTTTACCTATAGGTATGTATTGTAAAATCGAAAGATAAACAAACCGTTGTCCACATTTTTACAGTCTTCCAAAGAGATAGGTTCTCCTACATTTTTCTATTTGCATCTCTCACAGTAGCTGCTTTTGAAAGCCTTGGCCAAGGTTGAATATTGTTCAAAATTAGAGCCCGAGATACCACTCGTCCTTTAATACTACAATAAAAAGAAAACATTGTAAAGCTAAGTTTTAAGTAGATGACATGAACCAAAGAATTTCTTAAGTAACATAATAATAACTTACTTTATGTTTTAATGTTTAATTATGTTAATTTCAACACTAGGAACTTTTTGCGATTTATTTAGAACGAAAATTCAGTTCAATCTGTCAAATTAAAAGTTCTAAGCAAACTTCGTCTTAAAACACGTTGTCTATGACAAAGGCGCTCACACGGTAGAGCCTAGTTCAAATTAAAACGCCGCTAATTTCAACTTATAATATGTAATTATTTATAAGAATTGCAGTTTTATGGCAATGAAGCGAAAGATTATTAAGTAAGACACAAAACAATACGTATAATGTTAAAAAAGATAAGATAAGCATATTTAGAAAAACTAGTCGAGGTTCCTCGACTTAGTTTTTCTAAATATGCTTATCTCTAGACCGACGGGCTATGATTTGAAGATCACCTCACTTCGCAAGTGCAAATCAGCATGCCAAATCAAGATTAAGAATATTCTTATTCGAAGGGAGGTCTATCATATGAGTGAGACTCGACAATTTATTTGTATTTTACAGAATGAGCTTGCTGTGGTGGTTTGCTGTGTGGTGTGGCATGTTCCTCCCCCTCAAAAATAAATTATTCAATATTAGGTTGATAGTTAACCATACTTATTAATTAACGTTATTTAACGGTTGTCATTTCATTAGTTTTTGTAGTTCCCCGCACCAACGGACCACTGTAATGTGTAAGCGTTACCCTCTTAATGAATACTTACTTCAAGTAGCAACATGTTGCATTTCTTTTAGTTCGAAACTAACCGAACAAAGGACTTGAATGCAGATCGTCACTTACTTACCATCATGTTATGACAGTTGTCTAAGCAGGTCTTAATAAATCTTAATAGTGATTATGTTGCTTAATCTTACTAACAACATTCTCGTATAGTTCGGTACCAAAGCTTTGGTTTGTGTGTCCTAAAATAGCGTGTTTAGTAAAGTTTAAGGTTGGAAGTTCTCAGGGGTTGATTTAGAGAAAGAAAGAGTTCGGTAACACGATCAAAACTGTAATTATTGCTCTAGGTACACTATTAGTTACAATTTACACACAAAACAGGAATATTATCTATATAAACACAATATCAACAAAGAGCGTGTCTCGCGTCCGTTGGCGGCTTTTTTTCCTAGTCTTAGTTCCTCTAGCGGTCACGGGAGGCGCGGCGGAGATAAGCGTCTTTCGTCGCGTTCGGATACACCCTCTTAAATTCAAGGATCGTTACATCCTCCCCCTCTGACCGAGACATAGCGCCCTCGCGTCTAGGTCAGTTTAAATACCTTTTGGGCCTACCCCGCTTTCGTTTTTCTTTAACCGGTGGTTGTACATCGCCTACGAATGGGGTCAGCTGAGAAACGTGGTACCTGCCCAAGATTTCGCCATTACTAGTTCTTTCTAGTATGTAGGTCGTTGAGCTGACAGCCTCCCTTATCCGATAGGGTCCGTCTCTGCGCGGTATGAACTTTGGAGTTTGGCCGCTACCGGTATCGTTACTACCCTGGGTCTGCAAAAGGACAAGATCACCGGTGGAGTAGTCTGGAGCTGGTCGACGACTTCCATCGGCGTAACTTTTTTGCTTCGCTTGAGCCTTCTCGTGAACTTCTCTCGCCTCGAACAGTACGGTGGAGATACGCCGCAGATACGGTGTAAGGCTGGTCACAGCATTATCACTCTCGATAATGCAACGCATGTCCGCGATTACATCAGCTGGCGCGCGAATTTCACGACCGAAAGTGAGATAAGCTGGTGAGTATCCGGTACTGCTGGTGACTGCCGAGTTCATCGCGAAGCGAATGGCTGGTAGGTGGACGTCCCAGGTGTCATGGTCTCTCCCCATTAGGATAGCCAATTAGGGTTTCAAATCTCGGTTCTTCCTTTCGACCGGATTTGCTTGCGGGTGATAAACAGGTGAAAGAGATTGAGTTATGCCAAATGAATGGCACACCTGTTGCATAACCTCACTAATAAATTGGACTCCGTTATCGCTGACAATTCGTCTTGGAACTCCATACCTAAGGAAGACGTCGGTTATTAGGGTTTTAGCACATTCAGGGCTGGTAGCATTTTGAAGAGCGAACAGTTCTACCCATCGCGAGCAGGTATCTTCCACGATAAGAATCCACTTCTTTTTATCAGCTGTTTCCGGTAGAGGGCTAAAATAAGTCTACAGCAACGACTTCAGAGCGGCGGTTCGTGGCCGGCGTCTGCAACAACCCAGCTGGTTTCCTATTGTCGGCCTTGTACCTTTGGCATTCAACGCATTTCTTCGGGTGTGTGATGACACTCTGTCTTAATCCTGGCCAATAGTACTTCGTTCTGATGCGGTCAAATGTGCGCTCTACTCCAAGGTGTCCAGCTGTTGGTGCATCGTGATAGTCCTTCAAGATACTCTCTCGCTCGTGTTCTGGTATCACTAGGCATGCGGTTTCTTCCTCACACTCCTCGGGTCCGTATCTGAATAGCACGCCGTCTGACATAACAAATCCTTTGTCCGACCAACTCCTCCCCCTAAATGGGTCGTCGGTTGCCTCAAGGTCCTCGACTATCTTTCGTACTTCGGAGTCCTTTAGTTGATTCTCGCGAGTATCTTTGGAGATTCTAAACGGGATATCGACTACTGCTATACATAAATCGCATTCCGTTTCGTTGGTGCATGGTGGGCGGGACAGGGTGTCGGCGATGGCGTTAGATCTACCGGGTACATACTCGATACGGAGGTTATATTCTTGAAGTGTTAGGGCCCACCTTGCTAGGCGGCCACTGGGAGATTTCATCGTCATGAGCCATCGTAGGGGTTGGTGGTCACTCTTTATCACAACCGCCGATCCTTCGATGTAACCGCGAAATTTTGTAACAGCCCATACTACCGCTAACGCTTCTGTTTCCGTCGGTTTGTTTGTTTGTGTGTGTGTTTGTTTGTTTTCTTTCGGCGCCATTCAGCATCCGGCTAGCGTATTCGACCGGTCGTTCGTCGTGGCCCTCCCCCTGCATCAACACTGCTCCGAGACAGTAAGCACTGCTGTCTGTCCTCAGGGTAAATGGTTTCGACTAATCTGCCTGGCGTAATATCGGAGCGGAGACCAGCAGTTGTTTGATGCGTTCAAAGGCATCCTGTTGTTTCGAGGTCCATTTCCAGGTGCTATCTTTCTTAAGAAGGTCGGTTAATGGTCTTGCGACTGCAGCGTAGTCGGGTATGAATCGCCGGAACCAGCTTGACGTCTGCAAGAAGGTCTTGACATGCTTTATATTCTTCGGGGGATTCATTTTAGCTATGGCTGCTGTCTTCTCGGGGTCGGTTTTTATTCCCCCCGGTACAATCACGTGGCCTAAGAACTTAATTGATTCACGCGCAAAACAGGTCTTTTCTCGGTTTATCCGGAGGCTATACATGTCAAGCCTGTCAAACACGGCATCCAGATCTTCTAGATGTTTCGGGAACGATTAAGACAAAATGACGATGTCATCAAGGTATGCTAGCACGCAAACGTTAGCCAGCTTCTTTCCAGACTTAAATCGGTCCATCAGCCTTTGGAAGGTGGCTCCAGAGTTCCTCAGCCCCATCGGCATCCTTCTGAACCTGTGGCATCCCAAAGGGCTCACGAAGGCGGTTTTGTCTCTATCCTCAGGCGCAAGAGCGACCTGGTAGTAGCCAGATTGAAGGTCACAGGTAGTCATGAAGCTGGTGTTTTAAGCTGCATGTAGGATATCCTCGATGCGTGGAAGCGGGTAACGGTCAGGTTCGGTGACTGCGTTTAACTTCCTGTAGTCTACGCAGAGCCTCACTCCCCCATTCTTTTTTGACACCAGGACTACGTTCGCTGCCCAAGGTGAGTCACATTCCTCGATCACGTCAGCATCCAAAAGCTTCTGTACCTCCTGTTCTAAGATCGCCTTCTTTGCTGGTGACATCCGGTAAGGCGGACTAGCGATCGGTTCCTGGTTCGCGTCTACCTTTATTCAGCATAAGGCGCGTTGCATCCACCTTCATTGACTCAATCTCACCGGCGTTGACGGGTAATTCAAATCGGGTAATAAACGGATACCAGCGGCCTGGCTCCTCGTTAAAACACCAACTATTGTGCGGTAAGTTCATTAAAATGCACGCTTTCGAGATGAAATCTCTACCTAATAGTGTTCGCGTTTGAGCTTCGGGTAGGACTAGGAAGGTGGTAGGTATCGTTTTACCTCTTAAGCCAACGTTCACTTCCCCTTCCAGCGTGGTATAAACACGTTTAGACCCATCAGCCAACCCTATTATACGGGAGGACTTTTTAAAAGGGACGCCTGCTTCAATCAGTAGACGGTACAACATAGGACCCGCGATGGAATGGGTCGCCCCAGTGTCTAAAATAGCTACACTCTTACGCTGCGCTACTTCGATGTCTACTAGGGGCCGTAAATCGTCATTCTCCTCTACGTGGGAAGTGCAAAAATCCGATATGCTCGCGCTAGGCGCGCTCATATTAAGCGTACTCATCTCGGACGAACTTTTACAGTTACTGCACTTCGAACGAATCACTCCTAGCTGACCGCATCCGTAACAACGCAACTCTGTACTATTAGATGGGTTAACGTCTACTTTAGTGGTGTCCTTTTTGGCGATGTGCCTACACTTTTCCACTGTATGGCCGAAACGCTTGCAGTAAACGCACTTTGGTCGAACCCTTTTAGGTCCCTCACTCTCACTACTTTTCGCGTCAGATGCACGCGTGTCGGTCGATGCCTTAATATGTACCGACTTCGCCTCGGACGTGGAATCACCCACGACGTTTGCAAGGTTATGGCGTTTATTCGAGCGCGCGACCAGAGGGTCAGCGGCGCTTACGTTATTAGCAATGTGGGAATTACTCACCTCCGCCAATGACTCCTCAAGCAACCTGACCTTTGTAATAAGTTGTTCCAAGTCATCCACCGCGTCGCGAGACACACGTTTTCTTATTCTACGGTCTAACAATCCATAAACTATATCTAATTTCATCACTTCCGGTACATCGTACGGTAATTTCACTAACAAAGCACGTATTTTGCATATGAACACATCGGCCCGTTCACTATTTTGTTCGCGAGAAAAAATATCTTGAAAGATTTTATATCCTGGTCGTGGCACTCAGTACATGCCTCGAAGACGTTGTAGGGCGTCACGCCAAGACTTCACTGACGCTTTCACACCTTGCCACCAGACGGCGGCGTCGCCAACCAACAGCATCGGTAGTCCTCTCAATGCGTGTTCTTCGCTGACGTTGGTGCATTCGCGGTAAACCTCGATAGCGTCAATAAACGCCTCGAGCTCGTCCGCATTCTTCGTCGAACCATTGAAGCGCGACGTGCATTTGGAGAAGTTACCCGATCGCAAAACGTTACTTGATGGGCTCACGGAGCTCCGTGGTGGTGAGCGCGGTGATCGCTCTCGTGTATCAGCCAGTATGCTTCGAATTAATTCCCGGTTTGCCTCCGCTTGGCTGTTGGTAATGTTGAGGACGAGGGTTTGAAGCATACTCTCGGTCATTGATATGCTCGACGATGCCGTAACTGTATTCTCGAACTCGTCAGTTTCGATATTCGATCCGTTATTCTTCCCAGCAGCGCGTGTTTTCGGCGGCGACATAGTAACAGGGTAGGTAGGTCCTCTGTTTCTCACTCGAAGACACGGAAGTATTGGGTTGAACGAATGGTGTCACACGACAAAGGTGGCAGTTTTACTTTACAAATCTCTGTCGGTAATAGACGTCGTTCTATTGTAATAGCGCGTTTCTCTTCGCGCCAACGTTCGACTCGCCCGCTTGCGCGTCACTCGACGTAAAATGGACTCGCCCAAGTGTTTTTTGACTGAGTGTTACACTGTTTGTGGATGGTTCCCGGTGATTTCACTATCGTTGTTGGTACACTGATACTCAGTTTTACGCGATAGGTTTCACTTTCACTTTAGGTTTTACAAAAATCTTGATCGTGCCCGCGAGTTGGGCGTCACTTTAGTAAAGTTTAAGGTTGGAAGTTCTCAGGGGTTGATTTAGAGAAAGAAAGAGTTCGGTAACACGATCAAAACTGTAATTATTGCTCTAGGTACACTATTAGTTACAATTTACACACAAAACAGGAATATTATCTATATAAACACAATATCAACAAAGAGCGTGTCTCGCGTCCGTTGGCGGCTTTTTTTCCTAGTCTTAGTTCCTCTAGCGGTCACGGGAGGCGCGGCGGAGATAAGCGTCTCTCGTCGCGTTCGGATACACCCTCTTAAAATCAAGGATCGTTACACGTGTTAAATTCTAAGCCTATTTAAAACCGATTGTTTTGGTTCAAACACTCTTACAGCTGCTTTTTAGCTAGAGGATTCAATAACTGATATTTTATATATTTTATCCGGCAACGAGTAAATAATAATAATAAATCTCTTTATTGTATGTCCAAAAGAATACGCATCCAGAACATACAGTTAGTACAGTGATGAGGCGTATACAATGGGCGGCCTTGTCGCACAAGGCAATCTCTTACAGGCAACCATTGAATGGAGAAAAAAGTGGCTAAGTGCGAGTCGGACTAGCCCATGAAGGGTTCCGTAGCAGCGACTAACATAATGTTTTTTTTATATTCTTTATATTTGAGTTGATTGAATGAAATGGTAAATTGCGGTTAAAGATTTATGACGTATTAAAAAAAAACTACTTAGATCTCGTTCTTCTTTTAGATTCCCTTATTTTAGAAGTTACAGGACACACACACACACACACACATTTTACCACTTTGGAAGTGTCTCTTGCGCAAACTATTCAGTTTACAGAAAATGATATTATTATTAGAAACCTTAATATAATTTCTGAAGAGCTATCCATAGATATACCACATGTATGGGTTTGATAAAAAAAAAATGAGTTTCAGTTCTAACCCCCAAAATTTATTGTTTTTTTTTCTCTATTTTTGTGTGAAAATCTTAATGCGGTTCACAGAATACATCTACTTACCAAGTTTACGGAAGGACAGCCAGACATGACGAATCTATAAGGGTTCCGTTTTTTGCTTATGGCTATGGAACCCTAAAAACAGTTAATAAATAATAATAATAAAATAAATAAATAAATATTCTACGACATTCTACACAGCGCACTCTAGACCCAAAGTAAGCATAGTTTAATTAGCTTGTGTTATGGGTTCCAGAATGCGGATAAACATACTTATATACTTTTTTTTTGTAAATACATGCATATTATACATAGAAACACCCAGACCAATGCAAATAGACATATTCATGCATACAAATATTTGCACTGAGCGGGAATTGCACCCGCGCCCCCTGTCGTAGCAGTCGAATACACTACCGCTACGCCACAGAGGCCGTCAATTGAAGAAATACGGCAGTTTTTGGTGTATTTTTTAAATTCTGACACGTAAACTAAATTATAAAAACATAAAATTACTATACATGTAGTTTATATTGGAAACAGTACCTTTTTTTTTGTGCGGAAATCCCTTCGGATACCCCCCCGCCGGCCAGCAGGGGCGGTTATGTCGGGCTTGACCGACTAAAACCGCACGCCGTCTCGGGTCTACAGACGCCGGGGTGTAAGGTTACCCATAGAGCATATCCCTCGCACTCCGACTGACCCTGGGCCATTCGTGTCCCCTCTGATAGCAGCAGAGGGGTACCTGGAGCGACCAACCCCGCGAGCCTTGCAGGCCCGCCATACTCCAACCCCCTCGTGCAATGGGGTCAGCTGGCCCTAAAAAGGGCCGGTTGGTCAGACTCTTGGCCGTTGACGTTGACGCCAGCTACTCCAGAGGAGCAATCAATGATGCGTCATCGCCCACGTTGCCCAGGGTGCACCAAACTTGGAGGTGATCCAACCAGTCGCACCCCTGGAAACAGTACCTATTGTTAGGTACATTGTAAATATAATATTAAACAATATACATACATATAATAACAACACAGTGCAGACAAATAAAGGAGACGTAGAGAGAGAAAGAGAGCAATGAAGACTATTGTCCCTGCAGATAGTGGGCGATTCAAGTGATTTAAAGCGGTTTAAACTATTCGTTTAGTATGCGATGAACGCTCACACGTTGCTCTATTTCAAGAAACGGTTCGTAACACTCAATGGAGTGTGCACGTGAAATTAATGTTAGTTGTGTGTGCAGCCAAGCTCGACTAGATGGCGTGCGCGCAGTATATCAACTGGTAATGGCATGGCGCCGGTGCACACACTTCACACGTGCGCCGCACCTGACGTCACTAGTGATACAGCCTTATTGAATCAGTATACAATGTAGGCGAATGAATTATTGTATAAAACAGCCGTTGCCCGCGCCTCCACCCGAAAGAACTATTTCGTAATTTTAATTACTTAATATCTTTTGAATGGAATGTCCGATTTTAATAATTCAAAAAGTAATCAACAGGTATTGAAACAGTCTTGAATACGAAATTATTTATTTAGATAAGAATTAATACAAAGGTATGGATAACATGGTCTGATTCTGATCGGCATTTCTATCAAATTTTTTTTGGCAGACAAGCACAAGCACGGCCCACCTGATGGGAAGCGGTTACCGCGGCCTATGTCCATAGGCCGCGGTAACCGCCTCCCATCAACACCAGTGGCGTCACACTCGCGCTGCCAACCCTGTAAAGGAAAGTTGATGGGAAAGGACTTTGGGAGGGGATGGGAAAGGAGTTTGGGCTCCGGCACTCTCACTCACCAAACGGAATGCAACATTTCAAATACTGTTACTTGGCGTAGATATTCTGTGAGAGGGTGCTTCCCCGGTTGAGTCGGCCCATTCTTGCAACGGCCTAAATGACTGTTGCTTGACTCTACCACCATGTTTTGGTTCTAGTAGGCATTTTTAAGGATCTCAATTTTTTTCTAGTAATAAATATAGCCTATGTTATTAAGTAATAATATAGCTTTCAAATGGTAAAATAATTTTGAAATCGGTCCTGTAGTTTTTTTTCCCTTTACATACAAAAATCCAAAAATACAAATATTTCCTCTTTACAATATTAGAGTACATGTAGCTTTACTATGCTAACTTTGTCTTATAAATTTGAATTAGAAAAAATCAAATCCCAAGACGGGACTTGATCCGCGACCATTTCTTTTTAAGAGTGAATACTCTGTCAACTGAGCTACTTGGACTTTTCCTGAATAGCTGAACTCTACTTGCGTCTTAGGGCGATGTACGAACCATTCACCGAAATGTGGTGGAGTAACCAAAAACAACGTAACAGCGAGAATACGTAATAACTCCGGTAGATGGCTCTTAAAGATAATATAGGCAAGGCGAGTTCTAAGAAATGAGTACTGTGTAATAGAAGTAATTTCTGCTGCACGTACCTAAGTAATCGTTATCAATAATGACCTCTAAGACCCTTGCAGACAGGTGAAGTTATTCGCTTCTAGTAATTAGACGCTTAACTTGCTGTAGAAGGATAAATGCTGGTTGGGCGTTTTAGTAGAACGTTTATGGACCAAATAGAACAAGCCACGGTAAATGGGAAGGTTAAGGGGCGTAGAGGGAGGCAAGGAATATATGCAAATAACCTGTGAATGTAGAAGCATTGATCTTGACGTTCAAAGTGCTGTACTGTGGTGGAGCGCAATTTTAGATAATGGAGCGACAAATACAACCGCTAAACACAACTGTAGGAATCATACCCTCATATGTATATGTGTGTGTTAGATATGTGCCAACGAGTAGATTCAGATTTTAACATAACATAACTTCACGCCTGTATCCCCGAAGGCGTAGGCAGATGTGTATTACACACCCACGATTCGCAAGTTATGTTAAGGATCTAAGGTTATAGGGGGCGAGCATATTGCCATCTACCGGGCACATTATTAAGCGAGCGATAATGAACATTTATTAATGCACACGTTACTACGAAAAGTCAAAAGTGTGTGCTCGGGGCGACTGGGGATCGAACTCGAGACATCGTCTCAGGAGTCCGTTACATACACCACTGGGCTGTTGCTATTAGATCTTAATTGGGCATAAAACAACATTGCAGTCGAATGGTTGTTCAATATTTTATTGTTCATAAATTAACAGAATCCTATTGAATCGTTTTCCTCACCAACCTGTCAAAAAGGTAATCGGTAACAATTTACAAATACACCAAATCGAATGTCCAAACCGCGCGGTGAGGGTCTGGTGTAATATTCACACCGTACGGGATATAGAATAGCCAAAAATCCCAAGGTCCAAAGCACAATAAAATATAGTAACGGTTTGTTTAAGTCGATGGCGCAGTGTGAGCGACGACATTGAAAATGAGGTTCTAGATTCGATTCCCAGGTGTGATTTAAGCATATACAACGTGGCTATATGTTGCCAATAAACTCGCTCCTTATTATGTGTGATCATAAATATCGATAGTGAAAATTTAATGTATGAAAATTTATGGCCGTGCCTGAAAAGTTCGCTTACAGTCTGAATAAATTAAAAGGTACGTTTTGACAGCTGTCGTTTAATATTGGGTGTCTACAAATCGATTGTCAGAATAACCGATTTCACATAACAAATGAAATTATGATAGATCCATTTATGATCTCTGGGTTTCGCCTGCTATCTTATGATTGTCTTATGAACCGATTATTGTTTACCTCTGTAACGATTAAAATGTAACAATATTAAAATTCCGAAATGAAACTTCTCGCAGAATTAAAGAATCCCGCTATATTTTAAATCAATTGCAGAAATTTTAAGTGAAGCAATGTCATATTATTACATTCCTTCAAATCAATATTATACATTATTAGTGTAAACTAAAAGTATTTGAACCCGCGACCAGTCCCTTACAGGGGGAATGCTCTGACCAACTGAGCCCAGTTTGTCAGAGAATTCCCCCTGTAAGGGACTGGTCGCGGGTTCAAGTCCCGTCCTAGATGTTCTCTTTTTCCGATATAAATCTTTAGAAAAAAAGTAAGCATACAAAATGCTTAAAAATTTAATTGAACTAAAAGTATATAAGTAATTTTATTCGCATTCTGGAACCCATAACATCAGCTAGTTAAATTATGCGCGAATGAAGACGCGCTGAGTAAAATTTAGTATATCAGTTATTTATTTTTTAATACTTATTTAAAATTTGTGCAACGAATAACTTCTTATTTTAGAATAGTTTCATTTTCATTCAAGTCATGCAAGGCTTACGTTCTGTGTATAGCTTCTGACAATGCCATGTTTCAAAAGGTACCTCTTAGATTATTTAGACTTTTAGGGGAATGTTCAAATTAATGACCACCATCTTAGAAATGATGGCATCTGGAATGGCCTTTCCTTTTTGGACTTCACCTAAGGTAAGGTATAGTCAATTCGTCATCATAGCCGTCATCTACTTACCCCTTTAGAGCATACGGGCGTAATGTTATGTTATGAAATAATGTAAACCATCAACAGACATGCGATTGCACAAAACTCGGGAGGTTTGCCATCATTTATTGAAGAATTTCCACTTCTCCAAAGTTCCTCATCATATATGACGGCCTCTGTGGCGTAGCGGTAGTGCATTCGACTGCTACGACAGGGGCGCGGGTTCGATTCCCGCTCAGTGCAAATATTTGTATGCATGAATATGTCTATTTGTATTGGTGTTTCTATGTATAATATGTATGTATTTACAAAAAAAGTATATAAGTTTTATCCGCATTCTGGAACCCAAAATACAAGCTAGTTAAACTATGCTTACCTTGGGTCTTGAAAGCGCTAGAATGTCGTAGAATATTTATATTTATTTATATATTCACCAAATTTAAACCACCATAAAATATTTTTCCAAATAAAAAAGGCTATCATGAAAATTGGTCAACAATTAGGGAAAATATCGCTGAGCAAGATAGAAAAAAAAGAAAATTCAGTCGAGTAGAGAACCTCTTCTTTTTAAAATCGGGTAAAAATAAACAACATTTTGCAAATATTTTGCCATTCATTAAATCGGTGTTGTATCCTTATAATAAGGTATTAAGAATTCATTATACGAGTGCCAATCGCAAATATACCATAGCATTTATCACTCACAAACCAAATCCAAAATTAAATGATATTGATGCAGAATGTTAATCATTTGAATACTCTGATCTACGGTCGAATTAAAACGAGCATTCAATTAAATTTTTAAGCATTTTGTATGCTTACTTTTTTCTAAAGATTTAGATCGGAAAAAGAGAACATCTAGGACGGGACTTGAACGTCGCCTTAAGACGTATATGATGTATCGGAGAATTTCGAATATCTGGGACGTGTCTAGGTGGCTCAGTTGGTCAGAGCATTCCCCCTGTAAGGGACTGGTCGCGGGTTCAAGTCCCGTCCTAGATGTTCTCTTTTTCCGATCTAAATCTTTAGAAAAAAGTAAGCATACAAAATGCTTAAAAATTTAATTGAATTAATTAGGCGGAGTCATCAAAAAACAATGTTTAAAAATGACTGTAAAGTTATTCATTGTTTCCGTAGTTCGCAAGAATTACGGTAGATGGCTCCAACGTCGCCTTAAGACGTATATGATGTATCGGAGAATTTCGAATATCTGGGACGTGTCTAGGTGGCTCAGTTGGTCAGAGCATTCCCCCTGTAAGGGACTGGTCGCGGGTTCAAGTCCCGTCCTAGATGTTCTCTTTTTCCGATCTAAATCTTTAGAAAAAAGTAAGCATACAAAATGCTTAAAAATTTAATTGAATTAATTAGGCGGAGTCATCAAAAAACAATGTTTAAAAATGACTGTAAAGTTATTCATTGTTTCCGTAGTTCGCAAGAATTACGGTAGATGGCTCCAACGTCGCCTTAAGACGTATATGATGTATCGGAGAATTTCGAATATCTGGGACGTGTCTAGGTGGCTCAGTTGGTCAGAGCATTCCCCCTGTAAGGGACTGGTCGCGGGTTCAAGTCCCGTCCTAGATGTTCTCTTTTTCCGATCTAAATCTTTAGAAAAAAGTAAGCATACAAAATGCTTAAAAATTTAATTGAATTAATTAGGCGGAGTCATCAAAAAACAATGTTTAAAAATGACTGTAAAGTTATTCATTGTTTCCGTAGTTCGCAAGAATTACGGTAGATGGCTCCAACGTCGCCTTAAGACGTATATGATGTATCGGAGAATTTCGAATATCTGGGACGTGTCTAGGTGGCTCAGTTGGTCAGAGCATTCCCCCTGTAAGGGACTGGTCGCGGGTTCAAGTCCCGTCCTAGATGTTCTCTTTTTCCGATCTAAATCTTTAGAAAAAAGTAAGCATACAAAATGCTTAAAAATTTAATTGAATTAATTAGGCGGAGTCATCAAAAAACAATGTTTAAAAATGACTGTAAAGTTATTCATTGTTTCCGTAGTTCGCAAGAATTACGGTAGATGGCTCCAACGTCGCCTTAAGACGTATATGATGTATCGGAGAATTTCGAATATCTGGGACGTGTCTAGGTGGCTCAGTTGGTCAGAGCATTCCCCCTGTAAGGGACTGGTCGCGGGTTCAAGTCCCGTCCTAGATGTTCTCTTTTTCCGATCTAAATCTTTAAAACGAGCATTTGAATAAATCGTATTTCCTATAGTCCTGCAATTCCCAGTAATGGGGCGATCGTAATCAGATAAATGATACCAGGCCGCAGCGTTGTGCGGCTGCACTTTATCAAGAGGAAATCTAATCAGATCAAATGTCATTTTGTTCATTTAGGTTACCGAATACAGAACAATTATGGAAATTAGAAGCTGCATTTAGATTTAACGCTGTGCTCATAACAAAATACGTAAAGGTTGAATATGTAGCCAAGACGATATTGCCGTATACCTCCACCTGTATATCTCTGAAGGAGTACGTAGAAGGTTGAATATTAAGTAACTATATTTCACTATTGGCACTATTGTGGCACGTGAACTTTGAATGAAATTTCAGTTCCGCCTCCAGGCGTGGTCACCTAGCCTGGTCGGCGGGTCCTCCCTTTGTGTCGGAGGAATACCATGCTACGGATCTATACACTATTGGACACTTCTTCTATACGCCGCGCTGTTGTTAATAAATGTTGTATTAAGATTCATCTCCGGAGAAGAGAGATACGAAAATAAATAAAGTATTCACGAACAAAGGCAGATAAATTCTGAGCAAAACCTTCACAAACAGGAAAACCGATATTTAGGAATGATAGCCTGTTGGACTCGAGTACAATTCTTCTTGGCATTTCAAACAGAATTCTTATATGACGCTAGTATGTCTCTTAATCACCAAAACAATCATTTTGCGACCACGATTCATCGATTAGCACGATATTTGGACTCTCAGTGCACCACGTTTTCCAAAATCGCGCTCAGTGAACACACCACACGTATTATCGCAGCCAACACCGCAATTCGCGCGCGTCACCCATGATGTATCGCCTATTCATTACCGCAAGCGACACCAAACCACCGCTTGCACAACTGTAGTCCGAGTATTTTGACCCTCGTGCGGTATTTGACACCCGCATTCAGTCGGTGCTCGTGTACTCGCCGTTACGGCGTGAAACTAATAAAGTTACAGCAGCAGGTGCGGCTTTGTAACTTTCACAAATGAAATCAAGTTGGACAGTTGTTTTGTTTTATATTGGAATACATTTTACCCCAAAGCTCCGTATTGAACTTTACAAAGTTCATCTGTTATAATTATAAATGTTAATGAAATAATATGATTTGTTAACATCAGACTTCTGTCGATGCAAGCGAGAGGTGATGGCGCTGCCTAGAATTAACTTCAGAAACAAAAATACTAGTTGTATGTGAACCAAGTCATCAGTAGTCTTTAGCAATAAATGTTATAGAAGTATACTTATACAATCTCGCCATTTTTAGGATTCCCTACTTCAAAAGGAAAAATGGAGTCCTTATAGGATCACTTCGTTTGTCTGTACGTCTGTCTTCTCAGGAACACCTCAAGGTATTGAGTTGAAATTTAAATAATAAGGTCTACAACCTCTTGCAGCTGTGAAGAAATCCAATATGTGAGTCAACGCAATCAAAAGGTAGCGATGTTTTTGCAGCATGTGTCGACAATCGCAAGGGAATTAAAACCTATAAGGTACTTCCCCTTGAGCTAGAACACTTTGATCCCATTGTTACTCGCTCTCGTTTCGTACACGGTTCGTACTACGAACAACTGCAATTTAAAAATAAACTATACAAAGAACCTAAATAATAGTGTACAAGTGTGGAGTTAATAACTGTTTCTAGACAATTAGTGTGTACGACGTTCCTTTGTTAATCACATGTCATATTACGGTTCAGTCAGATCAGCAATGAGATTAGTATATTATTACTCTGCGAGTTAGATTGACGACGTATCGTTTTGGTATTAAATGAAGACTCTATAAGAATAATATAACGCAGATTATATTCGCCCCCACACCGCCACTTGCTATCAGCACCAGCGCGACTGTCCCCACTCCGAGCGAGTACACCCCAGGATATACGCGCATAAGACAGATGACACACAACGTGATATATAAGAGTACCAGTACATACACCACCAATAAATAGTTAGATGACAGCAACTAAAGTGAAAGATAGCATTAATAATAAACAAACGGCGCCGACAGCCGAGTGCTTGGGAGAAATAAATGAACTCGCTTTCATTTAATGTAATATATGGTGAATATCAACTTAGCGAGATTAATGTAATATATGGTGAATATGCGCAACTTAGCGAGATCTCTTTAGTGATTTGTGTGTGAACTTCACCACTTACAAGCCGCAAATGGGACAGAGAGCACAAACTAAAGGTTACGTACTGTGGATAACCTTTACTTTTGTTAGCGTGACGACAGCAGTGGCATACTGCATGTTAGGTTCGAGTACTGTGAGGCCATGTTACTTTTGATATCACTAGTAGATGAATGTTTACCATGTAAGATCATGTATATATATAACCTCGGAATCTTCAAGTCTCGAGTGAACAGGTTCCTTCTAGACAAACGTGATCCATCGCAGACTAAATCGTCACTTACGACCAGGTGAGATAGTGGTCAAACGTAAGCCTATCATTCATATAAAAAAAAGAACAAGGTTTATAAAAAGGACCGAGTTTTCTTCTTAGATAGATAGCTATTCTTTATAAGATTGTAAACATACAACCGATGATAACGCGGTACCGGCCTCTTCACGGTGGACAGCAGGGGTCTGCTACAAATAAAGATCGGAACATAGAACGATTTTATTAACCATTGTCATAGTATATATATTTTATATTGGGATGTCAAAGGCTAGCATGATACGTTACTTGGTTTAAATATTCTATCTCGTACAACTGTTCACTTATGTAAAAGTATTCGGTCCACAATTTGGCACATAAGCCTATATAATACATGTAAAGGGCAGCCTCTGCCATCAGTGGCGACGTCACAGCAGCTGAACATCCGATAATTACGAGCATTTCTTCCAAGTATTTTTATAGTACTCCCTTCGTGGTGTGCCAAATAAGGAATGTATTGGCTTACCAGGCCTAATTACGACAAAAAGTAAACCATGAAGAGTTGTACAAAAACGTTGTCGGACGGTCGAAACTGCGGTGGATGACACGTAATTGCCGGCGGCTAATATTTTGGTCAGAGTAGTTCTGTGTGTAGTATGTAGTGTGTAGTGATTCTGTAGAAATAAATAACAATATTTCTTTGGATAATCAGAGACATAAATAATAAATAATCTTGCTGTTTTATTGTTGTATCTTTACAAGTAACTAATGCTAATATTAAAGCTAGAGTGGTGTTGTAAAAAAGTGTTAGAGACAGTTTTCACTAAAATTGGGTCACGACTTTCTTATTTGTTTTTGATTCAACTTTTGATTGGATCAACCCTACGCTCATTGGATACAATAGAAATAAATATACACATATTGTAGGACAAAATACACAACGCCACCTAGACCCAAACTAAGCAGAGCTTATCATATGAGTTCTAGAATGCGGATAAACATACTTAATTACTTTTTTTTTGCAAATAAATACGTACTATCCATAGAAACACCCAGACGAATGCAAATATAAATATTTGCACTGAACGGGAATTGAACCCGCGACCTCTTTTTTTTTTTTACGTGCGGAAATCCCTTTCGGATACCCCCCCCGCTAGCCAGCGGGGGTGGTTATGTCGTTACTCGACTAAAACCGCACGGTGTCCTCCCCAAGTGTCCGTTGCCGGGCACCCCGGGTAAGCTCTCGAAAGGATAACCCCAGGGTACCCGCGACCTCTTAATTAGCAGTCGAACGCACTACCGCTACGCCACAGAGGTTGTCAAATATAAAATATAAAAATAATCACACTTAGTTTAAGAATAAATCCTTATTAAATGTTGTATTTTCTTTGTAATAGCTACTTTATTCTGATCATATATATATATATATATAATATTAGTTTGTCTTAAACTTAGACATACTACTCTGTGGTAGCGATGTGGTTGCAGAGCAACAAACCCTTCGATAAAGACAAGTACCACAGGCCACAACGCCTTGGGCATAACTAGTATACTGGATGAATTATGATCTCAGGTTTTGAGGTCTTGTATTGAGGTATATTGTGAGGGCGAACAACCTACGTTATTGTGATAAAGCGTATAATTACCATTGCTGTACTTACACGTGTTCATTAGAAAGCTTTGATGGCTGCGAGCATTATTCAATTACTACGAGAATTAATGCCGCTGTACTTTAAGAAATTGATAACATTTAAAACAAGCGAGTATGTTTTATACCAGGTTATTATATCCACACATCAGTTAAAGACAATTATGGTGCTACTTTGGCCATTTAAAGTATTTTCTGATTTACATAATTCTTTAACTTTCTAAACTGCACGGCCCAGCGACGGCTTTATTTCAATAGAACCATGTCGGCGTTTTTTTCCGCGTGTGTCGCCCGGCGACTTGTGTCAACATGTCGCGGCATGTCTGCGACTTGCGTTCGCGCTCATTTGCCCTGCCACACTCGAGCTAGAGCTACATTTGAGAAACACAGCACACGTCACTTCTCTACATGGCACTCACTAACTACCAAAAAAGTTACTGATGTCGTGCTGCCGACGAAGTTTTCTGCTTTAACGAGGTGTGAACTCGCCGACAAACCTGTCGACAAGAAAGTAGACGACTGATGTCAGCGAGTAGGCAGGTTTGGCGTGCAGACTCCTTTATACTACGTAATAATAACATAACATAACATAAACTCACGCCTATATCCCCGAAGGGGTAGGCAGAGGTGCTAGCACCCACATTTCGCCAGCTTATGTTTAGGTCCCAATATAATAGGTGGCGAGCCTATTGCCATTAACCGGGCACTTATAAACCTGCGATAAATACACACATAACTTCGAAAAGCATCGAAAAGTCATTGGTGTGTGCCATGGTAAAACCTGGGATCGAACCCGAGACCTCGTCTCAGCAGTTCATTACCCATACCACTAGGCTACCGCGGTTAGTCATATAGTACGTAATTATGTTTCATGAAAATGCCAAGATCTACTGATTTCTCTTTGACCGTGATAAACACTGATTTGTTTGTTACGTAGTAACTGTTCAGTTATATACGATTGAATTATTTCTAAACTACAGATACTTGAAACTGGCGTTAAACAACACTATCCGTTTATAATCGGCCGCGTCCCACGGTGAGAAAAATCGCCAGATATTTGTTTTGTACAAATATATATATAACCTCAAAAACTGAGCAATACATATTCCGTCAGATGAAACCGATACGGTGATACTTAACGTCGTCTTACGCCTGCGTTGCCTCTGATATTTTAACTTTATCTCCAGTAGATATCGACCATATTGACCCGATCCTCTGACGCCCCGCCGGGAGCTCTCGATGCGGAATACATTACAATACATTTATTTCTACGACTCTATTGAACCTAAGAGCTGCGTATGACTTAAACCGACAAGATTTACCTCATCGACGTCGTAATCTGCTAATATTCCGTATCATTTCCTGAGAAGCCTTTTCTTTAAAGTCACGTTCCTTAATGTTTTTCACATGAATATTATTCTTTTTAGAGTTCTGTAGCCAAATGGCAAAAAACGGAACTCTAATAGATTTGTCATGTCTGTCTGTCTGTCCGTCCGTATGTCACAGCCGCTTTTTTCCGAAACTATAAGAACTATGCTGTTGAAACTTGGTAAGCAGATGTATTCTGTGAACCGAATTAAGATTTTTACACAAAAATAGGAAAAAAAACAATTTTTGGGGGTCCCCCATACTTAGAACTGAAACTCAAAAATTTTTTTTTCATCAAACCCGTGTGTGGATCCCCTCTGGATAGATCTTCAGAAATGATATTGAGGTTTCTAATATATTCTTTTTCTAAACACTGAATAGTTTGCGCGAGAGACACTTTCAAAGTGGTAAAATGTGTCCCCCCCCCCCCCCCGTAACTTAAAACTAACTAATATAAGAGAATGACAAAGCTGAAAAAAATATATGATGTACATTACGATGTAAACTTCCACCGAAAATTGGTTTGAACGAGATCTAGTAATTAGTTTTTATTTTACGTCATAAATCGTAAACCGCAATTTACCTTTCATTCAATCAACTCAAATATAAAAAAAAAACATTATGTTACTTGCTGCTACGGAACCCTTCATGGGCGAGTCCGACTAGCATTTGGCCGCTTTTCTATACTAGTTTGATAGGTCCCATCTTGGTAATAGTGTCACTATATACAATTCTATTTTTTTACATGCATATAGCAGGGTCCCTTTACATGGTAGCACAGTTCCATTTTAAAAAACGAACGCAGCTAGAATCGTGACTAACGTCCATTTTTATGAAGATATTTTATATAAATATATAAATATTAACAGTACTTCAACAATACTGAACTAAATGGTTTATTCTCGCTAAATGTTGAGTTACATTACATTAGTTGCGCCATCTCAACTCAAAGTTTCATTACACAAAGTAAATATTTTCTCTACTTCTAATTGTTGAAAACAAACACTACGAGTATCAGCCCTAATGGATGCGTCTACAAGTGACTCAGAACTAATTAAACTTACGTAAGTGAGCAAATAATAGTAGAAATGCAATCGTATTGAAATGTAATTTCATTTTCAGTTATTACTTATCCACTTGATTTTATTGACGACCTCCGTGGCGTGGCGGTAGTGAACGCGACTGCTACGCAGGAGGCGCGGGTTCGATCCCCGCTCAGTGCAAATATTTGTGTGCATGAATATGAATATTTGCATTGGTCTGGGTGTTTCTATGTATAATATGTATGTATTTACAAAAAAAAAAAAAGTATCTAAGTATGTTTATCCGCATTCTAGAAACCATAACACAAGCTAGTTAAGCTATGCTTACCATGGGTCTAGTTGGCGTTGTGTAGATTGTCCTAGAATATTTATTATTATTATTATTATTTATCCTTCAAAGTCTGCTAATGTTGATTATTTTAATGTAACAAGAAAAGTATTTCAATACTTATTTTTCGTCAATCAACTATATGGTTAATTGTACTAGTACTAATAATTGTTTTGAAGTGAAATGAATTTGGTGGTAGAGTCAAGCAACAGTCAATTTGGCCGTTGCATGAATGGGCCGACTCGACCGGGGAAGCACCACCCTCTCACAGAATATCGACGCCAAGTAACAGTATTTGAACTGTTGCGTTCCGTTTGGTGAGTGAGAGTGCCGGAGCCCAAACTCCTTTCCCATCCCCTCCCAAACTCCTTTCCCATCTCCTTTCCTTTACAGGGTCGGCAGCGCGAGTGTGACGCCACTGGTGTTGCACACGTCCATAGGCCACGGTAACCACCTTAGTGGTATAAAAAAAAAAATTGATGTGTCGGTAGCTTAGTGGTTAAGGAGTCGACCATAAGATCCAGAGGTCCCGGGTTCGAATCCTGGCCATTACACTACTGACGTGAACCCACTCCTAACACAAGCAATCAAGCTTAGCTGGTGGGTTTAGGGGGAATTTTAGTAATTTCGCTCTTCATAAAAAAATCCGCTCTTGATGAGTCATACATTTTAATTGAAATAGTTTGGAGAGCTTGTTTCCTAACAAACAGAAAAAATGTTGAAACTCGTCGAAGAATAACGGGGGATGTCCCCAACAACCTCGACGGATGTAATAAGGAACGAACAAGACGCCATGTGCCAAAATTCTGATTGATAGGGTCGCAGGGCGCCAACATTTGTCTTATGTTGCGTGCTCGTAAAATAAAACCAGAAGGCGGATGGCTCGTTTATTGAAGTAGAAAAGACTTCGATAAGGTGAACAGAATAATTTAGAAAGTAAAATATCAATATAAATATTCTGCGACATATTACACAGCGCCATCTAGACTCAAACTAAGCAGAGTTTGTCATATGGGTTCTCGAAAGTGGATAAACATACTTAGATACTTTTATTTTGTAAATACATACATATTATACATAGAAACACCCAGACCAATGCAAATATAAATATTTGCAATGAGCGGGAATCGAACCCGCGACATCTGTCTTAGCAGTCGAATGCTCTACCGCTACGCCACAGAGTTCATTGGTATCATCCTAGTATGATTTAAACAGCCTACAAATGAGGGCTCTCAAGTCTTTATATAAACATTCCAGAGTCAGTCTTAAGAATAAAGGCTGTACGTAGACTGGTTTGGTGTCCCAAAAGATATACAGTTTCATGGATCATAGTCCAATTTAAACTTGGGCATGAGTAAGTTTTCGTGACTATAGTATGGCCGTTAGCATCTGGAGTCGTCAAGTCGTAAATGTCATAGCGCATATATAGATATGGCACAGCTAACTGGAATACTGTGCTAAGAATTACATTCCTGATAGAACAGTTCCATTACCGAATTTCCGATTCGGTAATCGACTTCGAGACTTCTTGCACCGCAGTCGATACTGTTATATATCTCTGCACAGAAAGAAATACTAGATTTTTAGTAGCCTTCACATGTTCACCGAGTTGGTTCTTGCCACAACGATTAGTCATTTCAACTTAAATACCTCAAGCAAAGTACAGTGATTAATTATAATAATCTTAAAAAATAATAATAATTATAAACATCATTTGTCTTCAATCATACAAAATGTATCTTTAAGCATCGGTTTATATTTGCAGATACGCATCAGTACCTTTTTTTTTTTTTTTTTTTTTATCGTGCGAAAATCCCTTCGGATACCCCCTCGCCAGCCAGCGGGGGCGGTTATGTCGGGCTTGCACCGACTAAAACCGCACGCCGTCTCGGGTCTTCAGACGCCGGGGTGTAAGGTTACCCATAGAGCATATCCCTCGCACCTCGACTGACCCTGGGCCATCTCACCACTAACAGCATCGCTCATCCTGTCTCCTCTGAAAGCAGAGGAGTACGGAGAGCGATGTGTTTCCGCCACGTTGGGTATTGGCCGACGATCAATGCCAACTCTATGAAGGGGTGAAGGGGACGCATCAGTACCTACCAAAATTGTGATAAGACGTCAAAGCCAATAAGTATTCGCTAAGTGGTTATAACATCAATAACGCCACTTTACCAGATCAATGGGTTTATATTTCACCAAAACATTGAGCAAATCTAAAGCCTTATATCGACTAATTATTCTTTGACGATAGAGCCGACATAGTGATGACTGGCGACGACTCGCCGTGTACGTAGTCAGTTATGCGTACACAGGAATGATAGTCCATACCTACAGTACGCGTATAAAATTTGAGCACGCGTGTCGAATGCCGCCTCGCGGCGAGTCGTCGCCAGTCATCACTATGTCGGCTCTATCCGCGCTGTACGCGTGTTCAATTACACCTGTACGCGTATTCAACATACCTTAATCACGCGTACATTCGAATGCTTAGTTCGTACAAAGCTCAACACAACTCAGATGGTGAGGCGGCATTCGACACGCGTGCTCAAATTTTATACGCGTAGGTACTGTAGGTATGGACTATCATTCCTGTGTACGCATAACTGACTACGTACACGGCGAGTCGTCGCCAGTCATCACTATGTCGGCTCTATCCGCGCTGTACGCGTGTTCAATTACACCTGTACGCGTATTCAACATACCTTAATCACGCGTACATTCGAATGCTTAGTTCGTACAAAGCTCAACACAACTCAGATGGTAAGGTAAAAACTATATTGATCAAATACAAAGTGGCGTCCCTCTGAACCCCGATTCGATTGATCTTGCAGCTGTGCGTGTGGTATGAGTGCCATGAGATACATCCAGGCAACAAGTATCTACAAATACACTCGAACCTTTGTTCGAAACAAATATAGATTGGTTATGGATTTGATGTTAAACTTGTGATAAGAATGCTATTAAATCCCTCAATCTCAAGTAACCATCATAAAAAGGCGGCGTGCATGTTTTTTTTAACTCGTGGAAACCCCCACGGTTGTCACCCCATCGGTGCCAACGATGGGATGGGCGTGTCGGAATCGGACCGAGTAAAACCACACGGTGTCCTCCCCAAGTGTCCATTACCGGGCACTCCGGGTAAGCCCTCGAAAGGATAACCCCAGGGTTACCGGCGGACTTTGGCTGCCATCGCGGCGCCTATGGGGTCGGGTTTTACCCCGCGACGTGGAGTTGGCAGGCGTGTGTAGGACACAAACACGACACGCCTCCGTTTTGAGCTGCTTCAGGACAGCGAGTCGGCCGACTACCGTCCTCAGGCCCCGATCATGGAGGTCGGTAGTCAAGGGCGTAGACAGACTGCAGAATTCGGGTTCTCCCTCCCTCTCCGCCGCGTCCTACGCGCGCATTACCTGCCCGCAGAAAGAGGCGGTGGCGTGCCACTTGCTCCCGTCAGAGACCACGGCTCTCACCATGGCGCGACATGCATGGTAAGTTAGATCCCACCAAAAACATACCTGTTAAAAAGGGGGCCAAGTTCCTATCGGCTAATTATTCGCCTAAAAAGGGTTGAAATCCAATCCAATACCAAGTTTAGATGCACTTTAAAATCGATCATAATCACCTTCATCAACAGCCTAATCCACTGGTAAACATTTGCCATTCCCAAGACGCACTACCACACCCAGTCCTCCGCCTTCCGCATCCAGCCACTACCCGCCACCGTATTCACGTCAACGGTGTATCTGGCCGAAATTCACTTTACCATACGCCCAACTTAAAATATGGTATAGTTGTGAAAATACGTAACTACTTGGTTAAAAATATCTAAAATTTATAATACTTATAAATTTTAACTTGGCAGGTTAATTTAATTATATAAATAATAAATTTAATTATACAATTAATCAAGTGTTACGTACAACACGAAAACCTGCCAAGTTCAAATTTAGGAGTCTTTTAAATTTTAGATATTTTTAACCAAGTAGTTACGTATTTTCACAACTATACCATATTTTAAGTTGGGCGTATGGTAAAGTGAATTTCGGCCAGATACACCGTTGACGTGAATACGGTGGCGGGTAGTGGCTGGATGCGGAAGGCGGAGGACTGGGTGTGGTAGCGCGTCTTGGGAATGGCAAATGTTTACCAGTGGATTAGGCTGTTGATGAAGGTGATTATGATCGATTTTAAAGTGCATCTAAACTTGGTATTGGATTGGATTTCAACCTAGGCGAATAATTAGCCGATAGGAACTTGGCCCCCTTTTTAACAGGTATGTTTTTGGTGGGATTTCAATACTTTTTTTCAAGAAATCGTACCTATTTTTTTCTTTTTGTGCCACGCCCGCGTCCATTGTTAACCTTCGAAGCCATTTTGCATTTTAAAACAACTTTTTTTGTAGGCAAATCATCTAAAACTTGAGCTCGTGTTAAATTGGGCCGCAGAGCCTACTCCCGGTCGAGAACTTTTTTGACCCTACGATTTTTATACGATAATTCGGGTAAATCAGGTCGAAACAGTTCCCTTAGCCTATTATATTCAACAATAGCGCTTTGTTGCGCCTTGAATTGACTTGGGTCAAAATTAATTAAATGGACTCCGTTGAGATTTTTCACTCTAGATAGAGCTACGTCAGCCTGACCACAGGAAAATATAGATGAGCCAATATCTATAACAGCACAGTCGAGGCTCAAACCCTGGCTTTTCTGTATTGTGATGGCATAAGCCAAAAATATGGGGAACTGTTCGCGATAAACATATACCTGACTGAGTATTTCAAATTTAGTTTTAACGCGTTCTAAATCATAGATTAAACCATGGCTGAACTTTATTCTGACTCCTTACTTTTTGGTATTCAGAAGATCTTGCATGAAGCGCTTGGTGTGAGAAAGCTAGTTTGCCGTTGGATACCGCATCTTGAAGATTGTCTTGTAGAGATCGCTTTTAGCGATAAGACCGCCCCTTGTACCTACTATATATATAGACGTAAGATATTGTATATAATAATATGTGTTGTACAATAAAGAGTATTCTATCTATCTACCTTGAAGATCGTAGAACGGTTAACGTAGAGTGGTATACCACAGTTTATCTACCACAAGTCATCGCCGAACTTCGAAAATTTAACTCAAAGCGACGCATCATCCTGCACCACGGCAACGCAAGCTCACACAGCGCTCGTCAAACGATTGAGTATTTGAAGCAGGAAAAAGTAGAAATTATTGAGCATCCTCCATACAGTCCTGACCTAAGCCCTAAAGATTTCTTTATATTTCCTACAATTAAAAAGTCTTCGTGGTCAAAGGTTCCAGTCCGGTGAAGAAGTAATCGACGCTTTCAAGTCAGCCATTTTGAACATCTTAGAGTTTAATAGTTTAGAATTTATCTTTAGAGTGGAATAAATGTTATAATAACTGGTTTGAGCGAATGGAAAAGTGTATTAAGCTACGTGGTGAATACTTTGAAAAACAATAAAAAGTACTATAAGGTTCTAGTTGTGTTTTTTTCTTTAAACGACAAAACTTAAAAGGCATGCCTCGTAACCAATCAATAAGCAATATCAAATAATCCTTAAGCAAGCCACATTAGTCAAATTATCAACCGAAATCGTATTCGACAGATAACCAGCCAATTAAGCAATACCTTTAGCAAGTCAAATCAGTGATACATTCAATCGTAAGCGTAACCATATAGGATATCAACACGGAAGTGTAGAAAGAAATGATAAGCTATCCAGTGTGCATTATGAATACTTGACAATATTTTCTAACCCATCACCCCTCTCCTCCTCATCGTATTCTCATTTTATAACTGTTTCATAAGCCAACCCTCGCTTGACCGATTTCTTAAATTTCTTATGACATATTTTATACCCCCTCCCCCTCTCTCTCTCCCCCCTCCTCTTCGTATTTTCATTGTATTATCACTGGTTCATAAATATTAGTATTAAAAACTCGATATTAGATTGAGCCAACTCACGCTTGACCGATTTCTTTAATTTCTTAATTTTTTGTTAATCTACATATAACACACGAGCTGTGTGCCAAATTTCATAACGCTAGGACAATTGGAAGTGGTCTAAAGGTTTTGATTACCGGTCAGTGAGTCAGTGCCAAAATTAGCTATATTCACAGGGTCATATTTCAGGATCTACTGAAGCTATATCTATGAAATTTGGCATACTGCTTTAGTACTAGTATATAATTACGTACGTACAGTTTTATCTCTGTACTTGCAATAGGCACTGAGCTACAGGGGGGTCAAAAGTGAGTCGAAACGGTTCGTGTAAATAGTGCACGGCATGCGCGCGGCCTGTTGCTGGAACTTGGCCTGCGCACGGCCGTGCGCTTAGATAATAAAGGGTAATGGTAGTAGAAGTATATTTCATGGCGGAACTACGCTTCGCCATGTCTTATTTGTTATTCGCATTATTTGACAGCATACTACGAAGTGTTGAGGGCTCATTAGTCGTAGTACGAATACCCGTATCTGCTATTCGCGCTTATGCGAATAGCAGATACGGGTATTCGTCCACTTGTCCACCGTCCACATGTCAAAGGATATAAATAAGCCGCTATCGCGCTAGTACATACCAGGGCACCAGCAGTTACACATATATATATTTGACATCAAATGAGAAATGACGATCAAATATTGGAGTGAATACAGCCTAGCCGCATATTTATGTATATACATATAACTCGCTATATTTTTCAATCCCACGTAATAGTAGCCAAGTGCAATCAGTCACTTTAGGATTGAAGATAGAATTAGTATCTACCATTTCCTTTTAACGTGAAAGGAAGAAAAAATGAATAGTCTCATCTCGTCTCATCCTATTTATGTAACCTAATCCTGGCTTTGCTTTCCATTATAGCGTAACATTGCTTGCGAGACCGGGACGAAGTCAAGCCTTATCAGAACCTGTGAAGTAGCTATCGACTTCTTTTTTGCACACAACTACAACTTTTGATTCATTATCCAAGGATGATTTTTCAATAGAAAAAAAATTTGAGATATTAAAAACCCAACTGCAAAAAGAATAACAAATCCTATGTAAGGTAAAAAACTTAGTCTGGTTCAATTATACTCATTAATGATTTCCAATTGTTGGACTTTTATTGGACATGTTTTTTTAGGGATTTTCTTTAGAAAAGCCCTATTGCTATCGAGTTGTCGTCGTCGACGTCGTCGTTGCCAATTTTGTGTCACGGTTTTGGGTATGAAGGAGATGAGCTATCGAGTTGCTGTTTTCGGTAATAGATTCGTGCTGGGGTGAACCATTGCAAGATAAAGAAAAAATCGCAAAAAAAAACGCAAAATCGAAAATCCCTTGTATTCGGCTGAGCTCGTCTCAGGAATTCAACTTGTTTTACTTTTCTGTTTTATTATGTACAATACCTACTTTTTTAATATCAGTGTTTATATTATTTGCACCAGAAGTAGAAATATACTCGTTGCAGAGAAAATAAGATCTAAGAGTTTTTGATGTGTGTCTGTTAAATTCCGTTTCTGAATAAAAAAGAAAATATACAGTATTTCAGTCGTATCAGGCAGCAGAAGTGTTATATATTTAAACATTTTATTTAACGTTCAGCGGCTGAGCGCTGGCGCTGCAGTTACGTAAAACGGTTGGACTTTTATTTCACTTTTTAAGCATTGTTACGGACGCGTTTATTGGTGCGGGAACTTCAGTCTAATGGATACAGTCGCTTGCTATGAGTTCTTTACAGTTTAAATTTACCTATTGTTTTTGACACTCTATTAAGATAGCAAAAAAAACCAACGGCTAGTGTTATAGTAAGTGGTTACTGTAGTAAATGAATGCTTGTAATATCGAAGGTGTACTCAGATATTGCTGTTACAGAGGAGCAAGAAGGAGGAATGTAAGAGACTGTAAATAAGAAAAAAAAGACAAATGAGTTATTCTCTTCGGCACTCTCACAAACCGTACGAAATAGATCATTCTGCTTTTTAAACTCAATGTTAAGTTAGAGACTTTTCTCGGTCAATCTAAGTCTAAAATTCTGGATTACTGGTGGTAGAAATTTGATGAAACAAATTTGTCACAAAATTCGGCCGGGTGGGTACCACCGTGCACGATTGCGAAAAACCCTCCATAGTAATCCAATTTCAGTTTGATTGCGTTCAGGGGTCAGCAAGTGCATAGCCGGGCAGGGGGATTGTGGTCGCAGCACTAGTGGGACCGGTGGGTGTCACGCAGTGCTGCAATTACAAGCCTCTTCTGATGAGGCCGTCAAGCTGAGTGCCATAACATGGTACGTGTATGTAATGGTGACCCTCTTTCCTGAGACTTTACCTTCAGCTTACCATCAGGTAAGGTGAAGTCAAATTGACGTGTCCTAAATATAAAAAAAAATGTGGTCAAAACATCAAACACTTGGTTGTGAGGTAATAGACGCGTGAGTGATAACTTGTGTGATTTAACCGCTGTAATTTTTTATCCTCATTGGACTTCATGTTTGTTTGCCCTGCTTCAAAAAACAAAACAAATTTGCTTCTTAAGTACACAAAATTTGAAGCTATTTTTAAACAGACAACAGGTCTATTTATACTAGATTTAAAATTAAAACATCATATTATAATATCAAAGGGGAAGAACGCTGCTCAAATGTAGTCCTTGTGACAAAACACGAGAGTAGATATTCACAAAATGTGCTCGACAGCGGGGGCGGCTCGGCGGAATGCCCTGATGTGCCGTCAAACGAAGGTTGACTTTTGTCACAGAGCACATATTAGTTGCTTTTATTCCTAATTTCCATTTTCGACTACGTTGCTACTGGCTTGCGAATAACTTTCATCTTGTATATGTATATTATCTACAATATTGTCTCGTTTTCATGGACAATATGTAGAGATTTAGTTGAGAATTGTCTTTAAATCCGTATGTTTTTCAATAACTACTTTGTTTTTGCAACTGTAAGAAGCGGCTAAAAAAGGCAATAATAATTGAAACAATTCATAAAGGAGACAGAGAAATATAATATCATACAACACATAAGAGACTTCTATATTTTATCGTACAATATTGTACTGTACCGTCCCTCGTGGCCAGCAAACGAGTTTCTTTGTCATTAGGAAAGATTGGAGTTGGAACAGTTAGGCGTTGCTACTCAGGGTCACTAGCAAAACTTTTTTAATAGACTTTAAACCTTATAGTCATGTCGTGGAGAAGTAGAGTACGATTACGAAGACGAGCCAACCCATTTCTCCCCGTAAGCAGGTGCCATAAGGTAGTTATGAGATTGGGCGGTGTTTCATCTGACAGTACACAGCCCATAGAAAAGGTATAGCGACCGATGTACATGGTCCGATGAGCACAACACATAGTTGACGAAGTGTGGGTTTTACTCGTACTAGGTTTGATTTCCCTTTCAGGAATTTCCAGTAGGTACCATGAGACCATTAAAAAATGCTGCAGTGAGGCAGCGGCCGATGGCAGGACCAATTTCTCTTAAAACTACTCCCACTACAAAGCGTGTTAAAGTATTTTTTTTACATGACTTTCATGCTCAATTCTTTAAGGCGTGAGTAATAACGCAATAACATTAAATTTATGACGCTATTTAACGTATAATTTATTAACTTCGATAACAAGCCGACAGTACCGTTCCACGCGCTACACTTACTTACCACGGGGTAAACAAAGTGAGTAGTGAGTACAAGCAAGTGTTTTCAGGCTATAAGTATATTGACGTTATGGCGTACCTTATTTACATAGTTTTGGCGGGCTATTAACATTCGCTTATTAGTGCAATTAGCGCGGTGGGGCTGGAGGCGATTCGCGCCACGAGTGTTATTTATGGTACTGGACTATTAAGTAATAAGTTAATTATTTTTACGTTAATTGCTCAATTAACATAAATCTAAGAGTCTGTGTATCCTTTCTGTATATTTTTTAGCTGTGCCAGCGACTTCGGCCACGTGCATTTCAATTTTTAGGGTTTTAATTTAATAAAAGCGAAACCCTAATAATTTAAAAAAATTGCTTATTTTATGCCTTGTAACATTACCTATCTGCCAGTGAAAGTCCCGTCAAAATCAGCCCAGCCATTCTAGGGATTACCTCTTTCAAACAGACAGAAAGTATTTTTTTTATATTTTTGTTTTAAGCATCGCGTATACATTCATGTGCAATCATGGAATGTCTATTATTTTAATATTACAAACAGACACTTCAATTTTATTTATTTGTTTAGATATTATCGTTATCATTAAACGGATATCGGGGCCGCGACGAGCGAAATTTGACGAAACATACTTATGTTTCGTCAAATTTCACTTCCCAAAAAACTTATCGCATAGTTTTATTTCCCAAAATAATCTTTAGCAAATTTATATTTTGCACGTTAATCACTTCGTCAAATATTCATTTGGCAACTTTTTACTTGCTCAATTTTTATTAAGTCAAATATTCATTAAGCACATGCTTTATTTTGTAAAAAATTATATTCCAAAAGTAAGTTCGTTCAAAAAGCATGTCTCATTAATAATTAATTATAAATAAAGTAAAATACATTAATTTCATATAAGTTAGGTTAGATCGGAACTGCCAGAAAAGTGGGTTAGGTTAGGTTAGAACTGTGGCCCCAACAGAGCACGAGCCGAGCGAGCGGAGCGAGCGTGCCGTGGCAGCGGCCGGCGAAGCGCCGGAATTGATTTGTATAATAGCAATATAATTATTATAGAAGTTCTTACAGTGTAAATTATTTGCCCAAGGTGAAACAAACACCCATGATGCCGTGTATTTTTTTGCCATGTATGTTGCCAGCCATGCCAGGGAAAAGTATGTTATGCCAAACCATATTTGACTACCTAATACTACCGCGGTAGCCTAGTGGTATGGGTAATGGACTGCTGAGACGAGGTCTCGGGTTCGATCCCAGGTTTAACCATGGCACACACCAATGACTTTTCGATGCTTTTCGAAGTTATGTGTGTATTTCGCAGGTTTATAAGTGCCCGGTTAATGGCAATAGGCTCGCCACCTATTACATTGTGACCTAAACATAAACTGGCGAAATGTGGGTGCTAGCTAACCTTCGGGGATATAGGCGTGAGTTTATGTTATGTTATGTTATGTTATGTAATACTTGGTAAAATGAAACTTTGCCATGTAATTCTTTGTTAAACAATAAATTGTCAAAAATAGTTAAAAGTTGTATTGCCAAATGTTTTTTTACCAAATGAAAATTTAGGAAACATACTTTGGCATGTGACACTTTGGGGAACGTTTTTTGCCAAACATTAGTGAACCATGTAGAAGCTCCATTGCCTCGACGTTCGCTGATGATGAGAACTGTTTAATGAGCTTCATCAGCATATTTTTATTCATCATTATCATCATCATCATCTTGCGTTGCTCCCCGTTGCACCCGAGGCTTTCATTTAATAAGGCTTACTTCTTCTCCTCTTTTTGTTTCGCTTATACGGCTTTTATGGGAGCGACTCCCGTCTGACCGCCCAACTATGAGAGGCGAGTCTGTGCCAGAGCCTCGGCCGTCAATTAGCAGGTGTACCAGGTTTCAGGTGACGTTGGCCTCGAAGGTCTCGATGGGGTACCATACACACCACCAGCATATCGTTTACTACCACCCGAAATATTTATCTCGGTCATCACCAATTACATTAAGGATGATTGACAAAAAAGGAATTTCCAGGCCAATTGTTGTCATTGCGAGGTATGTCAGCTCCACAATAGTTACTTGAAAATATTATTTATGTTTTTACACACAATGGACATAGAATTTTTATAAGTAAATCGCGCTATGAACATATTTAAAAAAACGTCAACTGCAAAGAGCAACTTTTTCGCCACTGGTCCAGTGATAAACAATGAATTAATTTTCGTATGCGGAACCAAGCTTTTGTAATGAACAGAGCTTTCCGACGCCATCAGCTACACGCAATACGCTCAAACAGTCACTGATTCGCATAATCAGTAAGAAATAACTTTCATATCAAAGTTCACTAAGCACTGGAAGCATCCTCCACAGCCTTCAGACCACTGACTTATTTATTGTTGCAGAACTCGGAGTCTTCCCTCCGGACGACTCCGACTTATGATTATGAGCATGTACTTGACAGCACTCCGTCGGCGAACATAAAATCTGACGAGTGAAGTGACTTGCAATGTACGATATTAACTCAAATTCCATTAATAGTAAATTATTATTCATTTTTTGTTAATCTACAAGGCGTTCTCGAAAAATAACTAAAATAAAACTTTATATAAAATATAGTAAATTCTATATATAAATCTTTAGGCATTCACGGCCGGCGTTGCATGTAGAACATGCTGCTTCCGGGCTGTTTGGCCGTGGTCCATATGAAACTTGCGTTCCAAACGTTTTGTCGATCACTGTGGTCGACATGTTCAGTGGCAATGGTCCGGGCGCCGACGAGTGCGTAGAATAGAATATAGAAAAAGAAAGTTATCTTATCAAAGGTAATATTAGCAGTAGAGCATGACTAATATCAAGCAAACACCTGCAAATAGTAAGAGCCCCTCGATAATATTCCAGGACTTTGGTAACTTATGTCAAAGCGTCTGAAGCTTAGTTGAATAAAAATTATATTTTGTTTATTGCGCAGACGAATAGCCTCACGATATGAACACTGTCCAATGTATAAATTCATGAGCTTACGGTCGGCTGCTTTTCAAAAAGCACAAATATTTAGTGGGGCGTGAAATGAAACCTGAATAAATACAAATTCACTGGAACGTCGACGTGCTAACGATTATAACTGTGTCACGCTGCTTATTCAATCAAACAAAATCCATTGCAGCAAATATTTGTACAAGCATAACTATGTTTGAAAAGCTCCAAATATGCGCCTGGTGAAATGATATAAGGACCCCTTATCTTTTTCAGTGGGTATCGTACAAAGCAACTAAGGGATAGGCTTAGCAATACCCGATAATAAACAAACAGCTTATAAAAATGTGTGCACTTTGACGGCTATAGCCTCGCCTCCTATTATATTGAACTGAAAATATCCGTTCAGCCGTTTTTGCATGAAAGAGTAACAAACGTCCACACGTACGCTCGTATTACATACTTCCATCATTGCATAATTTCACAAATAGTCATCATCATCATCATCATATCAGCCGTAGGAAGTCCACTACTGAACATAGGCCTCCCCCATCGACTTCCATTTCGACCGGCCAGTAGCGGCCTGCATCCACCGAGTCCCTGCGCTCTTTGCTAGGTCGTCTGTCCACCTTGTGGGAGACATTCAAATAGTAGAATAATAATATTAGTAGTATTTATGGATTTCTCTAGAACCACTGATACTTTTTCTAAAGTAAAGTAGCCAAGTAACGACTTATAACATCAGCTATCAGCCAGTGAAAATCCCGTCATAAACAAAATAGTTTATGAGACTAGTCGGAACAAACACACAGACAGATACAGATAAAACTTTAAGTGCCGCATATCCTTTTTCGTATAATCACTGTGGAACTAGTTCGCTCGACTGTGCTACATACAAAGCTGTTATTTTAACATTACATTACTTGAGTTTTATTTCTACATACATTTCCCCAGTATATATGTCGAGCCGTGAAATATATTTGCGTATGAATTTGGTCAAATATAAGTTTCAACAGTGCACAGAGTTTCGCCACAAGCCTGCAGCTGCTAGAATATAATTCAGAACATAAAATGTTTACAGTCACTCCATTGCGGTCTTCCTGCACAAGTTTCACTCAGTTTTAGAGAATGTTAAGTGAACATTTCGTTTGCTAAAATGTTTTGCCATTTTTATAGTGGCAGCATTTTTCTGGCTGATACAACTAGCAAACGCATTAAGTCTATTTACTGACAATTAAAATAGAGTAGTTGTGAGTTTTTATTGATAGGTTATGGCTCTAACTCTGGTCTTGCTAATTTGGAGGTCAATATTAATATACCTCGTAATAATATCCCAATAGCCCAGTGGCGTACGTAATGGACTGCCGAGACTAGGTCTCGAGTTCGATCCCCAGTCGCCCCGGGCACATCTCTGACTTTTCATAGTTATGTGTACATTAATAAATGTTAATTCAAATTCAAATTCAAATAGCCTTTATTTCGGATAATAAATTAATTCCATTACATTTCTTATTTATTAATTTTTTTTTTTTTTTTTTTTTCTCGTACTATTATTATACATAGTTCTTCAATATTATTGACATTATATTTACATGCATTATTTTTAATTCCATTAGTGACAATACAATAATACTTAATTCTATGGGTTAATTACAAATAATAATAATAATAGTTCTATTCCTCGACATCGGTAACATTATCCGCTTGCCCTTTGGCATAGACCTCCCCTAGGGCTTTCCAAAATTTTCTGTTTCTGGCGTGTCTTTGCCTTGTTGCTCCAGCTACTTTCTTAACATCGTCTTCCCATCTAGTTTTTTGACGACCTTTCTTTCTTTTCCCATCTCGAGGGCACCATTCCGTAACATCTTTCGTCCATTTTTTCTTCTTGTTTCTGATCATATGACCTGCCCAGTTCCATTTGAGTTTTCTCACTGTGTATGTAACATCTGCAACTTTTGTAATGTTTCTTATGTTTGTGAGTTTGATTTTGTCCCTTAGTTTAATGTTTAAGATGCTTCTCTCCATTTTGTTTTGACACACTCCGAGTGCTCTACGCTGTTTATTAGTAAGGGCCCAGGTTTCAGCTCCATAGGTTAGACATGGTAGTATGCATGAGTTGAATATTGTAGTTTTATCTTTTAGGGGTATGTGAGGGTTTTTCATTACCTCTTTTAGGGACCAGAACCTTTTCCAAGCTTTACTTACTCTGATGTTTATTTCTTTTTGCATCTGGTTTTCCGGTGCGATAATTTGTCCTAAGTATGTGTATTCATCAACATATTCTATTTGGTTGGAACTTAGTTACTTAATTTCGTTTTATCTAGGTTCATGGTCAGACCCACCTTTTTGCTTTCACTTTCTAGTTCTGATAACATTACTTTTAAGCCTTGTTGGTTTTCGTTAAATAGAATTAGGTCGTCTGCGAATCTTAGATGGTTAAGCTTTTCACCATTTATATTTATTCCAAATGCCTCCCAATTAATTTTCCTGAATATATGTTCCAGTACCGCTGAGAATAATTTTGGCGAGAGGGGGTCTCCTTGTCGTACTCCTTTTTTTATTTTAAATGATGGGCCTTTTTTTTCGGTCTGGATTGTTGCTGTTGAATCTTTGTATATATTTTTTATTATTCTAATGTACTTTGGATGTACTCCTTGTGAATTTAGAGCTTCCCAGATGTGTGAGTGTTTCAGCGAATCAAATGCCTTGCTGTAGTCAACGAATGCCAAGTAGAACGTTTTTCCGTACTCATTACTTTTCTGAATAACTTGCTTTACGACATGAATATGGTCCATTGTTGAAAAGTCACTTCGGAATCCCGCCTGTTCTCTCGGCTGATTTTCGTCTAGCACTGAACAAATTCTGTTTAATATAACTTTTGAGAATACCTTGTATAGGTTGGAAATGAGGCTGATTGGTCTGTAGTTATTTATTTCTGTTTTGTCGCCTTTCTTATGGAGCAGTATGATGGTTGAAGCTGTCCATTGTTGTGGTATTATTTCTTTAGTTAGAATATTGTTGTATAGGTTTGTAACAGCCTCTATTATGTAGTCTAGGCAACCTTTCAGAATTTCGTTGGTTATTCCATCGTCCCCGGGAGCTTTGTAGTTTTTTTGGGACATTATTGCATGTCTTATTTCATCTTCTAGTATTGGAAGGATAGGTTCTGTTTCCTCCTCTTGTAGGCGTTGAGTGTTTGTGTTGTCTACGTCGTCATATAATTTGCTATAAAATGTTGTTGCTATTTTCATAATCTCAGGCCTTTTAGTTTCTTTCATTCCAGTTGTTTTGTTTTTTATAGATGGAATCCAGTCCGTTTTCTCTTTTAGTTCTTTTAGAGCTTTCTTTATGCCTGCTGACTTTTCAATGTGATATTGGATAGTCATATTTCTTATCTGTTTTCTATGTGTCCTTATTTTTTCGTTGATTTGTTTACTTAAGTCCGTTATTTGTTTTCTATTTTGTTTTTTATTCTCCAAAAGAATTTTCCTGGCCTCAATTAAGTTTCTGGCTTCTTCTCCGATTTTGTCTTTTTTGTTTCTTGAGGTATACAATTTTCTAGATACTTCTTGAAGTGTTTCCTCCAGTAGGTTATATTTTTCCTGTGTGTCGTCACTTGTATTGATAGGCAATAAGTTATTCTTCAACGTGGCTAGCAAGTTTTCTGTGACGGGAAGTGGTATTTGATTTAAAGGAGTTCCATTCCTGGTGTACTGTCGCTTTTTCTTTATCTCATTTAGATAAATTGTTCCTCTTACCATTCGGTGATTTGTGTTGAAGTTGAATTCATTGATTATTCCTACATCTTTAAAGAATTTGGGTTTATTTGAGAGTATGAAATCTATCTCATTCTTCGCATTCCCATCGGGAGATATCCAGGTCCACTTTCGATTTCTGTTATTCCTAAAATAACTATTTAGGATCTTGAGATTGTGTGCTTGTGCCAAGTCTACTAGTCTTTGTCCATTATCATTTCTTGTTCCCGTACTAAAGTGACCAAGTACACCATCTTCCCTTGGTAGCCTTTCACCAATCTGGCCATTGAAATCCCCCATCAGAATAACGTTTTTGTGCGCACTTGCAAGGGTTTTGTCCAGGTCTTCATAGAATGTGTCTTTTATGTCCTGAGGTGCCACCTCTGTGGGTGCGTATATTTGAATTATAGATAAAGTTTCATATCCTGGCAGGTTGATATTTAGCTGTGCAATTCTCTCTGTGATTCCAACAAAGGACTGTATACATTCACTATAGCGCTTTCTGATAAGGAATCCAACGCCATACAAGCCGGGTGTGTTTCCTATATGACAGAAAATGTAGTTTTCGTGTTGCTCAATTTTTTCGCCCATTCTCCTCACTTCACTTAGGCCAATAATGTCCCAGTTTATAGAATTTAAAGCATGTTCCAGTTCTTGTAGTGATTCATCTGTTCTTAGGGTTCGGGTGTTGAGTGTTGATATGTAAATACTATTTTTTACATCTTTATTAGTTACTATTCCTCTGCCGTTATTTCTATTTATTAATATGTCTTTCTTCGTCCTCAAGCCTAGGGTGTTTTGGACTCTAGCCCCACGGTGACCAGCCGGGTTGGGGTGATTTTTCTTTTCAGGGTATTCTTTGCTTATGGTTGTTGTTATCTTCCGGTTTCGGGATTCCTATGCCTTTGGTGTAGTTATTGATGTCAGAGAGTGGGATCTAGACCTCATGTACGCGAATGGGTCAGTTCTGTGTAGTTTTGCTGGGGCTACTATGTTTTTGTTGCTATCGCTAGGCCCTTGCTGATTGTATGCTACTGGTGACATTGAGGTCTCTCTTTTTCTTTTCTCGTTTCCTTTTAGTTTCGTGACAACTTTGTTATTCTTAATGTACACATTGTTTCCCTTTTCTCTCTCTCGTTGTAATTCTTGCTGTAATTCTTTGCGTTTTTGTAATGTTTCTTTGGAAAAGTCTTCAGTAATGTATGTTGGTTCAGGCATGTTCCTTTTGCTTCTTAGAATTTCGATTTTTTTGTTATATGTTGTGAGAGTAATTAATACCGGCCTTGTTTTTCCAACTGTTTGCTTCCCAATTCTGTGTGATTTGTTTATGTCATAGTTATTCATTTTGATACCCAACTTTCCAAGTAATTCTGCGATGCTATTAGACAATTCGGTATGATTAGTCTCCGTTTCTTTTAATCCGTGTATTATAATGTTATTCTTTTTGCTTGCACTTTCTAAGGAGCTTATTTTCTTATTTAATACATCAATTTCCAATTTAAGGTTTTTATTTTCTTGTATTAATGGTTTAATCTTATCATCTATTGTCACCATAATTCTTTCTGTATTATCTTTTATCAATATTGCTTGTTTCTCCATTTCTAATTTCATCATATTATAGTGTAGATATTGACATTTCCTGATCCACCATTATTTAGTTTACTTTTGTGATGCAAAAACAGAACGTTACGAAACTGCTTGATTTGGAACTTCACTTGTCACGTGAAGTTTTGTTTTGATATGACAACACCGATTTCTTCCGTTTTGTTGGTATTGTACAAACTTGTCTATGTTTTGTTGAATTTATCAATTTGAATTTGACACATGCGTGGTGAGGTTATATTGTCTGAACTATATTTCACTGTTTTTGTCCGTGATTTTAACGTTTCACATTGAATCTATTATTTCAAATTGCTTGTGATATCTTTTAGGTTGATGTATGTCACTTTTTGTTTGTTTTGGTATTGTTTTCACTATTTTTATTAAGGTTTTTTTCGGAGAGCACTGACAAACGTCCTCACAGTTAAAACACCGGAACCGGAACTCCGGAATGTTAATTATCGCTCGCTTAATAATGTGCCCGGTAGATGGCAATAGGCTCGCTACTTATTACATTGGGACCTTAACAGAACTGGCGGATCGTGGGTGTGTAATACACCTCTGCCTACCCCTTCGGGGATACAGGCGTGAAGTTATGTTGTGTGTTATGTAATATCCTAGTTTGGGAGTTGTATTCTTAAACTAAGTACTCGTTGATGGTTGAAGTACTTAATGAAGAGCGTATAGAGTTATATTGACATCATAATCGTTGGGGGCCATCTCGAAACCGGAGATGGCCCAGGGTCAGTCGGGGTGCGAGGGATATGCTCTATGGGCAACCTTACACCCCGGCGTCTGTAGACCCGAGACGGCGTGCGGTTTTAGTCGGGGTGCATAGTGCTGCATGGTAAGCAGCGAAATAGAATGGGAAGACTTAGGTGTAAGGGTGTCTTCATAAAAATCCTCAACCCACAATTTTTTTTTACTTTTTAAAGCGTGTGTAAACCCCCACGGGCTTCACCCCACCGGTGCCAACGATGGGGTGGGTGTATCGGAATCGGACCGACTAAAACCACACGGTGTCCTTCCCAAGTGTCCATTGCCGGGCACCCTGGGTAAGCCCTCGAATGGATAACCCCAGGGTTACCAGCGGACTTTGGCCGCCACCGCGGCCTCGCCTGGTGGGGTCGGGTTTTATCCCGCGTTGGTGAGTATCATCCTCACCCCCCTAGTAATATCCGCTTATTATTTTAGTTCTGTTTGTTGACTTTTACGAGACCGACTGCTGTCTAACCTCCCAAACCTGAGAGGCAAGCCTAAGGCAAGGGGTAGGGCACTGCGCACCCAATAGTTGGTAAAATATGAATGTTAACACTATTCCTTCGTGGTTATATAAGCGCAAGTATATATGTGGTTATTATAAGTCGCCGCTTTTAATACAATATTGTCCTATGTACAAAGTTGAAGGTCCCGAAGAAAGGACGGTTCTGGAGCTAAAGAAAAAACAATAACAATATAAAGAATCATAACCTACATCCAAATTAAGTGTTAGAAGTAGCTTCAAAGTGCTAAAACCTTTCATAAAAGTTGTGCTCTCAGGACAGCCAAAATAGTTACACATCAATTAATTATTGAGCTATTTCATTGTAAAGATAGTTTATTACATAGTTGATGTTTGTCAACTTTTGAGGCTTTTCGAACAATAAGTATTAGAGTTAACGGGATATTTACCATGTGGTTCTAAGAATGTCCGATATTTCGGCACTGTTGCAAGCGCCATGATCACGGAGGAACTTATGTTAGTGACCATGATAGTTTAAATACCTATATTTTCGAACAATGTTAAATATACTTTGACACTTTTTTAATAAACGTACACTAAAACTTCCTAAGTGTTTGTTCTTGTAAATAAAAGCGAGAAAGCTCCGATCCGTGTCTAAGCGGCACCGGTTTGAATAAAAGTTCAGAGCGAGATAACTTCTATATTCGAAGACGTTAACATTTGCAGGTCGAAGCTTTCTACTTAAAATTTTTGCTGTTCTTCGTGAAACATAACATAACATAACATAACTTCACGCCTGTATCCCCGAAGGGGTAGGCAGAGGTGTATTACACACCCACGATTCGCCAGTTATATTAAGGTCCCAATGTAATAGGAGGCGAGCCTATTGCCATCTACTGGGTACACTATTAAGCGAGCGATAGTTAACATTTATTAATGCACACATAACTACGAAAAGTCAGAGGTGTGTGCCCGGGGGGCCTGGGGATCGAACTCGAGACCTCGTCTCAACAGTCCGTTACGTACGCCACTGGGCTATCGCCGCTATCGTGAAAGAACTATCATAATCTCGCCAATATTATGTTTACGAAAGACAAGCTGTCCAAGAAATAAATTGAAGCTATCAAGTGAGAACGAACCGGTAGGTGAGTTTAGCTTAACTAGTTGTGTCAATTCCTCTCCCTCTGCAGGTGTTAATGTGTGAATAGTATCTCTGTTATATAGGTAACAGTATCCGGGGGGTGCGTCCGGTTGGATCACCTCCAAGTTCGGTGCACCCTGGGCAACGTGGGCGATGACGCATCATTGATTGCTCCTCTGGAGTAGCTGGCGTCAACGTCAACGGCCAAGAGTCTGACCAACCGGTCCTTTTCAGGGCCAGCTGATCCCACTGCACGAGGGGGTCGGGGTATGGCGGGCCTTCACCCCAGCGTCTGTAGACCCGAGACGGCGTGCGGTTTTAGTCGGTTCAAGCCCGACATAACCACCCCCGCTGGCCGGCGGGGGGGGGTATCCGAAGGGATTTCCGCACAACAAAAAAAAAGGTAACGGTATCCGTTTACCATCAGGCGAGCAAGTGTTTATTTAGCATTTAAAAGTATAAATGTAATTCTGTGTTTCAGAGTAATTCAGCTTATTGCCTACGTATACCATTATTCGATAGCACTACTTTTATATGGACGTGAATCCGTAACACAGATAAATAGTATATTAAATGCTGTGTGTCCAAATGAGCACATTAGCTAGGCCATAATAGTTAATGACCCGTTCATCACAATGATTAAGTGAGCAACACGTGACAGTTACACGAGGTAATATACAGGTCAACCTTACACCCCGGCGTCTGTAGACCCGAGACGGCGTGCGGTTTTAGTCGGTTCAAGCCCGACATAACCGCCCCCGCTGGCACGCGGGGGGGTATCCGAAGGGATTTCCGCACGATAAAAAAAAAAAAAAAAAAAAAAAAAAAAAGGTAATATACAGGTATACAAATCCACTTGGTAGCCAGTTTTTATGTAGTCTTCTAAATATAATATAATAAATGCTAATTATCGCTCGCTTAATAATGTGCCCAGTGGATGGCAATAGCCCCCCCCCCCCCCCTATTATATTGGGACCTTAACATAACTGGCGAATCGTGGGTGTGTAAAACACATCTGCCTACTCATTCACAGGCGTGAAGTTATGTTATGTTATGCTTCTAAATAATGCCACGTAAAGTTAGATAATGGTGTGTGAATGAATAGTGAATTCAATAAAATATTAATAATTTCTTGATATTCATTATTTAAAAATGTTCAACTAGTATTTGGTTCCTGAAAAAATATGTTATTTTCTGAATTATTGGTACTACTTTAAAATCCCACCTCAAAAATCACCTACATTATTATGTAGGTGATTTTCGTTGTTGTTTTCGGTTTGTTCGGTGTTTATTCGAATAAAACAATCTTTCCGAAAACACATAATAAACACTTTCAAAACACGGACCTTAACAGCGCAATTAAGAGCACTGTCTAGTGGCACGTCAATCTATTTACGATTAAACAATATAAGTCCATAAATCTCGAATAGATTATCCAATCACAGCTCAGCACCGATTCTCCGAGGTTATGAATCACAAAATACATACTGGCTATATCTCTGTTGGAGGCATTCTGTGTGCGGCCATCTCTGCGTGCCCGACCATAAATAATATCTTCATGTGCGCAATAAATTACTGGCGAAGTGTAAATCGCGCGCCAGTTGCCGGTTGCCTTCCTGTGATGTACCGACCGCGGGCTCGTCAATTAATAATTTATCAATGGGTTTTAATGACGTCGGGGCAGAGTGCACGCCGCTTGTCATTGTTGATGGCCTCTGTGGCGTAGCGGTAGTGCATTCGACTGCTACGACAGGGGGGCGGGTTCGATTCCCACACAGTGCAAATATTTGTATGCATGAATATGTTTATTTGCATTGGTCTGGGTGTTTCTATGTATAATATGTATGTATTAACGAAAAAAGTATATAAGTATGTTTTTCCGCATTCTGGAACCCATAACACAAGCTAGTTAAACTATGCTTACTTTGGGACTAGAAAGCACTGTGTAGCATGTCGTAGAATATTTATTTATTAGGCAAATATTTGAGATATATAAACTGTAAACTAATTGAACAAAGTGCAGCGATCTGCTACAGGCGCACTGTTGATCTGTTTTCTATTTGATATTTTTGCAATGTGATTCTGAAAGAAATTAAAGTTGAAATATTCAATTATGTAGGTACCAAGTAAACAATTGTTTTTTTTTAAAATAATAACACACTTTGACTAGTGAAACGATGATTAAGTTGGTTTTAAGTTGAATTGGTGAGTTGATTAGTAAAAGATACTAATATAAAGAATAATTAACAATATTGCCAGCAGTTAAAATATTCAGGCTGAAGAGAAAATACTGTTGTGTCTTAGTGAATACACAACACACGCAAATCTACATACATACCTAACTTCACGCCTGTATCCCCGAAGGGGTAGGCAGAGGTGTATTACACACCCACGATTCGCCAGTTATGTTAAGGTCCCAATGTTATAGGGGGCGAGCCTATTGTCATCTACTGGGCACATTATTAAGCGAGCGATAATTAACATTTATTAATGCACACATAACTACGAAAAGTCAGTGGTGTGTGCCCGCGGCGACGGGGGATTGAACTTGAGACCTCGTCTAAGCCGTCCGTTACGTACGCCACTGGGCTATCGCTGCTTGAATATATAACTCTAAAATATATAAAAATAAATAATTAAATATTATTAACTGTTATTTTACTGTCGGGCACGTAATAATTTGGTTATACGTCTTTGTCAAATTGGTGATTGATCGAGCTCACTACGGTCGGCCATCTTACTGGACGCCAGTCACATTCAGACGTAATTGTGAGAACAATTACCGTGACAATTATAATTGAAGATCTTGAGCATAACGTGATTACACTCTGTTAATACGCTGAGAGTTGTTTAATTTTTAGCTCTCTTGTTTATTTTTTAACAGCTCTTGTTTGAGTTCAACAAAAGTTAAGTATTGTCGGAAGTTTACGCGAATATCACACATTAAAATAAAACTATGTTTAACGGATTCCATCGCGATTTTATTGATGTTATTTTATTATTTACACAGATAGTCTCTCCGTGATCACGGCTGCTGAAAAGCAACCGAAACGTCGGGTTCAAATCAATTAATTTTTTAAGCAATTAATATGCTTTCTTTTCCTCTAGATTTAGATTGGAAAAAGAGAACATCTAGGACGTAAGCATTCCCCCTGTAAGGGACTGGTCGCGGTTTCATCCCGTCCTAGATGTTCTCTTTTTCCGATCTAAATCTGTCGGGTTAGTAAAATAACATCAAATAAATCGCGATAGAATCCGTTAAGAACAGTTTTATTTCAATAACTTAAGTAGCCAGAACTATCATCCTCATAGCGATTTCCCAGGTGCACTCAAAGTTGACTTCAATTTGACTTCACCTCGCCTGATGGTAAGCCGAAGGTAAAGTCTCAGGAAAGAGGGTCACCATTACATACACGTACCATGTTAACAATGGTGGCACTCAGCTTGACGGCCTCATCAGAAGAGGATTGTCGTCGCAGCACCGCGTGATACCCACCGGTTCCACTAGTGCTGCGACCACAATCCCCCTGCCCGGCTATGCACTTGCTGACCCCTGAACGCAATCAAACCGAAGTTGGATTACTATGGAGGGTTTTTCGCAATCGTGCACGGTGGTACCTACCCGGCCGAATTTTGTGACAAATTTGTGTCATCAAATTTCTACCACCAGTAAATGGTTGACATGGCTGTTTTCTGGGAGCGACCGTCGTCTGACCCAGTAAAGGTAGGCCTGCACTAGAGCCTCGTCCGTTGCTTGGCCGGTGCACCGAGTAGCAGGTAGGGTTGGCTTGGGCCCTAGATGGGCCCTTCCGTGAGTAAACTAATCAAAATATTTGTCATGCAGCCATTTCCTGAAGACTATGGTAATGGCACACGCGTGGCCTCACGCGTTGTCAGGCGCACTGAACTGCACAATACTGATTAATTCCATATTAACAACACCACTGGTGTGTGAATACATCACAAAGTTGCATTAAAATATGGTTTCGTATCAGCACTCTACTGGCGCGCTTGCGTGAAAGAAGGAAGAAAGGCGTGAGAATGTGTACAGTCAGCGGCAAAAGTAGATGATGATGGCACAGATTTCAAACTTAAAAATTAAATGCAAGTTAAAGTTGACCGTTAAAAGTTAACCATTTAAAACAAAAACAAGTAGAAAGAAGTATTAAACACACATTTATTTATTTTGATAATTAATTTGATAAAAAATAGCTTATTAAAATTGACATCCGTAAGCGATGATCGTTTAGCCCGTAAAATATATTTGGCCCTAGAAAAAAGATACAAAACTGTAACATATAAATAATCACTCACAATGAACGAGCTTACAATATTTGCATCTGTACGTAGCTTTGATAAATGTTAATTAATTATACAAACTTGTTACATATTAGCAATTACTCACATTGAAAGGTCTTACAATTAAGGTATATTTTTGTGACACATTTTATACTGGTCACTGGTTCCCAAACTAGGCTGAGGCCTGTATTTTGGCAAATTATGAAGTGCTCCTAATATCAACCGACCTCTCATGCTACCTGGTACACCTGCTCCTCAACGCACGATGTTCTGGCTCAGGGTAACCTCTCGGGGCTGGGACGGCAGTCGTTTAAGTAATAGCCAAAATTATATAAACTACAAATGGATCAGTGAACCCTAGGCCTCGAGGTGAAAGCGTTAATTAAAACTAAATAAAAGAGATGAACAATTACTGGGTGGGGGTGTGGGTGTGGGTGTGGGTGCGGGTGCGGGTGCGGGTGGTGTTCATTGAAAATGATTTCTTAGTATTTGTGTTAATTATTTTGAAGTATCGTTTTACATTTCCTGTACAAAGGGAGTAGCGATGTTTGTTGGCTTCTGTATTCCAATTTAACTCTACTTGGAGCGCAGTTCTCACATAATTTGATATTATAATGATGGTTCTCGGAATACACTTTTGATATTCCGACAAGGGAGAAATGTGGGCCAAGTGTTGAATTTGTTAAGATATGAATCATTCATTAGATATTTATTAACCTTTAAGCAACAAGTTTGAAGTTCAAGTATGAACAGTACAATAAGTAGCACCTGTTCACGTACAAATTCAAATTCTTTATTTGCGGAAATGTGGTAGTACAAGATGGTACATATTTTCGTTCAGCACATTTACTATTTCATTTTATGACATGCAAACATTAACATTAAACAATATATCATATTAAACCATTCAACATTTTTTTAAATTAAAATTGACCCATTGAAATAAAACTCGGGATCAATGTAAAATATAAAATAACATCAAATAAACCGCGATAGAATCCGTTAAAAATAGTTTTATTTCAATGTGTAACATTCGCGTAAACTTCCGACAATATCATGTAAAATTGACCCATCTGAAATCAACTTAAATCGGGGTCCTGCTGTTTGACCAAAAGTCATTTGGCAAAATTACACTTGACAAACAACGTTTGGTAAAACAATGGTTTCGCCGACTGATTTTACTACTTATCATTTTACAAATGACTCACTTTTCCAAATGATCAACGCATAAATATACATTTAATAAATAATTATTTTACACAATGGACATTTAGCAACTGAGTTATCTGATAAAAGTACTATTGGTAACGTTTGATATAATGTATTAAGTGACAAGTGTTTCGTTTATTATTAAATCTAATAATGATATGGTATGGATCAAATTAATACACATTATTTGGAAAATAATTACTTAATTATTATTTAAGATATTAATACACTAGTGTAATCACTGTTTATGTGAAATAAGTATTCACATCATTATCATCACACATCATTAGGTCTAACGTTTAATATATATAAAAAACGTCATTATGGTTAACACCCCGACTCAGAGTACCCCGACTCGGATAGGTTAGGTTAGTTAGGCGGGAGCGAAGCGGAGCGGAGCCCCCGCCTTAGCCTTCGTGGTTATTTTTTTTTAAACCACCCAGATGTATATATATATATATATATATATATATATATATATATAAACTATCCAACATACAACGTATTGTTTGAAAAAAGAAGTACTTTTATGAAGTAACATTTTGTTAAATGATATTTGGATAAATGCTCAATTTGCGAAACATATTATTTAGTTAAATGAAGAAAGGTCAATTGACATTTTAATATTTAATACATTTGGCAAGAATAGTGTTTGTTAATGGATCATTTGCTAAGTGAGTATTTGTAAGATGATACTTTTGTGAAATGTCTCATTTGCCAAATGAACATTTGGTGAAACGTTGTTTGTCGAATGACCATTTGTCAATTATTTTTTGGTCAAACATTAGTAATCCACTTAAATCATTATATATTGGAATTATTAAATAATGTCATGGTTTTGCTTCATTGGAAATAGAAATAAGAATAATAAATTAGTTATCAATTATGATTATTCAAATTCAGTCCAGTCAATTTTTTTTATAACTTATATTTAAGATTTTCATCCACTGAGTAAAAACATCTCTCAACGAGCCATCTAAACAATTGTTTACAATATATGATGTAATGATGTATGGCACGGGCCATGATCGCTGCAATGTACCACAAGCATGAGATTTGAGTGAGCTTGCCTACCCTCGCACCTAAGACTCGCACGAATAAAATTGAATATCAAGATGATACCAGATAACCCGGAGGTCAGTATCGTCCCTTGATTCAGTTTTGCATGAAGCCCGCGAGTCCGACTCGTACTGATCATACATACATACATATACTCACACCTTTTTCCCTCCGGGGTAGGCAGAGACAACAGCCCGCCATCTGCTTCTGTCCTTACATACTTCACGAGCTTCGAGTCCTTTGGACCTGCCCTTTTTTCAGTATCTCATTAATTTGATCAGTGTATGTTCTGCGAGGTCGACCCCGGCTTGCCTGCCCACTTACATATGCTTTATATACTTGGTGGGTCATTCGCTCAGTACTCATTCGTTCCAAGTGCCCAAACCACCTTACCATACCCTTTTCAATTCTAGTAACAACATACTCTTTCAGGCCACACCATTCTCGTATATCTGTATTCCTCTTCCAATGAGCCAACCTTACTCCACACATACTACGCAATGACTGCATCTCCACTGCATTCACTCTACTTTCATGATTTTTCTGCCATACCCAACTTTCACTTTCATACATTAATGTGGGGACTAGCACGCCGTTATGAACAGTCGTGCCTTCTTCGGCACTGACTGGCCACTCATGAAGGAGTGTAGCGCACCATTCACGCGATTTCCTGCAGTCACTCTCCTTTCAATATCTCCATCGTATCTTCCATCCCTTGTGAACAAACTACCCAAGTATACAAACTCTGACACTTGTTCTACACATTCACCTTCAATCATAACATTACATTTAGTCATTTCTTGCTGCCTCTCAAAAACCATAACGTTCGTCTTTCTTGCATTCATTTTCATACCTCTCGCTTTAAAGGCCACATTCATGCTGTTCACCATTTTCTGCAACTCTCATACTCTCATACTCTCTCAAACTCTCATAACTTGGTCATCGGCGGATAGGAGGCATTAAACACGCCGGTCTCCCATCTTTATTCCATATTCACACCCTTTCATATCACTCATACAGCTATCCATGAAAAGATTGAACAACCAAGGCGAAGCTACACATCCTTGCCTGACACCTTTAGATATGTCAAACCAGTCTGTGTAGGCGCCATTAATCCTAACACAGGCTCTAGAGCCTTTGTACAATGACTTCAGAGCCCATATTAAGTTGCAGTCCACCCCATACATCCACAACTCATTCCTGTCCAACTTGTCATACGCCTTTTCCAAGTCCACGAATGCGCAAAACCCTTTCTGGTTTTTGGCCAGGTATTTCTCCACAACGCAGCGCAAGGAAAAGACTTGATCCGTACATCGCATTCCCTTTCGAAATCCCGCTTGCACATCCCAAATCTTATCATCAGTCATGCGTACTACCTTATCAATCAAAATTTTGGCATACAATTTCCCAACCACACTTAGAAGGCTGATGCCGCAATGATTATGGCAGTCCTGCTGCGAGCCTTTACCTTTATGAATTGGGACAATTACCGCCTTCGTCCAATCTTCTGGGACCTGATCTTGTCTCCAACAAAGGTTAAGGAGGTGGTGCAACATTCCTGCTACTAATCCCTCACCAGCCCTCAACATTTCAATCGTCACTCTATCATACTCAGCAGATTTTCCCATCTTCATATGTTTAATGCTTTCATAATTTCATCCATTCCAATTTCATCAGTGGATGCCAGCGAACCTATCACTCCTTCGTCATACTCTATTTCATCCGCACTACGCAATTTTGTATTTATTAAAGGCAACTTTAATGTCATTTGCAAGCATATTTTCCATTTGAGAGTGTTCCAATAACAAAACTCTGATCCGACGTTAGAAGACCTATGATATCACGGTCACATGCAAGCATGTGTGCGAAGTTAGTTATTGTGTATAACAGCTAGTGGCAGATATCTGAAAACCGTTAAATCACTTGCGTGAAAGGGCTTTGTGGTCGAGTGGCGCCCAACGACGATGTAATAACCAGGGCCACAATACAGTATTAAAATAAGAATGAATTGCGGCGGAAGGAAAATAATGTATTATTCATTGTAAGGAACGGGGCACACAAAAAGTCACCTTCGAGTAATTTTGCTAAATCGCGCACTTAATCGCCTCCTCCATTGCCGCTTTCATTTATAAACGAAAATGAGTCATTAGGATTTTGTAAATGGTCAGCCATGTACTGTACAATTCTTTACAATTTTTTTAATTCGAAGATTTCCAAAATAGTAGTCACCGAAATTAGAGTGATTTTGCAGGTATTCCTAAAACATTTGTGCCTACCATTTCGAAGATATGCAAGAGTGAAGTTCTAGAATAATGTTTCCAGATAGACCGAATATTTATACGCCCTAGATGGCAGAATACAATGAACAGACCGGTAACCTTTTAAAAACCGTAGTAAACAATTACAATTACGTATTATAGTTGTAATCTGAGCTTGTAGCGATACATACGATGTTTTCTAGGACCTGCGTAGAAGCACCGTAGCGGCGTAGCTATCCCGTAGCGAGAGATACGACAAGACGCTACGCTCTAGGAATAAATTACGTATTATTAATAGGCAGAGAAGTGCTTAATTAGATACAAGTTGTTACAGAAACATTATTCAGTGGAATAACTTCATCTGAAGTTTTTGTTCCATCAATTAAAGTTGAGTCGTTTGTAAGGTTTTCTGCTAAACGTACAGATGAAATTGTAGAATCTTGCAAAAAGGCAATTAGAATCTGATAGCTATTTATTTACTAACTGCCTTCGCAGTGCAGCGGGGTGAATGTTTCATATGAGATCATAGGTTCTAGTCCCGGGTTAAGTGAAAAGTATTGGATAACAGCACGTGGTAGCGAAATAAGTGTAACAATCTCAGGGGTATAGATTTGTGAGTACATGAATGAAACGGCGAAAACTGGCGAAATGTGGGTGCTAGCACCTCAGCCTACCCCTTCGGGGATATAGGCGTGAGTTTATGTTATGTTATGAATGAAATGGTGAAATGATCATTTTTTTAAATCCCAGGATATTTTAACACTAGATAGACCTAAACTAAGCATTGCTTGTAATATCGGTTCTAGAATTCAGATGAACATACTTAGATATTTATTGAAGTGAAACTTCTTTATCGGCCTTGGAAAAATATTTACCGTCACATTTTTCGGTTACGCGTCACATTTTTCCGTTGCGCGCCATCTTTTAAAAAAAAGTTGATTTATTCGACTGATAGTGATCAGCGAAATCAAAGGGTTTATTTTAATTCTAATTCCAGTGAATTTCTAAAAAAAGTAAGAAATTATATCTCTTTTTCTAACATGTGGGTGTTATTAAGGTATTTATTTTTTTCAAGTTATTTAAGGTTAACCTCAGTTTTGTAGTTAGTACACGCACACATAATTTTTTTTTGTTAATAGATACACATTATATATGGAAACATCCAGACCAATGTAAATATATATATTGAAGTATAAACACAATGGCACTTCCCCTCCCTCACTCCCTCCTTCCATCCATCCATCCATTTTTGAATATAGAAAGTGCTCAACGCGCCTCAAGAAGATTTAACTTCAAAAAATATTTTTATCATGTAAAACAAATGAAATAAAACGTTCCAGTTTTATTCAACTCCCTACAGACGTGCAAAGAAGCCCACAAAACAATTCTGCAAAACTTATCCAAGAGTACTAAACAACAAGTTTTGATTGTACCCAGCACACAACTGTAAATGCGCACTAAATTATACCGCAATTTCATTATTTTAACTTTTTGTACGGACTATCATAACTTTATTTGAGCACGAAATACGATTAAAATATTCCTAAAGCTTGTAAGCCGTCTGTAAACATCGACTGTGGCTTACGTAGTTATGAAAGAGATCACGTGGGGCTTACAGGTGTGGCCAAATATTAAGTGGCTGTTAATAGATACGGCGCCCCGCAGTAGTTATTAGATTAAAGTATCAGTGTAACATCATGAACTTATATTGACTGCATTTTGGAGCAAGATATTATATTTTTAAAAGAATACCATTAACCGAAATGGCTAGATTTAAGTTCTACTCACTAGCTAAGAGAAGTGACTTGTGTAAGGAGCGGGCTAACGTCGTTTAAAGCAAGCGTGCAGTGCAGGAGTGCAGTGCAGTGCAGTGCAATGCAGTGTAGTGCAGTGCAATGCAGTGTACTGCAGTGCAGTATAGTAAAGTACAGTATAGTTATAGTATAGGGAAAGTAGTGAGTTTTTTTTACAAAGGTCTATAATTTTTGTTTGTTTGCTTAGAAGTATGTAAATCACGCCATTGAATGGTTATTTATTTTGTTAGAACGTTATAAACGTAGCCAGGAGGCAGTACCATCATTACTCAGTCATGAATAGTAGCTTCGAGAAGTGATAGGACCTGCAATGACCTAGAGGAGGCGTGATCGGCTTGTTCGGTGAACTGGTTATAAATGGTTTTAATTTTGTATTATGGGATGCGCGTGAGTTCTGTCAACACTCATGTACTAGCGACATTGTCGAATATAACTCAAACATAGTATGACGATACAATGATCCAGATATATTATAGCAATGACATAGGAAGTTCAAGACCAAGTAACTTTGTTTAGTGTAAATAACGATGCCGTGCAAGTATTTAATTAAATTAAACACACTTGATACAATCAGTCTCGTGGAGGCACGAAGCTAAACAAAGTGGAAAGTTGGCGCCATTATCGCCAATCAATCACCCATTAAAAGAGTTTTACGACTCGATTCCGAACTTTGTGGCAAATAGTGTTCTTATCCACAGCTAATTGTTAATTAAACTTATCTCTAACATCTTACAGAAGAATTCCAAGTAACTTTTAATGCTGTTACGCAAGAGGTAGGACTTACAATTATAATATTTTTAGAGATATTTCCTTTGATACAAGGAATAATAGTAATAGTAATAAGTAACCACAATAGTAATAGTAACCACAAAGTTTCTAATTATAAGCATGAACAGTTAACGACAAAAATGGGTCAATAAATACTAATGCATTAATCACTTTTAAACCTTTCATAAAATAATAAACAAAACATGAAATATATTAACTTTATCCTCTGGGGATTATAATTTGTATAATTATAATTATAATAATATAAAAAAAAGCGGCGGCTGCCCAGTGGCGCACGTAACGGATTGCTGAGAAGAGGTCTCGAGTTCGATCCCTAGTCGCCCCGGGCTCACACCACAACTATTCGTAGTTATCATAATATAATAAAATCTTTATTTCGGACCAAGGGAGTCCATATAGTGTTAGTAACAAAAACAATCTTATCCTATTGTTAGTAAATACACATCACAGAACACAAAGTAGGTATTGTCGCGACACCAGGACACTGTCTACGTCACAGTATGCACTCGTACCCAGTGCCCCAGCATCGGACTGTCCCACTTATCTGATAATGCGCTCAGGATACTGTGGGAGCTCTCTCGCGTCCTACGGAGAACAGACGCGCATCGCTTTCGTATGATGGCATTAAAACCATCAACCCTCGCCTCCGCGAACATCCCAGATGCACTGCAGTAGCGTGGTAGCCCCAACAATACCCTGAACGCATTATTATACTGAACGCGAAAAGCGCAGAAAGCCTTTTGTGTATAACTAACCCACAGACTGCAGGTGTAAAATGACTGACAGTATGCTCGAAACATGGTCACTTTAGACTGCTTTGAACACCTTGCAAATCTGCGGGCCAGCATATTACATCGGACTGCCAACGCTCTGCGCTCTCTCTCGATATCGAGATTGTCGCTCAGATCATCAGTGACCCAGTGACCCAAGTACTTGACCTTAGTGACTCTTGTTAGAGGAGTATGGCACAGCGAGACTGGTGGCACGTTCGAGTAACATTTGGTGCCCGCCTTAAAGACTAGTAACTCACTCTTTTTAGCACTATACCTGAGTCCATGGGCCACCGTATAACCCTCACAGACCTGCAACAACCGCCTTAGTGCGCTGATCGAAGGGCTTAGCAGCACCATATCATCTGCGTAGCTGATATTGTTGACGCATATCCCGTCTATGTGACAACCAATGTTGGCGCTGCTAAGCTCAACGATCAACTGATTAATGTACAGATTGAATAGGCGTGGAGTGGATATACCCCCCTGCCTCACCCCGCATTCCAACCTGTACATACGAGAGAATGAGCCAGCCCATTTAACATAATTCGTCTGGTTATTGTACCAGTACCTTTTTTTTTTTTTTTATCGTGCGGAAATCCCTTCGGATACTCCCCCGCGTGCCAGCGGGGGCGGTTATGTCGGGCTTGAACCGACTAAAACCGCACGCCGTCTGGGGTCTACAGACGCCGGGGTGTAAGGTTGCCCATAGAGCATATCCCTCGCACCCCGACTGACCCTGGGCCATCTCCGGTTTCGAGATAGCCCCCTCGGGTTTGGGAACCACGGTGTCCCCGTCTTGCCCCGGTTTGGGGGAGGGGCGCTAGTCGCCCCACCGTCCCGGCCTGCTTCTGCCGGGGTGACAGGTGGCCTCACCCGCCACCCCCAGGCCTGCGCTCATGGAGGACGGAGGTCGTTAAGCGACCTCCGGCGCCTGAGTCGCCTGCGACGCGCGGCGAGCAAGTTGCGGGCTCGGCGGACCGGGAGAGTTCTAAGTCTCTCCCGGGCGCGCTCCGCCACCTCCTTCGCGAGCATTCCATGCTCGCAGAAGGAGGTGGCGGCGGCCCACGCGCTCGCGCTCCGCACCATTGCCGCAATCATGCTGCCGAGCGAGAGGACTCCCACCCCGATGGCTGCCACGAGGTCACGCCTCGGCGCCTCCCACGCCGGGCAGTCCGCCAGCGTGTGCAGCCCTGAGTTATTGTACCAGTACCTAAGCAGAGATATGACTTCATTTTCCACAGTACTTTGTTTGTAAAGCTTCTCCCATAGGATGTCATAAGACACCAGGTCGAATGCCTTGGCCAAGTCAAGGAAGCATGCGTTGACTAGTGTCTTCCTGTCCACATAGTATTGAACAATCTGCAGTTATGTGTGCATTGATAAATCTTAATTATCGCTCGCTTAATAATGTGCCTGGTAGATGGCAGTAGGCTCGCCCCCTATTACATTGGAACCTTAACATAACTGGTGAATCGTGGGTGTGTAATACACCTCTGCCTACCCCTTCGGGGATACAGGCGTGAGGTTATATTATGTTATAAAACTACATATATATTCTTTATTAGGTTCATGTATTTCAATTTTCATTCGTCCTAAAAAAAGTTTGTAAATATTTGAGTGTTAATAAATAATAAATATAATAAATAAATATTCTCCGACATTTTACACAGCGCATTCTAGACCCAAAGTAAGCATAGTTTAACTAGCTTGTGTTATGGGTTCCAGAATGCGGATAAACATACTTATATACTTTTTTTTTTTGTAAATACATACATATTATACATAGAAACACCCAGACCAATGCAAATAGACATATTCATGCATACAAATATTTGCAATCGAACCCGCGCCCCCTGACGTAGCAGTCGAATGCACTACCGCTACGCCACAGAGGCCGTCAATCGACTAGATGTTGACTGTACGAGCCAATAATGCTCATGCAAACTTAGTATTTACTTCAGTAAACGATAAAAAGGATATTTAGTATATATATATTTAGTATTTAGTATGTATAACAGCAAGTTTGCATTTTTTTTTTACGTGCAGAAATCCCTTCGGATACCCCCCCGCCGGTCAGCGGGGGTGGTTATGTCATGTATCGACTAAAACCGCACGGTGTCCTCCCCAAGTGTCCGTAAGGAGTGGTAGGAGAGGTCCCCATACCTCTCCTACCGGATGTGCCAGATATTTACCGGACACGGGTGTTTCGGTAAGTATCACGGGTGTTTCGGTAAGTATATAAAAAAAAAAAAAAAAAACTATGGCGCATCCACCGGGAGACAACGCCTCAGTGCCAGCACTGCGAGGATCCTGGCGAAGACACGGCGCTCCACACGTTGGCGGAGTGCCCTGCGTGGGCGAGTCAACGCCGGGATCTCGTTGCGGTCCCGTGCGTGGACGTTCTCTCGTTGGAGACCATGGTGAGGGCCGTGGTCTCCGACGGGAGCAAGTGGCACGCCGGCCCCTCTTTCTGCGAGCAGGTAATGCGCGCGAAAGAGACGGCGGAGAGGGAGCGGGAGAGAACCCTGGCCCTCGAGTTTCGCAGCAGAATATGCGGCGTCCTCACCGCAGATTCATCTACGCCCGGGACTACTGACCTCCATGATCGGGGCCTGAGGACGGCAGTTGGCCGACTAGCCGTTCTTACAGAAGCAGGCCGTGGCGGAGGCGTGTCGTGTGTAGGGCTCACACACACGCCTGCCAACTCACCGAAGCGGGATAAAACTCGACCCCACCGGCTAAATAAATAAATATTGTAGGACAAATTACACAGCGCAATCCGGACCCAGGCTAAGCAGTTTGTTATATGGGGTGTATAATACAGATGAACATACTAAGATACTTTTTAATAAATAATAATTAACAATAAAAAGACGTTTGCGACTTTGCGTGTTTGATGTATAACGTAGGTTAAATACGTAATATGAAGAATATTAGCAGTTTATCTCTTGCATGGAAAATAAACATACATGCGCGCTATGGAAACTTGGCGAAGGGCAAGATGCTCACGAAGCCAACATACATCCGGAGAAGTAATGCTTTAGTGACTTTTTAACGGTAAATCTCGACATAAAACTCCTTATATCGCACCCTTATCTATCATACTTTATGTGGAGTGATGCTTAGCAAGAAATACTTTATACATTGGCACTTTTTTAATAAACGTGAAAGATTATTTTTATGTTAACCTATTACATATCACAAGAAGGCTTAGTGTTGTAACTTATAGGTTTATCGAATTGTATAGCTCGTTTCAATACAGGAATACTACATGTACGTCTTTTTGAAAAACCTTAATTGAGAGCAAAACAGAAACTTTCTGAACATGGGTCTGATTTAGCAAAATGAAGTTTTTAAAACATGTGATTTCAAAATATACGATAAGTTATAAAATTTGTATATCAAAATCTAATAGAAAACTAATCCAACAATGAGTGATTCTGAAGGTTTAGTAATCTCACGAAAACGTAGGTAGGTTTTGTTTAGATAGATCATATAGGTAACTAGAGTTTTTACGCAGACTTATGTTCCGTCTGTTATTGTATAATCATAATTCTGTGAGTATTTATACGTTTTTCTTTCGAAGCGAATTGAAATGATTCGTTTGGAAATCGTGGCGTTATTAAACCGGGGCCCAAGTGGTTTCAAAAGTGTAGGACGATTTTAACGTTAGGAACAGTTGGTTGCTCTCGAGGTCTCTGTACTGAGTCAATGAATATTGACGATGTAATCAATCTTCAGTAGAAACTTTATACCGTCATGAATTAGTCAGCTGAGAGTAAGACAAATATAACCCCGAAGTACTCGAAGACACTTCTAAGAATATGCCACAATAATTGACATTGATTTTGAAACTGTTGACTTATTGTGCTGTTCCTTGGCACGAACTAACAGAACAGACGAATGGAACGTTCCGCTTCGAGGATTGTGTCTATAATCAATAAGCATACCCTGGAACATAGTAACTGTAGAGCTGAAAGTGGTTGTTCAGGGCTTTTGGCATAGGATTGCATCATTATTTAAATACCTATGTTAATATTTACCTAAAACTTGTTTCATCATCATCATCATCATCAACCTATTCTAGTCCACTGCTGGACATAGATCTCCCCTAATGAGCGCCATAGCGCCCTGAAAACTTGTTTGTATTTGGCTTAAGTAAGGATTCTTGTATATCTTTCATGTATGGTTCAATACCAGCTTATCTTCAAAAAATTGAATATAATTAAACGCAGACTTACGAACTGAATTTAGACAGTACAATACTTCGATTCTACAATAGATCGACAAGTCATTGCTTTGACAGACAATTATTAGACCACACACACCTTCGAATTACCACTACTTCGACAGAAGATTATTCGACAGATAATATTGAGATAAGACACATCTTCGAATGACCACTAGTTTGACAGATTTTTTTAACACTAGCTACTAGCTTGCTATCGAAATCCAACTTTCCGGACTGGTGGTTACGGCGCTTCGCCAGCCGCTGCCGCGGCACGCCCGCTTCGCTCGCTCGATTCGCGTTCTGTTGGGGTCATAGTTCTAACCTAACCCAGAAGCTATATCTAAGCGCACGGCCGTGCGCAGGCCAAGTTCCAGCAACAGGCCGCGCGCATGCCGTGCACTATTTACACGAACCGTTTCGACTCACTTTTGACCCCCCTGTAGCTCAGTGCCTATTGCAAGTACAGAGATAAAACTTTACGTACGTAATTATATACTAGTACTAAAGCAGTATGCCAAATTTCATAGATATAGCTTCAGTAGATCCTGAAATATGGCCCTGTGAATATAGCTAATTTTGGCACTGACTCACTGACCGGTAATCAAAACCTTTAGGCCACTTCCAATTGTCCTAGCGTTACGAAATTTGGCACACAGCTCGTGTGTTATGTGTAGATTAACAAAAAATTAAGAAATTTAAGAAATCGGTCAAGCGTGAGTTGGCTCAATCTAATATCGAGTTTTTAATACTAATATTTATGAACCAGTGATAATACAATGAGAATACGAAGAGGAGGGGGCAGAGAGAGAGGGGGAGGGGGTATAAAATATGTCGTAAGAAATTTAAGAAATCGGTCACGCGTGAGTTGGCTCAATCTAATATCGAGTTTTTAATACTAATATTTATGAACCAGTGATAATACAATGAGAATACGAAGAGGAGGGGGGAGAGAGAGAGGGGGAGGGGGTATAAAATATGTCATAAGAAATTTAAGAAATCGGTTTAAGAATTCGGTGTTTCGACCTGATTTACCCGAATTATCGTATAAAAAACGTAGTAATTTAACACGAGCTCAAGTTTTAGATGATTTGCCTACAAAAAAAGTTGTTTTAAAACGCAAAATGGCTTCGAAGGTTAACAATGGATGCGGGCGTCGCACAAAAGAAAAAAATAGGTACGATTTCTTGAAAAAAAGTATTGAAATCCCACCAAAAACATACCTGTTAAAAAGGGGGCCAAGTTCCCATCGGCTAATTGTACGCCTAAAAAAGGGTTGAAATCCAATCCAATACCAAGTTTAGGTGCACTTTAAAATCGATCATAATCACCTTCATCAACACCCTAATCCACTGGTAAACATTTGCCATTCCCAAGACGCGCTACCACACCCAGTCCTCCGCCTTCCGCATCCAGCCACTACTCGCCACCGTATTCACGTCAACGGTCTATCTGGCCGAAATTCACTTTACCATACGCCCAACTTAAAATATGATATAGTTGTGTAAAAACGTAACTACTTGGTTCAAAATATCTAAAATTTATAATACTAATAAATTTGAAGTTGGCAGGTTTTCGTGTTGTACGTAACACTTGATTAATTGTATAATTAAATTTATTATTTATAAAATTAAATTAACCTGCCAAGTTAAAATTTATGAGTATTATAAATTTTCGATATTTTGAACCAAGTAGTTACGTTTTTACACAACTATACCATATTTTAAGTTTATTTATTTATTTATTTATTTATTTATTTATATACTTAGATACATTGCCTTTACAGTAATATTACTAATGCGACAATGCTCTTATAACTATTATACATAATATAATAATACATATTACACTAATTTATGTCAGTTACGACAAACACTGTAGCGTCACTCTTTCGAACTCGGCTAATGTACACACAAAAATATCAATAACACGCGAGACCGCGTTTAAAATATTTAGCGCTCGTACGAGAGGAGCAAATTGTAGCAAGTTTGTCCGAGGTACTGGCACATCAAAGGTTCTACCCCTCGGTAACTGTCGTAGCCTCATATTGGGAACAAGCAATCTCAACGATTCCAAAATTTGGGGGTTATTCAATTTTCCGCGGAATACCAAAAAAACGTATTTAGCCAGTGCCAGATTACGCCTCACTTCGAGCTTATAGTATCCAACCATCCCTATGACAAAGAGGGTTGGATACATAAGTGGGTAAAATGGATACACCCCGTATTGTTTGAAATAAAGGTACCGGGTAAATTTATTTTGGAGTTTCTCCACCATGGAACTATATTTAGCTTCATGGGGATTCCAGATGATCGCGCTTGTTTCGAGCCTGCTCCTTACCAGGGCGTTATACAACGACCTCACGGCCACGGTGTCCTTGAAGTCTCTGGTCTCTCTCAGCACAAAACCTAGATTTTTATAGGCCTTGGCACAGATATTGGTGATGTGATTCCGAAATGTAAGGTCTGGCGAGAACAAAACTCCAAGGTCGCGCACCGAGAAAGCACGGGGAATGGTCTCCCCTTCCATGAGGTAGCTATGATGAAGTGGTACCACCGCCCGCGTGAAGGATACGATGCTGCACTTTGACACATTGAACTGCAAACCATTCTCAAGACTCCATCTAACTACACGGTCTATATCCTCCTGAAGAAGTGTGCAATCCTTTTCATCCTTGATCTCATAAAATAGTTTCAAGTCATCGGCAAACAGTAGGCAATTCGCATTTTGAACCACATTTGGTAAGTCGTTTATCATGAGGATAAACTCCAGTGGTCCCAAATTAGAACCTTGACTCACGCCTGTCAGGGTGTGGTACGAGTTAGAAACATATCCTCTATATTCCACATACTGCTGCCGATCGCACAAGTAACTAGCAAAAAATTTTAGTAGGTCTGGAGTAAACCCGGTCCTTGCAAACTTCTCCAAAAGGATGTCATTATCGACACTATCGAAGGCCTTCCTGTAGTCAAAGTATGCCACATCAAGCTGGCCCCCCACTTTGGCATCTAGCAATGGTGCTGCTATGTTCATGAAACACATAAGATTAGAGTCAGTGCTACGACCCTCTCTAAATCCGTGTTGGGCATCATTGAATTGCACCCTAACCTGCGAGCCTATATTGGAGCACAAAGCCGTTTCCAAGACCTTCGCGAATGCCGACAACACCGCCACCGGTCTATATTTGGTGACGTCGGAGCCGGAACCACCTTTGGGCACTGGTGTGACTCTGGTTAGCTTCCAACCGCGAGGATAAGACTGATCTCTCAAACAAATATTAAATAAATAGTGAAGTGGTTGCGCCAACACCCTACTGCAGTCTTTCACTATATAAGGAGGTATGCCATCCGGACCCGTAGACCTCTTAGGTTTAAGGCGCGCGAGCGCCCTCCCTACATCCATCAGTGTCAGTTGGCCGACATGAATGCGTGCACCGCCTTCAGGCGCCACCCCAGCAGCTGAATCCACATCTAACCGAGGCGCTCGCACCCCATAAACTGAATGAAAATAGTTTGCAAATTCTTGGGCACACTGGTGTTCCGCTAGTGGCTCCCCGTTTTTAATAATAGAAGTTTTATTCCTTTTTGACCGCTTCTGGTTAATAAAAGCCCAAAACGATCTCGGCTCTTTAATAAATTGTGACTCAAGACGACCCTGATAATCCTCATAAGCAATATTTATTTTATTCTATACTATTGAACGATAATAAGAAAATTTATCATAGTCTACTACTATCATAGTGGACTACGGGACGTCCATTAATTGTATAAGACTTATGCCAAAACGCTTTCCGTTTTATGTCGCCTATTATGTCCGCCGTATACCACTCCGGGTAATTGTACCGGGAATGGTGAGCTATAGGCCTTTTCCTTGGAGCACAATCATCGATGATACTATTAAATATGGAATAAAATAAATCATACGCTTCGTCAATATTGCTTGTCCCATATAACGCCTTCCAGTCCGCAGCCGCAAACGCTGAGTACATAGAAAAGAAGTCTGCTTTAGCAAAATTCCACCGCGGGTGATGTGCTACGGGTGAAGGCGGGGAGGCAAATGGCATTGCGGCCGGCGCTGCCACCGGTGGGGAGCGCGTGCGCTGGCAGATGCTCACGCGCAGCGGCGGGTGTTGTTTGTCTATATCGCATAAATAATCGCGCTCCTCCCGCACGTCGATCTCATCGTCCTGTAAAGTTGTTAAAACTACATCGAGCATTCGCTCATTACAGTTTGAGACATTATTATATTCGCGAAATCTACAAAAGGTAATGAAGTATTCATAGTAACATTGTACGTCCTGATTCGTTGAATACATATTAAAATCTGCAACTAATATAACTTCATCATATTGTACACATAATTGTTCTAACAAATGAAACATGTACATATACTCGGACTCGGCAGTACCCGGCGGAATATACGCGACACAAAATAAAAACAAAAATTTATTATTACGAAAAACTGTTGCACAGACGATTTCAAATACCCGATTGTCCAAGTTAGCGCTACCGGGCATGGATACTCGCCGCAACTCCAGACCACTACTAGGGGCAGCCGCCAATAGCACTCCCCCGAGCTTCCGTCCATCATCACGATCGCAGCGGAGCACAGTGTAGCCTCCCGGTATGAACTCCCCGTCATGTATAGACGTATTCAATCCACTTTCAGTGATTGCGAATAAATGTAACTCCGAGGTTAGTAAGTTTTTAGAAAAAGTTTTTAATTTTGTGCGCAATCCTCTTACGTTTTGGTAGTACACCTCAATGCAGCGATCGCGATTAATTACCTTCGGTGGATATGCGAGGGCCCCGAAACCAAAGCCACTCACTGTAGCGAGTATTCACGGGCCATACCTCTGCGTTAGCAATCTTTTCATATTGGCTCTCCGGAACACCAATCTTAAAGGATGAGTAATCGCGTTGCGTTTTTGGTACTATTTTCTCCACACTGATGTTGCATTCCTCACATAATATACCTCCTACGTGTGCTACTATAACTTCTTCCGACGTATCAGGATGTAAAGACCATACGTGTAGGTACTTCTTTTTTTCTACTGCCCTAAGACTTAAAATTTGATTATTTTCGCCTCTGTTCACCGCTGTTCTATTTAACTTTCTCTCCCTCTTTTTGTTTGACATCTTTTGCCATTCGGATTGCCTCTTATGGCTACTTTCGTCCGGTATTTGATACCTAATGCTGCCTAACGGTTGTTCTATTTCCTGCGATCTTTCATTAACACTCGGCTTTTGAACAGCTGTCGCATACAACTGTGATTTAGGCTTTTCCTGTATTACACTAGTCTGACTACTATAGATCGATGGTTGTTGAGTTAACTCTAACCTTGGCTGGGGTGTAACAGTTTTTGCCTCTTTCTGCTTCTTTCCCTGTTTACTCTCGTTGTATGCCAACTTTTCAACTAACGCTTGATTATCTTTACGGCATTCGATTATCATCTCACTTAGATTAATCATTGTCTTTTCAATGTTACTCAAAACTCCCATAACAAAGGCTTCCATTGACTTTTCTACAGCAATTGTTACTTCTTGTCTTACAATTTCTCTAATTTTTTCCTCAGATATTCCTATTAGACTTCCTTCCTTAGTTAAAGTATCTTCTTTATTCTTCTCCTCCTCATTTTTACGCGCTGTTTGCCGCTTAGTTCTCTGTGAGAGATTATCAGTGCCCGACATCCTACAATAACAATAACGGACTACGCACTCAACACGCTCTCATATACCTACTGCATTAAGGTATAGTACGTTGTTAAGGTAAGTTGGGCGTATGGTAAAGTGAATTTCGGCCAGATAGACCGTTGACGTGAATACGGTGGCGAGTAGTGGCTGGATGCGGAAGGCGGAGGACTGGGTATGGTAGCGCGTCTTGGGAATGGCAAATGTTTACCAGTGGATTAGGGTGTTGATGAAGGTAATTATGATCAATTTTAAAGTGCACCTAAACTTGGTATTGGATTGGATTTCAACCCTTTTTTAGGCGTACAATTAGCCGATGGGAACTTGGCCCCCTTTTTAACAGGTATGTTTTTGGTGGGATTGAATATACTGCACCAACTAGCATTATTATTTTGGGAGAATGTTAAAAAAATCTGTTAAACTAGTCGTCATTCCAAGATGTGTCTTGTCTAAGTATTGTCTGTCGAAGTAGTGGTAATTCGAAGGTGTGTGTTATCTAATAATTGTCTGTCGAAGCAATGACTTGTCGGTCTATGTGTTTTCGGAGTTCGCTACATGTCGAAGTATTGTACTGTCTAAATTCAGTCCGTAAGTATAGTTGGGTGTCGGGCTTTTCGTTCTAACTACGAACTTCGATATTTTACTTGAAGCGCCTGCCATCTGATTTCCACAACCCAGCAGCGGTATCGAAGTTCTGTGGTTACACCAGCTGTCGGACTTTTTAGGGCTCCAACTACCGTAACGATTGCCATAGATGTTCGCATGACATCCGGGACAGACGGCTTCACGTGCTCTCCGAGGCTAGAAGGGGTCTCAATATGTTAAGAATGGGCACCAATCCTGCATACCACACGTAAAAAAAATGGTCACCCATCCTAATACTAACCTGGCTAGTATTGCTTAACTTTGCAATGTGTTACTCCGTTACCACATAGCCATGAGCCCCTATTAGTGAAAAATGTAATCGTGACGAGACAATTAACCTAAAACTAGGAAAAGAAGTATTTTCCTAAAGGAGGAACATGCTGCATGACATATCTCATATATGACGTTGAACTAGCGTAGAGCGTTTTTCTCCTACAACGGTCGATCACTGCGGTCTTTCAATTAAAACTTAAGAATGAAACAGCAGTTGATGACTAAGTTCCATATAAGCGGTGGCTTAACTACTCTTCGGATCACTGAACGAGTATGTGTGACTCAGTGCAAAACCAAAATACGACCTCCAGAGAGATCCGATTCTCAGCACTCCATGGATTCATGGTCACATTCGCGTTCGCCGGGTCCATAGCGTGGTACAGAGAGGAACACCATGACGGCGACTGGGACTTGCGACCCAGATGTAGGTTTAGGGTGGCCACCTTGTGATGCATCAGCGCTCACCTCCACCGTCAGTAGTGTTCCCCCCCCTACCTATCCAAATTTGGTAAGATCCTAACAATGCCGCTTTTGATATGCGCGATAATAAAGAGCTTACTGAAGCTCTTGGCAATCCGAGGTCTTTAAGTAAGTTGTACAGGGATATAGCTGGAATTCCCCTTGCTCCTACTTCAACGGCATAGAGTTTAACCACGTAGCCGTTTTTGGTTAACTCGTTAGTTAAATCAAAGTATTTGTTTGTCTTTATAGCGTGGTCTTTAGGTATATTAGTTTCCCACGGTACTGTGAGTTCTACAAGCACTGCACGCTTATGCGATCGTGAAAAAAGGAATATGTCGGGTCTGGATGATGAGGCACAGACATCCTCCGGTATCCTATAGTGCTTCTCATACGTGTCTACGAGTATTGTCCAGTCAACGGCAGCTATCAAAATTGAATAAGGCTTTTGAAGTGATTTCTTTGAGCAGCCTTCCTTTACAAACGCAATTTCATTTCTTTGGTTTGTGGTTAATCCTTTTTTCGCTCTAGCTACCGCCAAACTTACAGCCTCACGTATGATTTCTAATACCTTATCATGACGGCGCGAGTAATGACCCCGGTCTAATAGCGTTTTACAACCCACTAGTAGGTGCCTAGCCGTACCAGTTGCTTCACCACATGAGTTACATGTTTTATCTGTGGCTTTTCCCCATCTGACCAGATTGCTTCGAAAATACCAGCATTTGATCCGATATTTATAAAACATAATGATATAAGCACATATTCCCGAAACCGGATAAACTATGACAAATGGGCTTATCCTCTGCCCGTGGCTTATTACTGCGAATATGTACTTAACGGGAAAGTTTATTTTTATTTCACTGGAACGAGCTTCAGTTTACTGCGTAACAGTAATGGAAGTCTCAATTTACCTTATCTCAGTAACATAAGCCCATACGTGACTTTGTTACCAGATACTCTTCGACGTACTCAGATGGAAGTACTGCTATTATAGAATGATATAGAATACCAAACCACGATGTGTTTGGGATATTTTGAGACTTAGAACTTTAAGTACTATTCGACGGCCTCTGTGGCGTAGCGGTAGTGTATTCGACTGCTACGACAGGGGACGCGGGTTCGATTCCCGCTCAGTGCAAATATTGGTATGCATGAATATAAAAAAAAGTGTATAAGTATGTTTATCCGCAGTCTGGAACCCATTTTTAGGGTTCCGTTGCCAAATGGCAAAAAACGGAACCTTTATAGATTCGTCATGTCTGTCTGTCTGTCCGTCCGTATGTCACACCCACTTTTATCCGAAACTATAAGAACTATGCTGTTGAAACTTGGTATGTAGATGTATTCTGTGAACCGCATTAAGATTTTCACACATAAATAGAAATAAACAATAAATTTTAGGGGCTCCCCATACTTAGAACTGAAAATTATAATTTTTTCATCAAACCCATACTTGTAGGGTATCTATGGATAGGTCTTCAAAATGATATTGAGGTTTCTAATATCATTTTTCTCTAAACTGAATAGTTTTCGCGAGAGACACTTCCAAAGTGGTAAAATGTGTGTGTGTCCCCCTGTAACTTCTAATCTAAGAGAATGATAAAACTAAAAAAATATATGATGTACATTACCTTGTAAACTTCCACCGAAAATTGGTTTGAACGAGATCTAGTTAGTAGTTTTATTTTTAATATGTCATAAATCGTAAACCGCAATTTAGTCTTCTTTCAATCAACTCAACTATAAAATTTAAAAAAAAGCATTATTATGTTACTTGCTGCTACGGAACCCTTCATGGGCGAGTTCGACTCGCACTAGGCCGCTTTTTAAACATTTTTTTTAACCTGTGGAAGCCCCCACTGTCTTCACCCCATCGGTGCCAGCAATGGGGTGGGCGTGTCGGAACCGGATCGACTAAAACCACATGGTGTCCTCCCCAACTGTCCATTGCCGGGCACCCCGGGTAAGCCCTCGAAAGGATAACTCCAGGGCTAAGTCTGGAACCCATAACACAAGCTAGTTAGCCTCTGCTTTCTTTGGGTCTAGAATGCGCTGTGTAGAAATGTCGTAGAATATTTATTTATTTATTATTTCAAATACAATTACAAATTAGAACTTCAAAGTATATATTCAAAACTCTGCAATACAGTTAGAAGAGTTAATTTTGTCCCAGAGCATTATAGTATCCCAGTTGTATTAGTAACATGAATATGAGTTTAAATACATATAACAGTAATAATAACCATTACACAACAAGCGTAGTAAGTCGTACCGAAATTGTTTTGGGTACGAGCGAGCGATAGAACGTATAGCTACGAGTACAACTGTTGGTGTCTATGGCTATGTTGTCAGCTTATTCAGGAACGAATATAGCCGCACTGAAATTACAACATTAAGGATGAACTCATTGCGATAGTTATTCAAACTTTAGGGTTGGGTTTAGGACGTGCCTATTTGGATTGTAAAACGATTTAAATAAATTAAATAAAAGATTGACCGCGGTAGGCTAGTGGTATGGGTAAAGGACTGCTGAGACGAGGTCTCGGGTTCGATCCCAGGTATTACCATGGCACACACCAATGACTTTTCGATGCTTTTCGAAGTTATGTGTGTATTTATCGCAGGTTTATAAGTGCCCGGTTAATGGCAATAGGCTCGCCACCTAGTACATTGGGACCTAAACATAAACTGGCGAAATGTGGGTGCTAGCACCTCTGCCTACCCCTTCGGGGATATAGGCGTGAGTTTATGTTATGCTATGTTTAAATAAAAGATTGTAACACAGATTTTTGTTCAGTAACAATGGCAAGTCACTTAAAAGTAATTGTCGTGATAGTGATATTGTAGTAAACCTTAATTATAGACTTAGATCGGAAAAAGTGAACATTCAGAACGGGACTTAAACCCGCGACCAGTCCCTTTCTAGGGGAGTACTCTGACCAACTGAGCTGAACACATCCTGGATATTCGACATCTGATTGACCTGATGAAATTAAAAGAAGAAGTTATCAAATTATTTGCCTTTGTTAATTAAGGTACAAAAACACTTTAGTGATATTGTTAGAATAATGTAACTCAAGTTGATATTACTAACCTATCGACAGTAGTTCGTACAAAACTCATCTCACGAAGAACATCAGCGTGCGCGTATCTCAGCAGCTGCTTCTTATTATATTCAAGGTGAAACAAATTGCCTTTTAGGACATCAGAGATGTCTTCTTACTCTTCGGTACGAAAATAAAATAACATAGGTAGTTTTTTTTAAAAAGAATATTAGTAACCGAAATTACTAACATTCCCCCTAACCCCTCCAGCTAAGCTTAATTGCTTGTGATATTGTCGGAAGTTTACGCGAATGTCACACATTGAAATAAAACTATTTTTAACGGATTCTATCGTGATTTATTTGATGTTATTTTATGTTTTACATTGACCCCGACGTTTCGATTGCTTTTCAGCAGCCATGGTCACGTCACGGGGAGACTGAAGATGGTTGTTGTCTTGTAGTTTGAAGTGTAAGTTATCTCAAAGTACCCTTTTTTTTTCTTTTTTTTTCGTGCGGAAATCCCTTGGGTCCTGTGGAATCCATCGGGTTTGGGAACCACGGTGTCCCCGTCTTGCCCCGGTTTGGGGGAGGGGCGCTAGTCGCCCCACCGTCCCGGCCTGCTTCTGCTGGGGTGACAGGCGGCCTCACCTGTCACCCCCAGGCCTGCGCTCATGGAGGACAGAGGTCGTTAAGTGACCTCCGGCGCCTGAGTCGCCTGCGACGCGCGGCGAGCATGTTGCGGGCTCGGCGGGCCGGGATAGTTCTAAATCTCTCCCGGGCGCTCCGCCATCTCCTTCGCGAGCATTACATGCTCGCAGAAGGAGGTGGCGGCGGCCCGTCTCAAAGTACCCGAACTATTATGAATTGTTGGTGTTACGATTTACGCAGAATGAGCTCACACTCAAAATATAAAATAACATCAAATAAATCGATAGAATCCGTTATAAATAGTTTTAAAAGATTCTAAATAATAGTGTAACCCCGGAACTCTCGATCTTAGGGTCGACTCCTTAACCACTAAGCTACCGACGCTTTTTAACACACATGCTGTACAGAAACATTAATAATATCATATCTAGCAGCAGCAGATATCAAGCTCACCCGTTGTCCACCGCCCAGGTGAACCAAGGAAAAAAATATTTTTTGTGGTCCACTTAGGTGGACTACTCAAGTGAACCACGGCTAAAAAACGAAGAAGAAATACAGACACAATTCTAGTTTTAATCATAACCGTAATAAAACGTAATAAGGAAACCTAGTTTATGTTCTGGAGGTTAATAGCTGTGACCTAGTTATGGAGAGTTAATAATAAGTGTATTAGTTTTAATGCCGTTTCTTTGGACATATTCTGAGGTGTTCCAGACATTCATCAGTATAATTTATTTAATACTTGAGAGTGCACAGAGTCATTTATTTTAAGTCCAATTTTTATATGTTTGAGTAAAAACAACTTTAATATGTTCATTCAATTAAATTGAAAAGCAAAATTTCTCATCCCGTTCTATGGATGAGTCAGTAGATTTCTTTAATAAAACAGTAATTAACTTAAAAAATATGTATATTCCACAAAAACGTGATTATAAGGGTAGGTACACAATATGGTACAGTTCGCTAATAAATTCACTTAAAGAGAAATATAAATATATAAGGAAATTTAGCTGATTGGCATACCTTTAAGCTATTGCGTGATAGAATCAAGTTGACGGAGTCGACCTGCTACACTAATTACATTCAAAATACTGAAAATTCTATAAAAAATGACCCGAAATGTTTCTGGAGTTTTGTCAAGCATCGATATACCTCAAATGCTATTCCTAGTGTACTTAATTATAACAATATATCTTTGTCTACCGGTGAATCGATATGTGAGGCATTTGCGTCTTATTTTAAAACTAACTTCCTTAGCACCGATAATGGTAGTGATGATTCAATTTCTTATCCTCATGATGCCCTGTCATCTAATTCAGTCGCTAGTATCAATAGTATTGAAGTACGGAATGAGGATATAATAAAAATGCTATTGAAACTTGATTTATCAAACGGTGCTGGTCCGGATAACTTATCTGCCCAACTATTAGTGAAATGTGCGGTGTCTATTGCAAAACCTATATCACTGTTATTTACGAAGTCTCTATGTTTGTGTACGGTCCCAAGCCTATGGAAATCGGCGTTTATTACCCCGGTGCATAAAAAAGGCCCAAAAACTGAGATCACTAACTATAGGCCAATTTCTCAACTATGCCTTATAGCCAAACTATTTGAGAGGATCGTCGATGACCAGCTTTACTCGGCGATTTCACAATCATTGAGTACCGCCCAACATGGCTTTGTTAAAGATCGGTCTACTGCAACTAATTTGGTGCTATTGAATGAATTTATTACTAAATCCATGAACGATGGCATGCAGAGCAGATGTCGTTTACACAGATTACAGCAAGGCATTTGATCGCATTGACCATAGCATCCTAATCAAGAAGTTATTCGACCTTGGAATTCACGGAGAACTTCTTAGATGGTTTTCTTCTTATATAGAAAATAGATCACAGGCGGTGGTACTAAATAACTATAGATCTAACTGGGTCTTAGTACCTAGTGGCGTCCCACAAGGCTCCTTGCTCGGTCCACTCCTATTTGTAGTCTATGTAAACGACATTGATCAGTGTCTGCAGAATTCCATGTTATTATGCTTTGCAGACGATATGAAAATCTTCAAAGCGATATCTTATGTTCAAGACACGATAGACCTCCAAAATGATTTAAATAGGCTGCAAGACTACTGCCAACGAAATAAGCTTGACCTCAATCCCGCCAAGTGCTCCGTACTTACTTACACGAGGAAGAAGCAAAATTCAATTAATACGTCCTATCACCTAGGGGGTATCACTTTGCCTAGACTTGATACCATCCGTGACCTGGGTATAATTCAAGACAGCAAGCTGCTTTTTGATGACCATATAGACGCTATTGTGAAGAAAGCTTCCAAATCTCTCGGCTTCATTATGCGAATAGGCAAAACTTTTAAAGAGATTAAAACCCTCAAAATTCTCTATTGTACATTTGTTCGGAGTCACCTAGAGTATTTGTCTCTAATATGGAACCCATACTATGAAAAATATATCGAACGTATTGAGAATATACAAAAGTGATTTACCAGGTATCTTTGTTATCGCGAAAAAAATCATTATCAGTCTAAAGACTACATCCAAATTTGCAAAAAATACCACATCTTACCTCTTTCAAAGCGCCGTGAAATAGCGGACTTTACTTTTAGTGCTTAAGATCATCAATCAGGATATTGACTGTTCGAACCTTTTGAGCTCGATTCGTTTTAATGTACCCTCTAAATCTATACGCTTTAATCCTCTTCTTTGCATACCTACTGCTAAAACTAATTATAGACAGAATAGCTACTTGGTGCGTGCTAGCAGGAACTTTAATGCTTTATGTAGACAGCAGGATGATGTCCCCTTTATAGTTAGTATGCCCTCTGCAGGAAGGTGTCTAAGCTTTAGCTTCTTTAAATAGACAGTGGTTGTAAGTACTAAGTTAGAATTGAAATACTGGTGTTGTACGAACTAGTATTAATTAATTTTTATATATTTTTTCAACTTAAACAAATAATGTTCTTCAATTAAATTTTAAGCATTTTGTATGCTAACTTTTTTCTAAAGATATATCGGAGAATTTTGAATATCTGGGACGTGTCTAGGTGGCTCAGTTGGTCAGAGCATTCCCCCTGTAAGGGGCTGGTCGCGGGTTCAGGTCCCGTCCTAGATGTTCTCTTTTTCCGATCAAAATCTTTAAATAATGTTCTGCTCACTTTTTATAAGTATCCTTGTATTCTATGTCTATAAGTGAGGACTTATAATTGGCTAACCAATGTTAAACTTATTATTTAAACTTGTGTAATTAGCTGTAAGTCTTCCATGCTTCAAAATTAAATAAATAAATAAATTTTTAAGCATTTTGTATGCTTACTTTTTTCTAAAGATTTAGATCGGAAAAAGAGAACATCAAAAAACAAAGTTTAAAAATGACTGTAAAGTTGTTCATTGTTTCCGTAGTTCGCAAGAATTACGGTAGATGGCTCCAACGTCGCCTTAAGACGTATTAATGTATCGGAGAATTTCGAATATCTGGGACGTGTCTAGGTGGCTCAGTTGGTCAGAGCATTCCCCCTGTAAGGGACTGGTCGCGGGTTTGAGTCCTAGATGTTCTCTTTTTCCGATCTAAATCTTTAGAACTTTAATATGTTTAATATCAATTTAGGACGATAATATACCTAACTGCATAGGGATAACGGGATGTGACGAGTAGTGAAGGCTGAACGTTAATAAAAAGAATATTGATAAGAAACTACGTTTTTTAGGGTTCCGTTGCCAAATGGCTAAAAACGGAACCCTTATAGATTCGTCATGTCTGTCTGTCTGTACGTCCGTATGTCACAGCCACTTTTTTCCGAAACTATAAGAACTTAGCTGTTGCACACAAAAATAGAAAAAAAACAATAAATTTTGGGGGCTCCCCATACTTAGAACTGAAACTCAATTTTTTTTTTCATAAAACCCATACGTGTGTGGTATCTATGGGTAAGTCTTCAGAAATGATATTGAGGTTACTAATATCATTTATTAATATAGCATTTCACTTCCAAAGTGGTTAAATGTGCCCCCCCCCCTGTAACTTCTAAAATAAAAGAATGATAAAACTAAAAAAATATATTATGATGTACATTCCCATATAAACTTCCACCGAAAATTGGTTTGAACGAGATCTAGTACGTAGTTTTTTTTCAATACGTCATAAATCGTAAACCGCAATTTACCTTTCATTCAATCAACTCAAATACAAAATTTAAAAAAAAGCATTATTATGTTACTTACTTCTACGGAACTCTTCATGGGCGAGTCCGACTCGCACTTGGCCGCTTTTTGTCTATCACGATTTGTAAATCACTTGATAATTGGTATTTATACCGGTTGCTTTTGAGCTGCATTTATGATCATTGGGAGATTAGGATGGGCGCTTTGGACACGGTTCATCATATCTCACTGTTAGTTCCTCATACTTTGTCCTTAGCTAAAAGGGTGATCAACAGTCAGTCCACTGAGGATGACATCACCAGTAACTACGCAATAGCAATATCCTGTGAATATCAACATAATAATGAAGTATAGTATAAGTATTTCCTATTCTTTTGAAATTAACAGGAAAGTTTTAAAGAAAATGTATATTGAAATCATGAAATCTTATCACGCTAAATGGGTTCACGACAATTGGTCGACATATTATTGATCGAAAAATAGTGGTTTACTCTACTTTATCAATTAGTAAATACCAATATATATAATATTAAATATTTGTAATAATATCATTATAATAAGCTACAACATAATGTAGTGACAAAAAAAAATTGTTCGAATTATTAAACTCGTTGATGTCGTTTTGGTTAGGTAAGTATATTAGTTACCTGTAGATAGTTTTCTTTTATATCTTAGTTATTAGTTAATTATGATGAGTCAATTAATCTGAATTACATGACTAATAATTCATTTCGAAAACATTCAAGTCTAATAAATATTCAAATACAGTCAAATACAAAAATTAAATAATAAATATAAATAAATAAATATTCTACGACATTCTACACAGCGCTTTCTAGACCCAAAGTAAGCATAGTTTAACTAGCTTGTGTTACGTATTCAAGAATGCGGATAAACATACTTATATACTTTTTTTTTAAATACATACATATTATACACGGGAACACCCAGACCAATGCAAATAGACATATTCATGCATACAAATAGTTGCACTGAGCGGGAATCGAACCCGCGCCCCCTGTGTAGCAGTCGAATACACTACCGTTACGCCACAGAGGCTGTCTTAAAACCTCTTGTCTAAATTTTTTCTCGCCTAATTGGCGAGAAACCTTGCTTCACTAATTATATTAAAATTAAATTAAATCAATCTGTATCAGCGAATTATGTTATGAATATTACTGTTGACTATGAATCTAATATCCATGCTAACATAAATCCAAAAATAAATAAAAACCAAACGAAGTTTTGTTGACCTTTCAATTTCCTCATTTAACCGCGAGCCCTTGTAAATAAGTTGGCTCGAAATGTTATTATTTGCGTTAGCGCAGAAGCCGAGCGGCCGACGAAGGTCGAAGTTCGCAGGTACGTACTTTTTTTTTTTTTTTTTCGTGCGGAAATCCCTTCGGATACCCCCCCGCGTCACGGCACTAATGCTTGAATAGACGCTTGTTTGGTTCATCAGAAACAAAACGTCGGTATTTTTTCTCGCCAATTAATCCTGCTTCACTAATTAAGTTAAGATTCTATATAAAAAATTAAGTCTAAATTTTTACTGCTTTTGCTTTTTTTTTTATTAGGAATATTTCTTGTAGTGGTCCGATTTCACCTTGCCTGATGGCAAGCTAAAGGTGAAGATAAAGTTTTCTATTCTTGTGAAATCAAATTGAAAAAAGTTCACATCTAGGGTGGGATTTGAACCTTTGATTTGACATTCTAACCTCAGACTATAGGAACGGCGGAAATATTCTGCCAACTGACCTGAGGGTCTACTGGACTATGTTACATCCTAAAGATTCAGGGGCCTTGCTCTTGAACTTAAATCCGATTTATCGCTATTGAAATTAGAAATTTCGTACTCTTAAACACTCTTGAGTTCGACCTAGCGTCTATTGTTTTGAAATTGCGTGATCATTAATAGGGCCACATAAACATAACCAAATGGTCAAGCAATTTTAAAACAATATAGGGCTAGCGTCAAATGTGTTCAAGGCTACGAAATTTCTAAGTTCTAGAGTAAGGCCCCTGAACCTTTAGGATGTAGCATAGTCTGATTTATGAACATTTCAGAATGCTAAAAAGCCTGTTATGTATGGTATTATGGTATGGTATTATCTATAACTCCTATGACTTAGAAGTACTCACAGGTACCCTAGAAGAGCTCGTAAATACAAGATTTGACGATCGAACACGTATTGACTCAGCACCTGTGCCATCATATTAACGTATCAATATTTGAATTTTATTACAAAATCATAATGTCGTTTTATTCAACACGCGGAGACTGTAGCCAGGGTGACCTCTGAGCCAAGACGGCTTCGAGGACGAGTTTAGTTTTCAGTGACTTAACTACTTCGATCCCTTGATTAAGGCGGCTGCTCCTACGTAAATACCCTCTCCTGCTTCTACATATTGATGACAACAAAGGACACCTCGATATGTTGAAACACGGCATTGAGTCTCTCAACAACAAGACTCTAAAAGCGCACCCTACAAGTCTATTTAGGGTTTTTGTTCACATGATATTGAATAATTGTAATCGTACTGGGCGAAGTTTGTAGATGTGATGTATCACACAAATCTCGAAAATTATCGCCTTTACTTAAACATCCTATTTTTGGCACAAAACGTTTTAAAATTAAGTTAACAATAGAAATAGCGCGAGTCTCACCTCTGATATTGCGGGCCACTCTAACCACTCATCAGCAGGTGGGCTATATTTGTTTGCTACCTATTCAGCATAAAAAGAAAATAAATCTGTAAATGTACAATGACGACGAGCGATGCTACCCGCAACATGTATTCAGGTTATAAATGAATACGTAACGAAACAGGCCCATAAAGCAGATCGCAGTGATGGCGGCGCTCGTAACTTGCACATGAATATGAGAACAGTAGGCAGGCGGGCCTCTCGCCGCAGACAACTCTCAGCAGTGCGTTTAATAAATAACCACCAATGATCTGCCTCCGTCTGGTGCCATCCACACACACATTTGATCACATCATTTTTCATGCGGTTTTTTTGTTTGTGCAGCGGTAGCTTAAAAGCTCGGTATCAGGTTACATTACTACGTGAACCCACTCCTAGCCAGCAATTTAGCATAGATGGAGGGATCACCGAGAATTCTAGTAATGTCGGTTTCTACTATTATTTATCTTAACAAAAAAACGGAAAGGATAAAATCAAAGAATATTTGGATGAAATGGTGATCAAATGAACTGCAGCTAGTAGGCTACTTGATCAAAACATTACGACAATACGTTTGTAAATAGACCACCGAAAACATTCCACTGAGTCTCTTGTCGGTATGTTGATAAAGTTAATGTAGTTATTTGACAATTTGTAAGTGCTGTGCTTATTGACTCACAGTTTAGAGATATCAACTCGTCATGTGCTTCTATCCTGGTACACATATCTTCTATAACGATGTATATAATAACTTCGCCATAACTACGAATTTGAAACAAAGGCTTAAAGAACCGTTTTGTTCTCCACATCACGTCCAATTCTATATTTTTTCACATTACTTTTCGATATTCAGTACGTGAATCTAAGATTTTATGAAGCAGTTATTCGGAGAACTTTTTCTCTTTCGTTTTTCTATGAGGAGCATTTTGTAATTTCTAAGGTATAGGTAAGCGTCAACTGAAAACTTGGCAAGTGTGTATCTCACGTTCACTCTTCGATTGCGTTCGATTAAATTTGAAAATTCTGGTAAAGTTTAGTTTTGGGTACGCAGCAAATTTATCCTATAATATTATATTTAACTATCTTTGAAATCGAACCCACGTTCGTTAATAACAAACTAAGTGTCCCAGTTATCGGGTTGTACGTGTCGTAAAGCTAGAGACTGTTGTCAAACTGTGGCAAATGGTAACTATAAGTTGTGTCATATTAAAATGGTACAAATCTGCGTCTCTTGGGTTATATCAAATAGTCCTTCTATTAAATTATTGGCTACAGAGTTGCTTACTAATAAACAGCAGACGTACTCGTGTATGTACTGTACGGTGTTTTAGACACTATATAAATTCTGGAAGTTTTCTGACTTTAGTGTCTAAGTACTTTCCCTAGGGAGGGCAAATGTGTTTGAATGCCCACACTTTGTTAATTGTTTTTGATCACGCGAATGCTGGCGTAAGCTTATTGCATTCAACTGCGCACCTTATCCAGACTCTTTACATACAGAACATGACAACGTTGCTTGATCTGGAATAAATTTGAGACCTCGCGCGTAATAGTCACACTTCCTATCGCTGCGCCACTATGACACAATATAACAATTCAATAACATTTTTTTTAAGCAATTAATATGCTTACTTTTTCCTATAGATTTAGTTCGGTAAAGAGAACATCTAGGACGGGACTTGAACCCGTGACCAATCCCTTACAGGCGGTTACGCTTTGACTAATTGAGCTACCTAGACATGTCCCAGATATTCGAAATTCTCCGATATATTATATACGTCACCCCGAGACTCCCTGTAAGAGACTGGTCGCGGGTTCAAGTCCCGTCCTAGATGTCGCCAAGTACCTTAAAAACTAAGAGGTACGACGAATGTCTGATCTGATTACTTCGCTAATGTACTGATTACTGGTTTCGACTGATTCTGATATCAGTCCTGATCGTAAGTGTGTGGGGGCTGTTCCCCCGGTGTGGCCTCCAACCTCCCCTATAGCCACCCCGAGCCTCGCTACTTTGGTCGGGATCAGATGCTGGTTCATCTGATCGTCTGGTCTGTTATTATCTGGTAACTGTTCGCAAACAGGCCGAACGCATCGGCTAACACATCAATATAAAAGGCAGGTAAGTCTGGTAGCTCATGCACAGTTATAATTAAAACTCACTCACCGGTGTTTACCCCTGCGCGTCTCGTGGATCAATGACGGGGCGACAAGGCGCGCGCGCGCACCCGGTCGCCTCGTCGGAGCGGCGTGACGTCACACCGCTCGCTCACCTAGCGTACAGCCTACCCTACATAGCTACAAATGTATATAATAGCTTCGCATTCGCGACACTCCCCCCCAGAGAAAAAAAAGAAATAAAATCCGATTTGAATTATTTATGCACTCTTTTTATTCAAGAAGTACTTCATTAATAACAAACTCAATCTCAATTAAATATCTATAGGTACTTTGTAAGTGTCTGGTTTCACTGCTCAAATAATAATAATAATAATATTTATTTATTGAACCAAAAACTTAACATAGTTACAGGAAACATAGTATAAGACACAATTTATATGACACAGGTACATTTGAATTGCGGTTCATTTCGTAAAATTAAATTGCTATGTTTACAAGTGTGATGAGCCCTGCTTCTTACACGAGGAATAAACCTGTTACATAAGTAGCAGTCATCGGTCATTATGTTAGGTATTCAATTTATTTACATAATAGCGAGTGTACCATGTGCATTTGGGTGTGTTTGCATGTACGAGCATTTGCGTTCATTCGTGCTAATCTGCGAGGGTGTGTGTGTTTGTGTGTGTGGTTGTGTATGTGAGGATACGTTTATGTGTGTGTATAATAGAGAGAGGGTGCGTGTGCATGCGTGAGTCTTTGTATGAAGGGATGTGTATTAGGAAATAAATCTCAACAATAGCTCAGTACTGTCATAGTCCTGGTTTAGAAGCCATTCTGTTACTTTTTGTTTCACTTTATAGGTGTTTAAGTCCCTTAGATTTAGCTTTTTATGTAGATATTTGTAAACGTACGTGCTTAAGACATAAAATTGGTGTTGTGCAAATACTGTCCTATGTACAACACTTGCAGGTAAGTTTGTGCGTTTGTTAGGGTTTGATGGGTCAATATTACTATGCCTTCTTAGGGTTGATCGGAGCACATAGAGTTGGCGGACTGTGAGGACCTTACAATCAGCATACAGTTGTTTGGTTGGGTATCTGTATGGTCTCTTCGTCATGACTTTAAGTACGGCTCTCTGTGCCCTCTCAACCCCAAGAAAACCAGTTTTAATTGCACCACCCCATACGGTTATGCAGTACCCTATAATAGACTGACAAAGCGCAAAGTATGTCATTTTCAATGTGTCCAGGCTTGCTGATCCCCTGAGAGATTTAAAAATATGTGTTAGTCGCATGATTCTATTGGTAAGGGTGTCTATATGGCTGTTCCATCTTAACCCATCGTCAATCCGAACACCCAAATACTTCACATTATCGACTTTAGTGAGTGAGAGACATGTACAAGGTGCTATTGTACTAGAGCATGAGTGGGCTGTGATTTTAAATGAGTCTGGCGGTTTGTTTATATGTCGTATTGAAAATGGGACATATGCGGTTTTCTCCAGATTTAGTGACAAAAGATTGCGTGTTAGCCACTCCATTACTTTAGTGAGGGCAGACTCGGCGTTTGCTTTTACGACTTCCCAAGTTGGACCATGTACCACGATTGCAGTATCGTCAGCATATGCAAAGAGCTTTGAGTTTGGTAGTACCAGCTTGCAAAGGTCGTTGACGTAGATTTGAAACAGGGTTGGAGAGAGTATGCCCCCTTGTGGAACGCCGCAAGTTACTGTATTTTCATCACTAAAGTAGGAATAATAGGAAATAATGTGATCATTAACTGGGAGGTCCACTCTTTGACCTTCTGTCTAGCTTTAGCCGCTGAAACCCTGATTGGTCGCGCTCTAGTAACTGATGTGGATTCTGCTGAAACTTCTGGTTGATTACTGCTCATGGATTCCTCGACTTCAATACCCGTCGAAGATCTGTCATTATTACTGGGTGAGTGGTCTACTTGATCTGCCGTTGCTGGTTGTTCAACGTAAGATTCTACAGAATCTGGACTAGCTCTATTCGTGGGATCAATCTGATTAGGTAAAGGTACTGTAATATGTTCTTCAACTTCGAGTAGGAAGAGATGGCCTATTGAACGTGTGAATGTTTCACCTGATGGTACTTTTATTCTGGCTACTCTCACCTGTCCATCCGAACCCTTTATTAATTCTACTATCTTTCCAACTTTCCAATGAGCTCTACTTACGTCTGATCGTATCTGAACGGTCTCTAATAACTTTGGTGCTCTATTAACTACTACTCTTGGCTGCCGGTGCTTGTCATTTCTTTCACGAAGACTGGTCAAATACTGATTGGTAAACATCTTAGCAAATTCTATAAGAATGATTTGACCGCGTTTCCAGCCATCAATTAGATTAGATTTGGTTATCGTGGCTGGTTCCAGTAATTCGCGATCTGATATACGAGTTGTCACTGGACCTCCTACACGTAGGAAATCTTGAGGAGTCAAAACATGTTCCAATTCCGCACCGACCGTGGTCAGAGGTCTGGTATTTACGATAGCTTCAATTTCTTTGATTGCTGTACATAACTGATTGTGGTTCAAAAGATGTTTGTCTAGTGTTCTTTTCATACTGTGTTTGACTAAACCTATCAGGCGTTCGTAAAATCCTCCAAACCAAGGTGCTAACTCTGGAATAAACTTCCAACGCAATTTGTTCAGTATGCAATAGTCTGAAGTCATTACATCTGCTGTGAGCTTGAATTGTGTGGCGTTATCTGATACAATCATCCGTGGGAGACCTCTCAGTGCAACGAATCTTCTGATGGCTAGTGTACACTCTTCTGCAGATAGGTCTTTAACCACTTCCATATGTATAGCCCTGACTGATAGACACGTAAATAGACATACCCAACGTTTTTCTTGCGACATATCATTAACAAGAAGAGGACCAAAATAATCTAAGCCCGTAAAAGCGAAGGGTAGACTGAGCTTTACTCTCTCTTCTGGTAAATCCGACATTGCTGGTAGTTTGAACGGGCCACCACCGTACTTCACGCATTTGAGGCATTTTCTTATAACCTTCTGAACTGTGGATCTTCCGTGTGGTACCCAAAACTTCTGTCTTAATAGAGCTAGGGTATGCGATACCCCTACATGATAGTTTTTCTGGTGCAATTCAGTGATAACCTTGTGAGTGAATTCAGAATTCTTGGGAAGTAAGATTGGCTCCTTCTGATTTTCTGTCAAATCGGTATATTTGAATCTACCTTTGCATCTAAGTACTCCGTCCGGATCCTTAAACAATTGAAGTGATCTTGACAAGTCGGTAGTGATACCTTCAACTTCTTTGGAGAAATATTCGGCCTGAATGTCTAATATAGTCTTTGTCTCGTCCGTATCTGACTCAGGTTCTGTTCTAAGTTCAGTAGTTGGCAAATTCGCAAGACCCTGCCCGGCCAAAGAAATTTGAGTCTGAACATTATCCACGTTAATCGGATAAGTAGGCCACTTATCTGAATCCTCCGTCAAAAATTCAGATCCTTTTAGCCATCTATCGTAGCAATCAACTCTATCTGCCCTAGTACCTATGTCTGCCGGATTCAGTTTTGTTGGTACGTATCTGACTTGTAGATTTTTGTTCTGCCTTATCTCATTTATTCTACGCGAAACAAACGGTGGAAGTAGTTTGTCAGAACTGTACCAACTCAAAACGATTTGACTATCGGTCCACAAAAATTGTGCTTTAATCTTAAGGCGCATAAACTTCATGACGTAGATAATAAGCCTACATCCAATGAGTACTCCCAGCAATTCTAATCTTGGAATCTGTAGGTTAATTTGGTCCTTTAAAGGCACTAATCTAGACTTGCCAATGACAAAACTGACAATATTATTAGTGTCTAAAGAACTGCGCAAATATATGACCGCTGCATACGCATCCATAGATGAGTCTGTGAAGCAATGCAGTTCATATTCGATTGGATTACCTATTTCGACTCTGTTTAGACTTTGTGCGTAATACCGATTGATATTTATGTCCTTCAGATAAGCAAACTTTAACGTTATGTTTTGCCATTCATTAAGCAGGTCCTCATTTAATTTTTCATCCCATTTAACCTTTTCTTTCCATAACTTCTGAAAGAATAGCTTTGCTGTAAGTACTACCGGTACTGCAAAACCGCATGGGTCATACACTGAAGCTATGCTCTTCAAAACTTCACGTTTTGTTTGAACTCCTCCTAAATCATTGCTGTTGAAATTTGATTTCAAATAAAGGTGGTCATTTTGTACGTCCCACATTAAACCTAGAACCTTAACCTGCTTCTGATCTTTCGCTTGGAATTTCTCTGGTATGAGAGAAATCAGTTCGTTTGAATTGGAATTCCACTCGCGTAAATTCATGGACAAGCTGTTAAAAGTTTTCTTCGATGACTCATATAGCTTCAGTGCATCTGATACCGTCTGTGCGCCTGTTACTATATTGTCTACATAGATATCTTCTGCTAGGTTTTTCATGAGAGTACTATCTGATCTCGTCAAGTGGAACCTAATCGTGGCGTTCAACAAAAACGGACTTGAAATCACACCGAAAGGGACGCGGCAAAACCGTAAATGTAAGACATTATCTGTTCGAGCTTCACATTTAATATCTTTAAGCCAAAGGAATCGTGTCACATCTCGGTCTAGATCTTGGAGACCTAACTGTAGAAATGCTTTCTCAACGTCTGCGACTATGCCTATTGGATGTTCTCTGAACTTAATCAACAACCCAGTCAAATCCTCCAACATTAATGGCCCTCTATATAAGCATTCGTTTAAGCTTCGATTGTCTGCTGATTTAGCTGACGCGTCATAGACAATGCGTAGTTTCTTAGCCTTATCCCGACTGTGAACGCAATGATGGGGCAGGTAATGAACCGTATGCGTTTGTGGTTTGGTAGGGTCTGGTACGATTTCTATGATGCCGTTCTTTAGCTGTTCCTGAATCACCCGATGATATGCTTCCAGTTCAGAATGATCTAATCGCTTAACTAAACTATTAAGGCGACCCCAAGCTAAACCTAAATTGTTGCGAAGATTCGGTTGTGATTCAGTCCACGGCCATTGAACGTGATATCGTTTGTTTTCGTACTGGATGGTCTCATTGAAGTGCTTTACCGCTTGCTCGTCGCGAGTGGTCTTGGGTGAATCCGTGATACCTATTGATTCGAGGTCCCACAGTCTTTTGACATCATCTAGCTTTAGGGGAAGATCTGGTTCGTTCAGCTTATTATCGAATCCCCCATCAGATTGAAAGTAAGTCAAAACTGTGAGCTGATCTGTACTATCGACGGTCTCTAGTACTTTGCCTGACCAAACCCAGCCAAAATCGGAATTTACTAAGTAAAGATCCAGCGTAACTGAAATCTTTTCATGTGACATAAACGAATGATAATAATCATTTCCTATCAAGATATCTATCCTATCACCACATGAACCGTCGTCTGCCATTATAAGGTTTTTCAGCCTAGTATCACTCCATACCTGCGCTGGGTTTTTAAAGACTGGTGTTCGTATACCGTGTGTTATATGTGGTACTACGTTTGCGTGGATAAGTCGTGTAACGCCAGTTCGAGTCATGATTTTGAAATTTACTATGGGACTTTCAATTTGATGCGGCGATTTCGCTCCAAACGTGAATATCGACAAGTTCGATTTCTCAGCAATCGAGAGTTGCAAAGTGTTGGCAGTGACTTCTGTTATGTACGAGCGTTGACTACCGCAATCCAGTAAAACGCGACATTGTAGTGGTTTCAATGTTGTTTGTGAGCTACTTACATCCACAATACAAGTTTGTAACAACGTGGTGTTTACTTCAGATCTAACGTGAAAGCTTTCTGTCTGGATTGACTTTACTGGTGGTGAACATTTTGTGGGACATAACGCTCGATTGTGAGTGCCAAATTCATTGCAATGCCGACACTTGCGCTTGGAGCGGCACAGATTAGCTCTATGCCCTTCACGGAAGCAATTGTAGCAACGGTTACCTAATTGTGACTTCCTGTCCTGCATAGTTTTGTAGGTAGTGCATTCGTCATTAAAATGTTCTTGCCTACAGAATATACACCTACTTTTCTTCTTAGGTGGCTCATCGTTTCTTTCTAACGTATCATGTGGTCTTTTTCGTGAGTTTGGTTGGGATTTATTGGACGGCTTGGAATCAAATTTGGTTTTATCTTTCCTGTATGTTGTGAATCTACGTGGTTTATTGGCCCTCCTTTCTTCCACTCTAACGTGCATGGAACCTAAAGTGAAGTTGTCGCCATTGGATTTGTTCTCGCTGGTTGTTGTGTCTGTGTTTTTCGTATCTATACAATTTTTCTTTAGTCTATTCGATGTCTCTCTAGCTGATATTATATACTCTAAATATTTTCTGATGTTATCTATTTTTTCGTCTTCGTCTGTCATCTTCATCCTCAATTCGTAAATTAGGTCTTCTGGGAACTTCTCCATAATCATTACTCTAAGATGGTTGTGATTTACGTCTTCACCTAGTGAACTTAGCACTCTAAGATGTCTCTCGATCTCATTAAGAACTTGCCTGCATTCCTTCACTTGGTTTGACGTTGCCGTCTTTATTCTATAGAGAGCTACATAATGAGCGTCAATAATCGCGCTAGGTTTACCGTATCTATCTTTTAGAGTTTTTACAGCGATACTGTAGTTTGTATTGGTCGTGTCTAATCCTTCTATAGCCTGCTTTGCGTCACCCTCAAGAACTGACTGTAGGTATAAAAGCTTATCGACTTCATTGATATTTCGGCTGTCAACATTTGATGAAAACTGGTCCCAAAACTGATACCATTTGAGGACATCACCGTCAAACTTGGATAACTCCATTCTTGGTAACTTACTGGTTATGTTCATGTTTTCGCCGCTGGTAGTAATCGCTGAACGTTTCCTGTCATTGCGCTTGATACTAACATCTATTTCTGATATCAAATCTTCGGCCTGAATTTGTGACAACGTGTATCGACTGATTTCTTCAACATCGGGTTCTTTAATCGATTGGCAGTAATTATGAATTTCTGAGACAAATCTTTGGTTGGCACCTTTTAGTTTAGACCCAGTTAGTTCTAGTTCTTTTAAGTCTGTACCACTCTCGGATAATTTTTTAAGTTCACACTGAGCAGAAGTTATGTAAGATTGAACGGATTCATAAATTAATTTTAAACGAATTCGGAGGACGTCTTCCATTCTGAATACAGTACCTATTACCTTTATGACCCAAGAGCAAAACGTTATCTTCGTAAGCGTAGGTACGTATGGGAAATCTATAACAAAATTAACCCTTGTTAGGATACGTAGGTACCAACTATTTTTTTTGAGCAAGCTCGCACTTATAGCTTACTAATAAGTACCTAATGTACTGTACCTACTACCTATTGTCCAAGCACCATACCTACCTAGTATCACACCAATTTAAATATTCCATCTATGTAGGTATGTTAAAATTGTTTTAAATGATAATATTATATTTTATCATAGCTGTTGATTAGTTCAGATATCTGCAATGTGTTTCGTAAAAATACGTGTAAATATCTCACAGCAAAATGTTTTCAAATATGCACCCTAAACCCGCAAGATCGTAAACAGCGCCAACCGCGCAGCGTAACAGTGCGGCGCCGTGATGGCGGCGAGTGGCGGGCGGCGGCGGCGGCGCGTGGCTACGTTGCGCCCGCGCCCGCCGTCGCGCCCCGGCCACAGCGCTTCGGTATGAATCGGTAGGTAGGTTTGGTTTTTACGACCGGTTGAACTATTTTATGACCAAGATCTGTACCTAATGTCTATTACCTACTGTAATACTTGGACTTGCCTCTGACTACCCTTACCGTAAATGTTAAGGATCCTGAATACTAAAGGTTCTATCGATGTCTATCAAGTCTGGGAATAACAATAGCGAGACTATTTCACTATTAAGAAAATAAAATCGATCGAAATATTTTTGTCTACAGAAACTTAGCAGTCGCACAGCTAGGAATAAAATTACCAGCAGTCAAAGGGGTTAATGTAACGCATATTCATTTAGCAGTCATTATACTACACCTTGGCAATGGTTTTATGATCTTTGCTTCGCTAACATATTTTTCTCATAGAAACAAATCTACCCACAAAAAAATGACAAATAATAATTGACCTAGTTAGAAAAAAATTGTCAAGAATATTCATGAGAGAGATCCCAGCATCTCCACCATGTCGCCAAGTACCTTAAAAACTAAGAGGTACGACGAATGTCTGATCTGATTACTTCGCTAATGTACTGATTACTGGTTTCGACTGATTCTGATATCAGTCCTGATCGTAAGTGTGTGGGGGCTGTTCCCCCGGTGTGGCCTCCAACCTCCCCTATAGCCACCCCGAGCCTCGCTACTTTCGTCGGGATCAGATGCTGGTTCATCTGATCGTCTGGTCTGTTATTATCTGGTAACTGTTCGCAAACAGGCCGAACGCATCGGCTAACACATCAATATAAAAGGCAGGTAAGTCTGGTAGCTCATGCACAGTTATAATTAAAACTCACTCACCGGTGTTTACCCCTGCGCGTCTCGTGGATCAATGACGGGGCGACAAGGCGCGCGCGCGCACCCGGTCGCCTCGTCGGAGCGGCGTGACGTCACACCGCTCGCTCACCTAGCGTAAAAATATAACAATGTTTCCAAAGGTTCTATTTAGTCAAAATACTTTTTCTTCAAAATATTAGACGCTCTATATAATAGTAGTACTATGTACGCATCTAATAAGAAAGGGAAAGTAATTCTGAATTGCGATTCACAGTCGTGCAAGGGAGTGATTGTTGTCCACATTGAAACACTGAGAGTCATGAGCAATGCATCAGTGCATTATAAGTTTGAATAACCTCATTTAATATTAATAGCTTTTTTTTCTAAAGCTTTATTGGTAAGTCACCAAAAATGTTCTAGTCACCGTTTTTGCTTCCTCATAATACTTTGAATAGCCAAAAAAGCGAGAAATTTAAACTTTCTTTTTTTGGGTAAAAAATTTACTGTAAATTTCCACGTCTTCCTTTGAGTTCCACGCAGTTGAATTTTTGAGGAAAACATTCAACGAATAAAAGTTGAAACGTTGAAAGAGTGACTAAGCGCTATCCAAGCATGAATCAGAGCGGTTTTTAGTTCAAAGGAATGTCTTCAAACCAATGTGCAGTTTTTGATGGGACTACAGTTACTGAAGATGTGTCATATTTTGCAAAGATAGTAGTTATTTTTTGTTAAGAACCTATAGATTCATAAAAATAAAGTAAAGCTTTGACTTAATTATATTTTCACGTACTCATGCCTTTAAAGAGATAGGTGTATTTGCACCGATATTTCATAAGCTAGATTTTTGAACGTCGAACGTAGAACCGAGAACAATTTCCTAATATAAACCCCAGTACACTTGGCTCGAGAATCAAACGAACCCTCTACTGCTGCTAAAATGAAAAAAATGTAAAAAAACAGCACATAGCGGGCTGCTATATTTGAAGTTTATTCATCCAAGCTAGATGGTGAGAAGTGCAAACTGTGTGCTCTATGTAACCGGTAACCCGCACCGCCGCCTAGCGCCCGGCAGGGAACCGTTCAATGGAAATGAGAATTTTAAAGTTTACAGCACGGATTTTAATGCGGCCACTGGCGCCGGCTCGCTCCGTGGTTACGATAACTTACCATAATAAGTTTAGAATTATTATAACTGGCTTGAGTGATGTAAATAACACTTTTTTTACCGTGAAACTCGATTAGTTTTGCTTTTGGTTTTGCTCCCGTTACCATTATCGTAAACTCACGTATAGCCTTTTTCAGTTCTTATCAGTACTATTGTACCTTTTTTTTTTATCGTGCGGAAATTCCTTCGGATACCCCCCCCCGCCGGCCAGCGGGGGCGGTTATGTCGGGCTTGCACCGACTAAAACCGCACGCCGTCTCGGGTCTTCAGACGCCGGGGTGTAAGGTTACCCATAGAGCATATCCCTCGCACCCCGGCTGACCCTGGGCCATCTCACCACTAACAGCATCGCTCATCCTGTCTCCTCTGAAAACAGAGGAGTACGGAGAGCGATGTGTTCCCGCCATTTTGGGTATTGGCCGACGATCAATGCCAACCCTATGAAGGGGTGAAGGGGAAGCCATTGACCGCCACCCAGGGTGTACCGGCCGCTCCGATTCCGTTCCCCCCGGACTGCAGCGGGATCGGAATCGGAGCGACACTCGAGGAGGTTACCCAACACACACCCCCGTACTATTGTACCTACAGTTGATAAACTTTACAATGTTCAAAGGCATTAAGCTATTTTATGCTTAAGATCTAGTTAATATTATGGGTTGCGAGAAAGAAGAGTTCTATAAAAAATATTCAAGCAGAGCGCACATATAACTCAGACGCCGTTAGAGTCAGCTACCGCTGGTATTTTACTAAATCATAAAGATAAATTTGACGTAAGACGATGAAAAAGATAAAAACATTTTGACGGCCTCTGTGGCGTAGCGGTAGTACATTCGACAGCCACGACAGGGGGCGTGGGTTCGATTCTTGCTCAGTGCAAATATTTGTATGCATGAACATGTCTGTGTGCATTGGTCTGGGTGTTTCTATGTATAATACATATGTATTTACAAAAAAAAGTATTTAAATATCTTTATTCGCATTCTGGAACCCATAACGCAAGCTAGTTAAACTATGCTTACTTTGGATCTAGAAAGCGCTGTGTAGAATGTCGTAGAATATTTATTTATAAATCATAAGAGGTCGAAAAATCGATAGGTCACTTTTCATTGTAAAATTTACCTTGGCATAATATTTAGTTATGACTAGATCAATTCGCAGGTTTTTTTTTTTTTTTCTTTTTTTTTTTTATAACATGCTTATATTATGACACTTAACTACATATACAGCTATTACTTTAAAACTATGTTTTAATTATGGTATGCCACATTATGTTCATCATGATGGGCTAACATAATATTATTACTCCTTGTTCCTTTTATTTACAATCCTAACTATTTTGGTTACAAATTTTATAGTAAGCTCGGTGTGTTTGCTTATTAGTGTGTTAATGCCGTGTCTGTCTAATGTGATACCTGTGGCGGATTCCAGCTCGAGCCTATCTTTTGCGTGGATTGGACAGACAGTCAGGAGGTGAACCACCGATTCCGAGACCCCCGGCTCACAGGCGCACGATGGGTCCGCCTTACACTTGAATCTCGTCAAGTATTCGGCGAACCCACCGTGCCCAGTGAGGATTTGGGTTATAGGACCCTCGATGGCAATCCTCCTGACCGTCTTATACGCCTCCACCGCGCAAGGGAAGAAAAACTTGGTTGGTTGAGGCGGTCTCACCTTCCCGATAGCGCCTATTCCACTCGTCAAGAGAGCCCTTTCTTAGGACTCTCTTGACGAATGAGATAGGACACTGGTCGTAGACCGGTTTTTTCTTGAGCCTCAGGGCGGCCTCCTTGGCGAGGCAATTCGCCCTCACGTTCCCCTCTAGACCAACATGTGCCTTGATCCAGTAAAGAGAGACGCTCTTGCCCTGCCGCTTGCAGCGACCAAGAGCGTCTCTAGTTTCCACTGAGAGGGGATGCAGGGAGTGCGGATTGACTACGCTGAGGAGCGCCGCCCTGCTGTCACGATTCGCAGGTTGCCATGAAGCCTACATCGCGACAGTGCATTACATAACATATCACTGTCCATTCGTTTGTTAATGCGCTGAAGGCGGGCGGGCGGCGGCTGCTGCGATGAAGTGCGTATTTATTCACAATTACACAGCGAGCCTTTGTAATACATTTCCGTGACCTTTTCACAACAAATGTAGCATCATAATTCCTTACAATGGTCGCTATTACCCGAGGCCGTTATTTTGTCGTTTGATGCTAAGTTCGCAACAAAAAACGTCCTCTTATAAATCCTTTAACCGGGCATCTTCACTTTGATGTCTTGGTTTTGAGGAAAGTAAGATTTATCTTTTTGCTTAAATGTAGTTTTCATCTGAAACAATAATACTAAAATATCAACTTTATTCCATAAAAAATGTATTATTTCACTGTACTGTTTTGTTCGTTTAAATAGCTAATGCTCGCGACTCCGCCCTCACGGAGCATTAATACGGAACTTACAAAACGTCAAAAATGTTTTTTAACGAATGTTTGGCAAATGGACCACCGGTTCAAAACACGGCCCCGACCTGAGAAGACTCCGGCAAGAAACTCAGCGGGCTGGGCTCCAGTTCTACTTAACCACAAGTCTGACCAAGACCTTTCTAATAGAAAAAAACTGCATCAAAATCCGTTCAGTAGTTTTAGCGTCCATCGTGAACAAACAGACAAGGATTGCAAAAAAAAAAAAATTGTGTTCAGAATCGTTCATTTAACATAATCCAAGTATTTTTTCTTTTATTTCTTCAATGTACATACACAATGCATGTTTTATGTCACAACATGAGTGCGTAGATTTAATATTTGTCAGATTGTTTACAATTCGAATAGCAACATTAGAAGCTGCTATGATTTATATCACTACTTTGTACATATTAGTTGCACTGTTTTAAAATCATGCTGAGTATCACAGTTTTCTTCACTGATATTCTTCACGAGATTTTTTGATCAATTTCCATTTGTATTTGTCAAACTGGTGTTGATGAATAACTTGAAATATATATCTATTATGTTTTTGTGAATGCAATCTTATGAATATTTTTGATAACTGAAATTTTTCTTTTACCCTTTGTGACTCTTAATTTTCATCGGAAAAAGTGAACATCCAAAACGGGACTTGAACCCGCGACCAGTCCCTTTCTAGGGAGAGTACTCCGACTAATTGAGTTACCTGAATACGTCTTGGATATTCGAAATTCTCTTAAACATATATCTTGGGACGACGCCGGATATTAAAAGTTCGCATAGTAATTGATTCAAAATTTTGATTAAATTCGTTGTAAGTAGTCGTGGCACTATGATTGTTTTAATGTGATGAGTCGTTGCGGCTTCCCCATGTTGCACGGTATGTATATAAGTACCTTATCTATAACAGAGTTTTGCCAGATGTGAAAAAAAAACTAGATACATCAGTATACTACTACAGTAAATGGTTATAACCTGCAGGTTAACCCCTTCTCTTCGTGGATCCAGATTGACCGCACGTGTTGCTAGTTAGCTTCTGAAGAATCAACAGGAAAACCTTTTCATTGGCTGTTTCCCTCCACGTCACCATGTTAATATATTTTTTTACATCTGTATCGGTCCCAAATTGCCCTAATCCTTTGTTGCGGCGCAGCCGGGCGGCCCTCGCAGGGAATACATTTACATTTACTAGTACGACGACTTTGTCAATGAATCTGCATGTGTATTGTAATATTATCGCGTATCTTAAATATCATTACAAATATTGTGTTTCTATTATTTAGGTGGCGAACAAGCCTGCGGCCCACTTGATAGGCAGTGGTTAACATGACTCGTGAGGGCTTGCAACACTACATGAGATTACTCAAACTGCTGCCAAATTTTGTGCTAACTTAAATTAAGTACGATAAATCTTACAACAAACATGCTATTGTAACAGCAGATAATTGAAAATGCGCACCCACAGGTTGCAGCAAAACATGTAGCGCTTTGTAGGTACCCTAAGATGTCCGCAGCGAGTGATGGCCATCAGGGTCATCCGCGGGTACCGCACGATCTCCTTCGAGGCGGCGAGTCTCCTTGCCGGAACTCCGCCATGGTTCCTGGAGGCGAGAGACGCGGGAGCAGGGACGGAACCCCTAGCCTCGTAAAATCGAGGCCGTGCAGTCCCAGCTCCGCCAGGCCATCGTGGTGGAGTGGAAGGAACGACTTGGGCGACCAAGCGCAGGGCACGCCGCAATAGCGGCGGTAAGGCCCATCATGGAGGATTGGCTAGAGAGGCAACACGGAAGCCTCTCGTACCGACTGACGCAGGTGATTTCCGGGAAGGGGTGCTTCAGGGACCACCTGCATCGGATCAGGAAGGAGCCAACGCCTGAGTGTCATCACTGCGATGCGAGCGAGGACTCAGGGCTGCACACGCTGGCGGAGCATGTAATGCTCGCGAAGGAGATGACGGAGCGCGCCCGGGAGAGATTTAGAACTCTCCTGGCCCGCCGAGCCCGCAACTTGCTCGCCGCGCGTCGCAGGCGACTCAGGCGCCGGAGGTCGTTTAACGACCTCTGTCCTCCATGAGCGCAGGCCTGGGGGTGGCAGGTAAGGCCGCCTGTCACCCCAGCAGAAGCAGGCCGGGACGGTGGGGTGACTAGCGCCCCTCCCCCAAACCGGGGCAAGACGGGGACACCGTGGTTCCCAAACCCGAGGGGGCCATCTCGAAAGCGGAGATGGCCCAGGGTCAGTCGGTGTGCGAGGGACATGCTCTATGGGCAACCTTACACCCCGGCGTCTGTAGATGGCGTGCGGTTTTAGTCGGTTCAAGCCCGACATAACCGCCCCCGCTGGCAGGCGGGGAGGTATCCGAAGGGATTTCCGCAGGAAAAAAAAAGGTACCCTAAGATGAATAGATTTATCTATTAGACGACAGCCGCTTCCGTAAAAGCAAACAAACACTTGCCTTCACAGGTGGCAACGTGAGATTATCAGTGTTTAACGCAATCATAGGTCACGGTAACTACTTACCACCAGATAGACCTTGTGCTTGTTTACTGCCCTAGTAGTATCAAAAAAACAAGTCTTCCTTTTTCCTACGAGTCCCATTAGGTATATTTTCCGCTGTTTGCGTTTTATATACTCTGTGTAAGTATTAATTAAGAAGTTTCGCCGCCTCATAAAGTTTGTTAATGAACTTTTGAACTTTAAGTGTTCATCATTTTTTGTGTACCCGCCTACCGCAGGGTTGTTGTTTGGTACAGTAGACAGCTAGTATAGCTATGTAGGTATACAGCTTCGAGGTGGAAAAGTAGAAACATACTTACGTTTGACATTATTGGCGGCTGTTTTTTTATTACCACTCAGGTTGGCAGACAAGCACACGGCACGGTAGCTTCTCGGACGCAGACGCGAACTCTGCTAAGTTAGAGGTCGCGGGTTCGATACTCAGTCAGTGTAAAACATTTGTAAGTAAGCATCATCAATGCATGAATATGTAGGTATATTTGCATTAGTCTGGATTTTCAGTTTAGCTATTGTTGTTTAAGTTAGCTTGGTTTGGGTTTTGGATTAGATCCTAGTCAAATATCCTAGAATATTTTATTGTTACTTAACCTTATGTCTGATTGTAAAACATGCGATATCGATTAGTAATGCCTCGTTAAGGATTAACTTAATTTAATTTAATTTATCTCATTCAAATGTAGTGTGAACTGCAAGTTCACGTTGAAGAGAAGAAGGGAAGGAAACGTTGAAGAAGTGAATCTAATTATAGTTACTTTAATATTTTGAAAGAACTTAGTTATTTTTTGTTATGTCGCTTTCACGTCACATATTTTCAGTTTATTGCACCACGTGTCATGCCTCGTACTGGGTCAGGGCGCCATCTTGATAAATCATCTGTGAGGCGGCGCTGGCGAGGCGGATAGTAGCACAGTAATGGTCTGAAGTTAGATTGCTGAACCCGCTCGGATATGATGACTAGGTTTTGTGTTATAAATCAGCAACTGTTCAGTAATCATTTATTAGATTTTTTAACATTATACACGTTATTAAATAGTACAAAATAGTGAAGACTATGTTTTATGGAGTAGGATGTCCGCATTTATCCGCGACGAGATCCAGTAGATCTGTGACGACCAATGATGATTTCGATGAAAGTAATGTTTCATTAGCACATAATATTCAAACTACTAGCTATGCCCGCGGCTATCTAAAATTGTGATCCCGTTTCCGTAATCTATGAGAACCTACTCAAGAATTGAAAAGTAGTTTACGTGTTATACATACGAGTAGGTAATCTATAACCTACTTCGCCCTGTGCCAAATTTCAACCAAATCCGGTCAGCCATCATTGAAACATCTTCACAAACTTCCACACTCATGATGTTATGCAGTAGGATCTCAGTGTACATTATCAAGTAATGATAATCAAAATGACTTCACTCCGCCTGAAACTAAGTTTTTTTTTTTTTTTTTTTTTTTTTTTTTTTTTTTTAAAGAATATTAGTAACCGAAATTACTAATATTCCCTCTAACCCCTCCAGCTAAGCTAAATTGCTTGTGTTAGGAGTGGGTTAACGTCGGTAGTGTAATCGCCAGGATTCGAACCCGGGACCTCTCGATCGTAGGGTCGACTCCTTAACCACTAAGCTACCGACGCATAAGTGAAGTGTACAGAATGGAGGCTAACACGCCAGGCGACAGCAATGTTCAATGCTAAAATGCTGGTCTACAATTTGGCGTCCTCGATACATGGAATTTGACACGGGAAACGCGTTTGGGTAGAGAATTTCAAGTTTTTGTGCGGCAGATAATAGAGGTGCCGTAAACCCTTTAATTCTGGATAGCATTGTTTACACCATATGAGGGCTCACCTCAGCCTGCCCTGCACGTGTTGTTTTGAATAAGAAAAGAGAGAGTGAGATTAATTAAAAAGCTCACCGTAACACTACGGTAGAGGCAGTAAAATAGCGTCTCTAACAACGGCAAACGCTCGAGGGTGTCAGTGACCTCAGGGTTCTAATGATGCGGACTGCACGTCGCTGCCAGCTTTATATAATGTAATGAGTCCTAAAGCAAGCTTTAACATCGACGCAAACGAAGCTCCCGACACACCATTAGCGCCAGACGACGTACCGTTATGCAAAATAATATAAATGTTCAATCGATCGTCGTCATGTGTATTTTAGAATTTACATACTGATGTACCGGTGAGTGTTATATTCCAAATTCTACCACTTAGTTGGTTTTTGTTATAAATGCTAATTGTCAATAGGAAGGAAAGAGATGTAGCTATTCTCACACCGCTTACGTTGGCGATTATCAACGAATATCTTTTATTTGCATTAGTTTACGTCCACTTGGTTAATGTGTGTCCATCATGTAAGAATCGATTCATTATAAGGTATATTTAATTATTTTCGAACTACTTTATTTTTTAGATATGGTCATTCTACCGATTTAGTTAGTTCACGAATGTTGTAACGGGAAATGGCCCTTAAGGCTATCTTCGTCACTAGTTTGGCTGTAATCGTCTAAACCTAACTAAACATAAAACTAAACTGTGAAATTAAATTCCTAACCGATTTATTTTAAATAATGTACGCCGTCATTATTCTCCTCACTGAATTAATTTAACCTTCGGTTTATATTATATATTAACTAATGTTCTAATCTTTTGGGTTTTGTTAAAATAAAATGAACTCTATCTGCATAAAATCTAGTTTCTATATACGATATTGATTTAAATGTCAAGTTATCATTTACGGTCGTAGATTGTATCTACCAGGTAACTGAGGTTTTCTGGATCCAGATTATATGTTAATGGCCTATATTTTTTTATATTTCATATGTTTTGTCGTGAGCTCATATATATTTTGGTTGGGTTGATATTAAATCAACATATTTTCTCCTCCTCTCTCTCAAGAGTAATTTAATTCTGTTATCAGTACCTCCACTAACGCTAAACGTATAATAGTATTCTTCTCTTTTTTTTATATTAGTATTCACTAATTAATACCATTACAAGTTTAACCGACCCGTCGTAAATCGCCTCACATATCTAGGTTTGCCTGCATTGCAATGTAGGTTTCGTTCGAGACTGGTATAAATACTGATTTAATATGAGTTCATCTGTTTTAGCTTGTAAATATAATTTATGAATTTCAGGCAGACCCCAGAAATGCTACACACTGATAACTTGCTCAAACTGAAAACCCAAATGGTTCCAGGAGCTAAAATTGTATTTAAATTATCTATTAAGTGAGCTGATTGTAACACATATATTTATTTATTGCTGTATTCGACTAAAATACTCCCTCTCGTTAGAAAACTGTGTGCAAATAATGATATTTCAGATGTCTCTGGATGAACCTACTAAAACCACACGCCGTCTCTTATGTGTTTGTTTTCTTTGCACTTTACAAGTCGAATATTAATTGAGTTCACCAACGACCATCTCTTTGTATTACTGATACTATTTCCATGTGTTACACGATATATTGCAAATGTTAGATGAATAATCAGCCACTTAGATAATTTACTCTAATATATTACTCGTCAACTTCTGCCCACTCAAATCAATGTTCTATAACTGATAACGGAATAATTATTTATACTTGCTCTAATTCTCGAATGATGTATTCAGCCGTGTTATAATGCACTTAATTATTTGATTACAGTGCCTAGATAAAATGTTATAATGATAATGATATTTCACGTAATCATTTAAATCACTTCCAAACGTAATTTTATATAAATTCAGGCCACAGTTCTTTATCTTGCTATTCAAACCAATATACTATAAAATAGTAGAAATTTATCAGAAACCTTCAATTATATTATTTAGTAATATATTTAAAGTTATATAACAAACTATCACGATTTATTCAGACAATGTTCTGGAACTATTTTCGATATATCTATTTTTAATTATTGAATAACGTATTTATCCACAACTTTACTATAAAATTCACGGTAACTTTCATTAAAACACAATGGATTTGCCGTTGGATTGATTAAGTTATTTATGATAATTATCTTGTAAACAAAGACTTAACGCGATATAATTTACGTAACACTTCACTTCGGTTAGTTATCACTTAAATAAACGTATTTAGTATGATGTTACCTACGAGTCCTATTAATCCGCCTCGACAGATTAACCTAAATAATTCTAGACTCAAATGGCCCTAATGTTTACCTTCGGTCTACTGTCCCGTACCAAAGACAGCAGGTGTGTTTGATTTGACATGTGTGAATTTATGCGAATTGTGTGAAAGGGAATAACAATGCGAACTAAACTAAGGATAAGGAATGGAATAGCTTGCGAAAACCCCTAAAACTATTCCACGGATCCTAGATATAGGAAATAGGTGTTTGAAACGCTTCCGAAATCAGACTCAATCCCAGAATTTAAGGCTTGTTACCTACAAGTTCTTTTTTGCCACGTTTCAGGAGATTGGGTTTATATAGAGAAAGGTATTTATAAAATATAGGAATCTTTAGATATTCAATCCAAAGAGCGTTATCATTTGTCACTGTCTAGTATGCACAACTCGTCAAAAGAATCACCAATTATATTAGCATAACACAGCCAACGAAATTACCAACTATTTTAACAGAGCGTGTGCACTTCAACCAGCTACAATGAAAAACTATCTCATGTCCCCGTTCGAAATCAGTTTTTATATTCCACTGACTCCCCGCTTGATGCTTCCTAGTGACGTCACACGCCTCCTCGTCGCTTGGGTATCAGGTAGTATTTTTTTTGAGAAATGACCTACGCATTAGACCTTTCTTGTACTTAAAATAGCATGCCAATATTATTTTAAACCAAACATCTTAACTAGTTCAAATTAGGCATATTTTAATTATATACACACCATTAACCTTAAATTACTAGCATTCCATGCAACATGCTACGTTTAATATTTAACTCCCAATGTACGTAATATACACATTGTCATCCAAAGCATAGCGACATTCAATCGAGCAAAATTTGGTAAACGCGTCCGTTTACTAACCAACAGTCTCGTATCAAAGCTTGACAAAGAAATCAAATTACATCTTATTTGGTTCTTAAAACCCTTTATAAATTATTTTAATACGCATTAACCAATGAGATAATTTAGACGTCCATAGAGTTCATTTTGCAATAATTAACACGTGTCAATATTTATTTATTTCAAATACGCCGTGAAGACGAATAATTTTTTATGTTGTGTGAATGGTATTTGTATTGTTAACAGATGTGAGGTAAAAATTCTCAGCGTTGTTTCGCCACCGTGGCGATATAAATAATACCATTTCAATGTAAATGTTGAAGTTACATTTATGACTTTGACGTAAGATGTCACTTCAACATAGACTAGACGGAAAAGCGCCATCATTGAAAAATCAGATGTCAAACAGTACAGACGATTTGACTGATTTAAAATAAATCTGTTTATAACAAGACAATCTTGCATTATTTCATCGAATACTGTGGAGATCTATCAATCATAAGACACTAAAATACGTGATGAGATCAATGTTATCGAATGGACGAAACAGGATGCCTAAATGCGCAATCAGCGATCAAACTAATTTTGCATATGTTAATTTGGTGGTCGGCATCGATAATTCAAAAGCCGCGTTGATATTCCGACCGTGGACATGGAAAGTGGCTATACTTAATTTTGCATCTCTAATCCATGATGTTGCAATATATTCATTGTCAGTAGACCGAGCTATTATGCTTGACGAGCGTCTAAAAGTAATTTTTTATACCACTTAGGTGGCAGACAAGCACACAGCCCACCTGATGGGAAGCAGTTACCGCGGCCTATGGAGGGAACAGTGATTGTTTCCTGTATGAAAGTTACTGTCCTTTTCTTCCTTCTGACTAAGGAGGAGCTAGTTGAAGACCACTTGACACACACACAACTTGTGCCCGGCAAAATGCTGAACTCGTCTCCTTTTCTAGTGCAGTAAGGTTTGTGCTATAAGTTCAGTTTATCTATTGTTATTTGATTTGTCCTTACAACAAACTATTTGACTGTCCTTATTTCTTACAAAGTTGTATGATGGTCAAAGCGTGACCAAATAACTCACTTTTGCATTTATGATACCAGTTTGGATACAAAACATAAGTGTTTATTGTACACGAGAAGCACAGAAATAAGAAAGAAAAGAAGCTGTTATTGCATCAATAACACGACGCAAACAGGGTTCCCGACATACAACAAAGTAGTAGTTTCATTACTGGTCGACGCGGCTATCACCGTTCGTGAAGTTTCACCCCCGCACGTCTCCGGACGGTTCAGCTCGGGAGCCGCTCATCGCGCGACGTTCCATTTTGCGTTCATGCTCTATTTAGTAGTAAGTAAACAGTTTTATTTCCTTAGCGATGCGGTCCTGCACGCATGGACGCCTGATCTCATGAAATCTACAATTTGTGTCTGTATACTTTTGTTTACTTCGTCTGTCTTCTTCGTTATATACCGAAATGCGTATATTTCGAAACCTTCACTTAGGAGTAAAGACAGGGTTTGTACAGCAGCCAAGGCTTTCATTCACCAGCGCATATAAATAAAAAATAAATAATAAATATTCCACCACATTCCATACAGCGCTTTCTAGACCCAAAGCAAGATATTTTTTTTTAGCATGTGGAAATTCACCCCATCGTTTCCGACGATGGGGTGGGCGGGTCGGAATCGGACCGACTAAAACCACTCGGCGTCCTCCCCAAGTGTCCATTGCCGTTCACCCCGGGTAAGCCCTCGAAAGGATAATAGCTTAACTAGCTTGTGTTATGGGTTCTTAAATGCGAATAAACATCCTTATATACATCTTTTTTTTTGTAAATAACAACATAACATAACATAACCTCACGCCTGTATCCCCGAAAGGGTGGGCAGAGGTGTCTTACACACCCACGATTCGCCAGTTATATTAAGGTCCCAATGTAATAGGGGGCGAGCCTATTGCCATCTACCGGGCACATTATTAAGCGAGCGATAATTAACATTTATTAATGCACACAACTACGAAAAGTCAGAGGTGTACCCAGGGCGACTGGGGATCGAACTCGAGTCCTCGTCTCAGCAGTCCGTTACATTCGCCACTGGGCTATCGCCGCTATTGTAAATACATACATATTATATAAAGAAACACCTAGACCAGCATTGATCTGATATTTGAACTGCTATTTAACTGAATATTTGCATAATATTCATATTCACGCACAAAAATATTTGCACTGCGCAGGAATCGAACCCGCAACTGACTTAGCAGTCGAATGGTCTACTGCTACGCCACAGAGAACACCGAGAGAAAAGCCTACGTCACAGGGTCGTCCGTCAAACAGGTGAGGTTGGCGCGCCCAAACGATCTTGGTATGACCCTTAGGTAAGTGCTCTAACACAAGATGTTTAACAATAAAATGGGCATTAAAATGGGTGTACTAAATACCCACACCCGCTATACAAACAGAACAGTTTTCTGAAATATTCCGGTGATATTTCTTCGTGAATAATTACCGGCTACGAAACAAGAAGATGAAAACTCTCGGCGTGACATTTTAGCAGATGCGAATTACTTTGTACCATATTTATAAAGAGATCAAACTGCAATCTATGTTTCTAGATATAGTTACATAAATAGCACTGGCAGTATGACTTCAAGTTCAGGTCAATGTTCAGACCCTGCTCGGGATACTTCTAATAGCAGTCGTTAGGAACAAAAGCAGATTGAAGTAATTCTGCACCGTGATATCTTTTTACGGCAAACTATAAATAAAAAAAGCGGCCAAGTGCGAGTCGGACTCGCTCATGAAGGGTTCCGTAGCAGTAAGTAACATAATAATGCTTTTTTAAAATTTTGTATTTGAGTTGTTGAATGAAAGGTAAATTGCGTTTTACGATTTTTTTATAATATAAAAAACTACTTATTAGATCTCCTTCAAACCAATTTTCGTTGGAAGTTTACATGGTAATGTACATCATATTTTTTTTTTAGTTTTATCATTTTACCACTTTGGAAGTGTCTTTCTTCCAAACTATTCAGTTTAGAAAAAATGATACTAGAAACCTCAATATCATTTTTGAAGACCTATCTACAGATACCACACACGTATAGGTTTGATGAAAAAAAAAATTTGAGTTTCAGTTCTAAGTATGGGGAACCCCCAATATTTAAGGTGTTTTTCTATTTTTGTGTGAAAATCTTAATGCGGTTCACAGAATACATCTACTTACCAAGTTTCAACATTTCGGAGAAAAGTGGCTGTGACATACGGACGGACAGACAGACAGACATGACGAATCTATAAGGGTTCCGTTTTTTGCCATTTAGCAACGGAACCCTAAAAACTAGATATTGCTCGCGGCTCCACCCGTGTTATAAAAAGTAGCCTATGTGTTGTTCCAGGCTATACCCTATCTTCTTACTCTCAAAGGATGTTGTTGTTCCATCTAGATCTGTTCAGTCAGTTTGACGAATTTCAGTCACAAAAATTTAACCATACATTCAAAATTTGGCATTTATAATACTAGTGTGATTCAATTGCACTGTTAATTGTAACACAGTCTCCGTCACAAATATCATAACAGTATTTCCTGAAAAAATGTGCGCATAAAAATGTTACTCAAAGTTGTCCGAACCCCCAGAGGTAGCCTGTTAACATTAACTGGAGAGAAATAACACATGAAGGTTCTGTTGTCTTTTAAAATTGAAGAAACGTCTTTTGTTTGGTTTTGTATGACATTCAATTTTATTTGCAGTTTTACTGTCTGTAGCAGCTGGCGATCAAATATTATCCACTCGAGCACCAGGCCTAAGCCGACATCATTCTAAAACTGTACTTACTTTTAATGACTACTAATTAACTTTAAATTACTACTACGGATCAGATTACACTCGTTTAGTATAATTACAATTCAGGTTCAGCTAAAACAATTCCCAAGGGTGATTGGAAGCAACCTTAGTTAAAGACAAAGGTTTCGATGAAAAATATGTGCTTGTATACTTATGAAAAATATATGCTTTTTTTTTTATAAATAAATAATAATAAATAAATATTCTACGACATTTTATACAGCACATTCTCGACCCAAAGTAAGCATAGTTTAACTAGCTTGTGTTATGGGTTCCAGAATGCGGGTCTATTTGCATTGGTCTGGGTGTTTCTATGTATAATATGTATGTATTTACAAACAAAAAAACGTATATAAGTATGTTTATCCGCATTCTGGAACCCATAACACAAGCTAGTTACACTATGCTTACTTTGGGTCTAGACAGCGCTGTGTAGAATGTCGTAGAATATTTATTTATTATTATTATTATTATAAATATACTTAAATACTTTACTTTATTGTATGTATGTATATAATATGATATAAATATACATAGTAGTATATACAATATCGAACGACCATTTACTGTAAATATAAATCGAGCCTACATTTTACGGAACATTTTAAATATAATACATAAATTTAAAAAAATACTATGATCTCACAAACGAATTAACCAAAACGGTTACGTGGTTAATTTGTATACAGTGGAAGTGGGAGCGAGAGGCATACCAGCAAAATCTCTCTATAACCTACTTAAACATCTAGGTCTATCGAGAGCTACAATAAGCTCATTACTAGGACGAATGTCTGAAGCGGCATTGGTAGGTTCGCATCAAATTTGGTTAGGCAGGGAGGGGAACTTGGGTAGTGAAGGTGAGTGTTGATGTACATCAACAAATGGGGCCCCTTCTAAACCTACACTTGGGTCGCAAGTCCCAAGCACCGTCCCGAGTTCCTAACTCAGCAACGCGATGGACCCGGCACCCGCACGGAGAATCCAAGGATTGCTAAGAATATCGGTCTTTGAGTGTAAATTAATTTGGCAAATCAGTATTCCTTTAGCAGAAAATTATTAATAGAAAGAGAGGGAGAATGAGAAAGAGGGAGAGAGATATTGTAGATTGATAAACGACAAATATTTGCGGAAACAGAACAGAACGTAGTATATTGATTAAATTGCCCTGATATAAAACACATTGGAGTGGTAGAGTCAAGCAACAGTCATTTTGGCCGTTGCATGAATGGGCCGACTCGACCGGGGAAGCACCACCCTCTCACAGAATATCGACGCCAAGTAACAGTATTTAAATTGTTGCGTTCCGTTTGGTGAGTGAGAGTGCCGGAGCCCAAACTCCTTTCCCATCCCCTTTCCTTTACAGGGTCGGCAGCGCGAGTGTGACGCCACTGGTGGTACACACGTCCATAGGCCGCGGTAACCGCTCCCCATCAGGTGGGCCGTATGGTTGTCTGCCACCTTAGTTGTATAAAAAAAAAACATGATACATTTTAGTGGTTTTCAAATTCTGTTTACTTATGTATAAATTCAAAATGAAGTGGACATTTTAAATCGGCTCAAACGGCACGCGGACTATGGCGGAAATGGAGCGCTAATGGACGCGATTAAGACCGGACCACGAACGATGCGACGTGATGGAGGCGACGCGATGGTTTAAAATTTAATTTTACTTTGATAATGATGATCGTGAGCTCGGAACATGTGTGGCCTTTATTTACCGTACCAACCTTTTCGTTTTTGATCAACAGTGGTTTCATGCGAACCGAATTAGCTTGGGACTTTTCGAGAGATTTTGAGAGTAAGTTTAAGTAGTGAAATATTACAGAATGTATCTATTTATACTATTGAAATTGTAAATTAGTTGCATCTGTACACTAAAAAACTTGGGTTATGTTAAATGGACGATTCCGACCACATTTTTTTTAATTTTCTCTTTAATTTTGCTGTTCCTTCGCGACTGACGAAAAACTACAGAACGGATTTCAATGCGGTTTTTAGGGTTCCGTTGGCAAATCGCAAAAAACGGAACCCTTATAGATTCGTCATGTCTGTCTGTCCGTCCGTATGTCACAGCCACTTTTCTCCGAAAGTATAAGTACTCTGCTGTTGAAACTTGGTAAGTAGATGTATTCTGTGAACCGCATTAAGATTTTCATACAAAAATAGAAAAAAAAACAAATTTTGGGGGTCCCCATACTGAAACTCGAAATTTTTTTTTCATCAAACCTATACGTGTGTGGTATCTATGGATAGGTCTTTAAAAATGATATTGAGGTTTCTAATATCTTTTTTTCTATTGCGCGAGAGACACTTCCAAAGTGGTAAAATGTGTCCCTCCCCCCCCCCTTTAACTTCTAAAATAAGAGAATGATAAAACTAAAAAAAATATATGATGTACATAACCATGTAAACTTCCACCGATATTTGGTTTGAACGAGATCTAGAAAGTAGTTTTTTTTTAATACGTCAATTCGTAAACCGCAATTTACCTTTCAATCAACTCAAATACAAAAATTAAAAAAAAAACATTATTATGTTACTTGCTGCTACGGAACCCTTAATGGGCGAGTCCGACTCGCACTTGGCCGCTTATGTCTTGGTCTTGGTTCGACTTAAACTCTATCATATATTTGATTTCAATTGGTTTAGTAGAACCGGAGATGTGCCCAAAAAACGATAACATTGTGACAATAACAATAATATCAGTACACGAAGTTTTCTATAGCAAAAATACAGCACAAATGATCTGATATACCTTATTTAGTCTCCCATATTTTGTAACAATTTATCTACTGGAGATTTCGCAATTAAATATTTTAAATAAATAAATATTCTACGACATTCTACACAGCGCTTTCTAGACCCAAAGTAAGCATAGTTTAACTAGCTTTTGTTATGGTTTCTAGAATGCGGATAAACATACTTATACTTTTTTTTTATTAATCCATACATATTATACATAGATACATCCAGACCAATGCAAATAGACATATTCATGGATACAAATATTTGCACTGAGCGGGAATCGAACCTGCGCCCCATGTCTTAGCAGTCGAATATTTCTTCTGGTCATTGTTAGTCATCATCATCAGCCTCGTGATCTCCCAATAGCTTCCAAAGTTTGCACTTTGGAGCCCGAGGTCGGCTTACTGTTTTTGATTGGTATATCGGCCTTTCCGGGAGACACTGCCGTCTGACGTCTCAACCTTGAAAGGTGCGCCTGCGCCAGAGTCTCGACCATTGTTTAGCCGGTACAACTACCAACAGGTGGAGTTGGCTCTACGGTAATTATAAGTAAACGTTAAACAACATATCATAAATAGCGGCGATAGCCCAGTGGTGTACGTAACGGGTTGCCGAGACGAGGTGTTGAGTTCGATCCCCAATCCCCCCGGGCACACACCTCTGATTTTTCGTAGTCATGTGTGTATTAAAAATGTTGATTATCGTTCGCTTAGTAATGTGCCAGGTGGATGGCAATAGGCTCACCCCCTATTACATTGGGATCTAAACATAACTGGCGAATCGAGGATGTGTAATACACCTCTGCCTACCCCTTCGGGGATACAGGCGTGAAGTTATGTTAAAACATATCATATGTAACATTTCTCACCCCTTAATGATTACCTATTCCCGCCGAGTAAGGAATATGGAACTATAAGCAACCGCTGGGCATTGTGTTAATGGTTTGTCCCTCACTCACCTCATGTATATTTAGTCGGAGCCGCCGTCAATTGTTAGAGATCTTAACTTCTCTATCTCACGCCCACTCCACTCCACCGCTGCTTTGTTTCGTTATCGTGAAAAATGACTCAAATTATTGAGGTAACTCTGCTGGCCGTAACCTGTCGGTCACGGCTAATGTACCCCGCTCTGTTGTTGTTATTCAGTTCGCTTATTCGCTGATTTATTCGTTACAATCGAAGCAAATAATTGCATAAATAAAGCTGTATTTTCGTATTGTCGGTACTTGTTTACAATTCGCGCTCGTATTTGAGGAGTAAACACTTCTGCCTCGTTGGTTCCGTGGCATAACTTATGATAATGTTTGCGTTCAATCGTGAAGTCCTGACTTCAATTCCTGGATTGGTAAAAATATTTTATTCTTATATTCACACCTCCGTATCACACCTTCATTAATTGTTTTTAGGGTTCCGTTGCCAAATGGCAAAAAACGGAACCCTTATAGATTCGTCATGTCTGTCTGTCTGTCCGTCCGTATGTCACAGCCACTTTTCTCCGAAACTATAAAAACTATGCTGTTGAAACTTGGTAAGTAGATGTATTCTGTGAACCACATCAAGATTTTTACACAAAAATAGAAAAAAAAACATAAATTTTGGGGGCTCCCCATACTTAGAACTGAAACTCAAATTTTTTTTTCATCTAAACCATACGTGTGAGGTATCTATAGATGGTCTTCAAAAATGATATTGAGGTTTCTAATATAATTTTTCTCTAAACTGAATAGTTTGCGCGAGAGATACTTCCAAAATGTTAAAATGTGAATGATAAAACTAAAAAAAATATAAATTACCATGTAAACTTTCACCGAAAATTGATTTGACCAAGATCTAGTAAGTAGTTTTTTTTAATACGTCATAAATCGTTAAACGCAAGTTACCTTTCAATTAATCAACTCAAATATAAATAAAAAAAAGCATTACCCCATACCCAAAAACCCTTCATGGGCGAGTCCGACGCGCACCTGGCCGCTTTTTTAAGAATAATATTATCCTCGATAGTGCCTACAGCGCTACAGCTAACCTTGGCTGCTTGTATTAGGAGTGGATTCTCGTCAGGGCTGTTCACCTTAGCCATTGAGTTAACGGCTAAGGGGGCGGTCTTGCGATCCTTGCGACCGTTCCAATTAATACTCCTTAGAAGTCCAAGGCACCCAAAAAAAGAATTCATTACTACACCAAACGAAAATTCTCTATATTATTGTTAGGAGATCGTATCTAATCTTGGACGAAATTATTGCAAAGTATAATTTTAGTTTTTCGATTTATAAAACGGTTGCTGACTACGCTGAATTATTAATTCTTCGTGAAAATCGATGGTTTTATTTTGTCACTGGAATTGCCAAGCTTAGGGAAGATAATGTCAGTAGCCCTTCATTTCGACACCTCAGACCGTTTCTTGAGGACGGGCTTATTGAAGTTGGGGGTCGTTTTAGGAACTCCGATTTATATGCCGGGCATTACTCCATTGTGCTCTCTAGCAAGGACCCCATTTTGCGTTCATTTGTAGAGTATTATCGAGAGTTGAATTGTCGCTTAGGTCCCGATCGGCTGATAAGTATCCCTTTTACGTTAGAAGTTTTAGGTAATTACTGCACGTAATTTAGTTAGGTCTAGGCTCTCAAAATGCCTACTTAGCATTCGGTCTCGTCCCAAACCACCTTCAATCGTATCGTTCAATCTGCTGAGCCATCTGTCCAAATTGGTATCGATTATTTTGGTCAGTTCACGCTCACTATGGTCTAGTCGTTGGTTTTACTTAGGTTTATTTTTTTACCTAGCTGTTGCCCCCAATTTCGTACGCGTTAAGTTCGGAACAGATCAAGGTATGTTTATTTCTGCAGTCTCGATACTAACACATCACACATTTAACATCGAAATCAATTCTGCCCGATTTCTTAATATAATAGCGTGATGATATTCATTATTAAATGTTTATGCAGAGTAACTCTGTGGAGTTTCGAGATTATACATTTTACTGCTCGTTACTAAGAAGAATGTTCATGCAAAATTTCAACCAAATCTGTTTAGCGGTTTTCAAGTGATGCTCCGACGTCGATAATAAGAATCAGACAAACAGACAAACAGGCAAAAATTCTAAAAATCACGTTTCTGGCATCGGTATCGCTCCTAGAATATAATTTTTTTTTTTGAAAAAACTTCAATGTACAGTTTTCACCTCGTTACGATTTTATTATTTGTTTAGGTGTAACTACACATGCAGCGCATTTTTGGAGTCTCACTCCTTTAAAAATATAAATCTAAGCAAGAAATTAACGAAAATATGGCTAATGTTGCTCAACACAAATTATTAAACTGATCACTACAATAATTTTGGAAGCGCTGGAGTGGAGAGCGTCTGCCCATGCTGCACGAGATTGCACACGTCCCAAGTGGACGCGCCAGTCGAGTAGGCAGTGGCGGTTAGGTGCCATGTAAGGGTTCCTCAATGTGAAAGTTTTCACCGAAGTATCACAGGTGCTAGTCGCATTGCTCAGGGTGAGACAACGCGCAAATTTTTATTCTAGCTAAATAATTAAAATTGGCACCGTTGTCGTATTTTTTTTAAGAGTGTTAGTAACCTTATTTAATATTGTGCTTGTGTTAGGAGTGGCTTCACGTCAGTAGTGTGATGGCCAGGATTAGAAACGGGGACGTCTCAATTGACTTATCGACGAAAGGCTGCCTCCTTAACTACTAAGCTACTGACGTTTCTAATTTATTGGTTGTTTCTTTTTAATTATTCTTCTCCTTCAAGTCTGTTGATGACATCTAAAGTCGTCAGTCTGGTTGCAGAACGGTAATAGCTGATTGCCCATGCACTGGCTGAATAGTTCGGCTAAAACTCTTTTGAACTTGGGTAAAACGTGATGAACAGTGAGTTTTATTAGATGTGCGAACACTAATTTCACTAATTTCTTGTTCAAAATAGGTTTATCGCAAACTTGCCGTTCAAGCCAGATATCATAGCTTTTTGTTCTGTAGATATAGAAGACAACCAGTACAGAAAGGACTAGCATTTGTCTAAGCCACCCTGAATGTGCAAAAGGACGCGTGTTATCAAACACGTTCACGGTACGGCAGGCAATGGTGAATCACGACCCAGATTGCTGGATCTGCTTGTTCTGCCTGTCGTAGGCCGCTCTACTTCGCTATCTGATATACATTATTTATTTACATTTCGGTATCCAAACTGAGTGTAGCGTTTAAATGGAGAAAAAGAATACGAATATGATTGTGCTCGAAACTAGACCGAGCAATGAGCTCAATACGAGATGGTCAAAGAAACAAATATCTTCTTTAAGTTAGGATATAACTAAGGGGAACACAAACATACTAATTAAATGAATTTTTTAAGCTATTAATTTTCCCTATAGATTTAGATCGGAAAAAGATAACATCTAGGACAGGACTTCGACCCACGACCAGGCCCTTACAGGGGGAATGCTCTGACCAACTAGGTGTCTCAGGTGTCTAGTGCCTAGGTGGCTCAGTTGGTCAGAGCATTCCCCCTGTAAGAGAATAGTCGCGGGTTCAAGTCACGTCCTAGATGTTCTCTTTTTCACATCTAAATCTAGACAAAACATACTATTTAATTATGAAGATTATTATATTGTATTTTTCTCTTAGAGCGGCCAATAACTGGAAACTAACCACAGGGCTAAATGATTATATTAGTGTGAGTGTTATAAGTATGTAGTTTATTTAAACTACAAACGTAGGCAGTTCTTAAAGACCATTACTTTTGAGAATTCAGCGTTGTTTATTACAAGTACTTGTAAAGTTCAGTCAGTTGTGCAAGAGCTAACTTAGATTTGGACTCTTAAAGTTTTGTAAGACCTATACAAAATTAGAACATAACCTAATAAATACTGTAAGAAACATATATACCATGTTTAATATTTAATGTCTGGAATATTAGTTCATTTGGTGTACAATAATAGTAGATTGTTGCGCCGAGCACAAAGTGAGTAATTAATGCACGACTGTTATGTCGGTGCCCGAGCGCACGCGAGGGCACTAAATTGACACGAGTGCATCTATTACTCGCTTTGGCAAGGTGCGTAATCTACTTTTCTTTCAACTACCAATCTACTTACCGTAATAAAATATACCTACTCAAAATTAAACCTCAAGTTAATAAAAAATATTTGTCCCGCGATTTTTGCGGTAAAAGATTTTCAACAATTGCCTTAACAGCAGTTTTTATGTTTTCTGGTGTAGAACTTAGATCACTATCGCTGTATATTTCCATTTTATTTTATTTTTCTCGATAAATGAAGTACTCGTATCAAAATTTTACAATGCTACAAAATGCGCGCCATTTGCTTTTTTTTCACTCTCGGTTAAAAAAAAAACAAATGGCGCGGCGCGCAGTTATTCAGCCAATTTTTATTGTCGGCCAGTATCTAATGCATACATTTTATATTAAAATAGGGGACAATAAACCACTGTACATTTATATCTAAATAAAAAATAAAAAACAGTGCATTAAAGAAAAACTGTGCAACAAAGAAATTTCATATGACTTTTCTGCACTGTTTTGGTTCTAAGCAAAAAATACGTATTTTGTGATCGGTTTTGCAGTGATTAATGATAACATTACCGCGTAGTTGAAAGAAAAGATTATTATCTATCTAACGTTACAACATTCTATAATAGCAGAAATTATTTCCTAAGGGACATTATAATACATACTGCACTTTAATGACTCTCAAGTGAATAGACTTGGAGGAGGCTAATTGTTTCTGATAACAGTTATAATAAGAGCATCTCATTTGGTGAATTCTACAAACACCTACGTTTTTGTAAGTTTTGTACAAATTCTGAAGCATTAACACACGCTATCTGTTCCACGCAGGGCTGGAGCTCTTTGTCTTCAGACCGTGACGCGACGTAACTGGTTGGAGGCGGAACGCTCGCCCGAGCGCGGCCCTACTTGTGTCGCTTGTCTTTATTTATATGCTTAAGATTTAAGCGTGTTCGCTCGCAAGCCGTAAGCGACCTTTTTAAAAATGCTTTTAAGTAAGCGCACCCCAGGTTTATTCCGTAGCAAGACTTACGCTTTCATCTGACAATGCAAGAAATAAATATAAATATTCTACAACATTCTACATAGCGCTCTCTAAACCCAAAGTAAGCATAGTTTAACTAGCTTGTGTTATGTGGTACAGAATGCGGATACACATACTTATATATGTTTTTTTTTTTTGTAAAAACATTCATATTATACGTAGAAACACTCAGACCAATGCAAATAGACATATTCATGCATATAAATATTTGCAGTGAGCGGTAATCAAACCCGCGCCCCCTGTCACAGCAGTCGAATGCACTACCGCTACGCCACAGAGACCGTCAAATGTCGTTATAGCCGCATAGATTATAAACTGATATATTTTAGCAGAGTTTCGAAATATAAGAGTAATCTTCAAAGTTTTATTTATCATTCTATGCGTAGATACTCCCTATTTTCCTTGTATCTTCCCCTTTCCCTCCACAGATAGCAATACGCGAGGTTTCCCTTGAATATTGCAAGTGTTTATAAATAGGTAACCACTCAGCGCTAGTATGAGTGTTTGTTACCGTTAAAAGGAAATAAAAAACGTTATTTCTTACACTGCTCGAATTTATATCAGCTTTTTTCAAAGGATGAATGTGAGTTACTCTCCCGACACAGAATTCTTGCGCGGCACGCGCCGGAACGTATTGTGTTGTTCAGCAAATGTTTGCACATCTTTGTGCACCGTTTGTACTTTTTAATGAAATTCTTTGGTAACCGCACACCTCGCCAATTTACGAGAGACTTAAACGCTTTCTGAATTCATGCTATGTGAGATAACTGTTGACCTGTATACTACTTGTACTTTATAATATAATACTTTTTGTCCTTCATTTGTAAGCATGTATGTCTGCGTTGGCTTAACAAGAAGTCGTAATTATTCTGGCAGCATCTGTTATGGCGAAGAAAGAGAAATAGAAGAATAGAAATGATGAAATAACTGGACACCATTCGTTGAGGTATTCTTGCATACCGCGCAAGGACGCAATACAAACCTATTTTGTGAGACGTTGGTACTTTTTCAACCAAGCCTGCCCGTCCGAGACTTCGTGCTAGGGCAAGCATTGCCAAGGCTGTTTATTTCTACTTCTTTGCTGGAACTCCAATCCCGGCTTCATTCATAGCTTGCACTTCACGACTCAACTCTCCTACTTTTCAAGATTTGATATATTTTGGCTTTAACGGAAATAACTGCCGGCTCACTCCCCAATCCTAGCCAGAGGTGCGTTCATCAATCGGCCGTCTTATCGGCTCGCAGCTGAGTTTGACTTGGGCCCCAAAGATATTTACAATAATACACCCATTTTAATTTAATTTGGCTAAAAGAGATTTTGTCGTAGACTGGCGCTAAGAAGTGAGATATATAAGGAGCAGCGTCGCCGAGGGAAATGAAGCTGCTGTTGTTAGGGTTCCATTACAGCCTTTATAGGTCGCCGCGCAACTGGAGCGTGGCTCACATCTGTACTCACATGCATATACTCACGATGGTGTATATATTTCAGGGTAGGCAGAGATGTACTAACCCGCACATTTCGTTCACTATGTTTTTTGGTGCGACGTAAAAGTGGACTAGTATATAGCTGTCAACCGTGTATTTTCCCCTGGACTTTATATTTACTGTGGAATAGATAGAATATAGTACCTGTAAGGTACATGGCCAAAGGTAGCTGTACATTCAAACGATCCAATGTACAGTAAAATATAAAAGTTATCAAAGCCATTTCCTAAACAATTAAGAAGATTCTGTACTTAGTTTTAGATTATTATGTTTCACTCTTATATTTATTTAATGGTTTATAACCAACATGCAAACGCCCGCTCGCACAAAGACCTTTGTGTTTTAAGAGGGTGGCATAATTGTAATAACTTATAGAATACAAAGGTTTGAACGATAAAAACAAGACAATTCGCAAAAGGTTGATTTTATTCCGGTTTTCTCACAATTTCGATTTAATCAACGACCTCTGTGGTGTGGCGGTAGTGCGTTCGACTGCTGAGTCAGAGGTTGCGGCTTCGACTCCCGTTCAGTGCAAATATGTATATTTGCATTGGTCTGGGTGTTTCTATATATAATATGTACTTGTTTAACCGAATTCTAGAACCCCTATGATAAGCTCTGCTTAGTATGGGTATAGATGGCGTTGTGTAATTTGTCCTAGAATATTTATTTAATTATTATTTAATCCTTGTAAGTTATCTGAAATATCTTAAGCAATGAGTTAAATTACGTTAGATATTGTTTCTATTTCTATACAATAGGCGTGAGTCCACTGAACTGCTTTCATTCAGTAGATAACATGTACACAAGTATTGCCTTCACTAAATATAAATTATTATTGACATTTAATCTCTATAGCTGCCGTTTAAGTTTCGTAATTGATTTTAGTTTAGTTACAACATTAATGGTGATCGTTTGGATAAATCGAGTTGCCGATGGACCTGCAATTTTCGCTAATCAAACAGATTTTAATTAATCTGTGCATTGAAACTACGCGGTCTGGTGTCACCGCGCTCTGAAGAGATGTATGTACTGTACTGTATATTATTATCGTAACTAGAAATTTATTTTTAAGCTCTGAAGAAATTTTGACGACCTCTGTGGCGTAGAGGTAGAGCATTCGACTGCTAAGTCAGAGGTCGCGGGTTCGATTCCCGCTCACTGCAAATATGTGTATTTGCATTGGTCTGGGTGTTTCTATGTATAATATGTATTTATTTACAAAAAAAAAAGTATCTAAGTATGTTTATCCGCATTCTAGAACCCATATGACAAGCTCTGCTTAGTTTGGGTCTAGAAGGCGATGTGTAATATGTTCTAGAATATTTATTCATTTATTTATTTATAATAGTTAATAATAGTTATTAATAGTTTCCGTGTTTGGAAATTAGATATTTTTTTACGTCTTGTTGTTTACGATTTGTACTTTTGCGGCTCCCTTTGGCAAAAGTACAAATAGTTAACACGTGACGAATTTTTTTTGTTGATTATTATATTCTACATATAAATTAAGCGGTGCTGATTTCATACCAGTTAAGTTTTACAACATCTTTAAAATTGACGAAATAATCGTCTCTCCACACTTAACGTTTCTACCCTGTATATTAGGTCGTTACATATGAAATTGCCGTTTTCCTTGAAGAAATTGGAGGAAACCCAATTTTCAGTACTAGCATTTTTGCATTTTTTTAGGAATAACAAATCCATATTTTATGTTTTTTTTTCCGTATGAATGAGACAACATTAAGCTAACAAACTGCAACTTTTATTACATTTTTGAAAAGTGACAGCTGTTAAGTAATACGAAATTTGTCATCAAAATGGATAGCATTTAGGAAGTACTGTTTTCGAAGATCGAATTAATGTATCAAGCGGCCAATAAAAACAAAATTTAATAGAGTTGTAAAATCTTGAAATCAACTTTCAAACAAAATATAAATAATGGAAATAGCTATTAAATTACAGGAATAGCGAACTCATGAATTTGTAAGAAAATTTCGGCAATTTCATAGGTACCTATTATTTCTATCATATATCAAAGGTACACCTTACTCATGTCTGTGTGTATGTGCGTATAAAGAAATATTGCGTCTGTTTATGTAAATGATCTGTAGTTACCGGCCAGTCACGAGCTGGTGGGCTAACTCTACAGTCATAGTAGGGTACAATATACATTTACAAGTTACATATATAAAGAACAGTTTTATAGCTAGGCATTAAGAGATACTATAATAATATTCGCAATATAAATGTTTATCTAGTAAAGTTATTGGCCATCAAAAATTATAGCTTTGTTTGTTTGTTCTTAGAATCGGTTGACAAGATTTGTACTTAATTGTTGTTTTGTGTAATTAAACCGACATTAAAATATAAATAACATTGTGTTTTCAAATTAACTCTTCATCAAAATGGAGGCTTATAATAGAGATATAGAAGCATGTCTGTTGATAACTGCAGCAGTGCTCGATGCTCTCAGCTCAGATTGGATTATACTACAGTATTTGGCTTTTCAAGTTTTAATATTTGATTTTCAGCTTGTAGCAGCTGTTCCTTGGCATTGTGGTGTAACACACGTAGTAAATATTGCAATTACACTAATAGTCTGCAAGCAATAAATAATATAATTGAATGATGTATGGATAAAGTTCGGTACACTGTCGTAAAACCATATGACACGTGCTTTAACAAGATTAATTAAAAAGCCTTATTAAAATTGCTTATCGTTAAAAATTATGTCTGTTAAAAACGAATTAGCCACAAATTTTGTTTGTAAACTTACGCCTATGTATTGCCAAAACCTAATTACTGTCAACTTGAAACTTTTCAGATGCCGTACTGCCGAACTGTCGAGTTAATGAGGTAAACAATATTTGTGGCATTTTAATTGCCAGATTTCAAAAAAAAAAATACATCAAGTTTGTTTTCCTTAGCGTATACTTACCTACGGATAATGTTTCTAAATATACATTTAACACTGAGAGTAGTTTTACAAATTTTGCTTTTACAGCAAATATATTAAATAAATAAGTATTTCTTGCTACATATTCAAGAAGTACCCAGTCCCGTTATGCTAGTATTACTCGAAGTTTGTAACTAATTTAATAACGGGTACAAGTTGGGAGCTGCCCCGCTGCCGGGCGCTCGGCGTTGGCCAAAAACAGGGATTACTATGTCGCAGGGAAATTTAGTGCATGTTATCGCTTGTGGTAATGAACAAGCGATGTATCATGTGCGATAGGCTTGACTAATTGCGGCGTTGGCCGTACGACGGGTCGGCTGACGAATTTTGGATCATTGTACACCGTGTGATACATGCTCCAAATTGAACCACTACTGAAGCACATATCGGGAAGTTCTTGGTTGTCTTAGTACTAAGTTAACAACAAACAAAACCAGCTTGTTTTATGCTCCGAAACCAGACAAATAGTACTTAGTTTAAGTCTATTGCTCATTGTGTGTAGCCGTTGTATCAAAATAATATTCAATTTAGGTGCGTTAAAGCAGGATCCACGTAAGTCATGATGGATTTAATAAAATATTTTGCAGGTTTTTTTTCGTGTCTCAAGATTAGTCGTAGTAGTAGTAGGCTTGAGCATGGTGCAGGCTCCTCCTAAAATGCTACAATTACAGCATAATATTGTAGTAGGCAACCTTTTTTTACCATATTTTAACTTTTTTAAATTATTTTTACGTTTAACTTAGGTAAATTTTTTATTTTAACTTTCTTTTTTTTATATACCTTTATTTATCTTGACACGAGACAAAAATGTACATTCGTTCATATTTAGTCTTAAGAAATCACTATTTATAATATGACGTCTCGAAAATGCCGCAGTGGAGTTTGTTGCGCCGTTTCTTCTCCACTAGGGCCTAGGAAGCGGTGGTAAACTTAGTTTTAAGCAGATTTTGACGTCAAAAAGATGTAATTACGTTGCACTATTTTCAAAAATAAAGACTTTGACTTTGACTTGACTTTAGTAAAATATCAATAAACATGATCTACATACTGGAATTTCATTTTTCAATATGATAATAAATCGGAGAGAGGGAGAGAGGAACAACGCTACGATGATGGTGATAATGGTCGCAAGGAAGTGGACCACAGAGTCACTTGGATTGTATCTGAAACTATTAATCTGTCTTTTACTAGACTATGACCATGTCTTACTGCACTTTCTCCATAGTATACGTCAAAACAGAAATCACTTCGCAAATGAGATGTTTTTTTTTTTTTTATATATATATTTAGGACTCGTCAATTTGACTTCACCTCGCCTGATGGTAAGCTGAAGGTAAAGTCTCAGGAAAGAGGGTCACCATTACATACACTTACCATGTTAACAATGGTGGCACTCAGCTTGACGGCCTCATCAGAAGAGGATTGACATCGCAGTACCGCGTGACACCCACCGGTCCCACTAGTGATGCGACCACAATCTACCTGCTCGGCTATGCACTTGCTGACCCCTGAACGCAATCAAACCGAAATTGGATTACTATGGAGGGTTTTTCGCAATCGTGCACGGTGGTACCTACCCGACCGAATTTTGTGACAAATTTGTGTCATCAAATTTCTACCACCAGATGTTTGATAAATTCTGAAATGCAACAAACCTAAATAATAATCTAATTGATAATCATTGTCACAAGGCTCGCTCATCAGCTGAGGACAGGGACAAACGAGACGTGTGCGATATTTGGAAGCTTAATGAACTCGATTTCAATAATGTACGGAGAATGTGTGGATCTTGAGCGAGAGTTTCTTGTTCATTGATTTGCATATACATCTACTGAATGTAAGTGACGGTGGCAGTAGGATCACGGGCACAATGCGCAACCTTTGTCACCTGGTTTTTGTTGCGAGTGTCGATAGCAGCTCGATGCGACTGGGGACGGTTGGCGGAGACCTGCACGTACCATTGTTTGAATGTCTGATCGAACAATTCAGCATACATCTGGTTAAAGTAGCAATTTTGTGCGTCAAGGTGAGTTTGTATAATCATCAATTTCTGAAAGTTTGTAGAAATACTTACTTTTGACACTCTGATCATCAAGTTTTGAAGCTGACTGTACGTGGTAGAGATGGTTCACAGGGGCCCCACTAAGATCTTCGGGGCCCAAGCCAACTTTCACTGCAAGGGTGCGCCTGTACATTAATGGATGAGGCCTCTGAGCAGGCTTTCCTCTCGGAATTGGAGAGCCATGGAATGGAGGAATAGGGGAGCGGACGCCGGCTCCAAAATGCAAGCTTTGGATGCAACCGGGATTGGAGCTCGGATGATGATGGAGGGCCATGGATCCACTCGCCCCACCAGTGGAGCAATTACAGTGTTGGTATGTTACGTACCTCAATACTTGCAGACTTTTGACTGCGTTCTAGGTTTTCTAGTTTGTCTTCAAGTGTCCGTATGTATTTGTGCTGGTTCCTTCTATCTTCCTCCATCTGTACTAACTTTCCGTTTATTTCATCGTATTTTTCCGACATAAAATTTATCATTTTCAAACTATTCTAGTCCACTGCTGGACATAGGTCTCCCCTAATGAGCGCCATAGCGCCCTGTCTTCAGAAGAATTAAATAAAACTATAAAATTTATAGTTTTATTTAATTCTTTGCTTTCCTCTCTTAACACATTTATTGACTTTATAATTTGATCATATTTTTTCCCCTGTGTGACTTGCAAAATCTTCCTAATTTCAACCTTAAATGCATTGTATTGTCGGACGTTTACACGAATGTTACACATACAAACCCGGTTCAATGTAAAATATAAAATAACATCAAATAAACCGCGATAGAATCCGTTAAAAATAGTTTTATTTCAATCTTAAATTCATTGAAATCATCCTTATCTTCCTGATCATGTTTTCGTTTTTGCCTGCGTCCGGTGGCTTTACTCAACAAATCTTCTGTCAATGGTTCACAGGGGCCCCACTAAGATCTTCGGGTTCAATATTGATGGATGAGGCCTCTGAGCAGGCTTCCCTCTCGGAGTTGGAGAGTCATGGAAGAGAGGAATAGGGGAGCGGACCCCGGGCTCCAAAGCTCAAGCTTTGGATTCAACCGGGATTGGAGCTCGGATGATGAGGGCCATGGGTCCACTCACCCCACCAGTGGAGCACTGTTACACAGTTTTGAAAATGCTGTTATACTAGTTAGCACCATAGCTTTTAAATTCTTACCATATTCCATATCATCATTCAGAATCTATCTACTCAGGATATCTTAGGTTTTATCCAAAATAATCTAATTCAATAAATCGCTTGACCGATCTCCTTGAAAATTGATTCGTGTACTAGTGAATTGTTATGCAAAAAGGGTTTAATGTACATTTTATCTAGAAAGGTAAACTGTATCTCATACTCTAGGGTGTACTTAGCATATTTTTCAATCGAAATACTAGGCTATTAAGTGCTACGGCATAGGCGTTCTACGACCCTGCTACGCCGTAGCTGCGTAGATTAGATGTATCAGATATAATAAATTCTTGAAGAACGTGTTTTAATAAAAGGTCCGTGTTAATATAAAGGCAGCTTGTACACCGTGATTTTGCGGATATATGCGGATCAGGCCGCACCAACGTACGTGGAAAATTGATATCTGGGGAAGCTCAGACAAGTTCGTAGCGCTGCGTCGAATTCGTTGCTTCGAAACAGACCGACACGCGTTGCCATCTACCATCCGAGACAACATTTAACCATCTAGCACCATGGAAAGTTGTCTTTATGTAAGACATTGCCGGATGCTATCGAAAATGAATACATCCATCAGTTTAAGCGCCACCTACAGTTCTGACTTATATAGACTTTATTATTATTTAAATCTACTCTTATTTAAAGATTTAGACCGAAAAAAGAGAACATCTAGAGCGGCACTTGCACCCGCGACCAGTCCCTTACAGGGGGGAATGCTCTGGACCAGCTGAGCTATATAGACACGTCCCAGATAGAGCTATATAGCGGGTTCAAGTCCCGTTCTAGATGTTCTCTTTTTCCGATCTAAATCTTTAGAAAAAGTAAGCATACAAAATGCTTAAAAATTTAATTGAATCTACTCTTATTTTTTTAACGTGAATGACAGAAATACCATTTGGTGCAGAAATATATTTCTATCTGTACAATGAGTACCGTAAATTTCTTCAATATGAAGAGAAAAATATAGCTCAGTCCTACCGCTGTCGCTGTAAATAATATCATACTTCAACTTACCGCAGCGCAATGTTCCCTTCCCCACCATTTCACCGTTTAGTGTTGCGGCGCAAGTGCGCGGCGGTCTCAGCAGCGATTGTTTATCGTTAATGGCCGGCTTCAAGCCATTGTAGGAAATTTAATTCATACAATTTTAGGATGCAATAAAATATATTAAAACCAAGTTATACCACATCTGTCATAATGTCTTTGTTTCACTGCTTTGAAATAAATCTATGGCAAAATTATAAAATATATGCTATGTGTGACGTAGTGAATGGTAATGTCAGAAATGCTTTTTTAGCCGGAATTTGTGCAGTGTTGATAGGTAGCACTCTAGCGCAGGATTATTGTTGTATTTTTGGCCGTATCGCTATATATCTCCTAATAATATAATGTGTGAAAAAGAAAACTGTATTTATATTATTTAATTATAACTATATTATAAATCTTAAGGCTTTCACGGCCGGCGTTGCATGTAGAATATACTGCTTCCTGGCTGTTTGGCCGTGATCCATAGGAAACTTGTGTCCCAAACGTTACGTCGATCACTGCGGTCGACATCTTACAATCCAAAAAAAGAAGATGGCAGCCTTGGTCACCGAGTCTATCGAAAGCCCACACACACAGACCGTTACTTACACAAGGACTCCAACCACCATCCCAGGCAGAAAATGTCAGTCATCAAGACCCTGGTCCACCGAGCTAAGAGCATCTATGAACCACAACACCTTCAAAACGAGTTAAGCCACCTGGACTCGGTCTTCCAAGCCAATGGATTCTCTTCCCAGGAGAGCTCTTCATCCGAGGAATTCTTCTTTAACGAACCGGGATGAGGAAATACCTGCCCCTTTAGGGAAGGCCTTTTTACCATACATTCGTGGCACAACGGATCGCATCGGGAGACTGCTAGAAGCTTACAACATCAAGCCTATCTTCAAGCCCACGACGCAGTTGCGTAATCTTTACCGTTCGGTCAAGGACCCTCGTGACCCACTATCTTCAGCTGGAGTTTACCGAATCCCCTGCTCATGTAGCTCTGTATACGTGGGCACTACTCAAAGAAGCATCAAGACCCACCTTACGGAACATGAATGAAATTGCTGCCTCAGCCACTTCGACAAGTCAGCAGTTGCAGAACACACCCAGGAGGATGGTAATCATACCATCAAATTTCAGAACACGAAGGTTCTAGTCACCACTTCACATTTCTACCCACGGCTACTTCGAGAAGCCATCGAAATATTGAAGTGTCCCAACGATTTTAATAGAAAAAACAAAGGCTTTCATCTTCAAAAAGATTGGTACCCAGCACTGAGAGCTGCTCATCATCACGATTCAAATATGACGAAGCCAACAACATCCCCGGTATTGGGAGGCCAGGCCCCCTTGCCTAGCCTCATATAATCAAGATCGAGCGCGTCGGTTCCGCAGTTCTCGACCAATCAGGATCGATCACGTCATTTCCCCCCTCCAACTGCGCCTATAAATACGCCTGTGACTCAGGCCTCTCTACCAGTCACAGTTAAGTCGCCGCTGAGGAGTACCACTGTAGATGTCGACCGCAGTGATCGACGAATTGGGACACACGTTGCTATGGACCACGGCCAAAGAACTCGGAAGCAGTATATTCTACATACATATTTATATATTTAATGTAAAATAGCATTATTTTATCCAGTTTGCTAGCTCACGTCAGCCTACTGCAATATATAACGTTAAGAGTGTGACGTAGTGATCTGCGCGAGTGTGTTTCACGGTAAGGTGACTTTTATATGACACATATGAGTTCATGAGTGTCATGTGATACATATTCTCTTCGTGTGAAATGTTTTTCCTTATATCTAGAGAGGAAATACGTAACAAATGAAGTTAGATGTTAAATAGCTACTCGTAATTATTTCAAGCGGAACTGATCATAGAATTTTTTTTGTTATGCTGACCTGAATGTGTTTCCCCACGAATAAGCATCTGTTGAGGCAGTTAAACTTGAGAGGATTATAGAGAAGGTTATAGAGGTTTAGGATCATAATTTTAGAATTGATAGCATGTGAAATAGCGGCCTTAATTTTTTGAACTTCATCCAAGCTAGCAGTTAGTGAACCATATATAAAAACAAAGAAAAACCTCTTGCCAACTCCATACTTGCAGTATGCACAAGCCGTTAGCACTGTCGCAAAAATATTGGGGCGACTGAAACACTGTGTCCAGTTTCCTAGGTCGCTGCACGATAATAGATGTATATGACATTGGCTTATGTTAATCCTTCAGGTTGTGATAACTTATGCAGACCGGTAACTACATAGGTAACATAACACTCACTATTTCATCTATATGTCCAATGTAGGGTACATGATTGTAATCAATATTTTTTGTGGCAGCATTAATTTTATAAATAACCAAAGTTAGTCTTAGTTTTGAAGCGCTTCGGACAAAGAAAGTGTTGCCATTACTAAATAATGCTATCACTCCTTAAGCAGAGTAATGACGCAATCACAGTTTTAAGCTTTTTTATGAGAAAATTTAAAAAGTTTTGAGACACCTTTTTTGCCTTCAAAGACATTTACTTTTTATTGTAAACAGATGTTTTTTTTACGGTGAGCCTAAGTGCTTCATTGACATTGAAAATAACAAATGATTCAAGGTGAAGCAGAACACTCGATCCACACCATGCCTTCCGGTGGGTAACATGCAAGATGACTCAGGGGAAGGGCTCTTCTCCATCCAACAGCTAAAAAGCGGTCAAGTGCGAGTCGGACTCGCCCATGAAGGGTTCAGTAGCAGTAAGTAACATAATAATGCTTTTTTTTAATTTTACATTTGAGTTGATTGAATGAAAGTTAAATTGCGTTTTACGATTTATGACGTATTAAAAAAAAACTGCTTGCTAGATCTCGTTCAAACCAAATATCGGTGGAAGTTTACATGGTAATGTACATAATATTTTTTTTTTGTTTTATAATTCTCTTATTTTAGAAGTTACAGGGGGGGGGGGCACATTTTACCACTTTGGAAGTATCTCTTGCGCAAACTACTCAGTTTAAAGAAAAAATATATTAGAAACCTCAATAATATTTTTGAAGATCTATCCATAGAACCACACACGTATGGCATTGATGAAAAAAAAAATTTTGAGTTTCAGTTCTAAGTATGGGGAGCCCCTAAAATGTATTGTTTTTTTCTATTTTTGTGTGAAAATCTTAACGCGGTTCACAGAATACATCTACTTACCAAGTTTCAACAGCATAGTTCTTATAGTTTCGTAAAAAAGTGACTGTGACATACGGACGGACAGACAGACAGACATGACGAATCTATAAGGGTTCCGTTTTTTGCCATTTGGCAACGGAACCCTAAAAAGGTGCCCGAATGACGACAACCGGCCCCTTCCTATTATATAGGACCAAAAAACAAAGTTGCCAAAATCGGTATAACCCTTGTAATTTTTCCCTGGGTCCCTGAAAGAAAATTGACTGACTTGCAGTCAATTTTTTAACAAAATTTACTATCTTACATCAAAATAATTAAAAAAATAGTGTACATAAAGGGCAAACATTGGTATCATTATGCTAAGTTCGCAGAGATAGATTGTAGTTTGTGTGCTGTAGACATCTTCATCCAATGCATTAGTGTTACGTAAGGCTCGCATTCAACTTGTGGACTTGTATTTGGCAAGTTCCGCGCTACACAAACTTCGACTAATATAGTCACGACTAAATTTGCTGCTCGTTTATGAAAAATTACGGAACAAATAATAAATAGCCCTCGCTTTACATTTTGTGTTGGCCAAGTTTCGGAATAAACTTTCGGGAACTTTACTTACACAGCACGTTTACTTCTTATTGGGTATAAAACTGTTGTGAATACAAATTTTTAACTTAGAAGGAGCAAATTTTTTAAAGATTTCATTTTCTGAAATAAGATGATGGTCTGATCATTCGTTGCGTTGCTTTAAGCTCCTCTAGGGATACAACACTAAACTAATGCACGATTAAATCAAGATAACTAAGCCATAATTCGTTGGTGACTGTGGATGGACATACAGCCAGAGGTTTATCAAACGATTCTTAATAAAATTTAAGATAATTTTAATAGAGTTACTCTTAGATGTGATGTTTTTCCAACCATTCCTTACTTACTTCTCAGGCGCTTATCTAATACGAACAATTCTCGTATACATATATATAATTTGAATCTCGGAAACGGCTCCAACGATTTTTATGAAAATTGGTATACCTTTTTTTTATTGTGCGGAAATCCCTTCGGATATCCCCCCGCCGGCATATCCCTCGCGCTCCGACTGATCCTGGGTCATTCTCAGTGTCCCCTCTGATAACAGCAGAGGGGTACCTGGAGCAACCCTCCCCCCCACGGGCCTTGAAGGCCCGCCATGCCCCGACCCCCTCGTGCAATGGGTTCAGCTGGCCCTGAAAAAGGCCGGTTGGTCAGACTCTTGGCCGTTGACGTTGACGCCAGCTACTCCAGAAGAGCAATCAATGATGCGTCATCGCCCACGTTGCCCAGGGTGCACCAAACTTGGAGGTGATCCAACCAGTCGCACTCCAAAATCGGTATACCTATAGCATTTAGTATATAGTTTAGTATATTCAACAGCGATATATCAATCTACCTTTTTTTTTTTTGTTTTCGTGCGGAAATCCCTTCGGATACCCCCCCGCCGGCCAGCGGGGGTGGTTATGTCGGGCTTGCACCGACTAAAACCGCACGCCGTCTCGGGTCTTCAGACGCCGGGGTGTAAGGTTACCCATAGAGCATATCCCTCGCACCCCGACTGAGCCTGGGCCATCTCACCACTAACAGCATCGCTCATCCTGTCTCCTCTGAAAGCAGAGGAGTACGGAGAGCGATGTGTTCCCGCCACGTTGAGTATTGGCCGACGATCAATGCCAACCCTATGAAGAGGTGAAGGGGAAGCCATTGACGGCCGCCCAGGGTGTACCGGCCGCTCCGATTCCCTTCCCCCCGGACTGCAGCGGGATCGGAATCGGAGCGACACTCGAGGAGGTTACCCAACACACACCCCGATATATCAATCTACCTAAGTTTCATTTTTAGAAAACGTCGAAAAAAAACCAGTTATTACAAAAGGTTAATTGAAGTAGAACTGTCTTTAACAGATTCTATTGCTATAAGGTTATGTTATATACTTATTTAAACTGTTCGTGAATATCATTACGCTATTATATTAAGGAATCGGACAGAATTGATTTCGATATAACATATTTCTCTATCTATTTCGAACGAATTCGAACATCATCCAGGCATACATTTCCACTTTTACAACAGCGTGCTAATTAGTGTAAACATGGCACACGTGTTATTAAGCTACAAACATTTTTACAGGGTCGGCAGCGCGAGTGTGATGTGAGTCAACGCAAAAGTTGATTACCACTAAAATCTTTACAAACCTTTACTACATTGGGATACATGTACTGACGATAAATATATTCGCAGTTTTATTATCCCCAGAGGACAAAGTTAATATATTTAAATTAAGTGATTTCAAAGTTAAGTTTATAAGCTATTTTTGTCGTTGAGTTTTTTTTTTTTTTTTTAATTCTGTATAGACCATTAGTACGGCACTTACAAAGCGTCATAAAAAAACAAAATAATCTAATGTTTGGCAAATGGACCACCGGTTCGAAACGCGGCCCTGTCCTGAGAAGACTCCGGCAAGAAACTCAGCGGGCTGTTTTTTTTTTGGTCTATTTACAAACATATTTACTTAACCTAAGTACAATATTTCATTTGAGTAGCATAGAGAGAGAGCAAACAGTTCATATCCAAGCTTGTTTGTCGTCTAAATAGTCTTGAATTTTATAGTAGCCTTTTTGGCAGAGTTTACTTTTAATTTGGCTTTTAAATTTATGAAGAGGTAGATTCTTCATTTCACTAGGAAGCTTGTTGTAGAAGCGTATACAGTTACCCTGAAAGGAATTACTAATCTTGTGGAGTCGACTATTACAAACCACAAGATTGTTTTTATGTCTAGTATTTACAATATCATAATTTATGTATATCACAAAGCCTTAAAAAATTGGAAATGTTTCTTCTAACATACAAAAGATTTTCAAAAATATATTGGGAAACTACAGTTAGAATGTTTATTTCTTTGAACTTTTCTCGGAGGGAGACTCTTGGGCCCAACTTATAAATTGCCCGCACCGCCCGCTTTTGCAGTACAAAGATTGTATTTAAATCTGCGGCATTACCCCAAAGGAGAATGCCGTAGCTCATAATACTATGGAAATAACTGAAATAAACTATTCTAGCGGTATCTATGTCTGTTAAAGTCCTAATCTTTTTCACAGCGTAGGAAGCAGAACTTAACCTACTAGCTATTTTTTCAATATGTGATACCCACTGTAATTTAGCATCGATACTTAAACCTAAGAACACGGTTGATTCCACAAGGCTCAACAACTGTCCATTAAGTTGTACATTGGTTTCCACCCGTGTAACATTAGGTAAGGTGAATTTAATACATTTGGTTTTTTTTTTCATTAAGGCTAAGATTATTTATATTAAACCAATGAACCACTCGTGAGATTGCGTTGTTCACTTCGTCATAATTATCTAATTGTCTTTTAATTTTAAATATTAAGGAAGTATCATCAGCAAACAAAACAATACTATTTTTATCCCTTACGTAGTAAGGGAGGTCATTTATATAAATTAAAAATAAAAATGGTCCAAGTATCGAACCCTGTGGAACGCCCATCGAAACCAAAGATCCTACCGAACGTGTACCGTTCACATCGACCCTCTGAATTCTATTGTTTAAATAAGAAGTCAAAAGGTCGAGAGCCTTGTTCCTTATTCCGTAATAATCTAATTTCCTGACCAATGTATCATGGTGGACGCAATCGAAGGCTCTGGATAGATCGCAGAAAACAACTAATGCATCCTGCTTCCCTCCTTCCAGGCCTCGTAAATACATTTCAATAACTCTATACCAGCATCCGTCATTGATCGTCCTTTAGTAAACCCAAACTGTTTATCATGAAATAATTTATATTTATTAAAATGGGTTAGCATTTGGTCTAGAATTAATTTCTCAAATACTTTACTCAAGGTTGGCAACACAGAGATGGGTCTGAAATTCGAGGGATCTGAGGCACTGCCTGCCTTGAACAAAGGTATGACTTTACTATGTTTCATTAAATCAGGAAATATACCGCTACTGACGCAGTCATTAAACACAGTTGCTAGATGGAGAGCAATGACATCAATGATGCTTGAAACAGTTTTGACTGATAATCCCCATAGGTCCGCGGTCTTTTTAATATCAATGGATTTAAACGCTTTTGTGATGTCCTTGCTATCAACAACTGAGAATCTGAAAACGTCCTCACATTTTGTAATTGATTCCATAAGCAATGACTCAGCGGAAGTGGAAGACGACTGAAGAGTTCGGGTAGTGGCTACAGGTATATTTGAAAAAAAAAGTGTTCAAACTCTGTCGCAACTTCCAGATCCTCCGTGACATGGCGACCGTCTATTTTTAAATGGTAATCTCTTACAACTGCTGGAGATTTACCACATTCGGAATTTATAATGTTCCAGGTAGTCTTAATTTTATTAACAGAATTTGATATTTTGTTTTTTATAAAGTTTGATTTAGCAAAGGAACAGGCTCGCTTAAATATTTTAGAATAGTTTTTGACATAATTCTGAAAATCCGGGTTGAAATTGTATGATTTTTCAGAATATAATTCATACAATCTCCTCCTGCTATTATAAATCCCTGGTGTTGCCCAGTCACTGAACACAGGACGGCTGCCAATCGATAATGTTTTTGGGGTAAAAATTCTCCCAAACTCAGTATTGATCAGGTTAATTAAGTCTGCATAAGACTTATCTACACTAGTGTACAAGGGCAAATCAGGTAGTTTATTCACTATATTTTCCTTGAAAGCATCTAAACGATATTGGTTTATCGGTACAAATTTAATTCCTTTTCTTCTTACTTCATAATAATTTCTGTAGCATTTTATAAATTGGCCACGATGATCCGAGTGTACAGCATCCACAATACATTTGTTAATAGGTTTAATGTCCGTGAAAATATTATCAATACATGTTGCACTTGTGGCAGTTATTCGAGTAGGTTCCAAAATACATTACCAAGATTAAAGGTTAGGTTAAAGTGTATATTATTAGTAGATAAACATAACATAACATAATATAACTTCACGCCTGTATCCCCGAAGGGGTAGGCAGAGGTGTATTATACACCCACGATTCGCCAGTTATGTTAAGGTCCCAATGTAATAGGGGGCGAGCCTATTGCCATCTACCGGGCACATTATTAAGCGAGCGATAATTAACATTTATTAATGCACACATAACTACGAAAAGCCAGAGGTGTGTGCCCGGGGCGACTGGGGATCGAACTCGAGACCTCGTCTCAGCAGTCCGTTACGTCCGCCACTGGGCTATCGCCGCTTATTAGTAGATGTCATTATATAATGTACAAACCGCGACGCCTCCGTGTCGTTCCAATTATAATCAATTGGGGTGTTATTACAATTTCTTTTTTCGTTCGTCAGACCTGCGAACACTATAGTTACGCCCGGCGGATGCGCTCGTGCGGCGCGGGACTCCTTCCCCGGGCGGATGATTTAATTCGTTGGCAGCTGCAATTGAAGTCATAAATTTGTAAATTTGCCATTTTCTACGATCGTTACGTCATCGATTCGGTATTTGGTAAAGTTCGTAATTGTAACTGTCGCTCGGCGCAGCTTTATCCCGATCTAAAAGCGTAACCAACCAAAATGAGGAAAAAATTGTGACAAAAATGTAGGTAAAGGTTTCTTTTCAATAACAATTGGATAAAGGGTAACCTTTTATACAACAAGTACATAAGGACAGGAGTATTACATATACCCATTACAGTATTTGAGTTTATTTCGCATTCATCCTAAGAGGTTCGCCTTTTGATTCAAAGCAAATATTTATTTATTACCAACTACTTGTTGCCCGCAGTTCCGCCCGCGTGCAATTCTGATTCCGTGCCCGCTTCCCATGGGAACCTATGCCAGGGATAAATAGTAGCCGATGTGTTATTCCAGACTCCGATAGCCCTGTCCAAATTTCAGCCAGATCCGTTGAATCGTTTTTGCGTGAAAGAGTAACAAACATCTATCCATCCATCCAAACTCTCACATTTATAATATTAGGTCGTTACATATGAAATTGCCGTTTTTCTTGAAGAAATTGGAGGAAACCCAATTTTCAGTACTAACATTTTTACATTTTTTTTAGGAATGACAAATCCAAATTTTATGTTTTTTTTTGTGTATGAATGAGACAACATCAAGCTAACAAACAGCAAATTTTATTATATTTTTGAAAGTGACAGCTGTTAATTAATTGGAAATTTAACATCAAAATGGATAGCATTTAGGAATTACTGTTTTTGAAGATTGAATTAATTTATCAAGCGGCCAATAAAAATAAAATTTAATACAGAGTTGTAAAATCTTGAAATCAACTTTCAAACATTATATAAATAATGGAAATAGCTATTAAATTACAGGAATAACGAACTCATGAATTTGTAAGAAAATTTCGGCAATTTCATAGGTAAAGACCTATTATTAGTGGGAAGTGAGATTCTATAGAGGACCTACTTTACATAGAAGTTCCCACACGAGTCGTACTAGAAGCACCGCACGCAGCTGTTATGATCAAACTCAAGCCTGCATAAAAGAAGTGATTGCAACTCATCATCATCACTAAAATAATCACTAGTTTCGCGTACACGTCAACTTGTTACGGTTGGTCCAGTCCACTTGTACGCACTTGTAACGTTGTAAATATAAAATCATTTATCTTAATTTTCTATCTGTACAACAATGTTAACAACTTTGAAGTTAAATAATTACATCAATGACTTTGTCTTGGACAGGTTACTTAAAAGTTTATTTATTAAACGTTTAGATTGCGAAGTAGTTTAAATACTGACAGAAAGGTATTTTAAATAGTTAATAATTTTAATAGTTTAAATAGGAAATTACAATTTTTTTAATATGTATTATATTTGAAATTTCAAAGAAAGAGATTCCTATTTTCGGAAGTTTACGCGAATGTCACACATTGAAATAAAACTATTTTTAACGGATCCTATCGCGATTTATTTTGATGTTATTTTATATTTTACATTGATCCGGACGTTTCGGTTGCTTTTCAGCAGCCATGTTCACGGGGAGTCTCCCCGTGACCATGGCGTCCGTTAGTATCGAAATAATAGAATCCGTTAAAAACAGTTTTATTTCAGAGAGATTCCTTTTATGGACAACTAACTTTGGAAGTTGAACAAAATTGAAACTGGTGCGCCGTTTCGATAGCGATTCGTGACTTTAAACACCTGACTGGATCGACTCAGAGTAGAAACGAGATAACACAGTTTGCAAAGTTAGCGGTGTCACCCTCGCCTGCACCCTTCGCGCGGTAGGTATGAACTCGTACCTGCGAATATCATATTATGTAGTTGCGACGATGCCGTCGTGTCGCAGGACTGAGCTTAGCATTCATGTTTAGTAACTAAAGTAAACACACAGGTGTTCCAATATCTAATGAAATGTGTGAAAATACTAAAAGTTCAATATTTGTACGTATCGCGCGACATAGTATCATCTACTTTGTGGCACAACGCTACACAATTTTTGAGTGAAGCTCGCCTCTTTTAGACGACTCATGTATTTCGTTAGACCATCTTCTCCTCCCAAACGGCTGAACCGATTCGAATGAAATTTCACACAAGCAAATATGTTACTGATGGGAAGGACATAGGCTATGTAATAAAAAATTCATGTGTACCACGGAGGAATAATCACCGAACAAAATTTTCTAATTTATTTTTTCAATGATCAAAAAAGCCTCATTCACGCGATTGATATTAAATTAAGTAATTTGTTCATATACACAAGACAAAAGAAGAAAAACGAAAATCGGACAAGCCATTGAGGAATTATCACCGTTAGAAAAAGTACTGGTGAAATTGCTTCGCTCAATTTTTGCAACAGCAGAATGAGTTGCAGAACTAGCCTAAGTAATTAGCAGGAACAAAATAATACGGTACACATCGTTGACACGAATCGCTCGACTTGTACAAATTATTTCCATAACAAGGTGCAACACGTATGGTACGGTATGGTCACTGACCACACAAGGCCCTTGGGTATAGTACCTGCGGGTGTGAATCATAAATCTTCAACTTAAATTAAGTACTGTTTTCACTCACTCCATATTCTGTACGCAATTGTACGTTGCGACTATCACATTTTCTTTCGTGTTAAGTCCTAAAGTGCTTTTCATTTTATGCTGACAAGTTTAACGTTTTGTTTTTAGCTGAGTAAATTAAAGCAGATAATATTTTATTTAAATAGACGCTGGTATTTCGTAAGCCCGAGTTTCTTAAAATAGCAGAAAAGACTGTTAGTATACTTGTTACAACAGTTCAGTTGTAGAAATGTAACTTGTTAAAAGCGGAAAACCCTATTATACTGTACAGTTGATAAAGTGCACACTCTACATTGGCTTATGCACACAGATTTGTTCGCTTTATGGGTCGATTTAAGATGGCTACTGTTCGCCAGGGCTCGGGGTCGCAATCTGCGCGCACTGACTTTTAATATTTTTCACCTCTCTCTCTCTCTCTCTCTCTCTCTCTCTCTCTCTCTCTCTACGTACTTCTCTACAAACTTTGCAATTAGATCTGTTATACTATACGTATTTTAAATTACAAATTACCAACTTTTTACATTATAATACAAAAACAAACAACTCACAATGTAAGCTACACACAGCAATTTAAACCTTGAATGTTTGCATAGTGCTACAAATTCTGTTCGCATGAGTTTACATAAATCTAATATCAAACTAAATAATTTATACAATCACCCACAAAGTATTAAGCCTGGGTCGACGTTGCAGAACATACACTGATCAAATTAATGAGGTATAGAAAAATGGGCTGGTCAACAGTACTCGAAACCGGGGGGCTTCCATAAAAGGTTTAATGCCAGTAGAGGAAGCTAGTGAAGTGTGTAAGCAGGTGGCAGGCTGTTGTCTCCGCCTTAGCCTCGGACGGAAAACGTGTGAGTATATGTACATATGTATCTATTTTCTTCCTTCCTACTGACATTATTGAGAAGAAAATGTAGTAGCTGACTGTATTAATAAAAAAAAAAAAATATTTCTCTATTTTCTAGAGCCGTCATCGACTTGAAAGTATTTGTATGTAAATATCAAGCATCTCAGTTCAGCACTTCAGTCGTATCAGAATGGTCTCTTAAAGTCTAATTTATTCTTGTTCCTGCCTTCTAACCGATATTGCAGCTGCTGCTAAAATACCGAAGGAAATTCGGAAATGGAACTAAATCCAATGGCTTCTAAGCACGAAGAGCTCTTTAAAACGCAGCCCACTTAAATGTACGTTTCGTTTAAAATATGGGTTTCAATAAAAACTGCGAAACATGATGTATTTATCTGACTAGTAAGGGTTCATCATCAACCAGCATAACCGGTGGGGGCGTAAGCATCGGCATCGAGCCCACGATGAAGTACCTTGGGCTCGTACTCGATAGCCGATGGGACTTCGGACCACATCTCCGAAGTCTGGTCCCGAAACTGAGGGGGGGTGCGGCCGCGCTATCGCGGCTGATGCCCAATGTTAAGGGACCCAACGCCCCCACTAGGAGACTGTACCTGGGGATCGTGCGAAGCATGGCCCTATACGGGGCCCCCGTATGGGCGGAGACTCTGGCGGCCCGCAACGTGGCTGCTCTAAACAGCCCGTTAAAGGCGATGGCCGTCAGAGTCATCAGGGGGTATCGCACGATCTCCGTCGAGGCGGCATGTCTCCTAGCCGGGACCCCTCCATGGGACCTGGAAGCGAGAGCCCTTGCACTGCTGTACCAGTGGCGCAAGGAGGCGCTGGAGCGGGGCCATAGGCCGGAGCCCCGAGAAATCAGGGCTCAGCGGTCCCTGCTCCGCCAGGAACTCATGGAGACATGGAGGGTGCGACTGGAGCATCCAAGGTGGGGGGAATCCACCATTGCGGCGGTGAGACCGATCATGAAGGAGTGGTTGGAGAGGGACCATGGGGACCTCTCCTACAGGATGTGCCAGATATTTACCGGACCCGGGTGTTTCGGGAAGTATCTATGGCGCATCCACCGGGAGACAACGCCGCAGTGCCAGCACTGCGAGGATCCTGGTGAAGACACGGCGCTCCACACTTTGGTGGAGTGCTCTGCGTGGGCGAGTCAACGCCGGGATCTCGTTGCGGTCCTGGGCGTGGACGTTCGCTCGTTGGAGACCATGGTGAGGGCCGTGGTCTCTGACGGGAGCAAGTGGCACGCCGCCGCCTCTTTCTGCGAGCAGGTAATGTGCGCGAAAGAGACGGCGGAGAGGGAGCGGGAGAGAACCCTGCCCCTCGAGTTTCGCCGTCTGCGGCGAGGACACCGCAGACTCATTTACGCCCGGGACTACCGACCTCCATGATTGGGGCCTGAGGACGGCAGTTGGCCGACTCGCCGTCCTTACAGAAGCAGGCCGTGGCGGAGGCGTGTCGTGTGTGCCCTACACACGCCTGCCAACTCACCGAAGCGGGATAAAACCCGACCCCACCAGGCGAGGCCGCGGTGGCGGCCAAAGTCCGCCGGCAACCCTGGGGTTATCCTTTCGAGGGCTTACCCGGGGTGCCCGGCAACGGACACTTGGGGAGGATACCGTGCGGTTTTAGTCGATACACGACATAACCACCCCCGCTGGCCGGCGGGGGGGTATCCGAAGGGATTTCCGCACGTAAAAAAAAAAAGGGCTCATCATCACAGCAAATGAATATTTTCCATATAACTCAGATATTGATTCAGTATTCAAAAAGCAGGCTATACATAACGTAACAATAATTTTCAATCTAGCAATATCAATTGTAATCCAATCTATTATATTATACGACTACGTTAGTTCTCTTTTCTTTCCTGTTATTATTATTATTACAATTGGGGACACCGGAAGCCGGACGGACGATCCACCCACGAAGCTTGTGGGCCACTTCACCCATTTTCCCCAGCCCTCCCGTTGGGGAGAGCCTGGTTATTGCAGCATTCAAAGTGTCAAAAACCTTTTTGTGTCCTTGCAGAATCTTACGATCTGTTCCACCTTCAGAGCCTTCAACTCCTCCGTGTCCAGTGTGTCCGATCCCAGAAGTTCCCATCTAATTAGTGAGTACATGGGGCACTCGGCCAGCAGGTGGAAGCTGGTCTTTTCTGTCTCCATGCACTCCGGCCAATTGGGGTCTTCCGATCACTGTTAGGTGTCTGTTTAGTCTGCAGTGTCCTGTTATTACTTCTATGACGAGCCTCATGTTCCCTCTTGAGAGTTTGGTCAGTTGGCTTGTCTTTTTCTTGTCGATGCCCTTGATAAAGATCTTCGACTGTCTCATGCCTGTCGATGATCTCCATCGTCGGTTAGTGTCTGCTGTAATGCTGCAGCTAATTACTCCCTTAGTGATTTTGTGCAATATTGGGAGCCAGGGCTCCGGCCCCACCAAGGTTTTATCGGCACCGTCTCTGGGAAGTTTGTCAGCCGTCTTTTTTTTCCTGTTACACCAATAACTACCCAATGTACGATTTAGCTCATTTAGGATTCACGTCCATCCAAAGGTTGTCTGTAAGATATTGCTTTTAACGATAAGTCCGCCATTTGTATATTATGGTAATTAATTTTACGATAAATGCTTATTCTGATTGGTGTACAATAAAGTTTATGTGTATCTATCTATCAATTATATTTTATTGCAATATTTATAACGATTTGAAGTGGCTTAAAAGTATTTTGAATGTGACTTTCATTATTACTCAGAGGCAAAATGCTTCCTTTCAAGTTCTGAGCAGTAATGAACTATTAATGTAATTCAACTATGTAATTCAAGTACTCGTAGCACAAAACAGTACAATAATAATCTCAATCTTAATCTTCACCTTGTTCGCAACCCGTGCCGCGCGCTGACCTGTGTCTGACCTAAAATAATGATGCACTGAGGCACCACCTGCCGGCGGTACTGCGCAGCTTACAAACGTCGCAACAAAATCTTGATTGAAATTGATCCCAAATAGTTATTTTAAATCTAGGTTTTTTAAATTGATCTTGAGTGAGGAGCCCTAACCCCTAGCTGTCTGCGTCTAATTGTTTCTTTGTCTGATTAACATTTAATTTCTTCAAAATGTGAAGTATTCCAAAGAGCTTACAAGGGTACATTCAATGTCAATTTGGACCAACGAGTGAGGTGTAAGTGTTTCTTGTAGAGACCCTACAAAAGACCGCCCTACGTAACTCGGTGAAGTGCGGTCCGGTGGCGGGTGAAGTGCGGGTGATATGACTTTAATTTTTAATTAGCATTAATCAACCACTTTCTTTGTTGTAGCCGCTACCGCTTGCCGTTCAATAGTCTGCTCCTTTGTTCACAATACTTTTTAACTTTAGAGGAAAATTGTTCTCGCCGGAATAACCGCCGCGAAATTTTCAAAGTATATAAAGTGAATAATTTTCGAAAAGTCTTTAATAGAAAATGGTAAGGAATAAAACTCTGGTCAGTATTGCGAACCAATGAGTACTGAATTAAAAAGAAAAACATCAAAAAGCACTTATTCAAATAAAGACTTTGTGACAATAACATTGAAAACAAAGTTGAAAAACATTTGGCTTGCAGACGACTTTTCCATTTGTAAATCTCTGTGTGGTGTTATTTTCAAATTCTATAATATATGTTCTATATCTTAATTATGAACTGTTCTTTTTTCCACCATTCACCTCATGAGAAGTTATGCTCTGCAGATGCTGGCTCTCTACGTAGGCGTTCTCAGTGTTGAACAACTGGGATATGTGGTGGGCACGAATTTGGATATTGATTATTATTATATATTATTAATAATTAGCAGAGAGAGATAAGATTGAGTGTGGAGTTGGTTTTTTGAGGTGCTGTTTCAGAAGGATATTTTTATCAAAATGAATCCATGTGTATTTCAAAATTCCAGTCTTTGATTTACAATAATCACCGATTCCAGACATTGTTGGGCACTCTTCTGTCTAAAACGGATATTTTTCAGATCATGACGACGGAAGCGAAAATCGTTGGCGCCGAAGATGACGCAGCGTGGCTTCGATTTTTACGCTAACTTTAAGACTGTGTATCAAATTAAACACTATCATAATCTACAGGCCAATTCCATTGTGAAAATAACATAAACATTAGTGGTTGGATCGAAATTTATTATGTATTCCGTTTGATGATACAGTTTGAGCGCATCACTGGAATTATTTCCGCTCTACGCTGGTTGATTAAGGGGGGGTTGTGGCGGTGACATGCGGTTAGCTTATAGCCCTAATTAGTACTCGACTCATTTTCACTTAAATGGGGGTTTAACTGATTCCTATTTTATTTACACAAACGCTCATAACATATCTCGACTGTCGGTTCTGTTAATTTATTTTTATTGCATTTTCCTTCATACCTTACTTTCTCTTAGGTAGGCCTTTTTGCGCCACCCGACCCCACCAGGCGAGGCCGCGGTGGCGGCCCAAGTCCGCCGGCAACCCTGGGGTTATCCTTTCGAGGGCTTACCCGGGGTGCCCGGCAACGGACACTTGGGGAGGACACCGTGCGGTTTTAGTCGAGACACGACATAACCACCCCCGCTGGCCAGCGGAGGGGGGGGGGGGGTATCCGAAGGGATTACCGGACGTAAAAAAAAACGCCTTTTTGCGAAGGAACAGTAATTTAAGTTGTGTATATAAAAGCGGACACACACGTGTGCACACGGAATAATAATGATTCATTAAAGTGAACAGTTTTGCAGGCTCCTTAAGTGTAAGTTTGTTCACCGAACAACAACAAAAACATGAAATACTATCTGTTATGTCATTCTCAACAGATAGTATTTGATGTTTTTATACGCTTTTTACCTTATTATTGTATAGTAGTAGTAGAATTTAACTTTGGGGTTATACTTTCGAGAGCTTACCCGGGGTGCCCGGCAACGTACACTTGGGTAGGACACCGTGCGGTTTTAGTCGATACATGACATAACCACCCCCGCTGGCCGGCGGGGGGGTATCCGAAGGGATTTCCGCACGTAAAAAAAAAAAAGTGGTTAGTAAAAGGAAATATACCTTAAAAACCAAAATATTAAACCTGAAAAATCCATGCACATTAATATCAACCTACGCACATAACGGTAATTAGATGTACTTAAAAGCGTTTGTTCCTATAAAGTTATAATCTAGCAAATGTTTAAATGCCAAAATAAGCCAAGTCCGGCATAAAATATCTCAGGGATTGACGATGTTGGCGTAAAAGGTTTGATATCTGAACAATTCTGAACGTTCTTATATTTCTTTTACAGAAAAATAGTTACTTTCGTTGATACTAAATATAAAATTGGGCAAGTTTTATATCCATCACGATGATTTTTTTGTGGTATAAAACTTATACCTGCTAGCAAATTATTAAAATATGCTACCTAAGCTATCGATGGCAAATACATTGCAAGGTTCATACTTCTAAGAATATCTGTGCATTAACTGTAAGTCGATTAAGTAAGTTCTTCATCAGTTAAAAACTTGGTAAGTTATTAAGTATTTCAATGGAATTTTAAAATGGTTAGTTTTTTAGTTATGAATGAGTTAAAGTAGCTCAAAATTGTTCTTGTAAATCTACACAGTGCTGGTGAACTTCCCGAACTTAGCTGGCTCACTACCGTTTGTCTGTCTGGATCACTTTGTAAGCTGATAAATTAAACTGTCACATAGAGTGACATGTGCCTGTGTTGTGTGTGAAGGCCCGCGCCGCGCTCATTACCTGTTTAGGCACCTGTTAAAAGCTTCCAGGATTATGGTATTAGTTACTTATAATGTCGTGTACATTTACACCCTGCTGGAATTTACATATTTCGTTCTTACATAATGGCTAGATAATGTAAGAAAGATGTCTTTAAGTACACGGTTGATATTTGCACTATCAAATGTAGAATTTTGGTACCGGCCGACGATTGGCGGCGACCACAATGAACGAATCACTTGTGTTCATCTGCGATGCGAGAACCTAATAAATAATACATTTCTTCGTTTAATTGCATTCTACAGTGTAATTATTGGAAGCTAATTTTCATTAACAAAAAAAACCCTATGGAACTTATATTAATTTTTTTTTTTTTTTTTTTTTTTTTTTTTTTTTTTTTTAAAGAATATTAGTAACCGAAATTACTAATATTCCCCCTAACCCCTCCAGCTAAGCTAAATGCTTGTGTTAGGAGTGGGTTCACGTCAGTAGTGTAATGGCCAGGATTCGAACCCGGGACCTCTCGATCGTAGGGTTGACTCCTTAACCACTAAGCTACCGACGCTTATAAATAGAGTTCATACATATTACCTCTACATAAAGCAGAAGCGAAAAGCGTTAAAACGAAACTAAATTAGTTACTTCGGGCCACCAACCAGATGGACACCGAAGTCTGAAAATCACGCAAAAGAAATCCAAATCTTACACCCACTTTTTATCACTTTTCTCGACGTTTCACATGATTCTAAGTCTAATTAAGCAAAAAAAATTTTTGTGTCGGTCTGTCTGTTGGTCTGGCTGTCTGGATGTTTGTTTACGCAATAACTCAAGAACCACTTATCCGATTTAAAAAATTATTTCGCCAATCATCTTGTTTGGTTAATGGGAAGAACTGATTAGATTTTGGGGTTTGTACATTCAAGGTTTCGGGTACCTACCATACGAATTGTCCCTAATAAATCATTTTTTTGTGTTTTTGACGTCGATTTGATTTCATTTTCTTCATATTTATTGCTCAATATATAAAGACGCGTCGAATAATATGCATAAAGCCTAAGGTCTGTAATTTTGAATAAAAAAACTGCAACAAAAATATCTAAGTTTGGCCCGAAGTTTGACAATCACTGTGTGATTTCCGCCCCACTAGATTTGTTATTGTCATACGTTGTTATTATCTCCTATCATAGCCCTTCGTATAAATAATGAATAAATATTCTAGAACCGTTTATTACCCGTGGTTTCCCTGCGAAGTTCACCTGGGCGGACCACGGCAATTGTTTCTTCCCAACCCTTTACACAATACTATTTAGACTCAAACTAATTTGATTACAAAATAACAAAAAGCTACAAAATAACAGTACTCTAGCTATTGTTATCTCTCTCAACACGATATACCTTTATTTCAGTCACAGTTTTGGGTAATATAATTATTTAGTGGAATCATCTCGCTAGTGTGAGCAAGTCTCTACTTTTTGTTAGCCCTGTCAACTGAACTAAATAATTGTCTTTCTATCTTAATTACAATGCCGTCTCTTCTTATAATCAAATTAATGGACCGATTACTGCTTACATAAAATGGAGAACTTTTATATTAATAGTGACGTTAATAGTACTAAATTGTCTTTAACTTTATAACCATTTTTTGTGACTTTGAAATACGATGTCGTCGTCTAAAAGCTGTCATGAAACAGACACCGTAGGTTGCCTGTACGCTACCGCTACCGGATCTCACGATCACTTCATTGAAACACTGTGCGAGATCTCCATTTACTCACCCTTGTTCCCTTAATACGTCTTTGTCTCAAAATACGCTCCAACGCACTTACTCATTGCCTCGGTTGTTCTGTACCTGTATATATTTTTATAATGATATTGTATTGGATATTTATGTATTAAATGAACATAACGTTAGAATATTTTCAGTGCAGTATTCTGTACTTCTGTTGTTTTATTAAGCACTTAGTTTATTTAACACAAAAACAACAAGACCACAAAGAAACGTGTTCAAGTCCCGTTCTAGATGTTCTCTTTTTCCGATCGAAATCTTTAGAAAAAAGTAAGCATACAAAATGCTTAAAAATTTAATTGAAACAAAAACATAACTTCACACCTGTATCCCCGAAGGGGTGGCAGAGGTGTATTACACACCCACGATTCGACAGTTATGTTAAATTTATTTGATTTAGGGATAATTCCTTTTAAAGTCATGCTGACGATGTGAGATCATCCATCATTGCTTTTATAAACGGCTTACGTAATATGTAGATCGTTTGCAAAAGTGCCTTTAAATGTCACGTCCCGGGAGCGAGGCGGGGCGGCGCCGCGCCGGTAGCCCCCTCATTGAGATGGATCACTTTATTAGGTTAGCGGAAGGAGCTGGCAATGGGTTTAAAGTATTACTCACATGCGTTCCTCTGTCAGTTCTGTTGGCTGGTTGGTACTGACATTCAAACTTAATTATAACCCGTGTCGAGAAATTATGTCATTATCCACGCGTATGTAGTTTTGGAATCTTTATACCGTAGACTGAGAATATCTCATGCGTTTTATTTGTTCTAAATTACTCAAATACTATTCGTTCTCAATGTGATCCGCAGATTGCCAACGCATAGCGGTTGACATTGATCCTCATTCGATTTGTCAGCTGCCAAGGCGTCGATGTCACTTAAACGTATATACAATATAATTGAACGTCACTTTGACGTGTCATTTTTATCAGTTCGTCGTTCGTCTCACGCTGGCGAGCTCAAGAGACTGGCAATATTTATCAATTGTCAGCGATATAGCACGGAGTTTGTGCGAACAAACATTGTACAGTCAACAAGGAATGTATTAACTATCTGTTCGTGACCTGTTTTGGGGATAGTCAAATAAATATGAATATTCAATTACATGCGTCATATATTATGTCCCTAAGGGTCGCGGGAACTGGATCGCTACTCCACGTAGGCGGAGCCGTGGGCAGCTAGAACTTGACAGAAATAAGTAGATTACTCAGTATGCAAACTTACTGGTATACTGGTACCCATAAGTCAAAGTTCAAAACCATTTATTCTGTATAGACCATTAATACGGCACTTACAAAACGATGTTTCACATACCCTTGGGTATGGGAAACACGGTGACCCCGTCTTGCCTCCAGAAATAGGGGGGGGGGGGGCACATAGCGCGACGCCGTCCGGGCGCCTCCCAGATCCGCGCATATCCCCAGCGCACGCGTTCCGCATCTCACTGTGAGCAAGACGCCGAGTGACAGGATCTCCACTCCGAGGACCCGCCTCAGCGCCTCCCACGCCGGGCACTCCGTCATCTAGTGTAGCCCTGAGTCCTTGTCTGCATCACAGTGATGGCACTCAGACATTGGCTACTTCCTGATCAGACACAGGTGGCCCCGAAGCACCCTTTCCCAGAGATCACCTGCGACCCTCTTCTTTTCGCGTTTGAAATATAGCACGTCACTAGTTATCAATTGTCATTTTAGCTAAACAACTTTCATTGTGTACGTGGCTCTTTGAGTTTAACCTTCAGATAACATTAACTTTCAACATTTAATTTACTGTAACAGCTGCCACTGAGGGCATTATTGGTTAGGCCAAAACCACATGTGGAGTCAGTTTTATAAATTTGCTACCAGCCTGTTGAATTTTGAATGACCATTTAAATAGAGATATATAAAATCTAGATTAATACTTACGCCAAGCCAATTTGTATCCCCTACTACTACTACTACTGCCAGTGGGGACGCCGTTTGACCAGACGGGTGATCAGCCCTTCTATGTGGGGCCATTTCACCCAATTCCCCTATAACGACTGTCATACATATTCGTATGGCAACCGGGACCGACATCTTAACGTGCTCTCCGAGGCACGACCAGACCAATGCAAATACTCATATTCATGCATACAAATATTTGCACTGAGCGGGGATCGAACCCGCGCCTCCTGCGTAGCGGCCGCGTTCAATACCGCCACGCCACGGAGGCTGTCATTTGTATCCCCTAAAAGTAAACCACGAAACCGGCGAAGCACGGCTAATTGTATTTATTTACTACCAGTTTTTAAATACATTTCGCGTTTCATACTGCTGATAGATTTCCTCATAGTGAAGTTATTGTTATTTTTTCTGTAGTAGTCCCTTCCCTATAGTAGCTTGTTGAAGGTACTTGATCGACATTTCCAATTACTCTGACGTCATGCTCCTAAATCCCTGCAATTATAAACACTTTTAAAGGCATGCATCTAAAAGCACACTCTCAGTTACTAAATGGTTAGCCCATAGAATTCGATGCTATAGAGAGATGGAACCATAGCGAAGTAACACTGTTACTGAAACATTCTATACCAGGGAGTATGGCTCCGACAAATTGTATAAAGATTTCGTGACGTGAATACTGTTATTACAGAACTGAGGAACGTAATATTGACATAAACAAAGCATATTACAATATTCGCTGTGTTTACGACAAGTTGTTATATTGTATCGTAAACAAATTCCAGTGGGATGAGTGAACGTTGAATCCGGCTTATCGAATTAATGTGAGTTTGTAAAATGCGAGCCGCTTCGCTTCATATCATGGCCGGGAAATGGGAAATGTTAATTCGTCTGCAACAGGCGACATTGAAAATTGAGTGGGAAGTGTGACAACAATGAGCGCGCCCGTAACGTAAACGATGCTCAACAAAAATGATAAAAAAAATGTAATCTGTTTCGTGAGAGAGCGGCCGAGCACACTCGACCACTCGACGTTGAATAAAAATGTGAATTATATTACTCGATATGAATGGCGCCCATTAAATATATTTTGTTTGTGGTAGTATTCTCGTTGTGTGACTATTGGACAAGGTTTTTGGTGAGAATAACGCATTTTTTATGCTACTAAGGTGGTAAACATTTCATTATGGTCAAAATTAAGACTAGCTGCAAGAAAATATGGCTGAATTGCGTGAAAGAGAACATGACAAGGAAAGGAGAAACTAACGGAATGACGTTTGGTAGAAAAGACAATATGATTTCATGCATTAAATTCGAATATCTTTATGTGCTATAAGAACCTTATCAGTGCGAACTAAAATCAATAATTTTAAAAGCGTAGTGTATTTTATTGGATGTTCACTGCACAATTCATATTTTCTGACGTAAATTACCTCTACGTACCATTTTTATAAAATAGAGTTTAATTTGATTAGTTGTAAAAATCTGAACTCCTCAAGTAGTCTGATATCTAACTTTTTTTACCGCAAGTAGTTTTAAAGTTAGATTATGAATTTAATCTCATTAAATATACCTAGTCTAGCATAAATTCTGTTACTTATACATTTATATAATCTTAAAAAAAATATGTACATATTTATTGAGGTCCTTGTAAAAAATCTAAAATAATTCTATTCGAAATGACGAGCTTTGGCTTTGATACAGACCTTTACTCTGTCGGGCCACGAATCAATAGATGTCTTACTGTTTCCAATGGAAATTTAGCCACTGCTTGCTCCAAAGATTTCTTAAGAGACTCAACGTTGGCGTCGGCTCCATAGCCACATTGTACAAGGCGATTACCGCATTCCTGATTTCTTTAACATCTCATTTCATTTTGTAATTCTGAAATTGATTGAAATTTTAAATATAATAAACGCGTACCCAATTTGAATTTAGAAGAAAAATAAAATTAGATTATATAGATTTATCGGAAAAGAAATCGGCAAAGGAAAACATCTAGGATGGGACTTGAACTCACGATCAGTCTCTTGCAGGGAGAATACTCGGACCAACTGAACTACGTAGACGTCCCAGATATTCGAAATCCTCCGATATATTATATACGTCTCGGGGCAAGGCTGGAGCCATCTACCATAATTCTAGCGGATTACGGAAACAATGAATGATGTTAAAATCATTTTTAAACTATATTGTTTATATCACTTCGCCACATTAATTCAATGAAATTTCGAAGCAATTAGTGTGCTAACTTCTCCTTTAGATTTAGATCGGAACAGAGAACATCTAGGACTCTGACCAACTGAGCTACCTAGACACGTCCCAGATATTCGAAATTCTTCGACATTTTTCTTCTATTCTCTATTCTATCCGAATATCATATCTATTCTTCCGAAATTTATATAAAATTAAGATTTCAATTGTATCAATATTTATGGCCAGACTAGTTACATAACTTCAAAATGATAATTTTTGTAATCGTTCCATCGATGTAGATACACAAATCATACCGTGCTTACACATGGAGCTTACAAATATTTGTGTTTATGCCAAGTTTTAGGCCATTACCAAAATGTACGACTTAACCATAATAGCTAATAGCATTTAGTCGCGCGCGCATACCCTCGCGATACGGGTGTGTATTTTATTCGCAGCGCTGATACGCGAGTAACAAAAATAAATAATGGCGAATGTTTTAAAATGTAACGTGTGTAATATTGTGATAAGTGAACTTCTCTCATATGTACAAAATAAAGTGTCTGTAGTGGATGAAGAAACATTAGTACGAATTTGTGTGTCCTCTTTTACGGCTGAAGAAATAAAGAACGCAAAGTCGCTTCTTTTCGAATCAATCCCAACGGATAAACGAAAGATCTTACGTAAAAACAAAGGGAAAGAAGAACGAGATTTGGCAGATATCATAAATATTTTTAAATCAGCTGAGCCAGATATCATACCAATTTTTGTAGCAAGACAGCTGGAAAAATTACCGCCTATTCTTTTCGACCACTTAGACTGCTCGAAGTTGCTAAAGGATATTTTACTTTTGAAAAATGAGATCACGGATATTAAGTCTACATATGCTACTCTAGACGAGCTTACAGTGTTGAAAAACGATTTGATGCGAGTGAGGCATGATTCTTTGCCACCGCCCTCTGCATTCAAAATAAATTTAAAACGTGGTGCGTGGATGGATAGTGGTCCAATGGGTCTATCGCATGATTCAACAATAAAAGAATCATATGTAGATAGCAATAGTGACTCATTGAAGTTTGGGTTACCGTTGTCACAATATAGGCAAATGCGGGTAGCGGAAAATAAGCATAACGGATCAAGATCAAGCGTTGAGCCACAGTCTGTTGAACGGGATCAGAGCAGCGCAGGTATCGGTGGCGGGGTGGGAGGTACGTGCCTACCGGTGAGTCAGGAGGTGGCAGTACCGACCGGTTCTACGGAGAACGCGTCGACGACGATAGATATAGATACACCTACATTGCCTACTACGACGATACCACAGATTACGGAACAGCTGACGGCCGCTTATAACGTAGCGCTATCTAAACAAAGTAAGAATACCAATAATGAACAATGGCAGACTGTAAACCGTAGAAAGCAAAGTAAATATAGATTTATTGGGAAATCAGGTGTGGCACGTGATTTGGAATGTAGTTTTCGGGCCGCCGACCGGAAAATTCCAATGTTTATTACAAATATTCATATGTCGACGACCGAGAGTGACATAACTAAATAATAAGACGCAAGAAACAGTAACCTTAGAGCAAATAAAAATGAAATTAGACAGAGGGCACAAGGCGTATAAATTCCTTGTGTCTGCAAGCAACGTAGATAAATATATGAATGAAACATTATGGCCCTCGGGTGTCATATTTAGAAGATTTGTGCATTTTAAAAATCGACATATGGCTATTGCCAATAACGTAACGGCTCATACCCACATATAAACAATGAGTAGTTATCAATTTGCAACTTACAATTGTAAAAATATAAAACGCTCCGTGGAAGAGGTCCGAAGCCTATGCCGTACGTGTGACGTGGTGTGCCTCCAGGAGACCTGGCTACTGCCGCATGATATACCGTACGTCGGCACAATCGATAGCGGTTTCGGGTATACTGCCACTAGTGCCATGAATACGAGTGAGGGAATCCGACGGGGTCGACCCTATGGGGGCGTAGCGTTATTGTGGCGGTATAATGCTTTCCAGCGGGTATCAGTGATACAATGCAACAATGATCGGATTTGTGCTATAAGAATTGAGATGTGCGACAGACCTATGATCGTAATTAGTGTTTATCTCCCAACAAACTCAGCCGATAACCTGGCAGACTTTATAGACTGTTTGAGCGCAGTGAGCACGATTATTGACGAACAAGGAATTGAGTCTGTGTTTATCCTGGGTGATTTCAATGCGGACCCGGGTGAGTTGTTTTACAATGAACTTATGAATATGTGTAAAGATCAACAATGGTCATGTATTGATACAGAAATACTAGGTCTGGACTCCGGCACCTTTACTTTTATTAGTGACGTGTACGGAACGACAAGTTGGCTGGATCATTGTGTCACGACTCACTCGGCTAGGGAGGTGGTCACCAATGTTAGGGTGACGTATGACGCTCGCTGGTCTGATCACTGTCCCCTTGTAGTTGAGTGCAATCTACAATTGCTGCCCCCTAAGGTAGCTCCTAAAAGTATAAACATAAATAAGGATGTAATATGGGGTGTACGAGATGATGAGCAGGCAGCGATTTATGCTAGCGAGTGTCATCGTAGGTTAAAATTGATTGATTTTCCTTCCGAATGTGTACAATGTGCTGGTAGTTTTTGTGATAGCCGTGACCACAGGCGTATTCTGGATGGATTGTATGCCGACATTGTAGCTGCCTTACGGGAGGCGGCAGTGGTGAGTCGGGGAAGCTTGCGAGTGAGGGGGAGTGGCCCGCGCATAGTCGGGTGGAATAGGCACGTCGGCGAGGCGCACCGGAGGGCTAGGTACAGGTTCAGAGAGTGGGTCCTGTGTGGGAGGCCATGTTCCGGTGCCGCTTACCTGGAGATCTGTGAGACCAGAAGAGTGTTCAAGTCTCGTTTAAAATGGTGTCAAAGCCATCAGGAACAATTAAAAATGGACGCTCTTGTGGAGAAGCACTCAAAGGGTAACTTTAGTGGTTTTTGGAAGGCAACTAATAAAATGAACGTTCGACCTGGACTTCCGGTGAGCATCGATGGCGTTAGCGATCCGAAGGGAATTGCTGACGTGTTCAAAAGTCATTTTTCGGTGAAGTCTCCGCTGGGACCGGCGACGGAGGTGTTGGGCACTGAGAGTAGCGGTCAGATTGTGGGGACTTCTTTTACTGCGAAGGATGTAAGGAAGGCTATTAAACTTATATCCAGCGGCAAGTCACCTGGTCATGACGGACTCAGTGTTGAACACCTTCTTCATGCGGGTCCTCATATCTGTAGAGTGTTAGCTCTGTTCTACTCACTTAGCGTGGGTCACTCCTACTTACCCGGGGACTTTATGAGAACAGTGGTAGTGCCTGTAGTGAAAAATAAAACTGGCAATCTAGCAGATAAAGGAAACTACAGGCCTATTTCCCTTGCTACCATTTTAGCAAAAGTGTTTGACGGTGTGCTTAACACACAGCTGAACAAATATGTGACACTTCACGACAATCAGTTTGGGTTCCGTCCTCGACTGTCTACTGAAAGTGCAATTCTGTGCCTTAAGCATACCGTTAAATACTATACGGATCGCAAGACGCCCGTATATGCTTGCTTCCTCGACTTGTCCAGGGCCTTTGACCTAGTGTCGTATGACATACTATGGGAAAAACTGCGAGGTATAAACTTGCCACGTGAACAGATTTGTATGTTCCAATATTGGTACACGAATCAGAGCAACAACGTACGGTGGGCGGGAGCAATGTCGGATTCATATAAACTTGAATGTGGTGTTAGACAGGGCGGATTAACATCTCCAACCCTGTTCAACTTATATATAAACGAGCTGATAGTCGCGCTCAGTAGTCAACATGTCGGCTGTTATGTTGATGGAGTCTGTGTCATCAATTTGAGTTACACTGACGACATGGTGCTGCTGAGCGCGTCAATCTGTGGTCTGAGGCAACTGCTAAAGACCTGTGAGGAGCACGCCAGTGGTCTCGGACTAAAATACAATGTACAGAAGAGTCAGTGCATGGTCTTTAGGACCGGCCCCAAATCACCCCAGGATGTACCACCGGTTCGGCTCTATGGTGCAATCTTAGATACTGTAGAACAGTTTAAATACCTGGGTCATGTGGTCACGGCTGACCTTAGAGACGATGCTGACAATGAGCGGGAGCGGAGAGCGCTGTCGATACGAGCGAACATGATAGCTCGCAGGTTTGCACGTTGCTCGACTGAAGTCAAGTTAGCGTTATTTAGAGCGTACTGTACGTCTCTCTACACGTGCAGCCTTTGGGCTGACTACTCGAAGAGGTGCTACAGCGATCTCCGCGTCCTGTACAATAACGCATTTAGAATGGTTTTGGGGCTGCCCCGATTCTGCAGTGCTTCTGGCATGTTTGTGGATGCACGGGTAGACTGCTTTCATGCTACTATACGCAAACGGTGCGCGTCACTGGTGTCACACTGCGTCGCGCAGAGTGCGGGCCAGCTCTAACGCCATACTGGCAATGGTGGCTGATCGGCTGTCATGTCCTTATATGCGACATTGTTCCGACAGACATGTTGCTGTCCCGATGAAAAAAAGAAAGTACTAAAGGGAATCATTTTATACGATTTTAATTATTTTGTTTTCTTTATTTTAATGTTTTGTTTTTAATTCATTTAATTTTATTAAAATTTTCAATTCAATTTGTTAATTCATTATAATTATTTGAATTCAATTGTGTAGCATTGGTGTGCTTGTTTTTCCTGGCAATTTTTAGTATTACACATTATAATACAATAAATCCTTAATCGAATGTAGAATATAAGTACTAACATAGCTATTAAGTGAAAAATGTTACTAACAAAATGGATTCTGTTATCTGAAATAAATACATTATTATTATTATTTAGCTTGGGAAACTTAAAACCGCTGGCTGGATCTCACTTATTATTGCTATTTATCTCTCTACTTCATACCACACTCACCCATTATATTGTCAAAGTAACTGCTAAGGAAGCATTTCGATAAATGTCTTATTCTACCTGTTTTTAGGGTTCTGTTGCCAAATGGCAAAAAACGGAACCATAATAGACTCGTCATGTCTGTCTGTCTGTCTGTCCGTCCGTATGTCACGGCCCCTTTTTCCGAAACTATAAAAACTATGATGTTGAAACTTGGTAAGTAGATGTATTTTGTGAACCGCATTTGGAATTTCTTACAAAAATAGAAAAAAAACAAATATTTGGGGGTTCCCCATACTTAAATCTGAAACTCAAAAAAATTTTTCTCATCAAGCACATACGTGTGAGGTCTTCAAAAATGATATTGAGGTTTCTAATATCATTTTTTTCTATACTGAATAGTTTGCGCGAGAGACACTTCCAAACTGGTAAAAAGTGTGTGTGTGTGTCCCCTGTAACTTCTAAAATAAGAGAATGCTAAAAGTAAAAAAATATATGATGTACATTACCATGTAAACTTCCACCGGAAATTGGTTTGAACGCGATCCAGTGATTAGTTTTTTAGGGATTTTCTTTAGAAAAGCCCTATTGCTATCGAGTTGTCGTCGACGTCGTCGGCGTCGTCATTGCCAATTTTCTGTCACGGTTTTGGGTATAAAGGAGATGAGCTATCGAGTTGCTGTTTTCGGTAATAGATTCGTGCTAGGGTGAACCATTGCAAGATAAAGAAAAAAGAAAAAAAAAGAAAAAAAGAAAAGAAAAAAAATAAAGATAAAATAAAAGAAAATTCCTTGTATTCGGCTGATCGCAGGAATTCAACTTGTTTTTTAACACATGTTAAATCGTAAAACGCAATTTACCTTGTCAGTCAACTCAAATATAAAAATGTTACTTGCTGCTACGGAACCCTTCATGGGCGAGTCCGACACGCACTTGACCGCTTTTTTTATATCATTCAGTTCAATCCTTAAATAATCCATCTGGCTTCGGATAATTCGAGCCAATGTTGGTAGTCCCGGATCAAGCCGCGCGGAGAGGTGCTCGCCTGAAATATCGTTCGGCTGACTTATGAATGAAATTGATAAATGAACACACGGTACGTCCCTTTAACATGTAAGAGCTCGTGTTTTCTGTACAGGGATTTATGGAAATTCGTTACGCAGAATGTCTATTCACAAATTCAAACATTCATCTGTAGAGTAAATCTATACTATTATAAAATTGAAAATTAATTGTGTCTCTACACTGGAAATATATTTAAAAAAAACTTGGGTTATGTTAAATGAGCGATTCTGAATACAATTTTTTTTTTATATTCTTGTCTGTCTGTTTCATCGCTATGGGTGCAAAAACACCAGAACGGATTATGATGTGTTTTTTTTCTATTAAGGTCTTAGTCAGACTTAAAATCTACCCTTTGTTTGATTGCAAATGGTTATGTAGAACCGGAGATATGTGCAAAAAATGAGCGGCGGAGCCGCGGGCATCACCTAGTAATTTCCATGAACAACATTTTAGTATATGAGGTTTTTAAGGTGAAATACAAAAACAAGCTACCAAGTGCGAGTCGGACTCCCCATTAAGGGTTCCGTAGTAGCAAGTAACATAATAATGTTCTTTTTTTAATTTTTATATTTGAGTTGATTGAATGAAAGGTAAATTGCGTTTTACGATTTATGACGTATAAAAAAAAACTACTTACTAGATCTCGTTCAAACCAATTTTTGTTGGAAGTTTACATGGTAATATACATCATATATTTTTTTTAGCTTTATCATTCTCTTATTTTAGAAGTTACAGGGGGGGGAGACACATTTTTCCACTTTGGAAGTGTCTCTCGCGCAAACTATTCAGTTTAGAAAAAAATTATATTAGGTACCTCAATATCATTTTTGAAGACCTATCCATAGATACTACACACGTATGGGTTTAATGAAAAAAAAAATGTTGAGTTTCAGTTCTAAGTATGGGGACCCCCAAATTTTTTTGTTTTTTTTTCTATTTTTGTCTGAAAATCTTAATGCGGTTCACAGAATACATCTACTTACCAAGTTTCAACAGCATAGTTCTTATAGTTTCGGAAAAAAGTGACTGTGACATACGGACGGACAGACAGACAGACATGACGAATCTATAAGGGTTCCGTTTTTTGCCATTTGGCAACGGAACCCTAAAAACCACAAATAAGAAAATACAACAATAATTTCAAATTAAAACGTGGAGTGAAAGTTACTTAATAATTCAACAGATTCCGACGATAAAATCGGTCTTGGATAAACAAAAGTGTTCATGTATTTAATTTTTCTTTTGATCTGTTAATATTGCGTTATCATCCAGTTATAATAAATATTCAAAGTACATGTAAATTTACAAACTAATTTACTAACTTTATTTAACCATCAAGTCCAACATTGTACCTAAACAGTTTGGACAACGTCACAACCACCGACCTACCCTCGTTGTATGTGTCCTACTCAGGACTTACCAGCCTGTTCGCGGTACACTAGGTGGCTTCTGCTGGTTGCTATATAATAGAACATGCTTGGTATTTTCATTTCATGCTTAAACCCTGTTAAGATATAGCACAACAACTTACTATTCATAAAAACAGTGTACTTTGAACATCCAACTCAAAGGGATTGAAAGTAAAAAGGAAAAATGCGAGTCTCTTTTCAGGCCTAGGATATCAACAGGATCCACCACAAAGAGAGAAAATAAATAGTGAAAACGTGGAAACCCGGTAACATATTGATCCGGAAACTATTTATATTTGCAACTAAGTAGGAAACTCGTCAGCGAGTCTGATCATAAACGGACCACAGTTTGGAACTAGTTTTGTAATCCAATTTTGTTTATAACCTTATTGAGGGTTCCTAAATTTGATTGTATGTAAAAATAAAGACGCTTAAAGATGCTTACAATAAATTTATTTATTGACGGCCTCGTGGCGTAGCGGTAGAGCATTCGACTACTACGACAGGGGGCGCGGGTTCAATTCCCGCTCAGTGCAAATATTTGTATGCATGAATATATCTATTTGCATTGGTCTGGGTGTTTCTATGTATAGGTAATATGTATGTATTTACAAAAAAAAAGTATATGTGTGGCGATACCACATATACCCAGCGCCATCTAGCGATAACAAGTGGAACTACTTCGATACTACTACGTCACTACCAATCCTGAATCGCGAAAGTGAAGTTCGCGCGCTGGTATAACATATATACAACATCCCTACGAAAATCGTTGGGCCGCGCCTTTGTGTTGGAGGAACGTCACACCCTGTTCCTTCAGGTAAGTATATAAGTATGTTTATCCGCATTCTGGAACCCATAACACAAGCTAGTTAAACTATGCTTACTTTGTAGAATGTCGTAGAATAGAATAGAATATTTATAATCGAATAGCATACTTTTGTAATAAAGGATTGTATAGGTCCGCTCAGACCTATACAACTTCACACTTTTTGGATTTCGCATTTAGATTCAAAGTCGTAATATAAGTTGAGAACCCTAGATTCAAAGCCCTTGGTGAGCGTAGCCTAGTTTCGTACTATATTTTACTTTAAGTAATAGTAGCACGTTTCACTCAGCAAGTTCAACAAGGTACGAGCAGCACAGTCCGTGTTTCCATCGGAGTATTTTCCTACTTGTAGCTATTCGATGCGAGCCAAAGTGAAGTTAAATGACACTTAAGTATAAACTTTGTAACGGTGAACACTTAATTATATAATCATTCAATAACTGTGTAAGTTTTAAGGGTTTTTTATATCCACGCCTAAATGTTTCCGCGGAATGAAAAGTACCCCGTAGTCCTACAACTCTCTGTCTTTCATTGTCTCATAAAAAAGTTTGCCGTTATCATCCCTGATTACGGCAAACTGTTTTAAAAGGGTTGCTTGGGTACTGCTATCGTAATAATACACTGTAGATACTTGAGCAAATGTAGTTATTTCCTAATTACTTGAATTCACATGTATAATCAGATAAAATTGAATTAGGAATTAAAACAATTGAGGTATATTTTGTAATACGTATAAAGTTAGACAGTGAAATGACAATCTAACGGAAAGGTTAAGTTTTTAAAGAAATAACTTCCAGTAAACCAGCGAGAGGAGATCGTGAAATCGTTTTCAGAACTGAAATCGGCTCAATGTTGCATCTTTCCATATGACGCTTCTGAACATCTGTAAACCTGAGGAGTTGGCCGCCATGTTTCCGCTTGCCCTCCTCTAGTTCAGAGTAGAATATGCGTTTCGCCACTCTCTCCTCCGCCATACGTGACACGTGACCGAACCACCGAAGCTGCCGACGCATTAAGTAGGCCTCAATGCCACCGACATTGGCTCGTCGCAAAACTTCGGTGTTACGCACTCGGTCGGACCATCGGATCTTCACGATGGAACGTAGGCACTTGAGGGGGAAACGTTCCAGAGTGCGTATGTGGTGCCGATACACACACCATGTCTCGGAGGAATATAAGAGGTTTGGCAGCACAATTGCCATGTAAACAGATATTTTGGTGGCCAGCTTAAGGTCATGTGAACAGAAAACCTTGGAACGCAGCTTCCCAAATGGCTCAGCTGCGGCACAGATCCTGCTGCAGATCTCATCATCAAGGTCACACTTCGATGTTATAGTGCTCCCCAGATAGCGAAACTTATCAACCATCAATGCATACTGTGATCATAAACTAAGACACCACAGTAATATTTTAGGAATTCTGGTTTTTCAAAGATCTGAGGCGTTTTTCTCATTTAATCATAATATATTTTTAGTTGATTGTGATGGCACTGATAGCGCATGACCTTGTTAACATTGTCTGATACCTGATCAGACAATGTTGACGAGGACTATGCTATTATGTGATTTTAGCTCAACATCCATGACTAAATTCATATATGCTATTGGGTAACAAGAACATGCGGTTGGGCATTTTAGTCAAATATATAATTACAAGCAAATGCTCTAGTAACTCGCTCAAGAACCGTCATTCATCCGTATTGCCTTATTTCTTCTCATATGGACTTCGCCTATTTGTGCTTCGCTCTTTTGTGCCTCGCTTACTGAAGCGGGGTATGGGTATATTATATTTACCAACACTTCCAATTTATGTTTGATTTACTTTGATGTGGGTTTCAAGACAATTTAACTTCCCCTGACGGTTCACCGAGCTTCGTGCTCTACGTTTTAGTGACTGCTGTATCACTCACACTCACAGCAATGTGAGCGCGGATGGGAATATTCCCAATTTACACTAGATGTACCGTATGCATATTCACGAAAAAAAGGTTGAGAGTTATAAAATTTTACACTTAAATTGTTACGTCATAATGTTACAAAAACTGCCTGAACTTTGCCAAAGTTTGTTATAAAACAGATGTTGACGACAGATTCGTCTGTTTAATTCATATGTAGTACTTAGGTTCGATAGAGTGGTACAAATAAATTTATTGTAATGTATTCCGTGCCGAGAGCTCTCGGTAAAGCGAAATAGAGCGGTTCAATGTAATAGGGAGCTACAGTAGGAAATGTTAAAATATCGACAGTGACGTAAGCAGCAAACGATACGGACAACGACAAAATCAATTTCATCTGATAGAATATTAAGTTAAAATGGAATTGCCATACAATTTAAGGAAATATACAGCAAAATCATTGCATCATTTACTACAAAATGTTGTGTCTTCTTTAGTTTAAAATTTGTTGACAACAATTTCTCATAGACTCTGAGCTTGCTTGCCACACATCTTTGAGTTGCTAGACCTACGTGTCCTTCAGAACACGTCTTAGGATTATGTCCCACACCTACTCGATGAGATTGTGGTCGTCAGTGAGCAAAATATATCACTCCATGTCGTTAAAAATACTATACAATTTTATAAAAACAAATTTTAAATATGTTTTAAAAATCAAATATCCTGTATTCATTTAGGTCCCAATATAACACTTATGAATGGCCATATCAACGCTTCTATATTTACCGTTATAGCCAGATTAATATAACTTACAACTTTCATAACACGATGCGTGTGGCTTACACTTTTTGTTTTGTGTTGTGCTAAGCTAATATAACACATTTACGAGTAAACGCACATACGTTCGTTAAATATCCGAGAAACGTAAAGAGCGTGTAGCAACACATCACAGCTCGTAAAAAAATTAGTGCGCAACAAACTTTTGTGCAGTTTTGTCAACCATATTGTGGAGTGTTTACGCTTTGGAAACTATATAACCCTCATAAGGTACGTAAATAAAAAGAGAATTACAGTGTGTGATGATATGATGCTGAATATACAACATACCTACATTAAACTACAATAGTTACCTACCTACTGTAGCGTCGGGGCCCGACGCCACAATACCTCGTGTTGACGAAAAGATAAAACACAAGGATTAATATTTATATTGGCATTTATTTATTTAAAAACTTCCTATATCGAGTTTTAGGGAGGTTTTACACGAATATATTTATGTTTAAAACGAACTGTAGGGAATCACGGACTCTGCTCAAGGATTGAGCCTACAATCAGTATACTTGGAACTTCTCTTCGCACGGCGGGACGAGGCCGGAGCCCCAGACGCCCGCTGTCAGCCGCTTGTCCGCCAAGCGATTGTTTTTTCTTCCCTAAGCTTATTTCAAATTAAAAACATTTATTTTTAATCTCTGAGACATGATGGCCAGGTCAACGAACTGTAGTGCTCGAACGAGGTCGGAACACTACACTACCGACACTAAACTATACTGTTATGTGATTTAAACGAGGTATAATTATTGTAATGTTGTTAAATAAAACATACTTATAACAGATATTAAAGATCCTGTTAAATAAGTATTGTTGTTTTAAGAGCCTTTGTTACTGTCGTGAAATGTAAGCTCCTTTTAAAATGTTACTTTTTTGCATGTTGTGTCTACCTATAATTAACTGTTACATTAGGATTTGTTACCTATTTATATCGCTATGTGTAACAGTTGTTGGTGGACCTAAATAAATAAAATAAAAATATTACATACATTGTTTGTTACTTTCTTTTTTTTTCGTGCGGCAATCTCCCCCTCCCCCTCCCTCACTCGCTTGCAAAGTACAAATTAATTTTATCAATAAAAAAATCTGTTACTTAAGTGAAATAGTCCGGATTCAATATTATAAAAAAGTAATGTAGCAATCACTAATACAGAATGTGCCACTAACTAACTTTTTAATTACTTAATTCAATTCAATTCAAACACATAATTTTGATTTTAACATTGTCACAACTGTTCACGTCATTTTCTTAAAACTTACCTGTGATCGTTTCGTTAGATTATGGGGGTTTTCAATATGAATATTCTTATCAGCAATACGTAGTTTATAAGAGCGAAACATAACAATAATTTCAGAATAATAAAGGAAAAAATACAATGACGGCCCCTGTGGCGTAGCGGTAGTGCATTCGACTGCTACGACAGGGAGCGCGGGTTCGATTCCCGCACAGTGCTAATATTTGTATGCATGAATATGTCTATTTGCATTGGTCTGGGTGTTTCTATGTATAATATGTATGTATTTACAAAAACAAGTACATAAGTATGTTTATCCGCATTCTGGAACCCAGAACACAAGCTAGTTAAACTATGCTTACTTTGGATCTAGAAAGCCTTGTGTAGAATGTCGTAGAAAATTTATTTATTTTTGTTTAAATGTAAACTGCGGTAGCCTAGTGGTATGGGTAAAGGACTGCTGAGACGAGGTCTCGGGTTCGATCCCAGGTATTACCATGGCATGATTGCGGCAATGGTGCGGAGCGCGAGCGCGTGGGCCGCCGCCGCCTCCTTCTGCGAGCATGTAATGCTCGCGAAGGAGGTGGCGGAGCGCGCCCGGGAGAGACTTAGAACTCTCCCGGTCCGCCGAGCCCGCAACTTGCTCGCCGCGCGTCGCAGGCAACTCAGGCGCCGGAGGTCGCTTAACGACCTCCGTCCTCCATGAGCGCAGGCCTGGGGGTGGCGGGTGAGGCCACCTGTCACCCCAGCAGAAGCAGGCCGGGACGGTGGGGCGACTAGCGCCCCTCCCCCAAACCGGGGCAAGACGGGGACACCGTGGTTCCCAAACCCGAGGGGGCCATCTCGAAACCGGAGATGGCCCAGGGTCAGTCGGGGTGCGAGGGATATGCTCTATGGGCAACCTTACACCCCGGCGTCTGTAGACCCGAGACGGCGTGCGGTTTTAGTCGGTTCAAGCCCGACATAACCGCCCCCGCTGGCAAGCGGGGGGGTATCCGAAGGGATTTCCGCACGAAAAAAAAAAAAAAAAAAAAAAAAAGGTATTACCATGGCACACACCAATGACTTTTCGATGCTTTTCGAAGTTATGTGTGTATTTATCGCAGGTTTATAAGTGCCCGGTTAATGGCAATAGGCTCGCCACCTATTAAATTGGGACCTAAACCATAAACTGACGAAACGTGGGTGCTAGCACCTCTGCCTACCCCTTCGGGGATATAGGCGTGAGTTTGGGTTTATTTATATTTATTTATTTAAATATGTATTATGTCCCTCACATACACTACCTGATACGCAACATGTGTATAGTTAGTAGGACTGATGAGGAAGGCGAGTGTACTTGTATTTTAGCAATGTGCGTATATGTGTTCTTCAGTATGTCAAACTTGGAAACAGTGGAGGGGCCGTGAAGAAGCTCGCGACAAATGAGCGGTTAGCGGTCAGTGCGCATCGAGGCTCTCGCTGTACGTGGGCCCGGGGTCATCTGACCTGGACAGTTAGTCCACTGTCGGTTACTGTTTGAATCTATAAAAATGAAATACTGCTCGAAAGCTACAAGAAATATAAATGTAAAGTAGAAGATTACAGGCTAAGCCTCGGGTGGATATTGACTTGATCCGTCGATCTGAATCTTCGGTAGCTTAACGGTTAAGCGGCCAGCCTTATGAACGAGAGGTCCCGAGTTCGAATGCCGGCCATTACACTACCGATGTGAGCCTACTACTAACACATTTAGCTCAGCTGGACGGTTTAACAAGTTCTAATTACAAGTACACTTTTTCATCACAAAAAATCTACATTTCTCTAAAGTGCGTTGTGAGTTCGAAAGTATAACGTCTTGTTCCTACGTTAAGCAAGCACACTTTCGTCGTTCTCCAGTTTACCACAACATTACAGACATTACTGCACTTTTAAGTACTTACTTAAGATGAAACTGTCTGTGTAATGCTGCAATAAATGGCTACAGAGTTCAAGATTCGTTTGTACGACCACGCTCATTGTTACGCCCAGACCGCGTGGAACGCCCGCTCCTGCGGATCGGACGATGCGGAAGTTTTGTGTTAGATGTACCTTAATGGCATTATAATATTCTAAAAGCGAGATCGCGACATTAAAAGAAAATGGCATCCACTCATGAATTACCTTTTTTTTTTTTCGTGCGGAAATCCCTTCGGATACCCCCCCGCCGGCCAGCGGGGGCGGTTATGTCGGGCTTGCACCGACTAAAACCGCACGCCGTCTCGGGTCTTCAGACGCCGGGGTGTAAGGTTACCCAAAGAGCGATGTGTTCCCGCCACGTTGGGTATTGGCCGACGATCAATGCCAACCCTATGAAGGGGTGAAGGGGAAGCCATTGACCGCCGCCCAGGGTGTACCGGCCGCTCCGATTCCGTTCCCCCCGGACTGCAGCGGGATCGGATCGGAGCGACACTCGAGGAGGTTACCCAACACACACCCCACTCATGAATTACCTGATAATGGAATCTTTAACTTATATACTTCACGTATCGAAGTGACCTGTAGAACTTCCCAGCCCTGACTTCGCCCTAATGCAATTATAGCACTTTACCCGTGGATTATGCACAAATTTCATTTCATACAAGATTTTTTCAGTCAATAACGAACACAACAAAAAAGAATTATCTATTTTAGTGCAATCATTCGGATGTTATGCGCGTACATATATTTGAGTGCAATCATTCGGATGTTATGCGCGTACATATATTTGAGTGCAATCATTCGGATGTTACGCGCGTACATATATTTGAGTGCAATCATTCGGATGTTACGCGCGTACATATATTTGAGTGCAATCACTCGGATGTGACGCGCGTACATATATTTCGGCTACATTCTTATATTATAATAGATTATAGTTTTCGAAAGGTAAGTAGTTAGTGAATTTAACAACATGGATGAAATAGGCTATCGAAAATATATTATGGAAGTTCTGTTTTCGCTATAGGAGGACGGAAATTTGGTTTTAGATTAACAATGTTAAATAAATAAACAACGTAATGAGATTTCCCCGACAGGAAGGATTAAGGTGGTCCAAAGCGGATTTAAATATTCTAAAGGGAGTCCTTTTGGTGTCGCTGTCAGGCACTTGAATAGTAATTATTTTCGTGGGAAATTAAAAAAAGCGGCCAGTAGCAGCAAGTAAATTTTTTATATGTGAGTTGATTGAATGAAAGGTGAGTAGCGGTTTACGATTTATGACGTATTAAAAAAAAACATTTCATGGGTTTAGTGAAAAAAAATAAATTTTTGAATTTCAGTTTTAAGTATGGGGAGAACCCCCAAAATTTACTGTTTTTTTTTTCTATTTTTGTGTAAAAATCTTAATGCAGTTCACAGAATACATCTACTTACCAAGTTTCAACAGCATAGTTCTTATTGTTTCGGAAAAAAGGTGGACGGACAGACAGACAGACATGACGAATCTATAAGGGTTCCGTTTTTAGCCATGGAACACATGGCTACGGAACCCTAAAAATGGCATGGCTATGTATTTTCTGGGGTAAGTCAGTATTTTATAAAAAGGAAACGTGTTTTACGCACTATTATGGAACACAGATTTTTATGACTTAGCAATAAAACGCTTTGTGATGTATGTAAAGTAACCATTAGAGATGAATTAAAGTTAAAATCAAGTACTCACGTGAGCTTCGCGTGTGGTGCTCAAATTTTATTGCCTGTAATAAAATATATTGATCTTTAAATAGTAGATTGTTACACAAGGGTTGAAAGTCAGCCATTTCACCCGAGACGGCGTGCGGTTTTAGTCGGTTCAAGCCCGACATAACCGCCCCCGCTGGCCAGCAGGGGGGTATCCGAAGGGATTTCCGCACGAAAAAAAAAAGGTATATTGATTATCAGTTAAAATTTAAAGTAAAATTAGAACAATTTGAAACAAGATTACTAACAACTGCTTTTGATTGTTTTTAAATCTCATCGGGAGTTAAATGAATATCATGTCACTGAAATCACTTTCCGAAACCATTTTAACCACAATTAACACAAGGTATTTATTTATATTGAATCTCGTTTGCCCGCTAATTCTTTAGCAAACTTAAATCGTTTTTTTTAATACTGAAAAAAAAAGTTATAATTCACGTACATACTGCCAACATTAGAAAAGTTTTGTAAATCGAATCTATTGGTTACAATGTAATCGAGTTGGTCACGAGATGTGCATATAAAAAAAGCGTCGTGATATCAAGGCCTTATGACGTAATTAAATTATCATAGACTCCATGGCAAAACTTAAAATTAAAAAATATTACTTTCCACCCTAGGGATGAAATAAGCTACTTTCCACCCGGTTATCTACCCATGAAAATTAAACTTTCCGAACAGGAGAGATGAAAAATAATTTATTTCGCCTATTTCTTGCTAATTTTATTTTAATTATTTTAGCACCTTAGTGAACTATTTCTATTGTATTGGATTACATTATTGGCGTCTGTAGACCCGAGACGGCGTGCAGTTTTAGTCAGTTCAAGCCCGACATAACCGCCCCCGCTGGCCGGCGGTACAAAAAATGGTACTCTAAAGCTATAGTAGGACTAGTGAGAACTGAGGGGTAACGAGGGAACGTTGTTCATCATAGTGTCATTTATCAGAAGAGTAGCGTACAATCTAGTCTAGGATAGGGTAGCAGGACCAAGAGGAGTATACTCCACCGTTTCTCGTAGCCTATTATCTTCTTATAATCTAAAAATGTTTGAATGTATGCCCGCTATTTGTAAATAGTTGCATCAATGAGCAACGAGACAATTGATGGCGTGTCGGCCGCAGCTCACGCGCAACAGTGCGCGCACGTCTTTGTTTGCCTCTGATTGGAACTGCTACATTGAAGGATAGTTTGTGAACGATTACATTATAAAACAACAATTTTTTTTTATTAGTGTCGTTTTTATTAATTATAGCGGATGCCCGCGGCCCCGCCCACCCAAACACAAAAAACGATAACCGACCGCGCCGGTTATCGTTTTTTGACCATATCGTCGGTTCTACTTAACGGCAAATATACGGCAGATTTCAAGTCTGACCAAGACCTTTCTAATATAAAACCGAATTAAAATCCGTTCAGTAGTTTTTGCATGAATCGCAAACAAACAGACAAACAGACAAAAATTCCAAAAAAGTATTTTTGTGTTCAGAATCGCTCATTTAATATAAATTTTAAATATACATTTTTTTTTCAAATATCTCCGATCTACAGGCACAGCTAGTTTACAATTTATATAGTACAGATTTGACCTGAATATATTGCAAAAACTATGAGAACAAAAATGTAAAAAGTTAGTCTAAGAAAGTCTAAGAGATGAAAGCTCTTAAATGATGTACTTTAATTAAGCACTAAGCTTGTATAGTTACTTTGAATAATGAAGTCTTAAGTTATAAAATGAAGGGAATATTTTTCTTTTTAATTTTATTTATTTTAAAGATCACTTGTAATGTGACTTACGCACTACTAGCATTCACATTAATATCTTCAAGTAGAGTGTAAAGTGGGGTCACATCGTATTACGCCACCCGGGGTTCGAACCCGCAACGTCGCGATCGCAAGTTCGACGCAGACGACGTTCAATTAAATTTGAAAAATACACACATCAAAAAAGTCTAAGCAACATGCTTAATGTTACATAATTCTGCAAATTATATTGAACAATTATTCTACTTTTTTACCATAGGTGGGCAGGTATGTAACCTTTTTGGTTCCAGATTACCTACTGGCTGGTTAGAAAAAAAACTCGATATGGTTTTGTTTTTTTTTTTTCATAAAATTAAAAGCTGATACATTCGTTCCAATATAAATGTGTTTTCTTATGATAATTTAGAAATTTGGTATCGTTTGAATTGTATAGCTTTAACCAAGTTTTAATAGAGTTTTTATAAAATTGAATTGTGAGATATTCTTTACGTTATGGAGCGACGTCATTTGACCGCTGATGAAATGCAAAGATATAAAGAATGATACAAGCGGGAAGAAACCAATCTGAGGTATCTCGCCATTAGTTCAAGCCCGACATAACCGCCCCCGCTAGGGGGTCTCCGAAGGGATTTCCGCACGAAAAAAAAAAATTTGTCTCGCCATTTTCATGTGAACAGGAGCATTATCTGCCGTCTGTGGCAGCGTTACACTACGACAGGAAATCCCGCTGAGCAGCACCCGGGCCGTGGAAGGAGTACAACTACTCGGCAAGACCGATACATACAACTAACCGCAAGACATCAACCAATGTTAACCGCCAGACCTGCAAAACTCAAGTGGTGTTGTTGTTAGCCCCAAACCGTGCGAAATCGACTGCATGAGTTCGGTCTACAAGCGCGACGTCCAATCAGGTGCCCGCCTATACGTCACGGAATTCACGCTCCTCGAAATGAATGGACAAACATAACGTGGACCCAGGAACAATGGGACAACATTTTATTTTGCGATGAGTCTTAATTCGGGTTTAGGTCTGATACAAGAAGGGTAAGAGTGTACCGTCGTCCCGGCAATACTGAAAGACTGAGGTGCGTTCAGGAAGTTCATCCATACAACGGATCAACAGTTATGGTATGGGCGGGTTTTATGAAGAACAGACGAACTGAGCTCGAAAATTACGTTGGGGATGTTCTTAGGCCTTATGTTCATCCATTTGCACAAACCCTTGGCTCCGATTTTAAGTTAATGCATGACAATGCACATTCTCATACAGCGATGCGGACTAGGGAGTACTTGGCAACAGAAAACATCAGGGTGTTACCCTGGCCTGCACAATCGCCAGACCTCAACCCCATCGAGCATGTATGGGATATGCTCCTGAGATGTGTATTAGAGGACCTGGACGACGTGACAACAACCCAACAGTTGCAGAATTTGCTAAAATGTCATTGGGAGCGATTGCCGCAGGATACCATTAACAAACTCATCGATAGCATGAATAATCGGTGCCAACAAGTTTTAAACAACAGAGGAGGAGGCACTTTGTATTAAACTAAAGAATTCTTTAAGAATAAATAAATTGTGCCTTGTTTTCTTTTGGGCGTGATAGAGTAGGTATACTTATATTTAAAAAAAAAACCAAAGTCGAGTTTTTTTTCTAATCAAATAGGTGCTCACCTATGGTGAAAAAAAAGTAGAACAATTGACCAATATAATTTGCAGAATATGTAAAATTAAGCATGTTGCTTAAACTTTTTTGATGTGTGATATTGAGACCATAAAAGGGGTAAACTTTTTCTGTGAAGTAGGGAACATTTTTGTTTTCTTTTGTTCACTGAGGTTACTACGATCCGGTGATATCGGATTGGAACAGACTAAAATCACACAGTATCCCTTAATTGAGATTTGTTATCCGTTAACGCGATGGTCTGCTTGCAATGGGGTTCACCATTGCAAGCAATCCCCTCATTTTGAAAAAGTGTTCATTTAAACGCGGTTAACAAAATAGTATTAGCGTTGGTTTCAAATTGAATTGTTATGTACGAAGCGTATTTATTCACAAAGGTTGGCGTCAAAATGAGAAAATTGATGAGATGCTAACCTTGCTTGGTTATTATTTATTCGAGTTTCGCGTAAATATTCTATTGCTTTTGCTTTTGATAAAGCTTTGGGCAAATATGTTCTTTTCTGTAAAAAATATTAACATGAAATTGTATTTGGCAGCTAGAATTACCCGCAATAGATTTTATTTCAATAAACGAAGCTGCCAGTGGAGTGGCACGTATAAGGCGGCCTCGAGCGTCCCATTTATAGCTCTGACAGACGGTACTTCGCTGACTCACTCGATGGACTCATATGGAGGGTGTAGTATTTATTTTTCGTCTATATGAGTGACCTTGCTAGGTCTCACTATAAAGTCTTTCTATAGCTACTAATTCTATGGAATCTTTAGCTGCCTTTCTCTAAATACTGTATATTTGACTTATTCATACTACTAAGAATCTTATTATCTAAGTACTTACGTTTCTCTTTGTAAACATGTAAACAAACTTATGTTTTAATCGTTTATTTTGTTTTAATTTTCTTTCTAAATGAATTCTTAATTTATTGCTTGTTAGTGGTTATGTGTTCCTTTGCTTGGTTTACGGTGTCCTTTGCTGGATGGTCGTAGCCACGGGCCTTCTGCCGTTTCCTCAAGTTTTATTTTTGTTCTTCCTGTAAATATAGATTGATTAGTTTCATTTCTCGTTCCCTTTTTTTTCGTGAGAGAAGTTTTAGGACTGGTTTCTAAATTTTGTCGCAATATGTTAAACGTTACTTTGTGTTTTATATTATCGAATTTCTATTCGATAATATTCTTATTTATTTATTTTCTCGTATTAAAAACGTAAATTGTTCGTTTACATTAATTTCTTGACGTAGGCTGTCATCCCACTATCATCTCATAGACTACCAGAAATATCGTGAGTTTTGTTATGAATGATATTCAACCTCTTGATAATTGGCAGTCTATTATTGATTTTTCGGGTCATTTTAAAAATTTTCTTGGTTTGATTTTTCCACGCGTTGGAAAAAAATGTGAAACAATTGAGGGGCAGAGCTGAGGCTGCTGAGTGAGGTCTTGGAGCCATTCTTCGGAAGATATAGTTTCTTTGATTCTTTGAAAAGTGGTTATTGTGCTCTATAATCGAGAGAAAATCGGATATAGTTTCTTTTATTCTTTGATAAGTTGCGATTGTGCTCTGGAATCGAGAGAGAATCGTATTTGATTATCTTATTTGGTGTAAAACATTAAAGTATGGTAGGCGTTTGATAGGATTAATATCTAAAACTGAAAGACTTCCGCGTCACGACACACCACCTCACAGATCCATCACACTTAGAATTACAAAATGAATAACTCTAGAACTTTCAATATCCTGCAGATAAATGGTTTTCATTTATCAATATTCAATGTTCGTTGTGTGAAGCACGCCGGCCGAAGATCACTGCTCTCGAGACCTATCTCGGGCAGTTCAACATAATCAACGTGGATATTCAACCGTCATCTGTGGTACGGGCGAGCTGAGCCCATACCTTTCCATCGGCCCTCGAGTTCGAACTCGGGCCGATCGCCGTGTTCTACATCTCCTTTTCTATCTGAATTCAGTGTTACAATCTTTTTTTATTTTAAAATTCTGTTCTCTTGGTTTATTAGATGTCTAATTCAAAATCTTCCGGGTTTTCTTTAATTTCTAAGACTGGACGAGGCGGGGTTCTTTATGCTATCGCGTAGGTAATTCCGTTTCGTTACAAGGGGGACACGGCTATGTCCTCCATGTGAATCCCATGGATTTCCTCTAAGAACATCTTAAGGAATGTTTTGACGAACAATGTACGCGTTGTATGTACTCTCACCATCGTGACTTTCATGGCCTTTATACCGGTCCTGGGTTTTACGTAACAATGTTGAACAAAAAACAAAAATACATAAAAAAATTGTACGTCTCCGAAGGTCTTAGAAAAGGTTTTGTTCGACATCAAATTAAAAAGGGGGCCTTTTGTCATCTCTGCGCTGCTACTGAAATTTTTTCTTACATAAAACCATACTTCTTCAGAACCGGGTATTGAACCTGCGATGATATGTGCTGCTCCTACTGCGGACTCCAAACTGTACTACGGCAGTTTTATTTTATTTAAAAGCATTCATAGTGACGATGTTTTCAGCATCACCATAAGCCGAGAGTGACCAATGAGTTCCTACGAGACCTGCAGACTTCTGTAATTTTAAGCGACCTTTAGCAGCAGACACGTTAATAATTTCACAAAATAAATATCTTATATGTTTAATATACGCCGATGGATACAACCTCAGAGGAATAAAGGCTTTGAGGTAAGGGGCCGTGGGTATGTGCGAGCGACAGGCGGGTAATGTTAGTGAATATTCCACTTGTATTATAATAAACTTTGTGTAGAGAAGATTGACGCGGGGTTCCGGCTTTCGACAGGGATTGAGGTAATTCAGCTGGCTGCTTGAAGCTGACATACCGCACGAGGAGATTAGAATCCTAAAATAATATTGGCGTTTACACGTCTTAGCTTTAATCTATTCGTTGCCCGTGTAAGGCTACCAATCTGACCACCAGTAGTAAAACGGGTAATTTATTTGGAAGTTCTTTGTGGGAATTACTTTGTAAATGCAATTAGTTTTCACGTGTTGCTCAAACACCGATGTTGATAGGCAAATAGACAAAAACTCTAAAGAATACATTGTCGGCATTGGAATCACCCTATATTCCCATCTGACCTGTTGAATTGTTCTGTTGACAGGACTAGTGGGACTTGTTATTCCCATTAGTTCTTTTGATAAAAAATACACCTTTTATACGTACAAAGAATAGTGATGGAAATGAGCCTACGTGTATACAAGTAGAAACCCATAATTTATTCTGTCAGTGCATAGCCATTTTAAATGAAGATTTAATCTAATTAATTTTACCTATATTTCAGATGTTCATTTAAAATGACTAACGATGTAGGTATTTTAATGATAATAAGTTAGGTAAGTACATGAACAATAAATGTGTATATATTTTAGCGAAGTTTTTCAAAAATAAAGGGACGCTAATATCTCCACTGATGAGTTGTATTAGACAAATTCTGATAAATCCATCATTTTCAATTTGCTTTTTCAAATTGATAGCAAACCTCTAGAGATATTACGATTAAATACTTAATAACATTTTATATCTCAAAGGAGTTTCAATAAGTATGCATATCAACGAAGTGGCTAGTTCAGAATGGCTAATTTTTCAAAATGACTACTTTCGTTGTGTGACTACTTATTTTCAAAGAAATTCGATGCCATCACTACTTTATTATATATGGTGTGTTTATTTATCAACAGAACTAATGGGATAAAAAGTCCCACTAGTCCTGTCAACAGAACTACTCAACAGGACAGATGGGAATATAGGGGAATCACTCGCGTTTTTAATATTTGGTCATATGTAGTTCATATCTATCTATATTATTATGAAATTGTAAATAAATCGTGTCTGTACATTGGAGATATTTAAAAAGAAAATTGGGTTATGTTGATACAGGTTTTTCTGTTAGTAAGGTTTTGATCAGATTAATATCTGCCATATGTTTAATTGCAATAGGTTAAATAGAACCGGAGATATGACCAAAAACCGAAAACCGACCTTCGCGCGGGCGGAGCGAATTCATTATATTTTATCTATTCTTAGTACTGTTCGCTTGTGGAACAATCTACCTCGTCAAATACGCGATAGCCCTTCTCTTGGCGTTTAGGAGTAGAATAAGAAAGCATGTTCTGTCAATGACATACCTATTGTTCCAATAAGTATATACTATATTATATATTTATATACACTTCATTGCATAACTAAGTATTTATGGTTATATTTATGTATTTATTTATGTTTATAATTGTGTTTTAAGATACTGATGTCTGTATATTGTAATAGGTAAGCTCGTAAGCGTACAATATAGGTGTTCCTATATTCGTTTCCTGTGTAACTCAACTAAACTCTCTCTTTCTTAGTCTGTCATTCCACTCTGTTGTACACTTGGCTCTGCCCTCTGTCTCTATTTGATTCTCGTTTATCACTCTAAGGTTGGTTGGGAGAAAATTCAACATTGAGCTAAGCTCGCCTTTGTACCTACCTTTTGTTTTATGTCTCAAAATGTTTGTGAATATATGTATATGCATAACGAAATAATATTACTATTCCAAGTTTGACCCGTAACGCAGTGACTTACACACGCATGGAAAGTATTAAATATATTTGTAAAGGCTCACGTGAAACATGAACAAGATTACGTAGTAACGCACATGCAATATTACAACACGCACACGTGCTCACGCGCCGCAGATAGAGCCCCGGGCCGCGGACCGCGGGCTGCGGTCGCGGTTGCCCGAGGCTCGCTCGCACGCCGCTGCCCAGCCTTTGATGTGTGCGATGTGCACGAGTCCTGGACCGATCTTCGGCAACCCTTTCTAGGTTATGAAGTAACTATTTAACTGGTATTTTATGTGTTTACAAAGTGGATTGTACGCCAATATAATACATTCATTACAGACGTGGTTGCAATTGAGTGAAATTCATGGCATACAAGCCTATAGTAGCACTTATTTATTATGCACGGCATAGCAATATGACTTCGCCCCACCTGATGGTAAGCTTAAGGCGAAGTCTCAGGAATTTAGGTCACTATTATGGATGCCAACAACAATATATGTTCTTTGACTAAGCCATAAGGCAGTTATAGTTAAAATGTAGGTAGTTTTAGTTAAAATATACTTAAATTACGACACATATTTCCAGACAGAGACAGTAGACAGAGATAACTGCAATCGGATGGTTCTCACTAGTTCCAAGATCATTTTATCCAATCAACTATGTTTTTCGTCGTATTAATTGTCATAGGTTGTATGTTACCTGTCAACCCTTTTCACCCTGGACGACACTCATGAGAAGATATATGGTGGTCCTACTTCGCTAGTATACAATTTGCGGTGTGTATAATATACGACATAATGATCTTTTATTACGTACCTAGAGTTGCGTTTGACGGAGGCACTTAACGATCATCACAGTTCATACGAAAATTCATCATTATTGACGAAACCATTCGGTATTAGGTGTTCCCAAATAGCCACAAACATGGCACTGTATTGCAACTGTTTGTCGTATAAAAAGTAATTGCTAGTAACACCTCCACTTGGCTTCAGTACTCCTCGAAGCCGATGCTCGAGTCGCGTCTGCCTGACGCGCCGCGCTTCGTATCTCACTTTTATTTGTTATGTTTATGATTGCTCGTACATGTAAATTGGTAGAGATATAAATTGAACGACTTTCTAATCCCAGATGCAAGTCACAGGTGGATAACGCGGGCGGTGACGTAATACATAAAGCCTTCACCTTTTTTTTTTTTTGAAATCCCTTCGGATACCCCCCCGCCAGCCAGCGGGGGCGGTTATGTCGGGCTTGAACCGGCTCAAACCGCACGCCGTCTCGGGTCTTCAGACGCCGGGGTGTAAGGTTGCCCATAGAGCATATCCCTTGCACCCCGACTGACCCTGGGCCATCTCCGGTTTCGAGATGGCCCCCTCGGGTTCATATAGCCTTCACCTATTCCGTATCAAATAGATGTAAGATTTTTTTTATAAATTTTTGTTTTCATTGTTTCCGTAGTTTGCCAGAATTACGATAGATGGTTCCAGCATCGCCACGAGGCGTATATAATATATCGGAGACTTTCGAATATCTGGGACGTGTCTAGATAGCTCAGTTGGTCACACTGCGAACTTCACAACAGTTTGGTATGCAAGTTTATTATAATATTATGGCTTTTTCAGGGTCCTTAACAAAAGGTAAACTTGTCAAAAGTAAAAAAAAACTGTGATAAGATCACTTTGTTGTCCGTCTGTCTGGCTGCCTGTCTGTCACAACCTTTTTCTCAGGGACGCTTGAATTATAAGTATCAAGGAGAAATTAATTGCAAATACTAAGATCTGCAACACCTTGAAGTTGTAATTAAATTCAACTTCAAAATCACAGTAATCAATAAACATACAAAGAAAGGCAGACGTTTATGCATTAAGACAATGGCAAGGAAATCAAAACCTATGGGGCTTTCCATTCCATTGAGATACAATCATGAATTTGTCAAGAAACAGTAAAAAAAAGCGGCCAAGTGCGAGTCGGACTGGCCCATTAAGGGTTCCGTAGTAGCGAGTAACATAATACTGCTTTTTTTAAATTTTATATTTGAGTTGATAGAATGAAACGTAAATTGCGGTTTACGATTTATGACGTATTAAAAAAAAATTACTTACTAGATCTCGTTCAAACCAATTTTCGGTGGAAGTTTATATTTATTTATTTATTTATTTATTCTACACTTTATTGTACACCAGGTGAACATAATATACATTATTACAAGTATTATAAAATTAGAGGAGGAAGCAGTACAATGGGCGGCCTTATCGCTTGAAGCGATTTCTACCAGGCAACCTTTGGATGGTAATGTGTCGGTAGGATTGCGCGGTAGTTGTTTGGCGTACTTATAATTGTAGTTAAATATAATAGGTACATAATATACACATAAATGTAATTACCTAAATTATATCATATATATATATACATATATATATCTATATATATATATATACATATATACCTACATATATTATAATATATACTTATATATAAAATATACTACACATAGTTACCAAAAAAATAATTAAACGCATTTTAAACTTTAACTTGCAGTAGAACGACATGTTTACAGCGTTAGATAGTGTTCCCTCACCATAAACTTAAAATTGGCTAAATTCTGAGCTTTTCTTAATTCCACTGGCAGCTTATTCCATAGACGAATGGCTTTAACTGTGAAGGATAATATGCTAATGTACATCATATATTTTTTTAAGTTTTATCGTTCTCTTAGTTTAGAAGTTACAGGTGGGCACTCATTTTACCACTTTGGAAGTGTCTCTCGCGCAAACTATTCGGTTTAGAAAAAAATGATATTAGAAACCTCAATATCATTTTTGAAGACCTATCCATAGATACCCTACACGTATGGGTTTGATAAATTAAAAAAAAATGAGTTTCATATCTAAGTATGGGGAGCCCTCAAAATTTATTGTTTTTTTTTTTTCTATTTTTGTGTGAAAATCTTAATGCGGTTCACAGAATACATCGACTTACCAAGTTTCAACAGCATAGTTCTTATAGTTTCGGAATAAAGTGGCTGTGACATAAGGACGGACAGACAGACAGACATGACGAATCTATAAGAGTTCCGTTTTTTGACACTTGGCAACGGAACCCAAAAATACCATTGACATATCAGCTCTGCGAGTTATATTGGTAGCTGCAGTTTTCCAACAGCAACGTAAAGTGTGTTCCTCAATCCAGTCCAAGCGAACCCATCTTACACTTTTTATTTATATGAGATACTTTTGTAACTTTGATTTGACATGTTGATTGTTAAAATGCCCAATAGTAAATGTTTGGAGATTCGTAATGATTTTCGACGTGAAACAATAAAAGCATTGTGCTGTGTCCCTACAAATTCATTCATAGTGTATTATGATTAATATTCTATGACACCATTGCTCTCAATTAGAAGTCAAAACAGCTATAAAATGAGGAAATGCAGTCTGTCTTTTTTTTTTTTTTTTTTCGTGCGGAAATCCTTTCGGATACCCCCCCGCGTGCCAGCGGGGGTGGTTATGTCGGGCTTGAACCGACTAAAACCGCACGCCGTCTCGGGTCTACAGACGCCGGGGTGTAAGGTTGCCCATAGAGCATATCCCTCGCAAAGTTCTGTGTAGTACCTAATATATAGTTTAATTCTATACAGTCTAGTATTATCATACGAATTACAATACGTGATTGTTTGTTCTTCAGTGAAATTACCATAAATGTAAATGACTAAGTACTGTGCTAGTTAATTCTCTACATTTGAGCGTTGCGCTGTACTCCAACAACGCCTGAATAATAAACGAGTTGCACCGTGCTCCAGCGCGCGGTGCACCGGAGTGTACGTCGCGTTGGGGCGCGCGTGAATTCGCAAATAGCAGTAGGTACAGTCGCGTGCAACATGGAAATGTTATTACGAGTAGATTATCGCAGGTACGGGGAGTATTTGTGAGTCAGGATACACTGCAAAAGCTATCCCAGTCATAGGTCAATAAATAATGATACCAACAGTGTTTTAACAATCTTACCAAATTGTGTGAACAGATTTATGCGCATTAGAGGGTATTTTATTTAATGAAAATTGGTAATAAATATCGAATATTTTTGTATTAACAGTGAGTAGCCGAGAGTACTCTCAGATAACTATGTATAGCTAGGTATATGTACCGGTACGGATACCTCCGTACCTATGGTGCCGTATCCGATAGAATTTTTGAAAATTGTCATCATGTACAGAATATTGAAGTCAATAGTGACAAATTAATACAGCCATAATTTATTGAATTCATCCTTTTAGAACTTAATTCTCTGCAGCTGTATGAAATCTACAAATGAGTCCGGTAGCTGGCATCATGAAAATAAAAATTAAGTAGATGGAAAATACCCCTCAACCTATTCAGTCGAGGATATTTTATAATAGACGTGAGTTTATAAAAAATACCTTTGAGACACAGTAGTGTATACCTACTTAATAGGTAACGGCGCCTCATCCCAGTTGTTTGAATGATGTGGCGTCGAACAATTTATAATTGAGTTACCCTTTGCCCCTTCGTACTTCAGAGCCGACAAATTACCAGCGGGTCCGGCCCTGAGCCCTCCCGCAGCCGCCTACTGTCCCCCGCACTCATTAATATAGTTCACTTGAGTGGCTCCTTACAGTTTACACACTATTGTAATTAACTTTAATATGCCTATTTACTTCTCCACCGCTCTATAGGTAAAGTTTCAGAATATCCCATTTCGTAGCAGTGCTACGCCGTAGCAATGCTAGACTACGGCATAGATCATATACTACGCACGTCCCTACACTCACATATATTTCCCTCTAGTGTAAGCAGAAACAATAAGAGCTCGGTACTGCTACTGCGTTACATACTTCACTGTTATTACACAATTACACGTGATGAGTGATAACGTGAACTTTAAGGAGCAAAAATATAACTCCCTTCCTTCCCTCAACTTCGATAGTCAATTAAAAATATGGAGCAATAAACATCAATAAAACTCCTGCTAACTTGAAGATATTTTTTTTTAGATTTAAGTAACTGATTTTAATGGTTTTGTTGTGTGTTTTCATTGTTATGTATGTCGTAGTTACAACTGTAGTTGGGCACCTCGCTTAAGGGAATCAGAATATTAGTGCAACTAATATTATCGGCTTTAAGCAGCTGTATTTCGAACCTATTTAAACCTTTTCTTCTCTCTGTGAGTCGTCACCCATGCATAATATTTCTAGTGCATTCATAGACTTCAAGAAGGGCATTAGAAGGTTTTTACAGGGTCGGCAGCGCGAGTGTGACGCCCCTGGTGTTGCACACGTCCATAGGCCGGGGTAACCACTTCCCATCAGGTGGGCCGTGAGCTTGTCTGCCACCTGAGTGGTATAAAAAAAAAAAAAAAAAAAAAAGACTAGGACAATAAACCAGTGATCCTACAAACAAAATGAAAATGTTATAATATCACCGAGCCACCTACGTCACTGAGACGCTTTCCGTATTTTTATATCACAACGTCATCTTTGTTGTAGCTGAATGGATGGATGGAAGGAGGAAGAGACAGAGGGAGGGAGGGCAGAGGGAGGAAGGGACTGAGGGACGGAGGAATGGAGGGAGGGTGTAGGGACGGAGGGAGCGAGAGAGGGACGGGGGGAGGGACAGAGGGAGGGAGGGAGGGAGAGAGGGCCGGAGGGAGGCATTAATGGATGATGACGATTAAAAAAATACACACGTAGTTATTCAAGTTTTGTCTTCTATCGGCACTCCCGGAGTGCCATTACCTTTTTTTGTCTATTTACAAACAGGTTTACGTAATCTAATTACAAAATTTTGTTTGAGTAGCATAGTACTACTACTGAAATAAATTATTGAATATGTTGTAGCATAGTGAGAGAGCAGACAGTTCATAGTCGAGCTTGTCAAGTCGCTCAGTGCAAATATTTGTATGCATGAATATGTCTATTTGCATTGGTCTGGGTGTTCCTATGTATAATATGTATGTATTTACAAAAAAAAAGTATATAAGTAAATTTATCCCCATTCTGGAACCCATAACACAAGCTAGTTAAACTATGCTTACTTTGGGACTAGAAAGCGCTGTGTAGAATATCGTGATTTATTAATATATACATATTCCTAAGAGGAAAATTTAAAGTTGGAAATCAGTTTTATTAATGGGTTATTTGCAATAGTTTTTAGTTCATAGAACCAAAAAGAAATTGGCCTGAATCTAAAGTATTTCATTTTTTATCTGGTCGATTGCTAAAATATTAATATATAAAAATAAAAAGTTATTACTTAAATTTTACCAATTAAAATTTTCGCAATACGCAAATATATAAGTATGTTTATCCGCATTCTGGAACCCATAACACAAGCTAGTTAAACTATGCTTACTTTGGGTCTAGATAGCGCTGTGTAGAATGTAGTAGAATATTATATTGTATTGTATTGTATTGTTTGTCATCTAAATATTCTTATATTATCTAGTTAATATTACCATTAAGTTAAGTAAGATATAGATCACTTGCAACAAGTAACGTAGAAATGCTTCTATAGTGAAGTGAATTGCTATAGAAGCTTACGAGTTACTTTTGATTCAATTTAAATATTTTCTTGGTATAAATAGGCATTTCTTCAGAAGCTTTGTAAATTCAAAGACATGTTACATTGTGAATATAATTAGGTAAATAGAACTCTGACATATTAACTCAAAATTATAGCGAGAAAAATAGTTCAAGCGAAGATCAACTTCCAAAAGATAGCAGATATAGCATGGAATTGTAAAGAATGGAATTATAATAGTTATTTATGCAACTGTGGTATAATGAGGGGTATTAAAACATGAATGTGGGTTTATCACACGAAGCGAAGCTGAGTGTGATAATAGTATCACATGAGTGTTTTAATACCTAATTATACAGTTGCATACAAGACTTTATCTACACCCATGATAAACTAATAATACATCTTCAGAGAATGATGTACTGCCCTTTGATATTTTCCAATTCATGAAATCTTGGTACGCCTTTTCATACTGTTTTCTAGATTTTTCCGGTAGTAATTTGTTAGAAATGTCCTTTGCTGCATTCGAAATGTCTGGAGGTGTTATCAAAACTTGAATCGCTCATTTTCGTAAGTAAACAAAACAATTTGCAAAAATAATAGCGAAGAAAAATAGCGGGAATTCGAATTCCAACGAATAAGCTTTAATTTTTTTTTACGGCGCGCCGCCGCTGTGGTAGTGCAATGCAACGCGCGTGAATGACAGTTCTTTTTTTGAAACTCATACAGATTCCACGCATCGAGCGGTAAGAATTTGGCTGTCTGATGAGTAACCCTTTGCGCGGAAGAGGTTGAAAAAGCGAAAGGAGTGTTATTATGAAATTTCATACAACATTATAACACCCGTTCGGATGATATTATGGTTATTAGGACATTGGATGTATTAATGTTGGCAATAAGCTAACTGTTTCAGAATCTTTTATAGAGGATTTAAAGCATGGGTTTAGATAAAGAATATTATAAACGTGCTTGTAGATTACAAGTTGAATTCATAGAGGGCGTAGTGTGGGGGCAGACGCAGTATACACAAATTGCGATTGCGTCAGCCGTTTGTTTGCATACCAATCACAGCAGAACTGGTGAACAGGTGTGCGTGCCTAACTAGAGCTTTATTACAAGACTAGCAACCCGCCCTCGGTTCGCTGTGGTTTATAGTTTTTCTAACTCAAGCCACATGATATATTGTCTATGTCCATCGGGGATTTTTTTTTAGCGTGTGAAGCCCGTGGTGGTTTCTCCCACGGTCTTCACCTCATCGGTGCCGATTATGGGGGTGGGCGTATCGGAATCGGACTAGCTAAAACCACACGGTGTTCTCCCCAAGTGTCCATTGCCGGGCACCCCGGGTTAACCCTCGAAAGGATAACCCCAGGGTTACCAGCGGACTTTGGCCGCCACCGCGGCCTCACCTGATGGGGTCAGGTTTTATCCCGCGTCGGTGAGTTGGCAGGTGTGTGGTAGGACACACACGACAGGCCTCCGCCACGGCCTGCTTCTGTAAGGACGGAGAGTCGGTCCACTGCCATCCTCAGGCTCCGATCATGGAAGTCGGTAGTCCCGGGCGTAGAGGATCCATCGGGGATAATGTACATTTGAAATGCTGAAAGAATTTATCCAATAATTGCAGTGGTTCTAAAGATTACCACCAACATATAAACAAATAAACGTCGGTAGCTTAGTGTTTATTAGTTTTTTAGTTAGGGCTGAGCTGTAGGCCACTAACGGGGTCCACAGGTGGCGGATAGTGGAACGGCCATCAAGATATGGTGGTTAGCTGCGAATACATCGAATAAGCAGTCCCCGACCAAACAGCGGCAAGATTATCAGGACGTGGTGGGGAGTCCAGTGGGATGGGCTTCCCTAAAAAATGCCACAATGTCCGAAAACGATCTTGTGACGTAGCGAGTCAATGCCGCCACTAAATAAGCATTCCCCTGGTGTCAGGCAGCGGTGGCACCAGTACTGGTTGGAGGCCGAAGAAATGTGTTCCGGAAGGGCTCATGTCCAGACTATATGAAGCGGACTAGCTTTACTTCATATACTGCGGTGTGGAAGGCAAGAGGGAAACCACTACACTAAATTTCCCTAAAAAGGAGTAATATGAACATGAAAAATAATAGTAGTAACGTTCTTGACAACGGGCTTCCACGATGTAACATGCCGTGGCGGTCTGAGTCCGGCAGGGTCAGGGGTAAGGCTGATTCGGTCGTCATCATGCGAAATCCTTGCAAATTAGGCACATGGAATGTGCGTACAATGTTGGAACCAGGAAAAATAGAAGAAGTTAAAATGGAGATGGAAAGATTAGAGATAGATATTTTAGGCCTATGCGAAGTTAGATGGGAAGGAAGTGGAGATTATTGGAGCGATGACTACAGGATTATTTATACGGGAGGGGAAGTACAGGGATCAAACGGGACAGCTATTATACTTAGTAAAAAATGGGGAATGCAAGTAGAAAATACTATACATCACAGCGACAGAATAACAGTTATAAAATTAAGATCCAAACCAAAAGACATAGTTATAGTTCAAGTCTACATGCCCACTAGTAAATACGCAGATGAAGATATAGAACTCATGTATAATCATTTAGACACCCTGCTGGATATTGTAAAAGAGAAGGACAGTCTCATTGTCATGGGGGATTTCAATGCCACTGTAGGGGAAGGAAGTGAAGAAAATATAGTTGGAAAGTTCGGACTTGGGAAAAGAAACAAAAGAGGAGACAGATTGGTTCAATTTTGCAAAGAAAATTCATTGACAATAGCTAACACTTTATTTCAACAACCAAAAAGACGTTTGTACACTTGGAAAATGCCCGGTGACATAGGAAGACACCAAATAGACTTTATAATTACTAAAACAAAAGAAAAGAATAACATCAAAACATGCAAGACACTTCCCGGAGCAGATTTAGATTCAGACCATAACCTCCTTATGAGTGTCCAGGATTTCCAAATAAATAAAAGTAAGAAGAAAGTTAAACCAAAGCACCTTGATCTCATTAGTCTTAAGGATCCAACAAGCAATTTAAGAGTGCAATATAGTAATAAGGTCGGTGATAGTTTAGTTAAGTATAAGTACAATTTAGAAGAAAAGACAGAAAATAGTATAGATGATAGATGGAATATTACAAGGGATATATTAACAAAAAGTGCAGAAGAAACTCTCAAACAGCAACAACTTATACCAAGGAAGAATTGGATGACAAAAGAAATTATTGATCTCATACTTAAAAGAAGAGAAATTAGAAATAAAACAGATGATATAAGCTTAAGGGAATATAGAACACTTACAAATAAAATAACGACAAAATGTAGGGAGGCCAAAGAAAATGATGCTATAGACACATGTTATAAAATAGAAGAACTAATAGAAAAAGGGAAGATGGATCAGGCATATAATATAATAAGGCAGATAGATAAGAAACCCGTAAGAAAAGGTTCAGCTGTTTTAGATGAAAATGGAAAAGTATTAATAGACAGTAAAGATATAGTTGGAAGATGGATAAGGTATATAGAGAAGTTATATGAAGGAGAAGGAATGTTTGAAAATTTCATAGAAAAAGAAGAGCTAGTTGGCATAGATAATTTAGGACCACCAATACTAAGAGAGGAATTTGAAAAAGCAATTGACAGTATCCAAAACGGAAAAGCAGTTGGACTTGATAATGTACATATTGAAATGATAAAATACGTTGTGTGTGAGCCTATTAAAAATGAAATATTTAATATCATTCAAGAAATGTACATTACCGGTAAGATACCTAAAGATTTTCAGCAAAGTAAAACAGTAACGCTACCAAAGAAACAAAACACTTTAAAATGTGAAGAGCATAGAACTCTCAGTTTAATATCACAGGCCAGCAAAATATTAATAAAAATTATTCAAAATAGAATTCGACCAATTTCCGAAAATTACATAGGCCCAGATCAGTATGGTTTCAGAAAAGGAAAGGGGACTAGGGAGGCAATCCTGGCACTACGTTTAATAATTGACAGACGATTAGATTTGGGGCTAGATACACATATAGCGTTTATAGATCTGGAGAAAGCTTTTGATAAAGTAAACTGGGAAGGCATGATGAAAATCTTAAAAAATATAGGCATAGACTACAGAGATAGAAAAATCATATATGAGCTATACAAACATCAGGAAACAGTTATAGAAATTGGTCAAGAAGAAGGAAAAGCAAAGATAAAACAAGGAGTACGACAGGGATGTCCACTTTCACCAGTCATTTTTAATATTTTTATTGAAACAGCAATTAAACAGATAATCGACGCAGGAAAAGGGGGGGTCAAATTTAATGGGGAAAACATTCAATTTATAAGATTTGCTGATGATATAGCTGCAATAGGCAAAAACCAGACAGATCTAGAAGCACTACTTACAGAAATGGACAAGACATTCAACCAATATGGCTTAAAAATCAACACTAATAAAACAAAAATTTTAGTGACCTCCAAACATTCAAACCGCAATAGACCAATTAGACTAAATAACAAAATCATAGAAGAAGTCAAAAGTTTTAAGTACCTAGGAAGTATAATCACCAACGACTCCAGATGTACTCCAGATATCAAAGCCAGGATCGCAATGGCGAAAAACGCCTTCAATGGAAAGAAACAGCTACTTAAAGCCAGAATATCAACTCGCGTCCGCAAGAAACTTATAAAAGTCTACGTCTGGAGCGTGGCGTTATACGGCTGTGAAACGTGGACAATGACACAGAGGGACAGGGAAAGACTCGAGGCATTCGAGATGTGGTGTTGGCGTAGGATGGAACGAATAAGCTGGACAGAGAAAAAAACAAACGAGGAAGTATTACATCTAGTGAAAGAAAAGAGAAATATATTGAACGTTATCGAAAATAGAAGGGGAAAGATGCTAGGACACCTATTACGACATGACCTACTACTAAGGACTGTATTGGAAGGAAAGATTGAGGGGAGAAGAGGAAGAGGTCGACCTAGAAGAGCTTATATGGACCAAATCAAAGAAAAGATTGAGGTCACGTCGTATAGGGAGGTTAAGGATAGGGCTGAATCCCGAGAAAGTTGGCGATTACTCCACCGACAAGAGCAGAGCTCTTAAATTAATGATGATGATGAGCTTAGTGTTTAAGCAGTCGGCCTTACGATCGAGAGGTCCAAGGTTTGAATCCTGGCCATCACACTACCAACGTGAACCCACTCCTCACACAAACAGTTTAGCTTAGCTGTATTTTTAATCAATAAAGCTTGATAGACGAGTAGCCTCAGTGAGAATGTATCCCAGTACTATCACTTTTCTCAACAAAATAATATCCACGGTCCACTATTCTCACCACAGTTGCCGTAACGCTATTCTCTTCGTTGAGACACGTTTCCTAAATTCGTTTAGCGCAATGGATTCGCGGTTTATGTGACAGAGTGACTTTATTGATATTATTGACTTTTTTCAAACTGCGACGATAGAATGAAATACTCTTCGAGCCAGTGTCGTGTTCGCGGTACTGATGCGTAATAGCATTTTGTGAAATAAAACAGAATTGGTTACCACATTTTCGTTCCTTACACATGAAGAAGAAAGGATTGCAACATCATTTATTCTAGGAACCATAGCCTTTTTGGTACGTTACCAGTTGACATCGATGGAGAAGAATTCTTCGACACCTAAACTTTTCACTTTGTACATACTCCCTCCGCCTATTGTATGATGCCAATATTTCAGTTTACGTAATGTCGTTTTCAATACACCTTCCCGTCATGTCTATCTTTTTGTGACACTTTTCAGACACTGTGTGGTGTCTGAAACATTTTGTGACTAAAATATACACATATATCTACTTCGTAGAATGGATGTGTATCTTTTAGGCACACGTTTTGTATACATTCAATAAGCAAAAATAAAAGCCCTTACATGACGTATTTTTTCGAGCTAAATGGGTTGGGAAACAGTATGGAGTTTTGAATTTTTCGATAGTGTTTTTTTAAATCTAGAATTAACAAATCGGTATCATACCACATTGCTAAAACCCTGCACCATTGCCACAATCAGTTCGGCATTTTACCCGACACATGAACCCGATGCCGATTTAAAAGTCACCTCGGAAATTAAGTGGATTTCATAATCTATATATTTCTAGTATTCATATACTATGAACCAATCCTTTTACATCTATTTTTCTAGGCTATATGATCTAGATTCACAGAAAATAAAAACACCACCGTAGTTTTACGATTTTGTAGACAGTATTTGTGTTTTCAAAATATGGTTATAGTAATATATCTAAATTCATCTAAAATATATAAAAAGAGTGCCTGTCATGTCTCCCTATTGACTCACGGTACCAATATCGTTTTGACGGGTTCAAACTACCTGTTAGCAGTTCCGAGTATATCCTTAATTACTTCCCATGAGCGTGTGACGTACGATCTTCACAACTGTTGGGTACTGTTCAAAGCAGGCCTGGGGGTGGCAGATGAGGCCGCCTGTTACCCCAGCAGAACGGGACTGTGGGGCGACTAGCGCCCATCCCCCAAACCAGGGTAAGACGATCTCGAAACCGGAGTTGACCCAGGGTCAGTCGGGGTGCGAGGGATATGTTCTATGGGCAACCTTACACCCAGAAGTAGACCCGAGACGGCGTGCGGTTTTAGTCGGCTTAGCCGGCGGGGGGGGGGGGGGTTATCCGAGGCGATTTCTGCACGAAAAAAAGGTATATATTTTCTATTAAGTTATTGTTAACGTCACAAGTGATAGCCAAGTAATCTAACTGTTGCTGTCTCGAGCCAGTGGATTCCAGTACTATTCTCAGTCTGAGTATTGTGCAAATCAATGCAAATATATATATTTGCATTGATCTGGATGTTTCTGTGTATAATATGTATTTATTTACAAAAAAAAAAAGTATCTAAGTATGATTATCCGCATTCTAGAACCCATATGACAAGCTCTGCTTAGTTTGGGTCTAGATGTCGTTGTGTAATATGTCCTAGAATATTTATTTTATTTATATATATATCTTTATATATAAAAATTAATTGCTGTTCGTTAGTCTCGCTAAAACTCGAGAACGGCTGGACCGATTTGGCTAATTTTGGTCTTGAATTATTTTTGGAAGTCCAGAGAAGGTTCAAAAGGTGAATAAATATGGAAGTTGTTATCGATTGAGGCAGTACGAAGTCTGCCGGGTCAGCTAGTATATATATATAAATATAACATATAATTTTTACGTTCACAAATACAAGATGAACGTGTTCATAGCTGCCAATAATAATGTTGACTTGTAGTTCACAAGTTTCACAAGAGCAGTGAGCAAACTAACGTGTAACTACCTCGGACTATTACCTATTCTGTGGCAAACTGGATTTGTTGCAGTTTGTGTTTCGGAAATCACAACTAGTGCAGTTAAGTGTTAAGGCGCGTTGATTGGGGGACGCTTGGTGATTCAAATGCAAATAGACTGCAGAGTTAAATAGCTCTCTGCGTTCGGTAGTTACACATTTGTGGCCGTTTAGGTTGAGTCGAAGCCAAAACTTGCGAAATTGTCGGAAGCGGTTGTTGTTGTTGGTTTCCATGTTCTTTTAACTTAGACCTCATCTATTGTGGCGCAAGGAGGCGTTGGAGCGGGGCCATAGGCCGGAGCCCCGAGAAATCAGGGCTCAGCGGTTCCAGCTCCACCGGGAACTCATGGAGACGTGGAGGGTGCGACTTGAGCACCCAAGGTGGGGGGAATCCACCATTGCGGGGGTGAGACCGATCATGAAGGAGTGGTTGGAGAGGGACCATGGGGACCTCTGCTACCGGATGTGCCAGATGGTTACCGGACACGGGTGTTTCGGTATCTGTGGCGCATCCACCGGGAGACAACGCAAGTGCCAGCACTGCGAGGATCCTGGCGTAGACACGGCGCTCCACACGTTGGTGGAGTGCCCTGCGTGGGCGAGTCAACGCCGGGATCTCGTTGCGGTCCTGGGCGTGGACGTTCTCTCGTTGGAGACCATGGTGAGGGCCGTGGTCTCCGATGGGAGCAAGTGGCACGTCTATGGGTAACCTTACACCTCGGGGTCAGTCGGGGTGCGAGTGATATGTCCCTCGCACCCCGACTGACCCTGAGCCATCTCCGGTGTTTCGAGATGGCCCCCTTACTTGCTCTCCACTGTGCCATCTGCTAATCAGAGGGACACGTGGAAAGCTTCCGAACAGCCCTCAACAGGGCCGTCCTCGCCTCGGTCGGAGTTGGCCGTAGGCGGCAGCGTCTCTCACGCCCTAGGAGAGAGGCGCTGCCGCCTCCGTTGCCCAGGGTGCACCGCGTGGAGGTCCCCAACCAAGCACCCCCATATAATCACACCTATCGCGTCTCCAGCCCGCCATTCGCTTTTTCAAGGAGGTTCTTAGCTCTGCAATTCCGATCATTATATTGGCAAGTCGAAATTTGTGGTTTCTGTGTAATCCAATTGCAAATAACTGTTACTGTGTACACACAGTAACGGTTGTAATGCCATAAAATACATGTTATGGCATCATTCTAGTTGGCTAGAACCGGGTATTACTTTTTCTAAATCTTGTTGTTACTAAATCAAAACCCACGACAGAATGAAACTGTCTGATATTAATGAGCTTTCGAAAGAAACTGTGTAACCCCGATTGCTATCATTCTGAATGCGAACTAATAGAGGTAAGATAAAGAAAACCAAGTTTCAGCCACGAATAATATTATGAAATGATACTGCATTAATTTGGAATCTGTTTACCCGGCAAACTTCGTTCCGCCTTAGAATCAAGTTATTGTGGCTACCTTATCAGCTGATATTCGTGAATCTCTCATATTTTTAATTATACTAATTGCTAGTATAGGCACAGCATCCCGAGGGGGTCATCACAAAGCCGTAGATGGCCCAGGGTCAGCCGGGGTGCGAGGGAATTAACTTATTTGGCCACCTTACACCGCGGCGATAGAGACCCTAGATGGCGTGCGGTTTTGGTCGGTTCGAGTCTATCATACCTAACCCCACTTTGGCCGATAGTGGGGTACCCATGGGGATTACAGCAAAAAAAAACACAAAAAGGCACAGTATAGGCGGAGATAAATCTAAAAAATCAAAGATCATTAAAATCGGTCCACCCATTCTCGAGTTCATCGCGGTTATCACTAACACGACTTTATTATATATAAGTAGACATCTACATGTCTATAAGAAGGAGATGAAGACTCTGTTGCTGGATTCAATTCTACAACGGAACGTGTTCATATAAACGTCGGATCCAATCAACTTTTGATTACAAGCGCAGAAAGAATGGTTCTCAAATACCCTTTGATATCGCGTTCCCTTAATTTCGTTTCTATCGGTCGGTATGATTTCGTCTCTGTCCCTGGTCTGTGATTGTACTCATATAAAGGACGAACATTTACGTGCGGACAACCTGGGCCCCGGGGTTGGCCGGATATTGAACGATAATGAAGTACACAGTATCCTAACAAATTTGTACGTCATTTATTTTGTGAATGCGATTTTGACAACTGGACCTTTGCTTAACTAAATATGACCATCACTAGCAGTTCGGATTTTGTTTCAGTTATACGTTTACGGGTTGTTACGTGGGTACGTTGAGTAATGGATACACACCCCTCTTGAGACAAGATATATCAATTTTCGCTGGCACCAGTTATTCAAAAAATATATTAGTATTAACGCAAGTTATCCCGTTACTTACAGGGAGTAATTATACAGTAATGATTAAATCTAAACACTTTTCATAACATTATCCTATTTTAGTTTCGCGGATATTAAATAACAGTCTAGGGGACGAGTGGGAATCTTAAACATTTGAGGGGACAAGTGGGTACAGGGAGCGAAGTTCAGGGAACCAGTGGGTTCTGACCCACGCTGCATACGACATTATAGAAATGTCATATCTTCAGATTTTGATTCACAATATTAGTAAATGTGTTTCTATGCAAAATATGTATATGCAAGTATAAAAAAAAAATATCGAAGCATATATATCCGCATTCTAGAACCCATAACACAAGCTAGTTAAGCAATGCTGACATTGTGTCTAGATAGCGCTATGTAGAATGTCGTAGAATATATATGAATTCAAATGCTCCTGGAATATTAGTAATAACACTGCAAGAACTAACGAATGGTGTCCGGTGCGGAACTCGTCTCAGTTTAGGTTGCTGTTCCGCATAACGATTATTGATATCAAACAACTGAAAAGGAGCGGCGGTAGCCCAGTGATGTACGTAACGGACTCTCGGCAGTCCGTTACGTCTCGAGTTCGATCCCCAGTCGCCCCGGGCACACACCTCTGACTTTTCGTAGTTATGTGTGTATTAAAAATGTTGATTATCGCTCGCTTAGTAATGTGCCTGGTAGATGGCAATAGGCTTGCCCACTATTATATTGGGACCTAAACATAACTGGCGAATCGTGGGTGTGTAATACACCTCTGCCTACCCTAGTTATGTTTATGTTTATGTCAAACAACTGATTATGTACATGTAATATTTGTACCTAATTATTATTATTGTAATATAGCTAACAGTTTTTTATTAACTCAATATTATATACATTGACTTTAATATATAGGTCTCAAAGTAACATTTATTTTGAAGGTCAATGGTAAGACCCATGAATATAATAATTTCTTTCAGTTTCAGTTGGTTTCCGCGCCCTTCTCCGTAGACGATCAGGGCTACTAGTAGGCGAGACGGTCCCAGGTCGTATCCCTGGCCCTGCTAAGTCAGTTTATGGGAGACAAATGTATACTAATATTATAAGGAGGAAAGATGTTCGTTTGTTAATAATATATAGGTCTCAAAGTAACATTTATTTTGAAGGTCAATGGTAAGATCCATGAATATAATAATTTCTTTCAGTTTCAGTTGGTTTCCGCGCCCTTCTCCGTAGACGATCAGGGCTACTAGTAGGCGAGACGGTCCCAGGTCGTATCCCTGGCCCTGCTAAGTCAGTTTATGGGAGACAAATGTATACTAATATTATAAGGAGGAAAGATGTTCGTTTGTTAATAATATATAGGTCTCAAAGTAACATTTATTTTGAAGGTCAATGGTAAGACCCATGAATATAATAATTTCTTTCAGTTTCAGTTGGTTTCCGCGCCCTTCTCCGTAGACGATCAGGGCTACTAGTAGGCGAGACGGTCCCAGGTCGTATCCCTGGCCCTGCTAAGTCAGTTTATGGGAGACAAATGTATACTAATATTATAAGGAGGAAAGATGTTCGTTTGTTAATAATATATAGGTCTCAAAGTAACATTTATTTTGAAGGTCAATGGTAAGACCCATGAATATAATCATTTCTTTCAGTTTCAGTTGGTTTCCGCGCCCTTCTCCGTAGACGATCAGGGCTACTAGTAGGCGAGACGGTCCCAGGTCGTATCCCTGGCCCTGCTAAGTCAGTTTATGGGAGACAAATGTATACTAATATTATAAGGAGGAAAGATGTTCGTTTGTTAATAATATATAGGTCTTAAAGTAACATTTATTTTGAAGGTCAATGGTAAGACCCATGATTATAAGAATTTCTTTCAGTTTCAGTTGGTTTCCGCGCCCTTCTCCGTAGACGGTCAGGGCTACTAGTAGGCGAGACGGTCCCAGGTCGTATCCCTGGCCCTGCTAAGTCAGTTTATGGGAGACAAATGTATACTAATATTATAAGGAGGAAAGATGTTCGTTTGTTAATAATATATAGGTCTCAAAGTAACATTTATTTTGAAGGTCAATGGTAAGACCCATGAATATAATAATTTCTTTCAGTTTCAGTTGGTTTCCGCGCCCTTCTCCGTAGACGATCAGGGCTACTAGTAGGCGAGACGGTCCCAGGTCGTATCCCTGGCCCTGCTAAGTCAGTTTATGGGAGACAAATGTATACTAATATTATAAGGAGGAAAGATGTTCGTTTGTTAATAATATATAGGTCTCAAAGTAACATTTATTTTGAAGGTCAATGGTAAGACCCATGAATATAATAATTTCTTTCAGTTTCAGTTGGTTTCCGCGCCCTTCTCCGTAGACGATCAGGGCTACTAGTAGGCGAGACGGTCCCAGGTCGTATCCCTGGCCCTGCTAAGTCAGTTTATGGGAGACAAATGTATACTAATATTATAAGGAGGAAAGATGTTCGTTTGTTAATAATATATAGGTCTCAAAGTAACATTTATTTTGAAGGTCAATGGTAAGACCCATGAATATAATAATTTCTTTCAGTTTCAGTTGGTTTCCGCGCCCTTCTCCGTAGACGATCAGGGCTACTAGTAGGCGAGACGGTCCCAGGTCGTATCCCTGGCCCTGCTAAGTCAGTTTATGGGAGACAAATGTATACTAATATTATAAGGAGGAAAGATGCTCGTTTGTTAATAATATATAGGTCTCAAAGTAACATTTATTTTGAAGGTCAATGGTAAGACCCATGAATATAATAATTTCTTTCAGTTTCAGTTGGTTTCCGCGCCCTTCTCCGTAGACGATCAGGGCTACTAGTAGGCGAGACGGTCCCAGGTCGTATCCCTGGCCCTGCTAAGTCAGTTTATGGGAGACAAATGTATACTAATATTATAAGGAGGAAAGATGTTCGTTTGTTAATAATATATAGGTCTCAAAGTAACATTTATTTTGAAGGTCAATGGTAAGACCCATGAATATAATAATTTCTTTCAGTTTCAGTTGGTTTCCGCGCCCTTCTCCGTAGACGATCAGGGCTACTAGTAGGCGAGACGGTCCCAGGTCGTATCCCTGGCCCTGCTAAGTCAGTTTATGGGAGACAAATGTATACTAATATTATAAGGAGGAAAGATGTTCGTTTGTTAATAATATATAGGTCTCAAAGTAACATTTATTTTGAAGGTCAATGGTAAGACCCATGAATATAATCATTTCTTTCAGTTTCAGTTGGTTTCCGCGCCCTTCTCCGTAGACGATCAGGGCTACTAGTAGGCGAGACGGTCCCAGGTCGTATCCCTGGCCCTGCTAAGTCAGTTTATGGGAGACAAATGTATACTAATATTATAAGGAGGAAAGATGTTCGTTTGTTAATAATATATAGGTCTCAAAGTAACATTTATTTTGAAGGTCAATGGTAAGACCCATGAATATAATAATTTCTTTCAGTTTCAGTTGGTTTCCGCGCCCTTCTCCGTAGACGATCAGGGCTACTAGTAGGCGAGACGGTCCCAGGTCGTATCCCTGGCCCTGCTAAGTCAGTTTATGGGAGACAAATGTATACTAATATTATAAGGAGGAAAGATGTTCGTTTGTTAATAATATATAGGTCTCAAAGTAACATTTATTTTGAAGGTCAATGGTAAGACCCATGAATATAATAATTTCTTTCAGTTTCAGTTGGTTTCCGCGCCCTTCTCCGTAGACGATCAGGGCTACTAGTAGGCGAGACCGTCCCAGGTCGTATCCCTGGCCCTGCTAAGTCAGTTTATGGGAGACAAATGTATACTAATATTATAAGGAGGAAAGATGTTCGTTTGTTAATTTGAAAAATTCTTTCACCATTAGAATGCTACATTATCGCTGAGTAGCAAAGGCTAGTTTTTACCTCGATTTCCCCACGAGATCAGGACTTACGCGGGTGAAATCGCACGGCGAACCAGCCAGTCTAACAATGAAATTCAATTTTATGAGTTTCTTGCTCTTGCAAAACTAAAAGAATTCTTTTCTTGTCCAATATAATGGGCCATAAACCCGTTGATCTGTACAGAGATACTGTACGGTTTATTTTATCGTGAACGCCGTCTCACAAACTGAACGCGGTGAAACCGACCGCTTAACTTAATGACTCTCCGTCCTCCATGAGTGCAGGCCTGGGGGTGGCAGGTTAGGCCGCCTGTCACCCCAGCAGAAGTGGGTCGGGGCGGCGGCGGGGCGCCATGCGCTCCCCCTTTCTGGGGCAAGATGGGGAGACCCTGGTTCCCAAATCCGAGGTGGCCATCTCGAAACCGGAGATTGCCCTGGGTCAGCCAGAGTGCCCCCTCGCCTCATAACCTCGATGTCTGAAGATCCGAGACTGAGTGCGGTTTTAGTCAGTTCGAATCCGACATAACCACCCCCGGTAGCCAGCGGGGGGGGGGGTTGTAACCGGGGGGATTTTCACTCGATATTAAATAACAAGGTGAACATTCTTATCATCCAAAGTTTAGCAATGTGACAAAAATATGTATTGCTCAACAATAATAATTCTTATTCAAATCGCTTATTGTCACAATTCCTTTGGAAAAACAATTTATTGTTCATTCTTCTTCACGATAAATATTTTTTATGAATAAATATGTTAACGAGAGGATCGTAAATATTAAAGTTCCAGGAAAGCGGATGCAATATTTTTTGCGTTTTCGTTATTGTGCTATATTTTGGGAAACCTATTCGAAAAATTCACTGAAACCTTTGTTCGAGCCTTTCACGCTAAATGTAGATATAGGTTCGACTAAAATTCTTTTCATTTGAATAATCGATGCAACTGAAATTCTGTGATGATATCAGTTTACAAAAACCGGTCAATTGCGAGTCGGACTCGCGCGCTGAGAGTGCCGTGTAACACTGGATTGACGTAGAAGTTTGATTTATTCACAGCTCCAAGGGGTTGCAGGCCTACGTATTTGTTACTAATTTTAACTTAATTACTCTACGCGTTCCAGAGGAAAAGGTCTTGTCAGACAGACATATATGTTTTTTTGGCTAATTCTCAACGACCACCGCTAAAACGGCCATAAATTTCGATGCCCATGCATTTCGTTAAATTTGCTACATTAATGACTGTATCGTTTCATTACATTGACTTAGGAGTTAAATTTTTTCACAGTTTCAAGTCGCTACAGACCTGAGAATTTGATATAAATTCTAACTTGATGTCTCTACGCGTTCATGAGAAAAAGGTCTCGATGGACAGACGAACAGACAGAGAAACGGTCAACTTAGCGATCCTATAACGGTTCCGTTTTTTCCTTAAGATGTATAGAACCCTAAAAAACAAGTGTTCGTGAACGAATTAACTATTTCGTACATAATTTATTAACTTCCTTGAAATAATGTAACATGTAGCTGTTTCAAACGAACAGTAATTACCGCGTTACGGAATATATTTTCAGTCCACAAATGTCGCAGAAGGGACGCGTATTTCGATAAATGAGAAGAATTCAAAGAACTTCATTGAATGTGGCTGTGTACTCGAACGCGGACCGCGAAAGCACAACAATCGTACCGGCTCGTATTGCGAAAATTTTCATTGGTAAAATTTAAGTAATAACTTTTTAATTTTTATATATTAATATTTTAGCAATCGACCAGATAAATAATGAAATACTTAAGATTCAGGCCAATTTCTTTTTAGTTTTATGAACTAAAAACTATTGCAAATAACCCATTAATAAAACTGATTTCCAACTTTAAATTTTCCTCTTAGGAATATGTATATATTAATAAATAATAAATAAATATTCTACGATATTCTACACAGCGCTATTCAACACAGCGCCCAAAGTAAGTATAGTTTAACTACCTTGTGTTATGGGTTCCAGAATGCGGATAAATTTACTTATATACTTTTTTTTTGTAAATACATACATATTATAAATAGAAACACCCAGAACAATGCAAAGAGACATATTCATGTATACAAATATTTGCATTGAGCGGGAATCGAACCTGCGCCTCCTGTCGTAGCAGTCGAATGCACTACCGCTACGCCACAGTGGCCGTCATATTGCTTTCCTCGAGTTCAATCGTAGCTCTTTGTCTGTCCCAAGCTAAAACAAAGATTAATTTTCCTTCAGGCACCCTGCTTGCCCCAGTTTCATGCATGCGACGCTTCCATTGCGAATATGTTCGCTCGGAGGCGGCAAAAGATTACAGTTCGCTTTACGATGTTTCAAACAGGTTAGGCTCAAAGCACGGAATGTATAAAGTACCTTTATCTATGTATGTGTTCCAAGTATATGTCTTATTCATTAGTGCACTACGTTTGCCTGAAATATTTGAATCTTATCTCCCTATAACATTAAACGTAATATTAGTAGTTCTAAGGCCGTGAAAGAATGGAGAGAAAGTGATGAACTCCAAAGTTATAAATCAGAGGTCAAGCACACTATTACCTTATGCTTCCTCGAAATAATTAAATAACCCAACGACTTCGGAGACCATGGTAAGGGCCGTGGTCTCCGACGGAAGCAAGTGGCACGCCGCCGCCTCTTTCTGCGAGCAGGTAATGCGCGCGAAAGAGACGGCGGAGAGGGAGCGGGAGAGAACCCTGGCCCTCGAGTTTCGCAGTCTGCGGCGAGGGCGCCAATCATCTACGCCCGGGACTACCGACTTCCATGATCGGGGCCTGAGGACGGCAGTTGGCCGACTCGCCGTCCTTACAGAAGCAGGCCGTGGCGGAGGCGTGTCGTGTGTGCCCTACACACGCCTGCCAACTCACCGAAGCGGGATAAAACCCGACCCCACCAGGCGAGACCAAAGTCCGCCGGCAACCCTGGGGTTATCCTTTCGAGAGCTTGCCCGGGGTGCCCGGCAACGGACACTTGGGGAGGACACCGTGCGGTTTTAGTCGATGCACGAGATAACCACCCCTGCTGGCCGGCGGGGGGTATCCGAAGGGATTTCCGCACGTAAAAAAAAAACACACGAATTGCATTAGTTCAAGTAGGATCCGACCAACCGACGCTCGGTTTACGGAACCTTTGAGTCTGATAATCATAATTCATATGCAAAACTTAGAATAAAATGTTGAAATGTGTAATATATAAGAATGGTTACTTTTCACTAAAGATCTCCGCTAATTAAGCAATACGCTTAACTGGAGCATTAACAGGAATACGAGTACTAGTGACGTGTGGTTCACCTTAAAAAACTAGACCTGTTAGAGTCGATTTCAAAATAAAGAAGATGATTTAGGGACACTGATGAGTTCCAGCCCCGCACCGCCAGCAAACTGATCAAATATTTCATTTGCCGCTATTATCATATATTTCTCATAAGCCATGAATATATCCAATAAAACCCAAATAAATTCGATGGTTATTAGCTTAATTTTTTATCTTATATTTACATAAGAGTGCTGTTACAAAGGGTGAAGGCTGGCGAATACCCATTAAAGAGAACGATTTACAGGTATAGAGTTCGTTCACTTTGAGATCACTGCACACATCACTGCACATATTGAGCCCGTGCCCACGTCTGCTGAATGGAAACCCAAATGTCTTAGTATAAATAGAAAAATAACAAGTAACAAATCACGATATCGTTTGGTAAATGTAGTTAAATTCCTATGTGGATATTTTGGAAAAACGTTTGTAACGGTGAATTTTTATTTAGGTTTTTTAATGAAGTTACGTAATTTTAAGGTGACTTATGCACTGTAAAATTTAATTAAATAATTGATGTAATTGAGACTAACTACTGGCTAGGGCGAGCAGAGATAAATAAAAGGTTGATTACAATATATTATGACATTATAATCGGTGATATAGAACGTTAGGTACATGAATTTATAATAGGTATTTGAGTAAATTAACCTCAGGGAATGGATTCGTAATAAATATTCTGCCGTGGCGTTGTTCGGTCCGTTGTGCAAAGATGGTAGCATGCACTTAGCTAGTAGACACGGGGCTAGATTTTGCCGGCGTGCCAGGGTCTCCGCTGGTGTGCCTCGCTACCGCCATGAGGGTGCGAAGCCCGGTGACAAGACCCTGGAAATAGAAAAAGTGCGGGTCAGTTTGTCACTAGGTAATTACGTCCAAGTGACCCGCTAAAATAGCAGGTGAAGAGAATCTCCCAGCGGCAGTGCAGTGTAGCTAGAAGCTATAACTAAAAAGAATATAAATAGGCAGCACAAGCTGGTGCCGCGACCTCTGACCGTAGGGGTCATCGGCCTCGTGGCACTAAATAGGTAGGCTGAAATAGCACACAGTATAAAACAAAATATATTAAGCCATGCATTTTAGCAGGCAATAAGCTGCACCGCTGGAAAGTCTTCACCTATAGAAAGAAGTAGGAAATCTTAATCTCAAAACTTACCCGGAGCCGACAGCAGTTGTCCACGGGGTCAAAGTGACCTTCCTCGGCGAAGGTTCCAAGGAAAGGGACGGTTTAAGAGCCGTCAGTTGATAACTGGGCTAGTGTTGTCCAATCTCGTTCGCACAACCATAGATAATTAGTAATAAGTTATCGAAACATACTAAAATATCGATTAATTTATGGATATAATTTTAATTTGATTTGTAAAGAATCCACAACGTTACACGTTCAAAACAAAATACTTAAATGTGATCACATCGGTTGGTTTAGGTAGTAATCAAATTTAATACTAGTAACATTTTTATTATAAGGTTAATACCGACAGATAAATATATATGGTTTAGCAGCAGCTTCCGCTAACTTTTACGATAATACAGAACAGTGCAAATGAAGATTTATGTTCCTGCACATAGATCTTTTATACGAATGTGAAGAAATAAAACTTACAATATTCCACTGAATTAATTTAAGACTTCGCAGTTTCTTCAATATTATGCGGTTCGTTAAATTTTTACAGTAACACTATTACGGTCTTTTTGAACTAGTTTCACGATCTGCATTTACAAAATGAGACAATTGAAAACATTCAACTTGCCGGATATTTTAAAATTATGCTCAGAATGACTCTTCGCAAGATATAAATGCTTGAACAATGCAGCTCGGAACTAGGTGGCTACGTATAAAGCGGTCAATTGCTCGAGCGCCGCTGTCTTAGCCTCACTTAATGTAGCCTTATTTTATGTCACGGCCCTGGAGGAAAGAATACACGGACTTCAAGTGTACCGATTACATTCTGTGTTAAGGCTGGAGTACGCATGTAAAACGGTTCTAAGAACCTGGTATTGCTCGGGAACAAACGTTCTATGGAAATTCAATTTTGTTGGGATCCAATAACGCTAACAATGCATAAAGAAACATTAATATACAGATGTTTTGACACAGTAGGTACAACAGAAACACGCGCTTGTATTTGTAGTGTTCAAAACTATTGCGCAGTTCAATCACTGTTGTTTGAGTTTAATGTATTCTCTCGTCACAAAGGCTCACGGGCAGCCGACCCGCGCCTAAGCGGCGGCAATTCGAATAAAACTTACAAACGGAAAACTTATAGAGATGAAGGCGAACCTTCAACATTTTGAAGTCAACGCACTCAGACCACAACGGAGACATATATTATACAGACGGAGTAAGTCCCGTCTTTATCTACTAACTAGTGTATGAGTAAAGTACTTTACACATTTTGATTAGATGACTGCAGCTATAAAAGCGTTTCACAAAGTCACTTTGAGGATTACAAACATCATATTTTGTGTAGATGAATAATTCATCAATTTAGCAGGAGATAGGTACCTTTTTTCACCATTTATAACGAAAAGCTAACACAGTAAATGATAAAAAATTATTCAGATTGTTATAATTCTTCAATGGCTGCTGATCAGCCCCTCGAGCAACCTGGCTCTGTTTTGTTTATTGTTTCGTTTTCAAGTTTTATTTAAAATAGATAGGATAATCCCAGGGTTACCGACGGCCATCGCGGTCTCGCCTACGGGGTCGCGGTTGATCCCGCTTCGGTGAGTTGGCAATCGGGTGTACGACATCCACGATACGCCTCCGTCTTGTCCTGCTTCTGTAAGGACGGCGAGTCTGCCGACTGCCATCCTCAGGCCCCGATCATGGAGGTCGGTAGTCCTGGGCATAGACAAGTCTGCAGCATTATCGTCTCAGACTGCGGAAGGGGCAGGATCCTTTCCCGCTCCTTCTCCGATGCCTCTTTCGAGCGCAGAAGCGGCAACAGGACAAATGCTCCCGTCGGAGACCTCGGCTCTCACGATGGTCTCCAGCGAGAGAACGCCCATGCCCATGACCGCAACGAACGCCCAGCGTTGAATCGCCCATGATGGGCACTCCACCCCCTCCTTAATGTACCGTCTAAATATGGTAACTAAACGACTGTTACGGTACTTAAAAGTATCAATTTAGGTCTTGTATGCCGAAAAAGCATTGAACACAACAAATTTCGTGTGTGTACGTACACTCATAAAGATGCTAATTAGGTCAGCCGGTCGTAAATCTATCAAGGATTATGTGTGTAAGCCAAGTAGAAATGTTAGTACCCGAGGCTTTTACAACAGTTCTGCACTGCAGTATATGTATTAAATTTGACTAGAGCGGCCAATGAGGCGGTATACGCACCGAAACAGTGCCGTGCCGTGGGACCACGGACACACTCATTACCAGTCTACGGTAAAACGTACTATGTACTTTTACAAGCAACACAATAAGCCCTGGCCTGTTTCGTGAAATAATTTATAATGAGCTCATAGAACTAACGTAAATATCTGCAAAGAAAACAAGAGTTGATATGGTTACGAAAATGCATATGGTTTAGTTCATGAGCCAAAGTCAAGTCCATATAGCGAGTGATTACGCTCGCTCACGCCACGCCGCGCACCGGAGGCACTAGCTTAATATTTCATCTTCTCATTAGCCAATGGAGGTGCTTCATTAATTATAACTTGTTCTAGAAACAGTAATCTCGGGCTAAACCATTTCATAAGCTATTCTTTGAGCATATATTAAATCATTAAAGCGGTGCCAAAATGTAGAACCGAAATCACACGAGGTAACTTAAACGTAGTACTAAGTACAGTCAAGGACAAAAGTAGCTTTACAAATTTCAATTTTATGATCACCTTAGCTCTTAAACCTTTAATAAAATAATACACAAAACATCATGAAATATATTAACTTTGTCCTCCGGGGATAATAAAAGACCTTATACATCAATCGTCGAATACATGTGTATTCCAATGGAGTAAAGGTTTGTAAATATTTTAGTGTTGCTACACCTTTTGTCGTTGACTGTACATTACATTTTAATACTTGTCCTTATCCACGACGATAACTGTCAGTGGTCTAAAATCCCTTGACATGCTTCTGTTGAGTTAGAGGTTATTTTAACCGAAACATTCGAACAGTGTTTCTGTTTTATCTTATTAGGTTTCACTATTCACAAGTGTGTATATAATGGAATTACTTATCTGCATGTGCAAGTCAAAGTCAAAAACCATTTATTCTGTATAGACCATAAATACGGCACTTACAAAAAACGTCAAATTTTTTTATCTAATGTTTGGCAAATGGACCACCGGTTCGAAACGCGACCCTGTCCTGAGAAGACTCCGGCAAAAAAGTCAGCGGGCATTTTTTTTTTGGTCTATTTACAAACATATTTACTTAACCTAAGTACAATATTTCGTTTGATTAGCATAGAGAGAGAGCAAACAGTTCATATCCAAGCTTGTTTGTCGTCTAAATAGTCTTGAATTTTATAATAGCCTTTTTGGCAGAGTTTACTTTTAATTTGGCTTTTAAATTTATGAAGAGGTAGATTCTTCATTTCACTAGGAAGCTTTTTAGAACCAACCCAGAAACACTAAGGCACACGCATGCATTCTGCAGAAGATCTCGTTCTTATCGGAGAGCACTTCACAGGATCTGAACAATTCCTCTACAAGTCAGTCGTGGGATATTTAGAAAATTCGTTGTTATCTTTTTTATAGCACTTTGAGTGCGTTGTGCCTCCGTAATGTCTGTCATTATGTAAATCAGAGACATAAAATTAATTTTATAGCCAAATGATTTGTTTCTATGTCACGAGGTATATGATCAAAGTTGTGCAATGAACATTCCAACTCCTTTTTATCATTCAAATAATTGTCATTCCTTACGAGATGATTCTTAATAACAACTTGTGATTTGCCTCAGGGTAAGTCCATAAAGAATAAAAAATATTATGTTAGTTGAAAATGTTTACATTGTAATCATGAAACCGAATAAAATCTAGGTGCAGGTGCAATTTGATAAGTAAATCAAATAGTCGGGTCGCCAGTTCGTTACAAACTAATACAGAGATGTCAGACTACTTAGTCCTTAAAATCCAAAATTCTTGAATGTGTCATTTTGGCCATTGCATGAATGGGCCGACTCGACCGGGGAAGCACCACCCTCTCACAGAATATCGACGCCAAGTAACAGTATTTGAACTGTTGCGTTACGTTTGGTGAGTGAGAGTGCCGGAGCCCAAACTCCTTTCCCATCCCCTCCCAAACTCCTTTCCCATCCCCTCCCAAACTCCTTTCCCATCCCCTCCCAAACTCCTTTCCCATCCCCTTTCCTTTAAAGGGTCGGCAGCGCGAGTGTGACGCCACTGGTGTTGCACACGTCTATAGGCCGCGGTAACCGCTTCCCATCAGGTGGGCCGTGTGCTTGTCTGCCACCTTAGTGGTATAAAAAAAAAAAAAAGCGTGCTCTAGAAAGATAAGATAAGATATTGGATCGAATAAAGCATTGTATATGTATATTGCCAGAATATGAGCAGTCCTGCGCAATCGAATTGGAAGCCACTTGAGTCTATTACAACATTAGGATGCTTGCTCATATTTGCATAAACCAAATACGAATATTATGCAGAAATTTTGAAGACACTGTTAGCTTACCGAATTGTTCCTCAGAGAACTCAGGATAGCTGATATCGTCTTAATCGAGAACTGGCGGAAGGAGGGACTCAACAACTGCTACTGCTTTTGTATGCATAGTAGTATAACACATTAATTACAGTAAGTTCCTAATTCAATTTGAAGCCCGTCCGTGTCTCGGTACTTAGCATTTTTGTAGTCCTTGTTTGAATTGCAGAGAACACGTAATACGTGTAATATTCAAGCGAAGCACGAAGTTGCGCTAACGTTGAATATTAAGCTTCATGTGCACTGTAGCAAGACCTCTTGTACACTCATAATTATGTAATATTCAGTAAAGCAGCTCCTCCGCTAGAACAAAAACAATACCAACTGGAGCAGTTAAACTTAAGCTCGAGTATGTAACGTGTTCGCTTATCAGTTTGTTCTCTATACACTACTACTAACGCGGCCACATAACTATGTAGTGGCCTGTATACCCTCAAGTTGAGGTAAATTCCTTCGAACCCGCAACCGCTTGATTGCAAGTACGACCTTAGCCATTAAGCGACCGCTAATAGTTGTTGTTTAAGAAACTTCTATTTTGAAATTTATTGAGTAATTTGATTTATAATCTACGGGATCCAAAATTATTAACGGCTAACACCTTAGTAAATTAAGTCTTGTCAAAATTTGTGAAAATACCGTTGTATGATCTCAATCAGAATCTTGTTATTGATTGTTGGCAATCAATATTGAATAAAGTAGGTATTTTAAATTTAAGACAGAGTGGTTATACTGGTGGTAGAAATTTGATGACACAAATTTGTCCCAAAATTCGGCCGGGTGGGTACCACCGTGCACGATTGCGAAAAACCCTCCATAGTAATCCAATTTCGGTTTGATTGCCTTCAGGGGTCAGCAAGTGCATAGCCGGGGCTAACTAGTGGGGCCGGTGGGTGTCACGCGATGTTGCGACGACAATCCTCTTCTGATGAGGCCGTTAAGCTGAGTGCCGCCATTGTTAACATGATACGTGTATGTAATGGTGACCCTCTTTACCTGAGACTTTACCTTCAGCTTACCATCAGGCGAGGTGAAGTCAAATTGACGTGTCCTAAATAAAAAAAAAAAACATAATATATATTTTTTTTTTCGTGTGGAAATCCCTTCGGATACCCCCCCGCTGGTCAGCGGGGGCGATTATGTCGGGCTTGAACCGATTAAAACCGCACGCCGTCTACAGACGCCGGGGTGTAAGGTTGCCCATAGAGCATATCCCTCGCACCCCGACTGACCCTGGGACATCTCCGGTTTCGAGATGGCCCCCTATCTACAAAACAACTACTACAAAAATAAAGAATTATAATCTTCCTTATTTAATCTGCCATTGTGTATGTTTTATACCGATGAACCTTTTTTATCAGCCTTTATTAAATAAACGTTATAGCAGGTACACATGTCTCTCAGTACAAAAGACATAAGGAACGCTTTCGTATAAAGTAATTTAAAGATGGACTGACACGTTCAGTCTGCTCATCGCTGGACATTGAAAAAGGTTCGGACGGAGGAACGTGACGCGCCGAACAAAGCACCTCCGCCCACCGCCCTCAGCCTGTGTCTTAATTGAAGGTTTACAAAACTGAGGAGAACAAATAGCGTGCTAGTGGTGAAGGATATTTACGAAATGCACTGCGGTGAGCCCACAGCGGCTCCGGGCGGGAGCTTCACCAGCGAAGCGTTTTACAGTCACGTTCGTATTACGGGCTACATTAGCGCCGTCGTATTCTGTACAGAATTATAAAATTGTATTTTCGTGCCTGTTATGATTGCGTGTCATGTTTTATGTGTCACGATCCGGATTTAATGATACATCGCTCATTCAGTGGAACAATGACATAATAACAAAACGGCAAAAATTAACTTTTTAATGTAATGAGTTTTGTTTACGGGTGTAACATTTAAGGGAAATTTGTCAAATCATTTATTTGGTGGTATTTTAAGCCTAGCATAGATCCACATTTATATTTTAAAGAATAATAGGATCTTTCAAAAACCTTCTCCAGGAAATTCACGAATTTCCTGGAGTGTGGGTCGTCGTTTTACACGTATATATTGGAGTGTTCCATTCATATATGGCGATGATACAGGTATCACAGTTTTCGTATTACAATACAGATTCGCGGAATATATGTTTCATCGCGATAACTTCAGTGGAACTCAGGCGAGATTCGTTAGAAAGAGACGGGTGATCTTAGTATATATTGTTGGTCATAGTTACGCCATGTCAGTCAACCGTTGTAGAAACTCACAAGTAGGTAGTGCTCATCAGCGTGACGATTTTCAACTCACCCAACTCAAGGCATCAACGTTTATCCCATCAACATTATCAGCGTATATAATATATCAGAGAGTTTCGAATATCTGAGACATATGTAGTTAGCTCAGATGGTCAGAGCATTTCCCTGGTAGGGGACTGGTCGTGGGTTCAAGTCCTGTCCTAGTTTTTTTTTTGTTTAAGAATATTAGTAATATTCCCCCGAACCCCTCCAGCTAAGCTTAACTGCTTGTGTTAGGAGTGGGTTCACGTCCGTAGTGTAATGGCCAGGTTTCGAACCCGGGACCTCTCGATCGTAGGGTCGACTCCTTAACCACTAAGCTACCGACGCTCTTTTCCGATCTAAATCTATAAGAAACGTGTTTGTGCATTTAAATGTTTATCAAGCCGACTAACTGCAGTTGTTGCTTATGTTTCTTTGAGCGCCTTTGAGCTCCCGCCGTGGTCATAATACTTTAGGAAGGACCGATATAGACAAGGCAAACCAAAACGGATGATTGTAAACGTGTGAAGTTTTGCGCGCGGCCTTTGAGTAACAGGTGAGCAATAAAAATGGGTTGTAAAAATTCATCCCCTAAATCTGCGGAGCGCGAGGTGAAGCCCCGCGGGTAATGGCTGGGATGTATAGAATGTTTTAATCGAACCGGTTTCTTTTACTTTCTACCTATGTAGGTGTCAGGCGTAAATATCTTATACCTTTAAATAAGCAATTCTTGATATTTCTAATAATTTTGTTTTGATAGTAGAAGTGGTAGAGTCAAGCAACAGTCATTTTGGCCGTTGCATGAATGAGCCGACTCGACCGGGGAAGCACCACCCTCTCACAGAATATCGACGCCAAGTAACAGTATTTGAACTGTTGCGTTCCGTTTGGTGAGTGAGAGTGCCGGAGCCCAAATTCCTTTCCCATCCCCTCCCAAACTCTTTTCCCATCCCCTCCCAAACTCCTTTCCCATCCCCTTTCCATAACAGAGTCGGCAGCGCGAGTGTGACGCCACTGGTGTTGCACACGTCCATAGGCCGCGGTAACCGCTTCCCATCAGGTGGGCCGTGTGCTTGTCTGCCACCTTAGTGGTATAAAAAAAAAAATATTCAGTTAAAACCATTCTATCTGGATCTCGTCAGTTCCTCGGGTAAATCTCTTTTGCTTATTATTAATTCTTATTTCATCCTTACATAAATTCATATAACTGCAATACTTCAGCTGTTTAATTTGTCAGAAGTCCTTCTGAATAAAGTTCCACATTGTAAACGCAAGTAGCGAGACATCATGCATTACTTAGTTCATGATCGTTACGGGCCAATAGGCACGTTTATTGTAGTCGCAGGCTGCTCAGTGCTGAGTGTCACGAGACTAGGGGACCGTGTTAACATTGAGGTCCCTTCCACAGAAGACTTATCATGCGTAATTAATTTGGAAAGGGACATCCCTTAACGTACTTGCTACGATAATGTCTCCCCGGATGCTGCGGTATGTTTAAGCTATAGCTTCAATATACTCATACTTATGCGTGTTAAAGAAGCAACCTTGTACCGCACGTAATAAGGGTGAAACCGACTGTTGTCCAGATTCATAATGCGGTTTAAAATCGGTACATGAACAAACATTAATATTAAAACTAAATGAATTGAGCTCCTGAAGTTTAGAATCTATATGAACCATTAAATACTATCTATGTCCAAGCTTTACCATATTTTATATCGTAGTCGTAAAACCACTGCGAGTGGCCGGCTAGGGCATCAAACTTCTCGAAAATGATATAACTTACTTATTCTCCACAAACATTATTTGAACCGCGGAGTTGCTGAAATTTTACAATCTTCTTGAACTAGCTTCACTCGCTGAATTTTTAAATGTTGCGATTGAACGCTTATATTCCGGGACCACTTAGTTTTCAAAGCGTTGACTATTTAGACAGCTGTAATATTGAGTCCAATATTACTTTATTTAGATTAAAATAACAATGATGGTTTATTTTTTCATGTTTATTGTAAACACCATCCTATTCTTAACCTAAATTTTGCAAGAAACTAGTAGATTTTCTAACGAAAAAAAATTGTTTCTAATAAAATAGATGAAGAATTACTGAAGGAATAATTCTGATTAAATATCTAATATCAAAATGCTGGCTGGCAAATGGCTTTTTGCAGTGAAAAAGAAAAAAAAAACTGAATAATAGTAACGTATTTAAAAAATATATTGAACTCGTTGTATTTCAAACATAGCCATTCTATTTCGTGTTGATATGAATAAACTAGGACGAATCAACCCAACCTTAAGCGTAGCGAGATTTGCCTATCCAACAATAGGTCAACGTGACCGGTCGACTTTTTCCATTGATTTGGTTTTTCGGTGATTATTCCTCGATGGTAAGACCGATCTGGACATTCGACCCCTTACGACACTCAGTAATGTCTACTTGATCACCGTGGCAAATTTGGTCGAGATCGGTCAAACGGTCTCGGAGGAGTATCATTTGTTTGAAATGCAACTTTGAAACCAAAGACGCTTCGCTCGCCTTCGGCTTGCTACACTTAATTAATGAAGCTGTTGAATCCAGAGCGGACACTGGCGAGAAATGTTACGTAGTGGCGCGTGGGTTACTTGGACGACACTGTCGCGGCACGAACACAACATTCGGGGCGCAGTAAAGCGCAGTTTAGACTACGTTGGCATGTATAGTGCACATCATACATTGTGTATACGTACCGTACGTGTTCACCTGCGGGGAAGTTTTGGAGCCTCGCCAAGCTATAGCGTCTGTGGCTGCGCTTCTTTGATTTAGTTGCACGTGTTACTTATCGTCTCTACTTCAGAGCAACTAGAGTTCTTTAACGAGGGGTAAAATACCAAATTGGAGGAGTGGAGTAACATACGTAAAGTTCAATCATGTTAAACGGTTACATAAAATACTTGAAACCTCCCATAATGAAGTACTATATATTAACATAACATCACACATAACATAACTTTACGCCTGTATCCCCGAAGGGATAGGCAGAAGTGTATTACACATCCACAATTCGCCAGTTATGCTAAGGTCCCAATGTAATAGAGGGCGAGCCTATTGCCATCTACCGGGCACATTATTAAGCGAGCGATAATTAACATTTATTAATACACACATAACTGCGAAAAGTCAGAGGTGTGTGCCCGGGGCGACTGGGGATCGAACTCGAAACCTCGTCTCAGCAGTCCCTTACGTCCGCCACTGGGATATCGCCGCTCATTAAGTTAAGTACTATATATTGAATTGTACGATATTCATCTCAAGCGCACACATCATAAGATGTGAGCGAGAAATAACTGAAAAACAGTTGAAGACGGAATGTCAGTCCGATAACATAGCACGCGTAGCGCGTGGGCGGACCACGATATTACCTTATGGGCTACCTCACACCCCGGCATTAGAGATCCAAGATTTTGTGCGGTTTTAGTCGGTTCAAGTTCGACATAACGACCGATAGGGTATCAGAAGAGATTCCCGCAAAAAAAAAACTTACTATCTACTTCCAATGCTATTTTTGTTAGATGTGTGCTTGGTGACGATTACGATGCTGACACTTCTGAAAATGTGTGACAATAATGAATGAAAATCAGTGACATACTTATCTTTGAGATGAGCGGTTATCGATCGCGCTATAAGTGGCGGAAAAAATTGGGCCATTTTCGTTCCAGTGTAAGTATCAGTGGCCACAGATCAGCAACATCTAGTGACGCATTTAAATAAATATTATGACGTCACTATAATACGTAGGCACTTATAGTTAACAAAAAAATTCGGTACAGTGTTTGTCAAATTAGCGTTATTTCTTACAAAAATATTAACACCGCTTTTGGCGTATTTTTTCTTTGGCGGACAACTGTCAATTATATTTTCATGAGTACAATAAATTATTGCTCGCCCAGTGCGGGACAGGCTGCCTCTAACGCCGATACGCTGTCGTCAGATAATAATTTATGAATTGAGTTTAAATGTAGAGACAGAATGTGTATTCATTGAAAACAGTTTTAAGGGTTCCGTACTCAAGAAGGAAGAAAAAGCGGCCCATTAAGAGTTCCGTAGCAGCAAGTAACATAATAATGTGTGTCTTTTTAAATTTTTATATTTGAGTTGATTGAATGAAAGGTAAATAGCGGTTTACGATTTATGACGTATTAAAAAAAAACTACTGACTAGATCTCGTCCAAACCAATTTTCGGTGGAAGCTTACATGGTAATGAACATCATATATTTTTTTTAGTTTTATCATTCTGGTATTTTAGAATTTACAGGGGGGGGGACACATTTTACCAGTTTAGAAAAAAATGATATTAGAAACCTCAATATAATTTTTGAATACCTATCCATAGATACCACACACGCATGGGTTTGACGAAAAAAAATAATTGAGTTTCAGTTCTACGTTCTACGTACGGGACCCCCAAATTTTTTTATTTTTTTTTATTTTTGTGTCAAAATCTTAATGCAGTTCACAGAATACATCTACTTACCAAGTTTCAACAGCATAGTTCTTATTGTTTCGGAAAAAACTGGCCGTGACATATGGACGGACAGACAGACAGACATGACGAATCTATAAGGGTTCCGTTTTTGCCATTTGGCAACGGAACCCTAAAATGTCACTTCTTTGCCCGTCTGTCTATCCATATGCTTTTTTACACTTCTTAAACAACAACTTTTTAACAATTTTTACACTTCTAAGATAGAAGCGTCGGTAGCTTGTGGTTAAGGAGTCAACCTTACGATCGAGAGGTTCGGGTTCGAATCCTGGCCATTACACTACCGACGTGAACATACTCCTAACACAAGCAATTTAGCTTAGCTGGAGGGGTTAGGGGGGATATTAGTAATTTCGGTTACTAATATTCTTCATAAAAAAAAAGATGTACTTTTTTATTATTTGTACGTACTATATTTATTAATAATAGTTGAGTATGCAGAAATAGATACTATATATTCAACAAACCAAACAAAATATGAATTAGAACGCTACGGCTATTTATCTCCTAGCCTAAGCACATGAAGAACTGTCACCAAAAACTGGACACACATTTTGAGGCAAATATGAGACGCTAATTGAAAATGAAAATCATTATTTTACAGATAGTGGCGCGATTACCGAATCACTGATGACTGATCACGTTGTTAGCATAATTGGACCAACTATCAAAGCGTCTTGTAATCCCCTGGCTGCTACCAGTCAATGTTAAATATGAATAAATGCAATTTGGCTTAACGGTAGGTAGTATAAGTCTACCATCGAAGTGGCTGTATCTGTGAGAGAAACTGCTTCGTCATTGGCTATTCAGTACATTGCAGCTATTTCCTTAAACATTTCTGGCACCTTCGACGATGCTTGGTGGCCAATGCTATTACTGAAATTAAAATGTCGAGGCTGCTGTAGTGCTTTTGCTCGCTTATTTGTTCTTAAAATTCACAAGGTACAACTAGATTGAAGTTAGCTTTTCTTTTATCTTGTGGAAACCCTCACGTGCACACCCCATGGTGCCAATGATGGGATGGGCGTGTCGGAATCGGACCGACTAAAACCACACGGTGTCCTCCCCAAGTGTCCATTGATGGGCACCCCGGGTAAGCACACTAAAGGATAACCCCATGCTTGACTTAGGGATCCGGGCTAGGTGAATAAACATTGTTATAACTAATATTACAAATAAGAAAATGAGTTCGTTTGTTTCTTAATTTTTATCCCTTTACTATTTTTATGCCTTTACTATTTTTATGCCTTTACTATTTTTATGCCTTTACTATTTTTATGCCTTTACTATTTTTATGCCTTTACTATTTTTATGCCTTTACTATTTTTATGCCTTTACTATTTTACATATGCGTTGTTGTTGTTGTACAGAAGCACATAGGGCAATAATATATGGATAGAAAATTAATTCTAAATCATAATAACATAACATAAACTCACGCCTATATCCCCCAAAGGGGTAGGCAGAGGTGCTAGCACCCACCTTTCGCCTGTTTATGTTTTAGGTCCCAATATAATAGGTGGCGAGCCTATTGCTCTTAACCGGGCACTTATAAACCGGCGATAAATACACACATAACTTCGAAAAGCATCGAAAAGTCATTGGTGTGTGCCATGGTAAAACCTTTTTTTTTTTTTTTTTTATCGTGCGGAAATCCCTTCGGATACCCCCCCGCGTGCCAGCGGGGGCGGTTATGTCGGGCTTGAACCGACTAAAACCGCACGCCGTCTCGGGTCTACAGACGCCGGGGTGTAAGGTTGCCCATAGAGCATATCCCTCGCACCCCGACTGACCCTGGGCCATCGCCGGTTTCGAGATGGCCCCCTCGGGTTGGTGTCCCCGTCTTGCCCCGGTTTGGGGGAGGGGCGCTAGTCGCCCCACCGTCCCGGCCTGCTTCTGCTGGGGTGACAGGTGGCCTCACCCGCCACCCCCAGGCCTGACCGCCACCCCCAGGCCTGCATGGTAATACCTGGGATCGAACCCGGGACCTCGTCTCAGCAGTCCTTTACCCATACCACTAGGCTACCGCGGTTTTCTAAATCAGCAATTGCAAACTCTATGGGTGCCGTGGCCCAACATTATACGCGCCTATTCTCTCAAAAACCTACTTGTTTCACGTTATACAAATAGCAGCTCCCTAAGTAGCAGGGATATTGTAGCAACAGCTCACACGACGACTCTTTAATTTACTTTTGTAGCGCAAGTGCATTAGCAGCTCTCTTAATGAGTGTGCGCTTAGTGCAATGGGAAAATAACACTTCTCTTGGCAAACAAACGTACGCTGGAGTGCCATCCGCTACTATAATATTGTTGCTGTACATTGTGCGCGTTTACCTAATGTTGAAGCGCCTGCGGCACGTCGCTGCTCCGTGCGAGGGCAACTTTACCAAGTATTTTAATAGGACAATATCTTAGTGTAGACACAAATTTACAGTTAATGTAATAACTGGCGATTAAAAAGAGTAGCCGTGGTTTAATACTATCTGTCTACACTGTCTACAGGAAACTGTATGTGCAGATGCTTTTCTTAGACCTGTCTAGCGAATTTGGCTATAGATGCAAGCATCCATGAGACTATCGCTTTTTTTCCTGAATATAAATGACCTGTTGTAAACATTTAATTATTGACATGACAGCACAATTGAAGAAAGTTACAGAGCCAGCGTGCCAGCAAATGGCGAGAGGGTAAACTTGTTCTTCAATGCCGTTCGTACCACCAAAATGGTATACAACGAGACGCTCAGAGCCACATGGTGCAATATATACACGGAACGAGTTTATTATCTTTTATAATTCGCACCACTAAGGTAACTTGTTGGTAAGGTTTGCATTTCTCGACAACTACAATGTGGGTATATATTCGTAGTGCGTAAATAAGTATAATTTAAACAAGCTCGCTCGTGCTCTCGCATAAATTGCATTATGGTGAGTCAGTATGATTAAACGCATGACTTTCACTCATTTATTGCTACTGTCATTTATAATACATGTGAGAGGCTGTACTAGCCCCATTATCAGTTGCTTTCATGGTAATCGCAATGGACAGTGTAAAGTGTTCTCCAAAACCCATAAATAAAGGTGTTAACTGCGCAAAAATTGATGAACATTAATGGTGTCGATAAGTCAATTCACTTGAATTCGATTGCACGAGTTATTTCGCTCCTCGCCACCCCAGGACCCAGAGTTTAATTAAAAAGATATCACCAAAGCGCTCGCCGCGGGCCCGAAGAAGCGTCGTTGAGAAAGGGGGGTCCTTTCCCCCCTTCACGAGACGCAATACATTTATTTCTTTCTGTTATTTGCTCAATTAAAACGTTTGACTCGGTTCAAGTCAGTTTGAGTGACTAGGAAATTACAAAACTGAAATACGTAAACAGGTTGAGCATAGAAATGATGTTTCAAATTAAAACTAGGACTTCAGTGCAGAGTGCGACTGAAATAAATTGAGCTGAGCGAGCAGGACTCTTACTTGAAAATAAGACATCTTACTATGGTTGTGCGCTTAGCTTAGGCCGCGCGTTCTTGAAACTGTTTTTGGTGATTATTCCTCAATGGCACATCGGACATGAACCATCTCGCTTCAAAACACTCCTCAGTGTCCACACTATCACCGTGGTAAATTTGGTCAAGATCGCGAGAGTGGTTACGGAGGAGTTCAGCCGCCAACAAACGGCTATGCCGTGTATAAGAGCTTCGATCGCTCAGCTCAATAATCATCCCGGTTACACCCAATGAGAGCGAGCCCGGGCCCAAAGTGCAAGAGCCCGGAGTTCGCTCGCCTACTCTGTCCCTTGATTGGCTTATCTCGGCTTTTACGGCAGCGACTGCCGCCTAACCCCCCTAAACCCGAGAGGAAAGCCTTCGTCAGAGCCTCGTCTGTTAATCAACAGGGGAACCAGTTGGCAGGCGAAGTTGGCTCCCGCCCGTTGGGCATTAGTTTGGCTAATTGTTCAATAGAGATCATTTGTTTCTTTCTTTCTCCTAGGTATTTTTATATTGCGTCCATTCTTCACCGATCACCGATCTGTTACTATTTTATTTATGAACGTGTTTGTACACAATTGTACACAGATATGTGGAGGTACATAACTTTCAAATAGAATATAATTGAGCGAAGTTCGTCAGAGCTTTGCTCTCTTTTAGACGAGTCATGTATTTCGTTAGACCATCTTGTCCTCCCAAACGGCTGAACCGATTCTAATGAAATTTCACACAAGCAAAGATGTTACTGATGGGAAGGACATAGCCTATGTAATTAAAAATGCATGTGTTCCAAGGAGGAATAATCACCGAACAATATTTCATGAATCCCGCAAAGATGGTCAAGGTTAGACACACAGTTTTGGCGCCAAAATGCGTAACATTTAAAGTGGAGTCGATTAAAAAAAGAAATGTTGAAATCCAACGTACCACGGAGAATAATCACCGAACAACATTTTCTAATCTGATTCCGCAATATTGACAGTTCAGGTCAAATTACACTGATGACGGTTATCAGTCGGGGAGCTTCGCTCAATTTTTGCAAAAGCAGAAAGTATTGCAGACCTAGTATTACTATTTCTGTGTAAATGTGACCTGGTTACGCGATAAAGCACCCCCAAATTACTTAACAGAATATTACAAGCACAGAATATATAAATTCGGTAAAACCAGCCAATTAAAATAAAATATAGCTTCTAGATTGCTAGAAGTAGGTAACATTCTGGTAAGTATATTTGTATAATATTATGTAACCGATGTTTCAATTATTTGAAATTGCTTTATGTATTCAAAGAATTGTTCTGTATCTATAAGCGCTTTGATTTTATGAATGCTACTTTAAGAGCATGGTAACAATCATTGAGTAAATAACAAAACTTAAACTCGTGTAATACAGAGCAGCAAAATTCTATTAAGCAAGATGTGCTTACAGTTCGAGGGACATAGCTTCAATGTACTGTACTTTTCAGCAATTGATTTAAAACACTTGAACAATCAGCTCGTTCTAAATTCGATAACAATACCTATTCTGTATTATAATAAAATGATTTTCTCTCAGTTTAGATCAAAGTAAAATTGTAATTTGAACTGCTTCATTATTGTGTTCAATCCCAATGTTCCAATCAGTGTCGAAGAATATTTTTTATTATGCTATATTTGAATTTGGAACCATCGGAGTGTTGGCGCTGGGGCGGACGGGTTGTCGGCAAATAAACCCTTCGTTTATATACTTCCAGTTAATTGAACTCTCTGATTGTATAATTGCGTCATCGTCGGGCGCCGTCCGCCTCAGCGCCTCAGCGCCTCAGCGCCTCACCGACCGCCACCGCTCAGCGCCCAGCGCAAGGTCACCGTGATTTGATTTTGTAACGAGTGGTTGACTTTTCCTCGATTAAGTTTCTATTTCTTTCAACTAGAAATAAAATTGCTTTTTCGTTGTAATTCGAGTAAATTGATTTCTCTTATTTTGTTGTTGTGCGGATGAAGTTATTGAATTATTTTATGTAGTAACAAGCAACTTTCATAACGCTGTGCAAGAACGGAGTGTGTTGTTACTCCGAGTACTCCGACACAAAGGGAGGATCCTCAAACCTGTCTAGGGGATCACGTTCAGCGGCTCGCGGCACTCGACTCAAATGTTGCGAAAGTACTTCTGGAGAGGAAGGGCTCCGCATTTAATATAGGCTTTCCTATGTACGAACTTCAAAGATTATAAAAAGAATAATTCCAACATAGTTTAGTCTTTCTGATTTAAATAACTTAAGGACTTCTAACTAGCCCTCTACAACCAGGTTACAATTGCTTAGTAGGTGGTAGAGTCAAGCAACAGTCATTTTGGCCGTTGCATGAATGGGCCGACTCGACCGGGGAAGCACCACCCTCTCAAAGAATATCGACGCCAAGTAACAGTATTTGAATTGTTGCGTTCCGTTTGGTGAGTGAGAGTGCCGGAGCCCAAACTTCTTTCCCATCCCCTCTCAAACTCCTTTCCCATCCCCTCCCAAACTCCTTTCCCATCCCCTTTCGTTTACAGGGTCGGCTGCGCGAGTGTGACGCCACTGGTGTTGCATACGTCCATAGGCCGCGGTAACCACTTCCCATCAGGTGGGCCGTGTGCTTGTCTGCCACCTTAGTTGTATAAAAAAAAAAGTTTAAACTGACATTATCATGAGTGCGCAGGGACCAGTTGACCGCGGCGTCTGCGAAACGCTGGTTTACATGTTAATAGCAGCTTTATCGAGTGGAGCACTTTGCGGACCAAACTTACTGCACCTATATTTTGATGTTGCGTGTGGTTAAAGTTTGTTCGCCGACGTAAACATTCTCAAAACATAAATAAATGGTCACGTCACACGTTAGAACTGCACTCATTAATACGTGGTATACGGTTCTTTTCTAACTCGAAGTACCACCCTCTCATTTAATACATAGATGTACTCGACATCTGCACATCGGGGAGAGAGTCAGCCAACTGTTTATCCCTCCAGTGCGATACCAACGCGAATAGATGGGGTGACCCTTGCATCCTACTTCACCAGAAGTCATGGAATCACTTAGTTTACTGCAGTCATTGTGGCTTTTCGTACGGTTTTTAGAGTAAGAGCGGCGATAGCCCAGTGGCGTACGTAACGGACTGCTGAGACGAGGTCTCTAGTTCGATCCCCAGTCGCCCCGGGCACACACCTCTGACTTTTCGTAGTTATGTGTGCATTAATAAATGTTAATTATCGCTCGCTTAATAATATGCCCGGTAGATGGCAATAGGCTCGCCCCCTATTACATTGGGACCTTAACATAACTGGCGAATAGTGGGTGTGTAATACACCTCTGCCTACCCCTTCGGGGATACAGGCGTGAAGTTATGTTGTTGTTGTTATATTGTTGTTTTAGAGTAAGTACCTGTGTCCTTATCTGGTCCCATTCGCAATCTTTTTTGCCCTAAAAGGAGCAACGTGCGAATATAGGTCGAGGTAACCGCTTCGTTGGTAGTAATTATGTAAAATTAATTGGTTCGAAGAAAAGGTAACCGCACGCAACCTTAGAACCACCGCATTTCTGAAGTTGTCCTTGATAAATGACCGGTCTAATATGTAGTTTTATCTTTAACCGGGTAAAAAGTAAGAATATGTATTGGATATGTATGAAACAATTTATATATGGACAAATCTCTTGTCACATTACGTGGTTACAGCACCCCACCACGTCGAATATCTTGCTAGTTTAGGAAACCAATAGCTCGGGTCGCGTACAACGTATATGTATTCAACAGATTCTGCGCGTTCACCAAATATAATACATTTGTTACACGAAATTGAAGCGGTTCGTAATAACTTCACGGAGCGGCGCGCTCGCCTCCCCTCCCCCCGCATTCGCAGGAGCCGCCGTCTCTTGTTTATTGCTGATCGTATCTGCTGTTTCAGCTGTGGTCATTCTCACTATTGTTGGAGCCACCTAATTATAAGCTGTGTGACAGAGGGCTTTGTTGAAATGTTTCACGCTATACATGATTTTCCTGACCATGGGTGCAGGGACAGATTTTATAAGTACCGGTTTGAACATGTAATTTTTTTTTTTTCAGGGTAAGAAAAGCTTATGATAAACTAAGATAATTTTATCATTTTAAATATAACTGAAAAACTGCTAAATGTTCCAGCTGAAAAATAACAAACATATCAGACACGCGCGCACAACAACGATCGGAGACAATATTGGTTATAAGAAACCGCTACCGCGTCTAAATTTCGAGTAAATGGTATTATTATTTTATGTATTGTAGCCTGTAAATATTCCAAAGGATAGGCAGAGGGGTACACTTCGCAAGATATTTTCTCGTATTATGCAGCAAGTACATTGACGTTCTCAGAGTAATCTTTCTTAAACTCCATGTTGCTAGTCAGAAGTTCTCAATACAAAATCCTTTGCTAGCACTGAACCTGAGACCTCTCGTACGACAATCGCATTTAAATATTGGTTCACTATCGAGACTTTGGGCAGTAGGTTGTGGTTTCACAATAACATTTGGTGTATTAACTAAAACGAGACGAAAATAAATAATACTAAACTAACTAGGGGTATGGGTAAAGGACTGCTGAGACGAGGTCTCGGGTTCGATCCCAGGTATTACCATGGCACACACCAATGATGCTTTTCGAAGTTATGTGTGTATTTATCGCAGGTTTATAAGTGCCCGGTTAATGGCAATAGGCTCGCCACCTATTACATTGGGACCTAAAACATAAACTGGCGAAACGTAGGTGCTAGCCCCTCTGCCTACCCCTTCGGGGATATAGGCGTAAGTTTATGTTATGTTATGTTATTTTTAGATGGTTTTCAGTGCACTATATGACTAACTTCCTACTGATATTATGACAAAGTTTTGACATGCTACCGATGGCGGAAAGGAAAACGGGCAAAAGCAAGATAGAGAACACCAAATAAATCGCGATAGACTCCGTGGAGAATAGTTTTATTTCAACAGCTGAGGTATATGCGGCAGCCCGGCACTCTCGCCAAACATTAAGTGCAGCGTATGGCTATTTAGGTTCATATTATGTGCGAGGGTAGCACCTACTTGCTCCGATGAGCCGGCTCTTGGCCTTGGCTTGGGCCAGTCTTACTAAAAAATGCATATCAATATACTAGTGCGCCATCTACTTACTTACTTACATATCTACTTACGAAACTTATAGCAAGAGCTTCAAGTAAAGTAAACTTTTTAGAGTTAAGACGACGAGTAAGTTGTGTCCTTGGTTCCGTTATAAGTTCACGCTTATGTTTCGTGCAGTCTTGAGGTCCTGGGATTAATTCTCGGGTCAAGCAAATAGTTATTAGATTCTTTAAAATTGAAGAGGCTCCGTTTGATACGTCGTCTTCTATAGAGTGGGCCTAAAAGATGTTGCGCGTAAAAAATACATTGCTGCCTCCCCTGTAACGATAGATAAGGATGAGTATAAGATTCTATTTGAGTTGATCGAATCGATCTCATTTAAACATAAAGTATAAAACTGTTGTAGGTATATTTTCTCTGGGGTGCGACTGGTTGGATCACCTCCAAGTTTGGTGCACCCTGGGCAACGGGGGCGATGTGGCATCATTGATTCCTCCTCTCGAGTAGCTGGCGTCAACGTCAACGGCCAAGAGTCTGACCAACCGGCCCTTTTCAGGGCCAGCTGACCCCATTGCACGAGGGGGTCGGGGCATGGCGGGCCTGCAAGGCCCGCGGGAGGGAGTGGTTGCTCCAGGCACCCCTCTGCTGTTGTCAGAGGGGACACTGCGAATGGCCCAGGGTCAGTCGGAGTGCGAGGGATATGCTCTATGAGTAACCTTACAACCCGGCGTCTGTAGACCCGAGACGGCGTGCGGTTTTAGTCGGTTCAAGCCCGACATAACCGCCCCCGCTGGTCGGCGGGGGGGTATCCGAAGGGATTTCCATACAAAAAAAAAGGTGTATTTTCTCTAAAACTATATTTACATCACAAAGAGTCCTTCGGCGTTTCATTACATGGTGTCACTCGCCCAACAAAATTCATACCATGGTATGAAACGCCGAACGCAAAAAGTGTCTAAGGGTGATTCGAACCGCGGTTCGAATAACTCGTGATATGAATCGCCTAAGCACCCGAAAACCCAATAAGCAGCGTACTTTATTGGATCTGGAATAGTTAAACTTTGTAACTAATGTCACAAGTAACAGGTACAATTGTACGCGACACAGAAAATATTTATGATTACATTGTCTCAGCGAAATGTAGTCGTCGTATCGCTCGCGGTAGTTAGCGAGCAATAGCTATACAATCGTATGCCTGTGCTCGCCTGGTCACCTCAGATAATGAACTAACTATTCTAGTTCCAAATATGAAAACATACTACACGTTTTGTATTTTGTATTTATCATACAAAGCAGAGATCGCTCATATTTTAGTGAATAAGTGGGTAATGAAATGGCTTATTTCTAACCTGACCCGACAACCTTATCCGGTGGCGGGTTAGGTTAAAAAAAGCAAAAATTTATTAAAATTCATTCCTAACCTGACCCGATCCTTTTTTTCCTAACCTGACCCGGTAGCGCGTTAGGTTAGGAAAAGCAAAAAAATTATTAAAATTAATTCCTAATTTGACCCGATCCTTTTTTTCCTAATCTGACCCGATCCTTTTTTTCCTAACCTGACCCGGTAGCTGGTTGGGTTAGGAAAAGCAAAAATGTATTAAAATTCATTCCTAACCTGACCCGATCCATTTTTTCCTAACCTAACCCGGTTTCCAGTAGAAGTTTTAAATATGCCAATTTATGAAATCCTATCCAAAATTTTTGCCCTTTTATGGATTAGGTTTAAAACCTCCACAAAAGGGCAAAAATTTTGGGCAAATTCTTAGGTTATCGTCCAAACGAATCGCGTTGGTCACGACTCTATTGTCAAGAAGAGCCACTGGCATAAACTATAGCTTTAACTCTTACCAAAATTGCACAAAAATTTGATTCTGAACAGCTTCTCCAACATATAGTTATAATATACTATATTAACTTCTTAGTGTCTTCAGAAGCATGTTCTAAACTCTGTTGTTAGTTTGTGCTCATTCAGTAATGGACCGCCAGCGAGAGATGACGGCAAGGTTTAAATTAAATTAAATTAAAAAGTTTATTTATTTCTCTTTCACAAAGGTAAGGTACAATTTTCATATTACAGATAATTTTGTTACTCTCGTACCTCTGTGAGAGGCTGGTGTCTGTAGTAGGAAAACCTGTGTTACAAATCACCAGGCTCCCACCTCTAGGACGACTGGTGTTAAGTTTTACAAAATAAATGTTTGTTTTTTTTTTAAATTTTTTATTATACATATCAAGAAATAAAATCTATTGAGTATACTGTATGTGTTAGCGTGCGCGCGTTAGTAAATATGTGTGTTAGTGTATTAGGGTGAGTTTGTGTACGTGAGGGTGAGTGTGTGTGTGTTTTACCCATTTATTTATATTTACTTGGTTTGTGCGTAGTATATTCATATTACCTGTGTTAATAGGTTTTCGGTATCAACATAACATAAGCTTTTTAACCAGGACGTCAGTTTCTTTTTTAGTTGGAATTTATTCAAGTGGTATATAGGAATAAGGGTGTTAATTTTATTGTAAAGATATGGACCCAAAAAACAACCAAATCTATGAGACAGGGTTGTTCTGTAGATAGTATTAATTTCAAAGACTTTATGTTTACGGCGCTTCCTTGAATTAAGGAAAGGATCGTACCCCGACAAAGAATGTGACCTTAATACTATACGAAGAACAAAAAGCTGTCGAACTGTAAGGACATCAAACTTCTGATATAGTTCTCTTGTAGGAAACAAGATGGGAAGGAAGAGAGCCACTTTCAGGACCGCTCTTTGGGCACGTTCCAGTTTTATTATTATAGTTTCAGCAGCACCTCCCCATGATGTGATGCAATACGTCAGAATAGATTGACATAGTGCAAAATAAGTCATTTTTAGAACGTGTTTGTCAGAAACATGACGTAGGTTTTTGAAAATATAGATAAGTTTTCTAGTTCTAGATGTCATTAAATCTATATGAGCTCGAAAATTCAGTCTTTTGTCGATAATAATTCCTAGGTATCTAATTGTGTCCACTAACTGTAGTTCCCTACAGGTACAATGAGCGAGAGATGCATCATGGTCTAAACAGGAGTGGGCTATGAGAGGGGTAGCTGCTTCGAATTGTTTTTTATTTTTCAAGCTGAAAGCTATGTATTTAGATTTATTAATATTTAAAGATAGGCGATTGTCACTGAGCCAGCCAATAGCTCGATTTATACCATCCTGAGCACATCTATATGTTTCCTCCCAAGAATTGCCTCGAAAAACTAGTGCGGTGTCGTCAGCAAATGTGATAACCCTCCCATTTGTCAGATTTAGTTGGCAAAGATCGTTTATAAAAATCAAAAATAAAGTCGGACCAAGTATACTACCCTGCGGCACACCTATGTCAATGGGTAGGTCATCACCGCGTACGCCATCCAGCTGAACACATTGGGAACGGTCAGTTAGGTAACTTGCAAATAATTGTCGTTGCATACCACGAATACCCAACTGCTCTAACCTATCGAGTAGTAGTGGGACAGAGACCGTGTCAAAAGCCTTGGCTAGGTCCAGGAATATCGCAATTACTTTTTTCCGTTCGTCCATACCCGTAACTATAGTGTTAGTAAGTTCATGAACTGCGTCATCAGTTGATCTGTTTTTGCGAAAGCCAAATTGTGAGGCAGACAGCAGATCATTCTTTTCTAAATAGTTGACAAGTCTTTTGTTAATAATTTTTTCAATGATCTTAGAGAAAGCAGGTAAGACAGAAATAGGTCGATAGTTGTTGACACAGTCTCTGTCACCACTTTTGTAGACAGGATGAATCAGAGCTCGTTTGAATGCTTTTGGAAAGGTTCCCGTTGAAAATGCCAAATTGCAAATGTACGCGAGGGGTTCAGCTAGAATACTTTTATACCTTTTGATGAAGGCGTTGGAAATGCCATCAAGGCCAATCACACACTGACTTTTAAGTTTACCTATAGTAAGTTCAATTTCATCAACATCAGTTAGAGAAAGAACGAAAGAATGTGACGGTGTTAGAGTATGAGAGGGTGGAGGACCGGTTGAAGAATTCGATCTCGGTAAATTTCCTGCAAGAGTCTTTCCAATGTTTACAAAGTATCGATTCACTGAGTTAGCCGACTCTATATGATTATTATTAGCTATTAATGCAGATGCTGGGGATATGGTCTTATTTGTATGAGTAATGTTTTTGATTACCTTCCAAAGTTTTTTTATGTTGTGTTTAGCCTTATCGATTTCAGTCCTTTCGTATTCCTTTTTTGCATTTTTGATCAGTAAATTACAGAAGTTACGGTAACGCGTGTAGGTTAATTTATAGGTATCATTATTCGGGTGTTTTCTTGTCCTCGCAAATAATTTATCCCTATTTCTTATACACTTTAACATGCCTTTAGTTATCCAGGGTTTGAGTATATGCTGACGTCGGGGAGTGTGTGATAACTTGGTGCAACCAACTATCTTATTATTTAATGTGTCTATAAGAAAATTTACAGCTTCGTCAACATCAGACATTGATAGTACCGGGTCAAGGTCGAACTTTGTGAGACACTTATCGAGGGAATCATAATCAACTCTTCTCATTATTTTAGTAGGCTTTTGGTTTCTAGGAAGCATTTCAAGACTTAGTATGAGGGTGAAGTGATCCGTCAGGGTAGTACTTGCAACGAAGCACTTTGCAGGAAGTTTGGTCTTAAGGATGACATGGTCCAGACAGGTATTTGTATGAGTTGGGAAAGAATGTGCAGACAACATACCATGTGCAGCCAGAAGATTTAGGTACTTTTCGGCTCTAAGATCTTCTGATGCACCCGAAATATCCAGGTTGATATCCCCAGTGACAATTATATTCTTAAATGACGTTAAACTGGTAAGTATATTGTTCAGGGATTCAAGGAAATTAGTGGTGTCTCTATAAGCGGGAGGCCGATAAATAGCAAGTATAACAGTACTACTATTTACTTTTATCATAAGGCAGTTCGCATCCATGAATGGTGGTTCAGATATAATGTAATTGTCGGTTGTTTTGTAGTAGACCACAACACCTTCATTTTGTGTATAGTTGTTTGTAGTTGATGCATGGTTATAGCCGGCTAGCTCTGGTAATACACGATCATTATTTCGAAGCCAACATTCAGTCAGTATAAGTAGATCCCAGTAGATATTGCAACCATGTAACAATGTTTGGAATTGAGCAATATTACAATATACACTTCGAATATTTTGTACGACGAAGTTCAGAGACCTGGTGGTTGGATAAAGCCTGTCAGCAGAGATATCATCTATGCTACAGGTGGTACTATCGGCCAACGACATATTATCTAGGTCGTTGTTGATGAGTGTATCATCGTGATCGAATTTTAGTGTAGGAGTTTTTTAACTTCGCACCAAATATGTGCAGCAATACAGAGTTAGTTTTAAAATACGAGGTTATGTTGTTGCTGTTGGCGATGTAACATGCACAAATTGAATATTTTGGTAATGGTAATAAAGTGTATTTTTCTAGTAATTGTATACGGATGAGATAATGATCATTGGTAGTGTATATACCGGATTTAATGTATGTGGATTGGGTTATGATTCTTTGATGGTGTATGTTTGAGTGTTTGTAGACAAGATGTGTGTGTGCCTGTGTAAGTTTTGACAATTTAAAATAGTAACATAATATAATAGTAGAAACAGTAGCGCTAATTAGGGTGTAATCTAGTCATTTTTGCATGCTTAAGCCCACAATATCATCCTCACATTCAATGCGGATGGTCGGTTGACCCTCCTTGAGTCTGATAAAAACCTTTCCAAACGAGGTCCAGCAACTAGCTTGGTGGCGAGTCTTTGTATACTCTCGGGTCAAGTAATATAGATGCCTAGTTTTGCTGGTTAAATTATCTGTCACATAAACTGGGGCGGGGTTTCCTTGAATTTTAAGATGAGTGGTATTTATTTTCTCTTCCTTTCTCTTCTCTTTATTGAAGGTAATCACCGATTTAATCATATTTTCTTTTCGTAAAACCGTGGTAAAATCAACTATGATAGGTCCTGGTTCTCGTTTAGTTTTTAATCTGAAAATATCACGGATTTCAGTGACCTGTATCGGTAGCTTTAAAATTTCACTAAGGTGCAAAACGTGGGCAATTAGATCCTGTTTTGATTCTGGTTTGGTCAAAGGGATATCTCGGATTTCGATAGACGACGATTTAAGGCTTCGCTCCAACTGATCCACTCTAGACTCTAATGATTTTATGCTTTTTCTATGAGCTGAGTTCTCTTCCGTGACTTTATCAAATTTTTGCAATAGGGGCCAAGGGGGCAAGGTGGCCGCATTAACTAACTTTGTACGTAATTACATCGCGTGCACTCCGAGCTCAATCCGTTGGGTGCTAGGTGTGATGTGCACCGCACGTGAGACGTTAGCGAGCTGAACTCGAACCGTAAGCTTTATTGGACGAACGTTTACGTAACACATCGAGTGTTACTTGAAGAATGTTGTATTTATTCTGTGGGTATTCTCTGCATGTATTTGAGAGGTTAACTGTGCCACTTCAGAATTGATAGCATCTGAAATGGGAATAGTGGACGTTTCTTTTTAGATTTCACCCAAGCTTACCATCAGATAGGGAGCAAGACATTTGGCGAACTAAATATATTTAAAAAGTTAGCAAATAAAATTATCAAAATGTCATAATGGTAAAGTCTGATGTGCAAGAATGCGCCTTTTTTTACGTGGGGCATACTGTTACGCACCGCACCGCCGGCCACGGGTTGGTAGCCGGAGATCGTGTGTGGGACTCTCCCATCCGCTAACCAGGTGGGTATACCCACTAAACCCCACGGTGTGCCATACTCTGCGCACTTAAATGAGCACTTCACTATGACCTGCCTTCTTCAACATTTTAGATGAAATTAAAATTTATTTTTATTCTTTTTTTTGCGTAAGCATTTTTTTTATATTTAAGACACGTCAATTTGACTTCACCTCGCCTGATGTTACCATCAGGCGAGGTGAAGGTAAAGTCTCAGGAAAGAGGGTCACCATTACATACACGTACCATGTTAACAATGGTGGCACTCAGCTTGACGGCCTCATCAGAAGAGGATTGTCGTCGCAGCACCGCGTGACTCCCGCCGGTCCCACTAGTGCTGCGACCACAATCCCCCTGCCTGGCTATGCTCTTGCTGGCCCCTGAACGCAAGCAAACCGAAATTTGATTACTATGGAGGGTTTTTCGCAATCGTGCACGGTGGTACCCACCCGGGCGAATTTTGTGACAAATTTGTGTCATCAAATTTCTACCACCAGTAAAACATTAAATGCAGCATATAAAAATCTCCAAGTCTTACCTATATTCCGCTTCTGCGATGATAGTCCGTATCTAAGTCTATTGAAGACAACCACGCTTACGCTTTGCTCCGACTTAATCTTCAGCTTACTATCAGGCGAGGTGAAGACAAATTGACGTGTCCTAAATATAAAAAAAAAAAGTTAAGCCGTCCAGCTAAGCTACATTGTTTGTGTTAGGAGTGCGCTCCGCCGACAGTGTTCGTGTAAGCCGATCCCTTGTACGAGGCCCACGAAAGAGACGGGCTGCTCCTTGCATTTTGTATAACCGGAAACCACGCTGCTTCTGTTATGAAAACGGAATTAAATAATTAGCAGAACGAATGCGGTAGAGAAATGTTTATGAAATACTGAGGATTTTATAATGGTATTTCGTGTGAGTAGCGCACGCGTGTGTGCTCGTAATGAATCCAGACAACGTGAATATATTATGTTGTAGTCCGGAGATAATGCTTTTACGAGTAACTGCAGTCCCGCAGTAAATGTGTTTGAGAATGTGTTGTTGGTTTCATTATATCTCTCTAAAATAAATTACGCTTGATATATTTGTACAAACTACAAACTAACTGAATGATAAATCTCAATAATATTATAAACTAGCTGATGCCCGCGGCTTCGCCCGCTTAGAGGTCGGTTATCGTTTTTTGGCCATATCTACGGTTCTACTAAACCAATTGCAATCAAACATACGGCAGATTTTAAGTCTGACCAAGACCGCATCAAAATCCGTTCAGTAGATTTTGCGTCAATTGCGAACAAACAGACAAAGTGACAAACTGACAAACAGTCAAGAATTCCACAAAAAATATTTTTGTGCTCATAATCATTCATTTAACATAACACATGTATTTTTTATTATTTGCAATGGACAGACACATATATTATTCAATTTTCTAATAGTAGGTATAGATTTAATAGTTTGGATGGATGGATGGATGAATGGATGTTTGTTACTCTTTCAGGCAAAAACGGCTGAAATAACATATATGTGAAGATTAATACAGGGATAGATTACAGTCTGGGATAACAAATAGGCTACTTTTTATTCCTAGAATCGGTTCCCATGGCAAGCTGAAACGGGAACACACTGCCACGAGGGGGAAACCGCGAGCAAAAGCTAGTTTTCTATTTGGTATTCTCAACATACTGTGGAGGCACGGGGTGAAAGGTTCCACCGACACAAATGGAGGTTCCTCTAACCAGGCAAGGTGTGTTGTATATAAGTAATGTAATCCGAGATAATTGTAATTAGTACAACAATTAGTACAGTTGGGTACATCTGGTATCACCAAAATACTTTCAAACAAGAGGTAATAATCATAAAAAATAAATATCCCGAAATACTGAGCGAATTCAACTATTATCGTTGTGTCGGTTTTTGCAAACATGCTCTTCAATAACTTTGCACTGATCATCAGACCAAACTGAATAGTAATTCTCGGAAATAAGCCAGTTCGCTCAATGGAACCACGAATGGACGGAAAACACAAAACGACAGTATAGCAGCGAGCGGCATAATGCCATGGCTGGTCGAGGACACGGCGCGGCGCGCGAACTGTCGGCGTCCACCGCTGCAATTAAATATGGTCAAGTAAATTTGACCACAATTAGCTGCAATTGCTACTTTTATATATTGTAGCTTCAAATCATTCATTTAATTACCTTACTAATATTATAAACGTGAAACTTTGTAAAAATGTATGGTTGTACATGAAAACGAGGGCCCTTGCGTCGTTGTACCAATCACGCAAGGAGGCGCTTGAACGAGGCCACAGGCCGGGCACCGATAAATCGAGGCCCGGCGGCCCAGCTCTGCCAGGAACTTATGGAGACATGGAAGGTGCGAATTGAGCAACCAAGGTAGGAAGAAGCCACCATCGCGGCGGTGCAGTGGTGAGGCCGTCAATGAGGAGTGGATAGAGAGGTACCACGGTGACCTCTCCTACCCGATGTCCCAGAGAATTACCGCCGCCACCTCCTTCTGCGAGCATGTGATACTCGCGAAGGAGATGGCGGAGCGCGCCCGGGAGAGGTTAAGAACTCTCCCGGCCCGCCGAGCCCGCAACATGCTCGCCGCGCGTCGCAGGCGACTCAGGCGCCGGAGGTCGCTTAACGACCACCGTCCTCCATGAGCGCAGGCCTGGGGGTGGCAGGTGAGGCCGCTTGTCACCCCAGCAGAAGCAGGCCGGGACGGTGGGGCGACTAGCGCCCCTCCCCCAAACCGGGGCAAGACGGGGACACCGTGGTTCCCAAACCCGAGGGGGCCATCTCGAAACCGGAGATGGCCCAGGGTCAGTCGGGGTGCGAGGGATATGCTCTATGGGCAACCTTACACCCCGGCGTCTGTAGACCCGAGACGGCGTGCGGTTTTAGTCGGTTCAAGCCCGACATAACCGCCCCCGCTGGCCGGCGGGGGGGTATCAAAAAAAAAAGGCACATATCTACTTAACTTTGTAGCAAATGGAAAAACCAAAGATATTAAACTGTAAATGAAATGCCTAGAGGAGATAATAGTACCTCACGATGGGAACAGCTTCATATTGCGTCAGGCAGCGTCGTGAAACATCTCAATTATAAGAAAATAAGCTAATTGGGAGAATTTGGAATGTAACACACGCGGCTCCGTCGGGTTGTAATTTGCAAAACACACGTGAAGGGACTTTGCAACAATTTTACGAATTAACATCATTTTCTTAAGACGGTATATCAGTTTACGCTAATTGGGGTAAGCAGTAGATACCTTGTTTCAGTAATTTTAACATATTATCAGTCTTAAAAATTACATAATTAAGAGAATCAAATCGCAATCTACGTAAAATTCAATTTTAGATGATCATATCTAAATTATGTACATAATAACATGTATGTAAATTATGTAATATATTGTGGAGTATAATATAGGCCTGTAAGTCTCGATGGTCCGTTACATAAATTAGGCCAAGTTAGGCAATCTGGTCTTTTCCTCTGCGGAGGAATCGTGAGCCATGGCCCTATTTGGGTGCCCAATCTGGGCGGAGGTCCTGGAGGCCAGAAGTGTACGGATATTGCGCGCTCCGCAGCCAGTGATGGCCAACAGGTCCTTGCAGGAACTTGACCATGGGACCTGGAGGCGAGAGCGCTATCGCAACTATATTGGTGGAGGGAAGCGCGGGAGCGGAGACGGGACCCTGAACCGAGAGCCATCGAGATATTCGCCGTGCACTTCCAGCTCCGCCCACCGTGGTGGAGTGGACGGAACGATTTGGCTGACCAAGTGCAGGGCACGCCGTAGTAGCGGCGGTAAGACACATCAGGAGCCTCTCGTACCGGCTGAAGCAGGTGATCTCTAGGAAGAGGTGCATCGGGGACCACCTGTGTCGGATCAGGAAGGAACCAACGTCTGGGTGCCATCATTGTGATGCAAGCGAGGACTCGGGGCTGCACACGCTGGTGGAGTGCCGGTACCGGTACCGAGGCGGGTCCGCATGATAGCCCTCGGAGTGGGAGTCCTCTCACTCGGCGTCTTGCTCACGGTGATGGTGCGGAGTGCGAGCGCGTGGGAGTAATGCTCGAGAAGGAGGCGGTGGAGGAGGTCCGGGCGAGACTCAGGTATCTCCCGAACCGCAGAGCCCACGACGCGCGGAGATCACTCAGACGTCGGAGGTCGCTCAATGACCTCCGTCCTCCTTGAATGCAGGCCTGGGGGTGTATTCTCAAAGGGTTATCTCAGTATGTTTATCCGTATTCTAGAACAAGCTTGTTAAACTATACGCACATTGGGTCTAGACAGCGCTGTGTAGGACTTCGTAGTTAATAGTTATATTTAACTGCAAACTTGAACCTTTTTCTAACCTCTTCATCCAAAGTTGCGGTAATATTGGAGCGTGTAATGATTATTTAGACCATCACCGCAATATTTATAAAACTATTACTGCGCAACAAGAGCAAACACACGCGCGCTCTGCTCCTAAACGGTAATGAAATACAAACAACCCACTATCGCCCTGCCGGCACTTGTGTATATTCAATTTGACTTTCTACTGTTACCGTAGTTGGTAAAGGTTGAATTGTATTTAAATAGTTAAATGGTCACAAGAGAGCACATGGTAAGTTTGTGAAAAAAGGTTATTTAGAAGGGAAACTCGTTCGGACAAACTTGAATATTCATTATAATGTTTTACTTAACTGCTGTTAACGTCGGCGACCAGATAATTTCGGAATTCAAGGTACGAGATATGTTACTCCACATATCTTCCGAAATGTTCTATCGCAAACTAGCTTAAAACTCGAGGTAAACAATTTGATCTTTTTGTCATGCAGTAAAGTACAAGGCAATAATCATGATCAATAATGGTTTATAAAATGGCGGTCGCCGTATGTATTTGTGAGAGTACTAAATGTATTGTTAGTAAAACTGATCTGAAAGATTTCAGCCACTGGATGCATATTTTGCTCTATACGACATGTATGAGACTTCAATTTCAGATTGAACTTCGTTGTCACGGTATCATTACAAATGAAGTTCTGAAAGCAAATTATAATATATATTTCATTTTGTGTAATAGATGACAGTGGTTTGTCACCACTGAATTACAGGCGCGTTTGATGTTTGGTATTTGTGCTCGATGGCCTCTAAATATTTCAGATTTAAGCAGTTGAGCGCTGCATTTTACAATAATTGCAACCATATAAAGTGAGTATTGAGTCTTTGATCACACGAACAAAACTTCGAGTCAGGCAATTGTAGCTCAAGTATAAGTTGTCACAACAAGGCTTCTTGAAAATGTTATCTGTATATCTGAGCAACGGGAGGATTTTTGAAAATGACGCCCATTACAAACCGTTTCTATCGCGATTGGGGCCGGGGTAAGGAGCGGATGAATTACTACTACTGGATCTTATCATCGCTTCAGTGAAAAACTATCTAAGCCCTCCAGTAGCCCTTTGTTCCCTTCATATATCACTGTCCAGAAACATGCGCCCAAGTGCTTTGTTAGGAACATTTTGTGTGCTTACTTTGCGTTGTTTTTGTGTGCTTCGTCTCTGATTTTGGTTTTTATTCATACACGGAAGTATCCTTACGAAAGTAGCTTTAGTTAATAGCATATGGATGGCCTAACATTCCACAGATACGCCCCACGCCAGCTAGCGCAGATAGACTGCATGTGTTCACACGGAACGGTCCTGTTTAGATCTGATAACAGCATCTCGATGTTAACTACAGAGCCGCGTCTAGTTAGCGGTAATGGTTGTAGTGCGAGTTTCGCTGTCAGGACTATTACTCCTTGCCTCGTTAGGATGATTTTAAAGTGAAGTAGATGGTTAAGGTACACAAAGATCTTATTAGGTGTGCTTAACGATGACCGTGTAATCACGTCGAATGATAAAATTTCCTTTCCTTATTAAACTGTTAACGTGTTTGTTTGACTGTTACTGGATCGATTTTGGAGAACCTCCTCTTCCATTAATAGTTATCTCAATACGATGATGGATATTATAACAAAAAGAACAAAAATATAATAACAAAATGAGAAGAAAGCCGCCTGTAACGGCTACTTTAATAATAAGTATCCACTTGGCGGGGAGCCAGAGACTTATGCGCGTCATTGATGTCTACTAACTATAGAAGTGGAATGCTTCGCGAAATAACGAATAAATAGCTCTAGGTACTTGGTTAGTGTTATGTGTCTGGCGCTCGGAAGGGTCACCAGAGCTCCTCGAGAGCGGGGACAGGGTCAATCATACTTCACTGATTCCTCGAGTAGTTCAAGTCTATGAAAACTTGCAACCCCGAAGGTTACTTAAATTGCTTGTTTACAGATTTGTGGTATAAAAGAGTAACGTGCTTACCGTCTAATTAAATATACCAATATAGATGTTCTAAAACTTCAAAGTTTATGGCACTGACGTTGATAGGCTCCTAACTATAAAATGCTTACCTATCCCGAGGAATCGCTTACAAAACCACAGGAAAGTCGGTCAAATTTATTCCGAATAGAAAATGATTTCGAAAAAAAGAAACGTAGAAAAACTTGTTCAATTTCAACTGCTCCTGATGAGTATTCGTTTTAGCATCAGGTCCGTTAAATTTTTCCAAGGTTTGTGCGATACTTTTACTAAGCCCGGCTCCTGTGCACTTATTTAAGTGTAAAATCACAACTTGGCGAGAGGTTTAAAGATGCAAAGTTTGTCACTTTTGCATAACTGGAAATTTAATAAAATTGAAAAAAGGGGCCAAATGCGAGTCGGACTCGCCCATGAAGGGTTCCGTAGCAGCAAGTAACATAATTTTTTTTTTTTTTTTTAGGACACGTCGCCTGATGGTAAGCTGAATGTAAAGTCTCAGGAAAGAGGGTCACCATTACATACACGTACCATGGTAACAATGGTGGCACTCAGCTTGACGGCCTCATCAGAAGAGGATTGTCGTCGCAGCACCGCGTGACACCCACCGGTCCCACTAGTGCTGCGACCACAATCCCCCTGCCCGGCTATGCACTTGCTGACCCCTGAACGCAATCAAACCGAAATTGGATTACTATGGAGGGTTTTTCGCAATCGTGCACGGTGGTACCCACCCAGCCGAATTTTGTGACAATTTTGTGTCATCAAATTTCTACCACCAGTAAATGTTTTTTTTTAATATTTGGGTTGATTGAATGAAAGGTAAATTGCGGTATACGATTTATGAAGTAAAAAAACTACTTACTAGATTTCGTTCAAACCAAATTTCGGTGGAAGATTACATGGTAATTTACATCATATATTTTTTTTTAGTTTTATCATTCTCTTATTTTAGAAGTTACAGGGAGGGGGGGGACACACATTTTACCACTTTAGCAGTGTCTCTCGCGCAAACTATTCAGTTTGGAAAAAAATTAAATTAGAAACCTCAATATCATTTTTAAACACCTATCCACGTATCCTATGGGTTGGATGAAAAAAATATTTTTGAGTTTCGTTACTAAGTATGGGCCCCAAAATTTATTGTTTTTTTTTAAATTTTTGTGTGAAAATCTTAATGCGGTTCACAGAATACATCTACTTACCAAGTTTCAACAGCATAGTTCTTATAGTTTCGGAGAAAAGTGGCTGTGACATACGGACGGACAGACAAACAGACATTACGAATCTATAAGGGTTCCGTTTTTTGCCATTTGGCAACGGAACCCTAAAAATGATAAGGAAATTTCTAGAAAAGGATGGCACAATCTATTTTACATTATAGTCTGGCCATTAGTTTGTAAATTCGTATCCTCAAACGTTGGTCAAACGTTCTTCGGTCTACCGTGCCGAGTGCTGAAGGGCTTACTAGCTACTAGTGGGTAATTCGTGTATATAATGTGTTTAACGATATTCTGCATTTAGATTGAAGTATTTTTACAATGGCTACAAAAATAAATGAAATTAAAATAATTGAGCTGAGTGAGACGAAGTCGAGCGAAAGGTCCTCATACCAGACTTCAGGATTTTCTTTGTCACTGGTCTCCTCCTAAACTACTAATCCAATCAGAACCAAATTTGGCATGATTAAAGAGGTCAATCAGAGGAAGGTTTATGGAGATATTTTGAAAAAAATGAATGCTACCACAGAGGAATGATCACCGTTAAAAAAAAACCAGATGGAATTACATAATAACCGCTCGAGACACTGTGACCAAACTTTACACGCTCAGAAAGCATGTCCAGGGTTGTGACTTTCAAAAAGAATTTTCAAAATCGGACTTGCCACGGAGGAATTATCACTGTTCAAAATTTTCAAAATCTGATTCACGATGTCTCACTCAGCTCAACATTGCAGGCAGCGATGCGCCTTGCAGACCTAGTCCTACTTCCTACTAATGTTATAAACGCATAAGTTTGTAAGTGTGGATGTATGGAAGTATCTCTGAATGATTATGACTTATGACATCATTTGCCTTTTGTGTGATATAAATTTATTTTAAAATACGTATACATTTGTCAACAGCCCGTCCGATGATCTCAGCGAGCCTCCCCGGCGAGGCGCTGGCCCAGCTGGGGCAGTTAGGGCAGCTGAGCCACCTGTACCCGCCGCCACCGCAGGCCGGTATGGCGCCTGAGTTTCTGGCGCCACCGCCGCGGCCCTACCCTCGGCCTCGCGACGCCATGGCTGCCCCGCAGGCGCCAGCGGCACCACCCGCCCCTTCAGTTGCCGGAGTGTATGCGCCGTTCCTTCATCACCCCTCCTACGCGTATCTGTACCGGCAGCGACCGCCACTTCAAACGCCGCCATCTAACTACCACCCGCGGCCTCGCGCTACACACATAGAAACACCCAGACCAGTCCAAATATACATATTTGCACTGAGCGGGAATCGAACCCGCGACCTCTGGCTTAGCAGTCGAGCGCACTACCGCTACGCCATAGAGGTTGTCATCCTGTATGTTGTACCCGTACCGGTGTGCCAATGCCCCGTACCCCTCTGTAAGCGCTTGCCGTCTTGCGGTAGCTTTTTTTTTTTTTTTTTTTTTATCGCTTATTTGGTACGAACGTTAGTATTATGAAAAATATCCATGTATACTACTACTACTACTTTATTAATTCTTGTCTGTTTATTCGAGATAGATGCAAAAACTAGTAAACGGATTTTGAGGTCTTGGTCAGACTTAAAATCTGCCGTATGTTTGATTGCAATTTGTTTAGTAGGACCGGAGATGTGACCAAAAAGCGAGAACTGACCTCCGCGCGGGCGGAACCGTAAGCATCAGCTAGTGCCGAATAAAATCCTCCGACGCTGGACGCTGATATTAAGTGGTAAAAACACGATATCTGGGTACCCACCTAAACATACGTGATGTTGAAGTTTCCATACGACGACACGCGTCGGACGATTAAACATACGCACATTTTTAGGGATTTTCTTTAGAAAAGCCCTATTGCTATGGAGTTGTCGTCGACGTCGTCGTCGTTGCCAATTTTCTGTCACGGTTTTGGGTATGAAGGAGATGAGCTGTCGAGTTGCTGTTTTCGGTAATAGATTCGTGCTGGGGTGAACCATTGCAAGATAAAAAAAAATCGCAAAAAATCGCAAAAATAAAAAAAAAAACGCAAAATCGAAAATCCCTTGTATTCGGCTGAGCTCGTCTCAGGAATTCAACTTGTTATTGTTTCATCTCGTATGTTGCCCCGTAAAAGCACTATTAAAACGATTCAGCTTGTGAAATGTAGCTTGTGAAATATAGTGTTCCTGCCACGACCCCATAAAATGGAAATTGGTACAATAATAGATGCACAAGCAGAGCAAAAACGTTGCTCCACAAAGATATCGTTAAAAACGCAAACTACATGTTTTATGTAACCACAGCTGGGCGCCCACCGCCGAGCGTTCAATAAAAATACGGATTATGCGCCACGCTCGGAATACTAACTTCCGCAAATGGCATTGTTATTAATAACTGAAGATATAACTGTAACTGTGTATCTGGAGACCGCGCCAGTTCCAATGCCATTAACTAGAAGCGAGCGGTGTTTCTTGTCACAGACCGCCCGTGGGGTCTCTGAAACAAAGAACTCACGGATGCTGGTGAAGTCACCGTTCATGAACCCATCTGTACAGGTTGTTGTCCTATACACACGTGCCACGGGGTACCGATTATTAGACAACTGACACGTCAAACGGATAGTTGCTAAAGAGCATCGATACCTACACGGGATGATCAGTGAGGTTGTTGAAATTAAAAAAAAACTGATTATTTTAAGGCCAAGAAAAAGCGAACGGATTGCAATTGGTTAAGTAGAACTGGAGATATGACCACTAAACGGTAAACAACTGTCGCGCGGTCGGAGCCGCGGGCATCAGCTAATAGTAATATTATAAATGCGAAAGTAACTCTGTCTGTTTGTCTGTTACGCTTTCACGCCCAAACTACTGAACCAAAACATAACATAATTTCACGCCTGTATCCCCGAAGGCTACCCCTTCGGGGATACAGGCGTGAAGTTATGTTATGTATGTATGTTATGTGTAAAAAAGTGTATTACACAACGACGATTCGCCAGTTATGTTTTAGGTCCCAATGTAATAGGGGCGAGCCTATTTCTTTTTTATTACTTTTTATTATAGTTATTATAGTTGTACATAATAATTTTAAGCTACTTAAGTAATTTATTTATGATATTGTCGGAAGTTTACACGATATGAACCCATTCATATAATGCTAAATATATTTAGGTTTACATTAAAATTATGGGGCCTAACCCAATTGAACCGATTTTGATATAATTTGGTACAAATGACTAGAGCTTGGGAAAGGACAAACTACCCTTTGTCGCAAAAAAGGCTTGAAGAGGATGAAAGTTCATATGAAAGTCCGTCATTTTGGAAGATCGCTATGACTCATGCTATAGAGCGTTTTTGAAATTTCGGCCTGTGGGGGGGGTGAAATTTCGTATGTACGTCCACGCGCGACAACCGACATCAACACGGGCGGAGCCGCGAGCAACAGCTAGTACATCATATGTATCTTAACGGACATTTTAGAGTGGTATATAAAAATACAAAACCTTTCTCTTCTTAGCACTTAAAACATTTTTTTATATATAATGGTAGTCGGATCATGAACTTCACTCTTGGTTGGAGATTTAAGTTATTTTTAGCGCCGAGAGGAGTGCTCACCCGAGCTAAGCCGGCAGGCGGCATTAATCACCCTTTCGACGGCAGCCGGAGCGCGCCCCGAGGTGCAGTTTAAGTCGTTTTTCTTTAATTCAACTAAATCGAACTTGAAGACAGCTTTAGCAGAGGATATTTCCGAGGAATTTAAATTAAAGCTTCGTTACTTTTTTGCAATGAAATAATATATTATACTTATGACAACAATCGGATCACAGATTTTTAAAGCCAGGTTAAATGTCCTCGCAATAAGCGAGCATAAATGAAAACCATTATAAAACTAGAAAAAGCAAAAAGTGTAGACCAGAAACGTAGCCAGGGGAAACGTCATGTTCTCTGCCTATCCCAAAGGGAAAGAGGCGTGACAGTGTGTAACAAAATGTCGACTATAAAAACATATTTAATAAGTATTGTCATGTGACTGTATTTAAATGTATGGAAGAAAATAATGTAGGTACCTAACTAGGTAAGATGGGCACCGTGGCTCCTAAGCCCGATTGGGCCTGCCTTGAGGGATATGCCTTATGGGCCAACACCCCGGCGTCTGAAGACCCGAGACGGCGTGCGGTTTTAGTCCCTTCAAGCCCGACATAACCTCTACGTTGGCCGGTGGGGGGGGGGGATTATCCGAGGGGATTTCAGCACGAAAAAAAAGGTACCTAACTAGGTAATTCGACGACCGAAAAAGAATAGCCATGAGTTTGATGGCCGGGCACTGCTTGCACTGTTCTGCCTATTGTTGAATTTCAAACTAAAATCTAAAATTCTGTAGGACACTAACTGTAATCGAACGTGAAGTATGCATTTTAATGGTTTCCAATGCGTACTATTAACTGCGAGTAACTGTACACCTGGTATACAAATGAACAAAATAGGATAGATACGTTCCTTAATAATAGTTTCAGGAAAACTTAGGAACACGTACAACTCGCTGAACAATGAGAAAAGTAAATAGAAAACGTTGTGTTGAACACGGCGTGCGGTGCGGGGAACCAAATATTTTTCAACCTCCGTCTGACATCGCTATTTATGTCGCGAATATTATATCGAGAAGGAATGAAGAGGGCAGAATACCGCGCTGGGCATTAGGGGCTATTTGGAAACCTGCCGAGTGTTGTATCTTCATATTTGATTTCAGGCCTTGTTATGCACTTTAGTGACATGATTAAATACTTTTTCTCAAATCTGCATGGAAATATTTTCATTATTTTCGAAAAAAGTATTAAATAGTGATGAAGTACGCGAAGTATTGAATTTTCGGACAAAGAAAATCAAAACCATTGCTGGAGCGTTTTTAGGGATTTTCTTTAGAAAAGCCCTATTGCTATCGAGTTGTCGTCGACGCCGTCGACGTCGTCGTTGCCAATTTTCTGTCACGGTTTTGGGTATGAAGGAGATGAGCTATCGAGTTGCTGTTTTCGGTAATAGATTCGTGCTGGGGTGAACCATTGCAAGATAAAGAAAAAATCGCAAAAAATCGCAAAAAAAAAACACAAAATCGAAAATCCCTTGTATTCGGCTGAGCTCGTCTCAGGAATTCAACTTGTTTGAATTTGGAGCATTACTACGCCCCAGTAAAGTTATATGAAACGGCGCGGCGTGCTGCGGTTGTTTTCGGCACACATGATAAATATAAAATAGTGACAAATCTGAAAATTCGTCTTGATTTGTTATTTATATACTCAATAAATATAAATTTAGTAATTAAAATGAGTTCCAACGGTTCAGAGATTGAAGTGGAAATTGATTGTACTCTACTAGATTTAAGATCAGAAGCCAAATTGGCAAAGGAAAACCTGCTTCCAGCGAAAAAAAATACATGAAAGTATATGAAAGTTTAAACAATATGTTTGGCGATTTTTAATAAGATTGCTAAAATTAAAAAGCTATCTACATTATGGGTGATTTATTCCTTGCTGAAATGTACAGTTCATGTCAAGAACCGCATGAACTGGAAAAATTATGGAAATTTAACTAATTTTAATATTAATTTAATTCGAGGACGCCGCAGACTCGTCGACACCCGGGACTACTGACCTCCATGATCGGGGCCTGAGGACAGCAGTTGGCCGACTCGCTTTCCTTATAGAAGCAGGCCTAGATGGAAGCGCCAACTCACCGTCGCGGGATAAAACCCCACCCCACCAGGAGAGGACGCGGTGGCGGCTAAAGTCCGCCGGTAACCCTGGGGTTATGCTTTCGAGGGCTTACCCGGGGTGCCCGGCAATAGATTGTTGGGTAGGACACCGTGTGGTTTTAGTCGGTTCGATTCCGCAACGCTCACCCCAACGTAAGCACCGATGGGGTGAAGCCCGTGGGGGTTCCACACGTTAAAAAAAATACTATAAAAAGTATGTTATATTTCCCTGTATTCTTTTGAGACATAACATAAACTCACGCCTATATCCCCGAAGGGGTAGGCAGAGGTGCTAGCACCCACATTTCGCCAGTTTATGTTTTAGGTCCCAATATAATACGTGGCGAGCCTATTGCCATTAACCGGGCACTTATAAACCTGCGATAAATACACACATATGTACATGGTACATATGTGTGTATCTCGGGTTCGATCCCAGGTATTACACATGGTAATACCTGGGATCGAACCCGAGACCTCGTCTCAGCAGTCCTTTACCCATACCACTAGGCTACCGCGGTTTTTTCTTTTGAGAAACGCACTATATATGCCTCACCGGAAATGTCAATGGCCTGGCTCGTATCAGTAAAGTCCTCGACCACGGCTCAGCCTTCCGACTCATACTTGACTTGCGTATTCACGGCCAGTTGCCGCTGTTTTTTTTTGTATCAATTATTTTAACTTTCGTCACCTTGTAGCTCTTAAATGACTTCAATTCACCTTTGTCCACTCTTGTAAATATAGTTGCAAACTCATACTGTAGTACATTTTACTCTTAACTCAAATAAAAACGTAAAGAGTCAAGTAATAAACTTTGTTAGGGCTAGATATTGGAAATAAAATAAATAAAACATGTCACACAAGGTGTTGAAGAAAAAGTTTCTAAACTGTTCTGAAATAGGCCTACCGTAATAAATTGATAACATTACGGTCGAGAAATGCTCACTAGTGCCGAGTCAGTATGTACGCGATACTTTGCTTTGTATTTACGAGTCAGCCTTATATTACCTTGGTTAGTTGCTTGTAGTTTACATAAAGTCAACGAGATACATACGTGAGATCAGCATTTCATAGGGTCAACAATCAGTATGTCAACACCACTACGTCAACAGTTGAAAAGATCAACAGTTTTCTACATAAATAAGTTACGAGTTCAATATAATAATGTTGTTTATCAAACAATCAACAGATCTTCTTCAACAATTTACTACATCAATAGTTCGTGAGATCAACATTGATTTGAGTAACGACTTAAAATCCGTTGTCATAGGGACAACAACGGAACCTAACCTAACCTGACGAAGATACCCAGTTGTAACAAGTTTCGCTTTATGGTCGACTTACTCGACTTCTTAAGACTACTCTTGAATTATAGAGAATTATGGGCATGATGATTTAAAGCCACTATTCCTCGACTATTGGAATAATACAGTTGCTGGTAGGTGGCAGTAAGTGCGTCGATTGAGTTATGCTAGGAAATATATTATAATGTATTCAGCGACGGAAGCTCTCGGCGACCATCGAAGGACCGTATTACCCAATGGTAATACAGTGCCGTTGAATCGTTCAATATCTAGCTAACTTTGCTAGAGGAAAATAAACTTGATTTTAAAATACGTTCCTACTTGCTTATTAAAGATTTCTTGAAGTAATTATCACGCTAACGTTTTAAATAGACTTAGTTTGGAAAAAGTGAAAGCTACCTGGACACCCCAGAACACATAGATGATTGTAACATCATTCATTGTTTTCTTAATTCACAACGGTAGATGGTTCCAGCGTCGCCCCAAGACGTATTGTATATCGGAGATTTTGGGATATCCAGAAAGTGTGCAGGTAGCTCAGAGTACTCCCCTCGAAAGGGACTGATCGCGGATTTTTTTTTACATACATCTTTGGCTTGGTCAAAGCCTATTCTCGAAATGTAGATATTAACTAGACTACGACTGCTTTATTATGTAACCCCCCCTCAGGGTTAGCTCCTTCTTCATCTCATCTTAATTCTATATAAACCACGCTTCCAAGCTTGCCTTCTAGTACCATACAAGTTCTCGCTTTTATTCCCTCGTACTTTCATTCCGTTCCTTACATACTGTTGGGATATGGGGTAGGGTAGGGGGACGATTTTTTTTTTCTTGGTTTTCTTTATTTTCATCTCTTATCTGCTATTTTATTCCTTTATTACTACTAATTACTACTATTTTTTACATTTCTACTCTTAATATATCCTATGTACATTGGTTTTACTTATAATTAAATACAATATATTATATTTACTACTTCTTATTATATATGCGCAGGTTTAATTTCTTTTATATGTAGACAAAAAGTTTAATAACAACTATGCCTGCAAGAGATTATTAAGTTTTATTTTGATTTTTTTTACAATATGTGCAGCAAATTTGAGAAATTCTTCTCTGTGCCTATGTATCAAATTTGGAATAATAGCCACATTTATTTTTCGGTTTAACTTTTTTTTTTTATATTTAGGACACGTCAATTCGACTTCAGCTCGCCTGATGGTAAGCTGAAGGTAAAGTCTCAGGAAAGAGGGTCACCATTACATACACGTACCATGTTAACAATGGTAGCACTCAGTTTGACGGCCTGATCAGAAGAGGATTGTCGTCGCAGCACCGCGTGACACCCACCGGTCCCACTAGTGCTGCGACCACAATCCCCCTGCCCGGCTATGCACTTGCTGAATTGAATTACTATGGAGGGGTTTTCGCAATCGTGCACGGTGGTACCCACCAGGCCGAATTTTGTGACAAATTTGTGTCATCAAATTTCTACCACCAGTATTATTCTCCAAATTGTCTGTTCGCGGGTTCAAGTCCCGTCCTGGATGTTCACTTTTGCCGAACTAAATCGATTTCTTCATTGTAAAAAAGTCTTCAAAAAGATTGGTACCCAGTACTTAGAGCCGCGCGGCATCACAATTCAAACATGACGAAGCCACCACCATCTCCGGTACCAGGGGGCCACACCCCCTTGCTTAGCCTCGACCAATCAGGATCGAGCGCATCGGTTGCGCAGCTCTCAACAAATCACGACCGATCACGTTGTTTCCCCCCCTCAAACTGCGCCTATAAATACGCCAGTGACTCGGGCCGCTACATCAGTCGCAGCGAGTTCGCCGCCGAGGAAGGTTCTCCGCACTCGACGGCGTCCCGAGCTGTACCACTGAAGATGTCGACCGCAGTGATCGACGAAACGTCTGGAATTCAAGCTTCCGATGGACCACGGCCAAACAGCCCGGAAGCAGTATATTCTACAAACCTGTAAAGGTTTTTTGACAACTGGATACATACACCACGATGATTCTTGATTGTGAACATGTAAATAAATAAATAAATAAATTTAATTTTTAATACTAAATAACCGAGAACGAGTGAGCTCGATGGGGCAAAAATTATAGTGTCAAATAGGTTTCAAACTAATAAGAGATTATTCGTATTTTGAATAGGCTTTCAATTAGGCTTGCTAAAAAGGCTTAAGCTCATTCTGTGGACTGATCTCCCCGCTGTGGTTTTCCCAAGCGACTACAATATGGGGTTCTTCAAGTAAGGTATCAAAAGGTTTCTACGGGGTCGGCAGTGCGAGTGTGACACCCTTGGTGTTGCGCCCGTGCATAGGCCACGGTAACCGCTTCTCATCAGGTGGGTCGTGTGCTTGTCTGCCACCAAAGTGATGTAAAGTAAAATCTTTCACCCAAACCTGCTCTAGCACTACATATACAATAAATAATAGTTTAATAAACAAAAAAAAACACGATTTAATAGAAGAGCAAACCACTAAAATATTAGAAAAATAACTAAAAAAACATATTTTAATAGATGACCACGCACAAAAAACCTAAATAATAATAATAATAATAATAATAATGTTTATTTCTTCTCTCACACAGTAAAGCATAACAATAACAATAAATAGCTTCAGAACTAGTTTTACATCACCTAAAAGGTGAGATCTGTGTGAGAGAACTGGTATCCGTACTAGGTGGGAACCTGTATGACAGATGACCAGCCTCTCCTAACTCTAGATAAGAAGGCGTTACGGTAAGTGTAGGTACTTGGATAAACTATATAAAGTAGATAGACATAGGTGTAATAATAATTTTGTGAGATGACCAAGTTAGTAATATGTTTGTGTGTGTGTTTGTGTGTGTGTATGTGTTAGTGTGTATGTGCGTGTGTGTGTCTCTGTGTGTGAATGTGTGTATGTGCGTGTTTGTGTATATGTATATGGTTCGATCCCAGGTATTACCATGGCACACACCAATGACTTTTCGATGGTTTTCGAAGTTATGTGTGTATTTATCGCAGGTTTATAAGTGCCCGGTTAATGGCAATAGGCTCGCCACCTATTACATTGGGACCTAAAACATAAACTGGCGAAACGTGGGTGCGAGCACCTCTGCCTACCCCTTCGGGGATAAAGGCGTGAGTTTATGTTATGTTATGTTATGTTATATGTCTCGTTTGCAAACGTTCCTATGGTATAATCTGAACTTCATGGTAAACTGTGTGACAGATTTATTATTTATTGGTGATGAATTACGTTGGAATAGTTATTAAATTTTCAGTTTCTTCATAACTGAGAGACTTCAACCAATTTGAGACAGTTTTTTTACATTGATATTTAGTGAGAGAGTAAATGTGTAGTTTCTGATTTATTTTGTTATAAAGGTACCGTCCGCGAAATCCGAAAAGTTTGTTTGCGAATGCTGTACGTGAGCGATAGTCAGTTGGAGGGCAAACCTTATGCTTCAGACGTTTCCTGGTGGTAGAAGAGTCGTATGGAAGGAGAGAATGTTGCTTCAGAATAATATTTAAAATATATAATTGTCGAACTGTAAGGACATCCGAAAGTTGGTAAAGTTTGGTAGTAGGATAAATGTAAGGCAAAAAGTGACTGACCTTAAGCACTGCCCTTTGAGCTCTTTCGACTTTTATCAAACTAGTTTTACAGGCGCAACCCCATACTGAAATGCAGTATGATAAAATCGGTTGGCATAAAGATATATAGACCATTTTAAGGATCTTCTTATCCGCTATGTGGCGCAAGTTTTTAAAAATGAACATGAGTTTTCGAATTCTGGTTGAAAGAAGATCAATGTGGTAGTTGAATGTTAAAGTATCGTCTAATATAATGCCGAGATACTTAATGTTGGTGACACTTTTTAACTGGTTGCAAGCACAAGAGTGATTTTCTAAACAGTTATGGGCCACAATGACGCTATTATTTGGTAGGTTTGTCGGAGAGCTTTTTATAGCGAATGGCATGTATCTAGTCTTGTCAACATTGAGCGTTAATCCATTATTCCTGAGCCATAATGAAACGGCATTGAAGCCCACCTGTGCAAAAGAAAAAGCATCACTCCAATTATCTCCACTAAATATCAATGCAGTGTCGTCAGCGAAAGTTATGATTTTACCATTCTTTAGTTCTAGATTACATAAATCGTTTATGTATATAAGAAAGAGTGTTGGGCCGAGGACACTGCCTTGCGGTACTCCAAAAGTAATAGGTAGATCAGCACTAACAGTGTCACCGACTCTCACTCTTTGGTACCTTTCACTGAGATAATCTGCAAACAATTTATGTTGCACATCGCGGATTCCAAGTCTCTCTAGTTTTTCCAGTAGGAGTGGGACAGAGACTGTGTCAAATGCTTTAGCTAAGTCCAGAAATATTGTAATAACTTTTTTCTTATTATCTAAATTGTACACAATATGATGAGTTAATTCATGCACAGCATCATTTGTTGAGATGCCTGCTCTAAAGCCAAATTGCGATTTAGATAAGAGGTTTTTTGTTTCAAGGTAATTCGTTAAACGTTTATTTAAAAGCTTTTCTACTAATTTAGAAAGGGTTGACAGAATAGAAATAGGTCTGTAGTTATTGACACAGCCTCTGTCTCCACTCTTGTATATAGGAATCACTTCCGCGAGTTTAAATTCTTTTGGAAAAACTCCGGTATCAAACATAAGGTTAAATATATATGATAAGGGAGGCACTAATATTTCATGATATCGCTTTAAGAAAGTTCCTGGAATATTGTCTCGCCCGGAAGATTTTGCCTTTTTTAGGTCAAGTATATAGTTTCGGACCTCGGTTTCGGTGGTTGGTGTTAGAACAAAAGAATAGGGACATGGGTTAATGGTCAGTGCTTCCGGCAAGATTGCAGGGATTTTATCAGCTAAGTTTTTACCTAATGATGTGAAAAATTTGTTAATGTTATTAATTGAAGATGCAGTATTATTCGAGGATATTAAATCTGTTGCTGAGTATGATTTTGTGTTGTAATTTGTAACGTTTTTTATAGTATCCCATAATGCCTTACTACTAGTTTTGACTGCGTTATTTAATTGTTCCCGTTCGTACTCTCTTTTAACTCTCTTAAGCAAAGAGTTACAAAAATTTCTATATCTTCGGTAAGTCGTTTTGAATGTCTCATTGTCGGGATTTTTCTTAGTTTTAACGTGAAGTTTGTCTCGATTTTTTATACACTTTAATAGACCCAAAGTCATCCATGGTTTCTTAATACGCCTGCGATTTGAAACCCTGATCGTACGTGTGTTAGATTCGATCGTGGTATTAATAATAGATATTAACAGGGAAGTAGCTTCGTTAGCGTCGTACGTGTTATAGACACAGTTGAAGTTTATATTAGTCATGGCAATATCTAGTCCGTTATAATCTATTTTCTTTATTGCTAAGGGCTTGGTTTGTTGAATCTGGAGTTTTAGTACAATTATCACAGAATCGTGATCAGTAACCGAAGTCTCTGCAACATAGCAAAAATAATATATAATATATAATAAAATAATAAATATTATTGAGTTTGAGATTAGAAAATAGAGTGAATAACTAAACATTTCCTTTATCGTTATAAAGCATCGGGTGTGCCATGGTAATTGTTGTAAGCACTCCACGCTTTTTAACAATGCCACAAAAATGGCTCCGTAATCGATTTCAAAGATTCCATTATTTAAAACAAAGCCTCTTAGTAAAAACGTAAAACTTCAATGGCTTAATTAGTCAGTACAATCATTATAACCTTATACATTTGCTCGTAAAACGTTACAAAGTGTGATTAATTTATGACAGTGTTCAGGTATAGTTTTATTGGGGTGTGTGTTGGGTAACCTCCTCGAGTGTCGCTCCGATTCCGATCCCGCTGCAGTCCGGGGGGAACAGAATCGGAGCGGCCGGTACACCCTGGGCGGCGGTCAATGGCTTCCCCTTCACCCCTTCATAGGGTTGGCATTGATCGTCGGCCAATACCCAACGTGGCGGGAACACATCGCTCTCCGTACTCCTCTGCTTTCAGAGGAGACAGGATGAGCGATGCTGTTAGTGGTGAGATGGCCCAGGGTCAGCCGGGGTGGGAGGGATATGCTCTATGGGTAACCTTACACCCCGGCGTCTGAAGACCCGAGACGGCGTGCGGTTTTGGTCGGTGCCAGCCCGACATAACCGCCCCCGCTGGCCGGCGGGGGGGTATCCGAAGGGATTTCCGCACGATAAAAAAAAAAAAAAAAGGTATAGTTTTATTATTATTACAAGCATAACTTGATAATGCTGAATACGTGCGCAATAAGGTTAATATTTGTGTCGCCCTCAGCGGTCTTTAGCACCCTTTACTGCGATACCCAAAGTACCTGGTAGGTAACTACTTTACATGTAGACGTTGAATTACATCAGTTCATTTTTTAATGCTTAGAGTTATTAGGTATTCAATTAACAGAGCGTATGTATTTCTGTATGCATTTTATTAGCAGAAAAATCAGAGAACACAATCTACCACAGATTATAAAAGTCTACACTCCAGTCGAGGGATATGCTCTATGGGCAACCTTACACCCCACACCACACCTTACACCCCGGTCTGCAGACCCGAGACGGCGTGCGGTTTTAGTCGGTTCAAGCCCGACATAACCGCCCCCGCTGGCCGGCGGGGGTGTATCCGAAGGGTTTTCCGCACGAAAAAAAACAAAAAAGGTACAGAAAAAGTTAAAACGTTATATGGAAGCATTCAAATATATAGTGTGCCATTACGGGGGAATCAATCAAAAGGCCCGGTTATAATAGGTATCATTAGAAAATCCTCAGATACCCCGACAGACCTTGTTTCTCTGTCAAACGGCTAGTGGCCGCTGCGTGCAGAACGGAGGGCCAATCTCTTCGCGCTCGGAATACGATTCCCTGCCATTGTGGCCTTCCATCTACAGACAGGCCATATGCTGGCACAGCCGAGATTCTTGGCTCTTTGTAATCAGATTCTGGACATGATAGCCGAAAACCTAGCGAATATCTAAGAGGGACGCACATAAGTTTTATAACTTGTCAGCACTAAAAGTTATTCGTTTTAGTGTGGTAATTCTTGGAATTCGTATATAAAACCCATTTACTCCAAAATTATCTAAAAGCTACTTCAACAATTCGCTCGTTGATTAAATATTTGCCTATCAATTTATCGCTTTCATTGCCATATTTTCAGTTCCCAGAAGAACCTTATAGATGACTAGCTGGCCCTCTCCGGCTCCGCCCGTGGCTTATTCTGATCCCCCCTGCACCCTGTTGCACCCCTTTAACCAATATATATGCCCATAATTTATTAGTTTTCATATATTATAATATATGGAATCTGCTGGATTTGTTGACATTTATGTTTACTGCGATGACACTCACAAATAATGTGGCTTTCTATTGGTAAAAGAATGTATTAGAAGAATCGACTACAATATGGGGTTCTTCAAGAAGGGCATTAGAAGGTTTCTACAGGGTCAGTCCCCTGGTGTTGCACCCGTCCATAGGCCACGGTAACCGCTTCCCATCAGGTGAGCCGCGAGCTTGTCTGCCACTGGAATGGTATTAAAAAAAATGTTCAAAACCTCACATTCCGATGAGCTATTCCAATTGATTTCTCCTTCTCCCTTCTTGTCCCGAACGAAACGTGCAGGACTTAGGTGTCACCCTCATACAGTGCAATCGATACCATCGCGAACCAAGCGGTTTGGCGACTCCTTTTTTTGTCGGACCATAAAGCACTGGAACGCTTTACCCACACACGTGTTCCCTTCTACCTACAATCCTGGGCTCTTTAAGCGGGGCGTGAAAAAACATCTGTTGGGGCCGTCTAGGTGTGACGGTCCAACCATCAAGATTGCATTGGCGGTCTGAGGATGGGGGCTTGCTGTTCAGAACGGCTTCAGACGTTGCAGATTAACATTAAAATACCCTTCTCACTGCTCATACATTGTTGGCCCAAAAGTAAAATAAAAATTATAAGGACAATTCAAGACTTAATGATTTCTTTTATTAACTTTTAATATAATTTTGGTATAATCTCATGTTAATTTGGTGACAAGACAATTTAAAGAGTAGGAATAGTTGAAGTGAATTTATTTGTTTAGGCTGATAGCTTCCGTTATTAATTTCAAATAGTCGATAGTTGGTAGTGGCTTTAAAACATATTGTTTTATGGCAACTCAGAAGAGATGACGTGTAGTGGCGTGATTATAGGAAAGGGGGGTAGTAAGAGGTAATAAAAGGAGCGTACCGGGGAATATCGGGATGAGTCTTCAAGAATTCGTCGCGAACTATAAGCAAGCGGAAGCTCTGCCCGAGCAGCCTTCGATCAGTCGCTGCTCAGCTTAGGATATAATAGGAAAGTGATAGGAAACGCCGCGAATCTATAACCGAGAAAGTAAATTAGGGAAAAGTTCATCGTAATTTCTATCCGAATTTTAGAAAGCCTACGTTTAAATCTGGTGGTGAGTTATCTTAGTTTCTGTTCTTCTTATTCTTAAAATGTTGACTGTATTTAGGTTTCATAAATTGTATTCATGATAATTTACTTTTGTGAGTTGGAGGTAGAAAAATAAAATAAGATTTATATATCTGGTGTGGTCGTGGTATGTGAACTGGGTTGACTTTGGCCAAGTCAGGTCAGGGATCAGACTGTGACTATGCTATGATAGCGTTCTCTGTCGATTCATGCTGGGTTTAGAGTACTCGAGGCTCTCTATCTGGAATGAGGTGACTGGGAACACTTTTATTGCCGTTAACCTATATGTAAGCAATTTGCTACTAACATTTTCTTTTAATGCTACCTTATCTAAATCTAGATGGCTAGTTCCTATAAGCCTGGGATGTCTATTGTAGATTCTTAGCCTGTATCTGTAATGGCATTTAATATTCAAAGCGTGATTAACGGGTCATATGACTTGTTAAACTAACTTATAAAATATTACTTTATACACTCATCATTACACTCATCCTGCACACTACACAATACCCTTGTGTACACGAAATATGTAGTTCTAGGCACTCTTAAGAGCCTCCCAAGTTCTTAAGTTTGCTTGGAATGAGGTAAAGGTTTGAGAAATTGAGCTATTTTATTTTTTACGATGGTTATACTGAAATTCAACAGTCTGTCTGGGATGAGTCCAGAGGATGGCTGTATTCGACCGTTGTTTTATTATAGGGAACCCCAATTGGGTAGAGCCCGTTCAGTGCTGGATACCGCATTCTATGTGCTAGATAAACTAAATGTTTATTCTAGTGGATGGAACGTAGCGTCCCCTTTACTTGCCTAGTCTGCCGAGACAACAGTACTGTACGCAACAATAGCTAGTAATGGATTGTCGATGTGTGTTGGGAAACCTTGCTTAATCAAGTAAGGTAACATAATCATACCCTGACTCAGTTCATTGCTGATATTGGTTCGGTCTGAGGGGAGGTTTAGTGACGAACTGATGCCCCTTAGCTAGCTCAACCCTACTGAGCTTATCTTGTAGTATCATACGGTTTCTCAACTGGTGATAGGACAAGATCAGACAGTCCACTTTGTGTTGTATTGTGTATACATACAGCCATCTGCTGGACTATTATTCCTATCAAATACAGACCTCACTTTCATTGTAAAGATGAGAAGCTCAAAGGTACTTGAGTAAATGATTGTTATGTCTTACAAAGCAGTTTCATTTAACTCTTGACAATTCCTTTGTCTTTATCCAGTCCTTGTGAGTGCCTGGTTTAAGTCAGACATTTAAAACAAATTATTTACAGGATCGATGTCCAATTCGATCTATGTATCCTGTTTGACGGATGTGAGCTCGTTTCATTGTAAGTGATATGTCATGCTGGGCTAAGCCCTCGCAATACATGCTATCATACTTACCTACCTACTTATTATTATGTCTTTATCGGTGTGGGGAAAATATTTGTGTCTTGAAAGCGTTTGGTCGCGGTATCGCTTGATCCTGAAACGTGGACAGTTGCCACAAGCTAGCATTGTGTCTTGAAAGCGTTTGGTCGCAGTATCGCTTGACCCTGAAACGTCGACAGTTGCCACAAGCTCGCATTGTGTCTTGAAAGCGTTTGGTCGCGGTATCGCTTGACCCTGAAACATGGACAGTTGCCACAAGCTCGCATTGTTTCTAGAAAGCGTTTGGTCGCGGTATCACTTGACCCTGAAACGTGGACAGTTGCCACAAGCTCGCGAAGACCTTACCATATATATTACCATGTCTGTTTACAGCTGGTACCCATAACAGCGCTAGTAACTCATTGGCCGTGTTCTAGATGAACTGCCCAAGGGATTATCCAATTACTGCCTGTGTATGAATACACTACAGCAATGATTCGAGCTATACATTCGTTAGACTGGATATATTTCCATCTAACCTACTTGTTGAAATTCGGCACTCATTCCCAATTCGGTACTATTTTTATTTTGTAAAGCACCAAGGTTGTGCATAACTTAAAAGTAGTATGCCTTCAGCTTTGGAGAGGATTGGTTGCTCGTTGGGGGCCTGGGGTTTTGGAGGAAGCGGCCTCCCCGGTTCCAGCAATGGAACCGGTCATAGGATTCCTTATTACCTATAAAAATACCCCATCCTAGCAGTCTACACATATCAACAGACGCTTCATTTCATTTTTCCGGCTACTCTGAGATAATCTACTATGTAGGTTATCTCAAGGTAACTAATTATTAACCACATATGTATTTAATCACACATTTTATTTACTTGACCACCAATATTTAAATAAATCTAAATTTACTATCTCTGTCTAAAGAACTCAAATTGTATATAAGAAAACTATATACATTTCCTTTGAAAGGTCCATTTATGGTGAGACAACTCCATATTGTGTGTGTTATATCTTCACTTCTACCTAAACTAAATGCTTATATATCATACTGTGAAATTGAACTAGCTTGCATTTAAAGGTACACAAAACTTAATATGTCTATATCTAGGATCACTTAGGAAGGAACTTAATATTCAGAACTTTATAAATATCACTAATTATCACTATAGAGACTAGGTAGCTTCTAAAATCAAAATCTTAAATCATATTAGGTTCAGGGATTCAATGTAGTTGTATAGGAACATTATTTAACTTTATTACTAGATAGAATAATAGTTATAGGAATTAGATTGAAATCAGTGTTCTCAATACCATGTACTCTTGTCTTGTCTCAATGTACCAAATAAAGGACTATGAGTTACTACAATGCTTAAAGACAACGTATAAAGGGTTCCATACTTATAAATATTTAGACGATCACAATAAAGCCAAACTTTTAATAGTATCTTCCTAAACTTGGAGGATATAATAGTAACGAATACTCTCAGTGCCTTCAGCACTGTAATCAGTTGCTGCATTCAGGTCCATCGTCTCATCAGTGGGCGGTTCAAATACTTTCGGACACTAAGGTGGGGGAGCGTTACATAGGTAGGGGCCACCATTCTAGCGACAATCTTGGGAAAACTTCACCTCAGCTTACCATCAGGCGGGGTCAGTCAATTTGACGGACTAAATAAAAGCTTCACCTCTTTATACTATTAGTATAGATTTATCGAGCTTTCTGGAAAGGCGAAAAGCAAGTACCTCTAACTTTACACCTAGTACACCACTGACGTCACGATGCAGTCCTTAAAGCTTATTATTAAGAGTTAATGTCATCGTCATCTTAGCGGTCATATCGGTTGCATTTTGGCTTTTTCGGGAACTCCTCGAACCTCGAGAGGAAAGCCTGCGCCACAGCCTCACCTGTTACATGACGCTTCTGCCGGTATGCAGGGGAGGCTGGTTTGGGCCCGAACATCTCTTTATGGCCCCAAACACCAAAGAGTATTGCCGTATGTTCGATTACAATTGGTTTAGTGGAACCGGAGATATGTCCAAAAAACGATAACCGACCTCCGCGCAGGCGGAGCCGCAGGCATCAGCTAGTACTATTATAAAATTGTAATTTAGCTGTCTGTACATTGGAGATATTAAAAAAAATACTTGGGTTACGGTAAATGATGTTTTTTTTTTGTCTATTTATCTGTTTGTTCGCGATGAATGCAAAAACTACTGAACGGATTTCAATGTTTTATCTATTAGAAAGGTCTTAGTCAGACTTAAAATCTGCCCTGTGTTTGATTGCAACTGGTTTAGTAGAACCGGAGGCATGGCCGTGGAAGTCAGCTAATTTTCTATAAATGTAGTGTGTCCACCTCTACCAGGTGTCGGACAGAACATTATTAAAACGTTCACGCACACGACGTCGGTGCTCTCTCTTGCTTTGTTTCACGGCGAAGATTAAAAGCTCCTCAGAGATATCCTAAAAGGCAATTTGTTTCAACTTGAATGAAGTAAGCCGCTGTTGCTGAAATATGAGCCCGGTAATGTTGTTCGTGCGACGGATGATTCTCCCCGACATTCTACACAGCGCTTTCTAGACCCAAAGTAAGCATAGTTTAACTAGCTTGTGTTATGGGTTACAGAATGCGGATAAACATACTTATGTACTTTTTTTTTGTAATATATATATATACATATTATACATAGAAACACCCAGACCAATGCAAATAGACATATTCATGCATACAAATATTTGCACTGAGCGGTAATCGAACCCACACCACCTGTCGTAGCAGTGGAATGCACTACCGCTAGAGAGAGGCCGGCAAAAAAAAACTGGCGTTCGACCAAAAAAAAATTTTTTTTATTATTATACACCTCTGCTTACCTCTCAATAGAATCAATCAAACCAGACCTCATTCCTAACAGCCCAATATTTTTGCGAATACCGTAACTACTTGTATGTGTGCCAACGATTCTCCGCAATTTCATTCCCAATTATTCGTAGCACGACTTGGTCGTAGCGCATTTGTAGTATGAAGTTACGCTCCCAAGTTAAGTATCGACAAATATGTGTCGACCTTCCTGTTTCCGATTCTGTTACTGAGATAAAGTAAATTGAGACTTCCATTACCGTAATGTACTAAACCGAACCTCGTTTCAAATGATATAAAATAAACTTGTACGTTCAGTACCGATTTGCTATAATAAGATGAGGCTTTGAGATAATGCCCAAGTCGCTCGTCGCTCTGATTTATAATACGCGTTCTGCCGTAGTTATGTCGCAGATACGACACAACAAACATACTGAAGCGATGGACGATACCAACTTATAAAGTCGTATCTGAACTATTTGTTTACATAGCTGCCGAGTCACGGGTGTGGACGATAAAATACAAGAGATTGTCTCTCTTTTTGCGTTATAATGTTCAAATAAATTTATTTGATTGCTAGCGGTTCGCAACCCAACAATTCGGAACTGGCGAGTTATTGCACAGTTAAACGCAATATAGTTGCACATTTGCATACTATTATGCTAAAACGATGACAACGGTTGTGATCCCGCATCACTAAACGGCTCGGTTGACGGGGCGCTTTCCACCGCAGCAGTTACACACCCCGCGGCGCCAATTGCCAATAGTTTGGTTAACATTATATGCACTTGAACTGAAACTTACTAGTCGTACTATATTATATTATGGTAATACTGTGTGCTTAAGCTGTATTGATACAGAGAATAAGAGGCATAATGAGAGCATCTGGGAGGCTTTAGATAATGAGTTCGTCGTAGTTATATTCCTCTAAGTGATAAGCGTGCTGTAGATCTCACAAACGATATTGTGATTATAAGCAATCTCTGCTAGGAACGCTTGCGACATTATGGATGCTAATTGCTAATTACCACCCGGTAGGTAATATCACTTAAACCGGAATAAATTATATTTAGTTAAACGTACCGTGAAGTTTTATTAGACCAGAGTATGGTTTGTGTTCTAGGGAATTCTTCAAGATTCTGGGCTCGGCTACTTTCTGTCATTTCACCGTTAACCACGGAGGGTATCCTCACAATTGAAACTTATTTTTCACTCTTCTATTACTGCTGCTCTCCAGGTGATGAGCGATAGCCCTGAGAAATCAGGGCTCAGCGGACCCAGCTCCGCCGGGAACTCATGGAGACATGGAGGCTGCGACTTGAGCATCCAAGGGGGGGGGGAATCCAGCATCGCGACGGTGAGGCCGATCATGAAGGAGTGGTTGACCTCTCCTACCGGATGTGCCAGATATTTACTGGACACGGGTGCTTCGGTAAATATCTATGGTGCATCCACCGGGAGACTGCACTGCGAGGATCCTGGCGAAGACACGGCGCTACACACGTTGGTGGAGTGCCCTGCGTGAGCTAGTCAACGTCGCGATCTCGTTGCGGTCCTGGGCGTGGACGTTCTCTCGCTGGAGACCATGGTGAGAGCCGTGGTCTCCGACGGGAGCAAGTGGTACGCCGCCGCCTCTTCCTGCGAGCAGGTAATGCGCGCGAAAGAGACGGTGGAGAGGGTGCGGGAGACAACCCTGCCCCCCGAGTTGAGCAGTCTGCGGCGAAAACGCCGCGGACTCGTCTACGCCCTGGACTACCGACCTCCATGATCGGGGCCTGAGGATGGCAGTTGGCCGACTCGCCTTCCTTACAGAAGCAGGCCGTGGCCGAGACGTGTCATGTGTGTCCTACATACGCCTACCAACTCACCGACGCGGGATAAAACCCAACCCCACCAGGCGAGACCACGGTGGCGGCCAAAGTCCGCCGGTAACCATGGGGTTATCCTTATGAGAGCTTACTCGGGGTGCCCGGCAATGGACACTTGGGGAGGGCACCGTGTGGTTTTAGTCGGTCCGATTCCGACACGCCCACCCGTGGGGGTTTCCACACACTAAAAAAGAAAAAAAACGTGATGAGCGGTTACGAGTGCGTATGAATGTTCACGACACTACTATCGTGTTACAGTTCCTCTCAGACTGAGGCCCTGGATATTTCCAAAGCATCTTCATGGCTAGGACGTGTTGCGAACTCTGGTAAGCAATTTTACTTACTTTATGGAATTTGGTTTGATATTCTATTGTGGTTTGTGAAGGTTTCTCTTTGGATACTGCTATCGTGGGTGCTGATACCGAGAGTCAGAGTACGTGGTGGGTTTACGTTTTTGGGTAATTGTTTGTTAATGAAATTGCCTGTCTAAATGAGCTGCGTGGCCTCAAATTATGGAATGACTTCCCTATCATGATGATTAATGTTGCGCGGTTTCACCCGCGTAAGTCCTGATCCCGTGGGAATATTAGGATACAAATTTTTAGTTTCAGAGTTTACAAAGAACATTATCCTTGAGTAATATAACTCAAGGATAATGTAGCCTTCTAATGGTGAAAGAATTTTTGAAATGGGTTCAGTAATTTCGGATCCTAAATACAAAGAAACAATCAAATCTTTCATCTTCAAATCTTCAAATCTTTTACCGTTTTATCTTATCTTTATCAAATCTTTGCTCTTTATAATATTAGTATAGATTACAGTTAAATTCTTTAGCGGTTTTAGGACGGAGATTCCTCATCTGAGTAGAAGAAAAAATAACGTAACGAATATTATTTTTACGAATTTCTGAAATGATTCATATTTTCTGGAGCTAACATTTTTATGAATGCCTGTTTTATGCACCATTCCTTGTGACAGCAGGCGTTACACAATGTTTGGCGCACGACGTGAGCTAGTGAACTGTAATGAAGGATGGAGCTACGTTCGGAGATTAGTATTTCAATCAAAGTGACGGCAGCAGAACGTATTCAGGGCAAGCGGGGGAATGGACTCGCCACCTGAGCGGCGGGTCGTATCAAACTTTCTATAGAATACTATGGCAATTATTCCACTTCTGAATGAAGGTATTAAGCTTATCTGATAGTACTCAAGTATTACTCGTGGCCTATGGAAACTTGCCACACCAGACAGCAGGAGGAAGAGGAGAATTTTATATAAGTAGAGAAGAGAGATGAGGCCTTCGGCACTCTCTAGTGTGATACAGTAGCGACAAGTTACTGACATATCGGCCGCCATGGTAACCGAGGTTTGGTAATCAGTTACCTATGAAGAAATTTTGCTCTTTCCTGGTAATCCTGTTACAAATGAAGATTTTTCCGCCTGCTTTCGTAATTTTTTCGTAACCAGTTATGAACTCTAATAAATTAGGAAACAGTCGTTACACCAATAAAGAATTTATTATATTAGTCTGTGAGTATTGCCGTTTTCCACAGATAACAAATTTAATATATTTCATGTTGTCTTCGTCATTGAATTCAAGGTGGTGATGCAAATTGTGATAAAATGTCGTCCGATTGTAGTATTCCTTTGCTAGTTAGCTTATTCATGCCAGGATAAGTATATCTCTATAACCTACGTAAAACTTTTCATTATCAATCCTTCCAGTGTTACCGCAACAGGGTCAACTACAAAATATAAAAAGAATAGAATTAAAACAGAGAAAGAAGCCCTGACACCACAGACCACCTGCGCCCGCAGCCACCTAATTTATTGATTAAATCGCGTACAAGCGAACACACTAACATGTTAAGTGTATTTCCACCTCGAGAGCACACGTAATAAACTTGGAGCTATATAAAGTCTTCTAATTTATTACTGTTGTTTGAATATTGTTATGTACGCTCAGGAACAAGATAGAGAGCAAAAGTTAAATAAGCAAATATATATATAGATAGGTACTCCTGAATTGAGGAGACAGGATGAGCGATGCTGTTAGTGGTGAGATGGCTCCTCTGCTTTCAGAGGAGACAGGATGAGCGATGCTGTTAGTGGTGAGATGGCCCAGGGTCAGTCGGGGTGCGAGGGATATGCTCTATGGGTAACCTTACACCCCGGTGTCTGAAGACCCGAGACGGGGTGCGGTTTTAGTCGGTGCAAGCCCGACATAACCGCCCCCGCTAGCCGGGGATCCGAAGGGATTTCCGCAAGAAAAAAGAAAAAAAATAAAAAATAGGTACTCCTGAATTCATCTTGCGAGGCAATAAGGCGAGGAGATAATCGCCATGGCGTTCGAAACCGCGGTATTAACCCTATCAAAGAGAAAGTTAATTTGGATGTATATATATATTGTTTTTGTGAAAAGAATATTAGTAACCGAAACAATAGTAACCCTGAAATTCTAAAAAAAATAAGTATTTAGATACAGTCCCACGTCCCAGTCCTAAGACACGTCCCAGATATTCGAAATTCTCCGATATATTATATACGTCTTAAGGGGAATATCTGGAACGTGTCTAGATAGCTCAGCTGGTCATAGCATTCCCCCTGTAAGGGACTGGTCGCGGGTTCAAGTCCCGTTCTAGATGTTCTCTTTTTCCGAACTAAATCTTTAGAAGAAGTAAGCATACAATATGCTTAAAATAAGTGAATAACTTGGTTAGAATTGATTTTACAGCCAAGCAAGTAGCTAAAACTGTTGAAACTTGGCTGCGACCCAAAAGTGTTTACTTGCCAATGTAAGTGACGTCAAAATGTAAAAGATATAATTACTCTTAAAAATATCAACACTAACTTCAGCATTTATGAAAGTATCACGATACAATTACAATTTATCAAAAAAATTCAAATCACTAAGAGGAATGTCCGCGTGCCAGCGTGGCTCCTTGTGCGCGGTCACTTTGAACCTCGCCACGACTCAGTACGTAAGCAAACACCACGACCTTCTAAATCCATTGATTTATTTTTTCATCGCACTAATATTATAAATGCGAAGTTTGTGAGTGAGTGTACCTTTTTTTTTTTTTTTTTCGTACGGAAATCCCTTCGGATACCCCCCCGCCGGCCAGCGGGGGCGGTTATGTCGGGCTTGCACCGACTAAAACCACACGCCGTCTCGGGTCTTAAGACGCCGGGATGTAAGGTTACCCATAGAGCATATCCCTCGCACCCCGACTGACCCTGGGCCATCTCCGGTTTCGAGATGGCCCCCTCACTTGCTCTCCACTGTGCCATCTGCTAATCAGAGGGACACGTGGAAAGCTTCCGAACAGCCCTCAACAGGGCCGAGTGAGTGTACCTATGCTTTTTTCTTCACACTCAAATGAAGGACTTCTTCGTCAACTAGCGCGTGCAGAACTCACTAGTCGTACATTCGTGCGAGTTGGCACCTTCCAATTTTGCCTAAATGTTTTGTCGTCAACTCTGATTCAGGATAGTACCGAGTTAACACATAAGGCATTTTTTATTCATAAAAATTAGCCTCGAGTAAAGCTATGAGGCGAAGCAGGTATTAAACATTACATTTCGTTATAACACGCAATTTTTAGATGTCGTAAAGGTTTACTTAGGGCGCCACGGTAAAAAGAAAAGCTGACGGCAGCACTAGGCTTAATGCTAAATGATGCCTCGTTTTTCTTCCGCACGACGCGCGACGTCGCCATGCCTGTAGATTAAGCGCTCTGTGGGCCCTTAGAGGTATCAGTAAATGTGTTGTCATCCGTCTTGTACCAGCTCGGAACGTCGTCGTCGCGTGCTGACTGTACGTAGGTTACGTGGTAACGGGGTTCATGTTTTGTGGACCCTATACGCTGCTACTTCTTTTATTTATACTTTCTAAGATTTCGTATTGTGTAGTCGATATAACAAATATGAAATCGTATTTTGATTGCAAGTGCACGGAGTAGCGGAGTATTATTAAAATTATTTTAGATTGGGACGAGACTCGCCGAACATGAAACATCCGCTCTACAAATCTCATAACAGCGAATTATTAAAAAGAATTGCTCAAATTCCGTAATCTAATCCGCGGGTTGGTCGCGGGTATTCCGAAAATAATTAATGAACGGCAAACATAATTTTTTGCAACGCGCCAACCCTAATCCGCTGAGTTTATTTACTTTTTCAACATTTAATTAAACTCTTTCACCACATCCGGAGTGATGGTATTCATACTTTTACTCTTTTGTATATTTACATACATACACTCGCGCCCTGCTCTCTCCGGGGAGGCAGCGATAACAAGCCACCCCGCTCTTGTATTGTTTTGGATATTATTGGGTTAAAATAGCATATAAATCATTTGTTTTATTGCGGAAATGGAAACATGGCCACATTGCTGCGGTAGCGCATTTGATGCTTAGTTAGTCAGCTACGTTTATACATATTGTGTTTATTGAAGCCCACCGAGCAAACTGTAGCTTTCTTGCTTTACTAGTTACCATCAAGTGGGTTTGAATGCAGTAGGTTACAGTGGCGTATGGTAGCGTATGAGTATCAGAGACTTGACTTGTGCATTGCCACCGGCAGAGGAAGGGAAGAAAGAGGAAAATGTAATGTGTCAAAGGAACGTGACGCTTACAAGCCTCGGCTGGAGTGCCTCTCACGAGCCATGTAGGAGAGGTATGCTGTTGCTAATAGTCCATATTAAATGACAGGTTTATTTCGCTGGAATAGCCCACAAAAATTACCAATATTAATTATAAGTAATTTATAGCTTTCAGCTAAATTTAATTGAGTAATTTAGGTGATTATTTTATTTCTCTTCAAAGGTATACCCTTTTAAGACTTTGTTTTTTGACGAAAACCATAGATTATCTACATGTAGTTTATTACACAAAATACTGTTACTTAGCACTAAGCCAACGAATCTGTTTGGTTTAACCCAATTTGTTGCGCCGAGATAACCGCCGGAAACGCATTATTCAGTGAAACATTACAGTCTTTTGTTTCCTCGCAAGATAATAGGTCAGAGCATATTCCGAATGTGCAGTTAGCTCCCAGAGATTTATCAGTACGTAAGCCATTACCGTGTCGAAGATTGTGTGTCGGTCTCGCAGGCAAATGAACATGTATTTACCTAACATACCGTTCTGAGTTATTAGTATAACTTTAAGGCTGCCTTTTTTAGTGCAGAGAATAAGTATGGTCATACAATGTGGAAATCTGCCAGATTGCTAAGGACGCTACGAATTCGATGATGCGTTTCGGTTTAGTGTTATTTGGTATAACAGTTTTTGTTAGCTTTATTATTCTTATGTTTATTTTATTTTTTGTAAAGAAAATTAGTAACCGAAATTACTAATATTTCCCCCTTACCCCTCCAGCTAAGCTAAATTACTTGTGTAGGTACTAATTAGGAGTGGCTTCATGTCGGTAGTGTAATGGCCAGGATTCGAACCCGGGACGTCTCGATCGTAGGGTCGACTCCTTAACCACTAAGCTACCGAGGCTTAAGTATTATATTTTAGATTTAATCAATTGTGTTATAATAATTATGTAAGAGTCTATCCATACAGATGAAGTAAACTGAACGGAATATTAACAGTGCGATGAATGTTCAACCTATCCGCTCCAAAAAACGTCGTCTTAAAATAACTGTCGCCCGCGGCGGTGTCGGCGTCTGACCTATCAGCCTCTTATGAAACAGGTAGTAATACGCGTCACCATGGCTTGTTGTTTTTAACCCCCGAAAAGGAGGGATGTTATAAGTTTGACCTGTTTGTTTATGTATTTACATATCTGTCATCGGCATCATAGCTCCTAAACGGATGTACCGACTTCATGTAGTTTTTTTTTGTTTGAAAGTTAACTTAAAAGTAAGTAGGTACGTAACTTTATAATTCAGCTACTTCTTGTTAGATAAAATGCTAAGCTGCGTAATACGCACAACATGCTTTATAGGTTGCTGGAAAAACCAGTAACACATTAGTTATCTACAAAGTTGTCGGCTATATACCTGTTCGTGTGACTGTCTGATTGTTAGACGATTTACATAACTTGACTAAATGTACCGTGAACCCCCAGCTCGTCCCCGCCCCCCAGCGCCCGCGCACACCACCTCACCCTGCACAGTTAGAATCGGCCATACGACACGTCTTTACTTACAGACATGAAATGCTTCATCTATATAAATTAATATGCTATGTAAGCCTTCACATAGGAACAGTGCCCTTTTTTTTCGTGCAGTAATCCCCTCAGATACCCCCTGCCGGCTAGCGCGGGGTTGGTTATGTCGGGCTTGAACCGACTATAACCGTACGCCGCGCGCCGTCTCGGGTTTGATTGCCCAAAAGGCATTTCCCTCGCACCCCGACTGACCCTGGACCATCTCCAGTTTCGAGATGGTCCCCTCGGGTATAGGGACCACGGTGTCCCCGTCTTGCCCCGGTTTGGGGGGGGGGCATTAGTCGTAACAGTTACTTACAAGTACTGTGGTATACATTCAGTGTTCATCATGCTGTGTGTGTGTATGATGTCCACAAAATAGACTATAGAGCACGGAATCAAAGCATGAGACAGTCAGCGTGATGTCGCGAACAAAGCACTGAGCTGCCGCTTATTTGTGATTCAGCGACAAATTATAAAGTCCGATAAGAGAGGGGAGGAGGGGGGCGCTCACCAACGACCGACAAAGGTATGGTAAAGGCGCCGCACGCATCTCTGCTCTGCCTCTGATCCACTGAATACCGCCGTGAGGAGCGGCGCCTCACACCTCGCTACATGGCTGTGTGTATCCAATTATACCAATTATGCACCATCCTCTATACCTACCCGAGCGTGTATCAATTGTTTTCATTTTCTTAAAAAGAAAAACCTTTTTGAATGGCCACATTCTTCGAAAAATTATCATTATAAAACGCTAATAGTAATAATTTTTAGAACTCGCTACACGTTTCGGTAATTACTCCAACAATACACTGCAAATACTCGTAATTTTGGTGTTTCACCGAGTCATCTCTCCTAACAACTTACTTTGTAAGTTTCATTATTTTTTGAAAATCGTATCAGCCGAGACTAAGAAAAACTTCCGCATTTCAATGACATTAAGTTAACGTACGAACCATCGTTCTCGCGATTGGTATTTTAAGTCATTTATGAACTATTCTAGGCGGGTAGTCTATTAATGAGCATTATGGCTTTTTTTTCAGTTTTTTCTGTTGTCATTTCACGCTAACTTCTTTAATAACTCTTAAACCTTTCAAATTACACTACCTTTTGACCCATTTAAGTTGTTTACTAACTGATAAACAGTGTATGCTAACAGCGTGCTATCGCTAGTTTTGCTAAATTCATGGTTTAATTAATACTCACGCACCTAGCCTCGGTGCGTTCGCTTGAAAATTTGCCATTAGCACTTAACCTCATAACCTCTATTATGTTTTATTATAATGTCCTTTAAATGTTAGTTTAATTGGAAGGTTAAATGGACGGTGGTAGAGTCAAGCAACAGTCATTTTGGCCGTTGCATGAATGGGCCGACTCGACCGGGGAAGCACCACCCTCTCACAGAATATCGACACCGAGCAACAGTATTTGAACTATTGCGTTCCGTTTGGTGAGTGAGAGTGCCGGAGCCCAAACTCCTGTCCCATCCCCTCCCAAGCTCCTTTCCCATCCCCTTTCCTTTACAGGGTCGGCAGCGCGAGTGTGACGCCACTGGTGTTGCCCACGTCCATAGGCCGCGGTAACCGCTTCCCATGAGGTGGGCCGTGTGCTTGTCTGCCACCTTAGTGGTATAAAAAAAAAAAGTTTGTATATTAAATGGAAATTGACGGAAGTGCTCTTGCAAGATCAACATTATCCTAAAACAAGACATTACATAACTTCCCGCCTGTATCCCCAAAGGGGAAGGCAGGGGTATATTACACACCCACAATTCTCCAGTTATGTTAAGGTCCTAATGTAATAGGGGGCGTCGTCTCAGCAGTCCGTTACGTACTTCACTGGACTATCGCCGCTTCCAAGAGTCTTCGCGGAGTCGTCGAAAACACACAGCAGCTGTGTTAACTCCTTCTTTCGTTTCTATTTATGTGCACGCGCACGTCGTTTAGACATGCAATGTGCACTGAGCTGACATGACGCCGATGTCAACATCTCCACGCCAAGACTGTAGAGGAGGAGGGGGTGCACTACGCTCACTCTTGTCATGAGCACCAGCCAATACTCGAGATAGTTTGAAGTGGTACCGTGGTGTTAGCACAAGCTAGACTTCATTTGTATCGGTAATCTTGTATGTAATGTAACCTAACAAATGGAGTCTAAAACTGAGATCCAACAAAAATATGCCCACAGTTATTGAGTAAATTTAGACTGACTGTGCCTTCGAGAAACCCGAGGAAAGCGATCGACCCTCTTGCAGCCCCTGTCAGGGAAACAGTTCGGTAGGAATTCAGTCATTCCCCGACTATGTCGGTTACTTAATAGTTGCAGTGCGTCAGTGGATATCCACCATGATTCACGCGCCACCTTCAAAAAATGATCATGATCATTAAACAACCAAATAGATTGATCGTTTAAGTAATTATAGCACTGGCTGTCTTAGTAAATAAATAAATAAATGTCTCTATATTATAAAATTGTAAATTAGTCGTGTCTGTACTTTGGAGATATTAAAAAAAAGACTTGGACTATGTTAAATGAACGATCCTGAATGCAAAAATATTTTTTTGGAATTCTCATCTGTATCTCTGTTTGTTCGCGATGAAGGCAAACTACTAAAAGGATTTTGATGAGGTTTCTATTAGCGGCTATTTCTTTGATTACAATTGGTTAAGTAGAACCGGAGATGACAAAAAACGACAACCGACCTCTGCGCGTGCGCAACCGCGGGCATCAGCTAGTATGTTTATGAGAATATATTCATCAATATTGTAACAAAGTAAAGGCTGGGTATTTAATAAGTGGCAAACTGTCATGTTGCCCGACGAGTTCAATACAAGTTATCGCGAGCTAATACAATATGCTTGGAATTTGATATTCGTCTTCGTAACATTTATTCGGTTCATCTTCAACTTGCGTCTCACCCCTACTCGCCAAAGTTACAAGTAACGCAAACTTCGGCTAATCCAAGCACGGCCGCATTTGTTGCTCGTTTATGAAACTTTTTACAAAAGAAATACTAAATCGTACTTGTTTTACATTATTTTATTACCAAAGTTCCTAAAATTTACTCTTACATTTGTTTTTTGATACAAAACCAGGCAAAATGTCCTGTGAAAAGTTATAAATATTAAAATAAAAAAGGTAACTGTACATTTACCGGCAGTTGTGGTCGATTAACAGCAATAGTAACATACTCCTATATTAAGATTCAATGATTGATCCGTTAATTGCAACTATTCAAATGACCACAAGAGAAAAACCGAAACGATATTTTAAAAGAGCTGTTTATCTGGGTGACAGCTCTGCTCACCACCTAATGAAACAGGAAAATACAGGTACCCAAGTTCTCAATTTTAATATAAGAATTTTAGATCATTCCACTTGGAACCATAGTCTAGATCCAATTTGGAATCCACTGGTGACTGAATGGTCAACGGTTCCAGTTTCCAGTCAACCAGTCAATGGTTGACTGGTGATGCATTTCCATTAGTTACTGTACAGCAAAGAACTGGGGCATAACTAAGCTATCTATTGATACATAATATTATTACTTGTCCCGACTGACGGACTAACAGATTGGCTGACTGATTGATTCATCAACGCAGAGCCTGAACTGCTGGACCTAAAAACTTGATATTTCGGCAGTAGATACTTTTTATGTTGTAGGCATCCACTAAGTGGGGTGCGACTGGTTGGATCACCTCCAAGTTTGGTGCACCCTGGGTTACGTGGGCGACGACGCATCATTGATTGCTCCTCTGGAGTAGCTGGCGTCAACGTCAACGGCCAAGAGTCTGACCAACCGGCCCTTTTCAGGGCCAGTTGACCCCATTGCACGAGGGGGTCGGGGCATGGCGGGCCTGCAAGGCCCGCGGGAGGGGGGATCGCTCCAGGTACCCCTCTGCTGTTATCAAAGGGGACACTGCGAATGGCCCAGGGTCAGTCGGAGTGCGAGGGATATGCTCTATGAGTAACCTTACACCCCGGCGTCTGTAGACCCGAGACGGCGTGCGGTTTTAGTCGGTTCAAGCTCGACATAAAGAAAAGAAAAGGCATCCACTAAGTCAGAATTTTTGGATATTTCACTCCTACGGTGGCAAAATAAGGGATAAACGTTTGTATGGAAGTCCGTCATTTTCACAGTTAGTAACACGAAATGCCATACATTTGCTTCTGGTTAGAAATAAATGAACACGAGTATCAGCGTTTTTTCAAAATTTTGCCCCTAAGTGGGCGAAATAGGGGTTGAAAGTATATAAGGAAAGTTCGTCACTTTTAATGATAGAAGCATGAAAATTCATATACCTACTTCTGGTTAGAAATGAATGTACACGTGATTCAGCGTTTTTCGAACTTTCACTACTAGGGAGTAAAATAGGCAATGAATGGTGAAACATGAAATTTCATACAGATGCTTCTGGTTCGAAATAAACTTATCCCACCAAAAACATACGTGTTAAAAAGGGGGCCAAGTTCCCATCGGCTAATTGTTCGCCTAAAAAAGGGTTGAAATCCAATCCAATACCAAGTTTAGGTGCACTTTAAAATCGATCATAATCACCTTCATCAACACCCTAATCCACTGGTAAACATTTGCCATTCCCAAGACGCGCTACCACACCCAGTCCTCCGCCTTCCGCATCCAGCCACTACTCGCCACCGTATTCACGTCAACGGTCTATCTGGCCGAAATTCACTTTACCATACGCCCAACTTAAAATATGGTATAGTTGTGTAAAAACGTAACTACTTGGTTCAAAATATCTAAAATTTATAATACTCATAAATTTTAACTTGGCAGGTTAATTTAATTTTATAAATAATAAATTTAATTATACAATTAATCAAGTGTTACGTACAACACGAAAAACTGCCAACTTCAAATTTATGAGTATTATAAATTTTAGATATTTTGAACCAAGTAGTTACGTTTTTACACAACTATATCATATTTTAAGTTGGGCGTATGGTAAAGTGAATTTCGGCCAGATAGACCGTTGACGTGAATACGGTGGCGAGTAGTGGCTGGATGCGGAAGGCGGAGGACTGGGTGTGGTAGCGCGTCTTGGGAATGGCAAATGTTTACCAGTGGATTAGGGTGTTGATGAAGGTGATTATGATCGATTTTAAAGTGCACCTAAACTTGGTATTGGATTGGATTTCAACCCTGTTTTAGGCGAACAATTAGCCGATGGGAACTTGGCCCACTTTTTAACTTTTTAGGTATGTTTTTGGTGGGATTTCAATACTTTTTTTCAAGAAATCGTACCTATTTTTTTCTTTTGTGCGACGCCCGCATCCATTGTTAACCTTCGAAGCCATTTTGCATTTTAAAACAACTTTTTTTGTAGGCAAATCATCTAAAACTTGAGCTCGTGTTAAATTACTACGTTTTTTATACGATAATTCGGGTAAATCAGGTCGAAACACCGAATTCTTAAACCGATTTCATAAATTTCTTATGACATATTTTATACCCCCTCCCCCTCTCTCTCTCCCCCCTCCTCTTCGTATTCTCATTGTATTATCACTGGTTCATAAATATTAGTATTAAAAACTCGATATTAGATTGAGCCAACTCACGCGTGACCGATTTCTTAAATTTCTTACGACATATTTTATACCCCCTCCCCCTCTCTCTCTGCCCCCTCCTCTTCGTATTCTCATTGTATTATCACTGGTTCATAAATATTAGTATTAAAAACTCGATATTAGATTGAGCCAACTCACGCGTGACCGATTTCTTAAATTTCTTACGACATATTTTATACCCCCTCCCCCTCTCTCTCTGCCCCCTCCTCTTCGTATTCTCATTGTATTATCACTGGTTCATAAATATTAGTATTAAAAACTCGATATTAGATTGAGCCAACTCACGCGTGACCGATTTCTTAAATTTCTTACGACATATTTTATACCCCCTCCCCCTCTCTCTCTGCCCCCTCCTTTTCGTATTCTCATTGTATTATCACTGGTTCATAAATATTAGTATTAAAAACTCGATATTAGATTGAGCCAACTCACGCGTGACCGATTTCTTAAATTTCTTACGACATATTTTATACCCCCTCCCCCTCTCTCTCTGCCCCCTCCTCTTCGTATTCTCATTGTATTATCACTGGTTCATAAATATTAGTATTAAAAACTCGATATTAGATTGAGCCAACTCACGCTTGACCGATTTCTTAAATTTCTTAATTTTTTGTTAATCTACACATAACACACGACCTGTGTGCCAAATTTCGTAACGCTAGGACAATTGGAAGTGGCCTAAAGGTTTTGATTACCGGTCAGTGAGTCAGTGCCAAAATTAGCTATATTCACAGGGCCATATTTCAGGATCTACTGAAGCTATATCTATGAAATTTGGCATACTGCTTTAGTACTAGTATATAATTACGTACGTAAAGTTTTATCTCTGTACTTGCAATAGGCACTGAGCTACAGGGGGGTCAAAAGTGAGTCGAAACGGTTCGTGTAAATAGTGCACGGCATGCGCGCGGCCTGTTGCTGGAACTTGGCCTGCGCACGGCCGTGCGCTTAGATACGTGTATCGGTGTTTTTCAAAATTTCATTTCTAAGGGGGCAAATAAGGGGGCGGATGTATGGAAGTCCGTTATATGGAAAGTGCTTAACTTTTGATGTAAGAAGCATTAAATTCAATACCGAAGCTTATTTTTGTTTACCTATACATATTTACACACAATTGGACCTGGTAGAATTAATTCCCGGGCGAAGCCGGGTCCAGGCCGCTAGTTACCTTGTATGTTGAAGCGTCAGTAGCTTAGTGGTTAAGGAGTCGACCTTACGATCGAGAGGTCCCGGGTTCGAATCCTGGCCATTACACTACCGACGTGAACCCACTCCTAACACAAGTAATTTAGCTTAGCTGGAGGGGTTAGGGGGAATATTAGTAATTTCGGTTACTAATATTCTTTTAAAAAAAAAATGTGTGTAGGTTCATATGAACGGGGCGAACAAGCGCTCGTCCTGACGTGCCTCCCCGCATGCATAACTTTCGATTCGATCCTCATTGTTGAATTTTCAGGAATTTCTATGTGCACACGGTTCGTGGCCTGGTGTTTAGTGGCTCTTTAGTCAGCTGGGTCCACTCAAATTGGACCACGGACCCAGTTGACATATTCATTATTATTTAGGTGTTGCTATAGCATAGTATGTAGCATACCATATAGTTATACTTATTTTTTTTAAACATTAATATTGGCGTGTGCTGTCTTATTTATTGTACAATTGGCTCCGGACTGTTTCAATATCGTGTTAGCTTTCACTCGTGGCAATGGTCGGCCGCCGCCACGTGCGGCCTGTTCGGTTAGATGTTACACTTGAAATCCTGTGAGCACTGACCTTTAATTTAAATCCTGAGTGTTAATATCAATGGTCTTCATATTAAATTGCAAAAAGTCTCTAGTCAAAATTACATTTGTTATAAAGCATATATACGTAGATACAAATCATGTACCTAATGGAATTATTTAAAATAGCCATTTCGCAACCACAGTTCGAGTCCACACCTTATTGACTGAGTATACACATTTGTAAGAAAAATTGCGCAGACTAAAATTATTACATGGAACTGCAATATCGTATCGCACTTTTGAAAATGCACATTAGTTCATTTTACATAACATAACTTCACGCCTATATCCCCGAAGGGGTAGGCAGAGATGTATTACACACGCACGATTCACCAGTTATGTTAAGGTCCCAATGTAATAGGGGGCGAGCCTATTGCCATCTACCGGGCACATTATTAAGCGAGTGATAATTAACATTTATTAATGTAGACATAACTATGAAAAGTCCGAGGTGTACTAAGGGCGACTGGGGATCGAACTTGAGACTTCGTCTCAGCAGTCCGTTACGTACGCCACCGGGCTTTCGCCGCTTTTTGATTTTAATGTTTATATATGTTATGTTAATAACATACATATGTATTTACTTACAAAAACGCATATTGGTATCAAACATGTGTAATTACTAGCAAGCAGTGGGCGGTTGCCGGTCGGCGCGCGGCGGTACGCTCGAGTTCGTCTCATGCCTAATACATCTCTGTTTCTCCTTTTTACAGAGCTGTGCGGGTGGGAGTGAAGTTAGTAAAGTACAGTTACTAAATATTAGTTATATAGAATATTAGTTACACAATCGTATAGATTTGTGTGAACACTACCGTTACAATGCGGTGGCTCGGCGCGGTCTCCCCTCTGCCGAGCGGGTGATTTATTTTCATATTGGTTGCTATTGAAATAGCAATAGGAAACTTCAATATTACCCGCAATCGTTTAGCCACTGACTCGACGTCGAGTGCTAGGTATTTGCTATGGGATTTCAACTTGTCGTGAAAGTATTTTCATATTACGTATCAGAATCAAACATCCAATATCAAACAACGTTTTCTTCAGAGTGCGTAATAAATAACCTCTTTACCGATTTATTACGAGATTCCATTACAGGATTTTCTTGAAAACTAAGAAGTAAAAAAATTCAATTGCATGATATACCTACAGCAGAGAATTAAAAAACAAGTCCAAAAATCTTGAATTCACATTAGTGGCAGATTTTTGACACACGGGCCGCTAATGACAATATCCTAAAAAAAACAACACACTAACACTTCATGATCCGGCTATCGAACTTGAGACCGCACTGCCCTGCAGTCGCACCCGCTACCTTGCGCCACTGAGGCAGTCAGTACAATGTAATGTGAACAAAATACGCAGGCGAATGTAGATGTTTGTTACCTGTGACTTGAAAGGATTGTGCCCGTTGCAAAAGTGGACGAACCAAAATGAAAGCGTTTAAAGAATGCCTGGCTATCCTTTCACAAGGCTCAATTCAACATACCAATCTTATTTATACGTCCGTAACCTCATTGGAGGAAATAGGTAAAAGGGAATTTAATTAAATGAAAGCGGAACATGGCCGTCGTTACATTGTAACTGGAAGGAGAAATCAACATTTAAGACTCTCCCTACTAACACACAATACGACAACACTGCTGGCTGCTTTTTCATTGGCAAACTCCCGCAGTCTTTTGCGGTCTTTCTGAACTTCGTGTGAACTACGCTTATGTGATCTTTTTATTTACATGGTTCGCATAGAATGTTACCCAAAAAAGTGTACATTTCTTGCATTGCTTTACTGATTTTTTTTTGTATTAAAGTTGATCTCAAAAGGCATTTATTTGCATACACCATTAAATGTCCCTTAAACTAAACTAACTAAAGATTAAATAATCAGAAGGGGCTAAGTAATGTTTACCCAACAGAGCACCGCGGCACCGGTTCACAACGCGGCCCGTCCTGATCAGACTCCGGCAAGAAACTCAGCGAGCGTTTTGTGGTCTAATCTAATTACAATGTTTTGTAATTCTCGTTAAATTTCTCACTAACCCCGCAAGCGAGGCTTAATTGCTTGCGTTAGGAGTGGGCTCACGGCGGCCGGGGTACATACCATAATTTTCGGCCAACTTATCTGATAAATCCTTGTTTGCATCTAATTATACCAAAATGTATCACAGGTGTGGAGCATATTTCAAAGTGGAATAGCAATTACAAATAAACTACTATTATTACTGCTACTATTATCATATTTTATGACTAACTGTTGCCTGCGACTTCGTATGCGTTAAGTTCGGAATAGATTAAGGTAGGTTTATTGCTGCAGTCTCGATACTAACACGTAAGTATTCAGTTATTTTATTTAACGGGCCGGATGAGGTGATGTAGTAGACAAAAAAAAATGTAACGTTGAAATCAATTCTGCCTGATTACTTAATATAATAGCGTGATGATATTCATTATGAATTTTATATGCATCTCTAATCAACTATCTGTTATACGTGTGTAACAGCTGTTGTAGCGTGAGTTACAGTCCGGACTTTGACCATGTGTGAGTTCTGCTGAACTACAAAAAATCTACCTTATAATAATAAAGTTGTCATCAATGAAAGTTTCGACCGATTTGGCTCTACTGCTCCTATCATACCTATAATAGCGTGATGATATTTATGGCAGTTTATGACAATGCCGTAGAGGGATGTTTAAACGAAATTTCAGCCAAATCTGTTCAGCGGTTTTCAAATGACATCGATAATTAAAAGCAGATAAACAGACAACCGATAAACATACAAAAATTCTGAAAATTACATTTTCCGCATCGCTCCTAGAACACACATCAATTATTTTTTTGGAAAAATAACCAATGTACAGTTTTTACCTCGTTACGATTTTATTATTTGTATACATATACGTAATACTAGCGTTTGCCCGCGGCTCCGCACGCGTGGAATTCAGATCCCGTTCCCACTTCCAATGGACTATTCCAGGGATAAGAAGTAGCCTATATATGTGTTATTCCGGACTACAATTTATATACGTTTAGCCATTTTTGCGTGAAAGAGTAACAAACATCCATCCATCATCCACCCAAACTTTCACATTTATAATATCCGTCACGTTCACGTAAACATCACAACATATAAAAGGCCTATTTAACATTTAATAACACTGCAATCGACACATAACGCCGCGCGCCGCGCTGGTAACGACGCGACGGCTACTTACTAAGCAATAGCCCGGAACAGCGAGTGCGAATTGTAGCTCAACAAGGGATATTAGCTAAAAGACCGCGCGTCAATACTCTACAAGGCAAAGTAATTATCCGTAATATTGTTGTTTCAGCGCTCCCAGCGGCAACGTTGAGAGTTCGGGCTGGGTTATTAGTCAGGCAAATTATTCTGGAACGTAATATTTTCTAAGGAATAAAGACGTCAATGTATTTAGGCCGAGGGTGATGAATGACATCCAAATGTAAGCGTCCAATTTAGTTTTAATGTTTACGACATGCTTCAGTTTGAACTTACAATATAGTATATGGCTCCTCTGATATTAGTAGGTCAAGTGAATCTATACAGCATCGTTTACGCGTCTAAGAACGTCTTGTCGTTACAAACTCTAGGTGTCTACGAGACAGATTGCAGCTGCGGCATTCGTGCATAATGATAGGACTTTACCTGAAAACGTTAAAAGTACATACCGTCGGGAAAACATCACAATAGTGATACTGTAGCGAGTAAGCGAGTGCACCGGCGTAAACATGCAAGCGCACCGGTGCATCAAACGAGGCATAACATCACGCCATACTACGTCATATCGGATGATGTTGGGCCGCGCCTACGCAGGTGGCACCAACCGGTCAAACCGGTATAAGCCCTGCCCACTTCGAGATGGTAGACAAGAAACGACTGTCCTAGCAGCCCGGGAAGTTGGTGCCGCCTGTTTAGTTTTATTAATAGTTGTAGTATATATGAAGCCATAATAATGTTTGTTATGATTATTATGCTTTCTGCCTTCACTACTGTAATTACCAAATAATAAACTCATATTCTACTCGCCGCTAGTTTCCATCACGTCTACTCGCACGCAAATTGTAAGTGTTCTCATCTACCTACCTAGACCGCTTCACTGGTGACCCCGAAGAGATTTCTACCGTGATCTTCATACTTGATCAGCCAACGTAATGTCGGATACCGAAGGTGCAAGAGTTGCCGAAGGTGCAAAGGACACCGTGCTGGTAGAAACCTGCCGAGTTCTAGTGAGGACACCGCCTTTCAACCCCAGCGACCCCGAGCTATGGTTCGCTAAAATTGAGGGGCAGTTTGTATTGTCGAACATAACTACTGATGCCACCAAATTCTATTACGTACTGGCACAGCTGGAAGCCCAACATTCGGCAGAGGTGCGAGACCTGATCGTCACCCACCAGCCACGAGTACACAACCCTGAAGGCTGAACTTATACGCCGATTATCAGCTTCTCAAGAGTGAAAAATAAAACAGCTGTTAATGCATGAGGAAATAGAAGACAGGAAACCAACCCAATTCCTCCGGCACTTGCAACAACTGGCTGGAGTAAGCGTACCTTACGAGTTTATCCGGACCATCTGGGCCAGTCGACTTCCCATCCACCTGTAGACCTGAATTGCTACCCAGCAAACAAAGATGTCCCTTGAAGACCTGGCACAGTTGGCAGGTCGTGTCAACGTTGCAGTACCGGCAACTATGATGGTTAGTGTACCTACCCAAGTGGCCAGTACATCAACGCCTGGACCAGCACCAGACAGCGCAATTGAGGCATTGACCAAAACGGTGGCAGAACTCATCAGAAGACTGGATGTCATGAGTATGCACATGGGGGAGCGTTCACGTACATACGACAGAGGAGGAAGAAGTCCTAGAAGGAGGTCTCGTTCAAATCCACGTCCTCCTAATCACCCATATTGTGAGGAGTCCATAGGAGAGTGCACCCCGGACTCCAAAGTGCAACCGAGATGAACGCGCGGAGGTTGGAACACAACATTCACAATATTGTATGCAGAAAGTGTGCTATACTGCCAAGTTACTAAAGGAACACGATGCAACCTAAATGCTTACAGTTAGGTGGGCAACTGCTCCTCCACTTGTGGCCTATTGGCGTTACTCGATGGATCAACCTGCAGAGAGGGTGGATGGAGACGAGAATAGGTGAAAGAAAATGAACAGAGGTACGGGCTCCGAGGCACTTGTGAACTTACTGTGCGCGAGGAATGCTCACATACCCCTCGATAAGATGTAGAATTTCCTCAGTTCAGTCAGCCCATTCGTTCTGGAAACAGAACTCTGCCACTAGCAGAACTAGATAGTATATATGGAATAGACACTAATTATAAAAACCCCGGCATTTCATTGTAATATAATATGACATTGTTATCGTCATTATTAAATTTAGGCTTAGAGAACAGTTATGAAAAGATTTTAACTACCAAACATTTATACAATGCGACTATTACATCCACTTACTTTGTGGTACACATGCTCTCAAAAACTCAAATACACTATTAAATAAACGGATTACCACATGCGAGCTAAATGCTATTTACATTACAATTCACGCGACATTTACATTCAGTTGACCATTATAATAAAACTTGGTGAAATTACAGGCGCGTAATCATTGATACCGAGAACGAAACATTTATTTATTTATGTACTCATACAGCTAGAGCAACATTGTTCTACTTTACGTTGCACCATCTGAATGCTTGCTTTTGGGACTGGCACTAGACACGCACCTCACTGTGAAGTGTTTACACTTATTTGACATTTTCACTATGTAGTCACCCTACTGATGTGGGAATGCCATTATTTTGAAAAGACTAGAAGCAGTAAATAAATCTGAAAGTGTTTCGTGTCACGGTGTTACCAACCTGTAGTGATTGTATGAATCAGTGCGGGGTCAAGTGCCTCAGCGAGTTATGAGTCGGCTGTATTATTCTTACTCTCTTTTTCTTGATAAATAGTCATGTACACAATTGATACGTTTAGTATTAACAACACGCCATCTTCATTTCCTGGTTGTGCACCGTCCTCATCCCATCTGCTAATTAACCACAAACAATACAGCAGCTAGTCCCAGTGTAACATAATAGCGAAGCGATCCATTATCCCGCGGAGGGCTCATTAGCATTACTTCTGACCCGCTCCCACAATAAGGATCTAAATTACCTCCCTTCGTTAGCAGCACAGATATCCAATAATCATTACTCGACTTATCATTTTGGATAGCGGAATATCTAAGCTGAAATGAATAATCTTTATTATGATATTGTTGAAAGTTTACGTGAATGTAACCATAGAAATTAATCTTTACTACTTAAAGTGGCGACATATTAACAAGAGTACATATGATGTAAATAAGTTTTTGTCAGGTGAAGGTTTAGGAAAGTTTCCTCATTTATTTATTTGGCCTAATTATTTAGGGGGTTTGGGGCCCACCAGGATATTCGGAGCCCAAGCCAAACTCACCTGCAAGCTGGTACATTAAGATTTGCTGCACATACAGCAGACTTTTTTGAGCGTTGGTGTTTCATATCAGCTATGTGATCTTTGACGCGAGTGCCAATGCTTCGCTTGGTTTGACCAATATAAGAGATCCCACAGTCATTATCTATTTTATAGACCCCTGCATCTTTTAGAGGCAATTGGCACTTGACAGATGGTAAAAATTGACAAATCTTCGTTGACGGCTTGTAGTATGTGTTGATTGAAGCTCGCTTCAAGATGTAGCTAAGCTTTTCAGTGACCCCTCATACGTATGCTAGGACTGTAGAGCGAAACATCGGGATCAATGTAAAATATAAAATAACATCAAATAAATCGCGATAGAATCCGTTAAAAATAGTTTTATTTCAATGTGTGACATTCGCGTAAACTTCCGACAATATCATGTGTACGGTACGGTTCACCGGGCCACCTCAGCAACATAACGGCAGACCCGGCATGCCACTGTTCGGCCTGAAATAAACTGCCATGATACGTTAATAACGGTCTACTTTACTATACTGTACACTTAATAGGGAGTATGAGACAAGCACGGATCAAATCTTAAGAAAAGAGGCATTATGGTGACATTAGAAGCCAACAGAGCACGAACGTAACAAAGTTGAAACAGCAAGAGGGACACGAAACACGAGTACGAGATAAACGAAAGGAATGGAGGTAATGTCTCGCGAATAGTAAATCAGTTATTTCACTAGGATCCCCTGGGATATGAAGATCGTTGTAGATTAGCCATTCCATTAGGAGCCCATTTAAGGAAGCCCGTTTGGGGCTCCACGTGGAATGCACCAACCTTTTTAGGGTTCCGAAGTCAAATGGCAAAAAACAGAACAATATAGATTCGTCATGTCTGTCTGTTTGTCCGTCCGTATATCACAACCACCTTTTTCCGAAACTATAAGAACTATGCTGTTGAAACTTGGTAAGTAGATGTATTCTGTGAACCGCATTAAGATTTTCACACAAAAATTGAAAAAAACATACTGTTCTACTGAAACTCAAAATTTCTTTTTTATCTAACCCATACGTGTGAGGTATCTATAGATAGATCTTCAAAAATGATTTTGAGGTTTCTAATATAATTTTTCTCTAAACTGAATAGTTTGCGCGAGAGATACTTCCAAAGTGGTAAAATGTGTGTATGTAACTTCTAAAATAACATAACATAACATACATAACATAAACTCACGCCTATATCCCCGAAGGGGTAGGCAGAGGTGCTAGCACCCACATTTCGCCAGTTTATGTTTAGGTCCCAATGTAATAGGTGGCGAGCCTATTGCCATTAACCGGGCACTTATAAGCCCGCGATAAATACACACATAACTTCGAAAAGCATCGAAAAGTCATTGGTGTGTGCCATGGTAAAACCTGGGATCGAACCCGAGACCTCGTCTCAGCAGTCCATTACCCATACCACTAGGCTACCGCGGCTCTAAAAAAATAAGAGAATGAAAAAAAAATATGATGTACATTACCATGTAAACTTCCACCGAAAATTGGTTTGAACAAGATCTAGTAAGTAGTTTTTTTAATACGTCATAAATCAATTACCATCAATCACCAATTTACCTTTCATTCAAACAACTCAAATATAAAATTTAAAAAAAAAGCATTATTAGGTTACTTACTGCTACGGAACCCTTCATGGGCGAGTCCGACTCGCACTTGGCTGCTTTTTTCGCACCTGTTTCCCATCGAGGCAGCAAGCGGTGAAGTACATCTTTCACTTCTTTTACTTTCATAAATACTTTCATATATTCGTGACATTTCAATACGCGCCCGTAAAATACGAACGTAACTTGATTGAGGTTGATTTTCACTGGTTTATTCACTGGTACTCGCCTCATGTCATTTTCTACGTCAATCTCTTGAGTTTCGTAAAGCTGTTTTGTTAAAAGTCAAACATTATAAAGCCCTCAACACTGATGGTGGACTGGCAGCGGCGCCGGGGCTCCAAGGCATCAAATACTTACACGCAGAACTTGGTCACAAGCAGAATAAAGCATTTATTTTCAGAGAAAACAGTTAGTCCTTTAGTAACGTTCACAAAATAAAATCACGAATATTTCGATATTCAATAGTTCAAAAGGAATGTTTCAAAGGCAGAAAAGTTTTGAAAGCGAACAATATTGTAACTCCTGGCTGTTTCAAGAAGTTTCTTCGATTTCGATTACCTGAATGGATCTGCACAAAGTAAAAATGAGGTGGCAGGTTTCTATCGTGACGTCCAAGGTGATACACGCCAGGGTTGTATTTATATTTATTTTTATGTTTACGTAGGTATATTCTAATTAAAATAGCTCGAAACAGTTACTGGATATAAAATCGCCCCAGCGCTCGTTCTAGAAGGAAAACCTAGATGTTGTATTCCTGTTGACGCGACGGGTCACATGAACCAGTATTAGCGATAACTCCTTACATAACAACCCTTAACAAATCACCGATTGCTGTAATTAGAAAGCAGCCAAAAGTATAATGTAAAAAAGTACAGGCGTTATGCTTTTTCAATAGTACCGGGTGTCTATAAAAAACTCCGGGGTTTTAAAAATTCACATCTCACTAACCATAAAAGATAGCAAAATTTCGTCGATTTCTCTGAAAAGAGTAGCTCAAAAAGTTTTACTCATACCAATTGGGAATGTTTGTATCAACTGTGGGCGGCGCTGCAGGACGTTGACCTTGAAATGACGTCGCGAAATTTGAAATGATGGCGACTCCGCAACAAAAGGCTCAATGTGTTATTTGGCTCATACAAACGAAGTCTGTAGTTACCGTACAAATAAACTTTCGACGTAACTATGGTGTTAACCCGCCTTCTGACAAAACCATTCGTCAATGGTTCAGTGCATTTAAGGAAACAGGAAGTGTTTTGAAGCAAAAGTCGCCGGGTAGGCCGAGTGTGTCTCAAGAGAAAGTGGACAGAGTCCGAGCTTCATGTTCATGAATTCGTGATGTTCAACATCTCAGGGAACAAATAGTCAATTGTGTGGCAACCGTCCCCCAGACATGCTCGCCAGGACATGGGAAGAGGTAGAATACCGTTTAGACGTCTGCCGTGCCACTAACGGGGCTCATATAGAACTTTACTAAGTGTTAAAAAAAACTTGAAAATGTAAGCTTTTCAGTCATGTATAAAACATGTATGTATGTTTTTTATTTCATTAAAATATTTTGCCTCAAAACCCCGGAATTCTTTTATAGACACCCGTATTATTACTACTTTTATTATTTTTTGAAAAAAAAAACTTATTCCATCCATACCATTAAATGGATAACACAAAACCAATTAGGCAGTATTAACGACTGGGGCGCAAAGTTTTCCAAATGAAAGGTATGGTGATCTTATGTTATTAATCAATTTAATTTATTTGCATTTCCATACGATACAATAAGGTGTAAAACGTAACAGCGAACCATGGTCGTGCGATAAAAATGAATATGTAATGTAACGAGGATGTAAAACCCATTTCAGTGACGGCGGCGTTCGCATTATGAACGTGATTAAAAACAGTCGACAGGTGGCGCCCCTAGCCTGCACCCGCCCTCGGCTCTCCATAATACATGCCAGCGCGGCGGTATTACCTGCTGAATGTAACAGTATACCCGACATAAAGAGCAGTCTTAGAAGGATTTTGAAACATGCTTTGTTCACCTCGTCACGTGCCACACAAAATTATATGTTTACCTTCTTCAACGTCCAGCGCTGACCGAACTGAACGTGTTAGTACATCCCTGGAAAGTTGTTGTTCGCAACTATGTTTATTTTGTGCCTTTTTGCCACACATTTGGCACTTACCTTTAATGTATTCGATGAATACGGTTGGTGAGTGAGGACCAGCGACAGACAGTCTCGTAGGCAAGGCAGTGAAGTTACCGAATACAATATTACGCCTTCTCCTAGTCGTTACTTAAAGCGTAGTGTTTACATTACACTCTAACATAACTATACATGCCCGGTAAGTAGGTAAATATATTGATCTTAACTTTAAAGGAACCTACTTTTTAGACTTTTCTCGAAAAATGCTCAACTTATCTGTATATGTTGATTTATACATTTTATTTATATTTATATATTTTGATGGATACGGTATCTGTCAAAGGTACACATATTTTTAAAAGTTCGCTTATAAATAAATAATACACAACGGTACACAACCAATACTAATTCGTTATTTAGTTAATCGCTATTTTATGAAATACATAACTTCTTGGTTACATTTTGCTACGTCCCTTTTCCCTCATACAGTTTTAAGGCCACACCTAACCAGATGCAGATGACGGTGGTGGACTTCGCTGAGGCGACTAACCAGTGGTTGAAAACTGTCACTGTCCACTACATACTGTTGTTATACTACAATGTCAGGAGTAACCTATAGATAGATGCCTGTTGGCATTATATGTTATATAAAAGCACGCGCTGTACCGTGCGGACGGCGCGCGAAGTGCCGCCGCACTTTGTTTAAGCATCGGCAGTGAACAATTTGTATTGTTATCGCTAACAACTCAGCTCGCTTTTGGTCACTATATTTTCTTCCTTTAAAAGAAAATGGTTTTCAATAGAGGGCAGTACCTTTTTTTTTTTTTATCGTGCGGAAATCCCTTCGGATACCCCCCCGCGTGCCAGCGGGGGCGGTTATGTCGGGCTTGAACCGACTAACCGTCTCGGGTCTGCAGACGCCGGGGTGTAAGGTTGCCCATAGAGCATATCCCTCGCACCCCGACTGACCCTGGGTCATCTCCGGTTTCGAGAAGGCCCCCTCGGGTTTGGGAACCACGGTGTCCCCGTCCTGCCCCGGTTTGGGGGAGGAGCGCTAGTAGCCCCACCGTCCCGGCCTGCTTCTGCTGGGGTGACAGGCGGCCTCACCTGTCACCCCCAGGCCTGCGCTCATGGAGGACGGAGGTCGTTAAGCGACCTCCGGCGCCTGGGTCGCCTGCGACGCGCGGTGAGCATGTTGCGGGCTCGGCGGGCCGGGAGAGTTCTAAATCTCTCCCGGGAGCGCTCCGCCATCTCCTTCGCGAGCATTACATGCTCGCAGAAGGAGGTGGCAGCGGCCCACGCGCTCGCGCTCCGCACCATTGCCGCAATCATGCTGCCGAGCGAGAGGACTCCCACCCCGATGGCTGCCACGAGGGTGACCTCGTGGCAGCCATCGGGGTGGGAGGAGGCGTGAGCCTCGGCGCCTCCCACGCCGGGCAGTCCGCCAGCGTGTGCAGCCCTGAGTCCTCGCTCGCGTCGCAGTGATGACACTCAGGCGTTGGCTCCTTCCTGATCCGATGCAGGTGGTCCCCGAAGCACCCCTTTCCGGAGACCACCTGCGTCAGTCGGTACGAGAGGCTTCCGTGTCACCTCTCTAGCCAATTCTTCATGATGGGCCTTACCGCCGCTATTGTGGCGTGCCCTGCGCTTGGTCGCCCAAGTCGTTCCTTCCACTCCACCACGATGGCCTGGCGGAGCTGGGACTGCACGGCCTCGATTTCTCGAGGCTCGGGGTTCCATCCCTGCTCCCGCGCCTCCTTTCGCCACTGGTACAGTTGCGAAAGGGCTCTCGCCTCCAGGTCCCATGGCGGAGTTCCGGCAAGGAGACTCGCCGCCTCGAAGGAGATCGTGCGGTACCCGCGGATGACCCTGATGGCCATAACTCGCTGCGGAGCGCGCAGCATCTGCACAGTTCTGGTCCTCAGGGCCTCCGCCCATATATGGCACCCATACAGGGCCATGGACCGCAGGATTCCCGCGTAGAGTCTCCTGCAGGAGTCATCGGGCCCCCTCATGTTGGGCAACAGCCGAGCCAGAGCGAGAGCTATGCCCTTCAATTTGGGGGCCAGACTTCGGATGTGATCTCCGAAGTCCCATCGGCCGTCGAGCACGAGCCCCAAATATTTCATTTGGGGCTTGATGCCGATGCGATTTCCTCCCACGATGCGACTGGATCCCTCGGGTGGCTTGCTCCGAGGCCCATGAAAGAACAGGGCCTCGGTTTTATGCAGAGCCACCTCGAGACCCAGCCGCCGGGTCCGCTCAACGACTTGGGCAACCGCGGTCATGGCCTTCAGGGTCGCTTCGCGGTACGTCGCCCCGCACGCCGTCACGAGCGTGTCGTCCGCGTAGCACGTGACGGCGGCACCGCCTACGAGCTCACCGCGAAGCACCCAGTCGTATCCGATGTTCCACAGGAGCGGCCTCAGGACCGATCCCTGTGGAACACCGCACGACATTTCACGCCGACCGAGACCGGTCACGGTTGGGTAGATGACGGCTCTCTCCGTCAAATACGCCCCGACTATGCGGCGGAGGTAGAGAGGCACTTCGTGATACACGAGCGCCTCCCTAATGCAACTCCAGGGCAAGGTGTTGAACGCGTTGGCGATGTCCAGGGACACCGCCAACATCACCTCACCCCGGGCTACTGCATCCTCCGCCAGAGTCCTCACGCGCATGATGGCATCCACGGTGGAGCGCCTCTAGCGGAAGCCATATTGGCCATCCGCCAGGTCCGGCCCCACTCTTGATAGGTGCTCGACGAGGCGCTTCGCAATTACTCTTTCAAAGAGCTTGCACACCTCGTCGAGCAACACTATGGGCCGGTAGGCGGACGGCGAGTCCGCCGGGCGCCCCTCCTTTCGGATGAGGACCAGTTTCCCCGTCTTCCACAATTTCGGAAACTGGCCCCGCTCCAAACATGCGCTGAGAAGCCCTCTCAGTCGGGGCTCGAGAGCGTCGTCGACTAGAGCTAGGACCCACGCTCGGCCTGGAATGCCGTCGGGTCCCGGGGCGGTGTGTTTGGCTCTTAGCCTTCTCACCGCCAGCTCTAGTTCTACCCAAGTGACCTCGGGCACGTCGTCGTCTTCCACGTCGGGCGCCATGGGCAACCGAGGCGGAGTCATCTGCGGTGGAACATGTTCCACCGCCCGCGCTGGGAGCAGGGAGCCAACAACTCCTCCGAGCAGATCCGGCTGGAGACACCGGGTTAACGGCGGGGCCTTGGGGCGCAGCTTGCCCCTCACCCTCTGGTAGGGCCGCCCCCAAGGGTCCCGCTCCAGCGTCTCCAGCAGCATGCGGAAGGCGTCCTGTTTGGAACGCCTTATCTCCGCTCGAAGGGCTCGTTTGGCCGCCCTGTATCCCTCGTACAACTCCGCCTCTCGGGAATCACGAATCGGGCCCACCGGCGGTGCGTGATCACGCAGGCCCGTTTGAGCTACGCGATCTTCGACGACCACCAGTAGACCTGATCCCTCGGATTATAGGGCGGAGCCCTAGGCATCGCCGCGTCACAACACGGGTCATGGCCTCCCGGAACCACTCCGCCTCATCGTCTATGCTGACAGGCCTGTCCGGCGCAGGGGCCCAGGCCTGTACGATGGCGGCTTCCAGGAGGAGCTCCCGATCTAGTTGCTTAAGCGCCCAACGTGGCTCGGGTGGAGTCAGTGCAGCCGGCGCGTCGCTCGCAGGGGGGGACACGTCAAACCGAATGTATCGGTGATCCGAACTTGTGTCCTCCCCCAAAACGACGCGCCAGCCCTGAACACGTCGCGCCAACGAGGGGATCGCGAACGATAGGTCCACGATGGAGCTGCCCCTCGAGGTCACGAACGTGTCCACGGCTCCCCGATTTAGGAGGACTAGGCCGAGTCGTGCGGCCCAGTCCACCAGTGCCCTGCCTCTATGCCCCGTCGCGCCCCTTTCGTGTCGGGAACCCCAGGCATACGACCAGGCGTTGAAGTCCCCGAGCACAAGGACCGGACGGGGCTGGCAGGCATTGACGACGACGGCCAGCTGACGGAGCCATTGCTCATATGCAGCTTGGTCTCGGTTCGGCGTGATATAAGCGGCCACGACCGCTATTTCGCCAACCGACGCCGCCACGCAGCCGGGTCCCCTTGCAACGACGGCAAGAAGGGGGCTGCCGGCGGCAGGGTTGTGCACCAGTGCCACCGACCCATCCAGCGCGGTTTCCCAGGCAGGCCCGAGGAACCGGTGGGTGTATGGGTCGGTGACAGCGGCGACATTTATGGCCCACTGTGCCATGCTCTGGCGCAGAAGGGCCTGAGCATCAGCACCGTGGCCAACGTTCACCTGCAGGATGTGGAGTTGAGGATCCATTATGGAACCCCCATCTCCGCATCCCGCATCGAACTGGAGGCGGAAGGCCGGCCTCCCGGCTTCGGCTCCCCTCCGGCGCAGTCCTTGCTGCCAACCCTGTGGTCAGCCGGCTTGCCTCCCGCTGCACACCTGAAGCAGTGCAGCGGGGCGCTACATGTGCCGGCCTTATGAGTTTGAGAACAGCATAAATCTGATTAGCACGATGGAGCGACAAGGAAGGGGCCAAGAGGAGACGGCCAACTCGCCCGTTGCCCGTCTTTACATGTTAAGTTATTGTGGATATAGTCTGTTACAGCGGACAAGTCACAACCCTGTTCTTCAGCGCTGCAAGGTAGATAACCTCTATTAAAATCATCACAGACGGGATTCGGTCTGGTACAATAATGAACATAGGATATTACTCAAACAGATGGTTTCAAACTGGGGTTAGTCTGTTTTAATAAATGATCATAAACGCCATCCACAATGGTAAAGTGTTCGGCGCGACTTCTCTGCTAAGTGGAACTGGAACGAAAGGTATGTAGTCCCACACAGTGTGTACTACAAAACAGTGTTACTAGAAGAACTACCCGGTAGTGCAATTAGTGATTTGCTAAGTGCTTTATTGTTATTCTTTGTTAAATAAGTTATCTTACAATGTTCATATAAATTAAATAAATTAGTTCGTGAATTCCTCAATTGAAATAAAACAAAGAAAAGTTCTCTTTAAGTGAAAACGTTGACTGTTTTCACTCACACAGCTTGTTGAATAGGTATGCACAGTACACGTCCCTCACTAACAAGCAAACACATATTTACGCACGACACACGACATTTATCAGCGACACAGCACTAAGTAGGTTCACAAAAAAAACCGATTCATTTGCAGAGTGAGTGGGCGTGGGCACGCGCCCACTCCGGGACAGCTATATATTAAGGTAACAAAGGTGGTTTTTTATTTTCAATCGGAGCCGCGATAAGATCCGGTGAAGCCATTTATTCGCTCGCAGCAGACTGATATGGTAAAATTAATGCAATGCAACAACGGTACCCCTCATGCGACTTGTCCCTGTTAAGGACCAAGGGACGTGTACAGCCCACTTGATGAACTAGGCAAAGTTGAGCCGCTAGTCATTTATTTCCTACATATTTTTCACCGGTAGATATAGGCCTGGTACTTAATTTAGTACATAAGTGTTATAATCTAATACCTTTCAACGAGAAATTCTTGTATATATGTATATATAATCTGAATCTCGGCAATGGCTCCAACGATTTTCACAAAAATTTAGTATGCAGGGGTTTCGAGGGTGATAAATCGAACTAGCTAGGTTTGATTTTTAGAAAACGTCCAAAAAATACCGAGCGGAGGTCGGTCATCCAGGTGCTTGTATTTTGATGTCTGACTATTTATATGACTAGCCTTAGTGCCATTGTAAACTAACACTTTTAAGTGTAAACGTTGCCACAAGTTTATCAATTACAATTCATTATAGAATTTCTTCTAACTTAATAGTTACTTCAGGAATTGGGATGACAGAGGGCTTGGATGCGAGTGGACGTGGGACACTTTATTTATTTTGCAAGATATTTTCAAGGAAAGGAGACGACCCGCACGTTCCTCCCGCACAAAAGAAGAATTCTCCGACCAGAGTAGATGATCTATTTTCCATATTTTGTGAGCATGGACGGTGGACGGTGCTGTGATTTTGAAACCTTTTTGAAATCAACATTTTTGCTGAAAAAGAAACTTGAAGTTTTGTTATAAAACTAATGCAGAAAACAGGTTCCATCTGATGGTAAACACCAGAGGTGTACGCGCTCGCCTGCATAGGCGAAGGTGAGGTAAACAGGTGAAGTAGAACACACTGTAGAGCCCCAGCGCACTGCTACATAGAGGCTATATAACTCAAGGGTGGAGGGATTTGATCAGCGGATCCAGCCTAATCGGAGGCGAAAAGCTTAACTAGCCACCACCTCCCATTAAATGGACAAAAATGAAACTTGTCACATAACAACGTCAGTGTTGTGGCTAACCGACATAACCACCCCCGCTGGCACGCGGGGGGGTATCCGAAGGGATTTCCGCACGAAAAAAAAAAAAAAAAAAAGGTACTATAAGTTAAAGGGCACAGATCTCGCTCTGGCGTGGCTGCTGCCCAACATAACGGGGCCCGATGACTCCTGCAGGAGACTCTACGCGGGGATCGTGCGGTCCATGGCCCTGTATGGACCAACATGGACGGAGGCCCTGAAGGCCGGAAGTGGGCGGATGCTGCGCGCTCCGCAGCGGGTGATGGCCATCAGGGTCATCCGCGGGTACCGCACGATCTTCTTCGAGGCGGCGAGTCTCCTTGCCGGAACTCCGTCATGGGACCTGGAGGCGAGAGCCCTTTCACAACTGTACCAGTGGCGAAAGAAGGCGCGGGAGCAGGGACGGAACCCCGAGCCTCGAGAAATCGAGGCCGTGCACTCAGGCGCCGGAGGTCGCTTAACAACCTCCGTCCTCCATGAGCGCAGGCCTGGGGGTGGCAGGTGAGGCCGCTTGTCACCCCAGCAGAAGCAGGCTGGGACGGTGGGGCGACTAGCGCCCCTCCCCCAAACCGGGGCAAGACGGGGACACCGTGGTTCCCAAACCCGAGGGGGCCATCTCGAAACCGGAGATGGCCCAGGGTCAGTCGGGGTGCGGGGGATATGCTCTATGGGCAACCTTACACCCCGGCGTTTTAAGACCCGAGACGGCGTACGGTCTTAGTCGGTTCAAGCCCGACATAACCAACCCCGCTGGCCGGCGGGGGGGTATCCGAAGGAATTTCTGCACGAAAAAAATAAAAGGCACTATACGTTACATGAACATCTAAAAACTATCAGCGGGAAGTGCATTCAGCGTTTTATTAGATTCGCTGAAGTAGCGACGCGGCGAGGCAGCTCGCAACTCTCGGCGCTTCGTAGCTGTGGAGTGCTTTCCAATAAAGTTTCGTCGAATTAAGCCTCCTCACGCATAGTTTGCGGATTTTATACAAATCAGACCTCGTTAGGGATCGTGTTGCGGCGGGCGGCAGAGCGTGCCACTGCTACGTCAGAGGTCGCTTGTTCTATTTCCGCTTAGTACAAATACTTATATTCATGTATACGTCTATTTTCATTAGTTGGGGTATATTTCCAAAAAAAAGCTTATCCAACTATGTTTAGACTATATGAAGCTATTTAAAGAGCTAGATACTATGATGATATTAGAAGTTATGATTTGGCAGTTAGTTATTCATGTTGTTCATTAGTGATGCGCCAAATCGGACAGGTGGTGGCAATCCCCTCGGGGGCGGATGTGGTGCTCAGGCAATCTATCTTTGGCAGTGTTCCTGAGTGTTCATTAATATTTTATCACATCTGAGTTTAGTTAAATGCTACACAATTAGCACTTAGTATTCAAATGATCATAAACGCCTGTAAGCCGTGAGCCATGGCCCGAGCCCGCGATAAATCTAGATGAATGGCTTCATGCAGTGCTCACAGCTACACAACTTGTAATTTATGGTAATAACCATTATTTACAGGAGATTTATTCGCCAAATTATCTCGTTCGCCTCCGCTAGCTCGCACCCGTGTTGTTGTGCAGCTTAAGATTAAGTGTTCGCCATGTTACCCTTCATTGTTGAACTACCACACAAAGTGGCAGTACCAAATGAATAAGCATCAAATATTTATCAAAGTACAAAAACGAGGTTGCCACTTACGCATGTAATATCATTTGAATCTCATCATCCGTTTAAAATGACTGGACTTACTGGATTACTGGTGGTAGAATTTTGATGACACAAATTTGTCACAAAATTCGGCCGGGTGGGTACCACCGTGCACGATTGCGAAAAACCCTCCATAGTAATCCAATTTCGGTTTGATTGCGTTCAGGGGTCAGCAAGTGCATAGCCGGGCAGGGGGATTGTGGTCGCAGCACTAGTGGGACCGGTGGGTGTCACGCGGTGCTGCGACGACAATACTCTTCTGATGAGGCCGTCAAGCTGAGTGCCACCATTGTTAACATGGTAGGTACGTGTATGTAATGGTGACCCTCTTTCCTGAGACTTTACCTTCAGCTTACCATCAGGCGAGGTGAAGTCAAATTGACGTGTCCTACATATAAAAAAAAAAAAAAACTTAATATACACCCGACTAGCTGATGCTTACGGCTCCGCCCGCGCGAAGGTCGGTTATCGTATTTTGGATAAAAAAAAAAAAATCTCCGGTTCTACTTACTCAATTGCAATCAAACATACGACAGATTAAGTCTGACCAAGAGTTTTCTAATGGAAAAAACCGCTTCAGAATCCGTTCAGTCGTTTTTGCATATATCGAGAAAAAACCAATAAGAATAACAAAAAAAAAATGATTGTATTTAGAATCGTTCATTTAATTTTTTTTATGTCTCTAATGTACACACACCAATAATTTTCAATGTTATAATATTACTAGCTGTTGACCGCGGCTCCGCCCGCGTAGAATTCTGATCCCGTTCCCGCAACCCATGGGAACCTATTAAAGCTATGTGCTAATTATATATAAGCCTATGTGTTATTCCGGACTATAATCTATCACTATGCCAAATTTCAGCCAAATCTGTTCAGCCGTTTTTGCGTGAAAGAGTATCAAACATCCATCCATACTTACAAACTTTCGCGTTTATAATATTAGTAGGATAGATAGATGTACTTCGTAGTAAAAGTTCACAAATCGCGAAACACTAAAATTAAATTGTATGAGGTAGTTAGTTGTCCCCGGCGTCTGTAGACCCGAGACGGCGTGCGGTTTTAGTCGGTTCAAGCCCGACGTAACCGCCCCCGGCGGCCGGCGGGATTTCCGAACGGAACGAAAAAGAAAAGACGAAAAAGGTAGTTAGTTGTCCCATCAACTCAAGTCGGTTATGCAGGTACGTAGCACAGAGTACCTGCCGTACCATTATCAAATGTTTACGATTGATAGAGTGTAACGTATATACGTACATATAACTTAATTTTCGTGCATTAAAGTAACCAATAATTGAAATGGAGAATATTACCTATTTATTTACAAGCTTCTATAATGTAATAAAACTGAACTATTAACTAAATATTTACAAATCTCTTAAACCTAACTAACTTACTTTTTTTATGCCATCATAACGTTGAATATATTGAACGCACCGTATTACCTGCGCATGCGCTGATCAAAACAAAAATACGTCATCGCTGCGCCGGCGAACCGGCTAGCTGCAACAGTCGTTGAGTGAGTCAACAATCGCACTTGCCAGTCATTCGCTCACCCGATACAAGTCGAGTCAAAAGTACGGCCATTTTATCAATAAATCGGTCTCTAATACGCGGACGAAAAATATAAATTGTCCATCACGTAACCGTTTTTTTTTGAAATTCAGTTATTGCCGTCACTGCTCGATCTTAAAAGTTTAAACCATAGTAAGTGTTTTATCAATCCCCAGATTGGGGACCAAATTTGGGGTTAATAACGTCCATCACACTTCGCTTCCGGCCGGACTATAAGCGAAAGCCCCTTGTGACAACCCTGCACCTGGTCTTCACGGCGAGTGCTCACCTACATCTGCGGCCGCCAACCAGGATAGTACGGGACCAGGAAGGATTAATGGAACCAGTGTACCATTGTGTATGAGGCTCGAGCACCATTATAAGCCCCTCTGGCTGAGCCGGCCATCTTGCCACTTTATTAAATTTGTGCACGGTCATTGATTTTTTTTTATCACTACCCGTTACCTCCCAGGTAGTTAGGAGGTTGGGAGGTAGTGACGGCACCCGTGACACTGGCGCCCTTCTACGTGGTAAACATACATACCTGGTTCTATTTTTCTTCTTGGTTGTAGTTAGTGTGTGTTTGTGGTTTGTGTTATTTGTAAAACGTAATTTTTTTTGGTTTTACAGATACTAAAGTGTACGTATTACTGTTCATTTGAATTAAATTTACTGTAATTTGTTTATTTCGTTTTGTGATACCATCATTCTTGTTGGAACACAGTTTACTTTGTATTTTTTTTCCCAAGTGCTTATCAAATAGAGCATGTTTAATTTTTTTTATACTTTAATTGGAATATTGAATTTTTTTTTGTAAGAAAGCCGTACACATTAGTAGCAATTTATTTTCAGTTTGTAGCTCATTTAGTTATTATTGTTGATTTTACAATTTAAAAAAAAAAAAAAAAAAAAAAAAAAAACCAAACGTTCAGTAATCAATTTTTATAACAGAGCGGAGAGCGTTGAGTTTTATAATTGTTTTCATTGTCACCACTTGTCCAACTGGTTTATTTTTAACGGTCACCATGTTACCTATTAGGTATCTGTCTCTTCAAAAAACGGAGCTTGAATATGAGGTTCGCATTAGATGTGCTACTCCTGCTTCTTCTGTTGAAGAACTGCGTAAGCAGATTGTTAAATTATCACCAGAGTTTTCCTCAGAACACATATTGGAGTCTCCACTTGATGTTCGACAGGACCTTAAGGGTTGTTTAGAGGTCGCTACAAAAATTCAACAAAACATTGATGTACCTGACCTTAGCGATCCTGCTATTATGAGAACCCAGAACATGTTGAATCATTTACATAATCGTATTGAGAGGATTACGTGCAGTGACGACGTTAAAAAGGATTATGACGCCATTGTTAAGGCTTACAAGTTTTTGTCTAATGGGCTCTTAGCTCTTCAAGCTAAAAGACCCTTGCCTAGTACCTCTTCTAGCTCAGGTGCTGGTGCTACTGGCGGAACTCCATGTACAGTACCGGAAGTGCAAAATTTGATTTCGATTACATGCGATCGAGGCTCGGCTGATTTAATTAAATTGAAATTCAACGGCAAATCATGCGTGCGTTCATTTATACAACGTGTTGATGAATTTATAGAAGCTCGTAATATCCCCTCATCGAAAATTTTAAGTTTCGCTACAGAAATTTTTCAAGAAGATGCCCTTCATTGGTATCGTGCGGTAAAGGACAAAGTGACATCCTGGTCAGAATTAGCAGTACTATTGAAAGAGGACTTTGATCAAACTGATTATGACTACCGACTCATTTCTGAAATTCGCTCTCGTACTCAAGGAGAACGTGAAAACATCACCATATATCTTTCCATCATGAGCGGGATGTTTTCGCGCCTAACTAAAACCCCCTCAGAAGTGGATCAGCTGGAGATCCTTCTTCACAATATTAGGCCTTGCTATGCCAGTACATTAGCTTCAGCAGCTCACATCTCAACAATAGAAGCTTTGCGTTCTTTGTGTCGTAACTATGAGACCATTCAGGCGCGCCTGTCTCAATTTCAGGAACCTCCTAAGGTTACTTCAGACACTCTGGCGCTGGAATTTGCTTACACTAAGGAAAATAAAACAACAAATAGGACTAATAATTACAATTATAATAACAATAAGAATTTTTTTACAAGGAATCAAAATTACAATCAAAATAAAAGCCTAAGTCAAAATTATGTACATGCTGTAGAAGTTACGAATAATCAACCTTATTGTCCCAGGTGTCGAACCAACTCACATCACATCCGACAATGTCAAGCTAAACGGGACATTGTTTGTTTTAAGTGCGGATTGAAGGATGTGAAAACACCTGATTGCCCTAATTGTAATAAAAATCTTAATAATTCAAAAAACTAGGTGAGCAGAGTTGTAGTAATTTTGATAAACAAGATTGGGAGAGTTGGCTCGCGTTTATTAGAACATTTTCTTCTTCATATAGGGTTTCTACAATTCTGCAAACTAAACCAACTGATGATTCCAGACCATATGTTAATTTTAAAATAATTAATATGGATGCATGTGGCTTACTTGATTCTGGAGCTGCAGTTACAATCTTAGGCAATAATTCCCATAAACATTTAGCTGACTGCACCTTGCACCAGGATAACCACATCAAAATGGTGGCTGCTGGTGGTCAACCATTAACTAGTATTGGGTATATAAATTTGCCTGTCTCTTTTGAAGGACAGTTTCATATAATTAAGGCATACGTCGTTCCCGAAGTCGAGACCTCAATTATTTTAGGTGTTGATTTTTGGCGCGCTTTTAGAATTTGTCCTAAATATTTAGATTGTGTTACAATGTCAAATGCTCCTTTGGTCGAAATAAAGGTCACTAATAATGACACTTACATTCATTCTTACGAGAATTTATTAGAATCTCAAAAATCTATTGCAGACAACATCATTTCTCAGTTCAAGTCAATATCAACTGAAGTGAAGGGCTTGGGCAGAACAAACGTCATTACACATCGCATAGATACTGGTGATGCTCAACCTATAAGACAGAGATATTATCGTATGTCCCCTGAGAAACAGCGTATTTTGACTGAGCAGGTTGACGAAATGTTAGCACTTGATGTTGTCGAGCCCTGTGAGAGTGCATGGTCTTCTCCTGTGCTCATTGTGAATAAAAAGAATGGAGAGCCTAGGTTCTGCCTCGATAGCCGAAAATTAAATGCCGTAACTAAGCGTGACGCTTACAATTTACCATACGTTTCAGAAATTTTGGATAGCCTTCGTGACGCAAAATACCTATCGAGTGTTGACCTTTCAAAAGCTTTTTGGCAATTACCTATTGCTCCCGAGGACCGTGATAAGACGGCTTTCTACGTACCAGGTCGAGGAACTCTGCGTTTTTAGACCACAGCTTTTGGTTTGACGAACGCTCCCGCTACACAACAGCGTTTGGTAGATTTGCTCTTCGGTGACATGGAGTTCAAGACGTTCGCATATCTTGATGACATCATCATCATCAGTTCTTCATTTGAGGAGCACGTTTCCCGCCTTCTTCGAGTTTTGGAAAAATTAAGTGAGGCTAATCTTACAATCAATTTGGAAAAATGTAAGTTTTTCCGAAGCGAGCTTAAGTATCTTGGATACGTAGTAGATTCTCGTGGTCTGCGCACTGACCCAGAAAAGGTAGAAGCTATTATAAATTTCCCTACTCCCACCAGTAAAAAAGAACTGAAACGCTTTCTTGGTACTGCTACGTGGTACCGACGTTTCGTCCCTAATTTTAGTACAGTGGCTGGGCCACTCAATAAACTCACTTCAAATGGTAAAAAGTCACCGCCGTTCGAATGGACGCGAGAGGCTGACGCAGCTTTTAATGCTTTAAAAGAATGTTTGGTTACCGCGCCAGTACTTTCGTGTCCAGATTATTCGATGCCTTTCGAAGTACACACAGACGCGAGTAATTACGGAGTTGGCGCAATGTTGACGCAGACTCTAAATGGTAAGGAACACCCCATCGCTTACATGAGTAGATTCCTTAACAGTACCGAGAAAAACTACGGTATCACAGAAAGAGAGACTCTCGCTGTGTTAGTTGCTCTTGAGCACTGGCGCTGCTATGTAGAAAACGGGCAGAAGTTCACGGTGTATACTGACCATTCTGCGTTAAAATGGTTTTTATCATTAGATAATCCAACAGGACGTTTAGCACGTTGGGGAGTGCGACTATCAGCGTTCAATTTTGAACTGAAACATCGTAAGGGCGTTGACAATGTAATTCCTGATGCACTATCCCGCGCTGTCCCTAATGCCGCCATTTCACTTAATAACAATTTCGTAAATACGAGCGATGACTGGTACAAAAATATTTACAACGGATGTCTTAATGACCCCTCAAAATTTCCCAATTTCATTATTAAAAATAACTCACTGTATAGATTGTCTAAAAATAAACATAAACTTACTTCAGAGTTCTCGTGGAAGGAAGTCTTACCTACTGAATTTCGCGAGAATGCCATCACTGATAATCATTGCGAGCCTACAGCTGGACACATGGGCATATTCAAAACATATCGACGCCTTGCATTACGCTACTTTTGGCCTAAAATGTACCAAGATGTGGTTAATTTCATAGGTAAATGTGACAAGTGCTTATCTTACAAGTCTCAAAATCATCAAGTTTTAGGAGAAATGGGTCGTCCTAAACATTGTTCACGCCCTTTTCAGATGATTTCCATAGATTTGGTTGGACCTCTTCCCACTTCTAAAAAACAAAACAATTACATTTTTGTTATCCCTTGTTGTTTTTCAAAATTTTGCTTGATTTTTCCCATTAAAAAGGCTACTTCTGATGTAATTATTAAAATTTTAGAAGAATCCGTTTTCTTGGTACATGGTATTCCACAAACCATTTTCTTAGACAACGGAAGTCAATTCATCAGTTCTACAACTGATGCCTTATTTAAAAAATATAAAATACCAAACGTTTACTTTACACCTAAATATACACCCCAAATTAACACAGTAGAACGCTATAATAAAACCATCGTCACTAGTTTGTCCACATTCGTTGAAAACGACCACCGGACTTGGGACACTTTTATAATAATAATAATAAAGTTTATTTCGGATCAAGTCCATAGAAGTTGTTAGTTCAGTACAATTTTCACTTACATACTATTGTTAGTAAGGTACAAAATTACTTATTTTAATTTTCTTATTAATCTCGGTGTGGAGCACCATCCACCTTTTAAATAGGGGGGAGTCCCACCGGTTTGATAACGCCACCAGGATGCTGTTGGTGCTGCTCCTCGTGCGATACAATAAGGAAGCACAACGCTTTCTTATTATGGTTGCGAAGTCATTGACACGCTCCTCTGCAAACATCCTGGAGGCGCTGCAGTGCCTCGGCATCCCCATCAGCATCCTGAATGCGTTATTATATTGGACACGCAGGTCACGGCATGCCCGACGCGTAAAACCCACCCACAAGCCGCACGTGTAAAAGGATTGGCAATATGCTTTAAACAGCGTCACCTTCACATGTTTAGTACAATGTGCGAACCTGCGGGCGAGCATGTTACACCGGACAGTCAACGACCTACGCTCCCGCTCGATATCTAAGTTATCTTTTAGGTCCTCCGAAACCCAATGCCCCAAATACTTGAACCTATCCACGCGGCTTAAAGGCGAGCCACATAGTGAGACTTCGGGCAGATCAGTGTAGGTTTTAGAACCCGCTCTGAACACCATAAACTCGCTCTTATTCGCATTGTATTTGAGGCCGTGGGACCCGGCGTACGCTTCACACATTTTTAAAAGTTTTCTCAAGGCACCTATCGACGGACTCAGCAGCACCATATCGTCCGCATAGCTGATGTTATTTATACAAACGCCGTCAACATGGCAACCAACTTTGGTGCTGCTAAGTTCCTCGATCAGCCTATTCATGTAAACACTAAACAACTTAGGTGAGGTCAGGCCTCCCTGCCTCACTCCACATTCTAGCTTATACTGCTCAGAACAGCTATCCCCCCATTTCACTTGGTTGTTTTGATTATTATACCAGTATTTAAATAAGGATATAATTTCAGAAGGCAAGGTTGTTTCCATTTTTAACTTTTCCCATAGTAGCCCATAAGATACTAGGTCGAAGGCCTTTGAAAGATCAAGGTAACATGCAAATACTGGTGTCTTCCTAGCAGTATAATACTGGACGGTCTCCTTGAGACAATATATAGCACTCTCTGTGGATAATCCAGAGCGAAAGCCAAACTGCGCGTCATTAAGATTTATGTGCTTATCTAATTGTTGGCCAAGCAGACCGTCCAGCACCTTTGCAATGACAGAAGCCAGGGAAATCGGTCTATAGTTAGACAGGTCAGATGGATCGCCAGTTTTATCTTTTATTATAGGTACAACCACTGTCTGCATGAGCTTATCCGGTAAGAAGGAGTGTCCTATACATAGGTTAAAAAACATGGCGAGCACCCTGGGCATACTTCAAGTGCTCGATGCTAAGGCCGTCCAACCCTGGAGATTTTCCTTTTACCATATTTTTAATAACCGTTTTCACGTCTTTTGCTGAAAACGATATATTTCGGTCCGAGAGGCCAGTCCCAGCATCGGGCACCCGAGAGACGGAACCCAGTGGTGACCTAACATTGAAATGCTTCCGAAAGACATCCGCAATTTCACTCGATTGATGGACACCACCCACGCTCACTGGCAAACCCATCCTGGGATTCAACCTGTTTGTTTGCTTCCAGAAATCACCGAAGTTCTTCTTAGAATGATGTTGAGCAATAATGTCCATTTTTATCTGTTGCTGGTTGTTTTGACACCATTTCAATTTAGACTTAAAAATATTTCTGGAAGCACACATACGGTCAAAGGTTAAGCCAGTTCTAGGTTTGCCATTCAGCATCCAGGTTTGAAAACATAGCCGAGCCTCCACGTGCGCCTCACGCACATATTTGTTCCAACCTGTTACATATTTAAACCTAGCCTTTTTATTAGACACATAGGTACAGTCTGAAGAATATGTAAGTATATCAATGATATTGTCATACATGTTGTCTAATACCTTTTTATGATTTATGTCCGAACACATTCTATCACAACATTCGTTAAAAATAAAATCAAAGTCAATCATTTTTAACCTATCGTTACATAATTCATGATAACTATTGGTCTGACACGCGTCCCTCTCGCCCCATCTTACATTATCACGAGTACCACTCGGTAAATATATCTTGGGAGGTACTAACCCGAAGTTACACTCCAAGTAGAGAGGAAAATGGTCAGACCAATAAGTATCATACAGCACAGACATATTTACAATAGATAACTGGGCCGCATTCGACACTACGCAGTGGTCTAGCCAACGCCTACACCTGTGAACCTCACTTATATAGGTATAAGTGTCAGCCGGTAATAGCTCAGAATCCAAACAAGACCACAACTGTTCACTACAAAAGTTTATTAGTTCCGTAAAGAATGACTCACCGGGATGCGCATTGAAGTCACCTAACACGTATACACATTCCACATTTTGACTCTCAATTACCGCTGTAATTTCACCTATGCACTGAGTAAATTCACTTTGGTTATCATTAGAGTCCGTTGGCATGTAGACTGAAAAAATGAGCAAGGAACGATCACTTAAAGTAACCTTGATCGCAGACAACCGCACACTATCGCACCTTATAACGGAGACTGTAGGTAACAACGATTTCCTCCAGAGCAGAGCCACCCCGCCGTAAGGTCTGCCGTGGAGTAGCCCCGCCGACATGTCCACCGCTGATTTACCCGTAAAAGCGAAATCATTATCAATAGTGCTCAGGAACGGAATGTCATGTGGCAGTAGCCAAGTCTCTTGTAGTGCTATTATGTCAGCTGATTTACATAATTTCCTCACACAATCCACGGATCTCTTCACGTTCTTGCAATTAAAAGTTACTAATTTTGTTGAACTAATCATGTTAGTTGTTATTCTTCAAAGTCTGTTCCTTATTCACTTCGCTCTTCCGAAAGTAAATAAATTTTCTATACGCTATACCCTCGGGCCAAAAGTTGTCCCGCATAAATAACTCTAGTTTATCCGTTGGTACATAAACCTTAAAGGCACCATAGGGTCTTAGTGACTTCATATCGACTTTGTCAACAGTGACACTAATATTCGTTTTACCACCTATGTAGTTCGTGATGTCACTCACGGTCACGTCCTTCGACACGTTATAAACATAAAGTGGTGTTTTTGATTCCACAGCCTTAAACTTAACCGCAGGATCCAACGTCGCCTTCCCTCTGTTACCTTTGAACCTATTTCGCAATCTGTCCTTCTGCTCCTTAATCCACTTGGCACTCGGAGGCACAGTTTTCCATACACCATTTTTAGCGACTTGTGCAAAAGACTTATGTTGCTGTATTTCACTCGCACATCCATCCGTAGCGTCTGTGTGTCGCGACTCAGATGCGGCCGGCGTTGGCGAAGGATGAGTCATCAAACCGGTTTCGCTGCATAAATGAATAGTATTCGCTACCTGCGGTTTGTTTACTAGCGTAGGCAAATTATGAATTGCGACCACTTTCTCAATATTGTTGGTACTGATGTCTTTTGCAGGTGATATGGTACATGGCGCACCACTTTCCGATAAGTTCGGTTTTTCAAATTTCCCTGTCAGGTCTTTAAGTTCCTGGTGCATCACTGTTGGTGATCCCGGTACTTTTGTTGAGTATTCAGGGGATATTGGTGTCATTCCCATGGGACCACTGTCATAACAAAAGCTATTCCTCATACAGGCGCCCCGTCTCGGATTCACATTAGTTCTACCCTCAAAATTGTTTACCATCGAGGTTTTTTTCAGGTTTTCCAAATCTTGGGAGAGGAGATGCAAGTGTTGAGTCGTGGCATAGGTATCTTTAATCAGGTCAACATCTCCTTTCAACCTAACTAGATCCTTCAAGATTTTCGTCACATCCACATGATCAAACAGAACTGGGGGTAGTTTTTGAAGCTCTTTTGCAACAAAAATAGGGAGTTTGTCAGGGTCCGATTCCTTCAAAAGACAGATAATGTCGTCTATGACCCGAAGAGACTTCCCACTGCGCTTCCTGGTGATATTACGTTTCTGTTTCGGCACTGACTCAAATAACAAATTTTTTGCTTGCACCAGGTCGTCATCGGAGAAAGCACTAACACATATCTGACTGATACTAGTCTCATCCATAACGTCTATTTTATTGCTGACAAAAGAAAGCACCTCGTTTATCACAATATTGCATGATGCACATTTTAACACTTTAGAGGACGTCATCCTACACTCGATACAATCACACGCGTCAGAACGGGACGAATGCACGCGCCGGAATGATTGATATTCCCAAAGTTCAATTTGCGATAAATAATTCTGTTAACGAGGCCACCGGATATACACCATCTTTTCTTGTGTATGGTAGGGAGTTGGTGTTGTGTGGATCGCACTATACAGACACTTATGCTGAGAATTTAGGATGTCTTTCGTCAGTGTTTAATGATGTGCAGGCTTCATTGTGGCAAGCACATGTAAAGAATGCTGCCCACTACAATCTCCGCAGGAAACCAGCAGAATTTAATGTAGGCGACATAGTCTTTAAACGCACTTTTATTTTAAGCGATAAAGACAAATACTTTAGTAAAAAGTTAGCACCAAAATTTATTAAATGTCGCATAACAGAAAAGCGGTCTCCTCTTGTATCTAAGCGCACGGCCGTGCGCAGGCCAAGTTCCAGCAACAAGCCGCGCGCATGCCGTGCACTATTTACACGAACCGTTTCGACTCACTTTTGACCCCCCTGTAGCTCAGTGCCTATTGCAAGTACAGAGATAAAACTTTACGTACGTAATTATATACTAGTACTAAAGCAGTATGCCAAATTTCATAGATATAGCTTCAGTAGATCCTGAAATATGGCCCTGTGAATATAGCTAATTATGGCACTGACTCACTGACCGGTAATCAAAACCTTTAGGCCACTTCCAATTGTCCTAGCGTTATGAAATTTGGCACACAGGTCGTGTGTTATGTGTAGATTAACAAAAAATTAAGAAATTTAAGAAATCGGTCAAGCGTGAGTTGGCTCAATCTAATATCGAGTTTTTAATACTAATATTTATGAACCAGTGATAATACAATGAGAATACGAAGAGGAGGGGGCAGAGAGAGAGGGGGAGGGGGTATAAAATATGTCGTAAGAAATTTAAGAAATCGGTCACGCGTGAGTTGGCTCAATCTAATATCGAGTTTTTAATACTAATATTTATGAACCAGTGATAATACAATGAGAATACGAAGAGGAGGGGGGAGAGAGAGAGGGGGAGGGGGTATAAAATATGTCATAAGAAATTTAAGAAATCGGTTTAAGAATTCGGTGTTTCGACCTGATTTACCCGAATTATCGTATAAAAAACGTAGTAATTTAACACGAGCTCAAGTTTTAGATGATTTGCCTACAAAAAAAGTTGTTTTAAAACGCAAAATGGCTTCGAAGGTTAACAATGGATGCGGGCGTCGCACAAAAGAAAAAAATAGGTACGATTTCTTGAAAAAAAGTATTGAAATCCCACCAAAAACATACCTGTTAAAAAGGGGGCCAAGTTCCCATCGGCTAATTGTACGCCTAAAAAAGGGTTGAAATCCAATCCAATACCAAGTTTAGGTGCACTTTAAAATCGATCATAATCACCTTCATCAACACCCTAATCCACTGGTAAACATTTGCCATTCCCAAGACGCGCTACCACACCCAGTCCTCCGCCTTCCGCATCCAGCCACTACTCGCCACCGTATTCACGTCAACGGTCTATCTGGCCGAAATTCACTTTACCATACGCCCAACTTAAAATATGATATAGTTGTGTAAAAACGTAACTATTTGGTTCAAAATATCTAAAATTTATAATACTCATAAATTTGAAGTTGGCAGGTTTTCGTGTTGTACGTAACACTTGATTAATTGTATAATTAAATTTATTATTTATAAAATTAAATTAACCTGCCAAGTTAAAATTTATGAGTATTATAAATTTTAGATATTTTGAACCAAGTAGTTACGTTTTTACACAACTATATCATATTTTAAGTTGGGCGTATGGTAAAGTGAATTTCGGCCAGATAGACCGTTGACGTGAATACGGTGGCGAGTAGTGGCTGGATGCGGAAGGCGGAGGACTGGGTGTGGTAGCGCGTCTTGGGAATGGCAAATGTTTACCAGTGGATTAGGGTGTTGATGAAGGTGATTATGATCGATTTTAAAGTGCACCTAAACTTGGTATTGGATTGGATTTCAACCCTTTTTTAGGCGTACAATTAGCCGATGGGAACTTGGCCCCCTTTTTAACAGGTATGTTTTTGGTGGGATATATTTTACAAGATATGTCTGGTAAAGACGTAGGTGTTTGGCATATTAAGGATTTAAAACTTTTTAACAGTAAAAATTTGCAATAGTTTTTTTTCTCTCGTGTGGTACGTACTGACATTATCCTACCAGCGTTTTTTTACATCTTGCAAATAACATTGGTCAACGGTGCAATATATCACAGATGCCCTGTCTATGAAAGGGTGCGTCGAAACTTTTATTAATAAGTCTTCGTTGCTGGATTATTAGGTGAATTTGGAAGGATTGAATGTTAGTTGATAGTATGAATGTGTAGTGTTAATTGTTAGCAAAAGTCTTTTAGACGGGTTTTATTGAAGGATAAAACCCTTTCCTTGACGAGGGGGTAATGTAACGTATATACGTACATATAACTTAATTTTCGTGCATTAAAGTAACCAATAATTGAAATGGAGAATATTACCTATTTATTTACAAGCTTCTATAATGTAATAAAACTGAACTATTAACTAAATATTTACAAATCTCTTAAACCTAACTAACTTACTTTTTTTATGCCATCATAACGTTGAATATATTGAACGCACCGTATTACCTGCGCATGCGCTGATCAAAACAAAAATACGTCATCGCTGCGCCGGCGAACCGGCTAGCTGCAACAGTCGTTGAGTGAGTCAACAATCGCACTTGCCAGTCATTCGCTCACCCGATACAAGTCGAGTCAAAAGTACGGCCATTTTATCAATAAATCGGTCTCTAATACGCGGACGAAAAATATAAATTGTCCATCACGTAACCGTTTTTTTTTTGAAATTCAGTTATTGCCGTCACTGCTCGATCTTAAAAGTTTAAACCATAGTAAGTGTTTTATCAATCCCCAGATTGGGGTCCAAATTTGGGGTTAATAACGTCCATCACACTTCGCTTCCGGCCGGACTATAAGCGAAAGCCCCTTGTGACAACCCTGCACCTGGTCTTCACGGCGAGTGCTCACCTACATCTGCGGCCGCCAACCAGGATAGTACGGGACCAGGAAGGATTAATGGAACCAGTGTACCATTGTGTATGAGGCTCGAGCACCATTATAAGCCCCTCTGGCTGAGCCGGCCATCTTGCCACTTTATTAAATTTGTGCACGGTCATTGATTTTTTTTTATCACTACCCGTTACCTCCCAGGTAGTTAGGAGGTTGGGAGGTAGTGACGGCACCCGTGACAAGAGTCACTTCAAAATGTAAAGCTTAGTTTTAGCTTAGTTTTATCTACATAAAAAGGTAGTTAGTTGTCCCATAAACTCAAGTCGGTTATGCAGGTACGTAGCACAGAGTACCTACCGTACCATTGTCAAATGTTTACGATTGATAGAGTCACTTCAAAATGTAAAGCTTAGTTTAGCTTAGTTTTATCTACATAAAAAGGTAGTTAGTTGTCCCATCAACTCAAGTCGGTTATGCAGGTACGTAGCACAGAGTACCTACAGTACCATTGTCAAATGTTTACGATTGATAGAGTCACTTCAAAATGTAAAGCTTAGTTTTAGCTTAGTTTTATCTACATAAAAAGGTAGTTAGTTGTCCCATCAACTCAAGTCGGTTATGCAGGTACGTAGCACAGAGTACCTACAGTACCATTGTCAAATGTTTACGATTGATAGAGTCACTTCAAAATGTAAAGCTTAGTTTTAGCTTAGTTTTATCTACATAAAAAGGTAGTTAGTTGTCCCATCAACTCAAGTCGGTTATGCAGGTACGTAACACAGAGTACCTACCGTACCATTGTCAAATGTTTACGATTGATAGAGTCACTTCAAAATGTAAAGCTTAGTTTTAAATGGTGTCTCCAGATAGGCTTATCAAGTAGTTTCTGTTTGTGTGCAGTACATCAGCACGAGGCTGTTACGCATCAATTGGAATACATGAGGTTTAATGTATCGGATTAGACAAAGCCTAGGTAGTAATGCAATGCCAGCCAGGTCGCGTTATATCTACCTGGAGATAATATGGACGGCCTCTGTAGCGTAGCGGTAGTGCATTCGACTGCTACGACAGGAGGCGCGAGTTCGAATCCCGCACAGTGCAACTATTTATTATTAAAGCGTCGGTAGCTTAGTGGTTAAGGAGTCGACCCTACGATCGAGAAGCCCCGGGTTCGAATCCTGGCCATTACACTACCGACGTGAACCCACTCCTAACACAAGCAATTTAGCTTAGCTGGAGGGGTTAGGGGGAATATTAGTAATTTCGGTTACTAATATTCTTTAAAAAAAAAACTAGTCGAATTCCTGAGACGAGCTCAGCCGAATACAAGGGATTTTCGAATACGCGATTTTTTTTTTTTTTTTGCGATTTTTTGCGATTTTTTTTTTATCTTGCAAGGGTTCACCCCAGCACGAATCTATTACCGAAAACAGCAACTCGATAGCTCATCTCCTTCATACCCAAAACCGTGACAGAAAATTGGCAACGACGACGACGTCGACGACAACTCCTTAGCAATAGGGCTTTTCTAAAGAAAATCCCTAAAAAATTGTATGCATGAATATGTCTATTTGCATTGGTCTGGGTGTTTCTATGTATAATGTTTATGTACTTACAAAAAAATATATATATAAGTATGTTTATCCGCATTCTGGAACCGTTAACACAAGCTAGTTAAACTATGCTTACTTTGGGTCTAGAAAGCGATGTGTAGAATGTCATAAAATATTTATTATTTATTTATTTACCTATGACCTAACTAGTCCCAGCACAGTTTGCGCGACCTTACAAGTAATCTTGCATTTTATACCTTGGTTTGTACTCTGTTGTAGCAGGCTACTAGTCTTAGCAACAAGTGAGCCTCACAAGAGTCAAGACACGCGATGTACAACTCAAGATCATAAGATCAAAACTATCGTAGGGTTACATTTTAAATGTTACGGTCATTTGTATTCTCACATTATGGCGAGACCACACATTTAAAGTTCTTGAAGAATGTAATATACTTGTATCCAGCATCTTGTAGATGTATTCTACTGATGGGTGGCCATTGGCCTATGATATTAGGACGTTACATATGAAATTGCCGTTTTTCTTGAAGAAATTGGAGGAAACCCAATTTTCAGTACTAACATTTTTGCATATTTTTTAGGAATGACAAATCCAACATTTATGTTTTTTTTTTGTGTATGAATGAGACAACATTAAGCTAACAAACAGCAACTTTTATTACATTTTTGAAAAGAGACAGCTGTTAAGTAATACGAAATTTATCTGCACAATGGATAGCATTTAGGAAGTACTGTTTTTGAAGATCGAAATAATGTATCAAGCGGCCAATAAAAACAAAATTTAATACAGAGTTGTAAAATCTTGAAATCAACTTTCAAACAAAATATAAATAATGGAAACAGCTATTAAATAACAAGAATAACGAACTCATGAATTTGTAAGAAAATTTCGGCAATTTCATAGGTAAAGACCTATTATATCATGTATAATACGGTGGCAAAGAGACGCCGGGCCCACATGATGGTAAGTGGTGACCGTTGCCTATGGACTCTCCCAAACCCCGGTGTGCCTACGAAGTATTTCTTAGGACTTTTTTGCTGCAAACGTCTGTACTATACTCCCATCAAAATGAACAATTATTTGTATACTTATTACTATCAGCTCATTTATTTATGAATTACTAGATTTTGCCCGCGTGAATTTATTTTCCCGTTCCCGCTTCCCACGGGAACTTATTCTAGCTTAAGTGTTATTCCAGACCATAATCTACCTCTGTATCAAATATCAGCCAGATCCGTTAAGCCGTTTTGCGTGAAAGAGTAACAAACAGCCATTGAAAGTTTCACATCAGCGCAGTGGCCGGCTCAAGCCCGGAGGCCAACCCAGCACCAGTGGGAGCCGTCTGATCGCCGTGGAGGAGAGAGGCTCGCCATTGAAAGTTTCACATCAGCGCAGTGGCCGGCTCAAGCCCGGAGGCCAACCCAGCACCAGTGGGAGCCGTCTGATCGCCGTGGAGGAGAGAGGCTCGCCATTGAAAGTTTCACATCAGCGCAGTGGCCGGCTCAAGCCCGGAGGCCAACCCAGCACCAGTGGGAGCCGTCTGATCGCCGTGGAGGAGAGAGGCTCGCCATTGAAAGTTTCACATCAGCACAGTGGCCGGCTCAAGCCCGGAGGCCAACCCAGCACCAGTGGGAGCCGTCTGATCGCCGTGGAGGAGAGAGGCTCGCCATTGAAAGTTTCACATCAGCGCAGTGGCCGGCTCAAGCCCGGAGGCCAACCCAGCACCATTGGGAGCCGTCTGATCGCCGTGGAGGAGAGAGGCTCGCCATTGAAAGTTCCACATCAGCGCAGTGGCCGGCTCAAGCCCGGAGGCCAACCCAGCACCAGTGGGAGCCGTCTGATCGCCGTGGAGGAGAGAGGCTCGCCATTGAAAGTTTCACATCAGCGCAGTGGCCGGCTCAAGCCCGGAGGCCAACCCAGCACCAGTGGGAGCCGTCTGATCGCCGTGGAGGAGAGAGGCTCGCCATTGAAAGTTTCACATCAGCGCAGTGGCCGGCTCAAGCCCGGAGGCCAACCCAGCACCAGTGGGAGCCGTCTGATCGCCGTGGAGGAGAGAGGCTCGCCATTGAAAGTTTCACATCAGCGCAGTGGCCGGCTCAAGCCCGGAGGCCAACCCAGCACCAGTGGGAGCCGTCTGATCGCCGTGGAGGAGAGAGGCTCGCCATTGAAAGTTTCACATCAGCGCAGTGGCTGGCTCAAGCCCGGAGGCCAACCCAGCACCAGTGGGAGCCGTCTGATCGCCGTGGAGGAGAGAGGCTCGCCATTGAAAGTTTCACATCAGCGCAGTGGCCGGCTCAAGCCCGGAGGCCAACCCAGCACCAGTGGGAGCCGTCTGATCGCCGTGGAGGAGAGAGGCTCGCCATTGAAAGTTTCACATCAGCGCAGTGGCCGGCTCAAGCCCGGAGACCAACCCAGCACCAGTGGGAGCCGTCTGATCGCCGTGGAGGAGAGAGGCTCGCCATTCAGGAACTCTAAGGTTAAGGATGAACCACTGTTATAGCCGTCTGATTATTATTAACAAGCTTGGAGACCTCACATGTATATTTATTACTTTGTTCCGTAGTTTTTTATATTTAATCAAAATCTGACAAGTCAGACAAAGATACATCCGGCATTTTTAATATAAGTGCGAATTTAAAAAGAACTACATTTGGTATTATTATCTATCTATACTATTATAAAATTGTGAATTACTTATGTCTGTGCATTGTGGAGAGATTTAAAAAAAAAGATAAATGAACGATTCTGAAAACATAAATTTATTCTTTGGTATTCTTGTCTGTTTGTCTGTTGAAGTGTTGTCTGTCTGAAAACTACTGATCGAAGTTTGATGTGGTTTTTTTATTAAAAAGGTCTTGGTGAGACTTAAAATCTACCGTATGTTTAATTGTAATTCGTTAAGTAGAACCGGAGATATAACCATATAGTGGGCGGAGCCGCGGGCATAAGCTAGTAGGTAATATAAAGAGAGCGTGTGTACTGACCAAACGTAGAACAGAGCGGGCTTCACAAGAGCGTCTGAGTTGCTTACTTTGAATATTGATCGCAGTAGCAAGAAATGTAGATTTTAATGATCGATCGAGTTTGAAATCATTACTTTAAATTGAGTTCCAAAATAATTGAACAAGAATAATTGTAAGAAGAATTTAGCTCACGTATTTTAAATAAAATAGTTAAATGTTAGCAGCGCGGTCCCTCGCGGTACAATATTAATTAGAACAATCTTCTTGTATTACTATCCAATTACTGTACTCGGACTGTCGGTTTCAGAACAAAATTATAATTAATTATAGCATACAAAATAATATACTATTTGAACTAAAATTTTTTTTTTATATTTAGGACACGTCAATTTGACATCATTAATTATATCATAATATTTCAGTAGTAACAGTACTCATACAAAGTGTTTAGAAGTTTTTTACGAATAAAGACATAAAAAATGATTAGTTAATAGACATGTTTAGGTTAGGTGCATATTATGGTTTGCGAAACTGGAACAATAAAGACTTAGCTTAATTTTTAAAGTATCAAAGACGTCTCGAGTGTAATAAAACCGTTAGAGTTTTATTTTTCCCACAAATCTTTAGTTTACAAATATGGCCTTACTTTTGAGGTAGCGAATAAATCACACGACCGGTTTATCGATAAGGTGATAATTTAGAACAGCAAATAATACCACAAGGAGGAGGGAACAGAGGAGAATGAGGAAGATATAAAAGGGAAGTAATATTACTGAGATAGGTGTTACTTTATCACTAAGCAACGATGTGATAGGTTGGGTTAAACTGTTGGCGCTGTGTTTGCTTTATATTGGAGAACACAGCTTTACTTAGCGGCGCCGGCGGTACGTCGAGGCGTTCCGCAGGACCAGCCCACCGACCCACCGCTGCACCCGCCGCACCCCGTTGTACCCGTGGCGTACTCAAAGTACTTTAAGTATAAAGGTATTGCGACTGGTTGGATCACCTCCAAGTTTGGTGCACCCTGGGCAACGTGGGCGATGACGCATCATTGATTGCTCCTCTGGAGTAGCTGGCGTCAACGTCAACGGCCAAGAGTCTGACCAACCGGCCCTTTTTAGGGCCAGCTGACCCCATTGCACGAGGGGGTCGGGGTATGGCGGGCCGGCAAGGCCCGCGGGGGGGGTGGTCGCTCCAGGTACCCCTCTGCTCTTATCAGAGGGGACACTGCGAATGGCCCAGGGTCAGTCGGAGTGCGAGAGATATGCTCTATGGGTAACCTTACACCCCGGCGTCTGTAGACCCGAGACGGCGTGCGGTTTTAGTCGGTTCAAGCCCGACATAACCGCCCCCGCTGGCCGGCGGGGGGGTTACCGAAGGGATTTCCGCACGAAAAAAAATAAAGGTATTCGCCGCTTACTCCCGTCGTCTGCTTGACAGTTGTCTGTTTTAGCAACAAAAAAGAGCTATATTATAAAGTGTTACGTCACCCAATCGTTATGGCGGTCTTGAAAATAGTAATTAATTTGGTTTCGTGATTGATTGCGTTATTTATCACAACAGCGAGATGACATTGATAAAGCGGCGACGGGCGCCCTCGCCGGCTCCGCGGGCGGCCGAGGCGCGCCTACTGCCCGGGGGCACGACGTGACTTCAGTAGTACACGCCGACGTCGCCGATGCGAGGGCTGTAGGGGGCCCGTTTGAAACATTACATGACCTACAAAATGATTAGGTGGTATTTTATAATACACTAGCTGGTGTCCGCGACTCCGCCCGCGGGGCGGTTGGTTATCATTTTTTGGCCATATCTCCGGTTGTACTTAACCGATTACAATCAAACGTACGGCAGATTTTAAACCATGCCGCTTCAAATCCGTTCAGTGGTTTTTGCGTCCAACGTGAATAGATAAAAATATTGACCCCAAGTTTTTTTTTTTTAATATCTCCAACAACCAATTTGCAATGTTATAATAGTATAGACTATTATTACTATATTACTGTTGCTTCTGTAAGTATAGTTCTTAATAAATAATAGCATGGAATCTCTGCCGTACATGTCAGTAACCAAGTTCTATGAGACTGAAATATATAAATTACATTTTTAAAGCAATTAGCATGCTAACTTTTCTCATTAAAAAAATCGTAAAAGTCAACATCATGATGAGAATTTCAGCTACACAGGGTGTACGAGCACTTTTAAATATAATAGAAACCTTTTAAATACAGACAAAAATAATAAAACTGTATATAAAATACGTTAATGTTTTTTAAAAATAAAATGGTAGTTGTAACAGACCATTTTGTTGTTATACCTCGTGCAATTTATTTTGATGTGCGATACGCAATTTAGAAATTATTATCACTACATATTATAAAAAAAGTCCTCCGCCGCGTCTATCTGTCTTTCGCTATAAATTCAAAAACTACTGCACCGATTTTCATGCTGTTTACACTTATGGTTAGAGCGATTCTCGAGGAAGGTTTTAATACATAATTTGTTGTTTTATACATTGGCTAATGGAAGTGGCGGAAAAAACAAGCCGTCTGGGAGCTTTCCACGAAAACGCTGCCTTTGAGATATAACAAATCCTTGCCGCGGGCAACAGTTAGTTAAAAATAAATTACAAATAAATTCAATATTACATCAATACAGCTTCTAGTTGAAGTTTTTATCTAAAATGTAATAAAAGATCTCTATGGTTACTGCAGTTCTACAAACTGACAATGTGAACTCATCATATCTGTAATAATAAAGGTTTGAACTTTGACACTCGTCATTTGAACAGTTGGCGCTGATGGACACGCGTGTAACATTTCGTAAACTTGGGACGTAGGTTTCCCGACAGTCACGTGGGTTCACTTGAACTAAATCATTAGGCATGTAAACAGGGGCTGTGTGTGAGGGTGCGTGAGTCAATAGCACAACGCATAACTTATTTGTGCTTCGTTAGGACTGTTGTTTGCACCCAATGTAATGAATGCGATGTACGCAATCGAAGCTCATGTCTTCTAACTAACAGTGCAATGTACAGTGAGTCGCTCAACGTCCTGCTGTTACGGGTCGCTAGGCTCAGTCGACCTGGCCGCGGCTGCTCTGACTGACTCACTCGGTACACCAAAAACTGTGCAAATGTAAATGAGTTTAATGTGGTATCTCCCGAAATTGTACAACTTATTGTCCAAGCTGTGTGTACTCACCTTACGTCATCTTAATAACTTCACGCCTGTATCCCTGAAAGGGTAGGCAGAAATGTATTGCACACCCACGATTAGGCTATAATGAAATTTTTTTTTCGTCATCTATCTGTGCTTTCTTGTCCCATAGCGTTATAAGTGTAAAACATCCATTTCTTGTTCGTTATTTGATATTAAAAAGGTGTAACAGTATCACATAATACCTGGGGATTGTGACTCAGAACAACTCTTATTAACAAATCACAAAAAATCCCGGCCCAAATATAAAGTACAACGGTTCGCGCGCCTCCCCCGGGGTCGCGAGGCCCGGGGCGGGGGGGGGGGGGTGGCGCGAGGTAACGCTATATTATTTGTTTCCAAAGCGGCGGGGAGTACTTACCGCGCCGTGAGACACAAACTTTTCCACTAAAGTGAATTAATGTGCGAGTAGAGATGTTTGGCTCGGAGAGGTGAGCTTATCGCCGGTAATTGTTTGCAGGGAGTAACACGAAATAAACGACGATACTAAGAACATCGCTAATTGCCACCTCGGCTTTTAGTACTTTATCCCGAGTTGCTAACTGGGTTACAGTCCCAGAGAATGAAATTAGAATCTGGTTAAAGTGAGAAGGTGAATGTAGGAGGCGTACGTGAGTATCCCGCCGCGGGTATGATTAATGCCCCCTCCCCCCCTCGTGGCCGCCCCGGCGTGGCCCTGGCCGCGTTCCGCAGATTTCCCTGCTGACTGTGTGCGCAGATTGTTTTATGTGCAAACAAAAACAGTAAATTCAATTCGATCGTATTTCAACGTACGAGGGCCTGTCTACCTTCTTCACTCGTTTCATATAGATAAACAAATATGGCGGCACTAACTATCAGCGCTGCAATACAATCATACATCTGTAACGCGAGCTCTCAAGTTCTCTTTTGTAATGGACACAAATCGTGATATGTTCGTAGTGATAACGCTTGTGATACAAGTACCATGCTTACATTATTATAACACAACAATTTATTATTCAATGAATTTAGTACGAGATATAATATAATATTAATTCTCCTATTTATTACAAACTAGATGTAACCCATAGCTCCGCCAGCGTGGATATTGGTTATCGCAACTACTCGCGTTATCCTTATCCTTACCCAAGGTCTAGTCTATCTCTGTACCAAATTTAATCAAAATCGGTTCAGTGGTTTAGGCGTGAAAGCGGAACAGGCAGACAGAGTATTCGCATTTATAATTTTTTATTAAATGTGTTATTTTTAAAATCTTACAAGTTGGTGATAAACGATGTTCTTGTTCCCAACAAAAATAGGTTCGTTTAAAGAACAAGTAGCAAAGACTGATTTTCGTGGAAATATTGCCCTATTCATGCTGGAGACGTGTAAAATATTGCCCTATTCATGCTGGAGACGTGTAAAATATTGCCCTATTCATGCTGGAGACGTGTAAAATAAGTGTTAAGGAGAACATGCAACATTTGTAATCTGCACACCCAATAACGGAAATACCGTCAATATAAAAATAACAAATGATAAATCATGATTCATCAAGTAAAATATGATAATTTATATTTTTCTCAAATGTTTTTCTCCTTAATTACTTTTGTGCTTACAGAAGAATTCTTGCATTGGTCCTGAGCTACTAATAAGTGCAAAATTTCTTCAGTCTAGCTCCTCCGGACGCCGGTTAAAACTTAATGACAAGAAAGCAACATAAACGCGCTGCAAAACAAAGCATCAAACTTGCCGCTTAATGCGCTACGTCAAATATACGTCCGCGTAGAACGTCTACGAAAAAGTGTAGCACATCTTACTGCTCATCCACGTAGCACTGCTACGATAATTTTAATTTAGTTTTAAGTTTTATTTATTGATTACTTAACAAGAAAATGCTAATGTTTAACAACTATGTTATATTTTAATTATAAAGATTAACACTCAGGTCTTGTTAGACGCAAGCGTACAACCCCCTCCCCTCTACCAGCCAAATGGTTGTTTTTGGAAATGTGAAAAAAATTACAGTACTAGTGTATAATTATGACGAATTTTAAAGCAAATGTACTTGGAGAAGTAACAATTTCGTATGAATTATATATTCATACGAAATTCGTTAAACGGATATTCCAACATGCAATACCAACGGAGCGATGTATCAATGTGTTGCAGTACGATGATGGTAAATACGGACACGCAGGCAGTACTTAGCCCGACTCGCACTTGGTTGGCTGGTTAAATAAACATTGTTCTTGGAATTCTTCGTCACAAAATCAGAAAAAAATCAATATCGTCCGGAGTAAACAACATCGCCTTAAGACGTAATATATGTAGAAGAGAATTTCAGCGCTCTAGGGGATTTCCGCACGGAATAAAAAAAAGTATTCGCCCTAGAAAGGGACCTGCACGGGTGTTGGCTCCATCTGGGGTGTTGACTTTTGCTCATTTAAATAATATGATATATGAATATGAAAAGTTGTAACATACTAATTGCTTCAAAATTTCGTTTACTTAGATAAATAGGTAGATAGATAGATAATACTCTTTATTGTACGCCACATATTATTATACACAACATCTTAAGTCTAAATATATTACAATATATACAATGGGCGGTCTTATCGCTAAGAGCGATCTCTACCAGACAACCTTTGGATGGATTTATGAGTAGGAGAAGAATGTAGATATAAAAAAATAATACTACATATCATAGAATTTCCACCTCCATACATACATTCATACATATTACATATATACATGTATATATATGTAATTGATATAATACATAAAAGACATATACCTACAGTCCTACAGCAGAGCAAATAAACAGGAGTTGAATAATTAAATATTCAGATAGTAATTAGTTATTCAGACAGCGACACGCGAAAGCGCCGTCCGCTGCGGCCGCGCCGCCCCACGGGCCGCTTTGTTCTACCGAGGAGCGCATCATCTTAGAACTTAACAAATACTGTTCATATATTCATAGAACACTTGAATGAGTATTTGGTCTCTTTTACCACAACCATAATTAAAATTCAGATACTATGAGAAAACGATGAAAGCTTTAGCACCATTTTTTGGAGAAAATGGCACCCTTATAAAACTACTACGTTATCCCTCTGTCTGTCTCTTTGCATGTCTGTCTGTCGATACTTTTTCAGGAATGTTTGGAGTATCAAATTGAAATTAATATCAAATAAATTAAATCTGTAACGCCTTGAAGCTGTAAAAAAAACCTTAGTAACATATAAAATAGAACTTCAATAAATTGGACGACTGAGATATATGTACGTCTATTTGACACTATGTACGTCCATTGTACACTTCTTCGGGCACTTGAGCGTTCCGAAGCCGCCCGCCATTTCCCTTGAAACAGGTGGCAGTCATAAATTTGCTAATGTTTAGTCCTGAGCGAGATTAAGACACGAGAAATAAGCGGTACAAAGCGATGCCGGCCGCGTCGCGGGCATCGGCCGGCGCCTCGCGGAAACGAATTAGCTTTATGGTTCCTGTGGCGGACACTTCCATGCCTGCTCCGAAACACAATGTCATTTTGTTTAAATTTTGATCCTTTATTGTTAAATATGATAGCGGCTGTATGCGCGTTTCTTTTTGTTTACATTTGTGCTAGATGTTTTTTTTTTAAACTATGTTCAGTGACACGAATGTGGCTCCAAAACTGTTATTTTCAGCTATAAAACCGCAGTCTTAAGCGGATCAAATATACTACTGAAATGTTTTAAACTGCAAAAGTGACATTTCAACATTTAATAGCATATTCACACACATAACTAAATTTTGTTTGATTGTGCACAATCGGCAAGTCAGATGCTGACTGCTACCGCTTTTCAAACCGCCAGTAATTTGTAAGTCTTCATTTCTATCATACTAATACCATAAATGTGACAGTTTTAGGTTTATAACCCAATCATGTAAAACCGGCTAAACGAACTTGCGAGAAATTTGGCATACATTGACTATGATTGATAGAAGGCCTTATTCTATCTGTCTATCTGCCCGCCCTTGTCCCAATTACTTAGGGTCGGCAGAATATGTCCTTCTCCTTCATTCATTACTGTCAGATGTCATCTCCTCAGTCACTCCCTTCCTTACCATATCCTGTTTTACGCAATCTCTGGACCTATATCTGAAGACAACGCAGACGCAGTCGCGAGATGAAGCTACTATAATATAAAACCAAACCAGGAAATATTCAACTATGGTTCCTTTTTCAAGTTAGTGGCGCTAACGCACGGTAGGTTCATACAAATGACAGCGCCATATAAAAGTGATCGCATTTGTAAGTGATATGCACGAAAAGAATGTACATAATATATGAGCCATGGTTGAATTGTTTATATGGAAGTCTACACAAGCCGCGCGCTGCTGCAGCCCGTGTCGCGTCGTGCAGCGAGAGTCAGATATAACTATATATTCCTTTCTATTCTCACTGTCACACATGTGAAGTCTCAGAGTGATATGTAAGGAATTAGGAGTTAGTGGCCTGGTGCACAGGACTAACTTCTATTTATCAAAGAATATCAATTCAATGACAAAACAGAAGTAACAGTCAGTGTTGTATTTAATACTAGCTGTTGCCCACGACTTTGTACGCGTTAAGTTCGGAATAACTCAAGGTATGTTTATTTAGGAAGTCAATGGGGGTGGCCTGTGTTCAGCAGTGGACTTCCTGCGGCTGATATGATGATGACGATGTTTATTTCTGCAGTCACGATACTAACGCATAAGTATTAAGTTATTTTGAGGTGATGTGGTGCACTCGTTTTACATTGAGAATTCGTTCGAAATAGATGGAGAAATACTATGTAACATCGAAATCAATTCTACCCGATTCCTTAATATAATAGCGTGATGATATTCATTATGAAATTTTTGCAGTTTGTGGAGGGTTGAGATTTTACATTTTACAGTCCATTACCTCTAGCGTGATGAATTATAGTCCGGACTTTGACTATGTCTGAGTTGTGCTGAACTACAAACTTTCGTGAAGATCTACCTTGTAATAATAAAGTTGTCATCGATAAGCAGCAGCATCAATAAGTCATCAAGGAGCAGTAGAGCAAAATCAGCCTAAACTGCTAGACCGATTTTGCTCTACTGCTCCTATTATAACTATAATAGCGTGATGATATATAGTGTAGTTTATGACTATGCCCTAGGAGAATGTTCATGCAAAATGCCATGCCATGTTAATGTCAAATCTGTTCAGCGGTTTTCAAGTAATGCTCGGACATCGATAATAAAGGCAGACAAACAGAAAAACCGTGAGATAAAAATTCTAAAAATCACATTTTCGGCATGGGTTTCGGCATCGCTCCTGGAACACACATCAATTATTTTTTTGGAAAAATATTCAATGTACAGTTTTCACCTCGTTACGATTTTATTATTTGTATGGATATAGACAGCCGGAGCGTACGTGTAGTACATGAGTGTGCACCATACGGCCTGTGGACCGCATCACCCTGAAGTAAATCAAACGCAAATAGGTCGCCCAGGTTCGCACAAAAACCTATTTAAGGGGACGCGATGCCAACGACCGAACTTAGGGTTCAATCGTATTGCTCAATATATTGCTCAATTGTAGTGCTTATAGAAATGCCATCACTTTAAATAAAAGCAATCGCAAAACTCTGATCTCCTGAGCCGGGAGTGTCAGTGGTCTGCGGATAGAATGTATAGACGAGTGGTCCATATGGTGCTCTACTGAGCGACCTCTCAATCTGCCTGAGTTCTTAACGAGTGCGTCGTCAGCAAACACGTCGGTTGTTGTTCTGTATCACGCGCCTCCCCCCCACCCCCCCTCGCCACACTTTAAAGGTCCGTGATTGGCTGCAGACCTGCGGGACACATTCTCTCAAATTTGCAAACTCCCGCTCTAACTTTGAGATCGCAGTTAACCTTGTGAGTATTTAATATACCCACGCGTATGAAATGTGTGCCATTCTGATCGTACAGATAAGTTACGATGTGTAAGTTATTTTAGATGAAAACTTAAAACGTTGGCTCCTTGATAGCAGTATTTAAGCGTCGCTGATAGGGCGAGTTTGCCGGCTAGCTCTTTCAATTAATTCTACCCTCTCTTTTCCCATCCAGACCAACACGAGCTTGGCTGAGGTGTCACCATCATGTGGTGCAAGTAATTCCATCGAGGACCAATAGGTTCAGCCCCTCTTTTCTTTGCCGCACCATAAACACTTGGGATTCTTTACCAATGTACGTTTTTCCATCTTCTTACAATCCCGGTCCATTAAGAAGGGAAAGCATCGATCAGAGCTGTCAAACTGAGGTCCACTGTTAGTCCATTGCTCACTGCTGGCATCTATAATGGTGGCGTTCATTCTGTGGACTTCACTTAGCATCTAACATGGTAGACATACTGAAGCGACCTACATAGATAAAACTATTTATTAAAGATACAATCGCAGGATATTTAGTTGTACAATAGACGGTCTTATCGAAGTCTAATCTCTTATACCCGGCATAGCCGATTGTTGGTGGCCGAACTTCTCCGTAACCACTCGTGCGATCTTGACCAAATTTACCACGGTGATAGTGTGGACACTGAGGAGTGTTTCGAGATAGTTCATGTCCGATGTGCCATTGAGGAATAATCTCCGAAGAACAGTTTCACGAGCGCGCGGCCTTAGCTAAGCGCGCGACCGTAGTAAGATGTATTTTTTTCAAGTAAGAGTCCTGCTCGCTCAGCTCAATTTATTTCAGATGCACCCTGCACTGAATTCCTAGTATAATATTACATTCATCTTGTCTAGAATACCTACGGGCGACTAATTGAGTGAAACGTGGTTTGTGAGGGGAAACAACTTACGACTTAACTTAAATGAACAAAATGATACCGGAACGGTCAAGTTTTTCAACAACTTATTGAAAACCAGTGAAAAATGATACGAGTGAAACATTTGTTTGCATATTAAGTTAGACGGACATCGCAGTCCTCATTAATATCTCATTATATTACGAGCCGAGCACGACGCGTGCTGCGCCCGCTGGCCGCCGTGGGGCCGTGCGGCGCGGCCGGCACGGGCCCCTCGGCGAATGCTGTGCCTTATGTACGTCGAGGTGACGTCACAGCACGCCCCGCCCCCGCCCCCGCCCCCGCGCCGGCGGGACGCGCCGCGCCGCCCCGCACCGCACTTCAGCGTTACAGTCGATAAGGGTACCCGGCTAGATCGGGAGCTGGCGTCCAATTTTCCGAACACTTTTCACAACGAAATCAACTCAGAGAAGTAATCGTTTTATTACCACTTTAAGTGATAGTTCCAAACAATATCTTTAACTCGCCTTAAATGCGGATGTGAATACAATTACATATAAATGTCAATTATCTTCTTGGATTCCTGTATTTTTCACATATTGGACCAAAAAATCTTAAAGTTACAGTTTTAGTTTAAAATGTTATTAAGTATCCAAGAATACAAAAATTTGTTGCCGGTGTAATATATACATAGTACCATATAGTTACCCTTAATACAATTGTCAATGAAATAGGCATTGATAGATCTGCAATTAAATCTAGGATATAGTTGAGAAGCCAGTTCGTGTGGCTCCAGCTCCTGGCATAGACGAGCCCGTTTGTCTCGGCTGGAGAGTTCGAGCGCTCGGAGAACGGTGCTCCGAGCAGTCAGCGAGCGGCCGCCGCCGAGCACAGAGCGCGTGGCCCGGCCCGGCGCGTCCGACGTGCGACCTGCGAGTTCAGTGCTGTGCGTAATGTGTGCCAGGGAGCCGAGCTGCCTGTGCGACCCGTGAGGCCGCCTGCCCGCGCTGCCCGGTGCGTCCCCAAGCGCTGCAGGAACCACCCGCATACCCTCCACGGAGTACACTATCAGGTCGGACAGCAGTGCAGATGATGTTTTATGTATGCGAAATGCATTTTGCATTACTACATGTTGTGTTAATGCTTCAAAGGAGCGCAGTATGCTTGAATTAGTAGTAGTAGTATCTGTATAAGTATATTCGCATACTATTAATTAACGAAGTTTTGGGTTAGCAGACATGTGTTGACCTTAAAATAAAGTAACGAGCGTGTTGTTAGTCTCGCAAATTTACGTACTGAGGAGTGCAACGTCGCGTCGCGCCGGCGGAACACGATCAACTGTGACTACTTTGATTGTGGTGCAGTTAAATTTAGCTTTTCTTCAGAATGTTTGTAAAACCAAAATGATGTATTATTTAAGTTCAAATTCTTCATAGTTCAAAAACTTCATCCCTCGCATCTGGAACGTAATTCATGTACAGATGTGACCTTGAATTTTTAGTCTTTAATAGGTTTACTCGCCCTTAAAAATCAAAGTTGGCGTATTTCTTTGGGGTACGAAATAAAAATAGAAACAATCTTTTAATTTAATGTCCGTTCGTTTGAACGTTATCCTATACACATCGTTGTAATGAAATATAACTCACTCGGGATAAGTAAATAAGCAACTGCGTTTCGTCCTGAGAACCTATCGCGGGGACCCCTGTGGGTATAACATATAGGACTCGCCGAGAGTCGTTTGTGCTGATCCTGATCCTGCATTTGCATTAGACCAAATCACATGCAATCATATCACTTTCCCGCCCTATCCCTTTGTCGTGTTTTACGATACCCACGGGAAGACATGAGGTGGCCTTGCATTTTACTTTGCCGGGAGAGGAAAACTTTGCCTCTTTACAAGGTTCAATTCTTCGGCACGGAGCCGTCCACGAAGTCAGCCCGAGACACTGTCACAGCTCTTACCCGTTGAGAAGCAATCTAAGTCGATAAAACACATTATCTGTTCATTTATGGATGGACGTCCCACCGCTGGCGGCGGCCCAGTCGACCAGCCGCACCTCTCCAAACGGAAATTAAAGTTGAACACTCGCGCCGGACGCAGCTCGCACAGGCGGCGCTCCACTCCTCGCAGTTGGGCCGGCCGGCCTGTGCAACCAACTACTTGACAAAGTTCCCAGTGAGCTGATGGTGGTAGAGTCAAGCAACAGTCATTTTGGCTGTTGCATGAATGGGCCGACTCGACCGGGGAAGCACCACCCTCTCACAGAATATCGACGCCAAGTAACAGTATTTGAACTGTTGCGTTCCGTTTGGTGAGTGAGAGTGCCGGAGCCCAAACTCCTTTCCCATCCCCTCCCGAACTCCTTTTCCACCCCCTTTCCTTTACGAGGTCGGCAGCGCGAGTGTTACGCCACTGGTGTTGCACACGTCCGTAGGCCGCGGTAACCGCTTCCCATCAGGTGGGCCGTGTGCTTGTCTGCCACCTTAGTGGTATAAAAAATAAAAAATAAAAAAAAGCTTCGGTCCAAAGAAATTGGATTGCTGAATTTTAAGGCTAGGTTTCGAAGTACAAGCACTAGCGCTGTAATCGCACTGTTTATATATACTCCAATTGGTAGGCAGGGCAGGCCTCGTCGACACCCTCCTGGTGGTTTCCCCGTTGTGTGCAAGGTTTGCACTTTGGAACCCGGGGTCCGCTTGTTGCTTGTGATTGGTATGTCGGCTCTCCCAACCCCGAGAGGAAGGACTGCACCAGAGCCTGTACTGTACACCAGGGTAAGCAGGAAGTGTACTAGCACAACTGCCAACAATTGTGATATTGTTTCGGTTACACATGATACGGGACGATCCTATTGCCGTCAATCAGGTTTTATTAGACGATGAGCATTAATTAATATTCCCTTTGAACAAAAGTCACCCACGCACCCACCGTGATATCAATTTACGCTATTTAAGTATCCAATATTTGTCTCTGGTTATTTTCAAATAATGACAACAATATTGTTTTGCTTTTTACAAGTTTTTATTTTTTATCTTGCTCTGTAGGTATGTATATAGTATGTACATATGTGTGTTAGTGTCAAAGTAACGGGTCAAATCTTGCAACTGAATTTTGAACCAGTTATCCTCACCCGATTGAGATGAAATTTTGCATGCACATTCTATTTGGATGTCAATGCAATTATATTATACCATGAAGTTGGTCTGATGATGAAGTAGGAAAGTCGTCATAGGAACTCATAAATTTAAAAAGATAAAATTAACGAGTTAGGGCTCATTGGTTTTGTCTTGACAAACTCTCTGGTGTTACATGGTATTCCGGGTCCGATATTAGAGTAAGAAGGTGGCCATAGGAAGTCATAAACTAAACAAGACAAACCTAGCTGGTTTGGGCTCAATTATTTTGTCTTAGTAAACACTTTGGTGCTACAGGATATCTAAGGTCTGAAGATGGAGACGGCAGGTGGTCTGGAACTAAACAAGATAAAACCATCGTGTTGAGCTCTTTTGGCCGGTCTTCACAAGCACTCTGGTGCTACATGACATTACTAAAACTAAAAAGTTGAAAACAAAATAAATAGTAAAAAAACTCATTAAAACAAGGTTTATTAAAAATATTAGTTGTTAGTACTAAAACAAACATAATAGTTTTTTGCAAGGGTTGTGCTGATTTCAAAAGCTTGAAGCGCAATTAGACCCACGCAGAAAAAACTTGCGATACATTTTAAAAAGTTTTATTTCTACTTATTTAATTCCTCAGAAACCATCAGAACTTGCATGGTGCCAAATCTCCCTGGGTTGCTTAGTGAATTAAACGATAGTCGGTCGAGTGGGTCGCGAGCTCCACGCGCGCCCTCCACTAGACGCGAATCGATTGCAAGCACTTCATCAAAATGCAAAGGCACGTTTTATTTTACACTGCAGCAGCAAGTACTTCCACTAAAATCTATCCACCTTCTTGTTCCTTGATGAATTATTTCTTTTTATTTTGCTGCTCCTCATTAGCAGGCAGATTCAACAGGCGCGCTCAGTAGCCGACCTGTAGAGCAAATCTAGAGAAAAGAAGAATAGAATAGAAATAAACTGTATTGCACACTAATCAAAGTATGCGTACATAGAATACACAGTCGACATGTGTACAAGATATAAAAAGCAGGATTTAAACTAATAGTTTTAGGGGTGCATTCGTGAAGTAGATAGGTTTTGAAAGAGAAGATAGTGCCTATGAAAAAATACACAATTTTATTCCGATTGAAGAAAAAAGAGTGTGAGAATGGACGAAAGAAGCCGAAGAAAACAGGCAATCTTCAAGATAAACAGTCTTTTAATGCACCCGGGATTAGCTACCAGATAATGATGATAATGATTCTGCATGGAAACGTAATACAATGTCCAAGTATGTCACAAGTAATTTTGTATTATAATATGAAGTGAACTCTACCCGTTGGTGTAGCATATGGTAGTACGAATACGGTAGTACAGTAAACATAAATGTTCAGTGCGTGAACCGAGCGAGCGAGTAATTAAAAAGAAACAATTAACTGCTTTGCTACCAGTCTCCTTTAACCCGGAGACAAGGGTGAGGAGTGAGACCACGAGCAGATAGTATTAAAGCCGTAGCCCCACCACTCACTTTCACGCAATCACTACTTCGTTCCGAAGCGTGATCTAAAGCGCGACAGTGGAAACGCTAATAAAACTAAAACTTAATATCTAACTAAAATAACGTGTCTAATGATCCGAATTTACACAAATGTGCATGCAACCAACGGTACAAAATCATTAATTAAACACAGGAAGTCGGTACGAATATAAAACGTTTCAAACAACAAAAAAACCGCAATTTTATAAAACCCGGTTTACCGACAAACCCTCAAAACGGTCAAAAGGCATTCGAGGAACCGCCCCGAACTTAGAACAAAACAAACAAAAGTAATATCAAAAATTCACGGGCAGTTGAATTCCCGTTACAGTGAAACGGTTAGTTCGGTCAGAATCGCCACCAAAAATTACCCGGATATCCCGAGAAATATTAAACTATAAAATTAGCTATTTTAAACGCTAGGATATAAACAAATCAAATCAGAAATGTAGAGTGTTGTAGAATATTTATTTATTTACTTTCAATTTTATAGCAAGATAAATATATATTCAGACCTCACGGCGAGTCCGATCAATTTGACACCCAATCGAAATCGACCAAGAAATATTTTAATTTTAATAACAATTTCAAGTTTTAAAAGTGAAAATAGTCCAATTCAATTACACCAAAAGGCAAAATAGTAACGATAAATTAACAATCAATATGGTGAACTTGAAGCGCGTGTTAAGTTTCAATTGGCAAACCAAAATTAAACCAATCCATTATTAACATCAACAGGCGTCAACAATACACAAAATATATTAAGAAATGGGTCAATAACCTTCAACGGACCGGGATACAGCCGGAAAAATAGCAAAGATTGGAAAGTGTGCCTATTTATAGTGTATCTAACTATATGTGACATGAATGTACGTGTAATTGAATATACAATAAACTAATTATGCAGTAAAATAAAATTTGAGATTTACTTCCCGTAGAATGTGTTTTCCACGGCAGCAAGGTTCCAAATCCAACGAACGCGATGGGCGTATTCACTTTATTTAGCAAAGAGATAACTAGCTCGATAATTAATTTTCACCAATAAATCAACATTCAACAAACAACCAACAAATCACAACATCACCTCGCGCTTAACCGTGATGTACCGGCGTCATAGTTTTCGTACAATAATGAGCGGGGTACGTAAAGAAAAAATAATAACCGACATTTTAATACGCGGTAAAAATATCAAAACATAAATATTTAACGATTAAAACTAAACAATACATATTGAAATAAAACTATTTTTAACGGATTCTATCGCGGTTTATTTGATGTTATTTTATACTTTACATTGATCCCGACGTTTCGGTTGCTTTTCAGCAGCCATGGTCACGGGAAGCCCGTAAAAATAGTTTTATTTCAATGTGTAACATTTGCGTAAACTTCCGACAATATCCATGTAAACAATACATGTTCACGTTTACCATTACATGGAAAGCAAACCTCGGGAACGTGCTAAGTTTACGCATGATCTGTTCATCCTTAAAGTTTCATTATGAAGAGCTTTCAAAATAAAAAATTTCATACCTTTCTAACTGTTTGAAATAAATGTATCTTCAACTATTCAACAGCTTCCTATTTAATTGAAAATTAATCTCGTATGAAGAACTCAGAACATGAACCCGTGCGTCCACTAGACGACTACAGCACTAACATTAATCCGCTCCTAATATAATTGCCATAAAATAACGAAAAGCGTGTACTCCATCGGATTCCAACAAAACGCCCATTATTCGAATCAAGATAAATGGCCACCACTATGTGTGTAGCGAACTGCGGTGAACGTAAACTTACATGGATAACCGACTTGTAAGCCATAAAGCGGCCTGTACCTACGCACGTATAGCGGGGTCGCTGTGGGCCCCGCGGCACCGACCGACGTAACGACTTTGAATGATACTTTAATGTCTCGTTTGACGGTTCTCTAGCGCATTCTCTTCGAATAGATGTAATTCCAAAACTGATCAAGTGGATTATGATAATTTAAATTAATTTCATGAGCATGCCAATTGCACACGATAGTAGTATTTGGTTGTATAATATTACCTTACCTAGTACTTTATAATATTGAAGATGGATTGGATTCAAAATTTGGAGGAAACCAAGTTTAGTTTTCGCACGGATGCTGAAGAAAATCGAACACAGTGCGTGAAGCGCCAGTAAAACAGGCGACAATAGTGACGAATGAGGAGAATTATAAGGTTTACAACAATAATTGCTTTGCTCCTATTTTACACAGTTACTACAGATACAGTACTGTACCGTATACCATACCATATTGTCGCATTGCCACCGAAGATTTGCAACTAAACCAAATTTGAGTGCAATCTAACGTCAGGAAGTGGTTCTGATTGGATTTCCAAGATTTAATCCGCACGTACTGTGGAGTCTGGGGTTTGACTTCACAGCTTCTTGTCGATAACTAGTGATATTTGAATTATAACACAAGGATTTTATTATTCATTATTAATATGCTGAACGTGTTTTTATGGGATTTACGCGAGGTGCTCTATATTTACTGAAACGAATTAGAGGGTCAAAGTCAAAGTCAAAAATCATTTATTCTGTATAGACCATTAATATGGCACTTACAAAACGAAAAAAAATAAAATTAAACGTATGTTTGGCAAATGGACCACCGGTTCGAAACGCGGCCCTGTCCGGCAAGAAACTCAGCGGGCTGTTTTTTTTTAGGTCTATTTACAAACATGTGTATTTAACTTAATTACAATATTTCATTTGAGTAGCATAGAGAGAGAGCAAACAGTTCATATCCAAGCTTGTTTGTCATCTAAATAGTCTTGAATTTTATAATAGCCTTTTTGGCAGAGTTTACTTTTTATTTGTCTTTTAAATTTATGAAGAGGTAGATTCTTCATTTCACTAGGAAGCTTGTTGTAGAAGCGTATACAGTTACCCTGAAAGGAATTACTAATCTTGTGGAGTCGACTATTACAAACCACAAGATTGTTTTTATTTCTAGTATTTACGTTATGTATATCACAAAGCCTTATAAAATTGGAAATGTTTCTTCTAACATACAAAAGATTTTCAAAAATATATTGAGACACTACAGTTAGAATGTTTATTTCTTTGAACTTTTCTCGGAGGGAGACTCTTGGGCTCAACTTATAAATTGTCCGCACAGCCCGCTTTTGCAATACAAAGATTGTATTTAAATCTGCGGCATTACCCCAAAGGAGAATGCCGTAGCTCATAATACTATGGAAATAACTGAAATAAACTATTCTAGCGGTATCTATGTCTGTTAAAGTCCTAATCTTTTTCACAGCGTAGGAAGCAGAACTTAACCTACTAGCTATTTTTTCAATATGTGATCCCCACTGTAATTTAGCATCTATATTTAAATCTAAGAACACGGTCGATTCCACAAGGCTCAACAACTGTACATTGAGTTGTACATTGGTCATGGTCGCGAACTCTGCTCAGTGATTGGGCCTAATACACTTTTCACTTCTTGATATTCTCTTCTGGCGGGTCAAGGCCGGAGCCCCTGGTCACCCGCTGACTCGATCTGTCCGCAAACCTTTTGTTTCTTCCTATGCCCTTAATTTAAATTGATTTATACATTTTTATTTTGACGCATGATGATCGCTGACGCATGATGGCCAGACAACTAACTATAGTGTTCGAAGGAGTCCGAACACTACAGTACTACCTGACAGGGCAAACTTAATAAAAGCTTATAATTAAAAGTAAACAACCAGAAATATTAAAGCGCCAATAAGATTTCTCATCATCCATCAATTAGCCTTTTGCAGTCCACTGCTGGACATTGGGCTGTTTCACTTTTTTCTTACAGAATGTACAGGCAGGTGTTATTCTTGATATAACGATACCGCTACTAACTGAAAAATAACATTTGAATGTGAAGTCAAGAATGAATTTGTATATTCATGACTCCCTCTGCGCGCACTACTGGGCCCGGCTATTATTCTTTGTGTGTGACGTTATTTATTTCCATGCAAATTTGTGGTCCCACGCGAGCGGTTGCGACGCGGGAGCGACAGGTAGGCGCGCGGAGGCGCGCTCGTAAAAAACACATCAATCGCAGCGCGCCCGCGGTCATCAATCACTCGCCTGGCTTGCGCACACACACACACACACGCGGACTTATCTTATTGTAAACGTTTGACCGCTTACTCTAAACGACTACTCGTGCGTGATTACTATATCAGACTTAGAAAACCAGGTTCAAACAAAATTCCAACAGTGGATTAACAAACCATAGATGCCATAGCTTAATACATAAATATCTGGGTGATCTTTTTTTTGTGCTGAAAGCCCCTCGGATTTCCCATAATCCCGGGCGCGCTCCGCCATCTCCTTCTCGAGCATTAAATACCCGCAGAAGGAGGCGGCGGCGGCCCAAGCGCTCGCGCTCCGCACCATTGCCGCAATCATGCTGCCGAGCGAGAGGACTCCCACCCACACCTCCTACGCCGGGCAGTGATGGCACTCAGACGTTGGCTCCTTCCTGGACCAGAGATTAACTGCGTCAGTCGGTACGAGAGGCTTTCGTGTCGCCTCTCTAGCCAAAACTCCATGATGGGCCTTACCGCTGTTTTGCGGCGTGCCTTGTATTGCGGCGTGCCCTAATAAATGGGTCCTGGGTTTTTTTTCGCTGTTGTCTAAAAATGAAACCTAGCTAGATCGATTTTTCGTCCCCGAAACCTTCTGTATACAAAATTTCATGAAAATCGTTGGAGTATATAAACAAGAATTGCTCGTTTAAAGATATAATAAATGTTTTAGAGTCATGCTTTGGTGACGGCACAATGGCCGCGTACCGCGCTGCGCCGCCCTCACACTTGATATCGACTTTATAGCTGTCTGCTGCTTTTCTTTCGATTACGAGAATGCCGAGGACCATCCCTCCGTTCTTTGCCCGTTTAATTTTTTTATATTCCTCAGTATTCCGCCTGTCACGTTTCGGTTGAAGACCTCCACAGCTATTTTGTTATCGCGCTTAATTTTCCAACTTTAGAAAGTTGGAAAATTAAGTGCCGAAAAAGGCAAACTAAATATTATGACATGTGTGGAGCTGGCGAATAAGACGATCTAATTATGTGCACATTGTATTATAGTATTATATGAGTTAATAGGAGGAGCAAAAACAGATCTGTTCCATCTAGACCAACTGACTTAAAATTAGCTCTGATAAATTTATTTCGTAATTTTCTACAAAGTATTTGTGACTTTATTCGGAATATTTAAAATTCTGACTTGGGTCTCAAATATATCTATATCTATATCTCAAATATAGCAAGGTACTTACATTTTTGTAAATATGAATGTGTCGTTTCAATTACCGCTGGCCTCGTTACAATTGCTACATTTTAAATTGCAAAATAAGTGTGCAGTAGTAATGTCCGCTTAATACAAACAAAAATGGTTAGGAAACGTTTATTCTGCCTTGAATAATGATGTCAATAAAATCCATAGATGGCAATCAGCACTTTCCACCAGCCACTAGACATCGCGGTCGACACACACTCACGCTCTACTAGCGCTAACCTGGTCTGAGTTCCTGACATCCCCTTTCATCATCTCCCCTCTCACTCTTAACTTAATACATTAATCTTAATCCATTCTCCGGAATATTTTAAAGTGCCTGCAAAATATTGTCTTTCACATTGTCTTTTAGAATGTAAATTTAATTATTAATATCACTAGGAATTCAGTGCACGGTGCGACTGAAATAAATTGAGCTGAGCGAGCAGGACTCTTACTTGAAAATAAGACATCTTACTACAGTCGCGCGCTTAGCTAAGGCCGCGCGCTCGTGAAACTGTTTTTCGGTGATTATTCCTCAATGGTACATTGTATTTGAACAGTTGACCCCTCTAAACACTTAGCGGTGTCTACACTATCACCATGGCAAATTTGGTCAAGATCAGTATTGTGGTTCCGGAGGAGTACAGTCTCGACCAAACGGCTTAGCCACGTATAAGAGCTTCGCTTCGCTCAGCTCAATTATAATAAGATAAGAAATAATACATACCTTTATTGGTACAAAAAGTACAAAACATAAGTTAGAGATCAGCTTTGAACGTAAATCATATTATTTTTTAGGATGAAAAGACGAAGTAAAATGTTCCAGGTTAATGAAAGTTACAAAAGGAGTTGATCCATTTTGCTATGAAAGCAGAAATGCTAAAAAGTAATCAATTTATCATTACAATTGAACGAAGAATGTTGAAAAGTCCAACAGATCCACGATAACATAACAAAGAGTTAATATTGTTATATTAATGTTGTTGGTTCTATGGCATGAAAGGCAATGTCAATCATACCGTAATACGTAGACTGGAGCAATACTTACTGTGAGTGGAGCGTGTTTCAAATCTTTAAACATTGTCAATAAAACTGTGTTTGTTTGTGTTCCAATTGCTTTTGCAATTTGATTTGATTAACAACTATCCATTTCTTATAACTGATATGGACATAACACTTTTCAGTTTATAAGAAAAAGAAATGTATTGCGATTAAGTTTAGTAATCGAAATGATCGGGCGAATTAGTTGTTTTGAAGTAGCTCAGTTTCATTTCGCTAAATAGTGCGTGTGAGAATTTGAAAATATTTGATAATTTTATGGTCATATTCATAGTTTGATTTCATTTATGTCAATATTTCGGTTAGATCAGATGGAAAGAATTATACTGTTATAATTAAAACAAAATTACGAATACTTCAATATGTGTTTCTTAATGGTTAACCTAACTTTGTAGAGGGACGGAGCTCCAAACAAAATAAGTTGACTTCTTTGGTGTCGAATTCAGCAAATGCTTATGGCGATTTGATTGAAAATAAGAACTGCATTAAGTCGAATGTCTTATTAAAAGAAAAAAGATGATGGGTCTAACCGCATCACTTGCACCGTGCCCCCCCCCCTCCGTGCCTCCTTGCGTGAATGATACTCTTCGCCCCCATCTCTTCATCATTCGCGTAAACCCCTCCAGCTCAGCCAAATGGCTCGTGGTGGGGGTGGGTTCACGTCGGAGGTGTAGTCGCCTCTCGCTCGTAAAACCGACTCCCTAACCACTAAGCATCCTACTCTTTTTAGTTCTTTTACATGGATTTGTTGAACTCTTTCTATTTTATAATATTATAAAGTAGAAAGATTTTTAGTTTTGTATGTTTGTAACGAAAAAACTCAACAACTACTGAACCGATTTCAAAAATTCTTTCACAATTAGAATGATACATTTTCCCTGAGTAACATAGGCTACTTAGGAGTAAGGTCATGATGATGATGATGAACATAGGCTACATTTTATCTTCAGGGCTGAGGCGAGTGAAACCGGGTGGAGATGCTAGTGATTTATAAAGTAATCTAATATGCTGGTAATGTAAGTTATTACTCTTAAAAGAGAGTTTAAATAAATTTTAACCTCAAATTAAACTATTATTTCAGTAAATTATATCAAAATATGGCGTGCGGCTGACACTATCAGTTAATGTGATCTCCAGCGCCCTCTGTGTGCGTGTGTGCGTGTGTGCGTGTGTGCGTATGTGCGTATGTGCGCAAGTGGCCAGAGGCCTTTCGATTCAACTTCTACATGAGTAAAAGGACGATAAGGTTCGGAGTAATAATCTCTCTTTTTATGACCCTCCTCTATTTTAAAATACTTAAACACAAATATAAGACTATTTAAAAACTTCACCGAAGATGCGAAATCTTGTGTTGTCTTGTAGGTCACTTGGTGTTCGTATCTCAAGTGTGGTACCCCTATTGAATGAATTTTATATTTGAGATATTCTGCACTTATTCCGCCGATCTAAATGCTATCTTTGTTTAACCGGGTTGTGAGAGCAATGATTTACAATTGTCTCCCTCTGAGAAAAGTTTGAAGAAGTAAACATTCAAACTGTAATGTCACAATCTAGATACGCGGTAGCGTATCCAGCCAAGTTCAGAGAAAAAGGAACTGGCGAAGCAGTAGCCATATGTTTATTTACACGAACCATTTCGAACTACGGCCGAAAACTATTTAATCTACATTTGGCATATTTATTAAAGCTTCTTAACTTGTCTAGAATCCGAAATTTCATAAATGTTGCTCAAGTACTATTAATCTATTAACGTTTAAAAACCGGCATTTTTAAACGCTTATTATTAGCTTCACCTGTATGTTTGTTTGTAACCGACTCCTTTGGGCGCGATTTTGACCAACTTTAAACGGCTAGAGTTCGTTCAAACTTTGTAGATTTATCGAGTACCGATAACAATACACTAACTTGTTAAAATTATTCCATTTTCCAATTTGCAAAATAAGATTTTTGTTAATTTATATAATTTTCATCTATAGTCGATAAGGCAGAAATTATCTTTAGCCGATTTATCTAATATTAACAAATTTTCGAACACCAAAGAGAATTTTTAATTCAACAAAGCATATAATAGTTTAAAAAAACTAAAAAAAAAACGTTTTTATAATAAAACAAAACTAAAAAAAAACAATAAATATAAATTAATAATAGTGTAAATTTAAAAAAATATATTTTATTTTTAAAATAGCGTGTGGTCCTTTTTAAGATATTATCAAACTGATAATCACTGTACTCATGTCTGTCAATAAAATATTTATATCTATTGTACATGTTAGAAAAACGGCAGATAGTGAATGGGCAAAACCCGCTAATAATTCGAAGTTACAATAACATATGGAAAATAGCACAAAAAAAACAACTTAACAACGTAAACGCAGTTAAATAGAGCAATTTCACAAATAAATATGTATAAATGATGAATATTTATAATTTCGGCTAGTTTTAAGCAATACACTAAATTTCAAAATAGTAACATAGGTATTATATCAACCTAACAGCATAAGCATAGCACAAACAGGAGGTGCACTAAGTTGCGCCTGACTTAATAAAGATAAGTTTACTAGGCAAATATAATGTAGCCTGGACGTGAAAACTAGCCAAGGCAAATGTTGGGCTTGAATTACATCCCAAGTGATATAATTTGATTTTGTATATAATTGTCTATCGATATTTAAGAATTGATATCACCTATTAAGTAGAAAATATAGTGGTAGCACCGAGGAGCAAGAATTTGTTATATTAATTTAATAGAATGTTCTTGTAACTAAAATTTGAAATAGCTATTGTACTAAAATCAGAATTTTCTACACAAAACTAGACTCCCATATAGATCTCCATTCTTTTGTCAGTGAAGTCGACAACGACGCAAATTCTTAATATTGAACTTGGGCCTCATTTCACATTTATGTTTTTGATGGGCTATCTATAAAAAGAAAAAGAAAAGATATATATAAAAAGCTATTATAAATTTCAACAATTAGACGACAAACAAGTTTGAAAATGGACTACTTGCTGAAATTTGTAGTCAAAGAAAACGTTGTAATTAGAATAAGTAAACATGTTTTTAAGTAAAACACAAAAAACATCTGGCGGAGCCTTCTCAGGACGGAGCCGCGTTTTGGACCAGCGGTCCATTTGTATGATTTAGTCAGTCTAGTTCTTTTATCCTTTTTATCTTTGTCTTTTTGTAAGATTATGGTTTAGGTTGTGCGATCAAGATAAATCAGGTCTCAATACGGAAAATTGGATGAAGTGCCTCTAGTTCGTGAAACGATGTGTCCCAATCTTGTATGCATGCAAGTGACAGCATACGATTACTGGATTATAGTTTCACGAAGTGAGAGGAATTTTCGATTGTCTGCTTTAGGGCGCTTTTAGATTTATTTTTATTGTTAAACGAAACATTTTTATACACGTTGAATATACTGCTTCCGGGCTGTTTGGCCGTGGTCCATAGGAAACTTGTGTTCCAAACGTTTCGTTGATCACTGCGATCGACATCTTCAGTGGTGTAGGTCCGGGCGCCGACGAGTGCGGAGAACCCTCCTCGGCGGCGACTTCTTAGAGGCCCGAGTCACTGGCGTATTTATAGGCATAGTTTGAGGGGGGAAATGACGTGATCGATCCTGATTGGTTGAGAGCTGCGGAACCGACGCGCTCGATCCTGATTGGTTGAGGCTAAGCAACGGAGTGTGGCCTCCCGATACCGGGGATGGTGTTGACTTCGTCACGGTTGAACCGTGATGACGAGCGGCTCTCAGTGCTGGGTACCAATCTTTTTGAAGATGAAAACCTTCCTTTTTTCTATTAAAATTGTTGGGATGCTTGAATATTTCGATGGCTTCTCGAAGTAGCCGTGGGTGGCAGACAGCCCGGAAGCAGTATATTCATCATGCAACGCCGACCGTGAAAGCCTTAGGATTTATATTTTTGTACACCTTTAGAATTAAATATGTATGCACCGTGCGTTTGCTGTACAGACTTCTCATCTATACAGAAAACACACGTTGTATATATTAGATTCAAAAGTTGTAGAAAACTGTGTTCATCAATTCGAATTCCAGCTGGAGGGTTGCAACAACAATGAAATAATTCTTCTTTTATTTTACTTATTTGTTTGTTCGATGTGCGACTAGATCCCAAGCCCCTGGAGAGTGACCAGCAATGCCGTCGTTGCTTGCAGCGCGCCGCGCGATGTAGCGCCGCGCGTGCGCAGGCGCAGCCCGACGCATGGCGCGCGCGCTCGCGCCGGCGCTGCTGGCCGCGCTCGCCGCCCTCGCCGCCGCGCCCGCGCCCCCTGGCGGCCGCCTGCGTGAGTACTCCGCCATCCATACCAGGAGCCATCGGAGAATACCCGTGTATTCCATACGATGCTTATTGCTGATGAAACATAGTAATGGTCTTAATGCGAGTTGCGGCGTCGCCAGCAGCCCGGCTGCGGCGCGTGCACCGCGACGCGGCGGCGGACGCGGCGACGCCGGCGCAGCCGCCGCCCGAGCTGGACGCGGCCGCCATCGAGGCCGCCGAGCTGGAGCTGGGCGAGGGCGCGGCGGGCGCGTGGCGCGAGCTGTGGTACGGCTCGCTGGACGCGCTGCACCGCGAGCCCAGCATCAACAACACGCGCGAGGAGCAGCTGGCGCAGCTCGGCGCCGTGGCCTTCCTGCACTGCCCCGTGCGCCACCTCGGCGAGCGCGGCGTACGTACCGCCCCGCCCCGCCCCCGCCCGCGCCCCCGCGCGCCCCCCGCCCCCACTAACCGTGTGTGTCTGCGCAGGTGTCGTGGGTGCGGCGCCGCGACTGGCACATCCTCAGCTCGGGGGTGCTGATGTACACGAACGACGAGCGCTTCCAAGTATTTATGCTTTCTCTAATGGTCTGTTGGTATAAGCTTTGCTTAAAATATGACCCATTTCCGAACGTTTTATACGATAAGTACTGTACGAGAATCTACTTTTCATCCCCTTTCTATGAGAAAATAAATAAGAGACTATGTTATGGAATAATGAATAAAATTAATTAAACAAAGACGTGAATATACGTATAAAAACAATTTCAAATTTATATTTATATTCGATACGCTAGCGCAATTTTGAAAATTTATTGTCACTGTTTTATTTGAGATCGATATTGTTGTCGATTCATTTACATTTTGAGTATTTGTTATCTTAGTATCTGACTGGTGCTCAAGAAAAGGTACAGAATCCTTTGATGTAGAAGGACGTGGCGACAATGGTATAGGTGAATTATCTTTAGGTCTTAATTTAATATTTTCTACAATGCGGGTGCTAGTTTTTTCTTTATTTTGAATTGAGTCTTCTATGTAACCTTCAGCTACAGAGCTGGACTTCCATCCTCCATGCCGCTTTAAAACAGTGAGATCCGCTCCAGAATCTGCCAAAAGTGTAGCAGACGTTCGGCGAAAACAATGACCAGTGTATGACTAGCAATCGGGCAACTTCAAGTATGCAGCTATTTCTAAGGGCATTAAAGACATTCTATGTTTTCCCATTACTTGTTTAAAACACTTTCCACTTTGGTATCTAATAAAAAATCTATTTGATGTTGTTTGAGAAGGACGTAGGCTCTGATATTGTTCAACTATTCGTTTATACTGGCCACGAATAACGAATGACCGATCAATTTTTGTTTTAGTATCAGTTAAATTGACTAAGAGTAATTCATCTGAATGTTTTTTGATATCATCAATTGTTAGTTTTATAAGTTCGTTACTACGACATGCTCCATGTATGACAAATATTAAAGCCACCTGTAACAAAACAGAAAGGAAATCAGACAAGTAGGTACAATACGTACACGTTTTAAAACACTCTGTTTATAGATTACAATGAAAAAACTAAATGATACATACTTTTGTTGCGAGAAATTCCTTATCAGACGCATCATTTAAAAAGGTCTCGACGTTTTGATGAGAAAATACTTTTGATTTCTTTGGTTTGTGTCCTTCGGATAATCTCTTCAAGTAAGTTAGTAACTTTGAGTAATTATCAATTTTTATATTTTTGTTGGTATTTACAGTTGACTTAAGCATTGAGTATATACTCCATAGGGTAGAAGGTTGCTTAGTTTTGGCCCATTCTTGAAAATAGGCCAAGAATTCATTTTCTGAAAACGTTTTCGCACCTTTTTTATTTTTCCATATAATGAAATTTTCAAAGGCCCTTAAATATTTCGCCCGGGATTTCGTAGGTAATAGGTTTTGTACAATGTTGTTTGCTTCTGAAGTTATTGCTTCAGGTGTTAACTCATTGTCACTGTCATAAGTTGACGTGGAACTCATATTTTATTGCAAAATAAGCAAATCAACTCAAATAAAATATGTACTTAATTACAAGAACAGAGACGTAATCCGCGCGCTTTAGTTTTTTTTTTTATTAGCACGGGTGCCCGCACCGCGCAGCCTCGTTGGCTGGCCATACCAGCCAGCAATTCATATAATTTGCGTTCGATTTCTATGAACGATATACGTTCCAAATTCAAATCACTTTTCCGCCCGCTAAAAAGCTCTGAAGAGAAAAGTGCTACTTTGCTCCCACTTATAGAGGAACAAAGTGACACTTTTCGAATAGAAGGGATGTAAAATAATAACATTATCTACTATGTAGACTTTGACTACGTAATCAAAAGTTGTGGGGAAGGCATCTAGGCGCCGAGTGTGACTCTCGTCGCATGGGGAGACGCGCGTGTCCATGGAGAACCTATTGGATAGTAATAAAGATGACCACATTTAACATTAGTGCGTAAGTCGCTGCTCGCTCAATTAACATTTATTACACGTATACAGGTGCTTCACAGCGAGGGTTCAGACGACTGGATCCTACAGATAAAATACGTGCAAAAGCGAGACAATGGCACTTATGAATGTCAGGTATGTATACACACGTGGTTCCGGGAATCAGGCTTTTAAGGACTAACTCTCGCCACACGTTTGGCGATGACCGTCTTTTTTTTACCGTCTTATTTAAACCTAACCCTGAATCCAACTTTTGAATTATCTTTGATTGACTCACTCCGGGAATCATTTCACGCTAAGTTTGTTTCTGCGGAAGCTTTGTGTTACGTTTTAATTATAAACTTCGAGATCTAATAAACTCCATCACCTACACAAAACATAGAATCTTGATTCTTAGTAAACGGAATATTGACTCAAGTGTTAGGCTGTCACACACGGCACTACTTATGTTATTTGTATATGTTGGACCTGTGCTTATATTGTACTGTCTGGATCCAATAAATAGCCTAACATAACATAAACTCACGGCTATATCCCCGAAGGGGTAGGCAGAGGTGCTAGCACCCACATTTCGCCAGTTTATGTTTAGGTCCCAATGTAATAAGTGGCGAGCCTATTGCCATTAACCGGGCACTTATAAACCTGCGATAAATACACACATAACTTCGAAAAGCATCGAAAAGTCATTGGTGTGTGCCATGGTAAAACCTGGGATCGAACCCGAGACCTCGTCTCAGCAGTCCATTACCCATACCACTAGGCTACCGCGGTTTTACTTTATATATATATATATATAAAGGCTATTTTTATTATATATATATATATATACATACATATATACATATATATATATTATTTCTTTCTTTTAATCTTAATCTTTCACCTCACAGCCAGCCTCACCTCAATTTATAATCGTACTTCTTTAGCGATCGCTAATTAATTCCATTGCAAGACTGATCATCCCATCTATCGCCAAAAAAAAAAAAAAAAAAAGCTGATTTAATATGGGCCCATCTATTTAGATGATCAAACAATAGATTCTTTATATTACTAACGCTGTCATCGTGTGCAACATAATTACAATGCAATAGTTAGTAAAATTACCAGTCGCTTTTTATAATTTCATTTAATAATTGATTCGAATATGACATTAGGCTACTTCAGTTTTCTTTAAGCAATGGTATCATTGATCACGGTATAGCTATCTAAGCGCACGGCCGTGCGCAGGCCAAGTTCCAGCAACAGGCCGCGCGCATGCCGTGCACTATTTACACGAACCGTTTCGACCCACTTTTGACCCCCCTGTAGCTCAGTGCCTATTGCAAGTACAGAGATAAAATTGTACCTACGTAATCATATACTAGTACTCAAGCAGTATGCCAATATATAGATTCATAGATATAGCTTCAGTAGATCCTGAAATATGACCCTGTGAAAATAGCTAATTTTGGCACTCACTCACTGACCAGTAATCAAAACCTTTAGGCCACTTCCGTTATGAAATTTGGCACACAGGTCGTGTGTTATATATGGGTTTAGCTCCGCTGTACCCCTGGTTTACATATGTAGATTAACAAAAATTAAGAAATTTAAGAAATCGGTCAAGCGTGAGTTGGCTCAATCTAATATCGAATTTTTGCTAAAAATATTTATGAACCAGTGATACAATGAGAATACGATGAGGAGCGGGGAATAAAATATGGCACAAAAAGAAAAAAATAGGTACGATTTCTTGAAAAAAAGTATTGAAATCCCACCAAAAACATACCTTTTAAAAAGGGGGCCAAGTTCCTATCAGCTAATTGTTCGCCTAAAAATGGGTTGAAATCCAATCCAATGGCAAGTTTAGATGCACTTTAAAATCGTCACCGACAGTTGGGGAGGACACTGTGTGGTTTTAGTCGGTACGATTCCGACACGCCCACCCCTTCGTTGGCACCGATGGGGTGAAGCACGTGGGGGTTTACACATTTTAAAAAAAGAAAAAAAAATATCTTAGCGCACGATATGATTTATAAAACCCTACGATTCGTCTCGACGAATGACCTGATGATATGGTTAGTCATAACCCTAGACTAAAATCCTAGTATTTACCCAGAGTATTCTATTCCCACCATGGAGTAGAAGGTGTGTGTGAGTTTAATTGTGTATGTGTGTTTTGCTTATTGTCTAAAAGAATTTAATACGATCTATTCTGAGGAAAATGAACGTCCTTGCTCCTCGAAGACCCTAAAAAGAAAATCCACGGTGCATAGATTATAGGATAAAGGTTACTGAATTGCTCAGACTCAATTCGGGAAATTCAAGGCAAATGATACTTACAAGATCTTATTTTGCCACAATTCTAGGAGTTTTGGATAGAGTAAGATGGGTTATAAATCAAATAGGAATAGGATCTTTAGAGAAATAAATTAAAAAGCGCGTCGCAATTGTCACTGATTCCACGCACAACTAAGGCAAAGAACACCTAATTATGTTCGCTGGGCACGCCTTAGAGCAGTTGCGGATTCAATTGCCGAACGTGCGGCGGTAGGCGCGCGCGCTCGTTTATCGACAGCATTGCTGACGTCCATTTTTTATTTTGTTTTTAAATTATCATTATTTTTTGGGAGATGTGTTTCTCCACTCTTTACATAATATGCTGACTAAAATTATAATCCACTGCCCTTTAGCAAGGGCACAACAGATGAATCATTTTTCAATCGTATTTAAGCGTTGAGAACCATTTCAATTGCTTTTATGTTTACATTAATTTTCTTTCTAATAATTTCTTGTGCCGACCGCGTGTTATTTCTTTTTCTCATTGCGTAAGACCCTTATTTGTTTTGTCCGGCTTCGTGTGTGATATCTAACAGTTGTGGCAATGTCTGACTCCCGCCGCCGCCGTGTGTGCAGGTGTCGACGGGCCGCGGCACGCTGTCGCGCCTGGTGCAGCTGCGCGTGGCCGTGCCCGAGGCCTTCATCCTGGGCGCGGACGAGCACCACGTCGACGCGGGCTCCACCATCAACCTCGTCTGCATCATTGAGAAGGTGCCTACTCTTTGAACTCGGGTAGTGGAGATAACCTGGTTCGGAACGCTAACTTTACAAATCTTATTAAATATATCCTTTCGAAATACTTCATCTCGTGGAACATACCGTTAGCCTATATCGATAAGTGCATCGACTCAGATTCGCGTGGACGCGTTGTTGTGCTGCAGAGCCCGGTGCCGCCGCAATACGTGTTCTGGTACCACAACGCGCGGATGATCAACTACGACGCGTCGCGCGGCGTCAGCGTGCAGACGGAGCCGGGGCCCAAGACGCAGTCGGCGCTGGCCATCCGCGCGGCCGGCGCGCAGCACTCCGGCAACTACACGTGCGCCGCCGCCAACACGGAGCCGGCGCACATCTACGTCTACGTCTCGGCCGGCAGTGAGTACCCGCCCTCCCCTCCCCTCCCCTCCCCTCCCCGGTGTCCGACTCGCGTACAGCTCCCGGCGTGCGTTGCAGGCGACAAGATGGCGGCGACGCTGAGCCGCAACGCGGGCGGCGGGGGCGCGGGCGCGGGCGCGGGCGGGGGGCGCGCGCTGCTGGCGGCCGGCTGCGCGCTGCTGGCGGCGCGGGCGCGGCTGGCCCGCGCGGCGCCCGCCTTCTAGATAATAATTACGATTACTCTGTACATATATCGAACCTGTATTTCTTCAGGTGACGTTTCCGAATAATTAATCGGACGCGACTATCACTACTTCAGAAGAACACTTTCTAAAGCGATACTTGTAATTTTCCTGCGTTTATGTCATTGTATTCGGTTCAATGAGTCGCAAGTCGCCGGCGGAAGTCTCTGCAGTAGTAATACGGTGGCGATAGTTAAATAAATACGTGATTGCTCAGCGACGCGCGCGCCGATGTGCCGCCGGGAGGTCGCCCACGACGCCGCCGTCGACACTCGTCTATAGTGTAAATAATTGTACGATCGTTAAGTGTAAGTGCACTAAACTTTGTTCCTTAGACTATCTAGTGCCCCCAAGCCGCCGGTGCCGCGCCGGTATTGCGATTGTTTGATTTATGGAACAAAAAACCCAGCGGCACGCTAAATAAAACATAATAATATAAAAATAATGAAAAACTACACGAGCCCCACAGGCTACTGCGCAGCATTGAGCTTATCGACTTGTTATAATATGACAATCTCAAATAAATTTTATTCCTAGCTACGCCCGGGAATAAATTTGTAAACGAAATCGTATACCTAACGCGATTGCAGCGCCATGTAGAAAAGCGAAAACTACATAAAAGCCATCTTTAAGGCCATACATCGTGAAAATTTGAGCTTAATCGATGCAGAACTTTTTAATTTTTTGGAGCATACACAAGGTCACTTAACTTTTTACATACCTAAATAGATATATTGTATGCCATGTTTGGAACGGAGTTTAGTGCCAGACTCGTCCCGTTATATTTTATTGTTGGTTGTTAGAGCGCGACGCGTGCCATCAGATGGCGGGCGCCGAGCACCCTGTACATATGTATCTGTTAGTTTACACTCGACCGTGTCCATCGCCACCCCACACCCTGTACATACTCCAGTTGTCTACAGCGGGCTACGTACAGACGTACTCGTATATTGCTCAACGCCGCCTCCAGTTGTATCCTTATTTATTATTACACATTGATTATTCTTACTTCAAAATATTGTCCAAACTAAACAACGATCATAATATTGTGTTTGGAGCAAATGATGACCGATCCTCACGAGACAAAAACATCATCTAAGCGCACGGCCGTGCGCAGGCCAAGTTCCAGCAACAGGCCGCGCGCATGCCGTGCACTATTTACACGAACCGTTTCGACTCACTTTTGACCCCCCTGTAGCTCAGTGCCTATTGCAAGTATAGAGATAAAACTTTACGTACGTAATTATATACTAGTACCCAAGCAGTATGCCAAATTTCATAGATATAGCTTCAGTAGATCCTGAAGTATGGCCCTGGGAATATAGCTAATTTTGGCACTGACTCACTGACCGGTAATCAAAACCTTTAGGCCACTTCCAATTGTCCTAGCGTTATGAAATTTGGCACACAGGTCGTGTGTTATATGTAGATTAACAAAAAATTAAGAAATTTAAGAAAACGGTCAAGCGTGAGTTGGCTCAATCTAATATCGAGTTTTTAATACTAATATTTATGAACCAGTGATAATACAATGAGAATACGAAGAGGAGGGGGAACGATAGGGGGAGGGGGTATAAAATATGTCATAAGAAATTTAAGAAATCGGTCAAGCGAGAGTTGGCTTAATCGAATATCGAATTTATAATTTAAAAAAAAATGAAACAGTGATACAATGAGAATACGATGAGAAGGGGGGGATGAGGAGAGGGGTGAGGGGTTATAAAATATTGTCATGTATACATAATGCACACTGTATAGCTTATCATTTCTTTCTACACTCCCGTGTTGATATCCTATATGGTTACGCTTACGATTGAATGTATCCCTGATTTGACTTGCTAAAGGTATTGCTTAATTGGCTGGTTATCTGTCGTATACGATTTCGGTTGATAATTTGACTAATGTGGCTTGCTAAAGGATTATTTGATATTGCTTATTGATTGGTTACGAGGCATGCCTTTTAGTTTTGTCATTTAAAGAAAAAAACACAACTAGAACCTTATAGTACTTTTTATTGTTTTTCAAAATATTCACTACGTAGCTTAATACACTTTTCCATTCGTTCAAACCAGTTATTATAACATTTATTCCACTCTAAAGATAAATTCTAAACTATTAAACTCTAAGATGTTCAAAATAGCTGACTTGAAAGCGTCGACTGCTTCTTCACCGGGCTGGAACCTTTGACCACGAAGACTTTTCTTAATTGTAGGAAATGTAAGAAATCGTTAGGGCTTAGGTCAGGACTGTATGGAGGATGGCCAATAATTTCTACTTTTTCCTGCTTCAAATACTCAATCGTTTGACGAGCGCTGTGTGAGCTTGCGTTGTCGTGGTGCAGGATGATGCGTCGCTTTGAGTTAAATTTTCGAAGTTCGGCGATGACTTGTGGTAGACAAACTGTGGTATACAACTCTACGTTAACCGGTAGGTATAATGGGCGATCTTATCGCTAAAAGCGATCTCTACAAGACAATCTTCAAGATGCGGTATCCAACGGCAAACTAGTTTTCTCACACCAAGCGCTTCATGCAAGATCTTCTGAATGGTTGTCCCTGAGATGCCTAATAGAGCCTCTATCTCTCGATACGTCACATGACGATCTTATGTCTCACAGCAATGATGTTATCTTCAATGAAGGCGGATTTTGGGCGTCCTTCGCGAGATTTGTCAGTAGTATGTCCACGCTGGAATTCTAAATACCAGCGTTCGACAGTCCGCAGACATGGGGTCTTCATCACTGAATACAGATGTTAGCTCTTCAAAACACTGAAGCCGTATCAGGCCTCTTCTGAAGTTGTAGAAAATTATTTCATGAATTTTTCCTTAGAAAGATTCATTTTCGTACGTAACCTGACAAACTAATCCTAGTACTTTCAACTGTTCTGAGATTCAAAATTTAAACACGTTCGAATATAGAATAGTTGCAAATTCAAAATTGCCGAGAAATATGGAAACGACAGAAAAAAGGCATTAAAAGGCATGCCTAGTACTTGTTTGTGTTGAAAGCACAAATTCACTTTATTTCTATTGTACTATTTATTTACCAACGATGGAAATTGTACATCTTTCGGGAATTGGCAGAGATATACCGCATAGGGTAATTCCTATGCCGCCAGATGGTAGCTGTATGTTTCATGCTATAAGTTATGCATTGCACGGCTGTATAGATTCACAGCACGCAAACGAGGTGCGGGCAAATATCGTCAACTACGTTGTGCAAAATTGGGCGGATTACATTGCCTGGACTTGCAATGAGCACGGTGATGTGTATACTTCTCCAGACGAATATCGCGCTGCTATGGTGAAATATTCGACGTATGGATCCTCTTGTGAACTGAGGGCAGCGGGTGTTTTGTACCCTATAAAAATTTAAGTATACAACAGTAATGGGGTACTCATGGGCTGTTTTGGATCTGAAAGTAATCCCATTAAAAGATTTCAGTATGCGGGTGATCAATTACTTGTATCTGGACATTACAATGTTTATGTTCCACTTGACTATAACGAAGTTCTAGTAGAAAATAACGATACGCCCGAAATCAAAACGAAGCCAAAAAGATCTGGTCGACCAACAAAAAATAAAGGGGGACGACCAAAAACTTCAGATAAAACTAGGACCGAACAAGTTCGCGAAGCTGCTCAGCGATTCCGACAAAAACATCCGGAACGAAAACAGAAATCTGACTTCGAATATGCGGCTGCTCATCCCGAGGTTCACAGGAAAGCTGTAGCTAGTTACTCCCAACGTCACCCCGAGGTAAATCGGGAGGCCGTGGCTCGTTACTCACAGCAGCACCTGGAGGTACATCGGGAGGCCGTGATTCGTTACTCACAGCAACATCCACATGTTAACATGAAATCTAAACAGCAATATAATACAAGAAAAGCTTTACAGTATTGTGGCAATACCGAGGACGTTATTAAAAAGTTAACAAAGATAACAAAAGATAGATTGGAAGCAGAGAAAATAATTAAATGGGTTTTAAGTTATAGAGGAAAGTTAGTAGGAACATTATTAAAGAAACATGAACAATTTCAGGAAAAAAATGTGTGTGGTTTGGAAAAACTTAAGAATTTGCCATCGGATTGTAGTATAATCGATAAGTTTAATATACTAGCAGGAAAATCTTTGCATCGCTCAACACAAGAGCCATTTTATTATGACACATCATACAAATTATTACAACAAAATGTCCCAATTGTAATAGATAGCAACGGAAAGGTTATTTTGGAAGACTTCAACAATAAGACAGAACGGAAAAAGAAAGTGAGAGTTGGTCATGTTACCTTAATAAATGTTTATTGAACGACACAATATTTAAAAATTTTAAAAAGACATGTGATTATTTCTTAAAAATAACACCACATCATTTTTACAAATTAATTTTACATAAAGACAACGAAATTATTCTTAAAGTACAGTTTCTAAACAGCATAAAACCTCATTTTCCTAAAATTAGAACCATTGTGAGGCAACTTTACCAAATGATAAGTGATTGTAATAAAATTATGGAATTAGATAAGGCTTTAAATAATACTGATGCAGAAAAATTAAAAGAATTTGGGAATCCCTCAAATATGAAACAACGTAGAAATAAGTTAATAGCGGTTGAAAGCAATTCACAAGAGCCGAGTTTAGACGAAGATGAAATAATTAATAAACATCGAACAGCATTTAATTGTTTGAAAAAAAGATCACTAGACACACCAAAAAATGAATGTGTTTCTTGTCAAAAGCTTCTCTGTTTGAAGGATGTAACGCACTTGTGTAGATTGCGAAAGCCTATAGAAAGTGATATTTGGTCAGAGCTTCAGAATCACATTAAAAACAATAATAGACCAAGTTGGTATATTTGTAACTCGTGCCTACCGAAGATAAGATCAAATGAACTACCTGCAAATTGCGTTCTCAATGGACTTTATGTGAGTGCAGTTCCGGAAGTTATAACTAATTTGAACAATTTTGAGAAAATTTTAATACAACGGGCAAAAGCTTTTCAGGTGGTATCGAATATGATTCCAGTGGCTAACAAGAACTTACCAAACAGGCAAATGATTAAGAAGGTTAAGGGAAGGACCTTTCATTTGCCACTGCCACTGGACGTAACGCTAAAAAAACTTCCAAACCCTGAGGAACCATTAAATAGGAATCATGAATTATTTATTTTAGTAAGAAGCAGGCCAACAAAAGACAAAATAATATGGCAGGATCTAGTAAATATCAATAATGTATACAGGGCACTTCAGTTTCTAAAACAAAAAAACAAATATTACACTAATATAATTTTGCCACAAAATGCACCTGACCTTCTAAATGATTTTAAACAGGAATTACAATTTGAAGTTGACAGGTGTGTAGAAAATACAAGTACAGACAAAGATGAAAATTATGCTTTACTTACACAAATCACAGATGAGGCTCAACCTGAGTACGAGCAGTATACAATATATCCGCTACATGAAAGACGACAAAATGCGACGGCATCAGCGCTCTATCAAATGTTAGTGAATGCGCCTCCTCTGGATAACCGCGATCAAGATATCGATGTTAAATGTTTTCCAGACATATATGTAGAAGGTAAATATGGTCAATTTTATCCGCGACAAAAAAAACTAACTTCTGCCGAATTCATTAAATGTAGGTTAACATCAAGTCATCCCCAATTCAGACGAAGTCAACAGTACCTTTTTTATTTACTGAATGACGCAAATTTACGCCAACTGAACGCCGGTATTTATTACAAATTAAATGTAACCAAGCAGAAGGAACGGTTGACAGCAAAGACCTATCTAGATATGTTAGAAAAAGATGAATTGGAAGGGGATTTGTCGACAATATTTGGGCGCTTAAGAAACACCGAGCAGTTTTGGAAGAAGCCAAGAAGTGATGTGATATGTATGACGAGACATTACGGTCCAGCGACGTGGTTTTTAACCATTAGTCCCTCTGAGTGGACGTGGACTGATCTATCTGATTATATTAAAGATATCAATGGTCCAGAAATGGCTAATAAGCCTATCAGTGAGCTAGTAGCTCTTGACCCGGTGGCTGCATCTAGATTTATAGATATTAAATTTAAAGCCATGTTAGACTTTTTAACTTCAACAGATGAGCCCATAGGAAAAATAGAACACTACTTCTGGCGACGAGAGTATCAGGCAAGAGGATTGCAACATTTTCATTTAATGCTCTGGGTAAAAGATGCACCTTTTCTACAAGATTCGACCGTAAAAGAGGTGGCTGATTTCATAACTAAGTACGTCACATGTTCTATACCACAAAAGAACAAGTCACCTTCTTTACATGAACGAGTTATAAAATATCAAAGTCATAAACATAATAACTACTGTTTAAGGAAGAAGAAAACGAATAGTGGTTATAAATCCGTCTGCAGATTTGGCTTTCCGCGCCCCGTTACTGAACAAATCAATATTCGAGACGTCGTAGAATCTGTAACAAGTTAAAATTTATAAGTATTATAACTTTTAGATATTTTTAACCAAGTAGTTACGTATTTTCACAACTATACCATATTTTAAGTTGGGCGTAGGGTAAAGTGAATTTCGGCCAGATAGACCGTTGACGTGAATACGGTGGCGGGTAGTGGCTGGATGCGGAAGGCGGAGGACTGGGTGTGGTAGCGCGTCCTGGGAATGGCAAATGTTTACCAGTGGATTAGGCTGTTGATGAAGGTGATTATGATCGATTTTAAAGTGCATCTAAACTTGGTCTTGGATTGGATTTCAACCCTTTTTTAGGCGAACAATTAGCTGATAGGAACTTGGCCTCCTTTTTAACAGGTATGTTTTTGGTGGGATTTAAATCAGCTGCGATAGCATCTCTCATACGTACGGCTGCAGCCGCGCGGCCATTAGCAGCGACTGCCTGTCCCTCAACGCTAATGGAATCTCAGATATTGAATTGTAGCGATCGGTTCATGAAGTAAATAGATTATGTACTCACTGCAACATACAAAGTATTCCATTCGTTTGATCGTGTACGATATTTATAGAACTATGTTTGTGATCTAAAAAGTAATTTGTGATAAGAATACCTCAAGAGAGGCGGTGGAGCACGTTCAAAATAACATTTTATATCTGTTCTCATGACTTCCATTGTAATAATAAACATTTTGAACAAACACTGTGTTTTACTCAATATTGAAATTGATTTTAAAATTCTTCATCAATATTTCCAGAAACTTTCAGTCGGCGGTAACTTTTACTAGAAACTTGCAAGCTCCCAAAAAAGTATTTTGTTAAAAGAGATGTCCTAAGTTTGCTGCACGTTATTACCTCACAGAATTAGTTTCTTATTAGAAGCACTATCGAATGGTGTAACAATACAGGGTATATTTCCCCCCCTAAATCAAAAGTTAAACTAAAGTTAGAGCCCAGCAATGAGGGCCACCATCACATCACAGACACCGATACTGTTACAATGGTGGTCCTCAGCTTGACGGCCTCAGCAGATGCTTGTTCACGCTTTGTTTGTTTGTGAAGTTCTTCTATATATGCAAATAAAAGCCCTTTAGCTAATTCTACAAGTTTTTTTTTTAAATATATATATATATATATATAGGACACGTCAATTTGACTTCACCTCGCCTGATGGTAAACTGAAGGTAAAGTCTCAGGAAAGAGGGTCACCATTGCATACACGTACCATGTGAACAATGGTGGCACTCAGCTTGACGGCCTCATCAAAAGAGGATTGTCGTCGCAGCACCGCGTGACACCCGCCGGTCCCACTAGTGCTGCGACCACAATCCCCCTGCCCGGCTATGCACTTGCTGACCCCTGAACGCAATTAAACCGAAGTTGGATTACTATGGAGGGTTTTTCGCAATCGTGCACGGTGGTACCCACCCGGCCGAACTTTGTGACAAATTTGTGTCATCAAATTTCTACCACCAGTTTATATGATAAACATGGCCACCTGTCCTAGTAGGTGTGTTCGCTCCGCAAGTAGAAGAGAGCGCGGTAAGGGACGCGGCAATAAAAACTCACGCCCTCTGGTTTCAATTACAAATTAGGTGTCAGCAGCGGCGCCGCACGCGGAGCACAGTGATATATGTACACGACACACGCCATCCCGCTAAAGGTACGGTCAGCGACAAGAGTAGCTTAACATATTCTTATTTATTAGTCACCTTAGCTCCTAAACCTTTCATAAAAAAATGTGTACGTGTACTAGTGTACACAGGTAAGAAGTGAAACCTCTTTATGACCTTATTTTTCGAAAAATGATCTACGATATGCAACTTTACAGAAATTGGTTAATTTAGATAAAGTTTAACAAAAGGCTTTTATTATCATAGACATGAATATAAATAATACAATTATTTCATTTTACCTTATTACTACTCAGATTTATTTATTTATTATTTATTCATTAAAGTACAAAACAGTCGTATTAGTTAATAATAACTAGTTTTAATGGCATTATACACATTGACCAATAGTTACAATCAAAAACTGAGGTTAACCTTAAATAACTTGAAAATAATAAATAGTTAATAGTTTATGTTTTTTTAAATACCATACCCACGTGTTAGAAAACGAGATATAATTACTTACTTAGAAATTCACTGGAATTAGAATTAAAATAAGCCCTTGAATTTTGTTGATCACAATAGGCCGAATAAATCAACTTTTTTTTAAAGATGGCGCGTAACGGAAAATTGTGACGGTAAATTTTTTTCCAACGCCGATAAAGAAGTTTCACTTCAATAAATATATTAATAAACAAAACATGAAATATATTAATTGGGTCCTCTGCGGATTTTAAAACTAATTAAACGTCAATGAGTGGTCCATGTATACCAATGTAAAAAAGCTTTTTAAATATTTTAGTGTAGGTCCATTTTTGTCATTGGTACAGTCAACGACAAAGGTTATTAAAGTTCCAATAAGCAAAGATTAACACTTTACCCTGTTGATAACCGTTAGTTATGAAAATTGAGCTTCATATGCTTGTAGTGACTCCATGATGCCGTCAACCACTCTTCTGCCTGTACGATGTATTCGATAGCTTCATCTACAAACGTGCGAACATATAATATTCAAATAACACTACGACATTACGTCGTACAATATTGTTGTATGTTATTATACAATGTGTTGTTTTGCATTTGCGTATCATTACTTTACTTCTAAAGCTGCGTGTTAAAACACCACTATAACTAATTTAAATAACAAAAAACCAAAGCAAAATAAAATTAAATAAAAAAAATAACCCGTCTTCTAAAACCACTAAAACCGGCACTGGAAAAAGAAAAATACCTGAATTACAGATCTAATTCAAAAGACAAAAATAAAATTAAAGATAATATTACAAGGCATATTTTACTTAGATAATAAGTATCGTGTATACATTCATAGGCAATGACTAAATATTTTATTGTAATATTACAAATAGACATAATAATACAAACAGATACTTCCATTTTATTTATTTCTACTGTAGATATTAAAATAACGTTGCTTTTTTGTATCTTCATTTTTCATGTGCTAGTGATTGCATTCGGTAGAGTCAGTTCCGTAAATAACACAGAAATGAAATTGAAAGATTTGTATCCTTGTTTTAACACGTATAGTTGACAATGATAAGTTGCTCAATCTCCCCTTCGAATGATACACAGGTTTAAATCAGCACATCGTATAGCTCACAGGCACATATTCACCTGTGAATCTGTAGTATACTGTACTTTCAGGCAGGTAACCTTCAAGTCGTCTCACTGTAGGCTCTAGGAGGGGATACACCGCAGGGCCTCAGCTGGTTGGTTTTACGAGGGCCTCAGAGTTACGTTGGACTAAAGCTCCCTCAATAAATCCCCGGATACCATACAGTGTGTCTATTCAGTACCGATTACGTCACCATTCGCCGGTTCAGTGCAAATGGCTTTATTGGCAGCGATACTTATTGCTTTCTGTGTGCTCTGTGAGCGATCCAACACAGGGGTCCATAATTTGTAGGGACGTTTTGCAATTGTACTATATTTTATTGAAAGCGCTCGCTAGTGTACAGTTTTGATATGCCACTTTTCCACGACTGCCCAAAATAGGAGTGTAAAGGGCAACATAGTTATTTTGCCACGTCCGTATGTAGGATGTGAGTGTCTTTCTTCCACTATACTTCTAAATACCTGAATAGTTTTGGATGCACAAGGCGTCAAATAACTCCTTATATGAGCCTGGACTGACACTGGCTAAAAAAAATTGGTAGGTTAGGTGTACAATTAGGAAAACCATTGCATTTACTCGTATTACTGCTACTGAAAGAAGGTTCTAACATTAACGTTCTTATCACCTTTACAATGTCGGTGCTAGTGGATCTGTTTGTGAATAACTAAGTTGAATAATAAAACTATCACTAGCCAGATGGCCCGCTACGACTATCTTCAGATATATTTAGACTCGTAGTGCACTATGTGGTTATAGCCCGCGATTAGTGCATGAAGGTGGTCAAAAAACTCAACGGCCCGTGGTCCGTCCGCGCCTACAATTAACATCGGCGGGGTCACTTACGCGTTGCCGACCAGCCCTGTGCCCACGTCGAACTTAGTCCCTACGTCGATGTCCAGCGAGGACCAAGTCAAACTTGTACAGACATTATTGTTGGTTTCTACTTCGCATTGAAGTAGGTACTTGGACTCAAAGGGTCCAACTAGTTACATCAATGTAACTCCAATGTAAGTAAGTGGAACAGACCAGCTGATCAGCTACGTGTTATGTTTGTATATTGCATCAGCGAGCATTGCCACAAAATACTAAACTAGTTCCTTACACAACATAGTGTATGTGAATGTGTGTAAGTTTTGCGAGAACGGAAACGAAATAGTGCAATGTTAAACGTGTAAGTATAATATTAAGATTGTAATCTAGGCATATAACATTGAAGCGAGCGAGCCGCCGACCCTCGGGACGTAAGCGAGCGCGGCGGCGGGGACACGCGCCGCGTCCTCGCGGCTCTGTGTCCGCTCGGTGTGGTGACGTGGTGCGACCGCCGCGCGTCGTAGTGAACATAGGCATAGTGCACACTTCTAGAGTAACATACTTACAGACTATACACAAACGGGTCATATTCGAAATATGATGTGATTTTGATAGTACTTGATCAAGATGCTTCCTACCTTACAAACGGCAATACGTTCACTGTCTTTGTTCGCTTCAGGACAAATTCGCGTGCCATTCGTCGGCATGCCACATAGATTTTTTATATTATTTTCGTTTCTAAACAAAAGTTCACCACTACATTTTATAAAACAAAGTCCTCCGCCGCGTCTGTCTGTCTGTTCGTGATAAACTCAAAAACTACTAGAGTGGTTCTCGATATAATTTGTCAAATTTTTGTATACATTGGCTAAAATATAAGGATATTTGTTGAAGGTGTCGGAAAAAATAAGCCTTCTGGTAGCTTTCTACGAAAACACTGCCTATACCCTTTGAGATATAACAAAATGATGTACATTGGATATGTGTATTCATAGGTTGTAGTGGTGAAATAGGGTCGCCAGCCGCGTCACAGCCGCGAGCACAGCTAGCATATAATAATGATCACTTGCTCTAACAGTGGAGGAAAATATCACAGGGCAGTTAAGGCCCTGTCTGCACGTAAGCTACCATAATTATGCTTATTTTTTGTCTCTAAGATTATTTCTCTCTCTCTCTAAGATTACTGATGCTAGACACTTGTTTTTTTTATATATACAGCTAATTATCTACTGTTCACGCACATTCAAAAACATTTTGGATAAATAGAGCAGTTTCTTGTTACAAAAATTGCAAAGAAACACTCTTTGAAATATTTTTTTCCTTTCAGTTATCTCAATATTTTTAGCGATGACATATATATTTTTTATTACAAATATAAAGAAAATTTAATCAGCTAGTGGAATATCTACAAATTAACGTCCTCAAATCCGTCATATTTTTTAAATGATTTATTTATCCGTTTGCCGCCAAACAAATCAAAAAATTTACTTCAAAGAGTGTTTCTTAGCAATTTTTTTAACAAGAAACTGCTCTATTTATCCAAAATGTTTTGAATGTGCGTGAACAGTAGATAATTAGCTGTATAATATATTAAAAAATCAACTGTCTAGCATCAGTAATCTTAGAGAGAGAGAGAAATAATCTTAAAAACAAAAAATAAGCATAATTATGGTAGCTTACGTCCAGACAGGGCCTTAACGTCTGTGAAATTTATTGAAAACTAGCTGACCCGACAGACTTTGTCCTAGCTTCTTAAGTTTGAACATTGAATTTGGTATAATAATTTAAAAAAATATTTAAAACATTTTATATTTTATACCTTCTTTTTTTGTTTTTTTTTTTCGTGCGGAAATCCCTTCGGATACCCCCCCGCTGGCCAGCGGGGGCGGTTATGTCGGGCTTGAACCGACTAAAACCGCACGCCGTCTCGGGTCTGTACCGCTTTTTAGTCTGTCAAAACTTACCAAAATTCCATTTAATTGAACTGATACTGAAAGCTGATGATACATTTCTCAATTGGTGCCACAACTCGGTACATTAAACACTGCATTCCCCCGCAGGGACGACCACAATAACCACTTGTACTATCAGTCATATTGCGACCAGGAATTACTACAACATATATTTAAGCAGAAGCCAAAATGCGGTTTGCCTATTTTGCAAACAGATATCCTCTTGGAGCCTAATCTAAAAAGGAATCGGTTATTTTGGGTAGCTTTATTATAAAATTAAGTTATATTTCTTATTCTTTACTCTTTAAGTTATATGATTTTATTGCTTTGTCATGAAGAACTTTTAGTTGCTATAACCGTTTAAAAATCCACTGTGAAAGTAAATTTAAAATGTACTTCGAATATGAAAACCCTGGCGTATCGCCGACATGGAGTAGTCGGCCAAAAAGAGCTACTGATATGGTTTCTATTTATATAATTTAGTCACTCTATGGTACAAAAGCCGCAGACGGGCCATAAATGTGCAAAACTTCCACATCAACTCTCACATCCTGCGCACTCGTCGCCTCTGACAGTAAACACGTCGCTTACTTCCACTCGATATACCACGATATCACAAGTCACTCAAATTACACACATAAAACGCTCTGTTGATATTTCAATAAACACCCAAGGGTTGTTCGCAGCCGGAGTGCGAGGCCTGGCTGGGTGCGAGAGTGGCGTCAAGCGATATATCACCAGATATTCCGTCATTAAGTGTCAGTTAAAGAATGGGGCATCAATCAATCTTTAGAGTATAACATTAACTTCTGTTTCTTCCTTCATTCTACTGAGCTAGCAGGCAAACACCGATGGTCGGGAGTGACCGACGTCTATAAACTCCTGCTAAACCAGAGGCGTCCTGCACTAAAACTAAATTATGGTAAACAGGCAAAGTTCACGGTACTCCCACGAATCGTGCGCAACGCAGTATATCACTACCTTTTTTTTTTTTTTTTTTTATCGTGCGGAAATCCCTTCGGATACCCCCCCGCCGGCCAGCGGGGGCGGTTATGTCGGGCTTGCACCGACCAAAACCGCACGCCGTCTCGGGTCTCCAGGGTGTACCGGCCGCTCCGATTCCGTTCCCCCCGGACTGCAGCGGGATCGGAATCGGAGCGACACTCGAGGAGGTTACCCAACACACACCCCGTTACCCAACACACACACCAGTATATCACTACCTAAAGACGAATTCAAAAGAGGGTGGTAAGTAGAAACAATTATGGAAGTGATGGTGCCCCGGGACACCACCACCCGACCCCACATTCGTGCTATAAAGCTGTGCTATGTGAGGAACAGCTTCGTCGATGAGACGCATATTTTGGCTTCACCGGTTGCACATTTTTTGTCCCTAAATAGAACTTTTACAATGATTACCTACCATTTATAATAGTGATTTATAATATGGAAAAGACTTTAAGACATTAACTTAATTAAAATGTTTTTACTTGTTAATATTCCAATAATTAGATTCTGTGTTCACCCATCCCAGCCAACACCAGGTGACAGCAATCAGAACAAGCTGTCTATTAAGATGAGACGAGCCTTCGACGACTTCTCGCCTCATTTTTAGGGTTCCGTTCTCAAATGGCAAAAAACGGAACCCTTATAGCTTCGTCATGTCTGTCTTTCTGTCCGTCCGTATGTCACAGCCACTTTTTTCCGAAACTATAAGAACTATTCTGTTGAAACTTGGTAAGTAGATGTATTCTGTGAATCGCATTAAGATTTTCACACAAAAATAGAAAAAAGACAATAAATTTGGGGGGTTCCCCATACTTAGAAACTCAATTATTTTTTTCCATCAAACCCATACGTGTGTTGTATCTATGGATAGGTCTTCTAAAATGAAATTGACGTTTCTAATATCATTTTTTTCTTAACTGTATAATTTGCGCGAGAGACACTTCCAAAGTGGTAAAATGTGCCCCCCCCCCCCCCTTTAACTCCTAAAATAAGAGAATGATAAAACTAAAATAATATATTATGTACATTACCATGTAAACTTCCAACGAAAATTGATTTGAACGAAATCTAGTACTTTTTTTTTTTTTTTTCCTAATAAAGTACTGTAAACAATACTTTATTTATATTACAATCTAGCCTTGTTGACTAATAAGTAAATACATTTCACCTAAATTACTACGTAAACATAATTCTAAGAATGCGTCCATTAACACTTACTTAGTTTTTATCAAGGCGAAGACACTTTGTTCATGTGTTCTTTATAAGCAGCACTTATCACTACATTTATTTATTTGTCTCTAAAACACTACACTAACTCAAATGGTTTCGTCCGTTTCAGTCTTCTTACTATATTAGTGATGTCAAGAAGCTGGATTGCCTCAACATTCACATGGTGATGAAGTCTGTTTTACTGAGCTTCTGCATATTTTTGTATAACACGATCTACGTCATCCATGTTTAGGTCCCGGTGTAGATCACAGTTCCGGATGTACCAGGGCGCATTGACTATCTCCCTGAGCACTTTGTTTTGAAATCGTTGGATGATCTGACGATTGCTCTTACTGGTACAGCCCCAGAGCTGTATACCATAAGTCCATACTGGCATCAATACCTGTTTGTATAGTAGGACTTTATTGTGTACTAATAGGGGAGAGTGTCTTCCAAGCAACCAGTACATTTTCTGGTAGCGTATTTTCAATTCCGATCTCTTTTTCTTGACGTGTGCTTTCCAGCGCAGCTTAGCATCAAGTGTCATGCCAAGGTATTTAGCTGTATTAGCGTATGGAACTTTTAGGCCATTAATAAATACAGGAAAATGTTGTGCTCTTTTATTTGTGAAGTCAACGTGAATTGACTTGCTTTCATTTAGCTTAATTCTCCATTTTTTAGTCCAGGTAAGAACTTGATGAACTGCTATTTGGACTTTTTCAACAGCCTCTTCATGATTATTACCTATCGCCATAATAGCCGTGTCATCGGCAAAAGTGGCAATATGATTATTTTCCGTAACTGGGATATCACTGGTGTACAGTAGGTATAGGATTGGACCTAATACGCTTCCCTGTGGTACCCCAGCTTTGATGGGCCTTATTTCTGAGAAGGCGTCTTCGTGTCGAATGCGAAATACTCTGTTTAGTATGTATGATTCGAGAATGTCCGCAAACTGTCTCGGTAACCTAAGCTTTAGTTTATGTATGAGGCCGTCGTGCCAGACTTTATCGAAAGCTTGTGCTACATCAAGGAATATAGTAGAGCACACTTTCTTTTCTTCTATAGCTGTTTCGATTATATTGGATATCCTGTGGACCTGATCAATAGTTGAATGTTTTTCTCTGAAGCCAAACTGGTGATCAGGTATAAGATTATTATTTTCTATGACAGGTTTAAGTCTTTTTAATAATAGTTTCTCAAATAGTTTTGCTATTATTGGCAGTAAAGAGATTGGTCTATATGAAGTCGGTTCTTGTGGTGGCTTGCCAGGTTTTGCTATCATGATTATTTCAGCTACTTTCCACAGATCAGGTACATATTTTAATCTAAATGCAGCATTTATAAGAGTTGTCAATTTTACAATCGCTTTGCGATTTAAATTCTGTAGGATTTCACCTGTTATAAGATCGTAACCAGGTGATTTTTTTGTGTTCATATGGGATCTAATCGTATTTAACACTTCCTTTGGTGTGACGGGCTTTATTCCTGAACTTTCGTTCTGTAATTTTGGTGGGAAATTAATAATTTCAGCGGAGTTCGATGATTCCATGTTAGGTTGAAATATCAACTCTAAGTACTGAGCGAACCTGTCAGCTTTTTGTTGGTTACTAATAGCCCATTTCCCATTTTCTTCTCTTATAGGAGGAATTTGTGAAATGGGTCTTTTAATATTTTTTGTCACTTTCCATAATGAGTTATCTGACTTATAGTCAGTAGTTAATTGACGTAAATAGTTATTTGTTAACGAGTTATTATTTCTCTTTTGAGACGTTTAGTCATGTTGTTAAGCTCAGTTTTGTCTTGAGGGCTTCTGGTTAGGTGCCATCTTCTCCGCTGCCTTCGTTTTAGCATAATAAGATTTATGATATATTCAGGGTACACAGTTCTTTTTATCAATTTTGGTTTCTCAGGAGTGTTTTTCCAAGCTGCCTGTTGTATACTTACGATAAATTTACTAACTTCTAGGTCTAATTGTTCAGTGGTTTTCAGCTGAACTCTTAATTCTATATTATTTTCTAGATCTAGTCTAAAGCTATCCCAGTCTGTATACTTATTGACTAATATCGGATGTTTCTCATTATATAGTATACGTCTACTTAATTTTAGTAATATAGTGGAATGGTCAGAGTTCATGTCATGACCCTCTTCAATAGTAAAATCACCCCTAGATATATTTTTACAGATGAAAAAATCGATCAGGTCTGGAATCCTATCAGGATCTGTGGGCCAGTAGGTTGGTTTCCCTGTAGATAAAGCTTCACAGTTTAACTCCTGAATGGCTTTGTATAGTTCCCGGCCTTTGGTATTAATAAGTCTAGATCCCCAGTTCTTGTGCTTAGCGTTGAAATCCCCGCCCACAATAAATCTTTGTCCGTGTTGGCTTAGAAAGCTTAAATACTCTTCTTTTTTAATGGAGTGTTTTGGAGGAGAATACAATGCAGCTATCGTAAGAGGGTAAAGGTTACACCTGACTCGTACTGATACTGCTTGTATTTCTGGATGTTCGTGCTTCATTTCTTCGTAGTGGTAAAGATTTTCTTTTATTATTACTGCACTGCCGCCATGAGCACTATTACTAGGATGCAATGCATGATATACTTTATATCCTTTAAAGCTAATGTGACATTGTCTGGTAAAATGAGTTTCTGATATCAAACATATGTCAATATTTTCTATGTTGAGGACTACTTGAAGTTCTTGTTGGTGCTTGAGTAGCCCATTAGCATTCCATGCCATGATTTTAAGTGCGTTATTCATTTTTGGTTTGATTTTTTACCAATGCCAGTCTTGGCTCCATTTTCTAGTCTTTGTAGTCGGCCATTAAAAGATGACATTATTTTAATAATTTTCATCCAACTTGTCTGATAAATTTATATGTTGCATAGGTTGCATTGTATTGTTTACGTTGGTGTTAGAGTTATGTGTTTTAACAGTAGCTTGTGCATAAGTTATTCCTTCACTTCTGTCACGTGCCGTTGGTTTTTTTGGAGCAATTCGCTGCTGAGTTGACGCAGGTGCGTTTTTTAATGTTTTATTTTTAATATTTTGCGCTTTCTTTGGCAACTATGCATCCTCTATAGTTAGCGGGATGTGCTTCACCACAGTGCACACATTTTGGCTTTTCTTCTGCAGGTTTTTTGCAGTCTTGAGTGAGATGTTTTCCTGTACACTTCACGCATCGCGGTTCCTTACAACAATATTTATGCGTATGGCCATACGCCTGACATCTCTTACACTGTGGTACAAGTCTGGATGTTTTGATAGGCTGCACTTCAACCTTACATCCTAGTATAGACTTTATACCGTAAACTTACTAATATCCTCGTCATTGTTGAAAGTTAACATGAACATATTGAGAGGCTCTCTCTTCTTCCAGCTGATTTTGTTGGCTGCGTCTATTATTTTTAAGGCCTTGTTTTTAAGATCCTCGATAACTCTTTCCGGCTTACATGTGTAATGCAAATTTTTGACCATGACTCTTATAGGCCTTTCTTGCTTGTTTTCGTAAGAATGCCACAGATGGCCACTTTTGGTTATTATGTTTCTGAGAGACTTGTAGGAGTCCTCATTGTGGGCATTGATTTTGACACATTTACCATTCATGATTTTAGTTGTAAATGCGTCTCCTTGGGGACTAGCAGTTATGGTATCAAAGAATGTTTGATAGTCTTCAATACCATCTACTATTATAGGTGGAGGGGGTGGAACCTTCTTAGTTCTGGCGTTTTTGGTAAGTAATGAGTCGGCCTTTTGGTGTTCTTCCGCTTGAGTAGGTGACGAGCTCAATTTCCTTTTCTTTCTACTTTTAACCCGTATCCACTCGGTTTCCTTAGCCAGATCTTTTTCATCTGTGCAGTATTCCGAGCATTGGGTGGAACTATCTATCGGAGTAGCTTTGGTTTTACTCGACTTGTTTTCTCTTTCATGAGTGAGACTCATAATTTGTTTCTGCAGTTCATCAATTTGACCCTGCATTTTTTGAATAATTTGACGAAGATTAGCATTTTCAGCTTTCTCTTCACTGTATGCTTTAAACAGTAAGTGTTCATTCTCCGTTTTGAGCTTGATTGGACTTGATGTCATTTTTAATGCTAACGAGACCTTCGCCTTAATAATAATTTACCTTGCACTGCGACGGTTGCGTCATCGCGGCGCGCGTTCGGCCGAAGCACGATGTTTTGCGACGTTGACTCTAGTACTGTTGAATCTAGTACTAAGTAGTTTTTTTTAATACGTCATAAATCGTAAACCGCAATTCACCTTTCAATCAATCAACTGAAATATAAAAATAAAATAAAAACGACGGGTTGCACTCCGGGAGTGCCGGCAGAAGTGAAAACTTGAATATTAACGTTGTGCATTTTTGATATTTTGGAATGGTTAGGGAATAATTTTGCACGAATTGATTTAATTATCAGTATAAAAGTACTATCATTTATGTGGTAACATACAATATTCATTTATTGCGCTATCGTACACAAACATGACAATCTATATTACATTAAAATTTTAACACTTCAGAACTTTATCTCTCAGAAAAATCAACTTCCATCCATAATTTCAACGACTTTTTCACCATCATTATTACCAGAACCATCATCGTCAGTATATTTATAAAGTACTCACTCGTTTTCTTTCGCTATTTCTTCGGCACTTTTTCGATTAATAGATGCACTTTGTTTAATACTGGTGGTAGAAATTTGATGACACAAATTTGTCACAAAATTCGGCCGGGTGGGTACCACCGTGCACGATTGCGAAAAACCCTCCATAGTAATCCAATTTCGGTTTGATTGCGTCTGAGGGGTCGGCAAGTGCATAGCCGGGCAGGGGGGTTGTGGTCGCAGCACTAGTGAGACCCGTGGGTGTCACGCGGTGCTGCGACGACAATCCTCTTTTGATGAGGCCGTTAAGCTGAGTGCCACCATTGTTAACATGGTACGTGTATGTAATGGTGACCCTCTTTCCTGAGACTTTACCTTCAGCTTACCATCAGGCGAGGAGAAGTCAAATTGACGTGTCCTAAATATTTAAAAAAAGTTATATGGTGACAAAAAGAGTTTCTTGGGTCTCGGTCGGAATCGATCTCAGCCTTGACAAAGTTAACGACCACTCAAATTGTCAAATTAGCGCTTCTATATTTGTTGTCTTACGATCAGGTCACGTGTTTCCTGGCGTGAGTTTAACCTTTCTTACCCATTACAAAAAAGTGCACAACGCCGCTAAAGAAGTTTTCACTTCAAAAACAGCATATTATATTTGCTGCTACAGAACCCTTAATGGGCGAGTTCGACTCGCACTTGATCGCTTTTTAGTAATTACACACTTCAATACATCGCTGTCTACAGACACGTCGGGCGCAGCTGTTTTAAGGAAACAAATATCAACGTATCTTATTTTATTACATAATCGCACGGTCTGCACATAGCCGGGCTTCAGGGTTCCTTCCCGCGGGACCAGTACAGGTGACAAAGGGCCGGGTTAGTTACAGTAAGCGACATCTGTGTGTTGAACCGAAAAACTAATTGTAGATAAGGTTTTGCCCTGAGCAACAGTATCAAGCAATTAAAGGTGAACGACAAGCAATAGACGAGTGGCCGAATCAGAACTGGGTTCTGTATAATTATTGCGTCTTTCTTTCTTTCTTTCATTAGGTCTCCTCAAGTTTTTGTAATGAAAATAATGTTTTTATTATTTAATATTTAAATTTTCTTGAGAAATACGCAGCTGAGCTCTCTTAGGTAGGATTTCACCAGTGAAAATAATTCGTTCAAGTTTAACTTAACTGGCTTATTACGTTTTCAGCTTAATCTCACCAGTAAAAATCCGGGCATTTTATTTGGAAAGAACGCAGAACAAGCTTACATTGTAAATTAAGTAATAAGCAGGATTTATCCCGATAAATAAAGGGTCTAGCATTAGATTCAATTATGCCTTTTCGACCACATCCCTCCCTAAGGAGCTCTAGTGACCCAGTCCGTAGCAAAAACCGCTAAGCAAGTGGTGTTAAACAGGGAATCCCGTCACCTACCAGAAACTTAGGCATGCAATTGGCCATAAACCATCTAACGAACGTCGAACCTTGTTACGCCAGCATTACGCGGCGTGTTGAAAGTGTAGCAGCCGCCGATACCCGTTGTGCCGTGAGTGACGCCGCAGGAATTGTATTCTGATGAGTCAGCGTAGTACTACTGCCAGTTTTAAGTTTCACTGAGGAGTGAAACTGCTTGCCTGAGTGTGTGTTTCCCGAAAGCGAACCTGGGAATCTTCGAGTCCCAAGTGAATACGTCACTTCTAGGCGCATGCGTTCCATCGGCGCCCACATCGTCGCTTACCAGCCACTAATACACAATTATTAGTCAAAGGCAGACTTTCTCTAATGCAATATAAATATACGCTGCTTTAAAGAAGCGACCGTTGCTACGCAGCGAAGGGGTGACTTGGCTCTATTAAACACACTTTTTTAGTTGCCACCTTAGTCTATTTAACCTTTCTGTTTATGAGTAGTTTATGGGTAGTATGTATATGCATGTATTAAGCTATATAAATATAATCTAGGTAAATAAATATGAATGGTCTAAATTTATGTACGCGCATAACTTCCAAATGACTGCACCAAATTAGATAATTCTTTTTTAAAGTGAAATCTTATTTAGCGGCGTTGTGCACTTTTTTGTAATGGGTAAAGAGGTTATACTCGCGTTAGAACACGTGACCTGATCGAAAATTCGTAAGACGGAGGGAGAGTAGATCGCTGGCGCGGCGTAGGAGAGGAAGTATCCCCCTCTCTTTCTACTAAGCGGCGAAAATGTATGCCTGCTCCTGCTGTTTCGTTTAGGCTGCGCAGGGCGCTTGCGCGAATGTTCGTGTGTGTGTTTATGTGCGCGCAACTATGTCTGATTATCGCAATCTTAGCCCAACGAAATACAAAACTACTATTGATGCGGTCTTTATTAGACATTTAAATAGGTTCGAATCAAAACTGTTCGTTACTTACTTCAGCCACTATAAACCTATCGTATCAGTTTTAGAGATTGGCGATGATGGTTCTGGTATGATGATGGGTAAAAAGTCGTTGAAATTATGGATGAAAGTTGATATTTCTGAGAGATAAACTTTTTAATGTAAAATAATTGTAATAGTTCTGAAGTGTTAAATTTGTAATGTAATATAAATTGTCATGTTTGTGTACGATAGCGCAATAAATATCGTATGTTATCACATAAATTATAGTACTTTCATACTGATAATTAAAGCAGTATGTGCAAAATTATTCCCTGACCATTCCAAAATATAAAAAATGCACAACGTTAATATTCAAGTTTTCACTTCTGCCGGCACTCCCGGAGTGCAACCCGTCGTTTTTTTTTGCTCCTTAATGTCAGGGTAACCTGACAATAAAAAGAAACCCTGTGGTTTGTATAAAATAAATTTAAGAAAAAAATGGACAGAATGTTGCGGGTACAGGAGAGCTAGTCATAAATAAGAGAACGAATGAGTCACATGTACGAAATGTCACTTAGCAATTAGAACGATTGCTTCGATAATTTTTAGTGATCCATATATATAAACGTACTTACAGCTCGTCTATATCTATCGTAATCTGTACTGCGAGTAGACTGCGCGTGTCTAATATCGATGGATTGGAGTGAAACTAAAGGTGAAACCAAATCCACCGCGGTTTACAGTGGAACAGAGAGTGGAAGTGCCTTAATGGGTTTGATCAGTGGATTACAGTGGAGTAGGCCTTGTATTTTTGGGTTACTTTACTATTAGTTATAGCTGTTGACCGCGGCTTCGCCCGCGTGGAATTCTGATCCCGTTCCCACTTCCCGTGGGAACTTTATCAAGCTATACCAAAGAACCTGTATCAAATGTCAGCCGGATCCGTTCAGCCGTTTTGGCGTGTAAGAGCAAAACACTTCCATCCATTCATCCATCCATCCAAACTTTCATATTCATAATATTAGTGGGACGGTTCTTCAAAGCGTCGTACGGTAAGTACGAGATACTCGGAGATCAAAGAATGATTGAGAAGGAAATTAAAAACATTTAAAAATCATATTTCCTCTATATGAGTAATGATTGCGCGCTTATTGTACACAACGCATATATACCTGTAGTTTCAATAATTGTGAAATATCACTTTGGAAGGGGACGCTCACAATAGCGTCATATTGTCGTCGTATTTACGAGCCGAAGCAAAATCAATATTGGATTTTGAAGGGTTCGCATCCTCCGACCTGAGCAGAATTAAAACGTTAAATCTCAAGGACGTTAACGTCCCTGATCACGACTACCCGAAACATTCAATTCGCTCGCGTACCCGCACGCAATTCAAAACAACATTGTAGCGTGTACGCGTGTTAAATATGTACAACGGAATGTGCCCCAGTTTTATTCACTGATTCTCTCTATCCAATGGTTGCCTGTAAGAGATTTCCCTGTGCGGCCGCCAATTGTATATGCCGCAAATCTGTACCAACTTTATGTACATACAATAAAGAGATATATTATTATGGAAATGAAACTATATCACGCCTCCCCTAGAGTAAGGGAGAGGCGGCGAGATAACCCCAGGACGATTGGCAGAGGAACCGCCGGACTATTCGGGCATCGTCGAGCAAGACCGCTCCTGCATCGTGGCCGTCACTGATTTCCCACTAATCCCGAGCCTCCAATCAGATGGCCTGAGAGGCTCCTTGGGATCAAACCATTGGCTTAAATAACAACTGGGACTATTTCTGTGGACCGACAAATGACATCAGTCATCTCAAGCGACTTGGCCCACGCGGCGGCAATGCTTGCCTTGCCGTCGCAGTCAATGTCATCAGAATTCAGATATTTCTTCTAACACCGTAAATATTGATCCAGCGAAAAGACTAGAAATTGCGATGACATGATTTCCTGATATTACATAAACGAATTCCCCACATCATCTTATGGCAATCGTTTTTGATGGTATCAATTTGAATACTTTTAGAATGGGGGTGTAAAGCATAAGAATGCTTATTAAATATGCAGTCAAACCAAGTCGAAACCATTTCAGTAAGTCACCCATAGAGCATGAACTTTGAACTTATTTTTTAAATCGAAACAGCTAGTGTCGGACTGCGAATCGTTTTTGAAGCAAGCAGAGATTAGTATTTAGTCGAGTAGAAAGACGAAAATCGACATTATTTCAAGTGTTAAAAAGAATTCGATTTATTTATACGAGTGTACCGCGTCAGCACTAAAAGGGACCATGGTCCCTTTGCGCGCACGACGCTTCGTTAAAATAGGGACCATGGTCCCTTTGCGCGCAGTACCGGCCCATCTGTTTTAATTACAGCTGAAGCGCCGGCTTGCCCGTGGAAGCGTCGTCTTCTGTGACAGCAGTGGCTGCTTAACACATATTTTTCTTCTTATTATGTTAGTAACAATATATACCATTACAAAATTGTAAGTAAGTCGTGTCCGTACATTGCAGATATTAAAAAAAAACTTCGGTTATGTTAATTTTAATGTTGTTTGATGCGGTTTTTAGGGTTCCGTAGCCAAATGGCAAAAAACGGAATCCTTATAGATTCATCATGTCTATCTGTCTATCCGTCCGTATGTCACAGCCACTTTTTTCCGAAAATATTAGAACTATGCTGTTGAAACTTGGTAAGTAGATGTATTCTGTGAACCGCATTGAGATTTTTACACGAAAATAGTGTAGTAGTGTTCACCTGCGCGTACGACGGTCGCCCGGCGCATGCGCAGGCGCGGCGCAACGCTCCGGGATTTGAAACTCAATTTTTGTCGACATCGCCCGTCGGCCGGAATGCGCTTAAACGTTGGCTGTTCGCTGAACACCGCCGCGTTACGCGCAGCTTGCACTTCCGTCGTTAGTTGCAGCGTGTCGGCGGGCGGCTACTCGCTCCTCGCAACGAACGAGCTATGAATCCCAACCCAAAACATCTAGTCGAGTAATTTTGTGTCCCAACACTTTATCTGTACCCTTCTAAAATTAGATGTCGTTTATTATTATGAGCACGACACGACTGCTCCCGGGTGTGACCGTAACTTTATAGGTACTTGCCTCTATTCCGCTTTCATTTCTGTTGATGTATTTTTGGAATCACTTTGAAACGCATTACTTTTTTTTATATTTATAAATTGGTATGTAATGTATGTAACGGAATCTTTGTACTTGATTTTGAAGCTCGTTGAGAACTATTTCAAAATCGATTTTTTGAGCTCTTTAACATGCAACTCGGCTTAAATTGCAATTTTGCACACTCATTAAATACCAATCACAATAAAGTAATTACAAATACAAATACAAGTATGATTTTGTGCTTATAATATTGCATCCTCCTAGGCGAAGCACCGGTGGGGACATTGAGCCGGTGTTGGAGTTCTTGCGAACATCGTTTGTATAAAAATTAACTGAACCGGTCCACTGTACACGCCGTGATCTGATAGTGATTGGTACAGGCAGTAACGTCGTAGCACTGCCCGAGGCGCTTCGCTCGTCGCATGCAGCGAGCGAACATGGAGAGAGTCCGGTCGGGGCGTCGCGTCCGGCCCAAGATGGCACCCGCGCTGTGCGTGTTGTTGCTGCCAAAGAATATTTTCTTTTCCGCAGTTACTGTATAGATCCAAGTAAGGCAACGTTTTATTCTCCCACTATATTTGGTCTTTTGTACGCGAATTTCCGGCAGCAATAAAAAAAAATTTTAGCCTGAAACTTCTAATATGTATACAAATTTCATTCTAGTTGAAATTTTTTTTTTTTTTTTTTAGATACTATTATACTTTTATTATACATAAAACATTATATTTTCGCACAATAGAGTATCAATATATACAGATAAACAAAACTAAATTAATAAATAAAAATATTTACAAGATTTAAAAAAAAAAGGAAGGGAAAGGAAAAAGGTGGGGAGGAATTCTTCGACACCTGACGTGTCGAAGAATTCCTCCCCATCGATGTCGACTGGTAACGTACCCAAAAGGCTGGCGGCATTACCCCGTTGGATGGCAATACCAATCCTTTGGGCAAAAAACAGGCCAGCCCTTTGGTCACGCGAAGCATCGACCAGTCGCTTTGCAATTTCCGTGTAAAGCGACCGTGCGCTCGGACCCCACGAACCCAACGTTTCGACCCCAAACGGCTCAAATATATAATTGTTGGTTATATTATCATATTTGCGTCGTTTGAGGGTCTCCGCAGATGCCGCAGCAGCACAGGCGCAGCCCGTCGTACTTGGAAGATGGGAAGGCGCAAGGGTGTCGACGCATGTTGCGTCCCACACCAAAGGCCTGCCCATCTTCCAAGGCACCAAAGACATACCATCCGGTCTCTTGCCATCATCGCGCACCAAACCAACTGGTTCAAGGATGGCTGGGACGCCGACGGTGACAAGAGCCCGGCGGATTAAATCATTTAAGTGTGCATGACGTGACATGCGTCCTGCGCTCTTGCTGCATGATAGGCCGTGGTGCCCGAGACTGTCGACTGCTTCTCCGCAGTGACAACGATGAGGAGCAACACAGGGAGCGCCTAAACGAAGACAGGCTGCAATTCTGAATGTCGTGTCGTCCAACATGGTGCCAATGTTGGACGACGGAAGAGCCTGAAGCCACACACCAGACTCCCATTCTCCCACAGCCAAAAGGCGAGCACGCTCTGCAACATTAGAGGACGTATTAATTAATTGCTGTCTTAAAATGTTGCAAAGCGGCTCATCCCACTGTCTCTGGGAGCATAGGTTGGTGGGCAAAACAGAATTTGGGCAAAATATTTTCCAAGCATTTATGGCTTCGGCTTTGCCCGGCACTTCAGAATTAATCAGTGTGGGTAATAATATAGTATAGTTGAAATTTGTATAATAGTGTCTCGTTTAGGGATGCCTATCCGGTGAATGATTACACAACAGTTCCCGCACGTACAGCCCAGAAGCTATACATCGTTTTACGTATCGCTATTCGAGTACGAGATCGATTAATGTCGATATTATAACATTGATATAGTTAACAAAAAGGAAATATAATAAGTGATACAAATACCTAGTTATAAACGTGCTCCCCTTCTTGCGGAAACCCCCCGGTTACCCTCTTACCTCCGCCGCCGGCTAGCGCGGGCGGTTTTGTCGGATTCAATTATTAGATATTCGATTAAAACCGCATGCCGTCTCGGTCTTCAGACGCCGGGTTGTAAGGTAGCCCATAGACCCTCTGGCAAGCAGCCTCTCAGTTCAGCACATTGTTGCCGATACTAGCGCGTGCCTCCGCGCGCGGGACTCGGTTATCGTTTGTGGTACCTACCTACCTACCTACCGTAGATTTTAAGACAGGTCTTGTGTCTAATAGAGAAAATCACATCCAAATCCGTTCAGCATTTTTTGCGGCCATCGCGAACAAAAAGACAAACAGAAAAGATAAAAAAAATGAGTAAGTTTTAGGGATTTTCTTTAGAAAAGCCCCATTGCTATCGAGTTGTCGTCGTCGACGTCGTCATTGCCAATTTTCTGTCACGGTTTTGGGTATGAAGGTGATGAGCTATCGAGTTGCTGTTTTCGGTAATAGATTCGTGCTGGGGTGAACCATTGCAAGATAAAGAAAAAATCGCAAAAAATCGCAAAAAAGAAAATACGCTAAATCGAAAATCCCTTGTATTCGGCTGAGCTCGTCTCAGGAATTCAACTTGTTTTTAATATCTCCAATATACAGGCACAACTAATTTACAATTTGTTAGCCCACTGTGTTTCCAGTCCCACGTAGTAGAAGGCGAGCCGATTGCCATCGTTAAAAACTCCTTCCCGTTAATGAGAATTAACTTACAGACAAACCCAATAACTGCAGCACCAGTAACGTGAGGCAACAATATGGTATGTGCAGCGACAAGAAACTTTCTATTGCATAAATAGGCACGTTGATTGGACTTAATTTAACGGGGATCTTATACTTAAGAGCTCCACCCTAACCACCCCACCCTAAGCAACTTCTACCGAGACAGGCGAACACACATGTAACTTAGGAGCCACACACGCACTCTCATGTGCGGCATCTGGCCGCCACCGCCGCTCACCTGCTTGTCGTCTAACGGGGCTTGCACACTATACAATTTAATTGGCCAATAAGATTCGCCAATTTCCATCGACACGTACGTTGTAGGTCAAATCTTCTATCCACACGACACGATTTGATTGTCAATCTAGTCAGATTGCTCACAAAATTGTGTCTTGTCCGTATGTCCGTAGCGTCGCCGACTTCACGGCAGCGTCTCGTATTTAAATGTATAAGAGTCAACTGAGCAATATTAACAAAATCAAGGGTATTTTATTCCAAAGGATGGGTGCAAGGAGGTGACTATGGCCAACGTACTAAAAAGACCTCACCGGTTCCATGGAACTAATTACGATGCAACTAGTGAGAATGACCCGCCGATAGGACTTCAGTATTGTGGTTACTGACGAACCCTGCGGGCGACGCCGCGACGGGCGCGTGACGGGGCGCTCCCGGGGGTCGCGCGTCGCGTTTCCTTTCATATTCCTTTGGGCCACGTTGGAGTGCAGCTCACGTACGAGTGTACAGGGGGGGGGGGGGGGCGCGACCTCCTAAGTGTATGCGAATTCGTTTTCGATACTTTAACTTACATACCATAAAGCTGTGACTGCTTAGCTTAGATTAATTGAGTAATACAAGTTTTTCTTGAGCTAATATTATATTCTCTTAATATAAAAAACTTATGTGCCACTAACATTAAGGCGCTCGCATATGGCAGCGCAGGCTCTTACACTGAAACCGATGGACTTGCATAATAGATTTAGTGGTCGTAGAGGAAGCTGTGAAGTGTGTGACGATAGGAACAGATGGCAGGTTGTTGTCTCTGCCTAACCCAGAGGGAAAAAGACTTGATTATATGTATATGTACGTGGGTATGTATTTTTTTACGTCCAAACAAAACCTTAATTACGTAAAATGAACCATTAAAACAGATTTTATTTATAATTTTGTAGGTTTTCATTTTGCCCGGAACCCTCATTATTTTTCTAAAATTGAAGTTACCTGTGTTACGCCTTGTAACAATACCTATCTACTATCGAAAGTCTCGTCAAAATCAGCCTAGCCGTTCCAAAGATTGCCTAAGCCAAACAGATAGAAATATAAAAAACAAAAATAAAATAAAAAAGCCGGATGTCTGTAAAGTCGGTTTACTGACGATAGTTGAACGTGACAACGTCATAAGAAAATACTAACTAGGAATATGTATAGCAGCTGTCCACGCGGATTCATCGCTTGCACTTCAAGCTCAGAGCGAGGTAACGCCGCATACGAGGTAACGCCGCATACGTCACGTAACGACATGTTACGTCATGTTTTTTCGTGCGTGCAGCCGGCTCATCAATTTATAAGACGTTGTCATGTCAATTTTCTGTACGTATCGTGTATAAATTCATATGCAATCATTGAAAATCTGTTATTTTAATATTACAAACAGACATATTTGTATACGTAGGTGAGTATAGATAGATGATAAGTATAGATAATGTTACTGCTTACACGAGTACCTGTGGGCTCGCAACCCGCCCTCGCTTCGCTTCAGTTTAATGAGATCTTTTTCTCAAGCTGCCACCATTGATACAGCGACGATGCGAGTACAGCTGTACAGCAGACACACTCACGAGCCACCGCAGACACACTCACTTTTAAACAGTTTGTATTGTTCCATGTTCCTCCCTTCTCAGCACCCTTCCCCCTGCCAGAAATCCAGCAATGATTATAATAACCACAATTAAACTTGAAACTCCTCGGTTACCCCCTCCATTAGAATTCTAATTATGAGAGAACAGGCGCAGATTTGCGATGCAAATGACATGAACGATGTTTCTGCCGCAGAACAATAATACGAATATTATACAAAAATATGAGGTGTGTGTGTGTGTGTGTGTATGTTTTAAAGCGATTCCAAGTGACGAGGCGAGGTGACCTGACTATTCATTTTTGCATATTGTTCAATATTTGTCCAAGGATGCAAATACGAGTAGTAAATACGTATATAATAGTTATTTATCTACACCCATGCTATAAATCCTCTATAAAAGATTCTGAAACAGTTAGCTTATTGCCAACATTAATACATCCAATGTCATAATAACCATAATATCATCCGAACGGGTGTTATAATGTTGTATGAAATTTCATAATAACACTCCTTTCGCTTTTTCAATCTCTTCCGCGCAAAGGGTTACTCATCAGACAGCCAAATTCTTACCGCCCGATGCGTGGAATCTGTATGAGTTTCAAAAAAAGAACTGTCATTCACGCGCGTTGCATAGCACCACCACAGCGGCGGCGGCGCGCCGTAAAAAAAAATTAAAGCTTATTCGTTCGAATTCGAGTTCCCGCTATTTTTCTTCGCTATTGCTTTTGCAAATTGTTTTGTTTACTTACTATTTTATAGAGGACACATCATGGGTGTAGATAAAGTCTTGTATGCAACTGTATACCTAATTATACAGTTGCATACAAGACTTTATCTACATCCATGATAAACTAATAATACATATTCAGAGAATGATGTACTGCCCTTTGATATTTTCCAATTCATGAAATCTTGGTACGCCTTTTCATACTGTTTTCTAGATTTTTCCGGTAGTAATTTGTTAGAAATGTCCTTTGCTGCATTCGAAATGTCTGGAGGTGTGTTATCAAAACTTGAATCGCTCATTTTCGTAAGTAAACAAAACAATTTGCAAAAATAATAGCGAAGAAAAATAGCGGGAATTCGAATTCGAACGAATAAGCTTTAATTTTTTTTTACGGCGCGCCGCTGCTGTGGTAGTGCAATGCAACGCGCGTGAATGACAGTTCTTTTTTTGAAACTCATACAGATTCCACGCATCGAGCGGTAAGAATTTGGCTGTCTGATGAGTAACCCTTTGCGCGGAAGAGATTGAAAAAGCGAAAGGAGTGTTATTATGAAATTTCATACAACATTATAACACCCGTTCGGATGATATTATGGTTATTAGGACATTGGATGTATTAATGTTGGCAATAAGCTAACTGTTTCAGAATCTCTTATAGAGGATTTAAAGCATGGGTGTAGATAAAGGTATAATGGAACCTAACGCACACTTTATATCTCCTTTTCGTACCTTTTTTTTTTAATGTGCGGAAATCCCTTCGGATACCCCCCGCCGGCCAGCGGGGGTGGTTATGTCGGGCTTGAACCGACTAAAACCGCATGCCGTCTCGGGTCTACAGACGCCGGGGTGTAAGGTTACCCATAGAGCATATCCCTCGCACTCCGACTGCCCCTGGGCCATTCGCAGTGTCCCCTCTGATAACAGCAGAGGAGTACCAGGAGCGACCAAAAGCGGGCCTTGCAGGCCCGCCATACCCCGACCCCCTCGTGCAATGGGGTCAGCTGGCCCGAAAAGCAATCAATAATGCGTCATCGCCCACGTTGCCCAGGGTGCACCAAACTTGGTGATCCAACCAGTCGCACCCCCCAACCAGTCGGACCCCAGGGTTTCGGACCTAAAAAGGAAATAATAATTTAAAAAAAAATTTGAACAAGCTTTTTTAAATAAAAATCAGTTATACTAAATTGTAAAAATAAATGTATGCACGGGTTGTGCTAATTTCAAAAGCTAGTATCGTGCAAGTTCTTCCTCTGTTTATTATTTGCTCTTCAAAGCTTTTGAAATCAGTACAACCCTTGCATAAATAGCGGCACCTTAAGCTTCAACAATGTAATATTATATGAAAAATAGAGGCACTTAAACGTATTATTTGTTTTAAGTTCTCGTCGTACAAAGTGGTTAACTTGACGTAGCTGCCCAAATACCAAAACACTCCCCATAAACTGAATTCTCAATCAATCATGAAATGTTGGCTGCCACTGCGACGCGACGTGTGCTAGTACAGTAACTACTCATTGCTGTAGTCAAGGTACTAAACCAGCGGATCTGTAGATTTTAGTAGTTTAATAAAGTGGAAACATGTCTCAGCTACTACACAATATGTACAAATGTAGATTTTGCCGCAAAGTGCCTCTTTACAACGCGTTGGAGCCAAATTAGGGAGGTGCGCCGGGGGCACACAGCCTACAGCTATGGATATTAGCAAGTTACGAAACTCTACGGAAAGTTGTTTGGGATGTAACTCTTGCTACTGCTACGTTTGAATTTTACGCCTTTGCCATCTGGCTTTCACTGAACATATTTATTTATTTAGGCATTACATTTCAACCATCCTTACGGGCTAAACCTCACACCCTGAAAGTAGGTAATTGTCAACCACGATAGCTGGCACTAAGCTACTACAACTAAATACTTATTGACAAAACTTAGCCGGTGTGAACTCACTCAGCGTACACGACAACAAATCTACCTCTTGAGATACCGCGTTGAGCGCCCGCAACCTACGCGTCAACGGCGGGGCTCTGCAAGGTTGGTGCCGTGGTACGCGCACACGGCACGCAAAATAGTGGCGGCCGCTTGCGCTGTCCTATGTACATACCAGAAGTCACTTCTTGAGAGCCGAGTAAAGTCACTTCTCGTCTAACCTGAAGCCTACATTCTTAGATGGCACAACTAGTTGTGCATACGTAGTTGGTCCCTGAGGAAAACGCGACTGTAGCCCACCAAATCCAGAGCATATAAAATAGGATACAGTAATGGATATCCTGGATATACTCCTCATAGCGTACAGTACAGCCTACAAAGCAGAAAGTGGTGTTATAACTACTTTAATTCAAAATGTTACGGTAACGTAACTATTTCTTACAATGTGGATACATTTTCGGTTTGTTTATTTAGATATTCCGTCGTTGATGAATAAGGCGAATAATTACTGATGAGGAAATTCATCGCACGTTAGAGGATGAGCAGGCTGTCGACACCAACAGGTTTTCTGATAGTATCCTCATCCCCTACTTCCGAGCCTTTTCCCAAGTCAGTTGGACTTTCCGAACTTTCAGTCTAACTACAAAATGGCCGAACTGGCCGAAGGGACTGTCGTCTGACCATCACAACCTACTGGCGATATCTGTAGTGAAACTAGATTGTCGGACTTTTATGGTGCTATGATGAATGGCACAGATATTCGAATCGCAACAGGGACCGTAGCCTCAACGTGCTCTCCGAGGCACGAAGAGTTTAAGAAGGCTCGCCCATCCTAAGACTGACCTGGCTAGCATTGTTTGACCTTGTAATGAGCCACTTAGCCACGAGCCTCTCGAATCAGTACCTCGAGGAGTCAAGGACTAAATAAATATGTGTTGGGCTCGAAAACCGAGGATTGTGTAGAAAGCCATGGTCAACTTCCTGGGCCATTGAATTCTGGAAATCCTCTTGACTCTGAAAATGTTTCATCACGCTATAAAAAGAGCTGCAGTGCGTGACTTTCCTACCGTGAGAAAAGAAGTATAACTTCAAAATGAGATCCCAATTTTTTATTGCGTAAACTTTTAAATACATATTACTAGTTACCCATTACACTCTAAATTTTTAAAATACATTCAGTTTTTATGTGTCTACTACCATGCCACAACGCCACTTCGCCAGTTCTACAGGCCACTAACATGCCTCAATGCGAAACCACAACTGTGGTTAAGCTAGAGGCTAAAGTCAAAAGAGGAGAAACTCATAAATTATTCAAATTAATGTTCCGCTTCAATCTATACTTCCATCGAATTACGCAAGGAAACGTAATAAGATGTTAATTAAGGACGCTCGGATGTATAAGCCAATTGTGTTACAATATCAACTTAGAAATGTGTTGAAAAATGTAAGTGAAAAAACATCGACTAAAACGTCATTATCATTTCAACCGCAACAACTCACCTGTCAAGTGAGAGGCGGACTCGCGCACTAAGGATTCCGTACACAACTGAAAACTGGAGTTATAAAATATACAACTGAAGTGACAATGGGCTGGCCACATTTGCCGATGGCCGCAAGCGACGACAGGAGACGAATAGATATTAGATTAAAGTAGGTAGGTACTCACTCGTTCAATGAAGATCGGTGCTTCTGCTGTCGCTCTATAGTCACGCGAAGTGCGTGGCGGTGTTGAGGGTGAAACTTTTTGTTATTTTTGTTCAACAGATGCAGCAGTTTTGCGCGACGTTTTGTTCCACCTAATGTTACAAATATTTATTAAGCTAGATTACGTACTACTTTAAGTTTATTCTAGTCTTCTTGTCGAATACCTTTTTTTTTTTTTTTTATCGTGCGGAAATCCCTTCGGATACCCCCCCGCCGGCCAGCGGGGGCGGTTATGTCGGGCTTGCACCGACTAAAACCGCACGCCGTCTCGGGTACCTTACCGAATACCTTACTATGATTCCTGCTGCACGGTATCGTTTACGTTTCTATTGTATTTGACGATCCATTATCGCTTCTATTCGCAGAGAGAAACTTGCATCATGGCAACTTGCGCCTTTCTATTGTGTATCAATCTGATCCTGTAAAAGCCCACGTTTCCGTCTACACTCTACAGGATCCCTGAGACATTTATAATTATCGGTTCTCATTTATTTTATGAGTATTTGAATGCAAACTTTCGTTTATCAGTTGTTTGTAGACATCTCAGTACATAGGAAGCACTGTACACGGAGATCTCTCTTCATAGATAGCACTTCTTGCCGTTAACTTTCCGGACTAGTGGTTCCAGCTCTGTTGGGGTCACGGTTTTAACCTAACCTAACCCACTTTACTTATTTTTGGAATATACATTTTTACCGTCAAGAAGAGAGATCTCTGTGTACAGTGCTTCCTATGTACTGAGATGTCTACAAACAATGTTTTCTATCAACAAAATTTTCGGCGAAAAGTGCTGTCTAGGAATAGAGATTTCTATTAGCTGTGCTTTCTGTTTGTACTCGTATAGTACAAGCGTGTTTCTATCTTAGGTTCCACACCGAGTCGGGCAGGCCGCCAGTGTTACATACAGATAGAGCTAGCAGCTGTTGGCTTGTCTGAGAGCGGTAGAGAAACCAGTATGTGACAGCCCCGTAGAGCATTCGTTTATATTTAGAGTTTATGGACACCGAACCCAAAGTATAGACAGCAAGCTTCATGACATAGTAGAACAGGAATACCATTTTGTAAGAGCTGTTTCCATGGTCTATACAGAATAAATGCTTTTTGAGTTTGACTGACACCATGTTGAGCAATAAAACATACCCGGTGCCATTCCTATTGTTTTAGTTCGTAGCGAAGAGCTACGCCACAGCCGATGATGGCTAGCATGCTAGTCAGCTTATGATTACCACACTGACATGTAGTTATGTATATGTTGAGCGTACTTTTGTACTGTCAGATCGTGTTGGTTTATATATTATCAGCGATAGCCCACCCAGAGTTTTCACTCATTGTGTTAGTAACATAGTAGTAATCACCCTTAAGTAATCCGTGAGCACACTCAGAACATAATTTGAGAACGAATCAGGGAATATCGAATTCCAATTATTGATTATAATACTTAAAGTTAAATGATTGATAACCATATTTTAATGATAATACCTTTAATTAATAAGTGATTATACTGTAGTTATACTTGAACTGAACGAAAATCTATGTTCATGTGAAAAGTGTTTCCCTTAATCGTGTATTATCTATCTAATCTCCACCCACTCAACTCACCTAACCTCAAAAAGGTTAGCAGGCTTCGAGTTAGGTTAGGTTAGCTCAATTTTTTTCGCTTTAAACCTTTTTTCCACCACAGTACACTACCCCAAACCTAATCTCCACTCACATCAACTCACCTAACCTCACCTCAAAAAAGTTAGGTTAGCTTCGAGTTAGGTTAGCTCATTTTCTTTGTCGAAAAATCTTTCTTTTCACCACGTACAAGACCCCAAACCTAACCTCATCTCACCTCAAAAAGGTTAGGGTAGCTTCGAGTTAGGTTAGGTAAGCTCAGTTTTTTTCACGAAAAATGTTTCTTTTCGCCATGTACATCACCTCAAACCTTACCTCACCTCACCTCAAAAAAATGGGTTGGCTTCAAGTTAGGTAAGCTCATTTTTTTTGGTGAGAATTAATACTTTTCACCTCGAAAATAACCCCAAACCTAACCTCAGCTCACCTCAAAAAGGTTAAGTTAGCTTCGAGTTAGGTAAGGTTAGCTCATTTTTTTCAATTTAAACCTATTTTCCACCACAGTACACTACCACAAACCTAACCTCCACTCGCCTCAACTCACCTCAAAAAGTAAGGTTGGCATCGAGTTAGGTTAGCTAATTTTTTTGGCGAAAATTCTTTCTGTTCACCACGTACAAAACCCCAAACCTAACCTCATCTCACCTCAAAACGGTTAGGTTAGCTTCGAGTTAGGTTAGGTAAGCTCATTTTTTTCGCGAAAAATGTTTCTCTGCACCACGTACACCACCCCGAACCCCACTCACCTCAGAAAGTAAGGTTGGCTTCGAGTTAGGTTAGCTCATTTTCTTTGGCGAAAATTCTTTCTTTTCACCACGTACAAGACCCCAAACCTAACCTCATCTCACCTCAAAAAGGTTAGGGTAGCTTCGAGTTAGGTTAGTCAAGCTCAGTTTTTTTCACGAAAAATGTTTCTTTTCGCCATGTACATCACCCCAAACCTTACCTCACCTCACCTCAAAAAAATGGGTTGGCTTCAAGTTAGGTAAGCTCATTTTTTTTGGTGAGAATTAATACTTTTCACCTCGAAAATAACCCCAAACCTAACCTCAGCTCACCTCAAAAAGGTTAAGTTAGCTTCGAGTTAGGTAAGGTTAGCTCATTTTTTTTCAATTTAAACCTATTTTCCACCACAGTACACTACCACAAACCTAACCTCCACTCACCTCAACTCACCTCAAAAAGTTAGGTTGGCATCGAGTTAGGTTAGCTAATTTTTTTGGCGAAAATTCTTTCTGTTCACCACGTACAAAACCCCAAACCTAACCTCATCTAACCTCAAAACGGTTAGGTTAGCTTCGAGTTAGGTTAGGTAAGCTCATTTTTTTCGCGAAAAATGTTTCTCTGCACCACGTACACCACCCCGAACCTCACTCACCTCAAAAAGTAAGGTTGGCTTCGAGTTAGGTTAGATCATTTTCTTTGGCGGAAATTCTTACTTTTCACCACGTACAAGACTCCAAACCTAACCACATCTCACCTCAAAAAGGTCAGGTTAACTTCGAGTTAGGTTAGGTAAGCTGACTTTTTTTCACGAAAAATATTTCTTTTCGCCACGTACAAAACCCCAAACCTAACCTCATCTCACCTCAAAACGGCTAGGTTAGCTTCGAGTTAGGTTAGGTAAGCTCATTTTTTTCGCGAAAAATGTTTCTCTGCACCACGTACACCACCCCGAACCTCACTCACCTCAAAAAGTAAGGTTGGCTTCGGGTTAGGTTAGCTCATTTTCTTTGGCGAAAATTCTTTCTTTTCACCACGTACAAGACCCCAAACCTAACCTCATCTCACCTCAAAAAGGTCAGGTTAGCTTCGAGTTAGATTAGGTAAGGCAAAAGCGCCCGTTGGAGGGCTCAGTGGAAGCGCTGGACGGCTCCGTCGAGTCCGGCGGGGCAGCTCAGCCTCCCGCAAAGCTCTCCAGCGCTGGAAGGGGCCGATCGGGGCCTGGTGGTCTTGGCTCCACTCGCAAGGCGGACCTCGCACGTCGCCGTGCAGACGAGGAACAGGCTGCGCTCGAGCGGGTGGAGCAGCTATCCGCCGAGCTCGTCTCGAGTGCGGATGCAAACCCGCACTCGGCAGCGGAGCTGTTGGAAAGGTCGTCGAAGAGTGTGGCCATAATCTTAGATGTGGCCACCAAGTCGACGAACCTTAAGGGCACTTATCAGAAGGCCCTTAAGATGGCAGCCTCGGGGCTGAAAGAGGCGGTGGAGGCCCTCTCAGGCCGCACCGTCTCAGACGAGACCAGGCGGCTTCTAATTGCCAATAAACGGCAAGCCGCCGAAATCCTGGCTCTCCAGGAAGAGATGCGGCAAATGCAGGCGGAGATGCGCCGCCTGACAAAGGCTGTGGTGGTGCCGGTTCCTCCGCCTGCAGCGGCTACAGCGCCGCTAGCTTCGTCTGCACCGCCAGCAGCGCCAGTGCTGGAAGAGGTGGCCCCAACGCCCCCACCTTCCTCGTTAACTTCCTCGGGCCTGCTCTCGCAGGAGTTTATGAGGGAGGTGATGCTAAGCGTCGGCTTCATGCTCGACGCGAAGCTGGAGGCGTTGGAGGCGAGGCTGCCTCCAGAGCCCCGCCGCCTAACGACGGCGGCTATGAGACGGACGCAGGTGGCGCCAGCGCCCTCCTTCGCGGTTACAGCTGCGCGCCCGTCTCAGGACCAGGGTGCGCGGGTTGCGCAGCCTGCGGTTCCCGCAGCGACCGGCCCAAGGGTGGCCTTCCCGCCCTTACGACCGGTGCAGGGGTCTTCGCGGGCTCCCGCCAGAGCCAGAGCCCCTCCCGTGGCACCTACGCCTGCCTCCTCAGCTCCCGTCCCCTCGACCTCCGCTCAGCCGGACAGCGAGGGCTGGCAGACGGTGAGCCGGAGGAAAAAGAGGGGCGGGAAAAAGAAGCGGAAGAAGGCAGCGGCAAAGGCAGCCGCTGCCACCGCTTCCGCCGCTGCCCCACAAACCAGTGGCAGGAAGCCGAGGCTAACACCGCCCAAGTCCGCCGCCGTGGTGATCACGGTGGCGCCAGAGGCGGTGGAGCGAGGCCTCAGCTACGGCCAGGTTCTCCTGAGGGCAAAACAGGGCATCGACGTCTCCGATCTCGGAGGCGTTGGTGCCCGAACGCGCCTCGCCCGGACGGGAGCTCGAATTCTCGAGTTCCCGGGGGCAGAAGGCGGTAGGAGAGCCGACGTCGTGGCTGAGAAGCTGCGGGGGTTGTTTGAGGGTGTCGATGGCGTGAAGATCGCCAGGCCCACCAAGTGCGCCGAGGTGCGCATTTCGGGTCTGGCGGACTTCACGACTGCCGACGACGTCCGGGAGGCCATTGCCTCTACTACAAAGTGTAGCCCGGACCACGTCAAGGTCGGCACTATCCGCCCCGGTCCCGGAGGCGTTGGTGCAGTGTGGGCGAGCTGTCCGGTCGCCTCGGTCAAAGTTTTGGCCGATGCGGGCAGGCTCCTCGTGGGCTGGATCTCAGCCAGGGTTACGGTCCTGGGGAGCCGGCCCATGAGGTGCTTTAAATGCATGGCGGCCGGGCACGCTCGTGTGAAGTGCACCAGCTGCTTTGACTGCAGCGGATTATGTTTCCGCTGCGGTCAACCCGGGCACAAGGCGGCGGAGTGCTCCGCCCCCCCTCACTGCCCGGCATGTGCCGCGGGCAAGCTGCCCGCTAACCACTTGCTGGGCCGTGAGGGTTGTAGACAACCCCAAGCCTCGGCTTCTACGCCACGCCTGGGGGCCGGTCGATCGACCGAGGCCGCTCCCAGCGCCGTATCGCCGACGTCGCCGTCGCAAATGGAGGAGGATGTAGTAACCGCGCTCCATTAATGGATCGCGGGTGCAACATCCTCCAGGTGAACCTGAACCACTGCGCCGGTGCGCAGGACCTCCTCCTGCAAAACATGGCGCAGTGGTCCATAGGCCTTGCCGTAGCCGCGGATCCGTATATCGTCCCGAACCGCCCCAATTGGGTCGGTTCGTATTCGATTCATGGAAACGTGGCAATCGTCGCCTCCACGGCGCTTCATTTCCCCCCCTTGTCGCCAAGAGACAAGGGTCCGGGATATGTCGCTGCCGACTGGGGAGATATCACCGTTTACGGTGTGTACTTCTCCCCAAACCGGAGGTTGAGCGATTTCGAGGACTTCATCTTTCGACTGGAGACCTCGATGCGGCAAGTGGCCTCAGGTCACGTGCTGGTCATGGGGGACTTCAACGCCTGGTCTACGGCGTGGGGGTCCTCCGGGACCAGCGGCCGCGGCGACGTCGTGCTCGAGTGGGCAGATGCGGTGGGTGTCTCTCTTTTAAACAGAGGCACCACCGCCACGTGCATCAAGCCGTGGGGGCGGTCGATAGTGGACCTTTCGTTCGCTACCCCCGCGCTTGCTGCACGTGTGAGGAACTGGCGTGTCCTGAACGACGAGACGACCGAGTCGGACCATCAGTACATCCGATTCGAGTTGTCTCGATCGCGGGACGCCAGTAGGGGTCACAGGGTTGGCAGCATCTCACCTTTTAAGAGGTGGGCTTTGGGAAGTCTCGACAGGGATCAACTGGCGGAGGCAGCCATCGTGCAAGCGTGGCTGTCTCTGCCACCTCCGACTGAGGGGGTGGACGTCGGTGCAGGCCGCTTTCGCGACTCGCTAACTGCGGTTTGCGACGCGGCCATGCACCGGGTCGGACGTAGGCCTCCAAAGAAGGAGGTCTACTGGTGGTCCCAAGAGCTGGCGTCCCTCCGCGCGGCATCCAACCGTGCCAAGAGGGCCGTCACCCGAAGCCGTGGGCGTCACAGAGACGCCCAACACCCGGAGGTGGTCCGCTTGAGGGATGTGGCCAGAGAGGCCGAAATCACCCTCAGGCGGGCTATAGATGCTGCCAAGGAGCGCAGCAGAGCCGAAATGCTGGAGAGTCTGGACAGTGACCCCTGGGGTCGCCCGTACCGCGTGGCGCGTGATAAGCTCCGCGCGCAGGGCCCCCCCCTCACGGAGACTCTCCAGCCCAGCTTCCTGGCGGAAGTGGTCGAGGGCCTTTTCCCGAATCGGGCGGAGCATACACCCCCGTCCATGGCCCCTGTGGCCGAGGACGAGGGGGTTGTAGGGGAGGATGTTCCGCCCGTCACGGAGACGGAGGTGGGGGTGGCTGTTCTGCGAATTCGTTCAAAGAACACCGCCCCCGGGCCTGACGGGGTTCCTGCCCGTGTGTTGGCCCTGGCCCTCGACCACATGGAGGACCGCCTCAGGGAACTGCTGGACGCCTGCCTAGCGTCCGGCCGGTTCCCTGATTGCTGGAAAAGCGGGAAGCTGGTACTCCTGCAGAAGCCTGGACGGCCCGCCAATTCGGCATCAGCCTTTAGGCCCATAGTGCTGCTCGACGAGGCGGGTAAGTTGTTCGAGAAAATTCTCGCTGCCCGCATCGTCGAGCATCTCACTACAGTGGGGCCCGACCTGTCGGACGCTCAATTCGGTTTCCGGGTGGGGCGTTCGACGGTCGATGCGATCCTGCATCTGAGGGCTGCTGCCGAGGAGGTTGTGAGCCGCGGCGGAGTGATGTTGGCGGTGTCTTTGGACATCGCCAACGCATTCAATAGTCTGCCGTTCAGCTGCATCAGGGAGGCGCTCCGCTATCACGGGGTGCCCGTCTACCTGAGGCGGCTAGTGGCAGACTATCTGCAGGAGAGGCGTGTGTTGTACGAGGACTGCGACGGACGTGTGCTGCAGCGACCCGTGTCGTGCGGTGTTCCTCAGGGGTCGGTCTTAGGGCCGCTCCTGTGGAACATCGGCTATGATTGGGTCCTCCGCGGAGTCTTTCCTCCCGGGCTGGGTGTCATCTGCTACGCGGATGACACTCTCGTCACGGCCCCAGGGGAAAGCTTCGAGGAGGCGGCGCACCTGGCCACCGTGGGAGTCTCCCAGGTGGTCGGACGGATCGAGGCGTTGGGCCTGCGGGTGGCGGTTGAGAAGACGGAGGCCGTGTTCTTCCACGGGCCTTACCGCCGCCCGCCGCCTCGCGCCTCGATCGAGATCCGTTCGGTCCTCGTACCGGTGGCGGCCCAGATTAAGTATCTGGGCCTATATATCGACTCCAGGTGGCACTTCGACGAGCACTTCCGTAGGCTCGCCCCGAAACTCGTCGGCGCCGCATCCGCCCTGGGGAGGCTTTTGCCAAACCTGGGTGGAGCCAGTATCGGCTGCCGACGGTTGTATACCGGGGTGATCCGGTCAATGGCGCTGTACGGCGCACCGGTGTGGGCGGACGCCCTGACTGCTGAGTTTTACCGCGGTCGCGTCTTTCTGCGAGGCAGTCATCTCGCAGAAAGAGGCGGCGGAGAGGGTCAGAGAGGCAGACGGCCTTGCGGATCCGATCCGCCGCCGGCGAACTGGGCGGCGTGCACGCGCATTTCTGCGCCTCATGCCGCCGTAGTGAGGCCGCGGGTGGATGGGACGGGGCTTGCTCTCCACCCACAGTAGAGCCCCCCGCGAAGGGGTGATGTCCCGGTGTGCCTGGACATCGCCTAGAAGACGGGCCCGCACCGCACCTTTGCGGGCCAGCGCTTGGGTGTTCCGTCGATGAGTGCGAAGTATTTCCGACGGTCCACTCACTAAGTCGCGGTGTATGGCACACGGCAGGTTGTTTTAGTGTGGTGAGAGCCCCACATAACCGCGCGGCGTCCCCGCGCCGCGCGGTATGCGGAAGGTACATTTTTTCCTGCCTGAACAAAAAAAAAAAAAAAAAAAGGTTGGGGTGCGACGGAACACCTCCTCGCGGTGCACCCTGGGCAACGTGGGCGATGACGCATCATTGATTGCTCCTCTGGAGTAGCTGGCGTCAACGTCGACGGCTAACGTTCCAGCCCTTTTCAGGGCTAGCTGACCCCATTGCACGAGGGGGTCGTGGTATGGCGGGCCTGCAAGGCCCGCGTGGGATCCGAACGGATCCAGGGACGGGTCGGCCCTCTGCTCGCGCAGGGGCTGACAGGCATTCGTGCCGCCGTCGGTGATGGGAGGGGTGGCTGCCCTCCCGCGTCGCGTAATCTCCGGGTGATCATCAAGGACCTGCATGCTAGCCACATGCGGGAAGATGTGATCTCGGAGGACGCGGGGCTTGCCTTCATTGGCCGGCCCGCGACAAGGAAAAGTCTGTAACACCCGACAGCGAAGTCGTAAAAACCTGTGGACACCTGGGGACCTCCACAGTATGTACCCCGCTTCCCGGAATGAGCGTCACCCGGGAAGTGTATTTAGTTCGTCTCATACTCGTGGGACTTTTATGGATATTGTCAAATCAAAAACCCAAAAACCCAAACCAAAAAAGAAGAGCTCCAGAGCGAGCACCAAAGCAGAGGAGGTCGCTAAAGGCGACGGTGAGCTTCCAAAGGCCACTCCGGCCTCTGGAAGTGGTCAGGTTAGGACGGCAGCCTTTTGGCAGCCGGTGGTTGCACTGGCACGTGCACCCAGCGTCCAATCGCTGGGCGAGGTGGAAGTGGACGCAGGCACCTCAAGTGCTGCTACCTCGGTGAGGGGTTCAACGACTTCGTTGAACCTCTCATCGGAATTTTGGGGGGCGCGGAAGCGCCCACTCGTTGGTTCGACGGAGGACCTAGATGGCTCCTTCGAGTTTAGCGGGGTGCTTCCGCCCCCTGCGAAGCTCTCCAGCGCAGGCAGGGGCCGATCGAGGCCGGGCACCCCGGACTTGAGAGTCAGTGCCACCCGCAAGGCTGAACTGGCGCAGCGGCGCCAAGAGGAAGAGCAGGCTGCGCTGGGGCGAGTTGAGCAGCTTACTGCCGAGCTCACCTCGAGCGCGGAGCGTGGTGGCAATCCGCACTCTGCAGCGGAGCTGCTGCAGAGGTCTCAAAAGAGTGTGGCCATAATTTTGGACGTGGCCACAAAATCGTCGCAGTTGAAGGGCACCTACCAAAAGGCGCTCAAGGTGGCAGCCTCTGCGCTGCTCGAGAATGCGGAGGTCCTCCAAGGCCGCACGGTTGATGATGAAAACCGGCGGCTATGGGTGGCGTACAACCGCTTAAATGCGGAGAACCTCCACTTGCAAGAGCAGATGCGGCAGATGGAGACGGAGATACGCCGACTGACACAGGCTCAGCGGGCGTCCACGTCGGTATCTGCATCTGCCTTGCCGGTGGCAATGCCTGCAGCGCCTACATCGCCTGTAGTGCCCTCTTCGCCTGTTTCACCAAGGTTGGCCTCTACTTCTGGGGCCCCCTCAGCATCTCCCTCGGCCCTGTTCTCACAGGAGCAAATGAGGGAGATTATGCTCAGCGTAGGCCCTATGATAGGTGCGCGGTTGGAAGCGTTGGAGGCGAGGCTGCCTCCGGAGCCGCGTCGCCTATCAACTGCGGCGATGAGACGGACGCAGCCGCCTTCCCTGGCTGCAGCCGCGCGTCCGGACCAGGGCCAAGGTGCCCAGGCGGGGCAACCCTCGGGACCTGCTGCAGCAGCTCGTCCTAGGGAGAATTTCCCTCCCCTGAGACCGGTGGCAGTGCAGGCGTCCTCGCGGGCACCTGCCCGAGCCCAACGTGCCACTCCTGTGGCACCCATAGTTGCCTCTTCAACTCCCGTTCCCTCTACCTCCGCACAACCGGACAGTGAGGGCTTCCAGGTGGTTGAGCGGAGGAAGAAAAAGAACAAAAAGAAGAAGAAACAGAAGACTGCGGCTGAGGCAGCTGCAGCCCCACAAGCCGGTGGCACAAAGGCCCGGAAGCCGAGGCTAACGCCGCCCAAAACCGCCGCCGTGGTAATCACGGTGGGACCGGAGGCGGTGGAGAGAGGCCTAAGCTACGGCGAGGTCCTCCAGCGGGCCCGTCGGGGCATCGACGTCTCCGACATCGGAGGCGTTGGTGCTCGGACGCGCCTCGCCCGGACGGGAGCTCGTATCCTCGAGTTCCCGGGCGAGGAGGGTGCGAGGAGGGCCGACGTCGTGGCCCAGAAATTGCGGGGATTGTTCGACGGGGTGGTGGGCGTAAGGATTGCCAGACCCACCAAATGCGCTGAGGTGCGCATTTCGGGTCTGGCAGACTTTACCACGCCTGACGATGTCCGGGAGGCAATAGCCTCCACCACCAATTGTGGTCCGGAGCAAGTCAGGGTGGGCCCCATCCGCCCCGGTCCCGGTGGCGTTGGTGCGATTTGGGCGAGCTGCCCAGTAGCGTCGGTCAAGGCTTTGGCCGACGCCGGAAGACTCCTCGTGGGCTGGATTTCAGCCAGGGTCACGATCCTTACGAGCCGGCCCATGAGGTGTTTCAAATGCATGGCACCTGGGCACGCTCGCCCAAAATGCACTAGTTGCTTTGACTGCAGCGGATTGTGCTTCCGCTGCGGTCAGCCCGGGCATAAGGTGGCGGAATGCTCTGCCGCCCCTCGTTGCCCGGCGTGCGCCGCGGGCAATCTGCCCGCAAACCACATGGTGGGCCGGGAGGGCTGCAAACAGCCCCGCATCCCGACTTCCGGGCAAAGGGCTGGTCGATCGACCGAGCCCGCTCCCAGTGGTGCATTGCCACCATCGTCGTCGCCGTTGCACATGGAGGAGGATGTTGTAGTCGAGATCCATTAATGGACCGCGACTGCAACATCCTTCAAGTGTACCTAAGCCACTGCGCCGGTGCGCAGGACCTTCTCCTGCAAAACATGGCGCAGTGGTCGATGGGCCTTGCCGTAGCCGCGGATCCGTACATCGTCCCGAACCGCCCCGACTGGGTCGGTTCATTTTCGGTGGACGGAAACGTGGCAATCGTCTCCTCCACGGTGCTTCATTTCCCCCCCTTGTCGCCAAGAGACAAGGGTCCTGGAGATGTCGCTGCCGACCAACCGGAGGTTGAGCGATTTCGGGGACTTCATCCTTGGACTGAAGACCTCGATGCGGCAAGTGACCTTAGGTCACGTGCTGGTCGTGGGGGACTCCAACGCCTGGTCTGGGCGTGGGGGTCCTCCAGGGCCGGCTGCCGCGGCGACGTCGTTAGGTGTTTCACCGCGGTCGCGTCCTTCTGCGAGGTAGTCATCTCGCGGAAGGAGGCGGCGGAGAGGATCAACGAGGCAGACTGCCTCGCAGATCTGATCTGCCGCTCGCGAACTGGGCGGCGTGGACGCGCATTCTTGCGCCTCATGCCGCCCTAGTGGGGCCGTGGGTGGATGGGCCGGGGATTGCCCTCCACCCTCAGTAGAGCCCCCCGCGAAGGGGTGATGTCCTGGTGTGCCTGGACATCGCCTAGAAGACGGGCCCGCACCGCACCTTTGCGGGCCGGCGCTTGAGTGTTCCGTCGATGAGTGCGAAGTATTTCCGACGGTTCACTCACTAAGTCGCAGTGTATGGCACACGGCAGGTTGTTTTAGTGTGGTGAGAGCCCCACATAACCGCGCGGCGTCCCCGCGCTGCGCGGTATGCGGATGAGGTACATTTTTTCCTGCCTGAACAAAAAAAAAAAAAAAAAAAAAGGTTAGGTTAGGTTGGGGGGGGTGCGACGGAACACCTCCTCGCGGTGCACCCTGGGCAACGTGGGCGATGACGCATCATTGATTGCTCCTCTGGAGTAGCTGGCGTCAACGTCGACGGCTAACGTTCCAGCCCTTTTCAGGGCTAGCTGACCCCATTGCACGGGGGGGTCGTGGTATGGCGGGCCTGCTAGGCCCGCGAGGGATCCGCGAGGATCCCAGATCCGAAAGGATCGAGGGACGGGTCGGCCCACTGCTCGCGCAGGGGCTGACAGGCATTCGTGCCGCCGTCGGTGATGGGAGGGGTGGCTGCCCTCCCGCGTCGCGTAATCTCCGGGTGATCGTCAAGGACCTGCATGCTAGCCACATGCGGGAAGATGTGATCTCGGAGGACGCGGGGCTTGCCTTAATTGGCCGGCCTGCGACAAGGAAAAGTCTATAAGACCCGACAGCGAAGTCGTAAAAACCTGTGGACACCTGGGGACCTCCACAGTATGTACCCCGCTTCCCGGAATGAGCGTCACCCGGGAAGTGTATCTAGTTCGTCTCATTCTCGTGGGATTAGTGCATGGATAATTCAATACTAAAAACCAAAACCTCAAAAAAGAAGAGCTCCAGAGCGAGCACAGTCGCCCAGGGCGACGCTGAGCTTTTAGAGGCCACTCCGGCCTCTGGGAGCAGTCAGGTGGGGACGGCGGCCTTTTGGCAGCCGTCGGTGCAGTTGCGGCGGTCGCCTCGCGTCCGTGCCGCATCAGGTGGCGATGTGGACGACACAGAGCCGACTAGCGCTTCGTCATCGGCGAGGGGTTCGACGTCTTCGTTGAACCTCTCAGCTAAGTTTTGGCGGGCGCAGAAACGCCCACTGGAGGGTTCAACGGAGGGTCTGGACGGTTCCGTCGAGTCAGACGTGACAGCTCAGCCTCCAGCGAAATTCTCCAGCGCGGGAAGAGGCCTCTCGAAACCGGGCACCCCGGAACCGAGAGTGGGTTCAACCCGCAAGGCCGAACTGGCGCAGCGGCGCCAGGAAGAGGAACAGGCCGCACTCGGGAGAGTGGAGCAGCTTACTGCCGAACTCACCTCGAGTGCGGACGGTAACCCTCACTCTGCAGCGGAGCTGCTGCAGAGATCCAAGAAAAGTGTGGCCATTATCTTGGATGTGGCCACCAAATCCAGTCAGCTGAAGGGCACCTACCAAAAGGCGCTCAAGGTAGCAGCTTCTGCGCTGCTCGAGTATGCGGAGGTCCTCCAAAGCCGCACGGTGGATGACGAGAACCGGCGGCTCTGGGTGGCTCACAACCGACTCACGTCAGAGAACCTCCACCTGCAAGAGCAGATGCGGCAGATGCAGGCGGAGATACGCCGGCTGTCGCAAGCTCAGCTGGCGTCTCCGTCTGCGTCTGCGCCAGTGGCGATTCCTGCATCAAGTGTGGCGCCCTCATCGCCAGTGGCACCCAGATTGGCCCCTACGCCTGCGGCCCCCTCAGCTTCTCCCTCGGCCCTGTTCTCACAGGAGCAAATGAGGGAGATTATGTTGAGTGTGGGCCCTATGATAGGCGCGCGGTTGGAGGCGTTGGAGGCTAGGCTGCCTCCGGAGCCGCGTCGCTTAACAACCGCGGCGATGAGACGGACGCAGCCGCCTTCCGTCGTGGCAGCAGCTACGCGTCCGTCTCAGGGCCAAGGTGCCCAGGCGGTGCGACCCTCGGGTCCCGTAGTAGCTCGCCCTAGGGAGAACTTTCCTCCCTTGAGGCCGGTGGCGGTACAGGCGCCCTCGCGGGCCCCTGCCCAAGCACGACGTACCACTACTGCGGCACCCGCAGTTGCCTCTTCGGCTCCCGCTCCCTCTACCTCCGCTCAGCTGGACAATGAGGGCTTTCAGGTGGTTGAGCGGAGGAAGAGGAAGAACAAAAAGAAGAAGAAGAGGAAGACTGCGGCTGAGGCAGCCGCAGCCCCACAAGGCGGTGGCACTAAGGCCCGGAAGCCCAGGCTGACACCACCCAAAACCGCCGCTGTGGTCATCACGGTGGGGCCGGAGGCGGTGGAACAAGGCCTCAGCTACGGTGAGGTTCTCCAGCGGGCCCGTCGGGGCATCGACGTCTCCGACATCGGAGGCGTTGGTGCTCGAACGCGCCTCGCGCGTACGGGAGCTCGTATCCTCGAGTTCCCGGGCGAGGAGGGTGCTAGGAGGGCCGACATCGTGGCTGAAAAACTGCGGGGTCTATTCAGCGGGGTGGAGGGGGTGAGGATCGCCAGACCCACCAAGTGTGCCGAAGTGCGCATTTCGGGTCTGGCGGACTTTACCACGCCTGACGATGTCCGGGAGGCAATAGCCTCCACCACCAATTGTGGTCCGGAGCACGTCAGGGTGGGCCCCATCCGCCCCGGTCCCGGTGGCGTTGGAGCGGTTTGGGCGAGCTGCCCGGTGGCGTCGGTCAAGGTCTTGGCCGGCACCGGAAGACTCCTCGTGGGCTGGATTTCAGCCAGGGTCACGGTCCTGGCGAGCCGGCCCATGAGGTGCTTCAAATGTATGGCACCTGGGCACGCTCGCCCAAAGTGCACAAGCTGTTTTGACTGCAGCGGATTGTGCTTCCGCTGCGGTCAACCGGGGCACAAAGCGGCGGAATGCTCTGCCGCCCCTCGCTGCCCGGCGTGTGCCGCGGGCAACCTGCCCGCAAACCACATGCTGGGCCGTGAGGGCTGCAAACCGCCCCGCATCCCGACTTCCGGGCCGCGACTGGGGGCTGGTCGATCGACCGAGCCCGCTCCCAGTGGTGCAGTGCCACCATCGACGTCGCCGCTGCGCATGGAGGAGGATGTTGTAGTCGAGATCCATTAATGGATCGTGACTGCAACATCCTTCAGGTGAACCTGAACCACAGCGCCGGTGCGCAGGACCTCCTCCTGCAAAACATGGCGCAGTGGTCCATAGGCCTTGCCGTAGCCGCGGATCCGTACATCGTCCCGAACCGCCCCAATTGGGTCGGTTCATTTTCGGTGGACGGAAACGTGGCAATCGTCGCCTCCACGGCGCTTCATTTCCCCCCCTTGTCGTTAAGAGACAAGGGTCCGGGATATGTCGCTGCCGACTGGGGAGGTATCACCGTTTACGGTGTTTACTTCTCCCCCAACCGGAGGTTGAGCGATTTCGAGGAATTCATCTTCCGACTGGAAACCTCGATGCGGCAAGTGACCTCAGGTCACGTGCTGGTCATGGGGGACTTCAACGCCTGGTCTACGGCGTGGGGGTCCTCCGAGACTAGCGGCCGCGGCGACGTCGTAACAGAGTGGGCAGACTCGGTGGGCCTCTGTCTCCTAAACAGAGGCACCACCGCCACGTGTATCAAGCCGTGGGGGCGGTCGATAGTGGACCTTTCGTTCACTACCCCCGCGCTTGCTACACGTGTAAGGAACTGGCGTGTCCTGAACGACGAGACAACCGGGTCGGATCACCAGTACATCCGATTTGAGTTGTCTCGATCGCGGGACGCCAGTAGGGGTCACAGGGTTGGCAGCATCTCACCTTTTAAGCGGTGGGCTTTGGGTAGTCTCGACAGGGACCAATTAGCGGAGGCAGCCATCGTGCAAGCGTGGCTGTCTTTGCCACCTCCGACTGAGGGGGTGGACGTCGGTGCGGGCCGCTTTCGCGAGTCGCTGACCGCAGTTTGCGACGCGGCCATGCACCGGGTCGGACGTCGGCCTCCAAAGACGGAGGTCTACTGGTGGTCCCAGGAGCTGGCGGCCCTCCGCGCGGCCTCTAACCGCGCCAAGAGGGCCGTCACCCGAAGCCGTGGGCGTCACAGAGACGCCCAACACCCAGAGGTTGTCCGCTTGAGGGAGTTGGCCAGGGAGGCCGAAATCACCTTCAAGCGGGCCATAGATGCTGCCAAGGAGCGCAGCAGAGCCGAGATGCTGGAGAGTCTAGACAGTGACCCCTGGGGTCGCCCGTACCGCGCGGCGCGTGATAAGCTCCGCGCGCAGGGCCCCCCCCTTACGGAGACTCTCCAGCCCAGCTTCCTGGCGGAAGTGGTCGAGGGCCTTTTCCCGGATCGGGCGGAGCATACGCCCCCGTCCATGGCTGTTCTAGCCGAGGACGAGGGGGTAGTGCAGGAGGATGTTCCGCCCGTCACGGAGGCGGAGGTGGAGGTGGCTGTTCTTCGAATCCGTTCGAAGAACACCGCTCCCGGGCCTGACGGGGTCCCTGCCCGTGTGTTGGCCCTGGCCCTCGATCACATGGAGGACCGCCTCAGGGAACTGCTGGACGCCTGCCTAGCGTCCGGACGGTTCCCTGACTGCTGGAAAAGCGGGAAGCTGGTGCTCCTGCAGAAGCCTGGACGGCCCACCAATTCGGCTGCAGCCTTCAGGCCCATAGTGTTGCTCGACGAGGCGGGCAAGTTATTCGAGAGAATTCTCGCTGCCCGCATCGTCGAGCACCTTACTACAGTGGGGCCGGATCTGTCGGACGCCCAATTCGGTTTTCGAGTGGGGCGTTCGACGATCGACGCAATCTTGCGTCTGAAGGCTGCTTCCGAGGAGGTGGTGAGCCGCGGCGGAGTGATGTTGGCGGTGTCGTTGGACATCGCCAACGCATTCAACAGTCTGCCGTTCAGCTGCATCAGGGAGGCGCTCCGATATCACGGGGTGCCCGTCTACCTGAGGCGGCTGGTGGCGGACTATCTGCAGGAGCGGCGTGTGTTGTACGAGGACTGCGACGGACGTGTGCTGCAGCGACCCGTGTCGTGCGGTGTTCCTCAGGGGTCGGTCTTAGGGCCGCTCCTGTGGAACATCGGCTATGATTGGGTCCTCCGCGGAGTCTTTCCTCCCGGGCTGGGTGTCATCTGCTACGCGGATGACACTCTCGTCACGGCCCCGGGGGAAAGTTTCGAGGAGGCGGCGCACCTCGCCACCGTGGGTGTTTCCCAGGTGGTCGGACGGATCGAGGCGTTGGGCCTGCGGGTGGCGGTGGAAAAGACGGAGGCCGTGCTCTTCCACGGGCCTTATCGCCGCCCGCCGCCCCGCGCCTCGATCGAGATCCGGTCGGTCCTCGTACCAGTGGGGGCCCAGATAAAATATCTGGGCCTGTATATCGACTCAAGGTGGCACTTCGACGAGCACTTCCGTAGGCTCGCCCCGAAACTCGTCGGCGCCGCATCCGCCCTGGGGAGGCTTTTGCCGAACCTGGGCGGAGCCAGTATCGGGTGCCGACGGTTGTATACCGGGGTGATCCGGTCGATGGCGCTGTACGGCGCACCGGTGTGGGCGGACGCCCTGACCGCTCGCAATAGGCCCGGTCTCTTGCGGGCCCAACGCATCGTTGCGGTCAGGGCCATACGCGGGTACAGCACTGTGTCAACAGAGGCGGCCTGCGCATTGGCCGGAACCCCCCCGTGGGATCTAGAGGCGGAAGTGCTCGCCGAAGTATATCGGCAGACGACACAACATCGGGCGGAGAGTGGCAGTCGGCCTCCGCCCGAGGACGTTCGCGGGTGGCGAGATGCCGCCCGCCAAGCCATCATGGCTAAGTGGTCGTCCCGGCTGGAGTCCCCGAGTGCTGGTCATCGCACCGTGGCGGCGCTCCAGCCGGTCATTGTCGAGTGGACAGAGAGGCAGCACGGGACCCTTTCCTTCCGACTGACTCAGATGCTTTCCGAGCACGGCTGCTTCGGAAAGTATCTGTACTCGGTCGCTAGGAGGGAATCGAGTCCCGCCTGCCATCACTGTCCCTGCCGCGAGGACACGGCGCAACACACGCTCGAGGCTTGTCCGGCCTGGGCGGTGGAGCGCCGTGATCTCGTGGCAGCAGTGGGAGTCGACCTCTCGCTGCCGGCCATCCTGCGCTCCATGGCACGCAGCGAGAGGAGTTTTACCGCGGTCGCGTCTTTCTGCGAGGCAGTCATCTCGCAGAAAGAGGCGGCGGAGAGGGTCAGAGAGGCAGACGGCCTTGCGGATCCGATCCGCCGCCGGCGAACTGGGCGGCGTGCACGCGCATTTCTGCGTCTCATGCCGCCGTAGTGAGGCCGCGGGTGGATGGGACGGGGCTTGCCCTCCACCCGCAGTAGAGCCCCCCGCGAAGGGGTGATGTCCCGGTGTGCCTGGACATCGCCTAGAAGACGGGCCCGCACCGCACCTTTGCGGGCCAGCGCTTGGGTGTTCCGTCGATGAGTGCGAAGTATTTCCGACGGTTCACTCACTAAGTCGCGGTGTATGGCACACGGCAGGTTGTTTTAGTGTGGTGAGAGCCCCACATAACCGCGCGGCGTCCCCGCGCTGCGCGGTATGCGGAAGGTACATTTTTTCCTGCCTAAACAAAAAAAAAAAAAAAAAAAAGGTTAGGTTAGGTTAGGTTAGGTTAGGTTAGGTTAGGTTAGGTTCTCCAGGTGAACCTGAACCACTGCGCCGGTGCGCAGGACCTCCTCCTGCAAAACATGGCGCAGTGGTCCATAGGCCTTGCCGTAGCCGCGGATCCGTATATCGTCCCGAACCGCCCCAATTGGGTCGGTTCGTATTCGATTCATGGAAACGTGGCAATCGTCGCCTCCACGGCGCTTCATTTCCCCCCCTTGTCGCCAAGAGACAAGGGTCCGGGATATGTCGCTGCCGACTGGGGAGATATCACCGTTTACGGTGTGTACTTCTCCCCAAACCGGAGGTTGAGCGATTTCGAGGACTTCATCTTTCGACTGGAGACCTCGATGCGGCAAGTGGCCTCAGGTCACGTGCTGGTCATGGGGGACTTCAACGCCTGGTCTACGGCGTGGGGGTCCTCCGGGACCAGCGGCCGCGGCGACGTCGTGCTCGAGTGGGCAGATGCGGTGGGTGTCTCTCTTTTAAACAGAGGCACCACCGCCACGTGCATCAAGCCGTGGGGGCGGTCGATAGTGGACCTTTCGTTCGCTACCCCCGCGCTTGCTGCACGTGTGAGGAACTGGCGTGTCCTGAACGACGAGACGACCGAGTCGGACCATCAGTACATCCGATTCGAGTTGTCTCGATCGCGGGACGCCAGTAGGGGTCACAGGGTTGGCAGCATCTCACCTTTTAAGAGGTGGGCTTTGGGAAGTCTCGACAGGGACCAACTGGCGGAGGCAGCCATCGTGCAAGCGTGGCTGTCTCTGCCACCTCCGACTGAGGGGGTGGACGTCGGTGCAGGCCGCTTTCGCGACTCGCTAACTGCGGTTTGCGACGCGGCCATGCACCGGGTCGGACGTAGGCCTCCAAAGAAGGAGGTCTACTGGTGGTCCCAAGAGCTGGCGTCCCTCCGCGCGGCATCCAACCGTGCCAAGAGGGCCGTCACCCGAAGCCGTGGGCGTCACAGAGACGCCCAACACCCGGAGGTGGTCCGCTTAAGGGATGTGGCCAGAGAGGCCGAAATCACCCTCAGGCGGGCTATAGATGCTGCCAAGGAGCGCAGCAGAGCCGAAATGCTGGAGAGTCTGGACAGTGACCCCTGGGGTCGCCCGTACCGCGCGGCGCGTGATAAGCTCCGCGCGCAGGGCCCCCCCCTCACGGAGACTCTCCAGCCCAGCTTCCTGGCGGAAGTGGTCGAGGGCCTTTTCCCGAATCGGGCGGAGCATACACCCCCGTCCATGGCCCCTGTGGCCGAGGACGAGGGGGTTGTAGGGGAGGATGTTCCGCCCGTCACGGAGACGGAGGTGGGGGTGGCTGTTCTGCGAATTCGTTCAAAGAACACCGCCCCCGGGCCTGACGGGGTTCCTGCCCGTGTGTTGGCCCTGGCCCTCGACCACATGGAGGACCGCCTCAGGGAACTGCTGGACGCCTGCCTAGCGTCCGGCCGGTTCCCTGATTGCTGGAAAAGCGGGAAGCTGGTACTCCTGCAGAAGCCTGGACGGCCCGCCAATTCGGCATCAGCCTTTAGGCCCATAGTGCTGCTCGACGAGGCGGGTAAGTTGTTCGAGAAAATTCTCGCTGCCCGCATCGTCGAGCATCTCACTACAGTGGGGCCCGACCTGTCGGACGCTCAATTCGGTTTCCGGGTGGGGCGTTCGACGGTCGATGCGATCCTGCATCTGAGGGCTGCTGCCGAGGAGGTTGTGAGCCGCGGCGGAGTGATGTTGGCGGTGTCTTTGGACATCGCCAACGCATTCAATAGTCTGCCGTTCAGCTGCATCAGGGAGGCGCTCCGCTATCACGGGGTGCCCGTCTACCTGAGGCGGCTAGTGGCAGACTATCTGCAGGAGAGGCGTGTGTTGTACGAGGACTGCGACGGACGTGTGCTGCAGCGACCCGTGTCGTGCGGTGTTCCTCAGGGGTCGGTCTTAGGGCCGCTCCTGTGGAACATCGGCTATGATTGGGTCCTCCGCGGAGTCTTTCCTCCCGGGCTGGGTGTCATCTGCTACGCGGATGACACTCTCGTCACGGCCCAGGGGGAAAGCTTCGAGGAGGCGGCGCACCTGGCCACCGTGGGAGTCTCCCAGGTGGTCGGACGGATCGAGGCGTTGGGCCTGCGGGTGGCGGTTGAGAAGACGGAGGCCGTGTTCTTCCACGGGCCTTACCGCCGCCCGCCGCCTCGCGCCTCGATCGAGATCCGTTCGGTCCTCGTACCGGTGGCGGCCCAGATTAAGTATCTGGGCCTATATATCGACTCCAGGTGGCACTTCGACGAGCACTTCCGTAGGCTCGCCCCGAAACTCGTCGGCGCCGCATCCGCCCTGGGGAGGCTTTTGCCAAACCTGGGTGGAGCCAGTATCGGCTGCCGACGGTTGTATACCGGGGTGATCCGGTCAATGGCGCTGTACGGCGCACCGGTGTGGGCGGACGCCCTGACTGCCCGCAATAGGCCCACGCTTTTGAGGGCCCAACGTATTGTGGCGGTCAGGGCCATACGCGGGTACCGCACCGTGTCAACGGAAGCGGCCGGCGCATTGGCCGGAACTCCTCCGTGGGATCTGGAGGCGGAAGTGCTCGCCGAAGTTTATCGACTGACGACGCAGCATCGGGCGGATAGTGGCAGTCGGCCTCCGCCCGAAGAGGTCCGCGGGTGGCGAGATGCCGCCCGCCTAGCCATCATGGCTAAATGGTCGTCCCGGCTGGAGTCCCCGAGTGCAGGTCATCGCACCGTGGCGGCGCTCCAGCCGGTCATTGTCGAGTGGACGGAGAGACAGCACGGGACCCTTTCCTTCCGACTGACTCAGATGCTTTCCGAGCACGGCTGCTTCGGAAAGTATCTGTACTCGGTCGCCAGGAGGGAATCGAGTCCCGCCTGTCATCACTGTCCCTGCCGCGAGGACACGGCGCAGCACACGCTCGAGGCTTGTCCGGCCTGGGCGGTGCAGCGCCGTGATCTCGTGGCAACAGTGGGAGTCGACCTCTCGCTGCCGGCCATCCTGCGCTCCATGGCACGCAGCGAGAGGAGTTTTACCGCGGTCGCGTCCTTCTGCGAGGATGTCATCTCGCAGAAGGAGGCGGCGGAGAGGATCAGAGAGGCAGACGGCCTCGCGGATCCGATCCGCCGCCCGCGAGCTGGGCGGCGTGCGCGCAGATTCCTGCGCCTCATGCCGCCCTAGTGAGGCCGCGGGTGGATGGGCCGGGGTATGCCCTCCACCCGCAGTAGAGCCCCCCGCGAAGGGGTGATGTCCCGGTGTGTCTGGACATCGCCTAGAGACGGGCCCGCACCGCACCTTGCGGGCCGGCGCATGAGTGTTCCGTCGATGAGTGCGTAGTATTTCCGACGGTTCACTCACTAAGTCGCGGTGTATGGCACACGGCAGGTTGTTTTAGTGTGGTGAGAGCCCCACATAACCGCGCGGCGTCCCCGCGCCGCGCGGTATGCGGATGAGGTACATTTTTTCCTGCCTGAACAAAAAAAAAAAAAAAAAAAAAAAAGGTTAGGTTAGGTTAGGTTAGGTTAGGTTTTTTTTTTTTTTTTTTTTTTTTTTTTTTTTACGTGAGGAATGCTATTAGGCATGCTACCTCCGATATGGGGGGTATCTGGAGGCCGTATGTGGGACTCACCTCTTCGGGGCATACCCACTAAACCTCACGATGTCCACTTCATCGCCTTCAGGTCAGATCACAGGATAGGCAGGCGTTTGCTCACTGCGATCCGGCCGGCGTTGCCCAACGAGCGGGCTCGACTCCCAGGGGTTGGGCCAGTGCCCTTCCCCTGTAACGTCACATGTTAGCGCCCCCTGAACACTAGGGGCGCCACATCGCGGGGCCATTATTAGGTCGGTGGATCCCCCGATCCTCCTTCCAAGGCCAGGCGGCTGGCGTACTGCATACGCCGCCGCCCCGACGCCGTGGGCCTGCGAGGAGGAAGCGTCAAACCGCTACGTTCCCTCTCTCTGAGCGTCTCTCGTTTTGCCGTCATGACTGTCTCAGCGAATGAGACGACGGCGGCCCAGCCCTCTTCGCTGTCGACCATGGCGCGAACCACGGCCGGCAGCGAGAGGTCTTGTCCTATACTACCTATTAGAGCCGAACGCTCCCCGCTCCAAGCCGTGCACACGACGCGCGTATGCTCCGCCGTGTCCACAGCCCCACCGCTACAGTGGCGACACGTAGGCTCCGGCTCGATGCCGACCACCTCCCACAAGTACTTCCCGAAGCAGCCGTGCCCCGTTAAGAGTTGTGTAAGGTGGAACGTTAGAGTCCCGTGCCGCCTTTCGACGTAGGGCCGCAGAATGGGTTGGATGGCCGAAACCAGTTCCTTCCCCACCGCGGACCCCTCTAGTCGGGTCGACCACCTTTCGAAGAGAACGTCGCGAGCTTGCGCTCTCCAAGTTCCGATCTCCTCCATGGTTGGCCAACCCCCGCCCCTGCGTACCAGAGTACTTCGCCGGTAAACCTGCGACAGTACCCCCGCCTCGAGATCCCACGGTAGACTGGCTGCGATTGCGCAAGCCGCCTCGTACGACACCGTACAGTACGCCCGAGCCGCTCTTTGCGCTATGGCTCGCTGCGGGCGCCGCAGCAAGACCATATTCTGAGCGCTCAGAGCATCTGCCCATATCGGCGCACCGTACAGTGCTTTCGAACGCAACACTCCGTCGTACAGGCGACGGCACGCACTACCCGGTCCCCCTTTGTTGGGGAGGAGCCTTGCGAGCATTCCGGCGTAGGCTAAAAGTTTCGGAGCCAGTTGCCGAAAGTGCTCCACAAACCCCCACCGACTGTCGAGAACGAGTCCTAAATACTTCATCCTCGACCCGACAGCGATGGAGGTGCCCCCTACCACGATTTTTGCGCCTACAGGTGGAGGTCTCCGAGGCCCGTGGAAAAACAGAGCCTCAGATTTTTCGAGAGCCACCCGGAGCCCTAACGCCTTGATGCGGCGCACTACTTGCGCCACACCAGCCGTGGCCAGCACCGCCGCATCGCGAAAATTGGGGGCCCGCGCGGTGACCAGGGTATCGTCGGCATAACAAAGTATACCAACTCCCCGGAGATTTGCACCGCGCAGGACCCAGTCGAATCCGATGTTCCACAGGAGAGGCCCGAGGACCGACCCCTGTGGAACACCGCATGACATCTCTCGCCGGACGAGCCGATCGCGCGACGGATACGCGATCGCGCGCCCGACGAAGTAGTCCCCGAGCACTTGCCTAAGGTACTCGGGAACCTTGTGGTACCTAAGTGCCTCCGCGACAGTCGCCCAAGGAAGCGTGTTAAACGCATTCGCGATATCCAGCGAGACCGCAAGGACCACTTCTCCCTGGTCGACTGCCTCCCCCACGCGTTCCCGCAAGTGCGAAATGGCATCTAGGGTTGATCTCCCGCGGCGAAAACCAAATTGACCGTCGTGCAAGTCTGGTCCTACCCCCTCCAGGTGCTTGACGAGACGAGCACTGATCACCCGCTCGAACAGCTTGCTCATCTCGTCAAGCAGTACTATCGGGCGGTAGGCCGACGGTGACTCTTTTGGGCGGCCGTTCTTACCGAGAAGAACGAGCTTCCCGATCTTCCAAGTACGCGGGAATCTCCCCCCCGTCAGACATTCCGTCATGAGGGATCGCGTATCCTCCCCGATAATCGGCATCACCGAGGTGATCAGCCGTCCAGGTACTCCGTCCGGGCCTGGGGCGCCGTTCTTCGCCTTGAGTCGCAGAACGGCCACCTCCAGTTCCTCCTCGGACACGGGAGGAATGACCTCCGCCGCTGTTGGCTCCTGGTTACGTGACGACATGGTCGGAGGGACCCATTCGTCTGCCGCCGGAAATAGGGTGCTGACCACTTGTCCTACGAACGAGGGCTCCAGAGACCTGGTGAGTGGGGGCGCCCACGGTCGGAGCTTGTGGCTCATGACCTTGTATGGCCGCCCCCATGGATCTCTGTCGAGTGTCTCAAGCCACTCCCTCCAGGCCTCCTCCTTAGCCGACTTGATCGCTGCGCTGTAGACCGCACGGGCGGCCTGCCACGCAGCGCGAAGCTCCGCTTCCAAGACCAGGTCCCTAACCCGTCTTCCCCGGGCACGAGTGTACCGGCGTTGCGATGCCCAGCTCGCTTGCCGAAGCTCAGCGAGGTGCGGGCGCCACCAGTATACCTGTCTCCGAGGAGGAACCGGCCTTGCCCTACTCATAGCCGCGTCACAGACGCGAGTCAGCGAATCCTGGAGCTGCTCCGATTTTGCGTCCACGTCCAGATGGGTAGTGCCGGCACCAGCCCACCGTTCCACGATGGCCGCCTCGATAGCCAGCTCCCGATCCAGCGTGGCTACTCGCCAGCGCGGATTTTCTCCGCTAAGGGGACGATTACTTGACCATGCAGCCGTCGCGGGCGAGGAGGAAATGTCGAACCGAATATATCGGTGATCGGACAAGTTCTCCTCTCCCTCGAAGACTCTCCAGTTACGCGCCCTGCGTGCCAGCGCGGGGCTGGCGAACGTCAGGTCTATAATCGATGTGCCTCCTTGGGGCCCTACGAACGTGTTCACCGTCCCCCTGTTGAGGAGCACCACGCCAGTAGACACCGCCCACTCTTCCAACGCTTCTCCTCTATCGTCGGTGTCCGGTGATCCCCAAGCACGCGAGTGTGCGTTGAAGTCTCCGGCAATCACGACATGAGCGGGGTGCACCCCTTCCACCATACCCCCGATTTCTAAGAGCAGTTGCTCGAAGTCGGCGAGGGTTTTGCTGGGAGGGCAGTACACCCCGATCACTGCGATGCCGCCTAAGGTGACCGTCACACATCCCCGGCCCCTCAAGACCTTCTCGAAGGGAGCGGAGCCGGGGACGTGCAGTTGCGTAACGATCGCAACTGTGCCGTCGAGGTCACTCGCCCAGTCGTCGCGGGGGCGAACGTAGTACGGATCGGAGATCACCGTAACCGACGCCTGCCACTGCGCCATGCACTGGAACAAATTGTCCTGAGCTCCGACGCAGTGGTTGATGTTCGCCTGCAGGAAGGAGATAGTCGCCATTTATGAGTGGGCCGTATCCATCGCCTCCTCGGTCTGCGAGAGATCGACAGACTGCGAGGGCGCCACGGGGCCACCCTTCGCCGCCTGCCGTCCCTGGGGTCGCTTGCCCCGCTTCTGGTCACCCGCTGCGCAGTCTTTGCTGCCCAGCCGGTGACCAGACGCCTTGCCCCCTGCCGCGCATATCGGACAGTGGGGTTCGGCAGTGCACGCTGCGGCCGCATGGCCGGGCTTACCGCAGTTGAAGCAAAGCCCACTGCGGTCGATGCCCACAGTGCACTTCACTCCGATGTGGCCCGGTTCCAGACAGCGGAAGCACCGCTGCTGTCTGGGCTCTAGGAGTGTTGGTCGGACGACCGACCACCCGACCAAGATTCGGCGACCATCGGTCACCCTTTGGGCTGCGGCGGTAGGGCACTTAACCCAGACCGACCCCAGCCTACCAGGTGGGCGATTGATCTCGCCAACCTTTACGGCCTCTGCGGCACACCCTCCCTCGGCTGCTATGGCCGATGCCACTTTCGCTTTAGTGGCCGCGTCATCCAGCCCGGAAATGCGCAGTTCTGCACATTTTTCCGGTCGAGATACGCGGACCACGTCGCCCAAGACTTTTTTGAGCTCGGTGGCTAGCCCGTTCGCCTTTTCGGCGTTACCGGCGCCAGCCACCTCGAGGATCCGTGCCCCCGTCGCCGCCTTGCGGAAGCGGACACCATCGATCCCTAGGCCTTTGAGATCGATGGATTTTTCCGCCTCCGCAAGGACGGCCGCATAAGTTGCGCCCTGCTCCACCGCACCAGGCTGCAGGGTGATTACCACTGCTGCTGTACGAGGGGGGCGGAGTTTAGGGCTCGCCTTTTTTGGGGCCACAGCCGGAGCGGCTTTCGCTGCCGGCTTTGTGGGGCCCCGCTTGGCCACCAGAGTCCATCCCTCGTCCATCGACGAGGGGGGAGGTGGCAGCGGACGAGGTTGTTGGGCGGCAGCTGCCTGTTTGGCAGCAGCGCTCTTCCTCGTTTTCTTCTTTTTTTTGCCTGGGGCAGTCTCCGAGGTTGAAGGCAACCTCGAAGGTTGTGCCTGCTCAGGCACGGACGCCGCGGGTTTGGCCACCTTAGGTGGCGCCTGCTTAGGCGTAGATGCCGCAGGTGTAGCCACCACAGGTGTCGCCCCGCGAGCGGCCTTGGCCTTGGCCTTAGCCTTGGCCTTAGACGCGGGGGGTGTGGTGGGCGCCGACGCGGGGAGCGCTGACTCTTCTACGCCTATGGCAGAAGAGGGTGCGGAGGCAGCAGCGGCGGCATTCCGAATGTCCGCCTGAAGCGGAGGACGGAGCCGTTTTTCGGGTAACAGGCGGTCCTGTATCCCCTCGAGCCGCGCGTCGACCATGAACGCGATCTCGTCGCGACTCATAGTGAGGGGAGCCGAGTCCGCCCGCTCCCTCAAAACTCCTATTTCGGCACGGAGGGTGACCAGCTCGGCCTGAAGCCTGGCCACCTCGTCCGACTCTGTGCGAGACCTCAACTCGCGGGCGTACTCCAGGATGGAGCTTGCCGCGAGATTGAGGTCCCGCACATATTGACCCTTCAGACGCGACGACTTTTTCGCCACCGTCTGAACGGTCCCTACAGCTGCCTCTATGGCCTGCGTCAACTCCTCAGCCCGTAGGTGAGCAGATGACACTGTCGCCTGTTGTTGCGGTTTGCTCGGTTTCAGAAGAAATGACTCCTTCTGCCGCCGTAGCTCCTCCGCAAGTTCCTCTTCCGCCCGAAGTTGGAGCTCTCGCTCCTTGGCCAGGTTGAGCTCGGCTTTGGCTTTCGCCAGGCCGACATACTGGCCTGTGGTCGGGGGACGACCACGCAGTTTCTTGCCACCGACCTCAGCGGCATCCACACGGTCTCCCGACTCGGAGCAGTCCCCGTCCGACGCAGAGTTTAAGCGTTTCCGCCAAAGTCTGCCCGGGGAGGACAGCCGCGAGTCGACAGACACCACCGTGCCGACGCTGGTGTCGGTGGAAGACTCCGACAGAGTTTGCGTCCTAGAGCCTAGACGAGGCAGTAGGACGCGCGCCTCCTTGCAAACCCCTGGGAGGGAGGATTGAGACCTTTCGGTCCCTCTCCCCGACCCCTCAGGGTTAAAAGCCCCCAGGAGGGGAGATCGGGGCCTTTCGGCCCCTTTCCCCGCCCCCTTAGGGTCACGCGCACCTCGGAGAGGAGAGCGGGACCTCTCAGTCCCACTCCCCGCCCCCTGAGGGCCAGAACACTCGTCAGACATCGTTTCCGATGTCAGACGACCTCTAACCGTATTGGCGCTGAGAAGCACCGTTTTGTTGGTACTGAAAAGTACCGCAAGCTCAGAAGTAACTGATCGCTCTAAATGCCCCTCAAGTATCGAGCCAGAGATTCGGTCACCCGCCTGCCACTCCGTTACGGTGGTCAGGTCGGGGTCCAGGGCCGGACGACAAGGACGTACTCACAGCTCACTTACGGGGGCCCGCCCCAGGTTAGGTTAGGTTAGGTTTTTTTTTTTTTTTTTTTTTTTTTACGTGAGGAATGCTATTAGGCATGCTACCTCCGATATGGGGGGTATCTGGAGGCCGTATGTGGGACTCACCTCTTCGGGGCATACCCACTAAACCTCACGATGTCCACTTCATCGCCTTCAGGTCAGATCACAGGATAGGCAGGCGTTTGCTCACTGCGATCCGGCCGGCGTTGCCCAGCGAGCGGGCTCGACTCCCAGGGGTTGGGCCAGTGCCCTTCCCCTGTAACGTCACATGTTAGCGCCCCCTGAACACTAGGGGCGCCACATCGCGGGGCCATTATTAGGTCGGTGGATCCCCCGATCCTCCTTCCAAGGCCAGGCGGCTGGCGTACTGCATACGCCGCCGCCCCGACGCTGTGGGCCGACGAGGAGGAAGCGTCAAACCGCTACGCTCCCTCTCTCTGAGCGTCTCTCGTTTTGCCGTCATGACTGTCTCAGCGAATGAGACGACGGCGGCCCAGCCCTCTTCGCTGTCGACCATGGCGCGAACCACGGCCGGCAGCGAGAGGTCTTGTCCTATCTTACCTACTAGAGCCGAACGCTCCCCGCTCCAAGCCGTGCACACGACGCGCGTATGCTCCGCCGTGTCCACAGCCCCACCGCTACAGTGGCGACACGTAGGCTCCGGCTCGATGCCGACCACCTCCCACAAGTACTTCCCGAAGCTGCCGTGCCCCGTTAAGAGTTGTGTAAGGTGGAACGTTAGAGTCCCGTGCCGCCTTTCGACGTAGGGCCGCAGAATGGGTTGGATGGCCGAAACCAGTTCCTTCCCCACCGCGGACCCCTCTAGTCGGGTCGACCACCTTTCGAAGAGAACGTCGCGAGCTTGCGCTCTCCAAGTTCCGATCTCCTCCATGGTTGGCCAACCCCCGCCCCTGCGTACCAGAGTACTTCGCCGGTAAACCTGCGACAGTACCCCCGCCTCGAGATCCCACGGTAGACTGGCTGCGATTGCGCAAGCCGCCTCGTACGACACCGTACAGTACGCCCGAGCCGCTCTTTGCGCTATGGCTCGCTGCGGGCGCCGCAGCAAGACCATATTCTGAGCGCTCAGAGCATCTGCCCATATCGGCGCACCGTACAGTGCTTTCGAACGCAACACTCCGTCGTACAGGCGACGGCACGCACTACCCGGTCCCCCTTTGTTGGGGAGGAGCCTTGCGAGCATTCCGGCGTAGGCTAAAAGTTTCGGAGCCAGTTGCCGAAAGTGCTCCACAAACCCCCACCGACTGTCGAGAACGAGTCCTAAATACTTCATCCTCGACCCGACAGCGATGGAGGTGCCCCCTACCACGATTTTTGCGCCTACAGGTGGAGGTCTCCGAGGCCCGTGGAAAAACAGAGCCTCAGATTTTTCGAGAGCCACCCGGAGCCCTAACGCCTTGATGCGGCGCACTACTTGCGCCACACCAGCCGTGGCCAGCACCGCCGCATCGCGAAAATTGGGGGCCCGCGCGGTGACCAGGGTATCGTCGGCATAACAAAGTATACCAACTCCCCGGAGATTTGCACCGCGCAGGACCCAGTCGAATCCGATGTTCCACAGGAGAGGCCCGAGGACCGACCCCTGTGGAACACCGCATGACATCTCTCGCCGGACGAGCCGATCGCGCGACGGATACGCGATCGCGCGCCCGACGAAGTAGTCCCCGAGCACTTGCCTAAGGTACTCGGGAACCTTGTGGTACCTAAGTGCCTCCGCGACAGTCGCCCAAGGAAGCGTGTTAAACGCATTCGCGATATCCAGCGAGACCGCAAGGACCACTTCTCCCTGGTCGACTGCCTCCCCCACGCGTTCCCGCAAGTGCGAAATGGCATCTAGGGTTGATCTCCCGCGGCGAAAACCAAATTGACCGTCGTGCAAGTCTGGTCCTACCCCCTCCAGGTGCTTGACGAGACGAGCACTGATCACCCGCTCGAACAGCTTGCTCATCTCGTCAAGCAGTACTATCGGGCGGTAGGCCGACGGTGACTCTTTTGGGCGGCCGTTCTTACCGAGAAGAACGAGCTTCCCGATCTTCCAAGTACGCGGGAATCTCCCCCCCGTCAGACATTCCGTCATGAGGGATCGCGTATCCTCCCCGATAATCGGCATCACCGAGGTGATCAGCCGTCCAGGTACTCCGTCCGGGCCTGGGGCGCCGTTCTTCGCCTTGAGTCGCAGAACGGCCACCTCCAGTTCCTCCTCGGACACGGGAGGAATGACCTCCGCCGCTGTTGGCTCCTGGTTACGTGACGACATGGTCGGAGGGACCCATTCGTCTGCCGCCGGAAATAGGGTGCTGACCACTTGTCCTACGAACGAGGGCTCCAGAGACCTGGTGAGTGGGGGCGCCCACGGTCGGAGCTTGTGGCTCATGACCTTGTATGGCCGCCCCCATGGATCTCTGTCGAGTGTCTCAAGCCACTCCCTCCAGGCCTCCTCCTTAGCCGACTTGATCGCTGCGCTGTAGACCGCACGGGCGGCCTGCCACGCAGCGCGAAGCTCCGCTTCCAAGACCAGGTCCCTAACCCGTCTTCCCCGGGCACGAGTGTACCGGCGTTGCGATGCCCAGCTCGCTTGCCGAAGCTCAGCGAGGTGCGGGCGCCACCAGTACACCTGTCTCCGAGGAGGAACCGGCCTTGCCCTACTCATAGCCGCGTCACAGACGCGAGTCAGCGAATCCTGGAGCTGCTCCGATTTTGCGTCCACGTCCAGATGGGTAGTGCCGGCACCAGCCCACCGTTCCACGATGGCCGCCTCGATAGCCAGCTCCCGATCCAGCGTGGCTACTCGCCAGCGCGGATTCTCTCCGCTAAGGGGACGGTTACTTGACCATGCAGCCGTCGCGGGCGAGGAGGAAATGTCGAACCGAATATATCGGTGATCGGACAAGTTCTCCTCTCCCTCGAAGACTCTCCAGTTACGCGCCCTGCGTGCCAGCGCGGGGCTGGCGAACGTCAGGTCTATAATCGATGTGCCTCCTTGGGGCCCTACGAACGTGTTCACCGTCCCCCTGTTGAGGAGCACCACGCCAGTAGACACCGCCCACTCTTCCAACGCTTCTCCTCTATCGTCGGTGTCCGGTGATCCCCAAGCACGCGAGTGTGCGTTGAAATCTCCGGCAATCACGACATGAGCGGGGTGCACCCCCTCCACCATACCCCCGATTTCTAAGAGCAGTTGCTCGAAGTCGGCGAGGGTTTTGCTGGGAGGGCAGTACACCCCGATCACTGCGATGCCGCCTAAAGTGACCGTCACACATCCCCGGCCCCTCAAGACCTTCTCGAAGGGAGCGGAGCCGGGGACGTGCAGTTGCGTAACGATCGCAACTGAGCCGTCGAGGTCACTCGCCCAGTCGTCGCGGGGGCGAACGTAGTACGGATCGGAGATCACCGTAACCGACGCCTGCCACTGCGCCATGCACTGGAACAAATTGTCCTGAGCTCCGACGCAGTGGTTGATGTTCGCCTGCAGGAAGGAGATAGTCGCCATTTATGAGTGGGCCGTATCCATCGCCTCCTCGGTCTGCGAGAGATCGACAGACTGCGAGGGCGCCACGGGGCCACCCTTCGCCGCCTGCCGTCCCTGGGGTCGCTTGCCCCGCTTCTGGTCACCCGCTGCGCAGTCTTTGCTGCCCAGCCGGTGACCAGATGCCTTGCCCCCTGCCGCGCATATCGGACAGTGGGGTTCGGCAGTGCACGCTGCGGCCGCATGGCCGGGCTTGCCGCAGTTGAAGCAAAGCCCGCTGCGGTCAATGCCCACAGTGCACTTCACTCCGATGTGGCCCGGTTCCAGACAGCGGAAGCACCGCTGCTGTCTGGGCTCTAAGAGTGTTGGTCGGACGACCGACCACCCGACCAAGATTCGGCGACCATCGGTCACCCTTTGGGCTGCGGCGGTAGGGCACTTAACCCAGACCGACCCCAGCCCACCAGGTGGGCGATTGATTTCGCCAACCTTTACGGCCTCCGTGGCACACCCTCCCTCGGCTGCGATGGCCGATGCCACTTTCGATTTAGTGGCCGCGTCATCCAGGCCGGAGATGCGCATTTCTGCGCATTTCTCCGGTCGAGACACGCGGACCACGTCGCCCAAAACTTTTTTGAGCTCGGTGGCTAGCCCGTTCGCCTTTTCGGCGTTACCGGCGCCAGCCACCTCGAGGATCCGTGCCCCCGTCGCCGCCTTGCGGAAGCGGACACCATCGATCCCTAGGCCTTTGAGATCGATGGATTTTTCCGCCTCCGCAAGGACGGCCGCATATGTTGCGCCCTGCTCCACCGCGCCAGGCTGCAGGGTGATGACCACTGCTGCTGTACGCGGGGGGCGGAGTTTAGGGCTCGCCTTTTTTGGGGCCACAGCCGGAGCGGGTTTCGCTGCCGGCTTAGTGGGGCCCCGCTTGGCCACCAGAGTCCATCCCTCGTCCATCGACAAGGGGGGAGGTGGCAGCGGACGAGGTTGGTGAGCAGCAGCTGCCTGTTTGGCAGCAGCGCTCTTCCTCGCTTGCCGTTTCTTTTTTTTGTTGCCTGGGGCAGTCTCCGAGGTTGAAGGCAACCTCGAAGGTTGTGCCTGCTCAGGCACGGACGCCGCGGGTTTGGCCACCTTAGGTGGCGCCTGCTTAGGCGTAGACGCCGCAGGTGTGGCCACCACAGGTGTCGCCCCGTGAGCGGCCTTGGCCTTGGCCTTAGCCTTGGCCTTAGACGCGGGGGGTGCGGTGGGCGCCGACGCGGGGAGCGCTGGCTCTTCTGTACCTATGGCGGAAGAGGACGCGGAGGCAGCAGCGGCGGCATTCCGTATGTCCGCCTGAAGCGGAGGACGGAGCCGTACCTCGGGTAACAGGCGGTCCTGTATCCCCTCGAGCCGCGCGTCGACCATAAACGCGATCTCGTCGCGGCTCATAGTGAGGGGAGCCGAGTCCGCCCGCTCCCTCAATACTCCTATTTCGGCACGGAGGGTGGCCAGCTCGGCCTGAAGCCTGGCCACCTCGTCCGACTCTGTGCGAGACCTCAACTCGCGAGCGTACTCCAGGATGGAGCTTGCCGCGAGATTGAGGTCCCGCACATATTGACCCTTCAGACGTGACGACTTTTTCGCCACCGTCTGAACGGTCCCTACAGCTGCCTCTATGGCCTGTGTCAACTCCTCAGCCCGTAGGTGAGCAGATGACACGGTCGCCTGTTGTTGCGGTTTGCTCGGTTGCAGAAGAAATGACTCCTTCTGCCGCCGTAGCTCCTCCGCAAGTTCCTCTTCAGCCCGAAGTTGGAGCTCTCGCTCCTTGGCCAGATTGAGCTCGGCTTTGGCTTTAGCCAGGCCGACATACTGGCCTGTAGTCGGGGGACGACCACGCTGTTTTTTGCCACCGACCTCAGCGGCAGCCACTCCATCTCCCGACTCGGAGCAATCCCCATCAGACGCAGAGTTTGCGCGTTTCCGCCAAAGTCTGCCCGAAGAGGACGGCCGCGAGTCGACAGACACCACCGTGCCAACGCTGGTGTCGGTGGACGACTCGGAAAGAGTTTGCGTCCTAGCGCCTAGACGAGGCAGTAGGACGCGCGCCTCCTTGCAAACCCCTGGAAGGGAGGATTGAGACCTTTCGGTCCCTCTCCCCGACCCCTCAGGGTTAAAAGCCCCCAGGAGGGGAGATCGGGGCCTTTCGGCCCCTTTCCCCGTCCCCTTAGGGTCACGCGCACCTCGGAGAGGAGAGCGGGACCTCTCAGTCCCACTCCCCGCCCCCTGAGGGCCAGAACACTCGTCAGACATCGTTTCCGATGTCAGACGACCTCTAACCTTATTGGCGCTGAGAAGCACCGTTTTGTTGGCACTGAAAAGTACCGCAAGCTCAGAAATAACTGATCGCTCTAAATGCCCCTCAAGTATCGAGCCAGAGATTCGGTCACCCGCCTGCCACTCCGTTACGGTGGTCAGGTCGGGGTCCAGGGCCGGACGACAAGGACGTACTCACAGCTCACTTACGGGGGCCCGCCCCAGGTTAGGTTAGGTTAGGTTAGGTTAGGTTAGGTTAGGTTAGGTTAGGTTTTTTTTTTTTTTTTTTTACGTGAGGAATGCTATTAGGCATGCTACCTCCGATATGGGGGGTATCTGGAGGCCGTATGTGGGACTCACCTCTTCGGGGCATACCCACTAAACCTCACGATGTCCACTTCATCGCCTTCAGGTCAGATCACAGGATAGGCAGGCGTTTGCTCACTGCGATCCGGCCGGCGTTGCCCAACGAGCGGGCTCGACTCCCAGGGGTTGGGCCAGTGCCCTTCCCCTGTAACGTCACATGTTAGCGCCCCCTGAACACTAGGGGCGCCACATCGCGGGGCCATTATTAGGTCGGTGGATCCCCCGATCCTCCTTCCAAGGCCAGGCGGCTGGCGTACTGCATACGCCGCCGCCCCGACGCTGTGGGCCGGCGAGGAGGAAGCGTCAAACCGCTACGTTCCCTCTCTCTGAGCGTCTCTCGTTTTGCCGTCATGACTGTCTCAGCGAATGAGACGACGGCGGCCCAGCCCTCTTCGCTGTCGACCATGGCGCGAACCACGGCCGGCAGCGAGAGGTCTTGTCCTATCCTACCTACTAGAGCCGAACGCTCCCCGCTCCAAGCCGTGCACACGACGCGCGTATGCTCCGCCGTGTCCACAGCCCCACCGCTACAGTGGCGACACGTAGGCTCCGGCTCGATGCCGACCACCTCCCACAAGTACTTCCCGAAGCAGCCGTGCCCCGTTAAGAGTTGTGTAAGGTGGAACGTTAGAGACCCGTGCCGCCTTTCGACGTAGGGCCGCAGAATGGGTTGGATGGCCGAAACCAGTTCCTTCCCCACCGCGGACCCCTCTAGTCGGGTCGACCACCTTTCGAAGAGAACGTCGCGAGCTTGCGCTCTCCAAGTTCCGATCTCCTCCATGGTTGGCCAACCCCCGCCCCTGCGTACCAGAGTACTTCGCCGGTAAACCTGCGACAGTACCCCCGCCTCGAGATCCCACGGTAGACTGGCTGCGATTGCGCAAGCCGCCTCGTACGACACCGTACAGTACGCCCGAGCCGCTCTTTGCGCTATGGCTCGCTGCGGGCGCCGCAGCAAGACCATATTCTGAGCGCTCAGAGCATCTGCCCATATCGGCGCACCGTACAGTGCTTTCGAACGCAACACTCCGTCGTACAGGCGACGGCACGCACTACCCGGTCCCCCTTTGTTGGGGAGGAGCCTTGCGAGCATTCCGGCGTAGGCTAAAAGTTTCGGAACCAGTTGCCGAAAGTGCTCCATAAACCCCCACCGACTGTCGAGAACGAGTCCTAAATACTTCATCCTCGACCCGACAGCGATGGAGGTGCCCCCTACCACGATTTTTGCGCCTACAGGTGGAGGTCTCCGAGGCCCGTGGAAAAACAGAGCCTCAGATTTTTCGAGAGCCACCCGGAGCCCTAACGCCTTGATGCGGCGCACTACTTGCGCCACACCAGCCGTGGCCAGCACCGCCGCATCGCGAAAATTGGGGGCCCGCGCGGTGACCAGGGTATCGTCGGCATAACAAAGTATACCAACTCCCCGGAGATTTGCACCGCGCAGGACCCAGTCGAATCCGATGTTCCACAGGAGAGGCCCGAGGACCGACCCCTGCGGAACACCGCATGACATCTCTCGCCGGACGAGCCGATCGCGCGACGGATACGCGATCGCGCGCCCGACGAAGTAGTCCCCGAGCACTTGCCTAAGGTACTCGGGAACCTTGTGGTACCTAAGTGCCTCCGCGACAGTCGCCCAAGGAAGCGTGTTAAACGCATTCGCGATATCCAGCGAGACCGCAAGGACCACTTCTCCCTGGTCGACTGCCTCCCCCACGCGTTCCCGCAAGTGCGAAATGGCATCTAGGGTTGATCTCCCGCGGCGAAAACCAAATTGACCGTCGTGCAAGTCTGGTCCTACCCCCTCCAGGTGCTTGACGAGACGAGCACTGATCACCCGCTCGAACAGCTTGCTCATCTCGTCAAGCAGTACTATCGGGCGGTAGGCCGACGGTGACTCTTTTGGGCGGCCGTTCTTACCGAGAAGAACGAGCTTCCCGATCTTCCAAGTACGCGGGAATCTCCCCCCCGTCAGACATTCCGTCATGAGGGATCGCGTATCCTCCCCGATAATCGGCATCACCGAGGTGATCAGCCGTCCAGGTACTCCGTCCGGGCCTGGGGCGCCGTTCTTCGCCTTGAGTCGCAGAACGGCCACCTCCAGTTCCTCCTCGGACACGGGAGGAATGACCTCCGCCGCTGTTGGCTCCTGGTTACGTGACGACATGGTCGGAGGGACCCATTCGTCTGCCGCCGGAAATAGGGTGCTGACCACTTGTCCTACGAACGAGGGCTCCAGAGACCTGGTGAGTGGGGGCGCCCACGGTCGGAGCTTGTGGCTCATGACCTTGTATGGCCGCCCCCATGGATCTCTGTCGAGTGTCTCAAGCCACTCCCTCCAGGCCTCCTCCTTAGCCGACTTGATCGCTGCGCTGTAGACCGCACGGGCGGCCTGCCACGCAGCGCGAAGCTCCGCTTCCAAGACCAGGTCCCTAACCCGTCTTCCCCGGGCACGAGTGTACCGGCGTTGCGATGCCCAGCTCGCTTGCCGAAGCTCAGCGAGATGCGGGCGCCACCAGTACACCCGTCTCCGAGGAGGAACCGGCCTTGCCCTACTCATAGCCGCGTCACAGACGCGAGTCAGCGAATCCTGGAGCTGCTCCGATTTTGCGTCCACGTCCAGATGGGTAGTGCCGGCACCAGCCCACCGTTCCACGATGGCCGCCTCGATAGCCAGCTCCCGATCCAGCGTGGCTACTCGCCAGCGCGGATTTTCTCCGCTAAGGGGACGATTACTTGACCATGCAGCCGTCGCGGGCGAGGAGGAAATGTCGAACCGAATATATCGGTGATCGGACAAGTTCTCCTCTCCCTCGAAGACTCTCCAGTTACGCGCCCTGCGCGCCAGCGCGGGGCTGGCGAACGTCAGGTCAATAATCGATGTGCCTCCTTGGGGCCCTAAGAACGTGTTCACCGTCCCCCTGTTGAGGAGCACCACGCCAGTAGACACCGCCCACTCTTCCAACGCTTCTCCTCTATCGTCGGTGACCGGTGATCCCCAAGCACGCGAGTGTGCGTTGAAGTCTCCGGCAATCACTACATGAGCGGGGTGCACCCCTTCCACCATACCCCCGATTTCTAAGAGCAGTTGCTCGAAGTCGGCGAGGGTTTTGCTGGGAGGGCAGTACACCCCGATCACTGCGATGCCGCCTAAAGTGACCGTCACACATCCCCGGCCCCTCAAGACCTTCTCGAAGGGAGCGGAGCCGGGGACGTGCAGTTGCGTAACGATCGCAACTGAGCCGTCGAGGTCACTCGCCCAGTCGTCGCGGGGGCGAACGTAGTACGGATCGGAGATCACCGTAACCGACGCCTGCCACTGCGCCATGCACTGGAACAAATTGTCCTGAGCTCCGACGCAGTGGTTGATGTTCGCCTGCAGGAAGGAGATAGTCGCCATTTATGAGTGGGCCGTATCCATCGCCTCCTCGGTCTGCGAGAGATCGACAGACTGCGGGGGCGCCACGGGGCCACCCTTCGCCGCCTGCCGTCCCTGGGGTCGCTTGCCCCGCTTCTGGTCACCCGCTGCGCAGTCTTTGCTGCCCAGCCGGTGACCAGACGCCTTGCCCCCTGCCGCGCATATCGGACAGTGGGGTTCGGCAGTGCACGCTGCGGCCGCATGGCCGGGCTTGCCGCAGTTGAAGCAAAGCCCGCTGCGGTCAATGCCCACAGTGCACTTCACTCCGATGTGGCCCGGTTCCAGACAACGGAAGCACCGCTGCTGTCTGGGCTCTAAGAGTGTTGGTCGGACGACCGACCACCCGACCAAGATTCGGCGACCATCGGTCACCCTTTGGGCTGCGGCGGTAGGGCACTTAACCCAGACCGACCCCAGCCTACCAGGTGGGCGATTGATCTCGCCAACCTTTACGGCCTCTATGGCACACCCTCCCTCGGCTGCGATGGCCGATGCCACTTTCGTTTTAGTGGCCGCGTCATCCAGGCCGGAGATGCGCAGTTCTGCGCATTTCTCCGGTCGAGACACGCGGACCACGTCGCCCAAGACTTTTTTGAGCTCGGTGGCTAGCCCGTTCGCCTTTTCGGCGTTACCGGCGCCAGCCACCTCGAGGATCCGTGCCCCCGTCGCCGCCTTGCGGAAGCGGACACCATCGATCCCTAGGCCTTTGAGATCGATGGATTTTTCCGCCTCCGCAAGGACGGCCGCATATGTTGCGCCCTGCTCCACCGCGCCTGGCTGCAGGGTAATGACCACTGCTGCTGTACGCGGGGGGCGGAGTTTAGGGCCCGCCTTTTTTGGGGCCACAGCCGGAGCGGGTTTCGCTGCTGGCTTAGTCGGGCCCCGCTTCGCCACCACAGTCCATCCCTCGTCCATCGACGAGGGGGGAGGTGGCAGCGGGCGAGGTGGTTGAGCGGCAGCTGCCTGTTTGGCAGCAGCGCTCTTCCTCGCTTGCCGTTTCTTTTTTTTGTTGCCTGGGGCAGTCTCCGAGGTTGAAGGCAACCTCGAAGGTTGTGCCTGCTCAGGCACGGACGCCGCGGGTTTGGCCACCTTAGGTGGCGCCTGCTTAGGCGTAGATGCCGCAGGTGTGGCCACCACAGGTGTCGCCCCGCGAGCGGCCTTGGCCTTGGCCTTAGCCTTGGCCTTAGACGCGGGGGGTGCGGTGGGCGCCGACGCGGGGAGCGCTGGCTCTTCGACGCCTATGGCCGAAGAGGACGCGGAGGCAGCTGCGGCAGCATTCCGTATGTCCGCCTGAAGCGGAGGACGGAGCCGTTTCTCGGGTAACAGGCGGTCCTGTATCCCCTCGAGCCGCGCATCAACCATAAAGGCGATCTCGTCGCGACTCATAGTGAGGGGAGCCGAGTCCGCCCGCTCCCTCAAAACACCTATCTCAGCTCGGAGGGTGACCAGCTCGGCCTGAAGCCTGGCCACCTCGTCCGTCTCAGTGCGAGACCTCAACTCGCGAGCGTACTCCAAGATAGAGCTTGCCGCGAGATTGAGGTCCCGCACATATTGACCCTTCAGACGGGACGATTTCTTCGCCACCGTCTGAACGGTCCCTACGGCTGCCTCTATGGCTTGCGTCAACTCCTCAGCCCGAAGGTGAGCAGCTGACACGGTCGACTCGGTTTGCGGTTTGTGCGGTTTTAGAAGGAATGACTCCTTCTGCTGCCGCAGCTCCTCCGCCAGTTCCTCCTCTGCCCGAAGTTGGAGCTCTCGCTCCTTGGCCAGGTTGAGCTCGGCCTTGGCTTTCGCCAGGCCGACATACTGGCCTGTGGTCGGGGGACGACCGCGCAGTTTCTTGCCACCGACCTCAGCGGCATCCACACGGTCTCCCGAATCGGAGCCGTCCCCGTCCGACGCAGAGTTTAAGCGTTTCCGCCAAAGTCTGCCCGGGGAGGACGGCCGCGAGTCGACAGACACCACCGTGCCGACGCTGGTGTCGGTAGAAGACTCCGACAGAGTTTGCGTCCTAGCGCCTAGACGAGGCAGTAGGACGCGCGCCTCCTTGCAAACCCCTGGGAGGGAGGATTGAGACCTTTCGGTCCCTCTCCCCGACCCCTCAGGGTTAAAAGCCCCCAGGAGGGGAGATCGGGGCCTTTCGGCCCCTTTCCCCGTCCCCTTAGGGTCACGCGCACCTCGGAGAGGAGAGCGGGACCTCTCAGTCCCACTCCCCGCCCCCTGAGGGCCAGAACACTCGTCAGACATCGTTTCCGATGTCAGACGACCTCTAACCGTATTGGCGCTGAGAAGCACCGTTTTGTTGGTACTGAAAAGTACCGCAAGCTCAGAAGTAACTGATCGCTCTAAATGCCCCTCAAGTATCGAGCCAGAGATTCGGTCACCCGCCTGCCACTCCGTTACGGTGGTCAGGTCGGGGTCCAGGGCCGGACGACAAGGACGTACTCACAGCTCACTTACGGGGGCCCGCCCCAGGTTAGGTTAGGTTAGGTTTTTTTTTTTTTTTTTTTTTTTTTACGTGAGGAATGCTATTAGGCATGCTACCTCCGATATGGGGGGTATCTGGAGGCCGTATGTGGGACTCACCTCTTCGGGGCATACCCACTAAACCTCACGATGTCCACTTCATCGCCTTCAGGTCAGATCACAGGATAGGCAGGCGTTTGCTCACTGCGATCCGGCCGGCGTTGCCCAGCGAGCGGGCTCGACTCCCAGGGGTTGGGCCAGTGCCCTTCCCCTGTAACGTCACATGTTAGCGCCCCCTGAACACTAGGGGCGCCACATCGCGGGGCCATTATTAGGTCGGTGGATCCCCCGATCCTCCTTCCAAGGCCAGGCGGCTGGCGTACTGCATACGCCGCCGCCCCGACGCTGTGGGCCGACGAGGAGGAAGCGTCAAACCGCTACGCTCCCTCTCTCTGAGCGTCTCTCGTTTTGCCGTCATGACTGTCTCAGCGAATGAGACGACGGCGGCCCAGCCCTCTTCGCTGTCGACCATGGCGCGAACCACGGCCGGCAGCGAGAGGTCTTGTCCTATCTTACCTACTAGAGCCGAACGCTCCCCGCTCCAAGCCGTGCACACGACGCGCGTATGCTCCGCCGTGTCCACAGCCCCACCGCTACAGTGGCGACACGTAGGCTCCGGCTCGATGCCGACCACCTCCCACAAGTACTTCCCGAAGCTGCCGTGCCCCGTTAAGAGTTGTGTAAGGTGGAACGTTAGAGTCCCGTGCCGCCTTTCGACGTAGGGCCGCAGAATGGGTTGGATGGCCGAAACCAGTTCCTTCCCCACCGCGGACCCCTCTAGTCGGGTCGACCACCTTTCGAAGAGAACGTCGCGAGCTTGCGCTCTCCAAGTTCCGATCTCCTCCATGGTTGGCCAACCCCCGCCCCTGCGTACCAGAGTACTTCGCCGGTAAACCTGCGACAGTACCCCCGCCTCGAGATCCCACGGTAGACTGGCTGCGATTGCGCAAGCCGCCTCGTACGACACCGTACAGTACGCCCGAGCCGCTCTTTGCGCTATGGCTCGCTGCGGGCGCCGCAGCAAGACCATATTCTGAGCGCTCAGAGCATCTGCCCATATCGGCGCACCGTACAGTGCTTTCGAACGCAACACTCCGTCGTACAGGCGACGGCACGCACTACCCGGTCCCCCTTTGTTGGGGAGGAGCCTTGCGAGCATTCCGGCGTAGGCTAAAAGTTTCGGAGCCAGTTGCCGAAAGTGCTCCACAAACCCCCACCGACTGTCGAGAACGAGTCCTAAATACTTCATCCTCGACCCGACAGCGATGGAGGTGCCCCCTACCACGATTTTTGCGCCTACAGGTGGAGGTCTCCGAGGCCCGTGGAAAAACAGAGCCTCAGATTTTTCGAGAGCCACCCGGAGCCCTAACGCCTTGATGCGGCGCACTACTTGCGCCACACCAGCCGTGGCCAGCACCGCCGCATCGCGAAAATTGGGGGCCCGCGCGGTGACCAGGGTATCGTCGGCATAACAAAGTATACCAACTCCCCGGAGATTTGCACCGCGCAGGACCCAGTCGAATCCGATGTTCCACAGGAGAGGCCCGAGGACCGACCCCTGCGGAACACCGCATGACATCTCTCGCCGGACGAGCCGATCGCGCGACGGATACGCGATCGCGCGCCCGACGAAGTAGTCCCCGAGCACTTGCCTAAGGTACTCGGGAACCTTGTGGTACCTAAGTGCCTCCGCGACAGTCGCCCAAGGAAGCGTGTTAAACGCATTCGCGATATCCAGCGAGACCGCAAGGACCACTTCTCCCTGGTCGACTGCCTCCCCCACGCGTTCCCGCAAGTGCGAAATGGCATCTAGGGTTGACCTCCCGCGGCGAAAACCAAATTGACCGTCGTGCAAGTCTGGTCCTACCCCCTCCAGGTGCTTGACGAGACGAGCACTGATCACCCGCTCGAACAGCTTGCTCATCTCGTCAAGCAGTACTATCGGGCGGTAGGCCGACGGTGATTCTTTTGGGCGGCCGTTCTTACCGAGAAGAACGAGCTTCCCGATCTTCCAAGTACGCGGGAATCTCCCCCCCGTCAGACATTCCGTCATGAGGGATCGCGTATCCTCCCCGATAATCGGCATCACCGAGGTGATCAGCCGTCCAGGTACTCCGTCCGGGCCTGGGGCGCCGTTCTTCGCCTTGAGTCGCAGAACGGCCACCTCCAGTTCCTCCTCGGACACGGGAGGAATGACCTCCGCCGCTGTTGGCTCCTGGTTACGTGACGACATGGTCGGAGGGACCCATTCGTCTGCCGCCGGAAATAGGGTGCTGACCACTTGTCCTACGAACGAGGGCTCCAGAGACCTGGTGAGTGGGGGCGCCCACGGTCGGAGCTTGTGGCTCATGACCTTGTATGGCCGCCCCCATGGATCTCTGTCGAGTGTCTCAAGCCACTCCCTCCAGGCCTCCTCCTTAGCCGACTTGATCGCTGCGCTGTAGACCGCACGGGCGGCCTGCCACGCAGCGCGAAGCTCCGCTTCCAAGACCAGGTCCCTAACCCGTCTTCCCCGGGCACGAGTGTACCGGCGTTGCGATGCCCAGCTCGCTTGCCGAAGCTCAGCGAGGTGCGGGCGCCACCAGTACACCTGTCTCCGAGGAGGAACCGGCCTTGCCCTACTCATAGCCGCGTCACAGACGCGAGTCAGCGAATCCTGGAGCTGCTCCGATTTTGCGTCCACGTCCAGATGGGTAGTGCCGGCACCAGCCCACCGTTCCACGATGGCCGCCTCGATAGCCAGCTCCCGATCCAGCGTGGCTACTCGCCAGCGCGGATTCTCTCCGCTAAGGGGACGATTACTTGACCATGCAGCCGTCGCGGGCGAGGAGGAAATGTCGAACCGAATATATCGGTGATCGGACAAGTTCTCCTCTCCCTCGAAGACTCTCCAGTTACGCGCCCTGCGTGCCAGCGCGGGGCTGGCGAACGTCAGGTCTATAATCGATGTGCCTCCTTGGGGCCCTACGAACGTGTTCACCGTCCCCCTGTTGAGGAGCACCACGCCAGTAGACACCGCCCACTCTTCCAACGCTTCTCCTCTATCGTCGGTGTCCGGTGATCCCCAAGCACGCGAGTGTGCGTTGAAGTCTCCGGCAATCACGACATGAGCGGGGTGCACCCCTTCCACCATACCCCCGATTTCTAAGAGCAGTTGCTCGAAGTCGGCGAGGGTTTTGCTGGGAGGGCAGTACACCCCGATCACTGCGATGCCGCCTAAGGTGACCGTCACACATCCCCGGCCCCTCAAGACCTTCTCGAAGGGAGCGGAGCCGGGGACGTGCAGCTGCGTAACGATCGCAACTGAGCCGTCGAGGTCACTCGCCCAGTCGTCGCGGGGGCGAACGTAGTACGGATCGGAGATCACCGTAACCGACGCCTGCCACTGCGCCATGCACTGGAACAAATTGTCCTGAGCTCCGACGCAGTGGTTGATGTTCGCCTGCAGGAAGGAGATAGTCGCCATTTATGAGTGGGCCGTATCCATCGCCTCCTCGGTCTGCGAGAGATCGACAGACTGCGAGGGCGCCACGGGGCCACCCTTCGCCGCCTGCCGTCCCTGGGGTCGCTTGCCCCGCTTCTGGTCACCCGCTGCGCAGTCTTTGCTGCCCAGCCGGTGACCAGACGCCTTGCCCCCTGCCGCGCATATCGGACAGTGGGGTTCGGCAGTGCACGCTGCGGCCGCATGGCCGGGCTTACCGCAGTTGAAGCAAAGCCCACTGCGGTCGATGCCCACAGTGCACTTCACTCCGATGTGGCCCGGTTCCAGACAGCGGAAGCACCGCTGCTGTCTGGGCTCTAGGAGTGTTGGTCGGACGACCGACCACCCGACCAAGATTCGGCGACCATCGGTCACCCTTTGGGCTGCGGCGGTAGGGCACTTAACCCAGACCGACCCCAGCCTACCAGGTGGGCGATTGATCTCGCCAACCTTTACGGCCTCTGTGGCACACCCTCCCTCGGCTGCTATGGCCGATGCCACTTTCGCTTTAGTGGCCGCGTCATCCAGCCCGGAAATGCGCAGTTCTGCACATTTTTCCGGTCGAGATACGCGGACCACGTCGCCCAAAACTTTTTTGAGCTCGGTGGCTAGCCCGTTCGCCTTTTCGGCGTTACCGGCGCCAGCCACCTCGAGGATCCGTGCCCCCGTCGCCGCCTTGCGGAAGCGGACACCATCGATCCCTAGGCCTTTGAGATCGATGGATTTTTCCGCCTCCGCAAGGACGGCCGCATATGTTGCGCCCTGCTCCACCGCGCCTGGCTGCAGGGTAATGACCACTGCTGCTGTACGCGGGGGGCGGAGTTTAGGGCCCGCCTTTTTTGGGGCCACAGCCGGAGCGGGTTTCGCTGCCGGCTTAGTGGGGCCCCGCTTGGCCACCAGAGTCCATCCCTCGTCCATCGACGAGGGGGGAGGTGGCAGCGGACGAGGTTGTTGAGCGGCAGCTGCCTGTTTGGCAGCAGCACTCTTCCTCGTCTTCTTCTTTTTTTTATTGCCTGGGGCAGTCTCCGAGGTTGAAGGCAACCTCGAAGGTTGTGCCTGCTCAGGCACGGACGCCGCGGGTTTGGCCACCTTAGGTGGCGCCTGCTTAGGCGTAGACGCCGCAGGTGTGGCCACCACAGGTGTCGCCCCGCGTGCGGCCTTGGCCTTGGCCTTAGCCTTGGCCTTAGACGCGGGGGTTGCGGTGGGCGCCGACGCGGGGAGCGCTGGCTCTTCTACGCCTATGGCAGAAGAGGATGCGGAGGCAGCAGCGGCGGCATTCCGTATGTCCGCCTGAAGCGGAGGACGGAGCCGTTTTTCGGGTAACAGGCGGTCCTGTATCCCCTCGAGCCGCGCGTCGACCATGAACGCGATCTCGTCGCGACTCATAGTGAGGGGAGCCGAGTCCGCCCGCTCCCTCAAAACTCCTATTTCGGCACGGAGGGTGACCAGCTCGGCCTGAAGCCTGGCCACCTCGTCCGACTCTGTGCGAGACCTCAACTCGCGAGCGTACTCCAGGATGGAGCTTGCCGCGAGATTGAGGTCCCGCACATATTGACCCTTCAGACGTGACGACTTTTTCGCCACCGTCTGAACGGTCCCTACAGCTGCCTCTATGGCCTGTGTCAACTCCTCAGCCCGTAGGTGAGCAGATGACACGGTCGCCTGTTGTTGCGGTTTGCTCGGTTGCAGAAGAAATGACTCCTTCTGCCGCCGTAGCTCCTCCGCAAGTTCCTCTTCCGCCCGAAGTTGGAGCTCTCGCTCCTTGGCCAGGTTGAGCTCGGCTTTGGCTTTCGCCAGGCCGACATACTGGCCTGTGGTCGGGGGACGACCACGCAGTTTTTTGCCACCGGCCTCAGCGGCAGCCACACGGTCTCCCGACTCGGAGCAGTCCCCGTCCGATGCAGAGTTTGCGCGTTTCCGCCAAAGTCTGCCCGGGGAGGACGGCCGCGAGTCGACAGACGCCACCGTGCCAACGCTGGTGTCGGTGGACGACTCGGAAAGAGTTTGCGTCCTAGAGCCTAGACGAGGCAGTAGGACGCGCGCCTCCTTGCAAACCCCTGGAAGGGAGGATTGAGACCTTTCGGTCCCTCTCCCCGACCCCTCAGGGTTAGAAGCCCCCAGGAAGGGAGATCGGGGCCTTTCGGCCCCTTTCCCCGCTCCCTTAGGGTCGCACGCACCTCGGAGAGGAGAGCGGGACCTCTCAGTCCCACTTCCCGCCCCCGGAGGGCCAGAGCACCCGTCAGACATCGTTTCCGATGCTTGACGTCCACTAACCTTGTTGGCGCTGAAAAGCACCGTGGTTTGGCACTGAAAAGTGCCTTAAGCGCAGAAGTAACTGCTCGCTCTAAATGCCCCTCAAGTATCGAGCCAGAGATTCGGTCACCCGCCTGCCACTCCGTTACGGTGGTCAGGTCGGGGTCCAGGGCCGGACGACAAGGACGTACTCACAGCTCACTTACGGGGGCCCGCCCCAGGTTAGGTTAGGTTAGGTTAGGTTAGGTTAGGTTAGGTTAGGTTAGGTTAGGTTAGGTTAGGTTAGGTTTTTTTTTTTTTTTTTTTTTTTTTTTTTTTTTTTTTTTTTTTTCTAGCATCTTTGGCATGGCCAAAGCCTACGCTCAAACAATATATATTACCTAGTCTTATCTATCAACTTTCTTTACGAAAAACCCACTCAGGGTTAACTTCTTCTTTATCTAGTCTTAACTTAATGTAAATCTCGCTTTCATTCCTGTCCTCTATTACCATACCAGTTCTCGCTTTTATTCCTCTCGTACTTTCATTCCATTCCTTTCATACTATTGGGATATGGGGTAGGGTAGGGGGACTATATTTTTATTGTTTTCTTTATTTTTCCATAACTTTTCTTATAACTACTCTATTTCTTTATTACTGTTTCTTATTTCTATTTTATTTACTATGTAGTCTGTTACATTTTGTTGCTATTTATGCTTATGTACATTTGTTTTACTTATTGCTTAGGTATACAAAGATACTTATTATACTATACTAATTTTACACAGTTTGGTTTTCTTAAGTTCATTCACCGCTATTTATGCTAATGTACACTTGTTTACTTATTGCTAATACACAAAATTCTTATTCTAATAGTTTTACAGTTCAGTTTTCTTATTTGTAGACAAAAAGTTTAACCTTCTGGCCAGGCATACAATTATGCATGCCAGAGGTTATTATGTGCTATTTTTTCTGTTGACTCTTACTATTATATGTTCTGCGAATTTGAGAAACTCCTCTGCATGTTTATCTATTAGCTTTGGAAAATTAGCTTTCTCAATCTTTAAATTCAATTTTCTTTCAATGTTAAATCTGACTCCTGCGTAGATTGGGCAGTCCACGATCAAATGTGCGACTGTCTCCTCGACCCCCGGTTCACAGGCGCATGATGGATTCTCCTTACACTTGAACCGGGTCAAGTATTCGGAGAACCCACCATGCCCCGTCAACAATTGGGTTGTAGTGCTGGCGATCTCCATCTTGCGGACGGTTCTGTATGCCGCCACAGCGCATGGGAAGAAGAGCTTGGTGCCAGAAGCTGTGTCACCCATCCTGTACCTTTCGTTCCATTCGTCAAGCGTGATCTGCCGCAGGCCACGCTTGACGAATGAAACTGGGCACAGACTGTAGTGCGGAGCCCTCTTCGACAACAGGGCCGCCTCCTTAGCCAGCTGGTCGGCTCGTTCGTTGCCCTCCAGCCCCGCGTGGGCCTTGACCCAGAATAAGGAAATTTCCTTGCCCTGGGTCAAGCCCCGTTTGATGTTATTCCTGGCTTCAACGGCCAGGGGGTGGAGGGCATGACGGTTTATGACCGTCAGGAGAGCGGCTCTGCTGTCGCTGAGGATGCCGAAAGTGGCCGCGCCTCGCCTGAGGACCTCACTGGTCGCTTTGCATATGGCCAGGAGCTCGGCCTGGTAGACGGTACAGTGCGGCGAGAGAGCAAGTTTGAGGGTCCCGGTTTCGGCCCCGTTATTCCAGATGGATAACGCGGCGCCGACGCGACCCTCAATCCTACTCCCGTCCGTGAATATACGCGTCTCGATAGTATTAGTGCGTTGGTATTGATCCTCGTCTACCAGGCTTAAGAACTCCAGGTTCATATGCTCCGCGGGGTGAGGCTCCTCTTTAGCTGGAGCCATCCGTTCAATCTCCCTGTCTCTCAACCATGGCTGGGACACTCCTCTCTTGGCCTCGTACAACGAGGCCACCTCACGGACTCTGAGGTCCAGAGGGAGCATGCCAGCCAGGATCAACCCTGAGTGCAGGGAGACTGTCCGGTAACTCTTGGTCAGCTTTTGGGCGAATCCGCGCTGTACCACGTTCAGCTGCTTTCTGACACCAAGCTTGTCCACCGCCGCGCACCAACTGCTAGCTGCATACAGAATCGTCGGCTCCACGGCCGCGTTATAGATGGTCCGGATCACCTCAGGATGTAATCCCCAGCTGATCCGGGCCATCCTCGCGAGCTTGTGGTAGATGCCGATCGCCTTTCTGCATACGTTTGTGACATGTGTGTTGAATGTGAGTTTGTGGTCGATGGTGAGCCCTAGGATTTTGATGTGGTCGGACAGTCCAATGTCTATCCCGCCCATGCTGAGGCGTGGGACATCGTACTTAAGCCTCCGCGTGATTACCATCGCACAGGTTTTGTGCGGTGCGAATTTCAGCTTCATTCCGATGCCCCACTCCCGCACATGCTCGAGAGAGGCATTGGCCTGTCTCTCAATCTCCAGAGCACTGTCCCCATCGAACACCAACACCACATCGTCCGCAAAGGCCTGAACGTAAACCGCCCTATTTTCTAATTTATGTAGAAGTGGATCCAGTAGCAGGTTCCACAACAAGGGTCCGCCGATTGAACCCTGGACGCATCCCTTCTCCGTAGAGCGTCTGCACTCCTCGCCCGCATACCTTACCCTTACCTCCCTGTCGCTAAGGTAACTACTGATTACTCGTCTCAAGTTTGCCGGACACCCCTCCTCCGCCAGCCGTACTTTTATAGCGGGCCACCAGGCGCTATCGAAGGCGCCCTCTATGTCCAAGGACACCATAAGGACTATTCTCTTCTCATCGAGACGAGCCCTTATGTGCCCCATGAGGTCATAGAGGGCGTCTTCGGTGCTCCTTTGGGGCATGAAGCCGTACTGGCGAGGACTAATCCTCGGCAAAAGGTAAAACTTGAGACGGGCAACCAGCATTCTCTCGTACACCTTCCCCAAAACGGGTAGTAGACCAATAGGTCTGTACGATTTGGGGACGGTGTACGAGTCCTTTCCTGGCTTCCTCAGTGCAACCACCACGGCTTCCTTCCATATCTTAGGAAAGTAGCCGTGGTGGAGGCACCGATTCAGCAGCTTCAGGAAAAGTAAGGGGTCGGCCCCAATGGCGTGGGTGCAGATATCTGCCGTAAAGCCATCCGCCCCCGGAGCTTTCTTGGGGTTGAACTTCTGAAGGGCATCGAAGAGTTCGCTCAGCTTAAAGGGTGGGTCATCCTCACAATGACCCCTTTCATTGTCCACCTCTTTTGCTTTTTCACGTAATCTTCGATGCCCCTCGTTGTCCTCCTCTGCCCTGTCGGTCGGGTAGAATGTTCGGGCAAGTAATTCCACCGAACCTTTTGCGTCCAGGTAAGATCCATCGGCGGCAAGCGGAGTATCCTCCTCCCTTGCTGTGGCCCTACTAATGATCCGGTAAATACCCTCCCAGAGGCCCTCCCTGTCCTGCTTTCCGCAGAAGTTCTTCCAACTTTCGACCTGTGCCTTTCTTACTTCAGATTCATACATCTCCTTTTGTTCCAGATACAACGCTACCACCATCTCTCTTCGGTCCGGCGCTGCGTTCCTGATGCGACGCCTTTTGGTGTTGACGGACTTTCTAAGCTCATCGAGTGTTTTCGACCACCACGGCATAGAGATCAACCCCGCCGGTTTTTTAACTGGGATGCTCTCCCGGCACGCTCTCTCGACCGCTCCCGTATATGATTCGACTAGAGTATCTAGTTCACTATTGTGACTCGTTTCGCCTATATCGATATCCGAGAACGATCGAGCGACACTGGCCCGGAAAGCATCCCAGTTGGCCTTCCCGGTGTTGTAAGTGCGGGTTGTGCGCTCTATTCTAGTTCCCTTGGCCTTTTCCAGTCTAAGGTTGATCCATATGCCGTTGTGGTCTGACCCCGTGAGACCCTCTTCAACCCTCCAGGCGTCCACCCAGGGGAGCATATTGCTCGTGCAGGCCGTGACGTCCACGTAGCTGTGGTATCTCTTTCCGCCTCTCACAGTATCGAAAGTTGGAATATTTCCACTATTCAGGACATGGAGGTCCATCTCAGCGAGGGCTCCACTCAGTAGCTTGCCTCTGTCGTCTTCGGACTTATGGCCCCACCAAGTGCTCTTCGCATTAGCGTCCCCTCCAATAAGAACAAGCTGGGAACCTAGAGCTCGCCTCACCTCCTTAAGTCGCTCTATATAGGGCCCCAGAGGTTCCGGCCTCGGTTCAAAGTAGTAGGATACCAGCGTGATCGTCCAGGCACTGGTCCGGATCCCCACCACAATGATGTTGTTAGTGGTGAGTTGCGGGTACTGTACGACGTCCACAGTCGGATCGAAGACGGCAATAGCCGCCTTCACAGTCCCTCCTCCTTGCCCAGTGTTCTGGAAGACCCTGACGCCCTGGTATGCCTTCATTCTTGCCGATTTACCTACGTAGGGTTCCTGTAATAGAGCGACGGTGGCTTTACGCCTTGAGGCTTCGAGTATGAGCTCTTCAGTTGCCAGCTTCTTCCTTTGGAGGTTTGCCTGCAGCACTCTATAGGGGGGCGCGTTCCCTGGGACCACGTTAGCACCGGTACTGAGTGGAGAACCTCGCTATATTATCCCATCTCGATCTTACCGGACACGAGGTGCTGAACACACTGTGGCTCGTGACGCTCAGCTTCTCCCGCTGGCAGTTGCAGCAAGTTGGCTCTACACGCAACAGAGGTTAGGTTAGGTTAGGTTAGGTTAGGTTAGGTTAGGTTAGGTTAGGTTAGGTTAGGTTGGGGTGCGACGGAACACCTCCTCGCGGTGCACCCTGGGCAACGTGGGCGATGACGCATCATTGATTGCTCCTCTGGAGTAGCTGGCGTCAACGTCGACGGCTAACGTTCCAGCCCTTTTCAGGGCTAGCTGACCCCATTGCACGAGGGGGTCGTGGTATGGCGGGCCTGCTAGGCCCGCGAGGGATCCGCGAGGATCCCAGATCCGAAAGGATCGAGGGACGGGTCGGCCCACTGCTCGCGCAGGGGCTGACAGGCATTCGTGCCGCCGTCGGTGATGGGAGGGGTGGCTGCCCTCCCGCGTCGCGTAATCTCCGGGTGATCGTCAAGGACCTGCATGCTAGCCACATGCGGGAAGATGTGATCTCGGAGGACGCGGGGCTTGCCTTCATTGGCCGGCCCGCGACAAGGAAAAGTCTGTAACACCCGACAGCGAAGTCGTAAAAACCTGTGGACACCTGGGGACCTCCACAGTATGTACCCCGCTTCCCGGAATGAGCGTCACCCGGGAAGTGTATTCATTTCGTCTCATTCTCGTGGGTTCAGTATATGGATTTGAAATTTAAAACTAAAAACACCCCCCTAAAAAAGAAGAGCTCCAAAGCGAGCACCGTCGCCCAGTGCGACGAAGAGCTTCCAGAGGCCACTCCGGTCCCTGGGAGCTGTCAGGTGGAATCGACTGCCTCTTGGCAGCCGATTGTTGAGCTGCGGCGGTCGGCCCGTGTCCGTGCCGCTTCAGCTGGCGAGGAGGAGGAGGCGGACCTGGAGGCCGCGTCGTCGTCGGAGAGGGGTTCAACGAGTTCGTTGAACCTCTCTTCCAAATTCTGGAAGGCGCAAAAGCGCCCGTTGGAGGGCTCAGTGGAAGCGCTGGACGGCTCCGTCGAGTCCGGCGGGGCAGCTCAGCCACCCGCAAAGCTCTCCAGCGCGGGACGGGGCCGATCGGGGCCAGGTGGTCTCGGCTCTACCCGCAAGGCGGATCTGGCCCGTCGGCGTGCCGATGAGGAGCAGGCTGCGCTCGAGCGGGTGGAGCAGTTGTCTGCCGAGCTCGACTCGAGTGCAGACGGTAACCCGCACTTGGCAGCGGAGCTCCTGGAGAGGTCATCAAAGAGTGTGGCAATCATCTTGGATGTGGCCACCAAATCGACGCACCTCAAGGGCACCTACCAAAAGGCCCTTAAGATGGCAGCCTCGGGGCTGAAGGAGGCGGTGGAGGCCCTCTCAGGCCGCACCGTCTCAGACGAGACGAGGCGGCTTCTAGTAGCCAATAAGCGGCAGGCCGCCGAGATCCTGGCTCTCCAGGAGGAGATGCGGCAGATGCAGGTGGAGATGCGCCGCCTGACAAAGGCTGTGGGGGCGCCGGTTCCTCCGCCTGCATCGGCTGCGGCGCAGTTAGCTTCGCCTGCTCCGCCAGCAGCGCCAGTGCTGGAAGAGGTGGCCCCAACGCCCCCACCCTCCTCGTTACCTTCCTCGGGCCTGCTCTCGCAGGAGTTTATGAGGGAGGTGATGCTAAGCGTCGGCTTCATGCTCGACGCGAAGCTGGAGGCGTTGGAGGCGAGGCTGCCTCCTGAGCCCCGCCGCCTTACGACGGCGGCAATGAGGCGGGTGCAGGCGGCGCCGGCGCCATCCTTCGCGGCGGCTGCGCGCCCGTCTCAGGGCCAAGGTGCGTCGACTGTGCGGCCTGCGGTTCCCGCAACGACCGGCCCAAGGGTGGCCTTCCCACCCTTACGACCGGTGCAGGGATCTTCGCGGGCTCCCGCCAGAGCCAGAGCCCCTCCCGTGGCACCTACGCCTGCCTCCTCAGCTCCCGTCCCCTCGACCTCCGCTCAGCCGGACAGCGAGGGCTGGCAGACGGTGAGCCGGAGGAAAAAGAGGGGCGGGAAAAAGAAGCGGAAGAAGGCAGCGGCAAAGGCAGCCGCTGCCACCGCTTCCGCCGCTGCCCCACAAACCAGTGGCAGGAAGCCGAGGCTAACACCGCCCAAGTCCGCCGCCGTGGTGATCACGGTGGCGCCAGAGGCGGTGGAGCGAGGCCTCAGCTACGGCCAGGTTCTCCTGAGGGCAAAACAGGGCATCGATGTCTCCGATCTCGGAGGCGTTGGTGCCCGAACGCGCCTCGCCCGGACGGGAGCTCGAATTCTCGAGTTCCCGGGGGCAGAAGGCGGTAGGAGAGCCGACGTCGTGGCTGAGAAGCTGCGGGGGTTGTTTGAGGGTGTCGATGGCGTGAAGATCGCCAGGCCCACCAAGTGCGCCGAGGTGCGCATTTCGGGTCTGGCGGACTTCACGACTGCCGACGACGTCCGGGAGGCCATTGCCTCTACTACAAAGTGTAGCCCGGACCACGTCAAGGTCGGCACTATCCGCCCCGGTCCCGGAGGCGTTGGTGCAGTGTGGGCGAGCTGTCCGGTCGCCTCGGTCAAAGTTTTGGCCGATGCGAGCAGGCTCCTCGTGGGCTGGATCTCAGCCAGGGTTACGGTCCTGGGGAGCCGGCCCATGAGGTGCTTTAAATGCATGGCGGCCGGGCACGCTCGTGTGAAGTGCACCAGCTGCTTTGACTGCAGCGGATTATGTTTCCGCTGCGGTCAACCCGGGCACAAGGCGGCGGAGTGCTCCGCCCCCCCTCACTGCCCGGCATGTGCCGCGGGCAAGCTGCCCGCTAACCACTTGCTGGGCCGTGAGGGTTGTAGACAACCCCAAGCCTCGGCTTCTACGCCACGCCTGGGGGCCGGTCGATCGACCGAGGCCGCTCCCAGCGCCGTATCGCCGACGTCGCCGTCGCAAATGGAGGAGGATGTAGTAACCGCGCTCCATTAATGGATCGCGGGTGCAACATCCTCCAGGTGAACCTGAACCACTGCGCCGGTGCGCAGGACCTCCTCCTGCAAAACATGGCGCAGTGGTCCATAGGCCTTGCCGTAGCCGCGGATCCGTATATCGTCCCGAACCGCCCCAATTGGGTCGGTTCGTATTCGATTCATGGAAACGTGGCAATCGTCGCCTCCACGGCGCTTCATTTCCCCCCCTTGTCGCCAAGAGACAAGGGTCCGGGATATGTCGCTGCCGACTGGGGAGATATCACCGTTTACGGTGTGTACTTCTCCCCAAACCGGAGGTTGAGCGATTTCGAGGACTTCATCTTTCGACTGGAGACCTCGATGCGGCAAGTGGCCTCAGGTCACGTGCTGGTCATGGGGGACTTCAACGCCTGGTCTACGGCGTGGGGGTCCTCCGGGACCAGCGGCCGCGGCGACGTCGTGCTCGAGTGGGCAGATGCGGTGGGTGTCTCTCTTTTAAACAGAGGCACCACCGCCACGTGCATCAAGCCGTGGGGGCGGTCGATAGTGGACCTTTCGTTCGCTACCCCCGCGCTTGCTGCACGTGTGAGGAACTGGCGTGTCCTGAACGACGAGACGACCGAGTCGGACCATCAGTACATCCGATTCGAGTTGTCTCGATCGCGGGACGCCAGTAGGGGTCACAGGGTTGGCAGCATCTCACCTTTTAAGAGGTGGGCTTTGGGAAGTCTCGACAGGGACCAACTGGCGGAGGCAGCCATCGTGCAAGCGTGGCTGTCTCTGCCACCTCCGACTGAGGGGGTGGACGTCGGTGCAGGCCGCTTTCGCGACTCGCTAACTGCGGTTTGCGACGCGGCCATGCACCGGGTCGGACGTAGGCCTCCAAAGAAGGAGGTCTACTGGTGGTCCCAAGAGCTGGCGTCCCTCCGCGCGGCATCCAACCGTGCCAAGAGGGCCGTCACCCGAAGCCGTGGGCGTCACAGAGACGCCCAACACCCGGAGGTGGTCCGCTTGAGGGATGTGGCCAGAGAGGCCGAAATCACCCTCAGGCGGGCTATAGATGCTGCCAAGGAGCGCAGCAGAGCCGAAATGCTGGAGAGTCTGGACAGTGACCCCTGGGGTCGCCCGTACCGCGTGGCGCGTGATAAGCTCCGCGCGCAGGGCCCCCCCCTCACGGAGACTCTCCAGCCCAGCTTCCTGGCGGAAGTGGTCGAGGGCCTTTTCCCGAATCGGGCGGAGCATACACCCCCGTCCATGGCCCCTGTGGCCGAGGACGAGGGGGTTGTAGGGGAGGATGTTCCGCCCGTCACGGAGACGGAGGTGGGGGTGGCTGTTCTGCGAATTCGTTCAAAGAACACCGCCCCCGGGCCTGACGGGGTTCCTGCCCGTGTGTTGGCCCTGGCCCTCGACCACATGGAGGACCGCCTCAGGGAACTGCTGGACGCCTGCCTAGCGTCCGGCCGGTTCCCTGATTGCTGGAAAAGCGGGAAGCTGGTACTCCTGCAGAAGCCTGGACGGCCCGCCAATTCGGCATCAGCCTTTAGGCCCATAGTGCTGCTCGACGAGGCGGGTAAGTTGTTCGAGAAAATTCTCGCTGCCCGCATCGTCGAGCATCTCACTACAGTGGGGCCCGACCTGTCGGACGCTCAATTCGGTTTCCGGGTGGGGCGTTCGACGGTCGATGCGATCCTGCATCTGAGGGCTGCTGCCGAGGAGGTTGTGAGCCGCGGCGGAGTGATGTTGGCGGTGTCTTTGGACATCGCCAACGCATTCAATAGTCTGCCGTTCAGCTGCATCGGGGAGGCGCTCCGCTATCACGGGGTGCCCGTCTACCTGAGGCGGCTAGTGGCGGACTATCTGCAGGAGAGGCGTGTGTTGTACGAGGACTGCGACGGACGTGTGCTGCAGCGACCCGTGTCGTGCGGTGTTCCTCAGGGGTCGGTCTTAGGGCCGCTCCTGTGGAACATCGGCTATGATTGGGTCCTCCGCGGAGTCTTTCCTCCCGGGCTGGGTGTCATCTGCTACGCGGATGACACTCTCGTCACGGCCCAGGGGGCAAGCTTCGAGGAGGCGGCGCACCTGGCCACCGTGGGAGTCTCCCAGGTGGTCGGACGGATCGAGGCGTTGGGCCTGCGGGTGGCGGTTGAGAAGACGGAGGCCGTGTTCTTCCACGGGCCTTACCGCCGCCCGCCGCCTCGCGCCTCGATCGAGATCCGTTCGGTCCTCGTACCGGTGGCGGCCCAGATTAAGTATCTGGGCCTATATATCGACTCCAGGTGGCACTTCGACGAGCACTTCCGTAGGCTCGCCCCGAAACTCGTCGGCGCCGCATCCGCCCTGGGGAGGCTTTTGCCAAACCTGGGTGGAGCCAGTATCGGCTGCCGACGGTTGTATACCGGGGTGATCCGGTCAATGGCGCTGTACGGCGCACCGGTGTGGGCGGACGCCCTGACTGCCCGCAATAGGCCCACGCTTTTGAGGGCCCAACGTATTGTGGCGGTCAGGGCCATACGCGGGTACCGCACCGTGTCAACGGAAGCGGCCGGCGCATTGGCCGGAACTCCTCCGTGGGATCTGGAGGCGGAAGTGCTCGCCGAAGTTTATCGACTGACGACGCAGCATCGGGCGGATAGTGGCAGTCGGCCTCCGCCCGAAGAGGTCCGCGGGTGGCGAGATGCCGCCCGCCTAGCCATCATGGCTAAATGGTCGTCTCGGCTGGAGTCCCCGAGTGCAGGTCATCGCACCGTGGCGGCGCTCCAGCCGGTCATTGTCGAGTGGACGGAGAGACAGCACGGGACCCTTTCCTTCCGACTAACTCAGATGCTTTCCGAGCACGGCTGCTTCGGAAAGTATCTGTACTCGGTCGCCAGGAGGGAATCGAGTCCCGCCTGTCATCACTGTCCCTGCCGCGAGGACACGGCGCAGCACACGCTCGAGGCTTGTCCGGCCTGGGCGGTGCAGCGCCGTGATCTCGTGGCAACAGTGGGAGTCGACCTCTCGCTGCCGGCCATCCTGCGCTCCATGGCACGCAGCGAGAGGAGTTTTACCGCGGTCGCGTCCTTCTGCGAGGATGTCATCTCGCAGAAGGAGGCGGCGGAGAGGATCAGAGAGGCAGACGGCCTCGCGGATCCGATCCGCCGCCCGCGAGCTGGGCGGCGTGCGCGCAGATTCCTGCGCCTCATGCCGCCCTAGTGAGGCCGCGGGTGGATGGGCCGGGGTATGCCCTCCACCCGCAGTAGAGCCCCCCGCGAAGGGGTGATGTCCCGGTGTGTCTGGACATCGCCTAGAGACGGGCCCGCACCGCACCTTGCGGGCCGGCGCATGAGTGTTCCGTCGATGAGTGCGTAGTATTTCCGACGGTTCACTCACTAAGTCGCGGTGTATGGCACACGGCAGGTTGTTTTAGTGTGGTGAGAGCCCCACATAACCGCGCGGCGTCCCCGCGCCGCGCGGTATGCGGATGAGGTACATTTTTTCCTGCCTGAACAAAAAAAAAAAAAAAAAAAAAAAAAAAAAGGTTAGGTTAGGTTAGGTTAGGTTAGGTTAGGTTAGGTTAGGTTAGGTTAGGTTAGGTTGGGGTGCGACGGAACACCTCCTCGCGGTGCACCCTGGGCAACGTGGGCGATGACGCATCATTGATTGCTCCTCTGGAGTAGCTGGCGTCAACGTCGACGGCTAACGTTCCAGCCCTTTTCAGGGCTAGCTGACCCCATTGCACGAGGGGGTCGTGGTATGGCGGGCCTGCTAGGCCCGCGAGGGATCCGCGAGGATCCCAGATCCGAAAGGATCGAGGGACGGGTCGGCCTACTGCTCGCGCAGGGGCTGACAGGCATTCGTGCCGCCGTCGGTGATGGGAGGGTGGCTGTCCTCCCGCGTCGCGTAATCTCCGGGTGATCGTCAAGGACCTGCATGCTAGCCACATGCGGGAAGATGTGATCTCGGAGGACGCGGGGCTTGCCTTCATTGGCCGGCCCGCGACAAGGAAAAGTCTTTAAGACCCGACAGCGAAGTCGTAAAAACCTGTGGACACCTGGGGACCTCCACAGTATGTACCCCGCTTCCCGGAATGAGCGTCACCCGGGAAGTGTATTCATTTCGTCTCATTCTCGTGGGTTCAGTATATGGATAGCTTAAAATTAAAAACAAAAAACCCCCCAAAAAAGAAGAGCTCCAAAGCGAGCACCGTCGCCCAGTGCGACAACGAGCTTCCTGAGGCCACTCCGGCCTCAGGGAGCGTTCAGGTTGGAACGGATGCCTCTTGGCAGCCGTCAGTTGAGTTGCGGCGTTCATCCCGCTTCCGTGCCTTCTCGGTTGGCGAGGAGGAGTTGGAGGCGGATATGGATGCCGCGTCGTCGTCGGAGAGGGGTTCAACGAGTTCGTTGAACCTCTCTTCCAAATTTTGGAAGGCGCAGAAGCGCCCACTGGAGGGCTCAGTGGAGGCTCTGGACGACTCCGTCGAGTCCGGCGGGGCTTCTCAGCCTCCCGCTAAGCTCTCCAGTGCGGGAAGGGGCCGATCGGGACTAGGTGGTCTCGGAGCCACCCGCAAGGCGGATCTGGCACGTCGGCGTGCCGATGAGGAGCAGGCGGCGCTCGGGCGGGTCGAGCAGTTATCTGCCGAGCTCGACTCGAGTGCGGTGGGAAACCCGCACTCGGCAGCGGAGCTGCTTGATAGGTCGTCTAAGAGTGTGGCCATAATTCTCGACGTGGCCACCAAGTCGACGCACCTCAAAGGGACCTATCAAAAGGCCCTTAAGTTGGCAGCCTCCGGGCTGAAGGAGGCGGTGGAGGCCCTCTCAAGCCGTACCGTCTCGGACGAGACAAGGCGACTCCAAGTCGCCAACAAGCGGCTAGCCGCCGAGCTCCTGCATCTCCAGGAGGAGATGCGGCAAATGCAGGCGGAGATTCGTCGCCTATCGAAAGCTTCGTTGGCACCGGTTCCTCCGCCTGTCGCGGTAATGGCGCCGCCTGCTGCGCCTTCATCGCCTGCTGCGCACGAAGAGGTGCCAGCGGCGGAGCCAGAAGAGGTGGCCCCAACGCCCTCACCCCCCGTGGTACCTCCCTCGGGCCTGCTCTCGCAGGAGTTTATGAGGGAGGTGATGCTGAGCGTCGGCTTTATGCTCGACGCGAAGCTACAGTCGTTGGAGGCGAGGCTGCCTCCTGAGCCCCGCCGCCTTACGACGGCGGCAATGAGGCGGGTGCAGGCGGTGCCGGCACCCTCGTTAGGGGTGGTGACGCAGAGTGCGTCGGCTGTGCGGCCTGCGGGTCCCGCAGCAGCCGGCCCAAGGGTGGACTTCCCATCCCTAAGACCGGTGCAGGCACCCTCGCGGGCCCCCGCCAAGTCTAGTCGTGCCCCCCCTCCCGTGGCACCTACATCTGCCTCCTCGGCTCCCGTCCCCTCGACTTCCGCTCAGCCGGACAGCGAGGGCTGGCAGACGGTGAGCCGGAAGAAAAAGAGGGGAGGGAAAAAGAAGAAGAAGAAGGCTGCGGCAAAGGCGGCGGCAGCCCCTCAGTCTGACGGCAAGAAGCCGAGGAAGCTCACGCCGCCCAAATCCGCCGCCGTGGTGATCACGGTGGCGCCGGAGGCGGTGGAGCGTGGCCTCAGCTACGGCCAGGTTCTCCTGAGGGCCAAACAGGGCATCGACGTCTCCGATCTCGGAGGCGTAGGTGCCCGAACACGCCTCGCCCGTACGGGGGCTCGGATTCTCGAGTTCCCGGGGGCAGAAGGCGGTAGGAGAGCCGACGTCGTGGCTGAGAAGCTGCGGGGTTTGTTCAGTGGGGTGGAAGGCGTGAAGATCGCCAGGCCGACCAAATGCGCCGAGGTGCGCATTTCGGGTCTGGCGGACTTCACGACTGCCGACGACGTCCGGGAGGCCATAGCTTCGGCTACTAAGTGCAGCCCGGACCAAATCAAGGTCGGCACTATCCGCCCCGGTCCCGGAGGCGTTGGTGCAGTGTGGGCGAGCTGTCCGGTCGCCTCGGTCAAGGTTTTGGCCGATGCAGGCAGGCTCCTCGTGGGCTGGATATCAGCCAGGGTTACGGTCCTGGATAGCCGGCCCATGAGGTGCTACAAGTGCATGGCGGCCGGGCACGCTCGTGTTAAATGCACCAGCTGCTTTGACTGCAGCGGATTATGTTTCCGCTGCGGTCAACCCGGGCACAAGGCGGCGGAGTGCTCCGCCCCCCCTCACTGCCCAGCATGTGCCGCGGGCAAGCTGCCCGCTAACCACTTGCTGGGCCGTGAGGGTTGTAGACAACCCCGCACCTCGGCTTCTACGCCAAAGCTGGGGGCCGGTCGCTCGACCGAGGTCGCTACCAGCGCCGTGTCACCGACGTCGCCGTCGCAAATGGAGGAGGATGTAGAGACCGCGCTCCATTAATGAATCGTGGTATCTACATCCAGTGGTCCATAGGCCTTGCCGTAGCCGCGTTTCCATGTATCGTTCCGAACTGCCCGAATTGGGTCGGTTCGGATTCGGTCGATGGAAGCGTGGCAGTCGCCGCCTCCACGGCGCTTCATTTCCCCCCCTTGTCGCCAAGAGACAAGGGTCCGGGAGATGTCGCTGCCGACCAACCGGAGGTTGAGCGATTTCGGGGACTTCGTCCTTCGACTGGAGACCTCGATGCGGCAGGTGACCTCAGGTCACGTGCTGGTCATGGGGGACTTCAACGCCTGGTCTGGGCGTGGGAGTCCTCCAGGGCCGGCTGCCGCGGCGACGTCGTGTGGTGTTTTACCGCGGTCGCGTCCTTCTGCGAGGAAGTCATCTCGCGGAAGGAGGCGGCGGAGAGGATCAAAGAGGCAGACGGCCTCGCAGATCCGATCCGCCGCCCGCGAACTGGGCGGCGTGCACGCGCATTCCTGCGCCTCATGCCGCCCTAGTGGGGCCGCGGGTGGATGGGCCGGGGATTGCCCTCCACCCGCATTAGAGCCCCCCGCGAAGGGGTGATGTCCCGGTGTGCCTGGACATCGCCTAGAAGACGGGCCCGCACCGCACCTTTGCGGGCCGGCGCTTGAGTGTTCCGTCGATGAGTGCGAAGTATTTCCGACGGTTCACTCACTAAGTCGCGGTGTATGGCACACGGCAGGTTGTTTTAGTGTGGTGAGAGCCCCACATAACCGCGCGGCGTCCCCGCGCTGCGCGGTATGCGGAAGGTACATTTTTTCCTGCCTAAACAAAAAAAAAAAAACCAAAAAAAAAAAAAAAAAAAAAAGGTTAGGTTAGGTTAGGTTAGGTTAGGTTAGGTTAGGTTAGGTTAGGTTAGGTTAGGTTAGGTTAGGTTAGGTTAGGTTAGGTTAGGTTAGGTTAGGTTAGGTTAGGTTAGGTTAGGTTAGGTTAGGTTAGGTTAGGTTAGGTTAGGTTAGGTTAGGTTAGGTTAGGTTAGGTTAGGTTAGGTTAGGTTAGGTTAGGTTAGGTTAGGTTAGGTTAGGTTAGGTTAGGTTAGGTTAGGTTAGGTTAGGTTAGGTTAGGTTAGGTTAGGTTAGGTTAGGTTAGGTTAGGTTAGGTTAGGTTAGGTTAGGTTAGGTTAGGTTAGGTTAGGTTAGGTTAGGTTAGGTTAGGTTAGGTTAGGTTAGGTTAGGTTAGGTTAGGTTAGGTTAGGTTAGGTTAGGTTAGGTTAGGTTAGGTTAGGTTAG